>OY728135.1:1673760093-1678760093 GCA_963277665.1 Viscum album
CATCGTGGATCATGGGTTGTATTTAGAAAATTCCTATTTTCACAATATTATCATATTTTCAATAAAGGTAAATATTATCAAGGAATTTTCAAATATTTTACCTTATCACAATATTTTGAAGCATATTATGATTTTAAAGAAGGTGATGATCAAGGACACCCTTGTGCAACCTATTTATATTTGATTTTAAAATATAGTCTCTTAGCACAGACCTATTGTATTTTAAAAGGACCGTTAATTGAATGTTTCAACTCAAATTTGGTCAGACTATTTTATAGAAATCATGTCTTATCAGATGTTTTGAAATTATATGTCACACATGATTATTTTCCAAAAATATTTTTCTATGAACACCCATATGACCCATGTTTTACAAGGTGTATTTGGATGGAGGAAGAAAATGATTTTGAAGGATCTCTAAGTCATTTTTGTGATGCATGGACCTTCTACCAATGTGAACAAGATGACAATGAAACCAAATGGACACCATGATCAAGGTATGATGTTCTTCTTTTTTGGGGATCGTTTTATTTTATCTTATGATGGTGAAATAAGACTTAAAGAATTAAGATGTTGAGATCATAATGAATTTGGATGAAAATGAGTGGTTTAAGGAAACCATTTTGGTTAAAACATGTAGGGTTATTTTTGAGATTTATAAAAAAGACAACCTGTATGATGGGGGACAACCCGTCTCGTCGGACAAGGCCACATGAATCGAACCCACAACCGAAGGGCGACAAGGGCGCATGGTCTACCACTAGCCTACGTGAAGTACCTGGTTAGTTTGACTTATTCTTTTTAGTTAAATGATTATATGGATCAAGAATAAGTTGATTTTGGTAACTTATGTTTTATTAAAAGGATATCCTTAGCGTAGGAAAATGATTTCGTGACTGAGTAATAAAGGTAATTTTGGAAGATGTTCTCTCTTTCAAGGAAACTGTATATGCCTATAGAAAATAGAATACTTTGGGATATCAATTGCGTAGAAATGGTGGAATTTTATTTTGGAAGAATCTATGTTTTTATTGTAGACATATGACGATTTGGTTTATTTTTGAAAATTATTAACCTATCATAGAGAATATGGGATTAGGTTAATTACTTTTCAATACGAGACTTTAAGAGCAACTGTTGTTATTTAGAGATAAATGCTAAGATTTATCTTGGATGACTATGTGATCAAATCCTTTAGATATTTGGGTTTCAATCTTTATTTTGATTAGTTTGGAGAATTTTATGGATAGCTGTTTATTGAATGGTCATTGATGAACTTTTGGTTTTTTAAAGATTATCCTTTTCAGGGATTATCTGACCTTGTACTAACCATTTTGCTTTTGATTAAGATTTAAAGACATGAGAAATATATATTTCATCTTTTTTGGACTATTTGATTCTCTCGAAGTTGATTTTAGTTCTCTTAATGAGAATAATTCTTCCTATATACTCATCTTTTGGAGGAAATATGAGTTTGTGTTAAGAATCTAGTAAAATATGAAAGTCTACATGAGAATTATGTATGTTTCCTTATGTTTTAGTTAAGCCCATAAATAAATTCTTCATTGAAAAAAAAACTTAAAACAAAAATTGTGTCTGTTAACGTTTCCTATGGGGGAATCAAATACAGTTTAACCCATCACAAGTTTGTGATTTTTTGGTGGTTAACTTTCTCCTAGACATGTTTTCTATCACTCTCCATCAGAACTTGATGGTTTTTTTTCTCCTCCATATCCATGTTTTCATGGAATCCTAGTGTTTTTTGTCTCGGGTGACCTTTTTATATCTTTTTCTTTATTTTAATGTAATATTTTTACTGACTACTTTTTCGATTTGGGGCTATCAATGATGTTTCCGAGCACAATTTTAAATTGAGAGGACGCAATTCCCAAAAGGGGGGAAGGATGTAACATCCCAAGTAAATAAATAATAATACATTTTCATATTTATTAATATTTTGGAATTAAATATTAATTTTACTTTAAAGGGATTTCTATGTTCGATATCGTACCCGATATGTAACAACGAGTTTCTTTGAAATATTACGTTGCACACTAATAACATAATAATATTATTTTAAATGGTAGTTAACACGTAGCCATTGTATTAGAGGGAATGAATATAAATAACTAAAATATTATTATATATGTTTCTTAAATTTTTTTACCTTTATCCAATAAAAGATGAAGGCCTAAAATAAGAAAAGACTTCAATTTTAAGCATAAATACCCTAATATTCATTAAAAGGTCGATATATCGCCTTTTGATGGAAAAACCTCTCTAAAAACAGTTTTGGTCACTCTTATACATTCAATTGGACCAAATGAAACCCTTATTTAGAATCAGGACTCCAAATTTACTTTGTGTATGTTTTTTTATTTTTCTGATAAAGTTCATTTTTAATGAATAAGTGAAAAATGTTGTATTTTAATTAAAAACCTCTTTTTAATCTAATTTATTTAATTTATTATATTATCTATTGAATTGTTTTTCATTTTCAATTATCTTATATTTTTATCATTTAATCCAACGGTGGTCATTGGAATTAATTTCACTTTGAAATTGGACTTAAACTAGTGTCAATCTTTTGATATATTTTGTTTCTTAAAAACACGCTATTTGTTTTGAAAATGAGAATTAATTATTAAATTAATTAAGGAAACTTATATGATTTTAATTTTTTAAAATATAAATCATCTTCAAATTCAGAATATCAAATATAGCTTAGGGTGAATTTTTGGTATTTTTCTGAAAAACTTCAATTTTTGATGAATAGTGAAACCACTAAGTGGTAGTTAAAAAAACTGATTTTTCGTTTAAATGAAACATTACAACTTTTGTGAATTGAATTTAAAAAATCCGACATACATGGTTGTCATTAGTAAGTAAAATGTGGTTCAATGGGATGAAAATAATATTTTGGTGAATAGTAACTTTTAAGTTTTATTAGTCGCGATAAAAGGTAATTAATGTAATTTAAGGTAAAAATAATGTTATAATAATAAGAAATTACCTTGACACATTTCTTACCATTATTTGATGAGTCATGTCCGACCAATACAATCCATGGGTCAACTTGGGGAAGCCAGGGAGACACTTGGGTAAAAAAATGACATTAAAAACTTTTTTTTAAAGTTAAAATAAAAATGTCACAAACATGTATTGTTTTACTAAAACAATTTTTACAAGGGTTTATACAAGTCATATTTTTGACTATAAATATTCATTATAAATCTAAAAATATTTCATACATCATAGTATTTTTTTATATTATTTATACCTTAAGTAAAATAATTAATTTATGATACCTTCATGATGCAGTGATTATCTCATTAATGAACGATTTAAATAAAATGAGAAGATAATGTAACATCTAAGACTTTTAGTTGTCATAAACCTATTGTATGTGTGGATTTAGAACCCTTATCACCTTATACTCTAAATATATCTTTGTGGGACCTTTAAAATCCAATACTCATTTTATAATAAAGTAACATTTTATAACATTCCACGAGTGCCCCTCCTCCCTCTTATTAATTCCTTCCACCTCTACCACCTTACCCACACCTCTCAAGCCATTTGATCAGCCAAACTCTTCTCATTTCATCACTCCAAATCCATCTCTTCATTATAGAAGCCTTACCATAGGTAGAAAGCTCTTCAAGAAACCCTTTTAGTTCAAACCAAGAGGAGTTACCCGATTTGAAGGTAATGGTTTCTCTTATGTTCTTTTGTTTTATTTTGCTTCTCCCACCCCCTAAACTCATTTTATTACTTTATTTTGTAACAAAACCAGTATATTAAATATACTAGAATGTTTTTATGAGAATTATTCAAGCTACACTTACCCACACCTCCGTCTATTGGTTAAAGAACATACTATTTCTGTGGATGGTGAATTTCTGCCTCACAAAACGATGATTGTTCAATATTTTTCTAACACATTTCAAGGTGGCCATTAAGATGTCACTAAATTTATATATGATATATCTTATTTTTATGTTTTCCATATGCTTCTGTATTATTCATTTATGGAATACCTTTATGGTTTCCATTATGGGTAAACGCAATATCTTCATTTTAGGAAGTGCGGACTACCGCCCCCTCAAAGTGATTTGATTCGTTAATGCCATATGTGGGACGTATAAAGGATTGAGTTAATGATATTATATATGAAATTATACTGGAATTATAATATTCCTTTATATAATTGTTATTTCATTCCAATAAATACGAAATATAAATAAAAGTAGCGTTCATGCGTACGTACGGCTTACCGTCTCCATGAACGGTGCATTTCATTTCTTACCTCTAAATGTTATGTAAGATTATAAATCCATGTATATACTGGATATATATGATAAATATGATATCTACATCATGAATATAATTCTGTATATAAGCTATATTTTAACACATGAACAACGTTTAATTATAAGAAGTTTATTTTTGACTCAAGTACCAATGATCGACAAAACAACCATTATTAACATAAATAATTACATAATGATCATAAAATGAAAATAAGTGATATAAAAGGAATAATTAACTTTAAAAAGGTTATTAATCAATTATAAATTAATTCTATTTTATTACTTAGGAGATTAAGGAATGATTGAGTCAAGTCAGACACGAGGTAAGGGATCCAACCTCTCTCTTTCTTTTTAAGTATTCTCTTTTATGTCACTTCTTTTAAGATCCTCTTTCTTATGCTGGGGGATGTTCTTTTATATTATTCATACGGTAAATTTTATGTTCATATGATTATATACCCTATTTGATCTCGTCGGTCCATTTTTGGAATTTTTATGTGGCGTTGTTAGGCTGTTGAGTTTTTGTAAGAGATTTTTCATCTCACTTTTATTCTCATGAGATTCATGCTACATTTTCCACTATTTTCTTTTGTGTAGTGTTGTACTGCCCATGATTTTATTATTTGTTTAATATAACTTAATTTATGGGTATTCACATATTCATTGGATAACCCTTCTTTCAGGGGGTGTGCTTTTCAGAAGTTATCCAAATCGGTAAGGGAACCTTTAACCCTCCTCTTTTTAAAAGACTTCTTTTGATATGCCTTTTAGTTTACATCTTATTATGTTGGGATATATTCTTCTATATCCTTGTTGATTTAAAATTTATTTCCAAGTAATGAGATACCATTTTTGTCTTATCAACTCATTTTCTGAATTTTAAAGTGACGTCGTTAGGCTGTCGAATTTTTACAAAGGAACTTCTTAACCCAATTTTGATTTCATTAGGTTCAACTTGTAGTTATTGAATATATAATCCTATGAATAGGTGTGAAAGACCTATGATTGAATTAAACTTAATATCCAATTATTTTGGGTGTATTTATATTTTTCACACCTAACTATGAGATTTATTTATACTTAATTTAAGGATACCATCTTTATAAGGGATTTCATCTCATTTTACATTTCAATTGAGACTTCATTATTGTTATGCTCCAATTCACTCTTATATGGTGTATATACTGTCCTTTGGCATATTATATCATGAATCCATTTATTCTAATGAAATTATAAAGTTATGATTAAATGTTATTCCTCAATTGTTTGTATTCAAGTGTCTCTCATTTTGTTAAAAACTCTTTAACTAAAATATCTTTTTAAATGTTTTAATGATTTATTCTTATAAATATTTCTCATTAATATCCATGTTTTAAAAATGGTTTTAAGGATTTATTTATATGAATATTAATGGTTTAAAATGTTAAAAGCTTCAAAGTGGTATGGGACACTTTGATTCAAAAGTCTCTTTATTAAATGTTTTAAATGGTTTTGAAAATGGTTTTTATAATGGATTCATTATTTCAATATCTTAAAATGTTATATTGTTATTAAAATGTGGGAATGTTATATTTCCTTTATTCGTAAGTTATGTTTTATGATAATGTTATGGTTATTTTCCATTGTTATGTATATGGGTGGTTTCGTGATAAACCTAGGGTAGGTGAGCCCAAGATAGCTCTCCAATGAATTGGGTAACGAGACAGAGTTAAACGTTAATGTTTCTCCTAAAAGATTTAGGGAATATACTGGGATGGGTATTCCAAATGTGATTCCCTATGTATTTGTGATAGCTACAATGCAAGTTTGATATGTATTCCATTAGTTACCTCTATGATTTATAATTTCTGTGTGTTACTCAAAAATTATATTATTTCGTAAGGTATGTTATGAATGAAAAGTTTTGGTTTCATTTATTTGTATTTATTTAAGGGTTAATGTTTTTTTCCATATTTTATAACTCTTACTAAACTTTTTTTGCTCATCCCAAGTTTTTGAAATGTTTTTCACAGGTCAAGGGAAAGGTACATGAAGTGATGATAGTGTCGAGGAAGTGTCAAGAAAGAATCCATCATTTATTTAAAATATGTTTCCTTTGAAGGAAATAATAAATATTATCTTTGTTGTAACCTCCTTGTTTAAATGTGTAATGTAATGCATGATTTTATGACCTAATTCTCTAAAACTCTAAACCTGAAAAGATTCTCAATGTGAATTGTTGAATAACTCATGATTAAGTAAGGTTTAAGGCTGGGGCCTTATTCCATTACCTACCAAACTATCCATTCAAAAGCAGTTATGAATATTATTAACAAAATTTTGAACTTTTTATAATCCATATAATTTTAGAATCTATATTGTGAGTTTCTTAGAAAAAAATGTAAGAAAAAATTTATATTTTTAGATAAAAGAAGTATTTAAGAAATTTCAATTTTACCCCCTTTTAATGGAGAACCCTCGTTAAATCCAATATTTGAAACTTTTATATATTCAATTTTAAAAAATTAACTTATTCCTTCGGATCAAGACATATGAATTTAGTTTGAATAAATTTTTGGTGCTTTTCTGATAACTTTCATATTTGGGTGAATAGTGAAAATAGTACATTTTAACTGAAAAAAACATTTTTAATCAACATAATTTATAGTGTCAAATTATACATTTTAATAGTTTGGAAGTATAAATAGATTATATTTTTACCATTTAATCAAATTATGGTAATTTTAAGTAATTTCACATTCTAATTGGACATAAACAAGTGTTAATCATTTGATAGTTATTATTTCTTAAAAATACGTTTTTTTGGTTTTGACAACGGGAATTAATATTAAATTAATAAATTCGGATTCTATGTTTTGAATTTGGTAAAATGGACTTCATTCATAATATCAAAATTATCTTAGGGTAAAATTTTAGTATTTTTCTGAAAACGTTCAATGTTTGATGAATAGTGAAAAACATTGTGTTATTATTTAAAACCGACCTTTTATTTAAATAATTATTTATTTTATTAAATTTATTTTACGTAAAAATAGATACATAATACCTATATAAATTCAATGTAATTCATGGGAGTCAGTTTATAATAATTTTAGATATATAAAAATTTTATCAAAGTTTTTACCATCTTTTAACAACCTCCTAGGAGCATTTGAAAATTTACATAAAATATAATTTTACCGCTTGTGTGAGTTGAATTTAAAAAATATGAGAGACACAATTGATATCAGAATGTAAAATGTGGTTCAATAAGATGAAAATAATTTTTGGTGAATAGTAACTTTTTACTTTTATTTACCACGGTTAAAAGTAAATAGGGTAATTAATGGTAAAAATGATATTATTATTACCCTAACACATGTCCTTTAATTCAAAGAAGAGTTAAAAGTGTTAAATTTAATGTTTAATAACTAAAAGAATTTAATATAGGGTTATACATAAGATAAATTCGACTATAAATATTCATTATAATGATAAAAATATTTCCTACATAATGGTATTTTATTTATAATATTTAGACATTAAATAATTAAATTTATTTATGACACAATGATAATGTAGTAATTACTATATTAATGAAAGATTAAAATAATTGATATTATAAATATCTAAATAAGTGTAATTTGAGACTTTTTATGAACTACACTAATTTTATAGGTTAATATGACATATTAGGTTTGGTTAGATGAATTTTGTTCGAAGTAATAATGCTGTTATAAATTTAGAAAAAACAAAATACCAAATAGTAACAAAATTGACATAAAAGTGTTTTTAAAACAAATATTATATTATTAATTGAAAATATCTTCCTAAAAATATAATTTTAATCTAAAAGACTTATATAATGATAGGTGCATTATTAAAGAACCACTTGGGGTTCGATTGAAGTTTATTCTATGTTTATTGACCATATAATATAAAAATACAAAGAGACAAGGTAAATGTCAAACTATTTAACTAAGTGTTAAATCTAAAAGAGAAAGTTAATATAGTGACACAAACCTATCTAAAACCAATTGGATTAGTGGATTTCAATCCATCCCCACCTTAGCCTTTAGATAAGTCATTTTGGATCCATTATAAAATGAAAATTATTATATTGTAAAATAATATTTCTAGCTTCTCCTAAGGTGCCCCTCACCCCTCTTATAAAAGGGGACTTCCCCTTCTCTAAAATTAAAAACTAAAAAGCCATTTGACTCATTCAACCCCTGCCCAAATATCCTCCCAACTATCCTCCCTTCATCCCAGAGGCCTTCCTTTATTCATAAAGTCAACCTATGGATCCCTTTTGATCAAATCAAAAGGAAGAACACGAAGAAGAGGTAAATATTTCATCACCTCTTTCAAGTTCTTTTCTTCTTTCACATTTTCTTTCTTCATTGTTCCCATTATAAAATAATAAATACAGTATAATATATATACTATTATGTTATTATAAATATGTTACAATTATATTAATTATTTTATCCATCTTATGAATGACATGTCACCATACGTGCGTACGTACGACTTACCATCTCCACGTCGTGGTGTAGTTGTTATTCAATACATTATTATTTGGATGGGTATAATAATGATATATAATTGATTTAAATGATAAATATAAAATGTAAATGATTCTTTATATATAATATAACATATATTTACATATGATTTTAAATCAAAATAATGATATTATCACTCGTGCGTACGTACGGATTACTATCACCACAACGCGATGAGATTCATTTCCATGTTGACCGTTCAACGATGAGTATAAAAATATATATTATTAATAAGTATGTAATATATGAAATAATTATGAAATCGGATATATATATATATATATATATCTACTTAAATATATCTTATTCACTTACTTCCATTCAATACGATATAAAAATAGAAATATCTTTTTTTTGCGTACGTACGGCCTACCATCTCTATAAACGGTGCCTTACATTTCATTTATACATCAATTATAAATATTTATCTTTTAAATATATATGATATATAAATAAATTATTATATTCTGGAATCATTTAAATCCTGATATAAATGATACGATCAAGAATAACAAGTTAAAACACATACAATAAAGAAAGAGATTATTACCCAAAATGTTAATTTAACATGGAAATAATTATTAAATGGGTAGTATAAAGTCATAAATGAATCATGTATGATATAATAAATATGAATATAGTTCTGGTATAATTTAATAACATACTATTGTCATTATATAGGAGGTTAAACGTACCCTCGACCAAAGGAAACTGCAAGGTAAGGGTTAATTTCACAATCCCTTTTATTATCTGAGGCTGTTTTTACGTAAGTATCTACTGGAACCTATTTTTCATCTAAATCCATGTTTCATAAAAATGAATTTGAAAACACTTTTACTATTTACTATAAAATTGGTTAAATTCATTTATACCCTTATTTGAACTTATATGTTTTGAAAGGAATATTTCCGTCTTTTTCCAAACAAGGTAGTTTATAACTTTTTCAACAAAATTAAGGTAATAATATTTTTTAACTAATTCGGTAGGTGCGGATCCTTTCTACCATTATAACATCGTCGAAGCTTCACTTACAAGCTTATATGAATATTTTCAAAATAAATTTTTTCTCAATAATTATGTGACTCTTAAATGATTTCAAAATAAAAAGAGATATTTTTCTAAAAAGGTTTTTATTTCATCTATGTCAACATCCTTTGATGGATTTTAAGTTTATTTGAAGTTTATTTATTATGATACAAAACATCCATATTGTATTGAAGTTTTTGTGATACGTTTGACTGTGGATGTTCTATTTTTATACCATTCATGGTTTATGGTTAAAGTATTGACATTTAGTATGCTAGTTCTAATACGAATGATTATATTATGTTTCATCCTTTTCATATGAGGAATGTGTTGAATAGAGTAAGTGAATGGTGGATCCCGATATATCTATTCTATGAATCGGTAGGTCTCATGAGTCCATTAGATGTGGAATTGGACAAGGCCTTTCCCAATTTGATATATGTTTTTGGCTGAGGCCTTAATCATATTTAGTCGTCTTGGTCGAGGCCTTGAAAAAATGTTTCAGAATGTCTGGCAATATACATTCCCTCATTTTTAAAATAATATTGATGGTTCAAGTGGTCATTAGACTAGTAGAATACCCATGATTATGTTTTATTATGGCATTATTTACTCAGCTCATATTCCTTCCATTAAAGTATTCATGTTTATTATTGGTAAAGGCATGTGGTTTCAATTATTCACCATGCTTAATATTTATGTTATCTTCCACTGTATTGCATACCCTTACTGATCATTTGAGTTCACCCATTTCTTATGTTTCATTTTCCAAGGATTTTAAGAAGTTATTTATGAGTGACTTGCATGCATAATCTAGGAGGCTTGAATGTTTCTAATGGAATTAATTCATGTTGTGTTACTTTTAAAGTTGTAAAGTTGAACTTATGTATGAATCTTGTTTCTAATAATACTAAATTGATCAGTATTTCGAGACATGATTTCCTTGTGATCATGCCAATGTTATGTAATAATGCATCAACTGTGGGTAACTAGGGTTCGGGCATTACAATTTTATATTCTAATTCCCCCAATGGAATATGACCATATAATGATATACTGATGTTTATAACATATGTTAGGATCATATACTCTAGAAGAAATGTATTTACCTCTAAATTATAAACTATATTTATTTGATAAGTTTTATATACCCTCAATTGTTTTCCCCTGGAATTTTGTATTTATTTAAAAAAATATAAAAGAATAATAAATATCAAAATCTGAAACAATTGACATAGGGAACACATGAATTTTAACCACATCATTATATAAAACATAAACAAATAATATATTGTACAGGTATTGAAAATAATTAGGAAATATGTTACTTTTTAGTCTAATAAATAAAAACATAAGTAATATGATTCCATTGATATTATCTTGGTATTGTTATCCTAATATTTAGAGATATTTCATCATATTTACTTGTTGTCATAAAAAATAAATGTATAAAACTCATAGTTCATTAATGTTCCACTTTTATCAACCAATAAATCGGGCATCAAGAAATAGAAACTCACTATGTACTCCTTTATCACACACTAAAATAGTTGATATTTAATATCATGGTATATATTAGTGTCTCTAGTGTATTTGACCTAACTTAATTAAAGGAATGAATTTGTAACATTATCTTTTATAACATGAGGAACAACAAGAATTTTTTGAATTAGAGTTTCATGTTAGATACTTGTATACATCCATCAATTATCACCTTAACATTCTAGAGTACATATATTCCCTTACATTTATAATCACATTATTGAACCTTCATTAAATAATCAACAGATGTATATGTCATATTTTTCGATGATAACAACCAATAAAAAAATTATTTGCGACTAAATAAAATTTAGCCAGTATAATCATCAACTACCTTTGATTTTCTACATCATTAATTTCGTAGTTATGATAGTATGAGCTAGAATTTTTAACTATTATTTTCATATTTTTCGATGTATAAGAAAAATCAAAATCCAAATTCTAGAGATATTCAAACCACCATTGTTTCCTTTAATTGAAATATTGGTAAAAGAAAATATATTTTAATATATTATTATTAATATATAGAAAAAAATTTCCCCAAAGGTTTATTGTGTATTTTTTTATAGGCATGAAAATTGTTTCCTACTTTAAATCATCTACATAATAGTTCTTATCATGTGGTATTAATAATCCAAATACAGAAGCTATTAAATTATATACTTACATAATAACACGCCCATATTATTCCCAATGAATCACAATACAGTATTTATCAGTATGTAAGTCTTGATAATATCTAAAATGGAGCAATTATATGCTAGTATTTTAGATCCTCAAATTATTTCTAATACATTTTACTCCATTCTAGAATTACCTTCATTATAAATTCGAATTTGGATGGGAAAATCTAATTCTGAAAAAATCATTATTGAAATAATAATAATAGTTATTTAATAAAAGAAAACATCATATTTTTAAAACATTTTTAGGTGAATCCTAAAACCTCAAAAAACTATGTTTGACAGGGAAAAAATAAATTCCTTTATTAGAGATGACAGAGCAAATAAAATTAAAATTTGAAAAATTAAGACTTCTAGATATTATAATTTAACATATGTTCACATATGGTCTCTAAAATAATCTTTGACTATATTTCATGGACCTACATTCATCATGAATAAATAAAAATATCATCTAAAATTACTATAAAAGATATCTCAAGATATCAAAAATATGTGATTAATCAATTTTATGAAAAACATTAGAGAATTTAAATGTTCAATCAAAATCATTAACAATTTATAACTCAAATTTTTACATGGAAAAAATAAAATTGAAATATACTTTTACCACACTTTCAACGAATGGTATCCAAAAAAATTTGATCTATGAAAATTTATTAGCTTCCTTGAGATGATCAAATAAACCATCCATATAAGTAAAATGATATTTTTTTAATTTCACTTTTTTTGGATTTCAATAATCTATTTAAAAGTTTAAAATAGAAAGAAATTTCGTAGAGAATAGGAATAATGTTTGCCATGGTGAAACAATCAATCAAATAAATCTTTACTATTAAAAATCATCAAGGTACACCTTATGTTCTAGAAATAATGAATGTTTTTTCTATCAAAATTAAATTAATAAAAAATTAACTAGGTAATAAATAAATAAATATCTAGAAACATCATTTTATATGATGACCTAATAAATCATTAGGAAAAATTTCAGTGAATTGTTCTATCATAGTTGAATATTTATGTAGATCATTAAATTATATTATCTCTGGAATTAGATAATATATTGTAATTATATAGATATAATATCCTATAAATATGTTTTTTTCTACTCACACTAATGTATAATTATCCTCAAAATGTTTTTCCACTCCCATCTAGTGAGACAAAATAATATATTTTTTTCATCATCCAATATATGTTTTATATCATATATAAAATCATCCCATTGATTATAAAAAAATATTAATCTCAATTATCAAAAACACAATTGTGGCTTATATATTTCTTATTAGAATAGAAAATGAGGTATATTTAAATCCCCCTATTTATACTCATTAATATATTTATAATAGAATAACTTCATTCTATTTAATTTCTTAACCACCATCTTTGTATATAATTTACTGTTAAAACGTCATTGAACATTAAATATAATATGAAAACAAATATTTTCCAAACACATACTATTTCAAATAATATATTATCTAATCATAAATCATGAACACAACACTTATAAGGAAAATTATGTTTAATATTAATAAATATATTATCTCTATAAATGTAGAACATATACCTATCATATAATATTTCAACCTTAAAACATATAACTATAAACTATATATATCATTTACATGTATATGTTCCTAAAAAACATTAGTTGAACTATAAGACAAAATAAATAGATATACCTACTCTTTGAAAGATCACAACTAATAATCCTTGATGTTTATCATAATTTTTTATTATCACTTATGCCTTGCAGTATTGGGAATAATTTTTATGAGACATATAATATAAAATTTGTTATACTCATTAATATATTCATAAAAGAATGTCTTCATTCTACTTAATTTTATAACCACCGTCTTTGTATACAATTTACTTTTAAAATTTCATATAACATTAGATATACTATGAGAAAAAAAATTTCCAAACAAATACTCTATAAAATAAAATATTTTCTAATCATAAATCATGGACAAGACACTTATAAATCAAATTCAGTTTAATATTAATAGAAAGTTTGTCTTTATAAATGTATAACATAAACGTATCATATAATATTTAAATTCTATAACATATAACTATAAACTCTATAAAAAATTTATTTCAATTATGATAAAATTTTTATTATTTAAAGAAAATTATATCCCAAATAACATATAAATTTATCTATTATTTATCTATTAATCTACTTTAATCATAAATTATCTAATCAAAAAAATATTAACAATATAACATAGATTTATTCTTCATAAAACATATGTATTCATCAGAATATATTTCTACAATATTTAGTAGTTCATAAATAAAAAATAAAATCACATATGGGAACTATAATATCATAGTTTATATTTGATATCGATTCTTTATAAATTCATATAATCATTTAAACAAGCAATTCATGGATTTATTCAACCAACCTCCCTATTACTAATACCCGAGGAATAAATAATTCTAACACATTTTACACTTTATATAAATATTTTGACCTTATAAAATTTTCATTTTAATATTTAATGTTAAATACCTTAATATATGTTGTTTGTCCCCTGAGAATTTTGTGTCATTCCCACCATTATAACATAATGCAAATGAATAAGCATAATTAGATGCCGAACTCTACTTATATAGTTTCATTCCTAAAAGCCTTCATAATAAATCCTTAATATACAGATCATTATATTATTCTCAAATATCATTGTAAAATTAATTATTATAAGTTTTATGTATAATTTAGATAAAACCATTATATGAAACTGGAGTGATAGTAAGATATATTTATTTCAATGAATGCTAAAACTCGGGATGATACTTCATTGTATGAAAAACAACTTAACAAAATAGCATGAATTTCTTCTTTTACATAATTATTCATGAATCCTCCACTTGAATTCAACATTACTGTATAAATATCTTTTAAAATATAAATTAACACATAGATATTATTTTGTAAATGAATCAATAATATTTTAAATTTAAATAATGAAAAAATCTACACATTATAATTTTTATTAACTTTTTTGGATATTGGTTACAAAAAATCACTTTTAAGGTTTATTGGGAACCTAAAATAATACATGGGTAAACACATTATACACAATTTAGATGAAATAACCCTTATAGACAAACCCCAAAATAAGGAAATTCATTCATGAACGACATAATGGATTCGAGGCCAAGACACACTATCAAATTGTTGTGTTAAGGATCGAACAAACTGGAACCCAAGGTAGCTACCACCCACCGCCACCAAGGTATATAATACTAGAGATGATTAAACTACAATAAGAAGAGTATGTATCCACATAACATGAGTCAAAACATGAATAGTTTGTGGTAAAGTAGTAAATGGAAGATTCATCAATGTGGCAATTTCATGCAACAACACCAGTGTGGACCATAGGGACCCTCACTTTTCACATGTAGACAATACATAACTTTGGTGGAATACTTAAAACATTATACAAGTAGACGCCTAGAGACCATACTAGTCTAGGGCCATTAGAAACATGGAAATCATAAAAACTTGTATATAAATAAGATACAATATCCCTCACTAGATTCATCATTATTATCCCCCTTCTTAGACACATCAAACAGAATACATATTTTCATAACATGGGAAAGAAAACATAAAATTCGGTGATCTCAAAATGATCATCAAGTGTAAATAAGGGAGATTTTTAAGCATAATCATGAGAATAAGGGTATGAGAACATGATCATAAAAATAGAAGATCAAACCCTCCATATCAAATATCATATACATGAATAACGACATAAATCTTGGTAGTTCATAAGACATGAATCATAACGAAATAGAGAGCATAAGACATGAGACAATAAGATAGTAATAAAACATGTAATTGTGGAAAACACATAACCATATAATAATGATTTCCATAATTGTCAAGTAATTTATCCAAAGGCCATATTAGTGGAAAATTTCCTTTACTTAACCAGGTTCACAACCCATTCTAGCCCTATATTAGTGAAATGAGGTTGCACTTCATTCCAGGACTATATTACTAAACTGATTTCACTCCTCATTCCATCCCTATTTTACTAAACTGAGTTCATTTATCAATCCAGCCCTGAAATACTAATATGAGTTCATTTCACATTCCATCCATTTCAATATCATGAGATATAAATCTTTAACCAATGCATTTATGGGAGATATTACTCCCACCAATTTCATAATTTAATCATACATATATGTGACAGAAAATCATAAAGAATCATATCATAACCCATGGAATGAAATGGGTATCGTAATCATGTAATAATATCATGACCTGTGGAAGGACATATAGGTTTCATAATCATTTCATCAAAATAATAACCCATGATAGGGAAATATATTTCAATAAAATATATCTCATGAGAGATAATTGAGTTTTCTAACGACCGCAATATAAATAATAACCCATTCAAAGAAATAATATGAATCTAACATTTAGATGAATTCCTAGAAAGACATGATTTACATTAACGGATGACATCATAGATGGAAAATAATTTTCAAATATCTTCCATGAAAATTAAAATATAATTAAAATAATTATATTCAGGATATAACATTTAAAATGGAATTATATACATCTCAAAAAATATTTTAGGTGCATAACCAAACATGAGTCCCAAAGAAGTAAAATTGATACAAAACTATTTTACCAATTTGGTAACTTTTTAAACATAAACACCATGAATTAAATATCATAAAATAGATATGTAAATAACCATATATTTAAGTATATAAATTACTAAATACATAAATGGGAAGAATACACACCACTAAAAAGTAATGTGTGGTGAGTAAATCATTTATCTCATGGAAATAAAAAGTGATATGAAATCCCCTTACCTGGTGTCTTGACACTCTTCGTACTCATTAAAACCACCATTTTAATAAATATAAATTTATTATACATTAATCAAAGAACTATATTCTTAATTGTAATACCATATATTGTTTGATTATAGATTTTTATTACCTTCTTGTTAACAATTCAATATTATAGTTTCACTTTAGGTAATATCCGCTTTGTTTTTCGCATGTGTCTTAATTTGTTATATCTTTGGTCCTTATATTTATATCATGATTTCTAGAATTTAAACCATAATGTAAATATAACATATACTAATTATATTTTTATTATAATGATCCATAGTATATAGATGTATGAAATGGAATACATTGTTCATAGATACAAAAAGTTGTACGTATGCATGAACATTATTTCATTTTAATTATCATGTTAAATGAAAGTAAAAGAAATATATTTATATATATATCATTTTTATATTAGATTTATTATATAATATATTTAATATATATATTAACTAAAACCATATTTAATATATTCCATGTAATGTATGAATGAATCACATCTCCTTGAGGGGGCTGTAGTCCAAACATCCTCAAACAAAATTACCGTATTAACAAAAAATGGAATGTATAAATATATGTGTTTTAAAATAATTAAATAAGAATAAATAAATAATAAATATAATATATAACATATATAAAATTTTTTCCATCATAATTTCAAACATGAGTGGTGATAAAGGAAAAATGGACAATCATCATTTAGTGAGACGATAGTTCACTGTACACAAAAATACCTTGTTCGTTACCCATTATATCATGGTGTGTTGAATTTTAGGTAAAAATATTATCATAAAAACATAGAATTATAATTTTTATAATTTTATTTTTATACAATCATGTAATAAAATTATTTTTGTGTAGGAATAGTAAATGAAAGAAACGATCCTGAGAGAAGACATTACCTCTTAATTAGGTAACTTGTTTTGGTTTATATTATAAGGATTCCTTTAATATGAATTACAACAAAATTGAGGATTTAATGAGTAAGTGAGGAATTTTCTTAAGTGTATTGGGATTTTATTTGTTGATCCTATTTTGTTTGAGAAGCTTGAAGATGAGGGATTTGTGGTTGCCTTTTATATGGAAGCGAAAGGACACAATTGTAATTTTTGAAAATAAGGTAGGTGTACCAGTGTTTTTACCTAAAAAAGGAAAAAAAACAAAAAATCACAATAACAGTTGGTTAATGTATGAATAATGTCCATAAAATGGGTTTCTTACAAGTATATAAATCATATATGGTCTCAAATTTATGGTTTAGTCCTTAAATATGATTAACTTTAACATAATAAATGTAATTAATTTTAATTAATTTCATTAATTATTTTGGAAAAAAACAAATTTAAATGAATTTTACAATATATATTTTTATTATTAAAAATATAGAAACAATTTTACTAAATTATAATCACATAAGTGGCCTAAATTACTTGAAAATTAATCTCGCTCACAAGATGACACTGCATATTTTTAATGTAAAAAAATCCAAACTTTTTCTATATTTTTATACCAAATTTCAAAGTGAAATTGATTAAAATGACCTAAATTAGATTAATTAATAAAAATATTATCCAATTAAATTTGAATCCAATTTAAAATATAACTTGTCCTTATAAATAAATTAGTTTAAAAAGCATTTTTTAATTAAAATATGGTATTTTTCACTATCCATCTACAAATGATTCTTCTCAAAAAAATTCTAATAATTCACCCTAGGGTAATTTTGAAATTATAGATTAAAAAATGAATTTTATTTTATCATATTTATTTTCTTAATGTTTCTAAAATAAATTTTTTTATTTTTCACAAAAAGACATTAAAATTAGTTCATTTGGGAAAATAATATTTTTAAACATATAAGGGCTTTACCAAAACATATATCTTACATCATAAAAATATTATATTTATATAAAACCATAATAAAAAATATTTCAAAAATAATTATCACTATTTATATTAACAATTTTTATGATGGTATTATAATTATATCATTTAAATAATTATAACAAATAAAAGATTTTTCATAGAAACTCAACATTGTGTGTTGTGTATGCCAAGTTAGTCTTACATGTAACGTACACCAAGTTGAAATATAACCACGACGTTTTTTATAGTGAATTTAAAATTTATATAGTGTGTAGTGCACGATTAACATGGTGTTTCATATATTTCAAGAAAACCATAATTCCTTAATATAAAATAATCTATTTTCTATGTTATGTGGAATAAAAAATATTGAAAATGATAAATAAATTTGAAAAATATAATTCATAAAATATGAAGGTGTTAATTTCTACCCCCATTTAAATTAATTTCACACTTTAAATTCATTTGGGTTATCAAAGGATTAATTCTTGAATGTTTCATTCATAAAAACCCATATCATAAAAATATATACTAATACTTACCTTAAAAATAGAAAGTCGGAACAATAATGGTTACCCAAAGTAACATTTTACTTGGTTTTCACATATGAGAACATAGGTTGGGAGTGAAAATTTGACATGGATGAAGTGAATAAATATTTAATGGGAGTGATTGAGGTCATAAATCATAAATAACTAAATGATCAATGAAAATTTGAGGGCCATAAAGTCATAAATCCAAGATGATTTATAAGGCCATCATTTTAACAAAAATTAAGGTATTATGACAGTTTTTTTATCATTATTATATCATTGAATAATTATTTTATTCACCAAGAATATAAGGAAATATACCAACTTGACATATTTCTATAAAAAAATATCATTCTTTTTTTTCCTTTTAACTATTTCTAATTCATCCGATAGTTCAATAAGTAGATGTCCATAAATTGATTTTGATGCCTGAAGCACTAAAGTGCACATTTAGCAGATTTTAGGGCCCATAAAAGAGTGACAAGTGTGACTATTTATCTAAAAAATTCCCACAAACCAATATGGTTAATACATTTGTCTCAAAACATAAAAAGTTACTCTTTTATTAAACCATAATTAATTATTCATAAAAAATAATTATACATTAACCAGGACATCGCATAGGCCATTGTTAGGCGTGAAACCCATATGTACTTCAGTCATGGGTTCAAGACCCACGACTTTACAAGACATGATTTCTTGTCACCTGACATACGTGATATACTATAATAAAACCATAATAATATAATTTCCAAAATATATGGACATCCTCGAAAAAAGGTTAATCACTAAATAGACTTTTAACTAAGGTTTTCAATACAATCTCAATACAAAAACACATTCTCCAATGTTTAACATAAAATATTTCATGAATGGTTAACCTTATTACCCATCCAAAAGATGGAAATCCAAAACATTAGAAAAAAAATTCATTAAATAAGATTATCATTAGTCCCCCATATATCACAATGTTGATCTTTGTTGCCACCTTCCAAACGTGTGAATACCCTTGCGGTAAATTCACTAGGAACATGGTAACAAACTGAATAATCAAAAATATGTTTGGAAAACATGAATAGTTTTATATTCCATATATTACAAGATATTTTCCATATATCCAAGAACATATAATATTCATCCATGGTCGCATGAATTTTTTTTCAAAAGATACTTAATTAGTCCTAAGGTAATCGGTATTATCCAATTTACTTATTCATATGTCATATATCATTATAAAAAAACATTATCATAACATAAGAAACATATTTACGGTTATATTTCCCTAAATCATGTGTTTTTATCGAAATAACCATTCCATTATATCACCTTTATATACTATCGGAACCATTTAATGTGTTCTTTTAAATCCACATTGAAAAACATTAACTGAGCAATCTTTTATACTGTAACAACTAAAATTTTATTAATGAAAATTCCTTTTGATCTAATTAAATGTATTATTATGTAAAATGGATATGTAAAACATATGAATTTATTTGGTTTTATGTTTTATTTGGATTTCAAAATATCGTTAAAAATTGTTATTGTTCCTAATATAACCACTCAACAGTGATCACGTGATTAGTATAAATATAGGACTTTAACAAATCAAATTTACTCAGACAAAGGAATCGAAGGCCTAACCATGTATAACTTCTCTATAAAAAGAACATTTGTCGGAGCTGAGAAAGGAGGTGGAACCACTGGGCTTCCCTCTTGAACAATCCCAAGCTGAGCTTCAATATGTTAATCTTTAACGGAACCACCTACAGGAGTAGTGGATGTTAATAGAGATTACCAGCAGAGTGATGTTATCGAATCCACTACAAGAGTCTATCACCATTGCACACCTTACCCTTAGGTCTTATGAGGGTGTTATAAGGGTTAATGTAAGAAGAACCTTTCTTTGTGATTATTTTCATTATTTTTTTATAGAATAAATAATATACATTCATTTTATTACTATTACGTTTTAAATAGTTTTTAAACTACAAATATTATTTTTATTTAATATTAAATTAAGAAATATATATTGATGAATTAATGGATTTTTGAGTTAAATAATATATATATAAAATATTATTAATATATAAAATTTTAATAAATATTAATGATCATATAATTTTTTATGAATACAATTGTAATTTTTATTAAGGTTTGAAAGCTGTTTTTGTCAAAACCCATGAATTTTCAATAAATGATGGTTTTTATTTTAAAAGTGAAAATTAAATTATTTATAAAATTACTTGGATAAAATTAATATTTTTTTTGGAATCAGGACTTCAAAATTATCAAATGGTGAATTTTTCCTAATTTTCTAAGATATTTAAATTTTTAGGTCAACATTAAATACCATTTAAATATATAATGCATTTTATGACATCATAATGACCCAATAGTGATGTAATAAAATATTATAAATGTGATTTTCGTCCAATATATGTTCTAAATTTAAAATAATGTGGTTTTAGTTTTTTTTTTCAAATCCTTAGTGGACACTCCTAGACTTAAAAAGCATTTTATCCTTTTAAAATGATTTCCTTGAGAGTGTGACTCACCTCCACAGAAGAAAGCCTAATATTTTAGTAATTTCGTTCATTGACCTTATAAAATAATAATTTATGATCCAATTTCGAAAAAAATGGGAAAATAACATGGGATAGTTTGTGGTTCTGATTAGTATAATGTGTTGTGTCCAAAACCTAAATAATAAAGAATTTTATCTCCTTACTTATATAATCCCACTCAATCTAGAATTCCTATTCACTCAAACAATTTGGAGCTCAACCAACCCAACCCTCCTCTCTATATAATCTTCATAATGTTCCCCAATCTCCCAATAAGCCTTTCAAAAGCCTTTGGGGTAAAATTTCAAAGAAAGAATTTCTTCCTTTCTAATTTCTATCCAAATTTTATTTGTTGTTATGCCCTTTTGTTTTCTATAAAAACTTTTGGGGTATGATTTATCACCCACCCTATACTACCATCCTTATGATTTAATGATGATATATCCCTTTCTCTCTCATTAATTCCTCCCATGTACACTCATTACCTTTCCAAAATTCCGTAAGCGATTTCTCTCTCCTCATTTACATTCAAACAATTATTTTATATTATGAATATAAATTGCACTAAAAATTTTGTGGCATGTATCTATAATACCCCTTACTTTCCATTTCATGTACATATTATGTGACACTCCTTTCTCTCTCATCAACCATTTTTATGAATTTTTATGTCACACTGTTATGCTGCCGAAATTGCACCGTGATTTTCTAAGACAAAGTAATTATACAGTTAATACCATGCCCATTTCTATATCAAGGTCATTCTACATTATGCAGATTAACTTATAGATTATAGATTTTTTTGTATTAATTCCACATTCCTTTATCATGAAATAAATTATGATGTTTAATGATTCCATGTTATATAATCCATGGGGAAAATTTATGCCTGAAATTAAATGATTAAGAAGGGTGTACCCTAATAGTGCTTCAATGGATTGGATAAAGATTAGTATCATGATAAATCATGTTCAATGAGGTCTTACTCGTTCTAATTCAAGTGCAATTAGGTTTCACTCATGATCAATGTGCAATGATCCTTGGCTTGTGATAATATCATGTTAAATGTTGTTTCCACATTTCCAAGATATGATAATCATGTTATATCATGCCTTTATGTTCATGATTCTATTGTGCTCCATTGATATGAAAATTGTCTAACATGTAATATATTCTTCATTTTAGGCCTTGTTTACTACCATACTGGGCTTTATAGATCACCCTTTTTTGGCATGTCCTCTAGTTTTAACGAGCAATTCTAAGTACGGAGGAATGTTGTGGTCATGTAGAAAATGTTTTCAATAAAGATATTGTGATTTATGTTCTATGTTTTTATGTAATGTTTCTAATTTTACCATGAAACTAGACCTGATGATCTTCATAATTTTATTATGTTCAAGTTTCGGTAATAAACCTTTATTAAGTGTGTAATAAAGAGCAGGTTTGTTATATATATATTTATATATATATCAATGGGATAGGTTTAGTTATTTTGGGATTAGGAATCAAAAAATCTAGTGAAATCCTTAAAGATAAGACTATGTATAATAAAATAATCCCTATGTTTTGGTGAGTATTGAGTAAGATCTTTATCAAGAAAATACACCTCTATCTGGATACGAGAAGGTAGAGGTGGCTCTGGCACAAATTTATCTTTGGGTAAAACATGAAAACACCGCTCTGATCTAGACTCAAATGGGAACTAGTGCACAACAAAGGGCCTTGCTTCACTCTTGGTTAAGACACTCCTAGGGGATAGGAATTGGTAAATTCATAAGCTTACTATGAACCATTATTCTGGGAACTAAAAAAATTCCCCTAGGAATATATGTTGGGAAGTAGATCATAGATAACATAGATATGTTAAGGAAAAAATGTAATTTTTAAGTTATCCCTTTTTTCATTGGATTCCCATTTATTTTTTACCCCTATATTTACTTTTATTTCAACCAATGGTTGGTAATAGGAGTACTTGGGCTAACAACTAATGTGAAGATCAATGTAATGACTGTTCTAATGAGATTTCCAATCCTATGGGAGTGGGAATCGCGAACTTTGTCTTGTTACACACACAGTTAACTCATGTTTAGAATAGAAAAATGGGTCAAGTTGAACATTTAACCCCACTTAAGAAAGAAAAAGTCACAATCGATGTCTCTGTGAGACAAAGGCCACCTACTTTTAATGGATCATATGATCCCTCAATTTCTGAAAAATGGATCAAATCCATTGAAAATATATTTTCTATATTTTAATGTTCCAAACAAGATAAGGTTCTTATGGATTCTTATCATTTGGAGGGTGAATATGATCAGTGGTGAAAATATATATAAAATATGAAGCCTGAGGAAGATATTTATGCGTTGGAATGAAATGCTTTTTCAAAAAAAATCGACATATATTTTCCTTGCACCATCTAACTTATGATGGAAAGGTATTTCCTTTCCCTCAATAAAAAAGAAAAAGAATCCATTGGAGAATATAAGGAAAACATAAAAATGCATGCACGATATTCCTCTGGTTGTTTCGTTACCCATGAATCAAAGGTTGACAACTTCTTTTTTGGTATAAAACCTAGCCTACAAAAATCCCTAGTGATCCGTGACATTGAGAGATATGAGGAAATTATCAGATGTTACCTCAATGTTGAAATGGAGATTAGAGAATCTCTGGGGTATCACGGGGATAAGAAGAATAAGCTATACATTATTTCTAGTGGTCCGATGGATAAATCCAACGGTGCTATGAAAACCCAACACCCTACTTTACAAAGGTGTGGAACGAACCACCCCATAAATTTCTTAAAGGGGATGAGGAAATACTTTTTGTGTGGAAGAAAAAGCAACCTAGCCATTAACTTCAAACAACAAAAACCTATGGATGTGATATAGGAGAGGAACACTATGTTCAACCCTTTATGCGTTGTTCATTGCTTCAACTACAAAGAACTATGGAACTTTGAAAACCAGTTCCCTAAGCTAAGGGTTTTCAGAGTCAACCAACAACCTCCAAGGTAGCAAGGGAGAGAATTTTCCATCACTACTGCTAGATCGAACCCCGACAATGAATAGGTGACAGGTACTATAATTATTGATAAAATAATAAAGAATTTACTTTTTTATTTTGGTTCTATGCGTTATTTTATATCCTGAAATTTTAGTAGAATAATACCAACGTCACCACAAATCATGGAAGTAGAGATGTTAGTGATAATGGAAAATGGGGAAATCATGGCAACCCATGAATATAACTCCTCCCCTGTCATAATTTGTGGGTTGAAATTCCTCGAAAACCTTATCATACTCTCTATAGTGGAATTTGATTCAAATCCTGGCATGGATTGGATTTCCTTATATATAGCCAACATAAATTTCCGTGTGAGGGAAATCAATATCCATATAGAGAATCAACCACTGATTATGTATGAGTGTAAGGAGAAGGATGAATCTTCTTTATCACCATCATCTAAAGAGTTTATATTACTACACTATGAGTATGCATATCTTTATTATATGATTGAGTCTAAGTAATCAACCATCTTTGAGGACATGCTTATCGTGAGTGAATTTGATGACTTGTTTCATGAGGAATTGGATGGTATTCCTCCAAGAAGAGATGTTGAATTCTCGATTGATCTTATTCCTGGGGCATTGGAAATATCGAAGACTCTGTATATAATGTCTATTGTGGAGTTTGAGGAGCGGAAGAAACAACTATAATAGAATCTATATAAAGGGTTTATACGCCCATGTGCTTCCCCATGGGGTGAACCATTCCTCTTCATTTAGAAGAAGGATGGGTTAATGTGCCTTTTCAATGATTATCGTGAGTTGATGAAAATCACAATAAAGAACATGTATCCTATTCCCCAAATTGATGACTTTTTTTATTATCTACGTGGATCACAATACTTCTCTAAGGTGGATTTGTGTTTGGGATATTACCAAGTAAGGGTGAAGAAGGAGGATATCCACAAGGAAGATTTTCATACAAGGTATGAGCACTTTGAATTCATATTAATCCCTTTCAGACTCACTAATGCTTCAGCTATCTTAATGGAATTTATGGATACAGTCTTTAGGGATTACTTCAAAAACTTTTCAGTAGTATTTATAGATGATATTATAATATATTACAAAACAAAGGATGAGTATGAGGAGTATCTTAGCATTGTACTAGAGACCTTGATAAAGGAGAAGCTCTATGAAAAGTATAAAAAGTGTTTGTTCTGGTTGAAGGAGGTTTCATTCATGGGTCATATCATCACAAATAATGGGATATATGTGGATCCTTCCAAGACAGATGTAATTGAGAGATGGATGAGGCCAACAATGGTAACAGATATCCGTAGCTTCCTGGGGTTAGTTGGATATTATCGCTGATTTGTGATAAATTTCTCATGATTTTTCAGCCCTCTTACCAAGATAACTCAGAAGGGAGTAAAATTTTCATGGGGAGATGAATGTGAAGAGAGCCTCATAGAGTTTAAAAGGGGGCTTTCATTGCGCTCGTTCTCAAATTACCCACAAGTGGATATATTTTTGCGGTATTCAATGATGCTTCAAGGAAGGGTATAGGCTATGTGTTGATGAAAAATAAAAAATTCATTGCCTATGTTTCGGGGAAATTGAATGTTCATGAGAAAATACTTTCAACACATGATCTTGAGTTGGTTGTAGTAATCACCACTTTGAAAATTTGGAAGCATTACATCTTTGGGGGGAAGTGTGAAATATATACAGGTCAAAAAAGACTCAATTATATATTTACACAGAAAGAGTTGAACATGCTCCAATGAAGTTGGTTAGAGCTGATCAAGGACTATGACTTTTTAATCCATTACCACACTGGGAATATGAATAAGGTGTAAAATGCTCTAATTAGAAAGGAACAAGCGATTATATCATTAATGAGAATTAAAAAGGATCCAATCTTCATATATTTGATGAAGATGGACATGAAAATCATAAAGAAAATAACATCATCAATACTTTCATAAATGATTGCTCAAACATATCTTTTGGAAAGGTTAAAAGATTCTCAAAAGAAAGTTGTGGGAATTTAGAAGAAAGTGGAAACTATGAGAAATGAGAAATCATCAATGTTAAAAGTTAATGAAAAAGGAATTATTAAATTTTGGACAAGACTATGTGTTCTATAAAATATGTAGTTAATGAATGAACTTTTGGATGATGCACATAGTTCGAATTTACCCATTCACCCAAGAAAAAAAATGTTGTTTCAAGATATCTGAGAGAATTATTGGTGGGATAACATGAAGAAGGAGATCACTAAGTATACATCAATGTGCCTGTTGTGTAAGAATGTGAAGGATGAGTGGAATAAGTCTAAGAGGATGATGTGTGCATTACACATACGAATGTGGAAATGTGATAAGATCACCATTTACTTTATCATCAAACATTCAAATACATCCACAGGAAATAGTGCGCTCTGTGTTTTTGTGGATCATCTTACAAAGACTTTACACATAATTTTAATTCGAGAGGATTTATCATTGGATCCATTAATAAATATATACATCAGAGATGTGGTAGGCTGCATTGGGATCTATTATATGTTATATCCAACTGATATCCAAGATTCACATCTATGTTCTGGAAGAGTCTCCAACACGCTCTGAATACTTAAGTGAACATTAGTATGGTTTATCATCACCAAAATGATGGCCAATCTTAGAGGAATATCAAAACACTTGACAAAATGTTGAGATAATTTTCAATAGACTTTAAAGGAGAATGGGATCAAAATATTCCTCCGGTTGAGTTCTCTTACAATAACAGTTTCCACTCAAGCATTCAAATGGCTCTTTATGAAGCAATTTATTGGAATAGGTGCAGAAAACCGACATGTTGGGATGAAGTTGGGGAGAAAAAACGATTAGGTCCAAAAATGGTAGAATAAATGGTTTAGAAGGTTAAGACCATCCATCAACACATTAATGCTACTCAGATTAAACAAAAGTTCTATGCTGATAATTGTCGACGAGACCCAGAGTTTGATGTTTGAGACATGGTATTACTTCACCTATCACCTTGGAAGAGTGTTATGACATTTCGGAATAAGTGAAAGCTTAGTCCAAGGTACATTAGCCCTTCTAAGATCCTTGATCACGTTAGAGTAGTGACCTATTGAGTAGAACTCCTAACAAGCATATCTAAAGTACATGATGTATTCCATGTATCACCCTTGAGGAAGTACATACCTAATCAATCGTATGTACTCAATCCATAGGTGGTGGAATTGGAGAATTGACCCTTCTATGAAGATAATCCAGTGAATATATTAGATCATTAGGAAAATGTTCTATGAAATAAGATAATTCCCCTCGTGAAAGTGTTGTGGAGAAACCACAAGTTTTAAGAAGCAATGTTGGAACTAGAGGAAGTGATGATGCAGGGTTACCCACATCTATTTTCGTGTGGGGAAAAGAAATTTTTATGTTGAAATTTCATAAGGGGTGAAGATGGTAACGACCAAAACTTTTATTAATAAAATTTCCTATTGATCTAATTATGTATCTTATTATGTAAAATGTCTATGTAAAACATATTCACATCTTTGGTTTTATGTTTTTTTTTGAAAATATCGTTAATAATTTTTACCATTGATTATATAGTCGTTGAATAGTGGTCACATAATTAGTGTAAATATAGGGCTCTAACAAATCCATTTTTCTCAGACCATGGAAGTGATAGCCTGATCCAGTAGATTTTCTCCACGTGAAGTGAATTTTTTGGATCTTGGAAAGCAGGTGGCTTCATTGGGATTCACTATTGACCAATACCAAGTCGGGCTTCGACAAGTTATGCTTGAGAGGAACCGCCTATGGGAGAAGTGGATGTTAATAGAGATTACCACCCAAGCGATGTTATCCGAGCCACCCCAAGATTCTTTCATCATCACAAACTGTTCCCTTTGGTCTTATGCGGGTGTTATAAGGGATTATGTAACAAGACCCAAGATCTATGATTATTTTCATTATTTTTCTATAGAATAACGAATATACATTCATTTTATTATTATTACATTGTAAATAGTTTTTAAAGCATAAATAGTATTTTTAGTTAATATTTAATTAACAAATATATTTTGAAGAATTAATGGATTTTTTAATTAAATAATATTTTAATAAAATATGATTACTAAATTAATTTGTATTAAATATAAATGATCGTATTATTTTTTATTAAAGTATGAAAGTTGTTTTTGACAAAACCCATGAATTTTCGATGAATGTCTGTTTTTATTTTAGAAGTAAAAATTAACAAACATAGAAAATTAGTTAGATTAAATTAACATTATTTTTGGAATCAGGATGTTGAAATTATCCAATGGTGAATTTTTCATAATTTTATGAGACAGTTGAATTTTTGGGTAAAAATTAAATATCATTTAAATATATAATGAATTTTATGACAACATAATGAATCAATATTGACGTAATAAAATATTATAAATATGATGTTCGGCCAATATATGTTTTACCTTTACAATAATGTGCTTTTAGGTTTGTTTTATTTACTTTACAAAGCCTTAGTGGACCCGCCAAAACTTATAAAAGATTTTAACATTTTAAAATGATTTCCAAGAGAGTGTTACTCACCTCCACATAAGAAATCCTAATATCTTAATAACATAAGCCATTGGACACATAAAATAATTCGTTCTGCTCCACTTTGGAAAAAAACCATGGGAAAACCCATGGTATTGTTTGTGGTTTTGATTAGTTTAATGTGTAGTGTCCAAAACCAAATTTATAAAGAATTCTCCCTCCTTTCCTATAAAAACCCACTCAATCTCCCATTCCTCTTAACTAAAAACATTTGGAGCTTGAACAAAACCTAGCCTGATCTATCTATAATCCTCTTAAGGTGCCCCAATTTCTTATGAAGCCTCTCTCAAGCCTCTCCCAAGCTTTTGGGATAACACTTCCAAATAAGGGATTTCTTCCTTTCTAATTTTTGTCCAAATTTCTTCATGTTGTTATACTCTTTTGTTTTCAATTAAAAATGTTAGGGTATGGTTTATAACTTCCCCATACCTCTCTACTTATGTTTTAATGATGAGAGACCCCTTTCTGTCTCATCAATATCTCCCATGTACACCTGTTACCATGCAAAAATTCCATAATGTATTTCTCTATCCTTTTTTACATTAAAGAAATTATTTTATATTATGAATATAAATTCCATTACAAATGCTATTATATTTATCTATATTAACCCTTACTATACATTTCATGTACATATTATGAGACACCCTTATCTCTCCCATCAACCATTTTTATGAATTCTTATGTCACATCGTTATACTTCGGAAATTGCACCGCGATTTTCCAAGCCAAAGTCATTATGTAGTGAATATCATGCCCATTTATCAACAAATGGTATTAACCTTTTTTCATATTTACTTATTTAATATAGTGTTTTTTTTAGTAATTCAAAATTATTTAATCATGGAATAAATTATGATGTTTAATGAATCCATTTTATATGATCCATGTGGCACACTTATGCATCAAATGAAATGATTAAGAAGGGTACGCACTAATAGCACTCCAATGCATTGGGTAAAGATTAGTATAGTGATACGTCAAGTGAAATGAGGGTTTACTAATGATAATTCATGTTCAACAAGGGTTTACTCATGCTCTATGTGAAATGATCCTCGGCTCATGATAATATCATGTCAAATGTTGTGGCCAAATTTACAAGCTATGATAATCACGATATATCATGCCTTCGTGATCATGTTTCTCTTGTAATCTATTTATATACCTAGTGATATGCCTTTTGTCTAAAATGTAATATATTCTTCTAGTACCATATTACCAATAGTCTGGCTTGAAACATCTTATCAGAGTTGTTACTCCTAGGTATATCTACGCCAGACCCACATCCACTTGTATCATCCATCTAAGGGTGTATTTCTAGGAAATAATTTACTCTATCATTTACCAAAATTCTAGGACATTTTTCTATAATTTTTTTATCCACATATATATATATATATATCCTAATACATGTCCTTAGGGTTGTCACTACGGTTATATCATCCTAGATCCTAATGGTTAACAACACATTTTCATTGATATCATCTATAGCTCCCCTCACTTTTCATATATAGACATTGTATAACTTTGAATAAATACTTAAAACATTATAAAAATTGAATCCCAAAGACCGTACTAATATAGGGAATTTTGAAACAAGTAAAACAAAAAAATTATTACATAAATGAGCTAAATTATACCTAAATAGGATCTTCATGACTATTACCTAGGTTAGAGACATCAAATATAATACATATCTTCATAACTTAGGGATGAAAACATAAAAAGGGGTGAGCTCAAATACTCAACAAGGGTAAAAATGGTTGATATGTAAGCATAATTAAGAGAAGAAGGGTATGATAACATGATCATGAAAATAGAAGATCATAACGAGCATATCAAAGATTATATACATGAATCAGGGCATAGAGATTGGCAGTTCATAAGACATGAATGAAAAGGAAATAAATAACCTAATACATGAAATCATAACATAGGAATAAAACATGGAATTTTGGAAAACATATAATCATATAATAATTATTTCCATAGTAGTCAAGGAAATTCTTCTAAGGCTATCTAGGTGGAAATATTTCATTATTGAACTGATTTTACACCCAATTCTAGCCCAGTATTACAAAACTGAGTTCAATACTCATTCCAACCCAATATTACGTAACCAAGTTCACTCCTCATTACAAACCTATATTGTTGACCCGATTTCATTAATCGTTTCACCCCAGTAATATTAAATTAAATTTATTTATCATTCCATCCATGTCTATCTCATGAGATACACATCCTTACCTTGTGCATTGGAGGGAGATATTAGTTACACCCATTTTAGATTGAAATCATACATACATGTACCAAAAAATCATAAAAAATTATATCATAACATATTTAATGTAATGGGTATCATAAACATGTATTCATATCATAACCAATGAAAACATACATATGTTTCATAATCATTTCATCAAATGAATTACCCAAGAAATTGAAATATATTTCATAAGCATATAACCTTTGAGAGATTGACAAGTTTCACAAAGACCATGACATTAATCATAACCTATTCAACGAAATAATATGAATGTAACCTTTATATCCTTTCTTAGAAAGGAATGATTAACATAAATTAATGTCAACTTAGCAGGAAAATAATTTTCAAATACCTTTCAAAAATATCCTGAGGAAAATACCCTTTCTTATTTGAAAATGGATTTTAACGCATTAAACCATTTGAAATTAATTTTCATAGAAAATTACATGAAAACATATAAATATATCTTGAAAAAATTAGAATTTTTTTTCCTAAAAAACCTATATAATCATATTTACGACATTTTCAAAAAAAATTCTTTTGAAATATATAAAATAAGCTACAAAAAAGTTTTTTTAAAAAATTTTTTGAAAAAAAAATAAAAACTTATAGATAAATCATGAAAATGTTTTGAAAATACGTTCTTTGAAAATAAAATTGAAAAATTATAATGAAAGTTCAAAAACATTTTGAGAAACATTACCCGTGAAAACATATAAAAGAATCTTAGAAATGTTTTAAAAACAATTTTTTAGAAAATAATTTATAAAAACTTTATTAAAATGTATCCTTTTTAACATGAATTGTAATATTCATATAAATGATGGTAGATAAATCATTACATGCCAAATGTGGTAAAAGAACATTCCTTTTTCACTGTAAAATAGATAGAAAATTTACTTATTCAGATAGTGAAAAGAAGATTCCTTTAAAGAAATTGGTAAAAGAAAAAATGGTTGAAAAGTTATTTTAAATAGTATATGATAATAGAATAATGTTATTTCAAAAATATTTTAGAAAACATGGTTTTGAAGGAACCTATATTTCTGACTGCAGAAAGGGTAATGTTGGGATTTATGAGAAACAAATTCATAACTATCGTATGTCACAAAGAGTGGAATAATGGTAACAATACATGAACATATCATGAATATAAATAATATAATAATTTTAATTAATGTTCTTGGGAGGTGGGTTATAGGATTTCATCAAAGTAACCATAAACCTAAATAATATTTATAAGGTATGAGATTATTTCAAAAAATATTTACCACTCAGTAACTTTGAACCATATTCCCCATGTAAGAAAATGATATAATATTATTCTTGAAATATAACTAATATAATTAGATTAACTATATATTATGTAACCTGGAAGTATATACACCTTCAAAATGAATTTAGGTACACAACCAAACATGAGTCTCAAAAGAGGAAAATTTTGAAAAAAAATATTTTAACGATTTGGTAACTTTTAAAACATAAACCCCATGAATAAAACATCATAAAATGGAAATTTAAATAAAAATAAATTTATGTATAGGAATAAAAAAAATAAATTCATTGGAAGTATACACCATAAAAAAGGAATGGTTGGTGAATAAATCATGTGTCTTTCAAGAATAAAAAGAGAGATGAAATCCCCTTACCTTGTGTCATGAATGTCATTATTCACATTGAAAACTCCTATATATTAAATATAAATTTATTATAAATATTTAAAAGAACAATATTATTACATATATTACCATATATGGTTTTATTATGGCTTTATATTACCCACTTGTTAATAATTCAAGGTTAAGGTTTCACTTTGGGTAATATCTTCTTTGTTTTTCGCATGTGTATTGATTTGTTTTATCTTTGGTATTTATATTTATATCATGATTTCAATAATTTAAGCCATGATTTAAATATAATTTTTATTCATAATATTTTAATTTTAATAATTCTAGGATATATAATTATGAAAAGGAATACATTGTTCATGGTGATGATAATCCATACGTATGCATGAACTCTATTTCCATTTAATTATTGTGTTGAAAGAAATAAAATAAAATAAATATATGTATATATATATATATAATTATTAATTTAACTTAACTTTATCATATATTTCATATAAATTATCACTAAAACTATCATTAAAACATTCCATGTAGTGTATGAATGAATCACAACGCTTTGAGGGGGTGATAGTCCATACTTTCTCCAACGAAATTATCAAATTAACACAAAATAGATAGTATAAAAATATGTGTTTGTAAATAAATTAAATAATAATAAAGATAAATGAAATAAATTATATATAATATATAAATATAGTTTTATCATTATGTCTACCAACAGTGGCGGTAAAGTAAAAATGACAATCTTCTTTTAGTGAGGTGGTAGTCCGTCATACATGTAAACAATATGTTTATTTCCTATTAGATGGATATGTGTATAAGTGTAAGTAAGAAACATAGAATAACAACATCCTAGTATATTATGGATATTTTTGTTACTATAAAATCATGGAATAAAGATATTTTAGTGGGTGGAGAAATAAAATTAATATTGGTTCTTGAGAGAAGACATTACCTCTTAATCGGGTAACCCCTTTTGGTTTGTGCCAAAAGGTTTCATTAGATTGATTTCATTCCAATGGGAGTATTAGAGGAGGAATCAATGGATTTTTGGAAGTGTATTTGTTAGATAATGTCCAAACCTATGTGTTTTGTGATGTGTAAAGTAGAGGGAGAGGTGGTGGCCTTTTATATAGAAGAGAAATGACATACTTGGCATTTTTGAAAATAAGTTAGGTGTACCCATGTTTTTACCTAACAAAAGACATAAATAACCCAAAAAATAAATAATTAAAGCTTAATGATCAAATAATTTCTAGAAAATTGGTGTTTTATAAGTGTATATCTAATTTTATGCAATAAATATATGGTTTATTCCTTACTTAAGTTTAATTTTTTCTTTAATAAATGTAACTAATTTTAATTTCTTTCAATAATATTTTAAAAAAAACAGTGTTATCCATGTTAGATAATATAAAATATTGTAATTCAAAATATAAAATCCATTTTAACAAATTATAATCACATAAGTGGAAGAAATTAATTTAAAATTAATTTTTTTGTTGGGACAACACTACAGGTTTTTAAAGTAAAAAAGTCCAAACTTTTTCTATGTTTTATAACCATAATCAAAGTGAAATTTAGTAAAATTAAATAAATTGGATTAATTTATTAACATATTATCCAATTAAACATTGAAACCAATATAAAATATAATTTCACCTTATAAATAAATTATATGAAAAATCAATTTTGAATAAAAATCCAATATTTTCACTATTCATCCAAAAATAATGATTCTCAGAAAAATACAAAAATATCACAATAAAATTTAAACATTATGAATTCATAAAAGAATTTTATTTTAACAAATTAAATTTCTAAATTTGTCTAAAATTTATTTTATTATTTTTCACAGATGGACATTAAAATAAGTCCATTTGAGAAAATATTAATTTTAAACATATAAGGACTTTACCAAAAATTATATCATTCATCATAAATATGATTTCATTATATAACCCCATTATAAAAAATAATTGAAAATTAGTTGTAACTATTATTATTACTATGTTTAATGGATGAATTACAATTATATAATTTAAATTATTATAATAATAAAAATTCTTAGAAACCCAACAATTTGTCTTGCACACGCCAGGTCAATGTTGCGTGTAACATACGTCAAGTCACAAGATAACCTTGGTGGTTTGTGTATAGAGGATAATATTTACTTTGTTTCTAGTGAATGAATAACATTGTATAGTGTATAACATAGGAAGAACATATTGTGTTAATATAAAAGTAACTATATTTAGTGTTACATGAAATGATAAATATCATAATGGTTTAATAAATTCAAAAAAAAATCACAAAAAATATCGGTGTTATAAGGGATATCAAACACAGAAAAATTTTCAAAAATTGAAGGAATGATAAGAATATTGGAACCATTGAGGTATTAATACGGAATCCTTATAGGTCAAATATAAATAAAATTACATTTACTATAAAAACCATATGGGAGTTTTCCCCACTATTTCCACTATAACATAAGGGAACACAATAAGGAAAAAAAGTTATATCAAAATCATGTATGGTATAAAAATGAAACTATAGGTTGGGATAACCACAAAAAATACCAAGTGATAACAAAACTAGTAAGATTATGATAGGGTAAGACTACCGAAGGAGGGAAATGAAACAAGGGAAAAAACCATTTGATTCATGAAATAATGAAATCAAAAAAAAAGATAGACTTGGGGGAATCAATATACATATAGGGGAAAATAAAAAAGGATAAAAAATATATTGGAAGGAAATAATAACCTATAAAATAACTGAAGCTAAATAGGGATACATAAATCTAGTAGGTGTGGAGGGAAGGATTGAAAAAAAAAGAGAATGAAATCCTAGTTTTTCTAGGGATTAACTGAAGAAAAAATATCTAGGGAAAATTCAACATAAAATTTATAATGAATTAAATTGGTATTTTTATTTAAATTTTTAAAATTTATAATTGTAATTTTTAGTTTATAATAAAATAAAATTGTTATAATAAAAAATTATTTTTTGGACTATTATTTTCAAAGAAATAATGCCATGAATTTTCAAATTATTTAAAGAAACATATGTTCTCTACCATGATTTATTTTATAAATAAATCATGGGTTAGTATGATATGTATATAAATATCAGAGACTATTACAATAATGTTTTTCAGATAAACATATATTATTATTTTAAATTAATTTGGATTTTTATGTAATAGATTGACATGTTATTATGCTAACCATGTTAATACTATTTGAAGAAATAGATTTACATTATTAGCAGATATATTTTTTTATGTGGATAAATTAAATTGAATTATAGATATGGAATTGTAAATATTTTTTACAGTTATTTTTTTAAAAAATTGTGTTATATTTGGGAAATTGTTTATATAGTTAAAATATTATCTATTATATTTTTAGATATTAATTGAAATGGATAAAATAATTTTCAAATAGTCAATATATAATTTACATGTTTTTTCTTATGTATTTTCATGAATTTTTTATAAGTCTCATTAATAAGGGGTAATTTTTTAGATAGTAAATTAATTTTGTTCTAATATATATCGTATTTTTATATAGATATTTTTTTAAATTTGTATCTAATGGTTTTCATGGGAAATTTATAAAAGTAATGTAATGTGATATAGTTGAAGTAAATTCAAGGAAAAATAAATACTTATTGGGAGTCTATGTCAAACACAATGTCAGGTGAGTACTGGTACTCTCATTTGGGTGTTTAAAATAGAAATCAACCAAAATGTAAAATATGTTATGTGTGTGGAGATAAGTGGAAAACTATAAAGGAATTGATTAAAACCAACAGTTGATAAATAATTGATTCCACTTCAATAGAGTTGAAAATTATAACTAGGGTTGAAGGTATTCATCCAAAATTACTTATGCCTATGTATTTGGAATGTAATATTCCTGAGAGACCACCACTTTCTACCTAGAGACAAAAGTATTATGTTGTTCTATAGGCATACCAAATTAGAATATACGTCCATGTGGGGTTACCTAACTCTCCTAATTAGGGGAAACAAGTTTCTCGTTCTATGGTATTGGGTATCAATTCTATCTCTCAACATGGGTTCTCAACACGGGCTTGTTAATCCCTTACTAATTTTGTTATGAATTACATGTTCATGGGTGTCACACTCTATACTACCACCACTATGATTAGAAATGTTATAATTTTATTATTGTAGGTTAAAATCTCATAAATACCCTATAATCCATAGAAATAAAAATAGAAGTATATGAAATTATACAAAAGTGAGTTTCTGAGCTTCCACACTTTCTACAACACACACATTAATTGAATACCCATGAAAATCCATCTAAAATAATTATGAAATTAGAAAAATTAAAACAATATTTTACTCATAATAGTTTAATATTATAAAAATAAAACAAATTCAACTCTTCGATAGACATTAAGTACACCTAGAGAAACATATAGTAAAATATGGAAATATATAATAATAGTGAAGAATGCTTAATTTCATCTAAATAATGTTGCTAATCTCCTGACTGATGATTTGTTCCTCTAGCTTGGCTCCCTTTTGGAAATATCCTCAGTTATGGTAAATCCACCTCTAGACCATATGCTTCTCCGAGGTGGTGAATTGTGAAACAAAAACCTGAGATATTTTGTTATTGTTCCTCATCCTCCCCAGATAGATTTCACCCTCAGAAACACATTATTGGCTTTAAAAATCACTTCTTATGGCCTTAGAATATACAAGAGATGATTACACATAGAAAGTAGAATACATACCACATTAATTTTAGTTTCCCAAATCAACAATCACATTATTCTTCTTCTCTCTAATATCATATAACATATAGATATTACTTTAGATCCATTACCCAATTTGGATAGATAGTTTGAGGGAATATGCAATTTTTTGTGCATGAAGGCCACATGTATAGTTAAATTCATCAATGACCAAGTAGATTATTCCAATTAAATTTATAATATTAATCTTTTATCTTATTATTATCTAAATTAAAATACACATTATGGATATATGATTAATTTCTGATTATTCTTGAATTCCAAGTTGAATATATGATCAACAAATGTTGTGTTGATAAAAAACATAATGTTGGTTCGAGATGCATAAATTTTAATGTGTGGGTGCTGGAATTTAAAGAATTAATATAAGGATGTGTTTTCTTGAAAATGTTGGAAATGCTGGGTCTTGAGGCCATCTTTTTATCCACATATATTATTCAATTCTTGTTTGAAACTACATCGGAACTTCCAAGTTTACATTAGTCTATTGGGAAAACATTCCAATATGAATTGAGTCATAAAGAGGAGGGTGGTTGGTGGATATCATAGAGTGTGTTTGGTTTCCAAGACACATTGGTAATTTGATTTTAGACGAGGTTCATCTACAAGGCTAGGTTGTCTTAGAAATATAGTGTAAGTGATCTCTATAGGGAAAAATTTCATGATAGTACCTTTAGGGGGTTTTCCATGAGGCCGCATCAAACTTTTAAAATATTATTGACCGTTGACACTAAAAAATTCTCCCCATGATTCAATCTCAATGGATTATTAGAAGATCCAATAACATATAAACACATTCCCAAATGTTAACATGGGACTGCATTATCCATGAATTTTAATTTCAAGTATTTTCAGGATAGTACATTTTCCCCTTGAATAGTCTCAATCCCATAAATACTAAATTAAGTATATTTGTGGATATTATATACAATTAAAATTTTGAAACTATAAATTGAATAAATGAATGATTAAGAATATAAATCAAAGAGTACAATGTAAAAATTATTATCAAATGTATTCTATTATATAAGTTTTAGTTTAAAAATAATCTTCCTAATATTTTTAAAAAAGTACATGAACTAATCAATATTTTAATTTTCTCAGAAAATTATATTTTAGAACCCTAAAATATAAAAAAATCAATATGTACATGGGATTTTGTAATGAATTACAATTAAAATATAATAAAATAGTATAATTTTTTTAATCTTTTTAGCTACACATTCCCTAAAACATAAACCACACTTTCCTCAACCATAAATATAATAATTTTTGGAAAAGGTATCACATGTTTACAAGACTAAATAAAAATACTCCTTGGATTTTATAAAAATATAAATTGAGTGGATTTGTTTGATGACGATTAATGATTGTATTTTTATCCAACCATTCTTAAATTATTTTAATAAAGTTAATATAATATATATTAATTGAAAAGCCCATACTCATATATTGAACTGATATTCCTGCTAAAAATCATTCATTTATGAAGTGAAACTCATTCCTCTATCATATAATTGAGCAAACACACCATAATCATTTTTTATTTTAATTTTAATTTTTCAATCAATTTTATGTGAATAAATTATTAAGATGAGTATGGCTAATCTAAACCTATGATATTCTAATAATTGGATCCCCTAAAGAGTATTTTTGATAGTCAAGGTATCAAAGAAACATTTTATGTTGTTATCTCAAATTGATTTTGCAATCTTATTGATGTAATTTATTTGAAAAACATTTAATAATCACATGAATGATCAATAATTGAAAACTTTCAAAGTGTTTTTTACATGTATAAATATATTTGAGTTATACTCATTTCTATTTAACATTTAAATTAACATTATAAAATGTTTTAACTTAAAAAAACTCGTCAACTAACCCATTTTAAGGATTATAAATTAAATTTATTAACTATAAAAAAATACACCCATACTATGTTGATTTAACTCCTATTGAAAAAGTTAAGCAATATAGGGGATTATACTTGTCTAAAGCAATATGTTCCTAGATCATTTATATACCTAGTTCCAGTAGGTTACCCATTGTGCTATTTTTTTCAAACTTATCCTATTAAATATATCCAACAAACTAGATAAATTGATATAGTAAATTTATATATAATGGATTATTAAAATTAGAGGAATTAGAAAAATAACAGTAATTTTTTTATTCCATCATGAGATGTTCCTCCATCTAATATTGGGTTGGGATCCCAATTATATATATTCTAGAGAGACTCCTGGATCAAAATAAATTATAGAGGTGATTGATGTAATGGGTTTTTATTAAAACTTATCTAACTAACTATTAACATTAAATAGGAAATAAAAGATAAAAACATCCCTCAATGTGGTTTGTTTCTTCCCAATGGGTTCATGGGTTTAAATACCTTAATTCTAAATTTCATAGGGAATAATATCTGTTTAATGGGGGTGGGGTGGATACTTAAGTAGGTGGAATTATTCTCTACACCACTTGATGAAAAAAAAATCATGGTATATTAACATCTCAGTTGCAACAACCTTCTATTCCAATACTAAATATATCCTTTAGAGTTCCCTTTTTTATATTAAATTACAGAAAACAACCCATATCCTCACAATATTTTTAATTTAACTTAGGCTTAGAGAGGTCGGTATTTGAGTGAGAATACTCTACATGGGTTCCTATTTTTGTTCACATTATTTGGGATTTTTTAAAATGGAATCCTCTTATTCAATTTCTCTTTGGAAACACATTTCTGGATTTGTTATTTTATTTGTATGTTTGATCAATTCATGTTATTTCTCCAACAACTCTTCAATTTTTTTTTTAGAATACAAACATGATTTTATATCTCTTAAATTAATATTAAACGATCCAATATATTTGTTATCCATTGTTTTATATTATCCAAGATGATGGGATTTATTTCTTCCAATGTGTATTCCCCATTACATTATCCTCTTTTATTTCTATGATTTGTTCTAGGATTTTCTATTGTGTGATGGATTCATGCTCATTGTGCCTTTTTATCATAGGATGGTGAAACCACTACCTAAATCAATTATAATTATAGAATGGGTTCCTAGTGTACCCACTAGTGTCACTATTCACCTCATGATAGTCACTCCACCCTATCCATTTCTTCATATTAATAAAAAAAATTAATTAGTTATTATAATTGGGAGAAATCAAATGAAAAAAATATTAGAAAAGAATACTACCGAAAAAAATGATTTATAAGTAATGATTTTTCTATTCTTATATATATTTTTCTTTTTAGTTTTTTGATTGTTTATAATTTTATGGATTTTAAATGTTTTTTCCTTAAAACACCATAAATCAAAAAATACCCCTGAAAATTGTGTCTGTTGTTATAAAAAATGTGACGAAAAATATAATTTTACTAGAGTTCTAGGTAAAAAAATGGGTAAGTGATTACTAGTACTCCCAGTTGTGTGTTTTAAATTAAAATAAACAAAAAAAAGTTAAATAAATGAGTGGAAATATAAGTGAAAATTTAAATATTAAAGGAAAAAAACCATGAGTTGTTGACCAAGTGATTCACCTTCATCGGAGTGGAAAATATCTTTTATGTGTTAATGCAATTCAACAAAAATTACCTATGTGTTCCTAATATTTATGGAAATATCATGAGAAACCATCAATTACTACCTAGGTACACTTATATAGATATTTTTTACAAGCCTCTCCTTTGATAAAAGAGGTCCATGTTAGGCTGTCTAACACCCATTACTATGAGAAACGAGCTTCCATTTCCATCATTTTTTTCTACCCCTATATAATTAATAATGAGTTCTTATCATGGTTATTTTGTCCCTAATTAGTTTGTTTTTCAATCACATGTGTGCAGAAATCACTACCCAAACTACCCTCATTATTCTACCAAATTTACATAGTAATGGTTCAACTCTCATATACCCCACACTCTAAATACATCTAATTGTAAATTCTTGTATAGATGCATAGGTGAGTTTTTCATCTTCCACTCATTCCACATAACTCAATTTAATAACATACCCATTTAAAACACATCAAAATAGGTGTTACAAATTCTAAAAAACTCATAATATAATTATTTCCAAATAGATTTAAAAAATTGATTAAAACCAACTCGTATATAAACATTAAATAGAGACCTAGACCAAAATAGTCAAAATGTAAATACATATAAGGGGAGAATAAATATCAATATAAAGTGAATAAAATATCTAACAAACTTTATTGATGATGTGATCCTCTATTTAGAATCACTTCATGAAATATCCTATAATATGATCAATTCTCCTCTAGCCTTTATTCTTATCCCAAGTGTTGACTCCTATAACTTCATATATAAATTTTTTCTTTATAATTGTTATTCTCCTGAAATATGTATCCTTATAGGGAATGTATCCTTGTACTTTGAGATCACTACCACATGGAATTAAAATATGGATGTTATGCTTCCACATAGACAATGTACTCTATAATATCCCCAAACTCACAATATAAAATCTTATTCAAAAAAATAATCTCTAAATTTATTGATTTTATGCTTAGAAACATGATCCAATTATATCCCTACAAAGCAAAAAACAACAAAAAAATTCTATATCACTTATACACCCAATGAAAATTTTTTTTAGGGTTTTGTGTAATTAGGAAAAAAGACTACATAATAATACCCATTTCTTCAAGTGATTACTTTTTTAATAAACCGAGATTTTCTTTACCAAAATATGTCAAACAAATCTTATAAAATTACACACAAATGAACCCTTTAAAGACATAATTCATACAATATCATTCTTCAAAACCTAGCGTAATGGAAAACATAAAAATGTGGTCTCAAACTCTCAATAAGGGTAAACCAAAGAATTAACAATTGAATTTCATCAAAGGGAAAATGATGAAAATAAATTATAATGTATTAATCAATGTGAATGAGTTAACAAAAGGTAATACATAACAATATAAAACTATATCATATGAGACATGGAATAAATATTTAATATATGAAATGATTTATATAAGTCAAGAATCATGACCCATGTCAAAACAATTATTTAGAAATGGATCAATAGAACTCACTGTAAGCACTTGAAAGTTGTGTTTGTATCTTAGATCATCATAAATTCATCATGGAATAACCTTACTTGTTAATTATTATATATCATAGTGGTAAACTATAATCCATAAACTCCATCATCTCTTTGTAGTAACATAAAATAAATTAACTCTATCTCATTACCCAATGCATTAGAGAGTTATATTAGGATCAACCTTCAAATAAGGTATCTCAATATCAATCATCATTAAGAGAAATATCATTCTAACCCATATTAATCAAAAATTTCATGTACAATTCCTGAATATAACATATAAAAGATTTCATTTTCATCATCAGTATTTTAATAATATATTTCACACCTTTATAACATGATTTACTCATCGAAAAGAAATATTTTCCATGACAATATCTTTAAAATAATCATTGTAAGACATTAATAGAAATTATATGAATGGAATAATATTTTCATTTTCATTATGAAGTATTTTAATCATTTAATGATTAAAACAAATGAAAAATAACATTAAAAGAAATTTTAAAACATTTATTTTAAAAATTAGGGACAATACCCTATTGTTGCTAATATTTTATAAAAATTCATAGAATATTAGGTTAAATATTTTCATTAAAATTATGCATGGAAAAATATAATAGAATATTAAATTCAATTTATGGCCATGATTTAAAGATATTATATTCATGTTTTAAACATTAAAAATAATGAATATTTTCAAACTTTTGTAAAGAGAGTCAAGCATGACCCATCAATATTTTTAGTAAATTCCATTTTAAAAACATTTAAAATAAGTTCATAGATCTTGAAGAATTACATAAGAAATAATTTATTATTAGTAAATAACACTATTGAAATAATACAAATAACATAGAGGAATATTGTGGTTAAAATTCTTTAAAAACAAAAAATAGTGTTTTTAAATAAATAAATGTTTACAGACTTTTAAAAACAAAAACAATTTGAAATAAAGAGAATAAGAAGGAACATATAATAAAATGAGTATGAAATGGGATATGATATTATATTGCATGATTCAGTATATAGACCATTTAAATGAATATATGTGCATTAATCAAAACATGTCTAAAAGAAGAGAGTTTTAGATGAGAAACTCTTGGAATTGGGAAATTTTTAAATAAAAATTCCTCATAGTGAAGGAAATTAATATGATTTTGAAAAATAAAATTTACATCAAATTATATTTTAAATCACATTCATGGTGAAATATGTTCATAATATAAAAGTAATCATTCTGAATAACATGAATTATACCTCAATGAATTGAAATTGTGTCCATGAAAACCCTTGAAACATTTATAACATTGGAATCAATACTTCATGAATGTGATAAATTCTACTGAAGTTGAAATATCATGATAAAATAGTTATTCATGACATAAATCCTCAATATATAGATTATAAAACTTATAAAAGTGTGTATGTTCATAATATAGAACGTGTCTCAAAGAAATAATATTAAGATGAATAATCCTTACAAAGATCATATCACTGAAGTAATAATTAATCACTGAAATGATTATGTCTAAAAATTGTAAAACCAAACAAAACAAGTGTAAATATAAATATATAAAATCAGAGTTCATTTCATACATAATCACTGTATATTATAGTCAATGGTGTATAAATATAACACCATGAATGGAAATTTAGGTAAGTAACCCCTTACCTTGAGTCCATACTTCTTATTTACATCCATTGATTTCCTATATAATAATGTTATATTAATTATTTATTTTATTAAAAACTATTTTATTGTTTACTAATTATCATTAAATCATTTATATCAATTATTACATTGACATATTTAATTACTTAATCAGATAAGTCCATATAGAGTGTTTAGAGGACATTAAGTTTACAATTGAAAAATGAATTTGGTAGGTTATCCATTGTCAAAGGGTTAATTTTATCTCATTTATATAATAATATTAATGAGATAATGATAATTGTTAAACATAAAAAATAATTATATAATGACTTATGAAACTAATACATGAAAATAGAATCGAATCGCTTCATGGAGATGGTATTCCACATCTACAGACGAACGACGTTATAATTTTTTAACATGAGGAAGGGTAATATGAATAGTAATATAATATATTTAATTAATCGTAATAATTTTGTGAATTAAATATATATTTCTTAAATTTATCTTAATAACCAGCCTTGTGAGGTGGTGGTGAGAAATAGAATACATCATTTTATGGTGGTGGTAGTCCAAACATATACCAGAATGATGATTTTATTCCCTGTGGGAAGGAAAATGATTAGAATATGGTAAATAAATTAAAATATTAAAATAAAATTATATGTTATATAATTATGTTGTTATAATGTAATGTTTAGTATAGAATTAAAGGAGGGTAAAAATAAGTAAAATGAAAGAGATCAGTTAAACCATTACCGCCTCTTTGATAGCCCTCCTATGGATTTCTTCATAAGATATTTAGGGATTGTATTTAGAATATAAATATAGTGATATAACTTGTATAATTATTTTTGTAAGAGTATTTTTTATGTTTTTTTTGAGTTAAGATGTTAAATGTTGTGTTAAGAAAAGAGTAGAGGTGGTGTCCTTTTATAGTGAGGGAAATGATACCCTTGGAATTACATAAAGGATTTAAATATAATAAAATATAATTCATATTAAAGTTTAAGCAAGTGGAAAATATTTAGAATATAATGTAGGTTTTGTTTTAATTACCTTAAATAATTATATTTTTATAGGTTTTCTGGGGATTTTATAACCTTATCTTTTGATTTAATCCTTTCATTAATCAATATTAACGTTAACTCTGGAAACAACTTTTTCAATGTCAAAAGGATATAAATTTATATATAATGTAAAACATGGATAAAAATGATCCATTTATGAAATTTAATAACATATATACCTCCCATTTTAATATTTCAATATTTTAATAATTTTTAACCATCTAATAATATATTATTTAACATAATATACCATTAAAGTCATTTTAAGAAATAAAAACATATTTCGACTTTAAATAAATCCATATAGATATTTAATTTGAATATAAACTTCGTAAACATAAAATATATATTATTTTAACCATAAAACTAATATTAAATCATTATCCATCCAAAATATATCACTTTTTTGATGTTTTTAAAATCATTTACATTGATTGATCTTTCTGCTTTCACAAACACTATGGTTTGGTTGTGTATGCGTTTAAGTTAATTATACCATCACAATAAATTAAATATAAATTACCATAAAAAAAATAAATTCACTATTTTCTAAATAAACTTTCAGATTCATTTATAACATCTTCTAATCCCTATGTGAACATAAATGAGAAACTAAATGCGCGAGAGTGACATTTTGGAATTCTCCTATACATAAAATAATATAAAGGTATTTATCATAATAAAATTGAACCAAAATTCTATATTTACAAATATATTAAAGGGGTTTTCAAACTAAAATATTCCACTAGAAAATATTCAGGTGTATGTTTTAATACATTATCACATTTTTGAAACCTTAATTACACATTTTACCCTTACAGAGGTGAAAACTGATTACCACAGTTAGTATTAATTATAAAAAAAATTGACCTATTCCATAATTTTGAACATCCTAATTAGAAATAAGAGATCCATTTTTTTAGGATTCTATATATTCAAGAAAGTATAAATCAATTTTAATATAAATTCATAAAAGTTAATGATTTTTTTAGAAAAATGCATTTTAAAGCCAAAAAATAAACTTATTCCAATGTCAAGTATAATGATAAATAATATGTATTTAATTAGATTAATTATAATTAAATGAGGATAAATTTATATTCATATCAATTTAAATTTATTTTGTGACTATTCAATTAAATTAAATGATAGTTTTAGCAAAATCCGAATTTTTCAATATTAACTAAAAAATTATTCTTTTTAAAAAAATCCAAAAAACATAGCCTAAGATAATTTGGATATGTATATTTTAGGAATTGTATCATTTTTTCAAATAAAATTTATATATTTGTGAAAATTTATTTATAATAATTTCTAAAAAAACCATCAAAACCATTTTTGAATAAAACATATCTTTGAAGCATTAAATGTCCTTATAGAAATTTGGGTAATTATTTATTTTTTATTAATAAATACATTTTCTTTATATAGAAACTTTATAATTTTTTTTATAATTTTTTAATTTCAATTTATACTACTAATTTGGTGGATTCCTATAATAGTTACATTTGAAACATTTAATATTTTTATAGTATATTAGAATTCACTTAATGCTCGATGTTGTGTGTTAATAGATCTATCAAGAATAATATTATTTTAATCAAAAATTTAAGGGTTTTACATTACTTCCCCCTAAATAAAACTCATCCACTTTATTTTTTATTGTTCTTAGTAATCATGTGTATGAAATTTGAAAATGCCATTCTTGAAAACACACATCATAAAAAGGGTTATAAAATTCCTTTTATAAAGATAGAAATGGAAATATAAAGGCCATCATGAAGAACACTAAATTAGGTTCCATATAAGAAGAAAAATAGTGAAATGTCAAAATATGGGAATAGATGAAAAATTGATGTCTATATAATGATGAATAATGATAGAGAACATTGATCATAAGAAAATCAATTTCCACTGAAGCATAAAACAATAGGGAGTTAAAAGACAAGAATTCATCAGAAATGAAGGTTATAAAATAACATTTTTATTTCATGATCCTTTTCATGGAGTTGATGAATTCATTTCCCATATTTATTATGAAACTATAGAAATAATTATCCTTGATTTCATTCAAATATATAGACACAATTCCATAATTTGATTGCAAGATTCAATAAGTTTTCACCTTTATCTCATATTTTACTACAAATGATGAGTGTGAATATTTAATTTGTGAACCACAATAATAAAATTATGATTAACCATGAGGTATATATATGAATGAAAATATTTTCTTCTTTCCATTACTAAAACCAAAATTCTTATCCCAAGGTAATATAATACACAAAATTAATAGCCTTCGTTTGAAGGAATAATATGTTCAACTCTAAAATTTCCACCATAACTACCAAGGATCCACTTAAGTGATTCCATAAATAAACAACCATATATCCCAATTAACATTAATAAACTCAAATTTTATATTATAACATTAATATTATATCACCACAATGTAATAACATTCTCCCTAAATAATCCTTCATTTTAAATCACATGATACACCCGTGGGTAACTTGTTTCTCAACACAATAAAAAATCTCCTTAAATATCATTAATGAATTTAAAATCCTATTACATAAAACCTTAAAAGTAGTATCTATTATTTTTAACTTATGATCAACCTAAAATATATAAACCCATAACGATTTCCATAACTCTTATGCTAAAATCTAATAGAAAAGTCATAATCTCCAATGTTATCTGAACTCTTCTAGGATACCGACTGCAACAACCCTAGACTTGAACTCTTAGATGAAGTGCTAAAAACATAATCTTTTCATATCTGGATATGATAACAATAAATTTGAAACACATTTATCCATGTAAAACATAAATCATCAAACAATAATATTTTATCACATACACAGACAAGAAAATCATAGGTTTATATTTTTAGTCAATTATGATAAACTCTTACATAACAATACAAATTGTTGAGTCAAATGTTTCACTATAGCATTTCCATTCATTTAGGTTTGGAAATCAAAAATTAATTACTAAATAAATTTATTACAAACATTATGTCCAAATTGTTTTTATAATTTTTTTATAGAAAAGATACATTTATACCATTCTTTCAAATAGTTCTACAGTATTGGAGAACATAAACCAACTTTCTTCATTACACATAACATAATTAATATATAACCAAACATAATTAGATCCATTATTTATCAATTTTGTTATTAGATATAATGTCTTGTATTTCATATGGATGGTCTTTTAATCAGACTAATATTAGAACTGATAAAATTTAGATCCAAATTCAGAAATACAATCATAATGATATATATAGGGAAACCATCAGACTGGATTTAGTTTAAATTCCAGATACAAAAATACTATTTTCATCATATTGGAATATTTTTCTTTTACGTTGTGAAAATTTATTAAATTACTCCAAACATTATGTTATGATATAGATGTTGAAGTGATATCTGTCCATGTTGTCACGATAAACTCAGATAAAATATGAGTTTTGGAGGATCAAGATGACCATTGGAGAGGTTCTTATAAATACATGATCATTTGAAGAGTTTGAAGTGACTGATTTTATTTCTCTCTCAAATTTTTTAATGTGTAAAAAGTTTGAAAGTCATTATATTAGCCTTTTATATTTCTTTAGATATCATACTTATAGAAGAAAACATACTTCGTTTCTCATTGTGATATTATTTTGTAATTGTTTTTTGTGTCCGATTGTGTGAATATGATTGATGGATTTTGAGGCTAGGAAGAAGGAGATACTGATCATCGTATTTATTGAGGGCTTATAGGGATAGAAATATATAGTTGATCATCATATCGATGGAACACAATGATAGTGTGATAGAACAGATCATCATATTGATGTATTTCTTTGGTGAGGAAAGAATAACATGATTATCAGTATAAAAAAACATACCCTTATCCATGGTTATTGGATATCCTTATCTTTGGGATAAAAACCCCTTATACAAATTGTTTTAATTTGGATATTAATGTTTTAAATGATACTTTTCATATTTTTAATTGTTTTATCATAACGTTATTTGAATACAATAAACACATTACTATAATTGCTTTTGTTTCAATTCTAATCATATACTCTATTTAATCATAATATATTTTATTATGATATTCTGTATTTTTTACACAATACATTGTGAGTACGATAACTATGATTATGATTCTACAATGTATTGATAGAATTGTATCTGTTTATGTTATTCATACTCTTGTATTAACGTAATCAATATTTTTATAATACTTTGATTTAATCAGACTAAAGTAAAAGTTTGAAACTAATTTTTTATATAAAGATGTTTTTGAACTGATTTAGTAAAATCATTTCAAAATGAAGTCTTTTAAACTACAATTCACCCCCACTGGTAATTTTTCCATCTATAATACATTATTTCTATCCTAATTAGTATACATCTAATATATTAATATAATAATTTCAATTAGAGTATGTTTCCACTTCTCAAATACTTGATGATTATTTATTTTCTTAATTTTTCATGTTTGTCCTAATTTTTTTATTAATTTTTTTAAAAATATTTTTAACACTATTGTGCACTGTGGAAATGAATTTTTTCTACGTGTTTTTGAAAGATGTAATGATTAAATGTAAGATAAATTTATAATATAAATCCTAATAGACCAATAATTGTTTATAGTAATGAATATGAATATTATAGAGATAGAATGAATAATATTTTAATCAACCCTGGAGTTGATAATTTTCTTATGCTCATTAGTGAATACAAGATTCCTGATAAGGAGGACCCTGATTTTACAAATCATGAAAATACATAGCATCAATTGAATTATAGGTTTAAAAACACATTATTATTTTGTATAATGATAACTATTTATAGTTTGATATATTATTGTAAAGATTATAAAATTATTTTGAAAAATTTACATATTACTTATTTTGGAACATCAAAGGTTGTTGAAACTATAACAAAAATTATCCATGCTTACTATCTAGCATTTGAATTCCTATTTGGGGAACCTGTTGTAAAGGTACAATAATGGATTATGAAAATAATCATTAATCAAAAGTCTATGGGAGATAAAAGAATGTAATATGAAATACATTTGTAAAATATAACTAATATTATACCCAATGAGTTGGAATCTAATAGAATTTTCGGTGATGAATCAAGGATGTTAAAAATCTAACCCTTGATGATTTATTTTGAACCCTTTTTCAATATGAGGGTAGATTAAAAAGTGATTCGTAAAAATCAAAAAATAACATTGGTGGAGTTTATTTCATTACTAAAAAAAGTTCCTACTAATTCCACAACACTGGAAAAGTTTGTTAAGTATTATAGAATGAAAAAACATTGTTGTTCAATCAGATTCAAGTGATTATGAAAATTATGAGAATGAACTAGATAAAATTTCTTATAGGATGAACTATATTATTGGTAAAATGGAATTTCAATATCATCACAAAAAAAGTAACAAGGGAATGGATGAATATAAATATTCTAAAGACACTTTTAATGAGTGTGTGAAAGTTGGACATATTAGAACAGATTTTCAAAAGATGAAAAGATAAGATATGAAAGAAAGATAGTTTGATAGGAAACAAATAATTTATTATAATTTTTAGAACATGAATGTTCACAAATAAAGTTATTTCTAGATTTCTAGTAGAGGGGACTCTTCAGATGACTCTTCTGATCAGGAATGTTCTAGACCTAGAAACAAAGATCTTCTTTCCAAAATTCAAATATAAAATCTTTGTCAAATGTCCAAGGTACATACTACTTAAAATCATACAGATATATATTTAAGATAAAATTATCTAGATTCTAATGTTGATTAGGATTCTAAGTATGAGGATGAATAGTTTTCTTTAGTAGATAATAATATTATTCCTTTTTAGGGAGAAGTATCCCATTCTGTGAAAATCCTTGAAAATAAAAATAAAAAAGTTAGAAAGAAATAGGATAATGAAAATTCAAGGATAAAAGTTTTACCCAAATTAGTATCGGATCTTTTTAAAGATATTTATCAATATAATTTTGAAAAACAAAAAATTTATTAAGATTTATAAAAATTAATTTCTGAAAAGAGTTGCATAAAAAAAGTTTTGGAACACTCAATTATGAAATTATTACTCAAGAAGATAAAGATGTATTTGTCAAATTAAAATACAAAATTTCTTCTTCAAGAAACCTTTTCTCAAACATCACTTTTGGTAATAAATTTTTGGATAATATGTATACACATATTCTTCCTCACAGAACTAATACCATAATGGTCTATAATTATAGTAAACAAAATTTTAATAAAAACTTCATTGTTTCTAAAAATACCCCACTTTTCAAAAAGTCTCAGAGTTGAGGACATTGGAAAAATAATTTTTCTCTTAATGAAATTCCATCCTTCGGTTTCCCTAATGTCTATTTTTTAAAACAAATCTTGATTCTAAATATTTTATTTGCTGACATTTCCAAACCCATGATATTTTGTATTTCGAAAACCTAATTTTTTAAGGAAAAAATGAAGTACCATAAAAAGGAATACATGGTACATGGATAGAGTTTGTTCCTAGAATATGACAAGTAACAAAAAAAATTGAAAATATTACCAAGAGGAATGATTGAAATGTTACCTTCATAGATAATACTCAAGTATATATTATCAGAATATGTAATATGGTTCTTCTCGGAAAAGATATAATTTTAAATGTTTTTTTTATTAATGATATTAGGAACAAACATATAAATATAAGTCAATTATAATATGAGGGTTAACTATTGAATTTTAGAAATGATAAATTTGTCATACACAATTACAAGGATGAATTCATTCATTCTTCCCATCAGCATGAGAATGTTTACACACTAAACATAAAAGACATTAGGAGACAATACGTTCCTTGTCTTGATGAAATGGAAGATTACTCTTGGTTATGGCCCAGATGGTTAGGACATTGTAACATCAGAAACATATGCTAGATGGATAAGAAAATAATTTTTATGTATCTACCAAAACATTGATTTTAGTCATCAAAAGTATATGAGCCTTGTTGATGTGGAAACCAACTTAAGTCAAGATTTAAATATATTAGTGAAGTCTCTACTACCGATTATTTAAAGTTAGATCACATGGATTTATTTGGTCCTACACAAACTATGAGTATAGTAGTAAAATACTATGTATTTGTTTTGGATGATCATAACACTAGATATACGTAGATTAATTTTCTAGAAAGGGAATATGAAGGTTTTTTTATTTTGAAACTTTTGTGTCCAATGTTAAAAATGATAAAAAAACATTATTTGATATCTATTCATAGTGTTCATGGTGTGGGATTTATAAATTCTGAATTTTATACTTTTTATAGTAAGAAAGGCATTAAACATAATTTCTCAGAAACTATAAGTTCTTATCAAAATGGTGCTGTTGAAAGAATAAATAATATCCTTCAATAAATAGTAAGAACCATGATGAGTGAACACAAAATTGATAAACACTTTTGGGATGAATAGGTTATTACTGGCTTCTATACTATAAATCAATTGTTAAAAGAACCATTCATTTATAAAACTCTATATGAATTGTGGAATGGTTGAAAAGTAAAAGTTTCTTACATAAGAGTAATTGGATTAAAATTATTCATCTTGAATACAAAAGATAATTTCACAAATTCACTTCAAAATATTATGGGGGAATATTTTTAGGTTATTCCAATACTCCTATGGCATAAAGAGTTTTTAATAAAAAATCTTATAATTTTTAAGAAATAGTATATGTTAAATTTTTTGAAAATAATAATTTTTATTTTAAACAAATCAAACCCACATCCTCATATGTTATTTTAAAAATTAATTTTCAACATTTGTTATAAAATTCATCAAATAATTAATATACTCTACAAATAGTTTCTAAATTTTTTACCCCTGAATAATTTCCACCACATATCGATGAATAAGTTTTATAGATCCCAAGTCAGTTGTTTCTTAGGAATCATCCAAGTGGTAATATCATTTATAATGTTGATCAACCTATTATGACTAAATTTTCATTAAGGAATGAAATATAACATATTTATATTCATTCCTAATTTAAAAATATAAACCCTGATAATGCGTTAGGTGATGAGGATTGGATTAAAGATGAAAAATATTATCTAAATGAATTTAAAGGAAACAATGTCCAGACCCTAGTTGAACGAACTAGAAAAACATCCATAATTAGAGAAAAATGGATTTCCATAAACCAAGGTGATGAAAATTGAAAAATCATTAGAAATAAATAAATAATTTTTGCTAAATGTTATAATAAAAAATAAGGTACATACTATGAAGAAAACTATGAACTAACATCCATACTGTAATCTTTTCATAATCTATATGCCTTTGTATTAGTCTTTAATTTCAAAAAATTTACAATGGATGTGATGTATTTTTTTATTAATGGATATGTATAAGAGGAATTTTTGTTCAAAAAACATTTTTTTAATAAATCCAATCATCCTGAATATGTTTATAAACATAAAAATTCTTTATATGGACTCAAACAATCCCATAGTGCTTGATATAATAGATTAAGAATATTTTTGTTACAAAATAATTTTTTCGAGAGAGCTGCAGATCCTACTATTTTAATAAAAGAATTTAACAACAATATCATGATTTTTCAAATGTATATTGATGAAATTATATATGGATGAAATCAATAATCTTTTATAGACTCTTTTTCAGATCTTATGATGTCTATGTTTGAGATGATTATGATGGGTGATTCCACATTTATTTGTTATTTTCAAATATCTAAAAGACTACAAGGTACTTATATATCGCAACATAAGTATATAAAAGATCTTATTAAAAATATAAGATCAAAAAATACATAAGTATTAGTACTCATATCAATAACTCAAATACACAATATATTGACGAATCTTGGAAACTATTTTATCTAACAATTTCTAGAGTTATGATAGGTAGTTTATTATACATAACAACTAGTCAAAAAGATATAATATGTTTATATGGTTATGTAAATGATATCAGGAAAATAAAAAGGTATAGAATATAAAATATTTAAAACAAAATTTTCTTTATCTAAAGGGAACTATGGATTTAGGACACTTATATTCTTATAAAAATGATTTTGAATTAAAAGCTTTTTTAGATAATGACATTCGTCCCCGTAAAATGGATATATAAAGTATATATAGAGATTTTAATTTCTTAAAAGATTCATTAGTTTCTTGGTCTTGTAATAAATAACACTCTTTACCATATTCCAATGATGAAGCCGAATATATAGTAGTTGAATGCTGTTGTGCTCAAGTGTTGTGGATAAAACACACACTCACTCATTATGACATGCATTTTACAGAAACTAAAATATTGTGTTATAATAATAGGGCCATTAAATTTTGTAAGAACTATTAATATCACTCTCATTCAAAACACATGGATATTAGGAATCACATTCTTAGAGATCACCTGCCAAAAAAGTGATATCATTTTTCAATTCATCAGAACACCAGAACAACGTGTTGATATATTCAAGGAACCATTCCATTCTAGTAGATTTGAATACATTAAATAGAATCTCAGAATGATCACTATATTGTAAAAATTCATATCCACTTATTTTTTAAACAATATCCTTACATTAAATTAATTATTTTCCTAGGGGGAGTACATATTATTGTTGTTTTTCAAAATAATTAGTTTTTGAAAAACTATTTTTCCCAAAATTGAATGTTTCTTAAATTTTTTTAATTTTCTAAAACTTTCCTCAAAATAAGATTTCAAGAATGAATTTTTCTTTGAACTCAAGGAACCTATATTTTTTTAGACTCATGCTTTCCTAAAATCAAGTTTGAAAAAATTCAATATTCAGATTTTCTTTCCAATTTTTTTTAATAATAATATTTTTTATTAAAATAATTTGTATTGATATTTATATTATTGATTCTAAAAATATTTTAATTGACTATATTTTTATTGAATTTTTTTACTATCGTAATATGTTATTTTATAAAACCAATAAGTGAAAATGATAATACTGATGATTCCACTATGAATGATATTATTCTTTTATTTTATATTTTAACACTATTCCATTATGATTAGTTTTATCTATGTTTAATGTTTTTATAAAAAAATCATTTTTTTATCTTCCAAAATTTATTCTCCCTATATGATTTTTTTTATAAACCCTCAAGATTTTAAATTTAAAAAATCTTTCTTTGGATCAAATCTCAATCATCAAAATCATTTCATTAAACCCCACCCATCATATTTTTTTTATAAGATCAACCATCACCTAAAATTACTATATAAGGATGACCCCCCTCATTTCAATATCAGTATTCTCAAGTAGTTTTTTCTCAAATTTATTCCTTGTTTAAGTCTCCCAATCTTATTTATTCATTATGTCTGAATAGGCAGTATCATGTCCTAATATAATGGGACCTATAAAGAATTACATAAATTGTATGTTTACTGGGAAACGATAGTAGTGAAATATTTTTATTAAAAGTATGAATTTTATCTAATGATTTTAATAGATTTACAAGGTAGGAAGTCATAATATGTTGAAAAAACAAATCTAGATTACACTTTATTTTACTAGGATATGGTTACTGATTTTTATGGATCCGTACTTTTTTTTGAGGAAGATGGAAAAGAGTTTTTTTCAGTTCAAATCTATGATAATAGTTAAATGATGTGATATAGGGAAGCCATAATATTCTCAAGTTTCTTAGCATAAGGTTAATCCCTTTGTCCAAAACATAAAAAAAACGTGATTCCAAGGGTGCTTTTAACAAAGAATGAGCTAAAAAATCATTATTTGAAATTATCTCAGATGATGAACTAAGAATGGAAACTCATCTCATTCTAGATCATAGAGTAATATCCCTATGAATAAAAGGGTTTGTAATATCGAGAAAGGGATACAATGATTCATTGAAAGTATCTAATATCCGTATTTTTTTATTACATGGTTAATATAAGAAAAATAAAATTTTTAGGTTTTTTCTTTTGACAATCAAGAATATCAAATTAATTTCAATCAATTCATAGATTATAATGTTTCCATATCTTATAATCAAGATGATTGAATAAAGCATTAAACATTTCAACATTGAAAACATCCAAGGGCTTCCAAGAAAAAATTGTGTTTATAGTTGATGATGCAAAGAAACATATGAATAATGTATTTCATAATCAATAACAGATTTTTGTGAAGTATACCCCAGATTCTACATCAGATGAAGAACCGTTAGTAAAATCAAAGAAATTTTCGAATATTGTGAAAAAGAGAAAGTCTAAATATCTTCCTATAAAAAAAGAAACAAATTAAATAATTGGATTAGTAGCCAAATAAAAGAGGAGGAAATAAGTAGAAAGGATAGATAAATAACATCATTTAATTCTATACCTTTCTGAATATTTAACTATTAAAATCCAAGGTATCAAAAATCATGAAAAGGAAGCCAGAGAAAATAAAAACAAATAAGAATGGCCAATGTGCTAAATTAGTCATTGATGAAAAAGGTATTGGTTTCTTCTTCGAACATTATTATACCAAATCTTGGTGCCATATTTTCCTTCCAAGAATCCCTTCATTTTGATGTTGTTTCTCCTGATATTTTAGATAACATATAAACAATAGAATCCATTATTGATGAGGTGGAGGTATATGAAACCAATAAGATAGAATAAATCAATCCCGATGGAAAAGAGGAAGGAAGCAAATAAAATAGAAATGAGAATGATGGGAATGATGATAATGAAGGTAAAGGTAATGAAAATTAAAATTTTGAATAAGAAGAAGAAAGAGAAAATAAAAATTCTAATACAGAATATCTACCATAAGACAAGATTTCTTTAAGGAATTCTAAAGCTTCTTCAAAAGATTCTTCATCTAAGAAGGATGAAACATACCAGAACCCTAAAGAAGAATTTAGTAAATGTATTAATGTCGATGATAATAACATTGATATTTCGGATGTAAGTAAGGATGGAAAAATAAATGAGAAATTTATTTTAAATAATGTTAATAATGGAAAAACAAAACAAGTGAATGTTGGAACATCTCATTCTATTTTGTCTAAAATTTAAATTACTGATTCCATGGATTTGTTAAAAAATTAAGGATTTCACTATATTTCTCAATATTTTTATAGACATGGAGAAATAATTCCTTTATTTATAGTATATAAGAAATGATTTATTTATTCCATGAAAAATAAATTTAGAAATCAGAGTCAGTTAAATTTTTATCTGACATAGTTATTCATGTTGAGGCAAAACTAAAAATACTTTAATAAAGCTGTCAAGACCACAAGAAATAATGTACCAATGTTTTGAAATAGTCACAGAATATTGATTCTCATATCAAGGTTCATGATCAATCAATTGAATATTTAAATAACTACATGGATGAATCTGAATAATTATTTAATGACTTATAAGAAAATATGACAGAAAGGGTGTTTTTTTATGGAAGAATTCAAAAACACAAATAATAATCAGAATAAATATATTGATGAAATAAAAGTAAATTTTAATTACATACAGCCTGAGATCTTAATACTCAAGCCTTATAAAGATGAATTCATTGATTTGAAAAAGAATAATTAATAATTTGTTTAAAAGCTTAAAACTCAAGATGAAAGGTTACATGGTATAGAAAAGAAAAACCAATTTCAGGAATTTTTTTTTCAAACATAGAAGAAGATGGAATGAAGATCAAGAAATTGAAGAAAATTATGATATCCATGCAAAAGAAACAATTAAAAAAATATTCACTTTTAAATCATTCTATATTTGAAATTTTTTTTCTCTGACAAGTTAAATAAACTATTCTTCCAGTTAATGAAATTTGTCTGATAGTCTTCCCAGTTCCAATCGGTTTAATATTCTTTCATAATTTTTTAATGATTTGATAGTTCATTAATTTTATGTCACTGAATTTCTATTCTAACAATTTTTAGGTATTATAAGAAATTCCTCTATTTCTCTTTTAAAATAAAAATGGGTATAATATTTAGAAAGGGGGATATATTTGTCTTAGGAGGAGAGAATAGTAATTTTAGAAGAGAAAAGAATCCTTATGGGATACGTTAACCTATGGTGGAGTTATTTATATTCTTAATTTTATTATTATGAGTTATAAACTCAACGGGAAATGATTTTTTATTATTTAATTCTGAAAATGATGTACCAAAATGAATGTAGAATTTATTTTCTGGAAATTATATTTTTGATATAGTTTTTACAGTTTGTGCTTTCAAAAGATGGAGAGATTGTTGAGTTAAAAGTTTTTTATGGCTTTTCTATAACTATTGTTATTTAATAAACAATTCCTTCTTAAACTACTTGATTACTAATTTTTTGTATAAAGTCTTTTTAGAAAGTTATTATATGGAAAATACACTTTTTCCGTACATTTAAATACTGCTAAATTATTCAATAACTGAAACCAGCTTTCTTCATTATGCTTATCATAATGAATATGGAACTAAATATAATCAGATTCGTCCTTTTTCAATTCTATTATAAGATATTTTGACTTATATTTCATATGGATTGTCTTTTAATTGGAATAATATCAACACCATGAATCATCAGATCCATATTTAGAAATATCAACTTAATTATAATTGCATGTAAATACATCATATTAAATTTTTCTAAATTCTGAATATGAAAAAAAATTATATTATTGGAAAAATTTTCTTTTATACTATGATGGTGTATTAAATGACCTCATACATTATGTTATGATATAGACATTAATGTTCATGTTTTCTATATAATTATAAAAAACTCTAAGAAAACATGACCATTGGAAGGTTATATTAACCATTGGAGAGCTTCCTATAAGTATTGGGTCTTTTGAAGAGTTTGAAGTGGCTAAATTGATTTCACTCTCAAAAATTCTAAAGTTTATAAAGTGTTAAAAAATTGTTCTAAATGTTTTTTATTTATTTAGAGAGAATCCTTCATAAAGAAAACTTCACAGGTTGTCTTGTTAAGAATTTTTTTGAAATGCTTTGTATGTCTGATTGTATGAATTTGGTCGAGGTATTATGAGGCTATGAAGATATAGATATTGATCAATATATCAATCGAGGGTTTTGGGGATATCAAGATAGATTCAATCCTCATATAAAGGGCACATGGGGATAGTGTGATAGAACCTATCATCATATCAAAGGATTTACATGCTAAGGAAATAAATTCTTTCCTATACGTATAAAACAAGGGTCCTTATCAATGGTTATTGGATACCGATCTCTTTGGGATAAAAAAACCATATTCAAATTATTTTATGTGAATCAATAATGTTTTAAATTCAACTATGAATATTTGTAATTTTATTATAGTAATATTCTTTTAATATGATAAACACGTTATCTTAATTTGATTTTTAATGATCTGAATCATATACTATGTTTAATCATTTTTTATTTGATTATTATATTCTATATTTTTTATAGAATTCATTGTGAATATGATAACTGTGATTATGATTCTACATTATACGAATATAATTGTATCTATTTTTTTCATACTATGATATTACAGTAATCATACTCATTATGATCCCCTAAATTAATCACAGTAAGGTCCAAGTATGATTCTAATTTTTTTCTATAAAGAGGGTTCTGGATTTTTTTTGTATAAATTCTTTTAAAATATTTTCTAAACTAAAATTATCTTCCCTCTTACAATTATTCAATCTAGAATAATTTATTTTGATCCTAATATATATAATTCTAATATATATATTCAACCCATGTATACTGGTGATCATTTTTATGAATATATCAAACTTTTCTTTTTCAAAATAAGTCTTAATCATCTTATAAAACTCTTAAAAATTGAAAATTATCTACAAATAATTCATTTCACACCAATTTTTAAAACCTGGTGAAATGGAAAACATAATATGGGTGAGCTCAAATTCTCAATAAGGGAAAATATAAGCATTAGAAATTGAATGTCATTAATGAGAATAAAATAAGTGTAAGTGTACAATGAAATAATGAAAGTTTATTATAATAACATATGAGAATAAATACCCCTTAAAACATAAACCATTTATGAGGATATATGGGAAAATATTTAACATAAGACAAGATTCATACAAGTAAGCAATCATGATTCCTTTGAAAAAAATCATTTTATAGATGATCCATTATAACTCATATCGAGCATTTAAAAACCGTACAGGTATCTTGGGACATCAATCATTCAACATGGAATCAATTAATTAGATAATATACATATCTCTTAGTAGTAACATATAACTAGTAAACACCATTATCTCTTAGGAGTAACATATAAATATTTAACACCATCTCATTTTCCAATGCATTAGAGAGCTATATTGGGCTCACCCATTATATAATATATATTTGGATCACCCATATTCAGGATCTATATCAGTCTCACCCATTATCATCAATAAATTCAAAGTACCAAACATGAATATAGCACATAGAATATTTAATTTTCAATATAAATATTTTAAAAATAACATTTATTCATTTATAATTTTATTTAACCGTGGAAAATAAATGAGTTTCATGATAATGTATTGAATAAAATCACTATAAGAAATACCGAGAAAGAATTTAGATTATATCACAAGTTCATATTCTCAATTAATGAATGGAATAATTAAATTATATTTATAGTATATAAAATTAATTAAAATAACATTTAAAAAATTTAATACAAAATATTGTAAGATACCCTTTTCTTTTGGTAATATTTTATTCAAATTTACCGATATTTTAGAAAACGATTTTATTTTAAAATAACTATGAAAAATTATAAATTATTTTTAAATAAAATAACAATCATGATGGTGTAAAAATACATCCATGTCTTAAAATTAGAAAAAAAAAATAATTCTTTTCAATCATTTATAAAGATAGTCAAAAGTAACCAATGTAGAAAATGTAATGAACTTTTCTTTTAAAAACATTTAAATAAAGGCAACAGATCATTGAAAATAACATTTGGAAATAATTTCTATTTATAGAAGATAAATGTAATGACCCGAGTTCGGAGCCCCTCCACTGGTTCCCCATACCAGGTTCACCACATGACCTCAAGCGCGTTTCCCCGAACACCAGAGGCTGCCGACTAACAGCGAGGGCCTTGTTAAGTCAGTGGGAAAACTATGCCATCATTCGTTAAGGTATACAGAGGAAAAACAACAGTCAATAGTGGAAGCAGTAACAACATGCATAACAGTAGAAACCAAATAGCAGAAGAAATGAATATATTTAGAAATGATGACAATGATGCAGTAGGTACAAGTACCTATGGAAATCAGAAAACACAACAATGTGTTGTAATACAACTAAAAACAACTGCACGGGAAAACAAAATAAACTCCTCAGCATTGCGAGCCCCTGTTTGGTCCTATGCTCTCCAGCTCCAGCGCAATCAAGAACCTGAAGTAGAAGGGCACTTTCCCTTATACATACTTACAGCAAAATAGTCATCTTGGGCCCAAAAGCATGTCCCAAATAGGGTGTGAGATACAATCCCAGTAATCAATCACCCAAAGATTTGTGCCTAATAGTTAATGAATACATGGAAGTAATAAAACAAGAAGCAGTAAATAGGAAAGCACAAGCAGCTACAATCCATAGTACTAACAAACAAGGCACACAAGTAAGCAGCCAGCAACAAGAAGAAAAAAGGTAACCCTATGGGTAGCTCTCACAGCCTAACCCATATGGTTCAACCAATAAGTACTAGTAACCCTCTAGGAGGCACACATAGTCTCACCCCTCTTGTTCATCTATGAAAAATAAAAGACTCTCTGGGAAAGCACTCACCGTCAATTCCCCATATAGTCTCGTATCGTGCTAAAGGCTCTATGGGAAAGTACTCAACGTCTATTCCCCCTGTGGCCCGCGTTGAGGAACTACAGGCTCTCTAAGGAAGCACTCAAAGTCAATTCCCCCTATGGTCTCACATCGTAATTAAGAGACACTTTGGAGAATCTCTTCCGTCAATTCTCCCTTTGGTCTACTTCTCTAGCTTCTCACAGTCCTGACTGAAACTAAACATGCTTAGTGTGCGTGCATCGTCCAAGTAAACCTCAATAACTACTTGCCTATCAACTAAGGCTTAGTAGCAATACAAGGAAATAGTCCACAATCCTATAACTAGTCATGGAAAATGGTGAAACGCCTAATAATAAAAACAAGAACAACAAAGCAACCTGAGCACAAAATAAATTAATCTACTCACAAGAATCAACTTCTACCAAAGAAATCAAGCAAAGAAGACAAAAATCAGGGAAAAACAGGAAACCCCCAATTCCCCGTTCAAAGGAATTGGTGGAAGTTTCACAAAATATCCATCAACATTCTACATAAAGTCACAAACAACCTACCTCGATACTAGGAGATCGATATACGTCAACGACGATGACAGATTCCCCTTAGAACGACGTACATCTGAGAAAATGCACAAAACACTCAACCTACGATAACTTGAAAATGATGAGGAATCATGGAACATGGCTAAAGAAGAAAAGATAGCTCACCACTGTGAATCCAACACAATCGACCACGCTCGAATCGAAGAATGGACAAAGAGGCGGGAGCTCGTCAAAGATCTGTCCATACAATCGCTCTCTGGTAGACGGAATCTAGAGAATAAGATGAAATCAGGGGTTAGGCACGACCCCGTTCTGTTTAATGAAAAAAGAAAAGAAAAGTACACAACGTGTATTTTTAAAGTACACGGCGAGAAGTTGGTCTTTTCTGTACTCCACCAAAATTGGCCTCCACGTCACCCCTACACACCGTGTGTGTGGCCCGGGCATGGCCAGCACATGGATTTGAGCCGAAGAAGAGTACACGGCATGTACTCAGAAAGTACACGGCATGTACTTCGAAAATTTTTAGATAAAAATTAATTTTCTTAAAAACTCCAAGAAAAGGAAAAACATACTTGAAATGAATATCCGGGTTCTTACAAACTTCCCCCCTTAACGAAATTCGTCCCCAAATTTCCCTAACGAGGTGGAAGAAGGATCCCCAAACAACTCTGGCCACTGCGATCATACATCGGCCTCCCTTTCCCTAGTCTCATCCTGTACTCGCCCGTGCAGCCATAGCACCCGTACCAGAGGAACAGACCGCCCATGGAGAATATTCGTACTATGATCGACAATCCGGATAGGATGCTCCTCGAACGATGCATCCGCTTCATGTTCAACCTCCTCAGGTTGAAAGACATGAGATGGGTCTGAAAATTAGCGTCGGAGCTAAGAGACGTGGAAGATGTCGTGCATGGCCCGATACTTCTGAGGTAGATGCAACCGATAGGCGACCGGCCCCACTCTCTCCAAGATCTCAAATGGTCTGACGTACCGCGGTGAAAGCATACCCTGTCTCCAAATCCTCTTGTGTCCCAACCTCGGTGAAACACACAGAAAAACCTGATCTCTAACCTCAAACTCTAGAGGTCTTCTTCTCTGATCAGCATAAGACTTCTGTCGAGACGGTGCTGTAGCCATCCTTTTTTGAATCAGCTCTATCTACTCTGAAGCCTCCTAAACAATATGAGGTCCCAGCAAAGCTATCTCTCCTACCTCCAGCCAGCATAAGGATGATCGGCATGGCCTACCATACCAAGCCTTGTGAGGTTCCATCTGAATGGTCACCTGGAAACTTTTATTGTAGGAGAACTCCACCAGAGGGATATGCTTCTCCCAAGAACCGCTGAATTCTAGTATGCAAGCCTAGAGCATATCCTGAAGCACCTAGATCATGCACTTGGACTAGCCATCAATTTGGGGATGGTATGTTGTACTCAAAAGAACCTGTGTACCCAAGGCCTTCTGAAGTCCCTGCCAAAACCGAGAGGTAAAGCATGCATCCCTGTCTGAAATAATAGAGCGTGGAACTTCATGCAGACGAACGATCTCTCTGATGTAAAGTCTTCCCAGATCGTCGACACTAAAGGTCTCCTTGATTGGAATGAAGTGAGAAACCTTCGTGAGACTGTCGATGATAACCCAAACAGTATTGTCCCCTCAAGGTGACCTCGGCAACCCGGTCACGAAGTCCATCGCAACATCGTTCCACTTCCACTTCGGAATGGGCAACTACTGTAAAAGTTCTGCTGGCCGCTGGTGCTCCGCCTTCACCTGCTGATAAGTAGAACACTGTAAGACGAAAACAGCAACACTTTTCTTCATACCTGGCCTCCAGTACTGGCGATAAAGAACCTGATACATCTTGGTGACACCAGGATGAACTACCCAAACAGAGGAATGAAAATACCGCATCAGCTCCTCGCGTATGTCTATTGGCACCCATACACGTCCCTGGAAATGCAAGATCTCATCCTCACCCACTGTCCATCCAGGAAGAGGGTCCTCTCCTGATACACTCTCCCGCAAGACTAAGCCTTCTAAGTTTCTAAGTTTGATATCTGCCTCATCCGTACCCGATCAAGAAGTGTAGAGGTAACATCTACATAAGAAAGGTATGTATGTCCCTATCTGTCGTGCACCTCCAGATGCATCTCAGAGAACAGTTCCATCAGCTTCCACTCACTTCTGGCCTCTTGAACTGACTGAATTTGAGTTCTTCGGCTCAGCGCATCTGCCATTGTGTTTCCCTTACCCAGTGTATAGGCAAGTTCGAAATCAAAATACTATAGATACTCGACCCACCTGCGCTGCCTCAAATTCAGATCATGCTGAGTGAAGATATACTTTAGACTCTTGTGGTTAGTGAAGACCACAGAGTTATATCCCAGAAGATAGTGTCTCCAATAGAGTAAGGCGTGAACAAAAGCTTCCAACTCTAGATCATGCATCGGGTAATTCCTCTCATGTGGCCTCAACTGTGGAGACCCGTACGCAACGACTCTATCCCCCTGCATAAGCACAGCTCCTAGCCTGATACCTGAAGCATCACAATAAACAGTGTAGCTCTTTCCTGGCTCTGGAAAGACTAGTATTGGTGTTGACGTCAATCTTCCCTTCATCTCCTGAAAGGCTAACTCACAAGAATCTGACCATACGAACTTCGCCCCTTCTTGGTCAGACCTGTCTAGGGTGCTGCTAGGTGTGAGAAGTCCTGAATGAATCGTCTGTAGTATCCAGCCATCCCTAGAAAACTCTGCACCTCAAAAATGTTCTTCGGCTGCTGCCAGGAAACTACAGCTCTCACCTTCTCTGGTTCCACATATACTCTTTCCTCTGAGATGATGTGACCCAAGAAGTGAATCTTATCCATCCAGAAGTGGCACTTAATGTGTTTATCATAAAGCCGATACTCTCTCAGTGTACTCAGAATGATCTCAAGATGTATGGGATGGTCGTGTCGAGTGTGAGAGTACACCAAGATATCTTCCACGAAGACCACGAAGAAGGTGCCCAAATAAGGAAGGAACACTCAATTCATCAGTGCCATGAAAACTGCAGGTGTGTTCGTGAGACTGAACAGCATGAATGTATACTCGTATAGACCGTACCTGCTCCTAAAGGCTGTTAGAGGTATATCTGACAGTCTAACACACAACTCATGATAACCGGACCTCAAGTCGAACTTCAAGAACACCCAAGCTCCTCGAAGATGGTCGAAAAGGTCATCGATCCTCGGCAAAGGATATTGGTTCTTGACTTTCAACTGGTCCAACTTCCGATAATCCACACAATGACGAAGGGTACTATCTTCCTTCTTCGAAAATAGTTCCAATGAACCCCAAGGAGAAGTACTGGGTTGGATGAAACCCTTAGCATGTAGCTCCTCCAACTGCTTCTTGAGCTTTTGCAACTCATGTGTGGCCATCCTATAGGGAGGAATGGACACCGGTGCCGCTCCTGGCACAAGTTAAATAGAGAATTATACCTCACGCTCTAGTGGAAAACCTGAAAAGTCCTCTGGAAAGACGTCCCTGAAGCGATCCACCACTGCCGGAAAGTCCAACTGTGGAGTCCCCTGGTCATCCAGATAAATACTAGCCATTTGGGGAATCAACCCTCCTAGCACAAGATGCCCGAGTCCTGCCCGACTCGCCCGAACATCCTCTTCGCCTTTATGAAGAAAAGACTCACATTCTAGTGAAACGAAACTCACTCTGTGGCGATAACAATCGACGACTGCCTGAATGGGAATCAACCATTCCTTGCCGAGGATGACATCATATCCTATCATCTCTAGGACATAGAGATCCCATAAGAAGAGATACACTGCAACCTCGAGAGGGAACTCTCTACACTGGCGTACACTAGATGTCCTCATCCCCAAGGGTGTGTCTATTGTCAACGAGTCAGCAGAAGAAAAGATGCAGAGTCCAACGCTATCCACAGTAGCAATAGAGATAAAGATATGTGTAGCTCCAGTATCGAAAAGGGATGAAGATAAAACTGAGGCTACTAAAATCGTACCTCGAACTATAGAAGGGTCGGGATCCTGTTCTGGATAAATCTTCTCCACAACGAAAGACAGTCCTGCACCACGACCCTGCGCCCCTGGCTGACCACTCTGAGTTGAACCTCCCTGCTGGTGCTTAGGAAATGGTGTCTTACCGCCACGGCCTCGGCCTCCACCTCGGCCTGAATGTCCAGAAGAACTCCAGTTCCCCGACTGGTGAGAAACTAGTGGTGCTGCTCCTGAACGAGGAATCATGGAAGAACCCCAGTCACCAGCTGCTGGTGAGAAAACCTGACAGAAACGCTGAAGGTGACTCATCTTTCCGCAAGATCGGCACTCCACGGGGTCCCTCTGACACTGCGGCCTCATGTACCCTGACCGGCCACACTGGTAGCATATCACCTCACTTCCTGATGATGCATCTCACTTCCTCAGATCACCACGTGTAGGCTCTCTATGGTGCTTCTTGCTGTCATCTGGAGGCAAACTGGCTCTGGAAGCAGAACCGCCCTGGCTCACAGCTCCAAAGTCTCTTAGATTGCGCTCCGCAATCAGTGCCTGGTTGACGATGGAAGTAATAGAAGTCAGCTGGAAGATGTTCACCTGTGAGAGGATCTCCCGCCTGAGACCATCCTCAAACTTCCTTTCTAAGAACACCCCACTCCCATCCGAAGGGGTGTGAAGCCCAGCAGCTCGATGAAACGAGCGGAATAATCCATGATAGAAAGAGTACCCTACTCTAATCTCATGACCTCTTGGGCTTAGTTGGCCATCAGGGTCTCCAAGTAGAAGTAGTCATAGAACATGCATTGGAACTCCTCCCAAGCCATAGCCTTCTACTGACCTGCCTGTGAGATAACGTCCCACATCCTCTTGGTGGAGTCTCGGAGCATGTAGGTGGCGAGCTTGACCCGGCTCTCTGGAGGCATCTCCAGATGCTCGAAGATAGTCATTATGGCTTCCAGCCATGACTCTACAGCCTGTGGTCCTCCTTCTCCAGAGAACGTGGGAGGATGCTGCTATTGAAAAACCCGCATCAAATATGCAATAGACGTGGCAAGAGGCGGTGCTGTCATGACCTGTCCTCGGGACCCATGTCGTGACTACCCCAAGCCCGCCTTCCATAGGCCAGGGGCTGGCGACTAGAACCAAAGGTGTAAATACCAAAAAAAAGGGAAGGCATTGCCTTTATAAAAGTAAACAACACAATAGAGTACAAGCGGAAGATAACACTAAGTAAAGTAGTAAACAAGCGTGCTGAAAGTACAACGGGCCGGAAATACAAGCCCAAAAGAAAGGTATAGCTACAACTGAAAGTAATGTACAACTCAAGGACAACAGCTGAAAGGTGACAAGCAGCTCCTGGATCATCCTCCGGGTCCCTACCTGAAGGGTAGGTACAGATGTATTCCTCAGCACTCCACGTCCGTCTGTCTCCTCCGGGTACCGACTCGTCGTGAAATCCTCCTCCGGGTATTGTCCAGATCTGCAAGCCTCAACCACGATCAGTGATGTCCGTCGTCTGCAACCAACACAACGAGGTGCGGGCAAAGCCCTTGTAGGGGTGAGTATACGATACTCAGTAGGGACCTCGAGACCCCCAAGGTCTCACTAAATCCAACAAGGATAATCACAAAGAAATTTCTCAACTGATAACCCTTACATAGGTATAAGCCCATACATATACCTAAGTTACCAAGTAACCCATCTCATCCACAAGGTATCACACAAACATGAAGTCGAAAGACAACCAATAATTAGTTATATGCCCATACATATACATAAGTTATCTAGTAACCCATCTCAATCATGAGGAAACACAATGGTTATTGACTCAGTTCAAACCAGGATTTTCATTAACGAAACTGTAACTGCTGAAGAGCTCCATCTATGATGAGTACAATGATCCTGTCACGACTCCGAGGTACTACTCACTAACCTAAGACTGCTGAGGTACTCCTCCTGTCGAGTACTGTGGGTCTGCCACCTCACAATGTAGTGATCCTCCGCCATGGGTCTACCACATCACACAGTAGTGCTCCCCCTCATAGCCTACAGAGGTACTCCTCTTGTCGAGTACTGCAGGTCTTCCACCTCACAAATTAGTGCTCCTCCTCCATGGTACTTCCACCTCACAAAGTAGTGCTCCCCACTGGGTTATGCAAGTCACTCCGAATCAATCGGACAAGCAGTCTTCAGGTCTCAGCCAGCTACACGGTCTCCGTACTCCATAGGCTCGTCTCCGGGAGGGTCTGCTCCATGAGCTACAAGTCGATACTCCAAGTATAACAAAGTCCCATGAAGAAGTAACTCAAAGGACTGCCTCGTCATAGGGGTCTCAACGCAGCAGATGGCACATCAATTAGACGTCTGCTCTGTGAGTTATTAGCCTTATCGTCTCAGGGGCCCGGTTGGTTTCGTGTACAAACCAACCCGACTGTAACTCAACTGTACCCCTAACTCACATAGGGTATACTCATAGGGACCATTTCTCAACGTGATCACCAACGTCGCTGATGGTTCGTCAAACGGATGTCCGGTCTGAAAGTTATCGGCTTTTCCGTTCCAGGGGTTCAGTTGGATTTCGGGTACAATCCATCCCAGTCATAATCCAATTGCGCCCAAACCTCGAGCAGAGTAATCCAAAAGGTCTTTCTCACTAAGATTAATCCATCAAAGTCGACGGAACATCAATCGGATGTCCGGTCCTTAAATTATAAGAGTTTTCGGTCTGAGGGCCTGATTGGTTTCGGGTTCAAACCAACCCGGTCGTACTTCAAATGACATGGGTTAACCAAACTGGTCACACCATTGCGATCCATACGGAAAAACACACGAGATGGACTACCCATTAGTCCAAAACAGATATCCGGTGAAAAAGTTGCAATTCACCACGACATGCGCGAACCGGGACTCATGGGGCATGTGCCTCGACCTCGACATAAATATCCACAATTGGTCTTGAAACATCCATCTTAATTCCGGGGTCACAACGTCGTAGACGATTCTTCATTCCGACACCGTATGAGAGAGATATGTTTGATACAAGATTCCATATTAATAATAATACTATTATTATTCGGTGTTTCGTGGGCACGAGCCATGAACCAGAATTTAGTATCAAACATTAGACTTGAACCGACCGTATTAAAGACAGGACTACATCCCCACTGGAGGAAATCCAATCGGACGCCACACGCATGAGTTATGGTGGGTCAAAGATGTAATAATAATATTAAATCTATTGTTTTCTGAGCGCTTCGGGTACACGATCCAAAAACCCGAAAAAGACATCCAATATTGGGATCATAAATTCTGTCTCGATGTCAGGGTTACATTGCCGCTAACGGTTCGTGAAACCGAGATCCCACGAAGAAGTTACGGTCGAATTATGGTTTTGACAACCATAAATAATAATAATAATATATTATTATTATTATTTCATTTGATTGTAAATTCTCTCTCCAATCTCATTTGAAATTCAAGCTTAAGGTTTTTGGGAATGTGGGTAACGCCTCCCTTTATACATATCTTCTTCCTTCTCTTTTTATATTCCTTCTAATTTATTTATCTTATTTTCTATCCTCAAAATCACGCCTCCTCAACCCAAATATTCAGCCGCGGCTGAAACCCAACCCCCCAAGGGTATTGCGCACCCGCCGCCTCCGGACAGCTGTGCCTCCTGTCCGCTCAATCATATCGCTCGACCGCCATACCGGCCGCCTACCTGCGATGTCCTGCTTGTGTCGTTATCCCGGCCTCGACCTCACATCGGTCGCCCTGACTCCACGCACAAACAAACAACCAGCGGAGGGTCGTCGGTCCGTGTTTGTTCGGCACGTGCTCTCCGTGTTAGGCGTTATCAATTGGCAATAATCAAACACTTTCTTTCAACTATGACAAGGGTATAATTTATTCAAGAATAAATTATTCAAACAACATATAAATAAATGCTCATGCGTGTGAGATAAAACCACTTAAATGTGAAAAAAATAATATTCCCCTACCTCGATAATTGTCGTCGCACGTCGGTCGTCTTGGAGATCGGACGTCGATTCCGTGGACGTCAGGGTGCATCCAAGGTGGAATCGGCGTTGGCGACTTCACGTTCTTCGAATCGCAGAGCGTTCTTCATCGATGTAGAAATTCGTTCTTCGTTGAACATAAAAACACTTTTCTCTCCTTCTCAAGAGCTCCCTCCCAACTCTTCTTAACACATTGAAAGTCCCAAACTAAAATAATAGACTATGGCTATTATTTTATTAACCCATGTAATTCAAAATTCAAACCACTTTAATTAAATAAAGTGTTGTCATAATTAATGGGAGTGGGGAATGTGAAGAGATCTCTTAATTAGGGGGAGTTGGAACATTTAAATGCAAGGGAGTGTTAAAGGGGGGGTTTAAGGGAGGTGGAGGGTAAGGCCTAGTGTGGGCCCCACCTCAAAAAAATGTCCACCCATGGGAGGTTATGTGGGGTGTGGGCCCCACCCCTAACTTCCCCTTAGAGGATATAACCACCCAAATAAATAAAATGGTTCACAACCATTTTATTTATTTTTTTAAAAATCCCCAAAAATTAACTTTCAACCTGCATAAAATGCAACTGCGGTAAATGTCCCCTTAAATGAATATCAGTGCTGCGAGTTCATCAGTGTCCTCATATTTCAATTCCGAGCACTGGTTCAAAAGTTATAAAATTCCGAACGTAAGTTTACTGAACGTACCCGAAAAGAAAGTTCGTAAAAATATTATCAGTCACCGTCGACTCGCACCGGTTGAGCTTAGGCTCTTCCTAGGTAAAAAACACCCCAAAGAACCCAACGGTACTCTCGGATTTTCAATCTGAGTTACCGTTTAGAAGTTATGAATTTTAAAATAAAATAATTTTCATTTAATTATTTTATTTGCGGCCAAAAACTAACTTTTTCTGGTGGCCCGCGCCGGCCAAAGTTAGTATCTGCTTAAATAAAGCATGCCCTCACGAGTTCAGCGGTGATCTCAGATTTTTAATCCGAGCTACCGTTTGTGAGTTATAAGCATTTGAAAAATAAAAAAATTATTTAATTATTTTATTTACGGTTATGCCATTTTTGGTATTTCTCATAGGAGGCCCGTGCCGACTAAACTTAAGTTGCGCCTAGGGTAATCCTGCTATCCTGAGCGCAACGGTTCACTAAGATTTATGATCCGAGCAACCATTCAATAATTATTCCACTTTTTCATGAAAACTGCTTACGCGCGTTTATTTAAGTTTAACAAAACTTTGACGCATCATTCCTGGAACTCTGGGCCTCGGAATCATGCGACGTTAGAAACCGCAGACTCATAAAATTCCAAAGTATTTAAGAAAAAAAATTCCTTCAAATTTCCGGGTTTTTACATTACTCCCAACTCAGTTCTTTGCGTCCCTATAAATCATCGACACATACTAGGGAAACCAAAGGGGTACTGAGTACGCATCAGAGCCTTCCGCTCCCATGTGATCTCCTAGAGGTTCTTGTTCTAATTGGGGTTTCCTTTTCATCGGCCAATGAAAACCCATCCCATCGTTGTAAGTAAACCACAACCTTTTTTCCTAATACCGTCAATCCGTGTATGAACGGTGGTTGCCCAGTCCATACCCAAACTAACGTCGTAAGGGCTCGACGCTGCCACCAACAGGTTCCAACCGAAACTCTCGCCTCAAGGGTCAGATCACACATGTCGGCATAAGTGTGTTTATCGAGTCTCCCCTCAAAGGTATCTCCAGATGTGAGGGTCAAGTCAACAGTTTTAGCCGGAAACTCTAGGTCTGGGAAAAGATTCGTGGAAGGAAGGAATGATTGGTACCTATGTCTATTGATATGGAAGCTTGTAGTAGACACAGACCGTACCTAAATTCATTCTTAGAGCCCATGGGTCACACTTTGTGACCGCATGCAGCTATTCTCTTCCCCTGCCATTCAGCTCCATGAGCCTGGTGGGGACTACAAAGGCGGGTGGTTGTAACATGTCGAAATGTACACCACCTCATGCTGGTCTCCAAGCTCTGCTTCCACGTCTGTTGCTCTGCAGATTCATCTGTCCATAACACTTCCTCTTCTTGAAACATTTCACACGCCCAAGTCTCTGAGACTGGCGCTAGTTAGCATCTTCCCACTGTTGACATTCACTGGCTATAACCGATCAGCCAAAGAACATTCAACCACAAAGTTTCTCTCTAGCACCCAAACATAAGTAGGAATGCATAGAGGATAGAGTGCTTACTCAGATATCCTTAAACACACCTCTCTCAGAGGTCCGAGATCTAAAGCACTGATCATATCATAGTCATCAAGTACCAAGAACGATCGGTACACCTTGACGAATACTCATCTATTGACATGTCATCCTGCTGAAGCTGTATAAGCTCTAGAAAACTCTTATCCACCTCCTCAAGCCAGTCCTCAGCCACCTGTGAGTCAGGCACGCCTCGGAACTTGGGGGATATCTGATGCTAAAACACGTGTATGGCACTAATCCTATATGTGTCATCTATCGGTACTGCCGGTTGTAACTGTTGTCCAACAGGTAGTGATGTAGTTGGCACACTACCTGAAGGTACTATCTCAGGCATCGGTCCACGTACCAAATCCTCATTACTATGCGGACCAACCTTATGGTCACTCACAGGGAAACACTAGTAGATAAGATCTCATTATGCTCTACTAGTGTCTAAACTAGGTGTAGAACTCTAGAAATCGCCTCCCGTCAGTCCACTGCTGCCTGGGAATTTGTCTCGCCTCGTAACCTCGGAGGCCTCTACTACGGGAACTCGTGAAACGCACTTTGTCAGCGTGTACTGTCCGCTAGTATGGATGGTGGCATCTGATGCCCAATGGGTGGTGGTGTTGCTGGTACACCACCTGAATCTTCCATCATAGTAAGAGGGCCCTGCACCGAAGTCTCGTCGCTTGGTGGGCCGTCATCGAGTACCCTCTCAGAAATCTAACTGACTGTCTGCATGGAGACATCCTGAACAGATGTGACATGGTCAACGATTTATACCTGGTGATCTGACCTGGTTTGAGCTGACATTAAAACTTTTTGGAATCACACAGGTAATCAGTGTTTTCATGCACTAAGTCGGAAATTAGTAGTCAAGGTCCTAGTGTATGGATACGTCGGCCGCCACACCAACACTGGACTCCCTAAACTGAAGACCACACTCAGTACCCTTAACACTATTGCTTCACAGAAAAGAAAGATCGGATTTATGAGTTCTACGGTAGAACCGACTCATCTGATACCAATTTTTCACGACCCGTCCTCGGGACCCATGCCGTGATTACCCCAAGACCGCCTTCCATAGGCCAGGGGCTGGCGACTAGCACCAAAGGCATAAATCCCAAAAAAAGGGAAGGCATTGCCTTTATAAAAGTAAACAACACAACAGAGTACAAGCGGAAGCTAACACTAAGTAAAGCAGTAAACAAGCGTGCTGAAAGTACAAGGGGCCGGAAAGACAAGCCCGAAAGAAAGGTACAGCAACCACTGAAAGTAAATTACAACTCAAGGACAACAGCTGAAAGGCGACAAGCAACTCTTGGATCATCCTTCGGGTTCCTACCTGAAGGGTAGGTACATATGTCTTCCTCAGCACTCCACATTCGTCCGTCTCCTCCGGGTACCGACTCGTCGTGAAATCCTCCTACGGGTATCGTCCATCTCTACAAGACTCAACCACGATCAGTGATGTCCGTCGTCTGCAACCAACACAACGAGGTGCGGGCAAAGCTCATGCAGGGGTGAGTATACGATACTCAGTAGGGACCCCGAGACCCTCAAGGTCTCACTAAATCCAACAAGGATAATCACAAGGAAAGTTCTCAACAGATAATCGTTACATAGGTATAAGCCCATACTTATACCTAAGTTACCAAGTATCCCATCTCAGCCACGAGATGACACACAGATATGAATTACACAGATAACCACTTCTTAGGTATATTCCCATACATATATGTAATTTATCTAGTAACCCATCTCAATCATGAGGAAGACACAAAGGTTATTGACTCAGATCAAACCAGGATTTTCATTAATGAAATTGTAACTGTTGAAGAGCTCCATCTCTGACGAGTAAAGTGATCCTGTCACGACCCCGAGGTACTTCTCACTAACCTAATACTGCTGAGGTACTCCTCCTATCGAGTACCGCGGGTCTGCCACCTCACAAAGTTGTGCTCCTCCTCCATGGGTCTACCACCTCACACAATAGTGCTCCCCCTCATAGCCTACAGAGGTACTCCTCCTGTCGAGTACCGCGGGTCTGCCACCTCACAAAGTAGTGCTCCTCTTCCATGGGTCTTCCACCTCAGCAAGTAGTACTCCCCACTAGGCTATGCAAGTCACTCCGAATCAATCTGACAAGTAGTCTTCAGGTCTCAACCAGCTACACGGTCTCCGTACTCCGTATGCTCGTCTCCGGGAGGGTCCTCTCCACGATCTACAGGTCGATACTCCAAGTATCACAAACTCCCACGAAGAAGTCACTCAAAGGACTGCCTATTCATAGGGGTCTCAACGCAACAGATAGCACGTCAATCGGGCGTCCGGTCTGTGAGTTATTAGCCTTTTCATCCCAGGGGCCCGGTTGGTTTCGTGTATGAACCATCCCGAACGTAACTCAACTGTACCCCGAAATTACATAGGGTATACTCATAGGGACCATTTCTCAACGTGATCACCAACGCCGCTGACGGTTCGTCAAACGGATGTCCGGTCTGAAAGTTATCGTCTTTTCCGTTCCAGGGGCCCACTTGGATTTCGAGTACAATCTGCCCCGGCCATACTCCAATTCCGCCCAAACCTCGAGCGGAGTAATCCAAAAGGTCCGTCTCTCTAGGATGAAAACAAAAAAGTCGACGTCACGTCAATCGGATGTTCAGTCCATAAGTTATAAGCGTTTCCACTCTGAGGGTCCGGCTGTTTTTGGGTTCGAACCAACCCAGTCGTACTTCAAATGACTCTGGTTAACCAAACCGGTCACACAATTGTGATCCATAGGGAAAAACACACAATATGGACTACCCATTAGTCCAAAACGGATATCCAGTGAAAAAGTTGCATTTCACCGCAACATGCGCGAACCGGGCCTCGTGGGGCCTGTGCCTCGACCTCGACATAAATATCCAAAATTGGTCTTGAAACATCCGTCTTAATTCTAGGGTCGCAACGTCATAGACGGTTCGTCATTCTGACACCGTATGAGAGAGATACATCTGATACAAGATTCCGTATTAATAATAATAATATTATTATTCGGTGATCTGTGGGCCCGAGCCACGAACCAGAATTTAGTATCAAAAATTAGACTTGAACAGGCCGTATTAAAGACAGGATTACATCACCACTGACGGCAAGCCAATCAGACGTCGCACGCATGAGTTATGGCGGGTCAAAGATTTAATAATAATATTAATTCAAATATTTTCTGAGTGCTTTGGGTACCCGATCCAAAAACCCAAGAAAGACATACAATATTGGGCTCATAAATTCTTTCACGATGTCAGGGTTGCACTGCCGCTGACGGTTCTTGAAACCAAGATCGCACGAAGAAGTTACGGTCGAATTATTGTTTTGACAACCATAAATAATAATAATAATATTATTATTATTATTTAATTTGATTGGAAATTCTCTCTCCAATATAAATTTAAAATTCACTCTTAAGGTTTTTGAGCATGTGGGTAACGCCTCCCTTTGTACATATCTTCTTCCTTCTCTTTTTATTTTCTTTTTAATTTATTTCTCTTATTTTCAATCCTCAAAATTAAGCCTCCTCAACCCAAATATTCAGTCGCGGGTGAAACCCAACCTGCCAAGGGTCTTTCGCACCCGCCGCCTCCAGACAGCTGCGCCTCCATTCCACTCAATCATATCACTGGACCGCCATACCGGCCACCTACCCGCGATCTCCTGCTTGTGTCGTTATCCCGGCCTTGCCCTCGCATCGGTCGCCCCGACTCCATGCAAAACAAACAACCAGCGGAGGTTCGTCGGGCCGTGTTTGTTCGGCCCGCGCTCTCCACATTAGGCGTTATCAATTTTCAAAAATAAAAAACTTCCTTTCAACTACGACAAGGGTATAATTTATTCAAGAATAAATTATTCAAACATCATATAAATAAACTCTCATTCTTCTGAGATAAAACCACTTAAATTTGAAATAAACAATATTCCCCTACCTCGATAATTGTCGTCGCACGTCGGGCGTCGCGGAGATCGGACGTCGATTCCGTGGACGTCGGGGTGCATCCAAGGAGGAATCATCGTTGGCGACTTCACGTTCTTCGAATCTCAGAGTGTTCTTCGTCGAGGTAGAAAGTCGTTCTTCGTTGAAGAGAGGAACACTTTTCTCTCCTTCTCAAGAGCTCCCTCCCAACTCTTCTTAACACAATGAAAGTCTCAAACTAAAATAATGGACTATGGATATTATTTTATTAACCCATGTAATTAAAAATTCAAACCACTTTCATTAAATAAAGTGTTGGCATAATTAATGGGAGTGGGGAATGTGAAGAGATCTCTTAATTAGGGGGAGTTGGCACATTTAAATGCAAGGGAGTGTTAAAGGGGGGTTTAAGGGAGGTGGAGGGTAAGGCCTCATATGGGCCCCACCTCAAAAAAAATATCCTCTCGTGGGACGTTATGTAGGGTGTGGGCCCCACCCCTAACTTCCTCTTAGAGGATATAACCACCTAAATAAATAAAATGGTACACAACCATTTTATTTATTTATTTACAAATCCCCAAAAATTAAATTTCAACCCGCATAAAACGCAACTGCGGTAAATGTCCCCTTAAGAGAATATCAGCACTACGAGTTCATCGGAGTCCTCAGATTCCTATTCCGAGCACCGGTTCAAAAGTTATAAAATTCCGAACGTACGTTTACTGAACATACCCAAAAAGAAAGTTCGGAAAATTATTATCAGTCATCCTCGACATGCACTATTTGAGGTTAGGCTCTGTCTTGGTAAAACACGCCCTAAATAACCCAACGGTACTCTTGGATTTTCAATCTGAGTTACCGTTTAGAAGTTATGAATTTTACAATAAAATAAATGTCATTTAATTATTTTATTTTTGGCCAAAAACTAACTTTTTCTGGTGGCCCGTGCTGACCAAAGTTAGTATCTGCTTAAATAAATCATGCCCTCTCGATTTCAGCGGTGGTCTTAGATTTTTAATCCGAGCTACCATTTCTGAGTTATAAGCATTTGAAAAATAAAATAATTTATTTAATTATTTTATTTACGGTTAAGCCATTTTTGGGATTTCTCATAGGAGGACCGTGCCGACTAAACTTAAGTCTCGCCTAGGGTAATCCCGCCATCCTGAGTGCAACGGTGCACTCAGATTTCTGATCAGAGCAACCTTTCAGGATTTATTCCACTTTTTTAGGAAAATTGCTTACGCGTGTTAATTTAACTTTAACAAAACTTTGACGGATCATTCCGGGCACTCCGGGCCTTAGAATCAGGCGCCATCAAAAACCGCAGACTCGTAAAATTCCAAAGTATTTAAGAAAAAAAATTCCTTGAAATTTCTGGGTTTTTACAGGTGCTCTCTAGATGGTCTGCATCATCCTCAAAAAGCCTTCCCTGAACTGCTCGTCCGCGCCTGCAACTGGTATAACAGCTTGTGACAAGGCTGGCCCGACTGGATAATCGGCAGGAAGTCCCTGATCAACCCTATCTGGCGTCTGATCACTACCTGATGACAGACGTACGACCGGAGGACGTCTAGGAGGCATAGCTCTGAAATATCAAAAGCACAATTTAGATTAGAGAAGTAAGGATTGAAACACAAGAGTACAAAACGGGAAAAGGGGAAGAAAATCACACAAGTTTAAAAAACACAACTACACGGCGTGTATAAAAACTAAACGGCGTGTTTTCTTAAGCCACTAACATGGGCATGCACTCCTTCCATACAAGTCGTGTAAACCTCAAACTACACGGCGTGTTGCATACACACATGGCATGTACTTGAAAACTGTTCCCCTGCCCGAGTCCCTTTACACGGCTAACCCACATGGTTTTCATAAACTGAGACTACACGGCGTGTTCTATACAGACACGATGTGTAGTGGACAAGGCTTTGGCGGCCCGTGTTGTGAAACACACAGCCGTTTACATGGATAAACCTTACACGGCATGTTCGGAACAAACACGATGTGTATAGGAGAAGGTGACACCGTCCCGTGTTGTTCGTGACATAGCCGGGTACCTGGACAAGACTACATGGCTTGTTCAGAGAAAACACGGCATGTGGAAACAAAGGTTAAGTTGGCCCGTGTTGTTAGTGACATGGTCGGGTACCTGGACAAGACTACACGACGTGTTACCTATGGATACGGTGTGTTATACCCAAGCTTCCTCGACCCGTGTTGTTAGTGACACTGCAAGGTACACGGCTCCGAACTTACACGGCGTGTACCTACCGTACACGGCGTGTTCCCAAGGTTACTTTCACGGCACCATGTTCTGCTCACACGGTCAGTGACACATCCTGAAGACTACACGGCATGTATCCAAAAAGTACACGACGTTTATTCTGGGTTTTTCTGGGCAGTAGCTCAGAAACTGCACAGAACCCCAAAAACACGAAAAACAAGGCAAAGAGGTGCCAGATTCCGATTCGTGAGGGCCTATACTCCCCGCGAATCAAATCTTGGCACCTCCTACAGTCACATACAAGAGAAAACAGGATCATGATTCACCAAGTTTCGATTAATGATGGCCCATAACACCTCAAGAACCAAAATTTGGTGTTCATTCTAAGCAAGGAACAAAACAAACAGTTTTCTAACATGACCATAGAAAATCTATCAAGCATATATCACAACAGCATGCATAATATACATAGAGTCTATCACAACAGCATGAAATCGATAATGTACCCTAGATGGCATGACAATAATGCATGACATGTGATATCTATAAGTGCCTATATGATGCATGAGATGGCATACCCTCATCTCATCGGGTTGCAACAGAAATAGAACCGAAGTATCAAAACAATAATAGAACAAGTCAAGTGACTCACTCTAGGTGAAATCATATCAACCATAAAATCTCAAAACCAGTAAAAACTGCAATTAATGAGGTAGTATGACTTTTCCCTATACACGGGTTAGCTACTATCGAGCACAGCATAATACCAAGTACGGAATCCGTCCTATCCCTGGTTAAAGTCACCAAAAAGTAAAGCAAGAGAAAAGAACTCCTCTGATACCACTTTGTAACGACCTGAGTCCGGAGCCCCTCCACTGGTGCCCGGTACCCGGTTCGTCACATGACCTCAAGCGCGTTTCCCCAAATGCCAGAGGCTTCCGACTAGTAGCGAGGGCCTTGGTGATTCAATGGGAAAACTATTCCCTCATTCGGTAAGGTATACAGTGGAAAAACAACAGTCAACAGCGGAAGTAGTAACAACATGCATAACAGCAGAAACCAAACAGCAGAAGCAATGAATATATTTAGCAAGAATGACAATGATGTAGTAGGTATAAGTATCTATGGAAAGCTGCAAACACAACAACGTGCTGGAATACAACTGAAAACAAGTGTAAGGGAAAATAAAATAAACTCCTCAGCATCGCGAGCCCCTGCTCAGTCCCATTCTCTCCAACTCCAGTGCAATCAAGAACTTGAAGTAGAAGGGCTCTTGCCCTTATCCATACTTACAGCAACATAGTTATCTTGGGCCCAAAAGCATGTCCCAAACAGGGTGTCAGATGCGATCCCAGTAGGCAATCACCCAAATATTTGTGCCTAACAGTCAATGAATACATGGCAGTAATAAAACAAGAAGCAGTAAATAGGAAATCGCAAGCATCTACAATCCACAATACTAACAAACAAGGTATACAAGTAAGCAGCCAGCAACAAGAAGAAAACAGGTAACCCTCTGGGTAGCTCTCACAGCCTAACCCATATGGTTAAACCTATAAGTACTAGCAACCCTCTAAGAGGAACACACAGTCTCACCCCTCTGGTTCAGCTATGAAAAATAATAGACTCTCTGGGGAAGCACTCACTGTCAATTCCCCCTATAGTCTCATATCGTGCTAAAGGCTCTCTGGGGAAGCACTCAATGTCTATTCCCCCTGTGGCCTGCGTCGAGGAACTACAGACTCTCTGAGGAAGCACTCAACGTCAATTCCCCATGTGGTCTCGCATCGTAATTTAAAGATACTCTGTAGAAGACCTTATGTCAATTATCTCTTTGTTCTACTACTCTAGGTTCTCACAGTCCTGAGTGAAACTAAACATGATCAGTGCGCGTGCATCGTCAAGGTAAACCTCAAGAACTACTTGGCTATCCACTAAGGCTCAGCAGCAATACAAGGCAACAGTCCACAATCCTACAACTAGGCATGGCAACTGTAGAAATGCGTAATAAGAAAAACAAGCACATAAAATCAACCAGAGCACAAAATAAATTACTCTACTCACAACCATCAACTTCTACAAAAGAAATAAAGCAAAGCAGAAAAAAGAAGGGAAAAAACAGGAAAACCCCAATTACCAGTTCAAAGGAATTGGTGAAAATTTCACAAAATATCCATTAACATTTTACAAAAATGAACAAACCACCTACCTCAATCCTAGGAGATCGATATACATGAACGACGATGACAGATTCCCCTTAAAATGGCATAGATCTGAGAAAACGCACAAAATTCTCAACCTACGATAACATGAAAATGAGGAGGAATCATGGAACAAGGCTAAAGAAGAATGGAGAGCTCACCACTGCGATTCCGACGCAATTGACCGCGCTCGAATCGAAGAACGGATGAAGAGGTGGGAGCTCGTCGAAGATCCATCCGTACGGTCGCTCTCGGGCGGATGGAATCTGGAGAAGAAGATGAAATTGGGGCTTAGGCACGACCCCGGTCCATTTAATGAAAAAAAAGAAAATTACATGACATGTATTTTTAAAATACACGGCGTGTAGTGGATCTTTTCCATACTCCGCCAAAATCGGCCTCCACGTCACACCGACACATCGTGTGTGTGGGCCGGGCACGGCCAGCACACAGCGTGTACTTCGAAAATTTCCAGAAAAAATTAATTTTCATAAAACTCCAGGAAAAGGAAAAACATACCTGAAACGATGATCCGGGTTCTTACAATAAATATATACGTGAGATAAATAATATAACACCTTAATATTTTATGAGAAGAACATTTTGCCCAATAGTGTATATGACAAGATAAACATAGTTTATTATAACCACAAAACACTATTATTTAAATATGATTGTTATAAGATATCCATTGAATTGATGCATATGAAAAAATTGAACACATTATGAAACATATATAAAGGTCCTAATCATTAAAAAGATATTTATTAATTATTTTTCAATATGCACTCAATTTTTCTTAAAGTAATTTTGTACATGAAAAAAACATTTTTTCAAAAAATGGTTTTATAATTAATTTAAATAACTTTACAAAAATTAATTTGAAAAAATAAACATTTGTTTCTGAATCATCATATAAATATTTTTTGAGTGTGAACTTTTGGTATTTGTTTTAAAAATATCGATTTCCCCATGTATAGTGAAAAATATTGATTTTGATCGAAAACTCTGTATTAATGTCAATAATTTACAATGGTAAATTGTTTTATAAATATGTTTAAAGTAAAATTAGTTCTATTATATTACGGATAATATAATTAAATTTTTTTAGACAATTTTATTATTTAATTTGGGGAAAAAACATTTTTCTACTTTGAAGACATTTTTTGGAAAAATCATTATTCATTGTGTTTTGGGGGTTTCTTTTTAAATAAAATTAAAAAAATTATCTGAATTGAATTTCATAAAATGTATTTAATATTTTGAATAAAAATAACTAATATTAGGGAATAATATCAACTCAAAATTTGGTCATATTGAATAGTAAAATCATTAAAAATCTATTTCCATGGTTAAGGTTAAAAAACATCTATCGAGGTTTAAACTAAAGGGATAATGGTTAAAATGACATAAAAACATTACTAATTTCAATATTATATCTATATTTAGACTCTATATAATAAATGATTCTTAAATAGTCTATTTGGAAACCATTTTGTGTAAAGACGCGGAATTCCCGTGGAATTTTTTTTAAATACATGGGAATTTTATGGGTCAGCAGTTTCTAACAGCGAATGATTCTGAGGCCCGGTGTGCCCAGAATCAATTTTTGCAGTTTTGTTCGGGTACGTTCAGTAAACATACGCGCGATTTTTTATAACTTTTGAACCAGTGCTCAGAACTAAAATCTGAGGCCACCGTTGAACTCACAACGTCGGTAATTGCGTAGTGAGACCTTCACCGCAGTTGCGTTCTGACGAGTTTGGAAGTTAGTTTTTGGATTTTTATTTATGAAAAATAATAATAAAATAAATTACGACACTTTATTTTATTTTTAAGCTGCCATGAGTTGTGTGTGAGGTTTGTTGGAAGTTGGGGGTTGGACAACCACACCCTGACCTCCTGCGAGAGGTTACGACGTGGGGACCCCCCGAGCATAACTTCTCAATTAAATGATAGGGGTGGGGACCACCTGACCCCTATTAATGGTGGATAATAAAACCTCTCCACTCTGCCACATTAATGTGGGAGAGCCTTTGACCTCCACCACACAATTAATTATGCCAACGTGCGTTCCAATTAATTGTGCCGATGCGCGTGCCAATTAATTGTTCCCACGCGCGTGCCAATTAATTGTGCCCATGCGCATACTAATTAATTTCACAAATGCATGTGAATTTATTAAGGAGAGTTTCTTTCTCCTTTTTGAATTTTCATGCCATAATAAAATAATAAGACATCCTATTATTATTTTGTTGGAATTGTCCTTCGGTGGAACTTGAGAGATTGGGAGGACTAATATTCTCCTAACGAAGAACGCGAAGAACACCGAATTTCTTCTTCGACTTCTTCCTCAGTCATCTTCTTCCTTATTCTACCGGAAAAAGGAAAGGGAAGCATCATCCACAAGAATGCTAACGTCATCCTCAGCTTCTTCTTTTCTGATGTCAATGGAACGATGCCCGCTTTCCGCGACTTCGTCAACAACGAATGACAAGCGAGTTAGGGGGATTTTTTTTGAGTTAATTTATGTATGAGTTTAAACCTTCGTTATTTTCTGTTTGTTGAGCACTTTGTTGAAAAATGCTATCACCGTAACAAGGAGGGTTCGGGCCGCACGAATACGGCCTGACCCTCTCCCCTTTGCTTGTTCTTGATTGATAACGACGGAGGCAGTACATGCTGCGACGACGACGAAGATGGAGATCAAAGGCCATGCTACCCGCGGACTCCACGCACCACCACACCCCGCGCCGCTGTCGGGCACCCCCGCGCCGCCGCCCGGCGCCCCACACCACTACCCGGCACCCTGGCGCGCTACCCGACGCCCCCGCGCCACTGCCCCTGCGTCGTTGCCCGGCCCCCCACGCCACTGCCCATTGCCCTGGCGCGCTGCCCGGTGCCCCCGTGTCGCTGCCCGACGGACTGGTGCCACTGTGCGGCGCCCTGGCGCACTTCTCGGTGCCCGACGCCACTACTCGACGCCCACGCCCTGCAGCTCGACGCCCATGTGCACTGCCCGACGCCCCTTTCGTGGCTTGCCCGACGCCCCGGCACCCTGCCCCGCGTCCCGACACCCAGCCCGGCACCCACATGCCCTGCCCGGCGCACCCGCGCCCTGGCCGGTGCACCCGCTTCCTGTCGGTGACCAGACGGGCTACCCGCGCCCCGCGCGGCCTTCCTGCTGGCCTCTTGAGCCGACCTGCGGTGTCACTGGCTGAACCAGCCCAGTCTCTCGGGCTGTATTCCCGAGCCACCTACGTGGAAACTATCGGGCCTAACTGCCATCGTGGACTGCTGGGTCGGGCCCAGCGGACCGGGTCAAAACATAGCGGTCTGACCCGCCCAATGGGTCGGGTCAGACCCAGAAAGTCTTACCTGGTCGACCCAAACCAGGTTGGTCCGAGACGGTCTGACCGGGTCAGACCAGACCCGGGCCCATTACTAACCCATTAACTTCTTGGGCCATCTCTTTGGCACCAGATGTCCGTTTGACGAACCTTCAGCGGTGCAGATATTCTTGGAGCATAGCCATCTCTATGAGTATACTACACTGGAGTTCTAGGTATAGTTGAGTCATGTTCAGGTTGGTTCGTACACGAATCCAATCGGGCCCCCGGGACTAAAATGCTAATAACTCACAGACCGAGCATCTGATTGACGTGTCGTCTGTTGCATTGGGTCCCCTATGATGTGGCAGTATTTTGAGATACTTCCACGTGAGACCTCTTGACACATGGAGTATCAACCAGTAGCTTGTGGATTGGAACCTCCCTGAGATGAGCAAACGTAGTGCGGAGACCTAGTAGCTGTAGACCTGACGAATTCTTGACCGATTCAACTCTGAGTGATTTGACTAGCCCAGTGGACGGAGAGCCCAGTTCGGCGGCAGACCCACGATGGACAGAGAGCCGGGTAGTTGGCAGCAGACCCTCAATACTCGACAGGAGGAGTACCTATGAAGGCTATTATAAGGATCGCCTGGTTTGGCGACAGACCCACAACGGACGAAGCACCCGTTTTGGCAGTAGACCCGCGATACTCAACAGGAGGACTACCTCAGCAGTCCAAGGTTAGTGAGTAGCGCCTCGGAGTCGTGAGAGAGCCACTGTACTCGACAGATGAGGATTTCTCCAAGAGTCATGCTTTCGTTAATGAAGATCCTGGTTTTAGCTGAGTCAATGACCTTTTTGTTTTCCTCCCGATTGAGATGGGTTAATTGATAACTTATGTATATGTATGGGCATATCCCTAAGTAATGGTTATCCATTGAAATCATACTTTTTGGTTTATCCTATTGGTTTTTTTGACACCTTGGGGGTCTCTTGGTCCCTACTGAGTATCATTATACTCCCCCTTGCACAGGCTATGCCCACACCTCGTTGTGTTGGATGCAGACGACAGACAACGCTAATGGAGGTTGAGAGTGCCAAGACTAGACGGTACCCAGAGGAGGATCTTATGACCAATCAGTACACGGTGGAGTCTGATGGACGTGGAGTGCTGAGGAGGCCATTTGTACCTACCCTTTAGGTAGGAACCCCGGAGGATGATCACAGAGCATATTTCACCTTTTAGCTATTTGTCCCTTTTTAGTAATACATGATTTCAGTTGTATTTGTACCTTATAGTTGGGCTTGTATTCTGGCCCCATTTAATTTCAGTAAACTTGGTATATTTCTTTTACTTAGTTCTTACTACCTCTTGTACTCTGGTTGTGTCTGTTTACGATTTATAAAGGCAATGCCTTCACAGTTTTAGGAAATTATGCTTTTGGTGCTAGTCTCCAGCCCCTGGCTTATGGAAGGTGGGCTTGGGGAAGTCACGATGAGGGCCCCAGGGGATGGGTCATGAAAAATTGGTATCAGATGTTTCGGTTATACCGCATAACTTAAGACTCTGAAATTTCATTTTTGTGAAGTAATAGTGTTAAGGGTACTAAGTGTGGTTTTTAGTTCAGGGAGTCCAGTGTTGGTGTGGGCGGCCGACGTATCCATACACCAGGACCCTGACTTGTGATTTCTGACTCAGTGCACGAAAATACTGTTTGTGTGTGTGTTTTCAGAAGTTTTCTTTAAATCAGTTCAAACTAGGTCAGCTCTCCAAGTATTTTCTTTTGACTATGTCGCATCGGTTTCTTTCAGGATGCCTCCCCATAGACGACCAGCTTGAGCCCTGAGAGTTGTACGTACAGATAGCCCGCCGAGCGACGAGGCCTCAGTACAGGGCCCTCTTCCAGTTGAGGCACCAGCGGAGGAACCAGCGGTACTACTCCCCATTGGGCCACCGATGCCGCCAGCCCCAGCAGTAGAGAGTGCATGACGCTTCAGCACGCTCCACGAGTTCTAGTGCCAGATGCCACCCAGGTTCAGGGGAGAGATGGACCCGTAGGCGGCTGAGGATTGGCTGGAGGCTGTGGTGAGAGTCTTCAGATTGGTAGGGACACCAGCAGACTTTATGGTGATCCTTTTTTCCAGCCTCCTTCAGTTGGAAGTAGGCAGATGGTGGAGCCTGATGCTCCAGATGCATGAAGAGGCGACACTTCTATGGGTAGACTTTGAGATCCTGTTTTGGGTGGAGTTTTTACCAGCCACCCTTCGAGCAGTGCAGATACAGGAGCTACTGCAACTACAGTAGGGTAGCATGATGGTCGAATAGTACTCAGTGAGGTTCACCGACCTCTCACATTACTCCACTGATATGGTACAAGACCCATTCTTTAGGGCCCGGAACTTTGAGAAGGGACTCAAGCGAGAGACTAGAGCTTCATTTGTCTTCCACAACATTCCGACGCAGACGAGGGTGTTGGAGCGAGCCCTCCTAGTGGAGAGTTTCCATGCTGAGTAGTCTCCAGCAGCGAGACCCAACACTAGACGACATGCAGCAGAGTCTTCTACAGCTGGCATTAGACAGATGATGTAGAGGTCCAAGAGGACCAGACCCATAAGTGGACGACTGCACGACTCAGTATCGGTTGTGCGGGGAACCCAGGGTGGAGACAGATCCAGTCACACCAGGAGCGGACAGTGTTACTCCTACGGCGGTCATGGTTACATGGAACATGACTGTCCGCCCCCCCCATACATATGATCAGCAGACAGTTGAAAAACCTCTCAGGTAGAGGCAGAGGTACGATTGAGGCGGTCCTCAGAGTGCAGGTGGAAGTGGCAGAGGAGTTGGCCATGCAGCTGGCGGTGGATGACGTTACGAGGTGCTACTACCACCACCACCAGGTGGTCCACCCAGACCACAGGGATTGGGTGGAGAGGGAATACCATAGCTTCAGACAGCTGAGGTATACGATCATGGAGCTCCAGATATGATTCGAGGTACGATCTGTGTCTACTCCACCTTAGCTGCAGTTCTTATAGACACAGGTTCCAGTCACTCGTTCATAGACACTGCCCTCGTTTGGAGCTCATAGATTCTGACAGAGCCATTGGATTGATCCATTTGACTAGAGAATTCTATGGGATCATACTCGATGATTACGAACTGGTTCTGATAGTGTGAGCTTACTCTAGGTGGCGACAGATTTGGCTGGGATCTCCTTATAGGGCGTCGAGGCCTTACGACATCAACTTTGGTATGGACTGGTTATCTACATTCCATGCTCATATTGACTGTATTAGGTGAAATGTGTGGTGTGTCCGCACGGATGGGACTAGTATCACCTTCACTGGTGAGAAGGAAACATTTGCAACACATGACATACTTACTCGGAGGAGGGTGCAACCGATCACTCACCAGTTGGCTTGCCTTACCCTCGGAGTAGTTGATGTGGGGAGTCCGAGTTATCCTGTAGTGGTGGACGAGTACTTGGATGTTTTCCCCGATGATGTTCCAGGACTACCTCCTCGTAGATAGGTTGACTTCTACATTGACCTATACCCCGAGAAGACACATATATCTACTCCATCATATCATATGGATCCCGCTGATCTTCGTCAGCTGTGGGTATATTTGGAGGACTTGTAGGGAAATGGATTCATCTGGCCTAGTGTTTCTCCCTGGGCAGCCCCAATTCTGTTCTTCAAGAAGGCAGATGAGAGCTTGAGCCTCTGTGTCGACTACCGTCTCCTGAACTAGGAGACTGTGAAGAACAAATACTTGCTCTCGAGGATTGAAGACCTCATTGATAAACTCAAGGGAGCACAATGGTTGTCGAAGATAGTCTCAGATCAGGCTATCACTAGCTTAGATTTCGAGATGAGGATGTGCAGAAGACGTCCTTCAGGTGTCGTTATGGCCACTATGAGTTCTTGGTTATTCCCTTCGGCATAACCAACGCTCCAGCAGTGTTCATGAGTCTCATGAATAGTATCTTCCAGCCATAACTCGATCGCTTTGCCGTAGTCTTCATCGATGACATACTGATCTACTCGACTACTGAGGAGGAGCATGCCATCCATTTGCAGGTAGTACTGGATACACTCCGAGAGAACCATATTTATGGTAAAATCTTGAAGTGCCAGTTTTGGATTCAAGAGATTCGCTTTTCGGGACATGTCATCTTGGAGGCTAGAGTTATAGTGGGTCCAGCAAAGATTGAGGCGGTAGTTGCGTGGGAGCCACCCAGGAGTGTGATGGAGGTATGGAGTTTCCTGGGCTTGGCTGGATACTACAGGAGATTCATTCCAGACTTCTCCAAAATTGGAGAACCACTATCAGCCCTGATGGAGAAGGGGAAACCCTTTGTGTGGTCGGAGAGATGCCAGCAGAGCTTTCAAGAGTTTAGGAAAAGGCTGACTGGTGCCCCTATTGTGAGGCTTTCAGAGGAGTGTGTAGGGTACGTCGTCTAATGCGATGCATCAGGGACTAGACTCGGGTGTGTCCTGATGCAGGAGCGAGATATGATCACGTATGGTTCTTGGCAGTTGAGACAGCATGATAAGATGGAGACCTCTAGAGTTCGAGGATGGCGACCACATCTTCCTACTAGCCTCACCTAGATGTGGTCTATGGATATTTGTCAAAGGAAGAAAGATATCTTTGAGGTTCATCAGACCTTTCCAGGTCATTAGCAAAGTAGGCGAGGTGTCTTACCACTTGTCTCTTCCACCCTAGCTACATCGGGTGAACAACGTCTTCCACTTATCTCAGCTGAGGAGATACGTGCACAACCCATCCCACATCATCGACCATGGGGATCTAGAAATTGATTACAGGGCAACTTTCATAGAGGCTCCAGTGGAGATTGAGGATCGATAGGAGCAGGTCTTAAGTGGAAGGTCGATACCTCTGGTGCGTGTTCGCTAGTAGCACGGGAACCTCTAGGAGATCACATGGGAGCGGGAGGCTCAGATGCATGCTCAGTACCCCCATTTGTTCCCTTAGTGTGAGTTGTCGCTTATGGGGATGTAAATCCCTGTGGTGGAAAGAATTTAAAGACCCAAAATTCCCATGGATTTTTTTTAAATACATGGGAATTTTACGAGTCCGCAGTTTCTGACGACGCTTGATTCTGAGGCCCAGTGTGCCTGGAATAAATTGTTGAAGTTTTGTTTATGTACGTTCAGTAAATGTAAGAGAGGTTTTTTATAACTTCTACACCGGTGATCAGAACTAAAATCCAAGGGCACCGTTGAACTCGCTGCGTCAGTAATTTCTTAGTGTGACTTTCACCGCAGTTGCGTTCTGACGAGTTTGGAATTTAGTTTTTGGATTTTTATTAAAGAAAATAATAATAAAATAAATTACAATACATTATTTTTTTATTAATCTGCCATGTGTTGTGTGTTCGGTTATTTGGATGTTGGGGGTGGGACTACCACACCCTAACCTCCCGCGAGAGGTTACGACGTGGGGACCACCCGAGCATAACCTCTCAATTAAATGATAGGGGTGGGGACCACTGGACCCCTATTAATGGTGGAGGATGAAACCTCTCCACTATCCCTCATTAATGTGGGAGATCCTTTGACCTCCTATATAGAATCCCATCTTTTAATAACATAAACTTTCATTACATTACACAAAACTGAGGATCTTTAAGGTTTAGTGTCTTGGAAACCAGGGACATAATACATGAAAACAACATAAAGCATTCTTCTTAAACACTTGAAAGGCTTCTCCTTAAGTTCATACTAGGTTCATTACTGTATCTCATAACCTGGGGACATACATCAAAAGAAAGGGTGAGCAGAAGGCCCAGTAAGGGAAACAAGAGGAACATTTTACATGTGAACTTGATATACTTCAATAAGGACATGAAAAGAACTTTAAGGCATGAGAAAGAAATCATGAGGCATTTCATAACAAAAATAACATTTTTCATAACTTGAAGATGTGGCTACATCATTTAACATAGAAAATCATGAACATATCACCAAGGTCCATCCCCAAGGTGTCATTTGAAAATTACCAAGGTTATTCACCAAAGTATCGTGAAAATTGTAATCTCTAGTGGTTACATCATTACCCAATGCATTGGAGCGCTATCAGGGCGAACCCTTAAATTTGCCTTTATTATCATGTGAGCCACATATATAATCATCAAACATTTCATAAATAACCCACATAGCATAAAAGAAATGGGTTTCATTTCATAATCATAACGTTTTAAAAACTGCTTTAAAGACATGATCTTTACGGCACTTTAAACCCACGAAAAGGGAAAGTGGGTCTCATGTATGTAAATACCATAATTTAAAATATAACATCTTGATATATATGTGAATAACCTTGTGAAAATAAGAGCTTTGAGTATCCACTTTATAACATAAAATAATTTTGAGAAAAGAGAGAGGCATTTTGAGACGAAAATTCTGCAGCATAACGGCTATGTTTCGGGGTTTTAGAAAACATTGAAAAGAGAGGGGACATGGGTCACCCACTCATAAATGATTCATAAAACAGTAGGGGGACAGAATAAGAAGGATATATGGACATGGTAATGAAATTTGAAGGACATACCATTTGAAATGAAAAACATGGAAGGAAGACAAAAATTAGATTTCTCTTATGAAAATTCGGCAGCCTAACGGCGTCACTTAAACATCAATAAAAATGAATTGACAAGATCAAATAGGGTCTCTCATAATATGATCATAAGAGATCAGTATGATAGATATAGAGATCATACCCCAACATAACAAAAAGGAACTTGAAAGACTTGACATGAAAATTGATCTTGAAAAATGAGAAGGGTGAAAGAATCCCTTACCTTAAAACGTGACTCTTGAAACTCAACGGTTTGGACCTTGAGGGCTTGTGGGCACCTTGGGAGGAATCCTTGGGAGGTAAGGAGACCAGAACATCGTTGAGGGAGATTTGTGAGTGAAAACTAAAGGAGGAAAGGGTGGGTATTTATAGGGAAAGTGAGGGGACAAGGCATTAATGGCCAAGGGACACCTCATTAGTGGTTTTGGAAAAACCATGGGCTTGCCCATGGTATTTGCCCATGGTATTGGACACTTGGGACACCTCATAACTTATCTTACAATTCATAATTCGAACATATTGAATATATACTTAATAAATCATTTAATGATGTCATTAAACACCCGTAACTTAAAAACTATATTTTCACTATTCATCGAAATTTCAACTTTCTAAGAATAATCCCAAAATTTCAACTTAACCAAATATCAATGCTCTCATTTCAAAAATGAAATCCATTTTATAAAAATAATTTTCTAAATATTTTTAATTTAATTTATAAATAAAAACACTATTCATCGAGAATTCATTTTTTTCAGAAAAATTCCCAAAAATTACCTTAACATAATATCGATGCTCTGAGTTAAAAAATAAATTCCTTTTTATAAAAATAATTTTCTAATTATTTCTAATTAAATTTTTAATTAAAAAACACTATTCATCCAAAAAGACTAATACTTGACTAATAATTTATGAAACCGTTATTTACCCATTTTATTGAATCACATTACTTAATCTAGGTGTCTCAATTATATTAAAACTTTCTTTGAGTGAAATTACTAATTCATGTGGTCACATTACTAATCCTAAGCATAAAATCACTATTCATAATTTATAATTCCTCAAAAATTAAGTTGATCTTATTAGACTCCAAATTCCTTACTGAACACTTTTGTAAAAGACCATTTTTTTAAAATCATTACACATCATTAGTTATTTAGGGTTTTCATAAATATTTTAAAATATTTTTTTTCAAAAATCATCAATAAAATACATCCTAAAATTATCCGGACAAAATAAATTCCACAAACATCACTAAAGGAAGAGAGCTCAAATTATTCTCCCGAAAGGATTACACAAGGAAGCTAGGGTCTCGTCACATATCCCCTTATAACACCAGCATAAGACCTAAGTGTATGGTGTGCTATGGTGAGAGAATCTGAGGGAGGCTCAGATAACATTACCCTAGTAGTAATCTCTACTAACTTGAACTTCTCCCGTAGGCGTTTCCGTTCAAGCTTGACATGCTGGAGTTCAGCTTGGGCTTGGTCCAAAGCGAAGCCCACAGATGCTACCTCCTTCCCAAGCTCTGATAAGTGGTCTTCATAAGGGTCGAGTCTACTGGATGAAGCCATCGACTCCTCTTTCTGCATTAACCATAAACATCTTATTAAATCATTATGAGTAAGTTAATATACTACTCAAAAAGATTGTGTCGTTACATTCTTCCCCCCATAAGAAATTTCTTCCCCGAAATTTATACTTGAGGCCTAGTCGAAAAGGTGAGGGTACTTTTGCTTCATCGTTTCCTCAGGCTCCCAAGTCGCTTCTTCATATTTATGATTCCTCCACAACACTTTCAAAAGGTGGGTAGTCTTGTTTCGTAGAACCTTGTCTCTACGGTCCAAGATCTCCACTGGCTGCTCCTCATAAGAGAGGTCATGTTTCAGTTGTACGACCTCTGGGTTCAGTACATGCAAAGGGTCGGGTATGTACTTCCTCAAGAGAGATACATGGAAGACATCATGAACTTGAGCTAGGTTTGGTGGAAGTCCTAGACGATAAGCCACTACTCCTATGCGATCAAGGATTTCATAGGGGCCAATGTACCTAGGGCTGAGCTTCCCTTTCTTCCCAACCCGCATGACTCTCTTCCATGGTGAAATTCGAAGGAAGACTTTATCGCCAACACCAAACTCCAAGTCCCTTCGACGATTGTCAGCATAGCTCTTCTGCCGACTCTGAGCAGCCTTTATGTGTTGTTGGATGGCATAAACCTGTTCTGTCATCTCTTGCACAAGATCAGGTCCAAGAAGCTTTTTCTCACCATTTTCATCCCAACAAGTAGGAGTTCTACACCGCTTTCCATACAGAGCTTCATAGGGTGCCATCTGAATACTCGCATGGAAGCTGTTGTTATAGGAGAACTCCACTAATGGGAGGTGTTGATCCCATCCACCTTTAAATTCCATTGAGCATAATCTCAACATGTCTTCGAGTGTCTGAATAGTCCTTTCAGATTGGCCATCAGTTTGAGGATTATAGGCCATACTAAAATTCAATTCAGTATTCAGATCATGTTGAAGACTTCTCCAGAATTTTGATGTGAATCTTGGGTCACGATCAGATACGATGGATAGTGGTACCCCATGCAGCCTTACCACTTCCTTCACGTATATCTTGGCAAGCTGATCCAGAGAGAAATCTTCCCGAATAGAGATAAAATGGGCTGTCTTGGTGAGATAGTCCACAATAACCCATATCGCATTGTTTCCTTTGGAAGTTTTCGGGAGACCAGTTACAAAGTCCACAGTGATATTATCCCACTTCCATACTGGTATGGGTAGTGGTTGTAATACCCCCTTAGGAATTTGTCGTTCTGCCTTTACTTGCTAACACACCAGGCACCTTGTAGTGTAATCAGCAATCTCCCTCTTCATGTTATCCCACCAATAATGATAACGAAGGTCTCTATACATCTTAGTGATTCCCGGATGTATAGAGAAAGTAGAGCTATGAGCTTCATCCATCAGTTCTTTCTTTATATCAGGATTATATGGAACTCATAGTCTTGTACGAAATTTCAATACACCTTCTTGATCAATATTGAAATCAGGGAACTTCCCATCCTTTACAGCCTCAAACTTCTCCTGCAGCAAAGGATCTTCTTTTTTGAGCCTTCTTGATATTCTCTAGTAATGAAGGTTGAGAAATCATTTGGGATAGGGTTGATTATGTCCCTTTCCTTATAATTCCCATGTTCAGTTTTACTAGATCTTTAATCAAGGGATCTCCTAAGATCCTCATTGTTGCCCAAACAAGAGGATCTTTCCTGCTTAATGCATCCGCAACTTTGTTTTCTCTTCCAGGGTGATAATGAATTGAACAATCATAGTCTTTAATAATATCTAACCATATCCTTTGTCTCATGTTCAATTCTTTCTGCGTGAAAATATACTTTAAACTTTGGTGGTCGGTGTATATATCACATTTCTCCCCATAATGATAGTGCCTCCATATCTTTAGAGCAAAGACAACTGCCGCCAGTTCTAGATCATGGGTAGGATAATTCTTCTCATGAATCTTCAACTGTCGAGATGCATAAGCAATTACCTTGTCATTTTACATGAGGAAACACCCAAGCCCTTTCAGAGATGCATCGCTAAAAATAACGAATCCTTCTCCGATAGAGGGTAGTGTTAACACAGGTGCAGAAACCAATCTCTTCTTTAGCTCTTGGAAACATTCCTCACATTCCTTTGCCCAGATGAACTTAACCCCTTTTCGAGTCAACTTGGTTAGTGGATTAGAAATCCGTGAAATGTTTTTCACAAACCTCCTATAATATCCCGCTAAACCAAGGAAACTACGAATCTCAGTTACTTTTGTGGGTTGAGCCCACTCCTCCACAACCATTGTCTTTGTAGGGTCAACCGAGATTCCTTCATTGGTTACGATGTGCCCCAAGAAAGCCACCTGTTGTAACCAAAACTCACACTTGCTGAACTTTCCAAAGAGCCTCTCCTTCCGTAGAGTTTTCAAAATAACCCTCAAATGATCTTCATTCTCCTCACGACTTTTTGAATATATCAAAATATCATCAATAAAAACTACCACAAAGTTATCAAGGTAGTCCTTAAAGACTCTATTCATCAAATCCATGAATATAGCAGGAGCATTAGTCAAGCTGAAAGGCATAACAGTAAACTCATAATGACCATATCTTGATCGAAAGGCAGTCTTTGGAATATCTTCCTTCTTCACACTCAGTTGATGATAACCAGATCGAAGGTCAATCTTAGAGAAGAATTGAGCCCCATTAAGTTGGTCAAATAAATCATCAATTCTTGGAAGAGGATATATGTTCTTCACTGTGATCTCGTTCAGTTATCTATAATCAATGCATAGCCGCATTGATCCATCCTTCTTCTTCACAAAGAGAACTGGTGCTCCCCAAGGAGACACACTTGGTCGGATAAACCCCTTCTCCAACAAGTATTGGAGTTGTTTCTTTAACTCTTCTAGCTCCACATTTGCCATTCTATACGAAGTCTTTGATATCGGTTGATACCCAGGTACGAGTTCAATGGAGAACTCTACCTCTCTTTCTGGGGGAGGTCCAGGTAACTTCTCAGGATATACAGCCATGTATTCCTGAACAATCGGAACATCTTCTATTTGTATGATCCCTTTTCCTTCATCATCATCACTGATTAACTCCATAAAGAAAGCTATAGGAGGTGCTTCTAGATAGGGATCAGTTCGGGATATCTCTCCCCGGAAGATAACTGTAGGTCGTTCATTCAAGACTACTGAGATTTCCTTACTTCTTCATTTGATATTAGCATTATACTTTGAGAGCCAGTCCATCCCTAGTATAACGTCAAATTCCAACATGGGAATGACTAATAGATTTGCGATAAGATTGTGATCACTAAAGTAAACACTAGAGTCTCTAAACACTGTTGATGCATGGATAATCCCACTTGGAGTCTTGACTGACAACTCTACCTTAAGAAATTCGGGGATTGATTCTATATTCTTTGAAAACATGGAAGAAATAAAGGAATGCGTAGAACCAGAATCAAATAAAGTACTTGGTAGTTTTGAGAGGACGACAAGAGTACATGCTACCACATCGTTCGGAAATTCAACTTCAGTTGTTGTGATAGCGAAAGCACGACCTTGCTCCCTTGGTCTCTGCTGAGGTTGATGGTGATTCCCCTCCACCGCCCTCGGATTTGGACATTGATTAGAAAAGTGCCCAAGCTATCCACACTTGAAGCATGTGACTTCGGGTAGGGCCAGAACCATCTTTCCTCTATCGTTAGTGTTGGGAAGTTGAGGCTTCACATCACTACGACAATTCCGAGAAATATGGCCTTCTTTTACACACCTATAGCACTTACCACTTCAGGTCATAAAGTTCCCCCGAATGATTCTTCCCACATTTATTGCATGTGGCATGTTGCATATGATTTCCACCTCTTTCCTGATCAAAACATCTTCCCAGGCTTGGTTCTAGAGTTATCTTCTTCTCATTAGATTTGTGAGACCACTGTGTCTCCCCAAACTCTAGTTCAACTTTCATAGCACTTCGAACTATTTCTTCATAGCTATCGTAGTCCATGTTGGATAGATTCTTCTGCAGATGAGGTCGTAGTCCGCCAAAGAATCTATCAACCTTCCCATTAGGGACCATGACAAAGCTTGAGGTATAACGGGAAAGCCTTGTGAAGTTCATCTCATAGGTTCCAACTGATTCATTCTCCTTTTTCTTCAGCTCGAGAAATTCTTTCTCCATTCTCGTTCTCATCGAACGAGGGAAATACTTATTAAAGAATATTCCCCAGAATTCTTCCCACTCCATAGCTTCCATTTCTCTTCGTGGCTTCGTGTTTTTGATCAGTGACCACCACTGATCAGCTTCTCCCTCTCGGCGGTAAACAGCAAGGGTGACTTTTTCTTGTTCTGAACAATGAAGTACAAAAAATATCTTTTCAATGGATCTTATCCATTGTTCCGCAACCAATGGGTCAGTAGATCCACTGAATGCTAGCGGTCGTTGGCGCATGAAGGACTCAACATAAATTTGTTCCCTTCATGGTGAGATCGACCTCTCAGCTTTATTCAAGTTATTACTCATAACTTGAGTCAGTTGGTTCATCATTCGCATGAATGTTTCCATTCCGGCTTCCATCGGAGGGCCGTCAGCACATGGTTCATTGCGGTCACCATCGGCACGGTTCCTCCTATTTCCCGCCATTTTCTAAAAGAATAGAACCTTAGTGGGAAACTTATTTTATTTATGAATCTTTTAACTAAGACATCTTTCTTAGACAATTATACTTCTCTATAATTCCTTCATAATGATTCATAAAAAGCTTGTGATTAACCAAATATATCCCCCGGGAGTGTCGTAACCAAGAGTGCAGCAAGGCTTGTTATCGTGCACTAGTTCCCATTCGAGTCTAGCTCAAAGCGGTGTTTTCGGGTTTTACCCCTATGTACATCTATGCCAGAGCCGCCTCTACCTGCTCATATCCAGACAGGGATGTATTTGTTTGATAAACCACTTAATCAATACTTACCAAAATACCATGAAGTTTTCCTATATTTAAACTTTTCTATAGGGTTCTTCCTAAAGTTATTGTATCCTAATTTCCACAAATAACTAAACCATCCACTGATACCAACTATAGCCTCCCGTCTTTTAATAACATAAACTTTCATTACATTACACAAAACTGAGGATCTTTAAGGTTTAGTGTCTTGGAAACCAGGAACATAATACATGAAAACAACATAAAGAATTCTTCTTAAACACTTGAAAGGCTTCTCCTTAAGTTCATCCTAGGTTCATTACTGCATCTCATAACCTGTGGACATACATCAAAAGAAAGGGTGAGCAGAAGGCCCAGTAAGGGAAACAAGAGGAACATTTTACATGTGAACTTGATATACTTCAATAAGGACATGAAAAGAACTTTAAGGCATGAGAAAGAAATCATGAGGCATTTAATAACAAAAATAAAATTTTTCATAACTTGAAGATGTGGCTACATCATTTAACATAGACAATAATGAACATATCACCAAGGTTTATCCCCAAGGTGTCATTTGAAAATTACCAAGGTTATTCACCAAGGTATCGTGAAAATTGTAATCTCTAGTGGTTAAATCATTACCCAATGAATTGGAGAGCTATCAGGGCGCACCCTTAAATTTTACTTTATTATCATGTGATACACATATATAATCATCAAACATTTCATAAATAACCCACATAGCATAAAAGAAATGGGTTTCATTTCATAATCATAACGTTTTAAAAACTGCTTTAAAGACATGATCTTTACGGCACTTTAAACCCACGAAAAGGGAATGGGGGTCTCATGTATGTAAATACCAGAATTTAAAATAGAACATCTTGATATATATGTGAATACCCTTGTAGAAACAAGAGCTTTGAGTATCCACTTTATAACATAAAATAATTTTGAGAAAAGAGAGAGGCATTTTGAGACGAAAATTCTGCAGCATAACGGCTATATTTCGGGGTTTTCGAAAACATTGAAAAGAGAGGGGACATGGGTCACCCACTCATAAATGATCCATAAAACAGTAGGGGGACAGAATAAGAAGGATATATGGACATGGTAATGAAATTTTATGTACATACCATTTGAAATGAAAAACATGGAAGGAAGACAAAAATTAGATTTCTCTTATGAAAATTTGGCATCCTAACGGCGTCACTTAAACTTCAATAAAAATGAATTGACAAGATCAAATAGGGTCTCTCATCATATGATCATAAGAGATCAGTATGATAGATATAGATATCATACCCCAACATAACAAAAAGGAACTTGAAAGACTTGACATGAAAATCTATCTTGAAAAATGAGAAGGGTGAAAGAATCTCTTACCTTAAAACGTGACTCTTGAAACTCAAAGGTTTGGACCTTGAGGGCTTGTGGGAACCTTGGGAGGACTCCTTGGGAGGTAAGGAGACCAGAACTTCGTTGGGGGAGAGTTGGGAGTGAAAACTAAAGGAGGAAAGGGTGGGTATTTATAGGGAAAGTGAGGGGACAAAGCATTAATGGCCAAGGGACACCTCATTAGTGGTTTTGGCAAAACCATGGGCTTGCCCATGGTATTGGCCACTTGGGACACCTCATACCTTATCTTACTATTCATAATTCGACCATATTTAATATATACTTACTACATCATTTAATGATGTCATTAAACACCCATAACTTAAAAACTATATTTTCACTATTCATCGAAAATTCATCTTTCTCAGAATAATCCCAAAATTTCACCTTAACCAAATATCAATGCTCTGATTTCAAAAATGAAATCCATTTTATAAAAATTATTTTCTAAATATTTTTAATTTAATTTTTAAATAAAAACACTATTCATCGAGAATTCATTTTTTCAGAAAAATCCCCAAAAATTACCTTAACATAATATCGATGCTTTGAGTTCAAAAATAAAGTCCTTTTTATAAAAATAATTTTCTGATTTTTTTAATTAAATTTTTAATTAAAAAACACTATTCATCTGAAAAGACTAATACTTGACTAATAATTTATGAAACCGTTATTTACCCATTTTATTGAATCACATTACTTAATCTAGTTGTCTAAATTATATTAAAACTTTCTTTGAGTGAAATTACTAATTCATGTGGCCACATTACTAATCCTAAGCGTAAAATCACTATTCATAATTTACTATTCATCAAAAATTATTTTGATCTTATTAGACTCCAAATTCCTTACTGAACACTTTTGTAGAAGACCATTTTTTAAAAATCATTACACATCATTAGTTATTTAGGGTTTTCATAAATATTTTAAAATATCCTTTTTTTTCAAAATTCATCAATAAAATACATCCTAAAATTATCCGGAAAAAAGAAATTCCACAAACATCACTAAAGGAAGAGATCTCAATTTATTCACCCGAAAGGATTACACAAGGAAGCTAGGGTCTCGTCACATAGCCCCTTATAACACTGGCATAAGACCTAAGTGTAAGGTGTGCTATGGTGAGAGAATCTGAGGGAGGCTCAGATAACATTGCCCTAGTAGTAATCTCTACTAACTTGAACTTCTCCCGTAGGCGTTTCCATTCAAGCTTGACATACTGGAGTTCAGCTTGGGCTTGGTCCAAAGTGAAGCCCACAGATGCTACCTCCTTCCCAATATCTGATAAGTGGGCTTCATCAGGGTCGAGTCTACTGGATGAAGCCATCAACTCCTCTTTCTGCATTAACCATTAACATATTATTAAATCATTATGAGTAAGTTAATGTACTACTCAAAAAGATTGGGTCGTTACATCCTCTTCACAATTAATTGTGCCAACATGAGTACCAATTAATTGTGCCAATGCGCATGCCAATTAATTGTGCCAATGTGCGTGCCAATTAATTGTACCCACACACGTACCAATTAATTTAGTCGACATGTGTGAATATATTAAGGACAGTTTCTTTACCCCTTTTGAATTTCCATGCCAATAATAAAATAATAAGACATCCTATTATTATTTTGTTGGCATTCTCTTTCGGTGGATCTTGAGAGCTTGGGAGGACTAAAATCCTCCCAATGAAGAACGCGAAGAATGCCGAATTTCTTCTTCGACTTCTTCCTCGGATGTCTTCTTCCTTCTTCTACCGGAATATGAAAAGAGAAGCGTCATCCATGAAGAACACCGACATCATCCTCAACTTCTTCTTTTCCGATGTCAATGGAACGATGCTCGCTTTCCATGACATTGTCAACGATGAATGACACGTGAGGTAGGGGGATTTTTTTGAGGTAATTTATTTATGAGTTTTAACCTCCATTCATCGTCATCTGTTGAGTACTTCGTTGCCAAATTCTATGGCCGTAATAAGGAGGGTTCACACCACACGAACAGGGCCCGACCCTCTCTCCTTTTCTTGTTCTTGATAGATGACGATAGAGGCAGTGCACGCGGCGATGATGAAGAAGACAGAGATCAAAGGTCACGCTACCAGTGGCCTCCGCGCACCGCCGCACCCCGCGCCACTGCCCGATGCCCCGGGGCACAGCCCGGTGCCCCCACACCGCTGCCCGGTGCCCTACGCTGCTACCCGATGCCCGGGCGCGCTGCCCGGCGCCCCTGCATCACTGTCAGGCGCCCCCGCGCCGCTGCCCGGTGCCTCGACGTGCTACTTGGTGCCCCCGCGCTGCTGCCCAGCGCCCGCACATGCTTCCCAACTCTCTTTCCATGGTCTTCATAGCACCATGGCACCATGCACGACGTCCTGGCACCCACGCGCCCAGCCCGGGGCACCCGCCCCCACCCCGGTGCACCCGCGTCCTGTCGGTGCCCAGTCGGCCTACCCGTGCCCCGCGTGGTATGGCTGCTAGCCTCCTAACCACCGGCCTCCCGAGCCGACCCGCGACGTCCCCTGCGGTGTCGCTAGCCGAACCAGCCTGGTCTCTCGTGTCGAGTTACCGAGCCACCTATGTGGAAACTATTGGGTCGAACTGCCCTTGCGGTCCGCTGGGCTGGGCCCAGCGGACCGAGTCAAAGCATAGCGGGTTGACCCACCCAATGGGCTGGGTCAGACCCAACGAGTCTGACCGGGTCATCCCAGACTGGGTCAACCCAGACGGGGTTGGGCCGAGTCGGTCTGACCGGCTCGGACAGGACTCGGACCCATTACTGACCCATTACCTTCTTGGGCCATATCTTTGGCACAGAACGTCCGTTTGACGAACCATCAGTGGAACCAGTATTATTGGAGAATAGCCGTCCATTTGAGTATACCCCACTGGAGTTCGGGGTATAGTTGAGTCCAGGTTAGGTTGGTTCGTACATGAATCCAACTGGGCCCCTGGGACTAAAATGCTAATAACTCACTGATCGGGCGTCCGATTGACGCGTCATCTGTTGCGTTGAGACCCCTATGACGTGGAGGTCCTTTTATATACATCCACATGAGACCTCGTGACAATTGGAGTATCGACCAGTAGCTCATGGAGCGAAACCTCCCGGAGACGAGAAAACGGAGTGTCGAGAACTAGTAGCTATAGACCTGATGACTGCTTGACCGATTCGACTCGGAGTGATTCAACTTGCCTAGTGGACGGAGCGCCCGGTTTGGCGGCAGACCCATGGTGGACGGTGTGCCTTGTAGTGGGCAGCAAACCAGCGATACTCAATAAGGGGAGTACCTCTGTAGGCTATTAGGGAGAGCACCCGGTATGACAATAAACCCACAGCGGACGGAGTGCCTGGTTTGGCAGCAAAACCACGATACTTGACAGGAGGAGTACCTCAATTGTACAAGTTTAGTTAGTAGCGCCTCAGAGTTGCAACAGGGCGACTATACTCGATAGAGGATGAGTTTTCCAGCAGCCGTGGTTTCTGTAATGAAAATATTGGTTTCAGCTGAGTCAATGACCTTTGTGTTTTCTTCATGATTGACATGGGTTAATTGATAACTTATGTATATATATCGACATATACCTAAGTAATGGTTATCCGTTGAAATCATACGTTGTGGTTTATCCTTGTTTGTTTTTTTGAGACCTTGGGGGTCTCGGGATCCCTACTGAGTATCGTTATAGTCACCGTTGCACGGGCTATGCCTGCACCTCATTGTGTTGGATGCAGAAGACGGACAACGCTGACGGAGGCTGAGAGTGCCAAGACTGGATGGTACCTGGAGGAGGACCTTATGACGTATCAGTACTTTGTGGAGTCTGACAGACGTGGAGTGCTGAGGAGGCCATATGTACCTACCCTTCAGGTAAGAACCCCTTAGGACGATCCAGGACCTGCTTTCACCTTTCAGTTGTTTGTTCCTTTTTAGTTGTACTTGCTTTCAGTTGTATTTCTACTTTATATTTTGGCTTGTATTCTAGACACATTTACTTTTAGTACACTTGTTATACAGCTTTCACTTAGTGTTTTCTTCTGCTTGTACTCTGGTTGTGTGTGTTTAAGATTTATAAAGCAAATGCCTTCCCACTTTTAGGGAATTACGCCCTTGGTGCTAGTCGCCAACCCCCGACCTATGGAAGGCGGGCTTGTGGTAGTCACGATGCGGGTCCCAGGGGATGAGTCGTGACATTTTTTGTGAATAAGACTTATATGTATTTTATTATTTTTAAAAATTCCAAGTGTTTCTCTCCCCCACATACAAAAGAACACCACCTCTCCTCTCCTCTGCATACTTCAAGAGACTTTGGTTCTCTAAATTCATGATAGAATACTATAATTACAACCATTCCCATGACCTGGAGTCCCTAGTTTTATCATAAAACTATCCATGTAAGGATTTACATAAAAACATAAATATATTTTCAAAATAAGTGGTATAATTCATAACCATGAATATTCATTCTTTTCATTAACCTACATAAAATAATCTGTAAGAATTATAAAATAATAAAAAAACTATATCCCATATTAAAAGGTGTTAATATTTTACATTCATAACATATATCAATAATCTCTTCTAACAAATGGGAAACAAAACATTTGTTTATGTGTACAATGGACAAACTCCATGTGAGTCGATGCAATTTATTTTAACTCACCCCTATCAAGGATACATATATTGATGGATTTAACATATATATATATATTATATTAATTGAATATTTATAATTTTATTAATGTAATATATAATATATGTTCTTACCACTCCATTTATTGAAAGATGAAAACGTCATTTGTGTGTATGTGTGGTTTACCACCTCAACTAAGAGATGTGATTCCTAATTCATTACCGCAATACATGGATGGTATATATAAATTTATTTAAAGGAGTAATATGGTATTTATAAAAAAAATTATAAATATTTTAATGATAAAATAACACCTAGCTTATTTCTATATTGATCATTAAAAATGGAAACATTACTCATGTGTACGTATAGTCTACCGTCACATGGATTGTAACGTACTTCATTTTTCATAACCATATTTCATGTTTAGTTTTAAATATGTAATTTATGTATGATATTTTAATTAGTTTATTATTATTATTATTAGTACATAGATGGTGAAATAATAACCACAGTCACTATAGTCAACTCTCCAAATTAATTTTGGACTTTTGAGTGTAAAACCATCAAAATAACGAATGTGAAGATAATTGATTATGTAATTAAATATAACATTTTATTAAAAAAATAAAAGTTTATATTAATATAAAGTGATACTAAAGAAGTGAATAATTAACATAATTTTGTTATTAAGTTATATAAGGATTGTACGTGATGATTTGAACTGAGGTAAGGGACATTCTTAAAAAAACTTCTTTTCATGTTTCCCTTCCAACTCTTATCTTCCATGTTCATATTCTATAAAATGTTTTAATAAATTTTTTATTTATGATTAAATTTATGTTAATGTTCATTTTTTACCATTTTAGAAAAATTTTATAGATTTTTGTAAAATTAATATTTCTAAGGTTTTACATAAGGGACACGTTACCTTATAATCCTCATTTCAAATTTTTTAACAATATATTTTTTGAATATTTATTTTCCATATTAATATTCTTAATATATTTTATTTTGGATTTATTTATGTGGAAATAAATTAATTATCAAATACCTTTTTAGTATCTTTTTACCTTTTTAGTGGGTTTCAAAAGGAAGCTTTTTATATATTTTATATTGAATTAATAGACTTTCTTTATAACAGATAGATGGAATGTTCTATTTTAACTTATATGACAGTAAATGCTTTTCTTTCCACCACAACCATTATGAGGTTATTATATTCCATTACATTTTTTCATGTATTCTTCAATGGAAAACCATCCAATACTTTGTTCTAAATATTTATTCTTTGAAATTTGGATTTTCATGGCAGGGGATCTCTATGTGAAAAACCTTTTTATTTGGATCATGAGTGTTCTCTTTGTATGAAATTTTTCCCTTTCTCTATGACTCTCCATCTTTTTGATGTTATAAAACGGTTATAGATTATATATATACATCTCTTACACATATAACAAGCTTATTAATCCTTCTATTGATGGGGTAATACATTTTTTATTTTCATTTCTCAAATTCATTATTTATGAAATTTCCTTTGATTAAATTACAAGGAAAGATTCTGCCACACACACTATGCCAATGTAAGCTTCTAGAAGCAGTTTAAACCATCTTAAAATCATTTTTTGACTATTTTAAAAAACAGCCACCAAATCGTGCATCATCAAACAACTAGTACTTATTTTTAAAAAAAACAAGGAAATTCATTTAGTGGTAGTTTAAACCACCGTGAAATGATTTAGCGGTGGGTTCTTATTTATTTATTTATTATTATTGTTTTCTATTTTATTTATTTATTTATTTATTATTACTTATTATTTATATGTTAGCATGCACATGTCATTACATGCATTCATGTTTGCATAAGCCTTATATGCCATGCATAAATTCAACAAATATATGATTTGACTGAGGTTTGAACCACTTAACCTTTTTTTATTTTGTAAATACTTTACCACTCCATCAACAATGTCATGTGGCGGGTAAACAGAATTTAATATAGTTATATATATTAATAAAAAATAATTATAATAGTAAATGGTAAACAAATAAATAATAAATAAAGGAAAAATAAATTGTAGATAAATAAATACTAAATAATAAATAATAAAACAATATAAATAAACAATAAATAATCATTTAATCATTTAATAATAAATAATATATTAAATAATAATAAAATGATAAATAATAAGTTAATAATAAATTATAAACAATATGTAATAAAATATAATAAATGTTAAATTAAACATGAAACAATTATTTAAAAATAATTTAACAATAATTTAATAGTTAAAAAACATTTAAATATTAAATAATTAATAAAAAAATAACAAATAACAAATAATAAATAATTAATAATATATGGCCATTAATTTGAAAATAAATAATAATTGAATAATAAATTAATTGTATTTTTTAAGAATATGTGATACTATAAAATAAATAATAAATATATATTGAATAATAGTTTAACAATAAGAAGTTAATAGAAAATAACTCAATAAATAATAAATAAATAATAAATAAAAAACTAAAAAATATTTTATTTATTAATAAATCAATAAATAGTAAATAGTAAATAATAAATAATAAATAATAAAAGGACATAAATATCCATAAATATATATATATATATATATTTACATAAATAATTATAAACACACATTTATGTTACTTAAATAAATATAAACACAGATGTATATATAATTTTATATTAATATATGTATACATAAACACAAAAAATATAGATACCAATATATAAACTCATATAAGATAAAAAATATTAACATAAATATTTACAAATATTTACAAAATCATATAAATAATGAAAAAAATTCATAAATACATAGACAGAAATATATATATATATATATATCAAAATAAATCACTAAAAGAGGGAAATAATATGAATTAAAACACCATTAAATCATTAAGAATGTAATTATGTGGAATAAAATCTTAGTTGAGCCAACAAGCATACAAAGACACTGTAAAACGAAGTTGAAATCTTATTGAATGTTAAAAAATCATGGTTTCCCAAAAAACATAGTTTTTTGGGTATTCAAGAACTTTTTTGTCCTTAAAAAATAGTAATTGAATCCCCCTAATATAGTATGATGTTTAGATCAAGACAATCTTCATTTTTATATATGGAAGAGCTAAAATGGAAGCTCAAAACAAAATTTATGGCCAATTCAATGTTGAATCTCGATTGTCAACTTCTCATTAGAATTCAATGAAATTTATTCAACATATTATTTTCCAAATTATTTTCTAATTTCATATTATATCATTTTATAAACTTTTATTTTATTAGTTTTGAATCTAAAAAGGACACCTAGATAAATTTTTTGGTCATTTTATAATGATGTTTTATTTTCAACTTATCTAAAATCAATTTAATTTTCAAATAATTATGAATTAATAGTTATAATTAATCAATAATTAACACATTATAATTGATTAATTTTTTTAATAGCAAATAAATAGTGATTGTAAATAATAATTAATAAATATTTATAATGAATCAAAATTAAATATTAAATATTTATTATGTTTCATTAAATGAGTGACAATTTTATAAAAAAATACACTATTAATTATTTATTATATTTGAAAAAAATAAATACCACATTTGCATCATTTTTTGAAACCTCCTAAGAAACAATAAAAAAAGAACCACATTTATCATTTTTTTAAAAATAACTTCTAAATAATAGCTATAAATTTTTGTAACAAAATATGTAGGGTCTATTTTGGAAACCACTGCTAAAATATCATTATTAAAAAACCACCTCAAAATCCATTTTTTTCAATAGATATATTTCTTTAAATGGGTAATTATTATGATTATTTCATTTGATTAATTTCCTTCTGTGGCTCTCATAATCATGAACATGTAATACTGGGTGAACACAGATAATTCTCAAATACATTGGGTAATGTTTTGTCTTAGGTGACGTTATGTATGGGATTCAAGTGTAAACGTAATCCATAATGGGACTCTATATAGCATGTGACCTTTTCAAGGAAATTATCCTTGAAATATTTTTATTTCAAAGAAACCATCATGATTTTTATTATTTTATCTTTAAAATTTCTTATGAATTTTTTAAAAAACCCTTGGGTAAAAATTTTGATTTCTTGGATTATAAAATGTTTATTTTGGTATCAAAGATTAATTTTGAAGAACAAAATATTATATAAGTATTATCGAACAAATTGGTTGATTTATTTATTTTTTACATCACTTAGTGAGATTTTTTTGGTCATCACATGATTTAAATTTATTTTTATGGGATTTTAGGAATGAGTAAGGACAAGGATGAGGTCAATATGAAAATTGTGAAGATATGTCATAAAAAGAAAACATGGTATTTCTTTAATGTTTTTCAGAAAAGATGGGTACTAAGTGAAATAATCAACTATTTAATATAATATTTATTTACGTATATGTGAGGGAATAATTCTATAAACCAATAAACAGAAAATATCCTCAAATTTAACAAAATTAATTCTTGATATAAAAATTAGTATTATGTAATATTTAAGGGAAGGTCATTATATTTGTTTTGAATGAAAATGTTTAGATAAATTTGGATATTAGGATTTTTTTCACGTGAGTTTAACGTAAGTTTAACGTAATGAATACCATCATGGGTTTATAAGTATAAGGTTGATTGAAATATCAATGGCGTAAAAACCCCATTTTAGGACTTTGGTGATATGATTTTAAGGTGATTGGTAATATTTTGGGATACATTTCATTGGGTTGAGGTATATGTAACCCATATTTATGGTCACAATCTCAAGGAAATTTTGAGTTTATAGTTTTATATAATTAGTCCATAAACCATACATGAAAACTCATATATTTTAAAGTAGAAAAATCTAGTCAATTTAATTTTTTTTCAAAATATTAAACTTATAAAACAAAATATGATTTATTTTCATGAAATATCTTCAGGAATTTAAATGTGAAATATTATTTTCCTTCACCAGTCTCTAAACCATCAGAAAAATGTTTTAAAAATGATCAATGAGAAAAAAAATCAATAATGGAAATAAAAAGAAGAATTTTTTATGTCCTGTTAAAAAATGAAAACCCAAGAAATGTTTACCTTTATCATTAATGTTTTTTGAGTTTACAAATTAAAAAATTTACACATAAAAAACAAAAATTATTTTTTCTCAAATAAAACCATTAAAACCCATATACTTAAAATAAGAACTCTTCTTGGAAACATAAGGCATAATATTCATAAAACCATTTCCAAACCCTTTAAATGGGAATGACTATATGGATGAGTTCATATGAAATTATCTAGAGAACAAAACCATTACCCTCATATAGTTGGAGAGAAATAATGGGCCTCATCCATTGTATAATATATTTCAGGATAACTCAATTCTTATGAGCCTTAATGGGGTCAACCCCTCATATAATCTATATCAGGATCACCCATGAGATATAATGGAAATCAACCAATCATAGAAGCTATATTGGATTCACCTGTTTTTCATATAATGCTCATGTACCATGTCAAGAATAAAAAAAATTATCACTGCCCCATTTTATCGAAAAACCTATTGAAAAAGATTTTAAATTATAACCAAATTTTCATATCAAATTACCCTTTATTTTTAGAATAAACTTTTTAAATATTATAATAGAAAACACCATAAAGAAATCACTTTCATTACAATGAAATTTAAAAACTTTTAAAGGAAACATCAAGGAATTAAAGTTTAATTACTATAGAAAAATCCACATATTTCATAAAAGTTATAAAAACATCACCTCTGCTTTTTTTTGTAAATTATAGAATGTGCCTCAATTAGAAAATGACAAAAACATTCCTTTAACATCATCATTTAAACATTAAAACATAGTAAAAATAATGTTAAACTATTATAGGGGAATAATAAAAAAATTTTGGAATTTTTAAAAAAAACATGGAAATCGAAGAAAAGTTTTGGTTTAAGGGAAACTTTTAAAAGATAATTTTTAAAATAAATTCTTTTACCTTGAGTTTGATTCACCACATATGTTCTTTATCCTCCTATTATTTGGAAAACCTAGATTTTTAACACATTGTGACCTATAATGTTAGTATTATTCCCAAAAAATACCTTAATTTTTAGAGGATGAATTATAGAATGGTATTTTGGTATGTTTTGGCTGATACAAAAGGGTTTTTCAGTGTGAAGAAATGGGAAGAATATGTTACAATTTATAATAGAGTGGGGGAATTCTTTAAATTTATAAAATTATTAAATTAATAGAATTTATTTTTTAAAAAAGGATCCAATGTGAGTTATTTATAGTATAATATGAGGATAGGTCGAAATTCCCTCATCTAATAAAAATCATAGATGTTTTGAATATATTTATACACTTATATTTTGGTTTTAACGCTAATCTAACCTCTTTAACTCTTACAATAACAAATGGATTTTTACTTTTTTAGGGTTGACATAGTTTCAGTAAAATGTTAAAATACCAATAAATGGATAATTATTTATATTTTCATCTTTATCCTAATCACTTTGAAAAAATTATTTGGTTTTATGAATTTTACATCATTTAATAAATTTTTTACTTACTATAAAATATCCACAAAGCCAATTCTTAGAACTATTCATCTCATTGCCTTTAATAATATAATGACTAAAATTATAATTAGAAAAAATTATTTTAAAATATCCCAAACATATAAAGGTAATTTAAAAAATTCATTTATCACATTATTTATCTCATATTTTATTTAATTGAATATTTTTTATATCATTTAATTGATATTTTTCTTTAATTAAATAATTAATATGTTTGCATTTTTAGGAATTATTGTAATTATTTATTCAATAAAAATTAAAATTAAAATTAAAATAATTACTATTCATATTTTAGATTTTATAATACATTTTATATTCTTATATATTCTATGGATAAATCTATACTAAAAAAACAAAACATGTTAAAATATGAGTGTCACATGTTTCATATTTCATTAAATAAAATACTATAAGGGTGAAATTCTAAATAATTTTAACTGAAAATGCAATATATTCAAAATTTGGATGATAATAATCATGATATAATTTTCCAACAAGATTTAGGAATGTTTTTGGGTTATTTAATAGTTCTTATCATTTTTTAACCTAAATTAATTGATCCACCCTTTACTTTGGTTAAAAAATTTACTATGGTTTCTATTCATATGGTCTAAAAATTAAAAAATAAAATTTTAATAAATATTGAACCATTTATTACATATATGGATTATATTTTTCGAAATTCCCAACACAGAAGTTGAATAATTTAGTTTAAAATTAAACTAGAAAAACACAATGAAAAATAGTTTTTAAAAAAATTCCCTATAAAAATATAAAATGTTTTTACACTAAATTTAAGTTCAGATTCCTTATAAAAATATAAAAAAATTATTATTTTAATTGATAAACAAATATAATTTAAAATATTAATTTAAAAATTAATTTTACTTAATAAGTACATTGAAATAAAATAATGACTTCAATAAAAATTTCTATTTTTCACTATTCATTGAAAATAATATTTTCAAAAAAACTCCAACATTTATCCGAATATATTTTTGATGGGATGAATTTCAAAAATTCAATTTATGTTTTGAAATTTAAATTTTATAATCAAATAGATTAAACTTATAATTAAATTTATATAAGAAATGTGTTTGATATAACCATTTACTTTTAAATTTGAAGAATTTCATAAGATACTTATAACGAATAAAAACATAAAATGTAAAAATACTCATAAATATTTAAATGGTTTAATATATCATTTAACGGGGTTGTAACATTGTACTCCCTTTTTTATTTTATGTCATCATAATTTTAAACTTGTCTTAATAAACAGGGTTTGATTTTTTAAGATTACATTGTTGAAATCCCACATTATAAAAATGATAAATAAAAATTCCTCTTAAAGTAGAGAAAGAGAAAAATGAAAGGCCATCTAAAATAAAACACACTAGGTTTCCATGAATGATAACACAAGTGAGAAGTGAAAACATGAATATGGAAGAGAAAACTAACTCCCAATAACGATAGAGGGTGATAAGGAACATGTTCAGGAAAAAGGTATCCAACACAAAACCATAAATATACTATGGGTTAAATTACCATTGATTTCTATATAAGAAATTTAAAAAAATAACATGTTTATCTCAAAAAAATTATTTATTTATTTAACTACATTTACTAATAACACTTACTTGACCGGTATACTTTCTTCCTTTAATCAATTTCCACCACAATCCCATACTTTTCACTAAACATTTAACATTGAAGATGAATTTTCATACCTGATGCACTATATTCCTCTTCTACATATCACAAAAATCCAAAAAATACCAACAATATATTCCTATTTACTTTAGAAATTATAAAAAAATTGTTAGAACATAGGAGGATAATTCCCAAAAAATAATAAACCATCAAAGGAACAAAGAGGTACTTTAATCTAAAAAAGTTAATAGTAATACCCAAAGTTTAATATAGATCATTCAATAAATATCTATCCTTAAAAATTCCAAAAAAAATCCAGATTAAAATTGAAACCCAAAAACCCGAATTACTTGATCACATAGTCTTCCTAGATGAATATTAACATTTATCTCAAATTAACATCAATCTCTCTTAGTTTATTATAAAAAATATGTAATTGTCTAAAGAAAATAATCTCCATGATATAATAATAATTTTAATGAATAACTTAAACCACTATAAATCTATAAAAAAATCATACACACTTAAAAAATATAATTTAAACTTAATTCCACAAAACATATCCCATAATATTATATTTACTATAATCTTATAATGTCCCCCAAAAGTTATAGTGATATTATTATAAAATAAAATTATTCACTAAATTATCAAATAATTTTCCAATCACAATGTTTATCTATAGGATAAAAAATATTTTCACAAAATGAACAAATTATTCATCTGTAAAATCATTTAAGTAATTTTTTTACTAATCGTATCGTCAACTAGCTTATTGGTATATGATGCACCCTTATCATATTTTGGTTGTGGGTTCAAATCCCATGACCTTGTCAGATGCGACAGGTTTTTGCCTAACTTATGAGTTTGAATTTTTCTTAAAATTAATAAATATAATCCTTATAAAATTCTAAAAATTTGATAAAATAATTAAAATAACCTTAATATATAAAACATTATTAAAATTATATAACTAGAATTTTTATCTAAATCCTTCTATTTTTCATCCCAAAATGAAATAATAGATAATTACTTCAAAAACGAATTCCCAAAAATTCCATTAGTCAGCTTAAAATTTTACAATTTAAAGCCTAAAAGGGGTTTATTTGACATTGAACTTCTTATCAACCATAAAATAATAAACCAAAAATGAAATCTATAAATCTTATGAAAGCATCAAAAGAAAACATTTTAATCCTCAATGTTTTCCAAAACCTCCTCTGAAACCAAGTATGAGCTCCTAATATTAAGAATTTCATTTTATAGTGTCTTTTAACAAGAATTAAATTTATTACAATATTTTGGTTCATTTTGTTCGATAGTTTTGATAAATAAAGCCATAACTCACACATAATAACTCATATATTACAATCTACAAACATCTACTAAATTTCCAATTTTTCTAATATGAATCTTTTAAAAAAACATGATTGTTTCATGAAAAATTATCATGAAAATAGACCTAAAAGATTATTTTCCATTACCTATAAATAATACCTATGAAATTTTTTTAAAAATTATGAATAGGAACAAAAATATCATTAAGGGACATTAAAAGAATAAATTTGTTACTCTAGTGAAAAACATGAAAAACCATGTCAAGTTTACCTTTATTAGCAATGTTATTTGAGTGTATGAAATGAAACATCTTCACATGAAATGAACACACACTTTTTTCTCAAATAAAACATTTAAATCTCAAATCATTCAAATAAAAACCCTTCTAGAAACATTGAGAATCACATTCATAAAACCCTTTCCAAACCCTTATAATTAAAATAACCATACGAATGAATACCAATAAAATTATCTAGAGAACACAACCATTACCCAATTAATTGGAGAGATATAATCCATCTAACCCATCGTATAATATATATTGGTCCCACCCATTTTTCATGAGTTATATGGGTATCAACCCTTCGTATAATCTATTTGAGGATCAAACATGGGCTATAACGGGGTTCAACCCTTCGTATATATTATATCATTATGAACCTTTTTTTATATAATGATATATTACCACATCATAAATAAAATATTTTATTCTTGCAACTTTTAATCATAAAAATTTATAAATAATCATTCAACAAAAACAAATTTAGATATCAAAATACTCTTTTATTTCAAAATTGAATTTTAGAATTGAAAAACGGTGCACATCATAAAGAAACCATCATAATTAAAAGAAACTATGAAAAATAATAAAGGAAACATAAATGCATCAAATATTTATGATAGTGGGAAAGATAAATAAATATGTATAAGTTAAAAAAACATTTCATTCATATTTTCTAAAAAAATGTCAAATGATTCATTGTTTGGAAAATGGAAACAATATTTATTTCATACCATTATGTAAAAATTAAAACAAAATAAAATTAATTTATAAAATCATAGGGAAATATTTATTGACAAAATGGACATGGAAGTAAAATTTTATTTCAATGGAAACATTAAAGAGATACATTATAAAGTAAATTCCATTACATTGAGTTAGAATCATCGTGAAAGTTCATTATCCTCATTTTCTTTGAAAAAAATCTTTCATTAACACATAAGGACCTCTAAGATTTCTATTATGACTAAAAAAAACCTATATAATTAGATGAAGGATTATAAGAAGGTATTTGGGTAGGGATTGAAAAAAAAGTTTATAAGTGTGACGAAATGAGAAGAAAACATCACCATTTATAATTGAGGGGAGGGAAACTATTGGGATTTCACAAAATAAGAAATTAATATAAATTACTTTTCCATCCAAAATAGATGCAAAGTTATTTATTCGGAATATAATATGATGAGGAGTCAAAATTTCTTCATCCAATTATAATTATATTTTTTTGAAAATATTTATACCAATATCTTTTGGTTTCAACCCTTATTCATCCCATTTAACACTTACCATGACAACATATATTTTTACTATTTGAGGGAATGTTTGGACACAATAAAGTTAAACATAAATAATAAATTGACCATATTTTATTTTTTTCATCTTTATCCTAATAAAAAATCGAAAATTAATATTTTTATGAATTTTTTATAATTTAATGAAATATTATTTACTATAAAATATAAATGATGTCAATTTTTAGAACGATTTAATACTTTGACATTAATAATATCACAATAACACTTACAATTGGAAAAAAATTATTTGAAAATTCACCCAATATGTTAGGAATAATATTAATATAATTTTATTAAAAGGAAAACCTTTTACATCCAGCAAAATCGTAGGTCTTTAACCCATAATCAAAGGGTGACAAGGGTGTAACTCTTATCACATGCGTACAAGATATCACAGTTAATATGAATTCTTATAACAAAATATGATAGAAAAAAATTATGATGATATTGGGAACATATGATTTGTCATATAGATAACCTTTAGATTATATAATTATTTGATGGTTAATAGATTTATTTTAATTTAAAGGAAGATCATTTTAATTTTTGGGAACATTATATAACTAAGAGACTTTATTTAATAAAAAAAGGTTGAATTATATTTTTGAATCATATATGATTTTAAGATGTCTTTGAGGTGATATTGGTTATTTATAAAAATATTTATTATGTTTTTATTATCATATGATTGATGAATATACATTTTTGGGCATATAAAGTTATGAGTAACTAATGTTGATTAGAGATAAATATTAAATAAATCATGGAATAATATTCGATCAAATAATTTTTATTTTTGGGTTTCAAACATGGTTGGAAACATTTTTTTGACTTTTATGGTTAGTTATTTATCAAATAATCTAATTTGAACCCTGGGTGTGAAATTAACCATAAATGTATCAATATTATTTCCATTATGAAAATAAAATTGTGTTATATTCAATGATATAATACTATATAATGAACATATACCACACAAGGAAACTAACAATGTTTTGTTATAAAAATTTAAACAATAAATTTATATAAAAACATGTCCATAATAATTGAAATCATTAGATATAGAAAATAAATAGAAAAAATTACTTAGAACTGGAAAAATTTGGATTATCTTGATCCTGTAGGTTAATCACAATCACGAATAACACTAATGAAATGAAGTAGAATATGATTTAAGCAATTAGAATATCAAAATGAAAATGTATGTCCCCTTGAGAAAAAAGATAATTTAATGATGAATGAATGAAATGAAATGTATTTTTAGAATTCAAGAAACCTGTATGACCATTTCAAATATAAATGTTGGAATAGTAACTCAACTATCGGAATACTAACCTAACCATTGGAATTGTAATTTGATATTAAGGAATAATAACATAACTATTATAATATTATCCTCACCTATTTATTTTTCAAATAATATATAGGTATTTTATAAAATTAAAGTATTACATATTAGTATCATAATATAAGAAAATAATTGTTCTAAGAAATATAAAACAAGTATCGTATTTTTTAAGAACACATATTTTTTATTTACATTTTTTTAATAAATATAATGATTTAAAATGAAATTTTAATTTACTAAAATGTCTTTATAAATTAAAATTTCATTTTATTATAATAAAAATTTAATTTTAGGAGGCTATTAGTTATTTTTCAAAGGGTAAAAAACAAATTAAAATATTAAAATTGGAATTTTTCAAATAAATGAAGATTTTAGTTGAAATTATATTCATACATATTTATAAAATTAATTTAATAAAATTTATTTCATTTATAGAATATATATATTGAGAAATGATTAGTGTGAATTTTGGGTATTTATCAAATATAGTTTAATTTTTGTTGAATACTAAAATACTGTAAATTATGGTGTTTAAAATTATAAGCAAAATACATGAATAGTTTAGTTATGGATAATGTAAGAACCCATTAGTTTTTACTCACATTCACTAGTTACAATACATAGTCACAATAATAAATATTATTTATTTTCTTGATCCAAAATAATAATCTAGTTAATATAATATTTAATAACACCTCTTCCCATTATAAATTCCAACCCTCATCACCCCTCCTCCACACACCTTATAACCCTTTGGGGTCACTAAAATTCATCCCAAAACTCTTCCAAAACCACTCCTTGACATTTGAGGGATACAAGACTCACTAAAAGTCCAATTCCTAGTGCATTAAGGAGAATTTCAAGGAGTCATCATTTAAGAGGTAATTTTCCCACTTTACCTCTTTTAAATTATTTTCTTCTTCTAACATACCCTTAACCCGTAATAAAAAATTCATTAATTACTCTAGAATCATATATAAATTGTAATTTCATGGTTATAATGGAATATTATTCATCCATCCACTTATCTTCTCATTTTATTCAACGAAAGAACCGTTGTCCATATTATGTCGATTAACCATCCCTTTGGATATGGATTTTGATTTCCATTAAATCCATCAAGTGTTGTACTAAAACTATTAATATTCTTAAATGGTATGACAAAAAATATATTAAAACTTAATTAATATTATCACATTAATATATATACATAATATTAAATATAATGAAACTAGTTCATGGTGGTCGGTAAAACTCCCACAATAAAGTACCCATATAAGACATACATTTGTACTAATTGGATTATCCAAATGTTGGGAAAAATAAATAAATTGTTCAATATTTCAATTTCTAGAATTACATTAATTCCAATACATTTAAATTTAATAGTTATAGTCCTATCTAAAAAACATATTTAATTATCCCCAAGTGAGCCGACAATGAATCCATGAAGCAAACACTCTCTGAACAACACAATTGAACTTTATATCTCATCTATATGGTAATATTTGAACAAAATTAAATTATTATATATTAAATATAAATAAAAAAGGTTCTAAATAATTTAATTAATTCATCTACTTTTGTTATTCCGAAGATTCACGTCAAGTGCAGAACAATTCTAGAACATAAAATACAGGATATCTCTAAACCTCTATATTTTCATTTGGTTACATTTTATTTCTATTTAAATCAATTTATCTCTTCATTATTATTAGATAATAATTCTATATTGGATTTATATGTCTCAAATATATATATAAAGTTTATTTATCCTTTAATTTACGGGTATATAAATGTTTTAAAGGGTCCCTTCCCAATTCGTTTTGAAAATCCAATTAATGGGAACATATCTATTTTCAACACCTATTATAAATTAACAATCAATGAAATGTTTTAAAACTCACATTGTTTATAAAAAACAATAATTTCCCTAAATAAAACCACTTTATTTCACTTCCAGTTTTATAGTAATTATAATTCTCCTACCCTCTTTAAAGACCCATTACTCTTTTCCTTCAATCCCTTCTTAAGTTTCATATTACTAAAGTAAAATTACCACTCATTTTCACATTTTAACATCTATTGGGAAATATTTATCATTATACATGATTATTTTTTCACTATTAATTCCCTATAATTATATAATTCCTTATTTTATGGAAACCATTATGATATTTTTTTAGGTGTGCCTTATGTAGTGGTTACGATACTGATTTCCTTCCTGGGATAACCCTTATGGTTATTACATATATTTGATTTCCTTATATGGAATGAATATGAATATTCAAGTTGAGATGGGTGTACCCAGATTTCACTCTAATGGATTAGGTATTTTTTACTCTAATGAGGATAAATGTATGGGAATAGAGAGTGAACAGAATCCATGATTTGACTCTGTCCATCAAGTGATATTGTCTTAGTGGTTAGCCTTGACTTGAGATTATGTCAAATATTATTCTTCTTCCACATTATTATATTTCACTGATCTTATGATTCCATATTAATTATTTTATACCTCCATATGATTATTATTGAACAATTCCTTTTATGTTATTATGTTATTCCTTATGACTCATATGCTATTCTTCATTTCCCAATTTACTCACATATGTGGCTTTTTAGTTATCCCATTTTGTCTATGTCTTCCCATTGTTATCCTATGTTGTATTAGGATCTCAAAGGTAATTATGAACTTATTATTGAGATGAAAATAATCATGTTTTAATTTGGTTTCATGTTGTATATTTATGTATCTAGTCTTCCAAAGACATTAGGATATTCAATAATTGGGCTTTATTTGATAGATATTTATGATATAATTCATTTAAAACTATGAGTAAAATGTATCAACTTTTATTGTTAGTATCAGTTCACTGTTTAATTTGTGGGTATTAGGACTAGAATAGTCTAGTGAGAACCCAAGGTAAGGTTTATGTATGCTAAAAATTACCATTTATAACCTAGATTAATACTTATGGACTCATAATATAAGATATATTCTAAATTTATAAGATATTACTTCTATGTTTACATTTTATTTTTTTATATACTTATTTCCTAAGTATTCAAACCTTTAATATTATTTTATTTTTTAGCTAATGCTTAGAAATAGGATAACCCATGCAAATAACCAATGTGATCAGTAATTTGATGAATTTCCTAATGATATGTCTCACCTAATGGGAGCAGGAGTTGAGAAAATCATAACACTGAGAAAAATTGGAAAAAATTATGACTAATAACATAAATTATATGGAAACCCCTCCATATAATACTAAATATAATGCTACAGTTGAATCCATTATGTGAAAATATCTCCTACCTCTAATTGAGATTTTGATTCTCTCGTCGCAGAATAATGAATTAACAAAATCGAGAAAATATTATATGTCCTCCAATTATTGTAATAAGAGAGAGATTCATGATGGTGGTCAATTATATTGATGGGGAAGCTGATTAGTGGTGGACCCTCAACAAGAACCCAAATTTCAAAAGGGAAAATGCATTTATAGAATGGTATGGACTCCAAAAATATTTCTCTATAAATATTTTCCCCAGAATATACTTGTTAATATGGAGATAAAGTTTCATAGACTGAAGAAAAATGAATATGAGTCAATTTGTGCCTATGTGGAAAACTTCCCAAGGATTTCACGGTACAAATCTGTCTCTATCATCAACACGAAATGTAAGGTGGACCATTTCTACAATGGATTAAAGTTTATTCTATGAAAATAAATCTTGACTGGTGACTTTGATGGTAATTAATATATTATCCATTGTAACCTTGAGGTCATGATAGAGATCAAAGACTCTTAGTTGTATCATGGTCCAAGAGATAAAATTTATAATATGGAGTTTTATTTCGGTGTATTAGTGGATAAAAACCATGGAGGAAAAAACCCAACATCCCACATGTCAAAAATGGGGGATGAAGCATCCCATAAGCATCTCAATAGAAATGATAGATTAATTAAATTTGGAGAGGAAAGGAATTAGGTTAATCAACAATGATGGGATATGAAGAATCCATAAAATATGATTAAATAAAAGATTATTTATATTTAACAGTCATATAATAGTCCAATGTTTCATCTAAATGGAACAAATAAAATATATGAACCATTTCCCTTATCAAAGGTTTATCTGGGGAAATCAATAACAATAACCTCCAAGTAATAGAGCGTATGAAATTTTATAAGCTATCACTACTGAAGTGGTGCATCCAAACAATGATATGGTGGTTTGTACAGATTTCATTCATTTAGGAACAGAAAATAATATTTTTTATTATGGTTCAAAAAATTCTTTAATATCTTGAATGTGTAGTTGAATTATTCAAACACAACCACAACACATAGGGGTTACACTATCTATGAGAACATAAAATGGTGCAATTATTGCATTCCAAATATATAAATCCTCATCTTTAATAATTTATAGAATAAATAATCTAGGAAATATTTTCTTTCTTCATTTAGTAGAGTTTGATGAAATATTGGGCACAGACTGTATATCCATATATTAAGCTATTTCCAACTTTTGGGACATGGATATCAGTCTTTGCATCCTGATCCATCCTCCAATTTTTTACATGCTCAGTGAAGATTATGAATCTTTTTTGGAATCTTATGCTCATGTGTGGATATTATTTCATTATGAAGAATCATATTGATCTAAAACTATTGAGACTAAGGAGAGAATCGTGATTAAAGACATTGAAATTGTGTGAGATTATACTGAAGTATTCCCGAAAGAGTTATTTGGTCTTCCTATTGATAGAATGGTTGATTTTTAAATTTAACTTATTCCAAGAACTCTTCCTATATCAAAGACTCCTTGTTTAATTGACACTAATGATTTAGAAGAACAATTAAAGAATTTAAAAGATAATAGTGGTAGGGGGTTTTAGGCCGATGTTATTTAACACATGGTGAACCTATCCTCGTCATCAATAATAAGGATAGATCAATGCAACTCTTCATTAATTATTTTTAACTCAAAAAAATCATGATAAAGAATAAGTATCCCCCACTACATTTAGATGACTTTCTCAATCAACTACATGGGAAAAATATTTATCTATGTTGGTCCTTTAGATAGGATATCACTAATTAATGTTTTAGAAGGAAAATATTCCCAAATTTTCATTTTGAACAATTTATGGATACAATGAGTTAATAGTGTTTGCTTTTAGACTCATTATTGATCCCATTATCATTTTAGACTTAATGAGAAGTGATTTTAGTGATTACTATGATAACTTTTGTGGTAGTATTCATATATGATATTCCCATATACACCAAGATAAAGGATGATTATAAGGAGCATTTGAATACTTTTAAAAATAATTTATAAAGGTAAAACGATATAAAAAATATAGTAAATGTGAGTTCTAGATAGAGGAACTATCATTATTTTGGAATGATATTATTATCAATGGGATATATGTGGACAATTCAATGTCAAAAAATTGAGGAGTTTCATAGGCCAACATTTATTAGGGAGATCCATAGTTTCCTAGGAAAAGATGGGTATTACTGATGTTTTTTGAGAATGTTTTGTGGATTTTAAAACCTGATAACCAAGATGAATCAAAAGAGAGTTAAGTTTGTTTGGAATAGTGAATGAAAAGAGATTTTTAAGAATTTGGAAAATAATCATATCATTACACCAACACTTACACTGTCCATAAGTCGTGAACTATTTTTGTTATACAAAGATGTTATAAAAATGGATTATGCTCTATACTGATTAAAAAAGATAGGAATAACGTATACCTCAAGGATGGAAATAGTTCATGAGTATAACTATACCATCCATTATCTAGAATTGGCCACTGTGATCATAACATTGAAAATATAGAGACATTATCTCTATGGGTAAAATTTTGAGATATATACAGATCACAATTTCCTCAAATATATATTCATATAGAATAAGATTAATATGACCTAGAAAATATTGTCTTATCTAATAAAGGTTCATAATTTCTCAGCCCATTACCATTATGGTGGAGTGAATAAATTGGAAGATGCACTAAGTATAATGGATCCTGAAACATTATCAATGATGAGGATAGATAAAGATCCAACCTTCTCATACCTATAAAGGATAGACATGAGAATCACAATAGACGAAACACCATATTTTAAATATGAAATTATTTCTCAACCATCACTTAACGATATGATAATGGATACTCAAATAGATTGTGTGGAAACTCACAAGAATTCAAATGCTACTTGTAAGGGTAAATCATTAGAGTTCAAAATTGATTAGGATTTAGTTGTAATATTTGGTTCATGACTATGTGTACTATCAAATATTAAGATAAAGAGGGATCTTTTGAGTGAGGAACAATGCTTAGTTCTCTCTACCCACCCATAGATCAGGAAGATTTATAAAGAACTTCAAGATAAAAATTGGTGGGGAAATATGAAAAATAATCTCACTAAATATAAATCATTATGTATACTATGTCATCATGAGAAGGATTAATGGAAAATTCTAAACGGATGATGAAACCATAACCCACACCTATGTGGAAATGAGAAAACATCACCATGGAAAATATCACAGGTCTTCTGAATAAATCTATAATAAATAATGATATATCATTTATAATGGATTTTATTGCAAGGAATTATCACTTCATTGAAATTATATATGAATTCTATCTAAATAAACTTTCATGGATATAAATTAGAGAATTGATGAGGCTACATGGAATACATTTATCAATTATATTTGATCAAAAATATATATTTACAACCATGTTTTAGAAGAGACACCAACATTCTAAAAACAGTGAGTTGAAATTTATTACTGCTAATCACACCCAAATATATGTTCAATCTAGAAAAACTATTCAGACACTAGATTACATGTTGAAATCATTCTTGATGGACTTAAAAAAAGTATGTGACTGAAATCTTCATCTAGTCAAGTTATCCAACGACAATAGTTTGCACTCAAGAATCCAAATGGGACCATATGAAGAAATTAATGGGAATATTTGTAGTACACCTTCATACTGAAATTAAGTAGAAAAAATAGGACTATGGGACCTGAAATGGTTGAAGAAATTATCGAGAATTTCATGGATATTCATTAGCACATCAAGGATGATCAATGTCTACAGAAGAGATATATTGAAAATTGTTGATGCGATATAGAGTTTGAGGTTTTTTTTAAGGAATTACTATAAATATATGCATGTAATAAATCCATGTTTTTTTGGATGAAGGGAAAAATAACCCCCATGTATATTGAAACCATTGAAAATTTTGATTGCATCAAAGCTGAGGCCAATCGACTAAAAATTTCTCTAACCATGTATCAAGTACTTGATGTATTTCACGTATCCCTTTTGAGGAATTACATAAAAGATCCCCCACATGTACTAAATTTAGAGGTATTACAATAAAAAAATGATAACTTTTATGAGGATCATCTGATGTAGATCTTTTACATTAGAGATAATGTTATACAGAATAAGAAAACTCAAATAATCAAGTTATAATGGAGAAACCATAAGTATGAGAAAGAGACATGGGAACTAGAGGTAGAAAAGGAGTAGGATTACCCTAAAAAATTTTATCATCAGTATGTGAATCTAAATTTAGAGGGTGAAATGTCTTAATTGGGGAAGAATGTAACAACATGGAATTTCAACAATATAATTTCCCTTCTAAAAATATAATTGTGTAACGTTTAGTAATATATTATTATATAATAAACACATACCACATGATAGAACCAACAACATTTGATTATATTATTTGGGAATATATATTAAGTGAAGAAATATATACATAATAATTGAATTTATTATAATGTGATAATAAATTCAAAATGAGATAATAATAATAGGAAAATTTGTATATGATCAATCCCATCAAATAAACATGATTAGAAACTATCACGTAAAATTGAATAAAAATATTAGTAATGCAATATACATTTTGAAAACGAATTAATAAATAAATATATTTGAAATTTAGGGATAATAAATTTGAAGGAATAATGAATTAAATCAGATGAACTTATAGAAATTAGGTAACCCATTTGACCATTTAAAATCTGATAGTTGGAATAGAAATATTAATGTGAGAATAATAACGTGACCATTGGAATAGTAATATGACCATTTAGAATAGTAACATGAATTCTAGAATATTATCCTCAACTCTTTATGTGTAAAATAATATTTTAGTGTCTAATAAAATTAAAAACATGACATATTTACATCACAATACTAGAAAACAACTGTTCTAAAAAAAATTAAAATACACGTTTGTTTTTTTAGAAAACATATATGTTTTATTTTAATTTTTTAATATGTTCAATGACTTAAATTAATGTTTAATTTTTCAAAATGTATTTATTATTTAATATTTTGGTTTATTATAATGATAATATAATTTTGTGAAATCGTAATTAATTCTTCAAAGGGTAGTAAAATCAATCATAATATTAAAATTGAAAATTTTCAAATAAATGAGGGTTTTATTTAAAAAAACATTAATCAAATTAAAAAAAATTGAATAATATCAATTTCATTTTTGGAATTTAAGAATAAAAAATCTGGTTTGGGTGAATGTTTGATATTTTTCTAAAATAGTTGAAGTTCTTGTGAATAGAGAAATATGATAAATTATGGTGTTTTGAATTTAAGTTAAATACATGAATTGCTGAGTGATAAATGATATAAGAACTCATTATTTAGAAATAATATTCACATGATTCTATATATAGTATCAATAATAAATTCATTTGACAGTCTTGAGAAAAATTAATACACTAATGAATATAATATTCAAATAAACTGCTCTCCCCACTTATAAATACCACCTCACATCACCCCTTCTCCTCAAACATTATTAGTCATGGATCATTCCAAAATTATTCCAAAAACTATTTCAAAACTTATTCTTAGAATCTTAGTTATTATGGTGTTAACAAAAGACCAATCCCATGTTCCTTAAGGTGTATTTGAAGGAGGTTTCATTGAAGAAGTTATATTATCACGTTACCTCTTTAAAATTATTTTATTCTTCAAACATCTCGTCACCACCCTCATAAAAAATTTATTAATGAATATATTGTCATATATTGATATATATATTGAAATTTAATGGCTATAATTGAATATATCTCGTCCATAATCTTCTATTCTTCTCTTTTTCTAACAATGAAACTATAGTCCACACTATGCCACTTCACCATCTATGCGAATAATGAGTATTCATTTTACATTAAAACCAAAAATTATAATAATAATATTATTAATTTGGTTAAATAAGATGATAATAAGTATATTAAACATTATTTCATGTTATGAAATTATTACATAGACATAATATTAAATAAAATGAAACTATTTTTTGATGTCATGTAAAACCATGAAAATAAAATACCCATATAACAATAATTTTCTTCTAAATGGATCCTCTATATGTATGAATAAAAAACTAAATTCAGGAAAATTTAAATTTTTTATATACATGAATACCATTTCACTTCAATTCTATATTTCTAGTCCCATTTTACATGAAACATCAATAATTATCCACAAGTGATCTGACTACGAAACCGTGAAACAAACGCTTCCAAAACAACATAATTGAACAGTCTTACTCATTGAAATGGATATATATTAACACAAAAAAATATATTGAATAAAATATAAATTTATTTTTTATAAATAATGTAATTAAAGACTCTAGTTTTTTATTCAAGACATTCATCTCAAGTACTAAAGTATTTTAGATCACAAGTTGAGAGATCTCTTCATCCCTCCCTATTTTCATTGGGTTGTGATTTCTCTATCTTTACCGAAATATAACTCTTAATTATTCTTATATAATTATTCTATATTCTGTATATATGTCTCAAACATATATACCGATTTTATTTTACCTTTACTTGATGGGGATAGGCATGATTTAAATCCCCCACCAATTCCTTTAGAAAATCTAATTAAAGGGAACATCTTTGTTTTCTTCACCTCTTTTAAAGTAACAATAAATTAAATGTTTTAAAAAATACATGTTTTTATGAAAAAACTAACTTTTATAAATAAATAAATTTTATTCTAGTTATTATTTTATTTTAATTATTATGATCTTACACACTTTAAATACTCTTTACTCTTTTTCTTAAAACCCTACTTAAGTAGCACATTTCCAAAGTGACATAACAAATATTTTTCACATTTTCACTTCATTTGGAAATCATTTATAATGTTATATGTTTTTTCACTTTATTAATGCCAAAAAATTATATGAAACATTCATCCATGTAAACCATTATGATATACCCTTTGGTTATGACTTATGACATGATTACAAAATCAATTTATTTCCATGGATAACCATTATGTTTATTCCATATGTTTTATTAATTTTTTTAGAACACATATTCATGTATATGATGTTATGGGTGAACCAAAATATGACTCTAATGAATTTGTTAATGTTTTAGTCTCATGAGTGGATATGTATGGGATTAGTTAGTGGACTTAATCCATTATGGGACTCTCTCTCCCATATGATGCCATTTTGGATGTTAGCCCAAACTTAAGCTTTTTCCATGTCTCATGTATCTTCTAAATTCCTATATTTTCACGATCTTAAGATTCCATATTCTTTGTGTTATACCAACATAAAAATATTCATGATCCATTCCATTTATGTTATCATTTTACTATTTTGACTAAAATTCTATGCTTTATTTCTATGGTTATTCCCTTACTAGGTTTTTAGGGTATCTTCTTTGTCTATTTATTCCACATGTTATCCTATAAAGTATTAGGATATAAAGTGGTCTTATGAGATCATTTTTAAGATTAAAATAAAGATGTTTTTATTTTCCTACTGCTTATTTATATAACAATTATTCCAATTAAAATATTCTATTTGATCCTTGGTCTGAATTTGATGGATATTTATTTTAAAATTCAGGAAAAATTATGTTTAAAATGTTTGGGTTTCAAAAGGGTGTTATTTTTAAGGCTTTAGATATTAATGATTCATTTCTTAATATGACCGTTTATTCATTACGGAATTACCTTTTTGTATTCTAACAATTTTTTTTTGAATGATTAAATACTTGATGAGTATCTTTCTATTCATTTATGGATCATCTAATCCATTAAAAGTTGATTTCAAGGCTTAAGGCATTAAATATTTATGTTGAATACAAATCATTTGGAGGGAAAGAATATATTGGATTTTAAATTTATTAAGCGATGAAATCATACTTATCATGTAAGTGTATCTCCTTATGATATTAGTCTTGATGATAATGAAATTCCTTAAATCATTGAAAATTATCTTGTAAAATTTTTATCATGATTTCTTTTTTTGATAAATTGATGGTCTTTTTCACATATCATTGTTCTAGGGTTTTGTAGTCATTAACTTTCTCTTGATTAATAACTCCTTTGTGATAAATTTTATTTATCACTCCCCATTATCATTTAAAAATTATTATTTTTCTAGGCCAATATTTTCAAATCACACTAAAAATATCATATATGGATAGCTAGTTATGTGTTATTCTAGATGACCATCATATTTCCTTTTCCACTTTTTAAGAGGAATGTTTTTTATCCTTTTTACGATGTGGGATTTTAAAAAAGTTATATTTAAATTTCAAACCCTAACATTCAAAGATCAAATTCAAATTTCTGGTATGCAATTTATTAAATTTTGGAGAATTTAACACCTCAATTTTTAAAAGAACAAATTATGTTTGATTACACATATGACACACAACAATTTACATAAATGGCATATGAAATTATATTACATATATTTGACTATTATAACCAATCCATTAAATTTGATTGTTTGAAAAATACTAAACACATTCTGAAAATTATATATATTTATTTATCAATAGAAATTCATTGATTATTTCTTATGAAGTAACCACTCAATTTTTAGTAAAGTTATTTTATTTTTCAAAAATATGTTTTCTTTAAAAAATTATTTATTTTTGTGATAAAATATTATAAAAAATTCCTAGAAATTTTAGAAAACATATTTTAGATGATAAAAATAATTTTTTAAATTCACATAATTTAAATTACCATAGGGTGAGTTTTTGTAATTTTTTTAACTAGATTGATTTTCCAATGAATAGTAAGAAATATTGGTTTTTATTAATCACTATTTTTTTGTTTCATTGATTTACAATGGTAAATTAAGTTTTAAAATAAATTTAATGTAAAATTAGTTCTATTATATTAATAATAATCCAATTAAGTTAATTCAAATTTATATTATTGATTAATTTGGTACAAAAAATAATTTTATGCAAAAAAATGCATTTTCTTGATAATAAATTTTCATTTAATTTTACAGGTTTTATTTTAAATTAAATTAATCCACTTTTAATAATTTAATTTGATAAAGTGGATTGAATATTTGTAATAATAATAATTAATTTTATTTAATATATTTAATAGAAATTTTGTTCATAATGAATAGTACAAACAATAAAACTCTATTAGCACAGTTGTGATTAAAACACATTTATCGGGGGTTAACTAAATAGAGAAGGGTTATATTGACCCAAAATATATTATAAATTTTAATTTATAACCATATTTGGACACTATATTATATAATAATCTATAATAGTCTATTTTGGATCCACATAGTGTGAATAATTCATTAATATATTTTGTTCTTTTTTAAAATTCTATCTGTGTCCTATCCAATAATTATAAAATGACACCCATATCCTCTCATCTACACATTTGTAGAGTATTTTGGTTTGAAAAAATATATTCCCAAATAAAATCATTAAATATATTCAATAAATATTTATTCTCTGGATTGATCATAAAACCATCCATGGAAGGATGTAGGTATAAACAAAATGAGGTTGTCTAAAGAACAATTATAATTCTAAACCATGTGTTTTTTATTTTTTTATTCCTTAAACTCTTTCAATAATTAATCAAACATGATAGAAAAAAATCTTCCATATAATGATATATTATTTTTTTAATGTAAAAACCTATATCCATTACATATTTTATCAAATGGGAAACAAAACCATTGTTTGTTTGTAAGGAGGACAATCATCTAATGAGCTAATAAAATTCATTTTCCATCATCGCCTCTCATGGATTGATATAATGATGTATTTAATATATATATATATATATATATATATATCTGATATTAATGAAATATATATCATTACTTTTATCTAATATATCATTTATTTTTATAGAATTATATTCATTAAAAAATGATATTGTCATCCGTGCATATGTTTGGACTACCTCATAGATTTAGTGATGTGATTATCTTTTAATTACAACAACAATTGAATGGTATATATAAGTGTATTAAAATAAGTAATATAATATTTATGATATAATTATAATTTTTAATGATAAAATAACAATTATCTACTTTCTATAATGATCATTGTATAATGAATATGTTACTCACATGTATGTACGACCTACAGTATCCAAGATTGTAACACGATTTATTATTCATAACCATATTTCATGGTGGGATTTAAAATTAAAATATTTATATAAAAATTATAATTACTTCACTGTTATTATTATTATAGATTTGATGATATAATTACCTTATTGACCATAATTACCCTACCATAGTGATTTTTGAGTTTTTAGTCAAATACCACCAAAAGAATTGATGTGAACTTAATTGATTAAGTAATTATATATAATGTGTTATCAAATAAACTAAAAGGAATGATAATCATGGAAAAAATTGTTAATAATGTAAATAATTAACATTATTTTGTTATTCAGGATGATAAGGAATGTATGTGATGTGTCAGACTCGAGATAAGGGACTTTCTTTAAAACCCATCTTATAAATATTCCATTTCAAATCTTTTTTTCCATGTCCATGTTCTTATAAAATTTTAATGAAAATTTCAATTTATGAATACATGTATGTTAAATATAATTTTTACTATATTTTAATTTATTTAAAATATTTTCTTAATAATTATGATTTTTAATGTTCTATGTAATGGATGTGTAACTTTTAAAACCTAATTTCAATTGATTTTATTTTTTATTTCTATTCCATGTCCATTTTCATAAAATTATTTTTTGGTTTTATAATCATGACACAACTTGAAAATATAGAATCTGTAACATCTCTAATCCCACCTCCATTAGCCAGGGGCTAGCGATCAGCACCAAAAGACATAACTAATATTATAGGCATTTTCCTAGTGTACCAATACACACGCACCAAACCATACCCATGCAGTAGTGTAGAGGGATAAAAATAAAAGATGAAACATATAAAGAATAACCATGTATATAAAATCTCTAGGTAGTTCAAGAGTACAACAACATAATTTGGAAAGTCAAAATGGAAACAATACATGCCCAACCCAAAATATTTCCCAACATGAAAAAAATGTAAAATTAATGTTCTCAAAACTCTCGTCTCTGGATCTCTAATCTTAAACCTCAGTTTGTGATTTAATTAACTAGGGTATCCCTACACTCCAGTATAATCTCCACCATCTTATCCTTCATCTACATAAGATATGATACGTGTGGGAAAATCCCATGCACATGTGAGATTATACATACCCAACATGACACCCCAAAAAGATAACAGGGATAATTAAAAGACATAATAGAAGTGGAAATATCAACCCATAGAAAGAGAGAAATGCTAACCAGTCAACAGATATATATTCTCATTAAATAATCCCAAATGGGAGAGAATTTAGATCTAAATATCACAACCAATCCAATAAGAAGAGTCTATCATCAGTTATAAAGGGTCCATAAGTGATTCCTATCATCTCCCAAGTCTGTCTGAATAAGAATATATTCCCCTTCATGTCACCCCACTATACCACATAGTGGAGGTTTCATAATCTCATGGTAGATAACCCATTAACTATTACAATATAAGGGTTCCATTCTGATAGTCAATAAAGGACCCATGCTTGGTCCTCGCATAAGGGTGCCACTATAATGTTCAATGACTTATACCTTGATATAATAGGAGGGTTTTAATTAGATAAATAGAGGAACCATGCCCTTTAGTAGTGGGAGGGACTACTTTATTGTTCAAGGACCGATGCACTACCACTAAATGATTGTGCCACTAGGATAAAATGAGGTCTCATGCCTTGTCCTGACTGAATGGTTCCATTCTAGGGGTCGATGTCCCATGACCTTTCATCACAGGAAGGTCCCACACTGATAGTTAAAAGAACAATGCCCTATCCCTATAAGAGGATTCCACTATAGTGGTCGATGACTGAAGCCTTGAAACTGTTGGAATGTGCCACCTGGACAGATAGACGACCCATACCCTATCCCAAAATGAGGGTTCCACTCTACTATCTTTAATTGTCCCATGTGATCAGTTCCATCATATAACATAATCTAAAGAAGAACCCCACTTGGAACGTCTCACATCATATATAAAATTCAACCATGATAGATACCATTACCTTCTATATGTAAAATTACTCATGATAGGCTACTAATAAGACAAAATTCGAGTCCAAATAAAAGAGATATGAGAGGAAGAAGTTCAACTAAATAAAGAGGGTATAATGTGTGTAAGACGAACCCCATGGAAAGTGGTTCTACAATATTTCTTGGTCATGACCCTTCCAGTACATTGATCACTTTCCATGTAGACCTACACAGTGTGTAAGTGGACAACACGTCATGAATTAGGAAACCTTATTTGATGCCTTTACTCTTGGTTTTCCCCATCTAATATTGTGTATGACCGTGTACTATGATACTTGGTGTGTCCCCTATACAAGGTCGTGATTATGTCCATCAAGATCTGTTTGTGTACCCTAGCCAAGTACATGTACACAACATGTACCTAGCCATTCATGTGCCTGTATACTCCTACATTACAGTTCATGTTAGTAGGTCTAGGTCACATAGTTTGTGGGGTGTCCCACAAAACATGTGATATTTTTCTCACCTGAAACCCTAGCTACCACAACATAGGGAAAACAAGAAGTGTGTTCTTCATACTATATGACATTTCATCATGCTTTCATAGAAATCAATATTTACTTATCACATTCAAGATCCACCTTCACCACTTCAAATAACACCTCTTGGCCATCCAAAATCATAGGAAATAGGCTCTGGTCATCAATTTCATCCCTTAGATGGTCGAAAATTGGTATCTCCTGATCCAAGGTTGTTTGTCACCCGCAACACATGCCTCATGTTGTCACTATTTGGTCCCAGATCCTAGATCCAAGTAAATCATCACCCAAATTATTCAAATCATATTAATAAATCACCAAATCATGTATCTGTTCATTACACAAGGGTATTCTATGAATCAGGGGGTCCAATCATGATCACACTCTACCGATAATGTCAAATTGTGTCCATATAGTACAATAATGAAAAAGACAATAATTTTTTTTGGAAAATCATATGAAAAAAGGTGATTTTTTTTTATATAATTTTTTTCCAAAGAATCAGATCTGGGATAACTTTGTTGAAAAAATAGGTAATAACAATGATTTATTTAATAATAAATTGAAAACTTGTAGACATGCACATGGAAGGTAAAACTTTAACACAAATCAATGAGAAGGAACTGATCCTGGTGAATATTTCAGTCATATGGAGAAGAAACCATAAATAATGAGTCCTACTTGGATATTTGATCATTCATTAGTGAATAATGTGCTCACCAACCAAGGATGAAGATCTATTTCATTCGCTACATCTCGAGTCACCTAGATTTAGAATCTCTTCATCATCTGATCTCAACCCTCCATTGAAGAACATGGAATAAACCTATTAAAAATATTTGGGTTATGAAAATACTCAAATAAATTTTTTAAGGAAGTATATTTTAATAGGATACATGATTAGTTCATTTAAATTTGAATACATAAAATTATCTAATTATTTTAATTTAATTCACAACCAACTGAAATATTATCTGAACACCCCAAACTAACCAATAGTATGTTGCACCTAGGGGAGACCTAATGTTTTAAAACCCATTGTGGTCTCTAATTTTAAATATTAGAATTTGTTTTAGAGATATCAAATTTTTCTTAAAAACCAAGTTCACAAAATATAAAATATATTTAATATTTTTTTAAAATTAATTTCGGGCTCACCGGGGCTCAGAATTGTGCACCGTCTCAGAGCCTATTTTAAGAAAAGTTATTGAAATATTGTAAAGCCTTATAAGGTACAAATTTGTCACTAAATTATTCTCTTGTTCAATATTTTTTTCATAAAAAAGAAAAACTAAGAAAAATGGTCAGGATGAATAGTATATATCTAGATCTCCTTCTCCCAAGAGCTCTTCTGGATATTCCCATGCTAATACAACACATGAACCAAGGGGATGGTCTATCCACACCAGGTTCCCTCCTACCTATCCTCAATCACCACTATATTCTCTATGAAATTAGAACTATCCTCGATTTCTATCTCTCCCCTGTCAATAATGTGAATAGGTTCATCCACATATCTTTTCAATAATAACTCATGGAAGACATCATGAACCCCCTATAAATGTGGGGGTAGATAATGATGGTATAAAACCACACAAACCCTTTTTAAGATCACAAAAATATTGACGAACTCCAGAGATAGATTGCCACCCTAGCCGAATCTTCGTAATCTTTATAATGGAGAGACACTCAAAAAAATGTGGTCTCCATGTTCAAACTATATGGGCCTATGATGTTGAAATGAATAAGATTTTTAATTTATCTATATTATCCCCATCCACTTTCTGATTACTTAGAACATATGTGTTTTCACCTTCACCACCTCTGTCCCAAAAATTGATGTCTCTCCAATCATAGTGTAGAATAAGGGTGACCTTTAGGGTCTCCCATATAGGTCCTAAAAAATTTCCTTACTGATAGAAGTGTGGTAGATATTATTATACAAAAACTATATCAATGTAAAGTGATCATCCCATATCCATCCAAAGAATAACATGCAAGCATTCAACATATCCTTTAGAACCAGGAATGTTTTATCAGTATACCCTTTTTTAGGGGGGAAGGCTATACTTATACTCATCTATCTCCCAAATTCCTCCTACGAGACTCTCCAAAACCATGATGTAAACCGTGAATTATGGAAAGAGAAAATAGTTGGGGGAACACTATGAAGGTGAAGAAACTCACATATATACAACTACCCCAAACTCTCTAGCGAACTTTTCTACTGGATAGAAAGGAATTGCACTAACTTATTAAGTAGATCAAATATCACCTTGATGGAATCCTATAATTCTCTATCCATGTAATAACTATCATAATATACAACCATATATTGTACCCTGATTACATCAAAATATCAAGAGAGTGCAACAGACGTGCCAGAAACTGTTGTATAACCTTCAATAGTTGAGAGGTAAGAAAACAACAGAAGAAAGTAGTAATGTTCTATCTCAGGCAGGACCACCAAAAAAGATACTAATGTTCTCTATACATATTCTCCAAACCTTGATTTATAGCTAATAGATATGTGTGAAAATATATCATATCCCCCTCTAGAATCTTGACTAAGAAAACCGTTTGTCCCGGAAAAAGGATGATGTGATTCCAGCCTTCCTAAAATCTATATATTGAATCGTATGAGGATATCTGGCTATATAAGAACACAAATTCCATGTCTCCCAACAAAAATTCTCTCATACACTAGTAAAGTGGAGGATTCGAAACCATTGACTAATGAAAATTCACATTTTCCTCCTCAAACAGGGCCAGTAGTAAGAAATTCAACTATTATGACACCTTCTACACCAAATGAAAATAGGAATTATTAATAAGGTAATTTGCTACTATGTTTCCCTTCCTCAGAGTATTGAATATATAAATTTCATGATTCAATAATAACCCCAACCATCACCTCTATATCAAATTCAAAACTATTTATTTGAAGACATTCCTGAGACAATGATTGTGTGAGTAAACCAAAAAATTATCTACTAGAAGAAGGTGACTCCACATCCTTAGAGACAATAATACTGCTTCCAACTCTAGGTCAAGGGTTGCATAATTTTACTCATGGTACCACATCTACCTCTACCCATCTGTGAAACCTACATTCCTCTACATTAACATTAAGCTAATACCATCTTCTGAGGTGTTGAAATATACTACGTACTCAACACCCCTCTAGTAGTCGCAAAATTGTATCATTAATCATACATAGCCTTAACTCCTCTATGGACCTTCATCTATATTCGGTCCATGTTAAAAGACACCCTTTCTATGTCGGGGTGGTAAAAGAGGCTATAATTATTGAGATGTATTCCACACTACTCCTTTATTACTTGGTAAATCCATGAAACACCCACACCTTGAACACACTCTCGGGTGGATCCCAAGAAAAAACTATATCCAAATTCACTCAATACACAACAAACCCATGATTATAAATGACATTCCCAAGGAGGTGAACTATGTGGATCCATAACTGGCACTTTGATAACATATGAAAAATCTACTACCCTCAAAAAAAATCTAGGACCATTCTATTGTGTGTTGCATGATCTTCATATAACATAGAGTATATGAGTTTTTCATTAATAAAGATAATGAAGAATTAGTTCAAGAATGATAAGAAGATCTGGTTCATCAAAGCCATAACTATTGTAGGGTAATTCGTCACACCAAAAGAAACACCATGAAATCATAGTGTCTGTAGTGACACCAAAATTCTAGCATTATAATATCAACCTCACAACATTCAAATGGTGGTAGTGGAACCCAATATTGATCTTTGAGAACCATATCATGCCTCACAACTTGTCAAATTTGTCATCAATCCTTGAAAAGGGGTATATGGTGTTATTTATTGGCATGGTTTAGTTGATGATAATTTTCACAAATATATAATCTCTCATCCACATTTTTTATGAACAACACCATATCTACTGAGGGGAACACGATGGGTGTTATAAAACCATTCACTAAATGGTCATTCAACTACAACCACAGCTCCTGGAAGTTAGTAGGGACTATCAGATCTGCTACAAAATACATCATTGGGGGGTCTGGGGATCAAATTTGATACAAAAGTCCATCTCTTGACTTAGATTTATTCTTATAACTTCACCAGGGAATACATTTGTAACATCATCCAGGACTAAATTAATCTATATTCCTGAAGAGCCTTCTATTCCATGAGTTTCACTCTCTAACTAATGAGTTATGGGTTTCATCCAACATCTCGCAAAAACCATTCACCATTCTATGAGACCTATCTCACCTACAAAGTAGAATATCTTCCCATCTGTTTGATGAAATATAACTCATCTAATGTGATAGTCAATCTTGGAATAGAGAGTGGATGACTATTCCTTACCCAATATGATGTCATAATGTCTCATTGTGATGAAGAAAAGGTCCCATGAGAAACTCTCTCCACCATGTAATAGCTCGCACTGCCTTCAGATAAAAGACATCTAAGAAGGTTTCCCCATAATAATCTCAGGGGAAAGCTAATGAGATAACATCTCAAATAATAGATCCAAATCTCCCACCAGGAGTAAATATAAGAAGTAATAAATAGAATTGTATATACTTGTTCTAATGGAAGAGTACAATTAACATAGATCATACCACTGATAATATCCTGAGCTGTTAGGTGATATGCCTCTATAGCATATAAATACCCATGGCCTTGACTATCATCTACTTGAGCCTTGAATGGGCCACCTAGTTGTGGTGTTATAACAAGATCATAACATCTTCCAACACCCACATCACCACTTATTGTAGCCCTAACTTATCCTCTTCCATCTCCACCACCCAAGGAGACACCCTAACTTTTCCTATGAGATCTATGATCATAGTGCTACCTCTATCATGGGGATCCATTCTCCATAAACCAACCCTAATTAGTACATCAATTTGTGAAATCATGACCAATGTGACCATAACCATCACATGTATAGAATGTACTCTCTTTGGGCTACCCCAGTTCCATGTGCAGTCTCAGTGCCACATGACCACGTGTCTGAGACTAATATTGAAAAGATATATTATTCCAAGATCATGCAAACTAGTGACTAAAAATTGATGTAGATGAGTCATTTTTATAATACATGTTGTCATCTCTAGATACTTGGTACCCCTATGATAAGAATCTACCCCTCAGCAGCACCTACTCTAACTATTCTTCATAAGTGGGAATGCATAGGGGTACCACATTGGAATGGATGTATTTGTTGATACCATTCTTAAAAATACACACCTACATGTATCCATCCCAAATCAAGTCTAGGGAGTAAAATTTAAGGTTCTTAAACTCCGAAGAATACATAGAAACTATCATCTCTCCCTTCTATAGCTACATAAGATCATGAATCTAAAATAAGTGCAAGCATGTGTAGTATTACTACACCCAAAATAGCTACTCGATATCAGTCCTTGAGAGTGTCGACTCATCTTTCATCTACATGATAAGACTCCACCATCACCCAACCACTCAAAAGAAATGGATAGATAACAAAACAGCCATATTATTAGTCATTTTATGGATAATCTATAAAACATAGATCACCGAATCAATCTATCCTCCACCACTAGGGATCAGAATCACCATTGATTCTCAACATCCTCTAGTGTGGGAACTTGTGGAGTTTTCTAGGCCTAATTATATCCTTATCCTTATCTGCAGATATAATTTGTTTCTCAATATTAAGGTGATACTTCAAACTATCCACTTATTGGAAAGATATCACATGGTGGACCCTAAATTGAGGCCACATCAGTCATTATATCTTTGTCAGCATCCTAAATCAGTAACCGAGATGGTTGTATTCATGGAGGCATACACAAATTTTAATCATGAAACACCACAATATGATGGGAATATATATATGGGTAGATGACTCATGATGGATAGTCAAAAGGCACAATACTATATTATTGATGTACTATGGGTATCTTCAAGAAATGTCTCAGTATACCGAGTCGGTAAACAAGTTTTCAGAGTCTTGGTGAAATGAAACATCAGTCGACACACCATAATTGGGGTCCCTAGATTGAAATCCACTCTTGAACTGTTTGGAATTGTTTACCTAAATTCTAACCACATACTCATAAGGGTAGAATCTAAACACTATCCCATGGAAAGAACTACACTAATATTAATATGTCACAACCTAGCCCAATGGGTTTCAAGCTATAAATTCCCCAATCCAACCTCCATCTATTAGGGGCTGGTAAAATTCACTAAAAGCACTAGTACAAAAAGTACTTACCACATCAGCATTTTTATTTCTGTTATAAATAATCGGCGTCCTAAGGAACCCAAATTTATTTATCACATTAGTTATATTATAACTGACATAAATAATGAATTAGGTTGATTTATCATGTTAGTTATAAAATAACTGACCTGATAAAGGAAATTTATTATGTTAGTTATAGAATTAATAACGCGATAAAGCTACAATCATTGCTTAGTCACATCGGTTTTTAAATAACTGAAATTATAAATAATTTTATCATGTAGGTAATTTTATATCCAATGTGATAAATTTAATAAAAATTCATTTTCACATTAGTTATTAAATAAATGATGTGATAAATCATTCAAAAATATTATGAAGCCTTATTACGTATTATTCCACTGTATTTTTTTCGAGTGGCAGCGACCTAGTATCTCTCACATGAAAACCCAATGATAGATTCTTCAAACATGTTGTCTCCAAACTCATTTTGAAAGCATTATTCTTCATGTTTTTCATCGGGACATCAATGTTCTCGACTTGAAACTCACATTATTTCTTCAGAAAATTTGATTTAGGTCATTCGCAGATGCCTTAATTATCATTTTGGGATTCCATTTTGTATTTATCTATTTCTTATTCAAAGTGGTTTTGTATACTAATATTATTTTATCATTGGTCATTCATAGATGACTTATATCTATAGATACCCTAAGTATCATTTTACAATTTTTTAAGTTATTTTTTGTTGATGGATGAATATATAGATAGAAATAATTTTTTAATTTTCTTTTCATTGTAATATATAAGATAATAGATTATGGATTTACACTATTTTCAATCATTATAGTGGTGTATCTTTGTTTGGGTGGTTATGGAGGTGATTTAGGTGAATGAAGGGGGTAATGCAACCTCATTTGGAAAAAAAATCAATTTTAGTTCATTAAATAAGGGATGTTATTGGGGTTTCTTGGAGGCCTTACAAGTACGAATTAATGCTGGTTTATAATATAGTTTATATCTATACCTATGTTGTTTTTATTATTGAGAATATTTTAATTTTCAAACATATGAATATAATTCAGGCATTGTCCCCAACCCAATTCTTTATCATGTGACCTGGTCGGTTGACTATGTGACCTCAAGTATGCATCCACATATGTAAATGGTTGTTGAATTATATTTGAGGTTGAAAGTAATATAAAGTGGAAGAAATAAAGTGTTACAATGAGATAGGGAATATAACATAAGTTTTTAGTGAATAACAAAAATAATATGAATAATTTAATAAGAATCCAATGATGATATAAGAAAACCATACTGAATCCAGATAAATATCATATAATGGTATTGAAATATGAAAGTAACTAAACTATCTACTGATATTAATATAGGTAAAAGACAATAAGACTGAAATAAACACTCTAAAGACCATAGTGTATAACCCCATGTCAGTCCCATGTCTATGATCCAATCCATCCATCATGTTATAAATCATTGGTCGTTCACAGATTTCTTAAATATATGTTTTTCAATTTTTTTCATCATGTATTTCACTATTAATTTTTGAAGGTGGTTTAGTATCCTGACATTGCTTTATCATTGGTATTATGTAATTGTTTTTCAATGATGTTTTCCCTTTAGTTACATAAATTATTTCCAATGAGTATTTTTGGGAGATAAAATTAAATATAGATATTCATTTAGATATGCTTACCATGTCACCCAATCTACATTTTTTATGTATCATGATGTGTTCTAAATAGATGAGACGATCCATGGAATACTAGAAGACACTTGTATATCTTGATAATGAAATCGTTAGAATTTATTATGCTTAAGAGATTTTTGAACCACATTCCCAAGACAATATATGTTTCTCTCAAGGCCTTTAAACAATAATTTTATCCACAATATCATTTTCCAAAAAAAACTCAATAAGAATGTTAAAACCAATAAAAGTGACCATGAAAATTACATGAAATAAATAAAATATATCAATTCAAAATAATCATAAGACCTTCTTGGTTAATATTTTAGATAATTAGGATAAAAAATTAACTAAAATACTCATACAGTGATGGGTTAATAATACATAACAGTAGTGGATGGTGATATTTTTAAGTTTTTGGTTTTCAATCTTATTGATAAAAAAATCACTATAATTTTCAAATTATAATATATCTATTTTATATTTCAAAATTTTGTTACATTCAAATTGTGGCGTATTTCATATAAATTAAAAACTGGCTTATGTAAATATATATTTTTAATAATGATTTCCATGCATATATTTTTATGATTTATCATTTATATTTAAATATATATTCCATTATTATTGACAATTTTTAATTATATTTTTCAAATACATATATATTTGTTTTATATTTCAAAATTGAGTTACTTTCAAATTATAAAATATTTGTTACAAATATAAAATGGAATAATCTTAACAAGATGTTAAATTTTGATAACATTTATGGGTAATAATGAGTAAATGTTTTATTACAACATATCAATTGAGTAATAAATATGGGGAAGGTGTTGATGATTTTTTAGAATTTTATAAACAAATTATTCTAAATAATGACATGGTTTTCTGTCTATGGATGAAATGTTTAAATATGAATAAGTTAAGAAGTAGATAGATAAAGTATAATTTATTTTTTTATGGTTTTAATCTAAGTTACAAACCTTAGATTTGGTATAGTTAAATGGGGTAGAATTTCAGATCTACAGATGATGATGCTTTACAAAATGGTAACTCTAATGAAATTGAAGAAATGATTCGTGATATTGAAATAGAAAAAATTGGTATTGTACTAAAAATTGAACATCTACATGGTGATTCTAAAAAACCATTATAACCTGGTTATATGAATTTTATGGTTTTATCATCGATGTTATGATTTATTAACTTGAATGTGAAGCATGGATGGAGTGACAAGAGTTTCACAGAGATGCTCTAATTGTTGAAATATATTCTTTATAAAAACAACGATATTCTAGATTCACCTTATTATGCCTAGAAAATATTAGGATTCAAAGAGTTGGGGTATAAGAAAATAGATACCTGTCTGGATGATGGTGTTATATTTAGGAAGGAATATGATTTTTTATTAGAGTGTATTAAATTTGGAACATCATTGTTTAAGTTGAAATAAAAATTACAAGCTAATACATAGATTATATAGATCCAAACCAAGGTATTTTCGTATCTTCCTATAATTCATCACATGAAACATTCATTTTCTAATTCACATGACGAAAAAAGGTCATGATGGCATGCCGATGAGCATATATGTGATGGGAAAATACATTATACAGTAAATTTTCCACAGTGGAAGAAAATTGATGATTATTATCCTATATTCAGAAATTAAGTTACCAATATCAGACTTGGGTTTTTCATGGTTTTAAATAATCCATATCGATGCCTTAGTAGAACACACCATTCATGGAATGTTTTATTGAAAATTTACAACCTATCTCCCGAATTTTGTATGAAGCATGAATATGTCATTTTGAGTTTAATGATCTATGGACCAATGTACCCTAGAAATGATATTGAAGTTTTCTTGTCACCATTAATTAATGATTTCAAACAATTATCGGATGATGGTATTATGGAGTATGATTCTTATAAAATAGAATGATTTCAACTGCATTTGGTGATTATGTTCACTGTAAATGGATTCCTGGGGTATGGAAATTCGTCTTGATACAGTGCTATGGAGAATAAAACATTTCCAATTTGTGAAAAATAGAATTCCTATTGTCAATTGCATCATGGGAAGAAAAAAATATAATTGGGTCGTCGAATGTTTTTTCCAATGTATCACTCTAAAAGAATATTAAAAAAGGAATTAAATAGATCATAAGAATTTGATATTGCTCCAAAACCATTATCTACTAATGAATATTTTTATATGGTGCAAAACCTTGATGCGACATTGGGAAAGGAACATAAATATAGTAATGATAGACATATTTGGATGAAAAAATAAATATTTTTTGAGATACCATATTAGAGATATAATAAAGTGAAACATAACATAGATGTCATCCCCATGGAAAAGAATATATGGGAGATCTTTATTTGACCATTGTCAGATATTAATGGTAAGTCTAAATATGGGTTGGATGTAAGAACAGTCTTTATATCAATGGGAATACATTTGGATTTATCTCCCTCTCCTGAAGAAAGACAAAAATTTCTTCCTTGTGCATGTCCTACATTTTTTGAGAGGGATAAAAATAGTTTTTTAGTTTATTCCTGATATCAAAGTGCTATAGGGTTACTCTTCAAATGTAATATTTTTTGTCTCCTTGGTGGATTTGAAGTTGAATGGTATAAAATCTCATGATTTCCATGTAATGATGAAACAAATTCTACTAGTTTCATTGCCTAGAATATTTGCCATCAGTTTTAGAAAGACTATCATGAAAGTGATTTATTTCTTCAAAAAAATTTGTAATAAGGTAATTGATCTGAATTCATTGAAATTTATGTAAAATGAAGAAATTTATATACATTTTCAATTGTAAATGTATTTTCCTTCATATTTTTTGATATAATGGGGAATTTAATGGTTCATCTGGTTCCAGAACAATATTTGTGTACTTGTATATCTATGTTGGATGTACCCTTTTGAAGGGTATATAAAGATACTGGTGGGATATGTTAGGAATCCATAATGACCTAAAGCCTCCATTGTTGAAAAGAATATTTTTGAGGAGGTTTGGGGTTTTTTTACGATATACTTGTCTACAATAGAGTATATTAGTTTGCCTCTATCTCACCATGAACGAGTTATTAATAAGGGAAAGAGGATTTGTGCCTTGAGATTCAAATAGTAGTAAGGTGAACAAATGAATAAGGTATATGTATAAATTTTTATTAACATGGATGATGCTATACCATATATAACATTGCATATTAATGCATTGTAACAATGTCATCCAAAGAGGAATGAAATGTGGATCTTGAATAAGAATAATTTTTTCCATGGTTTAAAAATACCATGCGTGGTAGATCAGATGCATCAGAGACATTAACCTGGTTACTGGGTGGTCCATGTTTAAATGTGAAAACACGATCTAGTTATGACATAAATGGCTATATATTTCATTAGAATTCTCAGGAAAAAAATAGTGCAGTTTAGAATAGCGGTGAATTGGTGTTTACGGAAGAAATTCTTTTTTGAGTCCTAAAGAGAAAAACCCAATTTTTGAATCAAGTTCGTACTATAGAGTCATTGAATAAATGTGGGAGCTTGATTACAATAAAATTAATGTTCCTATATTTAACTGGAAATGGTTTATTTGTAACAACATTGTCATACATGAAGAATTTGGAATGAAACTTGTTAATACGAATTGATTGGAAGACACAACTAATTATTTCATAATATAAAAACATGAAAAAAATTTCTATGTTCTTTATCAATCTGATATGAAGTGGTATATTATTCTACAAGTAAAAAAATAATATGATGGCGATGATAATCTTTATAAAGATGCTAATTTACATGAGATCCCTACTTCTATTGAATGATTAACAGATAATAATAATGAGCACATTGTAGACTTGATTTTCACCATAAAGAACAAACATGACAAACGAATTTAGGGGAATATTCTATTAGTACATTCATTATATTATAGGAAACATTTGTTTATTTATCGTTTACTTTTACTAATTTCATCAAATATTAGATATTTTATTTTCCTTCTTCTTTAAAACACATATTAAAACTAATAAGTAGATATTTTTGTATATTTTTGTTCAGTTTACTTTGTTTACCATTATTTAATATATATATATATATATATATATATATATATTTAATGAAAGTTATTTTAAATCTATATGTTATAAAAAAAAATTTAACAATTTTTTTATTAGGTTGGACCATTTTTAATATTCCTACACCAATTTTTTATTTGTTTTCATTAATTTACATGAAATTTCCTTTATCCTTACTATTATTATCATTATAGATAACTATAACAAATATGAATAATAATGTTTTATGTTTTAGATTAATTTTTTGTTTTATAATTTATCTTTTTTTTCTTTCATTAGTATTATAATATGTGAATTTTTATATTTTGTGTACTAAATTTTTTTTTCTTTGATTTAAATGATAAGGATAGATCAATCAGTCGATCAACCACAAACTTATGGAGATGAGAATCATGATCACACCTTTTGGGAGGAACGTCCACATGATTCTCTTGATGTTACCCAATCTTCCTTATGTGCTCCCTCAACAGAAAAAAAGAGTTTGAGTGTTGGTAAATGTGGCAGAACATGTTTACCAAAATTTTGACTTGATCTTAGCCAGGACTAGAGGAATGTTGTAGACTTTAATGAAAATTGTACTCCAAGAGGTACTAATGAAAAATAGTTTAGGATTTTTGTATCAACTCAGGTTCAAAGAAAAGTCATCATTTTGTTTAATAATTGGAGACCTCTCGATAAAACAACACTACCTCGGTCATGGGAGACGATTTTAGTAAGAATGTTTTCTATTTTTTTGAGTAATATTGAAATGTTTATAGTTTAATATTTTCCCCCTTCTTTATTAGATACTATTTGATTTCCCTAACATTAGTGGAGTCATGAGAAAATATTTATCGATGGCTGCTAAGAGATTGAGAGATTTCAAATCAACCCTCACATATGATTTTATTTTTGGGGATATGTAACATGAAAGTTCCTGTCATATATATATATATATACTATTATAGATGAAGACACATGGAATCAATTTGTCAAAAACCGATGAAAAAAATGGTAAGTGAAATGTAAAATTTTAGAAGTTTTCTTAAATTAATGATCTTATTAATGTATTCATGATGATTTATTACTCATAATTTTAAGGAATAAATGAGATATTATTTGGAGATAAAGTCTAAAAATGCATAACCTCATAGTTTTTCTTGGGGAAGGTAAACTTTATTGTAAGAACAAATGACAGCTGAAAAATTACAAAAAACACCAAGTTGAGTCTTCTAGATCTGCAGAGGTTTCCCCTCCATCCCCTCCTTCTATACATGTAAAATGGAAGACGACATAGATGATCTAAAAGGGGATCATCCTACAGAAGAATCGAGGGTCATTACTGATGGGATTGTAAGTTTTTTATTTTATTTATCTATGTCAATTCAATTATTTATAGACTTTGATTCATTACATAACTTTTAAAATAATTAATATAGGATTATCTTGAGGAAACCACACATGGGTGGTATTTAAAGCTAATGGGAGGAATAATATTTTATCTGCTGCATTGGGAAATCCCGAACATCTATGTCATGTATGAGGATACCCTATGGGTTTATTGATAAGAAAAGTGTTACCACATTCTTCATATTCTTCCATAGAGGTTTTATATCAAAAATAGAATCTTTGGTGGTAGAAATTCACAATATTTATGCGACGATGGAGGAAAAGATCAGTTCATCAGTAGATTATATGTTTCCAGACATGCAAATAAAATTTCATACTGCATCTCCCACTCCACCTCTGCCAGTAGCTCCCACTCCCCCAGCTCCACATGAATACCACATTATTCATCCTCCACATATGCCTGAAGACACCATTTTTTATACTACTCCTACACTTCCTCCTCTATAAATTCCTTGTTATTTTCAGTTGTATATTGATGATACTCACTATAATATAATAATATATGGGATTATATATTATATAGAAGATAAAATTATACATTAATAATTAGAGGTAGGGTAGGATAGGGTCACTGTATAGGATATTATTGTTATATCAAGTGGAGTCGCGTTACCTACAGATGAGGGGATGAAAGTTGTAAAAAGTATTGGACACTTTTTAATTTGTCGATCAAGACTTCTGTGACCCATTAACATAGAGGTATTTGTACGTTATATCTTTAATTTTATTTTTTTATTAAATTTTTTTAACATTTAAAAGTTAATATATTTATCCGTTTAATTACTATAATAATTTAAAGGGGTAAAAATACTATATATCCAACAAAAAATACAAAGGGCTATGACATCAAATTAATATTCTAGTAATCCTGGACGATTATTATGATATTTAATTTTTCATGGAGGTCATTATACATTTCTAATGGAAACTCTTGTTTGTAGATGTGCAATATATATAGGTATTCTGAAAATTGATATCAGGGAGTTTGTTACAGGAGATAAGTTGGGCATCAACATGGTCCACGTTTTTTCAGTTACATCTTAACACAAATCATTCCCTTTGTTAAATTAATATAAAATTTATACTTATATATATTTTTTTATAATGTATCTTTATATTATGTGTGATATTAATCAGAAGAAAGATGTATATGGGTTGATGGACCCACAGTTGATTTCACCTAAAAGTCATGAATTGGATGAGGAAAAAAAGTATTCTATATCGCTAAAAGATTTCAATAGAATATAATTATATACTGTTGGATGTTTCCTTATGTTGAGAGGCATGAAACATATATCTCAAAAAGTGTTATTTATCTTTAATAATAATATTAATTTATTTTAAATATTATTTTATTTCAGTCACTATTGGATGTTATGTGTCTTTTCCAGGGAGAAAATAAATTATTGGATATGCTCTATCAATAGTGATGTGTGTTGAAATTTTAAGAACATCTTATAGATGTTTGTTTTAATTTCTTATTATTTTTTATATTATAATGAATTATTTATTTATTTCATTCATATTATTTTCTAATATGGGAAGGGAATTATTTCAAAAAACTAAAAAGAAAATGAGTGACAAGATCAAATATATACATGTAAAGGTGAATATACAATTATAATTTATATATAATGGATGTTTTAAAAATGATCTTTTGAACTGAAAACCTCATTTAAACTGAATTTTTATAAACAAATAGGTGTCATCAAATTCAGATATTATGTGTTAATATTTATGTACTAAATAATTACAACTAGAACCATTATAGTTTTCAAACATTTTAGATTTACTTATAAATTATTCCATAGTATTTCATTTTTTATTCATTATACATGTCAACTAAATTCTTTTTAATTTGTATCTATTTGATGAAACTCAACCTTATACTTCACAAGAGTTCAAACACATAAATGTAGAATGGTCAAATTATTTTATAGGTTTGATTTTATTTTAGGTAGTTTTATTGAATATTGTAATTTTTAACGTTGTAATTTTAAATGCGTATTTGGTAGTTTTTTTGGTTGGATTTGGGTTGTTTAGTTAATATTGTAATTTTTGAATGTTGTAAATGTGAATGTGTAATTTTTCAACTGTTTTTCCTTGTTTTTTGTCTATTTTTACTTGTTTCTGCTCTGGTTTCAAGTCTACTTTCTGGTATGGTATCTAGACTGGTATTGGTTGTTTCATGTCTAGTTCTATAGTGGAGAGGATGAGATTCATAAATTATTAAAAAAATTAGTTTTTATGTTGGTTATTTGGTAACCGACATTAAAAATATTTTTAGTGGGTTTTCTATGTTGGTTTTAAAGTAACTGATGTAAAAAATGATTCAGATCGTGGTTTTCCATGCCAGTCTTTTAAAACGGGCATGGTATAAAGTTTTTACATCTTTTTTTAACAAATAATGTGAAAAACATTCAGCCCAAAGAAGTTTTCACCTTTTTTATTAAATAACTAACCTAAAAAACTCATCGAATTCAGGATTTGAAATATCTGTTATTTAATAACTACTGTAAAAAACTCATTAGGATTGGGGATTTACATGTCGGTTATATAAAAACTAACACAGTAGACTATTTTTTACATTTTTTATTTAATAACAAATATAAAAACCACTAAAATTATATTTGTTATGTCCATTATATTAACAGATATAAAAAAATTTATAGTTACCTCACCCATAACAACATCTCCATAAACACGACGAAAAAAACTTAAAAATACTAACGTATAAACTTTTTTTTTCACTAGTGAAGGCATATTAAATATAGGAGGCCTTTTCCTAGTATAACTATTTTCACACAGCCAACCATCTATTTACAAAAGTTGATATTAATAATAAAAAAAATGAAACATCTAGAGAACAACCATTCATGTAAAACTGTTTGGGAGTACTAGAGTACAATAACATAATCTAAAATGTAAAAAGGGAAAACATAAACATCCAAAAAGAAATTCAACAAACTAGAAAAAAGAATAAAGGATAATTTCTAAGAGATCTCAAATCCAAATCAGAAATCCCTAGCCAACATATGTGGTCTAATTCAAAGGGTATATTTACACTGCTATATAATTACAACTAACCTACCCATCATCTACAAAAGACAAGACACGTAAAATAAATGCCCATGAAGGGGTGAGTATATACATACCCAGTAGAATGAATAAAAAGATGAATGGGGTGGAGTAAGTGACATAATAGAAATATATATATCAACTAATAGAAATAGAGAAATGATAACATATAAACCATGATATATTCAACTGAAATAAAACCAAACAATAGAGAAAGGGGGTCTTCATCTCACAACCCAACCTAGAAGAAGAGTTTATATTCAATTCCCAAGGGTCCCATCAATGAATCCTAACATCACGCATGTCTGTACAATGAATTATACAATGCATGTTACATGTTGTCATTTTTCTACACATATGAGAAGATATAATATCTTCGTAGAGGACCCATGCCCTAGTATAATAAAAGGGATACACACAGATAGTTGATGGAGGACCCCTACTCTATCTCAGTAGGAGGGTTACACTCTAATGATCTAGGACCCATACCTTGACACCATAGGAGGGAAAGACTTGTATTGGTAGAGGACTGATTCCATGTCACAATAGAAGGGTTACACTATAGTGGTCATGGAACTATGTCCTATCACCATAGGAGGACCCATTCCATGTCCCAGTAGGAGGGTTCCTCTCTAGTGGTTGAGACCCCATTTTATATAACTATAGGAGGGTGAAAATTAGATAGATAGATGGCCTATACCCTATCAAAAAAAATTGTTACACTTTAGTGGTCTAGTACCCATGCCCAATTGCCATAGGAGTGTTCCACTAAGATTAATTGAATACCCATAGCTTGTCCCAGTAGCCAGTGCCACATTATTGTCTAAAATTATCCTACCCAATCACTTCTGTCATCATGAATTTCTTAATAAAGAATCCCATTTGAAACATCTCATATCATATATGAAAATATAACATAAATGTAACCATTATGTTCTATAGGGAAAATAACATAGGATATTCTACCTATAAGTCAAAATATGAGTCCAAATAAATTATATATGAGAGGTAGAAGTGACCCTAAAAACAAGAAGGGTACAAATTGTGTAAGGGGACCCGCCTGGAATGTGATTCAACCACACTTCCTGGATGTGTCAATGAAAATACACTAACACTATCTATGAAGCCTTATATTGAACAAAATGGGACTACACAGCATGTCTCGTCTACCCAGGTCTGAGTTGTATCCCCTAAGTTGTGCCCATGTACTTTGATATATGGTGTGTCCCGCCCCACATGGGGTCCTACAAGTGTCTTTTAGGTAGTTTCTGTGATCCCTACCCATTTTCCAGCATATGGCATGTTCTTGTAGGTTCCCATGTATGTGTACTCCTAGAGTTCATTCTGGGTCATCAGTGAAATGTCACACGGTGTGTGGGGGGGGGGGGTGGGGAGGGTGTCCAACATGACTTGTTATATTTATCTCCACCTAAACCCTAGCCACCATTTCCATGGGGTTACACATCGTCTGTTATTCATCCATCAAGTCATGTATATTTTTTCACAAAAATACAAATATGATTCATGCGTTTGATATCCACCATCACGACTTCTAATATAAACTCTTGGGCATCTTAAATTGAAGTAATGTGACTCCAATCATAAATTTCTACCCTATGGTGGAAATAAATCAATATCACCAAATACATGGTGGTCTATCACATGCAACACATGCCTCTCATTATCTTTGTTTGACCCCAGATACAGGATCCATTGAAATAATCACCCAAATACTTTAATGCATCTTGATCAATCATGAAAAAATTAATCCACTCGTTGAATATTAATAGGCCATGATTATGGGGGTTTTATTGAGTTTTTACCCAACTGGTAATGTCGAACTGTGCCCCATTGTTGAGAGATCATAAATGTGAATAATTATTGGGTGAAATGCACAAGAAAAGAGGTTAAACAATTGTTAGCCACAACTTATTTTTCGGATAAGTAGATCAGGGATTGATTGGGTGAGAAAACATGGTACAATTGGGATTAATTTAAAAAACAACTGAAAAAAATAAAGTGGAACGTACCAAAACTCAATTTAATGTAGATCAAGGAGAAGGAATTTATCATGCTAAAAATTATAATCATATAGGGTGGATACCACAATATATGAGTTCTACATAGGGACTTGAACATTTTCTGGTGAAGAACACACTCACCAACAAAGGATGAAGACTAGTTTCATTAACTGAGTGTTGAATCTATTAGATTCAGAAGCTCATAATCCTCCAATATCAAATCTCCCATGAAGAATGTGTAATTCTCCTCTCAACAATTCCAGTTTTATATGGATCTCCCTGGTGATTTTCTAGATAATCATATTTATAGATGTTTAATGTTTAGTTCATTTTAATTATATTAAATAAATAAATTTATTTATTTTAATTAAATGCACCCACCAACAAATACTGTATCCAAATGTGTATTTTTTACCATATTTGGGACATGCCTCAAGTAAACCTTGCATTATAGATTCAACTGTGGTATTAGTTTTTCAATCAAAGATTACATTAATGAGATATCCAAAAAAAATTATAAAAAAACTGAGTGAACATAATATTAAATATATTTAATATATGTATGAAATAAATTTCACGGACATCGGGCCGTGGAATTATGTGTTATCTCAGTTCCATTTTCCAAAAAAAATTCTATACATATTTCAAGGGAATACAAGGAAAAATAATATATCTATAAGTATTTATATATAAATAGATAAATTATAAAATTCATTTTATGTTCCTTTTGAATTTAATATAAAAATCTTGAAAAGTAATATTTTTAGGTATTGTATACAAAATGTGTTGAATTTGGTTTTAAACGATAAAAAGGAATGTTATATTATAATGTATATGGAAACAACATATTTTACCTCCACTAAAACTATTATTTGATGATTTTATCCCTTTATATTTTTTCATTTCTCCTTTATTAAATACCCCAACTTTTCTTTTTTTAAGAAATTTTACTGTTTAAAATTGTGTTTTAAAGGTAGGGTATCTCTATCAACTACACTTTTTCGTTAGGTTATAACATTTTCATATCAAACTAACTATATTTATTTATTTGATGTTATGACATTATTCTAAATTCGACATATATTTCATTTAAAAATATAGAAATCTGATTCTTCCTTCCTTTTATGGGGTAATACATTTTTTATGTTCATTTATCAAATGTCTTATTTAGGAAATCTATTTTGATTATATTATAAAAAATGGTTATTTAACCCATTTCATTTTTAGGTAACTCTTATGATTTTATCTAATAATTAATTTAATTTTAAGGAACCCATAATCATGGAAACACTATAATGGTTTCTCCCAGATAGTGCTCCAATGCATTGGGTAATGGTTATCTCATGTGATGTCATGTATGGTAATGGCGACTAAACTTAACCCATGATGGAACATTATTCACTATGTGATTTTGTCTTGCTTGTTATCCATGACATATGAATATATCATGTTTTGTGCTGCTTCCAAATTTCATATATTTCTTTTACTTTATGAAACAATACACATTATGTTATTCTCCCATTTTATTATTCATGAGTTTATGTTTAAATTAAAGTATATACTACTGCCTAAGTGTAAAATATATATCTTTTTGTGGAAAAAGTTTTTATATGTTTGCGAGATTTAAAATTAAAAATAATGAATTTTATTATTCATTAAAGATTCCTTAAATATTTTTTATGTAAAATATTATCCCAAATTATTTTTTATTAGATAATAAATGTTTATTTTTAGCCTAAAATTAAATTTTCAAAAATAAAAAACTTCTGTAAATATTCATGAACTAATAGAGATATTTCATTCCATTTTATATCACTTTCAAATATTTTTATGGTCATAAAAAATTTTAAAATTATTTTCATATCGTATTATGGATGGGATGGAAAAGGATAAGGTCAAGATGAAAAGTTTGAAAATATTTCATAGAAGTAAAAATATATATTTTTTTAAAAGGTTTGTTTTTCGAAAATTGATATTGAGTGGAAGTTTCCACTTTGTGATGTAAAATTTATTTATGTAAGGGTGATGGCTTAATTATATAAAATTATAAAACAAAATATCCTATAATGTAATTAAATTTATTCTTCAATGAAAAAATCAAGATTACGTTTAGTTATGTCTGAATACTTATAATAAACATGGGGGAATAGTTTGGTTATGTGTCACTAAAAACATTAAAATAACTTTTTTAATAAAATAAGTAATTATACTATTTGAAAACCAAAATCCATTTTAATTTAAGAAAATAATAATGAACATAAAATAAATTGACTTGAAAAAATAGTGATATTATATCTCAAGAATCATTATATAATCTATATAAATGAGTATATTTTCATTAATAATAACATGTATCAAATAAGGGAGTTTATGGAGATAAAAATTTGAAACATACATAAGGATTGAATAAAAAAGGTATTTAATGAAGGAACATTACATGATTATATAAAAATAATAATTTTCCTTAAATTTTATTTTAAATCACATTCATAGTGAAATATCTACAGCATATAAAATTTATAATATTAATGAATTAATTGTCAGGAAAATAAAACTATTAATAAAATAAATATTGTTAAAGAATAAAACATGATATGAAAAATGAATAATAAAAATATTAACATTTATATAACAATATATATAAAATTATAGAAGATAGAAATTGGATAACACCCAGGATAGTTATAGTTATTAAACCCTTATCTACATTTAGTTGTGGGTTTGAGCCCAAAGCCTCTCCAGATGCAATGAGTTTTTCCTCAAAATATGAGCTACCATTTAGCTAAAAACATTTAAAAAAATATCATTTTTAATTTAAAATATATAAAAAATGAAACAAAGGTGAAAAATATTTTTATAAATATTGTTTTTATAAAAAGTTAAAAATAAATATTTAAATTTATAAATATATTTATGAATGATTAGCTATATAAAATTTTCATTAGAAATCTGATATGTAACATTATAACCCCTTAAAAAATTAATCCTCACAATTTAACCCATTAATAGAAACTTACTGAACCCCAATATTCACATAAATGTTATCTATATTAATAAAAATTTAAAAAAACTTAGGATATTAAAATCCTTTTATGTCACACTAGTTTAACCTAATCCTCTAGTGAAAAAGGTTATTTTTCTAATATTCTATAACCAAATATTATGAATCCTTATTCATATAAATAACAAAACTATGCTCTGATACCATGTGAGATTCCAGTAAACCCACACTTCCATATCTATTTCAAAACATTCTTACTTTTAATAATTCATAAGAGTGAAATAAACATCTAATATCAAAATTTATGTTTGCTTTAGAAGTAGGTTCATACTCATCTAAAATCATAGTACCATATGTATTTCTTCCCCAAATATTTTCCACACATATAATTCTATTAGAAGTATTCATTTGATTTAAATATCTGTGGAAATGGTAAAATATTATAATGTGTGATCTCAAATGCTTAATAAGATTAAATTTACATGATAATAATCAAGGATCATAAGTGGGAATATTATAAAAATATGGGTATGAGAATAAATTCCAGAGAAAAGAACCCATTAGAAGGAAATCATACCTGATAAAACATGTTTAAAAATCAATGAATCATAAATTAAGTCTTTGAAATAAAGAAGTACATAACATGGGATCATGGAATAATAAGAATGTGTAAGAAACATAAAACATTCCATTATAACAATATAAATAATAACATGGAATTATGAATACAACATAAACATGTGGCATTCAGAAGAATATATACAAGGTTTTTCACCAATGTTTCATAAAATATATTACCAATAATGTTCACCAAGTTATTATAAAAATAACCAAGGAATTATGCCAATGTATTATAAGAATGAAATCTATATATATTAAATTTAGACCTAATTAAATGGAGATTAATTATGGAACACCTTACATATGGGAACATTTATGTGTTCCATATAAAGAAAAACAAACATAAATCCATAAATAATCATAAAATTAAAAACCCCTTGGGAATAAAATGGGTATCTAATGAAATTTGGTAAAATTATTGGTTAATACTAATTAGTCCAGATAATAAAGTATAAGTTATTTACACCATAGAAATATGGGATTCTGAATCTAGTTAAAAATTTAACCATTTCATCAACGTATAGGTATAATGGGGAACACTATATAATAAATTAATTAATGCAAGGAATTTGTAAGGAAAGGAATTAGAATAAAATATATGTTTAGGTATAACTGATGATAAGGAAAGATAAAGGTAATTATAGATCATTTTTCCTATAGATATTCCATCTCCATCACAACTTATATATATAGGGAAATGTACATAAAGGATATAAATAAAATTCAATCATAATAGGATGGGTGATATAAGAAATAATTATTTTTAATAAAAATTACTTTGAAATAACCATTATCAATGTATTAATTTATTTATCTAGATGAATATAAAAAAAACTAACTAACAAAATAATAGGATATTTAAAAATTAATGAAATTCTTCCAATAAAAAAATCATCAAGTTGTAGTGAGGGGTAAATTCATGGAATATGAATAAGAATTGAGATTCAATATCAATCTATATATTCAAATCCATCATTATGGCTCATAAATAACATGTTTATTATCTAAATCATAACTCTATGGAGTGTCAAACTAGGTTTGTGGTTAAGACTCTTTGTTGTGAACCAAGGTTATGGATGAGTCAATAAATAAACTCCCATTTTTAGGGTTGTTAACCCTTGAATGATTTGTCTCAAAGCCTTCATCAACTTATTTTTATCTAAATATTGATGTTACTACTATGAAAACCACACTCATTATACTTTACCAATAGTTAAAATGGTTTCATTAATATAGATAAGTTTAATAATTGTATTTTCATATGAAGGGGGTATATTTTTAGTGGTAGTGATATCTCATTGATAGCATAAAAAAAGTAATTATAAGAATGATTCAATAAAAAATTTACCATTGAAATGGAAAGTAATTAAAATCTATTTAAAAGTAAAGGGATAGAGGGATGAGGAACCCATATTATAGCATAGTAACAACTTAAGATGATACTATCATGAGAGTTAACAACTAAAGTATCAATAAAAATATAGCATTTTTAAAATAAGAACATGGAATAACATGCGTGGTAGTAAAATGAAAATTATTTTAAAAGACAATACTGTAAAAATTAATGGCCATTAAAAGGAAAGTGGAATTTTAGGGAAACCATTACCTTGATAGAGATATACTTAAAGTTTTAACAGGACAACATAGAACCATATAACTACCAGGGATAGAATATTGATAGGGGAAATTTGAGAGTCTCCATGCTTCATTTATTTTAAGTGGTTAATTACGGGAAAATTTATGGGTATTTATACATGAAAAATGAGGTATGTATGGTTAAAAATATTGTTCGTTAAATTTTTAAGCAATCCACTTGTGGGTGGAATTAATTAAAAATAAATTTTAGGTAATTAATGATAAAATTATGATTACATGAAAATTGAATTTGTTAAAAAGGGAATGGAAGCATCCAAGTAACAAATATAATTAAGATATTTGAAGAATAATTTATAATAAAGAAAAATAAAATTAAGATTTCCAAATTTCACGTGTAAACATATAAATTCAAATTTAATATTTTAACTAATTATTATACTCTTTATTTAATTTTTATTAGAGAGTATACATCATAAATTTTCATGAAATTCTTACATCATAATGTTATCATTAAAATTTAGGTACATGTGAAACCATTTTTCAATTTTACACCAAAATCAATCTTCTTCAGAAAAATAAAAACATAACACTAAGATAATTTTCATTTTCTTAGAATAAAAATAAATTATATATATTAAAAATAATTCTCTACATAGGTGAATTTTTTAAAAACATGCGTATTTTAAAATAAGAATTTTGATGTGCCAAATTCAAAAAAATATAATATTAGAAAATCTAATTTAATCATGATGCTGTTTTTTATCCATGTAACTATTTAGTGTTAGTTTTAAATTATATGATAAAAAATTATTTTATTCATTTTATTAATTTATTCTTCTATATAAATGGAATTTAGTTTTTTATTGTGAAATCAATAAAACTGAGTTTTAAGGTAACAAAATTTATATTTCTTAATTACATGGACATGTCATTAACCTTTTTAAAATTATAAAAACCATATTATAAGTATTAATATTATTTTTTATAATAATAAAAATGTAATTAGAAAAAATTGTATATATTTTTTAATTTTCTATTTCGAAATTCCTCAGTTTAATATTTGAAGTGAAATTTTTAGAGTAATAAAACATGTTACCAAATATTATTTAAACCATTTGAAAATTGAATTATCCAAAATGTAATTAATATTATGTGTCATGTTATTATTTTTTTGGTAAACATTATATTTAAAAATTAACATTTAATAACTTAATTATCATGAAGATAAAAATATAAATAAAATAATGTAGTTATAAAATAAAACTATAGATTTAAAAAGAATCATAAATATAGTAACAATGATATGAACATATATATAAATAATATTGGATATATAAATTGGACATCATATAGTATAATGGAAGGTATTTCACCCTTGTCACCCTTTGGTCATGGATTGGATCTCCATGGACTCACCAAAGTCAATGAGTTCTCTCCTAGCTTATGAGTATCCCTTTTGCTAAAACTATTATAAAAAATTTACCATTTTACATGAACAATATATAAATATGAATAAAATTAATAAGTAAGTATATAAATCATTAGGTTATTGAAAAAATAAAATCATTTAGTATTTAAATTTATATTTGTGAATGAAAATTTATATAAAAATTCATTGGAAATCTTGTATGTTACATCCATATCCTTTTAACCAAATAACAAAATATCCACATAAAAAATCACATTTATACAACCATATCTCTAATTTATCCACATACTACATACGAACATATCTATCTCATAAATTCACTTCATGATTGAGTATATAGTCATGAAAAAAATTAAACCCATTCCCTCACCAATCCATGAATTCACCCACCATCAACCAAGATCATAACCATATCCTCATACCATTACATCCCTTAATATATTTATAAGATATATCACGGATGGGGGAGTAGTGAACATTTTTATCTTATGAAATTTTTATTTTTGAGAAGAATACAAGAACCCAAAAATATGTATTGGTGGTGATCATGTTATATAACTTGGGTGGTGGTGTGCATGAACAAAAAAATTCCAAATATGAATATATAATTTCACACATCCCTAACCTAAATTAAACTTCTATAAACAAAATATTATAGACTCAACCCTGACCATAACACATCATCATCTCTCTCACTTCTAGAAGTAAAAAAACCATATGTCTACATCACATCACCACTAGCTCAAATCCTGTATCTTCATCCATTCTCATATATAATATTCACTGTGATTCCCAAGGCCCACACTCCTTGATCTGATTCTCATAGACACATAATTTATAGACATTATTTCATACCAGCTGTAAAATCCAAGATATGAGCATGCTCAACTAAAAAATAAATAATTATTATTGAATTTATTACAACTAGTAGACCATTTGAGGATTAATTTATTAAATAATTAAGAAATATAATGAACTAATATATCCATTCTATTTCTACAAAATGGATAGTTTTTTCCATTACATATTTGAAAATACATAATTTATGATAAATCATAAACATATCTCAAAAATTCTTCTACATTTTCTATCCATCTAAACATGTCACATGTATTACATTAAATTATATCCTAGGGAATGGAAACATAATAAATGGATGAAAATAATCATTTAGTAAGTAAAACATATAACTAAAACAATCATGGAATAAAAATTGAATAAATATTATGGTAGGAATAGGTAAATAACATGAATCCATTTTCAAATGTAAACTAAAAGTATTATATATCCAAGAAAATAAATAAAAAAATGGATATTAATTATACCAATATCATACTTATGGAATTTATAATTCCAAGCATCAGTTATTTCCAATCAATACCTTGTTCCGTGCCATTTACTTTACATCTAGACCACAATGAAGGCATCTTATTGAATTGGGAATACATAAAAAAAATATCAAAACCTATATTTTCTCATGATATGTTTCAATTCAATAATTTGATATATAATTTATAATACCACACATAAAATTTTTAATTTAAACACATTCACTTTAATAATAAAGAAGTCATTTCATAACATTCTTCAAGGAACCCCTTACTCAAAAAACCGGATATCCATATAATGATAAATAATGAAATTAAATACATAATAAGTTTTAATTAGAATTGAATAATCATCATAATTTAATATAATTTACACATTTCAATAAAATGGATAACTTTATAATAAACCATCTGGAGGAAGAGGTTGGATGGTTAAACAATACATTGTTAACTTGACAATAATTGTCTGTAATGAACAAAATGATACATCAATGTATTTTTGAGGAAAAAATTATAAATTTTATGTTAAAAACAATATAATATGTCTTATATAATATGTTATGTTCATGAAATATTGATTAATAGGTATTTATCCAATGAAATACTGTAATAACATGATCATAATCCATCTAGAGAAACAAGGTCGATTGTTTCAATAGAACATTTTTCAAGAAGTGAATAATATTAATCAAATGGTTTATACGGTAAGAATATATATCCCATAAAAAATATAATACAATATAATAAAATAAAATGAAATATTGTACTCAACCTATATAATATAACATCAATGAAATATCACAACTTAATGAATGAAAATTGAGTTATGAAAACTCATCACTGTTAGGGATATAATTGAATTTATAGCCACATGAATAAGGGGAAATTATTTTGATATTAAATAACATGAATTTTAATTATTATTATTATAATACATCAAAGGCTACTAAATACACTATATAATGTAATTATGATAAAAAAATGTTTTATATCTTAGTGAATGAGAACTGAGACAAAGAAAATACCTTTTGGATTTAGAAATATTTGAATCAATACCTCTCAAAAGAGTGAAATCAAATTGAATTTCAAATAAAATTATTTAAAGATAATTCATGATACAATATCCCATATAGATATTATATACTGCATAAAAATATATAATGTGAAAATACTAAACATATATCAAAGAGAGGAATTTGAGATGAAAAAAAATTACCTATTATATTGACTTCTATGAATGTAGTTTATCTTCATATATCATATACATAAAAATCATTTTAGATTAATTTGTAAGAATAATTATATCTGTTTTCAATCATAATCTTTAAAATATTTATTTTATATACGAATTCTTTTGTTTTTCCACATTTTTTGGTTAAAGACTTGATCGTTTATACTAGTTTCATAATAGTAGTGTATGTGTTCATTATTCATTGGATGTATGTTATTAATAAATCATTAATGTTAATTTTATGCATAATTTCTAATTATTTATTTCATTTAAAACTCCTTCCCATGTGTCTTTTATTATTTATCAATGGAAATGAAATTAATAAGAATTAGGCTTCAATGATTCTTGATTATAGAAGTGTGTTTTCATAATTGAGGAATGAATAATGTATATTACATACCTATACTTAGAAAATTATTGTTTACCCATTTATATTCTATATTAACATTTGTTGGTCTAAGTGGATACTCAAGAGGGGGTGAATTGAGTTCCAATTAAAATTTCTGTTAAAATTATTTCTTTTAAAATCCCCCAATTTAAAAACAAAGTTAAACTGTAGTGAATCTATACAGAGTGTAAATATTCAATTAGTTTATCAAAGATTTATTAGGTCTCAGTTGACTTAATCTGAAGAATAAATTAACTTTTGAAACTAACTTACTGGTTTACAATAAGTATAAACACTTGATAATTTAACTATCAAATTAGCTTTAAAATAGTTTTTTATTTCAAAGTAATAAGAATCATAATGTAAAATATATATGTAATACTTATAGACTTAAAATAAAAGCACAGAAAAGTTAACAAAGAGGTTCAGTCTCAAGCCGAGACTTATTCCTCTCAACAATTTATATAAATTGATCCATACCATGGATCGGGGGTAAACAACAGTACACTACTATCCATGTCCAAAGATCTCTACCACAGTTCTTCTTGGGAAAGAAAAAAACAGCACACAGGCTGTCCAGGTCTTACTCAACCTCTACCACTATCCACAGTGGGAAACAAAAGAGTTATGGAGTTTGAGTGAGGATTTATGAATCCTCCAGTTTAGAACAGGATACAATGTGTGTGTAAAATAAACAGGGTACACACAATGCTCAAAATGTAAAGATAGAATCACTAAATATAAGTATGACTGAGTTTAGAAATTCTTTAGTGATCAGCAGTGCAACTCTGGACTCGATTGGTTGGTCAGAAAAGCTTCTAAGTCCTTCTCTGGTTTCTGCTCAGAAAATAGAGTGTCGTTTTCTTCTTGGGTTCTTGGTTCAGCTTAGGAGTTTGAGAGCATGAAGTATTTGATGTAGTCCTTATCTCAAGATGCAGTTTTTGTTCTCCTCTAGAATGAGTTTCTTCGTGTATGTTTAGAACTCTTGGAGTATGAAGGCAGACTTGTGAAAAATGATTCACGTTTGGATGTTGTTCAACTCTCATCTCTTTCACCCTTTGTGTATCTTCTTAGTTCATTGATTCTTATTGTATATATCCAGTGTGTTCTTCTTGTGTTGCATATCTGTCTGTGTGTATATGTCCAGTGTTCTCTTTCCATCCATTTATAGCTTTCAGCTTCGGCAGAAAGGAATAATCGCCTTTTCCATGGGTACTAGGTACGGTTCCCTGACATGCAACAGAATTCATTAAATAAAATTAACTCCATTAAAACCATCAAATGTAACCATTACCTAAATAAATAAATATTATGAAGAGTATAGGGTTTGACTGGTTGGTCAATAATTAGTAGCTGTTTATTGGTAGACATGTACAGTGGACTTTGTGTCGCATAACCTTCCTTCAGTAGCTCTTTTGAACTTTCATCGGTAGCTCATATACTGGTGACTTTAGTTCCATCGGTAGCTCTTTTTATCGGTAGCTCTTGATCCATCAGTAGTTTTTGATCCATAAGTAGTTGTTGCTCCATCAGTAGACTTACACTATCAGTAGCCTTCTATCGGTGGCTCGATATATCGGTGACTATACTTGTATCGGAAACTATCTGTGAACTGCCTCTATCAGTAGACTTCTTTCTATCGGTAGGTCTGGTCTATTTGTCTTTCGGTAGCTCAGTAGACTGGTTCTATCAGTATACGTACTCATATTGGTAGCTCTGGTTTGTGATTTAGTACTCATATCAGTAGGCTTACTCTATCAGTAAATACTGGTAGACATGCACATCGGTAGCTCATCTCTTCTGTCGGTAAACTTTGTGTCTGCTTACCGGTAACTCTTTTTATATCAGTGACCTTAGTGTATCGGTGAATCTGTCTATCGGTAGACTAAGTCTATCGGTAGACTGAGTACCGGTAGCTCTATACCAGTATCTAAAACACTTTTCAAAACACATCCAAATGGGTTAGAAGAACTTCATAACTCATATAAACATAGATAGACATGGATTAACATATCATAGGGATCATTTTAATATTATTATCATCTTGATCACAGATTGAAAGAATTAATATATATGAAGTCATTATATTGATATTATCAAAGTATATGAAGGCATAATTGGGATTGTCAAAACAGGTGAGGTCAACAATCTCCCCCTTTTTGATAATCACAACTTATGATATTATTATTTAAAAAAGTGTATTAGAGGTTATATAATTAAACTCAATTTTATCAGAGAAAATAGTATCTTATAAAACATATTTTATCAGAGATAGAATTAAATGTATCAGAGATAAAAAAAAAAGAAACCATGATATCAGAGGTAAAATTTAGTGGTATCAGAGAACTAAATGAAAAGATATCAGAGGATGAGAGTAAGAGAAAATGGAATCAGAGGATGAAATGTAACAGTATCAGAAGAGTAAAGCATGATAGATTTTACTTAGATAAAATTTCTCCCCCTTTCATTAATATCTCTCCCCCTGGGTGAATATGTATTCCTCTTTGATACTTAGATTATTTCTCCCCCATTTTAAAAGCTTGGTAAAGTATTTCCCCCCCTTTGTGATAATCAAAAAGTGGGAAACCAAAGAGAAGAGGAAAAAATAAAATAAAAAATATAAAAGAGATGAAAAAATATTTTCATTTCATGTTCCAGATGAGTTACAAAGAAATAAACAAAATACATAGGATTCCTATCAAACAGTCCAGCCACTTGATCAATCCACATCCTCAACGTGAGATTTTCCCTTGGGGTCAGAAGAGGATTCAAGTGGTGAGGATTCTTGTGAGGGATTAGGAATTCTGGAAATGACCACAGGAGGCTGAGCAACTGACACTGTGCCTGACCTGTATTGAGTAGTCCATTGTGTGATCATAGGTGTGAGGCTTTAAATGGCTTGGACAAGAGTCAGCTGAATTGGAGAAGCAGTAAAGGTAGAGGCAGGCAAAGCAGGAGGGGCAATTACTGGCTTAGCATCAACATGCAGAAAAGGAAGCAACAGATTTCTGAAATCCATAATGATTCATCCTCCTCTCTCCACAGCAGATATGAAGTCATCCTTATTCTCCATAAACTAGTCCAACGCCAGAGTCAATTCTCTGAGCTTGCTAACTTTCTCTATGAAGGCTTGATTGATATGAGGTAGTTTCATATTCTCAATCAGAAGCTTGAAATGACTGGTCATTTGGGTCTTTGTGTAAATTTTGGAGAAATTGGAGTCCAACTTTTCTTTAAATTCTTTTTGAGAGGCAGAGGCTTCTCTCATGTAGTCTTGGACTATCTTCATAATTTCTCTGGATGAATCTCTGGTAGAAAGACCAACTCTTCTCATCTTAGATTAGTCCACAGAGCCACTAGTTGAGGCAGAACCAAGCTCCTCTTTCATCATAGCTCGAAACTGATTAAAATCCATCGAAGGTTTAGATGCAAGAGAACCAATAGAGAAAGATATAGTCTCTTTGGAGATTTTGGTCTAACCACTGATAATATTTTGAACTTCGGAATCCTGGATTGTAATTTGATCTTTCATAGAAGTTTTGAAACCGTCAAATACTGAAACCATCTTGCTTACAACACTCTTCACATAAGCTAAGTCCTTATCTGCTTGGGATTTTGAGCACATGTAAGCGTCTAAAGAAACAACAGATTCCTTTAGAGCTTCAAGATCCACTTCAAGTATAGAAACTTGAGCCTGGTAGTCTTTAACTTCTTCAACTATTTCTCCCATAAAGGTTTACAAATTACAGGCAAGAGAATGTTCAAAAGATCTTTCCAACATAATCATTTCTTCAGCAAAACTCTGCTTCATTTCAGTAACTGAGGAACCAAACGATTCATTCAGCTCATCTTTTAAGATATCCATATCAGCCTTGGTAACCTAATCAGTAGGTGCAACTACTACAGATGCTCTTTTAGAGGCTAAACTGACCACAGAGTCAGACATAATTTATTTAATTGAAGATACCATAGAAACTTCTATTTTCTTTACCTCTTCCACAAAACATTCCTTAAGGTTTTTCTTCAGCTTGTCCAGGTCATGTACTCTGACCACATATTCAGGAAACAATTCAGATTCAACATCATAAAAAAATTTGTTCTATTTAGATATGCTTTATTATCTGAATCTGGATAGTCTAAAACACAGACTACAAAACCAGGGTCTTCTGCCCAATCAATAAATCCAACAGCCATGGTAACACTTCCAAACTTAGATTGATGCTCCCCCTCAATGGGTGCATCCTCAATTAGGATAACAACATTCACAACAACATTCTCAGCATCATTATCAGTAGGTCTTTCATCCTGAGGAGAATATTCCACTATCAATTCCATAACTTCAGTAGTAGGAGGGTCTTCCAAAGTAGGTAAGGGTATGCCAATCTCATTTGCTTCCTCGGTATGTACTATAGATTGTCCAATCACTAGACTAAGGCTCAAATCATCTAACAGAGATGGTTCACTCTCATGAACATCTTCTTAATTTTGTACATTAGCCTCTTCAACAGCCTCTAAAGAAGCTTCTTCCTTATCTTCTTTATGTTGATCTAGATTTTTAGGAGCTGGTCTTGGAGGCAATTCAGGGTCTCCTCCTTTCTTAGCAGTAGAGGACTCTTCCTCTTCTGAATCATCACTGTATTCTGGCTCTTCTTCATCAGGTCCCAAACCTGGATCCATCACATCCTTTGGTCGTGAAGGATGATTCACCGGATTAAACTTGTCATACACCCTCTGGTCATCATTGACCCATTCTCCTCTCTAAGGGATCTAATTTATTTTCATGTACTTACAAACTGTGGTTGTGATACAGAAGTTATTCTTCACTACCACTGTCTCATCTTGCGACTAAGCAACCCCTTTTACCTGGATCATCACAGAGATTAACTTAGCCAAGAATATGGCATTTGTCTTTGATTTCGGCCTTGTCATATCTTCCATTTGGAGAATCAGAAATCTGCACAAATTCACCTTTACACAATTTCTAAAGAGGTGCAGGAGATAGATATCCTGATATCTCAAATTGGAAAAGTCTCCTCTCCTCGTTATCAAGACATTTTGAAAAAATTTGAACAACAATCTGTTCTCTCCATCCATTTCTGCAGCAACTACTTGTCTTTGACTTCCATCACCAGTCAGCTCTTCCAAAGCAGTCTCGTAGTCAAAAATATCACTGGTAGGTGTCATGGATCTTGCGACATATCCAGATACTCCTTCATGTGGAACATTCAAGAACTCATCCCATTCAACATATGAAAATGACATCTCCTTTCCATTAACAAAAGAGGTTACTCGATTTTCATTCTCCGATTCTTCAAAGGTTACAAAATTGTAAAACTGTTTCACTAATTTTTCAAAGTAAGAACCATTGTTGTTCAAAAAACATTCTACCCATTTTTCATCATCACGAACTTCGAGCACTAAGTATTTTATAGGCAAAATCCATTCTACACACAGTTCATTTTCAATCACAATAACTCGATTTTGCAGATGAGGATTCACCGGTCGTCTCCTCGACCTAGTTCTAGCAAAACTACCACTACCACTTTCTTCTTGCTCGGTCCTCTGCTTCTTTGTTTTCGGCTCAACAAATTCATCTCTGACGGTAGGAAGTTTGGTTTTTTCCATCTCTAATTTGAGGGATTTAAGGTTCACTAATGATTCAGGAGCTAAGGTTCGAGGGTTAAGGTTTGAGGCTCAGTAGATTTAGAAGTAGCTCGGACTTTACTTTTATCATTTAGGAATCATAAAATAAATAAACAAAATGAAATAAAGTAGAAACGATTCAGATTCTGGTGGCAGACAGAAGTTTTAAAAAAGCGCACACATCGGTGAGAATCTCTATCAGTGAGGTTACATCAGTGAGGATTTACATTGGTGAGAATCTTACATCTGTGAGAATTTCACATCAGTGAGGATTTCACATCGGTGATAATAGATACCGATTGAGGTTAAACATTCCTAACTCATGTCTAATGTAACTTAACCGATCCGAACTCAATGGTTTAGTGAAAATGTCATCTAATTTATGTTTAGTGCCTATAAACTCAAGAGTAATATTACCCTTTTGGTAATGATCTCTCAAGAAATGGTGCCTTACATCAATGTGTTTCGTCCTAGAGTGAGACACAGGGTTCTTTGAGATATTTATTGCACTAGTATTGTCATAGTTGATTGACATGTTTTTAAAGTCATATCCATACTCTAAAAGAGTGTGTTTCATCCACAGAATTTGTGCACAGCAACTACCAGCAGCTATATACTCTGCTTCGGTAGTGGATAATGATACAAAATTCTGCTTCTTACTACACCAAGATACTAAGGACTTTCCCAATAAATTAGATGTTCCAGAAGTGCTTTTTCTATCCAACTTGCAACCAGCAAAATCAGCATCTGAATAACTCATTAACTCAAAGGGTTGTCCTTTTGGGTAAAACAAACCAAAGTTTACAGAATGTTTAAGATACTTAAAAATATTTTAACAGCAAGTAAATGAGATTCTTTTAGATTAGCATGAAATATTTCACACATACACACACTAAACATAATATCTCGTTGACTAGCAGTAAGGTAAAGTAAGCCTCCAATCATACCTTTGTAATTGGTTTTATCCACTGGTTTCCCAGTTTCATCTGCATCCAATATACATACTGTACTCATAGGAGTATCACATTCTTTAATACTATCCAAATCAAAATGTTTTAAAAGATCCTTTTTATATTTACTTTGATTCAAAATAATACCATCTTCATTTTGAAACACTTGACATCCAAGAAAATATTTAAGTTCTCCCACTAAACTCATTTCAAATTCATTTTGCATACTCTTTGAAAAATCAGTACATAAAGAATGTTTAGAAGATCCAAAAATAAATCATCAACATAGATTTGAACTATTAAAACATCTTTAGAAATTCTTTTAATAAAAAGTGTTGGATCAGCAATCCCTTTAGTAAAACTTAATGAAATAAGAAAATTACTAAATCTATAATACCAAGCTATTGGAGGTTGTTTTAATCCATATAATGCTTTAGAAAATTTAAAAACTTGATTTGGAAAATGAGTATTAGTAAATTCAGTTGGTTGTTCAACAAAAACATCTTTAACAATAAAAAATTTAGAAATGCACTTTTGACATCCATTTGATATAACTTGAAATTCAGATGACAAGAATATGCAAGTAAGATCCTAATGGATTCTAATATGGCTACAGGTGAAAAGGTTTCCTAATAGTCTATACCTTCTTTTTGACTATATCCTTGTGCAATTAGTCTAGCTTTGTATCTAACTATGTTTCCGGACTCATCAACTTTGTTTCTAAAAACCCATTTTGTGCCTATTGTTAATGTGTCCTTAGGTATGTCAACTAATTCCCAGAATTTTTTTCTTTCAAATTGATGTAACTCTTCTTGCATATCCATTACCCAAAATTCATCATTTATATCATCATTGACATTTTTGGGTTCTAATTGTGAAAGAAAGGCTTGACGTTCAACCTGGTTTCTTAGATAAGCTCTAGTTTGTGTCCCTCTTTCAAGATTACCAACAACAGCATCCAAAGGATGATTCTTTAGAATCCTTGTTGATCTAGTAAAGGTAGGACTAGAAATTTCAGGTTCATCTATAGGTTCGGGTTCCATAGCAGCAGATTCTGGAATATTTCCAGAACTGGATGTTTTTACAGCAGGTTATTTAGATTTATCATTAAGGTTCAGAACACTCAAATCTTCTTCATGATTTTCAAGAGAGGTTTTAGGCTCATGTGGATCAGTTTCATCAAAATTGATGTGAACAGATTCTTCCACACATTTGGTTCTTTTATTAAAGACTCTATAGGCTTTTCTAGTTAAATAATAACCAAGAAAAATTCCTTCATCACTATTAGAAGCAAACTTATCCAGATTATCTTTTGTATTAAGAATAAAAACTTTGCAACCAAAGACTCTAAAGTAACTAAATTTAGGCTTTCTATTATTCCACAACTCATAAGGGGTCTTCTTAAGAACTGGTCTAATTAAGACTCTATTAATAATATAACAAGTTGTATTCATAGCTTCAGCCCAAAAGTAAATAGGAAGGTCATATTCAATAAGCATAGTTCTAGATATTTCTTGAAGGGTTCCGTTCCTTCTTTCTACCACACCATTCTGCTGAGGTGTCCGAGGAGAAGAAAAGTTATGACTATAGCCATTGTGTGAGCAATAAGATTCAAACTCTTGATTTTCAAAATCACAGTCATGATCACTTCTCAGGGGTTTAATCTTATGTCCCCTAAGATTTTCTATATATTTGGAGTATTTAACCAAGTAAGAACAATCTTCACTTTTGTGAGATAAGAACTATACCCAAGTATATCTAGAAAATTAATCTACTAGAACATAGACATTGTGCTTACCATTTAAACTAGAAACTCTTGAAGTTCCAAACAAGTCCATGTGAACCAACTCGAGTGGTTGAGAAGTTGAAACTTCTTTCTTTGATTTAAAAGACACTTTATGTTGCTTTCCCTTTTGACAGGGATTACAAACTTTGTCATTTGGGAATTCAAGTTTAGGTAGGTCTCTAACTAAGTTCTTTATAGTCAGTTTTCTAAGAGAATAGATGTTGTAGTGTCCTAATATTCTGTGCCAAATCCAAGACTCTTTATGAAAATCATTTAAACAAGTAACATTTTTTTTAGCTAAAGTATTTAAATCAACTGCATAAACATTTTCATTTCATAAAGTAGAAAATACTAATACATTTTTAGAATTAAAAACATTACAAGAATCATTCTCAAATTTCACATTAAATCCATCATCACATAATTGAGAAATACTTAATAGGTTATACTTAAGTCCATCAACAAATAAAAATTTAGAAATTTAAACTGAATCAGTGTTATCAATTTGGCCTAGGCTGATGATCTTTCCTTTAGAATTATCACCAAAGGTGACATGGACTCCATAAACCTTTATTAAACTTTTGAAACATGAATAATCTCCAGACATATGTCTTGAACATCCACTGTCCAAGTACCATACCTTCTTGTGAGAACTCTTTAAGCATGTTTCCTAAAAAACAGATTTAGATAGGGAATGATTTTGGTTCCCAAATCTTCTTGGGTCCAGAAAGTTTATCAATCAAAGCTTTATGTACCCATATTTGTCTTATGGGTTTCATATAATTTACAGAATCAATAAATTTTGAAAGATAAACTTTATTTGGTCTATAGCTATGTGAATATCCAGTTGAAGCATACGAATTTTCAGAACTTGAACTAGCAGTATTCTGTCCAGATTTAGGAATAAACCTATTATTGATAAGTTGTCTCTGTCCAGGTTTGTAGCCTATTATAGTAGTGTATTTTGGTGCCACTTTCTTTCCTAGCATTGGAGTTAGTGTATCCTTTAAATTTGTAAACTTCTCTAATTCTTTTCTAAGTTGCTCATTTGACATCTTTAGTTCTGTATTTTCCTTTAACAGTTGAGCATTCTTCTCTTTTTCAATAGTAAGTTCAGTTTTAACAGTAGCAGTGAGAGCATGCTGTTTCTTTAATGATTTGTATTTATCCTTAAGTTCATTGCATGTCTCTTCCAGCATATTACAATATTAAAATAAGTCATATTTAGACATATTTTCATCATTGTCTAAGTCACATTTATTTTCAGAATAATAATCATTTAGTACAGGGGAAACAGGTACCCCAGAGGTATTGGTCATGAAACACATGTTGTCGTGATTCTTCTCTGAATCAGAAACGTCATATTAACTTGTGTTGTCCTCTAAATCACTCCAAGTTACTTTCATATATTTCTTGTACTTCTTGTCCTTATAATCATATTTCTTTTTGACTTTTAATTTTAGACAATCAGCCTTGATGTGTCTTTTCCTTTTTCACTCATAGCAAACAACTTCGTCACTTTTATCTAGCTTTTTCCAGTCCTTCTTCCAGTGTCCCTTGTTGTCATACATTCTTTTGTAGTTATATTTCCTGAAGAATTTCTTCTTCCAATAAAACTTCTTCAATCTTCTGGCTATTTGATCCATCTCAGCAACACTATCAGAATCAGAATATTCACTGGTTGAACTCTCAGTATGTATTTTTATTTTCTCCTTGTATTTCCTCTTATAGGAAGTAGACTTAAAATCTATGGATTTTCTCTTAGGTTCATCATCTTCCTCCTTATTCACCTTTAGTTCTTCCTCATACATCATTAATTTACCAATAATCTATTTTACTGGCAGTGCTCCAATGTCACATGACTCTCTGATTGAAACAGAAGTGCCCATCCACCGTTCTAGCAGACATCTCAGTATCCTCACAATTTGTTCTTTAGCTGGAACAGCTTTTCAAAGTGAACTCATTGTATTGACTATCTCATTAAACCTGAGATACATATCAGAAATAGGTTCATCAGTTTTCATTTTAGAATTTTCATATATAATATTATAATTATTCAAACGCATTTCTTTAAAATTGGTTGTTCCTTCATGAGAAACACCAAAATTATCCCATATTTTATAAGCAATTTTGCAAGCAGATATTCTATTAAACTCTTCATCTCCTAAAGCACAGTACAGGGAATTCATGGATTTATAGTTATTATTATAGGCAGTCTTTGTAGGTTCATCCCAAGTTGTTCATTCGGTTTCTGGAATTTTATATTGAGACATTGTAGCAGTCTAAATATCAAAACACATACTTTCTAAACGAATTTTCATTTTCATTTTCCACTGGGCATAGTTGGTTCCATTGAAGAAAGGTGGTCCGTTAGTAGTAGCACCCTCTAGTATATTATCCATAACTAGATTTTAGACAATCGTTTTAAAGAGATAATATTTAGAACTAACAGAAATTTAAGATCTTTAAAGATGCAACTAAAATCACAGTTGAAAAACAAATTATTTCAAAAATCCTTGAAAAAAACAAACCTCTGATACCAAATGTTGGTCAGAGTGGATACTCAAGAGGGGGGTGAATTGAGTTCCAATTAAAATTTCTGTTAAAATTATTTCTCTTAAAATCCACCCATTTAAAAACAATGTTAAACTGTAGTGAATCTATACAGAGTGTAAATGTTAAATCAGTTTCTCAAAGATTGATTATGTCTCAGATGACTTAATCTGAAGATTAAATTAACTTTTGAAACTAAATTACTGGTTTACAATAAGTATAAACACTTGCTAATTTAACTATCAAAGTAGCTTTAAAATAGTTTTGTATTTCAAAGTAATAAGTAGCGGAATGTAAAATATATATGTAATACTTATAGACTTAAAATAAAAGCACCACAAAGTTAACCAAGGGGTTCAGTCTCAATCCGAGACTTAGTCCTCTCATCAATTTATATAAATTGATCCACACCCTGGATCGGGGGTAAACAACAGTACACTACTATCCTGGTCCAGAGAACTCTACCACAGTTCTTCATGGGAAAACAAACAATATCACACAGGCTATCCAGGTCTTACTCGACCTCTTCCACTACCCATAGTGGGAAACAAAAGATTTAGGGAGTTTGAATGAGTATTTATAAATCCTCCAGTTTAGCACAGGAGATAGTGTGTGTGTAAAATAAATAGGGTACACACACTGCTCAAAATGTAAAGATATAATCACTAAAGATAAGAATGACTGAGTTTAGAAATGCTTTGGTGATCAGTAGTGTAGCTCTAGACTTGATTGGTTGGTTAAAAAAGCATCTAAGTCCTTCTCTGGTTTCTGCTTAGAAAACAGAGTTTCGTTTTCTTCTTGGGTTCTTGGTTCAGCTTATGAGTTTGAGAGCATGAAGTATTTAATGTAGTCCTTCTCTCAAGATGCAGCTTGTGTTCTCCTCTAGAATGATTTTCTTCGTGTATGTTCATAACTCTTGGAGTATGAAGGTAGACTTGTGAAAAATGATTCACATTTGAATGTTTTTCATATCCTGTCTCTTTCACCCTTCGCGTATCTTCTTATTTCATTGATGCTTGTTGTATATATCCATTGTGTTCTTCTTGTGTTGCATATCTATTTGTGTGTGTATGTCCAATGTTCTCTTTCCATCCCTTTATATCATTCAGCTTCGGTATAAAAGAATAATCGCCTTTTGCATGGGTACTAGGTACGGTTCCCTGACATGCAACAGAAATCAGTAAATAACATTAACTGCATTAAAACCATCAAATGTAACCGTTAGCTAAATAAATAAAAAGTATGAAGAGTATAGGGTTTGACTGGTTGGTCAATCATTTGTATCCGTTTATTAGTAGACATGCATAGTGGACTTTGTGTCGCAGAACCTTCCATCAGTAGCTCTTTTGAACGTGCATCGGTAGCTCATATACCAGTGACTTTAGTTCTATTGGTAGCCCTTATTATTGGTAGCTCTTGATCCATCGGTAGCTGTTGCTCCATCGGTAACTGTTGCTCCATCGGTAGACTTACACTATCAGCAGCCTTCTATTGGTAGCTCGATATATCGGTGACTATACTTGTATCGGTAACTATCTGTGAACTGGATCTATCGGTAGACTTCTGTCTATCGGTAGATCTGGTCTGTTTGTCTGTCAGTAGCTCTGTAGACTGGTTCTATCAGTAGACTTCCTCATATCGGTAGCTCTGGTTTGTGATTCAGTACTCATATCAGTAGGCTTACTCTATCGGTAACTACTGGTAGACATGCACATCGGTAGCTCGTCTGTTCCGTCTGTAGACTTTGTGTCTGCTTACCGGTAACTCTGTTTATATCAGTGACCTTAGTGTATCTGTGACTCTGTCTATCGGTAGACTAAGTCTATCGGTAGACTGAGTATCGGTAGTTCTATACCAGTAGCTATAAAACTTTTCAAAACACATCCGAATGGGTTAGAAGAACTTCATAACTCATATAAACGTAGATAAACATGGATTAACATATCTTAGGGATCATTTTAATATTATTATCATCTTGATCACAGATTGAATGAATTAATATATAGGAAATCATTAGATTTATATTATCAAAGTATATGAAAGCATAATTGGGATTATCAAAATAGGTGAGGTCAATAACCTTATCTATGTTCTCATAGTCATCCACGTCATAAATGTATATTATTTTTCATGTAGGTGGTTAAACTGACCCAAACATTCACCTACATCTATTAGTGAAAGATTATGAGGTGGTTAAGTTACAGCGTTATCTTAATAGATGAATTATGATATTATTTTGTGGAGGTGGTAGTCCACAAAATTCCTGAAATTTTTTTATTTGATAATGGATGGGGTGTATGAATAAATAGTGATAATACTCTTAATATAGTAACATTAAAATGTAAAAATTATTTTAATGTCAATATACAACCTTTTATAGAATAAATTTGAAAGAATATAAATAATATGAAAACTAATTAGTTGATAATACTCATGTTGGGACATGAATGTTTCATGAAGGTCTCCTTGGAAATGAACGAATTATGATAAATAATGGCGACAAGAAGATTTTGAAAGTGGAATAGGGTTCTAGGAGAAGAAATTATCAAGATTTTCACGAGGAAAAGTAAATTGAAGTCTTATCTTCAAGTGTTGGATATATTTACCTTTTATATGTGAAGGAAAGGGTAGTTTTGAGATTAATCCTTAAATTTTCAATATTATATGTTTAGTATTCATGTTTAAATGGCTGAAAAATTAAATATGAGGATTGGAATTTGATTTTGGGTTAAAAATCACCTCAACCACTCGTTTTTTAGAAATCTCTGATTGTTTTATTGGTTTTTATATAACTTTTTACTTTTTATCAAAATTAACTTATACTTTAGTAATTAAATTTTAAACCATTATAATTTATTTTAATAAAAAACTTTAATATTAACATACATACCTAATTTAATACTTATAACATTAAATTTTAAAATAATTTTATCAAATAAAATTACTAATGTTGTAAAAATTTATTTTTAAACATAATCATGAAAAAGGGTTTTTATAAAATAATGTTATTAAAATTTAAATCTATATATAAGGTAATATTATATTTGATAGTAATTATAATGACATAAATATAATTATTATAAAAAAAATAATGGATATAAGTCTTCAAATGAATTCTATTTCCAAATCTCCGTTGAAAATACTAGATTAAAAAAAGATCAAAAATAATTTTTATATTAAATGTAATTTTTAATTAGTTATAAAAAAGTTTTTCATATATTTTACATGTTAAAATAATATATATAAATGATTAATTATACTTTTAAAATTCATCTTTTATTACTTAAACTGGTTCAAAATTTTTTATTTCATATTATATAATGGAAAAGTTAAAAAAATATATGTTTCATGGAAATAATATGTTATGACTAAATTCGAAATTTTTAAGAAAGAACACAAAAATTCATAAAAATTAAATTTTATTATGAGGAATTAAAAAATGAATACAAATTTTATTAATTTTAAAAAAAAATTAATTCATTTTTAGTAATTTGAAAAAATATAATTGAAAACCTGTTTTAATTGGAAAATGAAATATTAAACATTTAAATTTTATTATTCTTATTTAATATCATTCAAAAATTAAATTATTGCTAAAAAATTATTAATATTAAACATAATTATCCCTAATCATATGTTTATTGAAATTTAAATATTTATTGCATTAAAAAGACTTGTTTTGATGAATTGTTTTAACAAAGTAAAGGATATTACTACTCATTTTAGGTGAACTAATTAAATTTAATTCAAATTAAAAACTGAAAAATATTCTATATACATATAATTCATAATTAAGTTACTCATGTTTGTCCAATCTATTTCAATGGATAGGTTTTACTAGTCATCCTCTAATATTTATATTTTATCTCAATACCCCATGATTTTATTTTAGTTCACTGTTATGTGTAAATAACGACATAAAAAACATTTAATATTTTTAAGTAATCATATATAAGAATTTTTTTGAGTTAAATCCCTAACACAACCACCCTAATTAAATCACTTCTATGCAATTTGACTAATAAAATTAGAGAAATTTCCATAGGGAACTCGTAATGAATCATACACTGCTACATGATCATGGGGTTATTTCAGATGAAAAAATAGATTTATCTACATGAAAAATCATTTTAAGATATTTATAATGAGATATAAGACATTACTAATATCACTTATAAATATACTATGATCTAAATCCATAAGTCATAACTTCCAGAAAACCCAAAAAATGACTTATAAAATCATCATTCCACTAGTGGTTTTTATTTATGACTCAATATCTATTATTTTAATAAAACATACTTGAGATATGACTCTTGAAAAACTAGAGTGAGAACTCAATATATGACTTATTAGTAGTAGTTTTATAAGATTCTATTTTTTAGATGATTGTGGGTGACTATCTCCCTTATTGGCCTTGGATTGTGGCATTAATTCGCATAAATCCAATATCTCTTGATCTGAATTAATAAATTTTTATAGATTCCCACTTATCATTAATCTTTTATTTTTTTTAACATAAAATATAGATGTATATAATTAATTCATGCTATATTGAAAATTTTATCCATGTGTCTTCACCCAATTTTCAAATATATGAAATTGAATAATCTTTTTCATCATCTTCATGTTCATATTCTTTATGAGACTCTATATTTATATTTCTTAGTGTGTATTGGACTTAGACTATATAAACATTGTTAAACATATTTCATGATAGATTATTTGGAATAATTACATGGTTTATCACTATATCTCTCATTCAATAGGGTGATTCATTGGGATAATCTCCACATTATCCCTCACACCCATGGTTCCTTCCAGTCCCAACCATTATAAAAACCAATGTCTTTAACTTGGTTTATGATCATTATAAGTGAATTTTTGTAAATAACCAACTTTAAAATTTATCCTCAAGATGTCTCACCTTATAGAACTATTATGTTAGAATGTAGATCTTACATGTAAAATTTTATCAGACTTTCTTTAACCTATATCACTCTCATTTTAACTTATTTCATTTTTAGCTCAACTTGGGTTACTTATAGTTGTATTCTATCATACTTATTAACCTAATAATTATAATTGAGATCCAAATTTATCATGATCATTTTTTAAATATTCTAAACCCATTAATCATTTAAATATATTCTTTTAAAATTAATAAAATACATCTTTAAATAATATTAATAATTCCTACAATCCCATAACCATGTATGTATACACCCTAATAGTATTCTATCAATTACATACATTTCCTAATACCATTTGAATCCCAGAGAAATTAAACCACAATGGGGTTTCTTATTATTGAAAAAACTAACTCTATATTTAACCCATGAATGTGTTAATCACTAATTCATAAAGTCACAAAATTATTAATAAATATTATGATCCCAAAAATTAGGGAAAAAGTTAAAAATATCACGGATTACTAATCAATAATAAATTTTAAGGATATCAATACTATCTAAATAACTTTTATTAAAATAAATCATAATTTTTTTTACCTCAAAAAATTATAATTTTAAAACTAAGAGTTTTTTACACCATAGTCATGCATTCCTCAATTGTTACCCCTATTAGTATAAACTTTTTATAGAATCATTTTCAGGGCCATTTATATTTTTAATATATGTTTACATAATTTTAAAGTAAAAATAATGAAGAAAATCATTATGTGTTTCAGATAATCCTCATAACTTTTATAATATCATGTAATATCATAAATAAATATCACCAACTTTTGAGAATAAATAAAAATTTAAATAATATTAGTATATAAATCACACTACCTTTGGTAATACATTGAAACTATTAACTCCATAAATGAAATATATTAATATTCTAAATCATCTAAGAAGTATCCCTTATTCAGTTATGAGATATAGTTGTTTCTAGAAACAAACCATTTTCAACTTCATTTTTGTGATCGTGTTTCATCAAAATACTAAAGTAAAATTGGTTATGATAATATCCAAAATAATTATATGAAAACATCAATTTGAATAGTTCTCCCCTTATGGAACATTTCTTTTTTACATATTATAATTTTGTATAAATTTATACCTCCCTTGTTCAATAATTGGTTATCCATTTTAATTTTTCTATTAGCCTCTCCAACCTAATTAGTTAACATAATTATTTAATTCTTCATAATGTTTTATAAAGAGAACATGATTAATAAATTGATATCCACTGGGACTGTATTTCCTCATGTGTAGTATTAGGACCAATAATCATGCATTAGAGTGATGATTGATTCAATGCTCATCTGATCCTTTTTGTAGTGATTACCCCAAGGTTCATCTGTTCCACAGTTGTATCCACAATCCAATATCCATGGATGGATGTATTTCTATGAAAAACACCACAATCTCTAGATTAACAAAACATATGGATATTATTTAATACTTAGACTTATCATAAATGTTTTAAATAATTTTTTACTATTATTATTCCAAAATTTCATAACATATACATGTCCCAATGGTTATATATTCCTTTAATATTATAACCAATATATTAACTGAGAGTTTATAAATGATATTTTCTTCTACAAATATTTTTTTATAATATATTATATATTTTTATTAAAATTAAAAAACTGATAGATATTTATTTAATTATACCTACTGTTTCATTAATTATCAATGAAACCAATGAAAATTAAAATCATTACGATTTGGAAAAAAATAAAAAATATATAAAATGATAAATTGTTGATCACCCCAATGTTTTAGATTCACCACCTCCACTGCCAACATTATAGAAGATAAAAATGTATATATTAGTAAACCAATCAACATCCTAGAAAATGAAAATCTATAACCGTGGGAGGAATTATAGTGAATATTGAGTGAATGAATTAATTACTATTTAATTGAGGTAATATGACATTTTTAATAGTAATGTTGGTGTTGGAATACTAATGTGACCACAGAAATATTAAACTAATCATTGTGAATAGTGGCATGACTGTTGGGAATAGTTTACTGATAGTTGGAATATTAATTTCACCTCATAATAATAAATTATAATATTAATAAAATTTATCATTGTTAATTGATGTAAATATAAATTCTATAATTTCATAAAATATCCTGATTAGAAAACTTAATGAAAATATAAAGAAATTTTTTAATAAAATATATTTTAAAATATTTCATAAAAATCCTAATTTCTATATAAAAATTAAAATTACCTATGTTATAAATTTATTATGGTAAAATGCATATCTCTTTTGAAATCATAACATCAAAATTTTCCAAGGGTTATTTTTTGGAATGTTTTTTGAATACATATGTTTTCATGTTAATAGTAAACACACAGTTTTTCTCATGACTGATGCATCATAAATTTAATCATTCCTGATGTAATAAGGAAATAATAATTTCATGAACTAATTTTTTGTCCAAAATATATATTATGTATTAAATTTTTCAGTAAAATAGAATACAAATAATTTCTAATCTTAAAACCCATTTTTGAAATCCAAAAGTCAAAAGTGATCCCAAAAAATAACAAATTTTTATTTATCTTCACATTCTATTTTAATAGACTAATTAATTTGAGTTGTAAAGTGGTAAAAAGTATTCAAACACATTAAATTATATTTTCATATGATTTATGGTGTAAAAAATTTACTATTACTATTATTTCCCTTGATATATTATTCCATTTAAAAATTTATTCTAAAAATACCCATATCCCAAATTATAAATAACCCCATTACCTCTCTTTGGAAAACCAATCCTCCCTCAAATTACATAGACAATGTTCTTCAAAAATCCTACCTATCAATCCATTTATAATATATAGAGATATTATGGATGAATCCAACTCCAAACATGAAGGGAGTTTTAGTGTCGTACAAGAAAAGCTGCATCGAGGACTAAGAATGTTTTGATCAACTCTTCTTCATGTTTTCATAACATTAATTTCTTTACCACAACTTTAAAAAAATTATAAGATTAATTATACATTAATTTACCTTTATATTAATTATTTTATCCTACTTTAAATATCATATTAATGATTTATACATATTTCAAGCTTCCCATTCCTACTCTCCCGATAATGTCTCGTAAATGGATGGTTAACCACCTATAGAGACTCTGCCATCTGAAAACTTTTAAATAACATTATGGATGGATATTATGAATTTTATATATTATATAAATAGATAACTACATATCATATAATATTCTAAAATTAATTCAACTTATTTGTAATGACTTTGAACAAAATTATCAAAATCGAGACAAAACAAGAAAATTTAATGAGAAAATCATATATAAAAAAATTAAGTTTCACAATTAGTGTTAAAAAATAAAATAAAATAATTTTAATGGATAAATTATAAAATAAATTACTATAAATCACTTATGTGACAATTTATTATAATCCTATGTTTATTATTACTAATGTAAAAAAGTGACGAAATAAGAGGGATTTAAGGTTAGGGGATTCTAGAACACAACTCCCTTTCTTTAGGGGGCCTTACCATCAAATGTCCTGACGACCTTCAATTTTTTATTATTTTCAATAGAAAACCCCTCTGAAGGAAAGAAGAAGGAACCCTATAGACATTATCAATATAAAACAATACACGACCCGAAGGTCTAGTTGGACAACCCTAACTGACACATGAAGTTACCCCTCCCAAGCATATGAACCTGGAAAAGCACTCCACCATTGTAAGGTTGAACATAAAAAAATTGTCTTGTGTAAAATAACATGCCTGATCCGATGACTGATGTCATACCCTCTCAACCATCCAAATCTGAAAAGCACTACAATGATGAAGACCTGCTCTGAAACCTCCTCTGAGACCTGATCCATGGGTTGAGTTCGAGTGCATCACCATACCAAAAGGCCTCCAAAAATAAACCATTCACACTTCTGAAAAAACAATTCTAATTCCCGCCATCAACGACCATACTAGACAAACTCCACTACCCTCCTCAAACACCCCTTCCACCATAGTCACATATTTCTAAAAGACATCCCAAGAGGCATGAGATCAGGCCATTGTCATCTAGGACTGGGTGGTCTAATCCCCCACCAAGAGTGTGCCACCAATGATGGGATCCGGGTCAACTTGAAATAGATGTGCCGCTTTGGGCATGAGTCTACTCCAATCAGAACCATAGATGTACCATTACTAGGTTCTGAAACCTCTCAATAATGATAATATAGTAAGAAATGGAAGAGAAGATCCAACGAGGTCAAACTAGAATATCCAAAAGATGATACATTCAGAAGAAAAAAATTGCAGCATACCAAAATTAAAACCCTCAAACCCTAGAGAAGGAGTAAGCCAAGACCTCCCCCCTTCTGGTGCCCTTCAGATCATACTAGATACCCGCACTAGATTGCACCAGATGAGCCGAGAAACCATGTCCACCCGACGAATACAGAAGTGTTGAGCACGCACTGATTCTAGGAGAATCTCTAGCCGCCCAACGGACCCAGACAAAACAACATCAGATCCAAGACTTGGAGCCTAGCGCACCCCAATCCTAGTCATCAATGGAAGTGGGTGAGCCATTTCGGGTAGTGAACTGCCACACCGCCGAGATGGTCTCACCACACGAGAGACCGACCACTCCGCCAGATCCATAAGACGATTGTGCATTTTCAAGAAGGGGAGATCTATACTGGGCTGGACTCACAAGGCATGATGACACCCACACCGAACTGGAACCAGGTGCAAAATCCACGATCAAAACCAGGCTGGAGGATGAAGTGGGCATTGAAACCTAAATAAAACCCTCGACGCTGTTGTTTGGGAGAGCACACCACTTTCAGACCTTCACTTACATCAATATCATTCTCCCCTTTATTTAGGTTACACCACATTCACACAAATTTCAGAATGGAAATTAATTTAATGTTAATTATGTATAATTTAATATTTATTACCTTTGCGTTCTGGGATATAAATTTTTTCACCGTTATTTTTAAAGAAAATACAATGATTTTTAAAAAATAAATTTTCTTTCTAAACAAATATTCAACTTCTCATGTTATACTTCTTATCCAAAGAAAAATAATCTTTTATTCTAATATGTGATGTCCCTTTTAGTCTTTTAACCCCAATTTTTATTCATGAATGTATTACTAATTAAATCCTTATGAAACTCATTCCATTCCATGTGTTATTTCCGGAATAAAATTTTTATAAGATCAATGTGGAATGCATGATTATGTAAATATTAGGATGTGATGAATGGGCCCATAATTATACAGTTATCCAATGTATTGGGTAATTTCATGCATCTCATGAGATAATGTGCATTATGCATGAACATGATGCTATATTTTTTCAGAATGATGATGTTATTATTATTCACATGTGTTGTGTGTGAACGTGATGCCAGATTTGTTCACAACTATGTGTGGTATTGGGCCACAATGATATGATGTTTAATTTCAATGAGTTGGAAAATTTTATAACATTAGCAAGTATTTTCCTCATTATTATGATTATGATTTTATTCTTATTATGTGATTATTATTATTATTATCATTACCCACCTTATATTGATTCATGAACCTTATTCCTCCAATTACAAGGGATCACCCTTTTCTTTTATGTATATCCTTATATTCTTATAACTACTAAATAGTATGTAATTGTTTTAGGAATAAAGAATAAGGATTAAAATAAATTTATAAGTTTTATTATGTAAAATTAACGTATTATCATAATTTTACCAAGATACTATTTTTTTCACCATTCAATTTATAACTATTATGTGGTCACATCGCTTGACAACTTTTATATATTAATCAATGATGTCTAGACCCTAAAATATCGAGTCATGGTTGGTATTCTGTACACATGGAATATTCTTCTACAATTTTCATGCGCTGATGATCTCATGGCCACATTGTTGAAGGGTATTCAATAGGGAGATGTTTCATATTTATTCCTTCTTAGATGGATCTATGATTTCCACTGGAAACATGAACACCCTGCTACAGAATTTTGGATATTTTTTATAGTTATTCCCCTTTATTTTTAAAATCCCACAATTCTTATATATTGGGTAATAAAATCGGGATATTTCAGGTCTTTGATGAGTTTTATATCCTTGTTTAATTATATTTCACCTCGCATATGTGTGAGTGTTTACATCTCAAACAGTTTATTGATGATTTTTGGATCAATGTTGGTGAATAGAATATTTTCCATCAAAAAGTGGTATTTGTGAACTGGTTTGATTTCTTCTTGTCATGATTTTTCTAGGGTCACCTACAGAATGATTTTCTCTCTTCTTAGAGTTAATTCCAAAATGTGAGATTCTCTATTATTTCAAAAGATCTTGCAGTTCATGATTTGTGTCATTGGTAGGAGAACAAACTGATTATTTTTTATTCTTAGGCATCTGATAATTAATCTTTTTTAAGGTGTGATGTGGTTGGAACCATGATATTATTGCCAGTGGAGGGAGAGGCTTAGCTCATCTCTTCTTCTAATTCTCTTTTTTTCCCAGAATTTTATTGGTTGGGGGTGTGTAATATATGAGTATGCTCATAGTGTTCGTCAGATCTCACTCCCCTTTACACCATTTGAACATGATGTGGAACTAATATATGAAGGGGAATCTCTAATATATGATACTATCAACTAGTGGGTCTCCCCTATATCAGCATAGCTGCTGAACTAATTTTAGTTCCTGGAAATATCTATTTTTGGTGATTCTCAACAAGAAGGATGGAAGATGGTGGTCTCTAAGTGGAAAAAAGTTCAATGGGTCCTTGAATCATCTTCATGTTGTGACATGTGTCCAAGAAATTTACTCATTATTAGCATCATATGGAGAAAGGATAGTAACTAGACCGGTGATAGATTGTAAAATCATTTTTTAGTGCATAGTGTTGACTGTATGCATCTCACAGGTCATTATAGCCCATGGTGGAAGAAGGTGAAAAAATGAACTCGAGACTCATAGGGACACATGGTCATTATGGGAAAATTCAAAAGGTTTAAGGAATGTTCTTAGATTCATAATCCAATGTAGACATGTTCAAATAAAATTTTTGGGGATAATATGGAGTGTGTGGTTTCTAATGATAAATATTATAAAGAATATTACAATAACATAGCGTCACAAGAAGATGTACCAACCAAATATTTGAAGAGAATGTCTAAAATTGTGGTAGAAGAAAAATAACATTGTTTGTAGATAATTCTCTAGTCAAAATAAAGAAATTCCATAAGGATCCATCCACATAAACACTATAAAATAAGAATCTACCTAAATATAGGAAAGAATTATCCAATTTTTAATTAATTAAAAACAAAGATAATGGATCAATAAACTAGATTAAAATTTGGTTAGATGATTCAATGTAAATTAGATCAATATTGAGGAATACATTCAAATATGGGATAAGCCGGCCAACCATTTAAATGAAATAATCATGAAGACTCAGAAACTAAGGTAACTATTTTAAAACGTTGATTATATAGTGTGTTTGGTTCTAATAATCTCATCCTTTTCTTAAAAAATATTGTGATTACTTACTATGTTAAATGATCTTATTTTATGCCTTGTGAGGTTATCCACATTTCCAAAAAAGTTATTTTAAAATGAAAAAAAATTTATTTTTCTAGTCATGTAACTGGATATTGATACTTTTATGTCAAAATAACCACAGAAATTTAGTGGATATTCTGATCAAATTTTCAGAAAATAGTGGGTTTACTGAAATTAGAAGATCTTTTCGGCGTCACACTACTCTAAGAATGAGTAGTTGAATTTAACTATTTATCATTTATATAGAGAATCTGATCAATGATGGTAACTGATAAAAAACAACAAGATAAAGGTTGAAAGGGATGATTTATAGTGGGAAGATTATATGAAAATATTTATTAACAATTATTTCACTATAACTCTTTGAAAAAAATATGGAGAGAGAATTTATAGAGTTGAAGGAAAAGGAAAGTAAATATTTATGGACTATAAGGTAAACATTACAAGGATTTCCAGATATGCCTCATGTTTTATTATCAATAATTAAATTAAAATAGATAGATTATTTATTATTTTAGAGACATAACTTTTAAAGACACTAGATATTTGATAGATCTAGAGTTATGAAGAAGTTGTTCAATGTTATCTGAATATAGAGATGGATTTCTCGGAATGATCCCATGACTATGGAGATAAGAAGCAAAGAATGGAGTTTCAGTCTGGTGGCTAAAATGCAAAGGACAAAAGAGGATCCAATAACCAACATGTCAAAAATGTGGGAAGAATCACCCTCTGAGTTTCTTCAAAGAAATGAGTAAATGATTAAAGTGTAGGAGAGAAGGAAAGCAAGATCAGTAATGTCGATGGGACATGAAGATAATGACCATATTGATATAGGAAAGAAAAGAACCTATAATTTCACCAACCATTATTCAATGCTTTAACTATAAGGATAAAAAGATCTATGTAATCCAGTTCGCTAAACAAATGGTCTTTGAGGGTAATCAGCATCAAATACCATAAAATACAAAGGAGGAAGGGAATGATTATTCAATCACTACTGTTGATTTTGATCCTGAAAATTAATTCATACAAGGTATAAATCTTATTCAATAATTAATGAAAAAAATATTATTTGGTTCTGGTTCTACATATTCCTTTATATCACGTAATTTTTCTAGAATTTTTTCCTCAAATCCATGATACCTTTATGTAGATATATTTATAAAAACACCAAGTAATGTGATCATTATATCCCGAGTGTCACACTCTTCTCCTTTAAGAATATGTGTGAAGAATCTTCGAGTGAGGCTCATAATCCTTGCTTTAGTTGAATTTGATGTTATACTAGGCATGGATTGGCTCTCTTTATATAGAGAACCCATGAATTTTCTTGAAAATGAAATATATTTTCACAATCCAAACCATCCCATGATATTCAACAAATGAAATGAATATCATACATCTCCTCTGGAAAATACATTAATAGTGCAGGTGTTGATACATTATTAAGATGTATACCTTTCCCAATTAGTTGAGTGAAAGTATTGTATTAAACTAAAGGACATACCAATTGTTAGGAAATACATATATGTATTTAATATAGAGATTCTAAGAGTTTCTCTAGATTATGGGGTAGAGTTCTCAATGGAACTTATTCCCATATTTAATACTATCTTTAAATTCCATTACAGGATGTTCTATATTTATCTAGAGGAGTTAAAGAAGTTCTTGCAAGATCATTTGAAAATTGGGTTTGAACACCCTAGTTCATAACCATGGTGTATAGTGTGCTAGTTCTTCCCATAAAGAAAAATTATGGATCATTTTCCTTCTGTATCTGTTACCATAAGCTAAAAATATCATGATAAATAAAAATTATCCCATACCAAAGATTGATGACTTGTTCGATCAACTAAGGGGAGCTCAATTCTTCTTAAATGAAGTTATTAATTATTGATATCATCAGCTTAAAGTAATTAAGGAAGATATATAGAAGATAAACATTCATAAAACATATGGGAACTATGAGTTCATAGTGATTTCATTTGAATTTACTAATTCCCATGTACACATCATGGATTTGATTAATAGAGTCTTTAGAGAATACATTGAGTTATTATTTTTATTGTTTTTTGAGGATACTCTAGTTTACTCCAGGATCAAAGTGGTACAGAATAGAATATAAGGATTGTTATGGAGACATTATGGGAGGAGAAAATGTATTCATAGTTCAAAAAGGGTGACTTTTGGATGTAGCTTGTCTATTTAATGGGGAACATGATCACAAGTGAGGCAATTTATGTGGACCATTCAATGACAAAGTCCATGGAGGGGAATCTCTAACCCACTAGTGTAACAAAATTTTGTAGCTATCATGGATTATCTATGTAATACTAATGTTTTTTATGAAATTTATTGTGGTTTTATAGCCCACTAAGTAATTAAATAAATAATTGAATAAATAATTTGTGTACTAAGGAATGCAATAAAAGATTTAAGGATCTCACAGGGAGGCTAATCAATGAACCTATACTCACACTACCACCAAGTGGAGAATGTTTTTTGATATTCAATGATTATTTGATGAAAGGATTAGGTTGTGTATTCATGAAGAATGAAATATTTATACATTATTCCTCCTGAATTCTGAATATTCTATAGAAAAAACTACCAAGTCCATGATATGAATCTAGGAATTGTGATAATCGGCTTGAATATTTGGTGGCACAATCTATATGGTGAGAAGTTTGAAATTTATATTGATTATAAGAGACTAAAGTATAAATTCACCTATAAGGATCCCAAAAACCACAAATAAGATGTTTAGATGTAACCAAGGACTATGGTTTCACTATTCAGTACCTTTCAGGAAAGGCAACCATGTTTGTTGATGTTCTATGTAGAGAAGAACATGATACTCTATCTATGATCTAGATTTATAAATACCATATCTTAATAGTTATGGAAATGATGGATTTGGAAATCATAAAAGTATGGAAATAACCCTACCATACCCATATAACTTTCTAACCATTTATCCGAGAGAAGATCAAAGTGGCATAAATGAATGATTTGGAGATACAAAAGAAGGTGAAAGTATTATTGGAAGGGAAGCTACATGAGTTCTATATCGATGATTGGGGTGTAATTTTATTTAGAAAAAGGATTTGTGTGCCTTTATATCTAGAGGTAAATAATCTATTGCATAATTCACATATCTCACATTCATCAAACAATATTGGATGTATCAAGAAGTACTTTGATCCTTTATATCATTTTCGGTGGTACAACATGAGGAATGAGACAGAAGAGTAAATATCATTATGTTTTTTATGAGAGTAAGTTAAAAAACAATAACAGAATTCCAAATGGATGATAAAACCAGTACCTATACCCATGTGGAAATTAGATAATGTCACTGTGGAATTTGTCACTAGTCTCCTAAATACATCCAATAGATACCATGTGATATGGATTGTGGTGGATTAACACACAAATACTACCCACATAATTCTTATTAAAGAAGATTCATCGATAGAATAACATGAAAAGATATATCAGAATAATGTGGTGAGGGTGAATTGGGTTCCAAATTTAATCAACTATGGTTATGATCTAAGGATGACCTATAAATTCTAGATAAGTCTTCAGCACACTTTGAATACTGAATTGAATTACAGTATGACCCATCACACCCAAACTGATGGTCAATATAAAAAATACTATTTATATGCTCGAGGACATCCTGAGAGACAACTCAATGGAATTAAAAGGTGGACAAGATAAAAATATCACATTGGATGACCTCACATATAACAAAATATTCCACAAAATTAGTCAAATAGATCAATATAAAGCTCTACATGGGAATCCCTTGTAGAACTCCATAATGTTTCAATGAAGTTTGTGAATAAAGGCTACTTGGTTCTGATCATGTTTAATATATAATATATAAGATTCATGCCATCCAGAAATATATAATATCTAGTCAGAGTTTGAAAAATATATATGTTTACAACCATCAAAGGGACTTGGATTTTGAAGTTAGAGACAATGTTTTACTTCAAATATCATCATGGAAGAGAGTCATTCAATTTTGGAAGGAATGGATGAAAAGACCCTATGAACATTGTCCTATTTGTGATCCTTGATTGTATAGGTGAGTGGCCTATCATCTTTCACATAAATGAAAAAATGTACATTTTAGAGATGTGTTCCATGAATCTTTATAGAGGAATTACATGTTTTACCCCTCATATATACTAAATTAGGATGTTTTACAATTGGAGAAAATGCATTTCTTATGTTGAGAAACCTGTGGAGATATTGGATCACATAGATACAGTTCTAAAAAATAATACAACTAAACATGTCAAATTGTTGTGGGGAAACTGTAAGTATGAAGAGGTGACATGAGAGCTAGAGAAAACAGTGAAACATTAGTACCCTGGCATATTCTAAACTGACAATTTGATTTAATATTTTAGGGATGAAACTTAGAAAGGAAAAAAATTTGACAATAAATAGATTATAAATTATATTTTTCTCTTAAAATAATTTTTTTATCATATAATATATTTTATTATACATATAATGAAAAATATTCATACTAATTTCAATAATAAATAATCTTACATTAATAAGAAAATACGGCAATGAAAATTCCATAGAATATAATTAGGAAAAAAAATAAAATATTAAATCAAAAATTGGAAAATATAGTCTCCCCAATTTTCTAGAATCATAACCCCCACTACTAAAACTTTATAAAAGAAAAACAATATATAAATAAACCAATAAAAATCATAGAAAATGAAAATATATATCCTTTGGAAGAATTCAATTGAATATTGGGTGAATAAATGTAGTGTTATTTACAAGTGTTAATATGACTACTAGGATAGTAATGTGATTGTTGGAATAATATTTTTCCCAATGGAATAGTAACCTTACCATTGGGAATAATAACTTGATAGTTGGGAATAGTAACCTAACTATTGGATTTAAAATTTTACCTAAAAATAATAAATATTGATAAAAATATTATTTTTTATGATTAATTTAAATAAATATAAATATTAAAATTCAAAAAAAAAAATAAATACCAAGAATTTTAAAATTAAAGAAAATACAAGTACATTTAAAAGAAAAGATATTTTTAATTTATAAATTTATTCTGATAAAGTTAATATAACTTTTTATGTGACCATGTATAAATTTTATAAGTGTTTTTTAATTCATATAATGACTTCAATATTCATGTGAATACTAAAAATACAGTCCTTCTCACAACTAATATATCTTAAATTACATAATTCATACTAAAAAAATAACCTAAAAAATTTATATAACATTACATTTAGTATTGGTTAATTTTTTAAATGATTCATTAAAATATATCAAACTTAAATTCTAAACCTAAAATATAATTTTCCCAAACCTAAATTAAAAAAGTGATCCCTTAAAATAGCATTTCCTTTCTTTTCTGATTCCTCTTTAATAAACTAATGAATTAAAATTATAAATATTTTTTAAGTATTAAAAATAAAATATTATACTTATGCGTTATTTATATTGTGGAAAAAAACTTATTACATGTTTTTTCTAAATATATTTTTTTCATTAATATTTTATTCTAAAAATACCCCTCTTCAAGTATAAATAACTCCTCTCCATCCCACCGAAAAACCACTCATTCCACTCTTTTAAAATACAAATTTATTCAAAAATCCCGCCTCTCAAGTCCCTTATAATACCAGGGGATTTTATGGAGTAATCCAACTCCAATAACTATGGAAATTTTAGTGTGATACAAGAGAAGCTACCCGAAGGTATAAGTCTGTATTGATCAACTCTTCTCTTTTTTAAATTATCATAATTATTTTCAAAAAAAATCAAAAACAGAACTGATAAGATTAATTATGAAATAATTATAATTTTATTAATTATTTTAACTTACTCTAAGTATCATATTTGTGATATATTTATAAATATCAAAAAACCCATTTCCTGGTCTCCCGAAAATGCCCGTCAAATGTCGATTAAGAACCTATAAAAACATTTCCATGTATAAATTTATAACTATCATAACGGATGTATATTATGAATTATATATAATATATAAAAAATTAATTATATTTATTATATGCTTATCTAATAAATTATACACATGTCTAAAAACTTTGAACATAATTATTGAAAAAAAAATGAAAAAAAAATGAAAACATGATTTTAAAACAACTAATTTTTAAAAAAGTGTGTAATAAATAAGAATCCAATAATAATAATTGATATTTAGGGGAATAAATGAACATAATTAACTAATAGATATAGGTTTTAATAATCTTGTGTTTATGATTTAGTAATAGGAAAAGTGAAAAAATAAAATAGGAATTAAGGTAAGTGAATTTTCATATCCAACTCCCATTCTTTCAGTTTTCTACCTTTCACATAAGCTTTAGTATAGATATTCCTTTAATTTTCATTAAATATAATTTAATTATTTTCCCCTTTCCATAAGGGTATATTCATGTTTACACCTTGATTTTTGAGCCAAATACAATGATTTTCTTGGAGAGGTTTCCTTCTAGAAACAATATTTTGATAGTGTTGTGTTATTTCTTATCCTTATAAGAATAATAATTTATCGCAAATCATGTTATACTTTTTCATTTGTGAACCCAAAATTTTATTCATGAATGTATGATTTATGAAATCCTTATTAAACCAGTACCTTTCCATGGGTTATTTTATGAATACGATTGTTTTACATTCTCTGTAGCATGCATGGTTATGTAAATATTATGATGTGATGGGTGGGCTTGGAATTATATAGCCCTACAATGTGTTGGGTAATGTGATGTATGTCGTTATAAAACTTTTATTATGTGTGAACATGATGGTTTCTTTTTTCACAATTGTTATTTGAGAATTATTCAGATATTTTATTCATGAACATGATGCTATATTTGTTCACAACTACATGTGGTATTTGACCAGTATGACATGATGTTTCATTATAATGTACTACCACATTCCATTAATTTGTCAAATATTTCTATCATGATTATGACGATGATCATTTTATTATGATTTCATCATGATTATTTTTCTCACCCATTTTATATAGATTCATGACCCTTATTCCTCCTCCTACTGGGATTTTTATCTCACCCCTTTCATTGATGTATATCCAAAGGTGAATACATGAACTAAGAAGAATGTGATATTTTAGAAGTATAAATTAGAATTATTAAACTAAATTTTCATGTTTTATTATTTAAAAGTGAAGTGTTATCATAATTTTAAAAAAATTCAAAACCTTTAAGTTGTTGAATATATTACCATTACATGGTTATCTTTAAAATTATATAATATTCATGTAAGAAAACATGGGTTTCTATAATCAACCATAACATATCAACCCTAAAATTATCCGTAACAAATATCATAATCTCTAATTTTATCAATACTATTCCTTTGAAAATGTTATTTCTGAATTAATATTGGATTACTTAAATGGTTTTATAAATTTATTGCTCATTATTATATAATGGTAAAGTCATAATAATTACATGTTTCATGAAAACCTTATTTCTCAATGAAAAACCAAAATTTTCATAAAAATACCAAAAATTAAAACTTAATAAATTGTGATATAAAGAATTAAAAAATTATTTTAACTTTTATTTATTTCATGTTCAAAAATTTATATATAATTTTTTTAGTAATTCATAAAATAGAATAGGTTTTTTTTAATTAGAAAATTGAAATTTAAAATATTAAATATGATTTTTATTATTCAATATAATGAACCAACTATATTGGTCTCAACCAATTATTAATTTTAAAAAAATTCTCATAAATCATGTGTTTCTGGAAATAGAAATGGGTATTATGTATAAGATAATATTTTCAATATACTTTTCTTAATAATAAATTATCTTATTGGTTATTTCTTGTTAAAATAATTGAATTTAGTTCATATTTAATATAGAATGTATTTTCTAAATAAATTTTATTCACAAATAGGTTACACATATTCGTTCTTAGTAGATAAATATAGAGGTTTTGATGGGCATACATAAATATTTATATTTTAACCAAATATATCATGGTTTTATTTTTATTTGGTTTTGTGTGTCGAGAAAGTTATTAAACACATTAACATATTTAAATATAATCATATATTATATTTTTTGATGTTACATTCACTTTCTAATTAATTAATTACTATCAAATCTAAATATCATAATTTTTGCTACCTATTCATACATTCAATTCCCATTTCATTATAAACAACATTATGATTTACCATCTAGATTACATTCATTACATCATGTATATACTTATAGTTTTAAAAAATTATATTAAAATAACCATATCATAATTCATAATTCAATTTAATAAATCCCATATACTAATCAATTCAATTTTTACTTCTCATAGGACATTATTCCACTAAAAAAATAGACTTACAATTGATCATTTCATTTATTTGATTATTAAAATATTTTTACCATTACCATTATGTTCATAGATCATACCCATTAAAAATTATCACCAATTTATTATTCTTTTGCAACTCTTTGATATAAATACCTAAACATAAAAACATTTAAACATCAATGTATCAAGAACTAATCCATCCCCAACAATATCACAGTGACTATATTAGGGATACAAAATCCATATCATCTCATGAAAAATCCATTTATTATAATTATAAATACATATTGATCATAAAATTCCATCTCATAATAACCACATAAAACTATCACCTCAATGACAACAATTTATCATCATCCATCGATAACAAAAAATCAATTCTTGTACAAAGCACCACGAAACGTTTCAAAAAAAACTCTTATAATAATGGGAAAAAATATAATATTAGTAACAGAATCATTATAGTAAAAAAATTAATTACTAATTAAAAAAAATATAATTTTTCAAATTGAAACTAGATTTAATTTATATTAAATAATTTATACGCAAAAAAAATATATTAGTTATATTATTTCAAATTATATAATCATATACATTCATTATGATGGTAAAATATTATGGAAATGACAAATGAAATAATAATAATAATAATATGATATAAAAATACATATCAATCAATATAATAAATAACATAATACCAATATTAGGAAAACATATAAATAACACATGTTATTGAATAAATCCTTTCAATTCAGTAATCCATTTCATTTTCTTAAAAGGTTAATTCCAAACATCTACCCAATGAATGTATAAGAATAATAATTCAAAATTTAGCACATAATATAGAGAATAGAGATATCAAATCCACTACCTAAACTAACCCATATATATATTAACTATAAACCATAAATTTTAGACCACAACCCCTATCATGGTTTAATTAATTGAAATAATATACATTAGATATAGAAAAAATGAATAAAATAGATTGAAATGGAGAAGAAGGTATCTAAGGTTGAAATATATTGATTTACTAAAAAAAATAATTAGATTAATTAGGAATTACCCATTAAGAACCAAAAGATACCTCGAGGTCATCTAGGGGGTTTGAGAGAAAAAAGAAGAAATTAGACGAAGAGATAGAGGTCAAGGAATTAATAATTGAAATTCAGCTGACACCTATATAGGATGATGAATCCTAAAAAACAACACAATGAGGATATTCGAAGAGACATATGAGATATATAATATTCAAAAAGGCATATACTATTTAATGTTATAGTAGTTCAACCCATTTTAAAAAATATTTTTAACTCTATCATGAAATAGTGTCTTTTGGATGTGGTTGATGTAACCTCAATCCTCGAATTGAGCCCAGAAAAACCATGATATATTTTCTATACTGTATTTCTTTGACATAGCCTATTTGAATGATTTTTATATATACCACTTACAAAAATAAACATTTCAAATCATGAATTCTAAAATGATAATTTCTATCTTCTCCTTTCTTATAGGTACACCACTAATGAACCACACCCATTGAAAATCTCACCAATATTTTTGAAAATTGTACATGACATAAAACATATCAAAATAGACATTTCATACCCAAACATCACAAATACTCAAAATATCCTTCCCAATATACCCAAAGCTATACCATGACACTCAATATGATATGTTCCTTCTCCAAAACGGTTGTTTTGTCCATTAAGAATATGAAAATAAAAAATTTACCCTTAAATCATTTTAAATATCTTATTTATCCCCTCCAACACACATAAACCATATTGTAAAGGGATAAGGATGTTTTGGGGCTATAAATTAGTGATGGGCTTGTGACAGCATAACTTTCATACACTACATCACAAAAATAAATAAAAGATATCATATTATGCAATAATTTCAACAACATGTTCATATTGAATCGTGGAACATTTCTATGATATAGAATTTCATATATCACAATAAATGATAGTGTGTATATATTTTTTTTCATATAATGTTTTTCTAATTTTTCTATTATTTTCATATTTGAAATGATTTTATAGTTCATAAAATTTGTGTAAAATATTAAATAATGGAACTTAAGAAAATGCATTTAATTTATGAATAATTCATAAAAATTATATAAATTTATGAATTATTTAATATTATTTATTAAATATGTATGAATAGTTTAAATAAATCAATGTTTTGATTTATTTTATTTATAACAATACTATAAAGTGTTTATAAGTTATAAAGTAAAGAAAATATAAAGTTATTATATTTATTTTAATAAATAATCATAAATTAAAATATTAAATGTTCATATTAGTTTCTTATTTTATAGATTTATTTATACCAACTGAATTATTTTAGTGGATAAGATCAACACTTAAACAAATATAAAGTATATTATTTTAAAGAATGTAAATTGTTTATATATATTTTGGATTTATGAAGTGATTTGAAATTTTCATTAATAATTGATAATATCAACACGTGTTCAGTAAATATAAGGATAAAATGAATAAAGATCATGAAGTACTATATAAATTGATGTTTATATTGAATAAATATTATGATATCATGGTTGATAATTATTTATTAATATGTATTCTCCAATAAAGATTAGAAAAAATTGGTGAATGAGTTATTGATTCCTTGAAGGGTAAAGAGAATTATATGTACACATTGATGAGTTTGAGAATAATTTGAATAGATTTGGAGCTATTAATATCAAGGAAGGATCAAATATATATGATATAATTATGGAAGTATATAATTATATGTTTTAAACAAGTTAAATTAAGTTAAAAGACTATATATTAGTGACATATTAAATATTGGAGGTTAAGGTGAGTTTCATGTGGCATGTATATTACTATAACTGACATCTCTAGGAATAATATGACGAGTTGGTTGTGAATGAAATAAATTAATACTAGATGGTTATTTTGGAGATTTACTAATTTTTATATAAAAAAATAACTATTAATGAAGCATTGGATGTTTTTGAAGAAGAACTAAATTGGTTGGGGAAGTTCTAGATTCTTTAATGTAATCAAATTGGGTTATAATATGCTCGAAATGAATTTAGATTTATTATAAGAAGATTGATATATATTTATAGTTATCTAGATTTTTTTATTTGTTTGAGATCATTATAAGTTTTTAGATACAAGTTTAATTGAATCAGTGTTTATTGGAAAATTATAGGGAAATATATATAGTTATATGGGAGTAAATATAATTTTTTGATTCATACATAAGATATCAAAAATAATAAAACATGAAAAGTACTTATGTAAGAATAAATTTGGGTTTTGTAAGAATAATTCTAGTAATTAAATATGAATATTAGATTAAATTTGGTGATATAGAAAAGTATCTCATAAAAAATATAAGAATAACCTTGTGATAGGTTAGAGTAACTCTAAAGATTCACAAAATACATGAGATTGAATTTACTGATATATAAGAGTAACCTAATTATTAATATGGTACATAAATCCATCACGATGTCATGTAGTATTAAATATCTGTTTTTATCTAGTGAAGTGAGATTTCTAATGTGAAGATTAAATAATTATCATCATTTAATAAATATCATAATATTATATTATGATTTATGACTTATGATTTCAAAATTGAAGAGTCTAGAATTATAATTTTTATCTATATGAAATATTTTTTCACTATATTTACTTGAATATCAGTGTAAAAATGTACAAAAATATGTCATTTAATTTTTGGAATCTTGAATTACAGAATACGATTAGTTATTTGGAGTTTTAAATTAATAATATAAATTAAATCATTATTGTTATATTTTTATAATAATTACAGAGGTTAAAAAAGAAATTCTTGGAATCCATTTATGAAGATTAAAGTTACGATATTTTTTTTGGATGAGTATTGGACCAATTAGAAAAAATTATTACAATGAAATTCATTTTAGGGAATTTGAAAATTATGAATATTATAAAATATCCTATTGATAAATGACACTTTTATAAAGATACGAATTATCTAATAAATGTGGATATAAAAAATAATAGAGATACAAACCTAATACTGCAGAATATATTTGGTGACAAGGTGTTTGAAGAATCATAAATGAGGGATATAGATGTGTAATTACTACTGAATATTTTTATACGTTAAAGGGATATTGGATCATCATTTCTTTATCAAAAGTTTCTTTACTTCTTGAGAATGATAATGAAATGGATGTTCCTTTTATGTCAATTTATTTATAAAACATAACGTGAGAAAAATTTATGATCTAGCATTATTTATTTTCACCAACTAGCTATTTATGTTCTTATATACAGAAAAATATCTATCCATTATGTCAATGAAATCATGAATTGTATATGAGATCTTGTGAAGAGAGTGTTAAAATTTTGGAAATATTTCTCAGGGTGGAGGATGGTACCTTCCAAATTTCATTTAATTTTAATTATAATGGAAATATTATTCTTAAAATCGGTTGGATATAACAAGGATATATTCATCCATATCAAGTGAGAACCTTGTAAATACCATTTTTTTCACTTTTTATTTACTACATTGTATGTGTTGGGTTTTGTTTGGAATTATTAAACTAATATATCTATCTAAACAGTTGTAGAGGGTTAAAATGTTTAAAGGAAAAATAATTACATAAAACATTGAATACACTGATTCACCCCAATGATAGAGTGGCTTCAATATTACCTTGACATCATATTTATATAAAAAACTAAACATGGATTTAATTATTTAAATGGTTTACATTTTTACTAGTTTTCTGTTTTAATTTTAATGAGTGTGTTTGTATTCCGTTTAGATGAGAAATATGAATTGTTCGTATTTGTAATGAAAATATAAAATCAGTGTAATTATATTATATATAAATTCCATTTTATTTATCCACGAGTTATAAATTGTTTATATTAATTCTAAATGAAATATTCAGTATATATACTGTTTAAATTTACGTATTTATTTATTCACATACAAAATAAAATAAATTTATTTTCTAATGAATGAAAGTATTAATTTTCAAATTTCATTAATTACATTAATAAAATATCATGCAATGAATTAAATGGGTTATTTACTGAGGTATAACATAATATATAATTTATTATGACAAAGGTTAGTGATTTATGGTTATAATTCAAATGTTAGTATTTTATTATATATTTAATGTTAAAATAGAGTTTGAACTATTCATAAATCATAGGTATTGATTAATTGATAACATGAGATCATATTTTATGAATTTTTAAGGGCATCTCATTGAATGTTTAAGAATTAAACATTTATGTATAGGTTTTTTAAGAAAATATTATGATCATTTTGAACATTGAAATGTATAAAATTTACTCATTTGAGGAATGTTGTGTCCTAGGTCGTTGTTTATAAGTAAAAACATTTTGAGGGTATTTTTTCAAGACTCCTATAAAATATAGGTTTGAGATTTTCAGTTTTTAAGATTATTCATTCTTGTTATCCTATTACTATAAAGTTTTATCTTTTCGTAGAGTTGGTGATAAATCCTTCTAAGAATAGTTCTTGTTGATTCACACAATTAAAGGATACCTTTATAGGTGAGATGGTGTGATATTCACTATATTTTACTCTTAAGTCACCAAAAGTGAAGATTCAATATCAATTGTGAGGCCGTTTCTTTATTTTTTATGTTATTCTTCTTATGAATGCCATGTAAAAAATCTTACAGATTCATGTTTTGCACAATTCTCGCAGTAAATTTTGGCAACGTTGTGTCCTCTGGAGTCATTCAATGTTTTTGAAACCTTTTAAAATAATTTTATATGGTTTTGGGTTGTTTTAAAAAAAATTATTTTTTGAAAACATGGATAACATTTGTTGTGGTATGTTGTTATCATTGTTTGAGATTTTTGAATGGTAGTCATGAAAATATTGTTAATATTTCTGATAATATACCACATAATTATATAAAATATCACTATCCAATATAGACTATATTCTTAGATATTTATAATTTTCTATATAGACACTATCAATATATGGGATATTATAGTCTTTATTATAGTATTAATTATATTTTTTGGTGAAAGACAATGGGAAATATAAAGATATCATCTTTATTGATTCATAATGTATCTAGATAGAATCTTATAATATCAATTTGATATATTTTATACCATGAATTATTGTAATATAAATAAGATATCCAGGCATGAAATATAGGTAAATGTATAAAAATATTACAACACATGACTTTCCAATGATATAGATTTTGTTATACTTGATATAATGATAGTGTATATTGATATCCATGATACAATATTTAGAAAATGTCTTCTATTCTATAATTTGGAATAATTATTTTATTTATAAAATTTTATTAAATTATAAATTAATGAGTCTTAAAAATTTATTTAATTTACAGAGCGTTCCCTGATTAAATAAAAAATTATGAAGGATTGAAATTTATTTATTAATTGTTCATTAATTAAATAATAAATATATGTTTTAATATTAAGAATTAGTATAAAAGATTCTCAATTTACATGGTATTGAATGTATGGTTCTAATGTAAAGAATTTTTTTTATTAAAACTACAATGTGATTTAAATCATTATTTATAATATATATAATTTGGTAAATATAAAGTGTTTAAATAGAATTTGTTTGAAATTATCATAGAATATAAAATGATATATTTATATTAATTATTTGATTAAATGATTTATTAAAACCACACTAATAATGTTTTGATGGTTGAGAGCATATTTTATATAAATTAAATATAAATTACATTAACATTGATATTTTTTATATTTTTAATATGAAAAATTAGGATGGATTTTATATTTTCAGTGGTTTATTTTTTTTATAAATAAAGCATTTTAATATAAATTAGATCACATATATACCATGTATATGTGAAATATGATGTTTCTACATTTATAATATAAATTTATTATGTTTATATTTATATTATATGTAAATTTTATATTCATTATCTATGAGTTATAAATTGTTTTATTCAAGAATAAAAAATATTCAATATATCTCATGCCCAAATGAATGAATGAATGAATTATTTATTTATTCACTTTTCTAATAAAATTTTTTTTATTATGAATGTGAGTAATAATTATTTAATTTTTTATCTAATTTTATGAAGTATCACACCAGAAATTCAATTATTTTTATGATTATATGTAACATAACAGTTAATTTATTACAATCGATGATAATGATTTGATGATCATAATTCCAAATTAAGTAATTTATTATAATTATTATTATATTTTTTTTTGTCAAAATCATGCTGAAACTATATATCACTATTGAGTATTGATTAATTCATATCATGAAGTAATATTTATGGAATTTTAAAGGTATTATAATAAATATTTTGGCATTAAAAATTCATATTAACATTATAATTAGGTAAATACAATGATTGTTTTATATGATCCCTCCTATAATACTTTCTCATTTCACCTTAAGAACTTCTAATGGATCACTATATAAGGAATAGAAAATAAATATGATTTTTACATGATTTTTATCCAATAAAACTTTAACACATTTAAAATTAAATATATCTTTTTCTCTTTTTCCTATAATGTTAATGTTCATGTATCCTATATTGCGAGTAAAAAATATTACATTGAATTGTTCTTGGTTATTAAGATAACTATTTGATACTTTTAGAGTTGATAAGACCTTCATTAACACTGTGGGATCTTCTTTAAACACTATAAGTGGAAATCCAACACCATCAACAAGGTATGTTGTTCATGTTTTATATTATTCTTCCTAAACCTCTCAATTAAATTTTTTTATTGAAACGAATTTATTAAAGATATTATAGTATATTTAGGAATATATTTAACCATAAAAACCTTCATTGGTATTAATAAACCTTCCAGGTTGTTTTGACTTGTTCTTAAATTTTATAATTTTTTTGATGTTTTTTAAGGAACAAAGATATTATAGGTAGTGATATATTAATATTACAAGATTATTTTTCAAATGAGTACATATGAAAGAATTATGAATATTGATCATATAATTATAGATAATGATATATGATATAAATACACATGATATCACCATATTAATCATATAAAAATTGTAACGTCCGGGTTCCGCAAGCCACCCAGAGGCGCCCCATACACGGTTGGTCACATGGCCTCAAGCGCATTTCTCCAAACGCCAGAGGTTGTGACTAGCAGCGAGGTCTTTGGGTGTGATAGTGGGGAAACTATGCCCTCATTGGCAGAGTAAACAGTAGAAGTAAACACGACATACAATAGCGGAAGCAATTAATATCCAACAAAAATGAACAAGTAAAAAAGTAGAAGACTGAAACAATAAACCACTAGAGCACATATGTAAATATGAAATGATTCACAATACATGTAAGAACCTGGTTCTTATTCTAGAGGTAAGGGTTTCTTCTTTTCTCTTTTTCTTAAGTGTTTTTGGGAAAATAAAAAAAATGGGGAAAATTCACAATTTTGTGGGAACACGCCGTTTACTTTTCCACACACAGTGTACTATGGCCATGTGGGATGAATACACAGGGTGTGCAGCCAAGCTGGTGATGAAAGGTGTAAAAACCGACTACATGCCGTGTAGTGGGTATTTACACACCTTGTAGTCAGTCGACAGGAAAACAGTTAGGCGATGGGAGCTGAGCGACACTACACGCCGTGTAATCCAGAATACACATCGTGTACTCAAGTCGATAGATGAATAGTGCAACTGTGGAAAGAATTCGTCGAAGGAAAAGTTAAAAAAATAAAAATTACAGGTTGTGTACTCAATAGTACATGCTGTGTAGTCTGTTTTTTCCGCTTAAAATAGGAAGTATCCTCCTCTATTCACAGAGAAGGCTTAGAACTGGAGGAGATCTCGGGAGGACAGTCGGAGCTTTGCAGATCACTCGATCGAGCACTGGGAATCCAATTCTACCTCTGTCGATCTCGTTGGAACCGCACAGGTGAGTTTTCCTCATCCTTGCATAGTTCTTCACAATTCTTCCTCTAAGGGAATTTATTTTAGATTGAATGAGTTTATTTTCACCTCAGATCTACTTCATTCTTGGGAATTTTGAGGATCGTCGATCACGTATATCGATCAGGGGAGATTGAGGTAGGTGGTCTAGTGTTTATTTCCAACTGCTATGCTGAATTTGTGTACTGTTTTGATACGCGCCCATGAATGGGTTGTCATATGGCTGAGACCTTTCATAATTAAATACCTAGAATTTCATATGTAGTTTAATGAACATGTATAACTATTATTTGGGATCACTTCTTGGATTGAGGACCACCCCAGGGGTGCGTTCCTCTGTTTAGCCGTTTGGCCGAGATACCCGACGGTATGCCATGTTTATATTGAGGATTAATTTTTCCTTGAAAATATTTGTTTATAAGATTTCTTGTTATGCTTTGGGCTCGGCCCTGTTACTTGTTCATGAGGGAAGTGTTTTACTTTATCCTGAGGGCATTGTTTGTTTAGCATAAGGGCAAGGTATTATATTGGCCTGAGGGCGTTGTTTGTTTAGCCTGAGGGAAATGTATTATATTAGCCTGAGGGGAAGCCTGAGGGCATGGTTTTATTATTTCAGCTTGAGGGAATGATTTAGGGTGTGTTTCTATTATATTACCTTGAGCGCAAGCCTGAGGGCGTGGTTCTATTATATTAATCTGAGGGCAATCATGAGGGCGTGGTTTTATTATATTAGCCTGAGGGTAAGGTTCTGATTGGCCTAAGGGAATGGTTTTGATGAGCACATAATATTATTAAATTGAATGGTTAAATGAATATTACAATGGAAATATGACTGGTAATGTTCGTTACTTTTGATCACTTCTAATTGTATTGCATTTACTACTGTGCACTATTGTTGCACATTTTCACTAACAGTTGGGCACGAGCCTTTGGTGGGTGCCTACTGGGATTTATTTCTCACGCCATATTTGGGTCATGTCGTCAGCCCAAAAATATTATATTTCTGTAGGTATGGATAAGGGAAAGGGTCCCTATACTGGTACATGATTGTTGTAGAGGAGTAGGAGAGCATGGGACTGAGCTTAGGCTTGTGATTCTGCTGAGTTCCTGTTGCACTATTTTGGTTTCATTTACTGTAACTTGTACATTGAGATGTATTGTATCATACTGTATTGTTGTGTAACATGTTCTAATTGTTTTCTTAGAACAAGATACATGTTGCATAATTATCTATATAACTTTTGGTTATCTTTTACTTCATTTGTCCATTTCAGTTGAATATTGTTTACTGCTTCCGCTATTGTATGTTTATATATTTGATTCTGGTGCACTACACTTTGACAAATGAGGGAATAGTTTCCCCACTATTATTCATTGGTCCTCGCTGCTTGTTGGAAGCCTATGGCATTTGGGGAAATGCGCTTGAGGTTATGTGACCAACCAGGTTCGGGGCACCTGTTTAGGGGCAACCAGATTCGGGACATTACAAAGTGGTATTACAGGGAGGTTCTTTTCTTTGACTTACTATTTGGAGCCTTAGTCGGGGATAGGAAGAAAATTGTAGTTGTTAATAAGCTGTTCCTGGGAGTAGCTAACCCGTGTACAGGGAAAATCCTGTCTACCTCATATTTTTAGAATTATTATAAATTTGAAAATTTTATAGTTGATTTTATTTTCACCGTTGGGTGACGCACTTGTGATTGTGATGTTTATATGTTATCCATGGGTTCTATTTAGTTACAACTCGAGGAGATGAGGGTATTTTCTCTCATGCATCATTTAGGCACATGCTAGAAATCACATTCCATGCATAGTTTCATGCCATGTAAGCGCATTAGAAATTTCATGTTTTTGTGCTAGAAAAGTAGGCTATTGGTATAACTGCTTTGATAAATACCTTCTATGTGATAAGGTATTTTTGTGTGATCATGTTGATAGTATGGACGCCAAATTTTGGTTTTTGGGGAGTATGGGCCCTCAATGACCGGAATTTAGTGGATCATTGACTTTTTTACTTGTGTATAACATGTATAAGATGCCAAACATTTATTCGCGGGGAGTATGGGCTCTCATAGATCAAAATTTGGCACTTAGGTGTTGTTTTTCAGTATTTTCTGGGTTCCAGAGTAGTGTATGAGCCTTACTGTCCGAAAAACCCTGGATACACGCTGTGTAGTTCCTTGGACACACGCTGTGTGTTCTTCTATTTGGGAAGAAAAGGTAAATTTTTGAGTACACACCATGTAAACTCAGTACATGTCGTGTAGTATCTTTCTGTGTCACAAACCGTGTGGGAGGGGACACGGGGTGGGGAAATGCTTGGGGAAAACACGTAGTGTACGGGATGTACACGCCGTTTAGTGTTGATCCGGAGTCCGCCCGTGTAACTAACAAACAAGGACGGAGGAGACCTTGAGATATAAACAATGTGTCCACCTTGGAACATGCCATATAGTATGACCTGGGGACCTGGACGTGTAGCTAACAAACACGGGTCGGTGTTGCCTCTTATTGAACATTTTTTTACCTCAGGGACACACTATGTAGTCTTTATCGGTGGGAGACCGTGTGGACTTGGCCATGTGGCTGGGGAAACGGGGTGGTGTACACGCCGTGTTCAGGTGTAACATGTCGTGTGGCATCAGCCGAGTAGTCGGCCATGTCACGAACGACACAGGCAGTTGGAAATTAAACCATACACGCCGTGTAAATGATATAAATGCCATATAGTCTTGTTCAAAGTGAGTCGTGTGGCTTATCCGTGTAGAAGGACTTGGGCAGGGAAGGAGAATTCAAGTACACGCCATGTATTTATAAGACATGTCGTGTGGTTGGGGTGTTACACAACCAATTTAAGTTGGGGTACACGTCCATGTGAACGGTTGTGAGAAAACGTTGTATAGTATTCATACAAGCCGTGTAGTCAAGTTTTGTAAATTTTGAAAACTTTTTTCTCCTGTCCCCTTGTTTATGTCTTGGATAATCTTGATCTAAGGTATGCGTTTGACCTGGTAGAGTCATGCCACCGAGATGACCACGCGTTTTTCGCCAAGAGAGCTGCAACGATTATACTCCATAGATGGTAGTCCATGGGCTACTAGTAGATCCTCTATAAGAGCCAGATATGGCTCCAGCCGTTATACAGGACACGGGCATGAATGCGCAGTTCTGTGAAGGCTTCATGCTGTTCAAGCAGGCCTTTCAGGGAGCACCACCGGCTGCCTCATCTATGGCTAAGCTGACTCGTATTTTCAAGCAGCATCATTCACCTATGTTTTCAGAGGATGGCAGACCACATGCTGTGGAGTCTTCGCTAGATTCATTATAGACTATTTTTTAGCATCTCAAGATGCCTCCATGGTGGAGGGTCAAGCTCATGACATATATGCTGCGTGATTCCACCAAGAGGTGGTGGGATGTTACCACTTATACAGAGCATCACAGAGATATAACGTGGGAAGATTTTCAAACAGATTTCTCTGACTTCTTCTTCCCAGAGACGCCGAGGGAAGATAGAGCTCGAGAGTTCATGAATCTGTAGGAGGGATTTATGTCGGTGATGGATTATTCTTCTCTCTTTACCGATATCCCGCATTTTTCACCCGTTTTGGTGGGTGATGAGAAGATGAGGGCCAAATGCTTTGAAGATGGTCTTTGATATGAAATCGGAGCACTGGTGAATGTTTTCAGGTTTCTTACTTTACATGCTATTGTGATACAAGAACTGATTACTGAGAGGAATCTGCGGGAAGCTAGTGGTGTGAGACAGGGCGGTTCGACACCAGTTTCTGGTACCATTTCTACCGGTAAGAGGAAGATACAGATGGAGTTCTCTCACAGTGGCAGTACCAGCTAGAGGAATGCTTCATGTGGCCCGATCAGGTGCTACCAGGGTGGTGGAGAGGGGAACAAGAGACCAAAGTGTCCACGTGACCTAGTGGAGTGTCGAGCTTGCAGCAAGATGGGTCATCTGCAGCGCTTTTGCAGGGTGTTTCCACCAATGGATAGTGAGAGGGGTTCTATGTAGATTCCGCGTACGGGAGAAGGACCAGTAACTTCTTACCAGTCGGGAAACTGGAATACATTAGGGCGTGCAGGCAGAGATTTTAGTCATGGTCGTGGTAGCCAGACACCAGGATCTCAGAGACAGCAGGGTGGGACAACTCAGGGTAGCCAGGCTAGGTCGCAGGGTTGTGGCACTGGGCAGGCATATGCAGTGCAACAGACCCAACAGGAGCAGGATCCTGGACCTTCTACTGTCAAAGGAACTATTTTAGTAGCTTCTGTTTTATCTTCAGTACTTTTCGATGTAGGTTCTACACATAGCTTTGTATCTGTGCCTGTTGTGGAGAGCCATGGGCTCTATGTTTCTTCTTCTTCTGATTTTATGACGCTAGACACTCCATTGGGGACTAGAATGACATGTGTGTGTCAGTGCAAGGAGTGCCCCCTTGAGGTTGGTGTGTGTCACTTTCTATAGGAAATCAATGTCTTAGATATGATGGCTTATGATTTCATTATCCGGATGGACTGTTTGGTACCCTTTAGAGCCTTTGTAGACTGCTATCGTTGTAGGGTGTGTTTCACGTCACTATAGGGCAGTGAGTTTCTATACAAGGGTGAGTGGGATGTTCAAGAAAGTCTAGTTGGACCAGAGAATCGTGGGCGAGGTGGAGTCACAGCCCAAATTGAGAGTTTATATCTGGATGACCAGGGAACCTGTCATAATTATTTCCCTCCAGTGGTTGATCATTTCAAGGATGTCTTCCTAGAAGAATTTTCAGTTCTACCTCCAGATCGAGAGGTGGATTTCTCTATCGAGCTTATGCCAAGAGCGGCACCGGTGTTCATTCCTCCTTGTAAGATGGCTACACCTAAGTTACAGGTGATCAAGAGACAGTTAGATAAGTTACAGTCAAAGGGTTTTATTTGACCCAGAACTTCCCCTTGGGGTTCTCTGGTTCTTTTTTCTAAGAAGTTGGATGGTACCCTCAAACTCTGTGTGGATTATCTGAAGCTGAACCGGTTGAAGGTCAAGAATCGATATCCCTTTCCAAGGATTGATGGTCTTTTTGTTCAACTTTGAGGTGTAAAAGTGTTCTCGAAGATTGACTTGAGATCCATATATCATCATTTGCATGTGAGACCATATGATATACCTCTCACTGCCTTCAGAAGTAGGTGTGGTCTATATGAGTACTTGGTTATGATGTTCGGACTCACGAACGTGCTAGCAGTTTTCATGGCTCTGATGAATCGTGTGTTCCATCCTTATCTGGATTCTTTTGTGGTAGTATTCATAGACGATATCTTGGTGTACTCACACACTCGACACGAACATGCCACCCATCTTGTGATCATGTTGAGTACACTGAGAGAGCATCGACTATATGTTATGCTCTCAAAGTGTCACTTTGGATGGACCAAATTCACTTCCTAGGTCATATCATCTCAAGGACAGGAGTTGCAGTAGAACCAGAGAAGTTGAGAGTAGTAGTTTCCTGGGAGCATCCTATGAACATGTTTGAGATACAACGTTTCTTGGGGCTGGCTGGTTATTATAGACACTTCATCCACGACTTCTCCCGCTTAGCAGCACCATTGACGGGTTTGACTAAGAAGGGTGGGAAGTTTGTTTGGACAGAATCTTGTGAAATAGCCTTTCAGGAACTGAAGGGAAGGTTGACATCAACACTAATCCTGATACTCCCGGAGCATGGGAAGAGCTATACAATTTACTGTGATGCATTAGGTATTGGTCTGGGAGCTATGTTGATCCAGGGTGATCGAGTTTTTATGTACATGTCTCGGTAGTTGAGGCCACATGAGAGGAATTACCTGACGCATGACTTCGATTTGGCTGCAGTTGTTCATGCGTTATGATGTTGGAGACATTATCTCTTGGGAGAGAATTTTGTGGTTTTCACCAACCCCAAAAGTCTCAAGTATATATTTACTCAACGTGACTTGAATCTGATGCAGCTAAGGTGGGTCAAATACCTACAGTCCTTAGATTTTGAGCTTTTCTATACACCTGGTAAGGTTAACACATTTGCTGATGCACTGAGCAAGAAGACTCGGATACATGTAGTTCATGAGGCCAGTGGTGTGTGGAAACTAATCACTTTGTTCTCTGAGATGCATTTGGAGGTGCACGATAGTCAGGTGAAAACCTATATTTCATCTTTAGCTGTAACATATACCCTCCTAGATAGAGTGAGGATGAGACAACTATCTGATTTAGAAGGCCTAGTTCTATGGGAGTTGCTGGCAAGTGAGGACCCTCTTCCTAGTTGGATGATAGGCGATGATGTGGTACTGCATTTCCATGTATGAGTGTGGGTTTCTGGGGATATACGCGAGGAGTTGATGCAGAAGTTTCATGCCTCATCTTGGGTAGTTCATCCTGGAGTTACCAAGATGTACCGTGACATGATACGTCAGTATTGGTGGCCGGGTATGAAGATACAAGTAGCTAGTTTTGTTACGAGATGTTGCACCTGTTAGTAGGTGAAGACGGATCATCAGAGGTCAACCAGACTGTTATAGAAGTTACCCATTCCAGAGTGGAAATGATATGATGTCCCGATGGACTTCGTGACTGGGTTGCTGAGGTCACCTCGAGGCAATGATTCCATGTGGGTTGTTGTGGACAGACTCACGAAGGTAGCTCACTTTTATCAGATCAAGGAGAACTTCGGTGTTGTCGAGCTTGGGAGGTTGTATATCCGAGAGGTCATACATCTCCATAGGGTCCCTCGTTCTATCGTTTCATATAGGGACACCCGTTTTATGTCGCGTTTCTGGAAGAGTTTTCAGAGGGCACTGGGTACACAGGTGCTTCTGAGCACAGCTTACCACCCTCAGACCGATGGTCAGTCAGAGCGTACGATACAAGTGCTGGAGGGCATGCTGTGAGCATGCATCCTAGACTTTGGGGGCTCCTGGTAGAAGTAGATACCCCTAGTCGAGTTTTCCTATAATAATAGTTTTCAGGAAACTATTGAGATGGAGCCTTACGAGGCTTTATATGGTAGGACATGTTGATCAACCTTGTACTGGATAGAGGTAGGTGATGTAGTTTTACTGGGACCACGTCTCGTGAAGGAGACTTCTGATCAGGTCTAGTTGATTCAGAAGAAAATGGCTACCAAACATTCTCGTCAGAAATCTTATGATGATTGCTGAAGACGACCCATAGAGTTCGTGATCGAGGATTAGGTATTCTTTCATGTTTTAATGAGGTTTGTACATAGGCGGATCAGGAGACATGGTAAATTTTCACCCAAGGTATGTGGGGCCATTTGAGATTCTAGAGAGAGTCGTGTCGGTCGTCTATCGGTTGCACTTACCACAGAGGTACCGGTCCATGGATGACATCTTCTATGAATCTTAGTTGTGCCATTATCATTCAGACACGTCTCAGGTCTTTCAGCCAGAGGAAGGTTGAGCATCAGATTAATGTGTCCTTTGAGGAGCATATAATTCGTATCATGGATAGGAGCACGAAGGTTCTCTAAGGCCGGTCAGTTCCTATCATACGGGTGCTATGGCAGCATGGTTGAGTGTAGGATGAAACCTGGGAGCGAGAGACCGATTTATGTGCTCAGTGGCCAGAGTTGTTCTGAGCTTTATCTTCACCACCCTTGGAAGGGAAATTCGAGGACGAATTTCTTTAAGGGGGAAAGTTTGTAAGAACCCAGTTCTTATTCTAGAGGTATAGGTTTCTTCTTTTCTCCTTTCCAAAAGTTTTTTTGGGTACACGCTGTGTACTTTTCCACACACCATGTATTATGGTCGTGTGGGATGAATACACAGGGTGTGTAGCCATGCTAGTGATGAAAGGGGTAAAAACTGACTACATGTTGTTTAGTGGGTATTTACATGCTGTGTAGTCGGTAGGAAAATAGTAAGGTGGTGGGAGGTGAGCGACAGTACACGCCGTGTAATCCGAAATACACGTTGTGTACTCATGTCGACAGATGAACAATGTCTCGGTGGAAAGAAGTCTCCAAAGGTACAGTTACGGTGTGTACTCAATAGTACATGTCGTGTAGTCTGTTTTTCGCTTAAAATGGGAAGTAGCCTCCTCTGTTCACAGAGAAGACTTAGCACCAGAGGAGATCTTGGGAGGACGGCTGGAGCATCGGAGATCACCCGATCGAGCACCGGGAATCCGATTCCGTCTCCGTCGATCTCGTTGGAACCGCACGGGTGAGTTCTTCCTCCTCCTTGCGTAGTTATTGCCAATTATTCCTCTAAGGGATTTTATTTTAGTTTGAACATGGTTATGTTCACCTCATATATACTTCATTCTTGGGCATTTCGAGGAGTGCCGTTCACGTATATCGTTCAGGGGCGATAGAGGTTGGTGGTCTAGAGTTTATTTCCAACTGTTGTGGTGAATTTGTGTACTGTTGTGATACGCACCCATGAATGGGGTGTCGTATGACTGAGGCCTTTCATAATTAAATACCTATAATTTCATAGGTAGTTTAATGAACATGTATAACTATTGTTTGGGATCAATGCTTGGATCCAGGACCACCCCAGGGGTGCATTCCTATGTTTAGCCGTTTGGCCCGGATACCCGATGGTATGCATGATTATATTGAGCATTAGTTTTTCCTGGAAATGAATTGTATAGAAAATTAATTGTTATTCTTTGGGCTCGGCCCAGTTACTTACACTTGAGGGCAGTGTTTTACTTTAGCCTAAGGGCATTTTTTGTTTAGCCTGAGGGAAAGGTATTATATTAGCCTGAGGGCGTTGTTTGTTTAGACTAAGGGCAAGGTATTATATTATCCTGAGGTAAAGCCTGAGGGAGTGGTTTTAATATATTATCCTAAGGTCAAGCATGAGGGCGTGGTTCTATTATATTAGCCTGAGGGAAAGCCTGAGGGTGTGGTTCTATTATATTAGCCCGAGGGAAATCCTGAGGGCGTGGTTTTATTATATTATCCTGAGGGAAAGGTTCTGATTGGACTGAGGTCTTGGTTAGGATGAGCATAGAATATTATTAAATTGAATGGTTAAATTAATATTAAAATGGAAATATGATTGGTAAAGTGAGTTACTTTTGAGTACTGCTTAGTTTATTTCATTTACTACTGTGCACTGTTGTTGCACATTTTCACTAATAGTTGGGTATGTGCCTTTGGTGGGTGGCTACTGGGATTTATTTCTCACACCCTGTTTGGTTCATGACTTCGACCCAAACATATTATACTTCTGCAGGTGTGGATATGGGAAAGGGTCCCTATACAGGTACTTGATTGTTGTAGAGGAGTGGGAGAGCATGGGACCGAGCTTAGGCTTGCAATGCTACTGAGTTCCTGTTGCACTATTTTTCTTTGATTTACTATACCTTGTACTTTGAGCTGTATTGTATTGTAATGTATTGTTGTGTAACATGTTCTAGGTATTTTCATAGAACTAGAGACATGTTTCATCATTATCTATATAATTGTTGGTTATCTTTTACTTCAGTTTTCCATTTTAGTTGAATATTGTTTACTGCTTCCGACGTTGTATGTTTATATATTTGATTCTGCTACGCTAAACAATGAAAAATGAGGGAATACTTTCCCCACTATCAGTCCTTGGCCCTCGCTTCTAGTCAGCAGCCTCTGGGGTTTTGGGAAATGCGCTTGAGGTCATTTGACCAACTGGGTTCGGGGCACCCGTTGAGTGGCAACTGGATCCGGGATGTTACAAAGTGGTATCAGTGGGAGGTTATTTTCTTTGACTTACTATTTGGATCCTTAGTCAGGTATAGGATGTAAATGGTAGTTGGTAATAAGTTGTTCTCGGGAGTAGCTAACTCGTGTACTTGGAAAAGCCAGTCTACCTCGTATTTTTGGAATTATTCTGATTTTGAAAATTTTAGAGTTGATTTTATTTTCACCGTTGGGTGACGCAATTGTGATTATGCTATTTATATGTTATCCCTGGGTTCTATTTAGTTGCAACTCGATGAGATGAGGGTATTCTGTCTCATGCATCATTTAGGAAAATTCTAGAAATCACATGTCATGCATAGTTCCATGCCATGTAGGCGCATCAGAAATTACATGTTGTTGTGATAGTTGTTGTGCTAGAAAAGAAGGTTGTTGTGATAGCAACTTTGATAAATACCTGCTATATGATAGGGTATTTTTGTGTGACCTTGTTGATAGGATGGACGCAAAACATTAGTTTTTTGGGAGTATGGAACCTCAATGATAGGAATTTGGTAAATCATTGACTTTTTTACCTGTGTATAACATGTATAAGATGCCAAACGTTGATTCGCGGGGAGTAAGGGCCCTCACTGATCGGAATTTGGCACTTAGGTGTTGTTTTTCAGTATTTTTGGGGTTCCAGAGTAGTTTTTGAGCCTTACTGTATGGAAAACCCATGATACCAGCCGTATAGTTCCTCGGACACATGTTGTGTGATCTTCTGTTCGGGAAGAAAGGGAATTTTTTTTAGTACATGTCGTGTACGCTTAGTATATGTTGTGTAGTCTCTTTCCATGTCATAGACCGTGTGGGCGGGGACATGGGGTAGGGAAAGGATTGGAAAAAACACACCGTGTACCAGATGTACACGCCGTGTAGTGTTGACCCAGAGTCCGCCCGTGTAACTAACAAACAAGGACAGAGGATACATTGAGATATAGACACTGTATACACCGTGGAACACGCCGTGTAGTCTGGCCTGGGGACCCGGCCGTGTACCTAACAAACACGGGTTTGTGTTACCTCTTCTTGAAGATGTCGTGTATCTCAGGGACACACCTTGTAGTCCTTATCGGTGGGAGACCGTGTGGAATTGGTCGTCTGGATGGGGAAACGGGGAGGTGTACAGGCTGTGTGTGGGTGTAACATGTTGTGTGGCATCAGCCGAGTAGTCGGCCGTGTCACGAATTACACGGGTAGTTGGAAATTAAACCATACACGCCGTGTAAATGAAATACACATCATTTAGTCTTGTTCAAAGTGAGTTGTGTGGACTAGATGTGTAGAAGGACTCAGGAAAGGAAGGAGAATTCAAGTACACGCCGTGTATTTAGAAGACACGTCGGGTGGTTGGGGTGTTACATGGCCAGTTTAAGTTGGAGTACACGCCCATGTGAATGGTTGTGAGAACACACCGTGTAGTTTTAATACACACCGTGTAATCAAGTTTTGTAAATTTTAAAAACTTTTTTTCTCATGTCCCCTTGTTTCGGTCTTAGATAATCTTGATCTAAGGTATGTGTTTGACCTTGAAGAGTCGTGCCACCGAGATGACCACGTGTTGTTTTCCAAGAGAGCAGAAAATATTATACTCCAGAGATGGTAGGCCAGGGGCTACTAGTGGATCCTCCAACAGAGCCAGATGTGGCGCCAGCCGTTATACCAGACACAAGCACGGATACGCAGTTCGGTGAAGGCTTCATGCGGTTCATTCAGAACTTTCAGGGAGCACCGTCGACTACCACGTCTATGGCTGATCTGACTCATATATTCCAGCAGCAGAATCCGCCTACATTTTTAGGGGATGGCAGACCACTGGCTGCGGTGTCATGGATGGATTCATTGCAGACTAATTTCGAGCATCTTGAGACGCCTCCAGGGAAGAGGGTCAAGCTTGCGACATATATGTTGAATGATTCCACCAAGAGGTGGTGGGATGTTACCACTCAGATAGAGCATCAAAGAGACATAAAGTGGGAATATTTTCAGAGAGCTTTCTATGACTTATTCTTCCTAGAGATTCGGAGGTTAGATATAGCTCGAGAGTTCATGAATCTGCAATAGGGTGCTATGTCGGTGATGGATTATTCTGCTCACTTTACCGAGCTTTAGTGTTTTTCACCCGTTTTAGTTGGTGATGAGATGTTGAGGACTAGACGCTTTGAGGATGGTCTTAGATGTGACATTAGAGCACTTTTGAATGTTTTCAGGTTGTATACTATACATTCTATTGTGAACCAGGCACTAATTATCGAGATTAATCTGCGGGAAGCTAGTGGTGTGGGCCAGGGTGGTTCGACACTGGTTTCTGGTACTATTTCTACTGATAAGAGGAAGAGAAAAATGAAGTTCTCTCATAGGTGCAGTACCAACCAGAGGAATACTTCGGGTGGCCTGATCGTGTGCTACCAGTGTGGTAGAGAGAGTCATAATAGACCGCAGTGTCCACGTGACCCATTGGAGTGCCGAGCTTGCGGAAAGATGGGTCATCTGAAGTGATTTTGTAGGGTGTTTCCACCAGGGGCTAGTAATAGGGGTTCTATGCAGACTCTGCATGCGGGAGTAGGACTAGCAGCTCCTTACCAGTCGGGAAACTGGAATATGTTAGGGCATGCAGGCAGAGATGGTAGTCATGGCCATGGTAGCCAGACACTAGGATCATAGAGATAGTAGGGTGGGAAGAATCAGGGTAGCCAGGCAGTGTCATAGGGCTACAACACTGGGCAGGCATATGCAGTGCAATAGACCCAACAGTAGTAGGATATCATACCTTCTACTGTCAGAGGTACTATTTTAGTATATTCTGTTTTATCTTCTGTACTTTTTGATACGGGTGCTACACATAGCTTTGTATCTGTGCCTATTGTGGAGAGCCTTGGGCTCTATGTTTCTTCTTCTTCTAATGTTATGATGCTTGACAGTCCGTTGGGGACTAGAATGACATGTGTGTGTTAGTTCAAGGAGTTCCCCATTGAGGTTGGTGGGTGTCACTTTCTATGGGACCTCTATGTTTTAGATATTGAGACTTATGATGTCATTCTCGGGATGGACTGGTTGGTACCCTTTAGAGCCTTTGTATACTTCTACCGTCATAAGGTGTGTTTCACATCACTAGAGGGTGGAGAGGTTCTATACAAGGGCCAGTGGGATGTTCAGGAAAGTCGAGATGGACCAGAGCATCGTGGGTGAGGTGGAGTCATAGCCCAGATTGCGAGTTTATATCTGAATGACTAGGGAACTTGTCAGAAGGATTTCCTTCCAGTGGTTTATTGTTTCAGGTATGTATTCTCAGACGAATTTTCAGGTCTACCTTTGGAGTGATAGGTGGATTTCTCTATCGATCTTGTTCCCGGAGTGGAACTGGTGTCCATTCCTCCTTATAGGATGGCTACACCTGAGTTACAGGAGATGAAGAGACAGTTAGAGGAGTTACAGTCAAAGGATTTTATCAAACCCAGTACTTCTCCATGGGGTTCTCCGGTCCTTTTTGTGAAGAAGTCGGATGATACCCTCAGACTCTATGTGGATTATAGGAAGCTGAACCAGTTTACGATCAACAACCGATATCCCTTGCCGAGGAATTATGATCTTTTTTATCAACTTCGAGGCGCACGAGTGTTCTTGAAGATTGACATGAGATTCGGATATCATCATCTAGGCATGAGACCATCTGATATACCTCTCACAGCCTTTAGGAGTAGGTATGGTCTATATGAGTACTTAGTTATGCCATTCAGACTCACGAATGCGCCAGTAGTTTTCATGGATCTGATTAATCGTGTGTTCCATCCTTATTAGGATTCTTTTGAGGAAGTATTCGTGGACAATATCTTGGTGTACTCTCACACTCGACACCACCATGCCACCCTTCTTGAGATCATCCTAAGTACACTGAGATAGCATCGACTATATGCTAAGCTCTCAAAGTTCCACTTTTGGAAGGACCATATTCACTTCCTGGGTCATATCATCTCAAAGGAAAGAGTGGCAGTAGAACCAGAGAAGGTGAGAGAAGTAGTTTCCTGGGAGAATCCTAAGAACGTGTATGAGATACGATGTTTCCTAGGGCTGGCTAGTTACTATAGACGCTTCATCTAGGACTTCTCCCACATAGAAGCACCGTTGATGGGTTTGAATAAGAAGGGTGTGAAGTTCGTTTGGACAGTAGCTTGTGAAACAAACTTTCAAGAACTGAAGGAAAGTTGACATCAGTAACAATCCTGATACTCCCAGAGCAAGGGAATATCTAAAGAGTTTACTGTGATGCATCATGTATGGGGCTGCGAGCTGTGTCGATGCAGGGTGATTGAGTTGTTGCGTATGGGTCTCAGTAGTTGAGGCCACATGAGAGTAATTACCCAACGCATGACCTCGAGTTGGATGTAGTTGTTCATGCATTATGCTGTTGGAGACATTATCTCTTGGGAGAGAATTTTTTGGTTTTCACCGACCACAAAAGTCTCAAGTATATCTTTACTCAGTATGATTTGAATCTAAGGTATCAAAGGTGGGTCGAATACCTACAGTCCTTCGATTTTGAGCTTTCCTATACACCTGGTAAGGGTAACACAGTTGCTGATGCACTGAGCAGGAAGACTCGGATACAGGCAGTTCATGAGGCCAGTGGTGAGTGGCAGCTAATGGCTTTGTTCTCTGAGATGCATTTGGAGGTGCACGACAGTCAGGAGCAAACTTATCTTTCATCTTTATCTTTGACTTCTACCCTCCTAGATAGAGTGAGGATGAGATAGCTATCTGATTCAAAAGGCCTAGTTCTACTGGAGTCGATGGAAAGTGGGGACCCTCCTCCTGGTTGGACGATATGTGATGATAAGGTACTGCGTTTCCATTGATGAGTGTGGGTTCTAGGGGATATACGCAAGGAGTTGGTGCGGAAGTTTCATTATTCAGTTTGGGCAGTTCATCCCAGAGTTACCAAGATGTACCGTGAGTTGAGACGTCAGTATTGGTTACCGGGTATGAAGAGAGAAGTAGCTGGTTTTGTTACGAGATATTACACCTATCAGCAGGTGAAGGCGGATCAACAGAGGCCAGCCGAACTGTTACAGCAGTTACCCATTACAGAGTAGATATGGGATGATGTCGCGATGGACTTTGTGACTGGGTTGCTGAGGTCACCTCGAGGAAATGATGTCATGTGGGTTGTTGTGGATAGACTCACAAAGGTAGAACACTTTATTCCAATCAAAGATACCTTCAGTGTTGACGATCTCGGGAGGTTATATATCCTATAGTTCGTACGTCTTCATGGGGACCCTCATTCTATCATTTTAGATATAGACATCTATTTTATGTCTCGTTTCTGGAAGAGTTTTCAGAGGGCACTCAGTACACAGGTGCTTTTTAGCATATCTTACCACCCTTAGACCGATGTTCAGTCAGAGCGTACGATATAGGTGCTAGAGGACATGCAGTGTGCATGCGTCCTAGACTTTGGGGGCTCCTAGGAGAAGCATATACCCCTAGTCTAGTTTGCCTACAATAATAGTTTTAAGGTAAATATTGAGATAGAACCTTATGAGGCTTTATATGGTAGGTCATGCCGATCAACCTTGTGTAGGATGGAGGCTGGTGAGCCAGTATTAATGGGACCACGTCTTGTGTAGGATACTTCTGAGCAGGTCTAGTTGATTCGAAAGTGGATGGCTACCACACAGTCTCGTCAAAAATCTTATGTTGATCACCGTAGATGACCCTTAGAGTTTGTGATCAGGGATTAAGTTTTCTTTCATGTTTCACCGATGTTGGGACACAGGCGGATCAGGAGACAGGGTAAACTTTCACCAGGGTATGTGGGGACATTTGAGATTCTGGAGAGAGTCAGGCCGGTCACCTATCGATTGTAGTTACCATAGAGGTATCGGGACATGAATGACGTCTTCCATGTATCTCAGTTGCGCCGTTATCATTCATACCTGTCTCACGTCTTTCATCCAGAGGAGGTTGAGCTTTAGATAGATGTGTCCTTTGAGGAGACTCAGATTCGTATCATGGATAGGAGCACGAAGGTTCTCCGAGGCCAGTCAGTTCCTCTCATATGGGTGCAATGGAAGCATGGCCGAGTGCAGGACGAAACTTGGGAGCATGAGACCGACGTACGTGCTCAGTGCCCAGAGTTTTTCTGAGCTTTATCTTCCCCACCCTTAGAAGGGAAATTTGGGGATGAATTTATTTAAGGGGGGATGTTTGTAAGAACCCAGTTCTTATTATAGAGGTACGGGTTTCTTCTGTTCTCTTTTCCTTAAGTGTTTTGGAAAAATAATAAAAATGGGTAAAATCACAATTTTGTGGGTACACGCCATGTACTTTTTCACACGCCGTGTACTATGGATGTGTGGGATGAGTACACAGGGTGAGTTGCGATGCTGGCGATGAATGGTGTAAATACTGACTACACGCTGTGTAGTGGGTATTTACACACCATGTAGTCAGTCGGTAGGAAAACAGTAAGGCGGTGGGAGGTGAGTGACAATACACGCCGTGTAATAAGGGATTCACGTCATGTACTCATGTCGACAGATGAACAGTGCCGTGGTGGAAAGAAGTCACTGAAGGAACAATTAAAAAATGAGAAGTACACGTCGTGTAGTATATTTTTTTCACTTAAAATGGGTTTTAGACTCCTCTATTCACAAAGAAGGCTTAGAACCAGAGGAGAGCTCAGGAGGATGGCCGGAGCTTTGGAGATCACCCGATCGAGCACCAGGAATCTGATTCTGCCTCTGTCTATCTCATTGGAATTGCACGGTTGAGTTCTTCCTCCTCCTTGCGTAGTTATTGCCAATTATTCCTCTAAGGGAAGTTATTTGAGTTTGAACAAGGTTATGTTCACCTCAGATCTACTTTGTTCTCGGGTGTTTCGAGGAGTGTCGTTCATGTATATCGATCAGGGGTGATCGAGGTAGGTGGTCTAGAGTTTATTTCCAACTACTATGGTGAATTTGTTTATCGTTGTGATATGTTCCCATGAATGGGGTGTCGTATGGATGAGGCATTTCATAATTAAATACCTATAATTTCATAGGTAGTTTAATGAACATGTATAACTATTGTTTGGGATCACTGCTTGGATCCAGGACCACCCCAGGGGTGCGTTCCTCTATTTAGCCTTTTGGCCCGGATACCCTACGGTATGCCATGTTTAGATTGAGAATTACTTTTTCCTTGAAAGGAATTTTATATAAAATTTCTTGTTATCCTTTAGGCTTGGCCCGGTTACTTGCGCCTGAGGGCAGTGTTTTACTTTAGCCTGAGGGTAAGGTATTATATTAGCATGCGGGCGTTGATTGTTTTGACTAAGGGAAAGGTATTATATTAGCCTTAGGGAAAGCTTGAGGGTGTGGTTTTATTATATTATCCTGAGGGAAATCCTGAGGGAGTGGTTCTATTATATTATCCTGAGGGCAAGCCTGATGGCTTGGTTCTATTATATTATCCTGAGTGCAAGCCTAAGGGCGTGGTTTTATTATATTAGCCTGAGGGCAAGGTTCTGATTGGCCTGAGGGTTTGGTTCTGATGAGCATATATTGTTATTAAATTGAATGGTTAAATTAATATTAAAATGGAAATATGACTGGTAAAGTTAGTTACTTTTGAGTACTGCATAGTTTATTGCATTTACTACTGCGCACTCCTATTTCAAATTTTCACAAACAGTTGGGCACAGGCCTTTGGTGGGTACCTACTGGGATTTATTTCTCACACCCTATTTGGGTCATGTCTTTGGCCCAAACAAATTATATTTCTACAGGTGTGGATAAGGGAAAGGGTCCCTATACAGGTACTTGATCGTTGCAGAGAAGTTGGAGAGCATGGGACTGAGCTTAGGCTTGTGATGCTACTGAGTTCCTTTTGCACTATTTTTTTGTTTGATTTACTATACCTTGTACTTTGAGCTGTATTGTATCGTACTGTATTGTTGTGTAACATGTTCTGGATATTTTCTTAGAACTAGAGACATGTTGCATCATTATCTATATAACTGTTGGTTAGCTTTTACTTCAGTTTTCCATTTCAGTTGAAATTTTTTTACTGCTTCCACTATTGTATGTTTATATATTTGATTCTGATACGCTATACTTTGAAAATTGAGGGTATAGTTTCCCCACTATCAGTCCTTGGCCCTTGCTGCTAGTTGGAAACCTCTGGAATTTGGGGAAATGCTCTTGAGGTCATGTGACCAACCGGGTTTTGGGAACCCGTTGAGTGGGAACCAGATCCGGGATGTTACAATACATATCTAGGAAAGCATCCAAAAAGGTCACAATGATGGAAATACAAATAGTACCAAAACAAGTATAAAAGAAAAGATAAACAGCTCCGCATCATCGCAAGCCTAAGCTTGGTCCCATGCTCTCCTACTCTAAAGCAATCAAGTACCAGAAGTCGAAGGGATCTTTCCCTTGTCTATACCTGCAACAACATAGTCTGTATAGGCCCAAAAGCGTGGCCCAAACAGGGTGTGAGACTACATCCAAGTAAGAAACCACCCAAATATCTGTGCCTAATAGTCAGTGAGCATATGACAGGTAATAGTACAATAAGTAGTAAACAGTAATGGTAAAGAGTAAGCAATAATCAGTAAGCAGTAACAGGATGATATAAAACAATAATCAATCCACAGAAAAAAATCAGCAGTGAATCAAACAGGTAACCACAATAGGAACCCCTCTAGGAATTACTCACATTCAACCCCTCTGCTCCTATCCAAGAAATACCAACAACCCTCTGGGCAGTGTACTCAGCCTAACACCACTGGTTTGGTCATACAAAATTATAAGACTCTCTGGGGAAGCTCACTCTGTCAATTCCCCTTATAGTCTAGGGTAGTCAGGGACTCTCGGAGGAAGATCACACGGTCTAACCCACTTATAGCCCCAAGGTCTAGAAACTCTCTGAGGAGATAACTCGGTCAATCCTCTTATAGTATTAGGTCTATCACAGACTCTCTAAGGAAGCTCACTCAGTCAATTTCTTCTCTATCCTGGAATGTTTTTAAAGAAATTCAAGCAAAGTAAAGACTCTCTATGAGCACACTCGGACTATCCCCTATAGTCTATAATATCGAAGAATCTCTAGAAGATCACTCCATCTATCCCCTATAGACTATAATAACCAAGACTCTCTGGGAACCTCACATAGTCTATCCCTGTTAGTCTATAATATCCAAGACTCTCTGGAAAGATCACTCAGTCTATCTCTTATAGTATACAACACTAGGTACTCATAGTCCCATGCTAGTCATTGCATAATAATGATCCAAGGACAAAGTACACCTATAGAGATACTTGGCTGACCAGTCTACAACATAACAAACATGCCAATAATATCACTCCATCCTACGGTCACAAGGCATGGAAACAGGCATAACGGCCAAGGGCTAAACAAGATCCAATGGTCGTAAACAGAACAAGGCATGGGTAAAATATCCAAGAATAACAAATTATCTATACACATGATCAAAATACCTCTACACAAGCATACAAGAAAGGAAATAAAATAACAGGGGCAAAAAGGTAAACACGCAATACCCCGTTCACAGGTATTGGTGGAATTTGACCAAAAAACTCAAACCCATCAAAAGGTAAGGCACAAACCACCTACTTTGTTGCTAGGAGATAAATATAATTTGACGACAAGGCTTGATTCTCTTTATAACGGCGTAGATCTACGAAAACGCACAAAAAGTTCAACCCAGTATATCTTGAGAAAGAGGGAAAATCATGGAATGAGACTCAAGAAGAAGGAAGAGATCATTGTTGCGGTTCCAAAGCAGTCGATAGTGGTCAATTCGGCAAACAGATGGAGGCTCGGGGGCTCATAGGATGTTCGCAGTCGTACGGACGCTCCCGGTCGAAGAACCTTGAGAAGAAGAAAATTTTGTCGATTAGGCATGACCCCAGTCCGTTTAATGAAAAAAAGAAAGAACACGACATGTACTTCTAAAGTATATGGTGTGTACTTGGATTTTTCTTACTCCACTTTAAGCGGTATCCACATCTCCCCTACACACCATGTGTGTGGCCAAGACAAGGACAGCACACAGCCTTGTGCGACATCGAAGTACACGGCGTGCACTTATTAAGTATATGGCTTGTACTTTGAAAATTTCCAGATTTTCCACTTTTTATAAAAAACAACCAGAAAAGGAAAAACATACCTGAAACAAAAATCCAGGTTCTAAAAAACTTCCCCCCTTAATGAAATTTGTCCCTGAATTTTCCTAGCGAGGAGTGGAAGAAGAAACACGAACAGCTCCGGCCATTGTGATCGTACATCGGCCTCCATCTCCCAGGTCTCATCCTGTACTCGCTCGTGCTGCCATAGCACCCATACCAGAGGAACAAACCTGCCATGAAGAACCTTCGTACTGTGATCGACAATCCATATAGGATTCTCCTCAAACGATGCATCCGCTTCAAGCTCAAACTCCTCAGGTTGAAAGACATAAGACAGGTCTGAAAAGTAATGTCGGAGTTGAGAAATGTGGAAGACGTCGTGCATAGACCTGTACCTCTGAGGTAACTACAATCGATAGGAAACCAGCACAACTCTTTCCAAAACCTCAAAAGGCTCAACGTACCATGGTGAAAGATTACCCTATCTTCGAATCCTCTGGTGTCCCAACCCCGGTGCGACACAAAGGAAAACCTGATCCCCAACCTCGAACTCCAGAGGTCATCTCCGCTGATCAGCATAAGACTTCTGTCGAGACTGTGTTGTAGAAATCCTCTTCCTAATCAACTATATCTGCTCTGAGGTCTCCTGAACAAGATGAGGTCCCAGCAAAGCTGCCTCTCCTGCCTCCAGCGAGCACAAAGGTGATCATCATGGCCTACCGTACAAGGCCTCGTAAGGTGACATCTGAATAGTTTCCTGAAAAATGTTGTTATAGGAGAACTCCATAAGAGTAATATGCTTCTCCCAAGAACCAACAAAGTCTAGAATGCAAACTTGGATCATATCCTCAAGCACCTGGATCATAATCTCCGACTGGACATCTTTCTGGGGATGGTATGCTGTACTCAAAAGTACCTGTGTACCCAAAGCCCTCTGATACCACTTTGTAATTCCCCGGTTCCAGAAGCCACCCAGAGGTTCCCCGTACTCGATTGGTCACATGGACTCAAGCGCATTTCCCCAAACGACAGAGGCTTCTGACTAGCAGTGAATTCCTTGGGTGTGATAGTGGGGAAACTATTCCCTCATTGGTAGAGTACATAGTGGAAGTAAACACGACATACAATAGAGGAAGCAGTATATATCCAACAACAATGCACAAGTAAATAGTGGAAGACTAAAATAATAAACCATTAGATCAGATATGTATATATGAAATGATACATGATACATATCTAGGAAAGCATCCAAATAGGTCACAATGATGGAAATACAAACAGTACCAAAATAAGTACAAAAGAAAAGATAAACAGCTCCACATCATCGCAAGGCTAATCTTGGTCCCATGCTCTCCTCCTCCAAAGAAATCAATTACCAGAAGTCGAAGGTCACTTTCCCTTGTCTATATCTGCAACAACATAGTCTGTTTGGTCCCAAAAGAATGGTCCAAACAGGGTGCGAGAAAAAATCCTAGTAGGAAGCCACCCAAAGATCTGTGCCTAAAAGTTAGTGAGCATATGGAAGGTAACAGTACAATAAGCAGTAAACAGTAACGGTAAACAAAAAACAGTAATCAGTAAGCAATAACAGGATGATATACAACAGTAATCAATCCACAGACAACAAATAGTAGTGAATCAAACAGCTAACCACAACAGGAACCCCTCTAGGAAGTACTCGTGGTCAACCCTCTAGTCAGTCCCTAATAATGCTATAAGGCCAAAGTACACCTATAGGGATACTTGTCTAACCAGTCTACAACATAACAAACATGCCACGAATATCACTCCATCCTATGGTCACATGGCATGGAAAGAAGCATAACGACCAAGGTCTAAACAAGACCCAAAGGTCGTAAACAGAACATGGCATGGGTAAAACATCCAAGCACAACAAATTATCCTTACACATGATTAAAATAACTCTACACATGCATACAAGCAAGGCAAGAAAACAATAGGGGAAAAAGGTAAACACGCAATACCGTGTTTATGGGTATTGGTTAAATTTGCACATAAAACTTAAATACTTCAAAAGGTAAGGCACAATCCACCTACCTTTATGCTAGGAGATCAATATACTTTGACCACGGGGCTTGATTTTCCTTAGAATGACGTATATCTATGAAAACGCACAAAACATTCAACCCATGATATCTTGAGAAAGAGGGAAAATCATGGAATGAGACTCAAGAAGAAAGAAGATCTCACCGATGTGGTTCCAATGCAATTTACTATGGTCGATTCAGTAAACATATGGAGGCTCGGGGGATCGGAGGATGTTCATGGTCATACGGATGCTCCCTGTCTAAGATCCTTGAGAATAAGAAAACTCTGTCGATTAGGTGAAACCCCGGTCCATTTAATGAAAAAAAAGTACATAGTGTGTACTTCTGGGGTACACGGCGTGTACTTGGATTTCCCATAATCCTTTTTACGTGGCCTCCACATTGCCCCTACACACTATGTGTGTGGCCCAGACATGGCTAGTACACGTCCTTGTGCAGCATCGAAGTACAGGGTGTGTACTTATAATGTACACAGCGTGTACTTTGAAAATTTCGAGATTTTCAACTTTTTCTCAAAAACGACCAGAAAAGGAAAAACATAACTAAAACAAAGATCCATGCGCTTACAATAATCATAGAACTGTAACAATATAATGATATGTTATATAATAGTCTTCATTATAGTTCAAAACACTGGTTTTGGTAAAACTAGAATGATGATATTGATATATCTCCTTGTATGATTCATATTACATATAATGACTTTCTCATGATTTCCATTTGATATAATTCATAATATATATCTCAATATGTAATATGAAATATCATTATATGTAATAATTCAAATTATATAGAGATATTATTGCACATGATTTACCTATAAAGTTGTTTTTTTATATTACCAGGAATGACAAAGGGTATATCACTAACCATGACATCATGGATTTTAAATGTTATATCTTTTGATTTTTTAAACAATAAAAATACTGTAGAATTATTTATAAATTTAATAATATTTTTACATAAAAAAATTCATTTGATTTATGAAGATTTTATAAATTAATTATAAAATAATAAATTTTTTATATTTATTCATTAAACATTCATAAAATGTTTTATAACAAAATATTTAAATATATATCATTAATATTATAGAGTAAAAAATTACATGGTATGTAACGACCCAGACCCCAGAAGCCTGGACCCATGCCTACTACAATTACATTGGCATATATACAAGATTCAGATCACAAAAGCCCAATTAGTTTAGAAGTCTTGGTAAAAGAGATACATACATGAGTCTTGTATGGAAATTGAATACAAAAATTACAACATAATTTTTTCTTCAAGAATAACTATATTATATATAGTATATCCCATAATATATTTCTTAGTACATTTCATGGAATCCTACGAAATAGAAATAAAATAAGGGTGTGCTCAACTACTCTGTAAGGGTTAAGTACAACATGATCAACAATGAATCAAAAACCATAAATAATATGGAATGGTATATAACTGAAAACATGTTCCATGTAATCCATAACTAAGAGGGAAGTGCCTAAAAAATGTATAATGGTAAATAACTGAAAACACATTCCATTTAATCAATTACTGAGAGTTATGTGTGTAAATAATATTCTAAGGTAAATAACTAAAAATGCATTACATGTAATAAATATACATAGAATAAAATGCATCCTTAAATTTTTTTGCTAGTGAAAATATCATGGATAATAATAATAATAATTGTATTCTCAATGAATTAAAATTATTAATTATTTGAGGTCATGTATCCTAGTCACATTATAACATTACTAAAAAGTTCTATCCTGAAGATGGTTTAGAACATGCAGGGTAAAAACCCATATGATTTGTGTGAATACTATTCTCAATAATTTTTTTCAAGATCCATCTTATAGACAATTTAAGATTCTTAGTAAATAAAACTAAGGGGTTGTTTCCAACTTATCTAATATCATGATACTACTAATGCATCAAGTGGATTACTTTAAATGGTCCCCAATCCATTTCATAATAGTCCAAATAATTTTTTATATTTTGAATAATTAATTAAATTCAAAAACAATGTGCCTTATCAAATATTCTTACTGAGAAAAGAATACATATTTATAAATACTTACACAGATAATCAAATAACTATCAAAGAAAACATCATATGTATAGATGTAATATGGTTTATCCAATAATCATATCCATGATAAATTATATAGTTTTTAGGGGATATTTAATGTTAAAAGGTCACTAGAAAGAGAATAAATATAGGGGACGTCAACTACTACAAAACAATATTCAAGGAATTGAATTTTAATAGTATATTATATGAAATTAATCATAATATATCTATAAGAAGAACAATGATGGTATAAATATTATATATACCCATAGGAATAAGAATAATTTTTTTAGTTGTTGATGAATTGAAATACAATAAAATAATATTAAAAAACATTCTTGAAGAAAATAGCCTTTTCATTTTAAAAAAATATAAAAAAAAATTATCAAAAATGACATATAAAATATTTTTTTTAAATTTTCTTCGTAAGATTGAAAGGGAAGAATTAATGAAATGGTGGGGTTCAATTCCATACAATGTAAAAAATACATTCTTTTTTCATTATAAATAGGATTGAAAAGTGGCTTGTTCAGAAATAATTATAGTGATTATTGTTAAACAAATAAAAAGGAAAAATCTGCAAAATTCCTTTTAACAAATCATTTTTTAAAATAGTAAATAAAAACTATTGATTGTTTATATAGAACATGGGTCTATAAGAAAAAATATTTCTTATCGAATATAGAAATTTAGTTGATATTTAATAAAACACATTATCAATAAATTTTTGTACCATGGAGTAAAAAATGGTACTATAACTTGAAAAAGATTATTTATAACTAAAGGAGATGAAAATAAAAGGGTTTATAAGGATATTCATAGGTAATTTCCTTCATCTTATTTCCAAGAACAATTAATCTAATTTAAAATGTGATTATGAAATACACCCTTAAATTGATTATAATATGGAAGTGAGGACTAATAAATGAATAAATTTTGTGTATCAACTATAAATACACAATAAAAAGGTTGAATAAAAGAATAGATAGTAAAAACTCATTATACACATAATCATAGAATATTAACGATAATAAGGAAGTAATATAATCCAATGAAAAGGAATTGAGTTATTAAAATCATTACCACTTGGTAACTTTTAAATAAGAACCCCTTAGAAGAAATATTTCAAATTCAAATTTAAAATACCATGAATAATGATTTATTTAGGATATTAACTATGAGGTTTCAGTATTTACACCATGTAAATGTAATTGGGTTTATAAAATTATAGTATTCCTTAATGAAATGAAATTGAGAAAAAATCCCTTACCACTTGGTATCGTTTGAATTATAATCTCTATGAAATAAATAAAAACAAATTAAAATTTAAACACCATTAAGATATGTTTTCCCATGATATATAATACAATATGGGTAGTATATACACTAAAAAATAGAAATAAGTTGTGAAATGGTGTATGCCTCCTGGAAGAAAAAGGGGGACGAGAATTCCTTACCTCACACATTCTTTTTGGCCGTAATTTATTTGAAATCCATTATAGTGGATTTAAGATGTTATAAATTTATTGAATAATCATATCAAGGTTTATTATATCATATATGATCATTTTAAAACATATTATTACCCATTAATTAAAAATATTTAAATAATTTAATCCTTTCAAGTTTTAATTTCATTATTTTTGAAGTATGTTTTGACTTATTATTTTATTATTCCTATTATTTAAATGATGATTTCATAATATAAAAAATATATAACATGATGTTAATTTCATATATATTAATTATATATTAAAATAAACAAATCAATTAAAATTGGTGATAGGAATAAAAATACACTATTCATGGAGACAATAGGTCGTATATACATTTGAACGTTGTTTCCATTCTTTTTTTCATATTAATGGAAGGAAAAGTAAATTATATATATATATATATATATTATCACTATAGTATCATTATTGTGTTATATGTATCAAATATATTTTTTAATACCATACTTATTATATTCCATGTAATGCTTGAACAAATCAAATCGCTTCATGAGGCTCTAGTCCACCTTACCCACAAATGACATTATCGTATTCCCATAGAACACAAAGAATGAGGGTGGGTGTGATATAATAATATAATAAGGGTAATAAAATTATAATTATCATATATATATAATAAATAAAATATAAATATATCTTTATTCCCAACCTTAAGAGGTTGTAATAAAAAAAATAATTACATAGGTTCACGAGGTGGTAGTCCACTGTACACATGTATGATGTTTGTGTATCCCATTTGATGAAATCGTGTGATGTTTTAAGTATTACACTTATCATAAAAAATATAATTATATTGAAGATAATGAGGTTATTATATAATCCTAAAATAAAATAATTGAACATGGTGGTGAAATAAATAAACCAAAAGTGATTGTTGATGAATGTTACCTATTTTTTAGGTTACTCCTTTGGGTTAATACAAAAAGCCTTCCTTGGTTATAATTCTATCTAGAAAAAAATACTATTATGGGGGATATTGGTTGTTTATTTGGTCTAGTTTTGGATGATCTAAATGGATTTATAGTTGTGAATAATTGAGGTGGGGGGGTTCCCTTTTATAGTGGAGGAGGAGTGACAGTCTTGTAAATACCGTAAGTTAAAAAATATTAGGGGATCTATCTTATATAATATACCTCAAATAAGGAAATATGTTTAATAAAATATGTTATATTTTCTAAATATGTTGATAAAATGTGTTTTGGACAAGTTTCTAGGTCTTTACCCCCTTAATATTAATGTTTAGCAACTATTTAAAATTTTTTTTACCTTAATTAATCTAATTAGTTTTAATTTATTACACTAATATTTTTTAAAAAAACTATGTTGACCATAATATAAATTATAAATTATTATTCTTAAAAAAAGAAAAAAAAAATTATATTCAAATCATATAAGTGGGAGAAATTAAATAAAATTAATCCCGCGAACGGGACTGAAAATCAAAATTTTAAACAGAAAATGTTCAAATGTTTACAATATTTATATATATACATATAAATTAAAACTAAAAATGATTCTGATTATATAAATTGGGTTGATAGATATATAAGTGAGCTATAGTGACATTAAAACGAATTCCCAATATAACTAATCATTATAAAATATTTATATAATAATTCAGTTTTTAATTAAATATTATATTTTTCACTATTGATCAAAAAAATGAAACTCCCTTGAAAATAAATAAAAATACACCCTAAGATAATTTTGAAATTAAATTTTTAAAATTTATTAAACAATGTTTATAAATGTTTCAATTTTCAGTTATAAAAAATTGTTCCATTAAAAGGTGGAAAGACATCCAATAAAAATATATAACTTTTTATGTGTAAAATTTGATTTGTTAACATATTATGCATGCCAAATATTAGATAAATTTCAAAAAAAAATTATTGAATATATAATATATAAATTTAATGAATATCCTCAAAAGGTATTATTTAATTAATATTATTGGATAAATTAATATTTCATGCAATATTAGTTTTTTCAATCATTTTATTTTTATTGGATTGGTTTTAATATGTATTTTAAATTAACAAGAACCAGTGGATACAATTTTTAATTTTCATTATTTGGTTAATCATTTTCATAACTAATAATTTAATTTTTATGTGATAATATTTATGTAAAATAATATTAATTGTATTTAGTAAAACACTATCTTGTGTTTAACAAAAACTGTCAAAGAAAATTACTTCTATGTAAAACACAAGCTAACTCAGTGTTGCGTCCACTGCAAGATATATCATAGATTTAATTTCATTAAAATAGTAAATATATTTTAATGTATTAGGGTGTTATATTCCAATATGTTGTTGGGGATGTGTGTCATACATGTTGTTTTGAAAATAATAATTTTTTATAATTTTTGGATGTTATATTCTCCCCACCCTAGATATGTTTTGTCCTTGTAATTTAATAATGGTATTGGTAATAATAATATTATATTTGAAAAATAATCTATTTAAATCCCACATCATGAGATGGTTTGGTGAAACATTTTCTTTATAAGAGTGAAAAATAATTACTAAGGACATATGGAATAATCTATAACATGGTTTCCGTATAAGAGAACATCAGTGGTAAGTGTAGATATAGACATGGAGGAAAAGTGTAAATATTTCTATAATGTGATCAATTTCATTGATCAAAAAAATTTGAATGATAAATTGAATGTTGAGGGCCAAAAGTAATTAAGTTTAAGAAGTCGGAAATGGTCATTTATATCATCATATTTTATTGTAATATGATATCAATGTTTTTATGTTTATTTTTTTAATGTTGAGGAATTATTTTATTATCTAAGAATATAATTAAATTGAATTACTTGATAAACATATATTTTATAATAATAATTTAATCCTTTAGGTTTTCTTCGATAATCATAATATTTTATTCCAGGAAATTAAAATCCAAAATATTTTTTTTATATCTAAAGAAGTAAAATTTACTTTAACAGATTAAAAGATCCAAAGAGAGTGAAAAGTATTTCTCTCTATTTCTAACTGTTTTCCAAAACCAATACAGTAAAAATATTTACCTTTAAACCTAATAATTAATACTACTTGGTCATCATTAATATTTACTCATTAGAATGTTTTACTAAAAACAATAAAATTTTAACCATGACATTGAATAAGTAAGTGGTTATCATTAATCCTTTATAATCCTTTGGTTGTGGGTTCAAAGCCTACTACCTTACTGGACATGATGGTTTGTCACTCCGTATACTTTTTATCATTTTCATAAAATATATTAATAAAATTCATATATCACTCCCTAAAAGTATGATGTACATCCTGGAAATAAAATCAATCACTAAAAATCTTTTTTTCTATGGTTTCAATTCAACTTTTTCTACAAATTCTAAAAATATTATTTGTCAATAATGCCATAAATGATCATATCCACCGTAATGATTATCTATAACTTCATTAAAATATGTATATAGTATAAATGTATTATTATTAAAATATGTTTTCAACTAAAATATATATAATTTCACTAAATTTCTCCCAATAAATCTTTAATATTGTTTGAATTTCATTAAATATGATCGACAAAGATGTTTTCAAGACTTTTAAATTACGATTACTCTTAACTCACTTACTCATGATGGCATCCTTAAATATTTTTTTAATGAATAAAAATGTTTTTGTAAAATTAAATATAATATCTATATGTTTCATGATCCTTATAACCAAAAAACATTTTTTTAAAATACTACTATAATTAAATTTTGGAATAACAATATATAAATACTTGATCCTTTATATTTCCACAAAGTTCCTTTAATGGTATAGGTTTTGAACTTGATCATTCATTTTCATTATATATTAAAATAATTCATTATTTTTTGTCAATAAATCTTCAATTATCCTAAGAAAATCCCCTAATAGTGTTAAACTAAGGGCATCATATGGCCTATTTCATGTACCAGGTTGCGCTTAAGTCGTACAGGACACACCATTTTTGGAATTATTACCCCTATGCACATTTGTTCTATATCCACATCAACATGTAATATCCAGTCATGGATGTAAATTTAGAAAGACCCACATAATATCTATATTACCAAAAATGTAGGATTTTCTTATATATTTATCCCAAAATAATATCATAGTTTTTTATTGCCTAAGATATGGTTTACTAAATCTAGTTCCCAAGGATAATACTAAACTTTATCTTACACTAACTCTAGTGAAACTAACCTTAAAATCTTAGAACTAGTTTCTACTACCATTACATTGGCCTAGATAAAAGTTTATGATTACAAAGGACCAATATGATTAATAGTCTTGGTAAACTAGATGCATACATGTGTCTTGTATCAGAATTGAATACAAAAAATACAACAATGTTTTTTTACTTTTTCAGTAATAACATTATACCATTAAGATTATCCCTTAATATCATTCTTTGTTAACATTATAGAATCATTTGGAAGGGAAAAAAGGGTGATCTCAAATTATCAGTAAGGTCTATGTAAAGTGGAACCAATAATGAATTAATGAGAATAATGAATATGTCATGTTAAATAACTAAAAACATGTTCCATGTAATAAAAAATTTAGAGGTAACTTCATAAATAATATATAATGATATGTAATGGAAAAAATTACATTTAATAAATAACTAAGAGTGAAGTGCCTAAATAATATTGAAATGTAATGAACTAAAAACACACAACATTTAATCAAAACCCAAGATTGAAATGCCTTGAGAAAAATTAATAGTGAAAATATCATGGATAATTATAACAATTATTGAATTCTAGAAAAAGGAAATGCTCAATTATTTGATGTCTTCATTCATAGAATCATGATACCTTTACAATAAATATTTATCATCAAGATGGTATAAAACATGCAAGGTAAAACCCATCTGATTTGAGTCAATACATTTCAAAAGAACTACGGTCAAGATCTATTGACAAGATAGTTTAAACTACATTGTAACAAATACAAAGTGTTTTTTTCAACTGATTTCATCTCATGAGACTACCAGTAAATTGATGGAAATAATTGAAATGGTTACTAACCCATGTCTTTCTAGTCCAAAGTTTTCATTATATATCGAATAATTGATTTAATTCATAAACAATGTGCCTCATTAAATATCAATATTGTGTAACATATACTAATTTATCAATATCTACCCTGATAATCAAATAACAATAAAAGTAAAAAAACATATGTCATAATATTTTACAATATAAGAAATAATCATATCAATGATAAATAATTTGTATATTTATGGAAAATTCAGTGTTCAATGGTCACTGGAATGTGAATAATTCAAGAGGAACACAGTGAATAAATAAGGATTCAAGGAATTGAATATTATAAATATCCTTGGTGAAAATATCATTATCCATTCAAAATAAAAATAAAGATGGTATTAATATGATGTATACCCACTAGAGTAAAAGTAATTATTGTTTTTGTTGATTAATGGAAATAGAATAAAAATATCTTTCAAAACATCCTTGTGGAAAATATACATTCCATTTTGAAAAAAATTATTAAAAATATTTTTATTTGAAAATAACTTTTAAAAACTTTTTATTTTAAAAAATATCTATAAAATTATACAGGAATATTTAAATAAATTACATCGGGTAATTTCACACAATGTAAAAATAATAATCCTTTTGCATTTTAAAATGGTTAAATATGTGCCTTGTTCAAAAAGAGATAAGGATATTCCATTGAAAAAAAATTATAAAAATAAATAGTGGGTGCAAAGTTAGTTTAATAAATTATTTTGAATCTTATAAATAATTATTTTTAAAACAAGATTTTCGACCGAAGAGATAAAATAAGTTACATTTTATTAAATAATTTTTTCAATAATGTTAAGTAAAAATGAGTAAAAAAGTGTTATTATTTCTCAAAAATATCATTAAATAAAATATAAGATGAATATTTGAGGTTTTATTTAGATTTGGTCTTATAATATACTTCTATAGATAATCAAGAAAAAACAATATCGATTAGAATGAGATTGTAAAATAAACCCTTAAAATGATAATAATGTTGAAGTGAGGACTAAAAAAATGAAACGATTATATGTATTGACTATAAGTCCACATAAAACAATTGGAAATATAAATATAGATATTCAAAACTCATTATACCCATTATCATTGAATATTAATGACAATGGGGATGTAATATAGCCAAATGAAAAGGAATTGAGATATTAAATTCTTTAGCACACCAGACTCCAAAATCCCAGAACCCGGTAGAAACCTGTCCTAAGAGAATTTATTAAATAAAATATAAATGAGTCAAAAAAACATGGGATCATTAAAAAACTGAGAGTGCATGACACCCAACATATTCACCAATACCATTTAAGCACAATAATCGGGGGCCGTAAAGGACCACATCATATCCATCTCTAAAATCACCTACTTGGACAAAGCATCTCCTAACTCCTTGGATTCCCTATAAGAATGTGATATGACCACTTGTAAATTGTCCACCTTGCGGAGAAATTCAACCCACTGAGGTAACACTCTCCATGGGACATTTCACGTTCTTGATTCCAAGGCATGAACCACAAGTTGGGAAACTGATTCAATCCATAACATATTCCAGATGAAATAATTAATATTTAAACATAAAATTCGATGAATAATGAATTTTTAAAGATATTAAAATTCAAGGAGTTGTATATATACCATAAAAACAAATTTGGGGCATAACTTTGGAATTAAATTCCACATGAAGTAAATAACATAAAAGGAAAATTTCAATACCATAATGATAAATTTATTAATTATATATAATAAAATAAGGGTAGTTTATACACCAAAAAATAAATAAGTCATCAATGTGATGTATGCCTCATATTAGAAAAAGTGAGAAGAGAGTCCCTTTCTTCATGCTTTCCTTTTAAACATACTTTATTTATACATACGAATATTTTCTTTAATAAATTTATAAACCAATTATTAAATAATAATAATTTTTATTATATGATATATGATCCTATTAAAACATATTTTCACTTTCCATTTAATTTCATTTTTTGGGTGTTAATTTCCTTATTTTTACAGTATGTTTTCACTTCATATTTTATTTTCATATTACCTCAATCATGACTAAATAATATCATGATTTTAAGACACAATGTAAAATATCATATATATTCATTATTTATTTATTTAGTGTAATCCATGAAATTTGGTGACATGAAATGAAATACACTATTCGTGGAGACAATAGGCTATACGTATGCATGAACAATGTTTCTATTTTCATGTCATAATGAATGGAAAAAAAGTAAATTATATCTATATTATTATAGTATTGTAAATTTTTTATATAAATAACATATTTTTATTAAAACCATCTTTAATTCATACTATGTAAAGCCATAATGAAACACATTTCTTCACAAGATGGTATTCTACTGTACACACAGATTATGTTATCATATTCCCATAGAATGGAAATCATGAAGGTGTGTGTGATATAATAAATAAGAAATCATAAAAAAAATATCAATATATTATATTTCATATATAAATTATATATCCATCATTATTACCATCCTTTAATGATGTTAATGGAATAATGATGACATCAGTTAGTGAGGGGGTAGTCTATCGTACACATGAACAATGATTATATATCCCCTTTTAGGGATGTTTGTAAAGTTGTAAGTCATAAAATTATCAGAAAAAATATAAGTATATTGAATATATTTAGTATATTATATAATTATGATGTAAAAATAATTTATGGGGGCTGAGAAAGAAAAAAAGTTCTCGTTGATGAATGTTAACTTTTCTTAAAGTATGTTTTTATTGTTTATAACTAAATCCTTCCAAGTATTTATTTATGTACAAAAAAAATATTGGAAGATGGGGTGAATTTTTTGGAGTATAGTTTTTTAGGGTTTTTATGATCTAAATTTATTTATATTTGTGAATTAGTGGGGGGGAGTCCTCTTTTATTGTGGATGAGAAGTGGTATTCTAGTAAATACCAAAGGGTAAATACTATTGTGAGTGTTACCCTAGATAATGTGCATCCAATAATGAATTTCTTTAGATCTAATCGGTTATATGGTCTGAATAGTTTAAAACAAATTTGGACAAGTTTCTAGGAAATTTACTCCCATAATATTCAAGATTATCCACCAAGTATACTCATTTTTACCTTAATTGCTACAATTAATTTTAATTGAATTCACTAATATTTTTGGAAAAAAACTAAGTTGACCATACAATAAATTATAAATGATTCTCAATAAAATTGTGGAATCTAATTTTCTAAATTAAAATCACAAAAGTGACAAAAAATAATATAAATCTAATCCCCCGGACGAAACAAGAAATCTGGGTTTTAATGTGAAAATGTTCAAATGACTACTATGTTGTAATATATTAATTCAATATAAAAATGAATCCAATGAAAATATATTTTTAATATATGCATAATTGAACTATTTTTACTTGAAAATAAATTCTAAATATAATTTAACATTTTAAATTATTTAGCGGAAAATTTAGTTTTCAAATAAATTAAATATCTTCCACTCTTCATCAAAAAATTGAGGCTTCTTGGAAAAATACCATAAATTAACCCTAAGAAATATTTGATGTTGAAAATTAATAAAATAATTTTATCTTGTCAAATAAAATTTATAGAAGGGTCAAAATTTTGGTTTAAATTAAGTATTCCTTTAAAGGGATGAAATAATACCTTATAAAAATACAACCCTTTTTGTATAAAATTGGAATAATTCTAATATTATACCTCAAATATATTTTAGCTTCATGTCAATTTTTTTAAAAAAAATATAATTTTTAAATACCATTAATATTATCTACTAATATTAATGAATATAATTTATTAGGATAAATCTACTTTGGTGTATAACAATTGTTTTTTTAAATTACATTATAATTAATTGGATTTAATAATCATTTTTAATTAATTGGAAACCAATTAATTCAGTAATATATTATTATAATTTATTTAAGATTATTTGTTACCACTAATTTAATGTATAGGAGATAATTTTTATTTTAAATAATTTTAATCGTATCGGTACATATTTATCTTGTGTGTAATAGAAGCTATCGAAGAAATTCATTTATGTATGAAATTCAAGATAAATCAGTGTTTCGTGAATTTCAAGATATATCATATATTGAATTAATTTAAAATAGTAAATATATTGTAATGTTCTAAGGTTTTCTATTTCCTTCTATTCTTGGTGTTGCGTGTCATATATTTTATTTAATAAAAATTCATTTAATCAAAATTTCTGTTTTTTACATGGTAGATAACTTATAATTTAGATATAAAATGTATATAATGATTTTATGAAATTTTCAAAAATAATAATTAATTTCGTTCATTAATTCCATGTTTGAGAGATTTATTTAAACCATACCAAGATAGTTTTGGTAAATGAGATCATGGTTTATATAAATATAAAATAAATCATATTAAATAATGTACATCAGTAACATTATTAATTAAATGTAAATTAGAATTTAAAACATTTAAATTTTCCTATTTTTATAATAAAGTTTTTTCAAATAAAAATAATCTCACTTGTATAACATATAATGGTGAAATATGAAGCATTCAAATTTTTATTATAAATGAAGATATATTAATAAGAATATGAAGGTGATCCAAGATTTCCCCCTCTATGATTTCATGGTTCTTAGAGTTGTTACATGATGTGTTTCTATTTGGAATGACATTAGGATCCAATTAATATTTTTTATTGTCCCATAAAGAAAAATGATACCTCCATGAGAGGTGAAAATGATGGTCTGGTGAAAGAGGCACTGTAGAGACCCGAAGCTTAATGTATATTGACATTACATTACATTTGCGGAATACTTAGTACATAACAAAAACACACACACAAGGATCGTAATAGATTAGTGTCTTTGGAAACTCAGAATATAATCTTCTAATCCAGGTGAAAGATCTTCAAAATCTCCCATAAAGATCTTCCTTTTTTTATACCTAAAACCTTTCCTTATATCCTAGTGAAAAGAAAACATCAAAGGGTGAGCTCAAATTCTTAGTAGAGGTAAACAAAAGAAATATCAATCACATCATATACATAAGCACATAACTTTTGTAAATATTAACCTGTAAAAGAGATCATATTTTCATAACCTGGAATAACTCATGGTAGTGAAATGTAATCACAATAATCATAACTTAAAACATTAAACTTTTTGGCATACACACATAATTATAGAGAATCATTTATTGTTAGTCAAGACTCATTGCCAAGACTATCTTAGTGGACAAAGTCCCTTTATGAACCGAGTCACCCTCATTTCAGTCCTGTTTCACTGAACTGGTATAACCTACCATTCCATCCATGTCTATCTCATGAGATATAAAATCTTTACCCAATGCATTGGAGTGAGATATAGGTCCCACCCATCTCATAATGATACCATTCTTATGTGTGCCACAAAATCATAAATCATACATCATTGCATAACCCATGTAATACAAATGGGAATCTTAAACATCATGACATCATAAAACAATTCATATAAAATAAAGGAATTCATAAAAATAATTCCATCACAACATAATAAAATCAATGTAATAATAGGGATAAAAACAGAACCCTTTATTATCTTAGATGGAAAATAATTTTGATAAAACACTTGAACTCCATTCTTGAGGAAAATATCATTTCTTCTTCAAAAATATTTTTCCTTTCTTAACATGTCATACAAATTTAAACTAAAAGAAGTTGATTAAAAATAAACTTGAAAACATGTAAAGGAATCTTCTTGTAAATAATTTTTTTAAAATCCATTCATGCCGTATAAGTTAAAAAAAACATTCTTTGTACTTTTGTCGGAAAATTCCAAAAGTACCTCGTACGAAAAACGACAAAAGATTCCTTTCGTATCCTTTGCTAAAAACTCACTAAAGGGTAAAATTGGATTTAAACAATTGTAGGTGGATGGAAATAATATTACATATTGAGGAAACATGGATGTGGATGATAAAATACACCATAGTAAATACCAAAGTATAAACAATCTCGGATAAAAATGAGATTGTGATATTTCCCTTACCTTAGGTCTGATTTGCTTCGTAAGTGTCTGAACCTCCTGTATAATGATTTAAATGATGTCATTGACTTATTAAAGAATCATATTCATTGTTATTATGTCATATATGGTTCACTTATGACTTTATATAACCCGTTCTTTTGTAAATTCATGTTAAAGTAGCGTTTTGGGTAAAATCGTCTCATTTGTCATTCGTGTTTTAACTTGTAATTATTCATATGAATACTTAGATCATTATTAATTAATTATAGAATATAAAACATGATTTATATATAATATATATTCAGAATATACATATATATAATGGATCGATAAATGGAAAGAAATACACCGTTCATGGAGACGGTAGGCCATACGTACGCATGAACGTTATTTTCGTTTCCTTATTGAATTGAGTGGAATTAAGTAGATGACATAAATATATATACACATAAATACAGTAGATTTATAATGTCATATATTTCATTATTATTTCTTATATATACTTTATAATCATTCTTAAATGGTTAACATGGAGAATGAATCTTATCGTGTCGTGGAGACGGTAGTCTGTACGTACGCATGAGCGATGATATCATTTCCATAATTATTGAATTGAATTGGAGTGGATGATACAATATATCAGAATCATTATGATGTTATAATAACTATGTATAGTTATTATTTACACCATAATACCCATCCATGTATTGTTTTGGTGGAAAAACAGATTACACCACGGCGTGGAGACGGTATTCCGTACGTACGCACGCGCGGTGATTTTGTTTTCCGTAGGATGGATAGATGGTGAATTAGGATTGTTTCATACTTATAATAAAATATCGGTATATTAGTGATACTGATGTTATTACTTCATAATGAAACAACCTAAGAAGAAGAAGTGGAAGAAGAAATAAAGGTGAAAGAATTGGTAACGGAAATTACCTCTTCTTTGAAGCGCCTCATTGAGACCTCCTCTTAGGGCACTAAAATTGGTCTTTGAGGAAGCCCAGAACCTCTAGGATGTTTCTAGGAAAGTGTAGAAGAGATTTTGGCAGGGGTTGTCCGAGCTTGAAGTCTCCAAGTGGTGTGAGGAAGAGAGGGAGGAGGTGTCCTTTTATAAGGGAGGAGAGGGGCACCTTTGGAATAACTAAAAATATTATTTTATTATAAAGTCAAGTTCGGTTTTAAATAGCTGCAAATTGATTTATTTAGAGGCTAAGGTGGGGATGGGTCGAAATCCTCTCATAAAATATAATTTATACAAGTTTAGGTTCCTATTTTAACCTTATCATTTAGATTTAACATTAAGTTAAATAATTTTACTTTTACCGTGTCTTCTTGTGTTCTTATACTATATGGTTAATAAACTTACTATAAGAAGCCAAAAGAACCCAAAATTGTTTATTATTAATATATATAACCTTATCTAAGTCATTTGGATGAAGCATGGATTTTTAGGAATAAAATAACAATTAATAATATAATATTTGTTTTCAAAACTATTTTATGTCAATTTTGACACTATTTAGTAATTGATTTTTGTGAAAATAATAACAGAATGATTAGTTCGTAAAACGTTACTTAAATCAATACTAACATGTCATATTAACCTAGAAAATTAGTGTAATTCATAAAAAGTCTCAAATTAAATTTATTTGGGAATTTATAACATCAATTATGTCAATATTTCATTAATAAGATAATTATTTCATCATCATTGTGTCATAAAAAAATTAAATTATTTGATGTCTAAAAATTAAAAATAAAATACCATTATGTAGGAAATCTTTTTAGATTTCTAATGAATATTAAAAATAGAATTTATCTTATGTATAAACCTATATTAAAAATGTTTTAGTAAATAAACATTGATTTTAACTCTTTTATCCCTTCTTTAAATAAATTAATAATAAATGTCCTAATCTAATCCAAGTGGGCCTAAATGGTCATATTTTATTCCTAAGTTTGTTTTTGGTCGAATTAAACTTGTCCAATAGAATTAGGACATGTGTTAGGGTAATAATAATATCATTTCTACCCTTAATTACCCTATTTACTTTTAACCGTGGTAAATAAAAGTAAAAAGTTACTATTCACCAAAAATTATTTTCATCTCATTGAACCACATTTTACTTACTGACATCAACAGTGTCTCTCGGATTTTTGAAATTTCACTCACATAAGCGGTAAAATTATGTTTTATGAAAAATTCAGTTTTTTTTAACTACCACTTAGTGGTTTCACTATTCATCAAAAATTGAAAGTTTTCAGAAAAATACCAAAAATTAGGCCTAAGCTATATTTGATATTATGAACTCAAAAATGATTTCTATTTTACCAAATTCAAAACATATCAGTTGCATTAATTAATTTAAAAATTAATTCCCGTTGTCAAAACAAAAGGCGTGTTTTTAAGAGATAATAACTATCAAATGATTGACACTTGTTTATAACTGGTTTAAATGTGAAATTACATCCAATGACCAACATTGTATTAAATTTTAAAAATATATTCTAAATATACTTTAAAACCACTCAAATTATTAATTTTTCAATATTAATTATTTCGATTGAAAAAGTTGTTTTTAATTAAAATTTAGTAATTTTCACTATTCATCAAAATATGAAAGTTATCCGAAAATCACCAAAATTTCACCCTAAGCTAATTTCGATATTCCGAATCCAAAAATGAAGTCCATTTTGAAAAATTGAAATTACAAAATTTCAAAAAGTGGTTATTACTATTCATAACGTCTAGTTTTAATAATATTTTAATAGCATATCGTTGTTTAGCGAAACTTGGTGTTGCGTACAACACACGCTATCGTGGAAGGTCGCGATTGCGTGTAATTCAAGCCAGGTCAGAGATGTGTGTTGTGAAAGCTCCTTTTGGTGTAGCGTATAACACAATACATTAATGAAATTAAAAAGACTATTTTTCAGAAAATTTCGAGGTGTTACATTCTACCCCCCTTAAAATGAATTTCACCCTCAAAATTCGTCGGGGTTATTAATGGTTTACTATTCGAAAGTTTCTTTAATCGAAACCCACATCGTAAAAAGGAATACCAAAACCAATCTTTAAAAACAAAAGTATGAAACGTAATGGTTACCCAAATAAACTAATCACTGGGTTTCCACATAGGTTAAAATATGGATATGGAAGAGAAATCTAACCATCATGTTCTGATGGAGAGTGGTAGAGAACATGGATATGGAAAAGCTAGAAATCACAAATCCATAAATTTGTGATGATCTAGGGTACCATCTGATTTATCAAATATAAGAGCACTAGGACAACATTTTTCGTTTTTAAGATCATTTCCCTAAAGTTGATGAAATTGGAATTAGAAGAAATACTTTCGTGATTTTGGTATAGTCTCACCGTTTGTCGTTCTTTGGAAAATTTTCACTTCATATCTTAAATAAATGAAGTTGAATTTGTCATTCGTGATGTGTTAGAAGATCATGTGATAGAATGATGGGTCATTCCATCTGTCTCAAACAAAAGGTTAGAAAAGTTATCAAAAAAATACATAAGTCCATCTATAGTGATATTAATCATATATAGTCCCTAAAATGGACTTATACTTCATATATCATACTCCTTAATATAATAAAACTAGTTTCTACTAAACAGGGACTTCATGTAGGCCAGTGGTAGGCGATAAAGGCCAGTCGCACTTCGGTTGTGGGTTCGATTCCCACAGCCTTGTCCGACGCGATGGGCTGTCGCCCGTCCTGCAGGTTGTCCTTTTTCTAAATCTATATTACTATAACATCCCATCAATAATATCAAAAAACGTTTATCCTAACTTATGTCCAACATAATACATTCTAATCTTTAGGCTTATCTAAAATACTTCATTCCAATCTCATAGTATAAAGAAAATGATTACTTGAAATGTCACAGAACAATCACGTGAATGACATCATTTATCATAAGATATATCTTGTTGGTCAAATTACAAACATGTGAATACCTTATTCATGTATTCTCTTGAAGAATGAATACCCATTGAACCTTAGTGAAAACATGAATGCTGTCAAAAGTTAACTCTTTCCACATACCAAAATCCAAAAATTCTATATACTCAAACCATGATATAACCTTCTCCTTATATCATTCATGAGCTCATGAATACTATCAAAAATTTAATTTTCTCCTTATCCCTTCATTATGCGCATATCATCTACATTCTAAAAAAAATCTGAATAACCTTTCATGGATACTGGTAACATTAATCATACACTTTCAAAACACAAGAAAAGACAACAGTGTAACAATACATAGATGTCTTTTTATTCCATAGTAGCATGAGATTACTTATACAACATTACGCATGATAAACATGTAATCATTCCACTACATTCTTAAACCATTGACCGAGCTTCAACAATTCTTTCATCTCACATATAATTTGTAGTCTCTTCATCATCATCCACATAAATAATACCCATACGGCCATACTGATTCTCTTCATGAGACTTTCCCTTAAGGCATTGGTTTGTATAATGCCCGTACATTCCACATTTAAAACATTTAACCATTGCTGATGTCGTAGCAATACTATTATCCTCATCCCTCGTGTTAACTGAACCTTTTCATTTACACTTACTGGCTTTGTGTCCTTATTTTCCACACCCAAAGCATCTTCTAGTTCCATTGAAACATTCTCCTTGATGCCTCTTCCCACATGATTTACATAGGGGAAATTGAACTTTCTTTCCTCTATTATTATCATGAAACTCCATCTTTCTCTTATTAGCCGAGTCAGGAAACTTACCAAATTTTACTTTATCGATCATATTATGAGATTCCTGATTCGGCATAATAATGATGTTTGGACTTCCAAATCCCATTTCATTTGGTTTCTCATGAAGAATATCATTCCATTGTCCATCATATCCTCCATTATCGTGAATCATCTTGTTTCCAACCATTTTCTAAAACCCAAAAAGAATAGTGTGAGAAGAAAAAATCATGCTAGGGAAAACAATATAATAAAAGGGGGATTACCCTTAATATCTAACATCTTAGTTTAAATTATAAGATCGTTAGCATAATTCTAGGACTATAACCTATACGTATACTTAACCTTAGAGACATCCCTAGACATACCTTAGAAATATCTCTAGGGGTCTCACTAACGTTTTCGCATCCTAGTTTCCAAAGATTGACTAAACCTTTCCTCTGATACCAACTGTAGAGACCCAAAGCTTAACGTACATTGACATTACATTACATTTACGGAATACTTAGTACATAACAAAAACACACACACAAGGATCGTAATAGTTTAGTGTCTTTGGAAACTCGGAATATAATCTTCTAATCCTGGTGAAAGATCTTCAACATCTCCCATAAAGATCTTCCTTTTTTTTATACCTAAAACCTTTCCTTATATCCTGGGGAAAAGAAAACATGAAAGGGTGAGCTCAAATGCTCAGTAGGGGTAAACAAAATAAATATCAATCACATCATATACATAAGCACATAACTTTGGGAAATCTTAACCTGTAAAATAGATCATAATTTCATAACCTGGAATAACTCATGGAAGTGAAATGTAATCACAATAATCATAACATAAAACATTAAACTTTGTGGCATACACACATAATCATAGAGAATCATTTCTTATTAGTCAAGACTCATTTCCAAGACTATCTTAGTGGACAAATTCCCTTTCTGAACCGAGTCACCCTCGTTTCAGTCCTGTTTCACTGAACTGGTATAACCTACCATTCCAGCCATGTCTATCTCATGAGATATAAAATCTTTACCCAATGCATTATAGGGAGATATAGGTCCCACCCCTCTCATAATGATACCATTCTTATGTGTGCCACAAAATCATAAATCATACATCATTGCATAACCCATGTAATACAAATGGGAATCTTAAACATCATGACATCATAAAACAATTCATATAAGATAAAGGAATTCATAAAAATAATTCCATCACAACATAATCAAATCAATGTAATAATAGGGATAAAAACATAACCCTTTATTATCTTAGATGGAAAATAATTTTGATAAAACACTTGAACTCCATTCTTGAGGAAAATATCCTTTCTTCTTCAAAAACATTTTTCCTTTCTTAACATGTCATACAACTTTAAACTAAAAGAAGTTGATTAAAAATAAACTTGAAAACATGTAAAGGAAGCTTCTTGTAAATAATTTTTTTAAAATCCATTCATGCCGTATAAGTTAAAAAAACATTCTTCGTACTTTTGTTGGAAAAGTCAAAAAGTACCTCGTACGAAAAATGACAAAAGATTCCTTTCGTATCCTTTGATAAAAACTCACTGAAGGGTAAAATTGAATTTAAAAAATTTTAGGTGGATGGAAATAATATTACATATTGAGGAAACATGGATTTGGATGATAAAATACAACCCAGTAAATACCAAAGTATAAACAAACTCGGATAAAAATGAGATTGTGATATTTCCCTTACCTTAGGTCCAATTTGCTCCGTAAGTGTCCGGACCTCCTGTATAATGATTTAAATGATGTAATTGACTTATTAAAGAATCATATTCATTGTTATTATATCATATATGGTTCACTTATGACTTTATATTACCCGTTCTTTTGTAAATTCATGTTAAAGTAGTGTTTTGGGTAAAATCATCTCATTTGTCGTTCGTGTTTTAACTTGTAATTATTCATATGATTACTTAGATCATTATTACTTATTTATAGAATATAAAACATGATTTATATATAATATATATTCAGAATATACATATATATAATGGATTGATAAATGGAAGGAAATACTCCGTTAATGGAGACGGTAGGCCATACGTACGCATGAACGTTGTTTTCGTTTCCTTATTGAATTGAGTGGAATTAAGTAGATGACATACATATATATACACATAAATACAGTAGCTTTATAATGTCATATATTTCATTATTATTGCTTATATATACTTTATAATCATTCTTAAATGGTTAACATGGAGAATGAATCTAATCGCGTCGTGGAGATGGTAGTCCGTACGTACGCACGAGCGATGATATCATTTCCATAATTATTTAATTGAATTAGAGTGGATGATACAATATATCAGAATCATAATGATGTTCTAATAACTATGTATAGTTATTATTTACACCATAATACCCATCCATGGAAGGTGTTGCTGGAAAAACAGATTACACCACGGCATGGAGACGGTATTCCGTACGTACGCACGCGCGGTGATTTCGTTTTCCGTAGGATGGATATATGGTGAATTAGGATTTTTTCATACTTATAATAAAATATCGGTATATGAGTGATACTGATGTTATTACTTCATAATGAAACAACCTAAGAAGAAGAAGTGGAAGAAGAAATAAAGGTGAAAGAATTGGTAACGGAAATTACCTCTTCTTTGAAGCGCCTCTTTGAGACCTCCTCTTAGGGCACTAAAATTGGTCTTTGAGTAAGACCATAGCCTATAGGATGTTGATAGGGAAGTGGAGAAGAGATTTTGTCATGGTTTGGCTGAGCTTGAAGGCTCCAAGTGGTGTGAGGAAGAGAGGGAGGAGGTGTCCTTTTATAAGGGAGGAGAGGGAAACCTTTGGAATAACTAAAAATATTATTTTATTATAAAGTCAAGTTCGGTTTTAAATAGCTCCAAATTGATTTATTTTGGGGCTAAGGTGGTTATGGGTCGATATCCTCTCATCCAATAGAATTTAGACAAGTTTAGTTTCCTATTTTTACCTTATCATTTAGATTTAACATTAAGTTAAATAATTTTACTTTTACCGTGTCTTCTTGTGTTCTTATACTATAAGGTTAATAAAATTACTATAAGAATCCAAAAGAACCCCAAATTGTTTATTATTAATATATATAACCTTATCTAAGTCATTTGGCCGAACCTTAGAATTTTAGGAATAAAATAACAATTAATAATATAATATTTGTTTTAAAAACTATTTTATGTCAATTTTGACAATATTTAGTAATTGATTTTTGTGAAACTCATAACAGAACGATTATTTGGTAAAAAGTTACTTAAATCAATACTAACATGTCATATTAACCTAGAAAATTAGTGTAATTCATAAAAAGTCTCAAATTATATTTATTTGGGCATTTATAACATCAATTATGTCAATATTTCATTAATAAGATAATTACTGCATCATCTTTGTGTCATAAATAAATTAAATTATTTGATGTATAAAAATTACAAATAAAATACCATTATGTAGGAAATTTTTTTATATTTCTAATTAATATTTAAAATAGAATTTATCTTATGTATAAACTTATATTAAAAATGTTTTAGTAAATAAACTTTGATTTTAACTCTTTTATCCCTTCTTTAAATAAATTAATAATAAATGTCCTAATCTAATCCAAGTGGGCCTAAATGGTCATATTTTATTCCTAAGTTTGTTTTTGGTCGAATTACACTTGTCCAATAGAATTAGGACATGTGTTAGGATAATAATAATATCATTTCTACCCTTAATTACCCTATTTACTTTTAACCGTGGTAAATAAAAGTAAAAAGTTACTATTCACCAAAAATTATTTTCATCTCATTGAACCACATTTTACTTACTGACATCAACCGTGTCTCTCGGATTTTTGAAATTCCACTCACAGAAGCGGTAAAATTAAGTTTTATGAAAAATTCAGTTTTTTTAACTACCACTTAGTTGTTTCACTATTCATCAAAAAATTGAAAGTTTTCAGAAAAATACCAAAAATTAGGCCTAAGCTATATTTGATATTATGAACACAAAAATAATTTCTATTTTACAAAATTCAAAACATATCAGTTGCATTAATTAATTTAAAAATTAATTCCCGTCGTCAAAATAAAAGGCGTGTTTTTAAGAGATAATAACTATCAAAAGATTGACACTTGTTTATAAATGGTTTAAATGTGAAATTACATCCAATGACCAACATTGTATTAAATTGTAAAAATATATTCTAAATATACTTTAAAACCACTCAAATTAATAATTTTTCACTATTAATTATTTCGATTGAAAAAGTTGTTTTTAATTAAAATTTCGTAATTTTCACTATTCATCAAAATATGAAAGTTATCCGAAAATCACCAAAATTTCACCCTAAGCTAATTTTGATATTCCGAATCCAAAAATGAAGTCCATTTTGAAAAATTGAAATTACAAAATTTCAAAAAGTGGTTATTACTATTCATAACGTCTAGTTTTAATAATATTTTAATAGCATATTGTTGTTTAGCAAAACTTGGTGTTGCGTACAACACACCCTATCGTGGAAGGTCGTGATTGCGTGTAATTCAAGCCAGGTCAGAGATGTGTGTTGTGAAAGCTCCTTTTGGTGTAGCGCATAACACAAGACATTAATGAAATTAAAAAGAATATTTTTCATAAAATCTCGGTGTTTACAGGCACTAATTCCTATGAAATGGATTCATGATCCTAATATTGATAGCACAATGATAGAATTTGTTGATTTGAAGGTAAATTAACCTAAATTAGCAAAGAAGCATCTCAAATTAATTTATATTCTATAATTCTTATTTCATTTTAGAACCCTCGTACAAGAAAACGATTAATTTTCTTTGAAATCTGTTGATGTGAACCCTAGGTATCTTATGTATCAAAATTAATGTTGTAAACACAAGATTTTTTCATGGTTTATTACAACATAAAACTCCAATAATTGTAATCTTGAAGAAAAAAAAATTCATATAATTTATTTCTTGGAATTTTAAGGGTAGCACATCATCTCATTCAATAAGATATTTTTTCACATCGTCTTCCCCTTATATGATTTGATATTAAAATCATAGGGATAGGATTATATATACCTAAAGATAATAACCTTTCAATTTCAATACTGGGTTCCATGGTTTGATCTAGAGTAGGTGAGGAATTTAATGACCTAGTCACAGATTAGGTTTAAATGAGTAAATTTCTCTTTTAGCACCCAATATTTTTTTCGATTTTTCATCTTCTATGGGATATCCCATTATGTGATATAAATATAATGAGATTTATAGATATTTTAATTTCACATAAATTATTTATGAATTAGTTATTTTCTACTTACACTTTGAAACTGTTCCTCTAGCTATTGATGAATTTTTATTTGAAGTGTAAATATAGTATGCCTATATGCCTGAATTTTTCTTTAATTAATACTGCATTAGAAATGTAAAAGAGAAATTTCATAGGGGCCTGAAATACTTGAATTGTAATTACTATGGTCATCTTGTTGATAATTATTAATTTATGTTTCCTCTTAACATGTTTATGTTTGATGTTGGGGCCTGGACGAAGTTAGGTGGGTCTATTTTAAGTTGGAAAATAGGGCTCGATAAAGGCTTCCTTGTTTTATATGGTTACGGACAGTGGATTCCTTTTTAACTATAGGAAATAGAGATGGAAGGAAAATATATGAAGTTGGTGATACTAACTAGCCCAACAAGAAGGGCTATTTTGTTAATTCCTCATCATCTACTCCCTCTAATGGAGATATGTCAATATAAGATGACTTTACTACTGCTCAAATCTTATTGAGGGGTGCAAGGCCTCTCATTAAGTGTAGTTATACTCTACACGAGACACATGAGAAGGGAGCTAAAACTGATAACATGGGGTCTTTAGAAATTGAAATTGATGTTTATCAAGTGGATTTTATAGAAGATATTTTCTTGTAAGTAAACACCCGAATTGGGAGGAAACAAATATTCCATTTCAATTTTGTTCAATTGCAGGATAGGAAGGAAAAACCTTTTGATAAGAAAATGCTCTAATAACATCTTGATAGCTCATATAAAAAAATATAAAGGCTTTGTAATAAATCCCACTATTCTAAATCATACTTATTCGAATCAACCTAGATAGAGGACTAAGGATGCTAATGTTTCTTTATATCCAGGTCCTCAGATGGACTCTATTTTAGATATTATTGAAGTGATATATAGTAGGATAAATGATTATATTAATTCTGGGTAGGAGAAGGTAAAAGTATACACTCTACTGACTAGTTCTCTCTAGATATAAGGGGTGTTTTAATTTTATAGAAGTATCACTCGGGATGATATCATATATATGATAGAATCTTCTAGAGCATAAGGTGAGTCACAAAGTGATGATTCCCTAAAGGATGTCCTTGGAATTTAAAATCATTTAAGTATATACCATATTTGGTAAGAAAATAAATTATTCTATATGATGGGATCTATTAGAACTCATATATTTGACTTTCTCCAAATTTTAGGGATTGAAAATTTTAGAATCAAACCACAAAGGAACTCCCATTTGATAACTATATATAAATCTGAATTTATTCAGGCACTTTCTCTTACACAAGTAATGGTATGTGATCATGGAATTCAGGATGTGTGTGTTTTGAAATACATGCCAACTACTAAATAGAAAATAATACTTCTATAAAGTGGATTACCGAGGACTTAAAGGATCAATAATATCTATTTGAGTAGTATGATAATTTACCTATTAAAGTTTATGAATGAACTAGCCATCCAAAACAGGATCTGAAAACAAATGAGGCAGTAAAGGAGGAATCTAATATAAAAATAATGGAGGAAGATTTTGGGTATAAAGAACTCAGACAACAATAGAATCCCTAATGTAGTAGAGGGTGACATATAGCTAAACAGGATGATCTCAAAGTCGAGTTAGCCAACATAAGATGAGATGAACACATTTGGGTTTGCTTAAAAATTGTGGAAGGTTTTTCCAATGGTTTTATATTGATTTAAGGGTGTTGTTAATCTTAATTATTTCTTTAACATATATCTTATTGTACTTTTTTTCCTTTTAATAAATTTTATAGGACCATGGATCCTGGCAGCCATAAACACGTCGCAAAAATTCTTAGTACTATAGTTTTAAAATATTTATATTTACCATATATGAAATTTTAATATTGTTTTTCCATGAGTTATAAATTTTTTATTCATGGTTAATGAATTTTTCATTATATCTCTTTTCTAAATCTATGATTTTTTCATTTATTTTTTAATACCTTATTCAATAAAATAACTTTTTTATTATGAATATTTTTCTAATTTATCTAAATTTTTTAAAATAACATTCAAAAATTCAATATCATGTGTTTATAGAGTTTCATGTTATGGTGAAACATAATATTTAATTTATTATTTATAAGGTTATATATATGAAGGTTATAATCGAATAGAAAATATTAAATCATAATTATAAATATATATTTTGGGATTATAATCAAATCCAAACTTTGAATAAATATTTATTTCTTTTATGATATCCTGATATGATATTTATGGAATTATAAAGGTATTAAAATAAATTTATAAACATTAAACACTAATATTAAGTTTTACATTGAGTAAATACAGTAAAGTTTACCAAATTTATTACACATAAACATTGAACATTCAACCCATAATGTGTATAAGGGAAACTAAGATAATGTTTAAAAAATATAGAGGATTTTTACATGCTTTTTATCTAGTTTAATATTTATATATTAAAGGTTGATAGTCTATATTTCTAATTATCATTTAACCCCTAAGGTTCTAACATATCTTGGATTGACTAATTAATCTCACCAAGGAAATATATTGATGGTTTTCAAAACTCGTGGATAACATTGATGGTGAGATGGTGTTTGTTTTCACTAATGGATATTCTTCATCCACTTTTAGTGATGATTTAACATCAAAAGTGTATAATTTTATTCTTTTAAAAAATTATCAATATTAAAAACATCATGTAAATGATACACTAAAAATTTGTTTTTAATTTTTTGTACATTTGGGCATATAGAAGTCCTTAAAACCCATTAACGGTATTAAATGTATTTTCATTAATTTAGATAGGATTTTTTTAACTTAAAATATAAATATTATTCAAGAAAAATGATATTTTTGATAGTAACGTTTTGATATTGTGGTCTATTATATATGAAGGGTAGACATGATAGAATTATGGATGTTGATCATTGTACCGCATGCAGTGACATGAGATATCATAGTCCATGATATCTACCTTTCTCACTTATTGAAAATTGTGTGTTGTAATACATACATGATATATGATATCATAGTTTTCATTATTTTTCATAATGCGTGTTTTAGTTAATCACAAGGTCTAATATAGAGTTATAAACTTATGCGATTCATAATTTCACTAGTGATAGGCTTGTGATAACTATTCAATAGCCGTTATACACTATGTTGCTACTAGAAGCATAAGATATTATAGTGTATGTTAAGGGAAGATATATAATGATATTGCAACATGAGACTTTCCTATAATATATTATTATATATATATATATATTAAAAACTAAGATAGTGTGTACATCACTACTTGATATATTATGTGATTAATTTTTTTTATTTTTTATTTTGAAATGATTATATAATTTATAAATTTTTTTTTAATTATAAACTAAAGGTACATAAATATATTTATTTAATTAACTAATAATCTATAAATATTTATAAAATTAAGACTTCTTCATAAATATTTATTAAATTTTTATGAAATGGTTAGAAAATAAATGTTTTAATATTATGTGTTAATATTATTGTGCCCACATTTTACAAAGCATTTAATTTATGGGGTTTTATAATTTTTTCATATCAAAATTATAACGAGATTTATAATTTTTTTATAAATTATATATTTGGGATGATATAAATTATTTATAATTATTTCATGACATGCTGATATATTATAATATGAAAAGTTTAAATTGATTCTCTGTTTAATATATATATTTAAACGTATCTACTTGGTTTTAGTGGATAAGATTATGGTTTACAAAAATTGTAAAATGTGTTATATTAAATAATATAAATTTTATATATTATAAATTTGAAAAGTTCTTATGGATTTAAGAATGTTAATGTTACATAATTTTATAATTCAAATAATTTATTATGAATGAGTTCATATTTACAAAATATTGAAATATAATGTTTCTATGATATAAATAAAGTTATAATGTCTTCATAATTATATTATAAAAAATATATTTAATCATTATCTAGAAGTCATAAACTATTTATATTGTTTCTTAATGATATATTCCTTATATATAATGTCTAAATTTATTTATTCATTATTTATTTATTTATTCCTATATAAATTTAAATTTTTTTATTTTGAATGTAAGTATTATTTATTTATGTTAATTTAAAAACTTTTATATAATTTTATACCATGTATTTAAGAAGTTTCATAATAATTTATAACATATGGATTAATTTATTAAAACCAATGTCTGGGATTTGACTGTTACAATTCCAATGTAAATATTTTATTATTGTTATTATAACATATTTGGACTTAAAATCATGTCTGAACTCTAAATAAATCTTGAGTAATGATCTGTGGATGATAATAATTTGGTCAAGACTTCCACTAAATTAGGGAATGTTATTCTATATATAATTCTTATTTTGGATAATTTACACACAATACATACTATTGAGTAGGATTTTTGTTCATAGGATTTCAATACATTACCTGATGGAGTTTCATGTTCAACTATCATGAGATTGATAAATATTCTTCTTAAATATTATAGATAATGTTATACTGTGGATAAATGTCATAAATCAATGATTTTATAATAATATATACACCAACATAAATAGAAGAAGTCAATTTGGATGATAAACTAAGATGTAAAAAATGAAATCTAATAGATGTATGCATACATATAATGAAAACCTAATATGTATTATATATGATATTTATGTGGATTTATATGGAACTATAAATTTAAATTATCTCAAAATAATGATAAGACTAGTTGAGAGTTGATCAGCACTGAAATTAGAAGTGAATCTAGGGTTAAAAAACCCATACACTAAAAATTGATTTCTCATCACTAGTTATTTTGTTGGATCCTGAACAAAAAAAATAATTTTTGATAGATAAATAAAGAAATTACACACATTAAAATGATTTTGAAAGGATTACTAACTCTTTTATCAAAGGGATAATCCTTGGTCAATAATTGTTGTGATTTTATTATTCATGTTCTTAAGTTATTATCTAAAATATTAGGGAATATATCTAGAAAATGATTATAATATCAATTTACAATAATGAAATAGAACAATAAAAAATTCAATCAATATTCACTTAAAATACTCTGGTTTCTTTTTAATTTATGTTAAATATTAACCCTTGTTCTTCTACTCAATCCAATGAAAAATATCCTTAAATTGATATAAGTATGTTGTGTCTAGTTTTCTCAATATTTTTATAACACTTTCCCATAAGTGATTCACAATATATTTATAGAAATTCCATGTTTCTTATAATTAAACCATAGATGGCTTCATGATCTATATATCCAAAATACCTTGTCTATATTTCTCAGATGCATATACGATTTTACTTGCTAATTTTTACATCATATATGGGCTTGTTGTTTTTTATCTAATCTTATATGTGGTAAACCAACTTTGACATGGAACTATAGACTGTGGATAGAGAGATTGCATCCAATAATAAATACACAAACATGATTATCATCACTTTCCTTCATTACAGTGTGATTTTCATGAACTGACCCCGATAGCCTGATAAACTAGAACTCATGTCTACTTTGATATGGCCCGATGGGCATTAAATATGACCTCAATAAAAATACTACCACATGGGAATCAAAAATGGTAAAAGGGGAATTAATTATCCACATGAATAATTGAAAAAATTGGCAGATAAAAATTCAAAAATAGTCAGTATTATGGTACAATCCTTAATAGTTTAGTGCTAAAAAATAGACAGGAAACCAAAATCATAACAAAACCCAAAGAATACATCATCAATGTATCTTTATTTAAAAAATTGATCACATAATTTTCCAATAATTCACAACTCATGGGGTTTAATTAATCCATAAAACCAACCACGTCCCAATGATGCTTTCACATTTTTAGAAACATAAAAAAGAATGTATACAAGTAACGAAATGTATATGTTGGGTATAATTGATAGTATCCCAATAGGATCCCACAAATCATTCCATAATCAATCGTTATAAAATAAACATATATACATAAGTTTAAATAAATCATAGAATTGTTGTATTTTTACAATCATAAAAAATCATTCTTTTCAAATCATTTTATTGTAAAATATAAATTAGTTACAACAAAAATATCTATCAAAATTGGAATGAAAAAAATAATTGTATACACACTAACATTTAACAATTCTTTTTAAATCATAGAAACATCGATATATTCCCTGTGTTTGGTTAGATCAAGTCTCAAGGTTTCACACATTCATAGTAAAATATGGCTCCAGGTGTTCACACAAGTATTAATCTCAAACCTAGGTGGAATATGGGTCACCCCAAAGAATTAACACCCTTCCCTTATAAAGTTATGTTAGTATTTTCATAATAAATACATTTTATGTAGTTCAAATACATTCTTAGTGTTTATATACTAAGAAACTCACCTAAAAACTCAGGTTCCCATGCTGTTGGAGAAATAAATTGAGGGTAAAATAATTCATATCAAATCATTTTCCTCAATCATAATTCACGTATCCCAAAATCATATTCTCAATAGGCCATTTTTTTAAAAAATAAAAATCAATTGTTTTTCAATATAAATAATTCCTTTCAAAAAAATCTCTTAAATTTCAAATCCATAAAAATTTCATTCCTTTATATATCAAGAATAATTATCTAATTCATAAATTAAATAATTCTTTTAATTAAAAAACATTTTCGTAAAAAAAATTATTTGAAAAAACATTTCAAAAGAAGTTCAACTCATACGATGCTATTGAAAAATATTATCATGAATTTAAATTTTGTGATCTATAAATATATTATAAATCTATTTCAAATCATGGAAGAAAAAATATTTCAATTGATTGTAATTTAATAATGAATCTACCTACCTCAATCATTATATAATAAAACATCCAATAAGGGACACCCGACCAATGAGAAAGAGGGAACCTATAATAACATAAGGGTTCCATAATTAATATTTCATAAGGATCAAGAAAATAGAACCCATATATACCTTAAACTAATCTCGCAATAATGAGGTATAATAAGTAAGATTATTGGAACCAAATTAACTTTTATAGAAGAATGAATTCTAAGAAACCCATCCAAGACTATGCTCAATATAAAATCCACGATAATAGAAGGATAAAACTAGTTTAATTGGGGGAAATGATTTAAACAATATATCAAAACCATCTATAATGTTTTTTTATATAGATTAAGTAACATCACTAAAAAGATCAAACATCTTTTGGGAATTTCAAAATATAAAATCCCCATAACCATGCCCTAGTGTTTCCCAGCAAGAGAAGTCGGATTCCCCTGGAAGACTGACTATTGGGAAAATATATACCCAGGTGTAATGATCTGAGGAATTTTATCTTGTTCATGGATTCCAACATGATTAGGGTGAGGCTTGTTGGTTATGTCACACATAGATACCACCAACATGCAATTATCAATACTACATGATGCACTAATCATGGTGGCTCAGACCATTTCATAGAGGAGATCTAATGAACAACGCGATGTCCACCATGACTGTGGGGATACTTGTTTTTAACCCAAAATAAGAATAAAATTTTTTTAGCCACTATAAACCTCTAATTATTCTGAAACTCAAATTAATCATGGACTGTAGCTCGAAGAAAAACATTGTATGTTTTAATTCTTCCCTCTATAATGATTTTTTACCAAATAAAGCCAAGTCAATAAGGTTGGTCCACAAAGTGAGGAGGCCATTACTCCATCCAAAACATATCATGATCCCAAATATCATGAGAACGTGATACATTATTCTATGTAATCTGAACCAAAAGTAAATAATTCCTATTAAAATCATTCACTTGAGAATTAATAATCTGAACCAGATTCTCAATCATGGTCATGTAATGTTATATAGAAATTTCCTCCCAATTTAAATAATGATAATGGTTCAAAATCATTTTATTGTGATTTAATACTTGATAAATGTTATTGATCTATAAGATATTATTTAGAATCCCCAACTGGTACATAACCTTCCCAAACTTCTCAACAACCTAAAATAGTCTCACATATCTTGGTTCAATATTCCATTTCATTTTGATCTATCGGTGATACTACCATTTTGAGACACTCAAGGACACTAGTTCATCAACTATGAACCCCAAAGGGTGGAAATGATAATATCCATATGACTTATACCAACTATGATCCATTACCAAGATCTGATGAATCCTTTTGATTTTTATTGTCATCTCCTGGACTAATCTATGTCCCACTAGGGAAGATTCACCAATCTCTGATATACAGATTCTATATTTTCAAGGTCAATAATAAAACTCCTAAATGTGTTCAATTTTAATTTATAAATGTTATATTTAATTATCGGAAAATTGAAACCAGATGGTAATACCATTCTCTTGTAATTCTAGGGACATATGTATAATTATTTTCTTCAAGAATATATATAGCACATTCTGTATGACCATCTATCTAAGGATGATATAATATTCTAAACATGACATGGGATCCCATTGCATCCTATAGTCCCTAGAAAAATTGGAATGTTAATTCAATATCGCTATAAATTTTTTTTTTAAAAAACTCTATATAACTTAACAATATCTTGTAGAAATATATTTCCCAAGTCCTCAACTATAGTGGAATCATGAATAAGAATATAGTGAGATAATTTGGTGAATTGGAAAATCACTACCCAAATCACATTCACTCAATAAAAAGTCTGTGGAAGCCCCGAAAAAAAATTGTATAGATATAACATCCCACTTCCATGTCAGCATTGAAACGGGTGGATGTAAACTAGATGGCTTATGATACCAAAATATGATTTGTTTATAAGTATTAAAATTTGGAAACAAAATCATTAATGTTCTATTTCATTACCATCCAGTAGAAAAAATGTTGTATATCATAAAATAACATCAACTTTCTTAGGTGAACCTATCATTGGGAATGATGAAATTCTACCATAACATATTTTCTCTTAAGTGGAATAATGAAAAATATTTCTTGAAGTAATGGATTCCATTTTGTGATAGAGACCATTCAAAAATGATCTCTATAGTGGTCATATTTTTTCCTATATTACGATTAAATTATTTTAAAGATAAACTACATAATAGTGGTTCATATATAGGATCCAATAGTTTAATGTATTGAAAAGATTATGACCATACATAACTTTTATAGAAATTAACATAAACATTTATTTAATTCCTTCTTATTTATATCTTATAGGCCCTCATGTTCTCATTAGTACAAGTATTCATTTGAGTATATAAATCAACAGAACAAGTGACCTAAAATCCCTTTAGGGTGACGAATAAGAGAAATGATACAGGGGTGAGAATAACCATCATCATCATAACATAAGAAAAGTATCATAACCCTATTCGTGATAGGAAACATTAAGCAAAGTTTTGTAATTTGGAAATACATAAAAATGAAACATCATGTCTTAGTGTTCAAATTCCAAATATAGTTGTGAACAAATGTTGAATCATGTTCATGGACATTTCAAATTATCTCACGAGAATCATCACATTACCCAATTCATTAGAGTTCCATATAATTATAAGCGCACTCATCACATCTAAACATTTTCATGTGATATATAATTATGGCCACACCTGTCATATCCTAACATTTACAAAATCTTGCACGCCACATGGAATGTATATCATTCTAGGATATGAAATAACCTATAAAATTCAATTGGATTCATTTAAGAAAAGCATAAATTCATAAAATTGGAGTTTCCATGATTAAAAGGGAATAAGATACTTCCTATCAATCATGACTAAAGAAGAATCAATCTCATTAGAATTAAGAGATGTATTTTTTTAAAGAAGAGATATTTTGGAAAAATATATTCATTTTTCACAAAAATTGATTGGAAAATTTTATATCCCAGAAATAAAAGGCAAGGAAAAATTATATATATATATATATATTAATGTAAAATTCATACTAACAATGGTGTGAAATAAAGAAAACCCAAAAGAAGTGAGATGGGTTTTAGAATTCCCGTTAACTTTATCTGAATTATTTCTTCACATTAATTACCTAGATAATCAAATTAAATCCATTAATATAAAAATATAGAAAAATTTATACATTAATTTGATTCATTATTGTTTATTTATGTTCATTTATGTGATTTTAAATGATTTGTATAGTTTACGTTCACCCTTTGGGAGTGTTTGTTTTCTCAGTCTTTAGGATCAGTTCACTTGTATATAAGTTTGGATGTTCACATACAATTGGAATAATTATATAGTATTGAAACTATAGGTTACTAATTATCAGAAATAATTTTAAATTATTATATATCTCATTTTTATATGGTATTATAATGAATCATTATATTAGACATTATTGAAAATAATTTAGATTAATACAGTTGTTTTTTTATAACAACATAATTGTTTTGATTTATCATTTAGAATTATGTAAATATGTTACTCCTAGGACATAATAAGTATTATATAATACAAATTACAATATTTTTTAACCATTAACATGGTTTCATGAACTTTATTAGATGCGTTAATAAATAATGAAAACATTTTATCCTTAAAGGTTATAAATCGACACATTAGGGATGATGCTTTATTTTTATGACTAAAATGAATAGGATAAGGTGTTTGGTTTTGGATTATTCCATTAGAATAATAAAATTCATTTTTATATAAGGTACTACTGTTTTGATACAATTTTTTATGAGGGGAGGTGTGGAGAGAATAAAAAAAGAAATGAACCTAAGAACAAATTAAAATAAAACGAAAGAGAAATGTACTTCTTGAATTTTTATTCTTGAGAAACTCTTTAAGGGGATTAGTTTTTAAATTTTAATGGGTCCAATGGATCATGGATGTGGGAGAAGGGATTTAGAAGATAGTTTAGTCGAATTTTGTACAGGGATCAAAGCATGAGATGTGTTAGGAGAAGAGGTGGTGAAAGGTGGTGTTTATAGGGAATGAGAGGGGTGTTTCTCATTATTTTAATCATTAGTTTATTTATTTTTTCAAGATTATGAATAGTTTTATAGTTTTGACTTAATATATTAAAATAATGAATATATGTTCAATATTATGGTTCTTATATCAGTGATGACTCAATGAATAGTAATGTGGCCATTAGAAATCGTAATGTGACCACTAGAAATAGTAATTTGGCAAATATAATAGTATCCTAATATATGAAACTATAAATAACATTTATATGGTTTACAATATGTGACACAATTATAATAAGGAAATTTAAACTGATAAAATTTTGGGTTATTACATTTCCACCCTTATGAAATTTTACCCTTGAAATTTTATTTTACATACTATGGTGAAAAAATTTGAGGGTACTTCTCTTTCACCACTTCCTCCAGTCCCCATGTTTCCTCTTCATACTTATAGTTTCTCCATAGTATATTGACTATGTGGGTAGTTTGGTTGTGTATATCTTTATCTCTATAGTCCACAATCTTCACTGGCTTCTCCTCATATGAGAGATCATTTTCCAACTATACCTCCTTGGGATTCGTTAGATGTGAGGGATCTGGTATTTAATTCCTCAAGAGGGATACATGGAATACATAATTTACTTAATACTTGGTTGGTGGATGTTCTAGTCATTATTCCATAGCTCTGATATGATCTAGGGTCCTGAAGGGTTCGATGTACCTAAGACTTAGTATTCATTTCTTCCCAAATCTCATGATCCTCTTACATCTATAACTATAGGTATCTTTGATGGATGTCTCTATAGCTCTAATATTGACATTGCCCTACCTTGATAAGCTGCTAAATGGTTTTTTCCTTTTTCACTATTTATTTAACCATATTTTGGTTTTAGTATCTTACAATCACCAACTTCTTCCAAGCACACCAATGTTCTACACCTTTTCCCATAAAGGGATTTATATGTATCTATTTGGATTCATGAGTGTAAATTTTTGTTGTAGGAGAACTCAAGAAGATAAAGATGTTAGTCCCATAATCCTTTTAAGTCTATAGATCATGCGATCAACTTGTCTTTCAGTTACTAAATATTTCTTTCAGATTGACCATTAGTCTGAGGATGATCATCTTTACTGATATTCATCACTATATTTAGAGAAAGATGGAGACTTTTCCAAAAGGAACAGCAGAATATAGGATCTCAATAAGATATAATAGATAGTAATACACTATAAAATTGTAAAACTTCTCTGATATATATCCATCCAAGTTGATCCAGTGATAAGTCCTCTCAAAATTTGATAATGTGAGCTTTCTTTGTAAGACGATCCACAATCACCCATATAGCATTGTTTGATATGGATGTCCTCGGATGCTTGGTGGAAAACTCCATGGTGATGTTTTCCCTTTCCATTTTGGTATTTGTAATGGTTGTGTCATCCCCTTGTAATTGTGTCTTTCATCATTCACATACTGACCTACCAGACACATTTTGATATATTCAGAAATATATTTTTTCATATTGTCTAACAAACATTTCTCTCAAAGATTTCAATACATATTTGTTCTCCCATGATGAATAAAGAAGGTCGAGTTATGTGAGTAATTCAGAATTTCCTTATTTATATCTAGATCATATGGTACACATAATAATGACTCAAATCATATAGCTCATTCCTCATCAATTTTTAACTATGCAGATTTCCCATTTCTCATAGCTTCCAACACCTTCTAAATTTCCATATCATTTCTTTGAGAATCATTTATGTTCTTCATAAGGGGTTATTGAGTAATAATTTTAGAGAGGATTGATGAAATTATTTCCTTAATGAAACCCATTCATTTACTTTACAAATCTATAAAGACTAGATCTATCTCAATTCTATTCATTGATAATGTGGTTGGATCATTTCTACTTATAAAATCTGTCAATTTATTCTCCTTACTAGGATGGTAGAGGATTGAGCATTCATAATCATTTGTTATCTCTAACTATCATCGCTAGTTTATATTATGTTCAATTTTTGGGAATATAATTTTTAGTCTCTTAGGATCATTATATATTTCTCACTTCTTCCTATAGAGATAAGAATTCTATATTTTCAATTAAAATATCACAACTACCTACTCCAGATCATATATATGATAGTATTGCTCATGAATTTTCAACTTCCTTATTGCGTAGGCTATCACATTATCCCTTTTCATCAATAAAAAACCTAAAGAACTTCATGATGTATCGTTGTATACTATAATGTGTTCCATAGATTTTAAAAGTGTGAGTACTAGAATGATGAGAAGACTCTTTTTAAACACTTTGAATAAGTCTTCACATTAACAGATCTAGAAAAACATTTCTCCCTTATGAGATATCTTTGTTAGTGTATTTGAAAAATTATGATAAGTTCTTCAATAATTTCCAATAATACCAAGATATACTAAGGAATCTATGGATATATGTTACAGTTGTTATCCTAGGCTCCTCCTTGATTTCCTTTTTCATGGAAGGGTCTATAGATATTCCTTTTCTGGTGATAACATGCCTTAAGAATGATACTTCCCCCATATTACACTCACATTTACTATATTTTCATAATTTTTATCCCATAACAATGTCTTTAGAATAGTATACATATAATTATCATATTCCTCCCTTTACTTGGAGTATATCAGAATATCTTTAATAAAGACAACCACAAATCTGTTTAGGTAATATCTAAAGACTCTTTTCAATAAGTACATGAATATTTCTTGAGAATTAGTGAGTACAAAGGGACTCACTATCAACTCATATTGTCCATAACTCGTTCCAAAGAAAGTATTGGGAATATTATCCTTCATTTCCATTAATTGGTGATATCCTGACTGATTGTCCACCTTATAGAAATACATGGCTCTATATAGTTGTTCGAACAAGCCATCTATCCGTGGAATGGGATACTTGTTATATATCATTGTTTTTTTTGAGTTCATGATAATCAATGTCGAGGCGCATTGATCCATCCTTCTTATTGATGAAAAGGACTAGTCCACCCCATGGTGAAGCACTGAGGCTTATAAAAACCTTTTCCATATTATCTTGTAACTACTTATTTAGTTTTTCCAGCTCAATGGAGGAAATTAAATGAGGTTTCTTTCATATAGGTAGAGATCCGAGAATATGTTCAATTAAGAACTCAACCTATCGTTTAGTAGAATGAACGTGAAATTATTTGTGAACAAATCATTGTAGTCCCTTTTAATGGGTATTTCATCACTCATAATTATCTATTATGTCTCAATCATTTGTTCCAGACATTCTTAATCATGTGTAAATAATATCCACACTTTAGATTATGGATCCAAGGAAGATTCATCCTCCTCCAAATACTTCTTTAAAATTGTAGGATGCTTTAGGATGTGAAGAATGATCTATTTTTCCGACAATTGATGTTTGATTTGTATAATAATAGCCAATACATGCCTAAAATAGCATCAACCATACCAAAAGGAAGTAATACCATATTTGTAGAGACCCAAATATTGATGTACAGGGACATTAAAATACTTTTTAGAAATACTTAATACATGAAAAAAATAGACGCCCAAAGACCGTATTAGTTTAGTGTCTTTGGAAAATCGGAACGTAAGCTTCTAATCATGGTGAAAGATCTTCAACATCTCCTATAAATATCTTCCCCTTTTGGTTTTCTTACCTAAAACCTTTCTTTATATCCTTGGGAAAATAAAACATAAAAATGGTGAGCTCAAATTCTCAGTAAGGGTAAACATAGAGAACATAAAACAATCCATAAAAATTTGAATGCAAAAACTTGAACATAAAATCTAAACATCAAAATATTGAGCAAAGACTTAAATCATGGAAGTACGTAAGGCATATACCATAAAGAAACATCAATCATGATAAAATAGCATGGTAATAAAACATGTGATTGTTTCAACCATTAAGCATATGATATGATTTCCATAGTATCCAAGGCATTGCTCCGAAGACCATCTTAGTGGACAAAGTCCCTTTCTGAATTAGGTTCACTCCTCGTTCCAGTCCTGTATTACTGAACCAGATTAAATTATTGTTCCAGCCATGGCTATCTCATGAGATATAAATATTTACCCAATTCATTGGAGGGATATATAGGTCCCACCCATGTAATAATGAAATCATTCTTTCATGTGCCACAAAATCATAAATCATACATCATAGCATAACCCATGTGATAGAATGGGATTCTTAAACATCATGCCATCATAACATAATCCATATAAAAAATGGATATAATTTCATCATAATAAGAATAAAACCATGTAAATAATGGATACATTATACTTTAAACATAAACATATTAAATAATTTCATTTTATGTGGAAAATATTTTTGATAAAACACTTGAAAGGAATTCTTGAGAAAAATATCCTTTCTTCTTCAAAATCATTTTATTTTCACAAAATGCCATGCAATTTGAAAAGAAAAGAGTTTTTTTAAATAATAATGCAATATTATAGAGGAAGATTCATGAAAATGTGGCATTATGAAACTGTAAAATTCTTTTCACACCATATAAGTTAAAAATAACAACATCCTCGTACTTTTTTCAGAAAATTCAAAAAGTTCCTCATGTGGTAAAAAAAAGAAAGATTCCTTCCATACAATGTGGTAAAAGTAAATAGAAGGGTAAGAATGAATTTAAAAATACATGTAAGAAAAGTAAAAAGTTTATGAAAACATTTTGAGAACATATGGACATGGATAATAAACATAACCCCAGTAAATACTTACGAATAAACAATCTCAGATAAGAATGAGATTGGAATAATTATCCCTTACCTTAGGTCTGATATGATTTGTACGTATCCAAACCTCCTGTATAATGATTTAAATAATTTTATGGACTGATTACAGAATCATATTCATTGTTATGATATCATATATGGTTCACTTATGACTTTATATTACCTGTTCTTTTGTAAGTTCCATGTTAAAGCAACGTTTTGGGTAAAATCGTTTTATTTATCGTACGTGTTTAGACTTGTTGTTCTTGATATTATTACTTATATCATGATTTAAATAATTATGGAATGTAAAACATGATTTATATATAATATATATTCATCATATAAATATATATATATGATAGATCGATAAATGGAATGAAATACACCATTCATGGAGACGGTAGGCCGTACGTACGCATGAACGTTGTTTTCGTTTCCTTATTGAATTGAATGGAGTTAAGTAGATGAAATACATATATATATATATAAATAAATAAATCCAGTACCATTATTATTTCATATATTTCATGATTACTTATTATATATACTTTATAATCATTCATGAATGGTTAACATGGAGAATGAATCTCATCGCGTCGTGGAGACGGTAGTCCGTACGTACGCACGAGCAATGATATCATTCCCATGATCATAGAATTGTATTTAAGTGTATGTATAATATTTAATAATCAATATCACTTTACAATAATCATATATAGTTATTTATTTACACCATTATACCCATCCATGTAAGGTGGTTGTCTAAAACAGATTACACCACGACGTGGAGACGGTATTCTATACGTATGCACGCGCGGTGATTTCATTTCCAATAGGATGGATAGAATGTAAAATAGGTTTGTTTCATATTTATAATAACATATTAGTATATAAGTAATACTGATGTTATTAATTTAAAATCAGACAACTAAATAAGAAGAAGTAGAAGAAGATAGAAACTTGAGAGAATCGGAAGAAGAGATTACCTCTTCTACGACGCACCTCCTTTAAGCCTTATTTTAAGGAAGTAGAGTTGGTATTTTGAGAATACCAGAACCTCCATAATGTTTATAGGTAAGTGTATAAGATAAATGGTCAGGTTTTGGACTATATTAAAAGCTCAAAATGGTTGGAAGTGAAGAGGTAAGGGGTTCCCTTTTATAAGGGAGGAGAGGCCCACCTTAGGAAAACTTAAAATATTATTTTATAATAAAGTAATATTTGTTTTTTAATTGCTCCAAATTAATTTATTTTGAATATAAGGTGGTTATGGGTATAAATAATCTCAAAAAATAGGTTTTATACAAGTTTATGTTACTATTTTATCCTTATCATTTAGATTTAACACTAAGTTAAATAATTTAACTTTTACTGTGTCTTTTTGTTTTCTTACACTATATGGTTAATAAACTTACTATAACAATCCAAAAGAACCCCAAGTGGTTCATTATTAATATATATATATCCTTATATAATTCATTTGGCCTAACCTTAGATTTTTAAGAACAAAATAACAATTAATAATATAATAATTTTAAAAAAACTATTTTAGGAAAATTTTGACACTATTTGGTACATGATTTTTTTTGAAAATCATAACAGCATGATTAGTTCGAAAAAAGTTAATTAAATAAATAATAACATGTCATATTTACCTATAAAATTATTGTATTTCATAAAAAGTCTAAAATTACATTTATTTGGGAATTTATAACATCAATTATGTTAATATTTCCTTAATAAGGTAATTACTGCATCATCATTTTTTCATAAATAAATTAAATTATCTAATGTCTAAAAATTATAAATAAAATACCATTATGTAGGAAATATTATTATCCTTATAATTAATATTTATAGTCGAATTTATCTTATGAATAACCCTATATTAAAAATGTTTTAGTTATTAAACTTTTATCTTAACTATTTTAATTCTTCTTTAAATAAAAAAAAAATAAATGTCATAATCTAATCCAAGTGGACCTAAATGATAATATTTTATTTCTAAGGTTGTTTTTGTTATAATTACACTAATCCAATAGAATTAGTACATGTGTTAGGGTAATAATAATATCATTTGTACCCTTAATTAACCTATTTACTTTTAACCGTGGTAAATAAAAGTAAAAAGTTACTATTCACCAAAAATTATTTTTATCTTATTGAACCACATTTTATACCTTGATATTAATTTTACCTCTTGGATTTTCAAAATTCCACTCACAGAAGCGGTAAAATTATGTTTTATGTAAATTTTCAAACTCTCCTAGGAGGTGGGTAAAAGACGGTGAAAAGTTCAATAAAATTTTTATATATCTAAAATTATTATAAATTGACTCCAATTAATTAAATGTAACCTATATAGGTATTATGTATCAATTTTGACCTAAAATAAATTTAAATAAAATAAATTATTATTATATAAAAAGTCAGTTTTTAAATAGTAACCAAGTGTTTTCAGTATTCATCAAAAATTAAAAGTTTTCAGAAAAATACCAAAAATTCACCCTAGGCTAATTTTGATATTCCGAATCCAAAAATTAAGTCATTTTGAAAAATAAAATTTCAAAAACTGGGTATTACTATTCACAACGGCTAGTTTATATAACATATCGTTGTTTAGTGAATCTCGGTATTGCGTACAACACACGTTATCGAGGAAGGTTGTGATTGCGTGTAATGCAAACCAAGTCAGGGTTGCATGTAGTGAAAGATTCTTTTGTTATTGCATATAATAGAATCCAAACATATTGCATTTATTCATTATATATATATATATATACTCAATGTTACGTACAATAACTTCAAACGAATTTGAAATTGTGTGTAACACGATCCAAGAATAGGGTTGCGTATACTGCAAGCTAAAACGGTGTTGTGTATAGCTCAAGATAATCTTGTTGTAGCATACAACACAAGACATAAAATAAATTAAAAATAATACTTCTCATAAAATCTCGGGGTGTTACATTCTACCCCACTTAAAATGAATTTCACCCTCTAAATTCGTCGGGGTTATAAATGGTTTACTAATCGAAAGTTTTAATAGAAACTGACATTATAAAAAGGAATACCAAAACTTATCTTTAAAAAATATTGTATGAAACATAACGGTTACCCAAATTAACTAATCACTAGGTTTCAACATAGGAGAACATAGATGAAAATATGGATATGGAAGAGAAATCTAACCATCACGGTCATGATGGAGAGTGGTAGAGAACATGGAAATGAAAAATCCAACAATCACAAAGCCATAAATTTTTGATGATCTAAGGTACCATCTGATTCATCAGATATAAGGTCACTAGGACAAAATTTTTGGTTTTCAAGATCATTTCCCTAAAGTTGAAGAATTGTTGAATTAAAAGAAATACTTACTTGATTTTTTGGTACAATTTTACTATTGTTTGTGCCTTGAACAATTTCCACTTCATCTCTTAAAGAAGTGAAGTTGAATTTGTCTTTCGTGAAGTGTTAGCAGATCATGTGATAGAATTATGGGTCATTCCATTGTTCTCATAAAAAAGGTTAGAAAATGTTATTCAATATACATAAGTCTATATATGGGGATATTAAACATATATGGCTCCAAGAATGGACTTATACTTCATATATAATACTGCTTAATAATGAAACTAGTTTCTACTAACCAGGGACTTCTTGTAGGCTAGTGGTAGGCGATAAAGGCATGTCGCACTTCAGTTGTGGGTTCGATTCCCGCAACCTTGTCCGACGCGACGGGTTGTCTCATGTCCTGCATGTTGTCCTTTTTCTAACAAAATACTATTATAACAAAAAGATCTATCCTTAAACAATACTATCTGATGTCCGACATAATCCATCCAGTCTTTAGACTTTTTCCAAAATACGTCTGTCCAATATCATAGTATAAAGAAAATCATTACAAGAAATGTCATTAACTAAGCATGTGAATACCATCATTTATCCCCATATATCATAAGATATGTCTTATTGGTCACATTCCAAACATTTTAAGGCATTAATCATGTATTCTCTTGAAAAATTAATACCCATTGAACCTTAGTGATAACATGAATGTAGTTAAAAGTTACCACTTTCCACAAACCAAAATTCCAAAAATTCTATATACTCAAACCATGATATCAATTAGTCCTTATATCAATCATGAGCTCATGAATACTATCAAACATATTATTCTCTCTTTATCCATTCATTATGCGCATATCATCTTATTTCCAAAAATATCTGAATAAACTTTCATTATTACCAGTATCATTCAACATATACTTTCAAATACTTTAGGAATAACAATAGTGTAACAATACTTAGATGATTCTTTATTCCATAGTACCATACATTATTCTTGATAAACATACAATCATTCCACTAACTTCTTAAACCAGTGACTGAGCTTCAACATTTCTTTCATCACATATTTCATTTTTAGTCTCTTCATCATCATCCACATAAATACTACCCATATGACCATTCGGATTATCTTCATGAGATTTTCCCTTAGGGATTGGTTTTCATAATGCCCATACATTCCACATTTAAAACATCTAATCATTGTTGATGTCGTATAAATACCATTATCCTTCTCCATGGTGTTAACTAAACCTTTTACTTTACACTTACTGGCTTTGTGTCCTTATTTTCCACACCCAAAGCATCTTCCAGTTCCTTTGAAACAATATCCCTGATGCCTCTTCCAACATGATTTACATTAGGTAAATGGAACTTCCTTTCCTCTACGATCATCATGAAACTCCATATTTTTCTTATTAGTTGAGTCAAGAAACTTACCAAAGTTGAGATTATTTATCATATTATGAGAGTGCTGATTAGGAATAATAACAATGTTTGGACATCCAAATCCCATTACATTTGGGTTCTCATGAAGAATATCATTTCATTTTCCATCATATCCCCCATTATCGTGAATCTTCCTGTTTCCAGCCAATTTCTAAAACCCAAAAAGAATAGTGTGAGAGGAAAAAATCATGCTAGGAAAACAATATAATAAAGGGGGATTACCTTCAATATCTAACATATTAGGTTTAATTATAATGTCGTTATCATAATTCTAGGACTATAACCTATATATATACTTATCCTTAGGGATATCCCTAGACATTCCTTAGAAATATCTCTCAGGATTTCACTAAATTTTTCGCATCCTATTTTCCAAAGGTTAACTAAACATTCGTTCGGATACCAAATGTAGAGACCCAAATCTTGTCGTACATGGAAATTACAATACTTTTGCGGAATACTTAATACATGACAAAAACAGACGTCCAAAGACTATATTAGTTTAGTGTCTTTGGAAACTCAGAACGTAAGCTTCTAATCAGGGTGAAAGATCTTCAAAATCTTCTATAAAGATCTTCCCCTTTTAGTTTTCTTCCCTAAAACCTTTATTTATATCCAGGGGAAAAGAAAAAATAAAAAGGGTGTGCTAAAATGCTCAGTAAGGGTAAACATAGAGAACATAAAAAAATCCATAAACATTTGAATGCAAAAACTTGAACATAAAATCTAAACATCAAAATCTTGAGCAAAGTCATAAATCTTGGAAGTGCATAAGGAAGATATCATAAAGGAACATAAATCAGGATAAAATAGAATGGCAATAAAACATGTGATTGTGGAAACCATTAAGCACATGACATGATTTCCATAGTAGCCAAGACATTGCTTCCAAGACCATCTTAGTGGAAAAAGTCCCTTTCTGAATCGAGTTCACTCCTCGTTCCAGTCCTGTATTACTGAACCGAATTAACTTACCATTACAGCCATGTCTATATCATGAGATATAAATATTTACACAATTCATTGTAGGGAGATATAGGTCCCAAACATCTTATAATGAAATCATTCTTTCGTGTGCCACAAAATCATAAATCATACATTAGCATAACCCATGTAATAGAATAGGATTCTTAAACATCATGCCATTATAACATAATCCATATAAAAAAATGGATATCATTTCATCATAAGAATAATCAAACCATGTAAATAATGGATACATTATACTTGAAAAATAAAAATATTAAATAATTTAATTTTAGATGGAATATAGTTTTGATAAAACACTTGAAATGAATTCTTGAGAAAAATATCCCTTCTTCAAAATAATTTTATTTTCAAAAAATGCCATGCAATTTTAAAAGAAAATGGTTTTTTTGAAAATAATCATGAAATATTGTAGAGGAATCTTAATGAAAATGGGGTGTTATGAAACCATAAAAATACATTCACACCGTATAAGTTAAAAATAACACCCTTCTCGTACTTTTGTCGGAAAAGTCAAAAAGTTCCTCGTGTGGTAAACAAAAGAAAGAATCTTTCCATACGATGTGGTAAAAGTAAAAAGTAGGGTAAGAATGACTTTATATATACATGGAAGAAAATTAAACAGTTTATGAAAACATTTGGAGAACATATGGATATGGATAATAAACATAACCCCAAAAAATACTTACGAAAAAACAATCTCGGATAAGAATGAGATTGGAATAATTATCCCTTACCTTAGGTCCGATATGATTTGTACGTATCCGAACCTCCTGTATAATTATTTAAATAATTTCATTGACTTATTACAGAATCATATTCATTATTATGATATCATATAAGGTTCACTTATGACTTTATATTACCCGTTCATTTGTAAGTTCCATGTTAAAGCAGCGTTTTGGGTAAAAACGTTTTATTTATCATACGTGTTTGGACTTGTTGTTCTTGATATTATTACTTATATCATGATTCAATTAATTCCAGAATTTAAAACATTATTTATATATAATATATATTCATCATATACATATATATATGATAGATCGATAAATGGAATGAAATACACCGTTCATGGAGACGGTAGGTCGTACGTACGCATGAACGCTGTTTTCGTTTCCTTATTGAATTGAATGGAAAAAAGTAGATGAAATATATATATATATATATATACATAAATCTAGTATCATTATTATGTCATATATTTCATGATTACTTATTATATATACTTTATAATCATTCATGAATGGTTAACATTGAGAATGAATCTCATCGCGTCTTGGAGACGGTAGTCCGTACGTACGCACGAGCGATGATATCATTCCCATGATCATGGAATTGTATTGAAGTGTATGTATAATATTTCAGAATCAATATAACTTTACAATAATCATATATATTTATTTATTTACACCATTATACTCATCCAAGTATGGTGGTGGTCGAAAACAGATTACACCACGGCGTGGAGACGGTATTCTGTACGTACGCACGCGCGGTGATTTTATTTTCCATATGATGGATAGAAGGTGAAATAGGGTTGTTTCATATTTATAATAACATATCAGTATATAAGGAATATGTATTTTATTACTCTAAAATGAGACAAATAAAGAAGAAGAAGTATAAGAAGAAAGAAAATTGAGAGAATTGGAAGAAGAGATTACCTCTTCTTCGACGCACCTCCTTTAAGCCTTCTCTTAAGGAAGTGGACTTGGTCTTTTGAGAAGAGCAGAACCTCCAGAATTTTTCTAGGGAAGTGGAGAAGAGAAATTCTCAGGTTTTTTCCGAGGTTTAATGCTCAAAAGGGTTGGAAGTGAAGAGGGAAGGTGTGCCCTTTTTATAAGGGAGGAGAGGGGCACCTTAGGAAAACTTAAAATATTATTTTATAATAAAGTAATATTCGGTTTTTAAAAGCTCCAAATTGATTTATTTATAATCTAAGGTGGGGATGGGTCTAAATACTCTCATCCAATTTATCATTTAGATTTAACACTAAGTTAAATAATTTAACTTTTACCGTGTATTTTTGTTTTCTTACACTATATGGTTAATAAACTTACTATAACAAGACAAAGGAACACCAAGTGGTTCATTATTAATATATATATCCTTATATAAGTAATTTTTCAGAACCTTATATTTTTAGAAATAAACTAACAATTAATAATATAATAATTTTTTAAAAAACTATTTTATGTCAATTTTGACACTATTTGGTACATGATTTTTTTTAAAATCATAACAGCTTGATTAGTTCGAAAAAAGTTAATTAAATTAATACTAACTTGTCATATTAACCTATAAAATTAGTGGAAATCATAAAAAGTCTAAAATTACATTTATTTGGGTATTTATAACATCAATTATGTTAATATTTCCTTAATAAGGTAATTACTGCATCATCATTGTGTCATAAATAAATTAAATTATTCAATATCTAAAAATTATAAATAAAATACCATTATGTAGGAAATATTATTATCCTTCTAATGAATATTTATAGTCGAATTTATCTTTTGAATAACCCTATATTAAAAATGTTTTAGTTATTAAACTTTTATTTTAACTATTTTAATTCTTCTTTAAATAAAATAATAATAAATGTCGTAATCCAATTCAAGCGGACCTAAATGATAATATTTTATTTCTAAGGTTTTTTTTGGTATAATTACACTAATACAATAGAATTAGTACATGTGTTAGGGTAATAATAATATCATTTTTACCCTTAATTAACCTATTTACTTTTAACCGTGGTAAATAAAAGTAAAAAGTTACTATTCACCAAAAATTATTTTTATGTTATTGAACCACATTTTATACCTTGATATTAATTTTGTCTCTCGGATTTTCAAAATTCCACTCACAGAAGCGGTAAAATTAAGTTTTATGTAAATTTTCAAACTCTCCTAGGAGGTGGGTAAAAGGCGGTGAAAAGTCCAATAAAATTTCTATATGTCTAAAATTATTATAAAATAACTCCAGTTATTTACATTAAACCTATATAGGTATTATGTATCAATTCTGACCTAAAATAAATTTAAATAAAATAAATAATTATTATATAAAAATTCAGTTTTTAAATAGTAACCTAGTGTTTTCACTATTCATCAAAAATCGAAAGTTTTCAGAAAAATACCAAAAATTCACACTAGGATAATTTCGATATTCTGAATCCAAAAATGAAGTCCATTTTGAAAAATAAAATTTCCAAAAGTGGGTATTACTATTCATAATGGCTAGTTTATATAACATATCGTTGTTTAGTGAAACTCGCTATTGCGTACAACACACGCTATTGGGGAAGGTCGTGATTGCGTGTAATGCAAGCCAAGTCAGGGTTGCGTGTAGTGAAACATTCTTTTATTTTTTCATATAATAGAATCCAACCATATTGCATTTATTCATTGAATATAAATATATATATACTCAATGTTGCATACAATAACTTCAAACGAACTTGAAATTGTGTGTAACACGATCCAAGAATAGTGTTGCGTATACTGCAAGGTATAACAGTGTTGCGTATAGCGCAAGATAATCTTACTGTAGCATACAACACAAGACATCAAATAAATTAAAAGGAATATTTCTCATAAAATCTCGGGGTGTTACAATATTTTTGGGAGCTTCATTGATAAAACATATACTCATGAAGTGTTATTTATATTGGATACAATAACTTCCCTATATTTTGTTCTCATAGATTAGTCAACCTCCATATTTTTAGTCGGTGTTTGAATAGTTCTACTAATCATGTAAGATATAAAAGAATGAGTATAACCATAATCAAATAGTATGTTCACTATTCTTGAATGAATAATAAGTGTTCCTTTGACCACATCATTATCATGATTCACCACTATTGTAGTTATGGAATGAAACTCCCCTTTAAAATTTGGATATGGTGGATGATGATGTTGATTAACCTCAAGGACTCAAGGTTTAGCGCACTGTCATTTATAGTGTTGTTGATCCAAACAGTTGAATAATTTAACCATGGGTGGTGATATCCTTTCCTCTACCACATTTTCCTGATTCATTATGTCTCTTCGATATTCATGATCTCAGTGGACTCTCTCCAACACTTATATAATTTCCATATCCCTTTGATGAAATTCCCCGGATTCTTCTTAATATATTTTTGGCATGGGGGTGGTTTATTTTTCATTATGCTTTTATCAGTAGATCATCCATCATGAAACTCAATATTTCTTTTCATATCACCATATCCATGGGACCATTATCCAAACATTATATCCACAATGATAGAACATTTAACAAATTATTCATAACTCCCAATTTCTTGAATTTATAGATCACTTCAAAAAAAATTTCTTAAACCACTAAAGAATCTATAAATTTTTAAACCATTATTTATAACAAAACCCAAAGAATACCTTAAAATCCTTTTGAAATTTTCATCATTGGTCATGAATGATTCCCCGTCATCTTAATTCATCTCCATGAATTATCTCTCCCTATTTTTATGAATATTTCTAGGGAAATACTTGTTAAGAAACATTATCTTTATGGTTCCCAACTCCTACTATTCAATTTATTCCATCGATACGGTGTCCTTAATCAACAACCACCATTGGTTGGACTCTCCATATATACGATATACAACCAAAGTCACCTTCTTCATCTCAAAATAGAAAATTATAGTAAATATATTATAGATTGAGTTGACACACTATTTCGCGACTAGTGTATTGGAAGATCCACTAAATTCTAGTGATCATTGCCACATAAAACACTCGATATTCAGTTACTCCCTCTTAGGAGAAGGGGGATGTTCCCCATTATTCAAGTTATTGTTTATAACCTGAGAAAACTAGGAAATTATACTTATAAAATTTTGAACTACACCTCTCAAAGCATTAGGGTTGTCACTCAGGGAACCATTGAACTAACCCTCACATGGATTTTTACTTATTTCTTCTATTTACCACCATTTTGTAAAACTAAATATGCTTGAACAAAACATAAGTCAACATTTCATGATTATATAATTTAATAATTTCTGAAATTAACTCTAATAGAATGTAAACAATGCCTCTTGGGTGCTTACTTACACTTCGTCTTATACTAATGGTTTTTATTAAGTTTCTCTAATCTGAATTCCAAAATTAACTAAACCATGCTTTGATACCAACTATACTGACACCTATTTTTCTTACATTAATATTACATAATTTTAAATATAAAAAACATAATAGTGTTAAAAATCCAAGATCCAGCGGTTTATTGTCTTGGGAAAATTAGGACCATGCATAACATTAAATTAAATAAACACAAATATTTCTTTAATTCTTTATTATCTAGCTTCTTAATCTCCCTTGTGTTGTCCTTAGTACAAATATTTACCTGAGGATATACATCAAATGATTTGGTGACCTAAAATCCAAGTAAGAGGATAAATAAGTGACATGAAACATGGGTGATAGTAACCATCATAATTATAATATAATAGAAGGATCATAAATACAATCCTGATAGGAAAAATTAGATAACATATTGAAATATGGAAATGCATAAAAATGAAACATCATGTCTTAGTTTTCAAATACTACCCATAGTTTTGGAAAAATATAACATCAAATTCATGCATATTTCCCTTTATCTCATGAGAATAATCACATTCCCCAATGAATAAGAGTGAAATATAATTTCAGGTGCACCTGTCACATCATAGAATTTACATGGACTATATAATTCTAGGCACGCCCATCACATCATAACATTTATATTATCATGCATGCCACATAGAACTTATATCAATATTGGACATTAAATACCCCATGGAATGGAATGGGTTTCATTTCATAAATAATACTTTCATAAAATTTTTATTTTACAAGATAAAAAGGGAATACTATTCTTGGTATCAAACTTGATTGAAGAAGAAATAATATCCTGAGAATTAAAAAGATATGTTTTTTAAGAAGAATTATTTTTGAAAAATAATTTCATTTTTCATATAACCAGATTGGACGCATGTATATCCCATAAAAGAAAAGTTAAGGATAATGAAATTATAGTTAGGTAATAATAATGTAGCAAATATTTTGAAAATGTAGATAATGAGAGAAAACCAAAAGGAATAGAGTTGGGTTTGAGAATTCTCGTAACCTTATTTATGAATACATCATTCACATTAATATAATTGGTATTAAAATTAAATTATTTAAGTTAAAAAAACATAAAATTTTTATATGAATTTTATTCATTATTTTTTATTAAGTATATTTATGGTTATTTCATTAAGTTAGAGAGTTTAATTTCATGATTCGTGAGTGTTTGTTTTCTTTTTTTCATGATCTGTTCACTTATATATAATTATGGAAGTTCATGTACAATGGAATAATTATCTAGAATTTAAATAAAATGTTATTAATGATCATCGATAATTTTAAATGGTTATATATTTCATTTATTTATAATGTACGAGGATGAATCATTAGACAAAACCATGCTGATAATTATTTAAATTAGTAAGATGGTTATTTATAACAACGAACTTGTTTTGTTTTATCATTTAGTATTATAAAAATATGGTATGTTAAGAACATAAATTTTTTTATAAAATAATCTTTACAATCTATTTTAACAATTCAATTGGTTTTGTGATCGGACTTAAAGGTCTTAATGGAAAATGAAAAGATTTCTTCCTTCAAGGTGATAAATCAACACCTCGTGGACGATGCTTGCATTTTAAGAATAAAAGGGAGAAGATAAAGTGTTTGATTATGGATTATTCCATTAGAATAATAAAATTATTTAATATGTATATTAATTTAGTTATCATACCACTTTTATTATTGGTGGTGAGGAGAGAACAAGAAAACAAAATAACATGAAAATAAATTAAAATAAAATAATGAAGATGTTACCTGTTAAATAATTCTTCTTGAGAACGTCATTAGGGGGATTGGTTTTGTTCTTATATTGATACCTAAGGCTCCTAGACATGAGTGAAGGTATTTTTATGATATTTGTGTAGAATTTGGAAAATTATCAAAGCTCAAGATGCGAAAGGAGAAGAGATGGTGAGGGGTGGTATTTATAGGGGAGGGGAGGGGTGTCTTCTCATTATTTTATTCATCATTTTTCTATTTTTACTAAAGACTATGATTAGTTTTAGAATAATCACTAAAAATATTAATAAAATTAAGGATAGTTTAATATTATCATTCTTCTATAATTTATTACTCAATGAATATTGTACTTATCTTATAATGTATATATATCATAAATTACCATATTTTACTATTCACTAAAAATTCAACTATTTCTGAAAACCCAAAAACATTCAACTTAAATTTTTATTATGTTTATAATTAAAAAATAAACCCCATTTTATGAAATTTATTTTCAAATTATGATAAATTTAATTTTTAATTAAAATCATTATTTATCGAGAAAATACAGATTTTAAAATTATAACTGAATTTATAAATCTTTTAAAAATTTATTAAGGACTAATAAAAGTATCTTATATTCATAGGAAAAAAATATTAGTTTATAAATCTATTTTATGTAAATATATTTTATTTTAAATAATTTTAATAATTATAAAATTATATATAATTTGTTTAACAAAAAATACCAACACTTAAATAATAATTTTAAAAAAAAAATATTTTTTTAATATATTATATATTTATATCATATATTCATGTATAATATGCCTCAATTTTATTTACACTTTCATAGATGATGATACTATTCTATTGGCAGAATTATTATTCCTAATGGTCACATTACTATTCCAAATGTCATGTTACTATTCCATCATGATAAGTTCCTTAACGTCTTGTAATACCTATTATTTAATTCTTTATTCATTTAAATATTTTTATTGTGTTCTCAATGTTAATTTATCTATATTATAATATATTAAATAATTTTACGATAGGAATTTTCATTGATAAAATTGTGGGTCGTTATAGTCAACCCACTATATAAAATTTTCTGATACCTATGTACTCATCATCAAGCTGGTACTCTAGGAGGATCATCTCAAGAAGAAAGTATGTTAACTAAAAACATATCAGAACAACCTCAGTATCATCCTCATAGCCCATAAATGTAATCAAGAAAAGAGTACCATGATATTCCACTCCTCCGATGAATCCATCATGACATGAGATAAAAACATTCTACCAAGACAATCTTTGAAAATGTTCCCCTTCAAAGGGTTATAAGAGATTTCAAATCCAAAATATTGAAGGTAACCCACTAATAACCTTTTATATTGATTACACCATTTCTATTAAAATATCAATGACAAGCTAATGTGATCACAATAAATGAGAAACTATTCCTAGAAAAGGTATTTCCATGAACTCTAAAGAACATGAATCGCAGAAGAGAGTTTAAGGTAAGGTTAATTATAGTTCTTATCATGGGGTTAAAGTTGAATGAAACCATAATCCACAACATTGTCACCCTACATGAGAATTAAACCCAACCCAAACATGAAGCATCATAAAATACCATGAACCAAACCCAACTTCAAGAAGTGTCCCCATTGGGTATGGGGTTAAATTAAACTTTATGTCAATAAAGAATGTCTAAATTATTGTGTCTAAAATGAAATTGAATCCCTTTCGAGTGAGAGATGTTAGTAGAGAAGAAATATTTTATAAATCATTAACTAATAAATAATAATAACCTATTATACCCTAGAATCTCCAAATCTCTAAAGAATTACAAGGATCCTCCCATGACATGAAAAAATTCTCCTTTTCAGGATCAACCGAGATAAAATTTTATGAGATCATATATGCCAAAAAAAATATCTCACTAATCTAGAATTTTCACTTTAAAAACATGGAATAATATTGGTTATTCTTCAAGATATAAAAATTATTCTCAAATAAAGTTTATAATCCTCTTTAGAAAATATGGAGCTCCCCATCACGATAGTAAAGGACACCCACCAGTGATAACAGTTAATCTGAGATTTGTGAGCCACCAACCTATCCATTTATAGGATAACACCTAGGGGATTAATTTCATATACTAAAAAGTCCTATAAAATCTTGACTGTTAACAAAGAGAAAGTATAAGAAGGGAAAAAGAGTCCCTTCTCTCTCATCATCCTAAGGGGTGTTTTAATTTCCATCACATAAGACATGGGGTTTATGGGAAGATTCAGAAGATCCACACTGAATATAGTCAGTTACTATACAAATTCGATGAATTGTCATTTATAATGGTGTAGTATTTTGATTACAATAAGTTATTAGAGACAAAAATATGTTTTCATCTCTAATAACCTATTGCGGTGGAAATATTTATCTGGTGCAAGAAAACATTACAAATAAAAAGAAATTTTGTAAAACATTAGACATATAAATATGAAAATTCCAAATATAAAAAAAATTAATCATATAAACCAAATATGACTTTAAAAATTATTATAATATGTTTCTCAACAAAATATATAATTTATCACATTAGGGGTGATGAATCATTCAAAGGATTGGGTGGAGGGAACTCCCCCCCTATACCCTATGCAAGCAGTGACATATACTCCATCGTCTTCTCATGATACTCCTCCCCAAATCGATGTTTCAACTCTAAATGAAACTATTGGTGTCAAAAAATATCCTCCTCTCTATGGATTATCTTCATAATATCATTCTCATATCACAACATCTCTTCATACTCGATAAAAAATGATGATTTCATTGCACAAGCTCCCTTATGTTGGATGATGACCACACAAAAGGGTCGTAATAACTTTTTGGCATCAATTGAGAATAGATACCAACCACTCATACTTTCTTGATACCATACCATGCCACTTGCGTCAATTCTACCTCATCAAATCCAGATTCATAGGTGTCATGGACCTCAGTATCCGCTTAACTCTTATCATGTATGTGTTATTTCAAGGCCTCATTTTCCTCTTTTGAATGCAATTTGAAATTAAAATATTTAAAATAAAATAATTATGATTAATATGAAAATTAATAAAAATTAAATTCACCACAATATAATGCTTTCAATTACTAGTAATCTCTCCAGTGGTAGGATCAGTGTATATATTCATAAAATCATTAAATTCTATTACATTAGGATTCTTGACTTCCGATATGAATATAAAATAAAAATTTTATTTTTAAAGTATATAAAATTAATAAATAAAAGTACTCCCTACATGTAATTGATTAATTCTAAATGTATGACAACCAAATCTAGGTGTGGCTTCCTATCACCGCCAATTCTATTTTCTAGATGATGATATCCTCTAAAATTGTCTCATATCATATAAGAGTACAATCCCTACTAATTATTGAATATGATATAATCATCTCTATGAATACATCAAGATAGATCCAAAAACTATGGTTTCATATTTCTATATGTCTATCTTTATCAGATTGTGCAAAAACTGACGACGATACTCAAAAATTCAGATCTCCCCTGACTCTGATATATTGGCTATCATGTTATAATTTACAATACACCATAAACCTAATAATTAATTAATAAAAATAAGAAAATATTTAAAAAATTCAAAGTAAATTTTATTTATTCTTATACCATCCAATGATAAAACATTTGGTGATGGACATCAATGGTTATCTGATATCACAACACCCATGGTCTAGAATAATAATTCTGTAGAATCACACCCCCTATCCAATAAGAAAATGAGAAAAAAATAGTGGAAAAAGATAAAAACATAACAAAAAAACAAATACATAAGTAAATAAATTAAAATCAATTAAAATTTATTAAAATTAATGAAATTTATCCAATATACCCAACTTAACATACCTCCCCATGCATGGATAGAAATCAAGACATGGACACTGCTTTAGAATGGGGTTCAAAATAATTAAGTAGGTTAGACCAAAACCAATCCATGTTGATGATGTGGCAGAAGAACCCATTATTACAAATGTTGATTCATTAGGATGATCATTAGGAATCATTGTATCTGTGAGGGTATGAAACATATTACTGATATTTTTTCATCCATGTAAAACCTGAAAATAACCGTGTTTAAATATTATTGAAAAAATGTATTATATATTAATTTTGACTATAAACATCATGTGACTATTTCATTATTCAACTTCAATATTGTCTCTATATTTTATGGTGTTAATATCATCATCTTCCACAACATTATAATCAATTTTAAGAAGTTTTTTAGATTTTTAATTCTTTGATATTTCAAATTCATTGGCTACATCATCAAAAATATCAATACCATCGATAGGTAACTATAGCATTTCATAATAGATATTCATATCTATTCATATAAAATATATAATTATTATTTTTTCTTAATTTTGTTTATTTCATTCACTTCAAAGGATTCAATTTCACTTTTTTTAAATGGACTTTTAGGATATTTTATTTTTATTATACTTAACTAGTCAATTAAATCTCTTGGAAATGCATAATAATTATCATAATAAAATCATTTTTCTTGATGAAGCAACATATATGGTTCACTTCATAAAAGAAGTATTTTATATATAATTTCAATGATTCCATGGCACAAATTATTATGGAACCCTCCATCAATATCAAACCTAATTTAATTATTGTTAAATAAATTTACCCCATATATCATAAATTAATTATTTTAACTTTTCATTCCATAAACATAAAATTCATTATCTTTAGGATGAAATCCATTAATGAAAAATACACTATTCATTTTGTATTCACTATATATTCATTTATGAAATATAAATCAATTTACCATTTAACGAACCATCCTTAAAAAATACCTAATGTTGAGATAAGTAAATAATTGACATTAATTCACTATGATGATCTTTTTAGGCTTAGAAATTTAGAGAATTACGTCATAACTCATACATAGAAACCCATATATTATATGTATACACTTCTACTCACTGCCCATTATTTTAATAAAACAAAAAATCATTAAAAAGAAACATGGTATCGTTTCATGTTTTAACAACATAACATTTTATTGATCACATACTTTACACTATTATTTTTTAAGCTCTATTAAAAACATTTTAAAGTAATATATGAACATAAAAAACTCAATAAGGGATGCACAAAAAAGGAAAACTATTAGTAATGGGAAAAAAATAAAATCCCCAATATTTTATCATAAAGTAATGCATCCCACCTTTATGAAGTATTAAATATACTTAAATTAATATAAACTCAGTACTTACCCTTTTTTGTAACCAAAAGGTTACCATAAATCAAATTTAAAGAAACATATAACATAAAAAGTTACATTGGGACCTAAACATACTTTAATGTAAAAACCATATGGTCTAATTCCATTAATATCACTAAATAGAATAGAAATACAGTCAAATTCCATACCCAATTCATTGGAGGTTATAATGTAACCACTTATCCTTGGTTTATGATGGAACCACCCGTCTTTAGTTTATCACGTAACCATCCATCTTTGTTTTATCACATAACAACCCTTAAAATGTCCATGTACCATTATATAATCATTACCCATAAAATATTGTAAATATCAACATTTACCTCATAAAATTTCATTTAAAATAAGAAGAAATAATTATAAGATATAGAAATAGTAAATCCACATTCAAAACCATTCTCAACATCGAATCAATCAAAATATTATAAGGGATTTATTTTCATTTTAAAAACATTTAGGCTTATAGATGATGCCAAATATCAAATAATGGTTATGGCGGCGAAAGAGTCAATGTCTCTACAAACATTAAAAACATTCATTTTTTATCATTCAGTAAAACAATTTATTGAAAAGATATTCCATTTTAATGAAATTAAAATTAAAAGGGGTTTATTATACACCGTATAAACTAAGTCCATGTATACATTAAAATATGGCTCAATGAAAGGAGATTGAGATGAAATATCATCCCCAGAGTCCGACTTTTCATGTAAAATCATTATTTTCATGAATAATAAGATAAGGTTAATTTATACAAGCTTGAGAACCTTTTTCATGTTTATAATTATTTTTATATCACTTTTTTCTATGTTATAAATATTAAATAATTATTTAAGTTCATATCGGACATTTTTTCTATATTCGATACTTAAGTCGAAAATGAACTAATTTTGATGTAAATTGTCCATGTAGTAAAAAGTAGATCATAACCATAATATTATTAATGATTTAAATATCGTATATATCTATTATATATGTATTTAGAATATCCATAAATTTTGGAAATAATAAATGAAATGCATCGTTTGTGGAGACAGTAGGGTGGACGTATGCATGAACACTACTTCCATTTCATGGTCATATTAAAAGAATAAAAATAAAATGAAATAGAAGTATATTATAATTCCATTATTATATTAATTTCATGTATGTCTCATAATTTTAATAAAATCTTCTTTATATGTTCCATGTATAGCATAGATTCATATCACATTGAGGGGGACAAAGTCCACAGTTTCTCAAATGAATTTACCATATTTAAAATTTTGGAAGGTATACACGAATGTTATAAATAAAATTTTCAATGGATTATGGAAAATATAAATATAATATATATAATATATACATATATTCCCATAATAATGTCCACCATGAGAGGTGGTAGGAGAAATTTGAACAATCATCGTTTTGTGAGGCTGTAGTTTTCTGTACATTGAAAAAATATGATGTATATCCATTAAATTAAGTTCTATGTAAATTTATGTCAAACCATTACCATTAAATATCCTAGTTTATTTAGGATACTGTTTTTTATAAAATAATTGAATCAAGAGAGGTTAAGGGGTTGGAGAAATAAAATAATTGAGAGGATCTTGAGATAAGAAATTACCTATAAATCGGGTAACTCCTTTTGATTTGAGGGAAAAGGATTTATTTAGTTACATTATTTTCAAGGTAATGCTTACATGAGAAAATGATGGATTTTTAGAGCTTATTTGAAGAGAATTTGGACGATCCATGGAGCATGATAAGTGTTAGTGATTAGAAGAGGTTGTGGCCTTTTATAAGTGGGAGGAGGGGCACCGTAGGAAAGTCTGGAAGTATTATTTTATTATATGTTAATATTAGAATTAAAACCGTTAAAAAGTGATATATTTCAAGGATATGATGTGTATGGGTCAAAATATTTTCAGCCAATAGGTTTTAGACAAGTTTAGATCTTAAAATTAGTACTAACTTTTACCGTTAATCATTAATTAAAACCATTAACTCTTATCTTGTCTTCTTGTATTTTCATAATATATGGTTACTCGGGTTACAATAAAATAACAAGAGAACTAAAAATGGATAATTATTAAATATTTTAAAATTAAATAAATCATTTTTCCAATTCTTAAATTTTTAGAACTGTTATATCTTTTAATAATATAGTATTTGTTTTAAAAACTCATTTATGTCAATTTTGACACTCTTTAGTAATTTATTTTTTTTAAAGTCGTAACAACATTTTTTATTTCAAAAAAAATATTAAATCAAAGATAAAATGTCATAATAATCCATAAATGTTCTGGATGGCATAAAAATGTTCAAATTAATTTTTTTTTATATTTATAAGATCATTTATTAGAATATTTTGATAATAAGGTAATCACTACATCAACACCGTGTCATAAATAAATGTATTTATTTAATTCATAAAATTATAAATGAAATTAAATGATGTATAAAACACATTTTCTATTTCTAATGACTTTTATATTAATAAATATCAGTTATATAACAAAATATTAAACTTATTTTAGTAAAAAATGTACATGTTTATAACATATATGTCTTTATTTTAAATTAAAAGTTTTAAGTGTCATAATCACACCCAAGTGGCTTCATGGGGTCCTATAATCCACCAAGGGATTCCCATGGTCGGCCATATATCATCCAATTTGATTAAGAAATGTGTTAGAGAAGTTTTTTATTATTATAGTAAATTTTTACCCTTATTTACCAAATTTACACTTTAACCGTGGTAAAAAAAGAATTATTGAATTTATTATTCATACTGTTAAAAAATAAAAGGCACCTTTTTAAAAAAAATTAACCTTCTGATTCAAAATATGGAGTCCATTATTACAAATTCAAAACACAGACATTATAGTAATTAATTTATAATTAATTCCCATTGTAAAAACCACAATGCGGGTTTTTAAGAAGTAAAAACTATCAAAAGATTGGTATGTGTTTTTATCCAATTTAAATGTAAAATTACTTCTAACAAACAACATTAGATTAAATGATAAAAACACAATAAAATTAAACTTTAAAACTAATTAAAAGTACAATATATCTATAAAAATATGTTATATGAAAACGCGGTTTTGAATTGAAATCCAGTATTTTTCACTATTAATTAAAATACAAATTTTATCTAAACAATACCAAAATTTCAACCAAAGTAAAATTTTCTGTCACAATTCTAAAAAAGGATATTATTATATCTATTATAGAATATAGATTTTTAAAAAACAATTTTTAAAAAGGGTTCACCATCAAAAGGAGGTGAAACGACCTTATAAAAAATATTAGAGTTTTTTATGCTTGAAATTTGATTCATTATCATTTTAAGCCTATAATTTTTTTTTAAATTGTAAATAAATAGTAAACAAACATATTTACTAATCTTTTAATTAGTTATTTTCATTTTTTGTAACATAATGTCTAGGACTTAACAACCATTTAAAATTATAATAATAATAATATATTATTTTTTCAGAATACCTCAATGTTGTGTGCAATGTAAGATTTCTGAGAAACCTGTTGTTCCATGTTTAGTATTCTATCGGAAAAATAATCCCATTTAACATAAAATTATTATCTTATTCATAAATATTAATAGATATAAAAAATTATTATACTATAAATATGAGTGATGCAACATCATTCCTCCATTTTGGGAATTGAATCCCCGCAAATTTATTTACTTATCAAATAAGTGGGGGTATTAATCCTTCATAGCATTTTCAGTTTCCCACATTTCCTCCTAAACCACATATTTTTTCTACAAAACATTTACATGATGAATAATCTTATTCCAAAAAACTTGCTCTATGTGATCAAGAATCTATACTGGCTATTCCTCATAAAAAAAATTCTCTTCCAACTAAACTACCATTGGACTCAGAACATGAGATGAATCATTCATATAATTTCTTAACTTTGAAACATGAAAAACATAGTGTACCAAGGATAAACATGGAGTTAAATCCACCCTTTAGGAAATTGATCCAACTTTCTCAGGTATTTCATAGTCTCTATTAAACCATGGACTCTGCTTTACCTTGTTATAAAAATTCATCACACATTTCCATAGAGAACCATTGAGATTGACATGATCACCTTCCTTGAAAGAACGATCAATCCACTAGTTATCTTTATTACTTTTCTTCGTAATCTGAGTTTTCCTCATGTGATTTTGAGTAAAATGAACTTTTTTCTATCTCTTCTACCAATTTGGGTCCCGTCAACTTCTACTCACCTAAATCATCCCAAAAAGATAGAGTTGGACACCGCATTCAATATAATGCTTCAAATGGTGTCATATATATAATAGAATGAAAACTATTATTATAATAAAAATAAACCAAATAAATATTTCGATCCCAACATACTTGTTAATACATTTAATAATCACATAGAATATGATCCAAGGTATGAATTTTTCATTCAGACTTCCCATTTGATTGATGATGAAAAGTTATATGGAAATTTAATTTAGTTCCTATTGATATCTGAAGTCCTTTACAGAAGTTAGATGTGAACCCAGGATCATGATCAGATACAATGGATAGGGGAACTCCATGTAACCTAACTATATCTTTAATATAGAATCGAGAAATTTGATCTTGAGACAGAGTATCTGTAATAGGAATAAAATGATCATATTTTCTCAACCAATCAACAATAATCCATATTGCATTGTTTCCTCACAATGATCTATGTACATCTTATTACTACCATGATGAACTGAAAATGGAGAATTGTGAGCTTCACATAACAACTCTTTCTTAAAATATGAATCACAAGGTACACAAAATCACTTTAGAAACCTCAAAAAACACTCTTTATGAGTGTTAAATTTAGGTAACATTCCCTTCTGAGCCAATTCTACCATTTTTATGACTCATTGTCTTCTTTATGTGCTTTCTGAATTCTGTCTGATAGAGATGATTTCACTACCACATAAAACAAAATATATAAATTACCTATAAAAATAACTTCTAATATAAAATTCATCAATTCAAAAACCAAAGGATCTTGTTCCAAACATATCATGGTTAATGTAGTATTAAACATTCGACTCAATGTGTCAGCCACAATATTTTATTTTCATGGATGGTAATGAATCATGCAATCATAATCCCTGATTAAATCCATCTATCTCATTTTTCTCAAGTTTAATTCATTATGAGTGAAAATATACTAAAAACTTATGTGATCAATGTATATTTCATGCTTTGCACCATAAAAATGATACCTCCAAATTTTTAATTCAAAAACGACAACAACTAATTCAAAATCATTTGTAGGGTAATTTAACTCATGAGGTTTCAACTAACGCAAATAATAGGAAATTAATTGGTCATTCTATATTAGGACACAATGATTTCCTTTCAATTATTCATCACTGTAGATGACCAATTCAACATTCCTAGATGGTAGGGCCAAAACTGAAGCATTTACAAATCTTCTTTTCAGTTTCTAAATACAATCATCAAATTCATTTGTCTAAATAAAATTAACTCCCTTATGTGTTATATAATTTAGTGGGATAGATAACCAAAAAAGCTCAAAAAACCTTCATTAATAACCTGGTAATCCAAGAAAACTATGAATCTATAGCGCATTGGGATGTCTTGGACACTATTCCAAAAAATTTGTTTTAAAAGGGTCATCAATTATTCCATATTTAGAAACAATATGATAAGGATTGAAATTTTATGCAACCAAAATTCACTCATACTAAACATTCCATATACTTTCTTTTATTTTAGGGTTTTCAAAATCTTCCTTAAGTGAATTTATTGTTCCTATCGTATTTTAGAATATACCAAAATGTCTTCTATTAACACATCCAAAAACTGATCCAATTCTGATTCCGACCATATCAGGATGCTGATTTGGTAGGTTGTTTTCTTCTGTATGCCTTCCTAGCACTGTTTCCCTATTTCCTATAGGGAAAACCATTATAAACCAACACATATTATGTGAATAATTATGGTAATATTTAAATTATATATCATTTCAAATTGACCATAAATTAAATATTTTGTATGGATATTCTATATCTAATATCCTGACCCCTAAAGTTATCTAAACCAACCTCTGATACCAACTATAAGGCCCATACCTTAAACATTAGTTAATCTTAATATAAGTCAAAATGGAGTTTAATTCACTTTGAAGATCATTTTAGGTTTAGAGATAATAGAATTAGGTCACAAAAAATATATAGAGAATTAAATATTACAAGTAGACACTTGTATATAAAATTGATAAACATGGCTCCGCCTTCGTGAAACCCTTCTCCAGAGAGAAACCCTACTCCATCATTGAGATCCTTCACAGATGTGGTTGCCTAAAGAGCTTCGAATCCTAGAGATAATGATACCACGATTCCTATTCTTCACATTAATCCTAAATGATTTCGTCATCACGACCATCTGGCAATTTCTTTCTCTGCAAATGAGGTAAACATTCTTTCTGAAGACTTTCGATTTGTGCTTCTTGGTAGATTTTCGTACCATAGACTGTCACTGAAATACTTGTGAAATGCTCTTTAATTTATTGGATTTAAGGGTTTTCATCTCGGTCTTCTGAACTCTTCGAATATCTTTTTTCATCTTTACTCTGAGAGCGATCATTATCATCTTTGGGCGGGAAAAACATGGTCCTTTCGGGGATGTTCTATGAGAGTTCTCAAGTGGACCCCAAATTTTGATCCCTATTATGAACACCCAATTATTCCGATTTGGATCGACTTCCCCTTTCATCTTCTTCACCTGTTTAAGAAAGAAGCATTGTTTCCGATCTCCATGCTTAATGGAACTCCATTGAAGATGGATTCAGCAACAAGAAATCTTACAAGACCATCAGTTTCTCGAATCTGTGTTGAAAAAGATGTCTCCAAGAATCATCCTTCCCATATTTGGATTCAGAATGGTGAGTCTGGTTTCTTCCAGGATGTTGTATATGAAAATTTACCTGATTACTGCCATTCATTCCTTAAGCTTGGGCATGACCAGAAGGAATGTGTCTGCAAAACCACACGTACTGAGGCCAAGATGGTCACTTGGGTCAAAAAAAGGAATCTGAATACAGGAATTGAAGAGAGAAATTTAGTTCAGGAAGATATTGTTGGACCTACTGCTAATAATGAGTAAAATTTAGATGTTCTTATTGTTCCTATGCCTTGAAATGTCCAGTATTCTCATCCAGCATGCCACTCTATGGATATGTCATAATTTATAGATTCTCTTCTTAAATATTCAAGTGTCATCTATGTTCCCTCTGACAGGGGGAAAGATCAGGAGAATCATCTTTCTTCACATAACCCAGGAGACAAGGAGAAAAGAGCTATCTTTGATTCAGGTGAATCCTTGATTGAGGTTGATGATCAACCTAATCAGCATAAGGAAAATTTCCTCTAATCGAGTGCTAGAAAAGGTAAAAATCCAATGGTGGATGATGATGGTTTCATTACCCCAAACCCAAAAAAACAAGGAAGCGAAGGGAATTTTCTCACCTCGAAAGAACAATTGTCACTAGATCTCTGGAAGTCACAAAGAAGGAGACCCCATCACTCCCTTCTATGGATGATCATCTAAGTGAAACCTCTGATTCAGATGAGGAAGATGACGTTTCTAGTTCAGATGAGGAAGATAATGTAAGGAAGCAACATTCTGTTTACAGAGATGCCTATGTCAATAAGGAACCGGTGGGTGAAGCAGCGGATGCTTGGATGGATGAACAAGACACTATCACATTCAACAAATATCTAGAGGGTTGCATTACTAGGGACAAATACCTTGAAATAAGAAAGCTCATGTTCATTAGGATGTTGGATGAGCATAAAAGAAATCATGATTTTGAATTCAAGGATATACTTTGGGAGTGATTTTTCTCAGAAGTCCTGCTTGTATTTGTGTTTATGATGCTTGTTAGGGAGCTACTATGTGACGCTTTTTTTCTCAGTTTTTAGTGGTTTTTTGCCTTCTGTGGGGAGACGAAGATTTCAACCTAGTCATGTTTCTTCCTCTTTACTTCCTGTTGCTTGGAGATGTTGTTTCTGCTTGATGGTGAGCATTGAGGCCTATTCTAGGTTTCACATCGAAGCATATTGATGTTGTTTTGAAGTCCATGTGTTGTACATGCATGATAGAGGTTGTTTCACCCTCAGATGGTGGTATTTTTTACTATAGTTTTGTATCCCCCTTTAATCTCTGCTGGTGTAAATTATTTACACCTCATGTTTGATCTGTCTTCTTTCTTTTAATAAAATTCCTTGGTGCATGAATTGGGCGACCAATTCATGTCACAATTTTGATAAAAAAACAATTAGACACTTCTACTCACTATCATTTTTTTCATGAAAAAAAATATATTTAAAATGAAACAAGGTATCATTTCGTGTTTTAAATGCATAACGTTTCCTTGATAATATCCTTGACTATATTTTTCTTTAAGTCATGTGAAAAACATTTCAAAACATGGGATGAGAATAAAAACATCAATAGGGGATACACAATGAAGGAAACAGTTGGTCATGGGAAAACATGAAAACCATGAATACATTATATGAAAGTAATATTTTTTACTATTAAAAAGTATTAAATATACTTCAAAAAATATAATCTCATCGCTTACCCTTTTTTAACCAAAATATTACAATAAATACCATATAAATAAACAAATAACATATAAATGTATCCTGGGACATAAACATATTTAAATAGAATAAGCATACAATCGGCTTCCACACATACCCCTAAATAGAATATATATACGACCAAAATCAATACCCAATGCATTGGAGGTTATAACATAACCACCCATAGTCAGTTCATCTTTGGACCACCCATATTTGGATTATCATGTAACCACATATCAATGTTTTATCACGTAACAACCTGCCAAATGTCTGAGTTCCATTATATAATCGTAACTTGTAAAAGATTTAATCTATCAATATTTCACACATAACATATCATTTCAAATCGCAAGAAAAAATTTCAAGATAATGAAATTGTAAATACACAGTCAAAACCATTTTTAAAACCAAAACACCCAAAAGGGAATAAGGTATTGCATTTCCTTTTAAAAACATTAAGTCTTCAAGAGGAATCCAAATATCAAATAACAGTTACGACAGTAGAAGTGTCATTGTCACTATATATATTTAAAAAATTCCTATTTATTGTTTAGTAGGATGATTCATTAAAAAAAATCTCATTTAATTTAATTTAATGTCAAATGAATTTGTTATACACCATAAAAAAAGTTTTGTGTATACATTAAAATATTCCTCAATGAAAGGAGATTGAGACGAAGTCCATTACCCTGAGTCTGACATATCACATATAATCGTTATATTCTTGAATAATAATCCTAGGTTAATTTCTACTTTCATAATAAACTTTTTCAAGTTTATTATTCCTTTTATATCACTTATTTCCATGTTATAAAAATTACTTAATTATTTTAGTTCATATCAGATGTTTCTTTGATATTTGTTACTTGAGGTGAACATGAACTTGTTTTGATGTAAATTATCACTGTAATGGAAATTACATCATCTCTAGAATATTATTCATGATTTAAATATCATATATATCTAGTATATATTTATTTATAATATCCATTATATAGTGATATAAGAAATGAAATACACCGTACATGGAGGTAGTATGTCGTACAAACACATAGACGCTACTTCCTTTTTATTTTCATATTAAAAGAATTATAAAAAATGATATATAAGTATATTATAATACCAGTATTATATTATTTTAATTTATATCACATAGGTTTAATAAAAACATCATTTATACATTCTATATATAGCATAAATGGGTCATATCACTTTGAGGGGGCGGTATTCTGCATTTCCTCAAATGAAATTATCTTATTTACACATTATAGAAGGCATAAAGTTATGTTATAAATTAAAAATACATAAGAATAATGATAATACAAATATAATATATATTATTTATAAATATATTTCCATCAAAATGGACAGCATGAGAGGTGTTTAGAGAAAATTGAAGAATCATTATTTCGTGAGGCAGTAGTTCGTCATACACTAATATAGTATGTTCTATATCCATTAGGTGGAGTTGTGTGTAAGTGTAGGTAAAAAAAACACCATAACAACATACTATTATATTTAGGATACTGTTTTTGTTATTAAATAATGGATTCAAGAGAGTTTAGAGGGATTAAAGAAGAAAATAAATGAAAGGATCTGGAGAGAAGATGTTACCTCTAAATCGGGCAATTATTTTTGATCTGAGCCAAATGGATTCCGTGATTTTCTTTATGCCCAGTGTATGGATTATATGAACAAAGGAGGGATTTTGGGAGATTATATGAGTAGAATTTTTATGATACAAAAGGAAAGAGAGGTGTTAGTAATTTGGTAGAGGTGGTGGCATTTTATAAGAGGGAGGAGGGTTACTTTAGGAATGTCTTGAAATATTATTTTATTATAAATTTATTTTCGAATTATAACAGTTATAGAGTAATATATATTGATGGTAAGATGATTATGGGTCTAAATCCTCTCAACCAATAGTTTTTATAACAGTTTATTTCATGAAATTAACATTATCGTTTAGCATTAACCTCAAGATAAAAACATTAACTCTTACCTTGGCTTCTTGTATTTTCAAAATATATGGTTATAATTGTTACTATAAAATTCCAATAGAAAAAAGTGGATAATTAATGAAATTTTTAATATTATATAAGTATGTGGGCCGAATATTTTATTTTGAAGGCTATTATATCAAATAAAAAATAGTATTTCAATAAAAACACATTTATGTCAATTTTGACACTATTTAGTAATTGATTTTTTTAAATTCATAAAAAACTGATTTATTCAAAAACAACACATTAAATAAAATATAAAATGTCATAATAATCAATATAATGTTAGTATGACATCAAAACTTTCAAATTAAATTTATTTATATATATATAATATCATTTTTGGAATATTTCATTAATAAGATAATTACGCCATCAATATTGTGTCATAAATAAATTTATTTACATAACGTATAAAAATTATAGACTAAATACCATGATGTTGAAAATTATTTTTATTTTTCTAATTAATATATATATTCAAAGAGATCAATTATATAACCCTATATTAAAATATTTTTAGTAAAATCACACATTTTTATAAAATATTTTCTTTTATTTTATATTAAATGTTTTTAGTGTCATAATCCAACCCATGTGGATCCATGGCTTTCTTAAATAGACCAAAGGATTCCCATGGCTGAACATATCTAATATAATGAGATTAGAAAATGTTCTAGGTTTTTTATATTATTATAATATTATTTTTACCCTTATTTATATAATTTACCCTTTAACCGTCGTAAAGAAAAATAATTGTTGGAGTTACCATTCAAAATGTCATAAAATTAAAGGTACATATTTACAAAATTTGGGACTTCTGATTCCAAATATTGAATCACTATTTTCAAATTCATAACATTGAAATTTTATTTATTAATTTAAAATTAATTCCCATCGATAAAACCCGAAAACGTGGTTCTAGGAAGTAAAAACTATCAAACTGTTGACATGTGTTAATGTCCAATTTAAATGTGAAATTACTTCTAATGCCCAAAATTTTATTAACTAGTAAAAAACAATTACACTTTAAAACCCATAAAATGGAAAATATATCTATATAAATAAATTAGATGAAAAGGCAGTTTTGAATTTAAATGCATTTTTTTACCATTCATTAAAATATTATATTTATCATAAAAATACCAAAATTTCTACCGAAGTAAATATTGATGTCCCGCTTCTAAAGAAGATGTTTATTTTTTAAAAAAGAACATATAAAAGTGAAATAAACTAGATTTAAAAAAGGGTTCTCTATCAAAAGGTGGTAAAAATCCCTTTTAAAAAATATTAGAGTATTTTACAATAAAAATTGGATCCATTAACATTTTAATCCGATAATTTTTTTTAAAAAAACTTAAACAAAAATTTTATAAACACATGTAATCATATTTTAGTATTTTATATTCATTATTTCCAATACAACAACTTGGAATTAACTACCATTTAAAATAATGCTAAAATTATTATATTAGTCTTTCAGTATACTGCAATGTTGTGTGAAATGTATGATTTCAGAGAAACTCGTTGTTGCATATCGGGTACTCTATCAGAAAAAGAGTCCCCGTTAACATAACATTAATATCATATTCATAAATATTTATAGATATGATGATTTATAATTCTATAAATACCTGGGACGTTACATACTAGGTATGAATTATAATTTTTAGTCAATTTTAATGGTGGATTACATGAACTCGTAACTTATTATCAAAATTTTCTTCATGTTACAATACATGAAAATTTTAAAAAATAATAATATATAAAATAATAATTTAATTTTATATGTTTAGTAATAAAAAATTTAGTGTACCTGTCTTTGAAACTAGTAGGAAAACTTATGTCGTCGACATTCTTTAAGTGTAGAAAGTGTAACTTGTGTCAACTTTTTCTTGATGTCGTTATAAAATAATCACCATTGAATAAATATTAATTTACATTTAAAAAAAAATTCATGAAATTAGCACAAACTATACCAATCATAAAATTTCATCACAAGTGAGAATCAAATATGCATAAGATTTGTGTGGTTCACCATATGAATCATGAACACCAGTAAAGCCATGTTCAAGATAATGAAGAACTGATAATTTAGGGTCCATTGTACTATAATCAGTTTTCTCATTGTAAACCATTCAATTATGTTTAGGGTCCATAGGTACCTTTATTACTGCTTTATTCACAATGCTAATAAATTGTACCCTTTATCAGTGATTCATTTATCACTGATAAAGTTACCAATCACGGGTGTGAGTCCCACATCGATATAACGTATATCTACTTGCTTCTTTCTATATAATTCTGGTAATGCGCAAGATTAGATGTTTTTTGCAGGGATGGCCTCCCACATTCATTCTCCACACACATCCATATATGCCCATGGGACCCCATGGGACTTGGTCCACCCCTACATGGGTTTGGTTCAACCTGAACTGACCTATTATCCTCCCCTCATCTGGGTTGATACATGATCCATCCCACCAATTTCTCTCTTTTTTATTATAAACCAACCAAACAACAAAATTCTATTATTAAATATATTATAATTTTAAATAATTAAACAAAAAAATCAAATATAAATAAATTAAAATAATTTGAAAATTTTTATTAAATAAATATTATCAATTACATTAATATATTTATATATATATATTAAATATTAAAAAATAGAATATATTAAATTTTGATATATAAAATGAATAAATTAAAAAAATCATGAAAAATATTAATAATGAAATGATTATTACTAAAATAGAATATATTTAATATTTAAAAATTAATTAAAAATAGTAATAAATAATATATATTAAATATAAATATTTAAAACTAATAAAATGTTATAATAAAAAACATCTTAATGTATTATTCATTTCTAATCGTTTTCATACATAATTATTCAATAATATATCTATAATTTAAAATATAGAAATATATTCACATATATATCTACATATGTATAAATAAATATCAATATATCATAATATATTATTTATATAGTACAAAATATTTATTATAATGTTAAATTAGTCATATATTTAGAGGAAATCATTTATAATAAAAAGGAAACATTAAATAAAAATGTTAACTCATTATGTCGAGTAATCGATTTTTAATATAATGTTTGACTTTTAAATTTAATATATATCAAAAATGTCTTACATTGATTTCACATACATATGTATAATTGATGTATTTTTATATATGATTCATAAAAACATAATATATTTATAATTTATTATATTCTGAATGTTCATTTTATAATTATATTTATTAACATAATATTTTTAATATATACTATGTTTAAAATTAATAAAATTTAACATTTTTAAAATTTTATTCAATATATACTATTTATTAATTTTTAATATATATTTTAAAATTTAACTTTTCTAATATTATTTATTCATTTATTATTGTAATTTTTTTAATTTTTTTAATTTATTTCTGTTAAATTTTTCATTGTTCAATATGTCTAAAATTTTATATATATTTAAATATTTATCTATAAATGATTATTCATTAACATTTAATGTTTTTAATATGGTTTTATTTTATATAACTAATATTGATTCATTAACATATATAAATATTCATTTTTATTTTTTTGAATTATCTATATAATTAATAACAGATATTCATTGTTTTATTTTATTCATTCGTAGTAATATTTATTTTATTAATATGTGTTAAATATTATATATCAAAGTTCAATTTAACAAGTATCAAACAAGTATATGTGTGTGTGTGTTAATTTCACACACATGAATATTTACGTAATTAAGTAAATCTTATATAGAGACAGATACACCAATTATTTATACAATTTTTTCTTATTTTACTATTCATTGTAGAATTTAATTTAGTAACCTAAGAGATTTAATATATTATGTCTTTAATAATAAAATAGTATTTAATTATTTTTAATTGTTATTACACTTTTCATTATTCTATCATTTTTCATATTTTTATGTGGATTTTAATCAATTTTCAATATTTATTTATATTTTATTTATTTACTTTGTTTTAATATTTTTAATATGAATTGTCATTACTTTAAATATATATCCATGTTTTATAAATTTAATAATTTGAATAATAGATAAATCTCATCCATTTTATCAATAATTTTATTGTCTACTCATTTTTTAATTATTCAATTACACTCATTTTTATTCAAACAACTCAGTCATGGATTTCAAGACCAAATACATGACTCAAAATTAATCAATAAATAAGAAACGTAAAAAGATGAGAACAAGTCAAAAATGGAATAAACTTCCCACACCAACACTGCTTAAATTCTTAGGATATCTTCCTTTTCCCCTTGGGTGTCAACATCTCTACCATGTCCTACTCTATTTAGGGGGCACATGGTCCACATCTAGTGTCAATTTAAGGGAATATTCTAGGTTGGAGTTGATCTTGAACCTTCACAAGAGAACTTGAAAGTCCATCTCTGGGTTAGATTAGAATCCATCCTATGTTAATTACCAACACCTTCGGCACTAGTTGGTATGTATTGAAACCGAAAACATATGGTTCTATCAAGGAGTTGGTGGCATCAAAATATATTCATTGAAAATGTTAAAAATATATTTTTAAATAAATGATTATAAATAAATAGTTTTATAATATTATATTTACATATTTATAATATTTTGTATTTATAATTATAAATAATTAAATATAAATTTAAATAATTATTAAAGTATAATAAATATATTTAAATGATGAGTATATTAACTATTTTTTTATTTTATATATATATATATATATATTTGTATAAGTATATATAATGATATAAATATATTTTAATTATGAAATTATAACAACTATATTTAAATAATAAATATATTTACTATATTTATATTTATAATTATTTATTAAATATATGTAATGATATAAATATTTTTACATATATATATAAGTTCATTTATTATATATATATATATAATTAGATATTTATAACAATAAAAATATAAGTATATATATTTTAAAAGATTTTGTATTATTATAAATAAATAATTACAAATTTAAATAATTATAAAGTTATAATAAAAATATTTAAATAATGATTATATTTAATATATTTATATTTATATTTATATATAATTATTGAATAAGTATATAAAATTTTATAAATATATAAAATGATATAGATATATTGAAAGATATAATATAAAATGATATAAATATATAATTATTTTGATTATGGTCTCTTAGAATTACCATCTCGCGACCACCACTAATCTACAATACCCTGCTTTGTCGCATATATCATGGACCAGTCCTACTTCTGTCTACGATCTTGCCTTTCTGTCGCCCACATTCATCTTACGCCCATCCCAGATCTCGATTTTCATGGATTAGTCATCCACATTAACTATTCATCCATTCATAAATTTATATCATGCATATATGTTGTACATGTTTAGCGTATGCCCCTTTCCTTGTACGGATATATTGTTTGATGATCGCTTATCTCACTAAAGGTACATTGCATCCTAGATGCTTTGATTCACATAAGTTTGGTGTCTTCGAATCTCTAGCTTTCGAGGCATCTCAAAATTATTCCAAGCCAAAAGTCTTGATTTTAGATCTTAAAAGAAAAAGGTATTTTACATCTTCAAAGGATCATCTACTATGGAAGTCCAATGGAAGGGGAGAACTGCTCTAGAGAGATTTGATGATGATGTGGTCTCCAAATTGCTTATGTTAGGTAATCATTCGATTATTGCAAGTGTGATCTTACCCAGGGGCCCCAAACCTTCTAAATTTTATGAGTTATTCATGAAACTATCATCGATTTTGGGTTTTGGTAAATGGAGATGTGTCTCACTGGGAAAAGGGTTATTTCACATTCTTTCCCCCCAGAGGATCTAAAATTATGAGATTGGGACTTTAGATTAATATCCCTCAAGCTTGGTATTCTTCATCTTCATGAATGGGAGAAAATCTTCAATCCACAAGAGGTATGTTGCTCATCTTCACAATTTTCTGTTAATATTTTAGTTATTAACTAGCAATTGTGGCACCTGAATATCAAGTATGATATTGAAATTTCATTTGGTGTCCCGTCATACATGATAATGAAATTGAGAATGCTCTATGTGAACACTATACACTTTTTTGTTGTTGTGGTTCATCTAGGTGCTACCATGGTTGATAAAATATAACTTTTAGCTGAATCTGATGAGATTGATCTTAATATTGAATATGAGAAAGTACCAAAACTATTCTCAACATGAAAGGTAATTGGTCACAAATCAGTGAATTATAGAAGATCTGTCTCTTGTTTATTTTGTTCAGTGCATAGAAATGGGGGAACAAACTACAAAAGGAGGGCTTGGTATATTCACTATGAAAATGCAGGAGATGGTAGATGCAATAAGAATGATGAGGGAATGAATATGGCTACTTCTGTTGTAGTGAATAATGAATTTGAAATGCTACATAATTGGTCTTTAGACATAAGAATGCATACTTTGGGAAATAGTGTTCCGGTATCCTATAATTCTTTGGAGCATTTAGAAAATTTTTCCACTGGCATAAATGCAAAGAATGAATTACTTCATGTTGAGTTCTCTAAGAAAATCTGTGAGTATAATATTGTTTCCAATGAAGGGAAAGGTGAATAGGTGAACATCTCGGACAGAATTCCCATGTATGACCAAGAACTTATGGTGGGGGACCATATAAATGAGGAAGAATTGAGAGATATTAAATCAAAACGTATGACTAATGATTGATTTATGCATGAAAAAAATGATAAGAACCAACAATGGTTAGCAGACCAAAACAATTTCTCTAATTAAAGATAAAGAGAGGAGGAAATCCCAATTCGATGTCCCCATGGATAGTCCCAGAAGATCCAAGAATTCTCCATATCAGGAAATAAGTGAAAAGCCTATGGTGGTGAAAATATGGGAGAAACCATTGATAGATTTGGGCACCCAAAAAACATCGATGAAATGCAATCCAAACAAGTTAGAAGTGGAAGAGTTTGAACTGTATGGGATATAGAAAAAGCCAAGTGATAGAGATTGGGATGTCATTCAAAATGTCGTGGTCGAGGACATGGTCATGCTGACAAGAATAATTGATGAGGTTATGGTCATTCTACGTTCCAACTTTTTATAGAGAAAAAAACCACATGGATAGATATTATGTGATCTTCAATTAGAAGAATTCATAGTAAGAATGGGAATCTGTTGATGGTATAACTCATCATGATTTGGGAGATGATTCTAGTTATCCTCTTTTATAGTTTTCTATTATGGATGAGGGATTTCCCTTTTTTAACCATATCCTTTCTCTTTTTCATGTTTGGACTTTTATTTTATTTAATAAATTTTTGTTGGAGAAGGTTTTCCTGGCTCCTGAACCTTTTGTGTTATATTTATATTTATGTCTATGTTATATATATATATGATTATATAAATATAAACAATGTTATAAATATATTTATAACTATAAATAAATAATTATATATATATATATTTATTTAAAAATATATTTTCATAAAAATATATGTTTACAATATTTATATAATTATATAATCCAAATTATATATATACATATATTTATATAATTATAAGTAAATAGTTATAAAAATACAGAAAATAGTTTTTCACAATGAATATAATATATATATTTATATTAAACATATGTATATTTCTATAAATATATAAAATGATACAAATAAATTTATAATTATAAATAAATAATTATAAATATATTTCAAAATATATTTTTAATTATATTTATTGAAAATGTATATTTAATACAATTATAAAATTATATATTTTTAATTATAAATAAATATATTATTATTTTTTAAATTTATTATATAATTATAAATAAATAATTATATTTTAAAATAATTATAAAATTATAGTATATATATTTAAATAATGAAAATAATTAATATATTTATATTTAAATTTATATATAATTATTAAATATATATATAATTATTTAAATATATATAATGATATAAATAAAATAATAATTATATAAAAATATTTAATAATATAATTATAAATATATATATTTATAATAATAATTATGAATCATTTTCAAAGTGAAACAACCATTGAAAAAAGAAACATTTATCAGCCCTGAAGTTTATACATTGATAAAGGTATCATTTATCTGTTCTTGTTTAACACTAATAAAATATATATTTATCAGCACTCAAAATTTAGCATGTATGAAGATGGATTTTATTAGTTACTCTATTGTATTGATAAATATTTAACTCCAACTGTGATAAAAAACACTGATCAAGAGGACATTTATCATCACTTATTACATTAGTGCAGATAAGACAACTCTTTATCAATTCTTTTTTTTGAAGCACTGATAAAACCCTCCTTGATATTTTAAAAATTACCCTCACTGTATCTATTTTAGTCACACCATTCATGATATTGTGGATGTCCAATGTTGATGCAGCTCCCCCTATATCTTCTCTCAGATGAATCAATACTAAACTCTATGCTATGTTTTTTCTCCACCACTCTCATTTCATTATTTTTCAGGTTCAGCAGTGTGCGATAGTGCACTATTTTCATGGTTGGGAAGTCTCATGGTTCTATGTTTAGGACATATTTTGATGAAGTCTTCACCATCATTCATCCTCCTCTTGAGGTTCTTTCTTTCTGGGTCTCCAAGTTCCTGTTTTCACCCTACAACAGGTCACATAAGTCATACAAGTTATGTTTTTGTTTTTTGTATTCCCATTCCACTCCATGACTATTATTTCCTCTTCGTTTTAGTGTCACACTATTCTAGGATATTTCTAACACTAGATCGTACAACTAATCATCCACTTCTCTAATGTATGGTCTTAATATGGTAGAGTTTGGCCACTACCTCACTATAGAAGAGAATACCTCCTATGGATTGCCTAATGTTGGAATATATTTTAACAATCATTTCATATATTCTACCATATAAAAAATTTCCCAAATGTGTTAATTATTATCTACTAACACTCAAAAAATAAGACTTACCATTATATAATCATAGAACATACTTTCATCTATTATTCAAGTTGAATAATTTTACTATTACAAAATATATATTGATTAAATTTATGTTTATTAATGTCAAATATTTCTTCATGCTATAGATTTATATGAGATGATTTTTTGACATAAAATATTATAAATGTTTAATATATTTTAGAGTGGTACGAAAATGTAGATTCATTTTCTAAATTTAGAAAGTTCAAATCCTATCTCAATAGTTATGTGAAATTTTAGATGTTAAATTTCAAAAAGTTGTTTTTAGATTTATAAAATATTTTTTTACTATAAATTTTTGAGATTTATTTCTTTAATGTGTTTGTCATATATATATATATATATATATATATATATAATAAATTAACTTTTTTAGGAAAATCAAAAGGTGAATTAATTACTATATTTCCTAATTTCATGGTTAAAATCAAGGCTTACATTGATACTATTTTCAATGAAGGGAAACAGAAATGGTCCAAATAATTTTTGAGTTATATATATATTTGAAAACATTTTAGATCAATAAAGACTATAATGTACTGAAATTTTATTAATATCATGATTATTTTAAACTACTCAAATTAAATATAACATATCAGTGAAAAATGAAGGGAGAATAAAGAAGAAATAATCTTGTTACCATTTTAAAACCTTGATGATTCTATTAATGAATTTGATATACATTCACTTTTAAGTCATATATATTCTCTATAATAATAATAATAATCTAAAAAATATTGATTCAGATATGTGTTCTCAATTATATTAAACCTTATACATTCTTTATATTTCAGTTTTAGGTGATCACTACTAGTACAATGTGTCTGAGATAATATTTCGGTTACTTTTACACAGCAATTATATCACTAAAAAACGTATCAAAAGGACATGTATAATGTTTTTAATGGAGATGACAGGAACCCAATTTTTATCTCAAGTATGGATTTTTAATATTTCAGTCTAATTCATTACATTGTACTTAATAATTATTCTTAATGAGTTCATGGAGGTTTCGAGGGTATCTAGGGATTGTTCAATTCTTTGAACCCTGACCAGTGGGAAAAGTGCACTAGCTGCATGATTAGTAGAAATTGTACGGTCTAGTTCAAAGGTTTCTCTAATAGTGTGGGTATTTTTAGGGTCCTGAAAACTATTTAATGGGAAGGAAAATACTCCCAAAAAATTATTAATAGAATAAGAAGAAGGTTCAATAGAAAATTTGAGAAGAAGATTTAAGAAATCAAATTTAGCATTGGACCAAAGTGGTTTGCATACTGATTTATGGGAATTGTATTTGTAAGGAATTTCCCATGAACCAAACAGAATGTGGACAGCTTGGGAAACATTGGACCAAAAATAATTTTCCAGTAAACCAGTCAGTTTTGATAATTAATAAGGAAAAACATCGATCCCTCATGAACCATGTTCTTAGAGGAATAGAGGCGGAGAAATTCCATCCATGAACTGTGGCCCTATGAACCATGTCATTTGAAAAAACATGACAGATAGGTACACCCCTGCATGCCATCCCTACATATTAAGTTTATAGAAAAGGTTAAGTCTTTGGCATCCCATAAACCATGTCATTCGTGGGATTGAGGTATTGATTTATGCCGCCATGAACCCCAGCCCCATGAACCACATCCTCACAAACCACGGTTGATCGAGTCATCCACAGGTTGGATGATTTCCACATGGGATTCTACAAAAGGTGTTGTGTGACCCATAGATACAGTCACCTCGGTGATCTATAGAAGGAACTCCAAGGATATCCAAACATTGAAAAAATAAATAGGGTCATATTTTTGAATATCTTGGACTTCTATAAATGGAAGAATTCGAAGGAAAATAATTGGAGAAGTAAAAAACCATGAATGGTTTCCATCAGGAATAAACTCACTATGAACCATAAAAATAAAGAAGCATAATAAAATGGGAAAATCACAAACCTAATTGGAGAACCATGAACCATGATCCCTTAAGGGATTAACTTCAAGAAAATTTTAGGAAAAATATTTTTTCTTCTATCTGGTGTACCGCATAGCACATCCCCATGTGAATGAAACCCTAACATGTGTAGTGTTACGTCATGTGGATGGACTTAAGTACGTCATTACACTATTTTATGTGGATGGAACTCGAAACCACATACAACTATTGTATGAAAAACACATCTAGGTATACGTACCACCTCAGTTCGTGGATGATGTCCATGTCTTTGTACAACCTCAATATATGGACAACCCCTCCACCCACATTGTAATACGCAATATAAAGGGTACCCAAACCCCCATTGACAAATGATAGGTAGAACATGGATCCTTTAGGCTTTAAACCTTTCAGTACCAATCAAGCCCTTCCATTTCCATCCCATCCTTGGAATCCCCTCTACTAACTAGTCCATTGGAATTAGGACAAAGCCTCTTCCAAAACCACCAGACTAGTATGAACAGACCATCAGGCACATTATCATGCCCTTCTGAGTCTAAATACCCATGGTATGTAGAGTCACATCGGTAATACTAGAAAGGGTGTGGAACCCTGTAATGTGTGTAAGCCTACATTTTAATGGTAACCTGGTACCCAACCTTAGAATACTCTTGTGAACCTTCTTGTCCTAGAGATCAATGGTATTTAATGGATTTTCCATTCAATGATGGAAAGTGATAAGTTAAAGGGATCATGCATGCCTTTTTTGATGAGGAGTTATACTCAAACAAATTATGAAAACTTTGATTCATACTCTATCTAGGATATGTAGGATTCCTCTCTAAAGTCCCACGCTTAAGTGGGATGCTTTCACACATAACCCACACCCCAAATTAACTACAAAAACTCTGATTCCTACTCTGAATAGGGTATGTTGGATTCATGTTTGAAGTCCTATGATCAATTGGGTATCATTCATGTGTAACCCCCACCCCAAATGAACTATGGAAAATATGATTCATCCTTTAACCAGGATACATAGGAAACCTATCAGAGGACATGAGATCAAGTGGGAGGCTTTCTTGTGTAACCACCACCCAGATGAACTAAAAAATCAACGATTACTCCTCTAACTTAGATATATTGGATGTCTGGATGAAGCCTCGAGCTCAAGGTAAATTCTCCTTAAAATTCCGTCCCAGTAAGAATCCCCCTGACTATCTCAGGATTCCTCATTAGGAATAAGCCCTGACATGACTCCTTCATTAAAGTCCTTCTCTATAGTGTAATCCCCAACCATGTATTCTCAAATAGGTAGATCCAATGTGTCATCTACAATCATGTTCCCTCATATATCGGCCTCCTCTTTGCTAAAATCCCCAACTCATACCAAACTATCAGGGCTTTGATACCAAAATAACTGGGATATGTATGAATCCTCAATAATGTCCAAACCTAGCACCCAAGTTGACCTGCTGTTCTTTGGGCCATACCCACGGTGGGGCCATATACAGCAGGAGACCTTGCCTCTTCTGAGTTTCTTGGGCTGCTTCGATGTACATCCCACATGAAATCGTGACTAAGAATCTTTCACATATATTTCCTTTCTACATGATACTAAACTACATGGATGGTTCCTTATCTCACGACCTTAAAAGGTGATGTGTCCAGTTAAGTGACATTGAACTATGTGGGTTTTAATTCCTTTCACGAGGATACATAGGATGCCCATATCATGGGTTCTATCACGACATCAAAGAAACTTCTCTCCACCCTAGATTGTGATACAATCTTGAGTGCCACACCATGGGGCTTAATATAGCCTTTTCTCAGCAATTTCTGATCCATGTATATCCATGGTGGATTTCTCAAACCAATGGTAATCCGTGAAGAAATACCTGGGAAGGAACCATGAATTCACGAACATTGTAATTTTCTTTAAATCTATAAGGGAGTCTCTATGTAGGAAATAAATACACCCAAATGGTGTGAGGAGCCCTAATTTCCATCCTCTCCACCAATGGAGTTCTATAGAAATATGTCCATGAATCATGGATACTAGGTCCTGGAATCTTTGATACCAAGGCCATTGGGAGATTTCTGATCCAAGGAAATGATAGCTAATAGGGACTGAGTACACACATACTCAACCCCCTAAAATCTCCCACCTGAACATTTCAAATCTCGATCCTCCTTCATAATAAAAATATTTACACACTACCCAGTCTCGGTTCGACAATCTCACTAGACAAAAATTGTCGGGATGTGAATCAGGTCGAAGTGAAGTAGTAAAATTTATTTGAAACACTATAATAGAAAGAAATTAGCTATTATCTATCAGTTCATTTTGTCCACCCTAGTATGAAATGAATCAGGTCAAAAAATGTTGAATCCTATGTGGATCCTTAACCAAGGATGAATTATAATCCCACCCAAATCCCCTTTCATTCAAGATGGTAGAGGTCCAAGAAAGATCATAAACTATGAATTTGATCATGAGATGGTACTTTGATGTCATTCTTTTGTCTGGATATTTCATATATATATTATAGTAATTTCACATATCTCTCTTCAATTCAAATAGAATCCCGACAATTTGTTCAGACACACATGTCAATGACCACACAAGCGGTCGGGTCCCCAACATAGAAAATGACTCCCTTGCCTACACATCATCTTAATCACGTGTTTTTTAATGCGCTGATAAAATAGTACTGCCAAAATGGTACTCTCCCTATGGTAGAGATTATAAGATTGGCCCTCTAATCGGTGAAAGCTAACTAGCCACCTCTTTAGCCACGAATTTCAATCCAACACAAGATGAACCTATTGACCATCCCCAATCATTTTGGAAGCCTATCCTCAGAATGAGATATAGAATACCTCCATTATCTTGGGGATGAAGATGAAGTTGACTCCAATTCATTTATCCCAGCTGCAAAATAACCTTGTTCAAGGGCTCCTGTCTGAGGTTGTCACTACTATAGGAATAAAACCTGATACCCTCGCTCTGAAGTGGATCCTATGTAGAGGTCTCCTACTAAATTACAATAGAAACAACCCCCATACCTTCCCACTGAAGGAGGAAAATGCATAATATAGAGTAGGTTATCAACCAGGTTCTTGAGGAGGAGGTCTTTGACACAAATGTGGTAGCATATAAAGGGTAAACATATAATTCTACACCCCATGATAAATCCCACCCTAGAAATACCATGTCAGTCTACGTGTGGATGGATATTCTCACTTGCTCCTACAAATCTCACTATAGAAATAGGGTGGCATGATACTAGAAAATGCACATTCCTATCAGTGATCTCCAGTCTTGCCACATAGATAAAGTGGAAAATTATATGCAGATTAAAATATCTAACAATTAACAAGAATACCATCATCCAAATATGGAAACACCCATCAATAAGAAATAAAAAATCCCTATAGATGCACCCTAATCCCGTCAACCAAATAGGGGGTAAAACCATAGGGATTCGTATAACACAACTAATTCCTATGAAGCCCACAAATCATATACAGTTGAAATACACAGGAAGATGAAAAGTACTACATAACACAAGGAATCCCACAAGACAACTATGGTGGAAAGAACATACGAGTAGAGTCAAATTCATGTGAATGAAAATCAAGTCTATGAGGCAAATACAGTTTAAAATGAGAAGAAGTATTTTACTACTTGAAAATATAAATCCCACTATCCAAATATAGTGGAAACCGGATAAGATAGGTAGAATCAGAATCGTTCCTTTGTCCTAGAACATGAGAATAGCCAGTACCCACTGGAAATCCATGGAGGACTAGAGCAGGCACAAACTCTTACTCCAACATCAGAGTAGGCATTCATACACATTCATGATAAAGACTTATCTCAACAAATCTTTTCCATGAGGGAGGATCATACTTCGATCCAAGACTATATTCTCCAGACATGTCATTATGTCATTTCATCTACAACAAAAGTGAGGAGTTAGGACCACGATCCCATATCATTGGGCGGGGTGATTCGTCCAAAAAATTAGGTAGTCTCCCTAGAGCAGACCGACATCCATGATCTAGTCCCTAATGGTCGACGACCATATTCTACGATAAAAAGACTAACATATTGGTAACAAACACCCATTCCAACTGGTGGACACTAGTATAACATGGTGTCCACTCTAGGGTAGGAATATATCTTTACCATAACATAATATGTTTATCTTTGTATCCCAGATAAATTGTGGGAACCAAAAAAATAGGGCCTCATATGTGAAGGCCACTACCAATACTAGATAATCCTAGTTTCCTACAAAAGAGAACCCAAAAAAGAAAGGCACCAAATGAAATCAGAAAATGAAGAGCACATTCACAATTCTGTTCTAATGGAAGCTGTAGTTCATGACTCTATTAGGCATCTATCAGTAGATACTAAAGACATTGTTAGTCTATTAACAAATTATGGAAGCGGTAGAAGCAGTTGTGAAGGTCTTTCCTGCAATGTCTCTACCAACAGCTCTAAAGGTCCACCCCAGAGAACCCATGGGGTCTAACTCTTTGGGACAGAAACGATCGATCATGAGAGACTATATCCTTTTTCTTATCATATTAGCCCTCCCTTGAACCAAAATATTGTACAATAAGTGGTTCCTCCCCATGATTTCATCCACTCTGTTGGTCCTCCCTAGGATATACCATACATATATCTTTTTACCTGTATTCAGATGTCAAGATGTGATGGTAGTCCTCACTATGACAATAATCACTATGAAGGCCCTCCTAGAAGTGACATCAATCAATGAGAATGTCCTCCACTCATTATAGTACATCCTGAATATACTCCCTAGAATGTACACTGTAGATACTATTCCTATAGCTTGAGAAACCACATTATTCCTCTCCGTGATAATATTCATTATGAAGGCCCTCCCCTCAATGACTCTAAGGAGCAAAAAAATCATCCCCATAATGTGGTCCTCCTTGAAGGTCCTAACTAGGGTATACACTACAAAATTAATCTCTATAAACAAACACTAAGGTGTGATGGTAGTCCTCTCCATCATGGAACTGACTGTGAAGGTTCTCCTCGTAGTCAAAATTTATGCCAGTGAGAACAACCTCTCCTCGTCTGGTAAAATGTGAGAAATATCTCATATTCCGAGGTGCTTGAAAAAATATAGTATGACATGTTGGATACTCTCCCCATGACAAGTGATATACTTTATCAATTAGATGATGGCCTGGGCCCATACTCATCTTCGATGTCAACCTCGTACCACTCACATGTCATTGAAACTCCCACTAACCCTACTTTATGTAACAATATAATTAAGGAGAAGTCAATCCAGGATCGAGAATAAGATTACATAGAAGGAAAACAACAATCTATGTTACTGGTGAGAAGAAAAGTAGCTAGTAATGACATACCAGTTGTGTATTAGCCCATGCCCACTTCTCAGGTCAACATACCAAGGGATATTTCAAGCGAATGTTTGTGTAACATTCTACTCAATATCTAGACAAATCTCCGACAGTTAAAAGAATTTTTTTCCCAATGATGGGTATGAAGACCATGTTAATATCCTTGGAGACATTTTCTATCAAATCATCCAAGAATACTTATTGTGCGCACATCATGCACAATTATAAATGGAAAAAGAAAGACCTTGAGCTGGCCTCCCTCCATGCACTACACAAGTTTAACTGCCTTATCAACAACACCTCATTTGGTGTTCTTATTTGAGGTTGCAAAGAACAAAGATATCTACACTTCACCCCAATTCCCATCCCACAGAACCCACTAGAAGTGACATCCTGCAATGTCATCATCCTTAGAATATATTCAAATGAAGCCCCTATACAGGAAAGATTGAATGCTCGACAAGAACCGGACTTGAGTATGTCTCAAAAGAATCAAATCTAATGAAATAAATTCATAAATAATCTTATAAATCTGGTCACCAAGAACATTTAGGTGGCCTCCCACCAAAGGGAAGACAATTTACAAGCACTTCTCATGTCATCGAGATCATACAATTTACATGCAGACACTAATGAAAAAATTACCTATACCAACAGTTGAAACCGTTGGTATAGGTCCACGAACCATTGGGATAGGTCTATCCCCATGCCAATTCTCACAACAGCTACCCAAACCATTGCTATAGATAAATTTAAAAAAAAGTTACACTAGAGGATTGAACCCATAACCTTTGTTCATATATAAAGACATTACCACTATCCTACAATTAACTTTGTGAATATATTTGGATATATGTATACATATATTTAAATTTATATTTAATTTATATATTTATTTATTTTAAAATATTCGAAAAATGAATTCATAAAAAATAAGGGTACATATCCCAACGGTTTTTCCAAACCATTGGGAAAAGTGCTATCAAAGTGGGATTTTGTCAATGGTTTGGAAAAGTAGTTGGTAAAAGTGGTATCAATGTGGGATTTTCCCAAAGGTTTAGAAAAACTATTGGGAAAGGTGGTCTTAATGTGGGAATTTCCCAATGGTTTTGCCAAACCATTGGGAAAAGTGGTAACAAAGTGGGATTTTCCCAACAGTATGAAAAAATCGTTGGGAATGCCATACCCTTTCCCAGTGGGTTAGCCAAACCATTGGGAAAATTATTCTAAAATTTGGATTTTAACAAAAATTTGGAAAAATTATTGGGAAAGCCATACCCTTTACCAAAATGTTTTCTAAACCGTTGGGAAAAGTGGTCTCAAAGTGGGATTCTCCCAATGGTTTGGAAAAACAATTGAAAAGGGGGACCTATACCAATGGTTTTTAGAAACTATTGGTATAGATGCATTGGTATAGGTAGGATTTATAGTTAGTGAGACTGAAAACTATATCTGTTTCACACCCGATGAGGAATACGTAAGATCAAGAAGGCGGAAATATCAACAGCATTCACCACAATAGGATACCAACCCGAACTGGTAGTGATGGGGTCATTTTTACCTAAAATTCCCACCTAGTAGGCGTCTGTATTTTCCGGTATAGGGAGAAAAAGGGAAAGAGGAATCACTCATTACATCACATCCTATTAATAAAATCCTTTAAATCACACCCCTCATAATGGAGGCATACTCCAAGGTCATATCAGGGCTCCCTTTGAGTCACCCTTCGCCATGAAACTCGAAGAGAGTCACAAAATGGACGAAGAAGATCCAACGAAAGAAGAAAGAACATCTCCTCCTATTTGGAACTTACTATCCCACCCCCAGTATGGTATGAATCAGTGAATTTCAGGGACATAATTCCCACATAACTTGCATAAAATGATACAAATAAAGTGGAAACTAGATAATAGGGTTCCCTCTCTGAGATGGTTCACACCGAGAATGGAGCTGTGCATTCCAGAAAAAAAATTGTTGTTTTAAATTTGGGTTCACTATCAGTTTATCCTCCACTACCTCATGTAAAAATCCCCAAAAATGAAAATAATAAGGAAAAGGTATATACCCACCTCCTCCTTCTAATGATGATGATTCCCCTAGGCTGGAGGAGAGATTTGATTGACAGGAAGAAGAAATGAAGGATATAAGGCGAATCAACATTGATCTGCTAATATAAACCCATCCTACTTGGTATGTTTCTTAGGTGGAGCATCAACACACTCTTCCATTATATTTCCCTCCACCCCACGAGCTCATCCTAACAAATGAAGCGACGATAGAAAGATCATTCTTGGAAGCACAGGAAAAATCAGTCTACCAGAACCTGTTTTGAGAATTATATCTAGATTTACCTCAATTGGGGGAGCAACTAGAATAGATTCTGGTGAATCGAAGAAGAATTCCTCCATGTTGGTATCCTCTTCATGTCCTGACAGCACCGACATATCCAAGCATGGCCCCTGATACACCCTCTCAGGCATAGGTTCAACAGGACATGCATCAAGGGCTCCTGAATACCATAGAGTTATTGAAAAATCTAATATAATAAATGGAAGGTTGGTGTGATCCAAAAAATTAGAACATAATCGCTATCCCGATTGGGTATGTAACGGCCCTCCACCACCAAATTTAAGTAACCCCATATTCCTAGTGTTTAGTGGCTCTGGGGACCTGGAGAACCATCTTATGCACTACTATTCTTACTGTGATCCCATGACAAGAACACCACATCGACAAGTGGATGTGAATCTCATATGATTTGTGCGAATCCTGCAGGGTTTAGCCTTTATATTGTACACCAGTTTGCAGTCTAACTCAATAACAAGATGGGAGGATCTATAACACCATTTCCTTTTCAAATTCAGCTTGACGTTGCAAAAACCAATAGTCATTGATCCCACAAACATCAAAAAATGGGAGATTGGGAGAGTTTTTGACATCATTGCAAGATAGAAGGGTCTGAATTACTCCTTGAACCGTCAACACCTCCAAGATGAGATTATTTAATTTTGTATAAATAATATTCAAGATGATATGTGAATTCAATTCATTCCTATGAAGTATTCATGCGGGTTCTGAGACTTCTATGTTATTTCTCAAAGGATAGAATACTCCATGGAATAGACTAATCTCAAGTCCAGGCATCCCATTCATCCCTAGTAAAAGATCTAGTATTGATGAATTGGATTTTGTGACAATTAAGCCACCCCCTACACCAACTACAGTTCCAAGGGCCTAATTGAACCTTGTGGGGCCCCATGACACTAGAAACTGCCCCTCCTTGTCCTGAAAAGTGCAGGGGAGAAAAAATAAATCAGTTTTTGGATCAAAAAAATGTGTATTCATTCCAAGATGATCATGTCTATAGATAATTTTTAGCTTCCATGAATTGCAACATTCATTGGATTTTGGAGCCAATGTGGGATAATAATGTAGGTCTTGATGAATAGATAGATTATTGTCCCTTCAACCAGATATTGGGGAACAGACTTATGGAGTGATTTTTTATCAAGGATATCCGGCAACGAATGATAGATTCTAGATAGGTCAGGCTGGGACAACAGCCAATAAAAGTGGCATACAATTTTAATACTGACCTAAACAAAGAGGGGGAGTGGGAAAAAATTAACAAAAAATAACAAAAGTTCGATAGTTTCTAACTCTAAAAACAGTCAATTGATCATATGGTGTCATTTAAGAATAGTTTAATTAACAGACTATGCCTACAATAGCTCATGATGAAACACAACCGATACCCTCAACCCCAAAATCTTCAAAAGGGTTACTGCTTAAAAAGACGTCCAATCAGAAGGGAACAAAACAAGAATACTAAGATGAACTTCCACCAAGGACAAAGTTGGATTTGAAACTATCAGATTTCATTCAAGTTGAATTAAAGATACAAGAACCATCCCATAAAATGACACCATTGTGGGAACATGATAAGGCGATGTCATGATTATAGGAGAAGCTGATTTTTGGCTCAATCAATGTCATCCGATTGATGGATCCCTTCCCCAATGATGAATATGGTTATCAAGAAAACTTTACTAATCCAAATTGGCTTCCCAAAATAAGAATCCACAGTGTCCATGGATATAAAGGGAGACATAGCCATGGTATAAATCATGATTATGGATTCACCCCAGCTCAAACCATTAGTGTTTTAGAAAACCAAGGAAGGACCCTCCAACAGATTCAATAGGGATAGAAAAATTCTAATGTCACTACTAAATTCCACCCCAATCCAGTTCATATAAAATATCAAACAGATTAAGAACAAATGACTAATTTCCCTTAGTAAGTGTGTAGAATTTTCTTTCCAAATACACAAAGGATGAAAGCTCCTCTAACTCCAACCCCATGGGTTGACCCATCTTCATAGAATACTCAAGCACCTAAATCACCTGTAAAAAGGAATCCCCATGCTGGGAAGTACTAGGATTTAGATCATAAATATGAAATTATAAAATAGTTGGCTTTAGTACAAGCTAATCTCTCAATCATGGATGGACTGAACTTATCTCCAAATCTCAAGTAATCCCTCATCAATGATTTGATATGTCCCCAGGTGTTCGAAGGTGAGGTGGATGCCAATGAAGTCTACCAAATAGATACCAATCCTATAGAATTCCACAAATATTTCTCCTTCATGTATCAATATGAATACATCATCATGCAAGGAAACATAAAACCCTTATATGGGTATGGCACAATAAATGGCATTGATATCCAAAAAGTTTTTTTTTTCAAAAATAGATTTGGTGTTAATCTCCTCCCACTATGGACACTTCGTTAGTTGGGATAAAATGATGATGATATGATGCCCTGTACCACAACCGTGTTGGGATATGATAATAGATAAAATAAGTCGTTAGGTCAAATAAAGATCGAAACCCAGTTCGGTGACCTCACAGCTCACCGATAATTTTTGGTGGTCCGAAATAATACGGAATTCAACGCCCTTCTTGGGAGGCCCTGGCTGCATAAGCATGCGGTAATCCCCTACTAATACTATTAGTTAATAATATATATCATTAATGGCCATAGTGGGACACTACATGCTAATAATGCCTCATTCGACCTCAGTGAATAACACTATATTGATGTAGGGTTCTATGAACCAAAGGGGAAACATCCCTCTACTGATGAAATTGATTGGGCCGCCACCCCAAATAGTTTAGAAATGTTTCCCATCGATTCTCTCAAGAAATTTGGGGAAGAATACATACTTACCAACAATTATGTTGGAGGATGTGTCTTGTCACAAAAAGAATATGAGGAAACTCTTTTACCCATCGCTGTATATTATCCATAGAAGTCCCTTATTATGGAAAAGGTAGAAGATATTGATTTACCACACCAAAACCAAAATTGAAACTCTTCCCATAGATATGGGGAAATCATTTTAGGGATTAATTCCCCATTAGAAGATAAAGAGGAAGATGATGAGGATACAAATGAGGTTGAATAAGACCTAAGGTATTCCCCTACACCATTTGAGTAAAGTATCTCTAACACTATTGATGAACTAAAGGAATTAAACATGGGTATGGAAGAAGAGTCGTGACCCACTCTGGTTAGTGAGGCCATGAAATCTGAAGGGAAGGAGGTATAGGCCTATTTCATAAGGAAAAATAATGATGTATTCACCAAGAATTATTCAGAAATTATAGTTCTCAATCAAAAGGTGGCCACTCACCACCTGGGCCTTCCAGGTGACCACTGTGGTTACAAGAATGCCGTCAGAAGGATGAACCTAACATATGATTCAAAAATAGAGGGTAAAGTAGACAAACTAATTGGTGTTAATATCATTAGGAAGGTCCATTAACCAAAATATCTTGAAGAAATTGTCCTCATCAAGAGGAAAAATGGGAAGATCATGGTGTGAATCAATTTCAGAGACATCAACCGGATCTTCCTGAAAGATTATTTCCTAGCCCTGATCATTGAATTAATGATTAATGTAACTATCAGATATGATTCTCTCTCTTTCATGGAAGATTATTCATGATATAACCAGATCTGAATGGCCCTATAATAAGAATAATACACTGCCTTCATGGCTCCCCATGGATTTTTCTTTTATAAGGTGATGCCTTTAGGTTTGAAAAATGTTGGAACCACATATTAGTATGCCATGCATCACATTTTCAAACCCTTCCTGGGAAAGTTCATTGATTTCTATGTTGATGATCATGTGGTTAAATCATGAAAATTCTCAAACTATATAAAAGATCTTGAAACTATCTTCAATAAAATATGATGGCACAATTTGAAAATGAACCCCCTGGAAAGTGATTTTGGTGTTACATATGGGATTTTTTTCCTTCGTCAAACAACACTAGGGTATCGAAGTCGACCCTTTGAAGAAGAATGAAATCATTATTATGTCACCTCCTCACAACCTCTCTGAGCTGAGAGGACTCCAAGGACATATGTATTACATTCTATACTTTATATCCATCCTCACATGAAAACGCTTCCCCTTCACCATTTTAATGAAGAAAGGAGTATAATATCAATGAACTGAAGACCCTCAGAAAGTGTTTAACAATATCAAGAAATATATTTTAATCCCACGAGTGATAATTCCACCTATTGAAGGAAGACCACTGATTTTGTTTATAACCACCTTGGATTGGTCCTTAGAAGCCTTATCTTCATAGAAGAATGATTTTGGAAGCAATAATAGTGTCTATTACCACATCCAAACCATTATCAATACAAAGATTTATTATTTGAATAATAAAAAGAGCTTCCTTGCGTTAATTTTTTCAGTTCAGAAGTTGAGGCATTATTTGTAGCCCCACAAATTCCACTTGGTCTCATGTAAAAACCTGCTCAAGTATATTCCCAGCCATCCAATGTTAACTAAACCCCTATCATGGTGGCAGTCATCTTGTAATAGTTTGATATATGGTTCAAACTTTAGAAATCCATCAAATACCACACATTAGTAGAATTCAAATCATAGCATTACTCGAGAGAGGTGGTCCCCTTAGACGCCAATCTACCGGACAAGGAAGTGTTATCAATTCAATAGAACTCCCAAACATGGGAAATAAACATCAAACTTACAACTAGAAGACCGAAAAGAAAAAGAATGGAATACCCCAAGTTCAAAAAACTGGGTCTGGGAGTCATACTCATATCCCCAGAAAATGATGTTCTTCCATATTCCTTCCTACTGTCAGAAGGATGCATGAAAAATGAAGTAGAGTACCAGATCCTCATTTCAGGCCTATAGTTGGAACATCAAGAAGAGGCCGAACACATAAAGATTAAAGGAGACTCGGATTTGGTCATCAATAAGGTAAATGGTGACTATGCTATCAATAAATAGTATATTCGCCCTTTTATAAACCATTTATGAGAACTGGTGGTGGAATTATCATCATAGCCGACACTAAATTATGTCTCATAATCACAAAATTCCCAAGACAATGCATTGAGAAATGCATCCACAACCCTAGCCTACTCGTATCAGAATAATACATCTATCAGTATTACCCATCGATAGATGGTATTACCATTCCTTCAGTCTAACAGAGGATAAATTAATGATATCAGTCCCATCTCTGAGTCGTATGGTCCTACCACCACTTGGATGAATCCCATTGCATATTACCTTCAAATGGGAGATCTCCCACCAAATATGGTTGTAAGGAAACATATTTAGAGATGGGAAATCAACTTCATGATGTACAAAGACAAAAACTAGATGCATGACCTTTATAAGAGATTCCTTGATAGAGTCCTTATTAGGTTCATTGATGGAGAAGAGATAGCCTCCATCATAAAATAAGTACATGTTGGAACATGCAGAGCATAACAATCATCATCCAAACTCTTTCTGCATATTCAAAGGATTGGGTACTATTGGACCACCATGTTGTAGGATTGTGCCATATTCACAATGAAGTGTTATTCATACTATGTTCATGAAAATTTCATCCACCAGCCCTCATAGTTACTTCACACAACCAAGTAATCATGGTCATTTTCCATATGGGGAATGGACATAGTGGGACCATAGCCTTCTGCCATGGTAAGACAATTCAAATATATTGTAACAAAAATTGACTTATTTTCGAAATGGGTTTAATAAGTACCTCTTAAAGTGGTTAGGGAAAAAAGAATGGTCAGAATTGTTAAATCCAACATCATCACCGAGTTTGGTGTCCCTCATACAATACAGACAGACAATAATACCAATTTAATCTCTCTTGAATTTAACATTCTATATGAGGAATCTTTCATCAAGGGATACCATTCATCCCACTATCATGAAGTGGCCAATGGGAAGATAATGTCCTTAAAAAAGACCCTATACAATATAATCTAGAAGATGGTAGACTAGGATAAGAAATCACAGCCAGATAAGATCCTCCATGCTTGGTGGGATTACAAGAACATGATATACACCATACTTACGAAACCCCATAATCATTAATATATAGGAAAGAGGTGGTTATACCCAGTGAATTTTAGTTACCATATCTTAACATGGCCATCTATGATGAATTTATCTTAGATGAGAAATCCCAAAAATGGTTTGATGAGATGAATCAGTTGGAAGAGAAAATATTGCACACTCTTCACCATTTGGATTTTTACTAGAACTAGATTTCACGAGCCATCAATAAAAAGGATTTCCTCCAATCTATCCTTGAATGAGAGATGTTTTTATCCCTCAAAACTCCAATGATACGGGGAAAGAAACATCTAATGTTGGATCCAAAATGGGAAGGACCATAAGTTATAAACATGGTCTACTCAAATGGAGCTTATGCGTTAATTTCAATGGATGTACAACTCCCACCAATGTGAGATTCTGGGAAAATTAATTTGTGTAATCATATCAAACTCATCATATGTTCATCATATTAAATTAAATAGTGTCACCTACATCTATGTTAAATGAAATTAAAATGTACGGAAATAGTCATGATCGCATGACATTAAACTGCCTGATGAATCTCTCTTAGTTTCAATATATTAAACCGCATAGAGACATATACACCCACGTTTTACATTGTTAAACTACCTAGAATCTCCATCATTACCACAAGATGTTACACTACATGGTGATCACTCTATCCTGAACAATGAATTTATGTACACAAATCATACCTGTGAAAGGGAAAGATAGAAATTCCCCCTTCATGTGTATGGGTCAGACCGACACAAGGATAACCTTTTTTAGAACTATGTGTTTTTTTATTCCTTCCCTTTCTGGATATGTAGTGATGCTCATATCCTACATCCTCATCTAGCGACCTACATCAGACAAAAAAATGCTCCCTTTCTTGTGTATGGGTCAGACCGAAAAACCAAGCTCCTTTTACAGAAATATGTATATCATGATTCCTATTCACCATTAGTATATGTAGAGAAAACTTGACCCCATGTCATTGTCGATGCATCACATGCATTGGAACACCTCTGTTATATCCTTGGTTTCCCCCATACTACAAGGGAACTCCTCGTTTCTCCTTGTTTTTCACACCGAGTAAAATTCAAATGATACAAGGAATGGGGGCACGTATTTCCCCCGAACAGAAAATTCATTGAAGAGTATAATAATACCATCATCTTGAAAGAAAAATATAAAATTCTCCCCCTCTCCATGCACAGGTCAGACTAGAAAGGTGATTCCTTATAACTATATATGTCTGGATTCCAATTCATTAATGTGAAATGTAGTGATGCCTGGATTCTACATCATGGTCTATCAACCAGTTAGGGTCAACAATTCTCCTATCCCTATGTAAAGTATGTACGTACATAGAGGAATCCATAAAAATTCTTAATTGTACAACGTTAAACAACATGGTAATTCAAGAACAGTGTATGGCATGATTCCCATTCATTAATGGGATGCGTAGTGACAACATGACCCTAAATATTAGTCCATCCACCCCATAATATAGATTACCCTTCTCTATTGATGGTTTATAATTTCATGGAGAGTTTTCAAGAAGTATGTGTGGCTTGATTCCTATCATCATAGGATACGTAGTGACACTCAGTTCCTTCATCTTGGTCTATCCACCATTCAAAAGGGAAACTACTCCTTTATTGTGCATGGTGGGTCAGACCATCATGGGGATCATGATGTCAAAACTATATGGACATTGATTCCAATCTAACTTGGATACGTATGAAGCCTCCTTTAGGTTCAATCCTGACACATCACTCACCTCATTCTTTTGACATTGGTTCACCACGGTCCTTACTGTATGATGTTAAAATCCATAAGATTCCAGAACATTGTGTGACTTGATTCCCATCCATAAATGGGACGTGTAGTGGAAATAGGGCCTTCCTAGGTATAAGGACCCAACGTTAAACATTACATAATCATAAATTAAATGAATAATACACATTGAGGATATATTTAGGTTTAGAGTTTTAGATAATTAGGCAATAACTATAACATATCAACATGAAAATTACATGTACACACTACTAATCAGTATCCATTTTTCTCATAAAATAAAAACCCTTAAAAAGAAACATGTCTAGTTCCATGTTTTAGACATCATGACTATTCTTTGATCCCATCCTCGACCCTATTCATCTTTAATTCCTGTGGAAAACATTTCAAAAACTTGGGATGAGCATAAAAACCTCATTAAGGGTTATAAAATAAGGATGAAAAACATTAGACCATCATTAAATACAAATCAATGAAACCATACTTTTCAATCATAACATACCTTACAAAATCATATGATTTATGAATATCACTCACAAATCATAAATCATAAAGGTGAATTATGGCATTCATAACATACTTACATTATAGCTATCACAGATACATAGGGAGTCACATTTGGAATACCCATCATAATATATTCTCTAAATCTCTTTGGAGAATCATTAACGTTTACCTCCATCAAGTTACCTAATGCATTGGAGATCTATCTCGGGCTCACCCACCCTAGGTTTATCACAGAACCACCTATATACGTAAACAATTCCCAATAACCATAACATATTCATGACACATAACAAAATCATAAAGGAAAGATAACATTTCATCATTCTAATCCCAATAAATCAAATCAAGATATTGAAATAAACAATTCTCCATCAAATCATTTTCAAAATCATTTAAAATATTTAATAAAGATATTTTTGAATCAAAGTTTCCAATACACATTGATACTTTTAAAATAATTAACATTTTTAAACATTAATTTCCATATAGACAAATACTTAAAACCATTTTGAAAACAGGGACATTAATGATAATGATTTAGAAGAATAAATCCTTAAAATAATATTTTAGTTAAAGACCTCTTAACAAAATGAGAGATGCTTGAATACAAATAATTGAGTAATAACATTTAATCAAAACATAATAATATCATGAGAATAAAGTTATTCATGATATAATATGCCAAAGGATAGTATATACACCATAAAAATGTAAATTTGTGAACAACAGCAATGAAGACTCAATGGAATGTAAATTGAGACGAAATCCCTTATAAAAATTGTATCATTTGATTAAGGATCAATAAATTAAATAATAATGTGTGAAAAATATAAATACACTCAATATGATTGGATATTTAGTGTAAATAAATCAGAGAACATTCACACACATTCATTTTAAGAAAAAACTAATGACTTGTATTTTTAACTCAATGAATGGAAATTTAGCTAAAATTACTCTTATCAAGTTCATATCGATGACTTGAGAATTTATCAATGGAGTGATTATGGGAATCAAAAGTATATCCACACAAAGGGGAGTGAAAATTAAAAAATAAATAAATAAATATAGATTCTACACATAATCATATCATGACATAATTAAGAATTATAAGATTAACCCAAGGAATGGAAATTAGGTTAAAAGGTTTCCTTATCGATTTGGTAACTTACAAAACATACAACCCATGAAAAAAGGATAATAAAATGAAGATATAAGTACCCATATATTGAAGTATATTACACAATGAATACAATCATGGGCATTACATACACCACGCAAAAGGAAATTGTGGGAAATATATCTTGAATCTCATAGGAATAAAAAGTTAGATGAAAATCCATTACCACGTTATAATCAATCGATTCGTATGACCAAAAGTTAATAACCACCAACAGATTCACAAAATAACTTGAATATAAAGATAATCATGATAATATATATAAATTTCCAGTACACAGTACACCACATTCAATAAATTAGTGGCAAACAATGTAAATCTCATGGAATTAAAAGTGATATAAGAAATCCCTTATCTCGTGTCCGACTTGACTCGTTTGTTCCTTTTTACTCATGAATAATAAACTAAAGTAAATTTATACCTGATGAAGAAAATTTTTCAATTTTATTATTCCTTTTATATCACTTATTACCATGTTATAAACATTATGTAATCATTTAAGTTAATAATGTTTGTTTTGTCAATATTTGGTAGTTGAGTCAAAAATTGACTTTTATAATTACAAGTTGTTCACATATTCAAAAGTTCATTATATCCAGAATGATATTCATGATTTTTATATCATATATATAATAAAAATTCAGTATATACATGTATTTATAATAGTACATATCATTTGGATTTAAGAAATGAAATACACTGTTCATGGAGATCGAAAGTTATACGTTCGCATGAACGCTACTTTCATTTCTATTTAGTATTTCTATTGAATGAAAAATTAATGATAAATAGTTATATTTTAATTTCAGTATAATATCATATATAATTTTAATAACTCCATCCTTTATATGTCTCATGTATGGTATGAACGAGTCATATCACTTTGAGGGTGTGGTAGTCTGCAATTCCTCAAATTAAATTATAGCATTTACTCATAATGGAAACCATAAATGTATGATATAAATTAAAAATACATAATCATAAAGAAAAAATAAACAAAATATATATCATATATAAATAGAGTATCATCATAATTTCCATGATATGAGGTGGTACGAGAGAATTGAACAATCGTCGTTTCGTGAGGGGTTAGTTTTCCATGCAGAAAAACAATATGTTCTTTACTCATTAGAGGGAGGTGTGTGTAATTATAGTTAAAATACATCCAATAATAACATACTATTATATTTAGGATATTTGTTTTGTTATAAAATAAAGTAACAAAAAGAGTTTAGGGGTTATAGAAGTAAAATAAAAGAAAAGAAGTTAAGAGAAAATGTTACCTTTAATTTGGGAAACTCACATTGGTTTAAACCAGAAGGACTTCTTGAAGTGACTTTTACCTAAGTTAAGACTTCTAGGTAGAAGGGAGGGATCTTGAGTGATTATTTCGTCTGGGTTTGGACGAGCCAAGGGGATTAAGTGGTGTGAGGAATGAGTTATAAGTGAAGGTTTTTTATAAGGGGGAGGAAGGGCTCTTTAGGAAAGTGTGAAAATTTTATTTTATTATATAATGATTTTCAGTTTCTAAATGTCCAAAACTCATTAATATAGAATATAATATGACTCATAGTCTAAATAAAATCATCCAATAATATGTGGATAGGTTTTTTATGTTATATTTATATTTATAATCTTATTTATTTAAATCATTTATTAATAAGGTAAATACTGCATCATTTGTGTGTCAAAAATAATTTTATTTATTTGATTTATAAAAATTATAAAACAAATACCATGATTTAGGAAATATTTTTATCTTTCCAATGAATATTTATAGTAGAAAAAATAACTTATATAACCTCATGTAAAAATTAATTTACTAAAAGATATTTGTTTGTGTCATTTTTGCCCTTACTTTAAGTTAATTAAAATTAAGTGTTATTATCACTTCCAAGTGGCTCCATGGGTTCCTAAAATCGACCCAAGGATTCCCATGGTCGGCCATGAATAATCCAATAAGTTTAGGACAATTGTTAAGGTAATTTGTTTTATTATAATATTCTTTTTTACATTGAATTACCCTACTTACCTTTAATCGCGTTAAATAAAAGTCAAAAGTTACTATCCACCAAAAATATTATTTCCATATTATTGAACCACATTTTATATAGTATTAACAACCATGTATGTCATATTTTCAAAATTAAATTCACAGAAGTGGTAAAATTTCATTTAAATGAAAAATTTAGTTTTTAACTACTACATAGTAGTTTCACTATTCATCCAAAATTGATGTTTTTCATAAAAATACCAAAAATTCATCCTAAGATATATTTTATATTCCGAATTAAAAAATGATTACTATATTAAAAAATTAAAAACATAGAGGTTGAATTAATTAATTTAAAATTAATTTTCGTTGTCAAAAAATTGGCATGATTTTAAGAAACTATATCTATCAAAATATTGACACTTGATTATGCCCAATTTCAAGGTGAAATTAATTACAATGACCAACATTAGATTAAATGGTAAAAATATAATCTAATTACATTTTAAAACCAATTAAAAAATAATAAAACCATATAAATAAATTATATTAAAAGGCACTTTTGAATTAAAATACATTATTTTTCACTATTTATAAAAAAATGAATTTCATCAGAAAAATGCCATAAATTTACCCAAAGTAAATTTTTATTTCCCGATTATAAAGAAGATTTTTATTTTGCAAAATGGTACATATAAAAGTGACCAAAACTATATTTAAATAGGGTTCACCATTGAAAGGTTGTAAATCAACCTTTTAAAGTAAATTATGTTAAAAATTAGATTCATTCACATTTTAAGCCTCAAACTTTTTTTGGATAAATGTAAAAACATTTAAAAAACATATATAATCATTTTTTAGTTAGTTATTTTCATTCCCTCCATTAAAATGGCTAGGTGTTAACTACTATTTAAAATAATAATATTATATTATTAGTGTGCAATGTAATATTTCAAAGAAACTCATTATTGTGTATCAGGTATGCCATCGAACATAGCTTCCCCATTAAAGTAGAATTAAAATTTAGTTCACAAATATTAATAAATATGAAAAATTTAGTGTTCTTTATTTACCAGGGATATTACATCTTTCCACCATTTTGGGAATTTCATCCTCGCAATTTTAAAACTGGGCTTGGAAACTTTATTAAAAGTCCTTCATTGGAAAATTGTCAGTAAAACTATCACTTAAAAAGAATGAATGAAAAGTACATAGGTCACCTATGATATCCCATACTTCGATTTCATGTAGAAAAAAAATGGATATTGAAGAGAGGAAAAATGGTCAAGTTATGATGGATAGTGATAGAAAAAATTATTAGGAGAAATTTAACCACTAGAAAATCACAAACTTATAATGTGTTAAACGATATTTGATTACCCAGTAGGAAACGTAAACCAACAACATTTTTGTTTTAAATTCCTTTTCAAAATTTTGAGGAATTAATTTACTACATTTAATAGGAACAAAAGGAAATATAATCACCGTTAAGTAGAGTTTCATCCTTTAATAAGTTTCTACCAAAAACAAATATTTTCTCCAAACAATTAGAATTCAAAAAGACTTGGTCACATCAAAATCCCCGGAATCATCTTCTAGAGAATCACATAGTCTAAAAAAGAAGAACTATATATTTCCCTTGTCTTTAGACATCATCTAAAACCTAAATAGTTAGTGCGAGATCAAATAATACCCAAAAAGGATAATCTTTTACAAAAAAGAAAAACTACTCTTATTCTCCAAAAATTTTCAAACAGTACCCAAAGTTCAAACAAGATCATTCAATAAACAAATTTCCATAAAATTATTCAAAAGTAATCCAAACTGAGATTGAAACCCAAATCTCATAAGGATTTAATTACATAGTCTTCCAAGATAAATCATAACATTTATCTCAAAATAAAATCAGTTACTCATAAAGACTCATATTGAAAATTAATTAACTTAATAACATATTCTCTATTATATGTTAATCATATTCATAAATAAACCAAATCGTCATATGTCCACAATAAAAAAATAGATTATTACAAACTAAAATTTCAACTATTATTCCACAATAGAAATCCCATAATATTATATCTTCCTTAGTCATATAGTGTTTCCTCAAAAGAGAGAACGTCTTCATCAAAAACCATTATCACTTAATCACCAAATCATTTTATTATACGAAATATATCCATTTGATAAAACATAAGTTCCAAAAATCAAATTAATCTTCTTCAATAAAATAATGTTACTAAAATAATAAGTCATACTAACCAGGGACTTCAAGTATGCCAGTGGTAGGTGATGTGCCCTTGTCTCCCTTCATTTGTGGGTTCGATTCCTGCGGCCTTGTTTGATGCGACGGGTTGTAACTCATCCCACGGGTTGTCCTTTTTATAAAACACAAAAATAACCCAAATATGTTTTAACCTCAATGGTTTCCTTACACCTCTCATTTTCATCTCAATTCATTATGATCTCGACATATTAATTCATGAAGTCTTATATATATTCTCATTTTTTTATTTCACCACCATATGATAAAATAAAACGATCCACAAAATGAAGAACATCATTCCTTGATCATGGTGTCCACTTGGATTCATCATCATTTTGTTCAAATTGGTATAAGGTCCATGAATTTCAACAATGATTTAAATATCCTTCAAAATAATTTGATTCCTTCATCCAAATACACCTTGTAAAACATGGGTCATATGGGTGTTCACAGAAAAACAGTTTTGGAAAATAATCATTTATGACATATAATTTCAAAACATGATTTCTATAAAATAGTCGGACCAAATTTGAGTTGAAACTTTCAATTAATGGTCATTTTAAAATACCATAGGTATGTACTGAGAGAATATATTGTAAAATCAAATATAAATAGGATGTGAAAGGGTCTCTTTATTCATCGCCTTTTTCAAAATCATAATATGCTTCAAAATCTTGTGATAAGGTAAAATATTTAAAAATGCCTTGTAAATATTTACCTTTCTTGAAAATATTTGAATATTGTGAAAATATGATTTGTTTAAATACAACCCATGATACACGATGATAACGAGGTATAGTGGAGGTGTTTAATATCTCAAACAACTGTTTACAAGTTAGTTGTATGATAGAAAAAGTTTCACATTCATTCGAACATGACTTTGTAATAATTATTGCAAGCAAGTCATCAGGGAGAGATAAGAATGTCATTTGAGATCCTCCTCCTTCCATTTGAAACTGAATTTCCTTGATCTAAAAAAGTTATAAAAACAAGGATTTAATGGAAATAATAGACATAGGGACTAACCATGTGTCTGACGAAAACTCATAATCCCTAAAGTTGTCTAAACCGACCTCTGTTACCAACTATAAGAACCTGGCCTTAAACATTACATAATACTAAATTAAATGACTAATTCACATTGAGGGTCATTTTAGGTTTAGATTTTTAGAAAATCAGGCCATAACTATCACATATAAACTTTAAAATTACATGAACACACTACTACTTATTATCCTTTTATTTCATAAAAAAACTCTTAAAAAGAAACATGTCTAGTTCCATGTTTTAGACAACATGACTTTTCCTTGATCCCATCCTTGACCCTATTAATCTTTAAGTCCTGTGGAAAACATTTCAAAAACATGGAATGATCATAAAAATAATAGTAAGGGTATTAAATTAGGAAGAAATACATTTTCCCATCATTAAATACAAATCAATGAAACCATACTTTTCAATCATAACCTAACTTACGAAATCATAAGATCTATGAATAACACACACAAATCATAAATCATAAAGTTAACTTATGGAATTCATTACATAACTACATTATAGCTATCACAGATACATAGGGTGTCACATTTGGAATACCCATCATAGTATATTCCCTAAATATCTTTGGAGAAACATTAACATTTACCTCTGTCATGTTACCCAATGCATTGGAGAGCTATCTCGGGCTCACCCTCCCTAGGTTTATCACAGTACCACCCATATACGTAAACAATGACCAATTCCCAATAAAAATAACATATAAATTACACATAAAACAATCATAATGGAAAGATAACATTTCCACATTCCAATCACAATATATCAAATCAAGATATTGAAATAAACAATGATTTATCAAATCATTTTCAAAACCATTTAAAACATTTAATAAAGAGATTTTTGTATGAAAGTGTCCCACACCACTTTGAAAATTATAAAATAATTGAAATTTTAAAACATTAATTTCCATATAAATAAATTTTTTGAAACCATTTTGAAAAAATGTACATTAATGAGAATGATTTAGAAGAATAAATCCTTAAAACAATATTTTAGGTAAGGAGTTCTAAACTGAATGAGATATTCTTGAATACAAATATTTGAGGAATAAAATTTAATCAAAACATTATAATATCATAATAATAAAGTTATTCCTGATATAATATTCCAAAGGACAGTATATACACCATATAAAAGTGAATTGGTGCATAACAACAACGAAGTCTCAATGGAATATAAATTGAGACGAAATCCCTTATAAAAACTATATTTTTAGATTAAGGATAAATAAATTATATAATAATGTGTGGAAAATATAAATAAACTCAATATGATTGGATATTGAGTTTAAATCAATCATATAACATTCACACACATTCATTTTAAGACAAAACTAATGACTTGGATGTTTAACTCAATGAATGGAAATGGAGTTAAAATTACTCTTATCAAGTTCATATCGATGTCTTGAGAATTTTTCAATGGAGTGATTATGTGTATCAAAAGTGAATACACACAAAGGGGATTTGAAATTACAACGTAAATAAATAAATATTTAATCTACACATAATCATAGCATGACATAATTAAGAATTAGAAGAGTAACCCAAGGAATGAAAATTGGGTTAAAGGGTTCTTTTACCGATTTGGTATATAACAAAACATACAACCCATGAAAGTAAGATAATAAAATGAAGATTTAAATACCCATAAATTTAATTATATTACACAATTAATACAATTATGGGTAGTAAACACACCACACAAAAGGAAATAGTTGAAAATATAGCATGAATCTCACGAGAATAAAAAGTGAGATGAAAATCCCTTACCACGTTGTAATCAATTGAGTCATATGAACAAAGTTAATAAACACCAAATTATTCACAGAATAACATGAATATAGAGATATCCATGATAGTATATATCAATTGGTAGTACAAAATACACCACATGCAATAAATTAGTGGCGAACAATGGAAATCTCACGGAATTAAAAGTGAGATAAGAAATCCCTTACCTCGTGTCCGAATTGACTTGTTTGTTTCATGTTCTTCCTGAATAATAAAATAAAGTTAATTTATACTTGATTAAGAACATTTTTCAATTTTATTATTCTTTTTATATTACTTATTACCATGTTATAAACATTATGAAATCATTTCAGTTAATAACGTTTGTTTTGTTGATATTTGGTACTTGAGCCAAAATGGACTTCTTCTAATTATAAGTTGTTCACATAGTCAAATGTTCATTATATCCAGAGTTTTATTAATTATTTATATATCATATATATAATATATATCCAGTATATAAATTTATTTATAATAGTACATAACATTTGGAGGGAAGAAATTAAAGGCACCGTTCACGGAGATGGTAAGCCGTACGTATGCATGAACGCTACTTTCATTTCTATTTAATATTTTAATTGAATGAAAAATTAATGATAAATAGTTATATTATAATTACAACATAATATCATATATAATTTTAGTAAATCCATCCTTTATATGTCTCACGTATGGTATGAACAATTCATATCACTTTGAGGGGGCGGTAGTCCGCACTTCCTCAAATGAAATTATCGAGTTTACTCATAATGGAAACCATAAAGGTCTTCTATAAAATAAAAATACATAAGAATAAATAAAACATAAACATAATATATATCATATATAAATACATTTTCATCATAATGGCAACCATATAAGTTTGTAGGAGATAATTGAACAATCGTTGTTTCGTGAGGCATTAGTTTTCCATCCACAGAAACAGTATGTTCTTTACCCATTAGATGGAGGTGTCTGTAAGTGTAGTTAGAATAATTCTCATAAAAACATCCTAGTATATTTAGGATAATTATTTTGTTATAAAATAAATGAATAAAAATATTTTAGGGGTTGTAGAAGTAAAATAAAAGAAAAGAAGTTAAGAGAAACTCTTGCCTTTAATTTGGGTAACTCCCTTTTGTTTAAACCAAAAGGAATTCATGAAGTAACTTATGCCTATGGTAGGGCTTCTGGGTGGAATATATTGATCTTTAGAGCTTATTTGGGAAGGTTTTGGATGATCCAAGTTGCTTGAGTGGTGTGAGGAATGAGTTAGAAGTGAGGTCTTTTTATATGGGGGAGGAGGGGCTCTTTAGGAAAGCGTGAAGATATTATTTTATTATATAATGGTTTTCAGTTTCTAAAGGTCCAGAACTCATTAAAGTATAATATAAGATGAATCATGGTAGAAATAAAATCATCCAAAAATAATTTAACAGGTTTTGTATGTTATTGTAATATTTATAATCTTATTTACTTAAATCATTTATTAATGAGGTAAATACTGCATCATTTTTGTGCATAAATAATATTATTTATTTGATGTCTAAAAATTATAAAAAATACCATGATGTAGTATATATTTTTATATTTCCAATGAATATTTATAGTCTAAAATATAACTTATATAACCCCATGTAAAAATTAATTTACTAAATGATATTTTGTTTGTGCCATTTTTGCCTTTACTTTAAGTTAATTAAAATAAAGTTACATTATCACTCCCAAGTGGATACATGGAGTCCCAAAATAAACCCAAGGATGAACATGGTTTGAAATTACTCATAAAATAATGTTAGGTCATGTTTTAAGGTAATTTTGTATTATTATAATATTCTTTTTACCTTGGATTACCCTATTTACCTTTAACCGCGTTAAATAAAAGTCAAAAGTAACTATTCTGAAAAAAAAATTATTTTCATCTCATTGAACCAAATTTAACTTACTAATAACAACAATGTATGTTTAATTTTCAAAATTCAATTCATAGAAGCGGTAAAATTTCATTTAAATGAAAAAGTCTATTTTTTAACTACTATTTAGTGGTTTCACTATTTATAAAAAATTGATGTTTTTCAGAAAAATAAAAAAAATCCAGACTAAGCTATATTTGATATTTTGAATTCAAAAATTATGACTACTTTGAAAAATTCAAAAAATAGAAGTTGCATTAATTAATTTAAAATTAATTTCCGTTGTCAAAACAATTAGCGTGTTTTTAAGAAACAATATCTATCAAAAGATTCACACTTGTTTTTACCCAATTGCAAAGTGAAATTAATTCCAATGACCAACATTGGATTAAATGGTAAAAATATAATTAATAACAATTTAAAACCAATTAAAAAGGTAATATTACCATATAAATATATTATATTAAAAGAAACTTTTGAATTAAAATACAGTATTTTTCACTATTCATAAAAAATGAATTTTATCAGAAAAATACCAAAAATTTACCCAAAGTGAATTTTGATGTCCCAATTCAAAAAAAAATCATTTTGTAAAATGTAACATATAAAAGTGACAAAACTATATTTAAAGAGGGTTCGCCATTAGAAGACAGTAATTCAACCTTTTAAAGAAAATTATGTTTAAAATTAGATTCATTCACATTTTAGACCTCTAACTTTTATTGGATAAGTGTAAAAACATTTAACAAACATATATAATCATTTTTTAGTTACTTATATTCATTCCCACAATTACAATAGCTAGGTGTTAACTACCAATTAAAATAATAATATTATATCATTAGTTTGCAACGTAAGATTTCAAAGAAACCCATTATTGCGTATTGGGTACGCCCTCGAACTTATCATCCCCTATAAAGTAAAATTAATATTTAGTTCACAAATATTAATAAATATGAAAAATTTCATGTTCTTTATTTACCTGGGATGTTATGCTGGGTCCATCCACCATAAAACAAATGCCTCCCCTACATATAAGGTGTACTTGCATCGGGAAATTCACAAGTCTTTAGTGGAGGATGTCAAACTACATTAGAACACCCTAAACCCACACTTCACTATTTAGTACAAAAACATATTGTGTTTTTTTATAAAACATAAAAAAATAGAATGTATATTATATATTTGAGGATTTTTTCTGTTCGAGGTTTTGGAGGATTAAACAAATTGTACATTAAATCAGATTTTACAAAAACATAAATATTCATTTAATTATTTCTTCTATAACTTCTTATTGTCCCTTCAATTCTCCTTATTAAAAGTAACCTACTGAGGATATACATAAAAAGGGTTGAGCTAAAATCCCAGTAATAGGATATATAATAATAATATATAATGGGGTGAGCATAATCATAACATCATCATCAAAATCATGAGAGCAAACATTAATAAAAGACTTGAAATGTGGCAATGCATAAAAATGAAACATCATGTATTAGTGGTTAACTACCACATATATTTGTAAAGAAAGATAACATCATTTTCTCACATCACTTAAATTTAACTCACAAGATTCATCACTTTTCAAAAATTCATTTGAGTGATGTATAATTTCGGGTGCACCCATCACATCATAACATTCATTTTGTACTGTATAATTATGGGGAACCCGTCACATCATAACCTTCTCATTATCATCCATGAAACATAGAACATATAAAAAAAATAAAAAAAATAACCCATGGAAAGGAATGGGTTTTATATCATAAGAACACATTCATAAACATTGGGTTCCCAAATGTAAAAGAGAATGACATACTAGATACAAGAACCATCAACCTTGAGTGAGAATTAAATGGTGTTCTTTTTAAAGACGAGTTTTTTGGAAAACATTGGGTTTATTATAAAATCAATTAAAGAACATGTATATCCCAGAAAAGGTAATATAGTGATTATCAAATTATTTTTAAGGAGTTAGCATACCAAAAATGGAGTGAATGAGGGAAAACCAGAAGAAAGAATGTTGGGTTCGATAATTTCCCCTTACCATGCATGTGAACGCTATCTTTTCATTAATGTACTATATAACCACATTTGATTCATTAATTAACAATTTAAGAACCTTTTTTTACATGAATATGGTTAATTATGGTATAATTAAGTTATTTTATGGGCCTTTTGATGAGTTGTAGATTTTAAATACATAGTTTGGGAATGTTCGTTTTTATGGTTTTCTTGAGCAGTTCACTTGTATTCATAAATGGAAGTTCGTGTAGATCATGGATAAACATTCAGAACTTATATTTCATTTTATTAATGATATTAATGGATTTTAAATGATCTTATAAAGAATTATGTTATATATCATGTGGATTAATCATTAGATAAAAATTTAATGATGGTTTTTTGGGTTAATTCAGGTGGTTTTTCGACAACAACGAACATGTTTTGTTTAATCATTTTGTAATATGTAAAAAAGTTAGTTCCATAACATTAAATAGGATATAATACATATAAAATAATATAGTTCAACCATAATTATAGTTTCATGACCATATCTTATGACATTAAAGGAAAATGAAAATATGTTATTCTTAAAGGTGATAAATTAACACCTCATGAACAATGTTTATCTTTCTAAAATAAAAAGAAGAGGAGAATGGGATTGGATGATATACTATCTCATTAGTATAATAAAATACCATTATAGGTATGATACTAGTTTTTCCATACCATTTGGATGAGGATGGTGGGGGAGATATTAAGAAACTAACTTGAAGTTGAAAGGAAATTAAAGGAAAAAAGAGAGAGGGGAATTACCTCTTGAATCCTCCCCTTGAGATCCTCCTTAAAGAACCTAGGATTGTTCTTTTGGTGATACCAGAAGCTCTTGTAAATGAGGGAGGGGAAAAGGAAGATATTTGGAATGATTTTCAACATATATGGAATCTTGAGATGTGTGATTTGGTAAGGGGGAGAGGGGTTATTTATACATGAGGTGAGGGTGTTTTTAGAATAAAATATTAAATAAAAAATATATCAAATGTGGGACTGGTAATAGTAGTTTTTTTACAACATAAATATTATATTAATATAATATAATTCTTTTTATACTTTAAATAATCATTATAATTCTAATTCATTGATTTATTAAAAGTAAATTGAAAATAAAGAGAAAATAATATTTTAAGGAATCACGTTTTGATTCTCAGTCTTGGAGAGTTTTTTTAGGTTTGGAAATTGATTTTATTGTATTTTAAGGAACCATTTATGAAATTAAATATAAAATGGCCTAATACAAAGTTCTATAATGTTATTTTCTTCATTAAATCATTAATTTTGCAATTTATGATATACCACTTATGTGACAAACTGTATTTTTCTATTCACCCAAAATTTGAATTATTTCAAAAAAATACCAAAAACTCACCCTAATAGTTTTTTGATGTTTAAAATTCAAAAATGAATTCCATTTTTCAAAAATAATTTTCTAAATAATATTAATTTAATTTTTAATTAAAATCATAATGTTTTTGAAAAATAAAGATTTTAAAATAAAAAATTATTATATAATGCTTTCAAAAATTACATAAGTTCTTATATAATTATCCTAAAACCCAAAATAAACATAATTTTTAATTAATAAAAACATTTTAGAAAAAAAATTCTCTTAAATTAACTTATTAATTATAATTAATTAATTATGACTCACAAAAATACTAATGCTTTTACTATAGTCAAATTGTCACTTATAGGATGCCTAAATATTATTTAATCAATCATGGGTAAGGTTACTATTATTTTGGTTTATTATCTATTCATATGGATCATACCACTATTCATAATGGTATATTACTATTCATAAGAATAGGGTACAATTTATAAGGATATGTTACTATTCATATGGGTAGGTTACTTTTCACCAAAAATTATGTTTGTCCCATCAGACTCCAAACATATTACTGATCGCAGCCGTGTATGTCATATTTTTTAAATTGACAAAAATAAATTTTACAACATTACATTTAAAAGATTGGTTAAAAAATTCACATAGTATTTAGTAGTTTATTTTAGCATGACGTGTAATTTTGTTTCCTTTTAAAATGCATGGATGTTAAATTCTACCCACCATTAATGAATTGTACCCTCAAAATTCATTTTTTGTAATTATTTTACGTATTGAGAATTATGAAAAACTATTTTCTTATGAGTGATTATTTAACTAGAAGTTCAAAATTAACTACTATTTAAAAAAATTGAAAACATCCAACCTCCAAAGTTGTTAAGACTGTTCCTCTAATGCCAAATGTAAGGCCCTAAACCCGCACTTCCAGGTTTAGTACTAAAACATGTTATGTATTATTTTTTTAAATGATAAAAAAATACACAGTATATTATTAATTGGAGTAGACCTTTCAATGTAGGTTCTGGATGATAAGAAAAAAAATTACATTAAATCAGTGTTTACAAAAACATAAATATTCATTTAATTTCTTCATATCTACATTCTTATTGGATATGGAATAATCCTTTGTAAATGTAAACACTTGGGGATTTGAGCCAAAAATGTGTGATCTAAAATCCCAGTAAGAGGATAGATAATAAAAATATAGAATGGAGTGAGCCTAATCATAACATCATCATCATAATCTTGAGAGGAAATATTTATAAAAGACATGAAATATGGAAATTCATAAAAATGAAACATCATGTCTTAGTGGTTAACTACAACATAGTTGTGAAAAAATCAAGCATCATGTTCACACATCATTTCACTTTAACTCATGAGATTCAACACTTTACCCAATGCATTGGAGTACTGTATAATTCTGGGTGCACCTGTCACAAAATACCATTCATTTTGCACAATATATTTCCGGGTGCACCCATCACATCCTAACATTCTCACTATCATGCATGCCACATAAGAGATATATCAGAAATGAACATAAATAAACCACGAAAAGGAATGGGTTTCATCTCATAAGAAACATTCATAAAATTTGGGTTCCCAAAAGAGAGAGGGAATAACATACTTGATACAAGAACCATCAACCTTGAGTGAGAAGTAAAAGGTATGCTTTTGAAAAAAGAGTTATTTTGGAATACATTGTGTTTTTTATAAAATAAATTATAGAAAAATTATATCCTAAAATAGGTAATATAGTGATGAAAAAATTATTTTTATGCAGTGACCATACCAAAAATTGAGTAAACAAGGGAGAACCTGAAGAAAGAAAGTTGGGTTCTAGAATTCCCCCTTACCTTGTTTCTAAAGGATTTTTTCACATTAATTTCCTATATAACCATACTAAATTCATTATTTAACAATTATAGAACCTTATTTAAAATAATATGGTTCAATATGATTTCATTGTGTAATTTTATAGGCCTTTGGTTTAATTATAGGACTATAATACATTTTTGGGAATGTTTGTTTTTATGGTTTTCATGAGCGGTGCACTTGTATTCATAAATGGATGTTCATGTAGATCATGGATAAACATACATAACTGATATTTCACGGTATTAATGATATTAAATTATCTTTAATGATCTTAGAATGAATTATTTTTTATACCATGTGGATTAATTATTAGATATGAATTTAATGATGGTCGTTTGGGTTAATTCGGGTGGTATTTGGAACACAACGAACTTGTTTTATTTAATAAATTAATAATATATACATAAGTTAGTTCCATAAAATTAAATAGTATATAATGCATATAATATAATATGGTTCAACCATAATAATGGTTTCATGGCCATATCTGAAGACGGTAATGGAAAATGAAAACATGTTGTTCATGAAGGTGATAAATTAACACCTCACGAAAAACATTTTCTTTTCTAAAATAAAAAGAAGAGGAGAAGGGGATTGGATGATATATTATCCAATAAGTATAATGAAATTATATTATATTTATTATAATAGAGTTAACATACCATTTGGATTAGGTTTTGTGGAGAGATATTAAGAAAAGAACTTGAAGTTGAAAGGAAATTAAAGGAAACGAGAGAGAGGGGAATAACCCCTTGAATCTTTCTCATGAGATACTCCTTAAGAAACCTAGGATTGGTTTTTTTTTCAACAGAAGATCTTGAAAATTGGGTAGGGTCTTAAGAAGATGTTTTCATATATTTTAGTCAATTATTGAAGCTTGGGAGGTGTGATTTGGGAAGATTAAGGAGAGGGGTTTTTATACATGGGGATGAGTGTTTTTAGAAAAAAAATATTAAATAAAATAATATATCAAATGTTATACTTTTAATAGTATTTTTCTTAAAAAAATAAATCATATATTAATATACCATAATTATTTTTAGAAATTAAATCATATTTTTAATTATAATTCATTAATTTATTAAAATGAAAGTGAAAAGAAAAAGAAAATGATATTTTAAGTAATCACATTTTAACTTTAGGTTTTGGAATGTTTTTTTCAGTTTAGAAATTGAGTTTATTGTATTTTGAAGAAATATTTCTAAAATTAAATATAATACTGATGAAGATAAAGTTCTACATAAATAATTTAATCATTACATCATGAATGATACAATTTAATATATACCGATTACGTGAAAAAAACTGTATTTTTACTATTCACCTGAAAATTGATGTATTTTTGAAAAATCCCAAAAACTCACACTAACCATTTATCGATGTGTATAATCAAAAAATAAACACCATTTTTCAAAAATAATATTCTAAATGTGATTAATTTAATTTTTAATTATAATCATAATATACTTGAAAATGCAAATTTTAAAATAAAAACCGATTTCATAATGCTTTTGAAAATTTCATAAGTTTTTTAAATCATAATAAAACCCAAATGAAGTAGAATTGTTAATTTTAAAAAATAATTATGAAATTAAATATTATTTTAAATTAATTAATTAATTAAAATTAGTTATTTATGAATTAGAAAAATACCAATACTTTTACTATAGTCAAATTGCCACTTATAAGATGCCTAAATTTTATTTAATCACTCATGGGTAAGGTTTATATTATTTTGGATGATTTAGAATTCATAAGGGTCATACTAGTATTCCTAAGGGCATGTTACTATTCATAAGGGTAGTATAATATTCATAAAGGTAGGTTTCTATTCACCAAAAATTAGGTTTTTCCTATTGGACTCCAAACATATTACTGATCGGAGCTGTGTTTGTAAGATTTTTTAAATTCAAAACACAAAAGTGAAAAAATTATGTTTAACAGCTAGGTTATAAATGTGACAAAGTATTTAGTAGTACATTTGATCATGACGTGTAATTTTGATTCCTTCTAAAATACATGGATGTTACATACATGGATGGAGGAGTCCTAGCTGCATGATATTAAACATCATGAAAAAAGAAGACTCATCCACAAGAGATTAAACTGTAATATATCTCAAGAACTATGTGTGGCTTGATTCTCAGAATAAAAAGATATGTACTAACACTCAGGCTGGAAATACTGTATCACACCTCATATAATAAAACAAAAACAAATCCCCCAATCCCCTATATTTGAAATGGGTCCCTCTATATGTAGGCATGTTCTCACCTAGAAGGTCCCCATTTATACCGCAAAAACACTCAGTTCATGACCACATTATACATCAGAATAGCCTCCTTTTCCTCCTGACTAGAATACACTCTTATGGGAGAATTTTTAGGGTCTTTAAAACTATTAAAAGGGAAAAAATAATCCCACAAATTTGATGAAGGAATAAAATTTAGGTCAGATTGATTTTTTTTAAATAATATTGATGAAATAGAATTTAGAAACACCAATGTGGTATGCATACTGATTTCTCAGAATTTAATGTGAATGGTTCTACTTGCGAACCAAATGATATGAAGACAGCCTGTGAAATACTGGACCATGAGTCATTGGATAATGAACTAGTAATATAACATAATAAATAACTAATTTCGTTGATCCATCACAAACCACATCATTGGTGGAATGGAGGCGGAGAAATTACATCCGTGAACTGTAGCCTTGTGAACCACGTCATAGGTAAAACCCTGACAGAGAGGTATGCCGCAAACAACATCCCCACAAATTTAGTTTGCATACAAGGTACGGATGGAAGCATTCCATGAACCATGTTGTTATTAGGATTGTGGCATTGATTTCTGCCACCGCAATCCACTTCCCTACGAACCTCATCGCCACAAACCTTGGTTGACCGAGTCATCCACCGGATGGATGATTTACCCATGGGATTCCATAGAATGTTTAATGTGACCCATATATATAGCCCCCTCAGTTCTCTATAAAAAATAACTCAAAAGGTTGACAAAAATAGAAAAAATGAGGATCATATTTTCAGAGATCTTGGATTTCTACGAACATAAGTCTTCGAAGGACAATAATCAGTGAAGTACACAACTGTGAATGGTTTCCAGCATGTATAAACCAACCCCAAACCATAAAAATATGGAAGCATAAAAATATAGTCAAATCAAAAACCTAATTGGAGAACCGAGAACCATTCTCCCATTGTGGATTCACGTCCCATGAACAGCAGGACTAATTCCCCTCCTTAAATATAGTGTACAGAATAATGCATCCCTCTGTGTATGAAACCCTTCCCTAAATAGAGTTTCTCCACATGGATGGGATTCAGTGCCTTATACCACCATGGATTGTGGATGGAAAATGAGGTCGTGTACCACTACGGTACATGGATCACATTTAGGTCCTCATACCACATTGGTATAAAAATGACATCCAGGTCCACGTACCGGCTTAGTACAGAGACAACCCCTCCACCCAAATAGTAATACTCCATGTAAAGGATTCCCAAACCTGCATTAAAAAATGATTTGTGGAATAGGGAAACTTCGTACATTCCACCTTCTGGTACTGATCAAGCCCATATATTTCTATCCCATCCTCTAAATCCCCTCCACTAACTTGTCTATTATCATCAGGCCAAATCCTCTTCCAAAACAATCGGATCCATATGAACTAACTATCATGTGCATCAGCGCGCCCTTTTGAGTCTACATAACCATGGTAAGTGCAGTCATGTTAGTAATCCTAGCATGTGTGTGGACCCCCATAATTTATTTAAGTCCAAATTTCAATGGTAACCTATGGCCCAACATTGGAATACTAATTTGAACCTCCTAATTCTAAGGATTAAGGGTAATCATTGTATTTTCCATTCAATGATGGATAGTGACAATTCAAAGAGATCATGCCTAACTTTACTTTTGAGGAGGACTAATGATTCTCCCCTTTCCTGGAACTATCTTTAGGGAAACCCGCTTACGGTGACCCCATATACCTTCTATAGGAGGCTCCACTCCCTCTCCACTCAGGATAGTGTCGGGACATGTCTGGATAGATTTCCAAATGTAACTATCCTGAATATCAACATGGGTGAGTGTTGGCACATCCAAAACACATTTTTCTCTCCATTTGTTCTATTAGTCATGGACTCTCACATTTACATCCTATTTTTTCCATGGTAGGATAAGGTAATGTGCATGGTATGCTAGATCTATGACGTCCTCTTGTTTCCCACACCAAACATGACTCTTGTGGGATTAGAGGTTAACAAAATTCACTATGAAAACTCTTGTAGGATGCATATCTGAAAGCCCAATATCAAGTGTGAATATTTCATTAATAACCTCACCCCAAATAAATAACATGAACTATGATTCCTTCTCGAACCAATGTAAATAGGATTCCTGTCTCAAGGATTGATGTTAAGTGGGCAGCTTAAATGCATAACACCCATCCCAAATAAACTACGAAAAATATGATTTATACTCTAACCAGAATATGTAGAACACCCCTCTGAATGCCCAAGATCATTTAGGAATCATTCACATGTAACCCCCATAGAAATTGAACTCAAGGTAGATTATCTTTAAAATTCATTCCCAATATGAATTCCCCCCCAACTCACTTGGGAATCCTCTTCTCGAATAAACCCCAATGTGACTCTTTCATGAAAGGCCTCCTCTATGGTGTAAGCCCCAAACATGTCTTTCCAAATGGGAATCTCTAATATTTGATCCCCAATCATGTCCCCTCATAAATGGTCCTCTTATACAGTATAATGCCCATATCAAACCGAATTACGAGGGATTCAATTCACAAAAAAGTATGATATGAAAAAAGCATCCCTGATGTCTGAACCCAACACCCAAATCACCCAATTTCTCAGTAGGACATACCCTTAGTGGAGATATATCCACCCAATATACCATTCCTCTTTTAAGTTTCTTGGGCTACATTGATGTAATTACCACATGAAATCTTGACTAGGTATCCTCCACCAAGATGTCCTTGCTGTGTGATGCTAAACTACATGGATGTGTCCTTGTCACACAACCTTACAAGGTGGTGTGTCCAGTTAAGTGACACCAAAATATGTGGGTTATGATTCCTCTCATGAAGATATATATGAAGAACATATCATGGGTTTCATCCTGATATCAAGGAAACTTTCATCTTCCCTTGATGATGATAATCTCTAGAGCACTGTATCTGTTTCCTATGCTTTCACCGGGGTGCGCGCATATGTCTGTGGAGGAGGATGCGCATCTGTTTCCCCGCATTCCTGATTTCCAAGGGCGGGAGGAATTCACTCATTATCTAGGGATGTTTTCTCCTTGATCGAAACCGGGATGATGGGATGTCGGTTCTTCCTTCTGTGGATTCCTCCTCGGAACTCGTCACCTAGTCCGGGTCTCCCTCATAGATTTAATACGTTGTTCGTGAAACTCTTCCCAGTTCCATGTTTCCATAGACTCCAGTTAATTACAATGCTTCTGTCAGGACATTCCAAAGGGTCCGGTCAGGGCAGCAACCTTCAGTTGGGGGAGTAGTCACATCGAGGCATCAGTAGTGTGTCCGAATGCTGGGGAACTGGCGTGTCTATATTTTGTCCCTTATCATAGGGCTTCTCGAGGACGTGGAAGCCCGAGGAATCCCACATCAAGCACGGGGAATTATATTCCATAGGAATATATCTGAGGTTTTCCTCATCTTCCTATGTTTGACATAGGGTATGCCGCAGGTTTAACTTCCAGCGGAGACGGTTATGCCAAGGGCGTGCCATTCGTGGTTTTCCTCAGGAATCTCATGTTTATCACGAGGTAGGTTGCGAGTTTAACGTCCAGAGAAGACGGATCAGCCTGATCAAAACACTAGCTGGAGTGGATCATATTGATGAATTTCCCTTGGAGGGATGCCGATATCGGGGCCCACCCGTGGGCAGCTTCCTTAATGTTTTGAAGAGGAGTGGAATGGCATGATTTCGCCAGGATATGGAGGTCCGGGTGAGAATCAGGGTGGATGATGGATGGATGGATGAAGAGGAGGGTGACTGAGTTGGGACTATCTCAAGGGCGATAGTGGGATTGGGCTTGAGCCTCAAAGAGACCTCCTACGTATCCCCGTGGCAGGGAATCAAAGTCTGCGTAGTTCGGGATGGTGCTGGCAAGCTGATGTGAAGGTGGACCTTGGCCCGATGGGCATTGTCAGCGAACCGACGTGAAGGTGAACCCGGGGGGTCCACTGATGGTGGGCTTGATCCTCGTGGAGGCCTCCTACTTACCATGACTTGACATGGATCAAAGTCCCCGTAGTTTAGGTGGAATGTGGAATACATTTTAACGTCATGCGGGATGGTGGTGAACCGACATGAGCGAGGTCGGAACGATCGGGTTATGGGCTTCAACCTTATGGAGGATTCCTACGTACCATGCCTTGACATGGATCAAACATCTCGTAGTTCAAATGGTGTGTCAGCGAACCGACGCGAGTGAGGACCTTGGTCCGGATAGTGCGGGGCTTACACACTAGGCTGCCCAGGTGCTAGTTATCTGACGTGAAGAAGGTCGGAGTGACCAATAGGTGGTGGGCTTGAACATCTGGGAGGCTTCCTACGTACCATGCCTTGACATGGATCAGAGAACTCTTAGTTAAAAGGGGATTCTCCAGCTAACCGATGTGAAGGTGAACCCTGGGGGTCTACTAGTGGTGGGCTTGAACCTCGTGAGGCTTCCTACGTACCATGCCTTGACATGGATCAAAGTCCTCGTAGTTCAGGAATGGCGGTGGGTGTCGGGGAACCGCCGTGAAGAAGGGACCATAGTCCGATGGGGGATGGGATTGAACCTCAGGGAGGCTTCCTACGTACCGTGCCTTGACATGGATCAAAGTCCTCGTAGTTCGGGTTGGTCACAACAGCTTGCCGTCGGACTGGAATTGCAGTTTAACATCATGCTGGACGAGGGTGGAACCTGACGTGAATGAATGACGGGTGGTGGGATTGAACCTCATGGAGGCTTCCTACGTACCATGCCTAAACATGGATCAAAGACCTCATAGATCAAATGGATGTGCAGTTTAACGTCATGCCGGACGGGGGAATACAGTTTAACGTCATGCTGGATGGGGTGTTGTCATGGCCATGCTTACTCTAAGCCCACGTGAGTCGTGCTCGGTGTGAGAAACAAGAGGCAGCAGAGACCTGACGATCAGGTCGCGAAGGGTGCGTCCATGAGAAACGAAGAGGGGCTTACGCATTGGGCGGCCCATTGTGCTAGAACATACTCCAGTATGGAGGCCCGAAGTGTGGAAAAGCGTGGCGGGAGAGGGATTTGGGACCAAAGATTTAAGGTTCCTCGTTCCCTATCGCGCCCTCCAATGGCCTTGGCAGTGGGGAAGTACGGAGGTTCATGGGTTCTACCTTCCGCAAGAGAGGCTTGGGGATTATACCAGGGTGGTTTCCCTTCTCCCGTGGACATATGCTACTTCGAGAAGGAGGATATCATCCCGTGTGAGGGTGATTCCATTCATGTGGAGGCGAGTGGCGTAAATAATGTCTGATCTGGGGGGACCCTGCGTGCGAGGCATGGGGTCAGATCACAGTTTAACATCATGTGTTGAGGACGAGGTGCTTGGTAGTTTAAATTCCTACATCTCGGACGAGGTGGGTTTACTCCACAACCCTAGGAATAACATAACTGGTACCCTCTGTTCCTTGGGGGAGGGAAGGTACTGGAAAGGCCATGGTAAAGGGGGGTCGCGGAGTTAACCATCGAGGGCTCCACGTTAGCGAGGCTATGCGGAGAATCAATAGCCATTAGCGTGCCTATGAGAAGAAGCATTAGGCGAGGCAATGCTACGAGTGGTGTTGTCCATGGGATTTTGAAATCACATCGTGCAAACCTGGAGGGTCTCACGGGAAGAGGAATTGCCAAGAAAAGGAGTATGATTCGCGAAGTAGTGTGCCTTGGTCGTAGCATGGGGCAGGGGTGTGAATGGGAGGTGCATCGTGAAGTGGAATAGTATTCACGGAGCTCTTCCTCGCAAAGCAGAGGGGCCTCATGAAGCAAGGTTCAGAGAAGCAGTGTGCTTCGTGATGTACAGTGACCTTGCCTTGGCATGTGGATCACTAGTACAGGATGGGTGTTTCGTGAAGCATAAACGCTCCGCGACTCCTCGGGATCCCTTGGGATTCCCCTTCCTTCAGGAATGTACTTAGGCTTCGCGAAGGGAATCCCTCTCGGAAGAGGGGCTCAAGAAGAGACAAGGCGAAGGCATATCGTGAAGTAGAAGTACCTCGCAGAGCTCATGATTCCCAGGGGTGAAGGGTGCTTCGCGATTCGGGAGATGAGAAGCTGAAAGGTCGGATCGTCCGTCCCCTTCGGCTAAGGGGGAACCCAGTATTTATAGGCAAGGGGCACCGTGAAGTAGAACTCACGTGGCTTGAAGGGGTGGCGGGTACTTCGCGGTGGGCTCGCGAACATCAGGGCATTCGCGGAGCGTTACCGCCTCACTGTCTTCACGGCGGGCTCGCGAACGTCAGGGCGTTCGCGGAGCGTTACCGCCTCCGGGTCTTCGCGGCGGGATCGCGAACGTCATGGAGTTCGCGGAGGGTTACCGCCTCCTGTGCTTCGTTGAGGGCTCGTGAACTTCAGGGCATTCGCAGAGCGTTACCACCTCCTGTGCTTCTCGGCGGCCGCGATGCTCGGGGGTGCTGCACGTCGGAGCTTCGCGAGGCAGTATGCGGGGCTTCTTTTCCGGCCCTTCTTTTCATGAAATATTTTGGTGCCAACAAATGCCCCCCCCCCTCAGACATGGAGCCACGGATGGACAAAGGGCCAAAGTATGAGGGAAAATCGCCAAAATGATTGGCGGTTCGCGATGCGGCCTCGCGAAGGGGCCCGCGGGGCTGCCGGTGGCCACGTGGTCCGGACGCGCCGCGATGCTCCGCGCGGGCGGGACGCGCCGCGAAGCTCCTGGGTCGCCGCCTATAAATAGGGGGTCTAGCATCTCTTTTTTCCTCTTGCGTATTTTGTCCTCTTGCGCTCTCGACTTCACGAAGCTCCGCGTCCTCCGCGTCCGCTCTCCGCAAATCGAGCTTCGCGTAGAATCGCGAGTCTCCGACTCTGCAACCACGCCAAGCGAATTTCTATTTACCGGCCTAGGCCAGACTCTGCGGCTTGGTTTTGCGCCCGAGATTTGTGAGGAATCTTCGCAATCAAGCTTCATGATCCAGCTCGACAAAATCCTTTTTCGCGTGCTAAAACCGAAATGGACCATCGAGAGGCTGTATTGGGGGTCCTTGCAGACACCTCCCAGAGGGATGAGATGGCCAACAGTTTGGGCCTAGGGGAGATGGTCTGAAGCCACTCGGACCATACTTCTTTGACAGAACTGCTATCAGAGGGTCATAAGAACTATCCTCAGTGCAAGAAGCTTCCGTTGTATGGATTCAGGCTGAGGGATGACATCTCCATCCCTGAGGCGAGTAGGGATGAACTGGCTCGCTGGTTCAGAAGCATGCCATGCCAGTGCCAGTGGATCAGGGCGGCTGATGGTCATGCGCGGGAGGAATTCACACCCTTCACCACCAACTATCTCTACAATCATGTGAAAAATATTTACGGGAAGCTACTGCAACTGGAGACATCCCCTTCTCTGTACCGTACCATGCTAAAGGTGGCTTTGCAGGATTTGAAGAAGGGGTGGTCCGATGAGTGGGACCTGCTCCAGGGTAGCAACTTCACCAATGACTGGGCATGGGCCTACTGGGTAGGCGCCTCATGTGAGTAGTTTTGTGCCGAGATGAGGAGATTGGGTTTGTATGAGGCGGCATGGGCCTCCCAATTCCACATTTACCAACTGAAACAGCTGATGCCAGAGCTGCTGAGCAGATGGTCGTCTAGGACCAATACTTTTCACCTGCACCATGGGGAGGTGGGCATCAGCCTATGGGATGTCCACCAGATTTTGGGGGTTCCGATCTTGGGGGCCATGTATGATGAGTTCCTCCCCATCATGAGTGTGTGGGAGGACACAGAGCAGATGCCGCAACTGGCATCGGCGCTGATGGAACTGGTCCGTGGAGAGCACAAGGAAGCAGTGAGGGATGTCCATTTTAAGAAGTGGTTCGAGCGGTTCCTGAACTTCCCAGAGAATCGAGAGTTTCCTCCGAGGCCTCGAACTTGTCTGAAGGCGGCTCAACAGGGCAATGAGCACTCGTACTGGCGGGTCTTTGAGGACAGCCAATGGAAGAATTGGGGTTTCAGTGTCATCACTGAACAGTAACCAATATTCAGGTTGGAGGCATTCATCGCGGCCCTTATCTGCGGTTGGATCCTACCAGTGAGGGATACCAGCACGGGGGTGCGGCCCAGCTCGTTTATCATGGCATCGGTGCTGGCCATGGGGCAGCAGGTCAACCTGGGGATTCCAATGCTCGCCAAGCTGTGTAGGATGCTGCGGCACATTAGCGAGGGAAAGAAGCCGCCAAGGATATGCGGGCCCTTCCACCTTCTGTATGGGTGGATTGCAGTGCACATCCGAGGGATTTACGAGTATCCAAACCCTATCTCGCCGCCAGGATCAATCTTACGCCCCTCCATTCTAAATTCGGCCGGGGGCTACTCATTCAAAGTAACTGTGCCGATGGTGATGAACCGGGTGTGGAGGGAGGATGAGTTTAACTTCCACCCATTTCCATTGCCGATGGGGATACTCACTGACAATGGGAAGAGAACGGAAGAGCACCGGGCTTATCTCCTGGCCTTTCGAGGTGGAGTTTAGGTGGCACGAGTGGATCGTGAGCCGCTCTGTGAACCGTACACCCCACATTGGTTTGCGAGGCAGTTCCGGTGCCTCTAGAGGCTGACCCCGCAGGTTTACTGGGAGGTGCGTCACGAGGAGGACCCGTGTGTGATGAGGCAGTTGTGGCTCATGTTCACACGGGAAGAAGGGAAGATGCGAATTGCATTGCATCCATCCACTGCCGCTTTCGGATTGGCGAGGGAGTATGCCATTAGCTGGTAGGCTGCTTATCCGGGGGAGATGCTGAGTCATCTAACTATTCGGGTTGGTGACGGCGAGCCTCCTCTATCCCGAGGTCAGGGTCAGAGGGCAGCAGGGGCCTCTCGCGGTGGCGGGGCCGCTGTGGTGGCGACACCCGCACCGGCCGAGGTTGTGGCAGAAGTGGCGGATCCGGTGATTCCGGAAGAGCAGGGCCATCCGTAGGGGCCTCCACCAAGGGGATTTCGTAGGATATACACTCAGGCTTCAGGTAAGCGGCTGCGTCATATCGACATGGCAGAGGATGCAGTCTTCCCGGTGGCCTGGGACATTTGGGATGTCAACCGGCAATTCCTCAGTCCACCCGAGATGTGGGCGCACTTGAATCACCTTGGGATGGATTTACCGGGCATAGGCCCAGTCCAGGCTGGTTTCACGACGTCTCCGGCAGAGGTGGAGCAATACTTGGACGAGCTGGAGGACTACGTTCACTCCAGTGGTGTCCCACACCCAATGAAAGACAGGGTGAGGGTACTGCTGGATCGGACGGTCCCCGCACAGCTGTCAGCTGCCGATCTGAGGGAGCACTTCCCCCTTCCGGAAGAATCAGAGGACTCCTCTCGGGAGGATGAGGCTAACAGAAGGAGCCCGTTAGAGGATGGCGAAGTCGGAGACCAAGACTCAGATTCTGATGATTTCGCAGAGGCTCTCGAGGTAGCATTCCGAACTTCTTTCCTTAAATTATGTCCTCGGGACATCACGGATTTCTCACCGATGTTTTAACCATGTAGGAGGAACTTGTACGCAGGCCTCGCTCTCACCCCTTGGCAGGCGACGATGCAGGACCTTCAGAACCCGCACCTACAGCTACTTCCAGTTCTACGACTGGTGGGGCCAGAGCACCCAAGGTGGCTTCTCAGGAATCTCTATACCTTCCAACAGTATACGGAGGGCCATGCCTTAGGGTCTATTCAGAATAGAATCATGAGCAGCACCAGGAGATCGATCTCCGTAAGTTTCCTCTACTGGATTCATTGTTGTCATATGTAGATTGCGCCAACTAATGCTTGTGTCCCTCTCTGTCGTATAGTTCTTCGACTGGCATGGGCTGCAGTGGAAAGGCTGGTCGGGATGTCTAGCGGCATCCCCCCTAGGGGCATTCCAGTGATGGTGGAGATTTTCCCCCCATCTCCCCGAGCTGCAACACACACTATCATTGGCGGGGCCACCAGCAGGGTCAAGCATGATGTTATTGAGGTGGAGTCTGATGATGAGGATCAATCGGCCGACCCAAGTCCCGTCACGCCTGCTCCGGCGCCAGATGTCATGCTGGATTCAACACCAGATGTAGATCCTGCCGAGGACTTCCTGCAGGCATATCCTACGTATGAGCCTTCCAATCGCGCAGACTAGGACGAAACGGCCTCCGACAAGGAGGACAACAGCATAGTATGCCACTGATCGTGGAAGCTAATCATGTGCATCATCAAGGACACCTCCCAAACACTATGGCTGAACGAAATGGACAGGCTTCTCTCTCGGCTGCGCGAACTGTGCGCTGGGGGAGTGGACACCCAACGTCCTCATGCGCTCATCCGAGATCTCATGGCCGAGAAGATTCGGGAGTATGATCGTGGGATCAGTGTGGGCTGGCAGCGGAGGAAGGCAACCAACATCAAGAAGCTCCAGGAGGCTGAAAGCGAGGTCCAACAGGTGCAGACCCGGGCGGATGAGCACTCATCCTCTCTTAATGAACAATCTAAGCTGATCTTGTGGTTGAAGGCCCAGCTGGAAGAGGCAGAATAGCATATGATGCGGGCTTCTGAAAAGACGGTTGTCATTCAGGCTAGCGTAGAGAGGGACAGAGCCAAGGCTGACGAACTGTGCCTCGCTGCTGCAGAGGAGGAGTGGGAGCTGATTCAGCGGCAGCAAGTCTTGGACGCTACAAGCCAAAGGTTGGCGGAGCTGCAATGTTCTTTTGACAGGGTCAACCCATCCATAGGGGGAGTCGACCCCCGGGTATTGTATCAAATTACAAACCTTTTAATGGTACTTTCGTGCTTCAATTTTTTCTTCTTTTGAATACCATAGCACACATGATTTCCACTATTTTCATTGGTTCATTACATCCCTACAATGTTGGCGGGACGTCCGGCGACAATTCCCCAAGCTCACGTGGGTCAAGCCCGATGCGAGAAACAGGAGATAGTTGCCTCATCGTCTCACCAGACATGGGAATGGAAAACAAGCTTCGGGCATCCAGGGTCTGGATAACTAGTCCAGATTTCCGGAAGGTGGGAGAGGCCTGGCCGGAGAAGGAGGTTCTCAGAATAGTCAAATCACCATTTCTTTAGCGTGCTCTTATGCACGAATGGTGCAATGCCAAGGGCACTGAAATCGGTCCGAACAGATGGAAATGGGAAGTGCGGGTCACGATGCCCAAGATTCGGAACACTGTGGGGATGGGGTGACAATAAAGGACAATCATTAACCATGGTGGAGAAATGATATCCTTACTGCGTTAGACTAAAATGGGGACAACAAATGAGGGTCGACTATTGACCATGTTCGAAACACGGGACCAGGTCACAAATGTTGTCGGTCAATCCATCGGGACGTTGGCCCAGGACAGTTGGTGGACCCTAGGTCAAGCATCCATACTGTTAGGGGGTCCTTTCAGACACGGCCAGTCTTCCGGAATGTTAGCCCAGGACAGTAGGTGAGCCGATGCGGCATGGGACTAGGCCGTTAGGGGGTCCCTTCAGACATGAAAGGGGACGAGGGTCCGAATAAGCGGTACTCAAAGTGTGGAATATGGAGCGATGGTTTGTCCGAACAGAATCCAACACTCAGGTAGTTACACCACCGTGGTAGGAGTATGCCATATGGGCACATTGGTTTGGTTATGGATCCTTCCTTCTTTGGGACAAGGCCTCTCTAGCGAGGGGTCCGGCCAAGGGGCCGGAAAGGGGAAGGATAGGATTAATGATTCCTATGGGCTGGAGCCTAGGCAAAATACCAGGGTGTCTCTACGTATCCCATGAGGATGGGAATCAAGTCATACATAGTTCTGGAGAAGAATGGATAGGAAAATTCCTATGGGCTGAACCCTAGGAAAAATACCAGGGTGTCTCTACGTATCCCATGAGGATGGGAATCAAGCCATACGTAGTTATGGAGAAGAATGGATAGGAAAATTACTATGGGCTGAACCCTAGGAAAAATACCAGGGCATATCTACGTATCCGATGAGGATGGGAATCAAGCCATACGTAGTTCTGGAAGCGTAGTTTAATGTCATGCAGGATGATGAGAAGCCTGGCCGTGTTGGTACACATCCAACCAAAACTACTAAGCCCACGTGAGTCATGCTCGGTGTGGGAAACCAGAAGTAGTGGTGGGACTTTCCCGACACAGAAAAGGGCAGGTTAGGGTGAAGGGATGCTTGTTGAATACCACCTCCATGATACTAACATGCCCATGTGGCGCACTTAGATGCGCGAAGAGCTAGAGACGAAAATGTTGGAATTCCACTTGAACATGAGGAAGTGGAAATGTGTGAATCGTGACACTTGAGATTTGGATCACAATGACGACAACATGATGATAGAAGATAACTGTTAACCATGACGGAAACACAGCATTCATATCACGTTAGCCTAGAATGGGGACAGACAAATGAGGGTTGACCATTGACCATGTTCGAAACAAGGGACCATGTCGCAAATGTTGTCAGAGATCCTTAGGGACGTTGGCCTGAGACGATCGGAGGGCCCTTAGGTCCAGCGTCCATGGAGAGCCTTAAGCCTAGTATCCATATCATTCGAGGGTCCTTTGGGATGTGGAGGAGGATGAGGATCCAAATAGCGAGCACACGAAGCTTGGTCATGGGATGAGGGGAATGTCCCTATGAAAATCCCACACTTCGGGCTCTTTTTCAAAACACATCTGAATACGACAACGATACGTATTAGATAGAGGGAGAAGAGTCCTTTACAATAGGGAGATCTTAGTTTAGGGTCATAGAATTCGTACCATGAGTGGGTAAGGGGAGAAGGGTACACGTGGCAAGGCGGTTACAAAACCCGACGTGAATGAGGACCTAAGCCCTACTTACCATGTGTTCTCTGGGGAAATGCTCAAGTCGAGGGACCAATCATGAAGGTTAGGTTGGGCCTGCGGGGAAGTGCCTGGGTGCTCCTACATACCTCATGAGGACGAGAATCAAGCCATACATAGTTCTAAAGGGTGACATGGTAATATACCAGTGCCAGGGAAAAAGGGAAGTGTGGGCATGGCCCTTACACCAAAAGAAGCGGAATTTGATAAGTCTTGTTTGTCCTATAAGGTGAGTGGTTTTTTTTGTGAAGCGATAGGCCTAGGGTAGCAGGCCCTGGTTTCGCCACAAGAATCAATCCGTGATAGGAATTGACAAATGGCATGGCATGTGACCAATACCCAATGTGATGTCCTCTACAACGAGGTCATCACAATGTTGTTTCGTTTTTCATCGTGCAGCCAGGATGATAATGTCATAGTTTAGGGTCGTGTGACAGGACCAAGCATGCATTTTAACGTCATGAAGCACATACGTAGCAGGGACGATGCTAGGCGGGGAATGTGTATGGTGTCGCGTGGCATAACCGACGTGAATGGGTACATAATCCCACCTTATACCGTGCGCAGTCCCGATAGAGGAACCTCAGGCCGAGGAGCCCACATATAGGTGAAAGGTAATGGGGGAGATACGATCTCCCAGATGAACTAGACCCAAAAACGAGACGTTCGGGCAGCCCTACGTATCCCATGAGGATGGGAGTTCTGGATGTGCAAAGTTCTGAGGAGATCTTAGTTTATGGTCTTAGATCTCAGACCATAGGTGGGTGACAACTTTCATGGTAAGCAGAGACCTCAACCCGATCCCTAAGACCACGTGAGTTAAACTCAGTGTGGGAAACAAGGGGGAATATACTTATCGCAATACCCGAAACATTCCATGGGGGGGAGTCAGTGAAGAGCCTAGTAGGACACCTTTGACACGGCTTTGTTCCCCCAACGCGCAGACGTGCACGGAGGAATAGTACCAAGAGTTCCGAAACTCTACATGGACATGATGATACTGGAGAAGGATGTGAATCGTGTAACCGACATTTTGGTCTTAATGGGGTTGGCATGGCGATATAGGATAACCATTAACCGTGGTGGAAAAAACAATTTCCATATTGCGTTAGCCTGAGGTGGGAACAAAAAATGAGCATCGACCGCTGACCATATTCGCAACGCGGGATTTTTATTGATTTATTGTCCTAAACCCTCGGGGGCGTTGGCCCATAACAGTAAGAGAGCCCTTGGGCGTAGTATCCGGGTCGTTCTTGGGGGTCCCTCCGGGTGTGAAAGATGGTGGGAGCCCTGATGAAGGAATACACAAAGCCTGGAAAGTGGGTGCGTACATGTTTGAGTAAAGTCTAGAATTCCAGGTAATAAACCAGAGTACCCTTAGGCACATCGGTGAACCGTCAGAAAGGGTCGACGAAACAGCTCGAGAATGAGAGGCACATGGCGTGGTTATTATAGGACCAACGTGAACGAGACTTAATCCCGTACCACGCCATATAATCCCCTCATGGAGGAAGGGTAGACCAAGGGGCCAAGGTGGGATGAAGATTCCCGAGATATGGGGCTGGACCCGAAGCCTATACATTCAGGTGATCCTACGTATCCCATGAGGATGGGAATCAAGCCACACGTAGTTCTCTAGATGTATTTTAACATCATGTGGGGCGGGGAGGGGAGTAATATACCCCCAAGAAAGGTAGGTGTACGGTACGGAGAATAAACCGACGTGAATGAGGACATAATCCCACACCACACTATACACTCCCATAAGAGAGGCCCTGGGCCGGGGGCCCGAAAAGGCCAATGGGCCTGATTGTTAGGCATTGGTCAGGAAGGCCTGACCTGCTTGCAGTTTAACGTCTTGCAGTAAGGACGAGGGCCAGGGGCCCAAGGGAGGCCGAGGGGCCTGAAGCTAAGACTTGGTCAGGAAGGCCAGAACTTCTTGCAGTTTAACATCATGTAGTAAGGATAAGGGCCAGGGGCCCAAGGGGGAAAAGGGGCCTGAGGCTGAGCCTTGGTTAGGAAGGCCTTACCAATTTTCAATTTAACGTTATGCAATGAGGACGGGGGACGGGGGCCCAAGGGGAAGATTTTGGCTTTTGGGCTGGGCCAACAGACAAAATGTCTGGGTGTTCTTACGTATCTCATTAAGATGGGAATCAGGACATACGTAGTTCTTGAAGGCCATGCAGTTTAACGTCATGCGGTGAGGACGTGGGAGGATAGAAGAACGGGAGTGGGAACACGGCGTGACCGTTATAATCCTCGTATGATTTGGGCTAAGGAAGCCTACTCCACATCATGCGAGGACCCTCCGAAGAAACTATACCCAAGGTGGACAGTCAAAGAGAAGAGTTTGGGGTTGGGCTCAAGACAAGACATCTAAGCGTTCTTACGTATCCCATTAGGATGAGAATAAATCCATACGTAGTTCTAGAAGCACAGTTCAATGTCATGCGGGACGAGAGACACATCTCATCTGGGGATATGTACGATATGGCGAGTAATCCGACATGAATGAGGACGTAGTCCCACACCACACCGTACAATCCCGCAAGAGAGTGAGTCGGGGAAAACCAAGGGGCCTGAGGCCGAGCCACGGTTAGGGAGACCTGACCTACTTGCAATTTAACGTCCTATAGTAAGGACAGGGAGAGATCTTAGTTTAAGTTCATAGATCTCGGACCATTTTTCAGTTTTTCGTCTTGCAAGACGAGGATGCAGTTTAAGGACGTGCAGGAACATTTTGCAGTTTATCATCTTGCAGGAAAAGGATGCAGTTTAAGGTCATAAAAGGCCATTTTGCAGTTTATCGTCTTGCAGGACAAGGGTGCAGTTTAAGGTCATGCAGGACCATTTTGCAGTTTATCGTCTTGCAGGAAGAGGGTGCAGTTTAAGTTCGTGCATGACCATTTTGCAGTTTATCGTCTTGCAGGACGAGGGTGCAGTTTAAGGCCGTGCAGGACCATTTTGTAGTTTATTGTCTTGTAGGACGAGGATGCATTTTAGGGTCGTGTGGGACCGTGGCATGCAGTTTAGGGTTTTACGGGACCGTGACGCGCAGTTTAGGGTCGTGCGGGACCGTGACACGCAGTTTAGGGTCGTGCAGGACCGTATAGTTTAAAGTTCATGTAGGACCATACAGTTTAAGGTCGTGTAGGACCATACAGTTTAAGGCCGTGCCGGACCATACAGTTTAAGGTCATGGAGGACCATATAGTTTAAGGTAGTGCAGGACCATATAGTTTAAGGTCGTGTAGGACCATACAGTTTAAGGTCATGCAGGAACATACAGTTTAAGGTCATGCAGGACCATACAGTTTAAGGTCGTGCAGGACCATACAGTTTAAGGTCGTGGAGGACCATACAGTTTAAGGTCGTGCAGGACCATACAGTTTATGGTCATGCAGGACCATACAGTTTAAGGTCCTGGAGGACCATACAGTTTAATTTCGTGCAGGACCATACAGTTTAAGGTCGTACAGGACCATACAGTTTAAGGTCGTGTAGGACCATACAGTTTAAGGTCGTACATGACCATACAGTTTAAGGTCGTTCAGGATCATACAGTTTAAGTTCATGCAGGACCATATAGTTTAAGGTCGTGCAGGACCATTTTTCCCTAGGCAAATAACTGCTTGAGGAACTTGGCGTTGGTGGGAAGAGTTATGAACTCACCATTCGGGGTCGCCAAGGAGTATGCTCCGTTGGGGAAAATCTTGTGGATGACGTAGGTTCCTTCCCATTTGGGCTCTAGCTTGGGTGGTTTCCTACCAGGGATCATTGTTGCTCGAAGGGCCAGAACCAGATCGCCCTGCGGAAAAGAGCGAAGGCAAACCTTCTTATTGAAGGCCCTTGCTATATTTTTCTAATGACTTTCTAGATTGTGCAGGGCATGCAGTCTATTCTCATCCAGTGCTTCCAATTCAGCTAGACGGATTTCAGCCACCTCATCTGGTGCTTGCTGGTCATAGACTGCAGTGCGTAACGATGGCAGCTGGATCTCAATTGGTAGGACGGCCTCATCCCCATACACCATGGAATATGGGGTCACCTGGGAGGAATTGCGAGTCGTCGTTCGATAAGCCCAGAGGGCGTTGGGGAGATTTTCCGGCAAACATTTCTTGTTCTGACCAACTATTTTCTGTAGAATGTTAGAGAGGGTCTTGTTGAATGCCTTGATTTGTCCGTTTTCCTGTGCATGATAGCGAGAGGTATGGTTCGAATGGATATCGTACTTGGCGTTCAATTTTTTTTAGCTCAGCCGCTCGGAAGTTGGTGTCGTTATCGGTGAGGACAGCGTGAGGGACCCTAAATCGGTGGATGATATTGGAGCTCACAAAGTCGACGATGGAACGGGCCTTGACCTCTTGGAGTGGAAATGCCTCTGCCCACTTGGAGAAGAAATCTGTAGCAGTTAGGATGAACCTACACTGGCGAGCTGTTGCTGGTGGATATGGTCCCACTACATCAAGTCCTCACACCACAAATGGCCAAGAGTACCTGGTGGAGTGGAGGGGTTCTGGCGGCCGATGCAGTAAGTTGGCATGAACATGGAACGCGTGGCATCTCTTGGAAAACTCGATACAATCATGGATCATAGAGGGCCAGAAGTACCCCAACCTCCAGATTTGGTGGGACAGCTTTGGACCAGCTTGATGGGAACCACAGGAACCGGCATGAACCTCCTACATAACCTGAGAAATCTCAACTCCTTGAATACAATGGAGGAGAATGCCATCGAAGCTCCGCTTATAGAGGATCTTCTCAAGACTGGGACCACTCTGGAGGGTAAATTGCAGCGCGCGGCGTCGGATTTGCTCGCGCTCGGCTCGGTCACCCGGGAAGCAACCATTTTGTAGATACTCTAAAAAATGTGCCCTCGAGTCGGGAGTGGCTTCAACCACTGTGTCTGACGAACCCGGGACCCCTGACGTAGAGGGTCCCGCTATGAGATGACTTACCCGTAGGCCTTCATTTTCCTCTTGGGTGACGGGGGCAATGACTCTCCGGTGTGCCACATGTATGATCAAATCATCTTGCTCAGGTTCCGCGAGCGATGTAGCTAAGTCAGCCTAAGCGTCAGCTCGACCGTTCTGTGACCGAGGGACATGGGTGACCTCTGGCCGAGAGGAGAACTGGTCCATTAGGCATAGGGTGCACTCCAGCAATGACACAAGCTCCAGCTTCCTAACGACATAATCGCCATTGACCTACTTGATTACCAGCTCGGAATCTCCTTTCACATGTAGATGGGGTACGTCTATCTCAAGGGCCAACTCGAGGCCGATGATGAGGGTTTGGTACTATGCTTCGTTGTTGGTACAGCCTTCTGACAACAAAAACGAGTATGGTAGGATGGCTTGTGCCGAGGTGATGAAGACGATACCCGGGCCCACTCTGTTGAGCTTAGGATCGTTGTGCCGCCAACCGGTGGGGCTCCGGGAGGCACCGTCGAAGTGCATTTTCCAACATGAGATGACACGATTGACTTAGAGGATCGTATCATCAGGAAAATCCAGGTCCATGGATCGATCCGCCAAGTTTGGATGGGCAGCTAAAATGTCTGCCAACGCCTGTCCCTTAATGGCCTTCTGAGGTACGAACCTGATATCAAACTACTGGAGGATCACCGCCCACCATGCTAATCGACCAATCAACATGGGTCGGTTCAGTATGTACTTCAGTGGGTCTACCTGAGAGACCAATTGTACCTCATGGTGCTACAGGTAATGCCGCAACTTCTATACAGCAAAAATGAGCGCAAGGCAGCCCTTTTCGATAGGGAGTATCTGATCTCTGTATCGAGAAGCATGCGCCTGAGATAGTAGTGATTGTTCTCCGTACCCTCGTTATTCTTCTGGGTGAGATGTGCACCGAGGGATCATTCCAGGGCGGTCACGTAAAGGATCAGCGGCTTTCCGGAGACGAGTGGCATCAAAACCGGAGGTTGGAGGAGGTACTGCTTGATTTCCTCGAAGGCGGTCCAACACTCTTCATCCCATTCGTAGGAGGAACCCTTCTTTATGAGCTGGGAAAAGGGATTACACTTGCTGGCCAGATTCGCGATGAATCGGCGTATATAGGCTAAGTGGCCTTGGAGACCTCGAAGTTACCGAATATTGCTCGGGGGAGGCATTTGGCTGATGGAATTGATCTTCTCTGGGTCGATCTCAATGCCCCGGTATCTAACAACAAATCCAAGAAACTTTTCTGAGGTGACCCTGAAGGCACACTTTAACGGGTTCATCTTCATGTGGCGGGAACGGAGGATACCGAACACTTTCTCAAGGTCTTTGAGATGGTCCTGGCGCTGGCACGATTTGACCACTAGGTCATCCACGTAGAATTTCACTAGTGTCCTGAGAATTGACTTGAATATGCGATTCATGGACCTCTAATAAGTGGCACCTGCATTTTTCAGGCTGAAGGGCATAACCTGGTAACAAAAGGTACCTTGGGGAGCCCTGAAGGCAGTGGACTCCTCGTCCTCCTAGTCCATCCGGATCTGTTTATACCCGGAATAACCATCCATGAAATAGAGAGATTGGAACCCGGCCATGGCATCAATTAATAACTCTATCACCAGGAGGGTAAAGTCATCCTTTGTGAAGTGGAGATTGAGGCTGCGGAAGTCAATGCAGACCCTGATCTGCCCATTCTTCTTCCTGACTGGCACAATGTTGGAAAGCCACTTGGGGTACTGGACTTCCTTGACGAAGCTGGCTTTGATAAGCTTGTCAAATTTGGCCTTGACCATAGCACCATGAGAAGGGTGCATCTTTCTGGGAGGCTGCTTAAACCCACGATGGTTTTATGGGAGGCCCAGGCAGTGAACGGCTACCTGGGGATCTAGTCCTGGAATCTCGTTGTAACTACAGGCGAACACATCACGGTGTTGCTTGAGAAAGTCTATGTACCTCTTCTGCTCCTCGGGGGACATGGTTGCACTGATCAATGTGGGTCTCAGATCTACCTCGCTACCAAGGTTCACCTGTACCAGTTCATCGACCGTGGTAGAGACGCCTTCCTCAAAGGCAAGGGGAGCATCCCCCAAATCTTCCTCTCCACCCGTGGAGGGGTTTCCCGCAAAGGGGGCTTCTTCTGGGCTATCAAACCCTGACGGGCAGTTGGTGCCGGCTTGGGCAGCAGTGGTCATCATATCAGGAGACCCACTCGCCACTGAGACCGTAGCAATGATGGCAGTCGATCCTATCCCATCTGCCCTTCGGCCTAAGGGGCCACGTTTGATGACATCAAAGTAGTGGTGACTCATGGGCCTGAATTGGTTGATTCCAGCCCATCGGAAGAGACACGTATGACGTACTTCCATTGTCATAATATTGACATTCCAGTACCACACAGGGGTAGGGGGCTCCGGGATCACCTGATCCTGGTTGGTGTAGGATTACGAGGTGATTTTCCGTCGTCACTTGGACATGGTAACACGCCTTCCATGCGTACCCAAAACAACAAAACACCGCCCCATGTCCGGGGTCGTGGCCTCCAATCGATGGATCGGGAAGATGTAGGCGTCATCCAGGCCTGCCCATGGATCGCTTATGACCGGGGTGGGTTCATCCTCACTTACCAAGACTTGCTTATCCTTGATCTTGTAATAATCGGCATCCAGATAGCGGGCTTCACAAGAGGAAAAAGGAGACGCATCTCCTTGGAGCACGCCTACTCGACCATTGAGGGAGTATTTGAGGTATTATTGATACGATGAAGGGACCGTTGCGTGCAGATAAAGCCATGGCCTACCCATCAATGCATTGTAGGAGGTGTCCTGAGAGACAACTATGAACTCGGTGCTGGAAATTAGGCTACCGAACTAGGTCTTCAGGCGGATCTTGCTGACTGGGGACAGCTCGGTTCTATCGTTTCCCTGGATTCTGAGGTCGGAGGGCATCAAATCATCTTCAGAAAGACCCAGCTTTCGCAGTGTCCGAGTTGGGATTAGGTTGATCCCGGAACCCGTGTCAACGAGGCAGTGGAAGACTTCCATGCCATTGAAGTGTCCAGTGATGTACAATGGGCGAATATTCCCCTGTATGGGAGGGTCTTCATCTTCACCGGAGAACAAGATAACTGCCTAGAATTAAGCGTTCTCAATTGCCTCGGTGTTGAAGGCTTCTGCAGCTGATACCTCCGTCTCAAACTGAAGGGGGATTCTTAGGGCCTCGGAAAGTGCTTCGCACATTTTAGATGATAGGCGAAGGGCCTCAAGGATAGAAAGACTTGCTGGAATACCGTCCAGGTGCTTCAAGACATCATAATTTTGTGCCAAGCGTGAGCCTCTGCTTATAGGAGGTCGTTCTGCAGTTGGAGGAATAGTGGGTCCTGCCGGTTGGACCGGCAGTTGGCTAGTGCTGGGCACATCCCACTGCCTACTAGTTGAAGCCTGGAGAGTAGTTTCCAGATTAGGATCGGACTGTGGAGATTGTCCTGTAGCTAGGCAAGACTGACTGTGATATGGATGAGTCAGATCTGCCTGATCTAGTAGCACAAATGGCGGTTGAGGTAGAACTAAGGAAATCAGATGAGGTTGTGCGTGCTGAGATCTTCGGTGAGCCTGCTGTCTGGTCTCAGTAGCATGCACGACCTGACTGAAAGTGCTTGCTGACGTGCCTCGATGACCGGCGTGGTTGTGGTCCCACTGACGTTGACGTCGGCTGGAAACATTGGGGAGGCTCGCCTGGCGTTCCCCCTCGTTGGGAGTCATATAGGGCTTTGCCAGCTCCACGGTGTTAACCGAAGCATACCCCTGGCTGTCGCTCGACGAGTCATCCACCACCAGGTGGATTCTGGGAGGAATACCCATTTTAGGGGGCATAATGTTTCCAACAGTGCGGGATGATGACTGCATTGGTGGAGCGTGTTGCTTCTTCTTGCATCATCGCTGCTTTCCCATTTGTAAAGAGGTCGGCTGTGAAGACGATGCAGAGGTACTGGATACTTCCCCCGAAGGCTCCGGCTGATTCAGGCATGCCCGAATGATACCATGGGTACGGGAGACGGTTTTTCGAGCCATCCAGTCGTCGTATTTCTGAGACCCACGACTGGGAACCTGCTACCACTCGCCTTCGCTGTCGCTACCAACCTCTGACCGTACAAAGACACCCACTACTTGTGTCGGTGATGGGCCCAACCTGACTATGTTGTTGTCGACTTGGTCTTGAAGCCAGTCTTTAAACACATAACATTGCTTGAGGGTGTGCCCCATAATCTGATGATAAGGACAGTAGTTGGGGTGATCGGTGAGATTCGCCTCTGTCGGCCTTCTGTACTCAGGTAGTCGCACAATCCCTTGCTCTATAGCACTTTGGAAGTAGTCAGGGACCTGATTTTCGTTCAACGAATAGGTCTGGTGCCTTCTTTCCAGATAGGGGGCCCTGGGGTCCTGGACCTAACGAGGGGCCGGAGGGGCCTACCGAGGAGGCGACGCCTGATTGTCTCGCCTAGGTGGTGGTGGCACATTACGTGGGGGAACCTGTCAATTCTGAGGCGGTCGCTGTTGGGCAAGAGCCTACGCTTGAGGTGGAGGACCTCTGCGGGGTTGCGGGGCCGGTGTCGCTGGCAGTAATTCCAACTACCTGGGGGCTTCTGTTTGGGCCACCACGGCGGGTTCGGCTCTAGAATCCCTCCTAGATGGGATCAAATGGGGCGGAAAACGTGCCTGACTATCCTGTTGCAGAGCCTCCTCGAGGCGCTGAGCCTTATTTGAGAAATCCCGGAACCCTCTAGGGTAGTTCTGGGTGATCAGAGAAGGAACCAGCTCCGTTTTAATGTTCCCTACACACATCGTCAGTAATTGCTCCTGATTCAGTGGTATGTCGAGGGAGTTTGTAAGTCCCTTCCACCTGGAGATGAAGTCCGCGACTCGATCATCAGGCCTTTGTTAGCACTTGAAGAGGTCTGTAATGCTGGTATTTCGCATGGTGGAGCTGAATTGGTATAAGAACTACCAGCGGAGATCCTCCCAACCTGTCACCGATCCGATGGGGGTCTGGCTATACTAGACGAATGCGGGGCCCTCAAATGTATGCACGAAACATCAGTTCTTGGCGGCTTCTTGTTGGGCCGGAGTCCCCAGCATGGGGCCACACCTAGAAGAAAAATGGGCCAAGTTTTGCGGCGGGTCCCCTGTCCCATTGAAGGGAGATAAAGTGGGGTTCCCAAAACCCGGGGGTGCGGGCATGTCATCCACCCACGCGGGATATAGCTTTCCATCCAGGGGGACTTCCACCTACCGCGTTTCAAACGCTTCGAGGCGGGCGATGAGTGCTTCTATAAGGTCATCCGTGTGGGGGTCCCTATCTTGACGGGGATCCATAATCACAAGTGTGTTTCTAGGTTCTTCGACACGGTAGATGGCTTCAGCAGCTCGTGGAGCGACTGGCAGAACGGCCTGCTGGGTGGCTGGGGGAACCCGGGCTGGATTCCTCAGATTTCCCCGTCATTCAGAAGGGTTTGGCGAGATGTATCGCGCCCTCTTTCTGTGAGTTCCGGATTCTGCCCTGTCTGCAGAAGTAGCATGATCAGGGTTTCCCGGAGGCATCTCGTCGGGGGGAATTGTTCCTGCCCCTACTGCCTCGGCTTGGGATTACCATAGTCGGGTCGCCGCTCTGCAGCGCGCTCGGCCAGGAGTTCATCAACCAGCCTCTTCTGCTCAGCAAGCTGCTGGCGTAACGTGGCCTTCTCGGTATCTTCGTCTATCTTCTGTACAGAGGCGGACGGGTCGGAGTGCTTGACAGTTTCAATGTTCTCCTTACCCTTACTGGCATTTCGATTGAGTACCAACGACTCGATGGGTATAGGGAGTCCTAGAAGGTTCCTCTGCTGACGGGTAACCCTCCCTGATGGGTCCAACAGTGGTTTTATTCCATCAGGGGGTAAGTCTCCATCAAGAAATTCAAGCTCTTCTTCCTTGTCCACCACATCAGCCATGTGGACCGCAACCCCTCTCGAGGTCATGTACTCAATGTCTCATAAAGAATAAAGTTGTCATCGGATAGGGATGAAGAGGAGAGTGCCGTAGTGTACCTAGCCACGGACTTTCACATGGGGGTTAGCTTCCCTGATGGCTCTGTGGAGTACTTTGAAACTCTGAACGCATTTCCGTTGAAGGGTTCATTGATGGCCTGGTGACTTAGGGTGCTGGGCCACAGGGAGTGTGGCCAAATCGATCAGGCGGCATTGCTCGCCGATTTCTTCAAAGTGCTCTCGACTCCTGGGGTATATCACCCACTCGTAACGAAGGCGGAAGTGTGTCACCCATAGGGTTCGGCGGAAGCACCCCACTTCCTCCGGGGTAAGGGACTCTGGTGCGCAAAAGTTCGGCGCTGCCGTCGGCCATAACTTCTCCGGGAAGTGATCCGCTGCGAGGATGCTTCAGAAGCTCCTGGTTCGGACTCGGGGTCTGGCCTTGTATTTCCCCACTCGTCAACCGGAGGCGGCTGACGTACCGGTAGCGGTACCGAGGTGGACCGCTGGGACAATAAACTTGGCGGCGGAGAATACGGCGAACGAGCTGACTGGTCGCTGAATTCTGGGCCATCCTATGAAGAATGGGGTGACCTAACCACGATATCATGATACGATGGGCTGATAGCCATAGCTTCTGGTTCCAGAATTGTGGTTTCCGGTGATAGTTCATGTCGTTTCTCTACCATCGTTGGTCCCCAAAATAGCTCTATGTGATCTCTGGTAGAGGTAGAAGGCGCTTCTGGTGATGATGGTGGTGATCGCGCAGTCGGGACCTGCGGTATTTCCACAATTTCTTCCTCCTGGATGTATCTGCGGAGGGAGGCGGGAATCCAGTGGACCTCAAATTCTGGGAGGATAAGGCCGACGCGCCTGGTTCCTGCCCCAGTCCTTGACACGGAGGAGCGGGGAGAAGGCTCCATCGCTGAGTCGCATTCCGCTTCAGAATTCGAGAAACGGGCCGGTTTGATCTCCACCCGGGCCTTCCCAAGACTCTTCTTGTAGCGGCGGCGACCTGCTCTCATGCCACTAGATGGCTTTTCGGGACAAGGTTGATCCTCAACATGTGGTCTCGGGGAGGCGCTGATGCCATGGCGGAGAGGGTTCCCGCTTGAGGGGGTGCGAGGGGCACTGGGGAAAGTGTCGAAGGGTACATGGGGAGGGAATCTATGCACAGAACCCACGTGGGCGGAACCTCTGTTGGAACTGGTAGGAGCATGGGGAGGACCTCCATGGTCGGTGTGGGTGGAGCGAGGCTGGCCTTCACTCTTCGAGTTGCCGGGGCGAGGAGGACTTTCGCTAGTTGCAGAGAGGACGTAGGGAGGACCCCCACGTTGGAGAGGGACCGGATGGGCAGTGCCTTCACATCGATGATTGGGGGAAGGAGGAGGGACTCCATACCCTGTATGGTGGGCGCGGGAGAGGTTTCTGCACCGCGCGTCACTACCGCAGGGCAGGTCTTCCTTCGAGATGGGGGTAGCACGAGGCATACCTCCGTGACGAGCTTCGAAGCGGGGAAGGCCCACGCTCTATGGAATAGTGGTACGGGGAGGCCCTCTGTACGGGGTGACATTACCGCGAATTGGTTCGGGGCGATCACCACTCATTCCTGCAACCCTGAGGGCTAACCTGACCATCCCATGGGGCGGTTGGAGCCTCGGTCCTGGTCAGGTGAAGGAGTGCCCCCACTCAGTGTGTGCATGGACTCCATGATGCACATCGGCGGTGGATCGGTCCAAAGTAGCTGTTAACGTCGACGCCCCTTGACGAGCGTCCTCATCTCGGGTCCGACGCTGATGTCGGGATAGACGAGCTGGCATAGGTGGTGTAGGGGCATAGCCTACCTGCTCTTCTGGCGAAGCCGATCGGCGGCGCTGACGCATCCGGATGGGAGCCCTTGCCTGGATCCCCTGGATCAGGAATCTGAGCGGGCCGAGTCGGACATCACTCACCTCATCAGCGTAAGGTGAGAAGTCGTCGAGGAGTTTGGGGACATGCTCCCGAAACGATTGAACATTGGGGTGGAGAGCAGGGGCTCCCTGCGCGGCCTTTGAGGGCGGCGTTGACGGTGGGGCCTAGATACCTCAAAGTCTAGGAGGTCCATATCCCGAGTTGATATGACCCCTTCCGCCTCGTACCTGCATACAAGGTTGATAATCACCCTTCGTTAGATGATCTCCGACAGGGAGGGGGGATGTGGGCGTCCAGTATTCACGGATTTAGAGGCCGTTGCGATGGAAGTGGAGCCACACAGAGCAGTTGTCCTAGTATTTCCCCTGCCCCTGCGTAGGCGAGCGGGTGGTGATCGTGTTCCCATAGCAGCAACCTGGTTTCTGGGAAATGGAGAGATCAACTCATTAGCACTGTGAGGAAAAGGATTGACAACCAGTGCCCCAGCGTCATTCCATTCTCCGCGTCGGTAAGAGGAATCCACGCCAACACATTGTAGAACGGAATGCCCCTCGTTCTACTGCCCCAACTTCCAGTGAGTTTCACGCCATGCCCACTATTTGCTTGGCGGGACCCGGCACCGGATATCTGGATATGGTGACACGTTAATCTACTGTTTTCTCAAACGCTACAAATCTCCACATTGAGGAGAATAATTTCATGTTGGGTTCACCATTTTCATTTATGATGCTTTCTCCGGGGAGTGCACATCCCTCTGTGGAGGAGGACACACAGCTGTTTCCCCGCATTCCCGCTTTCCAAGGGCGGGCGGCATTCGCTCTGTATCCAGGGACGTCTGCTCCTTGATCGAAACTGGGATGATGATATGTCGATTCTTCCTTTCTTGGATTCCTCCTCAGAACTCATCACCTAGTCCGGGTCTCCCTCATAGATTTAATACATTGTTCGTTAAACTCTTCCCAGTGGCATGTTTCCATGGATGCCAGTTAATTACACTGCTTCTGTCAGGACATTCCAAAGGGTCCGGTCAGGGTAGCAACCTTCAGTTGGGGGAGTAGTCACGTCGAGGCATTAGTAGCATGTCTAAATGCTGGGGAACTGGCGTGTCTGTCTTTTGTCCCTTGTCATAGGGATTCTCGAGGGTGTGGAAGCCCGAGGCATCCCACATCGAGCATGGGTAATTATATGCCATAGGCATATATCTGAGGTTTTCCTTAGCTTCCTATGTTTGACACAGGGTATGCCACAGGTTTAACGTCCAGCAGAGACGGTTACGCCAAGGGCGTTCCATATGAGGTTTTCCTCACACATCTCATGTTTATCACGAGGTAGGTCGCGAGTTTAACGTCCATCGAAGACGGATCGGCCTGATCAAAACACTAGCTAGAGTGGATCAGATTGATTAATTTCCCTTGGAGGTATGCCGATATCGGGTCCCACCCGTGGGCAGCTTCCTGAATGTTGTGAAGAGGAGAAGAATGGCATGATTTTTCCGGGATATGGCGGTCCGGGTGAGAATCAAGGTGGATGATGGATGGATGGATGAAGCGGAGGGGGACTGAGATGGGACTATCGCAAGGGAGACAATGGGATTGGTCTTGAGCCTCAAAGAGACCTCCTACCTATCCTCGTGGAAGGGAATCAAAGTCCACGTATTTCAGGATGGTGCCGGCGAGCCGACGTGAAGGTGGACCTTGGCTCAATGGGCATTTTCAGCGAACCGATGTGAAGGTGAACCTGGGGGTCCACTGGTGGTGGGATTGAACCTCGTGGAGGCCTCCTAGGTACCATGCCTTGACATGGATCAAAGTCCCCATAGTTTAGGTGGAATGTGGAATACAGTTTAACGTCATGCGGGATGGGGGTGAACCGACGTGAGCGAGGTCGGAACGAACAGGTGATGGTCTTGAACCTTATAGAGGATTCCTACGTACCATGCCTTGACATGGATCAAATACCTCTTAGTTCAAATGGTGTGCCGGCTAACCGGTGCGAGTGAGGACCTTGGTCCGGATGGTGCGGGGCTTACACACTAGGCTACCCAGGTGCTGGTTACCTGACGTGAAGAAGGTCGGAGTGACCAAAAGGTGGTGGGCTTGAACTTCTGGGAGGCTTCTTACGTACCATGCCTTGACATGGATCAAAGACCTCGTAGTTAAAAGGGGCTTCGCCGGCGAACCGACTTGAAGGTGAACCCGGGGGTCCACTGGTGGTGGGATTGAACCTCGTGAGGCTTCCTACGTACCATGCCTTGACATGGATCAAAGTCCTCGTAGTTCGTGAATGGTGGTGGGTGTCAGCGAACCGACATGAATAAGGGACCTCAGTCCGATGGGGGATGGGCTTGAACCTCAGGGCGTATTCCTACATACTGTGCCTTGACACGGATCAAAGTCCTCGTAGTTTGGGTTGGTCACAACATCTTGCCATCAGACTGGAATTGTAGTTTAATGTCATGCTGGATGAGGGTGGAACCGGACGTGAATGAATGATGGGTGGTGGTCTTGAACCTCATGGAGGCTTCCTACGTACCATGCCTTGACATGGATCAAAGACCTCGTAGTTCAAATGGCTGTGCAGTTTAACGTCATGCCGGACGGGGGCATATAGTTTAACGACATGCTGGACGGGGTGTTGTCATGGCCAATGCTTACTCTAAGCCCACGTGAGTCGTTCTCGGTGTGAGAAACAAGAGGTAGCAGAGACCTGACGATCACGTCGCGAAGGGTGCGTCTGTGAGAAACGAATAGGGGCTTACGCATTTGGCGGCCCATGGTGCTGGGACTTACTCCAGGATGGAGGCCCAAAGTGCGGAAAAGTGCGGTGGGAGAGGGATTTGGGACCAAAGATGGAAGGTTCCTTGTTCCCTATCACGCCCTCCACTGGCCTTGGCAGTGGGGAAGTATGGAGGTGCATGGGTGCTACCTTCCGCAAGAGAGGCTTGGTGATTATACCAGGGAGGTTGCCCTTCTCCCGTGGACATACGCTACTCCGAGACGGAGGATATCATCCCGTGTGAGGGTGATTCCATTCCCGTGGATGTGAGTGGCGTAAATAATGTCCAACCTGGGGGGACCCTGCATGCGAGGCACAGGGTCAGATCACAGTTTAACGTCATGTGTTGAGGACGAGGTATTTGGCAGTTTAACATCCTGCAGCTCGGACGAGGTGGGTTTACTCCACACCCCTAGGACTTACATAACCGGTACCCTCTGTTCCTTGGGGGTGGGAAGGTACTGGCAAGGCCATGGTAAAGGGGGGTCGTGGAGTGAACCATCAAGGGGTCCACGTTAGCGTAGTTATGCGAAGAATCAATAGCCGTTAGCGTGCCTATGAGAAGAAGCATTAGGCGAAGCAACGCTACGAGTGGTGTTGTCCATGGGATTTTGAAATCACATTGTGCAAACCTGGAGGGTCGCACGGGAAGAGGAATGGCCAATAAAAGGAGTATACTTCGCGAAGTAGAGTGCCTCGGCCTTAGCAAGGGGTAGGGGTGTGAATGGGAGGTACTTCGCGAAGTGGAATAGTATTCGCGGAGCTCTGCCTCGCGAAGCAGAGGGGCATCGCGAAGCAAGGTGCTGAGAAGCAATGTACTTCGCGATGTACAGCGACCATGCCTTGGAATGTGTATCACTAGTACAGGATAGGTGTTTCGCGAAGCATAAACACTCCGCGACTCCCCGGGTTCCCTTGGGATTCCCCTTCCTTCACGAATTCCTTTAGGCTTCGCGAAGGGAATCCCTCTCGGAAGAGGGGCTCAAGATGAGACAAGGCGAAGGCATCTCGTGAAGTAGTAGTACCTCGCAGAGCTCATGATTCCCAGGGGAGAAGGGTTCTTTGCGATTCAGGAGCTGAAAAGCCGAAAGGTCGGATATTCCATCCCCTTGGGCTCAGGGGGAACCTAGTATTTATAGGAAAGGGGCGCCACGAATTAGAACTCACATGGCGCGAAGGGGCGGTGGGTACTTCACGGCGGGCTCGCGAACATCAGGGCGTTCGCGGAGCGTTACCGCCTCACGGTCTTCGCAGCGGGCTCGTGAACGTCAGAGAGTTCGTGGAGTGTTACCGCCTCCGGGTCTTCGCGGCGGAATAGTGAACGTCAGGGAATTCACGGAGGATTACCGCCTCTTGTGCTTCGTGGCGGGCTTGTGAACGCCAGGGCGTTCGCGGAGCATTACCGCCTCCTGTGCTTTGCGGTTGCCGTGATGCTCGGGGGTGCTGTGCATCGGAGCTTCGTGAGGCAGCGTGCGGGGCTTCTTTTCTGGCCCTTCTTTTCGTGCAATATTTTGGCGCCAACAGTATCATTAGGCTTAAACCGATGTTTCCTCAATAACTCCTGATCCATGTATATCCGTTGTGGATTTTTGAACCCATGGGTAATCCGAAGACACATTCTGGTGAAGAAACCAAGGATTAATGAACATTTGAACTTTTTTTAAATCTATAAGGAGGTCCTAATGTAGGAAATAATTCCCCCCAAAAGGGTGTGTTGAGATCGACCTCACATTCTCTCGACCAATAGAGTCCATATGTGTCGTTGGAAAAATAATCATCTAATGATCACCATACTTTGAAAATCATGTGATACCATGAGATTTTATGAGATTGATTCTTTTTAATTTCATTTCTATCTTTTGTTGCATTCTACACAATGATTAGCTTGCGCTATACACAACACCGTATTAGCTTGAAATATACACAACACTATTCTTGGATTATGTTACACATAATTTCAATATCTTTTGATACAATTAATTACATTAAAAACTGAGTATATGTGATAAATAAATATTATAACCTAGTCATTATAATGGTGGGTATGAATAATATTAACTTCCTTCTAAAAAATGATTTAATTGAAAATATGGTAGTCTAAAAAAAAATCCCTCTTTATGGATTTTATTACTGAAATATATATGTAATAAATGCAATTTAAATTTTACGATTCATTTTATATGTTTTCTAGACATGATATAACAAAAAATTCAATTATACAGATAAAATGACCATTTTTAAAAAAAAGTAGATTTACCGCCTTTTTATGGAAAACCCATTTTAAATCACGTTTTTACACTTTTATAAGTTTTTTTTAGAAAATAAACTTATTAATTGGAAGTAGGACATAAAATTCTACTTTGGTTGATTTTTTGGTATTTTTCTAATAATATTCATTTTTTAATGAACAATAAAAAATACTAAATCTTAATTTAAATTTTCTTTTTTCATATTATTATTTTATAGAGAAAGTTTATGATGTTAATTGGTTTTAAAAGTATTATTATATTTTTTTATCATTTATTCCAATTTTGGTAACTGGATTTAATTTCACATTGAAATACAATAATGCCTCGGATTTCTCTGTATATTATTTCAGTCTTATATGGGAATTATTTCGAGAATAGGCTCTGAGACGGCGTGCAGTTCTGAGGCCCAGTGAGCCCGGAACAAAAGTTTGAATTTAATTAAATAATTAAATTATGTGTGCATATATTTTTCCAGAAAAAGTGGAATAACTCATGAACGGGTGTTCAAAACAAAAATCTCAGGGCACCGTTGCATTTAGAGCAGCGAGTATCCCTTAGGCGAGACCTAACATCGGCTGGCATAGGACGGTGGTGAAATCTAGCTTTTGGAAATAATTTTAATAAAATATTTAATAAAAATATTTTATTAAATATTTCTGCAGTGAAATCTTTATAATCTTTAATTAATGATTTTGCAGGGGATCAGGGTTACAGATCTCATAACCCTGAATTTCTCCCGGAGGATCTGGAAGTCTCTGGAGGAAACCCCCAACGCGGCGACGATGTTCTTGACGAGTTTCTCCAGCGATGATGATGTGGCGACCAGATCATTTTCAATGAACATCATGGATCTAGGTAGGGTGTTTGATCACTTTGTGGTTTCTTTCCTATTCTTGATTTCCACGACGGACGCAGACCAATAAATGAACAGATTGGCCTGGAGATAGATCATTATGCGGGATGGGTTATCTGCAGGATCTTTGGGGATTTATTCTGAAGGTTATTTTGGTTTTGTTTAGACTTATAATGGTGACGAACCAAGATCAACACGAACATCAATCGAGGTTCATCCCTCCTGATTTGTTGTTCCTCTCTTCCCCGATTTCTCACGTTCTTCATGTGCGTTCTACGCATTCTTCACGGAGATATGAAAGATGGATCATTGTGTGATGCCACAATCCTAAATTGAAGATCTGGAATCGGGAAAACCCCATGTAAGTGCGACTGTAGTGGTGATGGACGGATTGAAGTGGATCAAAAGATATCGTTCTTCGAACGATTTCCGCATGGGTGAACGGAATCGTATTTCGGAGCCGATCGAAGGCCCAAAACCCATGGATTCGGCATCAAGAAAATGAGGCGACCTGAGATCTTGAGTTTTGTGGAAAACAGATGATAGATTGTGAATCCAGAGGTTCGTACAAGCTGTGAGGAAGAAGGCAGCAATTCTAGATAAATCCCTACTACACGACGTGTAGTATAGGCTACACGGCATGTGTTCTTCGGCGGACCACCTGGCGTGTAATTCAAAAGTACACAGACACGGTTTGGGTACATGGCCAAGGACACGGCATGTATACCCTTCCCCTGCTAGACCCGGCCAAATACACGGGATACCCCGTGTACTGGTACACGGGCAGGGCGACACAGGTTTAGGCCGTGTACGGGCACGTGGCCAGTGTACACAGAGCGAACCTCAGACACTCGGACACGGCGTGTAATCCTTCTACAGACCATGTAGTTACTATTTATATGACAATCCTAGAGACCCAGGCCGTTTACACGGGCAGTACCTGAAGTCAAGGAACACGACGTGTGATCCTTCTATATGTTGTGTAGTCTAGTTTTATACACCTTGGCTAGAGACACAGGGTCGTTTAAACGGGCAGTACCCGAATTCAAGGAACACGACATGTGATCCCACTACATGACATGTAACCTATTTATAAATGTATTGGGCCAGTTTTCTTCTATGACTTGGACTATTTTCATTAGGGTTCATCCCCTTGGTCTTTCCCCTGATGATTTCCGGTATCATTTCCTACACACAGGAGTATGATCCCTTCAGTAGGACTTCCTGAATAGAGTTGTTGGAATCCCCTCTGTGAGACTTAGAGCCAGATCCTCTATTCCTTTGTGGTACCCTAGGTAGAGTTTCTTGGTATCAATGTGACCAACTTTACTCGGGCGTCGATCCTCTACTTAGCAGGTTAGTTCAGACTGAGTTGTTGGAATCACCCCATAGCTACTGGTTGTTATCCTCATCTGAAGCATCACATATCTTTCTTTAGTACTCATGGAGTGAGTTCTCCCAGAATGAGTGCATCGTATCTCTCTCTATAGAGTTAGGAGTATGTTCTTCCGATTACGTGTTTAGTGGAATATTCAAGCTGGATCTTAGTGGTGGCTTCACAATAGTCAATCATATGAGTATATCGGGATATTCTTGTTATATGTTCTGTAATCATATACTATATAGAGCTGACTGTATCATTCCTTTTTGGTATTTTCTTTGTTGTATTCCTTTGTGGTTTTTGGGGTGTCCTACTAGGTATTGTTATACTCACCTCTACAAGGGCTTTTCCCGCACGTGTTGTGTCTTGTATAGAGGAGCGAGCCTTTGATAGGATTCTAGGAGGACCCGGACCGAATGGTGTTTAGTGAGATCAAGCAGGCCGAGGTGTTTTCCTATGAATACGGATTGTAGTTTGAGTACATTTATTTACAGGTTGGAATTTTTTGTAGACTTTCTTTTGGTGGGCTTCTACTTTTGGCCCAGGGTTTTACATTACTATACTTTACTTTCCTGTCATACTCTCTTGGTTGAAATTTTTAGTGTATGCATGCATTTCCTTTTTTAGTAGTTTTTACCTTTCAACTTTGTGGTCTTGGAGATGTGTGTGCGTGTGTGTGTGTACAGGTTTATAGGCAATGCCTCCCATGTTAGTGGCATGCCTACTCAGTGCTAGTCACCAGCCCCTGGCGTATTGGAGGCGGGCTTGGGGAGTTACGGAACAAGCCCCACTAGGACGGGTTGTGAAAGAGTGGTATCAGAGGTGTTCGGTTCTACCATAGGACCGAGAGTCTGTGAGTTGGTTTGGGGAAACAGTGTTAAGTGTTTCGAGTTCGGCTTTCAGGCCTGGGACCCCAGTGTTGGTACGGGAAACTGACGTATCCATACACCAGGACTATGATAACTTGTCTTTCGATTCGGAACATGATAACACTAGTTGTAGGGGAAAATAATGGTACATGCATTATATAGGAATGGGTTGTGTTTTCCATGTCCTTCTTGTGTCAGCTATCCAGATATACTCACTGACTGTGATACATATTGTTTCTTTACATGATGGCTCTGCGACGCGCAACCGCTAGGATCCAGCAGTTCGATCACGAGGATGACCCCCTCAGTGATGAAGCTTCGATAAAGGGACCAAATCCACTAGTTTTACCTTCGGGTGGGGTGCCAGTTATTCCACCACCTGTAGAGAAGTGTTTAGTGCCTACTGTACCTGTAGAGGAGGAGCGCAGGCTAAGCGTACTCTACAAGTTTCAGAGATAGAGACCTCTCAGGTTTTGAGGCAAGCCTGACCCTCAGGCGGTTGAGGACTGGCTTGAGGTAGTGGCTATAGTCTTCCATTTGGTCAGGACACCAGCAGACCAGATGGTGATCTTGGCAGTGAGCCTTTGGCAGGGCTCAACAGGGCAATGGTGGAGTTTGGTTATCCATACTCATGATGAGGTGACTCTTTCATGGTTGGAGTTTGAGCATCACTTCAGGGAGGAGTTTTCACCGATTACCCTAAGAGTAGTACGTATATAGGAGCTTATTCAGCTCCAGCAGGGAACCATGAAGGTGCATGACTATTCATCGAGGTTTACCGACCTCTCACAGTACTCGATGGATTTGGTCAGGGATTAGTACTTTAGAGCTCGGACTTTTGAGTAGAGCTTGAGCAGAGACATCCGATCTAGAATTATCCCTATGAGCATTCCTACTTATGCTGGGGTGCTTGAGTGGGATTTGGTGGTGGATAGCTTCTTGGCAGAGCAGAGACAGCCAGTATTTGTTAGTAGTGAGCAAGCTGGAGAAGAGACCTCAGCAGAAGGGAGCTGACGTCAGGGACCCAGGCATGAGAGGCGTTTCCAAAGGAGATCCCAAGACAAAGGATCTGCCGTACATGGTTCTCAGGGCACATCCAGCCAGCCTCGAGAGAGGCGATGCTACTCATGTGATGGGAGGGGACATATTGCTCTAGATTTTCCGACCCACCATACTACTGACATGAGATCAGTGGATGGACCACCAAGGCAGAGGCAACGTGTGGAGTAGATAGATCTGTGGGGCGGCAGACGTGGTAGAGGAGTTGGGAGAGCAGTTGGAGGTGGTCGATGTTTTGACCCTTTACCACCACCACCCCTAGGAGGTCCTCCCCAGGATTAGGGAGCTGGTGTACAATGGCAGGGATAGCTACAAGAAGCTGAGGCTTATGACCCAGGTACTCCTGGAATGATTAGAGGTACAATCTCTGTCTTTTCTACATTGGATGTCCTACTGATAGACATAGGTGCTAGTCATTCTTTTCTAACTTCTTATCTTGTTGGAGACCTTGAGATTCCAGTTGAGCCGTTGACTCGAACCTTACGCTTAGAAACACCGACTGGAGAAGATTTAGAGATCACACACCATTGCAGACAGTTTCACCTTACCCTTGGGGGTGAGAGTTTCGGTTTGAACCTCTTCGTGGTAGTGTCGAGGCCTTACAATGTCATTCTTGGTATGCATTGTCTATCCACAGTTCATGCCCAGATTGAATGCTTTAGGTGAAGGGTGCGGTGTGTCCGCTGTGATGGAATGAGGTTCTCCTTCGTCGGTGAAAAGGAGACCCAGGCAGCGCAGGATGGACTCGTGCGTAGGAAGGTACAAACGATTTCAAATCAGTTGGATAGCCTAGCCCTTGGCGCAGTAGATGTTACAAGTTTCCATTTTCCAGTAGTAGTGGCTGAGTACGGGGATGTCTTTCCAAAGGATATCCCTGGATTACCTCCTGGTCGGGAGATAGATTTCTGCATAGAGTTGTAACCCGGGATGACACCGATATCAGCATCAGCATATTATATGGATCCTGTAGAGCTTCATGAGCTGAAAGTGCAGCTGGAAGACTTACAGAGGAAGGGATTTGTGAGACCTAGTGTTTCACCCTGGGCGGCCCCAGTGTTTTTTTCCATGAAGTTAGATGGGGGAATGAGGTTGTGCGTGGATTACTAGTTCTTGAATCAGGCGACCGTAAAAAACCGGTATCCACTATGGAGGATCGATGACCTCTTCAACCAGTTAAGAGGGGAACAATGGTTCTCGAAGATTTATTTACAATTAGGCTATCACCAGTTGTGATTACGAGATGAGGATATACCGAATACGACTTTTAGATGTTGCTATGGTCACTATGAGTACTTGGTGATTCCCTTTGGCGTGATGAATGCCCCGACAGTGTTTATGGGACTCATGAACCGGATCTTTCATCCCTATCCAGATTGATTTGTGGTGGTCTTCATCAATGATATCCTTGTATACTCTGCGTCTGAGGAGGAGCACGTGAGGCACCTAAGGATGGTTCTGGACACACTCTAAGAGCACCAGTTGTACGGGAAACTCTCGAAGTGTCAATTCTGGAAACAGGAGGTCCTCTTTATAGGACACGTTATCTTAGCAGATGGCATAGTAGTGGACCCAGCCAAGGTAGGGGCAGTGTAAGAATGGGAGCCACCCCGAAGCGTGACGGAGGTGTGGAGTTTCCTTGGGTTGGAAGGATACTATCGGAGATTCATTCCTGATTTCTACAGGATTTCAGCATCCATGACATCTTTGACCCAAAAGGGGAAGCCTTTTGTGTGGACCGAGAGATACCTGCAGGCTTTTCAGCAGTTGAGAAAGAATCTGACGAGCACCCTGATCTTGAGACTACCAGAACAGGGTGTCGAGTACGTAGTGTTCTGTGATGCATCAGGGGCTGGGCTTGGTTGTGTCCTAATGTAGAGGCAAGCAGCGATTGCCTATGGCTCACGTCAGTTGAGGCCACACGAGCAGAACTACGCGACCCATGATCTTGAGTTGGCAGCAGTTCGCATTGAAGATATGGTGGAACTACCTGATGGGCGAGCGGTTTATCATCTGCTCTGATAATAAGAGTCTCAGATATATCTTTTCTCAGAAGGATCTGAATTTGAGACAGAGGCAGTGGCTTGAGTTCCTCCAGGATTATGACTTTGAGATCATTTATACTCCTGGGATGGGGAGTGTTGTGGCAGATTCTCTAAGTAGGAAATCCAGTTCACAGTTGCTGGATAAGGTGACGAGGAAGTTGGCCTCTTTACAGTTATCATTTGTATATAGTAATGAGGGAGATTACCTCAGTCTATGGTTGTTACCCCTCCACTCTTATAGCAATTTAGGGAAGCACAACTCGAGGATTATAGCAGTGATACTCTACATGCTCAGATATCCGTAGGTGATGCTGCTGATGGATATTCAAAAGGTGGGGAGCACATTTTTCTTTTAAGAGGGCGTACAGTAGTACCAGTGACGTTGTGGGAGGAGGTTCTGAGGGAGTTCTATAAATCTCCTTTGGCGGTGCATCTAGGCATGGATAAGATGTACCAGGACCTCCGACGTCAGTTCTGGTGGCCAAGAATGAAGAAGATTGTGGAAGAGTTTGTTTCTCGGTGCCTTACTTGTAAGCAAGTAAAGGCTAAGCACCAGGTTCCAGTAGGTTCGACTCAGCCCCTTGAGGTGCCAGAGTGGAAGTGGGAAGGGATATCCATGGATTTCGTGAAATGTTTTCCATGTACATCCAGGGGACATGATTCCATCTGGGTGATCGTTGACTGGATCACCAAGTCGGCCCACTTCCTAGCCATATGGGAGAAAAGTTCAGCAAAGATCTTGGGACGTCTCTACGTGCAGGAGATAGTTCAACTTCATGGAGTTCCATCAACGATTGTCTCAGATCGTGATGCTCATTTCCCATCCCGTTTGTTAAAGGCATTACATGTAGCTTGTGGGACTCAGTTATGCTTGAGCACAACGTTTCATCCTCAGACTGATGGTCAGATAGAGTGGACCATCCAAATTCTAGAGGATATGCTACGATCTTGCATACTTGACTTCGGTCGTAGCTGGGAGGATCACCTACCACTATTGGAATTTTCTTATAACAACAATTATCATTCCACTATTGGTATGGCACCGTTCGAGGATTTTTACGGGCGACCTTTTAGGTCACCACTTTGTTGGACTGACCCAGGAGTGTTAGTACTCATGGGCCCATAGATGGTGCGAGCTATTATAGGGAAGGTGCAGGTCATCCAGAAGCAGATAAGGACTGCACAGAGTCGGAAAAAGTCTTATGCCGAGAGGAGACAGAGGCCCTTGGAGTTCAAGGAGGGAGACCATGTGTTCCTCAGAGTCTCACCTCGACAGGGATTGTGAATATTTGGTCGTGGCGGAAAGCTATCTCCGAGGTTCATCGGCCCTTTTCAGATTCTGAGTAGAGTTGGCGAGGTGGCATACTGCTTGGTTCAACCTCCTCAGATGGACCGGTTACACAGCATCTTCCATGTGTCACAGCTGTAAAGGTATGTGCATGATCCATCACACGTTATCAACTGGGGTGATATAGATATCGATGATAGAGCAACCTTTGTTGAGTACCCAGTGGAGCTCAAGGATCGGCAGGAGAAGATCCTTTTTGGGTGATATATTCCCTTTGTACATGTCCGGTGGAAGCACGAGAATCTTCAGGAGAGCACGTGGGAGTAGGAGTCTTAGATCCGTGCGCAGTACCCAAATATTTATGAGTTGCCTTTGTTTTGGATTTTCGGGGACGTAATGCCCTATGGTGGGGAGGATGTAATGTCTCGGATTTTTTCATATATTATTTCAGTCTTATATGGGAATTATTTCAAGACCAGGCTCTAAGACGACATGCAGTTCTAAGGCCCAGTGATCCCGGAACAAAAGTTTGAATTTAATTAAATAATTAAATTATTTGCACGTATAGTTTTCCTAAAAAAGTGGAATAACTCCTGAACGGTTGCTAGGAACAGAAATATGAGGGCACCGTTGCGTTCAGAGTAGTGATTTTTCCTTAGGCGGGACCTAACATCAAATGGCATAGGTCGGTGGTGAAATCTATCTTTTGGACGTAACCATAAAAAAATATTTAATAGAAAAAATTTATTAAATCTTTCTGCAGAAAAATATTTTTAATATTTAAGTAAATATTTCGCTGGGGATTATGGTTACAGATCTCATAACCCTGAATTTTCCATGGAGGCTCTAGAATGCTCTGGAGGAAACCCCTAATGTGGTGACGACGTTCTTGACGAGTTTTTCCAGCAACGATGACGCTGCGACCAGATCTTCGCCAACGAACGCCGCAGATCCAGGTAGAGCGTTTGATCTCTTTGTGGTTTCTTTATCGTTCTTGATTTCCACGATGGATATAGACCAACCAATGAACATATTGGCCTGCCGATTAATCGTTATGTTGTATGGTTTATCTATGGAATCTTTTTGAGATTTATTTTTGAAGGATATTTTGGTTTTGTTTAGCCTTCTATCGGTGACGAACCAAGATCGACATGAACATCGATTGAGGTTCGCCCCTCTCGATTTTTTGTTCCTTTCTTCCCCAATTTCTCGCGTTTTTCTTCTGCGTTCTACGCGTTCTTCACAGAGATATGAACTATTGATCATTTTTCATCTGTTGTGTGATGCAATGATCCAAAATTAAAGATCTGGCATCGGGAAAACCCTACGAAGGTGTGACTGCGGTGGTGACGGACATATCAAAGTGGATTGGAAGATATCATTCTTCAAACGATTTCTGCATGAGTGACCAAAATCGGATTCCGGAGCCGATAAATGGCCCAAAACCCACATATTTGGCATCATGGTGACGAGGCGACCTGAGATCTCGAGTTTTGTGGAAAATGGATGACAGATCGCGAATCTGGAGGTTTGGCCGAGGCACGAGGAAGAAGGTAGCGATTCTGGAGATATCCCGACTACACGACGTGTTGTATGGGCTACACGGAATTTGTTCATCGACGGACCACCTGGCGTGTACTCCAGGAGTACACGGACACGGGTTTGGTACATGGCCAAGGACACAGCGTGTATACCATTCCCCGGCCAGACCCAGCCAGATACACTAGATACCCCGTGTACTGGTACATGGGTAGGGCAACACGGGTTGAGGTCGTGTACGGGCACATGGCTAGCGTACATGGAGTGAATCCTGAACACTCGGAAACAGCGTGTAATCCTTCTACACGCCATGTAGTTACTATTTATATGACAATACTAGAGACCATGGTCGTTTACACGGGCAGTACCCGGAGTCATGAAACACGACATGTGATCCTTCTACATGCCTTTTAGTGTAGTTTTACACACCTGGGCTAGAGACACGGGTCGTTTACATGGGAAGTACCCGAAGTCAAGGAACACAGCCTGTAATCTCAGTACACACTGTGTAACCTATTTATACATGGCTTGGTCTAGTTTTCTTCTTTGACATGGACTAGATTCCTTAGGTTTCGTCCCCTTGGTCTTTCCCCTGAAGGTTTTCGGTATCATTTACTATGCACAGGAGTATGATCCCTTCAACAAGACTTCTTAAATAGAGTAGGGGGAATCCCCTCTATGATACATAGAGCTGAATTCTCTATTCCTTCAGGGTACCCTTGGTAGAGTTTCTTGGTATCGATGTAACCTACTTTACCCGGGCGTCGATCCTCTACTTAGCAGGTTAGTTCATACTGAGTTGTTGGAATCACCCCATAGCTACTGGTTGTGATCCTCATCTAACGCATCAAGTATCTTTCTTTAGTACTCATGGAGTGGTTTCGCCCAGAATGAGTGCATCGTATCTCTCTCTTTAGACTTAAGAGTATGTTCTCTCGATTACGTGATTAGTGGAATCTTCAAGCTGGATCTTAGTGGTGGATTCACGATAGTCGATCGTATGAGTATATCCGGATATTCTTATTATATTTTCTGTAAACATATACTGTGTAGAGATGATTGTATCATTCCTTTGTGGTATTTCCTTAGTTTTATTCCTTTGTGCTTTTCGGGGTGTCCTACTGGGTATTGTTATACTCACCCCTGCACGGGCTTTGCCCGCATCTGTCGTGTCTTGTGCAGACGAGCGAGACTATGATAAGATTCTAGGTGGACCAGGACTGGATGGTTCTTAGTGAGATCAGGCAGGCCGAGGTGTGTTCCTATGGCTACGGATTGCAGTTCGAGTACCATTCTATATAGGTTATACTTTGTTTCATACTTTCTTTTGGTGGGATTTTACTTTTGGTCTTGGGTTTCACATTACTGTACTTTACTTTCCTATCGTACTCTATTGGTTGGGATTTTTAGTGTATGCATGAATTTCAATTTTTATTAGTTTTTACCTTTCAGCTTTGTGGGCTTGGAGATGTGTGTGCGTGTGTGTACAAGTTTATCGGCAATGCCTCCCATGTTAGTGACATGACTACTCGGTGCTAGTCACCAGCCCCTGGACTATTGGAGGCGGGCTTGGGGGGTTTCGGCATGTGCCCCACTAGGATGGGTCCTGAAAAATACGATATAAATACACAATAATATTTTGATGGGTTTTACTAAAAAAAATCGTTTTCTTGATTTGACAACAGGAATTAATTTTAAATTAATTATTGTAAATTATGATTTTTGAATTTTAAAAAATGGATTATATATTTGGAATTAGTGTTTCAAAATTATTTAATAGGTTAATTTTTTGGATATTATGTATAGTAACTACGGTAATTTTTTTACCACATTTAAAGGAAAATCGGGTAAATTAGGGTAACAAACAAAATGAAAAAGATAATGAAATTACCGTAACATAAGAAAAAAACCAATTGGATGAATTAAAGTCAAAAAATATAACATAAGGGTTGGAATAGATTCTTTTAATGTACTTTTTCCATGAAAGTTATTTAATTATAATTAAAACAAAATAAAGTGACAACATGTCACTCTTTTATCTCTTATAAGTATAATAATTTTAATGTGGTGATAAACATGAAAAAAATTCAAAAATAAATAGTCCCCATATATTTAATTAAATTATACACATCATGTGAATTTATTTATAATTTTTATATATTAAATAATAAACCTAAATGTTGATACAAAAGTGATACAATAATTATTTTATTATGAGAAATATCAAATAAATAATATTATAAATAGTAAAATAAATATTATTTGAAATAATTTATTACATGAAAGATTTTTCTATGTGAATATGGGATCTTTTAATACCATTATGTTTTTTGATTTTATATTATATCTATTTTTGGATTTTATTTAAATTCAATAGAACTAATAGTGTAACAATTTATACTATTGATATTTTATTAAAATAATATATTATTAAATTATTTAAAATCATAAAAAAATTACATTTTAAAATTAGATATGTTAAGGTCTAAATGTTAATTAATTTTCAAATTATCCTAAATTTACCCAAAATATGTAAACTTAATAGCCTCTTAAAAATTTAAATGTTGTTACCTCAATAAAAATTAAAAGAGAGTAATTAATGGTAAACTAAAAAAAGATAAGGTTTGAAATAAAATATATACACGTAAAAAAAATATTAGATGAGATTATTTTGAAAAATAATCATCTTATCCTATAAATATATCACTTTCGAAATATTATAATTCAAAAATAAATTTATAATAAAATAATATTTCATGATTTTCCTAATGCGCCCCTCCCCCATCTTATAAAAGGCCACCACATCTACCCACTTACTCAAACCTCTCAAGACCCTTGGATCATCCAAATTATACTAAAATAAGATTCCAAAATCCCTCTAATCCTCCTAAAGGTCACACTTTGGGTAGAAGTCCATTATAAGGAGACCTTTTGTGGAAATCATAAGGAGATACTTAAAAGGTAGTTAATTGTTTTATCACCTCTTTAAAAGTTATTTTCTTATTCTACTTCTTGTTTTTATGGTTTTTCCAAAATAATGTAACAAATACAGTATATTATATATTCTTATATGTTATTATAAAATTGGTAGAACCTTATAACTCATTTTATCCATCCTACGAATAGCAATATCACCATTCATGCGTATGTACATCTTACTATCTCCACGTTGTGGTGTAATTTGTTAGTCAACAATACTTAATTTGGATGTGTATAATGATTAGTATATTGGATAAGAATAATTTATATAACAAGATAATTATTATTTATAATTAATATACAGTCCAATTCCATACCATTTATCCATTATGTGAATTATATCGTCACTCGTGCATATGTATGGTTTACCGTCTCAACGATGTGATGCGATTCATTCTAAATGATCTTCATTAAAACATGATCATATACATGATCATATACATGAATGGAATGAATAAATATGATATATAGTATACTAATAACATTATTTTAATGATATAACTATAACATAATTTGACTATCCTGAACATATCCGATGAAACATGCATAAAAACATAAAGCTATTAATATCCGAATAACGAGTAACAATGAAATGTTAATAAAAAACGAATGATAATATAATCATATAAGATATCATAAAAATGATTATTATTATGAAATAAGTGAATAAAATTATTTAAATCACTACATAGGAGGTTTAGATACATATAAAGGATATTAGACCTAAGGTAAGGGATAATTTTTCAATATAATTTTTATCTGAGATTGTTTATACGCAAGTATTTATAGGGGCATAGTTATCTTCCATTTCTGTGTTTTAAAAATATCATAAGATGTTCACAATTATTCTATGTATTTTTAATGTCATTTTTATCATTTTTTGAAATTTACTGCATGGTTGGGAAGGAATATTTTCTTTTGTTTACTATATGAGGTACTATTTGACTTCTCTGGAAAAATGGGAGGAGAATGTTTTTTTAACATATACATCAGGAAAATATTTTTACATATTCATAACACCTTATTTACATGAATATTCTTTTAAAACATTTTAAAAGTATTTTAATCTAAATTATTTTTTTTCAAAGTGCATAGGATTTTTAGAAATGAAAACTTTTTTCAAAAATAAAAGATATTATCCTCAAGAATAAAGTTCAAGTATTTTTTTCAAAATTATTTTCCATCTAATATGACGCTCTTTAAAAAGTGTTATGTTTCTATCCCTATTTTTATTATGAATTGTTTTTTTATGATGGAATGATGTTTAAGAAACCCATTTTATTTCGTTGGTTATTCGATGATGAATGATTTATCTTTTTTGTTGCACATGTAAGAATGATTTCATTATGAGATGGGTGAGACCTATATCTCAATATAATGAATTGAGTAAAGATATATATCTCATGAGATATAAATGATATCAACATCAGGAAAATCTAGTTCAGTAATACATGGCTATAATGGGTAGTATATCTGGTATAGTAATATAGGGTCGGAACGAAGAGTGAGCTCTGTTCAGTAATGGAGTATGTCCACTACGATGGTATTTCCTATAAGCCTTGGATAATATGGAATATATTTCAATGATTTTGTGTTTTCCACAAGTTCATGTTTTATGCCAATGCTATGTTATCATGTATAATGTTCCTTTTTGATTTATGCCTTATAAACTTATAAGATTTATTTCGTGACTCGTGATCTTTTTAGTCATAAGTTAGGATAATTTTTTTTACATTAATATGTTTATATATTAGTTTATTAACCTTACTGAGAATATAAGCTCACCCTTTCATACGTTTCCATTCCACAGGTTATAAATAAATCAATTAAGTAGGAGTGCTAAAGGGGAAGATCTTATTAGAAGATTTTAAAGATCTTTCACGAGTTAGAAAAATGTATTCCAAGTTTCCAAAGGCACTAAAATATTACTGTCGTAAAGCATGAATTTATAATATGTAATTAATATTAATATAAAAATTTATAATATTCATATATTTCATGCTTGGGTCATTATAGTTCGTATTGAAGGTTCCGGGCGCAGCGGAAGCGCGTGGGTGGATGTGCCCACTTGGCTTTTTGTCATTAGAAATGATCAATCCGGGATCAATACGACGATAAACGCCAGTCTCCATGGATCAAATCACAGAAAAAGACAAAGAAGATGGTTTTTCACAGAACCAAAAACAAGTATCGTTACAGGTTGATTATAATTAATTTAATTAATTATAAAGAAATACCTTTTGGGTGTTCTTTCTTCGTTGATGTTCTTCATCACGTTGTCGATGTGATCCGTCGTTGCGTCACAGAATCCAAGTGTAGACTCCCTCTAGCGGTGATCCACACGTGTACCTCGTATCTTTGGACGTCGCCAAAGGATTCTCTGGGTGCTAGCGTGGATAAGCCTTTGCTTGCGTTGTCTGCCTTAGATTGTCTTGATCCGATGGAAGAGGATCTCTCTCGGTCTTGAGAGCATTCTTGGAGGAATAGGTTCTTTCAGCCTTGAATGAATTCTCCAGAGATGTTGTGCACAACGATTCTCTTGTGTGTTGGAAAACAGTTGAGGTTGTGAGGATATTTATAATCGGGTGTGTGGGGTTATAGAGTTATGACAATAAATAAACGTGTTACGCGTTTTATTTATTTCATTGGCTCTTATTTAAAACCCCCCATGTTGAATAAATAATTCCTTGACATGCGGCCATGCTGATTATAATAAATATCATTTAAAAAAATATTATATCCTCAAAATCCCGACTGGAAAAACTACACGGCGTGTAATAATAAATACACGGCGTGTACTTGTTTTTCATTGAAAACTACATGGCGTGTACATTAAATGTACACGGCGTGTATATCTTGTTTTCATTTATTCATTTCCTTTCCAAAATAAATCTACACGGCGTGTACATTTAATAATACATGGTGTGTACTTGTTTTATTTTATTTTTACTCCATCATTTAAAACAACTTAGGCTTCCTTGAATAATTATTAAACCACGTACGGGAATAATCTTTATTCAACTTGAGATACTTGGATACACTTAGTGTGTGACCCTCTAGGCCTCTTTCTCGTTGGCATTAGGCAGGCTTGCCTAAAGTCCAAGATTACTGTCTAGCAACGGGTCAAGGCACCCAAGAGAAAGAAGTTGACGCCATATTGACGTATCACCTCATACGAACGCTTACTGTATAATTTAATCCCTTTGTCTCGATATCTCATCAAGTAGGTTTCATGGCAGTGTCATAAACATATATGCTTGATCTGTCGTTCTTTGACTACCTGAAATAAACTCGTCGTTCACACCATGGCCATGGAATTTAATGCGACGGTTCTATTTTAATCAAAGGGCTGAGATATCAACTTCCATAAATGGAAGGGACAAATCCTTCCTTGACTTATCTATTAACAACATGTCACTCATGACGCACCCAACGTACCCTACTTCCCGCCAACTGTCTGCGCGACGGTTTTCGTCAGTAAATCTAAGTGCACGAGTCATGACATGAGTTAATGATAATCTTCTAGTCTAAGGACCATTACACACACTCGTAGATAGAAATGTCCGATGACACCAAAACATGCAGATTTGATATTGGCGGGTTTGTTCTCATAATATCCCATCTTGGAGATTACCAAGTGAGAACTCCATTAGAGAGAGTCTCATCTTCTTACGAGTACTCACACATGACGGTCTGTATACTATGTGTCCTATCATAGTATGTCATCCAACTGCAGAACTTTATTTAAGAATATTGTTATAGCATTTCAAGGTTCTCATCACAGCGGGGATCTACTATGACCTTATTAATGCAACAAATATTCAAAGACATTATTATATTATAGTCATGCAGAACAATGAACAATATATAATAAGTGAACATTCGTGTAATCGAAGTTCAAAACAGTTGGTTCTGAGGACACCAACCCTTACAAACTCCCACTTGGACTAGATCCAACTGCCTACAACTTTTAGTCCTCTAGACCTCACATGATGATCATGTTTCTGCTGAGTCAAGGCTTTAGTCAATGGGTTCGCCATGTTGTCTTTCGTGGAAATACTGCTCATTGCAACTTCACCTCTCTGAGAAAAATCCCTCAAGAGATGATACTTCTGAAGTATGTACTTTGTCCGCTGATGTGACCTTGGCTCTTTTGCAAGTGCCACCACTGTAGTATTATCACAATAGAGTGTGATAGGATCTTTACTGCTCGGTACTACATCCATCTATTGGACGAAGTTTCGCATCCATACTACTTCTTTAGCTGCCTCAGAAGCTGTGATATACTCGGACTCTGGTATAGAATCTGCCACCACACTTTTCTTTGAGCTCTTCCAGCTCACTGCACCTCCATTCAAACTGAAGATGTATCCAGTCTGCGACTTCATGTCATCATGATCAGTCTAGAAACTAGAATCTACATGTCTTCTGATGACTAGTTCCTCATCTGCTCCATAAACCAGGAACATATCCTTAGTACGCCTCAAATACTTAAGGATAGTCTTGACTGTCATCCAATGGTGGTCTCCTGGATCATCTTTATATCTGCCCACCGCACTTAATGCATAAGAAACATCTAGCCTCGTACATAGCATAGCATACATGACTGACCCAATTGCGGATGCGTAAGGGATCCTTGCCATCCTCTTTCTTTCCTCATGTGTCTGAGGACACATTTTCTTAGAAAGATGAATGCCATGTGACATTGGAAACAATCCCCTCTTGGACTTTTCCATACTGAATCTCTTCAGTATCTTGTCAATGTATGTACTTTTACTCAGGCCCAACATTATCTTGGATCTATCATGATGGATCTTGATCCCAAGAGTATATGTCGCCTCGCCCAAGTCTTTCATGGAGAAGCATTTATGCAACCATGCCTTAACTGACTGTAAGACAGGTACTTCGTTTCCAATTAGTAATATTTCATCAACATATACTATTAGGAAAACAACTACACTTCCACTAAACCTCTTGTAGACACAAGGCTCACATTCATTCTTAACAAAGCCAAATTTCATTATAGCTTCATCAAAACGAATGTTCCATGATCTTGATGCTTTCTTTAATACATAAATGGATTTCTGCAACTTGCATACCTTGTTGGCATCCTTTGGAGTCACAAACCCTTCAGGTTGTGTCATGTAGACATCTTCCTGGAGGTTCCCGTTAAGGAAATATGTTTTGACATCCATTTTCCAAATTTCATAGTCATGGTAAGCAGCAATGGCCAATAGGATTCTGATGGATTTCAGCATCGCAACCAGTGAAAAGGATTCATCATAGTCAATTCCTTGAAGTTGTCTAAAACCTTTTGAAACCAGTCATGCCTTATAGGTGCTGACTTGCCCCTATATGTCCATTTTCTTCTTGAATACCCATTTATTACCAATAGGCTTTACATCAACAGAAGGATCTACCAAAATCTAGACTTGGTTTTGGTACATGGAATCCATTTCAGAATTCATGGCTTCTTTCTACTTGGAAACGTCTGTGCCTTCAACTGCTTCCTTGTAGGTAAGAGGATCATCATTGTCAACCAATAATGTGTCACCATCCTTGGTGACAAGAAAACCATATCATTCTGGTTCTCTGACCTCTCTCGTGCTCCTACGCAATTCTTGTGTCTCTCGAATAGATTGTTATTCCACAAGGCTTTGTGGAATCTGTTCTTGTACCAACTCATATGTATCTTGAGCCTCGACTTCATCAAAGTCTATCTCGCTCCCACTATCTCTTTTGGAGATGTTCTCCCTCTCAAGGAATATGGCGTGTCTTTCCACTGTAACCTTTTTGTCTGAGGGGTTGTATAGGTAATATCCACTTGTTTCTTTGGAATATGCTATAAAGATACACTTTGTGCCTCGGGGTGCAAGTTTATTACCTGAAGAGGACTTAACAAATGCTTCGCTACCCCCCACATGTAAATTCAATAACATGGCTTTTCGTTCACTCCATAACTCGTATGGAATACCATTTATCAATTTAGTTGGTACTTGGTTTAGTATGTGCACTGCTGTTTGTAATGCATATCCTCAAAAGGATAATGGAAGACTCGCATGACTCATCATTGATCTCACCATGTCCAATAGGGTGTGGTTCCTCCTTTCGCTTACACCATTCCACTGCGGTGTGTAAGGAGGAGTGAGTTGAGATAGAATCTCAAACTCCCATAATAAATCAATGATGTACTGATTAAGATATTATCCTCCTCTGTCTGAACGAAGTTTCTTAATCTTCTTAACAAGATGGTTCTCAACTTTATTCTTGTATTCTTTGAACCGATCAAAAGAATCTGACTTATACCTCATTAAATAGATATATCCATATCTACTAAAATCATCAGTAAAAGTTATGAAGTATGAGAAACCACCCCTTGCATCAATTGGAAATGGTCCACACACATCTGTGTGAACTAATTCTAGAAGCTCTTTAGCTCTTTCACTTTTCCCACTAAATGGGGCTTTGGTCATTTTTCCTTGTAGACACGCATGACATAAACCAAGTGGTTTTAGTTCGAAAGAATCTAAATATCCATCTTGATGTGATTTTGTCAAACGCTTCTCATTGACATGACCTAGCCGGTGATTCCAAAGTTGGGTGTGGTATGATTCATGTGAATTAACTTTGTTATCGATCGCCATTACTTGGTTTGTGTAGTCTAACACATAATGGTCGTTATATAAATGTGCCCTACCAAAAAATTTTTTATCTTTATAAAAATAGCAACATCTACTTCCAAACATGAAGATGAATCCATCAGTATCTAATCTGGATACTGAAATAATGTTTTTGGTTACAGAGGGTACATAATAACATCCTTTCAAAACCAAGACCATCCCCGTAGGCAATGTGAAGTGGTAGTCCCCGATAGCTACAGCAGCAAGTCTAGCTCCGTTGGCTACTCGTAGATCTACCTCCCCTCGATCAATCTTCCTGAATCTACTTGGTTCTTGTATTTGGATACATATGTGGGCACCACAAGCAGTATCTAATACCCAATTAGTAGAAACAGATAGATTGCATTCGATAACAAACGCACTTGAAGCTTCCCCTTGCTTCCTTGGATGGGTGCAATTTTTCTTCCAGTGGCCCTTCTTTCCACATGAAAAACAAACAACATCATGTTCCTTTGACTCCCCTTTGATCTTCCTTCTCTTGGAAGTCCTTGAAGAAGCTTTGGGCTTAAAGCTATTCACCTTCCCTTTCCTTTTATTCACCATGAGGAAAGAAGGCTTTTCATGCTTCATGTCAGTGTCCACTTGGTGAATGAAGATGATAAGATCATACAAAGACTTCTCAATGTTGTTCATATTGAAGTTCACAACAAAGTTTGAGAATCTCTAGAGGAGTGATGTAAGAATGAGATCGGTACCTAGTTATTCGGGGAGTTTAAACCGTAGAACCTCCAAGCGCTCAATGTAGCCAATGAGCTTGACTACATGAGGCCTGGCTGGGGCACCCTCACCAAGCTTTCTCTGAAATAGATCCTTGGAGATCTCAAAGCTTTCCTGTCATTATCTCTCCTGGTATAGACCACAAAGATGCTCGAGCATGCTATAGGAATCCATGTCTTCATGAGACTTCATGAGCTCAATAGACATTGATGATAGCATGAAACATTGAACGTTGAGTGCATAGTTCAAATGTTGATCATAGACTAGGAAATCTTCAACACTCTCCCCTGTGGAAGGGGAATCAGAAAGTGAGGACTCCAGCACATAAAACTTTCGTTCATGGCATAGGACAACCCAAAGGCGCCAAAACCATTCCTGAAAGTTACAGCCAGTGAGGATGTTGTCTTTATCCAGAATTGATCGCAGATAAAAAGTGGTTCACGAGTTTGTCATCTTGATTCTACAATTTAAAAGAGCAGATTTATTAGTACTTTATTGATTACATTTTTATGAGAAATAATAAATTAATTAAGTCTCCCACTATTTTATCAAGTCTCAATGGCCCTAACCATTGAACTCGAAATGTCCAGTTGCTTTTACATTCTAGTGGCAAGGATCCATATTCCCCTTCGCATAACCCCAACATGGGTTGGTCAAGCTATTTGAAGGTATTTAGGTAGGCAGGTCTTTTCCAACTGTGAGCTTATACTTCCTTGATCTATTGAGTGGACTCCCCAATCCTGAAATCCTGACTTGGATTTCCTCAACTCTTGCCTCCAATATTACATCAAGTCTAGAAAGGGATACTTCTCTTGATGTAATATGGTTAAGTCAACCCAAAACCTTTCATAAGGGATTCCTTTATAAAAGTAAGTGTCCCAACAAGGGTTGGTCAGACACATATTTTTATTGAGTCTTGCGCTTAATCAAGTAACGGAAGGTTTGGTGTGACTTAATATGGTATTTGAGGGATTTTATTCTTTATGCGTATTTTTTCATTATCACATGCCTGTTAATATTACGTGATGCTTTCTTTAGTGATTAACCATGTTCTGATAATGTTTACATATAGTCCAGTTTTTATTTTATTCCATATTTGCATGCTTGTTCATTAATTATGTGATCGCAACAACACATACATAATAAATAAACCATGAAATCAGACAGAAATAAAATAAGATGGCATGATCATGAGATTCTATTTGTTTAGCTCATCTAGCAGTTTTGATAAGCTAACCCTGACCTAGGGAAAACACCTTGAACCTGATGGTTCATGTTTTACAGATCCCACCTGTCCACCTTTGTATCTTCTTGAGTCGGTTTCGCCCCGGCTTTGGGATTTGAACCGTCTCCTCTTGCTTGGGAGATCCTCCATTACATGGGTTTACATTAAAGAAACCATGGGCATGTAGGCCCTAAATTTTATTGGACGAAGGCTCGCAGGACAAAAAATTTAAATTAAATAAATTTAAATGAAACCATACACATACAAAGGGTCTTTGGTCTAGCTCATGATCATCCATAGTATGCAATGAGATTTACGCATATTTAGAATTCAAATTCTTTTAATCGTTCTTTTATTTAAGATAATACGCGCTCGAATTCAATTAATTATGATCTTATAATTAATCAATTCTTTTTCATAAATTCCTTTCTGAATTTCCTTGATATTATTCTCATCCATATTCCTTGTACGGGTCTTTGTACATTAGAGGAAACCTAGTGAAATTCAATTTCTGGAAAGTACACGGTGTGTAGTTTATAATTACACGGCGTGTATTTTTCTTTTCACCCTTTATCCAAAGTACACGCTGGGGATTTGGTGTGTTTTCTGTACTTTGGAAATTTTGGAGTACACGGCGTGTAGATGAATCATACACGGCGTGTACTTCCTTGTTACGTGGTAACCGGCCTGGCGATCCCGTGTACGCGGTACACAGCATATCTTTGTACACGGTTTCACCTGGGCCGGAACGGAATACACGACATGTTGCTCCAACATACACGCCGTGTATTCCGGTTTCCACATGCCATTCAATTCTGGTCAACACGGCGTGATTAAAACTTAGGCATAATCAATTCACATGGCGTGGTTTGGCGGACCAGTGCTGGTTCGTTGAACCTAAGTACACGGCGTGTAGTTTTAATTACACACCGTGTAATCCCGTGTTGTACAGACAGAAATAGAAACTCCTCCAGATGAATTCCTCATTTTTATTTTAATCAAAATCAAAATTAAAAAGTTGTTTCTGTGATATGAATCGAGAAATGAAGGGGGGAGAATAGATCTCATTTATTCATATTAATAGAACGATATATTTTGAATTGAATCAAATATAAATGCGTAAATTATCAACAAAAATTAAATAACTATAATCAACATTGTAACCTCACTCTGATACCATTTGAAGGTTCCGAGCGCAGTGAAAGCGCATGGGTGGATGTGCCCACTTGGCTTTTTGTCATTAGCAATGATCAATCTGGGATCAATACAACGATAAACGCCAGTCTCCATGGATCGAATCATAGAAAAAAATAAAGAAGATGGTTTGTCCCGTAACCACAAACAAGCATCATTACAGGTTGATTATAATTAATTTAATTAATTATAAAGAAATAACTTTTGGGTGTTCTTTCTTCATTGATGTTCTTGATCACGTTGTCGATGTGATCCATCGTTGCGTCGCAGAAGCCATGTGTAGACACCCTCTAGTGGTGATCCACATGTGTACCTCGTATCTCTGGACGTCGCCAAAGGATTCTCTAGGTGCTAGCATGGAGAATCCTTTGCTTGCGTTGTCCTCCTTAGATCGTCTTGATCTGATGGAAGAGGATCTCTCTCAGTCTTGAGATCGTTCGTGGAGGAAGAGGTTCTTTTGGCCTTGAAATAATTATCTAGAGATGTTGTGCACAACGATTCTCTTGTGTGTTGGAAAAGAGTTGGGGTTGTGAGGATATTTATAATTGGGTGTGTGGGGTTATAGAGTTATGACAATAAATATACGTGTTACGTGTTTTATTTATTTCATTGACTCTTATTTAAAACCCCCATGTCGAATAAATAATTCCTTCACATGCGTCCACGCTGATTATAATAAATATCATTTAAAACAATATTATATCCTCAAAATCCCGACTGGAAAAACTACACGACGTGTAATAATAAATACATGGCATGTACTTGTTTTTCATTGAAAACTACACGGCGTGTACATTAAATGTACATAGCGTGTATATCTTTTTTTCATTTATTCATTTCCTTTCCAAAATAAAACTACATGGCGTGTACATTAAATAATACATGGCATGTACTTGTTTTATTTTATTTTTCCTCCATCATTTAAAACAACTTAGGCTTCCTTGAATAATTATTAAACCCCGTACGGGAATAATATTTATTCAAATTGAGATACTTGGATACACTTAGTGTGTGACCCTCTAGGACTCTTTCTCGTTGGCATTAGGCAGGCTTGCCTAAAGTCCAAGATTAATGTCTAGTAACGGTTCAAGGCACCCAATAGAAAGAAGTTGACGCTGTATTGACGTATCACCTCATACGAATTCTTACTGTGTAATTTAATCCCTTTGTCTCGATATATCATCAAGCAGGTTTCATGGAAGTGTCATAAACCTATATGCTTGATCCTTCATTATTTGACTACCTGAAATAAACTCGTCGTTCACACCATGTCCAGGGAATTTAATGCGACAGTTCTATTTTAATCAAAGGGCCGAGATATCAACTTCCATAAATGGAAGGGAAAATCCTTCCTCGACTTATCTATTAACAACATGTCACTCGTGACGCACCCAAAGTACCCTACTTCCTGCCAACTATCTGTGTGATGGTTTTCGTCAGTAAATCTAAGTGAGTGAGTCATGACATGATTTAATGATAATCTTCCAGTCAAAGGACCATTACACACGCTCATAGATAGCAATGTCTGATGACACCAAGACATGCAGAATTTCTATTGGTGGGTTTGTTCTCATAATCTCCAATCTTGGAGATTACCAAGTGTGAACTTCATGAGAGAGTCTTGTCTTCTTACGAGTACTCGCACATGATGGTCTATATACTATGTGTCCTATCATAGTATGTCATCCTACCACAGAACGTTATTTAAGAATATTGTTATAGAATTTCATGGTTCTCATCATAGCGGGGATCTACTATGACCTTATTAATGCAACAAATATTCCAGGACATTATTATATTATACTCATGCATAAAAATGAACAATATATAATAAGTGAACATTCATGTAATCAAAGTACAAAATAGTTGGTTCTGAGGACACCAACCCTTACAGGTATATGAGGAAATTTTTTGTCAACCTTTGGACACTAGGATGAAAAACCTTTAGTGATATCCCAATTGATATTTCTAAGGTATTTCTCTAGGATATGTATAATTATAGTTAACAATCATAGAATTGTGGTAATTATCATGAATATACTTGGATTAAACCAAAGATGCTAGAGATTGGAAACACAGTCCTTTGATTATGTTGTTTTTATAGTATGAATTTTCTTCTCACACTATTCTTTTTGGGTTTTAGACAATGGATGGAACCCAAATGAACAATGTTAAAGATCAATGAAATGGGAAATGCAACAATTTTCCTTCTGAACAAACATATCATATGTGAGATGGAATTCAAAATCGTATATCTGTACAATAACAAGTTATGAATAATTCTGGACATTCAAATGAGGAGAGAATGTAACAACATTATATTGAGTCCTTTATGAGGAAACATCCACCTTATTTATGTGGGTATTCTAATCCAATTTTTGGTGAAAAATGGATTTTTACCATTGATGATACGTTTTCCATCCTACGCTTTTCAAAACATGAAAAACTCTTTTGGTTATTTATCATTTAGAAGGTGTAGCAGGCCTGAAGTGTACTCAAATTAAGAATACAAGGTGACAAGATGAAATTGAATCCATTGAATGGAACAAGTTAAAGAACATATTTTTTAGTAAGTTATTTCCTCATATTCTTCAAACTAAAATGGAAAAGGGGTTATTTGATCTTAGGGAAAATGATGATGAATACTTTGGTACATAGAAGGAAAATAAAACAAGACATGAAAGGTATGATTTTTTATTTAGCATCCAACTAGAATGTAATGTTGATCGATTATTCCGTGTCTCAAAACTAAGTATTTGGAGGGTGTTACCTATAATAGACTTTATTTTCTATGATGAGATAGTGGGTTTTTCTATCAAGGTAGAAATGATTTTTGGTGTTACATATCAATATCAGCGTTTTGATAAGAAATGAAATATGGGGTTCAAAGGAAAATCTCAAAACAATGTTGAAAAAAGATGAGTGTTTCCTTATGCTCAAAGTGTGAAAAAAAACATAGTGGAGGCTTTATAAAAGGGACTGTAAAATTTTTTATATTTTGAAAATAAGGTCACCAGGATTTTAAATGTATAAATAATGAGAAAAAGGTATCTAATGATGTAAATAGATAAAAGGCTATAGAGAATGTACCGCCCACACTTCAATGAAAAGAGTGCAAGGAAATTGGGAATTTTACCATCTGATGCCCTAATCCAATAGTGATCAATGATGACTGGAGTCAATAGCCTCTTATGGCCAATGAAAAATGAAAATTACACGTGATCACTATTGATGGTGTTTAATATGAAAATGATGTGGTGGAATTTCTGAGTGTGTGTGTAATGGGATTCCCGAATAAGGTTTTATAATTGCATTTACAGTATTATGGAAAAATGAAATATCTATGTAGTGGTCTACTAATGTTTTCCACATGTATTTGAAAGTATATTCAAAGGGGTACTAGTAACCATGAAATTTGATTAAGGTGATAAGGTGATATTTTTTATAGAAAACACGTGATTTGGGGAAGGATAAACCTCAATATGAACATGATGTTGAGATAATTATATTGGTATAAATGTATGATAGATAAGAATAAGTAAATAGTATGATATTAGTTACCATAAAACTAGTTATGGATTTATTGACATGTGGGTTATGATTTCATGGATGAATATTATAGCTCTTTGGACATAAGAATAAGAAAACATGCATTTTTTCACTAAGGATATCTGATAGTTCAGGTTGTTACCATGACTCAAGAAAATAAATTAATAAATTATTCCAATGTTTGTAATGTCACAAAAAATAACTACATTATGGGATATTGGAGATAAATTTTAAACTGTTTTAGTTCACCTATTTCTGAAGTTGTAGATTTTTAGTTCGTGTAAGTATTGTATAGTTATCTCATTATGGTTAGTATAAGTTATACTCTGATTTATGTTTCTTTTATTAATTTACTATATCACTTTATGTGGATTTATTTATATTTGATAATATATGTTATCCATTTTTTTGTGACAAATAGAATAACCTTTCATCCTATTTATAGAACACAAGATCTTCTAACACTTAAGGAATGAAAATTTCAAAATCATTTCTTTGAATAAGAGATGAATTCGAAACTTTTCAAGGCATTACAAATGGTGAGATTTTACTGAAATAAATTTAGTATTTATTTACATTTTATTAAAATTTAGGAAAGGGATCTTAAAAACTAGAAATGTTATCTTAGTACCATCTTATCTGATTAATTATATGGTCCCATAAATTATTATAGATATATGGATTTCTGGTTGTCAACATTCACCAAACCATGTTCTCTATCACTCTCCATTAGAACTTGATGGTTATAGTTTTCTTCCATATCAATGTTTCTTCATCCGACCAATGTTTTTCAATATGGAACCATGTGAAGAGTTACTTTTGGTAACAATTATGCTTCTAACTTTTAATTTTTAAAATGAATTTATATTATTCCATTTTATGATGTGGGTTTATATGAAGGAAAAATTCATGTAGTAAACCTTTTATAGCCTTTATAAAGAACCAGAAATTTCAATGAAATATTTTTCTTAATTTCTTTGGAATTTTACGAGTTCATAGTTTCTGACGGTGCCTGATTCTGAGGCCAGGTGTTCCCGGAATCAATTTATGAAGTTTTGTTCGGCTACGTTCAGTAAACGTGTGAGTGGGAAAATCTATCTTTTGCACCGGTGCTCGGAATTGAAATCCGATGACACCATTGAACTCGTAGCGTCGGTAATCGCTTAAGGAGGCCCTCTCTTAGATTGCAATCATGTTGGGTTGAAAGTTGGTTTTCTGAGGTTTCATGGGATAAAAATAAAATAAATTTTTATTTTATTTTATTTTAATTGAATTATGAAATTATGAAACTCTCTTGGTGTGGGGACCACCCGACTATTGAAACTCTTCATTTAATGAGGAGCATTAAATGTGTGGTAACACAAGAGGTGTAACCACCCATTTAATGAACATTATTTATGTTAAACATGATTCATTGTGGGAAGGTTTGGAAAGGTTTTGGTGGACGAAGAACGGTTCTCCAATGACATTCTCCCCAGCGAAGAACGATCCTTTGATGGAGATCGTATCCTGACGAATCTCCAACGCATGAACTCAGATCTGAAGTGTGAGGCGGATGCAACGATCATCGTCAACTTCACCTTCTTCCCGTGACATCGTCAAAGAACAACGATCGAGGTAGGGGTCGTTATTGATTAATTTAAATCCTCGTACCTCATCTTTTATTTCGGTTCTTTGTTAGCCAAATGTTATCATCTAACGCGGAGGGAACGGGTCGAACAAACATAGCTGGATGTCCCTTCGATGGTTCTTGTGGATTAACGATGGAGGTGGCGCAACAGTGCCATAGGTAGAGAGAACCGTAGAAGAAACCAATAGCACAATTGTCACCGGGTCACCGGAGCTGTGCGAAGAATGGGGCCACGGCCACCACAGGCCGTGGAAATGCCAGAAGGGTGCGGTGTCGTCGCACCGTGCTAGAGGAAGAAGGCCATGGCCAGAAGGGTCGTAGCGGTCGGAAGAAAGCTCGGCGCCGTCGCGCCGCATGGTAGAGGGGTCGCGACCAGGCGGGCTGCGACAGTCGGAGAAGGCGCGGCGCCGTCACACCGCGCCAGAGGGGAAGTTGCAACTGGGCCGCGGTGGATGAGCTGGAGGAAGGCCGGCTGAGCCGGCCGCCGACGAGGGGCGTGCCAGGGAAAAACCCGGCTGGGTTCCATAGAGAGGAACTAGCATCTGCTGGTTCCGTTACAGGGAGAAGGGGGGTGGCGTAACCCCCTTGACTGAATAGGGCAGGGCCCGCAGGGCGCTACGCGGACCAGACCACCGCGGGACGCGATCTGGGCCACCGCGCCACGTGGGTCGGGCCGCCACGCAGGCCGGGCCGGCGCCCTGGGCCGGGCCGCCACGCAGGCCGGGCCGCCATGCTGGGTCGGGCCGCAGCCACCGGGCTGGGCCGAGCCCTACCGATCCTGACCTAGATCCGGGTCGGGTCGAACCAGATCGTTACAACCCAGGGCGGGTTGGGCCGGGTCGGACCGGACTTGGCCCAGACCCCCCTCATCAGACCATTCTCGGTTATTCTCCCATAACGTGAGTTACGGACCTCCGATCGACGCACCGTCAGTTGCGTAGGATTATTTGGATCGAGATGGTCGATAAGGTATATTACACTCAAGGTTTTGGTGAATGTTTGGTACAGACCGGTTGGTTCGAACTCGAAACCAACCGGGCCCTCGGAGCGGAAACACATATAACATAAGGAACGGACGTCCGATTGACGTGTCGTCAACTACATTGGTTTCCTTTTGATGAGAGGGTTATTTTGGAATACTCCACTTTTGGTTCGGATTTAATTGGAGTACGGTCAAGTTTGTTTGATCCTAAAAACCAACCGGGTCGCTCGGACGGAAATGCCAAAAACTTACAGACCGGGCGTCCAATTGACGCGTCGTCTGTCGCGTTGGGTTTATTTTGATGAGACTGAAATTTGGGATACATAAAAATAGGACTATGATATAGTTGATGTATCGAACCCTTGGCTCGAGGAGCGGACCCTCCGAGAATCGATCATGCCGTGTGCAGGAACCCTAGAGCTCGTTGCGACTGCAACGACTACTGTACTGGAATCCTATGTGGGTTCGACTGCAACGAGACTGGACTAAATCCTCCATGGGTTCGACACCAAGGAGACTGGACTAAATCATCCATGGGATCGATAGTAACGAGACTGGACTGAATCCTCTCTGGGTTTGACAACAACTATACTGGACTGAATCATTTGGGGGGTTCGACAGAAACGAGACTGGACTGAATCCTTCGTGGGTTCGACAACAATGAATACTGTGCTGGAATCCTCCATGGGTTTGACAGAGATTACTACTGTACTTGTATCCTAAGTGGGTCCGACAGTTTGAATTCATGTACTTATATCCTGAGTGGGTCTGAAAGAGTAGTTGGTCTAGTATCCTACGTGGGTCTGACAGCTTAGATGGTCTAGTATCCTACGTGGGTCCGACAACTTAGATGAATTAGTGACTACATCTGATCATCCCTAGCACTATACAAAAGATGTATACTTGTGTGATTAGAGTCTAGACTTTCAATCATTATCATCAATGTGATTGACTTACTTTCCTGTGTGGAATGGGTTGTGTTTGGGCTCGAGAGTTGGAGCCGAACAATGATGATAACTTAGGTATATGTATGGGTATATAACTAAGTAGAGTTTTTTTGATAATTCTTGGTCATGTATTTCTTTTGTTGTTTATCCTTCGTGGATTCTGGGAGACCTTCGGGGTCTCAGGGTCCCTATTGAGTATCGTATACTCACCCCTTCATGGGATATGCCCGCACTACGTTGTGTTGGATGCAGACGACAGACATCACTGATCGAGGAGGATACTTGTGGAGATGGATGGTACCCGAAGGTGGACCACTTGGAGAGACGTACATGGAGCGGACGGACAGACCTGGGGTTCTTGAGGAGGCCATATGTACCACCCTTCAGGTGGGATTCCCGGAGGACGACTCAGTGGTTTCTATTTTACTTTACTGCAGTTGTTTTAGCTTTTCAGTTGTACTATACGTACTGTTGGGATTATATTTACATCCCCTTTTTCCTTTCAGTATTTACTTTTTTATACAGTATTTCTTAGTGCTTACTTCAATTGTGTACTCTTTTGTGTTTGTTACTTTTCTAAAGGCAATTCCATCCCAATATAGGGATTTACGCCTTTGGTGCTAGTCACCATCCCCTGGCCTATGGAAGACGGGTTTGGGCTAGTCACGATATGGGCCCCGAGGACGGGTCATGAAAAATTGGTATCAGAGGAGTCGGTTCTACCACAAAACATAGGACTCTGATATTTATTTTCTGTGAAGCAATAGTGTTAAGAGTATAGAATATGATTTTCAGTCCAGGGAGTCCGGTGTTGGTGCGGCGGCCGACGTATCTATACACCAGGACCCTGACCTATGATTTCTGACTTAGTGCATGGAAACACTAATTGCGTGTGTGTTTCAAGAGTTTCCTTTGCGGTATCTTTGAGTCAGCTCACCAGGTATAAATTTTTGACCGTGGCGCACCTGTTCCTTATCTGGATTCCACAGCGAAGACAACTAGATAGGGTTCCCAAGAGAGAGTAGACGATGATGGCCCACCGAGCGACGAGGCTCCGATGCAGGGCCCTCTTACTATGTTGGCACCTTTGGGTAGTGTACCAGCAGCACCATCACTCGTTGGGCAGCAGAGGACTAGATTAAGGTGATTTCTGGAGTTTTTAGCTTATTTGAGGCACGAGTAGAGCAGATGTTGATCTTATATACTAATCTTTTTGAGCTACTGACCATGAGGATGGTCCGCTTAATGATTAAGTTTCGGTACTTGGACCGTTTTCGGAGATGGTGTCTTCAGGCAGTGTGCCAATTATATCACTACCCGGTGGTCAGCAGATACTACTGGCGGTACCGGTAGAGGACACTTGTAGGCTTAATGCCTTAAATGTGTATCAGCACCTGATATCCCTCATGTTCTGAGGCAAGCCCGACCCACAGACGGCTAAGGACTGGCTTGAGGAGGTGGATGAGTGTTTTCTAGAGCATATACAGCTTCAGCAGGACGACATGTCGGTAGTTGGGTATTCATCGAGGTGTACTGACCATTCATGTTACTCGATGAATACGATGTGAACAGTGCTTTAGATCTCAAACCAATGAGCAAGGTGTGTTTAAGGACATCCGAGCCAGCACTTTTTCCTATATGCATTCCTACTATGATCAGGTGCTAGAGAGAACCTTTGCGGTTGAATGTTCATTGGGTGAGCGGATATAGCCAATGAATGTTAACAGTTTGAAAGCATGAAACTAGCGTCAGTCTTAGATACTTGAGAATGTAAAATGTTTCAAGAAGACGAAGTGTTAAGGATAGATGAAACTGCAAGGAACCAGGCATGGAAGCAGAGCTAGGAGAGCAGCATGAGGTGGTGAACATTTCGACATGTTACAACCACCCGTCTTTGTAGTCCCCACTAGGCTCATGGAGCTAGAGGGAAGGGGAAGAGAGTAGTTGCATGCGGTCAAGGAGTGTGACCCAATGGCTCTATGAAGGGTATGAGGTATATTTTGTGTCTACTACTAGCTGTCATATCAATATGCATAGGTACCAATCATTCCATCCTTCCACTAATCTTGTCCCATACCTATAGTTTCCGGTTAATTCGTTGACATGATCCTCACGTATAGAGATACCTATGGGAGGAGACTCGATAATCACACATAAAATGACAGTGTGATCTGACCCTTGAGGCGAGAGTTTCGGTTGGAACCTCTTGGTGGCAGCGTCGAGGCCTTACGACGTTAGTTATGGTATGGACTGGGCAACCACAGTTCATAAACAAATTGACAGTATTAGGCAAAAAGGTTGTAGTTTACCTAAAATGTTTGGATGGGGTTTCCTTGGTCGGAGAAAAGGAAAACCCAGTAAAAACAGGATGGAATCATACATAAGAGGGTGCAGTCGATCACTCATGAGTTGGCCGAATTTACCTTTGTGCCAGAATTTACCAGAGTCTCAGGTACATCTTCTCTTATAAGGACCTGAACCTAAGATAAAGATGATGGATCAAGTTCCTCCAGGACTATGACATTCAGATAGTCTATACTCCTGGGAAGGGGAATGTTGTAGCTGATGATCTCATCAAGAGATCGGGCATTAAGCTACTAGGAGAGGCGAAAGAGCAAGTAGCCGCGTTGCAGATATCCTTTGTAGATAGAGATGGAGTAGCCTTTCTGCTGTCTCTCACAGTCACTCCTTCACTTCTTTAGCGAGTCAGGGAGGCACAATGTGGGGACGTTGACTGTGAGATGTAATGTGCTCAGATATCCACAGGGCAGGAACCTGATGGATTTTCTAAATGTGGGGAGCACATCATTCACTTCAGGGGACGTACCATGGTACCAGTTGAATTACAGGAGGAGGTGTTGAAGGAGTTTCACACTTCCCCTATAGAATTACATCCAGGAGTGGCGAAGATGTATTAGGACCTCAGAGGACAACACTGGTGGTCAGGTATGAAGAAGGCTGTAGCAGAGTTTTTCTCACGATGCCTCACTTGTCAGCAAGTGAAGGAGGAGCACCAGGTAGCAGCAGGCTTGGTACAGACATTAGAGGTCCCAAAGTGGAAGTGGGATGGAATATCCATGGATTCTGTGATGGGGAAACCACATACTTCCAGAGGTCATGACTCAATCTGGTTTATCATTGACCGACTCACCATGTCATCCCACTTTCTACCGATTAGAGAGAAGAGATAAGTAGAGAGCTTGGGATGTCTCTACATTCAGGATATTGTATGACTCCATGGTGTTCCATCGACTGTCGTATCCGGTCGAGATGCTTGTTTCACTTCCCGGATATGGAAGGGGCTACAAGAGGCTTTTGGGAAGCAGCTTCGCTTGAGCATCGCCTTCCATCCTTAGACGGATGGTCAGACTGAGAGGAACATTCAGACTCTCGAGGACATGCTCCGTGCATGTGTCCTTGACTTTGGTCACAACTGGGAGGATCATTTACCCTTGGTGGAGTTTGCGTACAAAAAACAGCTACCACTCCACCATTGGGATTTACCCTTACGATGAAATGTACGACCGAACTTACAAGTCACCTCTGTGTTGGACTGACCCAAGGGAGTCAGCACTTGAAGGACAAGAGATGGTTCAGGTTACGATGGAGAAGGTGCAGATCATCTAGGAGTGGATGAAGACTGCACAGAGAAGACACGAGTCCTATGATGATAGGAGACAGAGACCACTGGAGTTCGAGGATGGCGACCATGTTTTCCTATGGGTCTCATCTCGACGAGGTATACAGAGATTTAGCCAGGGAGGAAAGTTATCTATACGTTTCATCAGTCCTTTCCAGGTCCTCAGTAGAGTAAGCAAGGTGTCTTACCGCCTGGCCCTTCCACTTCAGTTGCATCAGATTCACGATGTCTTTCACGTATCTCAGCTGAGGAGATACGTGCAAGACCTGTCCCACATCATCGACCACAGGGAGATAGACGTCGATGACGGGGCGACTTTCTCGGAGGTCCCGGTGGAGATCGAGGATTGACAGGAGTGGGTTCTATGTGGATGGTCGATTCCTCTGGTGCGCACTTGATCGCAGCACAAGAACCTCCAGGAGAGCATATAGGAGCAGGAGGCTCAGATGCGTGCTCAGTACCCCCATTTATTTCCCTAGTGTGTGTTGTAGTTTTATGGGGATGTAAAACCCTGAGGTGTGGGTAATGTAAAGACCCGGAAATTTCATGGAAATTTATTTCATAATTTATTTTGAATTTTACAAGTTTGCAGTTTCTGACGGCGCCTGATTCCGAGGCCCGGTGTGCCCGTAATAAATTTTTGAAGTTTTGTTCTGGTACGTTCAATAAACGTGCGAGTGGGAAAATCTATCTTTTGAACCGGTTCTCAGAAATTAAATATGAGGACACCATTGAACTCATAGTGTCGGTAATTGCTTAAGGAGACCTTCTCTTCGATCGTAATCAAGTTTGGGTGAAAGTCAGTTTTCTGAGGTTTCATGGGATAAAAATAAAATAAACTTTGTATTTTATTTTTTTTAATTGAATTATGAAATTCTGAACCTCCTTCGGTGTGGGGACCACCTGACTTTTGAAACTCCTCATTTAATGAGGAGCATTAAATGTTTGGTAACACAAGAGGTGTAACCACCCATTTAATGAACATTATTTATGTTAAACATGATTCGTTGGGGGAAGGTTTGGAAAGGTTTTGGTGGACGAAGAACGGTTCTCCAACGACGTTCTCCCTAGTGAAGAACGATCCTTCGACGGAGATCGGATCCCGAAGAATCTTCGATGCACGAACTCGTATCTGAAGTGGGAGGCTAACGCAACGATTGTAGTCAACTTCACCTTCTTCCTGTGGTGTTGTCAACGAACAACGATCGAGGTAGGGGTCGTTATTGATTAATTTAAATCCTCGTACCTCATCTTTTATTGTGGTTCTTTGTTATCCAAATGTTATCATCTAACGCAGAGGGAACAGGATGAACAAACATGACCCAACATCCCTCCAATGGTTCTTGATGGATTGATGACGGCGGTGGCGCAACGGCGCCACCAGTAGAGAGAACCGCAGAAGAAATCGTCAGCACAATTGTCACCGAGTCACCGGAGCTGTGCGAAGAATGGGGCCGCAGCCACCACAGGCCGCGCCAATTCCAGAGGGGCGTGGTTCCATCGCACCATGCCATAGAAAGAATTATTTGGCCAGAAGGGCCGTGGTAGTTGAAGAAAGTGTTGCGCCGTCGCACCGCGCGGTAGAGGGGCCGCGGCCACGTGGGCCGTGATAGTTGGAGATGGTGCGACGCCGACATGCCATGCCGGAGGGGAAGCCACGGCTGGGCCGCGACGGATGAGAAAGAGGGCGGTCAGATGAGATGGCCGCCGGTGAGGGGTGTGCTAACGGCAGAACCCGGCTGGGTTCCGCGGAGAGGAACCTTCATCTGCCGGTTCTGTTACAGGGAGACGAGGGGGGGGGTAACCCCTCTTGATTAAATAGGGTGTGCCCCGCTGGGCGCCGACACTGCCTGGTCTCCCTAAACAAGCAGGATTCACCATCCCTAGCCACGTGGTTGGGTAACCGCGCCACGCGGACCGGGCCACCGCGCCATGCGGGCCGGGCCACTACGTCACACGGGCCGGGCCACCACGCCACACGGGTCGGGCCGCTGCGCTGGCCGGGCCGGTGCCCTGGGCCGGACCGCCATGTTGAGTCGTGCCGGACTGCCATGCTGGGTCGGGCCGCAACCACAGGGCCGGGCCACTCCCTACTGAGCCGGACCTTGATTCGGGTCGGGTCGACCCGGTTCGGTCCAACCCAGTGCGGGTTGGGCCGGGCCCAGACCCCCCCTCTTCGGACCATTTTCGGTTATTGTCTCATAAAATGATCTACGGACCTCCGATCGATGCACCGTCAATTGAGTAGGTTTCCTCGGATCGAGACGGTCGATTAGGTTTATTAAACTCAAGGTTTTGGCAAAGATTTGGTATTTCCTGGTTGGTTTGAACCCGAAACCAACCGGGCCCTCGGAGCGGAAACACTTATAACTTAAGGACTGGACGCCCGATTGACCTACCATCAACTACGTTGGTTTTCTTTTGATGAGGCAGTTATTTTGGAATACTCCACTTGTGGTTAGCACACATTTGGTGTATGGTCGGATTTTTTTGAGCCAAAAAACAAACTGGGTCCCTAGGACGGAAATGCCAATAACTCACAGACCGGGCGTCCAATTGACGCGCCGTCTGTCACGTTGGGTTTATTTTGACGAGATAGAACTTTGGGATACATCAAATCAGGACTATGTAATAGTTTATGTATCGACCCCTTGGCTCGAGAAGTGGAACCTCCTAGAATCGAGCATGTTGTGTCCGGGAACCCTAGAGCTGGTTGCAACTGCAACGACTACTGTACCGAAATCCTCCATGGGTTCAAAAGCAATGAGACTGGACTGAATTTTTCGTGGGTTCCACAGCAACGAGACTGGACTGAATCCTCCATGGGTTCAACAGCAACAAGACTGGACTGAATCCTCATTGGGTTCGATAGCAATGAGACTGGACTAAAACCTTTGTGGGTTCGACAGCAATGAGACTGGACTCAATCCTCCATGGGTTCGACAGCAACGACAACTATTCTGGAATCCTCCATGCACTACTGGAAAACTAACTTATACCAACGGTTTCAAACCGTTGGCATGTAAGCCGTGGGGATAGGTCCAAGACCTATACCAATGGTTTTGAAAACCCTTGGTATTAGTAATAAAAAACTCTATACCAATGGTTCCATAAAACCGTTGGTATATGTATTTCAAAAAAACATATTTGCTGGGATTTGATCCCAGGACCTCTAGTTTATCATTGAATGACCTTACCACTAACCTAACATGACTTTTGTGAACTTAATTTCATATATATATATATATATATATATATTATCATAATTATTTTAAATTTTGATTTATATAATGTTTTCGGTAAGAAGATTCGATAAAAAATCAAAGGACCTATAACATCAGTTCTCAAAACCGTTGGTACAGACCTATACCAACGGTTTTGAGAACCGTTGGGATGGGTCCTTTGATTCTGGGAGCAACGTTGGTATATGGGGGACCTTTCCCAACGGTTTGGCCAAACCGTTGGGATATGTACCCACCCTTTCCCAACGGTTTGTCCAAACCGTTGGGAAAGTGGAAACAAAGTGGACTTTTCCCAATGGTTTGGCCAAACCATTGGAAAAGACCACCCTCTCCCAATGGTTTTGGAAAAACATTGGGAAATCCATACCCCTTCCCAATGATTTTGGAAAAACTTTGGGAAAAGTGGCCACAAAGTGGGATTTCCCAACTGTTTAGCCAAACCATTGGGAAAAGCGAACTATACCAACGGTTTTCACAAACCATTGGTATAGAATCATTGGGAAAGTACAGATTTCCTATAGTGGTGGGTTCGAAAGTGATGACTGTTGTACCGTTTTCCTAAGTGGGTCTGATAGTTTGACTTATGTACTTGTATCATGAGTGGGTCCGACAGAGTAGCTAGTCTAGTATCCTACATGGGTAAGACAACTTAGCTGGTCTAGTACCCTACATGGGTTCGACAGCTTAGATGAATCAGTGACTACATTTGATCATCCCTATCGCTATACGAAAGATGTATACCTATGTGAGCTGAGTATTGACTTTTAATCATTATCATCGATGTGATTGACTTACTTTCCTGTGTGGACTGGGTTGTGGTTGGGATCGAGATTTGGAGCTGAAATATGATGATAACTTAGGTATATGTATGGGAATATACCTAAGTAGAGTTTTTTGATACTTCATGATCGTTTATTTCTTCTGTGGTTTATCCTTCGAGGATTATAGGAGACCTTCGGGGTCTCGGGGTCCCTACTGAGTATCGTATACTCACCCCTGCACGGGCTATGCCCACACTAAGTTGTCTTGGATGCAGATGACGAACAACACTGATCGAGGAGGAGACTTGTGGATCTAGACGGCACCTGGAGGTGGACCACTTGGCGAGACATACACAGAGCGGATGGATGGGCATGGGGTGCTGAGGAGGCCATCTGTATCCACCCTTCATGTGGGATTCCTGGAGGACGACTCAGTGGTTGTTGTTTTACTTACCGCAGTTGTACTAGCTTTTTGGTTGTACTGTACTTACTGTTGGGCTTGTATTTCCTGCACCTTTTTCCTCTTAGAATTTAATTTTGTATACAATATTTCATAGTGATTAATTCAGTTGCGTACTCTGTTTTCATTGTTACTTTTCTAAATGAAATGCCTTCCCAGTATATGGATTTACACCTTTGGTGCTAGTCGAAAGTCCCTGGCCTATGGAAGGTAGGCTTGAGGTAGTCACGGCACGGGCCCTGAGGACGGGTCATGACAACCTCGATAAATTTTGAGGGATAAATTCATTTTATGGTAGGTAGAATGTGACACCCATAGATTTTAGGAGATTGATTCTTTTTAATTTCTTTGATGTCCTGTGTTGTACGCTACACTAATATTAGCTTGCGCTATACGCAACACCTTATTAGGTTGCAATATACATGACACTATTCTTGTATTGTGTTACAGAATTTTTTTTGTTATTTTGATATAATTAATTTCACTCAAAACTGATTATAATTTATGACTAAATACTATAACCTATTCATTATAATAGAAGGTATGAATAATTTTAACTGCCTTCTAAAAAACGATTTCAATGAAAATAAGGGAGACTATAAAATAATAAAATAACTATTTATGGATTTTATTAACAAAATTTATATTTAATATATTCTATTTAATTTTTAAAATTCATCTTAAATGTCTTCTAGACATGATATAAGAACAAATTCAGTTTTACAGATAAAATGTATGTTTTTCTAAAAATGCAGTTTTACCAACTTTTGCTGAAGAACCCAATTTAAATCTAGTTTTTTTCACATTTAAAATATATATTTTAAAAAATAAACTTATTATTTTGAATAGGGACATAAAAATTTACTTTTGTTGATTTTTTATTTCTCTAATAATATTAATTTTTTGAGAATATTGAAAAATACTACATTTTAATTTAAATTTTTTTTTTCAATTGATTTATTTATATGGAAAGTTTATCCTTTTAATTAGTTTTAAAGTATAATAAGATTATGTTTTTATAATTTTATTCAATCATGGTCATTGTATGTAATTTCACATTGAATTTAGATAAAAACACACATCAATCTTTAGATGGTTTTTACATTAAAAAAATATGTTTTCTCGCTTTGAAAAAGAGAATTATTTTTAAATTAATTATTAAAACTTATGCATTTTGAAATTTAAAAAATGTATTTTATTTTTAGAATTAGTGGGTTTAAATTATTTTAAAAGGTTACTGTAGTTTTTTTGATATTATTAATATCAACTATGGTAATTTTTATTAACCACAGTTAAAGGTAAATAATGTAAATTAGTTTAACAAACAATATGATAAAGATAATAAAATTACACTAACACCTGAATAAATTCTATTGGATGAATTAAAGTTGGCCGATATCACCTAACAGTCCGAATTGATTCATATAATGGGATTTTTTCCCTGAAAGTGAATTAATTATAATTAAAACAAAATAATCTGACAATGTGTCACTCTGTTATCACTTAAAAGAATAGTAATTTTAATGTAGTGATAAACATAAAAAAACATTGAAAATATATAATTTCCAGAAATCTAATTAAATTATCTACATAAAAATAATTTATTTTTAATTTTAACATATTAAATAATTACCATAAATATTGACACAAAAGTGATACCATAATTATTTTATTAAGTGAAATATCAAATAAATGATATTATAAATAGTAAAATAAATATTATTTGAAATAATTTATGACATACACAATCTTTCTAGTGTAATATGACGTTTTATAAGACTATTAAATTCTTTGGTTTAAAGTTATATATCTTTTTTGAATTTTATTTAAATCCAATGAAATGTATAGAGTAAAAATTAAAAGTATTTATATTTTATAAAAATAATATTTTATTAAATTATTTAAAAATAATTAAATATATTTTAAATATAAAAAGTAGATAATTCAATGTCTAATGGTTGATTAAGTGTCCAATTATTGAAAATTAATTCCATATAAGTAAACGTAATATCCTTTTAATAATTTAAATGTCGTTACCTCAATTACAATTAAAAGAGAGTAATTAAGAGTAAAATGAAAAGTTATTGGTTAAAATAAAATATATACATGTCAAAAAATTATTTGATGAGATTTTTTTTAAATATAAACATCTTATCCTAGAAATATATAACTTTTTTATCTATTAGAATTTGAATATAAATTTATAATAAAATAATATTACAAGACTTTTCTAAAGTGCCTCTCATCCCTCTTATAAATGGCCACCACATCTACCCACATACTCACACATCTCATGCCAATTTTCACATCAATTGTTTTCTAACATAATCTCCCATAATACCAACCATTCTCTTATAGACCACACTTTATGCATAAATCCATCGTATGGAGACCATGTGTGCAAATCCAAAGGAGATACTCGAAAAGGAAGAAAATTGTTTTTCACCACTTTCAAAATTCCTTTCTTCTTACAATTCATTTTTATATGTCGTTTCTATACTAAAGTTATAAATACAATATATTATACATTATAATATTTTATTAAAATTATGGGAAAAACTTTATACCTACTTTTATCCATCCTACAAATCACAATATCCCCATGTGTGCGTATGTACGGTGTACCGTCTCCGCACCGTGGTGTAATTTTTTATTTAGTAATACATAATTTGGATGGGTATAACGATTAATATAATGGATGTAAATAGTGAATATAACATTATAATTATTCATTATGAATAATATATCATCCAATTCCATATCATTTAACTATTAAGTGAATGATTTCATCGCTCATGCGTACGTACGACCTACCATCTTCATGATGTAATGTGATTCATTCTACATGATCATTGTTAAACCATGATTATATTAATGAATGTAATGAATAAATATGGTATATATTATAATAATATTATTCAGTAAATTATATAACTATAACCTAAGAAGTGGAACATGAACTTATCTGACGAAACATGAATAATATCATATAGCAGTTAATATCCGAAAAATGAGTGACAATGAAATGTTACAATATCATTTTTATCAAAGATTGTTTATACGTAAGTATGTACTGTGGGTATATTTATCCACAATGTCCATGATTTCTAAATATGTTTTCGTAAAATTTTTACTATTCTCTTATGTATTTTTGAAGCCATTTTACCCATTTTTGACTTTTACTACATGGTTTTGAAAGAATGTTTCTTTTGGTTACAATACGAGGTACATTTTTGACTTCACCAAAAATGTATAAGGAGAATGTTTTTTATCTTATACAGCCAGAATAGATTTTTACGTCTTCATTATGAATTATTTATGTAAAACTTCCTCTAAAATATTTCACTTTTATTTTCAACTAAATTCTATTGTTTTAAAATTACATGAAATTTTGAGAAAAGAAAACATTTTTAAAGAATAAAGAATTATATCCTCAAGAATAGAATTTACTTATTTTATCAAAATTATTTTCCATCTAAGATAACACTCTTAAAATAGGGTTATGAATATATCCATATTATTATTATTATTATTATTATTCTCTTTTATGATCAAATGATGTTTAATAAACTCATTTTGTTTCTTGTGTTATGCTATGATGAATGATTTATGTTTTTTTTGTAACATGTAAGAATTATTTCATTATGGGATGGGTGGGACCTATATATCCATCCATTTGATTGGGTAACAATTTATATCTCATAATATTGACATGACTGAAAAAAATGGAAATCTTGTTCAGTAACACATGGATAAAATGGAAAGTATGTCATTTTCAGTCATACAGTGATGGAATAAGGAGTGAATTCGGTTTAGTAATAGTCTTTCTCCACTATGGTGGTCATTTCTATGCGCCTTGGATAATATTGCAATTATTTCCAATGCTTATTTGGTTTCCAAAATTTCATGTTTTATGCAAATTCTATGTAATAATGGATAATGTCACTTTATGATTTTTGACTTACAAACTGCTATGATTTATTTCATGACTCATGATTTGGATATTGAAAAGTTTTTTTGAGGTTTCTACATTCATATTTTCATATATTATTTTCTAACCCTTACTGAGAATCTATTCTCACCATCTCTTATGGTTCTATTCCTCAGGTTATAAAGAAATAATTTATATTGGAGTTCTAAATGGGATGATCTTTATGGGAGGTGTTGAAGATCTTTCACAAGTTAGATCAATGTATTCCAAGTATCCAAAGACACAAAACTATTATAGTCCTTAGGTGTGAATTTGTAAAATGTAATGCGTATTCATCTAAATAATTATGTATTCATATATGTCATGGTTTTTTGTTATAAATAAGGTCCATGAGTCATGGATACCAGGTAAATTTAGTATTTGTGTCTCCATTAATAAACCCATTGAAGGTGATATGAGGACATCATACCCAATACGGACTGATTTCACACAAAATCAACACACTATAATCACCCTCCCAGACCATTCAACTATGGTACCTACTTCATAATATAAAAAATGACACAATGCCCATTTCCAATGCAACCATATTGCCCACTTAAAAAGGTCCACAATGTGAATCGGGTCTAAGTGATGTGGTAAAAATAACATGAAACTCTATAATGGCCAGCAATTAGCTATTATCCATTAGACCATTTCATCTTCCCTATAATGATATGAATTTGGTTGAAACACTATTAGGCAGAGGGGTGAATCAGGGAACATAGTTTTCCCTAAATGTTTGTTAGGGGATGCATTCCCATGTGAATTTCATATGAAAATGAAGTAGAGGTGATTCTCATAATTTTTGTATGGTTTCCCTAACTGTGCAGCCTAATAGTTGAAATTCCCCCCCTTAATTAGTGGTAGGTGCCCAGTTTTCCAAATTGTGTGAAAAAATCATGGGACCCATATAATTTTGGTTCAATGAACAAATTTCCCATAATTTCTATTAAACACACCCCTCCCCTACCATTTTATTTCTATCGTGTAAGACATCCTCTATTCTCCCATTTTGATTCAATCAATCCCACATTCTTACATTTGGACCCCATTTTTTCATACAAACTATGATTCAATCCACAATCATCTCATAGGATGTTTATCAGTATATACTCAATTCATCTTGATATGTTCTTCATTTTTCTCCCATTTAGATTCTATCAATCCCTCATTGGTGGTGACTTATTGAGATTTTAATAACACCCTATCCAGGCTACATCTGGTACTCGAGAAAATTACATGTATGTAGGTACTGATAATAGGAAGCATCCCTCTTTGGACACTTGGTTTTAACTACTTTAATTGGGATGGATCTTGGTACTATATTAACGATCCAGGACTAGGGATTCTGGATAGTTTTTGTCTCATTTTCCTACTTTTTTATAAAATCTATTCCTTTCTTCTGTGTTTCTATGGTTTCCTACTTTATATTTATGTCATACATTATCATAATCATTTGAATATGATTCTATTTTAATATTTGATTATTATTAATTGTTTCTTCTATTATTTATTATTCTTATATGATTACACTATGACAGATTACTGGTCTAGTGGTTAGGGTTTCTTCTTCTACTATTCCATCTATTTACTAATACTGTTTCTGTTATTTACCTATTATTATATCTTATCCTTTATGTTCCTCTATAATAATGAAGAAATAGTCTTCCCATAGATAGAGTCTAGTCTCTTACTTCTAGTCATCATCTTCTAGCATTTGGGGAGAAGTTTTGGAGGTCATGTGGCTAATCATACTCATAGAAACTTTGAGTGGAATCTAGGTTCGAGATGCCATAACATGGTATCTAATCTTATTATTATTATTCTATTTTTTGTTGAAAATAGAAAAAACATTTGGAATTATTTGGAACTTGGGTATAAGCCGTACTTGGGCGTATCTAGCCCATGTTCAATGAAAATGCCAAGTTTTTGGAAATAATAATTATTGTTCTATTTTTTCGAATTATACTTGATATCCTTTCACCTTTGGGAGACACACAATCTATGTGATAATTATTATTGTTACTATGATTGTTTAATTCAAATTAAATCATTATATTGATGAGATTGGTTTAAAAAAAATTAGTATATGCATCATTTTAGGCACCAAGAATTCACATTTTATGAAAATACCATGCTATATAGGTACATTTCACTTTTTTGATTTTTATGCATTTCATATGATTTTTTAGTTATGATAGGGTAGTTATATTTTGCATATTCTCACTTGTAGATGTGACTGAGTGATTTTCAGTTTGAATTCATGTGGTGTATGGGCTCATGATGATTGGAATGGGTAGTTTACCAAGTCAAGCCATTATATACCACTCGTTAGGTTTTGAGCCCATATTTTGATGGGGTTAAATAGAAATTAAAGGACTATTGATTTTAGTGATAAGGAGTATGGGACCAAATTCATTGGTAATGGAAATCCATTTTGATCAAACCATGGTATATCTATGAATGAAAATGAAAAAAAAACAAAATTTAAAATATTACATATAAAGGTGTTGGTTTCTAGTAAATGGAGAGGTAATGTATTATTGAACATTCACCTACTAGAACAAATTTAATTTAATGTTTTAAATTTACCAATACATGGAATTTTATGAGGGTAGTTAGGGTAGTATATATTGGGTAGTGAGCCCATTCAATTACATTTTTCTTACACTTGGGATTCTATCTTTTCTCAATCTAGTTTTGATGTGTGTGATTGAGATTCGTAGTAATATTCCAACACGATATCGTCATGTTGTGAACTAGGAGGGTGGTGATGACCATGATCCAGAGATTGTTTCACCTAAAATAAAAGTATTACCATAGGATTTTGACATGAGGAACTGCATGCTATACTTGATCCGGGAACTGTCACTCGACTTCATGAGATTTTTCCACATCTGATGTAGTGCATGTTGGGTTCTCTATGAACTTCCCCAATGATTCTAATCTGTCATGTGAGTTCCAAAATCATCATCTACCCACCTTCTCTGGGATAGCGGTCCATAGGATGATGTTTCTTGGATGGGGGACACTCTATATATCTTTGATAATCTGAAGACACATCTAAAGAGGAGAATAATAATTTCGACCTAAATGATGAATGATTCAACAAAGAACTTGTGGGATGTAATTTCCTAGGCTGGTCATAACCAAAGAATTATTTAGGCTAATTTCCAAACTACAATTTATGATCACCTTATTCCATATAAGATGATTACTAACCGAGTTAGAGTGTTCATGAATCTAGAGAAGGGTTCTATTTCAGTCATGGGTTATTCATCATATATTACTAGGTTACACTTCTTTTCACTACTTCTAGATGGAGATGAGATATCACATGCTAGATATTTCAAAGATGGCCTCCAGTATTCCATATGTATATAGGTGAATGTATTTATTCTTTGTACATTCTTTAATATTGTTAACCAGTCACTTATCACTAAGCACGTCCATAGGGTTGGTGATAGTACTAGGCATAGAGGATCAATGTCGAGGTCGGCATGTAATTCTTTCGGTAGCAGGAAACATTCCCATATTGTTTCATATAAGAGGAGTGGTGGTCAGAGTACCTACATTGGCCACTCCATTAATTGACATCAGTGTGGATGGAAGAGGAATATGAATCCCTAGTGTGATAGAGATCCAATGGAGTGACATGATTGTGTCGGTATGGGGAATTTAGAGAAATCCTGTCAAAAATTTCCATATTCTTCCAGTGTAAGTAGATATTTACTAGATATACCTTAAGGGGATTGTTCTTTTTTTCTATGTTAGATAGGGAGATGGAGTAGGACTAGTAGGACTGGCCAAGAAGGAGTTCGTGGATGAGGTGGAAATTCCTAATATCATTTGTATTAGTTGAGAGGTCATACATAGGGTTGTCTAACTATTGATAGGGCTATTGATCAGGTCAGTTACATGATTTATATTTGATACCTTAGGATCACTATGTAGGACCATCTACATTATGAGATACTATTCTAGTAGGCTCTACTATAGTATCGACTTTATTTGATATAGGTTCTTCACACTCCACATTTTTATCTATATTATAATGTATTGGGATGGAAATTTAGTTTTACTATGGTGTAATGTCCCTATATATAATATTTGGAGTATGGTCAGAGAGAATATGCCAATGTAGGGACTGCCCCCTTAATGTAGGGATTTACCCTTTCTTGGGTGAACACTTTTTTATCGAGATAATACGGTACAATTTCATTCTCAGATTGTATTGGTTGGTCCTATATCACCAAATTTTCTATTTCAATCACTGTAGGGTATCATTTATATCACTAGAGGGAAAATATTTCTATAGAAGGTGAGTGGGATTTCCAAGATAGTTGAGTGGGACCAAATCATCACGGGCTAGGTAAAGTTACCACCCATATTTATAATCTCTACATGGTGGATCAAAGAGTACCCTTGTATGATTTTCATCCCATAGTAGATCATTTCTGGGATATCTTTCTTGAAAAATTTTGCGTCTTACCTCTAGAGAGAGAGGTAAAGATCATAATCAGAATATTTCCTAGAGCATCTTGAATGTCCATTCCTCCTTAAAATATAGTACCAAATAAAATCCAAGATCTCAATAGTTAGTTAGAGGATTTAGAGGGAAATGGTTTTATCCAACATGGAACTTCTTCCTAGGGATCTCCCTTGATTTTCCAATAATGAAGATGGAACCCTTAAGCTCTGCGTGGATTCTTGATGGTTGAACCAGATTTTGCTCAAGAATCAGTATCCATTGCCTCCTATAGATTATCTATTTGACTATATCTGAGGATCTAGAGTTTTCTCAATGATTGAATGTATATCTGACTATCATCAAGTTAGTATAATGCCCACAAACATACCTAATAGAAATTTCCATAAATGGTATTGTATGTAAGAGTATCTCGTTATGTCATTTGGCCTTACAAACACACACTCCATCTTCATGGCTTTGATAAATAGGGCATTCCACCCCTATCAGTATTCTTTTTTCTTGGTAATTATAGATGAAATCCTGGGGTATTCTCATACTCATTGAGACCATTCTAACAACCATGATATCATTATGAATATACTAAGAGAGAGCTACCTTTATTCAATGAATAATAAGTTCCACATATGTATTGAAAGATCTCATTTGTTTAGTCATGTTATATTAAAAGTAGAAGTATCTGTTATCCCATATAAGGTGAGTGTGCTGGTTTCTGGGGAGCATCCCAACAATGTGATTGATATATGGAGTATCTTGTGAATGCATGGATAATACAATAATTTTATATAAGAATTCTCAAAAATTGTTTAACTTCATAAATTTATTAAATAATTAGGTTTTCATGTTCCTTTGATCAGTAGAATGTGAGAAATACTTTTAGGAGTTGAAAAGAAGGATCTTTTCGACACATATTCTGATTATTTCAGAGGCACATTTTCGAACCTATTAAGATTATTTTAGATATTTTAATAGGATAAAATTTCTTATGTGATACCTAAAAAATCATCCTAGTTGTAGTGATAATGAAATAAGATATAGTTGTTTCATATAGATATCGACAGTTTAGGCCACATGAGAGAAATTACCCAATATATGACCTATATCTTGTGATAGTTGTCCATGCATTACATTGATGGAGAAACAATATAATGGGTGAGAGTTTTGTGGTGTATATGGTCAAAAGGTTCCTCAAATATATATTTACATAATGTGACTTGAATCTCAAATAGAGAAGATGGGTCAAATATCATTAGTACTTCAACATTGAGATTGCATATACACCTCGAAAGGAAAATACAGTAGCTGATGCACCGAGTTAGAAAACTCATGCTCATGTCGTATAAGAAACCAATGATGAATGGAAATTAATACACATAATCTTTGATATGAATATGGTGTTTCATGATAGTTATAGGTATTCATATCTCTCAGCCTTGACAGTTACATCAACCATGAATCTCCATGATGTATCAAGATATGTGATGCCATAATTTGTGGTCTGGGGTGAAACCTTAGATATCAGACTTTATCACTGGGTGTTCCAACTATTAATATGTGAAGGGTGATCACTAGGGACCTATAGGATTGTTACATACACTTAGAGGATATAAATGGAATTGGGATGATGTTTCTTTAGATTTTGTATTCTTCTTACTGAGGTTTCCTTGAGGTAGCGATGTAGTTTGGGTTTTCATTGACAAAATGACAAAAGTAGCCCACTTCCTTTCTATCTGGGAGACTTTCATAGTTGATGAGCTCTCAATACTATATGTTTCTGAGATCATATGATTAAATGAGGTCCCTTATACTATAATTTTAGATAGTGATGTTTATTCCATGTCATGTTTCTGGTAGGGGTTATAAAAAGATATCAGTACACAGGTTCTTCTATGCTCATATTTTCAACCTCAGACAAATGGGCAATTGGAATAGACAATACAGGTGTTTGAGGACATGCTATGGGAATGTGTCATTGATTTAAAAAATTAACAGGATTAACATATCCCCATCATCATGTTTTACTACAACAATAGATTTCCATTGATGATATAGATGGCTCCTTTTATACATTTTATGGAAAGACATGTCATTTACCCCAATGTTGGTTAGAGGTAGGAGAAGAAATTTTACTAGGTCATCATATCATATAGGTGACTTTAGATTAGGTTCATCTGATCAACAATCATACATCTACTACTTGGTCTAGAAATATATATTATATCAATAATCATCGATAAACTCTAGAGTTCGAGTTTTGGTATTTGTTTCCTATGCGTATCACCCAGGCATGGGAGTTTACTTATATAGAGGCATGGGAATATTTCAAATCATTATGTAGAACTGTTTGGGATTTTGGAGAGAGTTGCGGTGGTGGACTATTAGTATCCATTGAATCAGAGGTATCGTGCCATGCATGACATCTTCTATGTTTCAAATTATTTCTGGTATCTTGCTGACTTGCCTCATATGTTTGATCCCGATGGAGTTTATTAAGATGTTGATTTTTATTTTGAGGAGTATCCTATACAAATCATTGATTGGAGAATGAAGGCTGTCTGAGGTCAGAGTATCCCTTTAGTATGGGTTCTATGGAAACACGACCATGTATAAGATGAGACTTGGGAGTGGGAGGCTAATGTACATGACTAGTTGCCGGAGCCACCCATAGAAGGTGAATCCAAGGATGAGTTCCTTTAAGGGGTAAGCCTGTAAGAATATGATTTTTATCTCATGCATCGATCCTTAAAATATAAATATAATTCCTTTTATTGGACCTAATATGGATTTGTATTCAGTTCATGGAGGTTAAGTGGATTTCTTGTGCTTTTTCAAAGATCAAAACCCTAGATAGGCGGAAAAGTGTACATTCTACATAGTTAGTAGAAACTGTGCTGTCCAATTTACATGATTTCATTAACCATTTAGGTAGTTGATAGAGGGGTGATGTAAGGTACATGGGTTTCTCTATCAATGAGACAGGTTCCAAACACCCATGTTAATATGACAACAAAATGTAGTATTTTAGATTCATAGGGCTAGGATATGATTTTCCTAACCATGCCGCCTAACTATGCAAGTGCCCTCCAAACGTAGTGGGTGGCTCATAGTTGGCACATTGGTTGGTCAACTGTGTGTCCAATATTCATGACCTAGATATTTGATTGAAATGAACAAATTTCCCCAAATTTATATCAAACTATCCCCACCCCACTCATTTAATTTACAATATATAATAGATAATATCTTCTCCTATTTTGCATCTCTCAATCCCTCTTTGATTGGTCATGATCTTGTTCATCTATCCAAAATATGATTCGATCATCGTGCATCTCATTGAATTTGTATCATTTTGTACAAGATTCATCTTAATCCGTTTTTAATTATGTACACCTTAATAGTATTATTTAAATGCATTCTCATATGCCATATTTTTTTGGAATTTATTTGATTAATAGTTTTCTTTTGATCTTAGAAATCTAAAGGTTGATATTGCATGAGGTTAGTATTACAGGGCTCAGGTAGGTGGTCTATGAATCATCCCTTAAGTATCGAAATTTTTGAAAACTTTGGTCATTTTTTTCACACCAATTTCATCAGTAATTTCCTTTTTATTATATATGACCTTATTATATTATTAATTCTTTTATTATAGATCCCTTTCTATGTTGTATCATTACACCATTTGAGGTCAATACCTCAACCCTCCCTCCCAATGTATGATTTTTCTAAGAATATGCCATGTTAACCCTAGTGGGTTATTCTAACACACCATTTGGGAGTGTGGCTTGAACCTTTTTATGGTAATACTTCTTAAAATAATTGTTAAATTGAGTTATTAATTGATATCACCTTATAGATACCCATTTTTCCTTTTAAGGTAAGTGTTAAAAAATATTCAATGATTATTTTACTTGATAAATGGAAAGTTTACTGTTACATATCACATATATTAAAAGAACGTAATTCAAATTTTTGGTTTCATGTATGTAGAACCGCGTTAAGCTGTACCTGACATCACGTCTCCATCCACCGAGAAAGAACAGGCGAAAGGGAAAAGAAACCAAGAAGAAGGAAGAAGAAGGCGCCGCACAGACCCACAACCGACCAACGAAAAATCCCAAAACCTCAAAGAGTCCGTCGCTCGAGAACCGACCTGGAGAGGAGCGGCGAATCACAAGGTCAGAGCACCGAAGGACGGACGGGGAACACACCGAAGCGCCATCGCAGAGCACCAGGAGAGAACGCTGTCTAGGAGATCGAATGAGAGAGAAGAGGAATATCTGGGAGAGAGCGCTGCCCTAGGAGAGCAGGCGGGAAAGACGAAGAGACCATGGGGGAGCGAAGTGAGACTCCATCGCCGCCGTGAAGAGAGCTGAACCCTAGGGGAGGGAAGAATAGGGGAGTGCCCGAGAGAAACCAGGTGAGTGAGGCGCCATCTGTATTATAAGGTGCCTATAGAATATGTACCCAGAAATATTTATCAAAGTGGTTAGACATGATCTAGCCTTGGATTTCCAAGGGAATTCGTTGAGAACTGATAAAAACCATTCCAATTTACAGATACTGAATTAGGGTAATTCCCACCTTGGAACCCAATCCTTGTCTACTAGTGAATGCCCGACATGATTCCATATGATACCTCCATTGTCATTATTGGATTCCTTGGATACACTCCTTGGTTCTAGAAATATGTTTAAAGGAATGTTACTCTAGGGATACACCCATTCAGACCATCCATGCTTATCCTGTTTTATATTGGATGAATTCCATGGACTCAGTTAGAATCATATTATAGTGGAATTGGGAGATTCCCTTTAGAATATATGTACACACCCAATTTCCATGATAGAAATTATTACTGAGTTGGCTTGACCCCTGAGGTCAAGAATATATTGGAAATTATATAGGAACCTTTTAATTATTATCATAATTCCAAGATGCCTTGTTATATCAGGAATATTTTTTTATCATGTCATGATGTTAGTGTTGGTTATACATCACGAGACATATTTATATAAATTGAAAGAATTATTTAATTAAATGACCTAATGTTCAGAGAACTTACCACCTGAGGATGAAGAATGTATCTCATTATTTAAATTCCTATACTTCTATATAATTGCATATACCAAAAAACTATCATTTTATATATCATATATTGGATGGTATAGATTCCTTTGGTGGTAGCGTATTGAGAATTATATGAAACCCAATATTAGGTGCCATTGGTACCCAAAAAGATTATTGGTTTTCATGTGATAATAAGGGGTAGAGTTCCACATTGGCAAGTTGATCTTGACTGCATCCATTATGATGGATATTGGTTGTAAATGACCGAGCCAGGGATCATAATGCTTGATAGATTTGGAATATTTTTACTACATAAGTATAGAATGTATTTCCTACTACTTTGTGTCAATGATTTTATGCATTATAGATACATTTCAAACATAATCATCATCTTTTTTATAGGATTCAGTTTCTCTCTTTTATTATTATTAGTAGTTTCTTCTCTTATTTATTATTCATGTCTGCTATTGGTATGGTGGGTTACTGGTCTAGCGTTTATGTTGTCTACTTCTGTTGTGACATCTATTTATTGACATTACTTTCCCAATTTACTTATTATATATGTATGGTATTAGTATTTATAGAAATGAACCTCTATAACAACTAATTTTTTCATAATAATTATTTACAATTTATTTTTTTATAATCTAAATAAAATATAATGGTTGAAAATAACCCAACCTAAATAAAAGATTATTTATTTTTAAAAACATTTTAAATCACCCCATTACCCCAACCCCACTCTGGTATTTTTCTATGATAGTGTTGGGAAAAGATTTAAGTAGTAAAATAGAAAGGACTCATAGAAAAAGGATGTACTGAAGTTTATTTTTAGGTAGAATAATATTACTAAGATAATGAGAAGACATTAAAATATCATGATGTAAGTCTATTCTGGATAAGGATGTTCTCTTTTTTTAATATTAAAATATATATCCGTTTTTCTGTTGTATAAAATTGCATAGGTTGGGAAACATTTTATTTTAGAATAGTTAATGGATAATCACTACACATTTTTAATCTATATAATTACTCTAGTGGATTGTGTGAACATGTTTTTATCTAATCATTTAAAATATATATCTACCCATTTTGAGTATTGAACCTTTATAAAATATGGGTTAACATTAATTTTTTAGATATTTAAAGAAACATTTGTAAGGGGAAATATATAGAAGAAATCATAGTGAATGAAAGAATATTTATTGATTAAATCCATTAAAAATTAGAAACAATTAAGGGTTACATAGTAATGAACTATTGAATTATCACTTCAATAAGATACATATTCAGGGATAGTAAATTTTCATAGGAATATTTAAATGAAATTGGTTATTGGTTAAGCATGAAAGGAATGATATTCCTTTAATAGAATGAATAAACATATAGTTATTTACTATATGATACTTACAAATTCTTCTATAAAAATATAAAAAAACAAAATCATAGGTGTGGATGCAATTTTTTGAATATTTATTAGATTGGAAAATAAATTACAAAAATTTCTAATGTAGAGTTCATGATATTATAAGATATATGAAACCACAATGGGTATAACATAGTAAAAGTTAATCTATTAATTTTAAAGATATATTTTCAACTCAATTGACACAATTTCATCAATAAATTATGAGATTAGCATACTTTCTAGAAAATCCATCATACAGAAAAACTATGTTCTGTGATCTAAAAAATTTCAACTTATGACACAAACGTCATCCAAACTCATGCATCCTTGTTAGTTTTCCCTACATATTCAACCTTCTCTATGGGATGCTTCTTGCCACCAAAATCATCTCTTACATTATCGTTAATATTACCACCTTCTCCGATGATCGAACTCCATGCCATCATTTCCTCCGATTTAGTCAAAACCATGGAAAATCATCAACAAATTAACTATGAGATGTACATGACTGTTAATAAAAAATAACCAACATAGTTATGACTGAAAAAATATTTATGAAAATATTAATATTATAAATTTATAGAATTTTTTACTAATTTCCGAGTTGAATGTAAAATTTTATCTTCTTATAAATGTTTTGGTTAATGAAAAAAGAAATATTATTGATAATACAATAGAAATAATTAATATGATACATGTTAATAATTCCAAAGGATATGAATATAAGAAAAAGAAATGTGATAAATAATTATATAAATTAATGGACTATTATAAAGAACTAGAAATTAGTGGTTCATAGTATAAATATATTTATAATTTTTCCTAAAAAACATAGTCAAGATTAATTTAATAAAAAAGAGAGTAAAATAGAATAAAAGTCCAATTATATCATCCATAATAGTATCATGAATTTGATTCATGAAATTCCATTCTATTTGACAATATTTCATAATTTGATGATTAAATGACATTTTATATTATGAGGAATGATATTTTCACTCAAATTTAGAATCCCATGTCACGATTAAATAGAAAGAAAGATAAAAGAATTTCTAACATAATTCTTTAATACCATAAATAATTTTTTTCCAAAAAAATTAGTAGTCATGATTATATTAATTTTAGACATTAAGTTATTCAGTCGAGTATGTAATCATATTTTTAACATTATTAATAAGATAATTTGTAATTATACATGATATAATTATTTGTAAAAACATGATTTCTGATTTAATGTGTATCAGAACCTGGTAAATGAGAAAAAATGAGACTAAATGAGAGAGAAAACATTTATGACTGAAGTGGATATATATCATTATTAAGTTGGCATATTCAATGGATGTAAGGGTCATCCATTGATCGCTACATGAAGGTGGTCAATTATCCCAAATTATTTCAATTACTTGCTTCTTTTTCTAATTCTTAGAATTAATCATAAGTGATATTTTTTCATTGAAAAGTGAAGGTCACATAAACATTCCCACTCCATTAAATATCCACTCTGAATATCAATCAAGAACTCCTTGGCCCACCACAAACCAAGTGACGAAATGAATAAGCACCAACTACTCCAACTTGTTAGAATCCCATTATGAAAGGTTAAAAATTTTCCTAAACTTAATGATTTTTTTCCTGCACACTATCAAACCCTAAACCTATTCCAATAGACACGTGTTTATCCAAATTTTTTTCTTTTTATATAACCCTTATGTAAAATAAAAACCTCTAAGAAATCATACATGATAACACTCAAATGTTGGTTTCACCTTAATTTAATTATTTATAACATTCTCCTTGGATTATGAATATATTATGTGTAATTATTGTTTTAAAAAAATGAATATTTTATTAACCTAGTAGGATTTATATGAATAAAAATGGATTCATGTTAATCAGATCACAATAGAGTATGAATATGGAGTTATAGAGTCCACCATGTTTATAATAGATTATCCATTAAACCATGTTCAAATCCTTTTCCCATTTAAATTGATGATATTAAAGAAAAATTAGTCTAGAAGAGTTTTAAAAACATTATAATTATTAATAAACAATATAGAGCTATAAATGTTGAACAAAACATTGGAAAAAACTAATTTTCACATAGATTGGGTTAGTACTACATTTATGAATCATTTGATTTGAATACCATATTAAATGATAATAGAGATCATATTTAAGAAATTGAAATGGAAATTTAAAATGACCATCATGATTGTTCAAATTTATTTTATGATTTAAATAGATGTTATAAAAGACCACTGTATACCGATTATACTAAATACACAACATTGTATGTTATATTGAAGTTATATAATGTGATAGCTATAAGAAATTATAGAAACACACTATTTAAAGAACTACTTGGTCTTATGAATGATATTATACAAGTAGAAAATAAAAATCCTTGTAAAAAATAAGAAACTAAAATAATGAAATATTCAATGGAAATGATATATAAAAATATGCATGATTTCCCAAATAATTGAATATTGTTTCGCAAGGACCATGAATAACTCGTAAAATTTCCTATGTGCGGTGAGGAATAATAAAAAAATGATAAATCCACTCCCTCAAATGATTTTTGGTACCTTCCACTCATTCCATGGGTTAAAAGATTATATGGATGTCAGGAAACTGTGTGAAAATTGACATGACATTTAGATACATGAATTATATATTAGGAACGATGTCATTCAACTTATTTTCCTCATTGAATGAAATTTTATTACAAGTATCCTGAATTTGGAAATGGAATGAAATAATTCCATCTTGCACTATATAAAGATATAAAAATCATTTTGGTGTACAGAGTAGTACTCACAATACATATCCAGTCTTGTTGGTAAATTGGAACTTTCCACCATGGTTATACATAAAGTGAAAATACATTTTGTTTTCTTCATTTATATTAGGACCAAAAAATAAAATAATGAAATTAATATATATTTGGATCCATTGATCGAAGATCTAAAATTGATACGGGATACAAATGTTATAATTTATAATGCTTGTAGAATTGATCAATTCACATTAAAGTCCAAGTTGTATGAGATGATAAAATTAATTCATACTTATGGGAATTTTTTAGGATATATAATTAAAGGAATGATGGGGTGTTCCATTTATGAAGAATGAAAACACTCAGTTCTGTTGAATCATTTCTGGAAGATAATGTTTTTAGGATATCAAAAATGTTTACCTCAATGACATTAATAATGATCTTAGACAAAAAAAATCTATTGGAATACTAAACAAAAAAATAACACCATCTCCACTAATAGGTGATCAAATATTCGATAAATTAAAATATATTGAAACTAATTTCAGTAAACCATTTTTGTAAAAACATCTAAAATCAGTTTATAAAAAAAGATATCAATTTTCTTTGAATTACAGTATTAGAATTGATTATACATAATAAATTTTCATTATCTCATAAATTTAGAGAAAATGTATCTAGTAGAGTTATTAGTTAGTAACTAAATTTTCCTAAACAAAGATGGAATAAAGACTTTTATGGGAATGAATTTCATGAGTATAATAGTATATTTGGATGTATAAAAGGGTAAATTGTGTAATTTTCTTCTTCCATTAGCTTACACTCTATCCATATATGAAAAATTTTAATTTCAAATTTTCCTTAATGGTGTAAATATTAAAAAGGGGTATTCAAAAATATCAAGAATTCCATTTCAAATACCTATTCCATGTTAGAGGGACTAAATCACACAAATTTCATGGTTTGATGGATGATTTGATTCACAATGCTTACAATTTACTTCATCCTAAATATGTATGACATATTTTAACAAGAAATTGTATATTTTTCAAAGCTATATATAGTAAATTTATATAAATAGTGATATTTCGAATCAAGAATCAAGAGGTTTCATTTGTATTATCTGAATTAAATATGTTCTTCCCACCATAATTTTTTTAAATAATTATTATCGTAATGGTTCCCTAGGATATAGATTTTCAAATATGTGGTCTTGTCTATTATAGATAGATGTACCCCATTGAATGGTATATAATGATATTAAAAGGGTATATCAAGAATCAATATAGTCCAGATTTGTTTATTGTGGAATGATATATTAATGAAGAATCTGTTGAATTATGTATTGATTAACTTTTAGTCGTTGATATCATAAGTCTCCCGATGTCTAATCACATCAAAATCCTTATAAGAGAAGGGATTTATGGAAGGGATTTTGTTACAATTACCATCACAGATCAGGATAAAGCACACCTTTACATTTTAAATAATATTGATTATATTGGAAAATATGTTGAATCCAACAGATCAATTCTTAGATATTTAAATCTATCATTTTGTGAAGAATGTATATCCAATTAACATAATCAAAAGTTTATAGTATGGTTCTGAGATCATATTCAGAAGAGGTTATCTAAAAATAGGAATTCAATTGTCAAAAACTGTTGATGGCTAGCTAGGGGACGGAATGAAAATGTTATATCTTACAATGGTTTGATAATCAATGGGTAAACATTAAATAAAAAAAACATGATGATGCAGTGTAATGAATAACAGTGGAGTTCCTCTTATTGAATAAGTGACACTCATTTCTCGTACCAAGGATAAAAATAAAAATTTATTTGAATATTTCATATTTTATCATTATCAAATTGATATATGAGTTAAATTATAAAACATTTAAACTGACTATTTTCTATAGAAAATGTGTTCTTAAAATGAGTGAAGTGATATATAATGAAATGGGCTTCAGTAAGGTTAATTTCAGGGTGGAAGGTAAAAATAATGAGTCTTTCGTAATGGAATCATAGGAAATGAAACTATTTAATTTCACAAATCCAGTAAATAAGAATTGGAATATTTTCATACCCATGACTAAAAAATTGAAAGGTCATATGAAAATTAAATTGAGGATGAACCTTTCATTGGGAGATCACAATAAATTCATTGTTGTCTCAATCAAGACAATGTGTTGTACATTTGGGGGAACATAAAATTGGGGATTTTCACTCTAGATAGAAGAGCCAAATACATTCAACCTTTAAAAAATATAAATATATTTTAATGATCAGGTTATTTTTTTAATATAATATTATTTTCTATATAATAATATCTGATCTCTATTGTATTAACATAAAATAAATTAAATAATTTACTTCTCATGCAAGAATTTTTTTCGACACATGATTACTTTACGTATCATGAGGAACAATAGGTGGTTGATACTAAAACTATAGAATTATTTGGGGATCAACATCATGTTGACCAAAAAACAAAAATGAATAAAAATCATAGTTCTAACTAAAATTATCAAGGAAATTGGTGTTTCTATAAAATTTAATGGTTTTTGGAATCAATGTGACCAACCTGTTAACCCCAACAAGTCAATGATCATAAGTTATGTTGGGGTCACAATCATGATGAATGTGTTGATGGAAATACATTCATAGCAATATGTCCAACCAATAATGATGCAAACCCTTTTGGATGATATAAATTCAATGTTATGATAAATATTCTCTATTTTACCAATAATTATATAATGATTTTTTTTTTAAAAATTTCCTTCTTACTTACATAGTTTATTTATTGTATAAAATTTATGTAATAAATATGTATTAATGGAAACTAGAAAATCCCATAGGGTATTCAAGACTCTTTTTACTAAATTTCATCTAAATCATGTTAAGGATAAAGTAAATCTCCACTAACAAGTTACTTGTGCATACGTTAAAAACATGAAACATTGAATTCTTTCATAAGTCGTAATGATAAGAAATAATTTTAAGTGTAATGAAGTCAATAATATATAATTTAACATTATTTAAGTTATCTAAATTGATTAAAAATTGTTAATTTATGATATTGAAAAGAATTTTTGAAAATAAACATCATGAATCAAAACCAATGCACCACTATCAAAAAGTAAGTAAGCCGTACACTTTACTAGAGAATTTTTTTTATGTAATGTAAATAAACAATAAAAGTTTTATGTGATATGAAAAAACATATTTTACTGTTTATATATTAAGATTAATGAATAAAAATATGAATCCACTTCCATCTGACATCATGTCTTATGAAAGGAGGCCCGCATAAATAAAGAGGGTAAAATATAAGATGAAAACATAAATGTAGTATGAAAACATGTTTATATACGTAATAATCACAATTATTTAATTTTTATAACATTATTATAGAAAATATATATTTATTTTCATATGTTTTTATACTATATAAAAAATAGTCATTAGTGACCGTAGAAAATGGAAAATTACTTTTAGTATCTTTGAAGTCAAAAATATTTCAAGAAGAAAAGACCTGGATAAGATACATATGAGATGATGAATGAATTTCAAGTAAAAAAAGATTCTTTAATGACATTATTTTCTTTTCTTGGTTAGAAGGCCAATATATTTTAATAGTTCAAAGAGATCCAGTGGATGAATAAAGATTATCACTTAGAAAACTAAATGTCCTTATTTGATTTGAGGCTATTCATTCCCCCTATAACACGTAACCTGTCTAAGGTGATAAATGTTTTCAATACACATTCTCTTAAATGTTAATCAAACCACTTCTGATAACATAATTTTTTTAAAATTATATAGGGTAAATTATAATCTGATTTACATTTATAAACACCCATGATTCTCAAAGTCTGAATGGGTACTATGTATAACATATCAGGATACAAGCTAATCAAAATAGAAATACAAAAGGATCACATGTGAGTGGAAATTGAGGTATCTCAAGAGCTGAGTGCTATGTTTTGTGTTCCACTTGATGATTAATACATTGCATTGGTCAAAGAATCCGTTATAACATTTATAGCTTAGATTCCCAATCAGATAATTATACATGATCTACGTCTTTAACAGACAACTTAAGATGAATAACCTGTATGATTTCAGGAAAAAAATGTCTGAAGTGAATTATAGAAGTATGGAAATATAAATTTATTGGGAAACTGAAGGGTGAATCAAGACAATCTAGTGAATCGACCAAAAAACAATAATACCATCGAAGAGAACCACCCCCCCCCCTCTATTTCCACCAAAAAAATATTATCATTACAATATTATAAATACACCACATTAAAATATAGAGATGTTTCGTACATTTAATATGAAGAATAAATATTTGGAACTGTCACTAAAGACATGGTTGGTATCAAGAGTATAAATGTGATTATCAGTATTGAATCTCTTGGATTATTAGTTTTGAATACATATTTAAGGTACATTTTTATAATATGTCTATCCAAAAAGTGATTTAATATGTTCATTAAATTTATTAACTATTCACAATATCAACATGTATTTATATTACAACTATATAAAGGGAAAACCGTGAAAATTAAGATTTGGAATCATTAATCCCTATATCATTTATATAGATGAAAATAAATTTGAATTCAAAATAAAGTTATAAGAATAATTCTGAGAGAAACAATGTGTTAGAGATGAAAATAAAAGATGAAAGTCGATTTTTTATGCCTTCAATATAGTGGTAAAACACTAAAATTTAATTATACAAAATAATTTTTGTTTTCAATATTTTTTTCTTTCTTAGGATGCACTAGATGCTGATCACAATCAGTATAGATAGCTAAAATATTTAATTTTTTCAATGAAATTCATATATATCCATCAAACCAACCACACATGACCAGTCTTGTGATTTATTAAAGCACTACTTTCAAAATTTTATTGATAAAATTCATATTATAAATTTCACTCTATGTTATAAAATATTTCTGTTATGATAAGGTTGTCACTATATATAGGCTAAATAATTGTCTGATGTTAGTGATTGAATATAATAAGCCTCTAGATTACTTAAAATGGAAATTGATTAAAGTATATTTATGAAATTATTATTTCTCAAAAAATATTTCAAAATAATTTAATTTTTTAGTCAATGTATCTAAAGTGTTTGAAGTAAGACAACGAAAACAATTATGATTACTATATTATAAAAATTGGGAAAGATATCATAAACCTTTCAAATATTATACTTCTTGAATATGTAATTTTTGACGGTAATTACAATTTTATTAAAAATATTTGTTAATTTTTTTCAATATTTTCATAGTAATACCAAAATTTTAAAAAACCTACATACTCAAAAGAAGATGTGATTTTTTTAAAGATGATTGGGTGATGTACACGGCGTTAGAATGTTTGTCGACATAAAATTTAGTTGATAACCTACTATGATTGTGATCTATTATGTGCTCTGACCATAAAAATATATTTTTTATGAAAATTATTAGTATCAGAATGATTATATATTATTTTTCATATATTCTAAAAGGATAAGTATAATGAAGGATATCAATTTGTTTATAAACAAATGTAAAAAAATACATTGTGTTAGAATGTATGTATACATCCTGAAGCGGTAAATTCCAAAATCTTCTTTAGTTAATTTTCACATAAATGTTTATACTATTTTTTTAATTTCCTAATCATTTTTATTTGATACTTGATTTCTAAAATATAAATATTAGTTCGAAGAACATCTCACAAGTTTAAAACTAAGAACGAAACATCTATTCTTTAAAAAATTTATGAAAATGACTTAAAATTCATTTTTATTTTGTAGTAATTTACTACACTCCAATCTAACACCCAAGGTTGTTGGTATCACCCAATGTACATGTTTTCAATATAAAAGTGTTATTTTAGTTTAAAACCCATACCAAATAGCCTAAACTAAGAAAAAGAGCATGGATTATTTATAAATATTGTGGGAAATCCATAATTCATTTGTCACATATATGAATTTACCAAACATCAATATGAAACCCGGTGTGGTCTGTATGACTTGAAGTACATTTCCTCCACTTGAAAGTGTCATTAATGATTAAAACACAGATAATATAGTCAAAACTATGTAGATGAACTTGTATTGGTTTTAAGAATTTTGAAAATGATTAATTATTCATTTCTCATGTGTAGGAATCATACACAAATCAATATGACTCATGATGAAGTTGATGTGACCAAAATTGAGTTTTTTCAATATAAAAGTTCCGTTTTAGTTAAAAACATTCATCAAATAGCCAATAGAGAGAAAAAAATTGGATTGTTTTCTTCAAACTTTAGGAAAACAATCCATAATATATTTATAGTGTGTATAAATCTAAAAAAGTATAATTGAACATGTTATGTGGTCATTGTGTCTCAAAGTGCGTGTTTTCAATAAGAATGTTTCATTTTAGTTTAAAATGTGTATTACATAGCCAAAATAATTAAAAATATATGGTATTGGTTTAAAATATATATAAAATAATCAATTATATATTTATGATGTGTACTAATTGACTAGACATAAATCTAACACATAATATGGTTTGTATGACTCAAACTATGTGGTTTCAATATAAAAGTTCTATTTTAGTTCAAAACACATATCACATAACCAAAACCAATAAAACAGGCTCTTCATTTTTTCAAATTTTTTTGTAAAATGATGGATAATATATTTATAACATTTAAGAATAATTCAAAGGTTAATCCAACAAATGATGTGATTGATATGACTCGAAGTGTGTGTTTTCAATAGAGAATTGTCATTTTATATTATAATTTTATTCCACAGCCAAAACCTATAAAAAACCTCATATTTCATTTAAAATTAGGAAAATAATACATAATATATCTATAACTTTTAGGAAGGAACCACATGTCAATATGATACATGATGATGTTAGTGTGACTCAATTTTGTGTTTTCAATACAGAAGTTCCATTTTAGTTTTAAACATGTATGACATAGTAAAAGCCAATAAAATGAGATAATATTGGTTTAAAATTTTAGTAAAATGATGTATAATATAGTTTTGACATATAATAGTTGACCTCATGTCAATCGGATACATAATATGGTCGGTATGACTCGAAGTGTGTGTTTTCAATATGGAAGTGTCATTTTAGTTTAAAACGTGTATCACATATCCAAAACAGAGAAAATAGGCTTAGATTATTTCTCAAATTTGTAATATGATCCACAATATAATTATAGTGTTTAGGAACTCACCTCACATGATTCTTCATCATGAGGTGGACATTATGACTCAAATTGTGTGTTTTCAATATAAGTGTCATTTTAGCTAAAAACAATCCTCGCATTGTCCAAAATGAAAAACAAGGATTCATTTTTTTTGTTTTAGTAAAATGATACATAATATATTTCTGATTTATGGGAATCAATTTCACATAAATCTGACACAATATATGGTCCTTATGAATCGATGTATCTATTTTCAATTTAAAAGTGTCATTTTAGTTTTAAAATCATATCACATATTCAAAACTGAGAAAAAGAGATTTTATTGTTTTCAAACATTGTGTAAATGATCCATAATAGATTTATGATATGTAGGAATCAAATTAACAATATTATGATAGCTGATGTGGTCTGTATGACTCAAAGTTCAGGTTTTTAAAATAAGTTTGATTTTAGCTTATTAAACACCACACATAGTAAAAAATTAGCAATAGAGGTCATATTGTTTTCAAATTATCAAAAAAGGATCCCAAATATGTTTATAAAATGTATGAATTTAACACACATCAATATGGTAGGCAATGTGGTCTGTATGACTCAAAGTGTGTAGTTTAAAGATAAGAGTGCCATTTTTCTATAAAACCTGAATCTCAAACCCAAAACAAACAAAATGAGTTCATATTGTTTTCTCAAATTTGGAAAATGATTCAGAAGTCAATTATTTCTTTTTGTAATTGACCCCATAAGCTCATATTATTTTTCTTTTTGTAATTGTTTTCAATCCATCACAATATATGGTCTGTATGAATTGAAGTACACGTTTTCAATATAAGTTCCATTTTTTTTAAAACATGCCTTATATAGCCAAAACTGAAAAAAAGATATTGTATTTTTTTATTCAAGCATCAATAAAAATATCCATAATATATATTTGATGTATAATAATGAAACTTACATCAATCCAACACACACATAACTTATAATATTGTTAATATGCATAGTAATTAAAAATAAAATTTTTAAACATGGATTATATAACATTAAAAAAATAATTTTTATAATTTTTATGTAATTTTATTAAAATAAAAATTCATTTCAAAGTAGGTATTTACTTTAAAAAATATATTTATCATTGAAATGTGTGTGAAAATTTTGATTTAATATATGGGTCGTAATATTTTTGGTTAATTATAAATATGATAATAATGTAAATACTTCGTATGTAAATTATTATTTGAAATGATAATGAGTGGTTTTATTTTTATTCCAGTCCCAATTATTATATATTTCAATTTCATTTTATTTATGCTAGTTGGGATTGATTTTATTGGGCTACTTCATGGATATTGTAGGGTTATATTACTGTATTAGTTCAAATGGCCTTTATCAGGAATAGTTGAAGCATTGATAAAGGGACCTTTTATCAGCGATTCCTTTAGGGATAACAAAGTGTCTCTTTCCTAGTGTTTCATCTTGCACTGATAAAGTCCATGGGATTTTAATATCATATGGAATATCAGAGGTTTTAAGAACTAAAATTGTTTATTTTTAGCACTTTTGATAGAGTGTTTTGTAGTAATGGAACAAATTTCTTCAAAAAAATATGTTTTTTATTAAAAAAATCATAATTAGAAGAATAAAAGACAACTAAGGTTAATGGGTTATATTCTATACATTATAACAAGAAAATCATGATTTTTTAATCTAACACTATAACTTTTTCTGACACAGTGAGCCAAATTTGAGGCAACCATTTGGTAACCTCTAATCAGTAATCTAAAAACATAATAATAAAATATTTTCTTTATAAACTATAATGGATGATTTTGGATTCATAAATTCTGCGATCTTTCATTTTTAATGTACTGATGTTCTAGAGAACAAAAAATTTGGGTTAGATCAAATTATTCTTTTCTAGTATATTTAATCAAACTTTGTGCTCCTAAATCATTATAAAATATTTTATCAAAATGGATCTTCTAAATATTCCAGACTTCAAAAATGTTACCGACCAACAAATAAGACAAATATCGAAGATCACAAAGGACACAATTTTTAATCAAATTGTGATCTTAACCAAATCCATATATATTTTTGGTTTATAAGAAGTATACAGATAACATTAGGAAATGAAGAACCAATATATTATAGATCAATACATAGAATCATTTTGGAGGTCTATCTATTTTAATTGTACCTTTTCTAAATTTTTTTCTACTCCCTCGAAAAGGAAGGTTCATATGAATACGTATATGATAACATAAAAAAACAATATTTCATCCATTAAAAAGGATTAATACCTTTTGTTCACTCATAAAACAAATACATGATTATAGAACATGTGTAATCCATCCATATAACATTCCATACATTGGGAAGTCACAAATTATCCCTATTAATATAGATTTTATGAGAAATATTTTTGACACAACATCAAATGTAATGAAGCCATTTCTCCATAATAAATTTGTCAATGGATTCAAATAAACATCTATATTTTTTTTGATGTCCTGGAATTATTAATTTCATGTTAAGAATATTTTTTCATTAAAATCCAAGTAGTTATGTTGTACAGAGTAATAAATATGGGCCAATATTATTTGAACTACCATAAGTTCCCAATGTTTTTAAACCATCAGTATAAATACATAATCGCTTGACCTGATATTTTGAATCCAAAGATGGAATTTCCAGATCAAATGTTTTCCATGAATCATAATTATAATTATTATTTAACTCTTTAAAAATAAAAATATTATATATTTTCCATTTCATCAATTAGTTTTCTTTTGTGATACATAAATTAATGCTGTAATCTGGCTATAAGAGGTAAATTACTGAACTATATAATAGGAATACATTTGAACTTTTTTTTTACTCTACCTCTTTATACATCGAAGGTCCACATGTATCATAATTAACAAATGCCTTATATTTACCATAATATTGGATTCAATAATTTTAGTATGCATGGGACTTATGATAACCATGACTCATATTATGATCCAACCACTTGTTTTCAAAGAAATTTATTATCAACACTTTTTTTAGGGGATAATGATTTCACCAAAAAAATATTTGATCCAAACAAGAATTTGAAATTCCATCATCTGATTTAATAGTAATAAATTTAGTTATGACATCAAGTTTTATTATCTTTCAACTGGTATATAAGGCATCCTCAATATATTTCAGATACTCTTAAACTTGAGATGCTAGGAACTGAGTAGTTGAATAATCCTTTTGAGTTTTTCTTGGTTTAAATTATGTGTTAAGAAACTCATGTACAAAATCATGAAAATTTTATTGTTATGGAACCAAATTATTTATATATTCTCCTGAATTTCATTTTTACTATGTTGATAGAAATATATATATTAATTCCAAAAACTAAAACACAATTGGTGAATCCAAACATTGTAAAAATGTTCTAATCTCCCCACACTGAATTTCATAAATGAATACTCAATTTTACCCTCTAAAATAAATATTTTTTGGACGATCTAATGATAAAAAAGTTTCTACCCCATCAATATATAGATGATTTATATGAGAACCATTTGGATTTCTATGTTGATTTATCTAATCAGGATCTCATAATAAAAATTATTTTCTACTTCCCTAATCCATTATTTTCTAAAAATATAATACATAAATATAGTTTATGATTGATATGGTTGAAGGATGGGATGATCTAAGAAAAAAAATATAAAATTCTAAAAATTTCTTATTACAGATAATTATAACTAATTATTAATAATTACATGTAATTACATCTAAATAGTAGATATTATTGCTTTCTAAAAAATAATAGTGAATAAATCGATTTATTACTAATTATTAAATATTATTAAAAATTAATACTAATAATTAAATTTTTGTAATTGTTGACAATTATTTAAAAATTATTACTTATTATCACTAATTATTAATATTTATATATAATTATTATTACTTATCTGAAATTATAACAATTAATTACAAATTATTTTTATCTATTTCTAATTATTTCTATTTATAACTAATTATTACTAAATATTTCTAATTATCGGTAACTATCATTAACTAACTACAATTGATTAATAAATATTTCCAAATATTACCATTTACCAATAATTATTAAATATTATAAATTAAAAATAATAATTAGTAATAATTATATATAATTATTATTAACTGCAAAATAACGGTGAATAACTATATTGTTTACTAATTAATAATTTTTTACAAAATGTTTAAATTTGTAGTGATCATTTTTAATATTTTGAAAATTATTACTTATTGTTGGGACTTATTACTAATTTCTGTTAATTGTTAATAACTATTAATAATTTTTACTTTTAATCAATGATTTTTTATTTATCTATAATTTTTACTCATTAGTAGTAATTATTTGTAATTTTATCTAATTGTTATTAATTATTATTAATTGTTACTTATAATAACAAATAAGTACAAATTATTATAATTAATTACTAATTTCATATAATTAGAAGTATGTATTAATGATTATAACTAATATTTACAAATTATATCTAATTATTACTAATTATGGGTTGTTATTACTAATTATTAAAAATTATCACCCATTATTACAAAATATTACTATTTTTTACTTATAATCGGTAAATATTATTAATTAATAATATTTATCAAATTTATCACTAATTATAAACAATTATCTGTAATTACTACTAATTAGTACTATTGACTAATAATTAATACTAATTATCAACAATTATTAAAAATTATTACCAATTAAATACTATTTATTGATAAATAATTCTATTTATTTCTAATTGTAATAATTAATTAAAATTATCTGTATTTATTAATAATTATTACTAACTATTATCAAATATTACTAATTGTAGACAATTATTTCTAATTATTAAAATTATTACTATTTATCTGTAATTATTACTTATCATTACCAATAATAGATAATTATTACTAATTATCGATAGTTATTAAAATTTATTACTAATTATGATTATTTAATACTAATTATCATTAATTATTTTTAATTATTGATATTTTTTACTAATTACAACTAATTATTGGTAATTTTAATTTATTATTACTAATTATTCTGATTTTTTACTAATTACCGGTAATTATTAATAATTATCTGTAATTATTACCAATTATTAATAATTATTTAAAATTATTACTAAAAATCCCAAATTATTATCGTTATTAGTAATATTTTTTATGTATTTATTATTTATCAGAAATTATTGACAATAATTATTATTTATTGGTTATTATTACAAATTATTGATGATTACTTACTATTTATCAGAAATTATTACTATATATTACTTATTACCTGTTATTATTTTTTATTTATCTATAATTATTAATCTCCGTTACTAATTATTTCTATTATCTACTTATTATTTTCAATTACTACTAATTGTTTTTAATTGTTACTAATTATCCCTAATTATTTTTAATAATTTTGTAATTTAATTATCAATAAATTTTAATCAATTATTACATATTATTGATAAATTTTACTAATTACTAGTACTTACTGGTAATTACTCATAATTTTTGATAGTTATTACCCTTTTTTATTAGCTTTTAGTATTTATCTATAATTAATATCAAGTATTACTAATTATTGTTAATATTTACTAATTGCTTCTAATTGCTACCAATTACTGCAAATTACCACTAATAATTACTAATTACTTCATTATTAATTCTAATTATTTCAATATAATACTTATAGTTATTTATTATTTATAATTACTTTTAATTAATACTAATTTTTTTATTATTACAAATTATTAATATTTATTCGTAATATAAAATAATGAAAATAAATTTACAATTAAAAAAGCTAAAAATAAATACCTTAAAACTAACGCTTTATCAAAATAAAAATACCCATCCGGTCCTAAAATTGATCCTCTAAAATTTAAAATTTTTATATAGGGAAATTAGAGAGAAATCAGTGAGAGATCAGAAGAGGAGATCAAAATTTGTGATGGAAAAATATTGTTAGTGGCCTTATAAAGGTTATATTTGTTATGATAGACAATTTGTGATGAAATTTACGTCACAGATACTATTTCTTATGATGAAATTTAACACAAATAGTGCCCATCATAAATAGATATGATGGAGAATGAATACGAATTTGTGACGGATAACCAACTACGTCAGAAATTCCACCCACCATAAATAGCCATTATTTACTTTGGAGGAAAATTATTTGTGTAAGAAATCCTCATTCCCTCATAAATTGTATCGTTGGAGAGTGGGTATTTATTTTTTTATTTATATGTTTTTTTTGTAATGAGGATCCTGTTGTAAATAAATATATTTGAGACAGAATTCGTAATTCAGTCAGAAAATAGCACTTTTCTTATGATTTTTCATACATTTCCACCAAAAGTATTTGCGACAGGAATCATTTCATGACACAAATGCTGTGAAATGTATAGGTATTTGAAACAAGTATCAATTTCCGTCGAAAATAACCCAATTTTATTGAATATTTGTTACGAAACTTTATTCTATCGCAAATGACCTGTGGTAAAAAAATGAAATTTTCATATAGTGGAACCCCACTGTTTTGATGAATCTGACTCCACCACATATCCTCTTGGTACTGATGATCTCATACCACTATGTGGAGTGGTAAACACTTGGAAATACCTTTTCAAGTGGCCTAATCAGCCACATGAATTTCATATCATTGATTCCTCAGCACAAGCAGGCTTCGAGTTCCCAGCCTTGCCACATTGGAAACATGTTAATGGGACTTTAGTAGAAACTACTGGTGATCTATAGGAAATATTTTGTTAAGGTCCACTACAACTTATCTTCTAGGAGTCTCACTTCTCTTACTCATCCCATTATGTGAACTTCTAATGATGCATCTTCGAGTATGAGGAACTCTAATCAACCCTGACTTGGAAACCATGACGATTTATGCGATCTAATTCTTATCCCGAACATCAATATAAATGGTAAACTTCAACATAATGAAAGGATATTGGATGTAACAACCTGATATTTTATGAGAATTATTCTTTTTAATTTAATTGATGTATTGTGTTATACGCTACACCAAAATTAGCTTGTGCTATACGCAACACTGTGTTAGCTTATAGTATAAGAAACACTATTCATAGCTCATGTTACACAAAATTTCAAGTTCGTTTGATATAAGTTATTCTACGCAACATTGAGTGTATATATATATATTCAATATAAAAATGAAATATGGTTGGATTATATTATACACAACAACAAAGGAATATTGCACTACACGCAACCCTGACATGACTTTCTTTACATGCAATCGTGACCTTCCACGATAGCGTGTGTTGTACGCAATACCGAGTTTCACTAAACAAAGATATGTTATTAAAATATTATATAAACTAGCCATTATGAATAGTAATAACCAGTTTTTGAAATTTTATAAAAATTATTTTTCAAAACGGACTTCATTTTTGGATTTGGAATATCAAAATTATCCTAGGGTGAATTTTTGGTTTTTTTCTGAAAACATTAAATTTTTGATGAATAGTGAAAACACTGGGTTACTATTTAAAAATATACTTTTTATTTAAATAATTTATTATTTTATTTAAATTTATTTTAAGTCAAAATTGATACATAATACTTATATAAGTTCAATATAATTCATTGGAGTCATTTTATAATAATTTTAGATATATAAAAACTTTATTGAACTTTTCACCGTCTTTTACCCACCTCCTAGGAGAATTTTCAAATGTATATAAAAAGTAATTTTACCACTTCTACGAGTGGAGTTTCAAAAATAAGAGAGACATGGTTAATATCCAGGAGTAAAATGTGGTTCAATAAGATAAAAATAATTTTTGGTGAATAGTAACTTTTTACTTTTATTTACCACGGTTAAAAGTAATTAGGGTAATTAAGGGTAAAAATGATATTATTATTACCCTAACACATGTCCTAATTCTATTGGATAAGTATAAATCGACCAGAAATAACCTTAGGAGTATAATATTATCATTTAGGTCCACATGGATTAGATTAAGACATTTATTATTATTTTATTTAAAAAATAGTTAAAATAGTTAAAATCAATGTTTAATAACTAAAACATTTTTAATATAAAGTTATTCATAAGATAAATTCCTATATAAGTATTAATTAGCAAGATAAACGATTTCCTACCTAATGGTATTTTATTTATAATTTTTAGACATTAAATAATCTAATTTATTTATGACACAATGGTGATGCAGTAATTACCTAAATAAAGAAATATTAAAATAATTGATATAATAAACACCCAAATAAACGTAATTTGAGACTTTTTATGAATTCTAATAATTTTATAGGTTAATATGACAGATTATTATTGATTTAATTAACATTTTTCAAACTAATCATCCTGATTATGATTTTCACAAAAATCAAGTAACAAATAGTGACAAAATTGACATAAAATAATTTTTAAATTAAATATTAAATTATTATTTGTTATTATATTCCGAAAAATATAAGGTTAAAAAAAATGACTTATAAAAGTATATATAAATTAATAATGAACCACTTGGAGTTCGTTTGGCTTATTATAGTAAGTTTATTAACCATTTATTGTAAGAAAACAAAAAGATACGGTAAAAGTTAAATTATTTAACTTATAGTTAAAACTAAATGATAAGGTTAATTTAGTAACCTAAACTTGTCTAAAACCTATTGGATGAGACTATTTAGACCCATCCTCACCTTAGCTTCGAAATAAATCAATTTCGAGCTATTAAAAACCGGTTATGACTTTATTATAAACTAATATTTTAAGTTTTTCCAAAGGAGCACCACTCCTCCCTTATTAAAAGGGCACCCCTTGCGTCTTCTCTTCACACCCTTTTGATCCTTAAAGCATGGCCAACCCCTTCCAATTCCTCTTCTCAACCTCTCTAGTTATATCATAGAGGTTCTGGTCTTCTCAAAAGACCAACCCTAGTGCCCTAAGAAGAAGTTTAAAGGAGGTGCGTCGAGGAAGAGGTAATCTCTTCTACCGACTCTTTCAAGTATCATTCTTCTTCTACTTTCTATTATTTAGTTGTATCATTATAAAATAATAACATCAGTATTAATTATATTCTGATATGTTATTATAAATATGAAACAACCCTATTTCACTTTCTATCCATCCTACGGAAAACGAAATCACCGCACGTGCGTACGTACGGAATACCGTTTCCACGCCGTGGTGTAATCTATTTTCGACCACCACCTTACTTGGATGGGTATAATGGTGTAAATAAATAATTATATATAATTATTGTAAATTTATATTGATTCCTAAATATTATACATACACTTCAATACAATTACATGATCATGGGAATGATATCATCGCTCGTGCGAACGTACGGACTACCGTCTCCATGACGCGATGAGATTCATTCTCCATGTTAACCATTCATGAATGATTATAAATTATATATACTGAATAATAATGAAATATATTACATAATAATGATACTGGATTTATGTATATATTTATATATTTATTCCATTTACTTAATTCCATTCAAGTAAATAAGGAAAGGAAAACAATGTTCTTGCGTATGTACGGCCTACCATCTCCATGAACGGTGTATTTCATTTCATTTATCTATCTATTATATATATATACTGAATATATATGATAAATAAATCATTATTTACATTATGGAATTAATTAAATCATGATATAATTAATAATAATATCAATAACAAAAAGTCAAAACAAGTATGATAAATAAAACATTTTTACCCAAAACGATGATTTAACATGGAATTTACAAAAGAACGTGTAATATAAAGTAATAAGTGAACCATATATGATATAATAACAAAAAATATTATTCTATAATAAGTAAATGACATTATTTAAATCATTATACAGGATGTTCGGATACGTATGAAGCATATCGGACCTAAGGTAAGGGATAACTATTCCAATCTCGTTCTTATCCGAGATTGTTATTCATAAGTATTTACTAGGGTTATTTTTATCATCCATGCCCATGTTTTATAAAAATATTTTCATGTATTTTTTATGTCCTTTTTACCCATTTCTTAAATTTACCACATGTTATTAAAGAAATATTACTTTTGTTTACCACATGAGGAACTTTTTTACTTTTCCGACAAAAGTATGAGGAGAATATTTTTTTTAACTTATACGATGTGAACGGATTTTTACAGTTTCATAACTCCCTATTTTCATGAAGCTTACTCTACAATATTTCATGACTATTTTAAACAAAATCCTTTTATTTAAAAATTGCATGACATTTTGTGCAAAGAAAAAGATTTTGAATAAGAAAGGTTATTTTCCTCAAGAATTCATTTTAATTGTTTTATCAAAACCATTTTCCATCTAAGATGTCATTATTTCATATGTGTATGTTTCAAGTATAATTTTCTTATGATTTACATGGTTTCAATTCTATTATGATGAAATGATATACATTTGTTTTATATGGATTATGTTATGATAGGATGATGTTTATGAAACCAATTTTATTCTTTGGGTTATGATGAATGATTTATGTTTATGTTGTGGAACATGAAAGAATGATTTCATTATGAGATTGGTGGGACCTATATATCCCTCCAATGCATTGGGTAATGATTTATATAACATTATATAGACATGGACAGAATGGTATGTTAATCCGATTCAGTAATACAGGACCGGAACGAGGAGTGAACTCGATTCAGAAAGGGACTTTGTCCACTAAGATGGTCTTGGGAGAAATACCTTGGCTACTATGGAAATCATATCATGTGATTACTGGTTTTCCACAATTAAATGTTTTTTTCCCATGATATTTTATCATGATTTATGTTTCTTTATGATATATTCCTCACGTACTTCCAAGATTTATGTCTTTTCTCACGATTTTGATGTTTAGAATTTATGTTCATGTTTTTGCATTCAAATGTTTATGGATTGTTTTATGTTATCAATGTTTTCCCTTAATAAGAATTTGATATCACCCTTTATATGTTTTCTTTTCCCCAGTATATAAAAAAAGGTTTTAGGTAAGAAAAAAAAAGGGGAAGATCTTTATGGGAGATGTTGAAGATCTTTCACCATGATTAGAAGATTATGATCTGAGTTTCCAAAGACACTAAACTATTACGGTACTTGTTTGTTTGTTTTTGTTATGTATTATGTATTCCACAAAAGTAATGTAATTTCTCTGTAAATCAATATTTTGGTCTCTATAGTTGGTATTAGAGGCAAAGGAGGTAGGAATGTATCAGATCCTTGGGAACTCTCACATGTGAGCGTTGGACAAAGCATGGCTCTCCGCCCAAGTGCTTCATGAGTAAACAGCTGCCACTGGGGATGGTGGTGTGTCCCACCCAGGGGGTGTATCCAACCATGGAGTGACCTGGTAGGTATCAATTATAGTCCATTGGAATTAATTCCAGACTGTTATAGTTGGTATCAGAGGAATGGTTTAGTAAACCTTTGGAATCTAGGATGCGAAAACTTTAGTGAGATCCCTAGAGATATTTCTAAGGTATGTCAAGGGATGTCCCTAAGGTTATGTATAACTATAGGTTATAGTCCTAGGATTACGACAACGATCATAGAATTAAACCTATGATGTCAGATATTGAAAGTACCTCCCCTTTATTAATTTGTTTTTCTAGAATGATTTTTCCACTCACACTATTCTTTTTGGGTTTTAGACGATGGGTGGAACCCGAAGGAACCGTGTTGATCAATGCAATGGACAATGCAATGATTTCCCTTCTGAAAAAACTAATGTCATGGGAGATGGAGTGAAAAATATTATTTCTATACTTACACAAGCTATGAATCATTCTGGACTTCCAAATGAGCAGACAAGGGAACAATATTCTATTGAGTATTTCATGAGGCAACATTCTCCTTTTTTTAGTGGGTCTTCTGATCCACTTGTTGCTGAACAATGGATCAGTACCATTGAAAATATATTTTCCATACTTCTCTGTTCGGAACAAGAAAAAGTCATTCTGGCTATTTATCGCTTAGAAGGTGAAGCGGATCAATAGTGGACTCTAATTAAGAATACAAGGCGCCGAGATGAAATTGAATCCATGGAATGAGATGAGTTCAAGAACTTATTTTTTAATAAGTACTTCCCTTGTATTCTTAAAACAATGATGGAAATGGATTTCCTTGAGCTTAAGAAAAAGGATGATGAATCTATTGGTATATACGAATTGAATTTTACAAGGCTTTCAAGGTATGCATCTGGATTTATCATCCAACCTGAAAGTAAAGTTGATCGATTCTTCAGTGGCTTAAAACCATGTCTTCGCAGGGAATTAGTTATAAGAGACATCAGTAGATATGAATAAATTGTGCGTTGTGATATCAAGGTAGACATGAAAGTTGGTGTTACATATCCATATCATGGTTTTGACAAGAAACAAAAGATGTGTTGAGTCAATAAGGTTTTCCTTATGACTTTTCCATTCCTTCTTGTTTTGAAAATCACAAACACCTTATCTTTAAGGAAAATCGCTTTTATAAGGAAAAATGCTTTCTTAAGGAAAATCGCTTTTATAAGGAAAAATGCTTTGTTAAGGAAAATTGCTTTTATAAGGAAAATTGCTTTCTTAAGGAAAATCGCTTTTATAAGAAAAATTATCCTTATCATATTTTAATTCATATTTTTTCTTAAGTATAAGTTTTGGATTCATTTTCTCGGAGTCATTAAAACATTGATATAAAAGCATTCGGTTTTAGGATTCGGTTCTGGACAAGAACTATAAGGAAGTTTCATTCCGAATTCCGGATATGAACTCTGACTAAGTTCTATTCCAGATTCAGGATACGAATTCCAATGAAGAATTCTCATTACGAATTCCAATGAAGAATTCTCATTACGAATTCCAATGAAGAATTCTCATTACGAATTCCAATGAAGAATTCTCATTACGAATTCTAATAAAGAAATCTCATTTCGAATTCTCATTGCGAATTCTGATGACGAATTCTCATTACGATTTCTGATGACGAATTCCTATTCCGAATTCCTATTCCGAATTCTCATTCCGAATTCACCTATTAAACAGAATCTGATTATCATTGTTTTATACACTCTGAATCTACTCACTCCGAACCATCACTCCGAAGTTTCTATTCCGAACCATTTTGTTAGAGTTTAAAACGATGTCGTATATTCTGTTACACTTACTTTGTTATAAAACGATGTCGTCCATTTTGTTATAAACTAACCGTTGTCTAAGTGAAACGTGTACAGGTCCCTCCGAACTTTAAGGAAAATATGACCGTTGGAGAAGGAGCCGACCTTACCTATAAATAGGAGCTCATTTGAAATAGCTCGGGGCTGTTGGAAAAACAACTGAGTTTTGTGCCTACATGCTGTTGAAGTGATTTCTAGAGAGAGAGTCTCTTATTAACTCTCAAAGCTTCGTGAGACTCCGAATGTTGGTGATTACATTCGAGGGCTTCCGGGGATAGGAAGACAGAGGTGCCGACTACCTTAAAGATCGAGGGCTTTCTTGCTGAGAAAGACAGAGGTGCCGACTACCTTATAGATCGAGGGCTTTCTTGCTGAGAAAGACAGAGGTTGCCAACTACCTTAAAGTTGAGGGCTTGCGGGGATAGCAAGACAGAGACACCGATCTTCGTATCGAGGGCTTACCCTGGTGTGGGTAAGACAGACTTGATTGAAAGTATAAATCAAGGGACCTTTATCCAAGGTTGTTGGATACCCTTCTCTTTGGGTTAAAAGACTATTATCTTGTTACTAGTAGTTTTAATACTTGTCTTTATTCCGCTGAAATTTGTATCTTAAGGAAAGTATAACTTTCTTATACTTCCTTACTTACTCTGATTAGTTTAGATTCTATACGCTTTAAGGTAGAATCTTATATTGTAACTTTTGTTAAGTTTCAATCTCCGGAATCATATTTCCAGAACCTACTTTTGGAATCCCTTTCCAAGTTCAGTTCGGTGTTAGAGGTATTGTGAATTTACTTAGTTTAACTTTGTTAAACTTAGCCTTTCCTTTTCTTAAGGAAACTCTAGTTATTCATAACTAACTTTAAAGGTTCCAAAGGAATTTTTAAAGTATACAATTCACCCCCCCCCTCTTGTATATTGAGCATCTCATATTATATTTCGATCCTACAATTGGTATCAAAGGTTGGAAACCTCTTACTCTATACCATTCTTACATTTGGTATCAGAGCCAAGGTTACTGAAATACTTGTATTCACATACAAGTTTTTCTTGCTCACTTTTCTATTCCAAACATTGTCATTCCGATTTATCCATTCCGAACTTTTCCCATTCCGAACCTTGTTGATTCGATTCTAAGAAACTAACAAGTTTGTGTGCAAAGTTTTTTTCAATATGGCAGGAATTAATGTTGGTTCGATTGACAATCTGAATCCTACAAGGCCACCAATATTCGATGGTAATGATTATGAATACTGGAGAGATCGTATGAAGACTTTTGTTATCAATACTGGAGTAGACAACTTTGTCATGCTTACTGGTGATTATAAAATTCCTGACAAGGAAGTCATAACCTTTACTAATCAGGAAAAGCAAGAATATCAACTAAACTATAAGGTACGCAATACTTTATTATGTTCAATGACTAGAAATATATATAGACAAATTTATTCTTGTGAAGCAGCTAATTGTATATGGAAGAAGTTAGAGGTTACACACTTTGGGACTTCTAAGGTGATTGAGACTAGAAGAGCTATGCTTAGAGCTGAATATCATGGCTTCAATTTTCCTTATGGAGAACATATCTGTAAAGTTCAACAAAGATTTATGACCATAGTCAACAGTCTAAAATCTATGGGAGAAAAAGGTTTAGATGATGAAGCTCTTGTGGACAAGATAATTGATATTATGCCCAATGAGTGGGAATCCAAGAGAACAACTATAAATGAGAACAGGAAGGTTACTCAAATTACTCTTGATGAATTATTTGGAACTCTTCTACAACATGAGACCAGAATGAAGAGAGATGCTGACAACATCAAGAAGAAGAATGGAAATGGTACTGTTGCTTTTACTACAACTTCAAATCAGATGAAAGCTAAGACTCTTGAGAGAGTAACCAGATCCAAATCAAAGAAAGTCATTTTCCAATCCGAATCTAGTGAAAGTGAAGTTTCAGAAAATGAATTAGCCAATCTTGCTCGAAGGATGAACAAGATAGCTGGACAGAGAAACTTTCAATCCAAGTATAAGAAGAAAGACAGGAAAGATAAGAAAGATGGAGAAGTTACTTGTTACGAATGTAAGAGAGCTGGACATATTAGACCAGATTGTCCTATGCTCAAAAAGAAAGAAAGAAAGGAAAGACATTCAGACAGAAATAGGAAGAAGTATTACAAAGCCAAAGCTAAGAAAGTTTTTAAAGCTAATGACACCTGGAGTGCCAGTGGTGGTGACTCTTCAGATGAATCTTCTGAATATGAATCTTCAGGACAGAAGAATCTTGGTCTTATAGCCAGTTTACCTATTGATAATCATTGTCTTATGGCTAAGGTACGAAATGCTGAATCATTGACCAATGTTTCTCTAAATTCTAATGATAGTAAGTTTTATAACTCTTCTGATGAAGAATCATCTTCTGATGAGGAAAATACTTTACCTACTTATGAAGAAGTCTCTAGATTTGCTGAACTTCTTGATATTGAGAATTCCAAACTCAACAAGAAACTTGATAAAGAAAATTCTAGTAATTCTATTCTTACTAAAGAGATATCAGATCTTTCTAATGATCTTGATAAGAAAAATGCTGATTTTGAAAGTATTTCAAAAAATCTTGAGGAAGTAAGTTCTGAGAAGAATAAACTTTCTAAAGAATTAGAAAAAGTAATTTCTAAGAAAAATGTTTTCGAGCCTAACTCTAGTTCCAAAACTAATGATTTTGAGGATAAAAACTTGGTTGTAAAACTCAAGTCCGAAATTTTTTCCTTAAAGAAGTGTTTGTCAAACTTTACCCATGGTAAGGAAAATTTTGATAAGATGTATTCTCAAATACGACCTTTAAGAAATAAATCCGGATTTGGTTATACCCATGCAAAACCAGTTTTCAGTAACAATTATTTTGTTCCTCAAAGTGCCCCATTTTGCACTAAATGTCAATGTGGTGGTCACTGGGCAAAAAATTGTTCCTTAAACAAAACCCAATCCTTAGGTTTTCATAAAGCTTACTTTTCTAAGAAAATGTGGATACCTAAAATTTTATTGTCTGGAAATCTCGGATCCAAACAAGTTTGGATTCCGAAAATCTAACTTTGTTCTTAATTTCAAAAAAATAAAGAAAGTTCCAGCAACAATATTTGGTACATGGATAGTGGATGTTCCCGGCACATGACTGGTAACAAAAGCTTTTTTGAAAAGATTATCAAAACGAAAGGAGGAAAGGTAACTTTCGGAGACAATGCTAAGGGAGAGATTGTTGGTATTGGTAATATAGTTCTTTTGGGTAAAACATTGATTTCAAATGTTCTTTTTGTTAAAGGTCTTAAGCACAACCTCATTAGCATAAGTCAGTTATGTGATGAAGGTTACCTTGTGAATTTTAGGAATGATAAATGCTTAGTTCACAATTCCAAGGAAGAATTTATTCTCTCAGCCAACAGGTAAGAGAATGTTTACACCTTAAACTTAGAAGACCTAAGAAGCCAAGATTTACCTTGCCTAAGTGCAATGGAAGATCATTCTTGGTTATGGCATAGAAGATTAGGACACTGTAATCTTAGAAACCTATGTAAACTCTCTAAGAAGAAACTTGTTAAGGATCTACCGGAGCTTAGATTTGATTCTTCTAAAGTTTGTGATCCTTGTCAATATGGCAAGCAACATAAATCTAGTTTTAAGTCAATCGGTGAAGTCTCAACAACCGATGCATTACAGTTAGTACACATGGATCTTTTTGGTCCAACACAAACTGGAAGCATTGGAGGCAAATACTATGTGTTTGTTCTAGTTGATGATTACACTAGATTTACTTGGGTCTATTTTCTAGCAAGGAAATCTGAAGCTTTTTCTTATTTCAAAAGTTTTAGAGCCCAAGTTAAAAATGAGAAAAACCTTCCATTGAAAACTATCCATAGTGATCATGGAGGAGAATTTCAAAATTCTGATTTTGAAACTTTTTGTAGTAAGAAAGGTATTACTCACAACTTTTCAGCACCTAGAACTCCTAAACAGAATGGTGTAGTTGAAAGAAGAAATAGAATTATTCAAGAGATAACTAGAACCATGTTGAGTGAATATTCTATTGCTAGACATTTCTGGGCTGAAGCTGTAAGTACTGCTTGTTATACTATAAATCGAGTTTTGATTAGACCTTTTCTTAATAAAACTCCTTATGAGTTATGGAATGGTAGAAAACCAAGACTTTCCTACTTCAAGGTTTTTGGTTGCAAAGTATTCATTTTGAATACTAAAGATAACTTACATAAATTCGCACCAAAGTCTGATGAAGGGATTTTCTTAGGTTATTCCACAACCTCTAAGGCTTATAGAGTTTTTAATAAAAATACTTGTACTGTTGAGGAAACAGTACATGTAAAATTTGATGAGTCTGATCCTTTTGTTTTTAAAACCTCCCAACCTACATCCTCGGATGTGTTTTCAAAAACTGATTTTCAACCTTTGATAGAAGAACCTTCTGATAAGGAAATTGTTCTAGAAGATACTTCTGAAACATTTACCCCAGAAGACTTTCTACCTTATGTTGATGAACGGGTTTTACAAAACCCAAATCAGGTGTTTCTTAAGAATCATCCCAGTGATAGTATCATTGGTGATGTAAATCAACCTGTAAGGACTAGAAGTTCCTTAAGAAATGAAGTAGAACATCTAGCATTTCTTTCCCAATTAGAGCCTAAAAGCACTGATGAAGCTTTAGGTGATGATGATTGGATCAAAGCAATGCAAGATGAACTAAATGAATTCGAAAGGAATAAAGTCTGGACCTTGGTTGAAAGACCTAAGGAAACTTCTGTTATTGGAGTAAAATGGGTTTTCAGAAATAAAAGTGATGAAAATGGAGTCATTGTTAGAAATAAAGCTAGACTTGTTGCTAAAGGCTATAATCAGCAAGAAGGAATAGACTATGAAGAAACCTATGCTCCAGTAGCTAGACTTGAATCTATCCGCATTCTACTTGCCTTTGCAGCATTCTTTAATTTCAAACTTTTCCAAATGGATGTGAAATGTGATTTTCTTAACGGTTATGTTCAAGAGGAAGTTTTTGTTGAACAACCTCCTGGATTTGAAGATACAAAATATCCAGATCATGTTTTTAGACATACCAAAGCTTTGTATGGCCTTAAAAAATCGCCACGAGCATGGTATGATAGACTTACTGGATTTTTGCTTCAAAATAACTATGTTAAGGGAAATGCAGATCCAACCCTTTTTATAAAGAAAGATAAGAAAAATGTTTTGATTGTTCAAATTTATGTTGATGACATTATATTTGGTTCAACTCAGCAATCTTTGACTGACTCTTTTGCTAGTCTAATGAAATCTGAGTTTGAAATGAGTATGATGGGTGAGTTAACATTTTTCCTTGGTTTTCAAATTTCTCAAAAACCAGAAGGAACCTACATATCTCAACATAAGTCTATTAAAGATCTTCTTAAAAAGTATGGTTATGACAACACTAAGAGTATAAGTACTCTTATTGGTACCTCAAACTCTCTAGATCTTGATGAAGCTGGGAAACCAGTAGATCAAACATCTTTTAGAGGTATGATTGGAAGTCTACTTTACTTAACAGCTAGTCGACCAGACTTAATGTTTTCTGTAAGCTTATGTGCAAGATATCAATCCAATCCTAAGGAATCTCACTTAAAGGCAGTAAAAAGATTTTTTCGCTACCTTAAGGGAACCATGGATCTAGGATTATTTTATACTTCTGGAAATGATTTTGTTCTAAAAAGCTTTTCTGATGCTGACTTTGGTGGATGTAGAATGGATAGGAAAAGTACATCCGGAACTTGTCATTTCTTGGAGATTCATTAGTTTCTTGGTCATGCAAGAAGCAACATTCTGTTGCACTCTCCACTGCTGAAGCTGAATATGTAGCAGCTGGAAGTTGTTGTGCACAAGTGTTGTGGATGCAACACACACTCACAGACTATGGCTTGAGTTCTACTAAAACTCAAATTTTGTGTGATAACACAAGTGCCATTGCCCTAAGTAAAAACCATGCACATCACTCTCGTGCAAAACACATAGATATTAGGAATCACTTTCTTAGGGATCACACACTCAAAGGAGATATTATTCATCAGTTTATCGGAACACAAGATCAACTTGCTGATATTTTCTCAAAATCTTTGCCTTCTGATAGATTTGAATATATTAAACAGAAGTTAGGAATGATAACCGTAATGTAATCTTCCTTAATTAAATTTCTGTTGAAAAAAAAAATCTCCTTACAGTAATAAACTCTTTTTCATAGGGGGAGTACATATGATTGTTTGTTTAACAAAGTTTTTCAAAATTTGTTTTCAAAATTTTTGGAACGAAAATTTCCGGAATGGAATTTCCAGAACTACAATTTTCCAGAAAGGATATTTTCGCACAGAATACTTCTGGAATGGAAGTATTTGTATTGAAAATTTCCGGAATGGAAAACTATCGTACTGGTATTTTCATAACGGAACTTTCGTACTGAATTTTCCATAACAAGTTTTTCGTATTGACTTTTCGTATTTACTTTTTCGTATTGAGTCTTTCGTATTGACTTTTCGTATTTACTTTTTCGTATTGTGTTTTTCGTATTGAATTTTCGTATTTACTTTTTCGTATTGAGTTTTTCGTAGTCGTCTTTATATTACCCATTACGAATAACTTTCCTAAGCTAATCCGAAAGGTATGATTTCCTTACTGAAGTTTTCGTAATCATATTTTACTTGCTGGCAATTTCTTATATTTGTTTTTGGTTTTTGGATTTCTTAATTCTTTACTTTAATAAAACCTCAAAAAGATCGGATTCAAGCTTTCAACCGTTAGATCTGATCTCAGATCGTTCTAAACCGTTAGATCAACCGAAGAAGTTGAACCGTCATCCCATTGCCTATATAAAGGGGACCCTATTTTCTCGTCCCACATCGATTTCAAGCTTTTGCGTGCTGAAGCTCTGATTCTCCGATTTAAGGCCGTTCCGAACCACAGTTTTCTCAGTTCCGAACTTCAGTCTTCTCGATTCCGAACTTCTCAGAGGACTTCTAATCCGAATGTCTGCAGAGTTAGCTTCTCAAGAAATGTCTTCAACCAAGCCTATTTCTCAGTGGTTAGTCTACAGAGAGAGGTTAGTTCATCCGAATTTCTTCAGCAACTACGATTCTATTATTTCAAAGAATATCAAGCTGAATGGCTGGGAAGGTGTTGCGGTATCAAAAACCGCAAACCAAGATGAAGTGTACTCTGACTTGCTTGTCGAGTTTTATGAGTCAGTTGCTTTCTTCGAGGAAGATAATAGAGAAAAATTTTCTTTCAAATCTTATGGCAAGACATATAAGCTTTCTTACACCAAGGCTGCAAGCTTGGTAGGGCTAAGTTATGAATTGGAAGCTGAGTTTATTTCCCACGTATTTCCAGACTCTTTGGGTAGTTTCAACAAGGAAAAGGCATTAGAAATTCTCGGATTGGATGATGACAAGGCTCCGAAAATTGCAAGCCTATCTACAAACTTCCGGATTCTGGAGTTATGGGTACAAGGCCTTATCGTACCGAGAAAAGGAGATAAGTATAGCCTGAATAAGAGTGAGATATATATCTTATATTTCCTGATAAATCTAAGAAAGTTCAACTTGATGAAGCATATTCTTCTTAACATTGAAAATTTGAAGAAGGGGAATCTGAGAGCTCAGATCGTGATGTACCCGGCAATATTGTCAAAGCTCATAGTTCGGTGCCTAGAATCTTTCAAGGTAGCTTGCAGTTCTAAGCCTAAAGTTTATAAGATCATGTTGCTCAGTGATGCCACTCTTAAAAGGATGAATATAGCTTTTGACAAGAAGTCTGGGAAGTTCATTGACCTACCTCCTCAAGTAGAAGTGACTCCGAAAACTGCTGATCCGGAATCATCCAAGCTAGTAAGGAAGAGGAAGCTGAAAGAAGTGGTAGTCGAAGCTGAGGAACCTAAGTCTAAGGAAGTCCACTCCGCACCTCCTAAGTCTAAGAAGAAGAAAACCTATACTGATGAGGTTGCAGCGAAGTGGAGAGCTGACAAAGAGAAGAGGAAGGAAGGAGATCCGCAGTTCGGATTGGATCCTGCAGAGGCTAAAGCTCTGAAAGAGAAGGCTGCTGATGAGCTCGAGAAACAAGCAAAGGAGAAGAAACTGAAGAAGAAAATGTCCGAGGTTGAGGTAGCTCAGGCCTTGTTAAAGTTCAACGAAATGGTTTCAGCAACCATTCCCGTTCCGAGATCTTTCTCTCTGGAATCTATACCTGAGACTCCAGGAAGAAATCTTGTTACTCCGGAAGAGGCTGTTGCTACTGAGGAAGTAGAGCAAGTGGAAGAAGTTGAATAAGCTGCTGAAGGAAGTGGTGAGACAGGAGATGTTCTCAAACAAGTAGATGAATACAAAGGAAGTCCTTCGGAACACCTGCCGCTCCGAACATCTGAAGCTCAATCTTCAAAGCTTGTTACTCCTGAATTGGAAGAAGAGAAAGGTGAAGAAGAAGTTTCTTGTCTGAGAGAAGAAGAACATATTTCACTTGATGCTGCTCAGAAGGAAAATGTAGAAGTTGCTGATGAGGAAGATTATATTGTTCAAGTCTCTGATAGCGAGAAGAAATCTCCGGAACAGGTTTCTATTCCGGAAAAAGATAAAGGGAAACAAATTCTTGCTGATACCCCGAGTTCAGAAAAGAAGATGAGGAAGGAAGCTGGTAGTTCTTCGAAGAGGAAGTTGAAGCTTATTGAGGAAGAAAATTCTCCTAGCAAGATTTCAGATTCGGAGTCATCATCGTTGGGGCACGATTTTGTTGTTCAGTCCTTGACGAAGTTGGTGGGAACCATTCCAACCTTCTCAAGCATTGACTCTAGATGTCAGATGCTTCAACATGCGCTGAATCAGAAAACCGACTCCGTATCCATGGTAATGGATAAGTGTGTTGAGATTGAAGCTCAGTTCAAAAATTTCTTCATTGGTTATGAAGCACATAAAAGATCTTGCAAGAGGATGACAAGTTGGTCTAAGAAAACTGTGGAAGAGATGAGGTTGCTGGATGAGTTTCAGGATAATGTTAAGGATGCATTTGAAACCGAGGACAAGAAGTTTCATAAGCTGACTGCATCATTCGAAGAGAAATTGACCGAGGAAAAGAACATTCGAATTCAGGAAGTGAGAGATCTGAATGGAAAGCTCAACTCCGTTAATCAGAGTTGGAAATTTGAAAGGGATCATCAGATTGATTTTCTAGAAAGAATGAAAGCTCAGGAAGAGAAGATGAAAGCTCAGGAAGAAAAGTTGAAGGCTCAGGAAGAAATCATTGAAGCTCAGTCAGCAAGAATAGTCGTCTTAGAGAAGCATGCAGAGGAAGATCACAAAGACTTAAAGAAGATCAAGACGATTCTCAAGGGGCTAATGTCGAAGGAGAAAGATCCGAAATTACCAATCCGATCTTTTTGTTGTAATCTTTTTTTTTGTTGCTGACATTTCAAATCTAATGGAAATTGTGCTTGTTGTTTCGTTTGTTGTCATTACTAATTTTTCAGGTACTTTGTTAAGTTTTTCCATTCCCTCCAATTCTTTTTGAAAATCACAAAGGGGGAGAAGGAAAAGATCCTTAAGAAAAAGAGGAAATCTAATAAGTGCTTATCAAAGGGGGAGAAAGAAAAAAATACCCAAGGAAAAAGAACTCTAATAAGAGTTTGTTTAAGGGGGAGTTTTTCTTAAAGAAACATCACTCCGGAAATATGAATACGATCCTTAGAGTTTCAAAGCCTAAGGGGGAGTTAGTCGTATTCATCTATATTTTTTAAACCAAGGGAGATAAGTTTTAATGTGTTTCTTTCTTAGAATAGCTTTTTCGTAAGGATGTTTGTGCTTTCCAAAAAGGGGGAGATTGTTGAGTCAATAAGGTTTTCCTTATGACTTTTCCATTCTTTATTGTTTTGAAAATCACAAACACCTTATCTTTAAAGAAAATCGCTTTTATAAGGAAAAATGCTTTCTTAAGGAAAATCGCTTTTATAAGGAAAAATGATTTGTTACGGAAAATTGCTTTTATAAGGAAAATTGCTTTCTTAAGGAAAATCGCTTTTATAAGAAAAAGTATCCTTATCATATTTTCATTGATATTTTTTCTTAAGTATAAGTTTCAGATTCATTTTCTCGGAGTCATTAAAACTTTTATATAAAAGCATTCTGTTTTAGGATTCGGTTCTGGACAAGAACTATAAGGAAGTTTCATTCCGAATTCCGGATATGAACTCTGACTAAGTTCTATTCCAGATTCAGGATACGAATTCCAATGAAGAATTCTCATTACGAATTCCAATGAAGAATTCTCATTACGAATTCCAATGAAGAATTCTCATTACGAATTCCAATGAAGAATTCTCATTACGAATTCTAATGAAGAAATCTCATTCCGAATTCTCATTGCAAATTCTGATGACGAATTCTCATTACGATTTCTGATGACGAATTCCTATTCCGAATTCCTATTCCGAATTCTCATTCCGAATTCACCTATTAAACAGAATCTGATTATCATTGTTTTATACACTCTGAATCTACTCACTCTGAACCATCACTCCGAAGTTTCTATTCCGAACCTTTTTGTTAGAGTTTAAAACGATGTCGTACATTCTGTTACACTTACTTTGTTATAAAACGATGTCGTCCATTTTGTTATAAACTAACCGTTGTCTAAGTGACACGTGTATAGGTCCCTCCGAACTTTAAGGAAAATATGACCGTTGGAGAAGGAGCCGACCTTACCTATAAATAGGAGCTCATTTGAAAGAGCTCGGGGCTGTTGGAAAAACAACTGAGTTTTGTGCCTACATGCTGTTGAAGTGATTTCTAGAGAGAGAGTCTCTTATTAACTCTCAAAGCTTCGTGCGACTCCGAATGTTGGTGATTACATTCGAGGGATTCCGGGGATAGGAAGACAGAGGTGCCGACTACCTTAAAGATCGAGGGCTTTCATGCTGAGAAAGACAGAGGTGCCGACTACCTTAAAGATCGAGGGCTTTCTTGCTGAGAAAGACAGAGGTTTCCAACTACCTTGAAGTTGAGGGCTTGCGGGGATAGCAAGACAGAGACACAGATCTTCGTATCGAGGGCTTACCCTAGTGTGGGTAAGACAGACTTGCTTGAAAGTATAAATCAAGGGACCTTTATCCAAGGTTGTTGGATACCCTTCTCTTTGGGTTAAAAGACTATTATCTTGTTACTAGTAGTTTTACTACTTGTCTTTATTCCGCTGAAATTTGTATCTTAAGGAAAGTATAACTTTCTTATACTTCCTTACTTACTCTGATTAGTTTAGATTCTATACGCTTTAAGGTAGAATATTATATTGTAACTTTTGTTAAGTTTCAATCTCCGGAATCATATTTCCGGAACATACTTTTGGAATCCCTTTCCAAGTTCAGTTCGGTGTTAGAGGTATTGTGAATTTACTTAGTTTAACTTTGTTAAACTTAGCCTTTCCTTTTCTTAAGGAAACTCTAGTTATTCATAACTAACTTTAAAGGTTCCAAAGGAATTTTTAAAGTATACAATTCAACCCCCCTCTTGTATATTGAGCATCTCATATTATATTTCGATCCTACAAGATGGAGTTCAAGGAGAAATATCAGCACAATGGTGAAAAGAAGATGAATGTTTCTTTATGCTCAAAGTGTGGAAAGAATCATGGTGGAGACTGTCTATAAGGTACTAAAAAATGATTTAAGTGTGGAAAAGAAGGTCATCGAGCAGTTGAGTGTTGAAGTAATGGGAAAAAGGTAGCTAATGATGTGAATAGAGAAAAGACTACAGAGAACGCTCCACTAACACTTCAGTGCTTCAAGTGAAAGGAAATGGGGCATTTTTCTAATCAATGCCCTAATCCAAGGGCTAATGATGATCAAAATGAGCAACCACTTAAGGAAAAGGAAAAAAGGGAAGTAAAATGCGATCACTATTGGCGATGTTGAGTATGACAACGATATAGTGGAATGATTATGTGTTTATGTAACGGGATACTAAAATAATATTTTGAAATCTAATTTATAGTACTATGGAATATTGGAATATTTATTTATTGGTTTATTATGGTTTTCAATAATTATATCGTACTGGTAAACATGAAAACTAACTCAAATATTTTTGAATGTAGATGGTATGTGCATAATAATTTCATGACTGATATAAGGTCAAAGTGATATCATGGTTTGAGTATATTGAAATTTTCAGATATTGGTATGTGGAAAGAGTTACCATTTGACAACATTCAAGTTTTCACTATGGTTATATGGTAATTCATGTTTCAAGAGAATACATGATTAAGGTATTCACATGTTTGGAATGCGATCAAAAAGATATATCTTATGATATATGGAGGATAAATGATGGTATTCACATGCTTGGTAGATGACCTTTCTAGTAGTTTTTTTCTTTATGCTATGAGATTGGACAAAAGTATTTTCGATAATCCTAAAGGTTGGAATGCATTATGTTGGACATTATATTGTATTGTTTAAGGCTAGAAATTTTTGATATTATTTCTGGAATGTTGTAATAGTATAGTTTTAGAAAAAGTGACAACCTGAAGGATGGGCGAAAACCCGTCGCGTCGGATAAGGTTGCGAGAATCCAACCCACAACAGAAGTGCGACATGCCTTTATTATCTACCAATGGCCTACATGAAGTCTCTAGTTAGTAGATACTAGTTTTATTTTATTATGTGGTATGATAGATAAAGTATAAGTCTTTTTTTGGAATCATATACGATTCATCTCACCAAATATGTACTTATGTATATTTAATAACTTATGATAACCTTCTTGTGATGGAAACAGATGGGATGACTTTTCATTCTATCACATGATCTGCTAACAGTTCTTAAATGAAAAATTCAACTTCATTTCTTTAAATAGAGATGAATTGGAAATTGTTCATGGAATGACAGGCAATGATATTACTTTGAAATCAAGTAAGTATTTCTCCTTATGTAAAAATTCAACAACGTTAAGGAAATAATCATGAAAACAAAAAAATGTTGTCCTAGTGCTCTCATATCTGATAAATTAGATGGTACCTTAGATCATCACAAATTTATGGCTTTGGGACTATTGGATTTTTCATAGCCATGTCCTCTACCACTCTCCATCAGAACTTGATGGTTTTATTTCTTTTCCATGTCCATATTTTTACCTATGTTCTCCTATGTGGAAACCCAGTGATTAGTTAATTTGGGTAACCATTACGTTTCATAATTTCTTTTTTAAAGTTTTGTTTTAGTATTCCTTTTTACGATGTGGGTTTCTAGAAAAGAAACTTTCAAGTAGTAAACCATTTATTACTCCGATGAATTTCGAGGGCGAAATTCATTTTAAGGTGGGTAGAATATAACAACCCGAGATTTTATGAGAATTATTATTTTTAGTTTCATTGATGTCTTGTGTTGTACGCTACACCAAAATTATCTTGTGCTATACGCAACACTATATTAGCTTGCAGTATAAGCAACACTATTCTTGGCTCGTGTTACACAAAATTTCAAGTTCATTTGATATAAGTTATTCTACGCAACATTGAGTGTATATATATATATATTCAATGTATAAATGAAATATGGTTGGATTCTATTATACAAAACAACAAAGGAATCTTTCACTACATGAAACCCTGACTTGGTTTTCGTTACATGCAATCGCAACCTTCCACGATTGCGTGTGTTGTACGCAATACCGAGTTTCACTAAACAAAGATATGTTATGAAAATATTATATGAACTAGCCGTTATGAATAGTAATACCCACTTTTTGAAATTTTATAAATTTTATTTTTCAAAATGGACTTCATTTTTGGATTAGGTTGAATTTTTGGTATTTCTCTGAAAACTTTCAATTTTTGATGAATAGTGAAAACACTAGGTTACTATTTAAAAACCGACTTTTCATTTAATTAATTAATTATTTTTTTAAAATTTATTTTAGGTCAAAATTGATACATAATACTTATACAAGTTAAATGTAATTCATTGGAGTCATTTTATAATAATTTTAGATATATAAAAATTTTATTGAACTTTTCACCGTCTTTTACCCACCTCATAGGAGAATTTGCAAATGTACATAAAACGTAATTTTACCGCTTCTGTGAGTAGAATTTCTAAAATCCAAGAGACACGGTTAATATCGAGGAGTAAAATGTGGTTCAATAAGATAAAAATAATTTTTGGTTCATAGTAACTTTTTACTTTTATTTACCACAGTTAAAAGTAAATAGGGTAATTAAGGGTAAAAATGATATTATTATTACCCTAACACATGTACTAATTCTATTGGATATGTATAATTCGACCAAAAACAACCTTAGGAATATAATATTATCATTTAGGTCCACTTGTATTAGATTAGGACATTTATTATTATTTTATTTAAAAAAGAGTTAAAATAATTAAAATCAATGTTATATAACTAAAACATTTTTAATACTGGGTTATACAAAAGATAAATTCCAATATATATATTCATTAGAAAGATGAAAATATTTCCTAAATAATGGTATTTTATTTATAATTTTTAGACATTAAATAATTTTTGTTATTTATGACACAATGGTGATGCAATAATTACCTAAATAATGAAATATTAAAATAATTGATATTATAAATACCCAAATAAATGTAATTTGTGACTTTTTATGAATTAAACTAATTTTATAGGTCCATGGGACATTTTATTATTGATTTAATTAACTTTTTTTGAACTAATTATGGTGATTATGATTTTCAAAAAAATCAAGTACCAAATAGTGTCAAAATTGACATAAAATAGTTTTTAAAACAAATATTATATTATTAATTGTTATTCTATTCCTAAAAATCTAAGGTTCATGAAAATAAATTACATAAGGCTATATATATTAATAATTAACCACTTGGAGTTCGTTTGGCTTGTTATAGTAAGTTTATTAACCATTTAGTGTAAGAAAACAAAAAGACACGGTAAAAGTTAAATTATTTAACATATAGTTAAATCTAAATGATAAGGTTAAAATAGTAACCTAAAGTTGTCTGAAACCTATTGGTTACACATCCCCACCTTATAATCTAACGAAATCAATTTTGAGCTATTAAAAACCGAATATGACTTTATTATAAAATAATATTTTTATTTTTTCCAAAGGTTCCCCTCTCCTCCCTTATAAAAAGGGAACCCCTTCGCTCTACTCTTCACACAAATTTGAGCCTTGAAGCACGGACAACCCCTCCCAATTCCTCTTCTAAACCTCTCTAGTTATATCATAGAGGTTCTGGTCTTCTCAAAAGACCAACTCTAGTGCCCTATAAAGAAGTTTAAAGGAGGTGCGTCAAGGAAGAGGTAATCACTTCTACCGACTCTTTCAAGTTTCTTTATTATTCTACTTCCTCTTCTTTAGTTGTTTCATTATAAAGTAATAACATAATTATTAATTATATACTTATATTTTATTATAAATATGAAACAACCCTATTTCACTTTCCATCCATCCTACAGAAAATGAAATCACCGCGCGTGCGTACGTACGGAATACCGTCTCCACGTCGTGGTGTAATCTGTTTTCGACCACCACCTTACTTGGATGGGTATAATTGTGTAAATAAATAAGTATATATTATTTTATTAAAGTGATATTTATTCTTAAATATTATACATACACTTAAATAAAATTCCATGATCATGAGAATGATATCATCTCTCGTGCGTACGTACGGACTACCGTCTCCACGACGCGATGAGATTGATTTTCATGTTAACCATTCATGAATGATTATAAAGTATATATAATGAATAATAATGAAATATATGACATAAAAATGATACTGGATTTATGTATATATATATATATATATATATGTATGTCATCTACTTAATTCCATTCAATTCAATAAGGAATGTAAAACAACGTTCATGCGTATGTACGGCCTACCGTCTCCATGAACGGTGTATTTCATTTCATTTATCAATCTATTATATATATATATAATGAATATATATGATATATAAATCATGATTTACATTCTGGAAGTAATTAAACCCTCATATAAGTAATAATAATATCAATAACAACAAGTCCAATCAAGTACGATAAATAAAACGATTTTACCCAAAACGCTACTTTAATATGAAATTTACAAAAGAACGGGTAATATAAAATCATAAGTGAACCATATATGATATAATAACAATGAATATTATTCTGTAATAAGTAAATGATATTATTTAAATCATTATACAGGAGGTTCAGATGCATACGAAGCATATCAGACCTAAGGTAAGGGATAACTATTCCAATCTCATTCTTATCCGAGAATGTTATTCATAAGTATTTACTGTGGTTATTGGTATCATCCATGCCCATGTTTTCTAAAAATGTTTTCATGTATTTTAAAATTCCTTTTTACCCATTTTTGAAATTTACCACATGTTATGAAAGGAATCTTACTTTTGTTTACCACACAAGGAACTTCTTGACTTTTCTGACAAAAGTACGAGGGGAATTTTTTTTAACTTATACGGCGTGAACGATATTTTACGGTTTCATAATGCCCTATTTTCATGTAGCTTACTCTACAAGATTTCATGACTATTTTCAATAAAATACTTTTATTTTAAAATTTCATGGCATTTTGTGAAAAGAAAATGATTTTGAAGAAGAAATGATATTTTCCTAAAGAATTAATTTTATGTGTTTTATCAAAACCATTTTCCATATAATATGACATTACTTCATATGTGTATGTTTCAAGTATAATGTCTCTATGATTTACAGGGTTTCACTTCTATTATGATGAAATGATATCGATTTGTTTTATATGTATTATGTTATGATGGCATGATGTTATAAAACCCATTTTATTCTTTGGGTTATGATAAATGATTTATGTTTATATTGTGGCACAGGAAAGAATGGTTTCATTATGAGATGGGTGGGACCTATATCTCCCTCCAATGCATTGGGTAAAGATTTATATCTCATGAGATAGACATGGCTAGAATGGTAAGTTAATCCAGTTCAGTAATACAGGACTGGAACGAGGAGTGAACTCAATTCAGAAAGGGAATTTGTCCACTAAGATGGTCTTGGAAGCAATGCCTTGGATACAATGGAAATTATATCATGTGCTTAATGGTTTGACACAATTACATGTTTTGTTACCTTGCTATTTTATCATGATTGATCTTCCTTTATGATATATTCCTCACGTACTTCCAAGATTTATGTCTTTTCTCAATATTTTTATGTTTAGAGTTTATGTTCAAGTTTTTGCATTCAAATGTTTATGGATTGTTTTATGTACTCTATGTTTACCCTTATTGAGAATTTGATCTCAACCTTTATATGTTTACTTTTCCCTAGGATATAAAGAAAGGTTTTAGGTACAAAAAAATGGGAAGATCTTTATGGGAGATGTTGAATATCTTTCACCACAATTAGAAGATTATGATCCGAGTTTCCAAAGACACTAAACTATTACGGTCCTTGTGTATTTGTTTTTGTTATGTATTAATTATTACACAAAAGTAATGTAATGTCCATGTACATCATGCTTTGATTCTCTAAATTGGATACCTAAACGAACAACCATTTAAAATGTATAGACCTTTAGCTTCTCATTCAAATCCACCTTAGGTGAAAACTGATAAATTTGAGAAAAATGATTTCTATGAAGGGTCACCATTTAATAACATTGGTTAAGGTTGTGATGCTTCATGAACTTAGCCAATAACATCAAATCTAGATAGAATTACTCCATGAAAAGAGACTTGAAGTCTTTCTTCTCGATGTTCTCATTATTCTACTCTATAGCCATATCATCCAATCATCCCATGATAGGCTCCTTAATATTCAAGATGATACCCTTAACCTTAATGTAATTTGGAATCTCCATGAATGAAAGGGTGATTCAATAATTCCTACCAATACTCAACCTCCCGAGGATCATTCATTCCCAAGAAGGATGGTTGTTTTTTATGAATAAAACATCATGCTCAGTCTCTAATGTTATATTTTCAAGGTTCCAACTCTCTATCATAAACATGAACATGTGCTACACCTTGGCTCAAGCCATGAAGAATATGCACTAATACCACTATGAGGTTTTTTAAACCTGAGGGTTAGATTACTATGGTTCATCTACAAGTCCCTTATGAACACCAATTAGATAACTTCTTGGGGCCATGGTTCTAGATAATATATCAAAAATAAGGAAGAGACATAGTAAAATCTACTTTGTCAGATATAACTGAACTTGGGAACACATATTTTCTGTCAATGTTTGGGAAAAGTCTAGAATAAAATAAAAAAAACTCCTCAAAAAACCTTTTCCCAATAGACCAGGTTAGCATAAGGATCACTATGATGAGAGATGGTGAGGTACTCACTCATAATCCACCCCTTATGTCCTCATTGTACTATTTATTATCTAAAATGATATCTCAAACTATATACCAAAATTCAAGAAGGGAAACAACCACCTTTGATACTAATTATTCATGAAACTCCCCAGATAACCCACTAAATCAAAACCTTAGTCCACTTTGAAATGACTCGAGGGGTGTTACTAATCCCCATTAGTTGGTGACTAGTTTATGGGCATTAAAAATGATAAAGAGGTAATAATTACACCATAAGAATAAACAAACTAAACAAAGTGGTGGATAAAAATATAGAAACTGTCAATACTCTAGTACAACAATCAAGATTAAAGTTCCACAAAATGATAAATAATCCATAAACATAACATAGACCATAAACTACATCATCACTTGATATTATTATAAAAAGTGGATCATAGAATCCTCTTGTCACCACCATCTCCCAACATTATGCTAATCAATAACACTCACCGCCTCTAAGTAGTGCTTCCCCATTTCTGGGGCCTCGAAAAAGAAAGTCTGTAAACACTCAAAAGCATAAGTAATGTGTGAGCATTACAAGACCAGTAGGATACCATCATGAATTTCCCAAACAATCCATATCATGTAAACTAGATATGCATAAATTTTTAGAAAACATGTAAAATATCTCTTTTCATAGTTATAATAAATCATTATTTTCAAATACATTTGGTGGTATTCAAAAATCATGAACAAATAAAAATTTATATCAAAATTGGCATGGATAGTAATATTAAAGAAGACATGGATAGATAAATCATTTTATAAATAATTACATGAAATTATACATTTTAAATCATAGATACTTGGTAATAATTGATGGGGTGTATTAGATAAAGGCTCAAGGTTGCAAACATTCTCAATGAAATAATGCTCCTAGTGTTCAAACATCCTTGGATATCAAGCCTATGGGGAATCAGATTCCACCCAAAATAATGAACCTCCTACCTCATCATGTTAATTTAGAACTATCTACATCACTCCATTTATTTTTATAGATAATAAAATCCTAGAATGCATATCCTAGGCCACCCACCTTACTACCCAATCTCCCATGCGAATCAACAAAATCCTGTATAGGGAAAATCATGCATCACAAATCTGTTTTGTTAATAATCATTCAAGAATCTCCATATTATATTTTCAAATTTCCTTTTCATTTCATAAACCAATGTCAAATGGTTTTCATCCAACATCATTCCTTTCATAACCACTCATTTCATTTCAAACCCATTAAAAATTTCATTACCAAATTTCTCAAGAATCATCATCAATTAAATTAATCAAATCATTACATTAATTTAATATAATTTTCATGGAATCAACAATTTATATCAAAAACCATTTCCAATTAGGCTCATCACACACAATGAATCTTTGAAAACAATTTTGAATAATCTCAATCAATACAATAGAAATAAATTTAAAATCCATTTAAAATCAAGAAACAAATAATGGTTTCACTTGATGGAAATTTCATTACATATCCAATTACCTCAATCATGGTATCAGAAAACACCCCTAATGGGATCCAAAAATAGTTAGAAAGAGGAAACCCATAGCTACCAAAGGAGGTCCATAATGATTCTCACATAATGACTGAGAAAATTTGAACCAAATCTCCCTTACACAAATCTCCAAACATGGAAGAGGAAGAAATAAGATGAGAGGAATCAAATCAAATTTTATAGAAGCTCGAACACCAAAAACCCTCTTCCTGGAAAAATAAAAATTTAAAATCCAACCCAATGAAAGGATAAAAACTACTTTAACCAGGGTAAAAGAGTTAAAGGATGCAGTACACCTTCCATTAATGTTTCATATGATTTTAGTATCCTCCATCGTAAAATAAAATTCCATTTGGATACTTCAAAATTTAATACCCTCATCACTATTAATGGCTATTTCCCAACATGATGTTGTGGTTTCACCAAGGAGACTAACAATAGGAACTTACCACACTGTGGTGCAAGGACCTAGGATATTTGTGTCCTATCTATGGCCTACACCATTTCCATTTTGATGCATTGTTTCTATGGTGTATAGGGAAACAACCAATTGGACACACTCTAGACCACACTATTTACTGATCGTGGTGGATAAGGTCATTTCACAACATTTGATCTAATGAACACAATGGGGGTGGTACTTCTTATTTTACTGAAAAAGATTGAAAATAATTTTCTTATCCATAAATAACCTTAAAGACATTGAAAAATAAAATTAAACACCAAACATAATTAAATAAAATTTTATGATGTTATTTTTTTTCTTTTTCTAATACATGGTGTTAGAAATTGCGATGTGATAGTATTTATCTCCCTAAGATAACCATATAGAAAAACACACGACTTTACACAATGGTTCAAACTGACCCCTTCAATTTCTCATTGTGAACTCTTTACAAAACAAAATATTTGTCTATAAATTTGTATATCTCTATAAGATTAAAATTTTCACATCATAAAACACCTTAGGGAATAATAATATATATCATTAAATGTTTTAATCAAACCCATAAGTCATTAAATTCATTTCATAACACTCAACATCAGTCATCTTCTCATGCAAACCCAACTATGTTTTAAATAAATATAACATGAATGTATATCCTAAAAAAACATTTCATAAGATAATTCACATTAATATGTTGTCTAAAAACCGCATCATATGATTAAATGATGTTTGGGAGTGTATTAAGGATCTTAGTGTAATGATAAATAATTCATTGACTATGTATCATTTGAGATCAATACTCAACTCCCCCTTTTTAGCTCACATCATGGGGACTATTCAATAAAAATATCATTAACACATTCACACTATGATCTCCTCAACCCCACTATTTTTGTTTGATGGAAACATGAGAAAAGTCAAAAGAGATACACTATAAACATGAAGCATTAACACCCCATATATCCCATTTTATCGAAAAACATAATCTCTTCTCCCCATTTTGGTTTAACTATAAAAAGGAGTATATGCCACATTATAATAAGTTATTATTTATATTCTTACCTTTGTTAAAAAATGAAATGTAATTATTGACGAAAATAATCCATAAAACATACATATATTTTAGGATATAGTGTACTTCTTACAACACTGCCATGTATAATACAAAATCCTTCATTTATGGATTTCTCAAGATATATAAAAATTTACCCATTATTGAAACATAATCTAATGAAATATTTATGCATCCCACCTTTTCATAATTGATGCAGTACATCACATCTATAGGATTTGACATTGAATTTGGTATCATATTATTTAACAAATCGACCTCACATTGATTTTTACACCTAATCACCTAGAAACATGGGATATTTACCCACATTTCATTATGTTTTGACTTGATCCACATCATTTCTATTGGGGGTTTTGATATAATGAAATAATCAATATTTATTATGTATATAGTGGATGGATTTTTTCATTGAGTGTCCATCAATGCATCTTCCTTTAATAAAGAATACACCACCATAAGTTGACATCAAATCATATAAAACACCTTTCTTATACATATCCAAATATCTATAAATATTTTTTCCCTTTATTATAACTTAAGCCATAATTGTGGATCCCTTTGATATTGATCAAGATCAGTTTCACCACATTAATATTTGACTCTTTAGAGTTTCATTGTAATTGGTCAAAGGTACTTTCAAGATACATAATATCCAGTATAGACTTTATTAAGTATAATATGCTTCCAGAAATAATTTAGGAATCTATTTGAACAATATTCAATTATTCTTCATAAAAAGGAAAATTAGTCACAAGTGAAATAGGATTGAATACCTCTTTCAATGACTCTATTAGAATTTTCTTCAATAAATCACAAGTATACTTCTATTTTGAGAGTAAAATAATACCTAATGTATTTATAAATTGTAAAAATAATAATTTCATCTCATCAAAAATTTATATCGTAACAAGATTTCTAATTTTGTAATCAATGTTGACACATGTATCCTCTATATTTTTTTCAAAAGAAAATTTAATTTGAATACATAATCACACTGAGTAAGTCTATATTTCCTCCCTTGTCTTAAAGATTTATATCTATCCTTCCTTTATATCATACTCATTTACGTTTTATCTCTTAAAAGTTTCCCAAAATTACTTCCTTTAATCTTGAAATGAAATAGAAAATTTAATACAATTAGACTTATCATGTTTCGATTCTATCAAAACAACATATCAATAGATGTGTTAATAAAATTTTTCCAGATTATACCATGATTGAGAATATATATAACCACATATATTTATTTCTATAAAATTACTCTGAGTTGTTATAATATGATAGCACAACACATCTCATATATATAAAAACAATATTCCTATTCTCATATAAAACATTTTTATGGGATTTTATAGAGTACTATATTTATTACTTCTTCCAGACTATAAAGATATTTTATTCGAATGCGAATGAGAGAGACAGGTCTAGAGCGCTTCTGTTGAGTTTACTAGGGTTTCAGTTAGCATCATGGATGGTACTCCCTTCCTGGAGAGATGGTTTCATGGTTCGGGTTATACTGGTCCAGAGAAGGAGGCTCGGCCGATCGTGCTCCACATTGGTTGCTGGTGTCTCTGGAAGGAAAGGAACAAGTCATGGTTTGAGGTGATCAAATATATATGTTGGTCCATCATTTCTAGGTTGCAGAGCTTACTGATGTACTTGGTTAGGTTGTGAAACAACTGGCGTGATGCTCCTTCTATCCACTGGCTTCTCCCTCCCAACCTTGCGGCTCTCCCATGCTTCAACAGTTCAAGATCTTCATGGGTCCACTCGATTCCACCCTCTGTGGGATTCAAGCTCAACACGGACTGTTCGTTCAGAATGGGGATCATCAAAGGGGGTGGTGTTGTCTGTGACTCTGGAGGTGTTGTAGTTCTAGCTTTTACTACTCACCTCGGGAGCAGTTTCTCTTTATAGGTTGAGGCCATGGCATTTTTTTCTAGATTATCACTATGCGGCCCGGACAATATTCTCCTCTAAGAGGTGTAAATTGACTGCTCGATTTTGCATAAGTTCTTTATTTGCAAGGGCCATATTCCATGGTCAATCTCATATGTCACCAAAAAATGCAGGGGTATGTTGAATAGTAGTATCAAATTCTTCCATAATTGGCATGAGGGCAACAAAGTTGAAGAATATTTTTCATCCTTAACCGGCTCAGGCCACGAAGTCAACTTTTTCTCAAAAGTGGACTCACTTATTCTAGAGGGGGATAATCTTGTTATAGGGGATGCCCTCGGATTTCACAACTTTAGACCCTGTTAGGATCCTATTTGGGCTAGTTTGGCCCATGTCCCTTCCTGTTCTTCTCCTTAATTTTAATAAATAAATAAACGATGATGTTAGATATGAGAAAATTAGTAAATTTATGTATTATTATTTACATTAGATTAATTCATGTTCATTGGACTATATACATTAGAGTGTATCAACTCACGTGGTTTCTTCATTTTTACATCCACCACCTTGTTACTCATAGTCTAAATTTTTCATTTCTGAAATGTTTCATAGTTATTGATCATTTTAGTAGTCAAATTAGATATAATTTTCATGTATTTATATTTAGTAATACTATCCATACCATTTCAACCAAATGATAATGTCTTCGATGCCAATGATTATTCAACTCCTTCACACTCATGAATCAAATATTATTATTTTGTGAAATATGAAAAATGTTTTTATTTTTTCACGATACCTTCATTCTAATGGGAACATCCTTCATAGTTATTATTTAAACCCACTATTTTTATTTATTTATTCTATATTTATTTCCCTAAGATTAATAAACACTCATGATATTATACCTCAACCAATTACCATTTTGAAGGTCACTCGATTCGTGTTTCTTTCCACAAATTTTTATGCTCAGAACACCATTGACATTTAGTTGTCCATAATTTCTAAAAGTGAAAAACATAATATAACACCATTTTTTATATTTTGGGAGTATCTTATTTTTTGTGAAATGAGGTGATAAACCACAGAAAAGTATCCAATTATTTATAGAATTCTTTAAATTATAATCCACCTCAACATCCGACTTTTTTTTCATGACCACACCTCTTATTTATAGTTTTTTATTTCATATTTACATTAAATTCATATTCAAGTATTCTGAGATTATTATTGGTAGTTTTTAAAAATTAATCACATCTTCAAATAGTTTCTATAATATAATTTAAAACAATATGCAATTTTACTTTCCATTTTGGATGTTTTAACAAGTTTCCTATTGATTGTTCTTGTTGAATTACCCTATTTACACCCATAATATAATAAATCATTTTTATGATATTACTTGTGATATTATTTTATATAACATAGAACATGTTTATTACTTTACATCATAATAAACTTCATTCATCTTCCAACTCATCCATAGTCAAAATGTCAATAAATAAATCATGAAAATACCTTCAAAACTCATAAATTAATTATCTCATGTAACATGTAATAATATTCTCCCAATTTGGATGTTATAAAATGTCCATATCATATAATGGAAGGATTCTTGTTATTGTATTTAAAATATTAGTGTAATGTCTCCAACCCAAAAGACACTAAACTGGTGCCCCGAGTCGGACCGCCACATGACCTGAAGTTAACCTCTCTATATTCCAAAGGTTTCCAACTAAAAGGGAGCGTATAATAGGTAATGTGGGGATACTATACCCTCATTAAAAATGTAATCCATATATGAAAACAATTTAAATAGTGGAAAAAATAATAAACAATTAATAACAGTCATCAATAATATACTCCCAAATAGGGTACAACCACATTCAACAGTAAATATATCATGCCATGATGTTGTGCCATGTGAACAAAACCCCAAATTAAAGAAAAACTAAAGAAACACCAAAATTGTCCAGAATCCAATTCTAGATCCTCACCCATATATGTCCCATGACCAACTCAACTCCATAGCATAGGGACCTTTCCCTTTTCATGACCTACAAGAATGAAATCTGTTTGAGTAGCCAAAGGTGGCTCGAGCAAGGTGTGAGTATAACTCAGTAGTCCACAACTAATGGTGTCTACAAGATATTCAATAAATGTATATAGTGCATGAATTTGATAAATCAATGCAAGTAAAGGTAATCAGTTTAATAGATCAATCTAGATTATCTTTAATTAAAATATTCTACCATTCCATCTAGGATCCCTACTTATGAATCACATAGATTAATCTAACTTTTTCATGTGTTCAATGGACTAGGAATGTTAAATATTCTCAAGCATATGGGAATAAGATCATTTCCTATCTCACAATTCATAACATTATAACAACCTCATAATCCTCACCTCAAATCCTCATTCCTAGTGGAATTTAACCATTAGGGGAATAAAACTCCATTACCTTACCCAACTCATGCATTTGGGGGTGGAGCTAGAACCTCGGTCCAACTTGAACTATGGGCAACGATCCTCAAGTCTATACTCCACTCTACCAAGCCATATGAACATGCTTATTAATCATTCTCCATAATTAACCACATCACATCCAAGTATAACTAATATCAAAAACAATATCACAACAATATCAATAAAATGGTAAATTAACATTATTCACTGATCCATTAAAACATTCATCATTTATAATAGGTAACCCTTTTTATCACCATTTCACATTTCCCATTCTTATCTCACTAATCAAATTCAATTGTAAACATAATTCATTAACATAATCCCAATAATACCATTTAACCCAACTACATATCAACTGAATTATCCGTTAGCCTTTTTCCACATTAGACACAACTTACCACAATCCATTTTAACTCATTAAATAAACCAATTAACCACTTCTCTAAGTGTATACACCATCATGTGTCGATTGTTCACCTTATATTTATATTAGCTTCATCAAGAGGGCCAACACACCCCATGGGCGGTCCTCATTTGGTCAAGTAATCCACATTATATCCCATGGTGATAAAGAGGGGTTTTATTAATCATTTATACACCCAATACATCACATCTTCCTAATGTAATAAGGAACTCATCAAGAAGGGAACAAGAATGAAACCCTACATGCACAAATATACAATAATACAAAGGGATATAACTTGTAGACCACCTACCTTGAATCTGTTGGTTAAAAAACTTTTAATAGATGACTTGGATACTAATTTGACACACCATTGAAGCCTCATCCTAAGCCTCACCAGAAATAATGGGTTTAGTGCTTCAGAAGGAGATGTAGAAAAGTTGTTGAATCCTAACCCAAAAAGAGAATCAAGGAGGAGATTATACATACCTAGATATTAAATCTAAAAAATTATTCTATCCAAACCGACTATTATTTAACTATATACACCTCTTAGAAGATATTAGACACTTGGATCATCACTAGGGTTGAAGGAGGAAGAAGGGGGAGAAATCATGAATTAGAACTCAAAATCATGTAATGGTATTTTTTGTAATTTTCTCAAAGTTACTAGGCTACATGGTTTACCTACAAGGTCTTCCAAACAATTAAATAACCGTTCATATGATACTATCCAAAAATATCCCCCTCACATGGTTTCCTAGGCTTTTCACATGGTTTTCACTTACCAAGAACAATCTATTTAACATGCCCAAAAACCCCATTTTTCATCCTCATTCGTGTTCTGAATACCCAGAACACCATCGAGTCTTCCCATGAACTTGGGAAAATACTTATTTATCCAAAGGAAATTACTTAAAATGAACCATAATGTAAAATATACCTTAAGGGTGTCCCAGGATCTTACAAACTCCAAACCTTATGGCAGATCATTCTTAAGCCGATCTTTCCGATAATCATTGAGTTCCCAAAGAAAATAGATCAGGCCACTTGACCTGCTTATCTGATTCTCTCTCACATGTTTCTTCTTGACCATTTCCATGTTTCCATAGACCATGAACCAAAGGAACCACCATTCCCTGCAAGATCTTCTCACTATGATCCACAATATGAATAAAATGCTTTTCATGGGATGCATCAACATTAAGCTCGAAATCATTGGTGTGGAACACATGAGACGAATCAGGATGATATTTTCAGAGTTGTGAATCATAGAAAACATCATGAATCCCACTATATAATTGAGGAAGATCTAAATGGTAATCCATAGGCCTGATCCTCTCCATAATTTCCAATGGCCCCACATACCTATGCACTAAAATTCCCTATTTATGGATAAGGTAGTGACTCAACCTTGGCGACACCCGAAGAAACAAACTACCACCACCATTATCTCAACAGGTCTATGACACTGATTAGTATATGAATTATGTCTAGTCCAATCCATTATCATACTCTTTTTAACCAATGGAACCTTCTCTAACGTCTCTTGCACCAGACGTATTCCTAATAGCTTAGACTCCCCTGCCTCTAACCAACACATTGGAGATCTACACCATCTACCATTGAGTTCCTCTAAAGGTTTCATCTAAATAGGGGAATGAGAACTGTTATTATATGAAAACTCCATGTCTGACAAGTGTTTCTCCAATGAAACTCCAAAATCTAGATCTCAAGCTATTAACAAGTCTTATCATACCTAAATTCTACATTTTGACTACCCATTTGTCTGCATAAGGCAAGTCGTACTAAAAAACACATGGTTACCAAGAACCTTATGTAGTCCCTACAAGAATCGTGAGGTAAAACATGGATAAAAATCTTAAACTATGGTTATCAGAACACCATGAAACTGTACTATTTCTTGAACATAAAATTCTATCGACTGGTCGACCGTATAGGTCTCCTTGATATATAATAAATTAACCACTTTTGTCAGCCGATCTACCACCACCCAAATTACATCAATCTTATGGGGAATCCTCAGAAGAACCACTAAGAATTCCATCATTATTTTATTCCATTTCCACTATGGAATAGGCAATTACTACAACAACCCTTCTAGATGCTGATGTTTAGACTTCACCTATTGATAGGAAAGGAATCATACCGCAAATATCGCAACTTATATCTTCATTCTCGATCACAAAAACTACCTACAGAGATCACAATGCATCTTATCCCAGCCAGGATTCACTTCTTACTTTAATGCATGAAACTCACGCATCAACTCCTTTATTACACCAACTGAAACCACAACATGAACGTGAACAAAAGTAACTCTATTAGAACTAAAATTCCAATCAAATGGTGACTCCCCACAATTAGGACATTCCTTCATAGCCAGACACTATGAATCCACTAGCTAACTCTCTTTAACATAGCTTAAAAGCACAAATTAAACTTATATAGATGAAAGGGTCATATGTTTGTGCCCATCCTATACCTCTAAATGAATCTTAGAAAACAAGGTCATCATCTTCCACTCTGAACTATATTCATGGACTATTGGATTCTGAGCATTTTTTCTCAGAGCATCAGTTAACCTATTCCCTTTCCCTGGTGTGAAGACTAACTCCAAATCAAGAGACAATAGGTACTCGAACCACCATCAATGTCGAAGATTCAAATTCCACTGAGAGAATATGTACATGAGACATTTAATGTTAGTGAAACCCATTATTGGTTCTCACAACAAGTAATTCCACAAGCACATTAAGGCATGAACCATAACCCCTATCTTCAGGTCATGAGTAGGATAATTAATTTCATGTGGACTCAACTGTCTCAAACCATAATCTACAACCCGATAATTACACATCAACACCACCCCAAGTCCAACACTAGATGCATCAAAGAACAAGGTGGTCTTTTTACCTAGTTTGGGTAAGATCAAAATTGGTGTGGTGTTCAACCAATTCTTCAGCTCTTAAAAAGAATTATCACAAGCCTCTTCCAATAAAACATAACTCCCTTCATGGTTAATGCTATGAGCATCACATCCAACTGAGATAAATCTATAATAAACCTTTATTAATAACCATCCAAACCCAAAAAAACTCAAAAAATCATAGATGTTCCTCAGATACCCCAAAGACACCACAAGTGGATTCTTTATTGGATCCACTGACAAACATGACTTCTAAATGATGTGTCCTAGAAAGTGCACCTTATAAATAAAAAACTAACATTTTGATTTCTTAGGGTAAAGCCTATTCTCATTTAGTGTACTCAAGATGATTTCAAGCTGTTTGGAATGATTGTTATGAGTTATGGGGTACACCATAATGTCCTCAAAAAAGACAACTATGAACTGATCCATATATGGGTGAAATATCTAGTTCATCAAGGCCATGAACATAGCCAGTGCATCAGTCAAACCATATGGCCTCACCAAAAATTCAAACAACCTATAAATTATTTTAAAAGTTGTCTGAGGTATGTCAGAAGGTATCAACCCCAAATGATGGTACCCTAATCACAAATAGATATTGGAGAACACGAAGGAAGCTTTGAGCTGATCAAATAGGTCATCAATTTTTGGAAGAGGTTAACAGTTACTAGATTTCATCTATTTTAGTTTTCTATAAATGACAAATAGCCTCAGTGATCTATTATCCTTCTTAAGAAAAAACATAAGAGATCCCCTAGGTGATGTACTAGGAATTATAAACCACTTATGCTCCAATTACTATAATTGATCCTTCATCTCTTGGAACTCTGTTGGAACCATTCTTTATGGTGGAATGGAAACTAGCGACACTCCCAGCAAAAACTGAATCATGAAGTCAACATCTCTCTAAGGTGGTAAACCTGATAATTCCTCAAGAAAAACATCCTAAAACTAGTCCACAATAAAAGGTAATAATGGACACACTTTCTCCGCATAATCTAGAATAAGGCATGCCACTTGGGATGTGAGTTCTCTCAATTTCTAGTGTAGTGGCCCTACATGGACTGCTCGAATATACCACTCAGCATTAAAGACATAAGTACTTCAATCGAGAGATTTGAACTTTAACCAATGTGGGTAATAGTCAATATCAGCTTGATATAACACCAACCATTCCATCACTAAGAATAGGTCAAAAACCTGACATCCCTAGGAAAAATAGATCCCATAAGAAATGATACCCACCATCCTCCAGAGCACAACACTTACCCAACCTGATATCCTTAACTCGTACCCCTAATTGAGTATCAAGCGACATTACCCCCCATGAATTATACATGGTTAAGACCATCCCAAATACAAAATGATCAGATATAATGGAATGTATAGAACATGTATCAAATAATTCTCAAGAAAGAATGGATGATACAAGAATCGTACCTTGAACAGTAGATGGTCCCACCTAACCACCATCAAGTGTTGTTTGAACTGCATGGAGATGACCTTCCCCTTTACCCTTGGCTTCGTCCAAAGTACACTATTCTGTGGTTCCATGTGGATAATGTTAATCTATATTCGAAGATCCTTATCCACCGCCTCTACCAGTACATCCTATGGTGCTCAAACTATATTCCTAATATTGGGTAACCAACCCCCTTCTTACACTCAACATCTACCTCTGACCTCCATAATTCCCTGGTTATCGTGGTTTCTCACAAAACCTCTGCACGTGGACCACCCTTCCGCATTATTGGCACTCAACCGGTGGGTGGGAACACTGGTCACGTTTGTGCCCCATCCTACTACCCTGATTGAAGAATACCTAGTTACCACTCAGAGAAGCTGAACACCTCTTCTGAAAACTCTATGCACTTCCACCTTGCGGAAAATTTCCAAAACGACGTTTCTTACTATCAGAAGCAGCACCACATTCTCGTCCAGCTAGAACTAAAATTTCACTACATGAAGCTCCCTTCAGGTTCCCCTAAATGATTAGGACTTGATTGACCACATTAGAAAATGTTTTCAGATGAATGATATTCACCAAAAACCTGGTCTCATGTCTCAGCCCATCTTGGAAGCATTTTCCCATTACTGCCTCATCTCCTATCAAAACCAGAACTAAGTGACTCAAATCAGCGAAATGACTAGAATAGTTCATATTTACATTGTCCCATGAGTTAGCCATATAAAATCTATATCTTTATTTTGCCTCAAGGTTTTTGGGTAGATGTTATTAGGATACTTTTCCTTAAAATAATTCCACATCATTACTTTAGCCAACTCCATTTGAACCATGATGTCCCACCGACGCTTTTCCAGAACTCTCAGCATATAAGCCACTAAAATTACGTGCTTCTTGAGAGAATTTTATAGATGGTAGAGAATAGTTTGGAAGGAATCTATCCAAAACTCTGATACCTCTTTCCCACCCTCTCTGGTAATGGTCGGAGGGTGCTGTAGTTGAAACTCCCTGGTCAACTCAAACATGCACGGTGCAACCCTTTATAGGTCACATTCTATAATTTTCATAAAACGTGAAATGTTCTCACAGAACCGATATTCACTATATTACTAGATAACCATGTTATCCTAGTCCACTACTATTGGAGTGTTTTCAGCAGTGTCCTCATGTCGCCCAACATGCACCAATCTTTGAGGTGGCATTTATCTATAATGCCAAACATGATCTTTATAATGCAACCACAACTCTTTTAAAGAAGGGAAGAATATATAGGTAGGAACATCAATTTCTATATCCAAACCAATTATCATAGAAAACTCAAATGATCCCACTCATAATTAGATAACTACCCTTTCCCATCCCTTATAATTCCATGTATAACATAGGTATCTAATTCATGCGGTTACAAGGATTATCTTTTACCCAATTCAATACAATTTCCATAGGCCAATTTAATCTTACAACATGTCAATCCACTTTTACTTCATTACTAAGTACCATTTTTAAATTTATACATACAATCTTCCTTTTCCTTTTTACCCATTTATTCCATTCTCATTAGGCACAATTTCATTACTTTTAAGAAAAAAAGAATCCTAACCTTTGTATCCTTCACACACATCTCATGTGTGTGACTACCATGATGTGTGTCACTTACCTACATAGGTGCTTAAAATGATGAATGAATGCACAAACATGTTCCCTTTCTTTCCATGAGATAAATATCACAAAATCGTCAAATCACACAACAAGTGCATCACCCGATGGGGAAATATGAGAAAATATAACAACACACAATAAGAACAAAAATCCCCTCCTAGGGTGACTTGGATTTTCCATCAAACATGGTTTAGCTACTTCCAAGAACGATCTCATTAACAAGGCCTGAAAATTTCCTAATCTCCCTTCTAACATCTACCAAATAGTAGGAAAGAGAAATGAACTCCTCTAATACAACTTTGTAATGTACCGAATCTGGAATCCACTAAAATGGTGCCCAGAGAAGGGCCACCACATGACCTCAAGCGAACCTCCTGGTACTCTAGTAGTTTTTGAATATCAATGAGGGTCTAATAGGTCATGTGGGGAGAATATAACTTCATTACCAAAGTAATCCAAATCATAACAAAATTTAAATAGAGTAAATAATAATAAATAATTAATCACATGCATAAATAAAAAAAATCCCAAACTAGGTTCAACCACATACAATAGTAAATATGTCATACCATGATATAATTCCAGGTGAAAAAAAACCCTAAAAGAAAGAAGAACTTCTTAATCCCCAAAATGGTCTAGATTCAATGTATAGAACCTTACCCATACATGTCCCATAACCAACTTAACTCTATAGCATATGGCACTTTCCCTTATCCTGATCTTAAAGCATGAAATTCACTTGGTTACACAACAACGACCCAAGTAGGTTGTGAGTATAACATAGTATTCCACCACCCATGATGTCTAAAAAATATCCAATAAAAGTAGATAGTGCATGTATGTGATAAATAGTGGCATGTAAAGGTAAATAGTTCAATAGGTCATTCTAAACTATGTTCCTTGAAAATAATCTACCATTCAATATAGTTTCCCTACTTAGGCATCCCATGGTTTAATATAAATTATTCATGTGTTTAATTGATTAGGAAAGTTCAATATTCTCATGATCATGTGAATAAGATAATGATATATCTCACTAGTCATCACATTATTACAACCTCATAATCCTCAGCAAAAAGACTCATTCTGGGTGGAATGAAACCGTTAGGGGAATGTAACTCTGTCCCCTTCCCTAACCTATTCATTTGGTGGTGGAGTTAGAACATCAGTCCAACTTTACCCATGGTTGTAGACCCTCATGTATGTACCCCACACTACCAAGACATGTGCACATGCTTATTTATCATTATCTATAATTAACCACATCAAAACTATGAATATATAATACCACTAGGAATATGAAAAAAATATCAATAAATAAGATATTAACATTATTCCTTAATCTATTTACACGTTATTCATTTATAACAATTAAATCTTTTAGCCCCATTTCCCATTTCCCATTTCATTCTCACTAAGCATATCCAAGTGTAAACATAATTCCTTAACATAATCTCAATAATACCATTTTTCCCAATTACATGTCAACCAAAAAATCCCTTAGACATTACCCACATTATAAATTACTAACCACAATCCATATTAATTCATTACATAAACCAATTAGCCTATTATATATGTTTATACACCATCATGTGTCAATTTCGCACCTTATATTTATGTTATCATTGCCAAGAGGCCTGTAACACCCCATGGGTGGCCCTAATTTGGTCAATTCATCTTCCATGCATCCCATGGGGATTAAGAGGGGTTCAATTAATTCTTTAGACACCCAATACCCCACTTATTTATAATGTAATAATTAACACATCAAAAAAGAAGAAAGAATGAAAATATACATGAAAAAATATAAAATAAAACAATGGGATATAACTTATAGACCACCTACCTTGAATTTTTTGGTGAATGCACTCTTAATAAATCATTAGATACTAATTAGACATACCTTTAAAGCCTCAACCTAAAACCCACCAGATATAAAGGGTTTTAGAGCTTCATATGGGGAGGGACAAAAGGTGTTAACAATACCCAAAAACGATAATCAAGGAGGAGATTAAACATACCACGATATTCAATATGAACCTAATGGAACACCAAATGGCCTATTATTTAAGTATAAACACATCATTGGATGATATTGGAAGATTGTATCATCACTAGGGTAGAAGGAGGAAGAAGGGGGGGGGAATCATGAGTTGGAACTTAAAATCATGTAATGGCATTTTTGTAATTTTATCAAACATACTAGGCCACACAGTTCACAGGAAAATTTTGCCAAACCATGCTCAAAATATGTGGATTCTACTATCCAAAAATATCCCCCTATCATGGTTACCTAGGAATTTCAACATGGTTTGCATTAACGATGCACAAACTGTGCAACATGCCATGAAACCCCCTTTTCTTTCTCTTTCATGTCCCGAACCCCCAGAACACCCCAAGTATTCACTTGAGGGAGATCTGGGATCTTACAATTAGTGTAAAGATCAATACTATATCGATCATGTCTCTATTGAGGTCAACACACAACACATATTAGTATCCTCTCTTAAATTGTACAATTGAAAATAAAAAACATCAGCCCAATCAATATGTGAAATTATATCTACCCCTATGATATCATTTAATACTATGTGATAGATTGAATTTAAATTAAACACATATAGAAAATTCATAATTTTAGTACTAGTGGGTTGTGAAAAATTCAATTTCTCATGAATTGTCCCTTATAATGATAATTGGGTAAAATAGAAATTATTTGAGAGAAACACCGAATAAGACTCAAAATATAGTGATATGCATGAATGAAATCATTAGGATAAACAATATCACTTAACACTAGTGTCTAGAGAACAATAAAAATGTTGTAGGGATTATTTAAAAGATACATGTTGATAATTTTTTCTTCTCAATTATCTGAGAGTTTTATATAATATAATTTAAATTATACTCAACATTAATAGCTAATTGATGATATAAATAAAAATTGGATTAAAAATATTAGAGAAATATGGTTTTCCCCTCTAATTAAAATAATGAAAAATGGGAATATTACTTCAGTACGGTAAAATTAATCAAAACTACTCGTTGAATACCATTAAAATATAATATTCATTTTAACATGCCCAAATTTTAAACAATATATATAGTTAATTTGGGCCATATATGACCTCATACATGCCTCCACATTTCCCTAAATCGGTAAATTAGTGTTGAAGATTTCTAGTTATCATCGGTAGACTATAACCTTTATTAGATAATCATATATAATTATAAAATAACGAATAACCATCATACACATCAATCAAAATAACCTCTAATTAACAACTATGACCTTAATATAATAACATGTATAATAATACGTTAATAAAAATTAATCCCCTATAAATTTATAAAAGTCAAAATACAATGAAGGATCATCAAGGGATCAATAATATAATTGGTACATGAAAAAAATATAAGAAATGGAATACATAATCAAAAAGTGTATTGGGGCTCATATCATCCCACCCACTAGTGTTCTTAATGCCTTGGATTCAATATAAAAAATGATACAGAAATATTATACCTAAAAATCATATAAACATTACCAACATAATGGAGTCTCGATCTATTTAGTAATTTGAGTACATTACAAAACCTTTATAGAATTATGTAATCATTTATTTAAAACATCATGATTCATCCCTAGAAAAACCCTACAACTATCACAGTATAGGAAAACCTTAGAACATACATAATGTAATGGGTGATCTATAAGTTCCAAAAATAATGTTATAAAGTATAAAATGGTGTGGGATATCATAACATTTCATAATCAAAACATTGAATCAACCATTGAAACTTGTCACATGAGAAAATATGTCATAATATCATGGTAATGGTGAGAAAACATAAGGATGTGGTACAAAAATAAAGTATATCATCATATTTTAGGTTAAGTATTACCTCCTTGACAACATAAACATATTTCATGGATCATCGCTATGATATGATAAACATAGGGCAATGCTCACCTCCATGACATTAGAATAAAATAAAAAAGCTAATGACCATTCCCATTCATATAGATATCATGAGATATAATGATTTACCTAATAGATTTGGGGGATATATAATGTCGACAAAAATATAATTATATTGTGTCATGAATATGTATCCAACATTGAAAAATAAAAAATCATAAAGAATAATCATGAAATAAAAACATGAAAAAGAAATGGGTAACATAATAATGTCATAAGGCTTAGTTCAAGGGATAATAATATATATCAAAAAAACTAAATTGAAATAAACCATTTTGGATACTTAATGTTTTGAATATACATATGATAAAATGTTTTAGCGATTTAAGTGATAAGAAAATAGGAGTTATAAAATAATAATAAGTTATCAAAAAAATAAAGAAACTAGAAATGCTCCCCATATATGAAATTTTATGTTTTAATTAATGAAAAAATAGAAAAGGAAATATAAAGGAATTTATATGTCTAGAAAAAAAGATAAAAAACACTAAAGGACATTAACTATAAATATGTTTAATCTAGAAAGTGTAATAGAGAGGGATAGAGAGTGAGAGTGAATATTCCCCACTATAGTGGGAATGAATTGGAAAGAACCTATAATTCAAGTCTTCTATTGATTCAAATCCTTAGAAACCTCTAAAATAGTTCGTCTTATTTCATTAATATGTTTCCTCATAGCCTTATTCATTTTTAAAACATCTATTATAATCAATTTTACTAGCTTTTATTGATTTATTAAATTAATATTGTATGTGTTAACCATATTTATGTTGTTCAGTTCACAGTCGAAGACCACATCGATTTGAAGGTAACTATAAAAATTTAAAATTAAATGGTTACATAACATATAAAAGGGTCAAAATATATCTTTCATACCATTTTAAAGGGTATTTAGTTAAACTTATTATAAAGAGTAATAAATTATGATCAATGTTTCATCAAGCTTGTCTTTAATAGTTAAAAATTACTACGACTGTTTACATTTACTAGAATTTTTACTATAAATAAATTGACATTATAGAACCATATAAATAAAAATATTATTTTATTATTTTATTTTTAATGACGACTTTTTTATAGATTGTTATGAAATGAATAAGTGAAAAATAATATACCTTCATTAACATAGGTAGTGTAAAACTACCATGGGTGAAACAATGTTTCTATGAGTGTTTCCAAAATGGGAGGTAAATGAAAAAATAATAGAGTATTATAAAAACATAAAGGTTTATTTAATTTTTATATTAGTGAAACTTTTAAATTATTGTATATATAATTGAATTTTTAAGAAGAAAATTGAAATCAAAACATGTGTTTTGAAACCCTAATATTGCACCGTGAGTCACCTAATTTGGATTGACATTAAAACCATTAGAGGAGGTATATTTTGTTACATCGGGGGAATAAGGATGTTTATAAGAGTTTTTATATAATTTTATGGAAATATATTTATCTGGATAAATAATAGGTGAAGTGGGGAGAAACGGTTGTAGAAGGGGTGTTTATTTGTGAAAGGGGAGTAGTCTTTTAGAATAAAAGTATTGATTAATTTTTCTAAACTAAAGACTATAAATAATATTTAGTCACATGAATTTTATTAGTATATGATTTAAAAACAATTTTTATTTGAAATTTCAATACCCTATGACTTAAATTATTCTTGGAAACATTTTATACAATGTAAATAATAAAATATATAATTTTTGTATGTAGATAATACAACACATATTTTGAAAAGATATTTTAGTTTTGAAATTAATTTCACTAATTTTTAATTATTTATCTTTCTCAGAAAATATATTTTAATTGATCATCAAATTAAAAACAAATTGGTGTCATATTTATTTCAATATGATTACTTAAAACATACGGAGTTGGTGAAGGTTTTATTTTTTTCTCTTCACAAAAAAAATATCAGAAAAGTAAAAAAACATTCTCTAAGATAATATCAACATGATAATTCAAAAAATTGTATAAATTTTATAAAATTAAATATAAAAATTTTATAAGATTATTTTCCAAATATAATCATATAATACTTATAAAAACAATTTTCTCTCAAATAATTAATTTATATTTTTTCCATTAGGGGATAAATTTATATTTTTTATTATTATTAAAAATTATATGATATTGATTTATGTATTTTAGATATTTTTCTTAAAAGGGGATTCATATTTGGATAATTAAATTTTAAAATAAAAGTTAACATTTTATTATAAATGTTAAAAAATAAAATATTAAAATTTATAATTATTTTACTATTAAGATATATGATTTGAGAAATCATTTCCTAGAATTATAATATATATTTTTAAATATATATAAATAAATCTAAATACTAATTTTAGGTATTTTACTATTCATATTGGCATGGTTAACATAGAAATGGCCGGTTATTATACCCAATAGCCAGCTATTATTCCATTAGTCATGTAGTTACCAAACTTTCTATAAATATCATTCATTTAATTCATTATTCATCCACTAAATTATTTTAAATTTCATTTAAATTTAATTTATTAAATTTTAATCTTGTTTCAAATAGTTTTTTATGGGTTTGTTCATGTATATCATAATTCAAGGTGACAAACACATAATATATTTTAATATTTTAGTTATACAATTTTGATATGTTTATTTCCACATTGAACTATTATAAATTTTATAGAGTGTATTTATAATTTACATATAAAATTTTATGTATTGATAATAAAATTATGTTTTCTATAATGTTCTTTTTGTAATTAATACTATACCTATACCAGAAATACAATTAGATATGAAGAATTTTTCACATTAGAAAATTAATTAATGTTAAATCCCCAATTCAAAAATTTTTTCTTTGAAATTTCAAGTGGCACAATTAGATGAAAATGGATGCGGTCACTTTTATTTCATTGAATCCACATGTTCCCATGTCAGATCATTGGACTTCTAATTTCACCATAGCACGTTTAAGAGATGGATTGTCATGTTTCAAATAACATTATCACTATGATCTATGATTTGCGTTAGATACACATCTTGAGAGATATCGTACTCAAAATTTTCCACATTTGGATTAAATTCTCATAAAGGAGATGGTATATACATTATTAATGGAGATTCATGGAACAAATTATATTCCTAAGACATGTTAGGTGGAAGGATAAGATATTAAGAAAATTATCCAACATGATGAAAAATATCAAGAGGGATAATGTACCTTGGACATATAATTCCTTTATTCTCAAACCTTATAAATATATTACATGATGATATTGTAAGAAATGAGTTATCCCTTACATCAATCTCTTTTTCAGGTTGATAAATTTTTATATATACTTTTTTGATACTCTTATCTTCTATGTTGTCTTTCTAAATGACATTGATCTTTTTTGTCATATTTTCCACTAACTCTAGTCTTAATTGCTTCCTTTATCAAAATTCATCCCAAAAATTGATAGTTATATATTTATTATAATAGTGATTTTAAAATGGAGGAAAAGTATTTTTTCAGTTGGAAATGTATTTATATAATAACTTTACTAGAGTAATGTGTTGATCCCATTATTCTCTATAGTTAATAGGGTAAGATCCGAGAATGTACTCTAGAGATTAAATGGTACCTTTTTATTGAAAACTATTTTAATATGATATGTCATACTAGAGTTCAATAACACGTCCAATTCATTGAAAATTATCATCTAGATTTTTATGTGAAAATTATTTCTCAATTTGACACAATAGATAGTTTTGTTCTATGAAACCTACCAACTTATTTGACATATATCATGGTAATATGATCAAAATAATAGTCTTCCCAGATGGTTCTAAATGGTAAAAATATGAGTTCTTTAAATTCTAAATGAGTGGTAATTTTTTATATCAATATCGTAATGGTCCAGGGAACAATATTTTTTGACCATAAAAAATTATTAATTTAAATAAAATACAATCATGAACCAAAAAAATGCGGCACATAAAGAAACGTCAAACCATGAATGTGGATAACAATGCCACCCAAATAAAAAAATAACCCAACAACCCACACACCATGGCCCTTAGACCCACTAATTTGGTAGACCTACAAACCCACATCATAAAGGCCTGAAGGATCCTAATTAACCACACCCCTGATGCAGCCATGATGTCAGCTAATAGTTTCAAACCACAAATACCTAGTGCACCAGACCACATTGATGAGGCTGGAAAAATAAGCTACCTGATGTTAGTAGTAAAAAAAGATAATTCAGGGATGTTATTGTTCCCTTTAGCTTCATTTCATGAATGATAATGTTAAATGATGGCCTTATCTAGAGGTGTCATTATTCACTCCATCTATGGGAATTTCACACCATTGACATCCCATATAATTGATATCCCATAGAATGCAAGAATGTCGCACCAGGAAGCATCCAATGCCAAAACAGGATATTCCTTTCTTGTATAAATCAATACCCAGAAAATGTGCACATGACACATTAGAAAAATAAAAAAATTCCAAAAAATAGAGGCCCAACCTATGATTCAATGCACTCATATCCCAAAACTATATCTTCATCCCGAAAAAATAGGCGCATTACAGAAGAACCTTTGTGGTGTTTTGTTTAACAAAGATTTGTATTTGTTGACAACTAATATTTTGTTAAAGAATTTTTTTGAGTTACAAAAAGTTGAAGTTGATGGTTGCTGAAGATTTCTTTTAAGAAGATTATATTGAAGAATAAGAAGTCAGAAGCTATGAATGTGTCTCAAACTATCTTAACAAATCAGACGATGCTTCGCTGATCTTAATGTTATCACAAATCACAAAAAGATTCATGATAAAAGCTATTAAAGAAATAGAATTTTGGAGTCTACTTTCTAATCTAGAAGTTCAGAGTCTACTTCCTGAAGCCATAAATTCAGAGTCTTCTTCTTGATCCAGATGATCGGTGTCTACTACATGAAGCCAGAATTTTGGAGTCTACATCCTAAAGCCAAAAATTTGGAGTCTTCTTCCTGATCCAGATATTCAGTGTCTACTACCTAAAGCCAGAATTTCAAAGTCTACTTCAAGAGCCAGAAATTCAGAGTCAACTTCCTGAGCCTGATGTTCAGAGTCTACTTCTTGAATCCATATATTCGGTGTCTTCTTCATGAATCCAGATGTTTGGAGTCTACTTCATGAGCTATAAATTCAGAGTCGAAATCCTGAGCCTGATGTTCGGATTCTAATTCATGAAACCAGATATTCAGAGTTTACTTCCCGAAGCCAGAAATTCAGAGTCTACTTCTTGATCCAGATGTTCACTGTCTACTGTGAGAAATCTGGAATGACAATCCTTATCTTGAAATTTGTAATGAAAATTCTGAGCAACATGCTGAGAAATATAGAATGACAATCTTGAGCCAGATATTCGTAATGACAATCCTAAACCAGAAATTCTTAATGAAAATTCTGAGCAACATGATGAGAAATCCGAAATGACAATGCTAAGCCAGAAATTTGTAATGACAATTCTCAGCAACATGCTCAGAAATTCGGAATGACAATCCGGAGCCAGAAATTCATAATGAAATTTTGAGCAACATGATGAGAAATCCGGAATTAAAATCCTGAGCCTGAAATTTGTAATGACAATTCTGAAAAACATGCTGAGAAATCCGGAATGAAAATCCTGAGCCAAAAATTCGTAATGACAATTCTGAGCAACATGCTGAGAAATCCGGAATGACAATCCTGAGCAACATGCTGAGAAATTCGTAATGAAAATTCTGAGCACGTTTATATGAAAATTAGAAACATGATCTAGCTTTATCATTCCGATAAAGATATGAAGAGTTCAAGAAAAACAAAATTTCAACGTTGCATAAATCTCAGAGAAATTTAAGGAGATTTGAAGAAGTCAAATATTCAAGATTAAATGCGAGAGATTTGCGGTGTTTTTGAGATTTGAGGAAGTAGGAAAGATTTTTATGATTCCCACCTTTTTTTCTGAGTTGACTATAAATATGTGCGCAGATCATTCGCTCATTTGTAACTGTAAAATATGTGGAAAAGTTGGAGTGTTGGATAATTCTATGTGAAAAGTTCCTACCATCTTGAAGAATTTTCCTTGAGTGTTTGAGAAGAAGTGAATCTGGATTGAATATTCGGAGTGATCGTTTGTGCGGAACCATCATTATCTTGCTGAGAAGACCGATTTCAAAATATTGGATTCAAGGAAACCAGATTGAATCTTTAGAGTGATAATTTGTGTGGAACCATCATTATCTTGCTGAGAAGATCACTTTCAGAAAATTGGATTCAAGAAATTGGATTGATGATTTGGAGTGATCATTTAGAGTGAGCATTTGTGGATCATCTTATCAAAGTTCTTATTCTTGTGTTTTACTCATTTGTTCTTTAAGGAAACATTATAAAATGACGGGAGTCAGTATAATCTTTCCTATCGGGAGATAGATGGTGTCCAACGGGAGTTGGCACATGTTGTATTCACTTCTTCATTATAGTGGATTTCCATAGACCCACGGGAGTGGCTATAGAAAGGACATATGTTCTTTTATTGAGGCCGAACCTTGTAAATCTTGTGCGCCTTTCATGATTTTCCATTCATGAATGCTTGAGTTTTTTACTAAAGGTTGATAATGAAATAAATTTTAACAGGTTGAAAGGGTTATGTTTCTTAAAGTCTTGAAACTTATAAAAGTAAAACAATTGATTCAACCCCCCCCCCCTTCTCAGTTGTTTTTCGATCCTTGGAACATCAAGTGGTATTAGAGGGAGGTTCCCTTGTTTAATCCTTATCATGGAGAATATCAATTCTGTCAACAGTAGAGGAATTCCTACCTTCGATGGCAAGAATTATTATGGATGGAAAAATAGGATGATTCCTTATCTTCTATCTCTCGGCCTTGAAGTTGTTTATGCTGCTACTATTGGCTTTCCACCTATTGATAAAAATGCTCCTATGACATTTTCTGACAAGAAAAAAATAGAAGTTGGTGGAAAGGCTAGAAATTATATTCTCATTTCCTTATCATAAAATGTTTATTATAAGGTTATGGGTCTCACAACATCAAAAAGCATGTGGGACAAGCTGGAAAGGTTTTTTGAAGGAAACAAAAAAGTCAAGGAGGCCAAGCTACAAATCTGGCGTAGTAAGTTTGAAGACATCAAGATGAGAGATGATGAAACAATTGATGAATACTTCAACAGAGTTAGTGAAATTGTATGCAACCTCACGGAATTCAGAGAAAACATGGAAGATTCTACAATTGTGAAAAAACTTATGATAAAATTTCCAGATAGGTTTGATTCTAAAATTTCAACTTCAGAAGATAAGGATGATATATCTCTTGATGAACTATATTCCTTTCACGTTGCCTAGGAAATGAGGAAAGCTCTAATCATTAAGAAGAAGATGAAAGATGAAATTGCTTTTGAAGCTATGAGAAATATGAAAATACAAGAAGATGGAGAAGTTGTCCCTTGTGAGTGTGTTGATAAGGAAGATGAAGAGTTGAATGAAAAAATAATTTCTTTCATATCGAAGAACTATCGAAGAGGAAGAGGAAATTATGGAGGAAAACTTCCTCTCAAATGTTTTGAGTGTGGTGGAATTGGACACTTTGCTATGAATTTCCCTAAGAAGAAATTTAGAGAATATCAAGACGTTTCTAATGATAATCCTCAGTGGAAGAAGTATAACAAGAATGAAAAAGAAGATAAGACTTCAAAAGAATTCAAGAGAAGTTTTTAGGAAAGAAAAGAAGTATGTTGAGAAACAAGGTTGAATCAGAATCATCATAAAATGATTCCTCAGAAAATGAAAGTAATGAAAGATTCAGAACCTTCAATTCAAAATTTGAAGAAAAAATGGTTCCTCAGAGAGTGAAGAAGGTGGTGAAGAATCTTATAGATAATATCAACTATGATATGAACTTCTTTCATGTCTTGAGGAAAACAAATCTCTTAAGAAAGAAATTTGTGTGATGAAGAAAAATCATGAAGAAGTTCATGATGGAAGTAAAAATGTCACCAAGAAGGAAGATGAATACATTCAGGAAATTTTAAGTTACAAACATAGAATTGTTGAACAAGTAAAGATGATTGAAGATCTTAGAAAGTAGTTGGAAGCTAAGGAAGAATAAGTAAACAATGTGAGATCAAAACTCCTTGATTCTGAAAATACCCTGAGGAAGATGAATGAAAACTTCATCAATGCTACAGAAGTAAAAACTGAGACCTCTAAAAATGGTTTTGGAAGAAGCATTCGTAATGCTTGGGTGGAGAAAGGATGTTAGAAACTAATCAATCCTATAAAAGAAGAGATGGCCTACATCTTGGGTTTTCAAGAGCTGATAGTAGTTATCAACCTCAATAATGTTTCTGTAATGAATGACCATTAATTAATATAAAATCATGATTTGAGGGTTATTACTGGTGTTGTGGAATATATGGGTATAGATCCTATAATTTTTGGCACAATTTATCTCTACCCAGAAGAAGGTTTGAGAAAAGTGGAAGAAATAATGAATGAAGTATGAGTAACTTTCGTTACTCACAGAAAGTTGAAAAAGTGAATTCTCAAGATGTTAGAAACATTCTAAAAAAGAATCAATTTGAATTTTTGGAAGAAGTTTGTGTATGATGTGATCATTTTGGTCATCATGCCGAATGATGTATGACACTCCTTCCAGAATAAGTTTCTTATGATAAGAAAGAAAAGAAATCTGAAAATAAGAAGGTTGATGAGAGAGATTTTATTGTTGAGACATCTTTGAAATCATGTAAGGGAACAAACCATGTATTCTTGATAGTGGTTTTTCATCACACATGACCAGTGATATAAACATATTGGAACATGTTGAATGTCATGATGGAGGAGCGGTTAATTTTGGCAATGATAGTTCCATAAAAATTAAGGGGATCAGAATGACATAGATTGAAGTAGAGAAACTGAAATCTAAAGAAGTTTTTCCTGTTGATGGACTAAAACATAACTTACTTAGTGTAAGTCAACTTTGTGATGATGGAAAAGAAGTTATCCTCAAAAATGATTCTTATATCATCAAAAGTGTGAAAAATGGAAAAGTGATTACAAATGGAGAAAGAACCAGTGGGAATCTATTTGAAATTGTAGAATCCAATAACTCTTGTTATTTGAGTGCGGAAGATGAAAAAAAGTTGTGGAACTGAATACTTTTCCATCTTGGGAAGAAGAACATGAGTAATCTTTCTAAAGATGATGCTGTTCATAATTTTCCAGAACTGAAAAGAAGAGATGAAGATGTTTGTATTACTTGCCAAAAAGGAAAGATGACTAACAAAATTCATAAAAAAGTTGAGATTCAATCTAACAAACCATTTGAGCTTATTCATTCCGATCTGTGTGGGCTTATGAGACATCAATCAACAAAAGGAGATTTTTAATTTATCACTTTTATTGATGACTTTACTTAGATGACAAACATCATGTTCATGAAGCATAAGTCAGAGGCTATTGAAATGATTAAATTCTTCAGAAGAGATGTCGAGAATGAATTGGGGGCTTCCATAAAGAAGTTGGGAACATACAATGGTAAAAATTCACAAGAAATTCTTTTGAAACTTATCTAAGGAAGCATGGTATCAAATATTAGTATAGTGCTCCCTATACTCCACAACAAAATGGAGTAGCAGAAAGGAAAAATAGAAGCTTTGTGGAAATGGGAAGAAGTATGTTATCAGGATACAAACATTCAAAATTCTTTTGGAGAGAAGCTATTAGAACTGCTGTACATGTTCAAAATAGATGATTTTTTAGACCAAAACCAACATGTCTTCTTACGAGATGTGGTATAACAAAAAACCTTCTATTAATTACTTCAAAGTCTTTGGAAGTCCATGCTTGCTCAAAATAATAAATACGGACTTAGGAAAGTTTGATGAGAAAGATGAAGAAGGAACATTTATGGGTTATTCACCAAATGGAAGAAGTTACAAATGATAGAACAAATGTTTACAGAAGTTGTTGGACTCATATGATGTGAAGGTAATTGAAAATACAAGTTCCTTCACAAAATCTATTAAGAATACTGAGGAAGATAAATCAGAAAATCCTCCCCAGAACGAAAGTGACTCAGATGAGACACATGGGGAAGAAAGTGATGCTGGGAAAGGAAATGTGAGTTTTCCAACCTTACAAAAACTCGTTGAATTAGAAAATATTATTGGGGATCAGAAGGATCCAGTTCATACAATAAGGAAGTTATGATTATAAAATCAGACTTCCCTTATCTCAAAAGTTGAACCAGAATCAGTTTCAGAAGCTATTCAACATAAAGAATGGGTGCATGATATGAATAAAGAACTAGATCATATTGATAAGAATGAATCATGGGAAACTGATCCAAGACCAGAAAATAAGAATGTTATCGGAACCAAGTGGGTTTATAGAAATAAATTGAATGAGCATGGAGAAGTTATAAGAAACAAAGCAAGGCTTGTGTGTAAAGGATATGCACAAGTGGAAGGTGTGGATTTTGATGGAACCTTTTACCCTGTTGCAAGATTGGAAACTATTCAAATGTTTCTTTCAGTGGATACTCATCCGAATTACAAGGTTTATCATATAGATGTAAATTCATCTTTCTTAAATGGTGAGATTGAGGAAGAAGTTTACATTTAACAACCTTGTGGGTTTTTACTTGATGAGGATGAAAACAAAGATTGAAAATTCAAGAAAACCATGTATGGGCTGAAACAATATCCATGATCATGGTATTCGAAGCTTGAAAATTCTATGAGAAAGATGAACTTTTATAAAGGAATGGTTTATAGAAACTTTTATGTTAAATATTTTGACTCTAGAACCTTAATTGTAATCGTTTATGTGGATGATATAATTTTTTCTGGAGATTAAGAAATGGTTTGTGAAGAGTTTTCTGAAGAGATGAAAGAAAATTTTGAAATTTCAATGTTGGGAGAATTAACTTTCTTCCTTTTCTTACAAGTTCAAAAACAAGAAAACTGCATTTTATTATCCCAAGAAAAGTATGCCAAGGAATTGTTAAATAATTTTGGGATGGATGAATCAAAAGAAGTTTCAACCCCTATCTCTGTGAGCACAAAGATAAGAAAAGATGAGTCAGGCAACAATGTGAATCAGAATGTATTTCAAAATTTGATAAGAAGTCTTCTTTATCTTACATCTTTAAGGCCTGATATTGCTTATGTTTTGACTCTCTGTTCCCGATATCAAAGTAATCCAAAAGAATCACATATGCTTGCAGTTAAGAGGATTATGAGATATGTTAATGAAACAACTTCACATGGTTTGTTACACAAGAGAAATAATGAGATGTAGTTTCATGGCTATATTTATTCTGATTGGGATGGTGATTGTAATGATAGAAAATCAACATTAGGAGGAACATTTTTCTTAGGGGAATGCTATGTGAGTTGGCATAGTAAGAAACAAAGCTCAGTAACTTTAAGAAAAACTGAATCTGAATATGTTTCAGTTACTCAGGCTTGTACTCAAATGATGTGTATGAACGTTCATCTTAAAGATTTGAAAGTGAAAGTTTCTAAACCATTGAAGATACTTTGTGATAATCAAAGTGTCATCGATCAATCTAAGAAACATGTTCAACATTCGGGATCAAACCACATTGATATAAATTATCATGTTTTGAAAGAGAAATATGATTCTGGAGAAATCTTGATGGAATATATTTCAAAAAAGTATCAGATTGCTGATATTTTTACAAAAGCGATGTCAAAGGAGTGGTTTATTGAACTAAGGCTGCAACTCAATGTTCAGACTCCTTCCATGTCTTCCTAAAACTCAGAGGGAAGACCACCCCCACCGTGCTTTGGATTATATTGAAAAGGGGTAGAGTATGTTTTATTTTATGTATCTAAAGTTGTAGTTATCATATAATGGGGGAGAGTGAAAGAAAAATGAGAGAGGAAAAGAAAAGTGAGAAAGAGAAATATAAAGTTGAGGGGGAGTTAGAGTAAGGTGAATTTTATCTTTACATGGCTGCAAATTTTGCTTGTCATCGAGGGATGGAAATCCTTCAAAAACATTAATTTATCCCGTAGTGTGGTGTCAGGACACTCTTTTGGAGAAACGCTATGTTTTGGTAAAATTAAAGATCCTGAGATTTTTTTGAGGTGAAATCTTGTTAACAATGGTTTCCAACAAATCCAAAGGCGGAGATTGAAGAACCTTTGTGGGGTTTTGTTTAACAATGTTCTGTATTTTTTGAAAACTAATATTTTTTTGAAGAATGTTTTTGAGTTACAGAAAGTTGAAGTTGCTGGTTTCTGGAGATTTCCTTAAAGAAGATTATGTTGAAGAATAAGAAGTCAGAAGTTAAGAAAGTGTCTCAAACATTCTTTACAAATCAGAAAATGATTTTCTGATCTTAATGTTCTCACAAATCATGAAAAGTTTCATGATAAAAGTTGTTGAAGAAATATAAGTTCAGATTCTAGTTCCTGATCCAGAAGTTCAGAGTCTACTTCCTAAAGCTAGAAATTCAGAGTCTTCTTCCTGATCCAGATGTTCGGTGTCTACTGCCTGAAGCTAGAAGTTCCGAGTCTACTTCCTGAAGCCAAAAATTTGGGGTCTTCTTCCAGATCCAGATGTTTCGTGTCTACTGCCTGAAGCCAAAAGTTCATAGTCTTCTCCATGAGCAAGAAATTCGGAGTCGACTTCCTGAGCCTGAAGTTCGGAGTCTACATCATGAAGCTAGATATTGAGTGTCTACTGCCTGAAGCTAGAAGTTCAGAGTCTACATAATGAGCCAGAAATTTGGAGTTAACTTCCTGAGCCTTATGTTTGGAGTCTACATTCTGGATCTAGATATTCAGAGTGTACTTCTTGAAGCCAGAAATTTGGAGTCTACTTCCTGATCCAGTTGTTCGGTGTCTACTGCGAGAAATCCGGAATGAAAATCCCGAGCCAGAAATTCGTAATGACAATTCTGAGCAACATACTGAGAAATCCGGAATGACAATCCTCAGCCAGAAATTCGTAATGACAATTTTGAGAAACATGCTAAGAAATCCGGAATGACAATCCTTAGCCAGGAATTCATAATGACAATTCCGAGCAACATGCTGAGAAATCCAGAATGACAATCCTGAGCCATAAATTCATAATGATAATTCTGAGCAACATGCTGAGAAATCTGGAATGACAATCCTGAGCTTGAAATTCATAATGACAATTATGAGAAAAATGTTGAGAAATCTGGAATGAAAATCCTAAGCCATAAATTTGTAATGACAATTCTGACCAACATGCTGAGAAATATGGAATGAAAATCCTGAGAAACATGCTGATAAATTCTTATTGAAAATTCTGAGCAACATGCTGAGAAATTCGGACTGACAATCCTGAGCAACATACTAGAAATTCATAATGACAATTCTGATCATGTTTTTATGAAAATCAGAACCATGATCCATCTTTATCATTCCAAGAAAGATATGAAGAGTTCAAGAAAACCATAATTTCAAATTTTCATAAATCTCGAAGAAATTTAAGGAGATTTGATGAAGTCAAATATTAAAGATTAAATGCAAGAGATTTTAAGAGTTTTTAAGATTTGAGGAAGCGGGAAGGATTTTTAAGATTCCCGCTATTGTTTTATGAGTTGCCTATAAATATGTTCTCAGATCATTCACTCATTTGTAACTTTAACATACACGGAAAAGGCAGAGTGCCAGATAATTCTATGTGAAAAGTTACTAACATCTTGAAGAAGTTTCCTTGAGTGTTTGAGAAGAAAAGAATCCGTATTGAATATTTGGAGTGAGAATTTGTGCGTAACCATCATTATCTTACTGAGAAAACAGATTTCAGAATATCCAATTCAAGGAAACCAGATTGAATATTCAGAGTGAAAATTTGTGTGGAACCATCATTATCTTGTTGAGAAGATCGGTTTCATAAAATCAGATTCATGAAATTGGATTGAAAATTCGGAGTGATCATTCGGAGTGAGCATTTGTAGAGCAACTTATCAAAGTTCTTATTCTTGTGCTTGGCTCATTTTTTATTTAAGGAAACATTGTAAACCGACAGGAGTCAGTATAATCTTTCCTATTGGGAGATAGACAGTGTCTAACGGGAGTTGTCACAAGTTGTATTCACTTCTTCATTATAGTAGATTTCAATAGACCCATGGGAGTCGCTATGGCAAGGACGTAGGTTCTCTTATTGAGACCAAACCGTGTAAATCTTGCGCGCCTTTCTTAATTTTCCATTCTTTCATGCTGGAGATTTTGGTTAATGTTTGATAAGGAAATAAATATTAATAGGTTGCAAGGGTTATGTATCTTAAAGTCTTGAAACTTATAAAAGTTAAACAACTGATTCAACCCCCCTTCTCAATTCTCTTTCGATCCTTGGATCTTCAATTACCCTATCTACAACCTGTCCCCTCAAGAAAGAGTGCCAAGTTCAACATGGAAAACCACCCAAAAACACAAGGATTTATGAAAGTACCATGTTTTTCATGCGGCTTCACCATTATCTTAGCAGAATACACCCAACCGCAACCTTCACTTCACCAGCAGCACACCTATAATCAAGAATGATCCTTATTGTGAATCCATAACCTCAAAACTAGAACCCTCTAGTGAAAATTTCCCATCCATTTGGTGTATGAAAATATTTTTAAACATTCTTACTTCTAGTTAGGTTTAGAGAGGGGCAGTCAACCCCTCACCCTTTTTAAAGTTTAAAAATCCATATATCAACATGAAGAAGCTTAGGATGATAGATGTATTCATGAAAGGCCCAATAAAAATGAACCAATCACCAAACTCAGACAGTTCTCTAGGATCCCACACATAAAAGTCATCGTTATCAGACAAACCCCCACATGTATCCCTCTATGCTCATCACTGACAAAACATCTATCCTTCCATATACTTTTTGTACATTCCCATTGGATCTGACACTAACAAAAATTCCATGAATGAATATAGAAGACAATAATCACCATCTCACTTGTTGTTCCATCACTTGAGTAGAAAATGAGACTCCTGAATCAATAACTAAAAAAATTATAATCTTCAGGCTGATGAGATTTTTTCTGTATCCCCTTTAGCTTGGACATCATCATGTCATAATAAAATTCATATCCATTCCACCAATTATAAACCCCCAAAAATAAGTCTTTTTTATGAGATAATGAGGATATGAAAACCAATCATCCTTAATCCATTATTCATTAATCTAAGCCAGATGAACATTATAATCCACAAAATAATACCTAGAATAACAATTATTTCCATCAGTTTCAATATCATCCCTGAGAAACCCATTCATTCTACATGAAAAATAGTGGAAAAGGATATCCATATGCCTTGAAATATCAAACTGGGTTTAATAATCTTCAAAAACAACTGAATTGAAACAATCATTGTAATATGATAGGGAGACAAGATCTTACATAGAGAGATAATCTATATTTATTTAATTTTTGATTACTCTATCATTTATACATTGAGTAATTAGTGTATAATTTTTTATATAATAGTGTTATTACTTATAGATACCATATTTAGATGAATATTTCTTTAGACTATATGTCATATCAAAGGTATACTATTATTTCTATCTATAATGAGAATCAAATGGTTCTATAAAAATAATATTAAACAAAATTACAATGTTCTAGATAAATTATAATAATGGGAAATAGATGGTGTGTGATTATTATTAATTAGGGGTATTGTATTTATTATGTCTTATTCTTATGAAGTTATCACTTAGTGATCATCGGTATAAGAGATCATTAAGACTAACCTATAAATAATAATACCCCATATTTCAAGTGTCATTGTGTGTTTATATCCATGTTTATGTGTATTTTAATCTCAACCTGAGATAACATACAATGTGTATTAAATTATCTTGTACATTAATTCACGAAAAAAACCTCAATTGTAAATTTTTTTGGTGAGGTTGAATGTGTTGGTTGTTTCCTTAGAGGTTTGAAATTGATTAAATGATCAAGACATGACATGTTCAATTTGAATGGTAATATATATATATATATATATATGACCATTGGGGTGATATATTATTTAATAAATCCATGTCCATGGCTGATGAAGGGAAATCTATCTAAAACATAAAAAAAAATTAATTCATAAAAAATATGATTACACAATGTATGAAAATATATTTATAATATATACTAATAAAAAGAGAATATATTACATGGTAAGTGTTGATAAGAGTATTTTATAACTATGAAACATGCTTATAACATTAATGTTCCATATATATTTCTAGATACTTTTGTTAGTATATGATTATGGATCACTTATAAAGAGATAAGATTCTAGTGTGTGACATACAATGTGTGCCCTCAATTATTCCAATTTATATAAATTGTAGTTTTAGATGTAGTGGACATCACCTAATGGACCTAGTAAGTGTAAAACTATGAATTATAACCAATAATTAAATTAATGAATTCAATTATATATTATTCATATGTAAAATAATTATAATATAATTTATTTCTCTAGTAATTCATAAGATATTTTACTCCAAATTAAAATATGAGAAAAATATTTGTTTTTTCTGCAACGATACTTATTCAAGGGTATTTAAGTTATTTAGGGGGGTCTTATCAAGTTAATTTATTTTAAATCATTAACTTATATTTAGGCATATTATATGTGTGTGACAAAATATTCATGACATTTATTGAAAGATAAATATATCATTGGTGATTGTTTAGGGTATGTTTAATATGTTATCTTTCATAAGGCCAAATTGGAAATTTTTTAAAGTTTAATTCAAGGTATAAAATCCCATTTACACCCAAAATGAGAGGAGGGATTTTTTCTCAAATGATATGTTCTCCAAATCAATCCATCATTTCTTATACAGAGAAACCAAAGCGATGTTCAAAAACACATAAATCATTGTATTTATATCTATTTTTAATCATTTTATGATTGAAGAGACATCATAAAGATGCAAGTTATTTCATTATAGAACATGATGATAATAAAATGATTATATATGAGATATGGGTCATGTGTAGACGATCTATAGGGTAACTCATCTAGTGCCTTTAAACTACGATGATAAAAAGATGAGTGGAGTACACCAGGATTACATCATTCCACTAATGTAATAATTCTGTTTTTTTTAATTAATTATTCATGCTCAATTTAATTTCATGTGATTCATGGATTTATTCTTATATAATTATTTTTGATATAGTGTGACATCCCAAATATAGGCTGAAATTTACAGAATACTGATTTATTTTACTTCTGAAAAGGTATGGGTTCCTTTAATTGGTAACATAGTGTTATTCAAAAAATTAATTTAAAATTTCAATTCCATTTAAAATAAATTCTAACACTTCGCTTTGATATGGTTCCAACTCCACTAATGGCAGGTGGTTCCAAGACAATAGTCGTTTCCACTTTCCACCCTCGTTGACTATTGGGGGAATGAACAATGCAAATAAAGTCAAGGGTGAGTTTTTAAAAAAAATGTTAAAATGGAGGAATTTAATGAGGTTCCCAGCATATTTACCCCACGTCATGGGAACCCAAATTCTCTATCTCCCAAGTACACCCTAACCCTCTAGGATGGGTTATCTACAAAATCAAGTGAGTCACCAAATCCAAGGTTGGGTATTTTTAACATGACCTAACAATATTATGAATATATAGTTCTAATTTCTTCAAGAACTCTATTTTAACAATATAAATGATGTTTTTTACTATAGAAAATATTTTATGGCATATATAATTGATTATAAATATTTAACAGAAACATGGATTGTGGCACATTATAATTGAAATTCTATTATTCATATTTTCATTATTTTAAGGCCCTTGAGGTCAGTTGTTGTCAATAAAAAACATAGGGGTGCTTCCCCATGTCACTGTACAGTTGTTTCCCCAACCCTAATCATTTTTGAGCAATAGGAACCCTTCCATGGTAGTGATTCCCCCATACCCTATCCTTATTGTAGTTATTTGATTCCTTATTTCATTAAAAATTTAACAAGTAATATTTTAATTTTTATTTTCAAATGTGGAAACATATAAAATGTATATGAGATGAGATTAGCCAATCTATGTTTGGTTTTTATCATTTACAAACTTAATTATTACGTCATGTTCTGTTTGTAATTAGTATTTATTGAACGATGATCTAAAAATAATCCTTAAATCAAAATAAATGTATGAGGGAATGTGATACCACATGAGAGATTATTCATATTCATCCAACATCCTTGACACCCCTCACATAAGTGTGATTAATATTTTATAATGAGGACAATGAAGGAGACCCAATTCACACTGTGACATAGAGAAGGGAAAAATATGAGATCAATACATTGGATTGGGTGAGTGTTGTAACTTGAGTTAGATATAACTCATGGAGATACCCCTATGTATGTATTGGCCAATCATTTTCGAAGTGGATCACTCATTACAAATAAAAAATAGAGATGTTATTTTTTATTTTTCATAATACAAGGTTAATTGTTTTGAAAGTGTGGATGATATGAGAAAACATATGATAGTTAATTCTCTTCAATAGATAAAACAAATTAATATGCATAATTAATGTTATTATATTTATGAATGGTTAATGTTGTGATTGTGGACACATCGTAATAAGCATGATAAATAGAATCATATTTAACTCACTAACAAAAAATAATAGATATATAAAAATATAAAAAAGTAAATTTTAAGTCACAAGAAAATTAAACCACTTATGTTTCAATGAAACCATTGTTTGGGGTTATCTTCAGCCTTAATTGAGGGTACCTCTCTCAACCAGGGAGTTCTAAAAAGTGAAATGGGTTGACATTGACAAAATTAGAACTATGAAAAAAAGACAAATCATGATTGTTATAATTTAGAGGAAAGTTGTAATGTCCCGAATGGGGATCCACATAAATAGTGCCTCGTGTCAGTGGATCAAATGTCCTCAACCATGGATCCCAATATTCCATAGGATTCTAAATATTTTATAGGATCTATGTTGGTATATTTTGGTGACTACACCTGCATAATAGATTAGAACAATGAATCAAATAAATGAACAGATTATAGTGGATTCATATATAAATAGAATATTTATGTTGGTATATATTGGGGACCACAACTGCATATTAGAATAAGTCAATGGTTAATATAAATAAACATAAAATAGTGGATGCATATATAAACAGACACTATAACAACTGGACCAGTAACCCACCATATAAGAATAATATATAAATATATGGTGATAAAATGATACAATAATTATAGACTATGGAATCATAAATAATCATGAATATATAATAATAATCAAAATCCAACTAGGTAATTCATATACAATGATTCCATGGAATGATGATATAAAAAATGGAGGAATAGGGGACATGCATATACATCATGCTATAAAAAAATAATAACAATAAAAATACTATTCCACTAGTATCCCATGAATATGCTCAAATGTATACTCCCAGGATCCAATATATAATTAAATAATATAAAATATTTTTAGTTGGGTTCCTGACCTTATCCATACACACAGACAAGTAATCTATTAGGATACCAAAGGTGGTCTGAGTAGGGTGTGAGATAAAATCCCAGTATTCCACTCCCAATGGTGTATAAATGTAATCTTAGATAGTTTTCATAGATAAACAATGTGTAGGTATATTAATAATAACCAATACTTAGTAAATAAGTACTATCTAGATCAGGTTTCTTAATGGACACCTGGATTGCTCTACGTCTTACAACATAGGCAGGTAGACAACTGAATAGTAACCACACATTTTTATAGTAATAATCTATATATAGTATAGTTATATACTTTATCCACTGACATGCACTAACTAAGTGAGGTAATAAATAGACATATACATTGATACTAGGTGTTGGACGAATCCAGGGCGTAACACATGCATCCATAACTAGCCTAACGAACCTAAATGATCCAGTAGAGGGTACATACACTGAATCCCATAATTAATGTGAGACTTCATGATCAAAAAATGAGAATTTTTGGGTGATATGTAATTTTCAAAACCCAATGCATGGAATGAGGAACAACATTCCCATCATCGAGGTAAATGTATAGTGGTGGGAGATGTCACCATCAACTCCAAGTGTAAGGGAGCATGAAACATCAAGCTTATCAAAACCCATAACCATCGTTCCACATCCAATACCAATAGCATGATCATAATAATAGTACTTATCACATCAGATTACCAATTTAGTTTAATTATAATCAATCCATAATAAATTGTGTGTTTCACAATTCATATAAGAAATAGATATACATATATGCATCACTTATAATGTCCTTTCCACCCCTTAGTATTAATTTTTTTAGTTAATCCATTTTATTAATTTAAGCAATGAAAATCACATTGACACTAAGACATCCATTTTCAAAGTTATGGAAAAATTATTTCATGATGATCCAATAACATAATAGGTTGTTTGGAAACTAAATAAGAATATTAAGGTGGGATAATCCATTTATAAGAAAATATGAATTCTTAGGTAGTGTTAAAACCATCAAAATATTATATATAAAAGAAAACACATTTATTTCAAGAAATGGGGACGCAAAAAAAGACATCAATATCCTCTAATAACATATAAATGTTTAGCATTACTGTAATATTGTGTGTATATCAATTTTGAATCAAATAAATCATTTTAAGGTAGTGTGTGGTAATATACTATGTGTTGAAAAATGGAGAGGCTATGAAAACATCCTAAATTTTAGGGAAAACAACTAGACCACCTACCTTTGGACTGTAGATTACTATTCATCTAATATTGCCTTCATATTATAAGTAGATTGAAAAAAATGAAGAACTGTCCAATGCCCTAAAACTAGAAAAAATGAGCCCACACCAAAATACTGCAACATATATGAATATAAACTATGATTGGAAAAAATAAGTTTCCATTACATATCTATGTCAGTAAAATGATACCAACGACAATCCATTTAGAGTTTGGATAGAGGAGAAACAAAAATCCCTAAATTAGGGAGGGTGGAATGATCAATGGGGGAGGAGAAGCTCCTACACACTGGAAATGATGGGAGAAAAGAGAGGGTTAATATTTTATGTTCATTAAGTGTAGAATTTAATATGGAACCAAATAGATAGGGTCTCATAGTTGTTAAAACCGTTTTATAATCATGTTCACCTCACTGACAAAGGAGGGACCCTGTACGGGCTAGGCACACAGTTTTCCTAAACATGTAAAAGATATTTGAAAATTCAACATCCCTAAATCTATACAACCTTCTAGGGAATGTACCTAGGCCTGAATGGGTTTATAATAACTATATTTCCCACCACTCTCCTTTATATCTCCCCCACACAGTTATAGAATATTGAGGGTTTGGCCATATGGTTTCTTCTAACGATGTGACCGAGTGTTTTTTCCAAATTTTGGGGGGTCTGGGGTCTAAAAAATCTACCAGGCACCCCTTAACCCCATGAATCCATTACATAACATTATAAGGGAAACATTAAAGAACATTAAACAAAAAAATTATTTGTACCTTTGAGAAAAGTTGGGTCATTACAACATACCCTCCTTAATGAACCTCTTCTCTATGTTGGCCTTCTGTATGTAAAGAGGTACCACCTAAGAAAATATCTATCCACCGAGCTGGTATATTAGCTTCCCACTCCATGTTCTAATCTAGTACTTTTCCATGCTTCCATAGAACCCATATCAAAGGAATCAACCTTCCATGATTTTGTTTCATTCTTTTATCAGCTATATGCTCCAGATACTTCTTAAAGGAAGCCTTTATCTCTAACTCACCCTTATGAGGCTATAATACATGTGATCATTCGTGGATAATACATGCGAAGTCAATATATATGAAATAAATCATATATAGACTTTTTTCTCTAATGACGTGCTATCTGGAAATCCATTGGTCTGATTTAATTCAAAATCTCATAGGGTATAATAAAACCTATGTGAAAGCTTACCCTACCTTTAAATATGTTGATGAACAAACATAGGAAAATGTAGCATAAAAACCCAATATACAACCTCAAAATCATTAGTTCATCGATGTTAATTGGAATATGAATAATGTCTATACTGAAAAAATATTTATATTCTTTCTGATCAATTAGAAAAGCATTGTAGTCTCTTGAAAGATATGTGTTCCATGCAAAGTTTCCTTCCTTACCAATAACAATCATAGAGTTGATCAGAATACACTAATATATAAGGCATCATAAGGATCCATATCTATGGTATCATAGAAGATGTTGTTATAATTGAAATGAATATGAGGTATATGTTTCTCCCAATAACCTCAAAAGGCAAGGACACATGGACATACCATTTCCAATAACAGATGAATCATTCCCTCTATTTGTCTATCAATATGAGGGTCATAGAACATGCTAAATACTACTTGTGTACATGAGTCCTGAAACTCCTTCCAGAACTGATATGTGAAGTTTTCATCTTTGTCAGAAATGATATAACGAGGGGATCTTGGAATATGTATGACCTCCCTAGGGTATATATTCCCTAGAACCTCTACCAACAAGGTCCTCGAATAAGTAAAAATGTGTGTCCATAACCGAATGATCAATGAAAACCCAAAATATATCATTTAATGATTGGGATCTAGGTAAACCAATAATGAAGTTCATGGAAACATCATCCCATTTAAGATAAGGAAAAGACAATGGTTTTAAAAGTCAATCATGTAATTGAGATATCCCCTTCACCTACTAACATGTTGAATATATATTGATAAAGCTAAAAATATAAAGTTCCATAATAGGACACCAATACTGGTGATGTAAGTCTTGATACAACTTCCTAACACCAAGATGTACTACCAATGTTGAGGTAATAAGTCTCCATATAATCTTATATATGATGTCAGTTGTAATCCATACACTCCCATGAATTATTTTAGTTTCATCCTCATCCACATTCCAATCAGAGGATGTGTCATCATATGAGATGCTTTCCATTTGAACTAAGCATTCAACATCAGATAGTTTCCCAGTTCTCATCCATTTCAATAGAATATAAGTCCCTGATATGGATAAGAGAATAGTCTTCCCATGGTCCATATCAATGTCAACAAGCATATCTGAAAACAAATCCTTGAGATGGAGCTCACCATTGGCCACCTGAACTGCCTCTCTCTGAGTCTTCCATCTCAGAGCATCGACTACGACATTATATTTCTATGTTTTTATTAAAAATAGAAATTAATGAAATTATATATATCAAGATCACATTGTGTAAATATATACTTTATTATTTTGTGAATAATGAATACCATAAAATTATCCCCCAGTAATTAGTGCCTCCAACAGTGTAGAGCTTGAACTATAGAAGAAATCTCCAGGTCATATATTAGGTGATTATTCTCAGGAGGCCTCATGTGATGAGACCTATATTTAAGAACTCACTTGTCCTATATCAACACTACTATAATCCCAATAACTAATGTGTCGTCGTAAATGTTATTACTTATACCCAGATCTAGAAGAATAAATATTAACACTAATGTCAAATGACCATTTAACACCATAAATGATTCTTGATAATCTTAAGACCATATGAATTTAAAACCAATTTAGTTAGACTAGTATGATGTGCTTCAAGGAGTGATAAATCATTGATGAAGTGTCTATAATATCCAACTAGACCCAAAAAACTCAATATGTCAAAACATTAATAGGATACTCCATTGAAACAAAATATGTCACCTTCTCTGGGTCTAATCATACTTATGAATCTATGATGATATGAATCTAGTAATAGACCTTTTCAATCAAAAATTGTTTTTTATGTTCAACATAAAGTGGATTCTCTCTTAGTGTACATATCATTATCTCAAGATGGTTGTCCTTGTTTTTAAGAGATCATGAATACACTAAGATGACTTAGAAAAATAATTCCATGAATGTATCCAAATATAAGTGGAAAACTCATTTCATTTGAGACATGAAGACTATTGGTGTGTTTTTTAAAGTGAATGGCATTAACAATTACTCGTAAATACTATACCTTATATGGAAGCTTATGCGAGGTATTTATCAAGATTTTACATGAACATGATAATATTAAAATGTTCATTATATCATTGAAAACACTTGTTAACCTAAAATCTAATAAATATGTTTTCTATTTTAGGTAGTGGATAACTATTCTTCACTGAAATAAATTTCAATCAATGGTAATCCAAATTTTTTTTAAGGGAACTATCCACCTTAATAGAAAAATGAACTGGTGAATCCCATGGAAAAGTTTTGGGTTGAATATATAATTTATCCTCATGATCCCTTAATAGTTTTTTATCTCTAGAATCTCCACAGGATCCATCCTGTATTCATTAATGGTCACTGGTGCTGCACTTAGCACTAGATCAATGGTGAATTCTACTTCTCTCAATAGAAGTAGACCGAAAAATTCATCAGGGAAGACCTCATTGAAATGGTACACCATATGAGGTAAAATAGTGGTTTATAACCCATGATCATCCAATAAGAGACTGAAAATATATGTTTTCTCTCTACCAATCCATTGTTACTCAGGTATTGATCGTGATTCTTGGATATTACATTATCCCTTTTTCATGTGTGTACCATCATCTAGTGATGTAAACATCTCCCTCCGACGTTGGTCGCCAATATTTGATTGATAAGGAACTATCCAATACATCCTGATAATTACATCAAAACATGTCATTTTTAGAATGAAAATATATCATAAGAATAGATATTTGTCTATCAAAAGGGGGGATCCTTAAAAATATTAATGATCTATGATCTCATACCTAACATGGTATTTAGAATCATGACATCACATAAGTGTTCTATCTTGAGGTCCATAATATACATGCTTATTCCATATATAATATTGTATGGTAAGCCTATGTAAAATAAAGTAGCCACTAATGTAGAGACAACTAGAATAGTACCTCATCTGTTGAAGGTATGGCACTCTTCTCCTCTAGCACCAACTACATTTTATGTAACTATCCCATCTCATGGACTTCATCCATAACATCAATGGCATGATTAGGCATGCTCTACAGGTGTTGAGAATCCTATGAATGACTACAATTATATTGACCACCCCCACAACTTGAGTAATCGGGGGGTTTTGAGCATCTTGTATGACATGATACTACTGGTCCCACTCTAGAACATGGAATGGGTATAGATCTCAGGTCTCTAGGAATTTATGTAAAGGTCCTAAAAATTTCCAAATTTGGCCTATCTTACCACAACCACTTCATTCCACTAGATATTGCATACATTGGTGTTTTGAATGCCCCAGTTTCCCGAACTACTAAAAGATAAGGAAACTATCAATATATCAAGCTTGACTACTGTCCACTGCTACTAAAAACCACAAAACATAGGTTTAATCCACTAGAATAACCTCTTCCAGATCTAGGTGATGAACCACCATAGTTTTGATTGTTATCTTACCTTATATCCCTCTCAGTAATGAAGTCCTGATTAACAATCTCAAAAATAATAGTCTTTAAAAAATCAATTAGATGTGATTGGATGGCATATACCATCCCATCGTCAAATCACCTATCGGCCATATGATCACAAGTATATAGATTATGAGAGAAACATTATAGTTCAGTGAAAAGAGAAGAATATTCCATAATAAACATGTAATTATTCTGGAGGCTCAAAAACACTCTTACTTGGTTATCCCTTAGAGTCAGTTGAAATAATTAGAGGTATAATATCTTTAATAAATCCATATAAATCATATCATAATGTTGGTATACCTAGTTAATAACATCCCACCATATATTGGTGGAATCATGTAGCATATACGCAATAATAATGACCCTCCACTATGGAAGAATCTTTAGAATCTGTAAACTTGAAACCATGACATCCAACCATGAATCTATAGAATGTGGTATTCTATCCCATTAAAATGTGAGAGGATTCTTCTATTGTAACTCTTTATGAGACTTTTTCATAGTTCTGCGTAGGCTGAACAACAACATTCATATTTTGGTTTATATGGAAGAAACCCTTTCAAAACTAGGAATAAGTTCTCATAAGAATAACAACCCATGGTTCCAGATATGGAACTATATGAGGATTCACTAGAAGATCAGGGCCCACCACCTTTGGTGTATGGTCATCATTTCCTCCCGGGTGTACAAACTGAGGGTGTTGTGAAAAAATGATTCTACATTTCAAAACTCATCCCTCAAAAAATATTTAACAGTTAAAACAACTACTGATATGAAATTATGAAAAGTATATAACATTCATATGGAAAATATCACACCTCTCCTTATTTATGTAAATAAATTTATTGTTTTGTTAGAAAGACCATAATATTCCATAAGAACAAAAGTAACATAGAAACCCCAGACTACTAAGGCCAGGATTGAGTATTGGTCTCATATGACATAGTAGGGGTTCTGGTATATGGATTATCAATTTAATTTTATAGATGAAAAAACCCTTTAATTTTTAATTTTCATACTATTTATTTGTACCAATTTCAATTTTAAATTTTAAAAATCATTGTGTGTGTAATCTATTTTATAATATACATATATCACATTATAGATCTAGTAGGTTCAGAACCCACATTATAGTATACTTTTCTCATTTAGATTTCATCAATAATATATGTAGGAAAAATCATTTAGATTGATTTAGGATGTTTAAATAATCCAATTATATTCTACCTATAATAAATTTTATCATATTTCAATATATGATAATCAGTATCTAATAATATGTAGCATGAAAATGCATGCAGGTAATAAATATGTCATGGAAGAATACATGGAATATTAATCATATTGTTTCTAAAATGATGCACAAAATTTCGCACCATCATTTCATTGGTCCAAGATAAATTAAATCTCAATTCAATAACAACATTAGTATTAGAAAGACAAAACATGTGTACTACCCAAAGGTGAAGCCATATTAACCATAACATGTGAAGAAAACAACAAGAATAATCCATCCATGTTAATTTGGGTTTCCCCAGTATGTGGGTTACTTAATCTCCAGAAGATGCTCATTACTAAATTCTATTAGTTCCTAGTATTCTATCTAATACCCAAACTATATAAAAAAACCACTACTAAAAAATTACCAATATCTATGGTTTACAACTGTATCTATAGACCCTGAAACCGTTGCTATTGGTAATAAACCTAGTTTCATTAGCCATGGATGGAAATTATGTGGCTATAAGTCAAAACCTATTTCAATGTTTTTGGAGGTTGGTGTTAGATACTTCCATTTAAAATTTTCCCACAACTATAATCCATAGTACTAGTACAATATCTATGGTTGTAAACCTGGGATATATCTTTCGTCTTCCAGAAACAAACCATCTTATACTGCTATATTTTTAAACCAAGGCTAAATCATCCAACTTCTATAAAAAACAACTTGAACTACACCACTATAACACCCCACTAAACTTAACCCTTATATCACCCCTACATCACCCCTACAACAATCCTACTTCACCCCCACTACACTGTAGTGAAACAAACCTCATATGCATTCCTCTTCCAACTTGAAGGGGAAAAACAAAAAATGTGAATATTGGAATAAACAGTACTGCATGAAACAAAAAAATAAATATATTGATCCTTCACCCAGACTCAAAAACATTATAACAAAAAAATTAGAAAAACATCAGTAAAGAAAATTGTCTTAAAAAACACTAAAATCCACTTGGAAGTCCCATCCTCACACTCGAAATAGTAACACTAAAGTCCAGTCTAATAAAAATTGGATGGTATTCAAATAAAATGCCAAGAAACTCCCAAAAGTATTGAATTACAATGTAGATAATATATTATCAATGTTTATTTCTTTCAAGAATCCAAAAAATCATAACAGAAGCACTGAAATCCCCATGATAACGATTCCCTGTTCAGACCTACCTAAAAAAACAAGTAATATAAGGTGTTATACAACCACCATATGTAGGTGATGGTGTTTTGTAACATATTGTCTTTTGCATATTCAAAAATTCATGATCATTTTAATATATCTAATATAATTTGAGGAAATAAATCAGTCCGTTATATAGTAATTAACAGATAATCTCCAATGGGATTTATATAGAAAATTACACAAAATAGTTCTTGAAGAAATCCAAATGTTAGTTGTTTCCTAAAATCTAGATGCACAATCCTGACTCCCATCCAACGAGTTTGAATCAAAAGACATTAATATTTCAGTATGTTAATTTCATGTTCCCTCATAATAACTAAAGCATATAAATTTAATCTTCAAATCCATGCCACTCTAGAATTCATATTTACAAGTTAGATCCAATGATTCTATAAAAAATATTTTTGAATCTCCTCTCAAAAAAGCACCACATGATTATTAATCATCCATTAATGATGTACCAATCATTAGTAGATATATCAAAAGTCCATAAATCTTTATAAACTAGTGGGGTCCATAAATCTACAAAATCTTCCTACACAGAATATTTTGGTATATCCTATATAGTCTCCAGGGATCCATAGAATCCCAAAAATGAATTTAACGACTTCGTACCAGGGTGAAAACAATGTTTTAACAAAAAATATGAGGGAAATTCAAGAAACTGAAAAAAAATATTATGAGATTAGTCAACCCTATATACCATGTCATACATCTAACCATAGAGAAAAAAACAATGTAATAATACATCAATTTGTATGAAGATTAGAGTGATCGGTTACAACGAATTCACCTAATATTAATTTTATGATTTTGTTTATATTCAACTAACATATTAATATACATATGTTTTTTGATATTAAGATAAGTCTCCATAGTAATTTCCCCATCTGTATACCTATTTTGTACAATTTTATCTTTATCATCCATACAAAAGTCAATGTATTCCCTAATATCGTCTATATTCTGATAAACATCTTTTTATGGATGGTCATCCTCTCAATTATTTTTATAATCCTTTATCTCATCAGTTCTGGTAGAATAATTAAGGTGTTCTAAAAACATAGGCTATTAGGGAATATTTAGTTTTTCATTTCTTTAGGAATCATGTGATCTAGTAAAAATTATACTCTCCAAGTTAGAATAATATATATGGAATTGGGTTTTTTCTAGGATTCAGTGTAATGTATCCATCCTCATCCACCATGTATTTCTAACATTCTTAGCACTCAACTACAAGTATGATTACTCAATATGAATAGATTTTTCAAAATAATCTTGTAAGGATTTACTAGAATTACATTGGGAATTATAGTCCTCTTCATGCATAGATTGAGTAACTCTGAGTAGAATAGAGGGCTCAACCTTCTTAATGTTATCATTTCCTTTATTAATAGAGTGATAATTATGCATAGGCTAGTATTTTTAGGTGTTTTTTATTTTAAAACTTCACACTATAGTGCCTCTATGTTATTTTTTACCATGTCAATTTATTACATAACCAACATATCAATGGTTTTATTTATTTTCACCCTTTACATATTTGGATTTCTAAGCCTATCTCAATGAAAGGGGTTTGTGAATCATAAGAAAAGATAAATTTATATTTAGTTTAAAACATCAATAAATGATGATTAAGGGGTTTAATGATCATTATGGATATGATTTCAATAATACATGGGGCTAGAGGATTCTCTATAGGATGGATTGGGTGGTGGTTTGTTAGGCCTGGTTGTTTACTACTCTACGTGTTTATCCTATAGCATATTGGCCTATTAGAGGTGGTCTTCATTTTCATTTCGTAGAGATTTTTTCTTGTTATCTATGATCCACAGAGAGGGTAAGGAGTGAGATAATGGATAGGGGTTTGGTAAATGGCCATTGAAATTTCTTCTTGATTTAGAATAGAGGTAATGGTTTAAGGGGATTTTGGGGGATTTGGTTTGTTGGTTGGGATGAAAGGAAATAGATACCTATGAAGATATGAAAAGAATCATATGAATTAACTAAGTATTGTTTGGAGGGGTTACCTAATTGATTCAATGTCTTAGTGGTAGATTTTTGTTTTAGGATTGGGAGTCCTATATGTAGAACCATGATAGAGAGACACTGCTGTGATACAAGGCTATTGCCATGATTTTGAAAAACAAACTGTTGGTATACGGATTTGTTTAGATCATATTTACATGGTTTTGGTGAACCATGTATATAGGTGTGGATTTCCAAACTAGACCCATGGTTTTCCCAAACAAAATATATAGTGTTTTGTTCAAGACGTAAACATACAGTTCTCCAAAAACATTGGGTATATGTCAAAACTATATCCAAAATTTCCCCAAAAATGTGTGTATAGTGTTTTTTTTCAAAATCTATACCCACAGTTCTCTAAAAAACATGGGTATATGTCATCCTTATAGACATGGTTTTAGAAAACTGGTGTATATCTTTTTTCATAAGGTTATGGAAAAAAAACTCCCACGAGAAAAAGAAATTTTATGCGGGAAAACCTGTTTCCACAGTTTTCCACCTTTAACCACAGTTTAAAGAAATATATATAAGTAAATATATATGTATATAAAAAAAACCGTTTATGGTGTGGTGGGTAGAAACACGGACGGAAATGATGCATTCTAGGGTTTGAATCCCATCAAAGGCATTTTGTTCAATCGTATAACTATGGTTCTAGAACCATGGGTATATGGTTATTGATAGGGTAGAAACTTTCCCATACACCCATTCCCATGTTACATAATTACGGGTATAGATTTTTCATACCGTGGCTATTTCTTAGCTATACTAATGCCTGAAGCTCACATGGTTATATGATCTAGGGGTATAAACAATACCCATTGGTTTACGGCTTATACCCATGGTTCCAAACAATGAGTATAGGGTAATTTTCCAGTAGTGGGAGGGGATAGAGCTCAACATGAAAACCAGGGTTTATGTGTTGTTTTAAATTTTTTATCAAATTTGATTATGTGTCACCATTGGATATGATATAAATTTATTTTGTTTCCTAATCCATGTATTTATTAAAATTATTATCTCATAAATGTTTCATGGAGGGATGGAATGACATAGTGTAAATTTTTCAGGGAATTTTTCCACTTTAAATCTTATGTGAAGTCTTATAGCATCAAGTAACCCTTTGAATGTTTGGTTCCATTATTTTGATCTAAACTTTTGTTGACTATAATAGACTATAACACTACACCATGATTTATAATGAAAAAATCATGTCGCATTCCACAAGGTGATATTATAGCGTGAGATATTGCATATAAAAACTATTTGTTCCCATGTTTTCCATGAAATTAAAATTACTTTGTGTGGTTGTAAATGTTTCACCATTATCCATTATTCACTAACCATGGTTGAGGTTGTGGGGTCTCATTATATATAATAATGAGTATTGGTAATATAACTAGTCTATCTAAACCATATACATGAAATGAATTATAATTACAATACCTGGGTGTTGAATCCATTTAGTCGAAAGGATTCATTAAAATAATACATGAAGATATAATTGATGGTATAAAATGGATTATTGGTTACAAAAAACGTTTATATAATCTATAAACATACAATGAGACCAAACAAAATATTGGTATATCCAATCCTTATTTTTGTATAAATATATAGGCAATGGATCATAGAAAATACCCCAAAGGAAATATATTTTTTCCCCTTAGTATTCCACTAGGTTACAAGTCTGTGGGTCATAAGCTAAAGATTTTCATCATCTCAAAAAAATAATTTATAAAAGCCTTTTTAACATAGTAATCAAAATTACATATGGAATATATAACCCAATCCTATTACACTACTTATTTCTATAATATCCATAATGACTACATCATGACTTACATATATCTAGTACATTTCACCCTATCCTTTCATACATCAATAATATTAATTTAACCTATCACTTACTAATGAACATAGGATAACCCCTAGATACCATACTTTGATATATAATCCATAATGAACTGAATGGATTCTATATCCCACTTATTACATGGATAATTGTCACACTTTGATCCTCTAGATCTATTTAAATTTCACACATACTAAAATAGACTCATTTTCTTCTCATCGTTGGATATTTTATAGAATATAGAACATGACCATTTTCATCTCAATAGAGCTGACAATGTCCCACTCTTAATATCATCAATTCAATACTACTTCTCTAGTGGAGAAACGTGAAGGTATATTCCCAAAACAAGCTCATTCACCTATGAATGTTAGTGATCCTATTAATAAACCAAACACTCAGCCCACCCTTAGGATAATTAATACCCCAATCCCATTGAGACACTAAAGTATTCCAATTACTATTCATTCATTAAAGATTATTTTACCATTATTAATTGATACCTCATCATTTAGAAATATTATTATTTCAAGATGATATAATTTATTATATAAGGGGATTAAATTTCAAGAACATAGAGGATAATTGGTGAGGAAACACCATATTTCATTCTATTTCTCACTAAATTATTAACTTATTGAGCCATATGACTTGATCAGTTAAACATTTAAACATTAAGAGAGTATGGAAAATGAAAGGGAAATGATGAAGGTGCATAATTATGTTGAAAGAAAAATAATTACTCAAGTACTAAGCAGAGAATTATACAGACTAAGATAATTGATTTTATCTAGTGCAATTTCATAGTGATGTTACTCAAGAAAGTGTAACTTTTTCAAGGAAGGTTGTTTATGATTGTTGAAAAGAAAACATATTTTTATTAATGAAAATAGTAATTTAAAACAATCAACAATTATGGATTTAAAATAAATGGGTTATCCATTTAAAACCTACCTCATCCTCCAAAATAAAGACTTCTAATGACGAAAAATAACACTTTTTTTGAGTTGCATGAATATGAATATTCACAAACACACACACACAAAGATATATATATATATATATATATATATTATAACACCTATCCCATATGTACATATTTTCATGGATAAATATGAACAAGGGGTCCTTAGATATATGTATATACTCGCATATACCCCTTTACAATTACACATCTATAGATTATATATATATATTTATATATAAGCACACCTAGCCCCAATATATATAGATATATATTCATACCTCCATGAGTGAATATATATAAAGGGGAACTTATATATGTACATTCATACCTATGAATACACATTCATGTCTCCTTTGACAATGGTGGCCTGGATCTACCTCAACGAGGGACAAAATGCCCTACAAAAATATAGAAAACCAAAAAACCACAAAATCCCTTATTAAAATTGTGCCAAAGAATAAAAATAGAAAAAACATTACCCAAATCTAATTTTTAACAAATTCTCTACAATGATATTGGATAAAATCAATCTCATCATAAGAAACTACCTTTAAGGAAATAATGGGAAAAGAAGTGAGGTATACTAACTTTATATATATATATATATATGGTTAGTGTTTCAACTATACATGATAAATTATACATGAATCCATAAAAAAACATAAAAAAGAATATTTAGGTTGATATGTACACCCTAATACTAAATAACATGATCATTAATAAAGGATTTTTTTTCAAATGATTTCCAATGTAATTCAATACATACACCACAGAGTGGTATCATGATTCACCAAATTACACAAAACACTACATGATATATTATACTTCATAATGCCTTATTCAATGGTTCATACATAAAATAATATACCACATTCAAATCTATGTAATATTTTTTAATAAAGTCTATTAATGTCATTGTGAAATGATTTATACTATTTTGGACATGATTATCATGTAAACACCCTAAAACATCAGGGGAAAATATTGTACCAGAATTTACCTGATTTTTATTCCATAATGTATAACATTTCATGCCTCTGAAGAAAATAGGATGTTCATAATTCCCAAATCAAAAATTGTATCGAAAGGGTATCCAATATAGAAACTTAATTTCTACTCAATCTATAATGGGTTATATAGTGTTCACAGTAAAAAAACATATATTCCAATTAAAGTGTCCACCATAGTGTATATATATACATCATTTTATTATTTTATAATAGATTTTTTAAGGATTTGAGTAAAAAATAGACATGAAAATTGTTAATGCATTATATAACATAAAATAAGTATTCCATTATCCTAAATGGACTAACCAATTTATATAAAAAAGACACATTTCATCAGTCTATGTAGATCAATATGATACATTTCATGGAACAATGATGTGTTCAGTACATTTGTGAGATAGATTTACATTATCATGGATGATATAGTATTTTCAAAATTTATGTTTAGTCTAATGGGGATAAGGGGTACGATAGATTTATGTAGATAACTTTTGATCTAAAAAATGTGAAAGGGGAAGGATGAGGAGGTGAATATGTTGCCTTAGAATATTTATACATAGAATAAATAATATATGTTTCATATTGGATTTCTGTTGGATCATTTATGTTTGATCTTATAGAATAACTTCACGTATTAATTCCTTATTTTTCTTCCATTGGTATTTACTATAATTTTTGAGTCTTGAAAAATTTAGTTTGATGTGTACTTTGTTTCGACATCGATAATATATAAGATTTGAATGATTTATATTCAATCATGAATTATCTTTAGTGATCTATCTTTTATAAAAAATCACTTTTCCATCATGTTTTGATAAACCATTTAATTGTGACCAAATCCCTATAACTAAAACTTATTGATATCCTAAAACACTTTTATTGAAAGTGGCTGATTCACGTTCTCTCTAGATTTAATAAGAGGTGGATCCTTAAAAAAATCTTTTTTAAATATATTTCCAAAAAAGGAATAGTAACGACTATTCATTTCAATGAAATTAAAATAGTATTAAACAAAATAATCTAATTTTAAATCTAATAGATAAAATTTAGGTAAAACATAAAATTTAATATGAATATCCAAAGAAATAGAATTTTTTTTAGAAACCTTAAACCTATAATTTCAAAGTATAATTCATGACCGCCATTAATTTTTAGGTGCATTTCAAACTCAGGCCTTTACAAGAGATACCATAGACCTATACTTTCAAGATACAATATTAACCTCTAGTATTTTTTAGGATATGAGGATCGTAGAGATCCCAAGGTATAACCATAAGACCTATTACCTTTTATTTGTAAATATAGAACTCATATACCTTTTTTAAGGTTAGTATAAACTTCTAAAACATACACATCAGAATCTAGGTGTGTTCCACTCATAGAACACACCCAAAATTAATCTACATTAAATACCTAAATTAAAAACCCTTATCGACGGGAAATTTCAATCAAAATTTATACAAATTCTAAAAATATACATATGGAAACATATTTCATATAATACGATGAACTATGGCCTGAATTTCATCCTCATGGGACACCCTCTACAAGACAAAAATGAATGCTCCATCACATGTAATGATTTCACCATGAGTTGGTACATTGTTTTTCCTAAAGCCTAACAAGGTAATCCAAAATCAATGAAGGATATATATGAAGAACATATGATAAGTGAGGATATACTTTAACTAAAACTGACATGATAAATCCATACCAAACCAAAAAAATTGAAAAGTGAAAAGAGAGGGGATATCATGAGAGCTAGGAAATGATCATGTTCATTATGAGGGAAGTAGGAAGGGAAGTGCAGTTCTATCATGTATAGGATGGGGAGCTTGATCGGGAAGAGGGGAAACACCAACCGATGCGTTGAATAGAGGAGGTACACCCAAATAAGCGTATAGAGGAGGGATGGAATGTGCATGTGATAGAGGAGTTATGAATGGAGAATAATGTGAGGGATGGGGGGAACATGAAAGAGAAAGGTTTGTGGATTGGAGGGGGGAGAAGTCAATAGGGTGATGATTATACAAAGTGAAGGGTTTTGGGAGAGGGATTAGGTTTGTGGGTGAGTGGTCGAGGAATGTTAAAGGGAGGAAATAATGTAAAGGAAGTTACTTATATGGGGGATAATATGTCTTTGGCTATATCAAATCTAAATCAACAATTTTCAAATAACCATTTCTATATCTTAAGCTACTTCCACAGAACAATTAAATCATTGATATATGTCTTTTTTTTAGATCATTTTGTTGAAGAATGTTTTTGAGTTATAGAAAGTTGAAGTTACTGGTTTCTGGAGATTTCTTTAAAGAAGATTATGTTTAAGAATAAGAAGTCAAAAGTTAAGAAAGTTTCTCAAACATTCTTTACAAATCAGACAATGATTTTCTGATCTTAATGTTCTCACAAATCATGAAAAGTTTCATGATAAAAGTTGTTGAAGAAATATAAGTTCAGATTCTAGTTCCTGATCCAGAAGTTCAGAGTCTACTTTCTAAAGCTAGAAATTCAGAGTCTTCTTCCTGATCCAGTTGTTCGGTGTCTACTGCCTGAAGCCAGAAGTTCCGAGTCTACTTCCTGAAGCCAAAAATTTGGGGTCTTCTTCCAGATCCAGATGTTTGGTGTCTACTTCCTGAATCCAAAAGTTCAGAGTCTTCTCCATGAGCAAGAAATTCGGAGTCGACTTCCTGAGCCTGAAGTTCGGAGTCTACATCATGAAGCTAGATATTCAGTGTCTACTGCCTGAAGCTAGAAGTTCAGAGTCTACATAATGAGCCAGAAATTTGGAGTCAACTTCCTGAGCCTTATGTTCGGAGTCTACTTTCTGGATCCAGATATTTAGAGTGTACTTCTTGAAGCCAGAAATTTGGAGTCTACTTCCTGATCCAGATGTTCGGTGTCTACTGCGAGAAATCCGGAATGAAAATCCTGAGCCAAAAATTCATAATGACAATTCTGAGCAACATACTGAGAAATCCGGAATGACAATCCTTAGCCAGAAATTCGTAATGACAATTTTGAGCAACATGCTAAGAAATCCGGAATGACTATCTTTAGCCAGGAATTCATAATGACAATTCTGAGCAACATGCTGAGAAATCCAGAATGACAATCCTGAGCCAGAAATTCATAATGATAATTCTGAGCAACATGATGAAAAATCTGGAATGACAATCCTGAGCTTGAAATTCATAATGACAATTATGAGAAAAATGTTGAGAAATCTGGAATGACAATCCTAAGCCATAAATTTGTAATGACAATTCTGACCAACATGCTGAGAAATCTGGAATGACAATCCTGAGAAACATGCTGATAAATTCTTAATGACAATTCTGAGCAACATGCTGAGAAATTCGGACTGACAATCCTGAGCAACATACTAGAAATTCATAATGACAATTTTGATCATGTTTTTATGAAAATCAGAACCATGATCCATCTTTATCATTCCAAGAAAGATATGAAGAGTTCAAGAAAACCAGGATTTCAAATTTTCATAAATCTCGAAGAAATTTAAGGATATTTGATGAAGTCAAATATTAAAGATTAAATGCAAGAGATTTTAAGAGTTTTTAAGATTTGAGGAAGCGGGAAGGATTTTTAAGATTCCCGCTATTGTTTTATGAGTTGCCTATAAATATGTTCTCAGATCATTCGCTCATTTGTAACTTTAACATACGCGGAAAAGGCAGAGTGCCAGATAATTCTAAGTGAAAAGTTCCTAACATCTTGAAGAAGTTTCCTTGAGTGTTTGAGAAGAAGAGAATCCGGATTGAATATTTGGAGTGAGAATTTGTGCGTAACCATCATTATCTTACTGAGAAAACAGATTTCAGAATATCCAATTCAAGGAAACCAGATTGAATATTCAGAGTGAGAATTTGTGTGGAACCATCATTATCTTGTTGAGAAGATCGGTTTCATAAAATCAGATTCAAGAAATTGGATTGAAAATTCGGAGTGATCATTCGGAGTGAGCATTTGTAGAGAAACTTATCAAAGTTCTTATTCTTGTGCTTGGCTCGTTTGTTATTTAAGGAAACATTGTAAACCGACAGGAGTCAGTATAATCTTTCCTATTGGGAGATAGACAGTGTCTAACGGGAGTTGTCACAAGTTGTATTCACTTCTTCATTATAGTAGATTTCAATAGACCCATGGGAGTGGCTATGGAAAGGACGTAGGCTCTCTTATTGAGACCGAACCTTGTAAATCTTGCGCGCCTTTCTTAATTTTCCTTTCTTTCATGCTTGAGATTTTGGTTAATGTTTGATAAAGAAATAAATATTAATAGGTTGCAAGGGTTATGTATCTTAAAGTCTTGAAACTTATAAAAGTTAAACAACTGATTCAACCCCCCTTCTCAATTCTCTTTCGATCCTTGGATCTTCAATTACCCTATCTACAACCTGTCCCCTCAAGAAAGAGTGCCAAGTTCAACATGGAACACCACCCAAAAACACAAGGATTTATGCACGTACCATGTTTTTCATGCGGCTTCACCATTATCTTAGCAGAATACACCCAACCGCAACCTTCACTTCACCAGCAGCACACCTATAATCAAGAATGATCCTTATTGTGAATCCATAACCTCAAAACTAGAACCCTCTAGTGAAAATTTCCCATCCATTTGGTGTATGAAAATATTTTTAAACATTCTTACTTCTAGTTAGGTTTAGAGAGGGGCAGTCAACCCCTCACCCTTTTTAAAGTTTAAAAATCCATATATCAATATGAAGAAGCTTAGGATGATAGATGTATTCATGAAAGGCCCAATAAAAATGAACCAATCACCTAACTCAGACAGTTCTCCAGGATCCCACACATAAAAGTCATCATTATCAGAAAAACCCCCACATGTATCCCTCTATGCTCATCACTGACAAAACATCTATCCTTCCATATACTTTTTGTACATTCCCATTGGATCTGACACTAACAAAAATTCCATGAATGAATATAGAAGACAATAATCACCATCTCACTTATTGTGCCATCACTTGAGTAGAAAATGAGACTCCTGAATCAATAACTAAAAAAATTATAATCTTCAGGCTGATGAGATTTTTTCTGTATCCCCTTTAGCTTGGACATCATCATGTCATAATAAAATTCCTATCCATTCCACCAATTATAAACCCCCAAAAATAAGTCCTTGTTATGAGATAATGAGGATATGAAAAACAATCATCCTTAATCCATTCTTCATTAATCCAAGCCAGATGAACATTATAATCCACAAAATAATACCTAGAATAACAATTATTTCCATCAGTTTCAATATCATCCCTGAGAAACCCATTCATTCTACATGAAAAATAGTGGAAAAGGATATCCATATGCCTTGAAATATCAAACTGGGTTTAATAATCTTCAAAAGCAACTGAATTGAAACAATCATTGTAATATTATAGGGAGACAAGATCTTACATAGAGAGATAATATATATTTATTTAATTTTTGATTACTCTATCATTTATACATTGAGTAATTAGTGTATAATTTTTTATATAATAGTGTTATTACTTATAGATACCATATTTAGATGAATATTTCTTTAGACTATATGTCATATCAAAGGTATACTATTATTTCTATCTATAATGAGAATCAAATGGTTCTATAAAAATAATATTAAACAAAATTACAATGTTCTAGATAAATTATAATAATGGGAAATATATGGTGTGTGATTATTATTTTTATTAATTAGGGGTATCGTATTTATTATGTCTTATTCTTATGAAGTTATCACTTAGTGATCATCGGTATAAGGGATCATTAAGACTAACCTATAAATAATAATACCCCATATTTCAAGTGTCATTGTGTGTTTATATCCATGTTTATGTGTATTTTAATCTCAACCTGAGATTACATAAAATGTGTATTAAATTATCTTGTACATTAATTCACGAAAAAAACCTCAATTGTAAATTTTTTTGGTGAGGTTGAATGTGTTGGTTGTTTCCTTAGTGGTTTGAAATTGATTAAATGATCAAGACATGACATGTTCAATTTGAATGTTAATAAATATATATATATATATATATATATATATATATATATATGACCATTGGGGTGATATTTTATTTAATAAATCCATGTCCATGGCTGATGAAGGGAAATCTATCTAAAACATAAAAAAAATTAATTCATAAAAAATATGATTACACAATGTATGAAAATATATTTATAATATATACTAATAAAAAGAGAATATATTACATGGTAAGTGTTGATAAGAGTATTTTATAACTATGAAACACGCTTATAACATTAATGTTCCATATATATTTCTAGATACTTTTGTTAGTATATGATTATGGATCCCTTATAAAGAGATAAGATTCTAGTGTGTGACATACAATGTGTGCCCTCAATTATTCCAATTTATATAAATTGTAGTTTTAGATATAGTGGACATCACCTAATGGACCTAGTAAGTGTAAAACTATGAATGATAACCAATAATTAAATTAATGAATTCAATTATATATTATTAATATGTAAAATAATTATAATATAATTTATTTCTCTAGTAATTCATAAGATATTTTACTCCAAATTAAAATATGAGAAAAATATTTGTTTTTTATGCAATGATACTTATTCAAGGGTATTTAAGTTATTTAGGGGGATCTTATCAAGTTAATTTATTTTAAATTATTAACTTATATTTAGGCATATTATATGTGTGTGACAAAATATTCATGACATTTATTGAAAGATAAATATATCATTGGTGATTGTTTAGGGTATGTTTAATATGTTATCTTTCATAAGGCCAAATTGGAAATTTTTTAAAGTTTAATTCAAGGTATAAAATCCCATTTACACCAAAAATGAGAGGAGGGATTTTTTCTCAAATGATATGTTCTCCAAATCAATCCATCATTTCTTATACAGAGAAACCAAAGCGATGTTCAAAAACACATAAATCATTGTATTTATATCTATTTTTAAACATTTTATGATTGAAGAGACATCATAAAGATGCAAGATATTTCATTATAGAACATGATGATAATAAAATGATTATATATGAGATATGGGTCATGTGTAGACGATCTATAGGGTAACTCATCTAGTGCCTTTAAACTAAAATGATACAAAGATGAGTGGAGTACACCAGGATTACATCATTCCACTAATGTAATAATTCTGTTTTGTTTTAATTAATTATTCATGCTCAATTTAATTTCAAGTGATTCATGGATTTATTCTTATATAATTATTTTTGATATAGTGTGACATCCCAAATATAGGCTGAAATTTACAGAATACTGATTTATTTTACTTCTGAAAAGGTATGGGTTCCTTTAATTGGTAACATAGTGTTATTCAAAAAATTAATTTAAAATTTCAATTCCATTTGAAATAAATTCTAACACTTCGATTTGATATGGTTCCAACTCCACTAATGGCAGGTGGTTCCAAGACAATAGTCGTTTCCACTTTCCACCCTCGTTGACTATTGGGGGAATGAACAATGCAAATAAAGTTAAGGGTGAGTTTTTAAAAAAAATGTTAAAATGGAGGAATTTAATGAGGTTCCCAACATATTTACCCCACGTCATGGGAACCCACAATCTCTATCTCCCAAGTACACCCTAACCCTCTAGGATGGGTTATCTACAAAATCAAGTGAGTCACCAAAGCCAAGGTTGGGTATTTTTAACATGACCTAACAATATTATGAATATATAGTTCTAATTTCTTCAAGAACTCTATTTTAATAATATAAATGATGTTTTTTACTATAGAAAATATTTTATGGCATATATAATTGATTATAAATATTTAACAGAAACATGGATTGTGGCACATTATAATTGAAATTATATTATTCATATTTTCATTATTTTAAGGCCCTTGATGTCAGTTGTTGTCAATAAAAAACATAGGGGTGCTTCCCCATGTCACTGTACAGTTGTTTCCCCAACCCTAATCATTTTTTGAGCAATAGGAACCCTTCCATGGTAGTGATTCCCCCATACCCTATCCTTATTTTAGTTATTTGATTCCTTATTTCATAAAAAATTTAACAAGTAATATTTTAGTTTTTATTTTCAAATGTGGCAACATATAAAATGTATATGAGATGAGATTAGCCAATCTATGTTTGGTTTTTATCATTTACAAACTTAATTATTACGTCATGTTCTGTTTGTAATTAGTATTTATTGAACGATGATCTAAAAATAATCCTTAAATCAAAATAAATGTATAAGGGAATGTGATACCACATGAGAGATTATTTATATTCATCCAACATCCTTGACATCCCTCACATAAGTGTGATTAATATTTTATAATGAGGACAATGAAGGAGACCCAATTCACACTGTGACATAGAGAAGGGAAAAATATGAGATCAATACATTGGATTGGGTGAGTGGTGTAACTCGAGTTAGATATAACTCATGGAGATACACCTATGTATGTATTGACCAATCATTTTCGAAGTGGATCACTCATTACAAATAAAAAATAGAGATGTTATTTTTTATTTTTCTTAATACAAGGTTAATTGATTTGAAAGTGTGGATGATATGAGAAAACATATGATAGTTAATTCTCTTCAATAGATAAAACAAATTAATATGCATAATTAATGTTATTATATTTATGAATGGTTAATGTTGTGATTGTGGAAACATCGTAATAAGCATGATAAATAGAATCATATTTAACTCACTAAAAAAAAATAATGGAATATAAAAATATAAAAAAGTAAATTTTAAGTCACAAGAAAATTAAACCACTTATGTTTCAATGAAACCATTGTTTGGGGTTATCTTCAGCCTTAATTGAGGGTACCTCTCTCAACCAGGGAGTTCTAAAAAGTGAAATGGGTTGACATTGAAAAAATTAGAACTATGAAAAAAAGACAAATCATGATTGTTATAATTTAGAGGAAAGTTGTAATGTCCCGAATGGGTATCCACATAAATAGTGCCTCGTGTCAGTGGATCAAATTTCCTCAACCATGGATCCCAATATTCCATAGGATTCTAAATATTTGATAGGATCTATGTTGGTATATTTTGGTGACTACACCTGCATAATAGATTAGAACAATGAATCAAATAAATGAACAGATTATAGTGGATGCATATATAAATATAATATTTATGTTGGTATATATTGGGGACCACACCCGCATATTAGAATAAATCAATGGTTAAAATAAATAAACATAAAATAGTGGATGCATATATAAACAGACACTATAACAACTGGACCAGTAACCCACCATATAAGAATAATATATAAATATATGGTGATAAAATGATATAATAATTATAGACTATGGAATCATAAATAATCATGAATATATAATAATAATCAAAATCCAACTAGGTAATTCATATATAATGATTCCATGGCATGATGATATAAAAAATGGAGGAATAGGGGACATGCATATACATAATGCTATACAAAAAATAATAACAATAAAAATACTATTCCACTAGTATCCCATGAATATGATCAGATGTATACTCCCAGGATCCAATATATAATTAAATAATATAAAATATTTTTAGTTGGGTTCCTGACCTTATCCATACACACAGACAAGTAATCTATTAGGATACCAAAGGTGGTCTGAGTAGGTTGTGAGATTAAATCCCTGTATTCCACTCCCAATGGTGTATAAATGTAATCTTAGAGAGTTTTAATAGATAAACAATGTGTTGGTATATTAATAATAACCAATACTTAGTAAATAAGTACTATCTAGATCAGGTTTCTTAATGGACACCTGGATTGCTCTACGTCTTACAACATAGGCAGGTAGGCAACTGAATAGTAACCACACATTTTTATAGTAATAATCTATATATAGTATAGTTATATACTTTATCCACCGACATGCACTAACTAAGTGAGGTAATAAGTAGACATATACATTGATACTAGATGTTGGACGAATCCAGGGCGTAACACATGCATCCATAACTAGCCTAACGAACCTAAATGATCCAGTAGAGGGTACATACCCTGAATCCCATAATTAATGTGTGACATCATGCTCAAAAAATGAGAATTTTTGGGTGATATGTCATTTTCAAAACCCAAAGCATTGAATGAGGAACAACATTCCCATCATCGAGATAAATGTATAGTGGTGGGAGATGTCACAATCAACTCCAAGTGTAAGGGAGCATGAAACATCAAGCTTAACAAAACCCATAACCATCGTTCCACATCCAATACCAATAGCATGATCATAATAATAGTACTTAACACATCAGATTACCAATTTAGTTTAATTATAATCAATCCATAATAAATTGTGTGTTTCACAATTCATATAAGAAATAGATATACATATATGCATCACTTATAATGGCCTTTCCACCCCTTAGTATTAATTTTTTTAGTTAATCCATTTTATTAATTTAAGCAATGAAAATCACATTGACACTAAGACATCCATTTTCAAAGTTATGGAAAAATTATTTCATGATGATCCAATAACATAATAGGTTGTTTGTAAACTAAATAAGAATATTAAGGTGGGATAATCCATTTATAAGAAAATATGAATTCTTAGGTAGTGTTAAAACCATCAAAATATTATATATAAAAGAAAACACATTTATTTCAAGAAATGGGGACATAAAAAAAGACTTCAATATCCTCTAATCACATATAAATGTTTTGCATTACTATAATATTGTGTGTATATCAATTTTGAATCAAATAAATCATTTTAAGGTAGTGTGTGGTAATGTACTATGTGTTGAAAAATGGAGAGGCTATGAACACATCCTAAATTTTAGGGAAAACAACTAGACCACCTACCTTTGGACTGTAGATTACTATTCATCTAATATTGCCTTCATATTATAAGTAGATTGAAAAAAATGAAGAACTGTCCAATGCCCTGAAACTAGAAAAAATGAGCCCACACCAAAATACTGCAACATATATGAATATAAACTATGATTGGAAAAAATAAGTTTCCATTACATATCTATGTCAGTAAAATTATACCAACGAAAATCCATTTGGAGTTTGGATAGAGGAGAAACAAAAATCCCTAAATTAGGGAGGGTGGAATGATCAATGGGGGAGGAGAAGCTCCTGCACACTGGAAATGATGGGAGAAAAGAGAGGGTTAATATTTTATGTTCATTAAGTGTATAATTTAATATGGAACCAAATAGATAGGGTCTCACAGTTGTTAAAACCGTTTTATAATCATGTTCACCTCACTGACAAAAAAGGGACCCTGTACGGGCTAGGCACACAGTTTTCCTAAACATGTAAAAGATATTTGAAAATTCAACATCCCTAAATCTATACAACCTTCTAGGGAATGTACCTAGGCCTGAACGGGTTTATAATAACTATATGTCCCACCACTCTCCTTTATATCTCCCCCGCACAGTTATAGAATATTGAGGGTTTGGCCATATGGTTTCTTCTAACGATGTGACCAAGTGTTTTTTCCAAATTTTGGGGGGTCTGGGGTCTAAAAAATCTACCAGACTCCCCTTAACCCCATGAATCCATTACATAACATTATAAGGGGAACATTAAAAAACATTAAACAAAAAAATTATTTGTACCTTTGAGAAAAGTTGGGTCATTACAACCTACCCTCCTTAATGAACCTCTTCCCTATGTTGGCCTTCTGTAGGTAAAGAGGTACCACCTAAGAAAATATCTATCCACCGAGCTGGTATATTAGCTTCCCACTCCATGTTCTAATCTAGTACTTTTCCATGCTTCCATAGAACCCATATCAAAGGAATCAACCTTCCATGATTTGTTTTCATTCTCTTATCAGCTATATGCTCCAGATACTTCTTAAAGGAAGCCTTTATCTCTAACTCACCCTTATGAGGCTATAATACATGTGATCATTCGTGGATAATACATGTCAAGTCGATATATATGAAATAAATCATATATAGACTTGTTTCTCTAATGACGTGCTATCTGGAAATCCATTGGTCTGATTTAATTCAAAATATCATAGGGTATAATAAAACCTATGTGAAAGCTTACCCTACCTTTAAATATTTTGATGAACAAACATAGGAAAATGTAGCATAAAAACCCAATATACAACCTCAAAATCATTAGTTCATCGATGTTAATTGGAATATGAATAATGTCTATACTGAAAAAATATTTATATTCTTTCTGATCAATTAGAAAAGCTTTGTAGTCTCTTGAAAGATATGTGTTCCATGCAAAGTTTCCTTCCATACCAATAACAATCATATAGTTGATCAGAATACACTAATATATAAGGCATCATAAGGATCCATATCCATGGTATCATAGAAGATGTTGTTATAAGTGAAATGAATATGAGGTATATGTTTCTCCCAATAACCTCAAAAGGCAAGGACACATGGACATACCATTTCCAATAACAGATGAATCATTCCCTCTATTTGTCTATCAATATGAGGGTCATAGAACATGCTAAACACTACTTGTGTACATGAGTCCTTCTGAAACTCCTTCCAGAACTGATATGTGAAGTTTTCATCTTTGTCAAAAATGATATAACGAGGGTATCTTGGAATATGTATGACCTCCCTAGAGTATATATTCCCTAGAACCTCTACCAACAAGGTCCTCGAATAAGTAAAAATGTGTGTCCATAACCGAATGATCAATGAAAACCCAAAATATATCATTTAATGAATGGGATCTAGGTAAACCAATAATGAAGTTCAAGGAAACATCATCCCATTTAAGATAAGGAAAAGACAATGGTTTTAAAAGTCAATCATGTAATTGAGATATCCCTTTCACCTACTAACATGTTGAATATAGATTGATAAAGCTAAAAATATACAGTTCCATAATAGGACACCAATACTGGTGATGTAAGTCTTGATACAACTTCCTAACACCAAGATGTACTACCAATGTTGAGGTAATAAGTCTCCATATAATCTTATATATGATGTCAGTTGTAATCCATACACTCCCATGAATTATTTTAGTTGCATCCTCATCCACATTCCAATCAGAGGATGTGTCATCATATGAGATGCTTTCCATTTGAACTAAGCATTCAACATCAGATAGTTTCCAAGTTCTCATCCATTTCAATAGAATATAAGTCCCTGATATGGATAAGAGAATAGTCTTCCCATGTTCCATATCAATGTCAACAAGCATATCTGAAAACAAATCCTTGAGATGGAGCTCACCATTGGCCACCTGAACTGCCTCTCTCTGAGTCTTCCATCTCAGAGCATCGACTACGACATTATATTTCTATGTTTTTATTAAAAATAGAAATTAATGAAATTATATATATCAAGATCACATTGTGTAAATATATAATTGATTATTTTGTGAACAATAAATACCATAAAATTATCCCCCAGTAATTAGTGCCTCCAACAGTGTAGAGCTTGAACTATAGAAGAAATCTCAAGGTCATATATTAGGTGATTATTATCAGGAGGCCTCATGTGATGAGACCTATATTTAAGAACTCACTTGTCCTATATCAACACTACTATAATCCCAATAACTAATGTGTCATCGTAAATGTTATTACTTATACCCAGATCTAGAAGAATAAATATTAACACTAATGTCAAATGACCATTTAACACCATAAATGATTCTTGATAATCTTAAGAACATATGAATTTAAAACCTATTTAGTTAGACTAGTAGGATGTGCTTCAAGGAGTGATAAATCATTGATGAAGTGTCTATAATATCCAACTAGACCCAAAAAACTCAATATGTCAAAAAATTAATAGGATACTCCATTGAAACAAAATATGTCACCTTCTCTGGGTCTAATCATACTTATGAATCTATGATGATATGAATCTAGTAATAGACCTTTTTAATCAAAAATTGTTTTTTATGTTCAACATAAAGTGGATTCTCTCTTAGTGTACATATCATTATCTCAAGCTGGTTGTCCTCGTTTTTAAGAGATCATGAATACACTAAGATGACTTAGAAAAATAATTCCATGAATGTATCCAAATATAAGTGGAAAACTCATTTCATTTGAGACATGAAGACTATTGGTGTGTTTTTTAAAGTGAATGGCATTAACAATTACTCGTAAATACTATACCTTATATGGAAGCTTATGCGAGGTATTTATCAAGATTTTACATGAACATGATAATATTAAAATGTTCATTATATCATTTAAAACACTTGTTAACCTAAAATCTAATAAATATGTTTTCTATTTTAGGTAGTGGATAACGATTCTTCACCGAAATAAATTTCAATCAATGGTAATCCAAAAAATTTTTAAGGGAACTATCCACCTTAATAGAAAAATGAACTAGTGAATCCCATGGAAAAGTTTTGGGTTGAATATATAATTTATCATCATGATCCCTTAATAGTTTTTTTATCTCTAGAATCTCCATAGGATCCATCCTGTATTCATTAATGCTAACTGGTGCTGCAATTAGCACTAGATCAATGGTGAATTCTACTTCTCTCACTAGAAGTAGACCGAAAAATTCATCAGGGAAGACCTCATTGAAATGGTACACCATATGAGGTAAAATAGTGGTTTATAACCCATGATCATCCAATAAGAGACTGAAAATATATGTTTTCTCTCTACCAAGCCATTGTTACTCAGGTATTGATCGTGATTCTTGGATATTACATTATCCCTTTTTCATGTGTGTACCATCATCTAGTGATGTAAACATCTCCCTCCGACGTTGGTCGTCAATATGTGATTGATAAGGAACTAACCAATACATCTTGATAATTACATCAAAACATGTAATTTTTAGAATGAAAATATATCATAAGAATAGATATTCGTCTATCAAAAGGGGGGATCCTTAAAAATATTAATGATCTATGATCTCATACCTAACATGGTATTTAGAATCATGACATCACATAAGTGTTCTATCTTGAGGTCCATAATATACATGCTTATTCCATATATAATATTGTATGGTAAGCCTATGTAAAATAAAGTAGCCACTAATGTAGAGACAACTAGAATAGTACCTCATCTGTTGAAGGTATGGCACTCTTCTCCTCTAGCACCAACTACATTTTATGTAACTATCCCATCTCATGGACTTCATCCATAACATCAATGGCATGATTAGGCATGCTCTACAGGTGTTGAGAATCCTATGAATGACTACAATTATATTGACCACCCCACAACTTGAGTAATCGGGGGGTTTTGAGCATCTTGTATGACATGATACTACTAGTCCCACTCTAGAACATGGAATGGGTATAGATCTCAGGTCTCTAGGAATTTATGTAAAGGTCCTAAAAAATTCCAAATTTGGCCTATCTTACCACAACCACTTCATTCCACTAGATATTGCATACATTGGTGTTTTGAATGCCCCAGTTTCCCGAACTAATAAAAGATAAGGAAATATCAATATATCAAGCTTGACTACTATCCACTGCTACTAAAAACCACAAAACATAAGTTTAATCCACTAGAATAACCTCTTCCGGATCTAGGTGATGAACAACCATAGTTTTGATTGTTATCTTACCTTATATCCCTCTCAGTAATGAAGTCCTGATTAACAATCTCAAAAATAATAGTCTTTAAAAAATCAATTAGATGTGATTGGATGGCATATACCATCCCATCCTCAAATCACCTATCGGCCATATGATCACAAGTATATATATTATGAGAGAAACATTATAGTTCAATGAAAAGAGAAGAATATTCCATAATAAACATGTAATTATTCTGGAGGCTGAAAAACACTCTTACTTGGTTATCCCTTAGAGTCAGTTGAAATAATGAGAGGTATAATATCTTTAATAAATCCATATAAATCATATCATAATGTTGGTATACCTAGTTAATAACATCCCACCATATATTGGTGGAATCATGTAGCATATACGCAATAAGAATGACCCTCCACTATGGAAGAATCTTTAGAATCTGAAAACTTGAAACCATGACATCCAACCGTGAATCTATAGAATGTGGTATTCTATCCCATTAAAATGTGAGAGGATTCTTCTATTGTAACTCTTTATGAGACTTTTTCATATTTTTTCGTAGGCTGAACAACAACTTTCATATTTTGGTTTATATGGAAGAAACCCTTTCAAAACTAGGATTAAGTTCTCATAAGAATAACAACCCATGGTTCCAGATATGGAACTATATGAGGATTCACTAGAAGATCAGGGCCCACCACCTTTGGTGTATGGTCATCATTTCCTCCCGGGTGTACAAACTGAGGGTGTTGTGAAAAAATGATTCTACATTTCAAAATGCATCCCTCATAAAATATTTAACAGTTAAAACAACTACTTATAGGAAATTATGAAAAGTATATAACATTCATATGAAAAATATCACACCTCTCCTTCTTTATGTAAATAAATTTATTGTTTTGTTAGAAAGACCATAATATTCCATAAGAACAAAAGTAACATAGCAACCCCAGACTACTAAGGCCAGGATTGAGTATTGGTCTCATATGACATAGTAGAGGTTCTGGTATATGGATTATCAATTTAATGTTATAGATGAAAAAACCCTTTACTTTTTAATTTGCATACTATTTATGTGTATCAATTTCAATTTTAAATTTTAAAAATCATTGTGTGTGTAATCTATTTTATAATATACATATATCACATTATAGATCTAGTAGGTTCAGAACCCACATTATAGTATACTTTTCTCATTTAGATTTCATCAATAATATATGAAGGAAAAATCATTTACATTGATTTAGGATGTTTAAATAATCCAATTATATTCTACCTATAATAAATTTTATCATATTTCAATATATGATAATCATTATCTAATAATATGTAGCATGAAAATGCATGCAGGTAATAAATATGTCATGGAAGAATACATGGAATATTAATCATATTGTTTCTAAAATGATGCACAAAATGTTGCACCATCATTTCATTGGTCCAAGATAAATTAAATCTCAATTCAATAACAACATTAGTATTAGAAAGACAAAACATGTGTACTACCCAAAGGTGAAGCCATATTAACCATAACATGTGAAGAAAACAACAAGAATAATCCATCCATGTTAATTTGGGTTTCCCCAGTATGTGGGTTACTTAATCGCCAGAAGATGCTCATTACTAAATTCTATTAGTTCCTAGTATTCTATCTAATACCCAAACTATATGAAAAAACCACTACTAAAAAATTACCAATATCTATGGTTTACAACTGTATCTATAGACCCTGAAACCGTTGCTATTGGTAATAAACCTAGTTTCATTAGCCATGGATGGAAATTATGTGGCTATAAGTCAAAACCTATTTCAATGTTTTTGGAGGTTGGTGTTAGATACTTCCATTTAAAATTTTCCCACAACTATAATCCATAGTACTAGTACAATACTATGGTTTTAAACCTGGGATATATCTTTCGTCTTCCAGAAACAAACCATCTTATACTTCTATATTTTTAAACCAAGGCTAAATCATCCAACTTCTATAAAAAAAAACTTGAACTACACCAATATAACACCCCACTAAACTTAACCCTTATATCACCCCTACATCACCCCTACAACAATCCTACTTCACCCCCACTACACTGTAGTGAAACAAACCTCATATGCATTCCTCTTCCAACTTGAAGGGGAAAAACAAAAAATGTGAATATTGGAATAAACAGTACTGCATGAAACAAAAAAATAAATATATTGATCCTTCACCCAGACTCAAAAACATTATAACAAAAAAATTAGAAAAACATCAGTAAAGAAAATTGTCTTAAAAAAACACTGAAATCCACTTGGAAGTCCCATCCTCACACTCGAAATGGTAACACTAAAGTCCAGTCTAATAAAAATTGGATGGTATTCAAATAAAATTCCAAGAAACTCCCAAAAGTATTGAATTACAATGTAGATCATATATTATCAATGTTTATTTCTTTCAAGAATCCAAAAAATCATAACAGAAGCACTGAAATCCCCATGATAACGATTCCCTGTTCAGGCCTACCTAAAAAAACAAGTAATATAAGGTGTTATAAAACCACCATATGTAGGTGATGGTGTTTTGTAACATATTGTCTTTTTCATATTCAAAAATTCATGATCATTTTAATATATCTAATAGAATTTGAAGAAATAAATCAGTCCGTTATATAGTAATTAACAGATAATCTCCAATGGGATTTATTTAGAAAATTACACAAAATAGTTCTTGAAGAAATCCAAATGTTAGTTGTTTCCTAAAATCTAGATGCACAATCCTGACTCCCATCCAACGAGTTTGAATCAAAAGACATTAATATTTCAGTATGTTAATTTCATGTTCCCTCATAATAACTAAAGAATATAAATTTAATCTTCAAATCCATGCCACTCTAGAATTCATATTTACAAGTTAGATCCAATGATTCTATAAAAAATATTTCTGAATCTCCTCTCAAAAGAGCACCACATGATTATTAATCATCCATTAATGATGTACCAATCATTAGTAGATATATCAAAAGTCCAGAAATCTTTATAAACTAGTGGGGTCCATAAATCTACAAAATCATCCTACACAGAATATTTTGGTATATCCTATATAGTCTCCAGGGATCCATAGAATCCCAAAAATGAATTTAACGACTTCGTACCAGGGTGCAAACAATGTTTTAACAAAAAATATGAGGGAAATTCAAGAAACTGAAAAAAATATTATGAGATTAGTCAACCCTATATACCATGTCATACATCTAACCATAGAGAAAAAAACAATGTAATAATACATCAATTTGTATGAAGATTAGAGGGATCGGTTACAACGAATTCACCTAATATTAATTTTATGATTTTGTTTATATTCAACTAACATATTAATATACATATGTTTTTTGATATTAAGATAATTCTCCATAGTAATTTCCCCATCTGTATACCTATTTTGTACAATTTTATCTTTATCATCCATACAAAAGTCAATGTATTCCCTAATATCGTCTATATTCTGATAAACATCTTTTTATGGATGGTCATCCTCTCAATTATTTTTATAATCCTTTATCTCATCAGTTCTGGTAGAATAATTAAGGTGTTCTAAAACCATAGGCTATTAGGGAATATTTAGTTTTTCATTTATTTAGGAATCATGTGATCTAGTAAAAATTATACTCTCCAAGTTAGAATAATATATATGGAATTGGGTTTTTTCTAGGATTCAGTGTAATGTATCCATCCTCATCCACCATGTATTTCTAACATTCTTAGCACTCAACTACAAGTATGATTACTCAATATGAATAGATTTTTCAAAATAATCTTGTAAGGATTTACTAGAATTACATTGGGAATTATAGTCCTCTTCATGCATAGATTGAGTAACTCTGAGTAGAATAGAGGGCTCAACCTTCTTAATGTTATCATTTCCATTATTAATAGAGTGATAATTATGCATAGGCTAGTATTTTTGGGTGTTTTTTATTTTAAAAATTCACACTATAGTGCCTCTATGTTATTTTTTACCATGTCAATTTATTAAATAACCAACATATCAATGGTTTTATTTATTTTCACCCTTTACATATTTGGATTTCTAAGCCTATCTCAATGAAAGGGGTTTGTGAATCATAAGAAAAGATAAATGTTTATTTAGTTTAAAACATCAATAAATGATGATTAAGGGGTTTAATGATCATTATGGATATGATTTCAATAATACATGGGGCTAGAGGATTCTCTATAGGATGGATTGGGTGGTGGTTGGTTAGGCCTGGTTGTTTACTACTTTACGTGTTTATCCTATAGCATATTGGCCTATTAGAGGTGGTCTTAATTTTCATTTCGTAGAGATTTTTTCTTTTTATCTATGATCCACAGAGAGGGTAAGGAGTGAGATAATGGATAGGGGTTTGGTAAATGGCCATTGAAATTTATTCTTGTTTTAGAATAGAGGTAATGGTTTAAGGGGATTTTGGGGGATTTGGGTTGTTGGTTGGGATGAAAGGAAATAGATACCTATGAAGATATGAAAAGAATCATATGAATTAACTAAGTATTGTTTGGAGGGGTTACCTAATTGATTCAATGTCTTAGTGGTAGATTTTTGTTTTAGGATTGGGAGTCCTATATATATAACCATGATAGAGAGACACTGCTGTGATACACGGATATTGCCATGATTTTGAAAAACAAACTGTTGGTATAGGGATTTGTTTAGATCATATTTACATGGTTTTGGTGAACCATGTATATAGGTGTGGATTTCCAAACTAGACCCATGGTTTTCCCAAACAAAATATATAGTGTTTTGTTCAAGAAGTAAACATACAGTTCTCCAAAAACATTGGGTATATGTCAAAACTATATCCACAATTTCCCCAAAAATGTGTGTATAGTGTTTTTTTTCAAAATCTATACCCACAGTTCTCTAAAAAACATGGGTATATGTCATCCTTATAGACATGGTTTTAGAAAACTGGGGTATATCTTTTTTCATAAGGTTATGGAAAAAAAACTCCCACGAGAAAAAGAAATTTTATGCGGGAAAACCTGTTTCCACAGTTTTCCACCTTTAACCACAGTTTAAAGAAATATATATAAGTAAATATATATTTATATAAAAAAACCGTTTATGGTGTGGTGGGTAGAAACACGGACGGAAATGATGCATTCTAGGGTTTGAATCCCATCAAAGTCATTTTGTTCAATCGTATAACTATGGTTCTAGAACCATGGGTATATGGTTATTGATAGGGTAGAAACTTTCCCATACACCCATTCCCATGTTACATAATTACGGGTATAGATTTTTCATACCTTGGCTATTTCTTAGCTATACTGATGCCTGAAGCTCACATGGTTATATGATCTAGGGTTATAAACAATACCCATTGGTTTACAGCTTATACCCATGGTTCCAAACAATGAGTATAGGGTAATTTTCCAGTAGTGGGAGGGGATATAGCTCAACATGAAAACCAGGGTTTATGTGTTGTTTTAAATTTTTTTTTTCAAATTTGATTATGTGACACCATTGGATATGATATAAATTTATTTTGTTTCCTAATCCATGTATTTATTAAAATTATTATCTCATAAATGTTTCATGGAGGGATGGAATGACATAGTGTAAATTTTTCAGGAAATTTTTCCACTTTAAATCTTATGTGAAGTCTTATAGCATCAAGTAACCCTTTGAATGTTTGGTTCCATTATTTTTATCTAATATTTTGTTGACTATAATAGACTATAACACTACACCATGATTTATAATGAAAAAATCAAGTCAGATTCCACAAGGTGATATTATAGCGTGAGATATTGCATATAAAAACTATTTTTTCCCATGTTTTCCATGAAATTAAAATTATTTTGTGTGGTTGTAAATGTTTCACCATTATCCATTATTCACTAACCATGGTTGAGGTTGTGGGGTCTCATTATATATAATAATGAGTATTGGTAATATAACTAGTCTATCTAAACCATATACATGAAATGAATTATAATTACAATACCTGGGTGTTGAATCCATTTAGTCAAAAGGATTCATTAAAATAAAACATGAAGATATAATTGATGGTATAAAATGGATTATTGGTTACAAAAAACGATTATATAATCTATAAACATACAATGAGACCCAAAACAATATTGGTATATCCAATCCTTATTTTTGTATAAATATATAGGCAATGGATCATAGAAAATACCCCAAAGGAAATATATTTTGTCCCCTTAGTATTCCACTAGGTTACAAGTCTGTGGGTCATAAGCTAAAGATTTTCATCATCTCAAAAAAATAATTTATAACAGCCTTTTTAACATAGTAATCAAAATTACATATGGAATATATAACCCAATCCTATTACACTACTTATTTCTATAATATCCATAATGACTACATCATGACTTACATATATCTAGTACATATCACCCTATCCTTTCATACATCAATAATATTAATTTAACCTATCACTTACTAATCAACATAGGATAACCCCTAGATACCATAATTTGATATATAATCCATAATGAAGTGAATGGATTCTATATCCCACTTATTACATGGATAATTGTCACACTTTGATCCTCTAGATCTATTTAAATCTCACACATACTAAAATAGGCTCATTTTCTTCTCATCGTTGGTTATTTTATAGAATATACAACATGACCATTTTCATCTCAATAGAGCTGACAATGTCCCACTCTTAATATCATCAATTCAATACTACTTCTCTAGTGGAGAAAACGTGAAGTTATATTCCCAAAACAAGCTCATTCACCTATGAATGTTAGTGATCCTATTAATAAACCAAACACTCAGCCCACCCTTAGGATAATTAATACCCCAATCCCATTGAGACACTAAAGTATTCCAATTACTATTCATTCATTAAAGATTATTTTACCATTATTAATTGATACCTCATCATTTAGAAATATTATTATTTCAAGATGATATAATTTATTATATAAGGGGATTCAATTTCAAGAACATATTGGATAATTGGTGAGGAAACACCACATTTCATTCTATTTCTCACTAAATTATTAACTTATTGAACCATATGACTTGATCAGTTAAAAATTTAAACATTAAGAGAGTATGGAAAATGAAAGGGAAATGATGAAGGTGCATAATTATGTTGAAAGAAAAATAATTACTCAAGTACTAAGCAGAGAATTATACAGACTAAGATAATTGATTTTATCCAGTGCAATTTCATAGTGATGTTACTCAAGAAAGTGTAACTTTTTCAAGGAAGGTTGTTTATGATTGTTGAAAAGAAAACATATTTTTATTAATGAAAATAGTATTTTAAAACAATCAACAATTATGGATTTAAAATAAATGGGTTATCCATTTAAAACCTACCTCATCCTCCAAAATAAAGACTTCTAATGACGAAAAATAAAACTTTTTTTGAGGTGCATGAATATGAATATTCACACACACACACACACAAAGATATATATATATATATATATATTATAACACCTATCCCATATGTACATATTTTCATGGATAAATATGAACAAGGGGTCCTTAGATATATGTATATACTCGCATATACCCCTTTACAATTACACATCTATAGTTTATATATATATATTTATATATAAGCACACCTAGCCCCAATATATATATATATATTCATACCTACATGAGTGAATATATATAAAGGGGAACTTATATATGTATATTCATACCTATGAATACACATTCATGTCTCCTTTGACAATGGTGGCCTGGATCTACCTCAACGAGGGACAAAATGCCCTACAAAAATATAGAAAACCAAAAAACCACAAAATCCCTTATTAAAATTGTGCCAAAGAATAAAAATAGAAAAAACATTACCCAAATCTAATTTTTAACTAATTCTCTACAATGATATTGGATAAAATCAATCTCATCATAAGAAACTACCTTTAAGGAAATAATGGGAAAAGAAGTGAGGTATACTAACTTTATATATATATATATATGGTTAGTGTTTCAACTATACATGATAAATTATACATGAATCCATAACAAAACATAAAAAAGAATATTTAGGTTGATATGTACACCCTAATACTAAATAACATGATCATTAATAAAGGATTTTTTTTCAAATGATATCCAATGTAATTCAATACATACACCACAGTGTGGTATCATGATTCACCAAATTAAACAAAACACTACATGATATATTATACTGCATAATGCCATATTCATTGGTTCATACATAAAATAATATACCACATTCAAATCTATGTAATATTGTTTAATAAAGTCTATTAATGTCATTGTGAAATGATTTATACTATTTTGGACATGATTATCATGTAAACACCCTAAAACATCAGGGGAAAATATTGTACCAGAATTTACCTGATTTTTATTCCATAATGTATAACATTTCATGCCTCTGAAGAAAATAGGATGTTCATAATTCCCAAATCAAAAATTGTATCGAAAGGGTATCCAATATAGAAACTTAATTTCTACTCAATCTATAATTGGTTATATAGTGTTCACAGTAAAAAAACATATATTCCAATTAAAGTGTCCACCATAGTGTATATATATACATCATTTTATTATTTTATAATAGATTTTTTAAGGATTTGAGTAAAAAATAGACATGAAAATTGTTAATGCATTATATAACATAAAATAAGTATTCCATTATCCTAAATGGACTAACCAATTTATATAAAAAAGACACATTTCATTAGTCTATGTAGATCAATATGATACATTTCACGGAACTATGATGTGTTCAGTACATTTGTGAGATAGATTTACATTATCATGGATGATATAGTATTTTCAAAATTTATGTTTAGTCTACTGGGGATAAGGGGTACGATAGATTTATGTAGATAACTTTTCATCTAAAAAATGTGAAAGGGGAAGGATGAGGAGGTGAATATGTTGCCTTAAAATATTTATACATAGAATAAATAATATATGTTTCATATTGGATTTCTGTTAGATCATTTATGTTTGATCTTATAGAATAACTTCACGTTTTAATTCCTTCTTTTTCTTCCATTGGTATTTACTATAATTTTTGAGTCTTGAAAAATTTAGTTTGATGTGTACTTTGTTTCGACATCGATAATATATAAGATTTGAATGATTTATATTCAAACATGGATTATCTTTAGTGATCTATCTTTTATAAAAAATCACTTTTCTATCATGTTTTGATAAACCATTTAATTGTGACCAAATCCCTATAACTAAAACTTATTGATATCCTAAAACACTTTTATTGAAAGTTGCTGATTCACGTTCTCTCTATATTTAATAAGAGGTTGATCCTTAAAAAAATATTTTTTAAATATATTTCCAAAAAAGGAATAGTAACGACTATTCATTTCAATGAAATTAAAATAGTATTAAACAGAATAATCTAATTTTAAATCTACTAGATAAAATTTTGGTAAAACATAAAATTTAATATGAATATCCAAAGAAATAGAATTTTTTTTAGAAACCTTAAACCTATAATTTCAAAGTAAAATTCATGACCGCCATTAATTTTTAGGTGCATTTCAAACTCAGGCCTTTACAAGAGACACCATAGACCTATACTTTCAAGATACAATATTAACCTCTAGTATTTTTTAGGATATGAGGATCGTAGAGATCCCAAGGTATAACCATAAGACCTATTACCTTTTATTTGTAAATATAGAACTCATATACCTTTTTTAAGGTTAGTATAAACTTCTAAAACATACACATCAGAATCTAGGTGTGTTCCACTCATAGAACACACCCAAAATTAATCTACATTAAATACCTAAATTAAAAACCCTTATCAACGGGAAATTTCAATCAAAATTTATACAAATTCTAAAAATATACATATGGAAACATATTTCATATAATACGATGAACTATGGCCTGAATTTCATCCTCGTGGGACACCCTATACAAGACAAAAATGAATGCTCCATCACGTGTAATGATTTCACCATGAGTTGGTACATTGTTTTTCCTAAAGCCTAACTAGGTAATCCAAAATCAATGAAGGATATATATGAAGAACATATGATAAGTGAGGATATACTTTAACTAAAACTGACATGATAAATCCATACCAAACCAAAAAAATTGAAAAGTGAAAAGAGAGGGGATATCATGAGAGCTAGGAACTGATCATGTTCTTTATGAGGGCAGTAGGAAGGGAAGTGCAGTTCTATCGTGTATAGGATGGGGAGCTTGATCGGGAAGAGGGGAAACACCAACCGATGCATTTAATAGAGGAGGTACACCCAAATAAGCGTATAGAGGAGGGATGGAATGTGCATGTGATAGAGGAGTTATGAATGGAGAATAATGTGAGGGATGGGGGGAACATGAAAGAGAAAGGTGTGTGGATTGGAGGGGGGAGAAGTCAATAGGGTGATGATTAGACAATGTGAAGGGTTTTCGGAGAGGGATTAGGTTTTTGGGTGAGTGTTAGAGGAATGTTAAAGGGAGGATATAATGTAAAGGAAGTTACTTATATGGGGGATAATATATCTTTGGCTATATCAAATCTAAATCAACAATTTTCAAATAACCATTTCTATATCTTAAGCTACTTCCACAGAACAATTAAATCATTGATATATGTCTTTTGTTTTAGATCATTTTTCTAGTTGTGAATGAAACAAAGATCAGATAACACTTTGTATTGTCCCAACCCAGGATCCACTTATCCCATGCATAATTTCGATGGGTCACATGACCTCATGTTCTCCACCCCATATTCCAGAGGCTACCAACTAATAGTGAGGGTCTCAGGTTATAAAATGGGGTGACTATACCCTAATATTAGAGTGGAACAAAAGATAATCTGAATAAACAGACAATAAAAAAAGAATATATACACAAACACTATATTAAATTTACCAGTAATATTACACTGAGAAAACATATATAAACAAATGGAACAGTGGAAATGATATAATAAAAATACACAACCAAGTCATAAATAACCAATAAAATATACTAATAATCAAATTCCAAATATTTGGTTAATATATAATGATTTCATGAAATGATCATATACAAAAAAGAGGAAAAATGGACAATCTTATACATCATTCTATAAAAAATACAAAAACGAAAAAAATACTCCACTTGCATTATGATTATATACCCCGTACATTTATCCCATTCATAAATCTATATGTAAATAATATAAAATATATAGAGAAGAGCACTTTTTATTATCCATACTTATAGCCATGTAATATACTCAGGTACCAAAGTTTTCTAAGAAGGGTGTGAGATAAAATCCTAGTAGACCACAACCAGTGGTGTCTCGAATTAATCAATCCTAGTGTACATAACTAATAACTTTGCAGGTAAATGAATACTAAAATATACTGAATAAATAAGTAGTTGTTGGTTCATGTTTTAAAGAACACATTTCTTGCTCGACCTGCATTAGAATATGAAAAAATACATATAAAAAGTAACCACATATATATCATAATATATATATATATATAGTATTGTTATATGATATATACACATATATTAACTAAGTACATGAGGAATTGAGAAGTAATATACATAGATAGTTCATTATGGATGGACCTGGGGTGTAACACAAGAGTCTATAACCATTCTAGTGGGACCATATGCTCCAAAAGAGGGTACATTACCTAAATCCTATAATGAATGAAAGAAATCATGCTCAACACTCGAGATAGGTGGGGTGAGATTTTATTCCCAATATCTAATGAAAGGATCATGTAATCTAATTCATATTGTCTTGATACAAGTATAATGTTGAGATATATCATGCTTAACACCCTATGTAAGGGAGAAAAAATATCATGCTCAACCAAACCCATAACCATCATTCTATAGAAAAAACAAATGGAATAATCATAATAATTGTACTATCATTTTGGATCACCAATTTAGTTTAATTATCATACATCTCAAATAAATATATGGGTGTCAAAATTCATAGAATTCATAGATATTCAATAGTGAATAACTTGTTGTGGACTTACCACTCATTACTATTCCTTTTTTAATTAACCCATTTAATTAATTTTAGGAAATGAAATCACCTTAAAGCTAATCCATTCATTTACAAAGGTATGGAAAACCCATTTCATGCTGAGCTAATCATTTATGAGGGAATTTGAAAACAAAAAATGTATATAAGAGTGGTAAAATCTATATAGAAGAAAATTTGGACTCTTAGGTGGTGTTTAGACAAATAAATCATTATATTAAAGAGGTAAAAAATTTAGAACACCCAAAGGGGTGGCATGGAATGAGGTCAACATATTCTAATAACCTTGAAAGGCTCAATGAGAGTCTAAAATTGTGTGTATATCAATTTAGAAACAATGAAATCATTTTAAGGAAATGCATAATGATGTTTGACATACAGAACAACGATGAGGATATGCAAAAATCATAAATTTTAGGGAAAAATAGAACACCTAATTTAGGGCTATAGATGAATCCTCATCCAATATCAGATTTATATTTGGAAAATATTGGAAGTAAAATGAAGAAAGGTCTAATTCCATGTAAATGGGAGAGTAAGCTCACACCAAAGTAGTGAAAGAGATATGAAGAGAAACCATGAAAGGAATCAAGGGGATTAAAGTACTTACCGACACAAATCTAACATGAAAAACAGTGATCTGTTTGGAATTTCAATATAGTAGAAACAAAAATATCTAGTTTAACGAGGAGGAAGAGATCAACGGAAGAGGAGGACCTTCTGTAGATTGGAAATTGGTGGAGAAAAGAAAGGGTTTATATTTTTTGTTCATTAAGGTTAAAATTGTAGATTCAAAAAAATAGACAGGGTCACGTGGTTTGACACCATGGTTGGCCAAACTATGAACCAACCATGTGCACCTCACTCTCAAAGGAGGGACCTATCATGGGATAGGTGTACATTTATTTCTAACCATGCATACCTGTCCAAAACTCCATTATCCCAAAACCTATGTAACCCACATGGGTGTGCACCTCATCTAGAATGGTTGTAAAAAAACTATGAATCCATTGGTTCCTAAACATTATGCAATGGTGAATAAGGTAATTAAATTTAATTTTTCCAAAATATCAAAGGAATTATCGATTACAGATGAAGAAATTTTTTTAAGGGGATGTGACTCTGAAGCTAAAATCACTATCAGGATCTCTGTTTCACATGGCGTTCTGCCAAATCGTGAAGTGTCCATAAACTAAATAGTTCATGGGATGGGTACATCGATGATAGTTCCTAGAAAAGACACAAAATTCATTATCATGAAGGAGGTGATAATTTCTATCACCAAAAATAAATATTCCCTATGAACTAAATAGTTCATGGGATGTGGTTATACCATCGGTTCCCAACAACAAAATGATGTTTTTTTGTAATACTGAGGATGTGATTCCAACCCCCACAAATAACACACACTTTCATAAATGACTTCCTAACTTACTAAATTGTTCTTGGAATAAGGCATCCTCTGTGGGAATCGATAAAATAAGGCCTACATCACACTCTAGATGATCATCCATGATAGTACCTGATCCATATTTTTTCTATAATAGACCCTGAGGGGGCTAAAAAAAGAGAAGAAGCCACAACTAGAAATATGATCTGAAGAGAGATAAATAAAGGCATCACTAAAAACTAGAGACCTTTAATGATTATTAGTATTTGAAATCCACCACATATCACTAATTAAGACATAATAAATCATTTGTTGGTCTGTGAACCCAAAATTCCCTTTCTAACACTAGCTTGTGAGGAACAAACCAATTGAACCTATACTTATAGGGATCTCGCAAAGAAAAATACTATGTGAGTTGAACCCTACTCATAATAGAAAATCACTATTAAAAAGTAACATATACTGGCATAGAAAATCAATATGCAGGAGGAACGAAGCCCCACGTTGCAGCATGTTACGCTGGAGGAATCAAACCCCACATGGAACAACCCTACGCAAGAAAAACCCAGGTCCACATGGTAAAACACTACATGGACCATACCCTCACCCTCATAGAACCATGTCTTGAAGATGGAACCCAATCCCACATAATAACATCCTACACTAAATGGGGAATCCTAGGGTGTTCTACTCACTAGCTCTCATCATTCTCTGCAGTCATGCCATTAGTCCTTGTATCCCCCCCCCCGCAAACTCTTCTACAAGAATTTGGAGAAGGCCTCTTCCAATGCCACCATACATGTATGATACAATCATCTAGGACATCAGTTTGAACTTTCAAGTTTACATACCCATGGTAAGGAGAGTTGTGTGGGTGATCCCAATGATAGGGAAGACCCTCATAAGGACGAAGGGTTTACATTCCCATTGAAAATAGGGTTCCAACCCTGAGATTCTCATGTGACCCCCACTATTAAGGGATGTGAGATTATGGATCAAAATTTCCATTCCCTTGGATGGGGAATGAGGTCCTCCCCCCCCCATAACCCATTTTATCGAACATCACCATTGGTAATCCCCTAGCCTTTCATGCAGGAGCTGTCACTTTTTCTCCTCTTTGCCTCCACCAAGGATATATGTATATTGATCAAAAAATTGAGACTATAATTTATATTAATATTTAAGAGTTGATATTTATACTCAAATCCCTCTCCATCTCCCTTTTATATTGAACATCTCTTCCACTAGAAGGCCATATGGATCACAAGATCATCAGATCTACTTCTTCCTCGTGTTTCTCACACTAACCCTAAATCACAAGGGATTAGTGGTTAACATAGATTATGACATCCACAAGATCCAAAAACTCAAATGGTACTCCCAAATGGTATAATCCATAATAACATCTCTTAAATGGGCATTCTCTATTGATGTAAACGACATCTTACATCCAAATGGAAAGCTATTGTGTGTAAGCCCCAATAATGCTCCTATATAAATGGTCCTTCTCCAAATATGTAATCCCCAACTCATAAAACATTATGTGCTCTTTGATTCAAGGATTACTAGGATATTTCAGAAGGCCCACTAGGGTCCAAACCCGACATCCAAATTTCAACCTGATGTTAACTGGGCTGTTTTTGGGTCGGGTCATATCCATCTAGGTGACTACATCTCTTACAGGTCCATTGGGATACTTCTAAATAAGTCCCCCACCATATTTGACTAGACACCTTTTTCATGGATGTCCATGATTAGTTATTACAAACATCATGTTTGGGTCATTGTCACATGATCTTAAAAGGTGACGTGCCCTTTTAAGTGTCACTGAACTATGTGGGTTTTGATTCAACTCATGAGGGTAAATTGGAATCCCATAATATGGGTTCTATGCAAAAATAAATGTATATTCCATCTCCTTTCATGATAAAAAAGCTTTAGAGAACCACGCCACATAACATAAAACTAGAATCATCGTAATAACTGACTGAAGAATCTCTGATCTATCCATAAAAGGGTACCATTGATAGGGAACCTCAGATACATACAAATAATTCAAAACCCATGAATAGTCATGAAGATCATTACATTAGGATATTCCACATATGAATACTTGGGAATGAATAAGTGAATAATTAAAATATCTGAAATATATTAGAGAGTCTCAAAATAGGAAATTGTCCCACCAAAAGGGTTTGATGAGCACTAATTCTTATCCTCTAGACTAATTCATTTACTACAGTGTCATTGGACAAGTCACCCAATGAACACCTTCCATTGGAAAGTAGGTCCATCAATCATGGGTGTGAAAGACGTTTGGAATTTTTACCTCCATGAAATAATTCGTTGGAGACCATTCAAAGATTTTGTACCTAATGATAGTGATTTAACACCATTTAATCCCATAAAATAAACAAAATTTGGTGAAAATTGTTCTTAGTTAGAGTAAAACATGGAAACAATGATGTTAAATACATAATTATGGAACCGCATTTACAAGACAAAAAGGATATATTTCACATTCCTCATCAAACCATTCCATTCCCAACCCAAAACCCATGTTCATTGAAAACAAAATTGTGAACCCGATGTGGATCCTTAACAATGGTGGTGTTGTTACCCTGTTTCTGGACCATATCACATCCAAACTAGAAGAATTATACGAGATATCATCAATTACTGATGTGCAATGAGATTCTAATTTTAAGATATTTTGTTTCAGGTACATGTTATATAAATTGTAATCACTCTTCAGAGCTCTCTTCATTAATATTCCCTCTCAGAAGATATTAAAAATTTTCACCTCAATTGCTGCAGTAGTGAGGTCCGGAACCAAACCATGGACACCATCATCAATCCAACATCTTCACCACTAGTCTTCAAAGGAATTGGTCTGAGAGTACCATCAAAAGGTTAATCTCCCCACATTGTAGGCAGCAAGACCGGACCAACTGTCCATGATAATCCACCAACTGTCTGCCCTGTGACAGTTAGTGGTCCAAAACCAAATGACTCATCTTAGATTCCCCAACTGTTCCATGATCCTATCCCCAAAACACAATGAGTTCCTGCATTATCGTAGGTAGGCCGATGAAGTCATCACTAATGTCCTCATCCATATAGCATGTGGGGGCCGCTCAAGGGATCATACTAAAATTCTCCACCGCCAACACCATGCGGCCCATCATCCTTATTATGAAGTGGATACTATCCAAGGGCCCTAGCTAAAGTCCTACGAACCAAGATTCATAGGGAAGCCCACAAAATGATATTATCAGATAATCAAGAACATACCGTCATTATCATTATTCCTAACAATTACTATCATTCAAATATAGTGGAAATCCATGAGAACACATGTGTTCTTTCTCACACTCATGAATCCCTTCAACCAAATGTGATGGAAAATTATGGGTATAAAAATATCCCTACCAAGGTACCTCAACCTCACATTTTATATATATTGTAACACGAGAAGATTACAATCCATTCTAAATAATTTAATGAATGTCAGTCAAATATGGTGGCACACTATAAGTAGGTAAATATTCTTAATACAACTTCCCAAACCCATCGTAAAAATATGGTGTAAAATTACAAGCAGATACATATTACTATAAATTAAAATGAATCCCACTAGTCAAATATGGAAAAAATAAATGAGAAGATATTTATTCCTACACACTCATATCAAATCTATTAGTCTAATATGATGGACACCAAATAAATGTTTATAAAAATTCTTGTGGATACATATCAATCCCATATGATAAATACAATGGAACCTACCAAGAAGAAGTAAACTTCTGATCATTCATATCAAGCCTTCCTGTCAAATATGGTGGAAATTGGAGAAAATAGTTTTAGTTTCGTAGATATAAATTAGGGATAAAGTTTTACCTCTACGACTACACGGGAGAACTGTCAGTACTAACTTGTTGGAAATAAAGGAAAAAAGTTGGAACATATTCATGCTACAACATGAGAATGGGAATATATTACCATCCCTCTATAGTCATCGATCAAAATATCCTATAATTTATGGGTTATATGGTATCAATCCTTGACCATATCATGTAGACATTTCAAGATGTGATCATGTGCGTAACAACAGGCAGGTGTCGGGCCCGCAACCCCATCTCCTAAACTGAGGTTTCACTTTCACACAATATGGTCATCGATCTTGAGAAATCATGCATCCTAGATCCCATCTTAGAGGGTCTATAGAAATATTCCACAATAAGTGGACAAAAGCATGGGTCAAAACACCAATTCCAACATGGGGATCCCGATCTGCTTCATGGGATGCTCCAGGGTGTGAATATATCCCTTCCAAATCTTAGTTAGCTCATTGGTGTATCTCAGTAGCACTGTTGGAACCACTCGAACAAGCACCCAAAAAGTTTTTCATCTAATGAAAGAGGCCCCAATCACCTACAAGAGATTTAACTTATTTGAATCATGAAAAAGGTAGTACGAATAATAAAGAGTAGACTCGTCACCATGTTCTTCTAGAAGCTAGTGTTCTTGAGGCCATAAACCATCAATAAATGATGTCTCCATATCCATATAATTCATTACCAAATTATGAATGTATAATAAGAAGTCTCAAAGATCCTCCTCCCAACATTATTACCATAATATATGGAGGTCCTCTCCAAATAATCAACCATGAAGGATCCCTTTTGGGACATAAATTTATTGACCGCAAGAGATTATCCCATCATGAGCATCATATACACCCTAATCATGGCCAGGAGATCAAATAGTAAGAAGGTCCTCCTCTTACTGTTGTCCACCCTGATTGACCCTTATAGGGAATATTCTACATAAATTATCTCTACATATAGTAATCAAGACATGATGGTAGTCCTCACCATGATTTAATTCATTGTAGAGGTCCTCCCTACAGTAAAATCGAACAATAAGAAGGTAATACCCTTATTTTCATCAGCCCTGAGGGTCCTCCCTAGGGTATAAATAGTAGAAATTATCCATGCATTCAGACATCAATATATGACATTAGTGCTCTCCATGATGGAATCCACTATGAAGGTCCTCCCCGTAGTCAAATTTCATGATGGAAAGGACACCCGCTCCTTTCCGAGTAAAATACGAGGAAGAAATCATATTTTAAGGCGCTCAAAAAAGGGGGCTAGACATTTTGGATACCCTCTGAGTATCAAGAGATAGCCTTTATCATCTAGGATGAGGTCTAGAGAAATTATAATCCTCCGATCCACCATGGTATCATTTAATCTCCAACGATACTCGTACCATCCCTAACAATTTTGAAAAACTCTTCACGAATCATTAAAATAGGGAAGATCAAGTAGAGAAATCTCTTAAAGAATAATAAAAAAAATTATCATGAGAAGTAAATTTTCTAGGGATTAAATAATAATTATGTGTGTTCCCTTGGATACTTCTCACTTAAAAATACCGAGGTATATTTTAGAAGAATGAATAGAAAAAATTTGTCTTAATATATGCAAAACTATCAACCAACAAAAAGTCAAATTATTTCCTTATGATGGGAATACATACCATGTCAAAATGTTGGAGAAGCTTCATCTCCAAATTTACTTTGAATCCATTTCATCTGAACAATGACCAAAATTAGATATGAAACAGGAAGAACAAAAAATAACCAACCTCAATGACCTGGATATGTTGTTCCATTTAATAGTTTATTCCCATCATGTAATTAATATATAGGGAATGGAAGAGAATGTATCTTTTCATTTTACCACATTCCCCATTAAAAAGAACCCATTGGAAATGGTATCCTTCACTCTCATTATCCCAATGTGGAGATTAAGTGAAATCCCTACATGGGAAAGATGGTGTGCCCAAGTAGAATCGACTCTTTGTAAGTCTCCAATGTGTTGGGAATAATGAGAGAAATCCAACAAAAAACACCTGAATTTTGAAATTGAGAACAATCATTAATATTCTCACCTAATGGAATCCTATCATCTAGAACTGCTAATTTCCTTAGAAATAAATAGTTCATGAACAAGTCTGACTCCATACTTGACTCAGGCCAAAACAAGGATGTGAGTGTGAAAAAAGAGGAAACATTAGTAGAAACACCATAGTATGAGATCAGACGCATCCTATAGCAATGTGATCATTTCTAACACAAATGAACCCATAATACTGACTAATCGAGACTATGGAATATGAAACCCTAACCCTGAGGGCTGGAAGAATGCTTACCTAAACCACATGCCTAGATGAAATTTGTCTTCTCCCATTTATAGAGAAATACTAGAAGAGTGGTCCCCTATTCCATCCCATATCATGGCTCATTTCCCCTAAAATGATTGAGTACAATAAGGTCGTATAGAGGCTCCCCCTGAGATAATTTTTTCCAAGAATATTGAAGAGGATCTTATAATAGAAGGATGATGTCCCACAATGGACAGAAAAAAACCTCAAATCATTCAGCTATTAGTATGGTTTCCAAAAATTATTATTCATTGGTAAATGTCATGGATGGAAAACCGCAAAAACCACTTTGAAAATGGTGATGATGCCAAAGAGAAAGAAGAGGGAGGGTCTTCTTGTAATCTAGTACACACTAAGAATGAAGGTTTCCTTACCCAGAACCCATAAATCACCTTGAATTTGAGATCTCCCTTGGTCAATCATCTACATCCTCCATAGAGAATATATACCAGTGAGAATATTAAAATTAAGGTTGTTTATGAATCACCTCCTCCACCCAATGAGAACGAGACCCTTACGCATGCAAAAATATTCTAAAAATGGGATGAAGAAATTAAAGTGTTATGGATAATCTTAGTTGATCCTTTTTTAAATAGACTTTATATCGAATATGATCTTTTGGAATAGCCTAAATATACAATTCTAGTAGGTTTAACCTAACCATATGGCTTTATATAGGTGATTAATTTATGGGCAATAAAAATTCCCAACTCGCCCCTAGGACCATAAATTAATCTAGAACATATTTTGGATAGATATCAATATTTCTATCCAATGAGGGGGAGAATGAAATAGTTCTATGCAAATCCTCAAAATATGTATATGTCCAGATATACCCCCCAAATTTCCACAAAACCAGAATGTCAAATCCAATCCACTGCAAAACTTAACCAAGCCTAGGTTTAACAGAACACTCATAAATCACTCAACGACACTATCAAGTTATTGTAAACTCAATTGGAAACCAACGAGGAACTGTGTGAACCAGTGCGGCTAGAAATGAAACCTTTCCACAAATGTGTATGTTACACCCCTCTATAACAAAATTTCACGAGTCATGTGTTTCCTGTGTTCAATGGTTCAGGTGGCCTAGAACAAACTATAAAGCATTATGTTTCCCACTATGATCCCATGATGGGAACTCCAGATCAATAAGATGCATTGAAATTATGATTCTTCATATGAACCGTTCAAGGGCCAACCATTGTATTCTACACCATATTTCTGGCTCGGTCATTAATTGTATATGAAGATCTTTTCCAATATTTCCTCTTCCATTTCATCTCAAAACTATAAAAGACCACACTCAGTGACCTCTCCAACAACAAATAGTGGGATACTCAGAGAGTCTCAAGCTTCATCACCCAATAGAATAGTTGTAACTATTCGAAAAACTAGCCAATCCCCCAGGAAGTTATGATTGTTATGTTCACTAATAACCTCTATGACGAGATGAGAAGGCCACTCATCCCAATTAAATATATAGGTGGGTTACATGATTTATCCTCTATTTACAAAACAATGGAAAACTTTATAAAATATACTAAGCTCATGTTCTGGATAACACCATTTGTAACATCTGAAGTTTTAAGAAAGATACATTTGGTTTAATATCGTATATGATATGCTACATCGAGCTTAACTGAAAAACTAAATATTATTATTTAGATGTTATCATTAAAACATTGTTGTTTTAATGGCAGAAACGAATAGTATCAACTGAAATATGAAAATATTGGTCACACATTTTTATATAATGAATCTTTGGTTACCAAATTAACTAGAATTGAAACTAAAAAACATTTAAATATATGGGATATTTTTTTTATAAAAAACATTTTAAATGTGAACAAATTTTTTATAAAATAATAATATCAACCTTTTTGGATTATATTATTATAATATTAACCCAATTTAAAATTTAAAATTTATCCTATGTATTTTTTAGATATGATATAAGAATAAATTCAATTTTTTGGATAAATGTGGTATTTTTCTAAAAATGCAGTTTTACTACCTTTTGATGGAGATCCAAATTTAAATTTCTTTTTGACACAATTATATGTTCTATTTGAAAAAATACTTATTATTTATAAGTGGGACATAAAAATCTACTTTAGTTGAATTTTTGATATTTCTCTGATATCTATCAAGTTTTGATAAAAAGTAAAAATATGCTAAATTTTAATTGAAATTTTTTTTTTCATCGAGATAATATATTTGGTTAAATAATATTATTTAATTATTTTAAAGTATAAATAGAAAATATTATTATAATATGTTATAATTTAGGTCATTGGTATTAATTATATATTGAATTCAGATGTAAATACAATTAGGTCTTTTGCAATGTTTTTTCTTTTAAAAACACTCTTTCTCGGGAATTAATTTTAAAATATTTTTTCCAATTATATGTTTTTAATTTGAAAAAAGGATCCAATATTTGAAATCATATTGCCTAAATTATATAAATTAGTCCCTTTTATTTCATGACATTATGAATAGTATCTTCAATAATTATTTTTATTTCCTATGTTAAAGGGTAAATCCGGTAAATAATGGTAAAAAATAATATTATAATAATATATAACCACCCTAACACATGACCTCATAAAATTGGATGAGATATGCATGAACATGGTCATCTTTTTGTCAATTTTAGAACCCCATGGATCCTCCTGGGTGTGAAAATGACAAGTTATAATAATTAATTTAAAGTAAAGGGAAATATAACAGAAACTTGTATCCTTTTAATAAAAAAATTTTAACGTGATGTTATATAACTGATATCTTTGACTACAAATGATAATTATAAATAAAAATGTATTTCATACATCATGATATATTTTTTATAATTTTAAGACATCAAATAAATAAATAATTTTACAGTATATTGATGATGCAATGATTACCTTACTAATGCAAGATTCCAATAAATGATATTATAAATATTAAAACAATTGTAATTTGAAACTTGTGATGCCATCAAAAAAATTTAAGACTGTCACTAACATGTTATATTTGAGTTAATATTTTTTTTCATAGGAATATAGTTGTTATGACCATTTGAAAAATCATTTACTAAATATTTTGAAAATTTCCATAAATGATCTTAAAAAGAAATTCTACTTAAAATAAATGATTTAATAGTCATAAAAATATAATAATCCATAAACATACTTGGATAATGTTACAAATTTTATTACCAATCAACTTTCTATTCTCTTTTCATTTTATAGTAACTATAGTAACCATATATTATGAAAATACAAGAAGACATGGTAAGAATTAATGTTTTTAATTAAGGGTTAAAGCCAAAATATAAGGTTATTTTTGTGACCTAAAATTCTATAAAACCTATTGGATATGAATATTTCAAACCATCCCCATATTAGTCTTGAAATATATATATGGTAACTATTACGATTCTATAATCAATTTATAATAAAATAATATTTCAAGACATTCCTAAAGTTCCCCTCCTCCCTCTTATAAAAGGACACCAGTTCTGACCACTTAATAACGCCTATAAATACACTTTTCTCATCCAAAAAATTATCAAATAAAATCAAAATATTCCTCCCTTGTTCCTAGAAGCCTTACCTTGGGATTAAGGCCTTGTAAGAAATCATTTCGGCTCCAATCAAAAGGAGTTGGCCAAAATAGATGTAACATCTTCTCTCTAGATCCTTTCCTTTATTTTTATTTCTCTAACCCCCGATCCTATTTTATTTACATTATATTATAAAAAATTACAGTATAATCAATATATTAGGATGTTTTATGATAATTTTTCAACCTAAACTTACACACACCTACATATATTGGATATTGAACATACTGTTTCTGTGTACGGTGAACTATGACCTCACAAAATAATTATTGTTCAATTTTATCCTACATCATCTCATGGTAGCCATTATAATGACACTATATTTATATATGATATATATAATATTAATATTGTCTCTATTCTTCTGTATTTATTATTTAAAACATACCTTTATTCATTTCATAATGTGTAAATACTATAATTTCATTTGAGAAAGTGTGGACTACCGCCCCCTCAAAGTGATATACCACATTCATTCCATACATAGAACATATAAAAGATGGATTTATTATAAATATATAACATATATAAAATACATATTATAATACAATTACAATATACCTATGTATCATTTATTTTTCATTCCATTAATATGATAAAGAAATGAAAGTATCTTTCATGTGTACATATGGCCTACCTTCTCCTTGAACGGTGTATTTTAATTCTTATCTCCAAATGTTTTGTATAATTATTATATATATATATGATATTTATATTTTATTTAAATAATTATTATCATTTTGGAGATAATTTAATTACGACCACATGTTATATTTACATCAAAAAGTTCATTTTTTACTCAATACTAAACATCAACAAAATGTCTGATATGAACTTAAATAATTAAGTAATTATTATAACATGGTAATAAGTGATATAAAAGGAATAATAAAATTGAAAAAGGTTTTAAAACAAGTAGATATTAAATTATTTTTATTATTCTTTAATAACAAGGAACATACATTAGGAGTTGGACTCAAGGTAAGGGAACTTCTTAACCCAATTTCATTTCCTTGGGTTAATATTCAATTTATTGATTATGTCGTGATATGATTATTTGAGAAATAAATTTTGATATCATTCTTTTATTTATACTTTATTTATTAATATTTATAGTGAATACACATAAGTGATCTATTTTGTTAATAAAATAATATTTTTATGGGAAATGGTAACTCAATTTCCATTCATTTAGTTAAATATCCATGTCATTGGTTTTGTTTTTTCCATGAATATGTTTGAATGAAATATGATTTTTTACAATTAACATACACTTAAATTTTGTGTATTTATATTTTTCACACGTAGTTAGGTCATTTATTTTCCTTAATCAAATTATATGATCTTCGAAATGGACTTTCTCTCAATCTCATTTCACAAAGTCATATATTGATGTTTTTCACCTATATTATCATATTAGGTGTATATACGACCCTTTTGAAATGTTATATCATGAATTAGTATATTATCATGATATTTAATGTTTTATTTAATTTTATTCTATAATAATATTTATTCAACTACTTCTCTAGTGGTAAGGTACACTTTACCCAAAACATCATTTTAAATGTTTTATGGATATTTTCACCTCAAAACTTCAATTTCATGTTCATGTTTTTCAAAATGGTTTGTATATATGCACATGAATGCATTAAAATGTCAATTTCATTAAACAATTTCATTGTGGTATGGGAAACATTGATTCAAAAGTATCATTATTAAATGTTTTATTTTTTTTGGAAGTGGATTGAATATTTATATATTTTAAAACGATCTCTTGTTGTTGTAGTGTGGAAATATTATTTTTCATTAAATCTTATTTTATGTGTTATTATTATTAAATGGAACTTGGGAATTTGATAGGTGGTTATGTGATAAACCAATATAGGTGGTGATGTGATAAAACAAATGATGGGTGGTTACATTATAACCTCCAATGCATTGGTTATGGAAGTCAGTCATGTGGATATTCCATTTATAAGATCGATATGTGCGGAATTCAACCATATGATTATTCCATTTATGTATGATTATGTCACAGGTTACCTTTATATATTATATTTTCTTTAAATATATTTTATGCTTATATTTTGGTTACAAAATGGGTAACCAATGAGCATATATTCAATTAATAGTATTCACTCCTTCATAATGGAAAAAAGTATTAATTATTGATAATGTATTCATGTTTACATGTTATCAAAAGTCTAATAGTTTTCCTTCTTTATGTTTCCATTACAACGATTTTTATGCTAATCCCATGTTTTGAAATGTTTTTCACATGATTTAAAGGAGATTATATTCAAGTATTAGATCAAGGAAAGGTTGTGATGTTTAAAGGTGAAACGAATCCATGATCATTTTAAATGTTTTTGCTTTATAAAAATAAATTGGATAGTGAGTAGAAGTGTATAATTTTTAATATTTGAGATGTTATTAAATAGTTATTTCCAAATTCTCTAAAAATATAAATCTTATAAGATCCTCAATGTAAATTATTGAATTAACTCAAGTGTGTGTAATGTTTATAGTTGGGGCCTTATACTATCAGTCTTGGGGAAAAGTTCTAGAAAGGTCGAGGCACCATCAGTCACACTTAAGATAGCTCCTGAACCTTCTCCAAATCCTAAACCTATACTATATCATATATCACCCCCTAGGAACATATAGTGACCCCCACCTCAACATGATGAGTGTAGGATAACTAGATGATATCAATTCATAGAACGAAGGAATAAAAATAATTAGTTCCAATATGATCAAATCTATAGCTATTTTATACCTTCTATGGACTATGATTTACCCCTTTTACCGACTCCAAAAGAGAATATGGTGTGGGTCTTGACCAAAATCCAGATTATTGTCCCTTTCATTATAAACTAGGACAAACCATTTAGTAATACATTTCCTTCAAAGACCTACTGCATAAAATGATAGGTTTTGGAATATTCAAAATGGGACCATCGCCAGCATGAGTGATTTGTTTTTCCACTACTACCCTTGATGAAAGAGGTGAGTGGAAGGATGTTTTTAATTGGAGTTAAAAAAATGATATAGTTGGATGAATTATAAGATAAAAAAACCCATGGTATTCCCCAAGTACAGTTGAAATTTCCATTTATGGCCTTGGTAAATCCTTCTTTTACACAGCTAACGTCCTTAACCTGACAAACCACCAACAGAAATCCCATTAGAAAGTAACCCAAAATAAAATATTAGGAGAAATATAATGAGGATGATCCTCGACCAATGAAAACATAGATTTGAAACTCTCATATTTTATGCCCCCAGATCTGAAACATTGGGAACCACCCCACCCAACTCCACCACGAGAAACAGTTAGTCAAGAAGAGTCATCATTGGAAGAGGAGTTAATGTTCGGTTCCATTAGAATCATTCAAATAGTGGAGAACTTATCCGATAACGAGTATATATATGAACTCAAGTTCCCCACAATTAATATGGTAATTTATGGATGTTACACATGATATAAGGATATTGGGGAAGACACAACCATCTTAGAAACCACACCTCTAGCCACACCATTTCTCGGACTATTAATGTTTCAGAAGCTTTCAAAAGAGACCTTGGAAGATCCAAAAGAAACATTAAAATCTCTCTGATCCTACCAAAAACCACTTTAATATGATATGTATAGAATACCCATAATAATATTAATAGGTTTCTAATACCACATGACATACATACATATCTACCTGACCCAACCCACAAATAACATGAACACCTCTAACTACTATCTCATGGGCCAATCCATCTACATCCAATACTCAAGGCCCTCTAAAAGAAAATCCCCATACTGGGAAGTGCTGGAATTTAGACAAAAAATATGATATCTTGAAATAATTGGACATGGAACCGTCCAATATGTTAATTATATATTCCTTGAGTATTTTAAAATACCTCAGTGAAGCACTCATAGAGGCCTTACTAAGCCCCCGTGAATTTTAATCTTACATGGATTCTATCTATGTCTATTAGACAGAGACCAATCTGGTGGAATGTCATGCAGATATCTCCATCACAGATCCAGATTATTATACCATAATAAAATTATAGATCAGACCCTTTTATGTGTCAATAAGGATAAATTGTGTCAATATCCGACAATTTTTCATTAACAATGACTACAGAGTTAATCTCATTCTAGTGAGAACACTTAATCAGATAGGCTAAAATGAGAATAAAATACCACCATCATCTATAAACCCTTTAGGGATTTGAAAATAATGGGAAGAATTCATTGGTATAAATCAAGCGAAGGTTCAATTTGGATATCTTGTGGATGACTTAAAATTTCTGGTCATTCGATAAAAACATAGACTTCATCATCGTGCAAGGAATACCATTATTTCATAAACAATGAAAAATACCCTTAACATACCACCAATGCATTAAATATATTATTAATGTAAAAAATTGGATGTTGTAGGCTGATAATCCCTAATTCAAGTCCTATGAGAAACACTATATCGATGCAGGATTATTTCAAGGAAAGGGGGAACAAACCCTAGTAAATGGTGTTGATTGGGAAACTACCCTAAATGGCCTAGAAATTATCGTGGCTGACACATTCATATATGTTTTTGAATAATATGTTCTACCAATCAACCAAATTGAACACATATGTCCAAATTTAGTTATATGTTCAGCAGTCCTTTCCATTTAGCTCCAGACCACTGAGTCATTTAGTATTGAAAATTCAACTGACACCCAAGGTAGTGGTGAAATCATGGATATGAATTTTTTTAATATATCGTCAATATTCTTGGAATTACATACCTCGCCCACTAAAAAATAAGTGGTTGTATCATCACCCATTGAAGAAATAGACATCCCATCACCCTCACTTCACACTCTCCAATGTTTCAAGGAAACCCACATCTTTTAGTTAGGTCAGAGGATGTTTGTTCATCTTTCAAATTACAAGATAGTGTTTTCCATCCTAAGTATAGATAAGTAATATCAATAATTTGTTCTAACTCATAATAAGAGGAAGAAGATAAAGAAGAGTAAAATAAAAATAAGACTATAGGGACAACCCTCTATCATTTTATTGGGAAAACTATACTACCATTAATGAACTTAGGGAAATAAATCACAGTATAGAAGTAGATCCACGACCCGACATGATTAGTGAAGACTTGTATTCTAAATAACTATAGTAATACACCTCATTCTTATAGAAACATTGAGATTTTTTCACTTGGAACTATATATAAATGACAAACCTTGACCCTGAGGTGGATAATCGCCAACTGGGCCTGTCATAGGATCACCGAGACAATAAATATGCAACTTGGAGGAAGCACCCAATGCATTCTCCAAAAATAGATTCTATGTTGACAAGATCATATGAGGCTAATTCATTCTGGAGGTCTAATATTCCACATGGGAGGCCAATATAGTCCCAAAAAAAATAATTATGGGTAAATCAGAGATTGGTTTGATTTAAGGGATATCAATCAGCACTGCCCAAAAGGATATTTTCGAGTCATGATCATAGATCAATTGATTGATGAAACCACCAAATATCTGGATCCCTTATTCCTGGATGACTATTTTGGAAACAACCAAATTCATATGGCTCAAGAGGTTGACGAAGCCACCACCTTCAGGGCCTTCCATGGAGTAGTTTTTTATCGGTTAATACCATTTGGTGTCAATAATGTTAGTGCTACCTATGAATATTCCATGCATATCATATTCAAAATCCTAATATGTAATGATTTAGGAATGCTATGTTGATGATTTGGTGGATAAATATCATAAATTATTGGCAACCAAGTGGATCTTTAAACTGTGTCCACCAAATAGAAACAACAATGTTTGAAAATCAACCCCTGGAAATGTACTTATAGGGTTACCTCCTGGATGATTCTCATCATCCTCATACAAAAGCATGTAATCAAATTTAACATTGAGAAGACAAAGTCTATCCTTGACATGTCACATCATTGCATCCTCACCGTGTTGAGGGGTAATCAAGAACACTCATCCTACATTTGTCACATTATATCCAACCATGTAAGAAAATGTTTTCTCATCACTTGGTAGATGAAAATATCAGTGGACTGATTATTTTCAAGAAGAATTGTTTTTTTATAAAAAATATTACTTAATACCACCAGTTCTAATGCTACATATGGATGTAAGAAAACTTATTTTTTATGTGGAGCCTTGGACTGATAACCATGTGCCTTTATTTGAAAAAATAATGGTGTTGATTGTGAAAATACATTATTTTCTCATCTGAATAGTGATCAAAGTTGAGACTCCTTACTCGAATATCAAGAAAATTTGTCTCACATTAATCTTTGTAATAAAAAAATAAGGCACTAATACATCATCATGAGGTATACCTAGTCTCTCATAGCAACCCACTCAAATATATTCTTTTCTAAATGATGTTGACCAAATGACATTCACTATGGGAAGTCAGACCTCAACAGTTTGGCCTTCAGTTGATGCATTATAAAGCTATTAAAGGTTATTATTTAGATGATTTCATGGAAGAGCATACCTTGACAGAAATGAATTCATTGGATAGTAAGGAACCTGATGAAAAGCTCTTCTTGCATAAGGAGGACCATATGATATGGGAGATTAAATATTACGGTGCATCTAGAAAGATGATAGGAAATAGAATGAAACACTAGAGGCTTAATAAAGATGGAATATGAGTTGTGCTCAAATCTCCAACAAAGTCAGTCCTACCTTACTCCTTCATATTGTCAAAGGGAAGCCCAAAAAATGAAGTATAATATAAGGGTATCATTGCATGTCAGGAGTCTACATTTAGGTTCAACTAAAATACATGAAGATAGAATGCTATTTATTAATGGTAATCGAGAAGGCTAGTGATGATTATGATATCACGAATTAAGAACATATCCCCCTACATAACCACATCCAGGAACTAATGGAAAAGTTCCCTTCAAAGCCAACATTATATCATATCCCTCAACCGAAAAATTTCTAGGATAATTTATTGTAAAATGCTACTACAGGTCTGGATATTCCATATCGGGTTGAAACATTCATCAAAATTGTGCGCCACTAGTTGGGAACACTATTCCTTTTGGCTAACTTGAAATAAATCGACGAGATCAACCCCGTACAAGAGCCATATAATCCAAATACCAAGTGGATGACACCCATTATGGAAAACCTTCAAAAGAGTGATCTTCGACAAAATAGGGTCGAGAGGGAGAAAATAAGAAGATGAGAAATTAACATTGTTTGGTATGATGGAAAAAATTAACAAAGGTTCCTCTATAAGAGGAACATTGATGAGGTCCTTCTAAAGTATATTTATGGAGAGGAGACCACTTATTTCATGAAGTAATTGCATAATGTAGCCTATAGTCCCACCAATTAGGATCCATGTATTACCATAAAATTTGATGGCATGGACATGGCTAGACCACTGTAATGAAAGAGTGTACCAAATTTACCAAAAAGTTCCTTTCCGCCTAGTTTTTTTCAAATTTCATCTACCAACCCAAAAGTTTAATTCACCAATCCATGTACTCCTGGCCAGTTTTCTTCATGGGTAATAGACATCACAGAGCTATATCCTCCTAATATGGACAAGAAAATAAATTTTATTTTCAAGGAAACTGAATATTTTTCCAAGTGAGAAGAATATTTACCCTCCAAATTGTTTGGGCCATGAAACACTATTATATTTATTAAATCCACCATAATCAATAGATTTGGTGTCCCTTATACAATATTGTTGGACAACGACACCAATATCTATTTTTATAAATTGTAAAAACAATATCAGAAGTATAAAATCAAGGAAAATCATTTATCACACTACCATAAAAGAGATAATATACATATAGAGGCCTTCAACAATACCATATCCAATACACTCATGAAAATGGAAGATATGGAAAATAATTCTTCACCTGAAAAGAAATTACAGTCATTTTTGACTTATTAGACCACAAACCGTAATTCTAAAATAGAAATCCCATACTCGTTAGTATATGGGATAGAGGCGAGCCTGCCCATTGATGTTCAATTTCAATCACTCCAAATTTCTATTTGTGATCCACCATACACATATGATAATTCTCATAAATGGGTGGATGAATTGGAGAAATTTGATAAAAATAGTTAGTATATGTTGCACCATTTTAATGTTCACGAAAACCAGATTGCTCGATATCTTAATAGATTGGATCACCTCCTGTCATTCCTCGAATTATAGATGGTGTTGGTACATGGAACTCCTATGATAGATGGAATTAAAACTTCAATTTATGAGACAAAATGGGAGTCACCTTATTCAATACACAGAGTCTACTCCAATTGCATTATTCCCTTATCTCAATGCAAGGATATCCCAAAATAGCACCAACCAACTAAATGTCCCATAAAAATTATTTTTTGTGACCCTGTTATTCATAATGAATTATTCTAATCACGTGATGTTGAACTCTAGGAAGAAATATCATGATCACATGTCATTAAACTGAAGCACGAATCATTTTCATCGGATGATGTTAAACTACATGATATATTTTCTTGACTACGTGATCTTAAACATCGTGACGCATCATTAGGATCACATGATGACAAACAACAAGATGAATTGTACTAATGACATGATTTTAAACTAAATATCGCATCTACTAAATCACATGATGTTAAAAATTTGGATGTATCACCCTGATCACATGACGTTAAACTACGATATGCAACATACAAATCACATGTCATCAAACAATGAGGTGAATCTTCCCAACATTATGATGTTAAAATGATTAGCATTAGTGTTCATTTATGTATGGACAAAAAAGAAACATTATATCATCCTTAGTACATGATGTTAATATATGTGGGATTCATCATTTCAATCAATGATTTAGAACACACGAGCTAGATCTGTGTGGGAAAACGAGAAAAATTCCCACCCCTACATATGGTCCATACATATATAGACGATCTATCAGAAAGAACTACAGGTCGTTTGATTCCTACTAATGAAGGATACATAGAGAATCCTAAAGTGCTTGTGTTAGGCCAAAAAATTTCCCCCCATTTATAAGTGGATTTTCATACAATCCTTTGGCCTTAAGGACTCCAACCACATTAGGATTATGTTTTCACTCATGTGTAAAATTTTCATTCTGAGAGCTACAAGACCTTCATACCTACTGCATGAAATTAAACTAAATGGGTTCATGAGAACAAAGAATAGATTTTTTTTACTATTCCTATTGGATACGTACTGATTCCATGATGTTTCATCTTGGTCTAGCAACCTCAAAAAAATGACCCTCCTTGCATATGGTCTAGATTTATATAGGGAACTTTCAATCAAGACCTATATATGTCTGGATTCGCATTTGATGAGCTATGTAGTGACGTACATACCCTTTTTCATGGACCCAACGAAAAAATACATGAAATATAGACCCAGCTTCATACAAACAAAATCAATGTAGGGGGATTCATTAAAGGCCCTATCTACAAGGTCATTTCACAAAAATTCTCTCTCCCACTACATGAGTCATATCTATGAAAGAAATTGCTTTGAGAAGTATATGTGGCATGATTCTTATTATTGAAAGATACATAGTGATGCATAGATTCCACATCCTTATCCAACAACAATAAATTCAGTGTGCTTGTATTTTTTTTTCACCTCTATCTAGAAGATAAACCTTTTCCAGCCCTTGTTTCTCCCATAGAGTGCATCTCAGATGGGCTTAGGAGGTTCAGTAGGGGACTCCCCACATGGAAATGGAATATCAATACACATTACAGTTTCCATGGTCCTAGTAGTATGTTTATAAAAGTCAAAAAATCATCCTTATTACATGATGTTAAATTGAATGGGTTTTCATGAACTTTGTATAGCTTGATTTCATCCATCACATGATACGTAGTGACACCCTGATCATTTAATCTTGGTCTAAGTCACAATATTTATTCTTCACATTAGGTAAACTATTGTATTAACTTATAAAATTTAACATTATGGTACTTACGAAACTATATATGGCTTGATTCTTAGTGTGATGAGATATGTAGTGACTTTTAGGATATGTACCGTAGTCCCAACCATGGAGACATAATATCCCCATATCTTGTGTCCAAATATGAATCCACATTAAAAATATTAGGTTTGTGTTTCTTATTCAGGGACCCATCAAAGAAATAGATATAATCCCACTAAATATAATTCTTCTCTATATTGGAAATTTCAAACTTCATGTCGAGTAATAGTTTCAATGTTTCTTACACCACTAGACACATTCCTTCCATTTGTCAAAATCTATGCCCCAATAAATTTATGATTGTCACAACATTCTTATGTCCATTTGATTTGGAGGGCCACTATTATGAGGATTCCATTGTTTGACGATGCACAATATGCCCCATTTGGCTTTGTATATGTATCCCACAAAAAACCTACCAACCAGATGAAAATATAAACTCAAGAGAGGGGTTTCATATCTCTATATGCTTTAAATGTATTCCACACCCCATAAAATTTATCCTCATCCAATAATCCTAAGGATCATGGTTGACACTACCTTCCATCCCCATGCCCCGAGTATTTCCGAACAACTCGACCAGATTTGCCTCCACTTACACTTGGTATATATAAAATATTTTCCAGACCAGACTATAATAAACAGCATTTAGGTCATAATTATTGCATTACATTAAACTATATGGACGATGTCCTAGTCACCTGAAAGAAAAAAAACATGATATTTAGAACTATGGGTGGATTTATTCCTACCAACACATAGTACATAGTGACTCCTGAATGTTCCATCTTGTGTTCAGCCACAACAAAAATTTTAAATTCCACATCCATGTTCATGAGTTAGACATACTTGGGGAAACATCAAAGAACTATATTCAACATGATTCCTATTGTTGTAGGACACATAGTGACAACCAAAGCCACAACTCAAGTCCATCCACGAGGTAAAAAAGACTTCTCTTGTCCTGTGAATGGGTCAGTCCTGGATATAATGATTCCATAGAGAACAAAACAAATTCTACCATATTTCAATACATGATATATATCTTTATAGGAGATTCCAATATGAGACTTGCCTCATTTAAAAACTTGTAGTTAATGAAAAATGCCCCTTTCCCTATGCATGGGTCACACCTACATGAGAAACCATCCTGAGCAATGAATGGATTGATTATCATTTTTAAAAGATTCATAGTGATGTCTAGACGTCATGAATAAGACCCATCCATATATATAAAAAACAAAATAAAAACTCTATATGTCTCGTTCAGACCAAAATAAGGTGAAAGTGACTACCTATTCTCAGGAAATATTTACTTGAAATTCCCTTGTCATGTTGAGGAACTCCACTTTAACTATCCATAATCTACATCCAGAAAGGTTTATATACCCATAATAATCCTTTTTCTATAATAAATGGAGTAACAATGTCCATAGGGAATCTTTTCTTGACTATGAAAAATATCCTCGGTTGAATCTGTATAAGATTCCAACAAAAAAGATAGTTAACTATAGGAAAATTCATTCCCAGGATAGGATTTTTCTTCCTTCTAATGCCCCAAATGATGATTATATCCCACAAAACTCCAAATATTTAGAAACCCATCATATTTCAGTTTATAAACTTTCCCCCCTTCAGGCCTGAATATGATAGAACAATTCTGGTCAGATTATCATGAAAAGGTAAAATCATTTATCCATTGGTCAATGAAAATAATCCTACATTTTAAACCCTGAACTGTTTTTTCATAATAAATTAAACTTCCCCACCTATGACATAGCTATATGAAACTAAAATACACTATTAATTAACACTCCTTTAAAAAAATCCAAATTCTTATTGGAGTGGTTTCTCATTTTTATACAAATATGATATAGATGACCTCATCGTTTTTAGACATAATATCCTTGATAAGACATGAATTGTGGTCTTATTAAATCCTAATTTTCATAAATGACATGGCCATCATAAATGGATGGTTAGTTTCCTAATAGAACCTCTATTTTACAATGCATAATATTCCCCAGTTGTCTTTGCATAAGTCTCCTACCATAATGTTTTATCGACCAATGGAAAATTTATCCTCATAAAATTATTTTACTTCCTATGTATTCCCTATGAATATCATGTTTGAAACCATTCATATGGTTACTCATCATGTCATTTTTCCATATAATTTTTGGAATTGTGAAATGACCAACCCAGTCCATCCAAAATCCATGATTACTGTCTAAAAAATATTGGGACATACTTAGTCAATAAACCATACTGGGGAGCTCTCCCCATAAATCAATGGTAGAGATGTTTGACCTAGAAAATTAGTGACATTATTCTGATTTTTTAGGGTCTAAAATGGCCATGAGAATAGAAAAAAACTCTTTTGGGTGAAGTCCCTCCAAGGGAACCTTGTAAAAAATTGAGTATTAGGTTGCTAGACCTATGTTTTGCGCAGTTTAAGAAAAAAATTGAAGGGTCAAAAAATATTGTGGTAGAATGATTTTTTTGTTGAAAACCCAAAAAGGGTGGCCTCATAAAAATTTCTCTTATACTAGTTATGCTCCCACCAGATTTGACTAAGGAAAAATTAGGGTTATAACAAAAAAGATACAATGTTTGTGAGATTTTTCATGTAACCTAAGAAACAAATGAAACTATGTTCAATGATTCTCCCTTCTCATTCAAATATTAGAGAATTATATGATCATTTCAACCCATTTATCCATGGCAGTAATCAAAATTTCTGTCCACTGGGGTAATTATTTATTTATCTAGAAATATTTTCCATTTAATGTATATTTTAAATTTTGATTTGACAGATATAGTGGGAAAATATTAATGAGATGCATTGGGAGACAATAAAGTGTGAATTTATTTGTTTAATGGGAATTAAGGAGAATCCAAACCCTAGAGTCTCTCTAGGACTACTAAAAAATATTGAATGTGGAACAACCTGGAGGGTTACAATGAGGCTTGTCGTTATTTCACCATAATATTAATAATCTCTAGATGATAACTCTCAAGGTTCTATTCCAAAGAGGTCATTTTCCCACTATCTATGTCAGCTTATGAACATATTTTTCTAACAATGGCTATGAGGTCTCAAACTTTCTATTGGTCAGATTCAAAATTGTCTCGTATTGATGACATCTTTTCCTTTATCCTGGTTACATGAACCTCCCACTCCTATATCTCTTCGGGTTGTTTAGCCATTTAATCATAAGAACATTCCACTTTAGCTACTGAGTGGTATATCTCAATGGTTATATCCTCTAAGGCATAGGTTTCATGATGGTATAAGTTAAACTTAACAATCTCTTCTTCATGAGTAGCTAGGTATTATCGAGCAATCACAATTTCATATATAAGGATTTGTAATAGCCGATATTCAAATACTCCTAAGACTAAATTAATAAATGATTTATTAATGGTGTCCACCATATGATAAAACTCTACTAAGATGGTCTCTATGATGATGGGGTAGATTTTATACCTTTCTCATCTCCACATTTATTGATGTTTTCTAGAATAATTGCAACTTAAATTTTGTTCCTACCCTGCCAAAGGCATATAAACATGGATTACGGTTACAGAAGATAATATCAAACTAAATCATGACACCTAATTGGTAATTTTATTACCTCTCTGTTGGTGGTTTTATCTCATAAGATAAATGTTTGGGGTTGGCTACAATTTTGGAATTTCTTAGTGCTATTATGCTTGGTCCACCCTTAGTGAGATTTTCAAGAGCGTTAGTCAAGAGTATAGGGATCGAATCACTCCCTACAGAAAAAAGGCTTGCAGATGAGGCTCCATAAAAATTCATTTGGTAATTAAAAGATCATATTCACCTATTAGAAGTGTCATTATGTGGAAAAACATGTGAAATATTATAAGTAATCAACAGTTTATGCACATGTTGGTACTCCATCACGGTAGAAATCCACCCACTTCTGAGTATACTCCAATGATAAGTTAGTTGATGCTCCTTTGGGAGGGGAAATGATTTTCATTCTTGAAACCTCACATTTCACAATCAATCATAATTTGTGAAGAATCACTAGGTGATATTTCCCTATTGAACTAGAAAAGGGGAATGTAACTTACTAAAGGTATCCAAATTTCCTAGAAAAACTATAAGGGTGTAAGGATCCAAAACACTCATGCTATCTACCAATGTAGTTAAGATTCCATCTCAATGAACAATAATATAGAAATGTTTTTCTAAATATCCCCTTATATCATCCACCAATAATCAATTGGGATCATGGTAAGGTGAATAAATAAATCTATAAAAATCGCTCACCAGCTTGACCACACTATAGATACTGAGGGATTTGAGGTGAATGAAAACAATGTTGAGAAGGAAAGGATGAATGTCAGAGTGAGGAGTTTTTGTGGTATACATGTGTTTGTAGTAGTGATATTTTTCCACCATATATCCAAATATAAATTTAAATGCTCCATTGAGGAAATGCAGGGATCATCCTTTTTGAATTTGACCAGGGAATTAATAAATTTGATAAAGGGTGGGAATGACTATGTTGATTGGATGTCCCTATGCCAATGTGACCCCGTCATTACGGTGAATATTTTTACACTAGTATAAGAATCATGATATGGAAAAATCCATCCACTCCTTTATATGGAAATGAAACCCTCTAACTTGAGTACAGGAGATGCATTTGAATGGACCCTATAACACCACATGGTGTAAGGACCAACCTCATGGGTAAGATAGTATAAACCTGAGATCCATCAAGATTATTGAGCTATATTATTTGAGATATGATATAATTTCATACTTATACCTTTAACATGCATGAAAAAACTATAAAATTAGAAAATGGAATGAATGAGAGAGCATGGAAGGGTTGACCATGGAATATCTCTTATATGACCAACATATCTCTCTCCAATGGAGATACTAGCTCAATATTTTCCCAGGTATTATCAGCTGGTAGGATTTTTTCATATATATTACTAATTATCAGGATTACCCATAGCTAGTAGATATCACATAAACTAAACCATACATAACCATGTGGTAAGTAAATGGTGTTTGTGCTCGAACACCCGCAAATGAGCAGTTCAAAAAGTTTCTCTATCGGTGAAAGAATAAAAAATTAAGAAAATAAAACATCCATATATAAATTTACAACATCCAACTATTCAGGTAATTCTAATATGTTCTTGATGAACTTATAACACCTATTCCCATTCATTTGAGAAGCTCCCAACAAACCAAAAATACCATTTGAAGCTCCACCCTCTCTTGGGATCACCACACGAGTTGTTTAAAGTAGTTGGATAATTATTAATGATAGATATCATATATATATCATGGTTGTGTTAGTTTTTTTCCCAGAGTGAGTTTTTCTGAAAAATGTTATCCTCTCAACCTGAAGTAGACATGATTTTACTTGTAGCAAAAATATTTTCTTGAGCATGCCTCGGATACATCATAAACAAAGTAGTGGGATGGTTTTGGTCAACTGGTGGAAGAGGAACATGATCTTTTTGTCTGAAGTTACAAAGTAGTAATTAGTTATATTGAAGATAAGCTATAAATTCTGGTGGGAGATGGTTTTTTAAAATACCCTCTCGAGGGGTGATGCAATATCGAAGATCATCCGCAAAATTTCAATATATGGTCATTCTTATCCCATTCATGTTCCTATAAGTATATGAAAGATCCCTCATCCCAACAATGCATAATCCAAAGTACGAGAAATTAAGTTGAGGGTATGAAAAATAATGCATATTAAACCTAAGATACTATGGTACCTGTGTAATTAATTATACCATGAACCAGTTTTTCACGAATTCATTCATCTGTGAATCTCAAATATGTGAAGGCACAATTCCACAAAGAATTTTCCATAGAAGTTATGGTTTGTGGAATGCTTGAATCCATGATGTTTTCACATGGTATACATAGTTCAAAACATACTATTTGTGGCTAAGGTTTTCAGTTATCAGTTGATGAAACATAGTTTGCAGAAGAGATTAATGCAATGGAAATAGTTCATGAACACAATATGCGATAAAGAGAAAGTGAGAACACTGAGTTCACTAAGAAACTTGTTAAATGAAAAATGAGTAGGCCCACTATATGTAGTCATAGTCCCCACTTCTGGTCCCACTTTCATACCACAATCCACTTCAAAATAGGACCACCTTATACATCAGAATATTTTTTTCTTCATGTTGATCAGAACCCATTCCAATTAAGGTCATTTTTTTGGGTCATCAATATTCCAAAACAAAGAATAAGGGGATCCCTTAATTATGGGAATGGGTAGAAAGGAAATACAAAATAATATTGAAGGAAATGATTAATGTTGATATGAATTTCAAGCATAAATACCTTCAGATACTACTGCTTCACATAGAATTACAATAAATGCGGAAGTATAAATGAACTAAATAGTTTGTGCAAGAGATAAGATGATGTTGGTGACTGTACAATAAACCAAAGTCGATACCTGGAAGGATGAATTTATTTACACCCCCACAAATGTATATTCCCCATGAACTAAATATTTTGTGGGATACGGTGGTACTGTCAGTTTGTATAAATGAAACAAAGTCATTTGTGGGACTGAGGTAATGATTTACACTAATGAAAAAGACATCCCTTTCATGAATGATGTCCTCACATACTATTTTGTTCGCAGGCCAGGGCATCATTTGCGGGATCCTGTGGAAGAAGGAATGTGGTCCACCAGGGACAACCAATCAATATCAGACATGGTCCCTCCATTCTTCTACAAAAATGCCAGAAGGGGTAACATAAAAAAATTAGAAGCCATAACTAGAAGTTCAAAATGAGGAGCATCAATGTATGCCACCATGAAAACTGGTGCCATTAGAAAATTCCCAACATGTAGAACCGGCCACATAGAATTAAGGAGGACTTAATAAATCATATGTTGGTTTGTGAACCGGAAATTCCCTTGCGGAATCAAACCAATATTGTGTGAACTGATGGCCCCATTGTGTATAGGAATCCCTCTTAATCGAGTGTTATTTGAGTAGAATCCCGTATGACATAGAAAATAACAACATGGGAGGAACTCAACCCCATATAGGAAAACACTATGAATAAGGAAATCAACTCCATGTTTAAATATGTTACATGGGCCAAACCTGGTATGGAATAGCATAACATTATATAGGAAAAACCCAATTCCACATGAAAAAATGCTACATTTACCATACACTCACCCTCATAGATCTATTTTATGTTGAAGTAACCTTATCTCATATAAGAATGTGATACATGGGAAAAGTCATCCTAGGTTATTTTATACACCAACTCCCATCATTATCCACGGACATGTCATCAGTCAATGAATTTCCCCTTGTGAATAAGTCTACCAAAATTAGGCCAAGGAAACTTCCAAATCCACAAGACATATATGATAAGATCATTGGGCACATCAGTGTGTTCTTCAAAGATTACATTCCCAAGGTAAGAGGAGCTGAACTGATGACCCTAGAGATTGGTTGGACTGTCAGAATGACCTCGAGTTTACATTACATTAAGAATGGGGGTTCTAAACTTTGTATTATAATGTGAACCTCACCATCCTTGGATGTGAGGTTAGAGATCACAGTTTCCTTTCCCATTGACAAGGAATGATGTCACCCCCCTTAGAATCAATTTCAGGGAACTCCTCTAAAGGTAATCCTTTAGCCATTCTTATGGGAGGTATTAGCTTTTCTCCTCTTCAAATCCAACCAGTCCATAAATGGAGAGACTACTTAATGTGACTCTCCCAGATATAAAAATATATGAGTAAATGGGCACAATCAACACCCACTCCCGCTCCCTTTGGGTTTTAAAAACCCATCCACTAGTGGACTGAAAGGATGGCCAAATCATCAAATCTACTGCATCCTCTTGTTTCTCACATTTTGCATGAATCATTTGGGCTTACAGGTTAGTGGTGATTATGAAATATACATGATAACAAACCTTAAAAGTACCTCCCATAAGTTATAATCCCCAATAATGTCCCCTCAAATGGGCCATCTCCATATATGTAAGCCCAAACTAAAATCCAAAAAGGAAGCATCCATGGGTAATCATGTCCCTATTTAAATATAAATTTTCCATAGATGTAATCCCCAACTCAGGAAGAACTACATTGGATATGTAAAACAAATAACTTGGATATGTAGGAATCATCCCTATGGTCCCATCCAAATATCGCAAATACACCCTAATGTTATATAGTCCATATTCCTGGTAGGTTAATATCCATCCAGGAGACCACAACTCTTCTGGGCCCCTCAGGCAACCTAAACATAAGTCCCCCAACAACGTTGACCAGAAACCTTTTTCCAGGACAACCTTGTTGAATGAAGGTAAAATGCATGGTTGGGTCTTTTTCACATGACCTTAAAATGTCATGTTCCCTATTAAGTGGCACTGAACTACACATGTTTTCATTCCTCTAATAATGGTAGTCAGGAATCCCATATTATGAGTTATATATCGATATCAAAATGTCTTTGGTATCCATGGATAATAGAAAACTCTAGAGTTCCACGCCACATGGGTTAAACCCAACATCATCCAAAGAAATGACCAAAGAATCTCTGATATGTCAACAAAAGGGTACCATTGATATAAAACCTAAAATATATACAGATGATTCCAAAACCATGTGTAGTCCTGATGGATCATTCCTTAGGGTAATCTACATATTAATACATGGGAATGAACTAAGCATTCATAAAGATATCGTAAATCTATAAGAGTGTCCTGGAATAGGAAATAGTTCCCCTCAAAAGGGTGTGATGAGCCCGACTTCCCATCCCCTCGACCAATGTGAGTTCATAAGTGTTGTCATCCAAGTAACCCAACGAATTCTGACCTATGGAAAGTGGGTCAATGAATCATGGTTGTGAGATCCATTGGGTTTTTCTTGTAGTGATAACAAATCCATTAGAGAACTTTTAAATATGTTGTACCCGATGTTAATGATTTCACACCACTTCATCCCCTAGAATCAACCATGTTCGGTGAAAATGGTTCTTTATAGGAAGAATTATGTTCATCATGACATGAATTAATTAACTATGACACCTCCTTCAAATGATAAATGTGATATAATACAAAATACTCTTAATAACATTCTATTTCTAACCTGAAAACCATATTATTTGAAATCAATGACCCCTTCTCTTCTATGAAATGACCTGCACATTTATGTTAATCGTGTGAAATGTGAATCAGGGTTTTCTCTATCCTTGTGGCATAGAATGTTTTCCAAATTCATGGGGATATGGGCTCTAAAAAGTCCCCTAAAATACTCCAAACCCCTATGAATCCATTAAATAACATTACAAGGGACAACCTATGGAATTTGAACTAAACAATGTTATGTACCTTTAATAATTTTTTGGTCATTACCCAATTGTTTATAAAATCACATTATAGTTTTATAGTAGATCAGACTCCACTCAACAGATCATGGATCCGTGATTTTATATGTTTGGTGAGAAAAAAACCTACTTTATACTATTTATGTAGTGGATATTTTATATAACGAGGTACGAATAAAGGTTTAAAGAACTCTTCATATTATAATAACAATGTGACAAAATAGTATGAAGCTAACAGATATGAACTACTAGGATTTGAACAATTTATTGCAAGATATTTTTGATTAATAAATATTTAATATCTATAAAATTGTAATTAAGATGAATGTTCCAATATTATAGAGTTTTATTTTTTAGAAAAATGGAAAGTAGTACTAGTAAATCATTTTGATCTATACTAGAAAGTGAACACAACCTAACTACAAAAAATATATTTTTGTGGTATAGGAACTTGTGCATATAAATATAATATTGGTGGAAATTGTTTGTACTGAAGCCCTCGCTACCTTGTGATCCACCCCATGAAGTACGTAATGGTGATAACTATTTTTACATGATATACCTGGATGATGTATTTAATTTATACATAATTTTTTTCATCATTAATGTCTAGGGTGTTTTGAAATAAATATAATGACATCGTTGATCTATTCTCCTAGAAGATTTAAAAGAGAATGAAAAGTAATGAATTGATGATATTATCATTACATGAAACACACACATATATATATATTAAAATATTAAATTCATGTTATTTCACATACACTCAAGATGATAGAGTTAATTTATTGACGAATAGATTTTGGGTTCATATTGATTCAATATTTTTTAAGAAATCTCAATCCCTAATCATGATAAAAAAATTACAACAATTTTATTGAGAATTATAATAGAACATTATAGACAAACTGATTTAGTAACATTTTATAAATTTTATCCATGTTTATAATAGTATATATAATGATTATTATTTAGTTATTTTGGTGTAACATACTTTAAAAAGAGGAAATATCAATGAAGGTAAATCTCCAAATGAGGGTTCCAATTTCATAATAATAAACTATTATTGAAGAGGGATTATATATAAATGGAGTATATATTATTCCAATTTGGAAGGAAAAGTAATTGGAATATGAATTTCAATGAATCAAAGAACTTTTAACTAAAAATCCACAACATCATGTATCTTAAATATTTAACGTAATATTTATTTTTTAATAATTGGTTTTAAGATTCAATTTGTAACTCACAAAAATATATCCAAATATAGTTATCAAGTATATTTATAAATGAAGTGATAATTTATATATAAACAAAATACTCAAAGGGACATGAATAAATGTTTTTGACATTGAATATAATTTATATTTTTTAGATTATCCCTATTTTATCTCTGTCATCGTTAAGTAAATGGACCTCACAATCCCTCTTCTCCACTTGGTTCTTGCATGAAATACACCCAAAACACACCCCCACACCCAATGAGAATAAAAATTTACAAGGTTTTCCTCTCAATGTGAAAAGGATATTAAAATTTTTTATATGAGTTTTTCTATAATAACATGACACTCTTGTATCAACCTTTTACATTTTAGCTATAGTCTTCTGAATGTGTTTGAGTTTTCATCATTCAAAACATGGTTTAGTGAATCCCACAACTAGTTTCATCCAACATATTAAAATGATATATGTTTACATAACTAATGGAAATCCATTTACTAATTAAAAAAATTCCCATTTTGATGACCTCTCATTTTTTTCTATTTTCTTTCTTCTATAACATTTAATGTAGTATGAAAGAATACCCATCTCTTTACCTTTTATGAAAAGTATTATCTTTCACAGAAGTAAAGATATGTTTTCCCGTTCTTGATTTGAAAAAAAAATCATTCTATATGTGAAACTCAAAAAAGAAAATTCATTACTAAATTCATTTAATATTTTCTCTATACTATATTATTATTATTATTATTCGGTTAATAAAAAAAATACCATTGGAACTACCTTTACATTTTAATTTTACAAAAAGTCCATCTTCATGTTAGATGTTGTGTCAGATCCCCTGTATTCTTCTGGAAAAATATGTATTGGTCTGTAGAGTATCAAATCTCACTCATTTAATATGAATCAATCTTTGATAATAAATATTATATCATGAAACAAATATTTTTATGGTTACTTATTATTTTTTCATCATTCTTTCTCGCTTCATCAATTTTTTGTTCATTACAAACAATATGAATAATTAATTTGAATTACTATAGCTTTAGGTAATTCTAATTTTCTAGAATAATATTTTGTTTTCCTTAAGGAGATACATAAATAACATTTTTAAGAAACTCCTAAAATAATGGATCTATAATTCCCATTAAACCTCCTTCAAAACTACCATATAACTACTTACACCTTGGTATGAACAACATGCATTTAATCCAATAGAAGTATCATAACATACATCATACACAATTTTTATTGTTATTAATCTTTTAATTAATAAATATTTCTTGTATTTAAACTTTATATTGATATATGCATGCATGGTATGAATTTTGATCATTGCTTCTGCATCTGTTAGGAAGAATATTCACAAAAATGCTTATTTTTCTTCATTATTAATATTCCCTGAGTCATAATAATACTACTCATGATATATTATTCCATTAATTTAAATCTTATATATCATAGAATATTTTTAAATTTTATGAATATATTAATTTTAGAAATATATGTTTTCTACTAATGAGAAATATCTCCCAGGCTCATTATCTTATGTGTGATGCAATTTTATATGTATAACTCAAATATCATAGGTGTAGCTAAATTTTATTAAACATAGAAAATATATTATGGGATTCAAATATCTTATTCATAGCTAACGATATCATACTAAAGTCTATATGGATTTAATGGTTGTTGAATGTATCCTTGAGATATTTTGCCATCTTGGGTCATGGCTGGCCTTGTGTTCTCCATATATATTTTATGCACTCATAACAATTCGATTATAAAAATCACAGAACATGATATATGTATAATATGTGAGAGATATCTAATTTTCCTCTTTTAGGTCTCTTGATATCCATCATTATAATAGGATATAATATCCAATATCTTTTATCATAGAGACATATAAATGGTTATTAATAATTTAATTCTCCATGAAGCTCCAATATTCAAACTCTTTTTTTCTACAACATAAATGAATCTTCCAATATAAAAATGAAAGTAATAATTTTTTTATTTATGAAATGGTATGAAATGATAAACACCAATTATCAAAGATAATTAATAAAAATGACACTAATTAATATGAGCTTATTCTTCCTAATAAAATCTTGGTAACTATAACCAATATTCAAAGACCTCCTTATTAATTCAATTCCAATTACTTCAAAATTGACATCAATCATCATTGGATGATTTATATTCCTTGAAAACCATTGAAAAAATAAAACAAAAAAAAATTCAGTCAATAATATCATTTTTTATTTATTGTCAACAGACAATTCAAAATGATATGTCAATATATGTTCAATTCATTCTCCCACATCCAATATTTCAAACTATATCATCAGAAATTAATTTAGTTTTACCTCACCATTATTAATAATTAACATAATATACTAGAGGAAGTCTTATCAATTCATTCTCTGCAATGGTGTTATGACCCATTCCACTCTATTTTTTTACTTTTTCTATGTTCGAAGTAGACAAAAATTGGGATTGATTTTGTCATCCAAGGTATCCATTATAAAGAAAGAATATGATCTGAAAAATATCAGGACACTAATTACCTTTTTTAAAAACATTACAATTGCTTTTGGAAGATATAATTGATTAAGCCTAATTGAGATTAATATTTCCCAATAAATATCGTAACCAAATTATTTTTCTGACATTAATATATAGGGTAAAATCATTATAGTACAATAAGAATGAGATCTATGAATATATTGTGATCATTATTTATATTTTATCATTTATTTCATTGATGAAAATAAATTTCACTCCATTTATGTTTGGATTTAATTTTAATTACCAAGGATGGGGTAATATGGAAGACCTACCATTCCACTAAAACCATATCAACTACATTCCATTTTTTAGATTTTCATTAGTAATAATTCAAACAGATAATTCACTATTCTTCATCTATCTCCCCATCAAGGAGACTCAATGGGATCTCAATCATACTAAAATTAATTAATATTAGGATTCCATTTTCTTCCATGGGGGTAATGAATCATAATAGAATTCTTTAATTTCATTTCTATTTTTTGATATCTTCAATAACTTTACAAAGGATGGTATTCTAAAATACTTGTTCTTGTAAAACATATATTATCAATAAAGACGTAATTCTCATCATTTATTTATATAGTATTGATTTATATAACTCATTCTCAAGTTACCCCCTATGAATAATATTAAACTTCAATTAAAAACATTATATGCATAAATATAACATACAATTGTTATGGAAATAATATTAATAATTTTACTCCTCAATATATGCAACAATGTTGAGATATATTTATTAACTATTTTGATCCACTATTTACAGTGTTCATATTTCCCCATCATACATTAATATATAAGCTGGATATTAAAATCATATATCATTTCACATCCTCCTTTACATTTTTGGAGATTATTTCATTTTCATGTGGAACTTTTCCAAATAAATTTTTATTTTTCTTTATATATTCTTTATATGTTAGAAATATTGTTAAACAATACTTCACGTAATATCATTTCTTCTTATATCGCTCACACAATTTTTTTAAAAGGCTGTCATTTCTTTACATCCTCCCATAAAATTAAAAATCATCATGTGTAACATCATCTTCTTCTTTGGCATAAGATTTTTATTATGCCTCTTTCATCTTTTTAGTATTCTATAAATCCACTATCCATATAACCTGATGACCATTTGTTAAATTGAAATCTTTTTCTCTTCAACCACATGTTACATTATGATTTATTTTCTTCACATCATTTATTTTCAATTTTAAAATACATTTAAACTTATTGGAATTTATTTGGGAATTATTTTCCTTCTAAGTTGTGTCCATGAATAACAAAATCTTCATTTAAATATTTTTAGGGAAATAATTCTTTGTAACATTATTCTACTTTATTCCATTGGAAATATCATCTTCATTATTAAAATATTTTATTATTGTCTTCCAATTTTACATTGATACATGTTGAGATACAAATAAATCAATTCTATGATCACAACCATTACTAAGCCCATATATATATATATATATCAGTGTTTTTAAAATTGGTTTGAGGTAAAAGGATTCATGTTAATTAGTGGATGGTAGTTAATTTCTATATTTATCCCATTTTAAATAGTTTCACTCTTCACGTATTGGATTAATGGGCTGCAACAAAAATTAATTTCACAATTATTTATACCATTACACACCCAGTAATACCGCCACAAACCTTGATCGCATTTTATTCTCTATATACTTTCTTGAATTTCTAGAATTGTGAGGATTCTAGTTTTAGGTCTTCTCTACATTGGTTCAGGTTCTTTTAGAGAACCAAATTATATACTTCTTCTATCCACTAGGGACATTGTGTTATACATATAATAATTTATCTGTATTCATATTTTTATATATTGTTCGTTTAAACATTCATTATTTTTTGAATCATATTTCGTAAGTTTATTTTAATATGTTAGGGATGGTTCATTCTTCTTATAGGTTTATTTAGAATGATCATTAGATGACGTAATGAAATCATTTCCATATTGTAGAGGAATTTTTTAACTTGAAACCAATTCATAACAATATATGGAATCAAATTATTTCTTATTCAATTTTGAAGAATCAATATGTATCATCTCAAGGATCTACATATTTACATAAAATTGTACACATTCCTTATTTAGAGAATTATTTTTATCTCTAATAAATACCATTCTATATTCATATTCTTCCCTCATATTTTAAACTTTTTAATCTTTATTTCTAATTTTTATATAAGATTTTTTAATCACCATGATCTTGTAGAATTTATGTTTTTTTATTAAATTCATGTTATCAATTTTGTTTTTATAATTATATTTTTATTTTTGAAACTTATAAAAAAAATGTATTGGTGATTTCATTCTTATATAGAACGTCTTTGATATTTTAATTTCAATGCATAGATAATCTATATTTAAGCTATAATTTTACTACATAAATGGATCCAAACTATATAGAGATGATTTAGAAAGTCTTAAGCTTCTCTTTTGATTATTTTTAGGTATTTTTCAATTCTTCTCCAATAGGATATATTTCATCGTTCTTACTTTCAATAATTACTCATATTAATGAATATAATTTTTTTATAAAAAATAAAACATATCCCTTAATTCATAATATGATAAATGTGTTGACATATTATTACTTAGACCTGATTCTTACTATTGTGAATTTGTTCCTAAGAATGTATAATTACATCCTGATCACTTTAATAAATTAAACTGTTGAGGTAGTGAGAATTTAAATTACATTGGTGGTAGAATGAATCCCAATATTGTTTCCTTCCATGATATATCCATATTCCATTCCTTGATAACCTAAAAATATTTTAACTTGAAATGATGAATAACTCATTCTATCTATTTTTATATTTCTTTCTTAAATTATTTGAAATTTTTATAAGATTAAATTATGATTTTTAATGGGTGATATATCTCAAAAAACGACACTTCAATTTAAATTCAGAATGATACTAAAATCTTCCAAATAGAAAAACATAAAAGAACATCTAAACAACAATTATCCCTGCTATGAAACCAATTGAGGGGACCAGTTAAGGATAAAATCAAAACTAATATGGGGTTAATCAATGTTAGTAACTTTTCATCCAATTTATATTTTTTCAAATTATATTTTTATTTTACTTGAATCACTATTAGCTGAATGGTTCTCACATTCTCTCTTCTCTAATTCATTATTACATTTAATACACCCAAAACACACACACAAAGGGCACACCAATTTACAAGGTCCAACTCTAAATGAGAGATGGTGAGTACTTGGTGCCATATGGATTTCTCCACAATCACATGACCCACTAACTTCAACTTACAATATTTACACAATAATATCCTAATAGTGTATGATTTTGTTCCTAAAAATTCAATATGATTCATCATGCACAAATTTACATCCCCACTTTATAATGATAAATATTTGGGTAATAGCCAAATATCCCTTAACCAATTTAAATGTTTCATGTTATTGATGTACATAAATAATTATTAATTTCATATTTGAAACGTTTCATAGAATCATTCCAGAAACAATTTTTTATTCTCCTGTATTGAAAATGATTTTCATTTAGAAAAATAAATAATTTTTTCCACCTATTACTTAGGGGAAAGAATTTATTCATTTTTTGAAACTCTAAAATTCCTAGTCTTGAATTATTCTCTCAAATTATCCTTCCATTTACTTCTCCTAATTTTCTACATCTTTATTGCATAACACCATGAATAACATTGGTACTCTAACCGTTCTGTTCAAAATTGGCATAAATATCTTATTTATGTTATATTTTGAGTCATATGTTCTGTCTTATTCAAAAAAATTATATTTTGAATTGTATCATATCTCACATATTTTATGTATCTCTATCTATCTAAACCCAAAATATACAATGAAAGAAACTATCAAAATGTTTATTATTTTTCATTCTCATTTATTCTCATTTCAAAATTTTTGTATTCATTAGGAACTGCGTAAATTCATAATTTTAAATTAATGTGATATTATGAAATTCCAATTATTTTTTCATTTTATCATATGCTTAATTATGAAAATATAGGTTTCAAAAAACACATGAAATTTTGGATTTGAAATGAACTCTACACATTCTTCATAATATCCTCATAACCAAAATATGTTATGAATAAAATACATGAAATTATTATTATATAAATATCATAGTATCCTTCCCTCAGAAATCATAGAATTATTACACTTTATATTTAATTTTTCAACTAGTATTTAAAATATATATATATATATATATTCCTTAATGAAATACAGTGTGATCATTGATCCACAATTTACCATGTGAAATATAACTATAAATATTTCTTTATCCTTTTTATATGTTTTTCCTAAATCATAAAAACACTTCTTATAAATTTTTTCCATTAACTTATTAATTAATTAGAATAAACTAGTTTTAAATCATTGGAATAATCCAATCATGGAAATATCATTTTATTCCAATTTTAAATATCATTTATAATCATTATCTTATTCAATATTTAAATTTATTATGCAGAAATAAAATATTCTACATATAATTGAACATCCCAATTAACGAAAAATAACATATGGGATCAGACTATAGTACGCACAATAGTGATATCGTACAAATTAACAAATATTCTAATTTGTGGAAAATATCATATATAATCCAAAAAACTAAATAACCTCACATTTTATCATAAAGTGAGGCAAAAAAAATTAAATTTATTCATTCATGCTTTTGATTCATTCATTTAATCATGTTTTGATAAATTATAACAAGAATGATAATAAGGAAGTTATCATCTTCTTTAGATATTCAATATGTTCCAACATATATTATTTTCACTCATTAATGATATCATTGTGATCATATATTACCACTCAATGATTATATATACATCAATAGAAGAACATTGAACTAGAATAGATTTATTTTAATGCATCAGTGAAGCGTGGGGAATACAACTGAGTACACATATCAATTTTTATCCTGATAGACACATCAATTTAGTGATGTATAGTACCATATTTTGGTGAGAACCACAAAAAAGTATATCATGCACTTACACATAATTCATAATCCCAGACTTGTTATTTTAAATATAACAAAGTCCATTCGATCAAATACCCTCTAATAGTCCATAATTCTTACCCACATGATTTTTCAAGAACCATTAATCTACCAATCCATGATCTTATATAGCCGTGTTGAATCAAACAAGGTATTCCACTTCTATACACAACTAGCAACAACACTCGATATTTTATGTCCTTTAATCCTGGACAAAAATCTCCTTGAGATAGCATGGATGTTAGGGTCTTTGCTAAGATTGAGTTGGCCATATATTTCATTATAGAAACATAATAATTCTTTTTAAAAATCACAATATATTATACTAGTCTAGTATTTAAAACACCATGAATTATCTCCATTTATAGATCTTCTTCTTCAACATTTTTATAGGATAGAATATATAATGCCCTCATCATAGTGAAATTATATTAGTCATGTTAAATTCAAATATCCATGGACCTCTAGTCACCAAACACCGTTTTCCAATAACCTAAATGAATCTTATTGTTTATAAAACAATGAAATAGTATTTTCACATAAGATATTGAAAAATCATGGGTTCTACAACCAATATTCCATGTTCATCATCAAACAAAAATTATCCTTCCTTCTATATCGAAATCAACCTTCATTAAACGATTATTATTAATTTGAAACCAATCAAAATAAATAGAATACACACAATTAGGGATCAGTGAAGTGGATTTCTAGGATACTAATGGCACATGAGTCCTACAACAGCTTTAGAAAAGCATAACTTCACATTACTATGTGAAATGATTTTTTGTATTTGAATAAAAATATTCTGTATTGTGTTCAACTAAAAAATTATCTCAATGTCGAGTATAGACACAATATGATCTTATTTAATGTTTGAAATAATTTTTTATGTTATATAATACTTGAATTTAGAGTATAAGATAAAAATATACAATTTTACAAAAAAATAAAAAATGGTTGAGTATAACCTATAGAAAAAATTCAGAGATATACCAAATAATTGTCAGATTTATGAAGTAAACAAACTTAATTCACTATAATTTTGAGGTTCTGTTCAAATGAATATAAATTTGGATATGAGGCTTCAACTACTAATATGAGGATTTAAATTTTTTTATGGATGTTTAAGAATTTTTATTGATTATACAACAAGGGGAAGTTAGGTATTCATGATTTTATGGTGTTTTGAGTTAACTAAATGTATCTAGTGGGATTGAGGATTTTTATAGAGTATCGATAGTGACTATTGTGAATTAACGGGGGATCAAAAATGTTTTAGGTTGGTGAAATAAAAGGGCTAGTTATATATAGGGGTGGGACCACCTAATTATATGAGATATATATTATTTTTACTTGAAACATGAGTTCTTGTTCTATGTGATCCATTTGAATAATAACTCACTCAATATAATATTTTTACTTATGAATATATATGATATTTAAAGTGTTATCCCATGGATATGGGATTAAAATCCAAACCATTTAAGACCGAACTATTGATAAAATTTCCATTCTTTTATTTCGTGTTTTCATTATTCTATTGTCATATTTTAGACAGAATTCTATGTGGATATTTTGGGTTCTTACTATGTTTCTCTATTCTAGATCATTATGTTAGGGAGTTGTGGAATTCCACAATGTGTGAATTTTAATGGTGCTCATATTTTGGGTGAATAATGATTTTTAATCCAATGGTTCAATTCTGGGGAATTCATTATTCACATTATTCGTATCATAACATTTGATACCAAATAATGGTGTATTGAAAAGGTTTACCTTAATAATATTTATATATCTATATTTAATTTATTCCTTGATTTTTTTTTATTATTTATGAATTACAATATCAGATTAATGGAATTGTATAATGGAAATATAAGGGTAAATTTGTTTTATGGAAGAGAATATGGATTCTGGAGGATGTGTATGAAATATTATCTCATCCAAAAGGACTTCGATATTCTAGTAATTTGAGTCTAGATATATGAGACCGAGAAAGTTGAATGTGGGGAGATGGATTATAAAAGACTATGATTGTTGAGTATATCATTGAAATTAAATTCTCATTTCAAAATCTATTAAAATTAAATAACATTACAACTTTTGTTTCCCTAATATAGAATAATGACAAATGAAAAATTGCAAACAAGGTGTCTATGTTTTGTAGGATTTTTTAAGAACCCGGTTCTTCTTTGAGATATAGATCCCTTACATTCCATCAATTCTTAGTTTAATTAATTAAATATGACCTAATGTGAAATACATTTTAGGTTATAGTGGTTTTAGGGATGTATGGGGCTTGTTCTGAGACTAAAAACCATGTTTAGGGTGAGAATTTCCTAGTGCACGATTAGATCAAACTGTGTGTGCCAGGTTGTATGGTCTGATAAAACTTGTGAAGGAATGAGAAGAGAGTAGGAGGAGGCCACATGGTTAGTGAAAACTATGAAATTTGGGATACAAGGTTGTGTAGCAATGTCTAAAATTTTGATAGTGGATTTTGGCATGGTTTGTGCTCAATTAGTAAAACCATGCAGACTAACCTTGTGGATGCCCCTTGCATATAGGTAATAGTGTGTGGTTGGTGCAGGGTTTTATAAACCTTGTGCTCAATCCATATGACCAAATTTAATTTTTGTATTTCATATTTTAAATCAAATTTTATTCTATTTGACCTAAAATTATATCTTATTCATCCTAAACAAAAACAACATGTTTTGGAAGGATCCATTGAAGCATAATCTTATAATTAAGGTTCTATATTCCTCAGAAATAAGATTCAATCAATAATTATCTCATTGGATCCACCCCAGTGAGTTCCCATTCAATTTTATCCATTATTTATCCTTACAGATATCAGGTGCACTATTTAGGTTCAAGAAAATTTTCCATATTGTTTTGTTCTTCTTCTGCTCCTCGATTTTCTCCTTATCTGAGAAAAATTAAGAGTTGATACTGAATGATATATCAACTAAAAACCTAATATATGTTGTATCATGCCTCTCTTTAATATTTGAGATGTTTATATATGTTGTTGTGTCACACACCCAATTTACAGACATCATCTTGAAATGAAATTAAGACTTTGAATTAATAGTCATGTCCCCAATAATTAAATAGACATGTTAATGTTGGGATGTAGGATAAGGACATTGAAATGGAACCACCTGATGAGTGTGTTGATTAATTGAACTAGGCCCCCATGGGTGGATTTTGGAACATGGATTCCTTTTTGGTCTTTCTTTCCTCTCCTTGGGTTTTAAATTGATTTATAGAATTGTAATTACATAGATAAAGAGTGGGGAATAGATTCTATGACCCTAGATACATTCCATGAAATGGATTTTAAATCTTGAGTTGTCTCTTAATAGGAAATACCCTTATGATTAATTGGAGGAAATCCTTCTAAGCATAGCCCTTATAATGCAATTTTGTTGATTAAAAATGAATTTCAAATTGAATTGATATTCCCATGTGACATAGATAGAGACCATGACATGTAATAGTTTATCTATGATTGAGAATCTTGTTATCAATATTTCATCGCATGCTTATTTAGAATCAAAGACTTATTATTATGGCCCATTCATGAGATAGCTTTTTAGAATTTTTTGAGTTGTATGGTTCTTGGTTTTCACCTTGGAATTTTAAATGAAATTGATTAAATGATATTGTTGAATGATAATGAGTAGACCTTGAGTGGCACATGAATTCAAATGATGAATTTTTTGGAAATACCTGAATGGCCTTGACCTTTCATATTTTTTAGTGACACTTGATCTCCTGATATGGCCTTTGAAGGATGTACTCAACGTGGTTGATTTTGATATACAAATTTGTATCGCCCTAGAATTTTCCATGTATTTTTTTAATTATATGTGAATATTAAGTGTTTATTAAAATTTGTAGCTTGTGATTTCAAGGCCCGGTGTAGCCGAAATGAATTTTTGAACATTTTTTAGGTACGTTCAGTAAAAGTGAGTGCGGGTTTTTGTAACCACTGAAACAGTGCTCGAAATTGAAATATGAGGACACCGTTGAGCTCGTAGTGCCGATATTCACTTAAGGAGACCTTCACATTGACCACAGTAGGTCGAGGGTGGAAATTAGTCTCCAAACATTTTTTGAGAGAAATGAAAAGAAAAATTCTTTATTTTGTTTTTGAAATTGAATCCTCCCATTTTGAATTTAGTGGTGGGGACAACACGAACTCTCTACTTTAATGGGTGGAGACCCTTGTAATTCCCACTAGTTAATGTGCCAACTCCAATTTATTTAATGTGCCACCATTAATGTGACATTTTTAATTGAATTAACTCAATTATAGTTGGCTCCTCACTTCATTGTTGGGAGTTTTAGGAAAAAGATATCTTTAGAGAACCGTTGGGGAAATATTCTCTAACGAATATCAACTCTTCATATCAATAATGTTGACTTTGTAGCGTAGTTCAGAAGTGTGTAGTAGAAGCGAAAAACATCGGCGCCCCTTCATCGACTTAATCTCCTTCCTCACGACACCTCCAACGAACGTCAACGTAGGGGTTTTAATTTGAATTATGATTAAATATATATGTTGATTCTTCATATTCTTGATTCACAAGAACGATGGAAAATCAAACTTGGCTATCATACCACACTTATACCTTGACACCATTTATTTCATTCTTTGTACGTTTTTCGTGCGTTCTTCGATGTAAAAATAATCAATAACGTTGAAAACACAATGTCTCATTGAGTGCGACATATGGACGTGGAGATCACGACTTGAGGATTGTGAATATGAAAACACCAAAATTTTAGGCTTGGAATGAAGCTGTGATGGATTGTAGAAGAAGGCGGCGGCTGGCCATGTGGAAGTAGGGCCTCATGCGTCTGCACCCCCGGATAAGGAGGCCACGGTCCGTCGGCCATGGCAGAGCAGGGTGGTGGGTGGCATCCGGCCGACCGCATGGGGGAGCAGCGGACTACATCTGCACCGCCAGAGCAGGAGGTCGCGGCCGCTCGGCCGTAGTGGAGGAATAAGGGTGGCCGACACCCGACCGACCATAGGTGGATAGTGGCACATGTCCACACCACTAGGAGGAGCACCGACCAGAGCACCGGCCAGCCGTAGCGGATCAGTGGGACCCACTCAGGTCCTGCGGGTGACATGAAAGTGCCTAAATGTTCTTCCCATTGCTGTTCTAAATTGAAGGGGGGCCACTCCCACATTGGAACCAGCTCGGGTGGACCACGCTGCCAGCATGCCGGGCCATACCCGAATTGGGTTGGCTCAGGTCGGACCGGACCCGGGCCCATTCGGACTCAAATATGCCTTTTTGGCCATAACATGAGAATCCGGCGTTCTTTTGATGAAGCGTTTACAGGACTAGAATCTATGGACCAAGACGGTCTTTTTGGTATACCCCATTTGTTTTTTGGATAATGTTGTAGTACATGTAGGTTGGATCGAACCCCAAAATCCAACGAGGCCCTCTGAGCAGAAACACTCATAACTTACCGATCGGGTGTCCGTTTTATGTGCCATCTATTGTGTTGGGTCCCTTAAGAAGTTATGAAACTTAGGGTTACTCCTTTTTAGAGCTTAGTGAAAGTTGAGGTATGACCGATATCTCAAGGGACATATTCTACGGAACTTGAGCGCACTAGGTGTGAGTAATCAAGTTGCTGGCAGTGAGGCAGAGGTTGGAGACAGATAATACGGAGGTTAGTTACAAATCGACTATGGGTGGGTAAGATCCCATGTGAGTCATTGCGAGGGTCAGTACCTATAGATCTTGTGTGGTTCTGCACTCAGTGACCCTGTTTGGGTCAACGCATACCGATCCTATGGGGGTTAGAACCTGTGTGGGTCAGCGCCCAGCGATCCTATGTCAGTTAGCACATAACGATCCTTTGCAGGTTCGTTTCTATATGGGTCAGCACTTATTAATCCTTTGTGGGTTAGCACAAACCGATCTTGCGTGGATCAGATCCTTTGTGGGTCATTGTGGGGGTTATTACCTATCAATATTGTGTGTGTTAGACTCTGTATAATCAGTAGCGGTGCCTCTTGACAGAATAAGATGATCTGGCTTCGCGACTGATCATCTATACTTTTATACTTCACTTATAACCAATGGGCGATGTCCTTAACATTGTGGCAGTTATATCTTTGTGGTGTACATGTGTGGTACTTATATTTTTGTGGTGTACCTGTGTGGTACTGATATCTTCATGGTGTTACTTGTGTGGTACTTGTACCTTCATGGTGTTACCTTTGTGTTACTTATACCTTCATGGTGTTACCTTTGTATATCTTGATAACTTAGTTATATGTATGAGCATATACCTAATTAGTGTTGATGACTATTGCATCATGCTTTGTGGTTTTTCCTTTGTGGAACTCTTGGAGACCGACAAGGGTCTGAGGGTCCCTACTGAGTATCGTTATACTCACCCCTACATGGGCTACACCAGCAGCTTACTGTGTCATGTGTAGACGAGGGACAACACTGACCAAGGATGAGGGTACTAGGTCTGAAGGATTCTCATGGGAGGACCTTAGACGAGACGATCTGTGGAGACGACCGTTCTTGAGCTGTACCTACCCTTTAGGTAGGATCTTTGGTGGGTGTTCAGAGAAGCTATTTTCAGTTTTACTTATACATATAGTTTTACTTGTACTTTATAGTTGAGATTATATTTTGGCACCTTTACTTACTGTACACACCATGTTAACTATATAGATTAACGTGTTCTTGTTTCTTACTGTGTGCATGGTATGCGTGAGTTTACAGTTTAGAGGCAATGCCTTCCCATTTTAGGGAATAATCCTTTTGGTGCATGTCACCAGCCCCTAGACTATGGAAGGAAATCATGGGGTAGTCACAACATGGGCCCTGAGGGATGGTTCATGACAAATTGGTATCAGAGGAGTTAGGTTCTACCAAATAACTAAGACACTAATCTTTTCTATGGGGAGAAATAGTGTTAATTTTTTTGAATGTGGTTATTGGTTTGGAGAATCCAGTGTTGGTGCGGTGGCCGACATATCCATACACCAGGACCCTGCCATCTGATTTCTAACTCAGTGCATGAAAACACTTATTTCATAAGTGTTTTTGAAAAGTTTTCTTCGTGATATCATTGAGTCAGCTCACCAGGTATAACGTAATGACTGTGGCACAAATATTTCTTATCAGGATTCTAGCACATATATAGCTAGCCAGCGTGTAGTTAGAGTACGTGATGATAGGACACCGAGTGGTGAGGCTTCAGTGTAGGGCCCCCTTACGGCAGTTGTAACATTGGGTGGTGTACCAGCTGCACCTCTACCTGTTGGGTAGTGGATTCCACTAGCCCCGTCAGCAGACGGTGCATGCCTCATGAGCGCATTGCATGAGTTCTAGTGCCAGAGGCCACCGACATTTTGGGGCGAGACAAATCCACAGGCGGCTGAGGACCGTCTACATTCCGTGGTTAGAGTTTTTCGAATGGTAGGGACACAAACTGATCTCATGGTGATCCTTATTGCCAGCCTTCTTCGAGAATCAACGGAAAGATGGTAAAGCATGATTCTCCAGGTTCACAATGAAGTGACTCTCATCTGGGTGGACTTCTATAGCCTTTTCAAGGTAGAGTTTTTCCTAGTGGCCCTACAGTCAGTGCGTATATAGGAGCTTCTCCACTTGCAGCAGGGTAGCATGACTGTGTCTCAGTATTCAGCGTTGTTCACCGACCTCTCGCGCTACTCCACTGATATGGTGCATGGCCCTTTCTTCAAGTATCAGAACATCGATCATGGGCTTATATGGGAGATTAGAGCTTCAATGGTTTCTCTTAGAATCCCGATGTAGGCAAGAGTGTTATAGTAATACTCTTAGTGGATAGCTTCCTTGCTGAGCATTCACCGGCATCGAGACCCACCACCAGACAACACGTAACAGAGTCATCGGGAGCTGGTACCAGACATATGATATAGAGGTCCAAGAGGACCACACCTACTGGTGAAAAACTGCAGGATACAGGGTCAGTTATGCGGTGATATCGAGATAGAGTAGGACCAGTGAGGAACGAGCAATGTTATTCGTGCGGCGAGATGGGTTGCATGGCTCACGACTGCACGAATCTCTCTATAGACAACCTACATTTGGTCGAAGGACTGCCTGGGAAGAGGTAAATATTCTAATGAGGATGACCGTAGGCAGGAGGTGGATGTCGCAGAGGAGCAGGCCATGCACCAGGCGGTGGGTGGTGATTTGAGGTTATATCACCCGCACCTCCAGGTGGTCAACCCTGACCACAGGGAACAGGTGGAAAGGGATGAGCTCATCTCCAGGAAGGTGAGGACTACATCCATGGAACTCTAGAGATGATACAAGGAACAATATGTGTCTACTCCACCTTAGCCACAGTACTTATAGACACAGGTGACAACCACTCTTCCATTGCCATGACCCTTATTCGGAGCTCAGAGATACGAGTGGAGCCGTTGGCTCGAACTTTATGGCTAGAGACTCTGATATGAGTATATTCAAATATTACTCACTGGTGCTGGAAGTGTGAGATTACTATAGGAGGTGAGAGTTTTGGCTGAGATCTTCTAGTAGCGGCGTCGAGGCCTTATGATGCCATCATGGGTATGGATTGGTTATCCATAGTCTATGCTCATATTGATTGTATTAAGTGAAAATTGTGGTGTGTCCACACGTATGGGACCATGTTTTCCTTCACTGGGTAGAAGGGAACCTTTGTAGTGCAGGATGGACTTAATTAGAAGAGGGTGTAGTCGATCACACATTAGTTAGCTTGCCTTTCCCTCAGAGCGGTTAATGTTGAGAGTATGAGATATAAGATAGTGGTGGACCAGTACATTGATGTTTTTCATGATGAAATTTTGGGTATACCTTTTCACAGATAGGTGGAATTTTACAATGACTTGTACCCCAAGATGACACTAATATCTACTCCAGCATATCGAATGTCTCCCGCGGAGCTTCGGGAACTGCAGGTACATCCGTAGGACTTGTAGGGAATGGAATTTATTAGGCCCTGTGTTTCTCCTTGGGTAGCCCCAATTTTTTTCATCAAGATGGCATATGGGAGTTTAAGACTCTATGTGGACTATCGGCACCTAAACCATGTGACCGTGAAGAAGAAGTACACACTACCGAGGATTAACGATCATTTTGATGAGCTTAAGATATCACAATGGTTTCTAAAGATAGACCTCATATTAGGCTATCACCAGCTCAGGGTATGAGTCGAGGATGTGCAGAAGACAACCTTTAGATGTCAGTATGGTCATTATGAGTTCTTGATTATGCCATTCGGTGTGACCAACTCCCCTGCAGTGTTCATGGGACTCATGAACCGGATCCACCAGGCATACCTCGATCCCTTTGTAGTAGTGCTCATTAATGACATCCTGATTTACCATGTGATGGAGGAAGAACATACCTATCATCTATAGACAGTTCTAGATACACTCAGAGAGAACCATCTTAATGGTAAGATCTCTAAGTTAAAGTTATGGTTCTTAGAGGTCCACATTTAGGGGCACGTCATCTCGAAGGATGAAGTTGTGGTGGATCCTGTGATGACTGAGGTTGCACTATCTTGGGATCCACCTAAGAGTGTGATGGAAGTGCAGAGTTTCCTGGGTTTTTTCGGTTATAATTGATGGTTTGTGGCTTCTTTTCCAAAGTTTTGGCACCATTATGAGGGTTGAAGAACAAGGGGTAACCCTTTGTGTGGTTGGAGAGATGCCAGCAAAGTTTCTAGGAGTTAAGGCAGAGACTGATTAGTGCCCCCATATTGATACTACTTAAGGATGGTTTTGGGTATGTAATATACTGCGACGCATCAGGGACCGTACTTGGATGTGTCATGATGCTGTAGCGAGCAGTGATCGTGTATAGTTCTCGATAGCTGAGACAACATGAGATGAACTACGCTACCCAGGACATGGATTTAGCTGCAGTGGTCATATCCTTGAATATTTGGCGACATTACTTGATGGGTGAACGTTTTACAGTCTACTCTAATCACATGTGTCTCATTTATAAATTCTCTCAGAAGGACCTGGACCTGAAATAGAGGCGTTAGATTGAGTTCCTCCAAGACTATGACTTCGAGAGAGTCTATACTCTTAGTAAGGGAAATGTAGTAGTAGATGCACTCAGAAGTAGATCTGGTATACAGTTTCTGAGTGAGGTGATAGAGCAGCTAGACGCTTTGTAGATATCCTAAGTGGATCAAGATAGAGTAGCTTATCTTCAGTCTCTGACAGTCACTCCCCCAGTCCTTAATTAATTTAGGGAGGCATAGCCTAGGGACACTGACTACAAGGCTTGATGTTCTCATATATCCACAGGACAGGCACATGATGGACTTTCTGAAGGTGGGGAGAATATCATCCTCTTCGGAGGGCATAGTATGGTACCTGTGGTGTAATGGAAGGATGTATTGGGGGAGTTCCATACATCCCCTCTAGTGGTACATGCAGGAGTGGTGAAAATGTTACTGGACCTTTTGTGTCAACACTGGTAGTCAGGAATGAAGAAAGTAGTAGAAAAGTTTGTTTATTGGTGCGTCACTTGTCAGCAAGTGAAGGTCGAGCATCAGGTTTCAGCAGGCTTAGTTCATCCACTAGAGGTTCCAGAGTGGAAGTGGGATGGAATTTTCCTGGACATCATGATAGGACATCAATACACGTCCAAGGGGCATGATTCCATCTGGGTTATCATTAACCGACTCACCACGTTGGCCCACTTCCTACCTATAAGAAAGCAGGGATTAGTTGAGAGGTTGGGATTCCCCTACATGCAAGATATTATACGGATTCATGGAGTGCCATCTATGATTGTCTCTAATTATGAAGCACATTTTACTTCCTGGCTATGGAAGTGGTTGTAGGAAGCATTTGGGACACAGCTCTGGTTGAGCACCGCCATCTATCATCAAATGGATGGTCAGGCAGAGTGGACCATATAGACCCTTTAGGACATAATGCATGGTTGCATCCTAGGTTTCGGCCACAGTTGAGAGGATCACTTGCCTTTGATGGATTTCACGTACAACAACCGATATCACTCCACTATCAGAATGGAAAAATTTGAGGTGTTTTATAGATGACCTTTCAGATCACCTTTGTGATGGAATGACCCAAGGGATTCAGTAGTCATGGGACTGGAGATGGTACGAGCTACCACAAAGGAGGTGCATATCTTCTAGGAGAAGATAAAGACTATAAAGAGGAAACTGTAGTCTTATGCTGATAAAATATAGATATCTCTGGAGTTCGAGGATGGAGACCATGTATTTCTATGGGTCTCATATCGAAGAGGTTTGCAGAGATTTGGCCAGGGCAACAAGTTATCTCCAAGATTCATCGGACCATTTAAAGTCCTCAATAGAGTTAGCGAGGTGGCTTACCTCTTAGCTCTTCAATCTCACCTGCACCGGGTGCTTGACGTTTTCCACGTATCCCAAATGAAAAAATATGCACATGATCTTTCATACATCACTGACTGGGGCGAGCTGGAAATCTATGATGGGGTGGCGTTTTTGAAGGTTCTAGTGAGATTGAGGATCGACAGCAGTGGGTCCTTTGTGGGCGGTCGATACCTCTGGTGCGTGTTCCGTGGCAGCACGAGAACATTTAGGGGAGCACATGGGAGTGGGAGGATTATATTCATGCTCAATACCCCCACTTGTTTTCCTAGATTGTGGTGTGGCTTTTGAAGAAGCAAATCCCTAAACTAGGGAGAATATAAAGACCTGAAATTTTCTATGTAATTTTTTTATTATATGGGAATATTACAAGTCCGCGAAAATTTATTTCGCATGATTCCGAGACCCAGTGTGACCAGAATGAATTTATGAACTTTTTTAGGTACGTTCAGAAAATGCGCATAAAGGTTTTTGAAACTTTTGAACCGGTTCTTTGAATTAAAACTTGAGGACAATGTCGAGCTCACAACAAAGGTATTCGCAAAAGGATATCTTCACCTCGACCGCAGTTGGTCGAGGGTTGAAATTAGTTTCCATATTTTTTAGGGGGGAAAATAAAATAAACATGCATTATTTTATTTTTGAAATTAAAACAACCCATTTTGAATTTAGTGGTGGGGACCACCCAAACACTCTTTTTTAATGGGAGGTGACCCTTGAAATTCCCGTAGCTAATGTGCCAACTCCAATTTATTTAATGTTCCAACATTAATGTGACAACTTTAATTGAGTTAACTCAATTGATGTTGGATCCTCACATTTTTTTTGGGAATAATTGTCAATGGAGAGCTTGAGAGAACCATTGGAGAAATATTCTCCAATTAAGAACAACTCTTTGGATCAAGAACGTTGACATTGGAGCGTGGTTCGGAAGGGAGTTGTGGAAGCGATGAAGGCCGGTGCCCCTTCATCGACTTCATCTCCTTCCCCATGACACCTCCAAAAAACATCAAGGTAGGGGTTTTAATTTGATGTATGATTAAATCAATATGTTGATTCTTCAAAAAAAATTTTCACAGTGATGATGGCCAAACAAACATGGCCATCGTACCACACATATACCTTGACCCCTTTTCTTTCATTCTTTGCGTGTTCTTTGTGTGTTCATTGATTCCAAATAATTATTAACACTGAAAAAAATTTCTCGTTGAGCATGACATATAGACATGGATATCACGACCTGAGGATCGTGAATTTTTCAATGTCATAATTTTCGGTCTTGGAACGAAGCTGCGATGGATTGTAGAAGAAGGTGGTGGCAGGTACCCAGCTGGCTGCATAGAATGAGGGTGGCATGTATCCATTCCACAGAAAGAGGAGTCTGTGGCCCATTATCCAAATTGAAGCAGGGTGGCGGCCGACATCCGACCGACTACGTGGTATAGCGGCATCGTGCGCCTGCGCCAGTAGAGCAGGAGGTCACGAATGTTTGGCCGCATCGGAGGCCGGAGGTCTGTCGGCATCCGGCTGACCATAGGTGGATAGTGGTGCTCATACACACCACTGGGAGGAGAACCGGCCAGAGCACCGACTGGTCATAGCCGATCAACATGACCTAATTGGTTCCTGCGAGGGACATGGCAGTGCCAAAAGGCACTTCCCTTTTCTGTTCTGAACGGAAGGGATGCTGCTTCCCATTCGACACCAGCTTGGGCGGACCGCATTGCCCAGCGGCCCATGCTGGGCCGTCCCCTTTTCAGGATAGGCCAGACCCAAATCAGGTCAGGTCGACCTGAACAGGTTCTGGTTGGGTTGGACTAGACCCGTGCCCATTTGGACCCATATACGCCTTTTTGGCATTAACATGAGAACCATATTGACGGACCATCTATGGATTCAAAATACTTGGAATGAGATGGTTCTTTTGGTATAATCCACTTTAGTTTTGTATAAATTTAGAGTACGGACGGTTTGGATCAAACCTCAAATCTAACCGGGCCCTCAGAGCAGAAATGCCAATAACTTAAAGACTGTGCATCCATTTAATGCGCCTTGTGTTGCGTTGGGTCCCTTAGGATGTGACAGACATTTGGGTTACTTCTTGGTGAAGTTTAGTGGTTATTGATGAATGAACGATATCTCGAGTGACATATTTTATAGAACTCGAGTGCACTGTGTGCGAGGAATCTAGTGGCTGGGAGTGGGGCAGAGGTTAGAGGCAGATAATACGGAGGTTAGATACCTATAGACTCTGGGTGTGTCGGATACTATGTGAGTCATTGCTGGGGTTATTACCTATAGATCCTGTGTGGGTCAGCACTCAGCAATCTTATGTGGGTCAGCGCATACCGATCCTGTGTGGGTCGGTACTCAGCGATCATGTGTGGGTCACCGCATACCGAACCTGTGTGGGTCAGATCCTGTGTGGGTTATTGCTTAGCGATCCTATCTGGGTCAGTGCATACTGATCATGTGTGGGTCAGATCCTATGTGGGGTATTGTGGTGCTTAGTACCTATCAATCCTATGTGGTCCAGACTCTGTATAATCAGCAGTAGTTCCTCTTGATAGAATAAGATTATCTAGCATTGCGACTGATCATCTGTACTTCTATACATCACTTATACCGGGTGAGATGAGTCTTTAACATTATGGTACTTATATCTTCGTGGTGTACCTGTGTGGTACTTATATATTCATGGTGTAAATGTGTGGTACTAATATCTTCGTGGTGTTACGTGTGTGGTACTTTACCTTCGTGGTGTAACCTGTGTTGTACTTATTCCTTTGTGGTGTTACCTTTGTATATCTTGGTAACATAGGTATTTTTATGGTCATATACCTAAGTAGTGTTGATGAATATTGATTTGTGATTTTTGGTATTTCATTTATGGAAATCTAGGAGGCCTATGAGGGTCTCAAGGTCCCTACTGTGTATCGTTATACTTAACCCTGCACGGTCTACTCCCACATCTTACAGTGTATGTGCAGACAACGGACAACGCTGACCGAGGATGAGGGTAGCATGACTAGAGGTTGCTCTTGGGATGACCTTAGATGAGACGATCCATGGAGATGACCATTCATGAGCTGTACCTACCCTTCATGTAGGATCCGTGGTGGGTGTTCAGAGGATCTATTTCCAGTTTCACTTGTACTTTCATTTTTACTTTAACAATCTAGTTGGGCTTGTATTCTGACCCCTTTAATTACTATACACACCATGTTTACTATATAGATTACGTTGTTCTTGTATGTTGTTGTGTGCTTGGTGTGCGTGAGTTTACAGGTTTATGGAAATGCCTTCACATTTTAGGGAATACCACTTTCGGTGCTTGTCACCAGCCCCTGGTCTGTGGAAGGCGAGCTTGGGGTAGTCACAACATGGAGCCCGGGGGATAGGTCATGACACGAGTGATACCTGGATTCTATGATAATTCCATGAACAAAATCAATAGGAATTGAACATATATTCCATCGGGGATACTTGGGCTCCCATAGTGGACCACCATGGATGGACTCGAATGGATGTTATGTTATACCACACTTATTGCGATACATGGGTTCCTTAGTGGTTCGCCAAGAACATGCTCGAAGTGTTCTGGTTCATATTAAAACTTGAGTCAGACATAGATTAAAATATAGTAAAGTAGGGGAGAGACTCATGTTATAAGTAGAAAAATGAATAAAATTAATTATGATGAGTCTTCCAGGACAATGCTGATTCTTGGATTCAGTCATTAATATATACACTTAGATGTATATCTTAGGTATCTTCTATTCTTATGATCATACTTGGGATGTCGAGCTGGCGTTGGGATTCAATACATATAAATTAAATGAGGTTGAATTGTTAATTGACCTTCATTAAATGAAACACGCCTAATAGTTAAATCATACACCTTTTTATTAAATGAAAATGATTAAAGGAATTGGTTATTAAATGACAACATGGACTTACAGGATGTTTACATTTGACTACTTTATTTACTTTTTATATATTTTCATGCAAAATACTACAATATGTATTCATTGACTAGATAGCACTAAACTTGGGAAGCTACCTACTGGCATTATGTCTCACACACTATTTGGTCCACCTTTGGGTAGGCAAACAGACTATATTATAACAGGTTTTGATAAGGCCAAGGACCCAACTACTTGTTCTTGATTACTTATTTAGAGGATGGGATTATGGGACCGAGCCGAGGCCTACAATGCTAGATAGAGAGTTTTTTCCTTTTTTATGTTTGTTACATGTTTTTATATATGGATTTTATACATGTTTTGGGTCCATTATTAGGGACATATGACATGTATCATTACATGTATATGAGGTGAATTCTAGAATTATTGATATATCATCTTTCCACTATTTATTTATTGTTGGGTAATTATACTATTTACACTACTTATATGTTGTTGATTCCGCTATACTACACTCTAGTATTAAGGAAATAGTCTCCCCAAAGACACACCTAGGCCCTCACTACTAGGATACAACCTTTGGAATTTGGGGAGTTGCACTTGATGGCATGTGGCCATCTAGGATTGGGGCACCTTTGTGTTCCATCAGATTATGGGATGTTAAAAAGTATTATTAGAGGTTTTATTTAGGTTATCATTAATTTTTAGAGAAAATAGAAAGGGATAGAAAATAATGGATATTTTTTAATGAGTTGTGGATAAGCATAGCTAAACCGTGTATAGAAAAAAGCTAAATTGCCTTCAATAAAATTGATTTTTTCTATACATAGACAATTATTCTATATTTGATTCAACTTTTGGGTGATTCAGTTGATTTTTTATATTAGTATTGATATGATTATGGGTTATATTTTTTATATGTATATGAGATGATATTTTTCCATCTCATGCATCAAATAGGTACCTCGGTGATTTCACATTCCATTAATTATTCCATGGAATTTTTAATGTATTACTCTTGTCATTCTATTTTGATAGGTTCTTTGATTTGTAGATACCTACTATTATGATAGTTATACTGATATGGGTAATGATGTGATATAGTTGGATTTGAGGCATTGGTTACTGGGGAGTATAGGCCCTCATGGATTTTAATTTTGGGAACCACATGGTTTAACCTCTTAGATGAGTTGTGATGACAACAAAAAATGAGTATGAATTGTAATGGGAAATGAATATATATATTTATATATAACTAAAATGGAATTTAAAACTATTTATGGAAGATAACATGACCCAAACCTAACCACGTTGTTGGAATTAGGTAGTATATCTTGATTATATATTATCTGTACATTGCCCAGACCTAACTCATTGATCAGGTAGAGGGGAGTGTTTCTTATATAGGAAGGATTGGTCCTATCTTCTTTAAATATATTCACTTATGAGATATGAAAATTATAGGTATTCTTGAAACTAAGATGTGCACTTGGAATTGGTAGATTTATGCCACTGTGACATCCTTCTATCCTACACCATGAGGGTAGAGATGATCACATTCCAAAGGTGGTGGGAAATGGGATACTAAGTGATCCCCTATTCATGGTAGTTGAGGTACCAATTGTAGCACTAGAAATAGGTGTTGAGGCACAATTCCCCAATATTGTTTTGTGATTCGTAAAGACCATGCAGGGAGCACTGCGACCTGCCCCAAAAATTCAATATTTGATGTGTGAGTTCCAACATCACATCCTCCCACATTATCAAAGGATAATATACCACATTTTGTGGAGTCACAGCTAGAGGCCATGCTATATATCGTAGTGAATCAATAGATTCCTCCCATGTATATGGGGAATCAATCTATGTATATGCTACATGATTCTAAAAAAAGATGTTGGGTTGTTATCACTTAGATAGAACAAGACCCGAGCATCACGTGATGGACAAAATGATATCCAGATTGTGATTTTTTATCTAGATGATCATGTAACTTGTGAGAATGATTTCTCTCAAGTGGTTGATCATTCCATGGATGTTTTACTTGATTAATTTTTAGGATTACCTCTAATAAGAGTGTTAGAGTTCTTTTTCAAATGAGTGCCAAGAGATGCATCAGTATCCATTCCCCATTACATGATGGATAATATGGAGATGCAAGATATAAATTGGAAACTAGGGTATTTCCATGAAAATAGTATTATCCAACCTAGTTTTTATATGTGGGTTCACTGGTCATTTTTTCGAAAATGTCTGATCGAACTGTTAGGCGACGTTTGGATAACCAGAATTTTAACTATATAATAGTTATGAACAGATATCCTCTTCCATGGAAATATGTTCTTTCGGATCAAATTTGAGGATCTTGGGGTCTCTCAAAGATTTATTTCAGATCTGATTATCATAATGTTCGTGTCGGATAATCATACAAACCTACCACAAATTTTTGTTGTATGTATGGTTTATATGAGTTTTTTATTAAGCCATTTGGTCACACGAACGTACCGTCGGTCTTCTGGGCACGAATGAACCAATTAATCCATCCTTATCTGGATTCTTTTGTGGTGGTTTTCATTTATGATATCTTGGTATATTATCTCAATAAACAAGAACATGAAAAACCTATTGAGATCATATTGAATATATTGCGAGAGAATCATTGATATGATATGCTCACAGAGATACACTTTTGGATGGATGAAAATCACTTCCTATATAACCATATCTTATAGAGATGAGTATTAATAGACTTTTAGAAGGTGGGGTTTATAGTTTCCAAGGAGAATTCCCTAAAATAAATTGAAGTACAGAGTTTCATAGGGATGGATGGTTACTATATGGGTTCCATACAAGACTTATCATAAAAAGAAGTTCCACTTATGGTCTTGAATAATAAGGCTGTGAAAATTTTATGGTCAAATTTCTATGAGATAGACTTTCAGGAGAAGATGGAGACATTTAAATTTCCAGGGATGCTATTTTTTTACAGTTAGGAAGTCGTTACACTATTTATAATGTTGTATCATGTATCTATCTTGGTGAATTACATATTTTGGGAGATAGAGTCATCGATTAAAGGTCTCAGTAGTTGAGGCCACATGGGAGGAATTACCTGATGCAATATCACATGTTTGTTGCAGTAGTTTACCCATTTCACTATTGGAGACACTACATACATGGAGAGAATTTTATGGTGTATATAGGGAAAAAATCTCACAAACATATTTATAATGCATTGTATGAATATGATTATGTGAAGGTGGGTTGAATACCTTTAGTCCATCGATTATGAGCTTATATATATTCTTGGTTAAGTAAATTTAGTTTCCAATGCATTGATTAGGGGACTCACATATAAGAAGATGAATATGATAATAGTGAGTGGAAGCTTAAGGATTTTCTCTATGAGATGAATTTGGAAGTGAGTAATAGTCAGGGTAAGAGTTAATATCATAATTAGATGTACATCTGCACTTATAGATATAAATATAATGAAGTGACTATCAGATTTTGAGGGCCTTGTACTCTGGGTGAGTTTGGAAGGTGAGGGCCCTCCTCCTTGTGGGAATGTAAGTGAGGATGAATGTTTTCATGCACATGGTCATGTATGGGTATCTTGAGATATGAATGAGGAGACGAGGTGGGATTTTCTTGCTTCATTTTTGGCAGTGCACCCCGAAATCACCATGATTTTTTGGGATTTACATCATCAGTACTGGTGGACAGTTATGAAAAGAGAAGTAGGTCTTTTTTTCATGAGGTGTTCCACCTGTTAGCAGGTGAAGGTCGAAGACTAGAAACCAACCATTCTTTTATAGAAGTAACAAATCCCATAGTGGAAATGGAATGAAGTTGGGATGGATTTAGTGATTTTTTTACCATGGTCACCTCGAGGTAATGATGATGTATCGGTTTTCATTGAAACGATTGTGAAGGATTCACATTTACTTCCGATTAAGGAAGCATTTTGTGTAGATGAGGTTGAGAGTTTTTTTATCCACGAGATAGTAAGTATTTATGAGGTTCTTCATTATATCATTTCATATAAGGATTCATAGTTAACATCCCAATTCTATAAAAGTATATCGAGGGTGATTGGTACAATGTTTATTCGGAGTAGAACATACCACCCCCAGATAGATGGTTGTTCATATCAGATGATTTTGATTCTTGAAGACATTTTTCGAGCATATATCTTGGAATTCAGGGGCTCTTGGGAGAGTCACATAGCCATGGTTGAATTTACCTACAACAAAAGATTTCATGTTACTATTTATATGGCTTGTTATGAGTTTTTGTATGGTAGGCTATGAAAATCACCCTTGTGTTGGTTAGTGTAAGGAGAAGCAACTATGCTTGGGCCTCATATTTTTTTAGAGGCCACAAAATAATGGAATTGGATTTGGAATTGGATAGATACTATACAGTATTTTTAAAAATCATTTCCTATCACCATAGAAAGCACTTATATTAAGAGGTTGGGGATAGAGTCTTCTTGCATATTTCACTATGGTTGGGATATATCAGTATCCAAATATAGGGGTTTCTTTCACCTAATTATGTTGGAATTTCCATGATTTTGGAGAGAGTCGGGATGCTAACCTATTAGTTGATGTTACTTAAGAGGTATTAACCCAGACATAAAGACTTATTTTTTTTAGATACAACAATAACAATCAGGCCTATCTCATTCTATTAATCCAAAGGAGGATGAGTTATAGGTATATTATTTCTTTCAGGAGTATCTTATATGTGTTTTGTATCGTATCTTGAAGGTTATATGAGGTCAGAATGATTATTTAGTATGGGTGCCATGAGAGCATGACTAGTACTATATGAGACTTGGTAGTAGGATTATAATGTATGGTCATAGTGGGTGGTGTTATTCTCAGATCATGCTTCACCCTCCTTGAGAAGTCAATTTAGGTATGGATTGATTTAAGGGGGGATGTTTGAAAGAACCTAATTCATATTTGAGTTACATATACTTTACATTCAGTCAATTTTTATTTTAATTGCTTATATATTTGTTAATGTGAATTCCCATTGAGGTCATGGAGGATTTAGGGTTGTCTATGGCTTGTTCGGAGCTCAAAACCCATGTTTAAGGGTGAAAATTTCTGAGTTCATGGTTAGTTTAGACCAAGAAAGGAATGAATCATGATCTGATATACTATGTGATGGCATAGACATAGAAACATATGTGGCCACATGGTTAAGCCAAACCATGTGATTTGGGCCGCATGTCGTTGTGGCCGTGTCTTCAATATTGACAGTGGGTATTGGAACAATTGGCACATGGTTAGTCAAAAAGTGTAAACAAACCTTGAGGGTTCCCCTTGCCTATAGTTAATCAAGCATGGTGGGAGAATTTGTTAAAAAATAGTGCACTAAAACCATAGAACCCACTTTTATTAACGAATTTTTTAAAATTTTAAATCTAATTAAATTCAATTTTACATAAAATTACATTTTCATCTTCCCGCACAATAAGATCACATTATTGAGGAATCCTTTGAAAATTAGTCTTATATTTGATGTACCTTCTCTGTCTAAACACTGAATCAATCATTTCTCATATTGTTGGATCATCATCGGCAAGTTCCCAATTCCTTTTTATCTATGCTTAGTTTTTTTATATATCAATAGTGCTATTTAGGTGCATGTTAATATTCTCTAATGTTAGGTTGTTTTTTCATTCTTCAATTTTCTCCTTATTAGAGATGAATTAAGAGCTAATACTGGATATATTATCCACTACTGACCTATGGTACCTGGTATCATTTTGTTCATTAATATTTAATGTGTTTATATATTTCATTGTTCCACATGCCTAATTTCTCAAAAAAACCTTGAAACGAAATTAAGTCCTTGAATTAATAAGTATAACCATAATAATTAAATAGGTATATTAATTTTGGTTTGTTAGTTAAGTATCTTGAAATAGAACAACCACAAGGGTATGTTGATTAATTGAACTAGCTCCCCATGACTGTATTGTTTAACATGGATTCCCTTGAGGCGTGCCTTTCCTTTCCTTGGGATTTAAATAGATTAATGGAATGGTAATTGAATCGACAAGGACTATGGAATGGACTCAATGACCCTAGATCCTTTCCATGCAATATCTTGTTAATATTTAGTTTTTTCTTTAAATGAAATGCACATGTCAGTAATTTATGGAATGATTTATAAGCATAGCCCTTGCAATGAAATTTCTTGATTAATCATGAATTTACTATTTTATTTTTATACCGATGTGAGATGGAGAGAAAATTTTCCATGTAATAGTTTATCTATGCTTGAAATCCCTGTCATAAATATTTTTACACATGAGTATGTAGAGGATGATCATTTGAACATGGAAAATGCTTGAGTCATCTTTTTAGGTGAGTTTAATTGGAATGTTCTTGTTATTGACCATGGAATGTTAAATGAAATTTATTAAATGATATTATTGAAGGATAATGAGTATTAAATGGGTGAAACAAGGATTGAAATGACATATTATATGTTTGAACCATATGGCCTTGACCTTGATTATGCCCGAGTGGCACATAGACTCATGATATGGACTGACAATGATGGGATCAATGGGGATGTATTTTATATACTGAGTAATACTTAGATTCATATTAGAATACCATGGATGGACTCAAAAAGAATGGAACATATATTCCATGGGTGATTCATGAGATCCCTTAGTGGACTAAAAAGGACTATCTTAAATTTAAGTTATGTTATACCACACATACAATGATACCTAGGATCTTGAGAGGTTTTCCATGGACATGCTCATAGGTTGTTGGTTCATATAACACTGGGAGTGATACATGGATTCCAGCTTAAGAAATCCAAGGATGATTCAATTTGAAAATTCATTACTAAATGAAATGAATAATGATGCATTGTCTACGATAAAGAATAAGAATGGGATTTAACACTAACATATACCTTTCAGATGACATATTTGGGCATCTATTGTGCTTATGATTTTAGGAGGGAAGGTGGGATTGCACCAAGTCTCAATACTTATAAATTAAATGAAAGTGAATTGTTAAATTAACATGATTAAATAACACAAACCAAACTATTAAATCAGATACTTATTTATTAAATAAAAATGATTAAATGAATTGGTTATTAAAAGAGAACCTGGACTTATAGGATGTTTACATTTGAAAAATATCTTTACCTATTATATATCTTTTTGAACACTATTGTTATATGTATTATCTTAATAGATGGCATAGAGCTTGGGTGGTTGAATACTAGGATTACGTCCCACACCATTTTTAGGCCTCCTTTGGTTAATTAATCAAACTATATGATTACATGGGTTGATAAGGGAAATCGTCCTACTACATGTTCATAATTTATTCTTATGAGTAGGGGAGTGTGGGACCATGTTTAGGATCACGATGCTAGTTATATACATTTGACCTTTTTTGCATTTGATTTATTTTATATATGATTTTTGTACATGTTTTGGATTCTTTATTATAAACATATGACATGTATCATAATTTTTATAGGATTTGAATTTTGGAGTTGTTGATATATAAATCATATGATGTTTAGTAATTTTATACTTATTATACTAATTCCTATACTTGTATGTTGTTTATTTCAATGTGTAACACACTGATATTGGGAGCATATTATTACCATAGATAGACCAAGGCCCTCTCTACTTGTTGGCATCCTCTGGAATTTGGGCAGATTCACTTGAGTCCCTCTGTCCAAATAGGCTTGGAGCACTGTTGAGTGGAATCTGGGTCTGGGATGCTGCAATTTTTATCATTTTATTTTTGAATGGAAAACCACATATAGATCATCTTAATGAATTTAACATGATCTAAAAGAAACTCGAGTAAGTGAAATTGACATTAATAGATGAATTCTAGGTGTTTATTTTGTTGTCAATGTTATTGGAGAGCTCGGAAGGGATGGTCTAAACTATTAGTAATTCAACTAGAAAATAAAACTTTTTCATTGAAGTTTTTAGGAATTCAATATTAAATGACGAACATAGGTGGATGGAAAAATGGAAACCTACGGTCAATATATTTAATATTAAAGGGGTAAGAAGGCCACTTAACCGAATGTTGAGTAAAATGAGAGACAATAAATTTCTTGATTATTGATGATGTAAATATATATGACATGGAGAATTATGTATCTAAATGATATTAAATGGTACACATGGTCCAATGTGAGGTTATTGATGTTGTTAAAAAAGTTAATTTGAATATCTACATACTGAATAGAATCTTTTTGAATTCAAAGGGAGTAACAAATATAATAGGTATGTGGAAACATATCATTTATATTGGATAAATAGATGAAGGATGTTATCGGGTGAGATTTGAAAATGGTTTATGGAATGTTACTACAAGATTAAAGATTATGGTAAGATTAGTTTATGAATGGACTCTATATTTGATAAAAGATCAGATTGTTTTTCGATAGATGAATGTAGAACTCCCAAAGTCCATAGTTATGGAATAATATTATGGGTCATGTTAATGAGAATAATATTATGTTTCTATTGTAAAATTATGTACTAAAGATCAATCAGACTGGTTTTAGAACATAGAAGAGTTTTATACTCGAGAAACACGTGAATGATTTATTTAATTATAATGAATATAATCTTTGAAAATAGAAGGATGAGTATTTTTGTACCAATTTTTGTTAATCATCCCCACATCAGTATTATAATGGGTTTTTATAATTTTTTACATTTAATGATGATTCTATGATAAAATTATTGGCATAATATTTTGAAGATCATGTTTGAAGTGTTTTAAATTTTGACTATGTGAATATCCATGATTCATAGAGAGACATAAAAAAGGCTCAAATACTATAGGTCACATAATTTTTATATAAACCAATACATTTCAAACATAAATATAATATTTTAATAGTATAATAGTAAGTTAATTTAAAAAAATGCATGAGGACCATGAAGGTTTAGCGACATTTGATGAATTGATATGAAACAAGAAGGTTTATAAGTGAGCTACACCATCTCCCACTATGTTATTCATAAATAAATACCTTCCTAGAAATGTCATACTTTATACATTTTATCATAATATGGTGAAAGAAGAAATTAGAAAGAGTTAGATTAGATTCCCACTCAAGGTAAACAAGGATGTTATTGATATTAGATAAGAATAATATAAGAATAATTGTATAAGAACATGCACATAAAATTTGGAAGTCATACCCGACATATCAACGATTATAATATTTAGACAAAAAATAAATCATGGATGTTTTTAATACATTAATCCTAAATAAAATAAATGATCATGGGACATTAGAGAATACCTTTTATATAGTAATGTGGAAAAAATAATCTTATTTCCTTGTGAACATGAATAAGTAGAAAATTGTTCACAAATTTAGTTATGGAAATGAAATATTAAACACATATAAAATTATAAAATGGAAGAAATAGTCCACGAATAATATTATTGAATTGAAAAGAGGCCTACACATAAGATTAATTACATAAAGACCAGGTCCACACTTAGTCTTATATACACGAAATCATGTCCCATGAATAAAATTATGAAAATATGACCAGGTCGACACATAACATATTTACCATATGAGTTATCCATATTTACCTCATGAATTAGATGGATATATAATTTTATGACCACCCATAATATAGTTAAATTCATTCAAATGTGTACCATATGATTATAAAAAAACTCATTATGTCAAAACATGTGAAAATAAATGGTTTTTATTAACATTTCATCAAGACAGTACCCATGCAAAAGAAATTGGTTCCATAAACATCTTTTCATAATAATAATAAACCACCAACAGAATGGATATGGATGTTATTAATGGATAATATCTCCTCTAAAAAATAAGTGACATCCATGGATATTATTTTAGATAAAAATTACATTATAAGACCAATTAGAACATTTCTTGGTAAAAAAACATCGTCACTGAGAAATGAGTTATATAAAATGATGAAATTTTCCCAATATTTAAGAAATTATTTTAATTTAAAATGAACATGTAAATATATAATGTAATTTTAAATTAATTAGGTGGTAATTATGGTATGAAATTCCATTCATTCCATATACTTTAAAAAAATATTCCATTCACATTTTTTATAAAAAGTAAAATGTAACTAATTTAGATTAAAATTGGATGATTCATTTTCTACCATTGTTTTAAAAATATTAATTTGATAAAAATGAATATAATAAATCATAAAATTACATTAAAAATATTCTAAATTTTTTTATTGGAATCATTTTCGTCAAAGAAAAAATATTTTCCACCTAAGAGAGAAATATAATCAAAATCATTTTAAAAACAGTATTTCTGTATCTTGAGTATGTAATGTATAGAAAATAGAAATTAAACATGTATTCTCTAGAAAAAATAGATTATAATAAAATGACTATGTTTCTTGGGAGATATATCCTCCTATTCAACCTTTTGAAACTTAATCGTAAATAACCTTGATAAACAAAGAGTTTGTAACATAAAACACTTACCACATTGTTAAATTTTTTAATCATTAGATACATGAAATAAATAACCATATACGGATATGTAAACACAATTTATTTCCATAATAATAATCATAAAAATCAATCATGGGTATAAAATACACGACATAAAATAATAAATCAGCTAATATGGTATGTGTCCCAAGAAAATAAATGTGATACAAAAATCTATCACATCAAGTCAAACATCCTTCGTATATATTCAAACTTCATATATAATAAATATATATTCATTATATATATATATTCCAAAAATATAACCATATTAATCATACCATATATTATTTAATTATAAACATCTATCACCACTTTATTAATAATTATTTACTAATATCAATCTTTAGGGTGGTATCTACATCATATTTCATGTTTTGTTTGGTTCAATAATTTTGTTCCTTCTAAATTGATCATAGTTTACTAATCTATAAAATTAAAATTATTAAATAAATATATTATTTATTAGTGATATAAATATTTACATTCATCCATTAATGCTACATATAAAGAAATAATTTCACCATTTATGGAGATGGTATGTTGTATGTACAAATAAATGTTGTTTCATTTTTTAATTGATGGAAAGAAAGGTAAATAAAATTTAAAATTTGAAAAATCATTTTTATATCATTATTTAATATATATTGATTAAATATATTCTTATTTCCAACCATGTAAAAATAAAATGAATTATGAATCACATCACTTCATAGAGGTGGTCTCCCACACATACGTACGAGCGATGTTATTTTTTACCAATGTATTTGAAAGTAAGAAGGTAGTATGATATTATAATTATATTAATATAATAATTTCATAAATATCATAAATATAACATCAATCCATAATTATTTCCATTCATAATAGAAATTTATGGAAAACAAATTACATTGGTTCACAAGGCTATAGTCTACCATAAACCCAATTGATAGTTTCATTTCTCATTTTATTGAAGAAGAGATGTCTATAATTAATTAAATTGAATTATAAAACAATAAATTTATTTATGATACTTATTATATTATATAATCATGTTTAAAGAATACTTTATGAATGTTCAAGAAGAAATAAAATGAAAATTCTTGGTCAAGTACTATATCGGTCCTTCGGAAAAACACTTTATGATTAAACCAAAATATATCATTGTATTGTTTTTTGATAAAAAATGTACTCTATGTCCTTTGTATATATGTAAGGAATGGTATTGGGTTGTTATTGGTTGAATCAAAATGGTTCCTGATGTGTTGATCAATGAGGAGAGGAGGTGTCCTTTTATAAGTGGGGGAGGGGACCCAATTAGAAATTTCATAAAAGAATACAAAATGATGATGTAATTCTCACAAAAAAATGATTCCAAATTGACATATATTGGATTATGGAATAGTATAAGTTCTAACTATGCATATAAAATATGATTTAATTTTTTTTTGGAATGATTACCCTTATCATTCGGTTTAACCCCCGGTAAACCTGTTTTAACACTTAACGACAATAATTAATTTTTACTATTTTTAATATTCATTATGAAAAAATATATTCAAACTTATTATATAATATTAAATATTTTTATTAAAAATATAGAATACCTTTTTTTAAATAAATTCATATAATTGGTATAATTTTATTTAAAATTGAATTCACAAGTGTGACAAAAAGCAGTTTTAATGAAAAATTCATGTATAAAATAATTTTATATCAAACATTATCTTATTTTTTTTAAATGTACTAAATTGGATTAATAATAATATAATTGAACTAATTTTATGTTAAAAATAATTTTAAAACAAAATGGAAAATTGTATAATTTTTATACAAAAAAAAATATTTTAATTAAAATCAATATTTATAACTATTTATCAAACAATTAATCATTTCATAAAATTATGAAAAATATAATTTAAGTTATTTTTTAAATGTAGATTTCAAAAGTGGTGTTCATTTTGAGATATAATGTTTTTAATATTTTTAGAATATAATCTTTAAAATAAGTTTGGAATAGAATATGAAACAACTTTTTTAAAAAAATAATGGTTTTAAGTATAAAAGTAGATTTATTCTTATCACATGCCTATAAAATAATAAATTAAGGATAAAAAATTTGATTCAATATATTAAATATAAATATTATTAAAATAACTCACTAAAAATGATTATTTTAATTTATTATTATAAAAATGCATTATGCAGATGAAAAAAATTCTCCCAACCTTCAATTTGCAAACCTAGTTGATGATTGTTAGCTACATCATAAGCCGACTCTAAGCTACCATGATGTTATGTTGAATGGATAAAAATTTATATATCATTTCCACACATATGTTACATACCAATAACATTCTTTATTCAACTTTTTACAAGAACATTGGACTTCTAATCATCTTTCAATAGAGGGATTCATAATGATACATCTAATTTCTCGAGTGAAATTATAATTGGATAAAAAACAAGTATAAGTATGTTCTGATCAGAACCATATTTTAAGTTAATTGAAACATATCTCAAACTATCACTTGTGTATTTAACAGTCCTCTCATAAAAACCATATATCTGAGAAATTATGAAATTTAACCTCATATCCTAAACCTACTGAATAATTCACATGAACTTCAATGTAAACCTCATCTCTTAATCGGATAAAATAGAATGTTTTATTCCATGGACAATCACCAGTTTCTTAATATATATCCTTGAATATAGATACAAATGGAAATATTCTAGAATATAAATAATTTCTAATGTCTTTATAATGTTATCAAATACAAACCAAATAGAATTAAATCCTTTATATGTTTGGCGAAGTCCAAAAATAAAATACACAATGATGTTTTCCAATTTACGTTATGTTATGGGTAATGGTTGTGACATACCGTTATACTTTTGTCTCTCATCATTAAGTAAATTAATTTATATTTATTTCGATACAAATTTTATAATATCACTCTTTATGCCATCCCATAAGATATACTTCTTCAAATATTTTTAAATATTCACAATTCTCGGATGAATAAGGAATGATGAACTATGATCCTCCTGTAATTTCTCCTTCTTCAAACCAGGTAAAGATGGAACACATTAATAGTTCTTAAAAATTATCTTTGAATCATTCTAAATGTTAAACTACATAACATTTTTGACCATATATTTCAACTATACACATTCCATGCACACCACTTTATTATTTACATAGATAGATGGTTTAACACTCATTTGAGAAAGACAATATTTCCCCTTCCATCAAATGTTTCTGAATCGATAATCAGAAAACATATATAAATATTTTATATGTTTTTATAATCATAATAGATAATATATAATGGACTTCCAACAAATATAATCAACTACCTTGTTCACCATCCCATGATAGTAATGTATCGAGTAATAATAATCATTAATTAGTTGCAACCATCTTCTCTGCTGTGTATTCAAACATTTTTGTACGAACATATACTTCAAAAATTTATGATCACTATATCTAGAGCACCATTCTCATTAAATATGATGCCTCCATATATTTAAGGAAGAAATTACTACAGGTATACACGAATTCAGAGTTGGGTATTTTTTATCATAAACCATCAATTTTCATGAAGCATATAGTATCATTCTATCATTATATAGGACAATTCATCACAATACCTTCTTTAATGAGTCATTATAGATTATAAACTATTACACACTATAAGGTAATGTAAAAAAATATGCGCTGATTGAAATTATTCTTAGTTACTTGAAATTATATTCACATTCATCTGAAGAAAGGAACCTAAACCACTTACAAGTTATCATATGGAATAGATTGGATAACCGTGATAAATTATCCAAAAAAAATGATAATATAATTATAATGTATAGAAACTATATATGTCCTAAAATATGTATGGTATGGTCCATAATTTGATATCATTTATCTTTAATCGATCATATTATACACCCTTTCTGAAGATTGTATGACCCAAAAATGAAATTCTTTGTAAGAAAAATTCAAAGTTGGTAAAAATATCATATAACTTATCCATAACTGTTTTCTCTAGTATAGTCCATAGGTGATCATCTTTCTCTTAATTTATAATATAATATAAAATAATATCATCCATAAATAATAATAAAAACGGATCACTATTAACTAATTATTATTTATTTAATCCATAAAGATATCTAGGGTATTAGTATAACCAAATCTATGCACTATAAATTCATAGTATCTATTACCTATATATAATTTTTTTCTAGAGTAAATCCTCCTTATTTGACATCAATTAATGATATCAATAATGATGTTAAATCTCGGAAATTATTAAGTTCTATGTATATGATCAAATAAGACTTTAATACAGTCTATAAGATACTTGTTCTTGATGGGGAACTTTTTTTAGTTCGCAATAATCAATATAGTGTCTCATAGATCCATCTTTCTTCATAAAAAATGAATAGGTGCACCCCATGGTGACACATTTGGATCAATGAATCCATTTTCAAGATTCTATTGGATGTTCATCTTTAATTCGTACAACTCAATCAGGCTTATTCAATAAAAAGTAATTAACATTAGTTTAGCACTATGTATGGGTCCTATTAAGAGATCAACCTCATGATTTGATGGAGGAATATGAAACTATTATTGAAAGAAATAAATAAACACTTGCATGATAGACATATCATTTATATTTGGTTTCTCTCCCACAATATGATATAATCACGCCTCATAAAAATGCTTGAAGAACCATAAAATGGATTTCATTTACATCGGGAGTTTTTATTTATTATGTCACAAATAGATAATCATAGGTTAGTTCAGAATATGTAAAGGTACTTCCCCTACTCGATAATTGATATGAGATTTATTTAGAGAATTTAAATCCATTATGATGATAACATAAAATTCAACTAGATTGATAATGATAATATTTTCATGATGCACATTCCAAATAAATTTCTGTGTGTAAGATGCATAGACTTGCTATGTGATCATTATACCATTAGGGGTTATCATTTATAATTGAGTATTTAATCATTGGGTATAAAAATTATCATTCTTAAGAACACATGTAATATAAAAAAATTCAAATAAATTATCACAAATAAGATACTCTAATTTATGAGAATACTTATCACCACCCAAAATTCATCATTCTACCTTTATTCCTTTATTAAAACAAAAACAGTTCCCATGACCATTTGTAATATTTTACTAGAGTAATAAATAATGAAAAATCATTCATATTATGTCTCAATAATGAAATTTTCTTTTCAATATATGAAGCCATATATTTTACCATGTTACTCATGGTCATTATCTACCCAAATCCTTAATGACCTGTCATAACGAAAATGTAAATTTATCTAATATTATTTCTCAATATTGGAATAATAGGTGCATGTTAAGGGAAAAATCACCATCCAACAGAATAATGACCAAAACATAGCCGGGAAACTAATTTTAGAGTTATTAACCTAAGATGAATCTATGATAATACCACATTCACTTTTATTATATAAAAATGGATGTTTTTGTAGGAAAACCACCCTTTGTTATTTACTATAAGTTAGAATGTTCTCTAATACTTATTATTGTCCTATGGGTTCTTACAGATGTTTTTTCATCCTAGTTCCAATAGTTAACTAAACTTATCCACTGATACAAATTATAAGAGTCTTGTATTATAACCAGTGTTCTATACTTAATACCTACAAGAGAATTCAGTGTGTTTCTACACCTCTTGGGTGGATCTCTTACAACCACCCCCAATGGATGCCCTCTCATCTTGAAGCCCTTAGGTAGAGATTCTTGGTTCCCCCAATGTTTATGTGTTAGATATCCCATGGATCAGTTCTCTTCTAGTTCCTCTTATACCAAATATAGTGACCCATACATTTCACACACACACACATATATATATATATATTAAATCTTAATAGATGAATATTAATTTTATTTTACAAAAAACACTCTTGATTACAATAAAGGTTTAGTGTCTTTAGAATCTTAGATATGAAAAATACTAGTTCATAAGTGGACTACATAAACTCCCACTAAGTTATTCATAAATAGAACCATTCTATGAAATATAACAAGTAAAATCATTAATAAAAAAACAGGGAAATGAATCTTAATAATGAGTGAGCCTAGAAACTATTTAAGTGTAATAAAGGTATATATCAATGATCACATATTCTTAAAATATATATAAAGGTGCTAGAAAATTAACTTGACATATTTAAATCTCACCCCACATATCAATGATCATAATACTGAGTCAGGGAATGAATATTGACGGTTTATAATACATTATTAATATATGAAACTAATAATATAGATCAATGAGAGAATTAAATAGAAATAGTAACGTGAAAAAAAGATATTTTTATATGATTGATAATTTGTATACATAGAAACCTGTTCACATGATAATTCATGGAAAAGAAATATGGTCATCACTGTAACTTATTCTCATCAAAACATGGTCTATGAATAATCCTATAAACATAAAAACAAGTACCATTCATAAAATTATGGATATGAAAGGTATGACTATGCTTAGTCTTATGAATAGGAAATCATGGTTCATGACATAAATTGTGATCATGAAATCAATCACACAAATATAATATTTACCTCATGCGTTATACGTAATTACCCAATGAATTAGTGGGATATAAAATTTTAGGAACACCGATCAGTTTAGGAAAATAATTTAAATTCATACAATAATATCATAAACCACACATCATATCTTAACTTTTAAAAAAATGGGTTTCATATGAATTTCATCATGACATAACCATGGAATAGAAATGCATGTCAAAAATATATTTTCATAACTATTATAATATATATTGTGAAAGTAAAATGATTTTAGAATTGGAACATATCTTTAGTAAAAGATAATTAACACCCAGAGATTTCATTTTAGATGAAAAATTCTTTTAAAATATCACATGGAACATTTCATGAGGAAAATATATTTTTCACATTAAAATAAATTATTTAAAATATAACAAGTTACCAATGACTATAATTCTTCATGGAAAATAAATTTTGTGTCATGAGTACTTAAAGAGAACAAAATTAAATGGAAACATATAATCACTATAAATATCCATAGTATAAGAAAATTAATGCGTTTTTTAGATATATATAATATTTTTTCTTCATTAGAAACATAATCATAATCAATCCTGATAAAAAATGAGTGTAACACAAAAACCATACCACTTTGGTAACCTTTGAATCATAACACCAATGAATAAAATAACCAAATAATTATACATAAATCCAAATAATTTTCATAAAAATAATTTTAAAATACATTCATGTTAATTATATAGATAAAAAAACAATGTTTGAATATGGAATGTGTACAACAAAAATAAAAGTGACAAATAATCCATTACCTTATGTTTGAATTCATTTGTACATGCTCAAAACAACAGTACTATAATTATTGATTTATTATACATATATTAATTAAATATAATCAAATATATGAAACCATATATTATTTAATAATAACCTCTATCACTTGTTTATTACCTATCTTTAATAAATATAACTGTTCTGGGTGATAAGAGCTACAAGTTTCAGGTATGTTTATGTTTGGTAATTGGGACCCAGTAAATTTATCATGTTTAAATCATATAAATAATTTTATTAAGGATATAAATATAATATATATTCAATATATAAAAATTTATATTGATCAATATAATTTTTTGATAATGAAATGTACTACACTTTTTATTGAGATGACATATTGTATGTATTCAAGAATAATGTTTAGATTATTCTAAATGATGAGAAAAAGAGAAATATAAAAAATATTTCACATTTAAAAAAAAATTACTATATCATATATATAATAAATATTCATTAAATATATTATTATTAATATCCATCAAAATAAAAATGAAAAATGGAATAAATCACTTCATGGAGGTGGTAGTCCGCACATTCAAAAGATTGACTATGTCATTTTCCAATGGACTGAATAATACGATGTTATATGTGTTATCATAATAATAATTGTATAATAATTGTATAATTTATATATATATAATTCAATTTATCATTATCAATATCAATGGGAGGCAGTTATCAAAAATGAATTACATCAGTTTGCGAGATGGTGCTTTGCTGTAAACACAATCAATGCTTTCATTTCTCATTGGTGATAGAGGTTATAGATATTAGTTATTAAATTAACCCAATAAAATCATATATTTTTAAAGATAATGTGTTAATATTTTTTCTATGGTTAATGATGACTTAATATGGGTATAAACAGAAATAAAATGAAAACACATGGTTAGTAAGTATAGCTCTTTTTCAGATAAACACTTCTGGATTATACCCAAAGACTTCATAGGATAGTTTTATGACATATAAATGGAATAAATTATATGGGGAGAGATTTAATTATGGGTTTTTGTTAATTATTTTCTGACTCAAAAGGCTCTTCAAATGCATATAAGAGTGGACGGGAGTTATCATTTTATTAATGGGGGAGGGGAACCACTTGTAAATTTTTTTGAATAATACAAAATGATAAATTCATGATAAACCCAAATGAATAAAAACATATATATATTATATTGTAGAATATTATAATGTCTAAATGAGGATATCCAATAGGATTTGGAATTTTTTAATTGGAAATAATACCATTATATTTCTGTTTAACCCCACGAAAACCTGTTTTAATATTAAATCTGTAATTATTTTTTTTATTTTTACTATTAATTATAACCAAAATATAATTTTACCATATGAAATAATATTAATTGTTAATTTTAGAAAAATGGGATACATTTTTTAAAATTCAATTGAAAAAATCCAATGAATTTAATTTATAAATAATCCCACAAGCGTGAAAAATATCAGTTTTCCAAATAAAATGTTATCTTATGTGTAAAAACTATTAACATGCTAATTCAACATAAAATTGATTATAATGTGATAAATTAGGTTAATAATAATTAAATTTTACTAATTTTACATTTAATATTATTTAAATTAATTTATATTTTAAAATTCTTTAAATGAAAAGGAAGTTTATAATAAAAATTTTGATTTTCATTATTCATTTAAAAATTAGTATTTTTCGAATATTCTAAATAATTAAATCTAATATTATCATTAATTTTGTATTTAAACATTTTAGTTGATTTTTTCAAATAAAATACCTAAATTTTTAATATTTTATTTTTTAAAATGTGTGAAAAAATGTGACGACCCTTCTTCTTCTAGAAAAGTATTTTTAAGAATATAACATGATTTATTATTATCTAGTTCCAAGAGAAAATAATAAATGAATGATATAAATTTTTATCTAATATATTATATATAAATAATATTAATATAATTCAACAATAAAGATCAAAATATAATTTGTTATTTCATAAATACATTATGAGCATAAAAATAGTTTTTTTCGGATAATAAAATTTACTTTACATTCAAAAATTTTTAATTTTCAATTCTAATAAATTTAAAAATTTATTTTATACATTTTTAAACCATATAGTTTACCTAGTTTATATATATATATTTATACCCCCAAATTTAATTACTAGGTTATAACTTTATACTGTATTTCTATCGATTTATAGTCGGGTTTTTATATATTGTAAGCTATTAACAAAATTGATTTTTTTTGGAAAACATATTACATCAAATATCATTGTGCTATAATGGTGGTGAATATAGTTGAATTGACATTACATAATACTACATGTAGAAGGCAACTATGAATGAGAGAATTTTTAATGGCACCATAGAACAAAATTCTCTAGCTAAACCGATGAACATAACATAGACATAGAAGGAAAATAACATGTGGTTTCACTATGGGTTATCTATGTAAATTTGTCTGGAATCACTAAATTGAACATAGTATCTTATCAACTTATGTACATAATAACTAGTGGGGTAACAGATTCCTAAGTATTTTTGGTTTAAAAAACCATTGGAAATTCATCATTTAATTATTTTAAGATGTTTAGGATTTGCCTATTATTAAACCAAGTAGAGGGATGAGATCATGGATAAGCCCCTAATTTTTTAGGGGCTATGGAAATGTGTATTTTGGGCACTAAATAATGTATAATAATAACTATAAAATCATAAACGCTTAAAATATTCTCATTAATTAGAGGTACTTATTGAAATACTAATATTTAGTAGTGGAAGAAGTTGAGTTCAAATAATCAACTAGTCTGACATAGGTATATCTATATGAGAGCACAAAAATTACCCACATAAAATGAATTATGTTTATAGATTAATTTTTCCTAAAATTTGTAGTGGATGAAATACTGAAAATCTCATGGGATGTAGAGGCACAAATAAAAGCTTTAGTAGTTTTGATTCTACAAGTATGGGAAACTAATGCTTTAAAACAAAGGGATTATAAACATAGATTAATCTATGAATAATTTATAGAGTTTGATGACAAAAAAATGTTCAGTCCATCCCTTCATTAGTTACTTATAATGAATATATGATAACCTAAGAGCACAAAAGTGACATAATCACTTAACAATTTTGTAAAGTGGAATTTGTCTATGGATATAGAAATAGATTCACTGCATTCAATGAGAATTGATAGATTACATATTTACGATATAGAAAAAGTGAACTATAAAATAAATGGTTTTTCTAATTGAATAATTATGTTTATGGAATCATTATTTATAAACCATTTCTGGTGGTGAACATATTCAAACATAATAATGGAGTATATATCTCATAAAAAATAATTAGGAGCTAAATATAATACCATCTATATAGTCTTGAGTTTTATTTATACCAATGATATATGTTTAGAATATATGGATATAGATATCACATGTATTCTTAGTGATTCAGAGGAATCCATTTACAAAAATCATCGAATTGGTTTCAATGATTATCTAAATAATGAATTTTTATGTAAGGTTAAACACAATATCTACATCTTGAATGAAGAACTATATTAATGGAACCAAAAACTATATTTTTTTTGATTGAAATTTATTCCAATTAAAGAAACTCAAATCAATGATTCAATCAGAAGGTGTTCATGTATTTTTTTATTATTCAATTTTATGTTGATAATATTCTTCTAGTGGGTTCAAGTATTCACAGGATCTTTGAATCAATGAAGTATTTATCTGATTTTATTGAAATGATGGATCTTTGTGTCTAAAATTGGATTCATAGAATATGGATTGAATGATATATAAGTACATGGATATTAGTGTATTCTTAAAGAGAGTACATTCATAAGGTCATCAAAAGTTTTTCAATAATTTTAAGTAAATCTATTTAAATACTATTAGAAAATATCTTTACATTTCTAAATGGGAATGAACAGTAAATAGAAGATGATGTGAATTATATGGAAAAATATTAATTTTATTTAGTAATATGAATACTAATATATACATTTGTTTTCACATTCCATATCATTACATTTTCAATGGGAACTGTAAGCCATTATATGGTAAATCGAGGGATTGAAAACTGGGAAGCTATAAAATATTTCATAAAATATCCTAAATGAATGGATGGTAATTCGTTATGTTTTAGGGTTTCCGAACCATTCCAATGGTATATTGATATAAAGATTGGTGTATATTATAATACATGGAAGGGTACAATATGGTTTCCATTTATATTTGAAAAAACAACAATAGGTTGGACAATAATGTTTTATTCAATATTTTTACTCTACCTAACATATGATAAATATTTAAATATAATAAATGTAGTTATAGAAATGATTTGACAGATAAATATTCTATCCGAACGTCAAAGAGGCTGGGAAATGTTTTTACTCTATGATGATAGTCAGAGTGTAATTCAGTTGGTGGAAATCATTTATTTCAATCAAGAACTAAAAATACCAACCTAAAATAACATTACATTCATTATTATTTTGATAATATTGAGGTTAATATATAACATATTTATGGGAAGAATAATATGGAATATATTTTAACTAATTTTATGATCCAGAAATGTATGAGGAACCACTATGACTTTATGGGACATGGGTTACCAAAAGGTGGAGGGTGAACATTTTATGTTTGTAGAGAAAATACTATCAAGGTAAAATATTTTTAAGTATTAAAAATTTAGCCTTGGTGATCCTTAATTGTTATTTAGGTGGGTGATCATTTTTATTATGAAGCCTTTTCCATTAAACACAATTAGTTCATTAGAAGTTTAGGGTTTTTTTTATATGATTATATCATATATAATGACATTTCATCAGATGCTAAGTGCATCAAGATTAATTTCTAGTGAAAGTGTATGTTCAGCGGAAAGAAATATCATGTTTATATGTATGGTATTAGTGAGGCCTTGGAACATTTATTTGATTAAATTTAGCCAGTTTTTTTTGTATTTCAATAGGGAATCAAATGATACTATTTTTGAAAGGATGAATGGTTATAAATATAGGATGTCGGTGTCACCCAATGACCAGTTTGAGTAATATATATCTAGGTGTGGGACCCCTACATATGTTTACTTTTTTAAAATTATAACTTTTAATTTTAATACCTATTCTATGTGTTCCACCTAGTTGAACAATAAATCATTGTAATTTTTTTATCATTTAGAGATATACATCATTATTAGTGTTGTCACAAGGGTTGTTGGATGAAAATTTACACCATATAAAACATATATTTCATTACTTTACTATTATTTACATTCCAATTGTAATGATTTTTTACCTTTTTTATTATAAATTATGTCTAGTGAATCATAGTGATTGAAAACATCTTATGTTATAGATCATTTGGTCATGGGGTTGTGGTGTGCTGCTACACATGAATCAGATTAGAGCTGAACATCTAGATGATTAATGATCTCGTTTCTAGTGGATTAATTTTAGGGAACTCATGATGTGTTAATGTATTCTACCAGTAATAAGTTGTTAATAATCTTTAGAGTTACAATTATATAGTTATTTTATATGAAATTTTAAAAGGTATTGTGATATAGAAACTATAAGTGTTAAAGGTGATTAAGTTATGGATCTTCTAGAATTACAACAGTAAGAGACTTATGAACTATTTAAAGTAGAATATAGAGGTGAATTCATATATTTCATAATATTACAGTATTATTTTTAAATAATGTAATATAAAATATTGAATTTCCATTCTAAGAAATTAAAATAATCATAAAATGTGTAAGATATTGAATATCTTAACCAGGAATTCATCAGTCATTAAAATCAAGAGTAGAATTATTTTGAAAGTCACATTTCTTTATAAAAGTAATAGAAAAAATAATACTTAAATTAGGATTTATGATTAGTCTTATACATCATTCAATATATCCTTTATCTTTTCCTAGACCTAATTTTCAAATAATAGTATTAACCTTAAACCGTATAGAAACAATAATGGAAAATTAATATCATCTAAATTATAATAGGAAATAAACACATTATATTACAAATATGTGGGTTTATATTCCAATGTATATTTATATATAATACTAGAAAAAACGTGCATTAAGAAAAAATAAAGGGAATGTAATGTAATTATCCAAAAGGTAATAATTATATTACTAAAATACCAATGATATAAGTATTATAGTTATGAAAAAAAATACTTTACTCCAAAGAGTGTTCATCTATAATTGATATAGTTATATAAATAAAGAATTGGGTGAATTCAAAGATTCAGATGCACAAGTAGTTGCATAGGAACATGTTCCATAAAGATTAGGGAAAAAGGAATCTTCCAAAGACACCAACTATGTAGGAATGATAAAACCAATGGTAGAGAGTTTTATAATTACAAAGTTAAGTGATATATTATTAAATAATATTAATAAATATTTATAATACATTGACATTTTAAATGGTAATGATCCAAAATTTAATGTTCATTTGAATTCAGAAATGAATTTATGGTTCCAAAAAATATTTATGTGTTTTGGTAGTATCTTCAGTTGAAGTAAATGCCATTTGGTTGAAATGATTATTCCAGTAAAGATGGATATATATAGTAAAGTGATTAGTTGGAAAAAATTATTCATTATTAATGGTTTAATATCAGTTGATGCATTGAATATGTTTAAACCTTCTTTCCAATAGAAATTTTGAAATGTATTTGATTACATATTTTAAAAATAATCCTACCATGATTATTATATTTTTATGTTGAATGTGAAAACTAAAAAATTATTATTAAAATATTATAGATATGAATAGAAGGGACATTTAAATAAAACCTAGATAGTATATTGTTAATTTTTTAAGGATCTAATTATGGGTTAAAGAAAACATTACATCATAGGAAAATTATTGTACCAAGAATCTATAAGTTTTTAGTTGGAGTGCCATTGTTTTGTAGTTGATATGTATTGATAACATATAGAAAAAATATATATTCTTCCAACATATTGTTAAGAACAATAATGAAAATATATCTCTAAATATTTATAGAAATTATCCACCCTTCATCTAAGGAAAAATCTCTATTATGATTGGCCTATTGGTTACATAGACCAAGTCATTGCACACATATTTTTATGCTAATGAAAATAATATATAGAAAAATTCAATATGGAATTATTTCTTAAGGCACATTATATAGATAACCATAAGAATATGTGAATAAGATATACAAGGAGATTAAAATGGTGTGTATTACTCTATATGATTTAATGATGAGATATATCAAATATTTTATGCTATAAAAAATATGTTATACTTCTGATGAATAAATTTTCGAATAAAATATAAAATACATCTAGAATAACTGGATTGGGAAGAGATAAAAACAATATAATGTTACACAATGATTTTGAAATGATATATACTAGGTATAAAAAGAATAAGGGATATTATTCATCAATTAGGGATGTAAAATATTTTCCCATTAGATAATTTTGATTTAGTATCATAGCTAGGAATATGTAATCAGTAAAAGATGATCATTAAATATAATGGTATCCAAATCTACAAATACCGAGTCTATTGATGCTTATAATGCATATAATGTAGTAGTCGAAATAGAAAAGAAATTTCCAGTTTATAGAACTATAATGAATTACAATTTATTTCAGAATAGTTCTAGAAATCAATAGTTGAACAAGAATGTAAATATTGAAATAAATAATTACAAAAAGGGAATTCATAGCATCAAATAAATATATCTTGATCACATAATTATGAAGTATGATCACATGGTGTCTAATATTTTACAAAATGTCCCAATATTCATGATAACGAGGCTAAATACATTGTTAATGATGGTGGAAGTAATCATTATTAATGATCATGTGATGAAATGTGGAAGGTTGTATGATTAAAGGTGTCAAAGAAATTTTATGACTTCTAGTTGTGGGACATGATTGAAAACGTAATTGATGATTGGATGGTTAATACTTATCGATGATTTCATGATGCACGAGAGATGTAGGAATGATGATTTTACAGTTAATCAATTACATGTCCCTTATAATATCAAATAATCGGCTAAATTTATACAATAGACATGAATTAAGTGGGACCTCTCCACCACCTTTAAACCCCACACATGTAATTATTTCCTTATAAAGTATTAGATATTTCAAATAGACTTCCTATATATCACCCAATGACTCCCCATTCAAACAATCATAGAAATAGGTTAAATGGAACATAATGAAACACAAAATTTAGAATACATTCTGATATTTGATGATTATAATTTATAGAATCAATATGAAGCTTTAAGTTGGGTAGTTGTGAACTTGGATGAAACATTCCTCAATCATGTGAGGATGGGAATGAAAGTCAACGTCATGACTTCTAATGTGAATATAAACTAGGTAAGACCTATTCATTCATGTGATCACTTGACCATGTTTTTGTGACGAAATGATGATAATGAAGAAACAAGCGGTGGGGTGGGGTAGGGGTGGGGTGAATTTTATTTTTCTAAATAACAAAAAATTGAAATCACCCTTCATTAATTAGAGAGAATATTTCCTTATAACTTAATAAAAAGTAAATTGTGGAATAAAAGTAAAGGAGTGAATTGTTCCTAAATATGTAATGTTGTTTAGGGCATAAAAATATTTTATTATAATACAGAAATGGTCTCTCTTTGAGATTGATTTTTTTATTTGAAAGTATATTTCCTTGGGACTCTTATAACTGAGTGAAGGTGTTTAAAAACATGAGATATTGTTTTCATAGGGCCATAAAGTTCTTTTATAAGGAATCTCAAATCCACAACCTAGTATGAGAATCTAAGACTCCACCAGGACTAAGTATAGATATTCAATAATTTAACAAAAAAGATATAATGTAGAATTTTTAATCTTCTTCAACACAAAATTACAACAAAAATTGAAATATTTATTTCATATTCAATAAAGAATAAAACAACTATTTTATTCTTCAATGTCACAGAGGATTCCTCTTCTTTGATAAGTAGAAAGGTAATATTACTCATCTTTGAAACATGCTAACGTCATCTTTTTTTTCTCTGTAAAGTGGTAGAACAATAGAAATACATAGTATTTCAATTCTCTCTTCAAAATAAAAAATAAAAAATTTAATATTTAATATCACTTTATTATCATTATAGTTTCTATATTATCATTATCCACAACCATTAACCTATCATAAAAATATTAATATAATGAGAATAAAATATTAAATAGATCTAGATGCTCTTTAACCATATAATATAAAACACAATTCATATCAAGAGCTTCCATAAATTTACCTAAAAATTTTACAATACCATTTCACTAGTTCATATGTATAAACTAATTTTAAACAATAATATTTATAAATATTCAGATATATTTAGGTTAAATTATCCAAAATAACATAAATGTTGAACATTTTTGAAATGTCATTGTAAATCCATTCAATCATATATAAACATCGACAAAACATACCCTCCGAATTTTTTTAATGAACTGTATCAAAATATTTTCAATAAATACAACATCAATATCATAGTGAAAAAAATAGGAACACAACTAAACATGTATATCTTAGAATAATATATCTTTAAAGAAATAGAGATATATTTTTTAGAATATGAATTTATAGTAATTTATCAATAATATTGATTTAATTATCATCAAATAGATATAGAAAATATTGATGGTATAACATGATATTGACGCACAAAACATGCTTAAAATTTCAATTCTAATTCTCGCTAGAATTTCCTCATATTATTAAAATAAGAATAATTTAAAAAATATAATTATTTAATTTGAATATGTCTTGAAAAATCATTTAAAATATATTTACTTTGATGAATCTAAATAATAAATTGAGGAAAATAATATATAATTCGAATCTTATAAATTACTAAGTAAACCATAGGGTTGCACTACATATTTTTTTTAAATAATTTGTAGACTCCAAATGTTGGGTGGATAAGCTAAATCTTAATCATAAAATTATTGGGAAGATTCCAAATGATGGGATGATAAAAATCCATTAACCAAGAAAAAATTGGTTTAATTACAATTTTTGGGTTCATAGGCATAATTTTTATTCCAAAATTATGGTTTGTAAAACAAATGTTTACGCAATAATATGGGTTCCTAAACCAAACGTTTACCAAATGTGTGGATGTGGATAGTGATTCAGGACTTTTAATAAATTTATACAATTCATAAGTGAAAAAATCATATGGATGAAAACTAAAGTGTTTGTAGTATAATATAATTCTCCCAATAAATATTATCCTAAAACTTAGTAAAATAAATTTAATTAGTAACCCAAATATGGGTGTTTTTGAGAGTCAAAATCATGAGAAATTACTAAAATATTTTGACCAAGATATTAACAAAAATAAAATTCAAATTTATGATAAAAACCCCTAAAGTATTTAGAATTGTAAACACATAAATAATAAAGTCTTTAATTATTAAAAAATAAACCTAAATTTAATGATTAGGTATTTAATAACATTTTGGGGGTCTATATTTCTCCTGGAGTAAATAATAATAGAAAATATAAATGAAAAATTTTATGGTTTTCCAATTTTTAGTTAGATTTATTTATCTAGGTTTATCCCATATTATGATATCAAAAAAATTTATGAAATAGACTAAAACACATTCAATATATTACATAACTGTAATTTTATAACGACCCATACTTTTCATACATTTTTAATACTTCAAAATTTATTTATACTTATTACAACATATAACAAAACCATGAAAGGACCGTATAGGTATAGAGTCTTTATAAACTGGGAAACATAAACAACCGGTTCATAAAGAATCTACATTTTCTCCCAGTTATTTCATCATATCTTGAGTCCCTTTTGGAATATCCTACTTAATAACCTTCTTCCTGACTTGGGGAAAGAAAACATATAGAGGGGTGATCTCAAATGCTCAGTAAGGGTAAACAAAAGAAATATCAATAACATCATATTCATAAGAACATAACATTTTGGAAATCTTACCCTGTAAAAGAGATCAAAATTTCATAACATGGGATAAATCATGGTAGTGAAATGTAATCACAATAATCATAACTTAAAACATGAATCTTTGTGGCATACACACATAATAATAGATAATAATTTCTTATTAGTCAAGACTCATTTCCAAGACTAACTTAGTGGACAATGTCTATTTCTGAACCGAGTTCATTCCTCGTTTCAGTCCTGTTTCACTGAACCTGTTTAACCTACCGTTCCAGCCATGTCTATCTCATGAGATATAAAATCATTACCCAATTCATTGGAGGGATATATAGATCCCTCCCTTCTCATAATGATACCATTATTATGTGTGCCACAAAATCCTAAATCATACATCATTGCAAAACCCATGTAATAAAAATGGGATTCTTAAACATCGTGACATCATGAAACAATTCATATAAGATAAAGGAATTCAAAAAAATAATTCCATCACAACATAATCAATTAAATGTAATAATAGGGATAGAAACAGAACCCTATATTGTCTTATATGGATAATAATTTTGATAAAACACTTGAACTCCATTCTTGAGGAAAAAATCCTTTCTACTTCAAAAACATTTCCATTCTTAACATGTCATATAATCTTGACCTAATAGAAGTTGATTAAAAATAAACTTGAAAACTTGTAAAGTAATATTCATGGAAATAATGTTCTAAAAATCCATTCATGCAGTATAAGTTAAAAAAAAGACATTCATCTTGTACTTTTGTCAGAAAAGTCAAAAAAGTACCTCATACGAAAAACGACAAAAGATTCCTTTGATATATTTTACTAAAAACTCACCAAAGGGTAAAATTGGATTTAAAAAATTGTAGGTGGATGGAGATAATATTAAATATTGAGGAACCATGGATGTGGATGATAAAATACACCCCAGTAAATACCGAAGTATAAACAATCTCGGATAGAAATGAGATTGTGATATTTTCCCTTACCATAGGTCCGATTTGCTTCATAAGTGTCTGAACCTCCTGTATAATGATTTAAATAATGTTATTGACTTATTACAGAATCATAATTAATTTTATGATATCATATATGGTCATATTATTAGCTTCATATTAGTAATATTTCATTACTACTTGTTATTCGGGTGTTTATTAATTTTTGTTCTTATGCGTGTTTTGTCAAATAAATTCTTATTCTTATTTTTAGGTTATAGATACCTTATTTACAGAATGGTATAAGTGTACTATATATCATATTTATTAATTCAATTCATGTATATAATCATTATGAAATGAAGATCATGTAGAACGAGTTTCATCACATCGTGGAGACGGTATTCCGTACTTATGCAAGAGCGATGATATCTTTCCCATGATTGTGGAATTGTATTGGAGTGTGTGTATACTATTTCAGAATCAATACCACTTTACAATAATCATATATAGTTATTTATTTGAACCATTATACCCATCCAAGTAAGGTGGTGGTGGAAAATAGATTACACCACGGCGTGGAGACGATATTCCGTACGTACGCAAGCACGGTGATTTCATTTTCCATAGGATGGATAGATGGTGAAATAAGGTTGTTTCATACTTATAATAAATTATCAGTATATTAGTGATACTGATGTTATTACTTCATAATGAAACAACTATAGAAGAAATAAAGATGAAAGAATCGGTAATGGACATTACCTCTTCTTTGAAGCGCCACTTTGAGACCTCCTCTTAGCGCACTAAAATTGGTCTTTGAAGAAGACCAGGACCTCTAGAATGTTTCTAAGGAAGTGGAGAAGAGAATTTGGCAGGGTATGGCCGTGCATGGAGGCTCAATGTGGTGTGATGAAGAGAGGGAGGAGGTGCCCTTTTATAAGGGAGGAGAGGGGCACCTTTGGGAAAACTAAAAATATTATTTTATTATAAGTCACATTCAGTTTTAAATAGCTCCAAATGGATTTATTTAGAAGCTAAGGTAGGGATGGGTCGAAATACTCTCATCAAATAGAAGTTGGACAAGTTTAGGTTACTATTTTAACCTTATCATTTAGATTTAACATTAATTTTGATAATTTTACTTTTACCGTGTCTTTTTGTTTTCTTACACTATAAGGTTAATAAACTTACTATAACAAGACAAAAGAACCCCAAGTTGTTTATTATTAATATATATAACCTTATCAAGTCATTTGGCCGAACATTATATTTTTAGGAATAAAATAACAATTAATAATATAATCTTTGTTTTAAAAACTATTTTATGTCAATTTTGATACTATTTGGTAATTGATTTTTGTGAAAATCATAACAGAATGATTAGTTCGAAAAAAGTTAATTAAATCCACAATAACATGTCATAGTAACATATAAAATAGTTGGAATTCATAAACAGTCTCAAATTACATTTATTTGGGTATTTATAACATCAATTATTTAAATATTTCATTAATAAGATAATTATTGCATCATCATTGTGTCATAAATAAATTAACTTATTTTATGTCTAAAAATTACATATAAAAATACCATTATTTAGGAAATCGTTTTATATTTCTAATGAATATTTATATTTGAATTTATCTTATTTATCACCATAAATTGAAAATGATTTAGTTATTAAACTTTGATTTTAACTATTTTAACCCTTCTTTAAATAAATTAATAATAAATGTCCTAATCTAATCCAAGTGTGACTAAATGGTCATATATTATTTATAAGGTTATTATTGGTCGAATTAAACTTATCCAATAGAATTAGAACATGTGTTAGGGTAATAATAATAACACTTTTACCCTTAATTACCCTATTTACTTTTAACCGTGGTAAAAAAAGTAAAAAGTTACCATTCAACAAAAATTATTTTCATCCCATTGAACCACATTTTAGTCCTTGATATTAACCATGTGTCTCTGATTTTTGAAATTCCACTCACAGAAGTGGTAAAATTAGGTTTTATGTGAATTTGGAAATTCTCCTAGGAGGTGGGTAAAAGACGGTGAAAAGTTCAATAAAATTTTTATATATCTAAAATTATTATAAATTGACTCCAATGAATTGAATTGAACTTATATATGTATTAAGTATAAATTTTGACCTAAAATAAATTTAAATAAAATAAATAATTATTTAAATAAAAAGTCGGTTTTTAAATAGTAACCTAGTGTTTTCACTATTCATCAAAAATTGAAAGTTTTCAGAAAAATACCAAAATTTCACCCTAGGCTAATTTCGATATTCTGAATCCAAAAATGAAGTCCATTTAAAAAAATAAAATTTAACAACTTTTAAAAATTGGTTATTACTATTCATAATGGCTAGTTTTAATAATATTTTAATAACATATTGTTGTTTAGTGAAACTCGGTACTACGTACGACGCAAGCTATCGAGGAAGGCCGCGGTTGCGTGTAAAGAAAGCTAAGCTAGTGTTGTGTGTAGTGAAAGATTATTTTATGATTTATATAACATAAAAAACAAAATATTTCTCATAAAATTCTTGGGTGTTACATTCTACCCCACTTAAAATGAATTTCTCCCTCGAAATTCGTCACTTTTTAACAAAAAGATGAGGATACCTCTCCCTCATAATATCCTCAAGCTCCCATGTAGCTTCTTCTAATTGGTGGTTCCTCCATAAAAATTTCACCAAGCGAGAGGTCTTGTTCCGTAGGACTTTTTCGCTACGATCCACAATCTCTATCGGCTGTGTTTCATAAGAATGATCTTGCTCCAGCGGTACAACTTCTGAGCTGAGTACATGTGAAGGATCAGGTATGTACTTTCTCAGGAGAGATACATGGAACACATCGTGAACTTGAGAGAGATTCTGTGGAAGCGCCAATCGGTAATCTACCTTTCCAACACGATCCAGTATTTCGAAAGGACCGATATATCTAGTGCTAAACTTCCCCTTCTTTCCAAATGTCATGACCCTCTTCCAGGGAGATATTCGTAAGAACACTTTATCACCCACTTCAAACTCTAGGTCATTTCTTCGGTTGTCGCCATAACTTTTCTGTTGACTCTGAGTTGCTTTTATGTGTTGTTGAATAGATCTGACCTTTTTTCCCATCTCATCAACAAGATCATGTCCTAATATCTTTCTTTCCCCAACTTCTTCCTAGCAAGATGGAGTCCTGCATTTCTTTCTATAGAGATATTCATAAGGAGCCATCTGAATACTGGAGTGAAAGTTATTATTATAAGAAAATTCCACCAAAGGTAGGTGTTGATCCCAACCACCTTTAAAATCCATAGAGAAAGCTTTTAACATATCTTCCAGAGTTTTAATTGTTCTCTCAGACTGACCGTCTATCTGAGGATGATAAGAAGTGTTGAAACTCAACTCTGTATCCAAAGTATGCTGAAGACTTTTCCAGAACATCGAGGTAAATCTCGAATCCCGATCAGATATAATAGAAAGTGGTACTCCATGCAATCTTACCACTTCCTTCACATATATCCTGGAAAGCTGATCGAGAGAGAAATCCTCTCTAATAGCAATGAAGTGTGCCGACTTTGTAAGATGATCAACTGTGACCCAGATAGCATTATTTCCTTTGGATGTTTTAGGAAGTCCGGTGACAAAGTTCATAGTGATGTTTTCTCATTTCCATTCGGGTATGGGAAATGGTTGTAACATCCCCTTAGACTTCTGTCTCTTAGCTTTAACTTGTTGACAAACCAAGCATCGGGAGACATATTCAGCAACATCTCTTTTCATGCCATCCCACCAGAAGTACTCTTTCAGGTCCCTATACATCTTCGTGCTTCCAGGATGAATAGAGAATGAAGAACTATGAGCCTCATCCAGCAGATCATTCTTTTATTCTGTGATGGGAGGTACACAAACCAGGTTCCTGAACTTCATTATCCCATCACAATCAAGGTTAAATACAAGAATGTTTCTCACCTTCTTTAGTAACTCTACATCTTCTTTCTTGCGCCTCTTTAATCTTCACATGTATAGATGGTTGAACATTCATTTGAGAAAGATACAATTTCCCCCCTTCCATTATAATTCCAAGATCCATCCTTTGTAAATCCATAAATATTGGATCTTTTGTGATCCTCATCATGGATAAGATAGCATGGTCTTGTCGACTTAATGCATCTGCCACCTTGTTTTCCTTCCCAGGGTGGTAATGAATTGAGCAATCGTAATCCTTAATCAGCTCCAACCATCTTCTTTGGTGCATATTCAGCTCTTTTTGTGTGAAAATATACTTTAAACTTTTATGATCAGTATTAATATCACACCTTTCTCCATAAAGATAATGCCTCCAAATCTTTAATGCAAAGATTACCGCAGCTAACTCCAAATCATGAGTTGGGTAATTTTTCTCATGGAATTTCAACTATCGTGAGGCATAATATATCACCTTATCATTTTGCATAAGACCACACCCCATCCCCTTCTTGGATGCATCACTGTAGATCACAAACCTTTCTCCACTACAAGGCAGTGTGAGTACAGGTGCACTGAATAACCTTCTTCTCAACTCCTTGAAATTCTCTTCACATTCCTCCATCCAAACAAACTTAACTACTTTCTGAGTCAACTTGGTGAGTGGATTAGATAATCATGAAAAATCGTTCAAAAAACGTCGATAATATCCAGCCAAACAAAAAAAACTTCGGATCTCAGTTACTGTTGTTGGTCTCGACCATCTTTCGATAACCTCTGTTTTTGCTGGATCCACACATATCCCCACTTTTGAGATTATGTGACCGAAAAATGAAACTTTTTGAAGCCAAAATATTCACTTGGTAAATTTGGCATAAAGCTTCTCCTTTCTTAGGGTCTTCAATACAATTCTCAAGTGATCTTCATGTTCTTCCTTGCTCTTTGAATAGACAAGAATATCATCTCTAAAGACTACCACAAACTGATCAAGATAGTCTCTAAAGACTCTATTCATCAAATCCATGAAGATAGAATGGGAATTATTAATGCCAAATGGCATCACTTTAAATTCATAGTATCCATACCTTGTACGGAAAACTGTCTTTGGTATATCCTCCCTTTTGACCCTTAATTGATGATACCCTGAACGAAGATCAATCTTGGAAACGTATTGACCACCACATAGTTGGTCAAATAATTCATCAATACGCAGGAGAGGATATTTGTTCATGATAGTGATCTTGTTAAGTTCTCTATAATTAATGAAGAGTCTCATTGATCCATCTTTCTTCTTAACAAACAGAACAGGTGCTCCCCAAGGTGATGCACTAGGGCTTATGAATCCCTTATCAAGATTCTCTTGGAGTTGCTTCTTCAATTCATGTAACTCAATTTGGGCCATTCTATAAGGTGTATTTGAAATAGGCAAAGCACCCAGTACGAGTTCTATTGAAAACTCAACTTCACGATTTGGTGGAATACCTAGCAATTACTCTTGAAAGTCATCGTCAAACTCCCATACAATGGGAATATTCTTAATCGTGAGTTTCTCACCAACCATTTGAGATAAATAATCCTCATTTAGTGGAATCAAGACACATAATATGGAAGAAATTTCCACTGGAAGGTTATGTTCATCCTTACATCGATAGAAGATCATAGATTGATCTGGAATATGAAATGTGACTTCCCTAATTTGGAAATTGATATGAGCTCCATATAGAGAAAGCCAATCCATGCCAAGAATCACATCAAATTCCACTATAGGAAGGATCACAAGATTTGCAGGAAGCACTTTCCCAAAAACTTCAATTGGAGAAGAATTATAAACTTTTGATGCGACTGTTGTACCATTAGGGGTTTTCACAGCTAACTAAACATCTAATTGTTGATCTAATACACCGATAGCCTTCGAAAATTTTCAGAAATAAAAGAGTGGGTGGATCCAGAATCAAATAAAATATTTGATACTTTAGAGTGGATGGTAAGTGTACCTTTTACCACATCGTTATCATACTCCACATCGCTGATAGAAATTGCATGTGACTTTCCTTTGTCTTTATCCTTAAGAGTTTATTGACGTCGACCATCATCATCAACCCTTGGATTTGGGAATTGATTGGAATAATGCCCCATCTCCTTGAACTTGAAAAATTGAAGTGTAGAAGGTTCATTCTATGTATCCATTCCTTTGTTTACATCATTAGACATCTTCTTCCCATTATTTCGATATTCAAAATCCCGATGACATTCCTTTCCACATTTGAGACATTTACTTTTCCCTTTAATAAAACTCCCTCCATGTTTCTTTCCACACTTTGAGCATAAGGGAAAGCTCATCTTCTTTTTAGTGTGCTCTTTAGATTTTCCTTTGAATTCCATTTTCCTCTTCTTATCAAACCCATATGACTGATGGGTTACTCCAATATCCATCTAAACTTTGAGAGCACATCGAATGATTTCCTCGTAGCTATTGAAGTCCCTTGTGGATACGACCCTTCGAAGACTTGGTTTTAAGCTACTAAATAATCGATCGATCTTACACTCAGGTTGGATAATAATACCATAAGCGTACCTTGAAAGTCTTGTAAAATTTACTTCGTAGGTACCAACAGATTCATCACCCTTTTACTTCAGTTCAAGAAACTCTTTCTCCATCTTTGTTCAGAGAATACGAGGGAAGTACTTATTGAAAAATAAGTTCTTGAACTCGTCCCATTCCATGGACTTAATTTCATCCCTTTGCCTCATATTCTTAATAAGATTCCACCATTGATCAACATATCCTTCCAAACCATACACTACTAAGATGATTTTATCATGTTCAGAACATTGAAGAACTAAAAATATATTTTCAGTAGTACTAATCCATTGTTCAGAAACTAATGGATCAGTAGACCCACTGAATGAAGGTGGACACTGCCTCATGAAGGATTCAACAGAATGTTGCTCCTTACTTTTCTCATTTGGAAGTCCTGTATGATTCATATATTGAGATAATTGTGTGAGCATAGCTACAAGAGATTTCATTCTATCTCTCATAACGTTTGGTTGCTCAGGGGGACAATCATTGCATTGCCCGTCGCATTCCACATTAACAGGGTTCCTTTGGGTTCTAGCCATTGACTAAAACCAAGAAGAATAGTGTGAGAAACACTAATTATAATAAGAAAACCACATAATCAAGAATAAAATTTCACACTTGAGGTATTATCATAGGTTATTCATGGCCATTTCTAAAACACTAGGATTTTGTTCTATGCTTAGACTTATCCTTAGGGTTCTTACTAATGCTTTCACATCCCATTTTCCAAAGGTTGACTATACCTTTCCTCTGATACCAACTATAACGACCCATACTTTTCATAGATTATTAATACTTCAAAATTTAAGTATACTTATTACAAAATATAACAAAACCATGAAAGGATAGTATATGTATAGAGTCTTTAGAAACTGGGAAACATAAAAAACTGGTTCATAAAGAATCTACACTGTCTCCCATTTATTTAATCATATCTAGAGTCACTTTTGGAATATCCTACTTAATAACCTTAGTCATGACCTGGGGAAAGAAAACATACAGAGGGGTGAGCTCAAATTCTTAGTAAGGGTAAAAAAAGAAATATCAATCACATCATATTCATAAGAACATAACATTTTGGAAATCTTACCCTACAAAAGAGATCAAAATTTCATAACATGGGATAAATCATGGTAGTGAAATGTAATCACAATAATCATAACATAAAACATGAAGCTTTGTGGCATTCACACACAATCATAGAGTATAATTTCATATTAGTCAAGACTCATTGCCAAGACTATCTTAGTGGACAATGTCCATTTCTGAACCGAGTTCATTCGTTGTTTCAGTCCTGTTTCACTGAACTGGTTTAACCTTCCGTTCCAGCCTTGTCTATCTCATGAGATATAAAATCTTTACCCAATGCCTTGGAGGGAGATATAGGTCCCACCCATCTCATAATGATACCATTCTTTTGTGTGCCACAAAATCATAAATCATACATCACTTCATAACCCATGTAATAAAAATGGGATTCTTAAACATCGTGACATCATGAAACAATTCATATAAGACAAAGGAATTCATAAAAATAATTCCATCACAACATAATCAATTCAATTTAATAATAGGGATTGAAACAGAACCCCATATTATCTTATATGGAAAATAATTTTGATAAAACACTTGAACTCCATTCTTGAGGAAAATATCCTTTCTACTTCAAAAACATTTCCTTTCTTAACATGTCATATAATTTTGAATTAAAAGAAGTTGATTAAAAATAAACTTGAAAACATGTAAAGGAATCTTAATGGAAATAATGTTCCAAAAATCCATTCATGCAGTATAAGTTAAAAAAAAGACATTCATCTCGTACTTTTGTCTAAAAAGTCAAAAAGTACCTCATATGAAAAACGACAAAATATTCCTTTCATATATTTTAATAAAAACTCACTGAAGGGTAAAATTGGATTTAAACAATTTTAGGTGGATGGAAATAATATTACATATTGAGGAAACATGGATTTGGATGATAAAATACACCTGAGTAAATACAAAATTATAAAAAATCTCGGATAAAAATGAGATTGTGATATTTTCCCTTACCTTAGGTTCGATTTTCTTCGTAAGTGTCTGAACCTCTTGTATAATGATTTAAATAATGTTATTGACTTATTCCAGAATCATAATTATTTTTATGGTATCATATATGGTCATATTCATAGCTTCTTATTAGTAATATTTCATTACTACTTGTTTTTCGGGTGTTTATTACTTTTTGTTCTTATGTGTGTTTTGTCGAATAAATTCTTATTCTTATTTTTAGGATATAGATAACTTATTTATAGAATGGTATAATTATACTATATATCATATTTATTCATTCAATTCATTTATATAATCATTATTAAATGAATATCTTGTATAATGAGTCACATCACATCGTGGAGATGGTATTCCGTACGTACGCACGAGCGATGATATCGTTCCCATGATCGTGGAATTGTATTGGAGTGTGTGTATACTATTTATGAATCAATACCACTTTACAATAATCATATATAGTTATTTATTTTAACCATTATACCCATCAAAGTAAGGTGGTGGTGGAAAATAGATTACACCACGGCGTGGAGATGGTATTCCGTACGTACGCACGCGCAGTGATTTCATTTTCCGTAGGATGGATAGATGGTGAAATAGGTTTGTTTCATACTTATAAAAACATATCAGTATATTATTGATACTGAGGTTATTACTTCATAATGAAACAACTAAATAAGAAGAAGTGGAAGAAGAAATAAAGTTGAAAGAATCGGTAACGGACATTACCTCTTCTTGGAAGTGCCTCTTTGAGACATTCTCTTAGGGCACTAAAATTGGTCTTTGAAGAATACCAGGACCTTTAGGATGTTTCTAAGGAAGTGTATAAAGGAAATTTGGCAGGGTTTTGCCGAGCTTGAAGGCTCAATGTTGTGTGAGGAAGAGAGGGAGGAGGTGCCCTTTTATAAGGGAGGAGAGGGGCACCTTTGGAAAAAATAAAAATATTATTTTATTATCAAGAGAAATTCGGTTTTAAATAGTTCAAAATTGATTTATTTCAAAGATAAGGTGGGTATGGGTCGAAATAATCTCATAAAATAGAATTTGGACAGGTTTAGGTTACTATGTTAACCTTATCATTTAGATTTTACATTATGTTTGATAATTCTACTTTTACCGTGTCTTTTTGTTTTCTTACACTAAAATGTTAATAAACTTACTATAAAAATCCAAACGAACCACAAGTTGTTTATTATTAATATATATAACCTTATCTAAGTAATTTTACCGAACATTAGATTTTTAGGAATAAAATAACAATTAATAATATAATATTTGTTTTAAAAACTATTTTATGTCAATTTTGACACTATTTGGTAATTGATTTTTTTGAAAACCATAACAGAATGATTAGTTCTAAAAAAGTTAATTAAATAAACAATAACATGTCATAGTAACATATAAAATTATTGTAATTCATAAAAAGTCTAAAATTACATTTATTTGGGTATCTATAACATCAATTATGTCAATATTTCATTAATAAGATAATTACTGCATCATCATTGTGTCATAAATAAATTAAATTATATTAAGTATAAAAATTAAAAATAAAATACCATTATGTATGAAATCTTTTTATATTTATAATGAATATTTATAGTCTAATTTATCTTATGTGTAACTCTAAATTAAAAATTATTTAGTTATTAAACTTTGATTTTAACTATTTTAAACCTTCTTTAAATAAATTAATAATAAATGCCCTAATCTAATCCAAGTGGGCCAAAAGGGTCATATATTATTCCAAAGGTTATTTTTGGTCGAATTATAGTTATCCAATAGAATTAGGACATGTTTTAGGATAATAATAATAACACTTTTACCATCAATTACCCTATTTACTTTTAACCATGGTAAAAAAAAGTAAAAAGTCACTATTCACCAAAAATTATTTTCATCTCATTGAACCACATTTTAGTACTTGATATTAACCGTGTATCTTGGATTTTTGAAATTCCACTCACAGAAGCGGTAAAATTAGGTTTTATGTGAATTTGGAAATTCTCCTAGGAGGTGCGTAAAACGGTGAAAAAGTTCAATAAAATTTTTATATATCTAAAATTATTATAAAATGACTCCAATGAATTGAATTGTAATTATATAGGTATTAAGTATCAATTTTTACCAACAATAAATTTAAATAAAATAAATAATTATTTAAATAAAAAGTCAATTTTTAAATAGTAACCCAATGTTTTCACTATTCATCAAAAATTGATAGTTTTCAGAAAAATACCAAACTTTCACTCTAGGATAATTTCGATATTCAAAATCCAAAAATGATGTCCATTTTAAAAAATAAAATTTAAAAAATTTCAAAAAGTGGTTATTACTATTCATAATGGCTATTTTTAATAATATTTTAATAGCATATCGTTGTTTAGTGAAACTCGGTATTGCGTACGACGCAAGCTATCGAGGAAGGCCGCAGTTTCGTGTAAAGCAAGCCAAGATAGTGTTGTGTGTAGTGTAAGATTCCTTTGATGATTTATATAACATAAAAAACAAAATATTTCTCATAAAAGTCTCGGGTGTTACAAATTTAATGTTATATTATGATGAATATAATTGATTCCTACAAAATGAATTTTCATAGATAAGAAACTAAAAATTAAAAAACACATATAATATAAAATAAAAAATTACACTCATTAATAGTATTTTAGGATTACATGATGTCTTTGGATCATGTGTTTTAAAGAGGTTAAGAAGAATGATTGGAAAGACGGTTTGGCTCTTGCTTGTCTATAGAAGATTAGATGGTTAGAGACTCATAGACAGTTTGATGAGAATCCTTGATCTCTACCATCAGAAAATAAAAGTTCCTATTTATATAAATATATCATAATTTCATTAGGACTCTCTAATTTTGTTGTATATTTTTCACTTCCCTTACGGATATTTTTAGATCAGTATGTAAAATCATAGAGGACCAATGATACTCAACCATCATTACACCCATTTGATTAACTAAAGTATGAATTTCATGCCATGTCTAATTCTCAATCAATGTAAAGATTTTAATTATAATATTCTAAAATCTAAAAAATATCTCTTAATGTTGCAAAAAAATCCAATATCAAATATATTCTCCTTTGAAAATCGATAAAACATTGTCTTCTTGAAGAAGAATTTAACTATATAACATACAAATCCTTTAACTCATCAATATATGATTTATAAATTTACTCACTTTTTATCTACCCCACTTGATCAACTATTTATATTTAAAGAACATAAATATCTATTCATGAGATTTAATTTTCATTTATAATTTGATACGTTGATTGAAGGGATTGAAATTTGATTTACAAAATTGATGAATTTTTTAGTTCTAATTTTTTGGGAACTTTTTATGTTCATCCAGTAACTTCAATGACTATAATTTAAAGTGGTTTAAATTTTATGACATTCCTAAATCAAGAAAAATAAAAAATTTCAATAAGTTAATTCATCATTTTCTGGTGATGATACCTAAGACATTACGGAGGGAACTCAATATTCATCCATTTTTTGTGATTTAACTTCTTGTTCAACTCAAATAATAAGTTCTATATCTTCATAATAATTTCCAATGTCATATATATATACTCTTTAACTAATGAAAATAACTGATCTCTGATCATATTAGTCAATGTATTTGAAAAATAATTAACATTCTCACTGAATTATTTTAACTCCTTCCTATAAAGTTTCTATGAAATTCCCTTATTAAAAATTGTTGTAGACCATGAAAACTCAATTATTATTTTAACAAGGTATTTTAGAAAAAAGTATTTTTATTTATATATATTTTTCAGGTAGCATACTTCATTCAAAAATAGAGGCTTTCATATCTTCATTCTTCAGAGGATTAATTCATTTGTAGTCAAAGAATGTGACAATGAAAAAAGAATAGATAGTTTGAGAGAGCATGAGATATCAAAAGGATGAGTGTTTTGAGGATAAAAGAACGATGGATTTTAATCTGATTGTTTTAGATGACATTTTGGTTTCTCAATCCTAAAATATTTTTCAATCATTTGAGATTATGAAATTGGAATGTTAGTTTTTCCAAATAAACAATGTAAGTAAAATAAAAAATTACAATAATTGTATTCTAATTAAAACAAGATTAAATAATATAGAGATTTAATCAATAAAAGTATATGTTTTACTAAAAAAAGAAAGAACCTTACACACCTTATAATTAAATAATGTATATATGGTGAGTTATCATATGTAAAATATATTATATGTACATGTCGAATTATATAATCTCCCTAAAATATTCTTCATTTAAATGGTTAAAAAGTTATTCTAATAGAGCGAGAAGAACATTTAATATATAGTTCAATGATTAGAAAATATTTTAAATGATTTAAAATACTGTTTAAACAAATTATTTCCTAACAGAATAATTAAGTTTTTTAAAAAGTACTAAAATTATAAAATAGGTGAATAGATATTTAAGATATTCAAAGAATTAAAATAAATTATTCTGAATAAAATATTTAAAAATATTATTTTACATGTAATTTGTGAAAAAAATATTTTTATTTAATAATAGAATATTTTATAAAATATAATAATATATTAATTTGGAACATGGAATTAATTTAAATATTAATAAATTTAAACACATAATAATATGTAAAATATTTTTTCTAAAATCACAAAAAATACCAAAAAATCTTAAAGAGGGCACAATTTTCTTATGTTAACAATATAATTCCATGAATCACCTAAAATTATAGAGTGAGAAATTATTTAATAGATTAATAATAAGAATAAAAAATGGAGATGAATATCATGAAAAAACATTTAAAATAACTTCACTTAAATATAAAATAGTTAGTCAATTTAAAATAAATATTAAATATTAAATTTAAATACTTCCTATGTTTTATGAGTTTCAAATCTAAGGATCTTTCTTTGAAAATAAAAAATTACTATAGAGTAGGTAAATATTTGTAAAATAATTAAAATAATAAAAATAAAAATATAATAATTTTCCAGGTATTTCAAGTGGTCACATAATTATATAAAAATGATGTCATGTGTTGAAAACCGACAAAATATAAAAAAAAATACTATTGGTAGCCATATTATTTATTTCTGGCCAAGATATTAACTAAATACATAGGTAACCAAATTTTCTTATTTTGATAAGAACATTTATAAATATATTCATAAAAATATTTTATATTATAAACATTATTAATCCAAAAAAATGAGTATTTCATAAATATTATCCATTAGAATAATATCTATTAATATAATAAATAAAAAATTTAATGGGAGACATTATTCTACTATTAGAACTAGGAAACAATAATTCCTATATAATTTATGATTTCTCCCATACTTCCAATAATAATAATTGATTTATCTGTTTTATTATAACGTTGAATTTGATATAAATACATCTCTTCCATCATAAAATTACTAGAAGCATTTTTAAAATAATCAACATTATCCAATAATTTCTTAATTATATTTTTATTAGAAGAATTATAATTTTTTGGGATAATTATATATTAAATCAGAAATCCGGTTTTCCAAACAATTTTTTTTATTATTAATTTCACCAATTATTTAGTTTTATATGTTCTTTATTTTTGGATTAAAATTTATCTTGATTTATAAATTAAAAATTATTATTATGAATATAATAAATACTTAAAAAATTATAACTTTGAGAGAAATATGACTCTACCTCATCAAAATGAGACCTAAGACATATATTTTCCTCTTGATTTTCATGCTCAACCTTAGTGTTTACAGTAGATGCATCAGTAAAATATTTAGAAGAAATCCATATATCCTTTATGGATTTATGTACTCTTATTTTATTATAAGATTCCTATGATATTTATATATAGGAATTACAGGTGTGAAATGATCTTTCTTATTACATATATAGCATCAAAATTCATCCTTTTATTATTATTTAATTTTTCTTTTTCATTGGGTACCACAAGAATTTTTTTTAAATGTTTTATATCTCATTTTTTGTAGATGAATGACTAGAATATAAATCAAGTCATTCATCTATCGAAACATTGAATGTGACACTTTAATTTTTTACGAAAATATAATATTCATATTATAATAGCATCTTAGGATCATATATCATCATGGAAGAAATTAATTAGTTTTTTAAAAATATTTAACTATTGTGGATTGTTAAGTAGTAGAATAGATTTCACTCCACTTAGAACATAAAACTCTAAGAACCATTAATTCATAATCCAGTTCTATAATTGGATATGTCAAAGAAGTTGCACTATTGAAAACTTATTTCAATATAACATTTGTTTGAGTGATTCTTTCATCTTCCTACTTCAAGATTGTATCAAATTTAGGTTTTTTAAAATTAAAAAACAATTCATAATCATTATTGTTTCCATCACATGAAAATTAAATGGATTCCCAGGTTTCATATGTTGTGGAACACTTAGAGACATGATTAAATCAATGAGTTCATAATCCAAAAACTATAGTATTTATATATATTGAATTTAGGTCATAATAAATATCATGATAAGTATTCAAGTAATTTGAGTCTTCATTAGGAATTTTATAAGGCTAGAAAAATTTCAAAAAAGATCTTATTCTAAAATTTTTCAAATAAATAATCATTCATTTTTTTCCATCATACTTAATTACCACCATTAAAATAATGAGTATGGGTAATAAACACACCTTATATAATATCAATTATTGAGATTTATCTTCATCTAACTATTTATATCAAACTTGATAGAGCCAAAAGTAATATTTCCACTAGATCCAAACCATTGATACCAATTGGAGTGTCAAAATAATGATGAAAAAGATAAAAGAGGGGGTGAATTATGTCATTTTTAAAATATTACCAAATTTAAAAAATCCCTTTTGAATTATATAAATTATTTTCTTATATATTAATGATGAGTAAGAAGTGAATAAAATAAAGAAAATAGTATGAAAAGATGAGGTATTTTGGTTCGAGACACATAAATCCTCTAGTCCACTCCACTGGGACTCTCTATTGTTGTTTGGTGATTTTTACTTGTAGTTCCATTCCTTGGGGACAACTATAATTGAGTGTAGGTATATGTGGCCTTAAAAATTAGATTTAATATCTCTATATTTAGTGTTTACAAGGAACCTAAAAATAAAAAAATTAGTACAAGAATCTAAAAATCCACCATGAATATGTACAATAATTCAAAGCTTCAATAGAAATGTTCAGATGTAGTTTTTTGAAAAAACATCATCACATAGTTATAGATAAAACTGAATGAAGTAGATGATCTTTGGTAAAAAATACAACATAAAATTAATTAATCATTGTCAAATGGATTTATTATTATTTAAACATAATTACGATAGTAATTTTATTCTTCAGAATAGCTATTCTTCTTCTAATTTTTTAAACAGTGAGTGAATAATAGATTTTCATAGTTTTTCAATTCACTATTCAAAATTTTGAACAAATGGATTAATATTTGTCAAGAACACTATTCTTGTAAGCAATCATAAATCATTCTCAGTAGTGTTTCATAACCTTCTAAAGAATATATATATATATAAATTATATATTAAGTGCCTCCAGCAATTCCATCACCTTTAGATATTCAAAATAAATCAAGTCAAGTGCTTTGATGAATTTCTCTAAGAAAACCACAACACCATTTCACTATTTAATATATTGAAAATAATAATTAATGAATTTTGTTACAAAACAATTGAATATTATTCCCATAAATTTTCGGTAATAATAATAAAATTATTATTTTTTTCAATTCCATTAAATATTATTTATAATTAGACAAAGTTGTTCACCAGAAATATCTTTGTTGAACATCTATAATCAGCATCAATAGATACAACAGTAGTATCATGAGAAAGAAATCAAAAAAAATAATATAAATTAATTTCATCAAATTGAAGCTATTATAAGATCATTAGAAATATTATTTTTTTCAGAAGATGAAACAATCAGTATTGAATAATTATAATGATTTACATTAGGTTAAAAAAATCTATAAAATCATCATCATAGAATTTAATACTAAACCATATAGTTTTTTTAAATATTAATTTTATTTCCCCATATATTCATAAAATCCCTTAGAAATAATAATAATTTATCCCATTGAATAAAGGGTTTTAATTGGTCTCTAAATTTTTTAAAGAGATATTTACTCTCAATAAATCGTTGATGAAGTAATGGAAAATAATCGATAATTCCAATATCATAGATGACTAATTAAAATGATTGGTATCAGTATGTATCTTATAAAATATAAATTTTCCTCTAAAATTTATATTGATAAACTAATTTTTAATCATGAAAACATTGGGTTGATTCAAAAAAATTTGTTTGATAAACCATTCATTAAACATGTAAATATTAGGTTGATTATAAACATTGGTTTTCAAAACCTAACATTTAGTCCAAATATAAGGTTCCAAAAAGTATCCTATATTTTTAAAATATAGTACTTGAAACTAATGTTTAACAAACTGGGGTTGTAAACATTGTTTCCAGACATCTTAAAAATTCATAGATTAATTATGAAAATTAAATATCATCCAATTGAAATATAAAGTGTTTCATTATAAAATAAGTATTTAATCAAATATTATGTTAAAATAAACAATATGTAATTTAATTTGTAACCAAAATGTTGATGTTTGTAAACCAAAATAAAAGGGAAACTATAGGAAATTTTGTATCAACATACGTCCAACACATGACTCTATCATGAGATGATAATGTCACCATTTTTATATGGGATATTTTAAACCTATTCAGGTTGTTCCATCATATGAATGACCTTTATCCATACAAAATCTTTATTTTATCACTAGAATATATGAAATTCATCTGAGCAAATAATCCCCATCTAGCAATGTGTCCACCTAATTGCATAAAACCTCCCCAAAAACAATTAGAGACATATAACTATATAACACACACCACTGTACACCTATTTTAGTCCTGCATTACCTCGATAAAATATGTCTCCCATGTGCCCCCCTTAATTGAATAAGTCCCCATTAGTTTTTAAATTAGATATTAACATGATAAAGGTGGTAAAAATATTAAGTACATAGGTCATAATTTCCTAAGTATATATAAAAACAGGACTAGACCAGGTCTGAGCCTCATCAATCAGGGCGCTTGGTGGGTGGTTGAGTTCAACCAAGGGGATATGTAGCCTCAAGTAGAATATGAAACACACCGACACATCTAGTTCACTAACAAGGAGCAAGGATATGGTGCTGTACAAGAAATATGTGGAATATTTTCCTTATTCTTTCCAATTTCACATGAACAGATGATGTGTATGACTAGATGGAAGCACTAATAATTGTGATTACCTTGTAAGCATCTCCCCTCCACTCTTAAGTAGAAAAGGGAACCCCTTTTGCCACTTAGAGTAAACCCCTAGACTTTATTTCATGATACCACATCTTTAATAGCTTATATATCCCCTCCATTATCCATCAATGTATATAGAGTATATTCTATATAGGAATCCCATGTTTATAAACCTCGTTCAAATCCAGTGACACATTCTCATGAACTGCACCTGATCGTCTCTTATCTATTGTTTCTTATACTATGTATGAATAAAAAAGTTTTGGATAACTGGAAAGATTACACCATTATTAAAATTCAATATTCCTCATTATATTCACATTATTTTATATTTCATAACAACAACATTTCCACATGAACTTAAATAACACGGTACAGTTCCATCATATAACATTAAAATGTCTCATTTATTCATTGTGTGATTCGATTATTATTTCAACAGGATAAATAGGACACCTCTATGATTTTAAAAACCAATATAATTAGTATTATATCCACCTTAATCAAGGATATACTATATATAAATCATGAATATATTGATTTATATTCTCGATAAAATCATACCACAACAAAAAGGTCCATATTTCCTCTAGTCCGCCTCACATTTTCCTTACAAGGCTATATTCTTGTTGATAATTGTGTTCATAGATCCACATACCTTATTGGAATAACCAATCCTCATTAGGTTAAATTCCATCCAAGTAAAACCAAAATATTCTTCCCATATGTACGTCCCACAACATACTATTACATGGTAATTTTCCCTTAGTTTTTGTTATCATATTATATTAAAATAATGGATCAGACTTTCAATAAGATTTTAAATGGTTTGAAGTTCCCCGTTAAGTTGAGATGAATTTCATGTCTTGTGATGCATTTTATAAGGATATGTTGTAAGACTTATATTGGAAAAAATTATTACACAAAAACACCTATAGCCTACCAATATGGTGATAAAATCTTATGTTCTAGGTCATTTTACCTTATATCATAGTAACATATAGACTATAATCACTATATAAAAATAAGTAACAAGTTAAAGGAACTCACATATATATATTTCATTATTTATGGATGAACATTGGTATATATAAATAGTCACATCCACTAGATACCTTTGTTATGTATAGAAATTTGCATCAACATATTCAAATAATTGATTGTTATCATTATCACATTAAATTACTGACCATATAGTATATATATAATGGAATCAAATTTCAGATGAATCTGATCCCATCCTATATAAGGAAGACAAAAATAAATCTAGTCATGCCAGTCACCATCACCATTAAAATTGAGATTCTATCCCCAAATCATGGAAAAAAATACTTTCCTTATCTCAAGAAAGGGGATTATGAATTTAGCTACCCTTATCCATGAGTAGATAAGGAGGGTGAAAAGTTTCAAGATTATCATTTCTTTTCATTGATAATTACATCCATAATTAACTAAAAACCTATTTAAATTTGTAGTTTTTATCATTTTGGATAATTAAATAAATCATAGGAAAATTTCATAAAAATTAAAATTTTAGTGATTTATTCAATTTTTGGGACGTAAATTAGGGGAGATTATTTGATTTGGAAATTTTAAATTCAATTATTTAATTAAATTATGATCTTCATGTGTGATGAATTATTTAAATTTAATATTGGCTCTAGTTTAACATGAAGTAATCTTCAGTGTGTTTTTAGACAATTACTTTAATTAATTTTGAGTTCCCAAACCTTGATTTTGAGTTTTTAATGTGATAAAATTGGGATGATAAATCTTTAATTAAAATTTTAAATTTAATTTTAAATTAATTTTTTAAATTATAACCAAACATTATTGTGTAATTAAATTTAATGTTTTAAAGGATAATTTCTACATTCTTCTAATTATTTTATTATTTTTTAAATTTATCTAATTTCTTTTTGGTGAGTCTTGATATTTATTTTTACATGTTGAAAAATATGGAACTAGGTATTATTTACTGCATTAAAGAATCATGGTCACTCAATTGACGATTAGGACCAACTTACACATGGTCAGTATACCCAGTGCTCTCAAAAAACTTTAATTTCCTTAGTGATCTTTTGTGGTGGTTTCTAATATTGTTTTCTATCTTTTTTTAGCATAATTTTGTTATTAATGGTTATGTTAAATAGGAGGTATAAGATTTTGTTAAGAAACATTGTTATGAAATGTTTGTAATAATGTTTTTTACTATGTTTATGGAGTAAGTGAGGAAGTTAAGAAATTTCTTTTACATTGTTACAAAACATTACATAAATTTTTTGATGTTGCCATGTTTTTTTGTAATAATTATAATCATCATGAAATATATCATGATCTAAGATAGATATTTTTTTACAAAGTGAGCATATGTTTTAGACTTGACGTTCCAAATATATATTTCCAGAAACAATATTCTAAATATATTGTTTATAATGGAAAAGATATTTTGAACAAAGACTAATGGACTCAATTAAAAAAAATAATTAGTGTGGATATGGATATAGAAATAATCTTCGAAAGGGGGATATTAATTTAACAAGATCAAAATTTCCAGATGGAGATTTAATTTATTCTATAAATGATAAATATTTTGTGAAATTTTTGTAGTCAAAGAATTGTGATAATTTAATGTTATGGACCCTGAAATATAAAAAGTGGATAGAAGCTCCAAAATATTTGTTTCAAAGAAAAAATTACATAGTTTTTGTATAAAATAGAAAATAATAATAAATTACTCAATTATAATAAATGAAATCAATTTTAGTAGAAGTTAAAAATTTATATTTCATGATTCAAGTTATTATCTATTAAGAAACTAATATGGGGAAATCAAGGTTTATTCAATGGAAAACTGATGAACTAAATCCATGACGGGAACCAGATAGAAAAGTTTCATTTGACAGAAGTCTCTATAAGTTTCATGAATAAGGTCAACCATATTATCTTCAATCAAGATAACAATGTAGATGATGTTTTATTTTTCTAGATAGATCGTTTTTATGATGTTCCATGTGGAAATGTCCAATATTGAATATGTTATGATATGGACTCTTTAAAACATTCCATTATACATAGATTCATCAAAAAATAAACCATTGGTCCAAAAATCATTGAAAGAACTTTTCCTAGAGCTGTTTTTGGAATGATTGATCTGAGGAAGAAAGAACTAATGGTTTCATTAGATTAATTTTATCAGATGAAGAAGGTTAGAAAACAAATTCACTAGGATAATGATTTCCCCAAGGATTCCATAATAAAAACATCAAATAAGCAAAAAATTAAAATATTTTCACAAACCATTGTAGTTACATTTTTCAATAATGATGATGATGTGCTATTTTTATGTGATTTTTTCAATTCCAAATTCATGGAAGTTTGAGTGATATCCCTAAAGTAAGATGATAAGGAATCTTGATGAAATTTTAGTCATTAAAGAATTAATGATTCTTAAATAATGATCTTAAATTTTATAGACTATTTGAGAAACATCCAATGAATTTTATTTAATAAGGAATGATTAGTTTTGGAATTTCTATGAGCGGGAATGGTAAAATGGTTTCCCACATTTTTTATTTTATAAATCCCAATATAAAGTGGGTTCATATTATACCCCTACTATAAACTGTTCATATATATGAAAAGATAAAATTATGTACTGTTAGACTATGTTTGAGATTAAAACTAATGATCAGTTTCATGTTGAATAAATATATCTGATAAAGATTCAATTAGAAGAATCATAATAATTATTTTTAGAGAAATCAAACATTGAGTAACAAATTTAGTTTATGATAAATTTATGAGGTATATTGGTTTTGTTTAGTGGATATATTTTTTTGGAATACTAGGTGTAGTATTATTGAGGCACATTGGATGAGCATTCAATGAACATTGAAAAGGGTGCATAAAATGATAAATGTTTTACAAGGAAAACTGCTTAATGGTTTCTAAACAGACCTTGTAGGAGATTATTTATAATTATTCAAATAATTTTTTGGGGATCAGTTCCTTATTAATAGAATTTTATAAAAGGTGAGTTAGTATAGTGATACCTATTAAGAGATAGAAGGAGTCAATGAAGTGTTGTCTCAATTTTTTATTAACTAATTTCTAATATTAAATTACATTTAACCAGGGAGATTCTACAAGGAAATGATGTATTATTTCCTACTAATTATTAACCTTGTAAATATTTCATTCACTATTTAAATTATAATCATTGATTTATTTTGAGATTTTAAAAAACATTATAATAAAAATACATCTAACATGAGGTAAAGGATAAATTACGTAAATTTTGAAATTTGTAAATGAAAGACACTTATTCAACCCCCTTTCTCAGTTGCTTAATTATCTAAAAAAATCTTCACGTTGTATTATAGGGAAAAACCACTTATCGAATCCTTATCAAGGAAAATATAAATTCAGTCAGTAGTAGTGATATTTCTACCATCAACTACCAAAATTATAATGGATTGTAAAACACAGTGATACCCTATGTTTTGTCTCATATCATGGAGGCTATTAATCTAGTAACTGATGGGTTTTCAATCACTATAAAATATTATCCTATTACTAATTTTCAGAAGATATATATTAATTTGGAAGGGGAATACAAAATTTATATTCTTATTTCATTATTATAATATATTTACATGAAGGTTGTTGTCCTAAAAATATATAAATAAATTTTTAAAAAGCTCAAAATTATCCATTAGAAAAACACTAATGTAAATGATGAAATGATGTAAATATGATGTATTATGTTTGAAGATATCAATTTAAAAGATAAAATAATAGATGATTAATTCACAATAGTTAATGAAGTTGTGTAAAATATTAGTGTATTTGGATATATATTTGAAATACATAACATTATTAAAAAAATCATGAGAAACCTCCCAGAAATTCATGACATAATAATCTATTCTCTTTATGATAAATGTGAATTACCTCTTAATGAATGATTAAGTATCCCATTTCTTATTTAATGATGAATGAAAAAAATATCTTAATAGTTTAAATGATTTAATGTAATTTTATTCTATGATAAAGTTAAAAATAAAATATAATGAGAATTCTAAACTCAATGATTTGAACAAGATGGAGGATGATGAAATTGATTAAAATATCATGCCTTTCATCTCCAAAATATATCAAAGAGGTAGAGGAATGCATGGAATAAAAATTCCAATAATAAGATTCATGTTTAGGGGAATTTTTGATTTTGATATAAATTCCCATAAGAATAAAGTTGGTTAATATGAAGATAATTCTAATGAAAAAACTCAATGGAATAAGTGGAACAAAACTTTTAAATAAGTTATTAGGTACACTGGTGGTAAGAAAAAAGTTTACTAGAAAAATAGAAATTATATTGAGTAAGATTGTTGAATTTGAATTTACTAAAAAAATTATTTGGAAGATGATAATTTCTATAATTTCAAAAAAAATATTTTTAAATATTGAGAAATATGAGACACATCAAATAGTGAAGAATGATGTGAATAAATTTTAAATGAATTTCATCTCTCTTGAGAAATTTGTACATGTATTGAGGAAAAAAACTAAACAAAGGAATTATATTGATGAAAAATAAAAGGAATCAATAATTAGGGATGAATATATGTCCTTAAATATGAATATTAGTATATATGGGTTATTATTAATCTCATTTGAAAGTTGATAGATATGGAAAGAAAATAAAAGATATCACTAAGAAACTTCCATCTAGGAAGATAAGTCTTATTAAACCCAATCAAAACATCATGAGGATTAATTTACCTTTTTAATGTATAAAAAGATAATGATTAAGAAATAAAAGCTAAATCACATCAAGTTGTAGTGAACTCTCACACTGAGAATTAGGTGAAATGATCTCCCACATAATATTAAGTTCATATTATATATCTTACATACAATATAGGTGTTAGATATCTTTTGGAAATATTTTATTGAAAATGTATGTGAGAAATATATCACGTCAGAAAATATTGAAAATAACCTCTATATGATGGTTTCCCTAATCCAAGAGGAAAAAAAATTTTAAATATGTTATGAACCTCACCACACTTATTGTAGGGAAGGACCGTATTTCCAACGAGGACTGGGATTTAGTGGATATTATTGGTTTTATAGTATATTTTTGGAACAAATTTATAATTTTTGGAACAAAATGTATCTTTTTGTAAGTATGTATGAAACAATAGCAGGAAAAACATAAAAAAAGAAAGAAAAATTCTTAATTTACATGAAGAATGAGTTGAAAAATCACAACATACAGTGAATGTTCCTTGATAAAAAATATGTTTGGATGACTGGGAGAAGTTTTTGGAAGATGTGACCAAATATGTGACTTGTTATTGAATGTTTTAAAACTCTTCTATAACACAATACATATTCTAGAAAAATTCAAATATCTTGAATGGAAGAATATTGAAGAAATATATTTTGTTTTTGATGCATTTATGAATAAAGAAAAAGAAAAACCCAATGGAATATAGATAGTTGTTATTCCCCATATATGATAGGAGATAAAATATTCTTGGATGATATTCAATATCATGACAGAGGAGAAGTTACATTTAAAATGAGAGTTCTATAAATATAAAATTATTAAGACCTACTATGACAGAATCACAGAAATTGAAATAAAAGGAATTTTTATTTGTTCATTGGCTCATAAAAATGTTACTATGTGTTATACAACATTAAATGATTGTAAAAATGTTCTATTCTTTATTTTTTTATATTTTTATTAGTAAAAGAGATTTAAAATTATTACAGGGGACAAATAACCAAAAATAATATCAATTAGATTGATGATGTTTATAAAAAAAATTTATTTTCGTGGAGGGGCTAAAAAAATGTTATGGCATCAGAGTCCTTGGAAACCTATCCAGAAAAGTATATGGAAACCTTTTAATGAAAAATATGTATTAACCATGAAATAATTGAAGATAATATATGAAGTTATTTTTATTAATTTTCATAAAGGTAGGATGGTTGGTAAAATTCCTAATATTATTGAAATTTAATATATAAGACCTCTTGAACTTATAAACTCTGATCCTTCTGGGTTGATGAGGAATCAATTGAGAAAGGATTATTTTTACCTTAAAAATTTTATCGATGAATTAAATTAGATGAATAACATAAATTTATGAAAAAAAATTTAGGACACAAAAATGTTTAGAATGTTTTTGGTGGAGATTTTATGAAGGGGTATATTTAAAGAAATTGTCAAATTTTTTATGTTATCACAAAATATATGAAAAAAAGAATTATTCATGTAATTGAGGCTGTAACATCATGTTTAGAATCTAACACATATTTCATAATGTCCTTAATGAAGTCCCCCATCCTAATTTTCATTAAATTGAAAATGTGAGAGAGTAACTAACAATATTTTTAACATGGTTTTCGAACTTTTTATATTATGAATTTTATGATGTAGTTATACTAAATTGGGGGATATCAAACATTAAAAAATATTAATGGGTAAAAAAGGATATGAAAAAAATCAAGGGATAGTTAATATTAATAAGTAAATTTATTTAAATTTCACTGTGGGATGGAATTTCTTTCAAACAATTACATTATCATATAGTCTGGTGTCATAACACCCTCCTTGAGAAATAATTTTGTGTCATGAAAAGTTGATAAATAATTGTGAAAAAGTTAACATTGACAAAATTTGATTGTCTTGTAAAAGTTGTAATTATGTGGTTCCAAAAAAATCCAAAGGGAGAGATTGAATATTCTTTGTGATGGCTTCTAAAAAGGTTTTTATATAAATATCCTTTTATAAATGTTTTTGTCAAACAGTTTGTATAATGTTTTTAAAAAACATTGTAATGATTTTTTGTGAGAAATTTATTTATAAATACATGGGAGGATGTGAGGATGTTAGGGTGATTCCTTAACACATTTTATAAATATACCATTAAATGTCATATGATAATAATTTGTTAAAAAGATTATAAGGAAGCCAGAGATAGTTATATAGAAATAGATATTGCCTTTTGGACACAGAGTTCTAGAAACATATTAATATATGTAGTATTCTCAAAAGATTATTTTTTGCGTATAAAGTATACTAGAAATATACCACCAAACATAATTTACCTGATGGATGGTTGTGGATACATATTCATCATTTATATTCTAAATGAGAGACTGATGAAACATGGTTTATGTTTCTAGACATATATATTCTTGAATATATCATATATAATGTTTTTTGAAATGTGTGGAGTCAAGGAGTTAAAATAATTCATAGTTCAAGTAAACAAAATGGGAAAGTGGGTCGACCCTGTAGATAAAGAGTTTAGTGAAAAACTATTTACATTACTTTTTATGGAAATATAAAGAAAATATATTGATTAATTATAATAAGTTAAGATCAATTTCAGAGAATTCCTAAAATGAGATGTCAGTTTTTGAGTTATTATATTTTAAAAAACTAAGAAGGTGAAATCAATTATTATTCCACATAAAATATATTTATGAAATTTAAATGGAGTTCCATACAGAATTATTTCAGGTGACTAAATTATCTAGAAGTTTCATCAATGTAATCAATAATCTTTAGTTGGATCAGTTTAAAAATGCTGAATAATTGTTTGTTTTTAAGAAATAGTGTTTTTATGATAACTCGAGAGGAAAATTATTAGGTTGATGATGTATTTAAATATACTATTAAAAAATTACCATTAGAAAATATTAATTGTGTAATGATAAATCATATAAACATTAAATAGAAGAACTCATTAGATAATTTTGTTTCTATAATGGTTTGAGATAAGGATGAAAGAATATATGAATTCATTAGAAAGATTAATCGAGATGAAGAATACAAGACAATGATTTAACAAGAAAAGAGCTTCCTAATGATTTCATAAGACAAACATCTTATAGATAGAAAATTAGTATCCTTGAAAAAATAGTTTCAATGTCATTATTCATGGTTGACAATGTTGTTCCATTTTTTGTAGCTATTTATTATCTGGATAAAAGAAAATAATTATGAGTGAGTTTATTAATGTTTGAAGATAATGAATTTTAAAGAAATTGAGGTCATTAGAGAAATCGTGAAGATTCAATAATGTTCCTAAAAACTATAGAATATATGAGAAGAATCTAATGAATTTAGTTTAAGTGTGACTGATTAATTTTGGAATCTCAATTAATGGGTGATTAATATTTGTTTCCCACCTTTTCAATTTTTAGAGACACTATATAAAGGGGGTTATTAATAAAATAATACAAGAAACTATTCATATGTATGGAAATTTAAAACAATTCAGAGTTTCAATTAGTATAAGATTCCAAACAATGTTCAATTTCATGTTGAAAAAATGTACCAGCCAATGATTTGATCAGAATTATTAAATAGAGTTTTTAGTATAGAGAAACCTATAAAAGTGGAATAGATGGGGTTTCTAACCAGTTTGTGTAGTGTTGAATTTTTGTTCAGTGGAAAATACTTAAGTCGTAATATCTATTTTAGTGTTAGTGAGGCACACTAGATAGAAATTATTATTAAATAAAAAATTGTACAACAAATGAATACCATCACATAGAAAAAACTATATTGAGGTTTATAAAAAAACAATATGTATGAAAGACTGTTTCTTTAGTACACTTTACATGATGATTTATTACATAATATTTCTCTAAATAAAACCCAAAATATCATAAATCTTATTTTACATAGGTGATTATGTATATAAAATAACATCTTGAAACATGGATACAACAATATTTTTTAAAACAGACCTCACATGCTCATAAAATTCCATTTCACTTTTAAAACATCATGGGATAAAATGGAAAAATAAATAAGAAAGTGGTGTGATATAATAACTAGAATGGAATAAAAAAATAATCACATAATATATTTTATAATATTTCATATATGATTCATATCAAGTAACATAAAATGGATGAAAATCATAATCTTCAGCAATATGGGAAGATATAATATGATAACATAAAGGCAACATGGGAATGTGACAAAAACCTTAAACATGACCTGGTAAAAATAGGTCATGGATAACCAAAAATACATCATAACTTGGTGGTATAAGTACGATAATGCATTAGGGTAACCTCTTAATCCCATACATGACTTCTTATGAGACTAAAACATTAGCCAATTCATTGGAGTTCAATCTGGGAATAACCATCATTTCCAAATCATGTAAATGACACATTAATCATAAAATATAAATTTGAATTTCAAAAATATTAATCCCGTTATAATTGATTTTGGGTTACAAAAATTGAATTCACCATTAAATTATATATATAAACATCAAGACGAACTCTCTTGAGTATAAATAAGGCTGTGTATTCATAACAAAATGTTTGACATGGAAAATTAGATGATAATTCCTACAAAATAATGGGGTTTTTAATGGTTCATATGATGGGTTAATAATAATTAAAGGGGTCTACCACTACATTGAAAACATATGGGAAGTAAGAGGGACGTGTGATAATATATCCCAACATGAAAACATGTAAAAAAATTCATAACATAATGGTATTTCATGAATAAATATGAGAATGAGTGGATCCCCTACCTTAATATAGTTCTTTTAAAATCATGGTAGGGTATTCTTGAGATCTTTGGTAATATTATTAGGGTTATAGCAATTTAATAGTAATTTACTTTAATTATCAAATACTTATGAGTGAAGGTAAATGGGATTTTGGTTGCGTTTATATAGAAAAATAGAGGATAATTCATTATTAATTTCCAAAACAACATGTTGGAATCTACATTATAAATTAACTAAAACAAACAATCATCCCATGGGTTTCCCATGGATTATTCCAATTTTGAGTAGTTTTAATTTTTTTACATGTTTAATAATTGAGAATGTTAAAATAATACCCTTGGTAATGTGGAAGTGGGTCATGTTTATAAACAATTACATTCAAAACCATAATATATAAAATATATTATAGAGGATTAATTAACGAATTATAAAATTAATTGAATAACCCCCCCAAAAAAACATTAATGGGTAAACATAATATTTTTCATTGATACCCTTTATTGTCATTAGTACTTATCTTCTGGTCTATTTTGTTGTCATAATACATTACATATTAATTTTTACCCAAACTTTTAGACGTCATAGAAAATAATGAAAAAAATAACATTGGTTATTTTAAACATTTTTATTCAAAAAATAATATTTATTTAATAAAAATAATTATCTATATATGATATTTTACAATTTTTAAGCAAAAATTCCCTTTTAATGAAAAAATAATGGTCTTTTTGACAACAACATTTTACCGACCCATATAAAAAGAACATTTAACTTCATTAAGGTGTCATATAATTTATATTAAATAAATATTATTTAATAATAATTCTTCATTAAAGTATTATTTATTTATAAAATAATTAAATCAATATAGGGTGTGTCGATCAAAACTATATATCTCTCAAGAATACAATTTATGTTTCATGGTATCCAAATCCAAATTTTTATGAACCTCATTATTTAATCATTCAAAATGTAATATAAAAAAGAAAAAAGTATAATAATTATTTTATAAAAGGAATAAATGAAAATCCAATTTATTAGGATATAGATATAAAACCATTTATCACACCAATGAACTCCCTAATGGCTATGTACATGGTGGTGATATTTTAGTGGGGTAGTTTGGCATACAAGGTTAGGATCCTAATCAAAAAGAGCTTGAACTTCTCTCCTAAATAGTTTCATTCATGCATTAGTTGTTTAATATCATATTGGTCTTGGACATGATCAATGAACAATGATGTTATCTCCTTCATAAGGAACGTTAAATGGACTTCATAGAGTATTATCCTACTAGTTGAGGATACCGCTTCATCCATTTGTGTCGATTTAGCTTTATCATAATCCTCAATACATCATCACCTTAATGTTCCATGTACGATGGATATTATATTAGTGAATATAGTGATTTATGGTCATTCAAAACATAACAGGTTATAATAGTCCAACTTAGTGTATAACTTTTCAATAACTAAATTACCTTATAATAAATTTATTCATAGAAAGGAATTTAATTTATAGAAGTTTTAGTCTTAAATATTTTTCATATATTCAAAAATTTCTCCAACAAAAAATTAAATTTTTTTCACTAAAATATATTAGGGTATTTATTTTTAATCCCCTCTTTTGGTTTTTAGGACACATCATCAAGCGTTTCCCCCTCGAAAACATATCCAGTAAGTGATTTGACATGTATTGTAGAATAGTCTCTCAATGATCTAATATTTTTTTTGATACTCCATGTATGAATGGTCATTCTAAAATGGTGACACTGAAGGATTAAAATAATTTGAGGGGTTTGGTATGTTCTTCCTCGAGAAGGTTATATATAACACATCATGTACCTAAGATAGGTTAGGTGTAAGTTCATATATTTATTTGATGTCTCTAATTTGACCAAAGATCTTAAATAGGCTAGTGTATCTTGGAAAAATCATTCCCTTCCTCCTAAAACCATTTAATTTCTTCTATGATTATATAAGAAGGAATGATTTATCTCTAACAACAAACTCTATATCACGTATATGATTATAAACATTAAAATTCCTTTTTATTATGATAGTTTCATTTGACATTGAATGTTTTAAACATCTTATATAATATATTGGAAATGATTTGGTCCCATATGATTCCTCTCTCTAACATCACACGATCATGTTAGAGTTTGAAACCTTTTTCCATACATAGAATCGTATGGAGCAATTTTAATACTAGAATGGAAATTGTTTTTATATGAGAACTATATAAGGGAAAGGTTTTGATCCTAAAATCATTGTAATTCTAATAAAAATGATATCAACATATCATTTAGAGTTGAATAGCCTTTTCAAACTATCAATCCATGATATTATGATACGTTTTACTAAAACTCAACACCATATTAGACACCAAATGATGAATTCTCTAGCACCTCAACTTAAACCTGAAATCATAACCCGATATAATAGAGAGTTTTAAACCATACATTATTATAATTATCCTTATGTATATCCTGAAGAGTTTTTTTCGAGAGAGAAATCATTATTTATTAAAATTAAATGAACTAACGTTATATGAAAATCGACATGCACCGTGTTGGAATTATTTCATTAATTTTCTGGGGGATTCCTATTGAAATACGGTTGGTTATTATTTCCATTTTCATAATTTTATGAGAAATGATTTCATGATACCCTTATATGTTTGTTATTAAGCATTGACTTTTTGAATAAAATGAAATGAGATACCAACTCTACAACCTACCTCTTCTTGTTATCCCAACATAAGTTTTTCTTCTAATTACTATACATGTTAATGATTCTTGTATAAATAGAGATGGATGATTAGAATGAAACATTCAGAACATCCCTCTTTGTTTATGGTTTTTATGTGAAGCATATGGAGGATATAATAATTATAAATCCTGCTTTAGAAATATTTAACTGCATAAAATTCACTGATTTCATATGTAGCACTGCATCAATTTTTTGGGATTCCAGGATTATTTTAAGAATTGATGGTGGATAATTTAGCTGGGAATGGTATAACGATGATCCATTTATTGTTCCCATATCCATTATTTTAATGTATAAGAATATTACATCGCTTATAAATTAATAATTAATGGGGTTAAGAAATCCTTTTTAACTTAGAGAATATGACACATCGTTTTCCTTGCCAAGTTAGTAGTGGATTGAAAAACCCAAATCCATAGTTTACTCTAGCCACCATAACTGGGGAATATTAAGCACCTTTTTTTGCACATTGACCTGAGGATTTTATAATCTGTATATTTTTCACACATCTCCCTAGTGAGATAATTCCACAAAATATTTAATTCATAGATCACCATGTCTAATTATAGATCATGAATTGGGATGTTTTACTCGTAGATTTTTAATTGGAAAGAGGAATAAGCTATCCAGATGTCATCATGCCTGAGTAAAAAATACAAACTGTTTTTTTCATGCATTTCTTTATATTGAAAATACATCTATGGTGGTAGGTGATGTGATAATAGGTATAGTGATTAGCCTCTTTTATAGCTCTGTAACAACATCATTGAATTCTTCAGCCCAAACAATTTCGACTCCAATCCATGTAATCTTGGGTAGTGGGATTTAATGTAATTATATGTTTCTGAGAAATAAATGATAGCTTATAGTTAATATTTGAAAAACATATATTTACATCATAGATGATTTTCTATTCTATCCGTAATGTGCATCAGTTTTCAAGGATTCAACATATATCCCATTGCTAGTGACAACTTCCTCGATGAATGAAACTCTATGAAACCAAAACACACATTTACTATAATTTTAATATATATTTTAGCTCCCAAATTCCTTGAATATAGTATTTAAATTCTCCTTATATTCATATTTCTCATGGATTATACAAAAATATAATTTATAAGGGAATTCCCAAAATTATAATGTAAATCTTTAATGGATCTGTTAATTAAATCCTTGATGTTTTCTAGTTAATCAGTGTGACCAAATGTAATTAATATGAATGCATAGTGATTAAACCATCTATGAAAATTAATCTTTGGGATATCCTCCTTATTCACCAATAGATGATAATTTTTTTATTGAATAATCACCATATAAAAATATTGGCTCCATATAGGTGATCAAAAAATTCATCATTCCATGGAATATGATACTTATTATTTATCATGATCTTGTTGAGATCACAATAATAAATTTATATGAATTGTGAACTAGTGCACCCCATGGTGAAGAGGCCCGGTGCACCACATTGTGAATCACATGGGAATATATATCCTTTCTCTAGATTCACTAAAAAGTTCTTATGTTGGTCAGAGTAGATTACTCAATAAGGGGTTAATTGAGCATCTATAAAAATTTCTGTTAGAATTGGTTATTAAAAGAAATATCCACCAATAAAAATATAATCAATGATAGTATGCAGTGAATTTATAAATATCCTGAATTTTGAATTAATTTCTCAGAAGATTGATTAGTTCCCAAGATTACTAATTTAAAGATTAGTCAATCATCTGAAACTAATCTACTGATTCAAAATATGTAAACACTTTCTAAAATAACTATCAATGTTCAATTTAGTTTTATTTGAAATGCAATAAACACAGATCAGATTAAACTAAAAAAATAAATTGTGGATAAAAATAAGAGGTTCAGTCTCAAGAAGAGACTTATTCCTCTCTACATGGTGATCACCTGCCATCAAGTAGTTCATATTATTAAAATTTTTGATCCACACCCTGGATCGGGGTTCACAACAACACACAAGGTTTTCTTGGTCACACTTGACCTCTACCATAGTTATATGACAGTAAAAAAACAAATATATCCCACATGATCTCTTCCACGATACTATATGGGACACAAGAGTTAAAAGAGAGTGAGTTTGAGGATATTGATTATCTTCTAGTTATGCACACGAGAGTGTTTGTGTGAAACAAACATATGAACACACTACTCAAAAAGTATTCACAAGATCACAACAGAGTTATAAATGAATAATAGAGTTTAGGAATCTCTGTGTGTTATGAAATGATGCTCTGGACTAGATTGAAGAAGAGAAAATGATATTTGATTCCTGTTAAGATAAATGGCTTCAGAACAAGGTATTGCAACCTCTTTACTCCGGCATCTAGGCGTGAAAAGATCAGCACATCGATTCTAGGTTGTTTAGAGAAATTAATCACATTCTTTCTTGTATTATTGAACTCCTTGAGTACACTATCCTTGAGTTATTGGAATTTTGAACACAACTTTTAATGTTGTTATATTTAAACTATTTTGAACATTCGCTTGTTCTATATATCACTATCTTTCATGGTTTATCTTGTAATCCTTTTATACATCATGATCCAGCAGGCATGAAGATCTCCCCACGTACATGTACCTCATACTGTCAATGGATAGTTCTACCGACATCATTAAATAATGTCAGAAACATTAATTTGTCTTAATATGACTGTTAGAAATAAATTTGAATTAATAATTTTGAAACAATATTTATGACTATCAGTGAGTCATAAGTATCGTTGACTCATATGCATCGGTATGTCATCATCCGTCTATCAACATTGTTCTGTCAGCATATGTAACTCCGAGTATGGGTGAGTTATTTAAATTGGTATTAGTGACTCAGTGTACCGGTGAGTCGATCATCGGTGTGTCATCCATATGTGAGTGGATCATCAGTGTGTCATCCATCGGTGTTTTGATCATCGGTGTGTTGTCCATCGGTGAGTCGATCATCGATGTGTTGTCCATCAATGAGTTGATCATTGCTGAGTCGATCATCGGTGTGTCATCCATCGGTGTTTCGATCATCAGTGTATCGTCCATAGGTGATTTGATCATTGGTGTCTCGTCCATTGGTGAGTCGATCATTAGTGTGTCGTCAATCGGTGAGTCGATCATCGGTGTGTCGTCCATCGGTTAGTGGATCATGAACTAATGATGCCTTGGACTATGATGAATTTATGAAGTGTCTGTCTTACTAAGGGAACTACAAGATTAAGTGACATCTATAAATACATGTAAATGTACACTTGAAAACATATTGAAGCATAAATATAGTTTATTGACTTATCAAAATATATTGAACAGTATGGAAATATTTGATTTACTTAAAGTTAAAATAATCTGTATATTTACATTATTTGTGATTACAAAAACTACTATACACTTGATGGTCCAACAATCTCCCCCTTTTCGATAATCACAAATTATAGAATACATGTGATGTTAGGGAATAATAATTACTTGAATCAGCATACCTCACTGAATGTGATTGTTCAATATAACTAAAACATTCCCTTGATTATATTTTTAAAACAAAGCTCCTCCCCAATTATTGGATAAGAGGAAATATATGTATATATATAATATTGAGTACATGATATTTGACCTATGCCAGAGTTGCTCCCCCAAAAATTAATAATGTATCCCTATAACTCCCCCTATTTGTATTAGAAATAAAATGTTATGAGAAGGAGAAATAATAAAGAGAAAGAACATAAAAATTTGAGAAACATAATGAAGAAAAAATGATTTCCAATAAGGTAAGAAGATTATAATCAGAAAAATAAAGATACAAAATCCTATCGAATACACAATCCACCACTAAGGGTTTGGCTTCTGTGGTTCTTTTCCTGTATCCAAAGGATCAGGAGTAGGATCGGAAGGTTTTGGTTTGGAAGCGGGATGAAGTGGTCTAAGGACAACACCAGCCAAGGAAACACCAATAGGGAAATTTTCTGTAGGACTAGGTCTTATTTCTCACAACACACGGCTCTGAGGTTGCGCTGTAATGAGTGGTCAAATCTGCGAAAGGCCTAAGAGACACTCATCTGAGCTGGAGGCCGAGAGGTAGTGCAAATGGAAGAAAATTGAGGAACCAAAATTGCTTTAGCTTGAACATGTAGGCACTGATTGAGGATATTGATGAAACCATTAATGATTTCACCACCACATTTCATGGCTTTCTCAATATCTTTCTTCTTCTCCATGAATTTAATCAGAAAAGGGTAAAATCCTTCAATTGTGCAACTTTATTTTGAAGGCTTATGTTGCTGGAGTAATGATCATATTTTTGGCTTAAAACATGAATCTATTGATGATATCATACTTATTATAGATCTTGGTAAAATAATTATCCACTTTCTCTCAAATCTCTTTTTGAGTACTAGAGGCTTCATTTGTTCAATGCCTTACAATATTGTATACAAGGTCTGTATTTCGATGTAAATTATCAAGAGTTTCTTTGTTTGAATCACTCTGAAGATTCTTTATTTCTTCTATTATAACAACCTTCAGAGAATTCAAATAAGCAATATCACCTCTCCCACATCTAGATCTAGATGGACTAGTAATCATTTTTCCAATCTCTTCATTCAATTTCTTCTTATATGCACTCTATAGATGTGTCACTATGTTCCTAAGAAATTACATTATGCCACTGAAAGAGGTCTTGAAATTAGTGGTTTGATAATTTAAGTCATTTCTCATATTTCTTACTTATTATCTTAGAAAATTATTATGCATAATGTTGTTTTCAGTTGTGGTAATTTGATTAGGTTGAATCTTCTTGTTCACCATCCTTGAGATTTTTGTAGCATCAGCATCGGAAGTACAAATTGAAGTAGAGGATACACTTATAGATCCAACTGAGTCTCTCACTGACTCACATATATCATTTTTCAATTTCTCTAAATCATCCATAGTGACATAGTCACTAGGCACTGGCTGTGCTACTGGCTCAACTACTAAAGTTGCAACCGTTGAAGTAAGTGCAATAGGTTCTCCATCAGCATGAACATGTGGACAAGGAGGAGGTGTTGCTATCTCCCCATTAGAGATATATTCCAAACCATATAGAATGTGTCCTAGCTCTCAATTATACTCTTGAGTATAGGTCTAGTATCTTGTCTCAATAATGTCTATCCTAACTCTTATTTCCTGAGGCTCAGGTACAATTTCATCTTTGTCTTCTTCATCATTCTATCTGCTATCCAAAATAACATTTTTGGGTAGAGGTACCAAATAATCCTGAGGTTCTTCTTGTACTCCAGCATCTTCAACCTCTCCAGGAACTTCCTCTATCTGAGGTACCTGATCCTCAGCCTCTTCTTCATGGCCAACATCCATAATTTCATTCAACTCCTGAATTATTTCATGATTTTCAATATTCGGATGGCGAGGTCTATCCTCATTACGATAATCTTCATGATCAATAGCCTCCTTTTCAACAGGATCAACACAATCAGTAGCTCCATGTACATATTCCTTACTAGATTTTTCATTCACTTATTGACCCACATTCAAATAATAACTAACATGCTTAGCATCTCCCTCATCATCATCATCATCATCATCATCGTCATCCGAATTATAATTTGAATTACTTACATATCCATCCACATCAGTGACCTATGTGCCTTCATCATCATCACCACCTAACAAAAATAACCATGAGGTTAAATCCAATGGTGGACTATTAGTTACACAGGTCATGTCATTTAGGAATTCAACAATGTTAGGATCACTCATATCATCATTAGAAGACCCTTCTTATATTGGAAACTTAGCCTCAACTTGCTCATATGAATAGAAAAATTCCTCTCCTAGTTTAATTCCTGGATAAAATTTATCATTTGGTCTAGAAAGATGGCCAATAAAATTAAACAACTCATACAACCTTTCCTCATCTCCTAAAAAAATTTCTTCCATGGGTTCCAAAAAATCCTTATTCCCTTTAAAATACCTTTCTGAAGTCAAAAACCACTACAGGCACAAATCATTTCATCTCCATCTTCCAAATATCCCAACATCATTAGCATTACAAAGACCATCCTTGGATATTAGAAACATGTTGCTTTTTCGGAAGGTTTTATCATATCATAAATTTAAACCATTAGATACATAAAAAGATCCCACTTTATCCCATATTTTAATTGGTAAATCAGTAATATATCCTATTACTTTACAGCAGAGAAATCTACCTTCCTTAGGACGATTTGATGTTGAATAAACCTAAAAATTAATATTGCCTCTCCATCAAATTCACTGGTAGCACCTCTCCTCGATTCTTCACTTCCAGTCAGCTCCATTAGATCATCTTCGTATGAATAAAATTAGATAAATGAGGAATATAACATTGATAAACTGCATATACACCTTCATGAGGCATTTCCATGCATTAATCCCATTCCATAGATGAAATATTTATCTCTTATCCATTTATAATAGACTTCACCTGCACTTCTGTAGTTCCATCCAGGGATATATTCAAGTTGAGATAAATCTAATGAACAATATAGGGATAAAATAATTTTTCATTGTTTGAGAACCCTCTTAGCCAACCTTTAGATTCTAGTACACACATCAAGAGTGATCTTCTTGAAAAAATCCATTCGCCAAATAGTTCTATCACGACTGTAACAACTCGGATTCCCAAACATAGCATTGCAGTACCATTGGACTCACCCTTATAATTCTTAGATGATTGAGATTCACTCGGCTCTTCCATCGCACACATTGTTCTTGCCATTTCAAGAGTTCAGATTCAATGGGATTTGAAATTTCATGGGTAGAGAATTAGATTCTCAGAGAGTATAAGGTTAAAAGGTAGAGAGGAAGGTGAAAAGAAGAGATGGATTAAATTTATTATATAAATTAGTGATCCTAAATCATAAAGAAAAAAATTGAAAATCGGTAGAAAGAATGCAAAACTGTGTCATTTTATTTAAAATAGACCGACTTGAAAAATGGTCCTTGAAGGCATTGGTTTCAAAGGACAGGTTTTACAGATCAGTTTCACTGATCGGTTCCACCGGATCGGTTTCACCCGATAGGTTTCACTGATCGGTTTCACCTAATCAATTTCACCTGATAGGTTTCACTAATCGGTTTCACTGATCGGTTTCACTAATCTGTTTCACTTGATCTGTATCACAGATCGGTTTTAATGATTGGTTCCACCTAATCGGTTTCACCTGATCAATTTCACCAGATCAGTTTCACCTGATCAGTTTCAGTGATTCATTTCAGAGATCGGTTTCACAGATCAGTTTCTCTGATCAGTTTCACTAATCGGTGTCACTGATCGGTTTCCCTTGATTAGTTTCACCTGATTGGTTTCACCTGATCGGTTCCACTAACCGATTTCATAGATTGGTTCCACCTTATAATTTCAAAGTAATTGAGTATTGATAGGACTTTAGAGATTTATCATTCCTTGTTAATGCCTAATGTAGTTAATTACCTCAGAGATTAAGGATTTAGTGAATATGTAAGTAATTTTGTGCTCAGTTCGGATGAACTCAAGAGTTATATCACCTTTTTGATAATTATTTCTCAAAAAGTGATGTCTTATATCAATATGTTGTGTTCTAGAATGAGAAATTGAATTATTAGAAATGTTGATAGCACTTGTGTTTGAATAATTTATTGGGATATGTCTAAACTAAAATACATAGTCTTATAAGGTTCATTTCATTAAAAAAATTGTTTACGACAACTACAACCAGCAATGTACTCTACTTCAGTAGTTGATAATGCATCTGAATTTTTCTTTTTTAATACACCATGATATTAGAGACTTTTCCAAAAACTGACATATTCCTGAGGTACTCTTTCTATCTAACATACATCCACCAAATTCAGTATATAAATAACTAACTAAATCAAAATGTTGTCTTTTAGGATAAAACATCCCTAAATTAGTTTTATACATGAGGTATTTGAAAAACCTTTATACTGAATATAAATGTGACTCTTTTGGGTTTTCATGAAATCTTACACACATACACACACTAACCATAATATCTGGCCTAATGGAAGTTAAGTACAACAAACTCTCAATCATTCCTCTGTATGTAGTTTGATCAATAGATTTTCCATTTTTATCAAGATCTAACATACATATAGAAATCATAGGGGTTTCACTACTCTTAATGCAATCATGGCCATATATTTTCAAAATATATTTACTGTACTTATTTTTATTTAATATAATACCTTCTTTATCATTAAATATTTGAAATCCATGAAAATATTTAAATTCACCCATAAAACTAATTTCAAACTGACTTTAAATTATATTTGAAAAATCATTACAAAATGGATTTTTAGAAGATCCAAATATTATATCATCTACATATGTTCGAGCTATTAAAACTTCATTTTAAATTCTTTTTATAAAAAAATTAGGATCTGCAAGTCCTTTTGTAAATCCTTTAGAAATAAAAAAATTACTTAACCTATCATACCAAGCTCTCGGAGCTTGTTTCAAACCGTAAATAGATTTAGATAATTTGAACACTAGATTTGGAAAAAGTTTTTTTGTAAAACATGGGGTTTTTCAACAAAAACATCCTCAATTATATAACCATTTAGTAATTCACTTTTGACATCCATTTGAAAAAGTTTAAAATCCCAGTGTGCTGTATAGGCAAGTAAGATTCTAATGGCTTCAACCCAAGATACTGGCACAAAGGTTTCTTTATAATCAATTCCTTCATATACATTATATCATTTTGCATCCAACCAAGCAATGTTTCTTACTATATTTCCTAATTCATCCACATTATTTATACGCATCCATTTGGTTCTTATGGTCAATGTATCCTTTGGCCTATCTACATGTTTATATACATTATTTATTTCAAACTCGTTATGTTATTTTTTCATGTCCATTACCCAAAATTAATAATTTATTACATCATTAATATTTTTAGGTTCAATTTGTGACAAGAATGCTTGATGTTCATCCTAGTTTCTCAAGGATGATCTAGTTTGTATTCCCCTATCCAATTCTCCAACAAAATAATTTAAGGGATGATTTGAAAGGGTACTAGTTGGTACAGTAAAGGTTTTACTAGTTATTTCAGGTTCATCATTTTGATATAGTTTATTATGGCTAGGATCTGGGGAATTTCTTGAATTTGGAATTTTCAAAGATTCCTTCATATGATTATTTGAGGTTTTATTATTAATGTCTAGATTGGACAAATCCTATTCAATATTTTCTTGTGAGGTCTTAGGGCATGTTGATATGTTTCATCAAAATTTACATATATAGGTTCCTCCACAAATTTTGTTTTCCTATTAATGATTTTATAGGCTCTCCTTGATGTAGAATATCTAATAAATATTTATTTTTCACATTTGGTGGAAAATTTATCTAAATTATCTTTAGTGTTCAGAATATAAACATTATATACAAACTCTTTAAAATAACTAACTTTTTGTTTCCAATTATTCCACAACTCATAATGAGTTTTCTAAATGATGGGTCTGATTAAGAATCTATTTATTATGTAACAAGCTGTATTAATATCTTCATCCGACAAAAAAATCTATAGGTCGTAATCATTAAGCATAGTTTAGGAAATTCCCCATATTGGTATATTTATTCTTTATACCACACAAATTTTTTGGGGTGTCCTAGGGGCTGAGAAGTCATGATTATAGAATTTTTGTGAGAAAGAGGATTCAAAATCATAATTCTCAAAATCATATCTGTGATCATTTATTAAGGATTTATTCTTAAGGCCAATAAGATTTTCTATAGTCCCAGCATACTTGGTAAAGTGAGACAAAGATTCACACTTGTGAACAATGAAATTGGTCTAGGAATACCTAGAGAAATCATCTAAAATAATATAAACATTGTTCTTCACATTGAGACTCAAAACTCTAGATAGTACAAACAAATTTTCATGAACCAACTTAAGAGTTTGAGAAGTAGTTACTTCTTTCGTTGGCTTAAATGATATTTTATGTTGTTTTCCTTTTTGACATGGATTTCACACATTATTGTGGGGAAACTCTAATTTGGGTAGGTCTTTAACTAGATCTTTTCTAGTTAACTTCTTAAGAGAGTGTATGTTGCAATGTCCTAGTCTTCTGTACCAAGGAAAAGACTCATTATGAAAGGTATTTTGAAAAGAAACATTTTGTGAGGTTAGTGTGTATAGATTTATGGAATATACATTATTATTTCTAAGAGAAGTATAAACTATGTTATTCATCGCATCAAAAAAATGGAATGTATCATTTTTGAATTTTACATTAAATCCATCATCACATAATTATGATATTATGAGCAGGTTATACTTTAATCCATCAACATAAAGTACTTTGGAAATAGAAATTTATTTAGGGTTACCAATCTAGCCTAGCCCGATGATTTTTCCATTTCTAATGTCACCAAATGTGTCATGTCCTCCACCAATATTGAGAAGATTTTTAAATATTCAATTTTCCCCTTTTATATGTCTTGATCATCCAATGTACAAGTAACAAAGATTTTTAAAGGATCTCTTTATAAAGTTTACCAAAAAAATAGTTCATCCAAGATATGATGTTGGTACCCATATTTTTATGGGTCCTCATATATTAGTAATATATGTTTTAAAAACCCATAACAGTATTATGGGCTTCCTATGGGTGGAAAATAGACTGTTTGAAAATAAACTCTATTTGGTCCTAAAAAATTAGACAGAGTAAGAGAATTCATGGAATTGAAACTTGAAATAAAATTCTAGTTTTTGAAGAAAGAAGAATATTTTCCAGATTTGGTTACAAAATTTGGTTTGGATAAATTCAGCTAACTAAGTTGATATACTATCCTAGAATTATTCTTAGGATTTATTTTTTACAAATAATTTGAGTAAGTTTATTTTCCCCATTTGTAAACTTTTCTATGTCCTTATTCAATTTCTTATTATACATTTTTAAAATCATTTTTTCCTTTGTCAGTTGATCAATTTTCTATTTCTTATTTGTATGATCAGATTTCACAGTCATAATATGAGCATGTTTTTTCTCCAATGATATGTACTTATATTTTAACTCATTGCATGATTCTTATAGAATGTTGAAATATTTAAATAATTAATCATTTTTCATATTCTCAGACTCACTTTATTTTTCAAAATAATAAGAATTATGTGCAGGAGAGTCTAATGGTACCTTAGTTGATTTTTTCATAAAACATATATTAGGAATATCACCCTTCTCATTATGTGAAGCAGTAGATTCACTGGAGTTATCCTCAAAGGAACTCTAGGTGTCCTTCATTACATTATGATACTTTATATTCTAATTTTCGTACTTCTTCTTATATTCCATCTTTGGATATTCAAACATGACATGTCTATTCCTTTTACATTCATAGAAAATTATCTCTTCTAATTTATCATTTCTCTTCCAATATTCTTTCTAGTTTCCATTGTTATCATACTACCCTTCGTAATTGGGATTTCTGAAAAAAAATCTTTTTCTTTTATAATTTCATGAATCTTAGGGCTAGCTGAGCCATTTCTTCATCACTATCTAAAAATCATTCTTCCCTACTTATCTTTTCAATAAAATCTTGAACTTTTTATTTTTTTTTATTTCATTTTATAGGAAGTAGTATTGAAAGCTACAAACAATAATTTTGGATAATCTCATTCTTGATTTACCTTCAATTAATCTTAATAAATCATTAATTATCTAATATATTCTTTCACCATCATTTTCTCAATGTCACACAATTACATAATAGATACAGATGTCCCTCGATATCTTTTTGGTAAGCATTGTAGAATCCTCATATTATTCTCTTTGGCTCTAACTTCTCTTCCTCTGGAAGTCATGGTATTCACAATTTCATTGAACCTAAGATACATATCATAAAAAGATTCATTAGGATTCATTCATGAAATTTCATATTTAATAGTATTAGAATTTAATCTCATTGTATTATCATTAAATGTTTCATCATAGGTAATAGAAAGAGTATCCCAAATCTCATGTGTCGTTTTCCAAGCAGAAATACTATTAAACTTGTCATCTCATAGTGTAGAGTAAAAAGCATTCATTACATTAAAATTATTGTTATAAACAGTCTTGGTAGGTTCATCCAAAGTTTTATAGAATTTTTAGGAATTTCATATTTACATTCAATAGCAGCCCAAATTTCAAAACACATTATTTCTAGATGTATTTTCATTTTAATCTTCCACTGAGCATAATTAGTTCTATTAAAGAAAGGAGGTATATTAGTTTATGTCCCTTCTAGTTTAATATCCATGATATTATTTGTAAAAGAATTTTAAAGAGATAAAAATTTGGAAATAACATAAATATTATGGTCTTTTAAAACTAACTACAATCATAGTTGAAAAGATTTGAAAATAAACAATAATTTTTAATTCCTAGGACATTTGATACTAAATATTGTTCTGAGTAGATTACCCAGGAGGGGGGGGAATTGAGTACCTATAAAATTTTTTATTTGAATTGGTTCTTAAAATGAACATCCACCAATTAAAATATAATCAATGTTTGTTTGTAGTGAATATATAAATGTCTTTAATTTTCAATTAATTTCTCAAAATATTGATTAGTTCTCAACTTTAGCAATATAATGATTATTATAACTTTTGAATCTAATCTAGAGATTTAAAATACATATAAACACTTTCTAAACTAACAATAAATTTTCAATTTCGTTTTATTTTAAATGATATAAACACAGATCAGATTAAAATAAAAAGAAAATAAACAAAGGATAAAAACAAGATGTTCAGTCTCAAGATGATACTTAGTCCTCTCTACTTGGTGGTCACCTTCCACCAAGAAGTTTATATTAATAAAAAATTTTATCCACACCCTGGTTCGGGGTTCACAATAGCATAAAAGGCTTTATAGGTCACACTTGACCTATACTATAGTTATACATGGGAAAAGAAACAATTATATAACACTTGATCTCTTCCGCCATTCTACATGGGATACAAGAGTAAAAATTGATTGATTTTGGGGATATTGAGTATCCTCCAGTTATGCACATGACATTGTTTATTGCAACAAACATATGCACACACTGCTCAGAAAGTAAACACAATACCAAAACAAAGTTATAAATAAAGAATAGAGTTTTGAAATCTATGTGTGTTATGCAGTGAAGATTTGGAGTATATTTAAGAAGAGAAAATGATATTAGAGTCCTCTTATAAAAGATCACTTCAGTACATAGTATCAAAAATTTTATACTCTAGCTTCATGGTATGAAAAGGTAATCTCTTCGTTGTTAGTATGTTTAGAGAAATTCATCACATTGTTACTTATATTATTGAACTCTATGAGTACTCTTTCCATGAGTTCTTAGAATTTTTAACACACCTTTTAGAGTTGTTCTGTTTTCAATATTTTTCACATTATCTTGTTCTATATCTCATTATCTTGCATGTTTTAGCTTGAAATCCTTTTATAATTCATGATCCAGTAGGCATGAAGATATCCCCACATGCATGAACCTCATACTGTAGACAGATAGACCTACAGAGAAAATTAAATAATTTCAGAAAAATAATTTTTTCTAAATACGACCATTAGAAATAAATTTCAATAAATAAATTTAAAAGAGTATTTCTGGCTTTTAGTGAATCATAAGTATCAGTGACTCATATGTATCTGTTTGTCATCATCATTCTATCAGAATCAGTTAATCTAAATATCAGTGAGTTATGTTCATCGATATCAGCGACTCAGTGTACTGGTGAGATCATTGTGTTATCGGTCTATTAGTATCAGTGAGTTGATCATCAGCATATCATCCATCGGTGAGTTGATCATCGGTGTGTCGTCCATTGGTGAGTCGATCATCTGTGAGTTTATCATCGGTGTGTCGTCCAGTGGTGAGTTGATCATCGATGTTTATTCCTTCGGTGAGTTGATCATTGGTGTGTCATCCATCGGTGAGTCGATCATCGTTATGTCATTCATCGATGAGTCGATCAGGAACAAAAGTTCCAGGGACTCGGAGAAACTTATGACGTGTTTGTCTTAAACATAGAACTAATTGATTAAGTGACATCTATAAATACATGTAAATGTAATCTTATAAACATATGGAAGCATAAATATATTTTATTGAATTATCGAAAAATATTATACAATACGATCTAATTGATTTACTTACAGATAAGAGAATTTGTATATTGACATTATTTGTGATTATGAAAACCACTATATTCTAGAGGGTCCAACATCTTCTTTAACTCATAATGTTAGAAAATAAGTATTGTATATGATGTCTTGGATATTGGAAAATATCTTGGTATATGATCTATTGAGAACTCAAACACAGAGATTAGAGTATTACTAAATCATTATTTGGGAACACACTAGTTAATTATCCCACAATAGTAATTTCATCAAGGGTGATCTTTTCCATAATGTAAATCATTTTAGCTTGATATACATTATCATAAGGAAACAATATCAATTATTGAGATGATGATACCAAATAAGATTCATCCCTCTCATTGATCATGTATAGAATCAGAGAGATATAATGGGTGATTTCTTAAACTAAATAATTTATGTTGGCTTTAAAAAGGAATGAAAATCCAAACCCAAAATACCATCCAAATCTACTAGTGGGAGTATCATAATTTTTTATGGGATGTTGAAAACATAAATGTGTATATGAGATGATTTATATACTCAGGATGAAATAATTGACAATTTATCATTTTCACAAGTAACACTACTTATATTATTTGTGATGGTGTTTGAATAGTTCTACTAAACATGGGTGATATGAATGAATCTGTATTACTAGAATCATAAATTATGTTTTCTATCCCTGAATGACTAACTATCCTATTTTTCACCAATTTTTCATCAAGATCTACTTTACTAGTTCAATTTGCATATGCTCCCCCTTTCTTTGATGCCCTTAGAGGATATTTCCATTATTCATCATAAAAAACCCATTATATTAGGGTATATAATAAAATAGTGTCCATGTTCATTGTAGTAGAATCATGGGATAATAGTTTGAGGGATGATTGGGTCATTACTTTATTCTATATGATTGGTGGGTTTCTCTTGTCATAAATTTATAGCAAGATTCCCTCCCTTCCCACACATAAATCATTTTCACACCCCTTTACGAAATTTATAAGATGATTCTCCCGACACATTTAACAAGTAGGATATTGATATTTCATTCATCCAATAGATTTTTTCCATCACACCACATGAATTAAACTATATTTTCTTATTCTTATCAACATTATATCCATGAGATTTATTGATATCAATTTTTAATTTAATGAAATATTGAACAATTTCATCATAGCTTCAAAGACCTGAATTTCAATGGATTTTCATAGACTCACTTCATCCCACCAATGAAGTGGTCATCATTACATTCTGGGGTAATGAAAAATCCTGAACCATATCATGAAAGTCTTATAATTTTTCTCTCATACAACATTATGGATTCTCCAACCTTTTTCTTGTGGATAATAAAGTTACTCTCTATTTTCTATTGATGTGTAAGAGGAACTTATTTTTCAAAAAACATCTTCTATAATTCATTCCACTTCCTCTTTTCAATATCCCCCTCAGGCTTAAATTATTGATTAATATCATATATTGATCCGAATCTCCTTCCATAGAATAAAAATCCAATATAACCATCTATTTCAAAAAAAAATTAAGGATCGGTAAAATCATCCGAATGGAGTTGATACATTGCTCCATGATTAAGGGATCAAATGATCCATTGAAATATAGAGGTCATTGTCACATTAAATTATATATAGAAACTTATTATTTGTTAATGGGATTTGTGTGATCCTATAGATTCAATATTTTTCTCAAAAAATAGATTCAATAGAGAAATTACTATCATTAAATTTGTTATTCCTTCTCCCATAAGGCTGGTAATCTCATTTGGGAAGTCATCATATTGTACATCATATTCATCTTTTTTTCGATTTCTCTTATTTCTACCCATTGAATAAAAAAAGGGAAAAATTAGGGATCAATATTTATAAACTATTAAATACCTAATTGAAAATCCATGAATATTAAATGGATAACTCTTATATGGAATTTATTATTTAACATATTAATTTCAAGTTTTCAATCTATATTATTCGTGATATATTTTAAAACATAAAATCTTATTGGAATTATTGTTCCCTTAAAAATAGTTCCATAAGAGATTATAAATTTATGAGATAATATTCCCCAAGAGTTTCATAGTAGGTGTGTATAAATGCCAATTTTCATGAAATAGGTGCGGATAAATTCAAAGTTAATGAACCCTCTTTGGGGTTATTACCCCGAGGTACCTCTATGCTACATCCTCATCCACTTGTAGTATTGATACATTGATTTATATGAAATAAAACTACATAATATACAATTCAGAAAATTAAATCGATGTTTTCATATGTTAATAAAAATCCCTATGTCTTTATATATGTTTTTCTAATCCCAATCCCATAATAACTAAAATTTTCTTTTAAACCAAATGTGATAACCCATGTAGTTAATTTAATATATATCATGATTTACTACAAAAAATAATTCTTAATACAACCTAAGATATCATGAATCCTTATGTATTTATGTGATCAAGTAAATAGCATAACAACATTATCCATGGACCAAACCACATTATTGAAAACATACATAACATTCTAAAAAATTTTCATTTCACTTCTAAAACAATGCGGGGTATCCTAGGGATGTATATAAGAAATGGGTGATATATATTAAAGTAATCATAGTTTAATGAAAAGTAGTATGTTTGATCCAATAGGATTATGAAGGTACCATAATAGGGGAAAGAATCATAATCTTGAATATTAAGGCATGATATTACATGATAACATAATGTTGACATGGTAATGGGGAAGCAACATTAATCATGAAATCATAATCATTGGTAAAGGACAACCATGTAGATAAAATAACATAATAGAAAATGCCCGATAATGGAATTTCTTTTTTCCCTAATCCTATACATGATGTTACATGATACTAAAACATTACCCATTGTACTAGATTTCTATCTGGGAACAACCTTAATTTTCATATGATGTGAATTCATAAGTGTGCTACATTAATCATAAAAAAATATATTCCATTCATCAATGTTAATCCCATGATCATAGAGTGTGTCATACAAACATGGATATAACAAATCAACTATGTAAAGGTAAATATAGGGGAATACTATTGATTATAAGTACCTATGGGTATTTACAATAAAATATTTTAGTATTCAATACCACAAGATAATTATAGTAGCCTAACGGGGTTATGTAATGTCTAATAAGAGGTATTAGTGATAGTGAAAGGGGTATATATCCACTTACACGCATAAGGGTCATAAGAGTGAAGTGTGAGAGTGTATTCAAAAATGAAAAAATGAATACAAGGCACAAAATAAAGCAGTTTATTGAATAAAGAGGAGAAATAGTGGATCCATTACATTGAGTGGGTGGTTTTAAAATTGTGGGAGGGGATTTTTGAATGATTGGGGGAACAATTGGAGGGATATGCAGAGGTAAGTCTAGTTTATTTTCACTCTATAAGAGTTTTGAGTGACGATAAATGGATGGTTGGTGGGTTTATATAGTGACCTAGACATCCCATACAAAAATATTACACATTAATATATGAAAATTAAGTATATATAAAAATATTCTACTCTAGAATCTTTTACATCTTGAGACATTAGAAACTTGGGAACATAATCAAATGGTCCAAAAGTGATATATTTCATCTCCCACTAATTTCGTCACAAGTGGAACATTTCTCAGAAAAATCTTACATTATACCTTTCTTTATAACATAGGGAATGGAAACATAATAAAGTGTTACCTTATATTCCCAGTAATTGTGAACAAGGGAGATATAATAACGTTGGTCTAAGATATAGGTTTGCAGCACACAAATAATCATAGAATTTTATTTCATGTTTTTGCAGAAAGAAATTTATAACAAGTCCAGCTTGGGCTAGAAACCCATATATCTACATTGATCTAGGGGTACTATCTTTTGTACCATCTTTGGAGATTTTGATAACCTCCCATGTACTCTTTAAAATAATATAACATCAATCATTACCCAATGAAATAGAAAGATATATTGGTCCTACCCATCACATAAACCCTAATGTTTTTCTCCCAAATACCACGAAACATTTATCATATCATAAACCATTAAAATAAATGGGATTCATAAACACTTCATCATATCATATCCCATGGAAATGAATTTTGTTTAAAAAACATCTCTTGTTTTCATCATATCATAACACATGGAAAAGGATTGGGAAACATAAAAATCATGGAATCAAAAACATAAAAACGGTAGAGAAATAATAAGGATGGTACAATTGGATCATATCTCTGTTAAATATTAATTAATATAAAATTAGTTCATCTTAGATTGAAATTTATTTCGAAATATCACAAGGAATATTTCTGCAGTTAAATAAACTTTTCAAAATAAAAATATTTTTTTAAACTAAAACACTATAAGAAATTAAAAATAAATTTATTTTAAAATAAATATTGACACATATACTCGAAGAATTAAAATATTGTTTTTTTAGGATAATAGGAAATTCCATTCATGTCGTACATGTAAAAATAAATATCCCTTTCACATTTTTAGTAAAATCAAAATGACCATTTTTTAGAAAATAACATGAAGATTAAACTTAATTTTTATTATAAAAAATAAATAAAATAGAAACAAATATCTATAAACAGCCATTGCACTGTAGTATAAATATACTTAAAATAAATTTTTATTGAAACATGGATATTGAAAAAATTATTTTCAAATGAAGAGATAAATATTTCATATATTCATAAAAACATTCATTTGAAATAATGAGTACATAAAGAGATAAAAATTTGTGAATAACAACTATTTTTATTAAATTTCTATAGAATAATTATATTAATGATGCTCTTGATAAATAAATTATAATATTCCCTCATTGAAAGCATAATCATAATAAATCATGAGAAATAGAGAAATTTTAAAATAAATACCTTATCACTTTGGTAACTTATGAACCGTAAACCCCATTAAATAATAAAAAAAGGAAACATTAGACATCAGTAATATAATGAGAATAATTATATATAATATAAAAATGGTAGTATATAAATCCCATTAGATATGATAGGTAAATAAGATAACATATGTTTCAAAGAAGGAATATTGACCTAAAAGTCCATTAATTTATATATGAAATTTATTCCTACAAATTTGAAACTCCTATTTAAAAAATATAGGTTCATTAAAAATCGAATTGAAAACCAAAATTACATATATTATACAATAATGTATTTAATTTTGACATTTTATTACCCATTTATTAACAATTCCTTGTTAAAATATGGTTTTGGGTAACAACTTCTTTGTTTTTCGTGTATGTCTTGATTTGGTCTTTTCTTTATTATTAATTTGATAAAGGATCCCTAATATAAATGATGATAAACATTATAAAAATTTCATATATACTTTTTATATTTTTTTTTTATTATTATAGGAAAGTCTATGATAGAAAATTAAATACAATGTTTATGGAGACTGTAGGTCAAACACACGTTGGAACGTCATTTCCATTTTATCGATGGATGATACTAAGAAAATGTATAATATATCATATAAATTATGAAACAATTTTATGTCATATATATCAAATATTTACATTAAAACTATTATTATTAATTTCCATGTAAATTGTAATTTATAAACAGATCACATCGATTCGTAAGGAGGTAGTCTACTTTACACATGAGCGATGTTATTGTATTCCTACATAATGGAAAAGAAGAAAGTATATGTGATATTATAATTAAATATGTATAAAAATTTAATAAATATAATATTAGTTTTTCTAATATTCCATTATATTCATCCACGATAAGTTGTCATGGAAAATTAATTACATCGGTTCATGAGGTGTAGTCAGCCATAAACATAATCAACGAATTCATTTCCCATTTTATTGAAGAATATTTTTAAATAAGTTTTTAAATTATCATAATTAAATATTAGTATTTTTTATATAGTATTTTTATTATATAATAATATTTCGAGAATATTTTGTGGAGGTGGAAGATGAAATAAATCAAAAACACAAGTTTAAGTATTTCACCTCTTCTTTAGGGAACCCATTTTTTGTTATGTATAAGCCCTTATTAAGAGTGTTTAGTAATAAAAATAATGTCTCTACGTTGTGGGGATGGATTTAATGAAGTTATTTGGTGATGCATTTTTATGATAAAAATGGTTTTCTGAGAGTGAATAGGAGAAGATAGGGGTGGCATTTTATAAGTGGGGTAGAGGACACACATGGAATTTTTGAAAAGAATAAGTAGTTCCCATGTTTTCCTTATTCCAAAAGGGCCAAAACAGTCTTTAACAACCCTTATAGTTTATTATTTTTAAATATTTAAATAAAATTGGTGTTTTATGAGTTTTTAGGTCATTTTAAAACTTATATACTTAGTTTAACACCCCATATTATTTTTAAACATAACATCAATAATTAATTTCTACTATTTTAACTATTAATTTGAAAAAAAAATTAATTTCACAGCAATTTATAATATTAATTTCTATGAATCAAATATTTAATTAAATTTTACAAATTCCATTTATATAATTGAAAAAATAAATTTGAAAATAAACTCATAGATATGATAAAAATGTGGTTTTCCACAGTGATAATTTTCATAATTTAAAAAAATATATGAAAATTCAATGTGTAATTTATTGAATTGAAATTTTTTTATTTAATTATAATTTATGTTAACAGAATTTAATTTTAAAATGATTTTAAAAAATAATTTGATATTATAGATGTTTTAAAAAATCGGCAATTTTCAATAAAAACCGGAATTGTTTACTATTCCTCAAATAAAATTAATCTTTTCATAATAATATGAAAAATTCACCCAAATATAATTTATAAATTTTGATTCAAAAAATTAAGTAAATTTTTTCAAAAAAAATTCTTTATATGTTGAAAAAATGTATTTTATTATTTTTTCACCCAAAGAAGTACATATAATCTTTTAAGAAAAAAATTTATTTTTTAAAGAATATAAAGTCATTACTATAAATTAAGTCATTTTTTATTAATATTATTTCTATCTATAAATTATTATACTCAGTTTAAAAAATGAGTTTATTCTAATTCATTCTTCTAGGTTTAATGGCCATGTGATAATGGTCACATTATAATGAAAATATTTATCACTTCTTATGGTTTGTTGAAACTTATTGTTGTGTTTAATATAAGATATCAAGTAAATTGTATTATTTTTAAATAATTATATATTACATTCTTAGGTGTACAATTACATTAACCACACACACACATACATGGAAAACATAGGCCTGATGGACAGGTCATATCCCCCCAAGGGATAACACACCCAACCAACAACTTTATTACATAATATTTTTGGCACAAAAGTATACTGGAAAAGAATTCCATTACATTTTTGACCCATGAACCATTCATTGAATATTAACCTAGCCCATGTAGTACCTAATATATTACCACCACAACTATAATACTTTTTACAATACTAGCCGCCATTATAGTGTCGCCTGCCACTGGTAGAGTACCTTTACATTACTTGTTTCCACTATAGTACCCACTACAGTGCCCACCACCGCTACAGTGTCACTGGTGAAAAATTACTCTACAGCTACATTTCTTACTGTACCTACACACGATGGGTTTTGAACACCAATTTTTGATGTTGTATTATGGGGTTCATACAACTAAACCATGCCCTAACTACTCATTTTAAAATGAACATTTCTTAAAAAAATCAGGCTGTTACATTCTAACCCTCTTAAGATTAATTTCCCCATTAAGATTAATCACAAAAATATAAAAATAAGATGCTTCCACCTCATTACATCATAATGTTCCCACATATCATTCTCTAGCTAGTTGTTTTGATAGAAAGTATTTATAGGGTTAGTGGTATTGTTTTATAACACAATATGTTCGAAAATATAAAATGGTTTTTATCAAAGTAAAATAAATTTCTAGCTGTATGACCTTTTATTTCAGTATATGTGAAGGATAATGTATGTAATTCTTCTACAAAGATCCATAAAATTAATTATAGACTTTATATTGGTTTAATGGAAGTGTGAATAGAAAAGATACAATACCAATATGATCAAAAATCATAAAAATATTAATATAAATAGGTATTTTCATTACATTATTTCCAAGTCTCATTAACTTATTCCATGGAGAAATATTTAAGAAAACATTCTCAAAAATATCAAATTCTAGACCACATCATTAATTGGTATCATAACTTTTTTTGTCAACTCTAAACAACCTTAATGTGATTCTGAATGGATCCTACTTTTTTCCTCATTTACTCAGATAGATCAAGTACTGATAGCATTATTTCTCCAACTTCATCACTATATATTAGTTTTCTACACATATTTATATAGAGGGCTTCATAAGGAGCCATCTGAATTCTCGAGTAAACTCTATTTTTTATAAAAACTCATTAAATGGAAGGTCTTAATCTAAAATAACATTGAAATCCATTAAACAAAATCCATGAATATCCTATATAATTTGAATTATTATCCTTGACTAGCCATCTATCTAAGGAATGTACACATAGCTTAAACATATCTCTATATCCATGTCCTGTTGATGACCTCTCAAGAAAATTAGGGTAAATTTAGAAACATGATTAGATAAAATGGAATGTGGTAATCCATAAATATTTACCTATTCTAAAATGAATTTTCTATTAATTTGATCTAGTGATAAATATTATATAATAAAAATTAATTGTAATGACTTTAAGAGGCTATCTACTACAAAACATTTATAATTATACCATTTTATATCTTTTTGGAGTCTAAAAACAATATTCATGGTGTTGTTTTCCAACATTCATTCTGGTATGGGTAATGGTTGTAACACCCTCTTCAAATTTTTACTTTTAGCCATAACACGACGATATAACAAGACTCAAGATATGAACTCGACATCATATCTCTCAATTATATCCTACCTGAAATAATATTTTAAATATCTATACATGTTTGTACATCATAGATGAATAGAGAATGAAGAACTATGGGATTCCTCTAAAAGCTCCTTCATCAAATCATGTATATATGGAGCACTACATAGTTCCTAAAAATTATCATTCCATCATAATCAATGTTGATTTCATAAAAATTTCCCACCTTGTTTTGATGTCCCACATCTTCCTTAATTATGTCATTTATAATCAAATTGATAGATAATTTTCCATTTATTTGATCAAGAGAAGATTTTACCCCTTCATTAAGGATTTCAAAATACATCCTTTAAAAATCCAAAAATATTTGATCTTTTATAATAATCATCATAGATAATATAACATGATATTTTCGACTAAATTCATCTTATACCTTGTTCAATTTCCGAGGATGGTAATGCATTAATAAATCATTATCTTTGATCAGATCCAAACATGTTCAGTATAATATGTTGAAATATTTTTATGTCAATATGTAATTTATACTATTATGATAAGTAAATTTGTCACACCTTTATCAAAAATGATAATTTATCAATAAATTCAATTCAAACAGTTTCAACATATTACTAAAAAATCATATGTTTGTGAATTTTTTTAATGAATATTCAATTTTCATGATGTTTAAGCTATAAACTTGTTATTATGTATGAGAACGAATTCATATCCCTTCTTGGATGAATATCTATATATTAAAAACTATTTTCCAATTTAGTGTAATTTATTAATATGTACTCTGAATAATATTATCTTTAGTCCAAAGAAATTACCCACACTTCAATCAATCAAGAGGCACTTGGCTCCCTTATAAGTTAACCTAGGGAATGGATTTGATCATCATGAGAAATCATCTTAAAAAAATAAGTAATATTGTTCTAAAATATGTAGATTATGGATTTCATTGATTTTTTTTGGTTTGGTCCAATGTTTAATTGGATCAGTATTTGATGGATCTACAAATATACCCTCTATTGAGAATATATAACCCATAAATGAATCCTTTTATAGCCAAACGTAACACTTTTTCAATTTTTCATGAAATTTTCCCTACCTAAGGGTCGCTCGCACATTTCTAATGAGATTTTCATTATCCTCCATGTTCTCTGATTAAAGTATAATATTTTTTATAAATATAACCAAAATACGATCAAGGTAATATTTAAAGACTATATTCATTAATTCCGCGATGATAGTGGGAGAATTAATTGTGTTTAATGGTGTCAACATATACTCATATTGTACATACATTGTATGAAATGCTATATTTGGTATATTCTATTTCTTGACCATCTATTGATGGTATCCAGAATGAAGTTTAATCTAAGATATGTTTTTAGACACACAAAAAGATCTAACAAGTCATTATTACATGGTTGGTGACACTTTTTATTGATTGTGATCTCATCAATCTTCTGAAAATCAATGCTGAGTCACATCGATCAATATATCTTTATAAAAACCAGAATTGGCACACCCCAATGCAGAAAAAATGGACGAATGAATCCCTTATCAAAATTATAATAGATTTTCTTCCTAAATTCTAATAACTCAATCAGAGTCATTATATAGGGAGTCATTGAAATAGGTGTGGTATGAGGTGTGATTTTTATTCATAACTCAAATTCACATTTTAGTGGAAGACAAGTTAACTCTTACAAAAAAACATCAACAAACATATATATAATATGAATATGATCAATTTTGAGTTTATTATCATCTATCTGAGATAAAAACATATTTTTAATAGAAATAAAAACCCATTGAGTATATTTTAATTTCATCAGAAGTCCATGTTTATCAATGTTCTAATAAATGATCATGGGTTGGTTTTGAATTTCAAATGTGACTCCCCATCCTAAACATGTGATGTGTGTTTTAGGTTGTGAAATAAAATAAAATCCATCCATACGATATATTCAAATTAAACTAGAGGGATAATAATAAGATTTTCTGGAGGCACATTCCGACAATATTTAGTAGGAGAATAATCAAACACTTGTGTTTCAATCATTAAACCATTATGGGTTTCACTACTAATTCAATATCTAATCATTGGGGGTGGAATTTTGATATCCTTTTCAAATTATTCAGATATAAACGATTGGGTGGATCCATAGTAAAAAAAATTACCAATTATAGATTGGATGGTATGTTCACCTTTCACCACAACATTTTCATACATTTTAATTGAAATAACTATTTTAGGATATTTTCCTTCTCCTATTATATTAAGAGTTTAATAATGTTAATCATCATTAATAACATTCAGATTTGGGTACTGGTTACCATAATGTTTATAATCCATTCATTTGAAACACTATATTATGGATGGTACATTTTGTTGAGCTTTCTCTCTATTCACATTATTAATGAACTTGTTCACATCAATTCAGAAATCAATTTCTTGGTGATCAACCTTCTCAAAATTCAACCCTTTACCAATGCCCTAAAAAATTCACCTCCATGTTTCCTTACACATAATTAGCATGAGAAATGACCATATTCTTTTATTAATGGTTTTTAGTTTTTTTAAATTACATCATTATTTTATTATAAAAAAAATGTGATATATGGGTAACCCTAATATCCATTTCTACCTTGACAATACCAAGAACAATATTATCATATCTACTAAAGTTAACTATGGATAACTCTTTTCATAGAACCAGTTTTAACTGACAATGTAATCAATAAAAATTACTTTTTGGTAAGATCATAACCATAGAAGTATACCTCACAATTATTATAAAATAATCCTTATAGGTACCAATGAATTCAACATGCCTCTCCTTGAACTCAAGGAATTCTATCTGAATTTTTAGGTGAGTCATACAAGATAAGTAATTATTTACAAATATGTTCTTAAACTCATCCCATTCAATGGATACAAGTTCATATTGTTAACAAGTATTATTGAAAATAGTTTTCCATTGATCTATTTCTACTACCAAATGATATATATCAAAAATAAATATTTCATGCTCTAAACACTAGATAATTAAAAAAAATTAGTGCTACGGATCCAATACTTAACGACCAGTGGATCAACAAAACCACCAAAAAAGATTGATTTTTCTTCACAAAGGACTCAATAGAATAATTTTCCCTCCCTTACTCATTTATAATTTTTGCATGATTAATATTACAACACGCCAAGATTTTTCGAATTAATTTTGTAGAATTAATTTACCCATTTAATATTTTTCATTTAATGAAACACTGCATATAGATTTTTTATACATACAAGAACTATGTCTGGAATAAATTATATGCAACAACAAGTTAATATTTCACCATATAAAACATTTAGTTTATCTTTAAGTACACAAAAAAACTATGTTTTTTTCTATTATACAAACTACCAAATCCCTTCGATAACATGCAATGCTTTGTTTTACTGAACTACAATTTACTATTAATTGTATTATAAAAATATTTTTATAGATACAACCTAGCCATTATAATTGATGTAACAAGTACGATTAACTAAAATTAAAAAAAATTATTTATAAATGTATTAAAAATTAATCCTTGGGTTATAAATTATTATAATATAATGAAAGAGCTATTTTAAAATCAAAAAATTACTTTTCTAAGAGAAATACTTTTCGATGTACAAACACAACTTTTTCCCAATAAATTAAAAATACCACTTTTTATTAATTTTTTATATAAAAATTATATAATTAATAAATATTTTTGATAATCATCCAATACATTTTATAGTTATAATATAAAAATAAATCAATTTTTATGAAAAATGTTTTATTTTTCTAAAAGGTCATTTGAACTCCTTTTAAAGAAGAACCCATTTTGAATATGTTTTTTGATAAATTTATAGTTATTATTTGAAAATATAAAAATAATTTTTAAATCACAAGATCAAAATTTACTTTTTTTACTTTTTTGTATTTTATTAATAAGTTTCATTTTCTGAAGAATAGTGGAAGATGATGAATTTTAAATAAAAATTATTTTTCCTCTAATTTATTTGTATAGTTAAATTATGTTTTAATTTGGTTTTATTGTATAATAAGAACGATTATACATGAATTAATCCATTTTATTTCATTTTATCTAATTTCACAATAAAATTGTATATAAATAAATTTCTAACTTTTGGACATTTTTCGCTTTAAAATCATAATTTCTGTCCCGTATGTGGGACTAATTTTAAATTAATTTCATCCCCTTATAAGAATGGAATTTGAAAAAAAAGATTACATGTTTTTAATAAAAACAATTTATAATTTATAATAATTTAAACTTAGTTTTTAACAAAATTATTAATGAATGTGATGAAAATTAATTGCAATCATTATGAGAAAAATTAGATCAACAAAGGACTAAACACTGATCATAAGGCTCACTATGAGCTAGAAACAGTTCCAAAATCAATTGGATGTTACTATTTCAAAATTATATTCCATTTTATATAATTGTTTTCATTATATGATCAATATACTATGGAAGAAATGTTATTGGGATTTCATTTTCAAATATTTATAGGAATTACACAACTCATCTTCTATAAAATAAAACTCACCCATCACACTTATTTACCCCTATAAATCCCTTTATATCAGAAAAACTATACTCAAATATGATCCTAAAATCCATACCTTCATCTTATAGTCACCCATATGGGTATAAAGATAACCAAGGAAGTCCTTTGGTGCATACCAAGAGGAGTTACCCAATGAAGATGTAACAATCTACCACAAGCTGCTTATTTTTATTTTCATTCTCCAGACAAAAACATATTCTCAAAAATGATTATATAATAAGATATTTATAAAAAATATACTTATAATTTTATATTCTATGGTTTATAAATAAAATTACAAACACTTCCATCACATGTGTATTGAAATTACCATCCTTATATATGGTGAACAACCACCTCACAACCCGATGTTGTTGATTTTGTTTTTACCACATATCACATCCAAAAATTATGATGGAAACTCATTTTTAATAAGATATATATGAAATTTATGATGTATTTAAGTTTATTTAATTTTTATATAAACATAACTTCATTATTTCAATTTTTTTAACGATGATAACTTTGTTTGTGGACCCGTGGACTACCGCCCCTCAAAGCGATGTTATTTGATTACACTTTACATGGTACAAATTAAAGATGTATTTAGTAAACATAAATGATATATATGAAATAATAATTATGAAATTATTATATAATATATATATATACATATATTTCATTTACATACTTTCTTTCCAAATGCTAATTAAATTGAAACATCATTAAAGCATACGTAAGACATACGGTAACCAAGCACAACACATTCCATTTAATTTATCAATAAATTATAGATTATTATAAATGATAATATAATTAATATATATGGTATTTATATTATATTTTAAATTTATTAAATAATTTAATCATGAACTAAGTAAGATGATCAATAATGATAAGTCAAATGTTGTACAAAAAATAAAGCAGATATTATCTGAACAATAATATTAGCATGGAATTATTTGTAAGTGGGGAACATAAAGACATATATTGTATTATATATAAAAATATGTTTCTTTGTATTATGTAAAATAAACTAACATATATTATAATATTTTTAAGAATTATGATGAAATTTAAGACTTGCGTTAAGGGTTTTCTCATCTCACATTTATTTATATGAGACCTATGTCTTATTCAACACTCATTTATTTAGTGTGGTTTATATAATTAAAATGAATGTTTAATATGATTCTTAGAATTAAATTTTTGGATATTTACATACCTATTTTACGATATTTATTTCATACGGTTTATATTTCAAAAGATTCCAAATTGGTAATGTAATTTTGTATTAGTTTTCCATCGTTGAGGCACATGCCATGTTAGGAACCTAAATTTTTCTAAAAGGTGTATAAAAATCCCTTTGTAATGTTATCTATTTAATATTATAATTTACAGGATATTTTAATAATCATGTAATATTAATTTTCTTATAATGGTCGTACCATTCGAAGTTACCAAGTAGAAATATTTTATTGAAATAATCCCATTGTTTATCTTGATTATTTATTATTTTTATTTTATTGTTGAAATATTATGAACCATATTTAATTAAAAATTACTAATTTTTTTCTCCTATGGTTAGTAATGTTATCTGCATTTTTTAGTTCCAATATTTCAATCATTGGTACTTATAATAATTATAAAATTATTTTCAATATAATCTAATTTTATCATTCTCATCAGCTATAAATATGTGTTACTCCAAACCTATATTTTGTAAAAATGTTTTCAAAATTGTTATACTATTCTAATACGATATTTAAAAGTCCTTTTTATTCATTTTTTACCTTTTGAATAAAATGGTTTTAAAAATGGAATCTTCTTTTCATTTTTAATCAAGGAACTATTCTAAAAATATTAATATTAAAAATAAATGTTTTTACGTATGGATTTATCATCCATCATGACAATAATTATTTTCATGATTCCATTTAATGTTTAAAACTTTTATTTTAATAATTTTTTCCCAATGTTCATTATATTACTTTTTTGATGTGATTTTAAAAAAATGGGTTTCAAAATATTTTCAAGCATTTTATATATGTTTTCAATGGTTTTTAACATAAAGTGGCTTTCAATAATGTTTTATGTTTAAAAAAAATTAAAATATTTTTAAAGATTCCTTTATAAATTTTCAAAATTATCATTTCAAAGAAAATGATTTCAATGATTTCAAATATTCTTATATATGTTTTCATTGTATTTTCAATGAAAAACTTATTCAAATGTCTTCCATATTATTTTGTTAGTTTTTTAATGAATTTTTTTTCAAAATTTTATCAAGATTATATTATAAATTTTTATGGAAAAATGTTTTTGGAATGTTTTCTAGATTCTATTATACCTTTTCACATATATTTTTAAATAATACTATTTCAAAATGTTTTTTAAAATAAATTTTAAAAAAATAATTGATGTTTTAGTCATGAATTTTTTTTAAAAGATATTTCAAAAATATGTTTCATCTTAGATGACATATATTTCTGTTACTAATGCCTTCATGGGGAAATGGTCCAAGGGTTCCATTCATATTCTTTCTAAAATTGGATTATGTTTTTGTTGAACGATGATTATAATACATATTTTTTCATGGGTTATATATTTCTAATACACATTTCTCTTTCACTGGTTATATGTTTAGTAAAATATTTTTTCATGGGTTATGATTTCATGAAATGATTATGAATCCTTTATCTATTCCATAGGTTATAGTATGATTACATGTTTAGTAAACCAATTTCATATCTTAGGTTGTGATATGATGATTTTTTTTGATCTAGTGGAATAAATATATATGATATGATTACATTGTTATGATACGCATTACAATACATTATATATGTATGATTTAATTATGATCATAATGGTGGGAGCAGGAATCAAAATTCGATGGTGGGATCAGTGAACCTCCTCTAAAACCCAATAGAAAATTTGGATATTTACAATGTGTTTTTCTTGAATACATAAAGAGAAATTAAACCAAAAAATAAAGAGCATGAAAAAATTTAAAATTTATGGGGCATCATTAGCACTATTGTTGTAGTGCTTTGAGGTTGGGTGTTTCAAACACATTTCACGTGTCGTAGGTGGGGTATCCCTTGAATGGGATGGGAAATCCAAACCTATATCTTCAACAGAACTCAGAAATACATGGAGATTATAGGAATACCAGGAATCCTCATGAAATGAAATCTCAACAAGGAAATAGAGATAAGTGTAACCAACAATCCATTATATTGAGCTGAGTAGGTTATGGTGTATGATCAATCTGGACCATTTATGTCGCAATATATAATAATTTTGAATTCTTCCCTTAAATTGGATTTGTTCAGTATAGGTTCATACCATTACTTTATTTCTTATTAGGATATTGATTTTATGAGTTTAAATGTTTCGATGACACCTTCAATGATAAAAAAATTAAACTCTTCTTGGTCAAAGAGAACGTTATGCATTAATGTGTATAGAATGTTCTAAAAATATTGATAGAGTTGAGTTGAAATGGGATTTACCTATATTATATATTAATATATATTTTATAATACTAGTTAGGTATTGGTAGACAATATACATGGCTTACATTCAATGTTATATTATAAATTCCATTTTACAACTTAGTATGGTATCATGCATGACTTTTGATGAGACTGAAATGTAAAGATAGGTGCAATAGACATGTTTTCACCACCAGTTGGAACAATATCATACCAGCTAGAATAATTGTGTTTGGAATTTCTATAAGGAATCAATAATGATATTTTTCCAATGGGAGTTAATTAGTTTATTGAGTTTTTCGTGAAAAATTATTAGGGTTACCACCTATATGGGAAGTTGAGTTTATGAAGATATCTTCTCGGGTACGAGTTATATTGAAATTGGAGTTTATGATTGATCTCTTCTTAGGTACTAGATATATTTTCCATTCTTATTATTGGATGGAACTAATATAATTAAGGTAAATAAAATTGGATTTGGAAGATATTGAAACGAAAGGGTTCATTTGGTTGTGCACGTCTATGTGGGTAGCACTTGTCTTGTTTGTTAAGAAGGTGGATGGGACTCTTCATCTTTTTTTAATTATCATAAGCATAACAGTTTTACAATAATTAATCAATATCCACTTCTAGTAATTGATAAAATGTTTAATAAATTTAGGGGAGATCATTGCTTCTCTAATATTTACTTACGATTAGGGTATCACCAATTGCGTGTTTAGAATGAGAAAATTCTGAAGACAGATTTCAAAAGTAGATATGACCATTATAAATATGTGGTAATGCCTTTTGGTCTCATAAATATGCTATAAGTACCTATGGAATTGATGAATTGAATATTTTAGTGATTTTTTTAGTCTTTTTTGGTGGGTTTTGTTGATGACAAATTAGTGTATTTAAGGAAGATGGAGGGGCATGAACAAAACCTGGTGACAGTGTTGCGTATCATGGGGGATCATTATATATTATCCAAATTATAAAAGTGTGATTTTTGGATATAGGAAGTAATACTTCATGGCCATATAATATTTGGAAGAGATTTTTTATTTGGATCCAAAAAGATAGAGGTTGTTATCTCTTGGAAATTACCCAAGAAAGTCTTGGAGATATGGAGCTTCCTTGGCATATCTGGTCATTACAAACATTTGTTTCTCCATTTTTCACAACTATATTCACCTATGATGAATCATTAAAATAATAATTTTATATTATAATGGTATTAGGTATTTCAGAAGTCTATCCAAGAGCATAATCTTCTCCTTACATTATCACCATTTATGATTTTCCATGATTCTGGAAAAGGGTACATGGTGTATTATGATTCCTCAGGTTAGGGTTCGGATGTGTTCTCATATAGGGAGATCATGTTGTTTCTTATGGGTTATGGCCGTTAAATTTTCATGATAAGAATAATCAAACACATGGTTTGGAGCTACATTTCGTAGTCCATGCTTTGTATACATGTCTTTATTTTCTATTTGGTGATAAATTTAATGTGTTCAAGGATCATAAGATCTTGAAACACATTTTTTAATAATTTTATTTAAAAATGAGACAAAAAAGTTGGATGGAATATCTAAATATGATAATCTTTGACTTAATGTATACATCGGGTAAATGAAACATTGTAGAAGATGCATTATGATGAAATTCTAATGCTCAGTAGGAAAAAGAGGCTTTAGAGGAGTGGAATATGACAAAGGGAAAAGTCGAAATAAACATGGAATGTGAATATTAATGTGATATTTCTATTTTATGTCTAGTTTATTTGGTTCCCAAATTGATTAATATGATTACATAGGCATAGACATACTATTCATAATGTGTTTCTCTGAGGACAAAACTCAATTGTACAAAGACCATTGAGAGCTAGAGGATGGATGAGATTTTAATGTTGTGCTTCAATAATCATATGGTTGTACCCATGAATATTTAGGTACAATATCTTCATGATTACCACCATCCAAGATGGGAAATACAAAATTAAATACAAAAAATGTACAAGGAATTGAAATCACAGTTTTTATGGGTTGGTATGAAACAGAAGGTGGTTCGGTTTGTTTCGAAATTCTTAACTTATTAGCAAGTTAAGGTAGAGCCTAAGTGATCAATAGGTATAGATTAGTCTTTTCTGATTTTCATTTGGAAATTAGAGCATAAATATGGATTTTGTAGTAGGAATACCAAAAATGATTGAGAAACACAATACCATATTGGTAATAGTGGAAGGCTAAAAAAGTCGGCACATTTTATCCCTATTCATGAATCTAATATGGTGGTGGAAATGTAAAAAATAAATATCTGAGAAGTGGTAAAGAGGCGTTTCATACCATTTTTAACAGTGTTAGAGATATATTTGAGGTTTAGGTCTCATTTATGTAAATCCTTATAGAAATCCCTTGTATCACATTTGAATATGAGTAAAATGTATCATCCATAGACTAATGGGAAACATGAAACAATGATATTAACATTTGAATACATGTTACATGCTTGTGTAATAGATTTTGGGGGATCAAGGGAGGATCACGTGTCGTTGGTGGAGTTCTCATATAGAAACAGTAATGAGGCCTTAATAAATATGGATCCTTTTGAACAATTTCTTTGGTGTCCGTGTAATTATCTACTTTTGGGGGTGGAAATATGTGATAATTTAGAATTTAGGTCAAGAATTGTCCATGACACAATGTGGAACATTCAATTGATCAAAAATGGTTCGAGAATGGTTAGAGACATCATAAATAATACGAGGATATTCTTTGATGGTTATTTTTGTGCGAGGTGAATGATCATGTGTTCTCGAGGATCTCTCTAGGGATTTTTCATTGTCATTTTAGGATGCATGGAAAGTTAACTCCTCGATATATATGACCTTTTGATACACCGGTATGGGTGTGTGAGGTGGAATATGAGTTGGCATTTCCACCATGGTTTATTGTTGCACATAATTTGTTTCATGTACTATGTTGAAAAAGTGTCATCTTAATCCTAACCATGTGATTAGATGGGATCACATTTACAAAGATCTGGATAATTCATTGTTTAACAATGTAGTGCATATTGTGGATAGGTAAGAGAAAGTATTGCATGGAAACATTATCGTACTAGTGTATGTTTTATGGAATCATGGTAAGATCAAGGAAGATACATTAGAATAGGAGAACTAAATTGTAGGAAAATGGAAAGAACACTTTTTGAGAATTATTTGTTTTCTACATTCGAAGGATGGAAATTCCAAAGGTGTGAATATTTTAAAACCCCTCATTTTAGTTATGTAACCCTTGTTTTATGTATTTTAATAATATATATTTTTTGGGTGATGTTTGGGAAGGATTGGAGACCATATAGAATGTTTATGGGGATTTTATAAGTGTTAAATACTAGTGAAAAATAGGCAAATTCCAAACGAATCAGTGCTTAATGAGACTGAGGGCTCTGGGTATCAGCACGGTTAAAGACTGCATTTTGGCCAAACCATGCAGCCACCCGGTAAAAACCATGAAAATAGTGACAGATTCCTTTGGCATGGTTGGTGTATGGTCTGAAAACTGTTTGAGGAAACCATGCATGACTCTCCCATGTAGAAGTATCTGACACATGGTTTCTCATGAATTGTCTAATTGTGGGACTAACCATGCATGTTTTAAAAACTAGATCCAAATAAGTGGATCTATGAATGTTTTGTGTCTTAACCCATCGTTTTTCAATAAACTGGTCATAACTCTATATTTCTTCCTCTATAAGGCTAGGGGAACATTCTATATCAATTTGGAAGTGATTGTGAGTCATTTCATGGTGTGTTGAATCCCAACAATCATGGTAAGACATCATTTGTAGTGGTTTTTCTTAGTTTTCCTTAGTTATACTTCACCTTAACTCTCAGTTTCATATATCTATATTTTTTATGTATTTATCTAAGGTTTTTACCAAATATATTGATATTTTTCTTTTTTGATGATAGTGAAACATATCTATGGTGGCTTTTTTTAGTTTTTCCGTATTTCATTAGTATTTAAGTGTTTTTATTAATTTTATGCTTAAAATATGATGTAGGTGGATTCAATATTGACTCCTCTATTTAGAATATAAATGGTTGATTTAGAATTGGGGTTTATACTTGATATTTTTTGTGAAATTTGTATTTGAAGCATTTTTGAATCACTCTTTAGTGAAGTTTTGTATTTTATTTTTGGAAATTGTGGAATTATTTGGAAAATTGTTTTTTGTTGATTTTATAATGATGATTTTAAAATCAGTTTGTTTGATTTGATTTATGAAAAAATTTATATGAAGTTTTTTTATATAAAAAATTTCTTTTATTGTAACGGGTTTGACACACATGATTTTGGTATGGGTTTTTCATTGTTAGTATGTGTTTATGTGCATTGTGATGGGTATGGGTGTGATGTTCCCATATAAAAAGTATGGGATGGATATTAGCATGAACTAACCCTTGTAAATGTGGTTCACTAAGTGATATATTAGTGAAGAGATGAATAACCACTCATGAGTATATGGAGGTACAGGTTGCATCCAGTGTTGGATGTGTAAATATGTGGAATAGAATAGTTTATGAAAACATTGAATTATTGAAAAATATTTAGAGAATTATTTGGTTGCTTTCCTGTGAACTTGATATTGTTTTTGGAAAACTGCTTGGTTACAGAATTTATTTATAATATGATATAAACTATTTTAGAAATTGTTTTACATAAACTGTTTTATATAAATGTGATAATGTGTTCAATCATATTTTCTTGAGTATGAGACTTATTAGGGGAAATCCTACTAAGTTTCATTTCAGGCCCCTACTTTGGCACTTTAGTGTTTTTTTAGATACTGTATATTGGTACATGAAAAAGGTAAATTATCACACTTCTCTAGTGGTTCTTAAGGATACTTGGGATTCTTTGTGGAGTGGAGCACAGAAAATTTTGGTGCTTTGGATTTTTTCTAATCCTTCATTTTTTTTGTCCTTGTATTCTTCCATTGGGAACTTGGTTGTTTTGTAGAAGACCGCTATGGTACACTTGTGGAGATTGGTTTTGATATAAATGGAATTGCACTGTGTTGTCTTTCTTTAATATCATGAACCATGTTGTGGTTTATTTGGTTTTGGAGTGGTTAGTAGGTTATATTATTTTTAAATGGAAAATCATCCCACAATTACTATGAATCCCATGGAATTTATTTCCAGCCTTTAGCGTCTTGAAGATGTCACTTAGGTCCATGTAACAACATCCCTCAGACTTAATCTATTGAAGTGGGGTGATATTTTACAACATTAATATATAACATAATCTTTTATGAGACTTATTTTATACTGGTTCTTATAATCTCTTAATATTTGTGATACTTGTGAATTTTTTAGGTCTGGAAGTTGAGTATGTATGTGGGGTTACGACTATCAATACATATTTGAGAGTATAATGGAGATATACTTTCTTATTTAATGTGTGTTACCTTAATGTGGGGGACTATCATTTCATTTGATATATTTCTATCCTTTTTATTTAATGTTTTTATAGGATTTTGGGAATGTAATAGTTAGTAGAAAACTGATTGCACAGTCATTCTTACCAATGGAGAGTTAATTTGACGTATATTGAGGGTGAAAATTATGTTCATTATGGAGAGTGGGATATTGTGGAGGTCCATACAGAAATAGTTCATCGACAATAGTGGGAACTCACCACTCAGGTTTCAGGTCATTTTTTGCATGATTGTGTACTGAACCATGATTTATATCCAACCATAGTAGACCAATTTCATGATGAATTCCCTGAGAAATTCTCAGGGCTTCCACCTATGATATTATTGGAATTAACTACTTAGCTAATGTAATATGCTATTCTTATTTATATTCCATGATACATAATATCACGGTGATAGCATCAAGAGATTAATATGTGAATTGGTGAAAATGATGAATAAAGGGTTTATCCACCAAATCATATTGCCTTGGGGGTTCCCTAGTTTTATTTTTAAAGAAGGATGATATGAGTTTATGCTTGTGTGTTGATAACAAGATGTTGAAATAGATGACAATGAAGAACCAATATCCCTTACCACATATTGGTGATATATTTGAAAAGTTGTGGGATGATTTGTGTTTTCTCTATGTTAAACATGAGTTTGGGGAATCCTTAATTGTTAATTAGATCTTCTAATATACAATTAATTTTTTTGAAAAGCTGGTATAGTCTTCAAGAGTTATTCATGTTTCCATTTAGGATGAAAACTTATCTTATTCTGTTCATAGCCTAGATTAATAAAATCTTCCACCCATACCTAGATCAATTTGGGGTTTTTTTAGTAGATAAAATCATAGTGTACTATAAGAAACATGAAGATCATGCCATTTATGGTTCCATTATCCTATGTACATTGAGTGGGAATTGGCTATACACTAAGCTACCAATGTGTCAATTTTGGATTGATTAGGTACATTTCTTTTGTCACGTCATCTTACAGGAAGGTACATTAGTGGATCCTGAGAAGGTGCAGAAATTTGTATCATATGAGAATCCCAAGAATTTATTTGACATCCCATTATTCATTGGGTTAGTGGCATATTATCATAGGTTTATCCCGAAATTTTCTATCATGGAAGCAGTACTTTAGTTATTGAACCAGTATGAGGTTATGTTTGAATGACTTTGGGATTGTGGGAATGATATTCAAGTGTTAAAGAGGAATTTTAATACCATAACAATGTTGACCGTGCCTGAGCCAGGGAGGTGTATATAGTGTTTTTCAATTCATATGGGAGAAGACATGGACCAATATTGATGTAGTGATACCATTTATTGGAATATAGGTCATGACAGTCGATACTACATGAAGGTAATTACCCATTTCATGAACATGAGTTATCTACAGTTGTTTATGCCTTAGTGTGTTGGTGAAACTAAATATTGGGGGAAAATTAACTACGTATACTGATCATAATAGATTAAAGTGTCTCTTTTCACAACAACACATGATTCTACAGTATAGGTGATGTGTTGAGAATATTTAGTCATTTTATATTGAACAAAAATATACACGCGATAAGTGAAACAATATTTCTAACACTTTAAGTACAATTTCACATTCTAAAGAAAAAAATGAGTTAGTTATGAGTGGTAGATAATGGATTTTTTGGCTGAGAGGCATGTTGTGGTTCTAGAGGGCTAGGAAAAGATTACTATCATATCTATATTTATAGAGCATACACTTTTGAGTCTGATCAGGTATTGATAGTATGAGGATAAAGAGTGTTTAGTAATTAGGGAAATCCTTGAAGTTGGGGTGTCACTGTCCAATTAGACCATATAGGAGGATGAGATCAATAGTGTCAGGAATTGTGTTATTGTGCCTGTGAGTATGTGTGAGGCCACACTATGTGAATTTCATACCATGAAGTGGTTAGTGCCTCTAGGTATTACCAAAAATTATCATGAGGTATGTCGACAATATTGGTGGCCTATCATGGAAAAGGAAATTACAGGGTATGTGACATGATGCTACACATGTCAACATGTGAATGATGGGCATCAATGAACTAGTGGTTTACAATATGAATTTATCATTCTGAATAGGAATTGGGATGAATTTTACATGAATTTTGTGTTGGGTCTCCTAAGTATTCCTCGAATGAATGATGTTATTTGTATGATAGTAGACCGATTTATGAAATTAGTTCACTTATTTCCTACTCAAATATGTTCTCAGTGGATTATTTGGGAACATTTTATGTTTATGAGGCAATATGACTACATGGGGTGTCATATATTGTTGTGTTATACTATGACTGATGTTTCAAATTGTGTTTTTGGAAGGGATTTCTTATAATTATTGGTGATTAGGCTTTTCTGAGTAAGAATTTCCACCTATAGACTAAAGGAAAGCTAGAATGAACTATACATGTCTTAGAGGATATGTCACAATTGTGTATTCATGACTTCAATGGGTATTCATAGATCCATCAAGCAATGTTGTTTTCTCCTATAACAATATTTATCAATATATATTACAAATGGAACCATTTGAGGTGCTTTATGGTAGTTCATATAGGCCACCCATATGTTGGATTGAGGTATGTTAGTGAGATCTTTTTGGACCGAGTCTCATATAGTAGACATCAGAGCTGGTTCAGCTGATTTTGAAATATATGGATATGGCTTAGAGTGTGTATAATTCTTATGGTGAAATATTTTGATGAACCCCTGAGTTTATAGTGGGTTATCATTTATTCCATCTCTTGTCACCAAGATTGGGTCACCGTAGGATTTAGAGATATGGAATGTGGGCACCCATGTTTGTTTGACCATTTGAGGATGTTGATATAATTTCCCTAGTGGCATACTGATTCGATCTTCCATCAAGGTCCCATAATTTCCATTATTCTTTTCATGTGTGAAAACTTCAACAATATCACCTCTACCATTTTCATGAGATCAATGGGGATGTTTTTGACCTTGAAACAATGCATCCTTTGAAGAGAATCTGATATGTGTTGAAAATCATAGTTAGAAATATTTTTTGTGAATTGAAGTGTCTATATGTTATGTATTCTGGAAACATGGATGTGTTCAGGAGGAAACATAGGAATGAAAAGTGGAAATACATGCTCTGTGGCCTGATATTTTCACCTCGAAATATTAGAGATTCTTGGGAGTACATATCAAGAAAGAGTTATTATAGGGTGGGGAGGTTGTAAGGAATTGAAAATTTCTGGTTATGTCTTGACCTTCATTACATTTAATCTTTTCCCTTTTTTTATATATAGATAGGTTAATAAATATCATTTCCTATTTTAGGTATACTTTTGATGTTTTTAGATAGGTTTTGGGAATTTCACGGTGGGCATACAATTTTCCCAAACCATGATACCTACATTAGAAAACCATAAAACCCCAGATAGAGAGGGATTGCATAGATGACACAAATTTCATCAAAATTCTCACCCTTTTAAGAGTAACAAAAAACCCCATAAGAGAGACATATGTTTAGTTGGAATTTTTTGGCAGCTATGTTCCTTAGCCCTAGAAACTGTGGGTGCCAGATTATTTTCTCCAAAAAATAAAAAATCAATTCCAAAACCCTAAGAATATATCCCTAAACACCCTAAATTGACACTAAATATTTTTTTTGAATTTGGATAATCTAGGATAGATTCCAAGGCCATAAAAACTCTTTTCATGATAATTTAAAGATCTGATCAAATGATCTTCACCTAGCCTAGTAGGAAATGTCACCCTGATTAGTTTCATCCATCTTTAATATGTTTTTATCATTATTTTAAGGGATTTATTTCACTATTGGTTATGGTTTTATATCTAGGATTCGATATATCTTAATGCAATTTTTATTAGATCTAGGTTTTGAATCTTTTACTCATTCATTATTGTGAAATTGATCATTCCAGTTCAAATTAGGGATTTTTTACTTTGTGAACATCTATCAATGATCTGGTGGTAGGTGGTAAACATTTTAAATCCAATAGTCTTTATTTTAATTTTGTATATGGAATAGTGAAATATAAATATCCATATTTGACAGTCACATCATAAATTGAATTAATTAAAGGAATAATTAGTTAATGGAATGATGTGATTATGAAAATGATGGTATATTGGGATTATGAAATTGTGGAATTAATGGGATTGTTTATTTGATTGATAATTGTGAATTATGAAATTGATTAATTATGGAAATCAACGGATTGTTTTTGTAACGATAAAGGTCTACGGGATTAAATAATTAATAGTTGGTAAATGGTTTAATTGTGAATTGTTCATATTCTTTCAGATGATTAAAGATTTAAACCATGATTGTTTTTATAATTAAAATTGTATACCATGTTGTGATATATTAAAGGGAGGGTTAGTGATGATTATCATTGTTAAATGATAACCATGTCAAATGTGGGATTATTTGATATATGTGTTTTGGTACATGGGATGATACTTTAAATACCCACGAGGTTCATAACATGATGTTCTAGACCCATATGCATACATGTGATAATTTATTGTGGGGCATTGCCTCATCCTTCAAAATCCAACTTTTGACTGATCGATATATGGGTTGTGGTACATGCAGTGATTCATCAAATACACATGTGGTGTTATCCATGGAATTGTAGACCCAAATGTTCTTCATTGTACTATGGTTTTTAGTTTCCATAATTAGGAAATTAAAATTAACTGGATAATGAAAGACCATGTGATAATTAATTGGGATTTACTATGTAATACTGTTTGGAATCTGGGATGGGCTGAAGCAGGTATTGATAGTTCATGTGTAATCATGAACCCTCATAGTCTATGAAGTTATTTATTGAATAATGAAATGTACTAACTTTTTTAGATTATTGATTATACTTAATTACTAAAACCACTAAAAATAAAATTATTGAACGTATATTTTTTTGAGACACCATGGTGGTGACCAACTAAGTTGTACTCACACCCTACCTAGGATGATTGATCGAAGCCCAAATTGACTTCATGGTTGCATTATAGGATAAGGCTAAGAGCCCTATGTTATATCAATCCGTTGGTATGGAGCATAGATGAAGCAACAAGAATTGGTGTCAGAACCCTATTGGGTGTGTTAGTGAATCTTTATATAGATTTTCATTTTGAATCATGGAACAAACATGGGATGTAATTTTTACTATTTTGGTTTGAGAATTTTTTTTATTTTGGCTCATCAAGTGATACTGGGTGTTCTGGTTATATCATTACAATAGTTGGTCTATATTTTCTATTTTTTATTTTTTCCCTATTTATATAATTGCATTACTCTGATAAAGTGGGTATAGTTTATTCATGTTTTATATTAGACCCTCACTGTGAGCCATAATCCTCTAGAATATGGAGTGTCGTTCTTTTTTTCATGTAACTGATCAGCATGGGGCAATACTGTGTGGCATATGGGTCAGGATGTTACAATAAATAATTTTTTTTTATTATAGTTTTTTTAATTTAAATGATTAATTTAAATAAAAAATATTCTTCTATCTACTAATATAAATGTTAATATTTTTCCGATATTGATTTATAATAAATAAAAAATTATTATACTCTGATGATATAATGTGTCCAACCATGTAAGATTATATGGTAATGGTTTTCATTCTAAGTTCATTGTTAAAGAATTGTTTTATATTATTACTACATATATTTTTATATAATATAGGTATTTAGTATTTTAAATACTATATAATAATAATTATTTTTTATTTTTTTAATGGATCATTTCATATTCCACAATTCAAATGATTTTTTATTAAGGTGTTATAAGACAAAAATTATGTAGTTATCTCAATTTCAATATCATGTGTGTTTCGCACGGAATCCGGGGATGACCTCCTGGACGGGAGATTCAAACGTTCCGATCGGTTTCTAACGGGTTTGTTCGTAGAACCGGAAACATCCAATGATTCCACATCCATTTGGACCAACTTTCCAAAGGCAGGCGCTCATTAGCTTGTGGACTAATGAGGCTTAGGAATTTGCATTGGTCGAGAGGATGAGAGGTCGGACTCATCACACCTTTTTGAGGGGAATTATTGTCTACTCTGGGACTCTCTTTATAGATTTAAGTTATGTTCGTGAATCCTTATTACATTACCAAGTAAAAAATGTGTTTTCCTTTAGTTTTAACAATCAATGATTAAATATGAAAGAAATGTAGAGAATATTTTATATGTATTCGAGGTTCTTCATCAATAGAGAATCATCTATATCTGTTTAGAGATTCTTGGTCAATGGTATCCTTCAAAACATTTATATAAAAGTATCTTGGTCATTATGATGACTAGGCTGGTTTTAAAGCCACTCAGTGGGGCACTTGAAGTTTATCGTCATTCAGAAGGACAGAGATTATTTCAAAGTTGGGATCGAACCCATAAATGGGCTACCTACGTATCCTTTGTTTTGGAAAAGGAATCAGAACCCACATAGTTCGAGAAATGGAGTATGATGTTTATGATTGATGGCTCAAAGATGAATGTCATAATTACTTTTACACTCTAAGCTCACGTGAGTCATGCTCGGTGTGAGAAACAAGAGGTATTAGTAAAACTTAGACAATTGTGCCATGAAAGATGCAATCATAAGAATTTATTTGGGGCTTATGTATGGATGACTGCCCAGATAGATGAAGGTTTAGGATCTACTTTTAGGGAGAAAATCCATGAACAGGGTCCATAAAGTTATATGTGCTTCATAGAGATTTGAATACTCTAATCTTGGGGCTTACTCCTAAAGATGATTCCCAAGTTAGGAGGGGACTTATGATTGGGTTTTACTCCTGAAAAGGAAACCCAAATCAAAGATAAATTATGACTGGTTAAGAGAAATTTAAGGGGACTTGGGGCTTATTCCTGAAAAGGAGACCCAAGGTTATGACTGAGTCTTATTCCTGAAAAGGAGACCCAGGTTAAGGGACTTGGGGCTTACTCTTGAAAAGGAAGCCCAAGGTTATGACTGAGTCTTATTCCTGAAAAGGAGACCCAGATTAGAGGATTAAGGTTTGGGGCTTACTCCTGAGGAGGATTCCCATATTATGACTGAGTCTTATTCCTGAAAAGGAGACCCAGGTTAGGGATTAAGGTTTGGAGCTTACTCCTGAGGAGGATGCCCATATTTGAGGTTGGGGCTTATTCTTAAGGAAGATGCCCAAGATTAAAGGACTTGATTGGGGCTTACTCCTGAGCAGGATGCCCAAGATTGGGAACTTTAAGAATTTGGGGCTTACTCCTGAGGAGGATGCCCAAGATTTGGAACTTTAATAATTTGGGGCTTACTCCTGAGGAAGATGCCCAGATTAAAGGTTTTATAACTGGGGATTATTCCTGAAAAGGAGACCCAGGTTAAGATTCTCTCATTTTAAAGGATGAGGTTGAATGAATGAATTCTCCGTATTTTAGTGACATAAGGATATTTACATCACTAGATTTTAAGAGAGATTCCACAGAATTCCTTTCAGATAGGAAAGTCAAATCAAGAAATCATGCCATAAATGGCTTTGAAGAGTGTCTTGAAGACTGAATCTTGAAAAAGGAAAGGTGAAATGGCTTAAGAGGGGTAAAAATGGGCAAGATGGTCACCCAAGAAGATAGGGACGCGCAAGTCTTGCAAGGCGCGCAAGTCTTCCGTGGGCGCGCAAGTGTAGGTCGCGTAGGTATACCTGCGCGACACATAGTGTACTTGCGCGATTTTCAACCAGCAATGAAATACTTGAGAGACTCTTTTTAAAACCCTTTAGAATGTTCTCGAGGTTCTTCCAGAAAAGGGACGCGCAAGTTATATTGAAGGAAATAATTCGGCGCGCAAGTGTTTGATAAGTTTCAACACTTAGGCCTTCTTTCTTCTCTTTAGATCTTCCGTTCTACGTAAGAAATTACCTTAGAAGTGTCCCGTAAGCTTTGAGAAGAGACTTGGGCGTCGGGAGCTTCAATCCGAGTTTCTGGAAAAAGATCCTCTCGGATGGGGGCCCACAGGGTCTATTTATAGGCAAAAGAAGACCCCGGGCGGTTACCGGGCGGTTACCAATTAGGTCGCGCAAGTCACCTGCGCGACCAAGGTGGCCGCGCATGTACACTTGCGCGCCAGTTAGATAACTTGCGCGGTAAGGTTGCTTTTGATCCTTTCTTCCTTCCTTTGTTGATTTTTTATGTTTTCTTCAAAGGCTGAATCACTTTGAGCTCAGATATTCCCTTTTCCGATCTTTAGATTCTGTGACGAAAAGGAGTTTCAACAAAAGTCCCCCCTCAGAGTTGGATCCGGAGAGAAATGAGGATTTGACTCTGAGGAAATCGAATCCTTTCAAAGGAAAAGGGAGGGTGCGCAAGTCTTTTGGTGCGCAGAGGGCGGCGCGCAAGTCTGCGTCGCGCAGGCCTTAAGCGTTCTGGGTGTGGCGCGCAGGTAGGCTTCCTGGCCTATAAATACACGGCCTCACCTCCGTACATGTATCTGGATTTCCGGATTTCTCTAGCTCTCGCCGCGCAAGTCTTCCTCGCCGCGCAAGTCTGTTGTTTTCACTGTTTCCTCGCTGCCGCACTACTCTCAAGGTAATAGGGCTTGCGCGGTAATACTTGCGCGACAAAAACTTGCGCGGCACATGTATTACTTGCGCGACATCTCCATACTTGCGCGCCTTAATTCCTTAGCCATTTTTTCGAATTCTTTCACAAATTTTATGAAAAAATAAACTCATTTAAGAGTTAAATTTATTCAACTCCTGTGCAGATTCAATGGCTCTTAGACCTGGATTAATTGTTGAACTGGCTAGCAAGCGGATAGATGATATGATGGATATCATTGGCCCTGATTACTATACTGTCAAAGACAGTACTCTTCCATATTTGGTTAAGTATCTGAAGAAATATCATCGCGACTTTCCTCATTGCACTTATCTACCTTTGTATGGTCATGGTCATCTGCAAGAAGTCATTATTCCAGAAGTAAAGAATTATCTTCCATTTTTGTGGTTTCAGAATTATACCAATTTTGCTTCAGCAAATATCTCTGGTGGAGGAGTATTTCAAACTGCTGGAACAGTGGAGAAGGCTTATGTGATGCATCATAGCCCTTGCACACCAGATCTGAAAAAACATACACCTGAGCTTCAACCACATTGTCATCCTTCAATCTTCCGAAATTCTCAGATGGATCAATCCAAAGGCTGGAAAAAAATTTGGGATTTCCATCCTGGGGGAGGTGTGAAGCCAACTTGGATGTGGGCATACTGGGTGCGACAGACTTGCGCAGAGTTTATTGAGGATCTGAAGAGAGCTGCAATATATGAGGCTGTTTGGGTTGGGCAAATATATATTTACAGACATGATAACTTCGTGCCAGAGATACTCAGCCACTGGAGTCCAGCGACTAATTCTTTCCATTTGACTCATGGAGAAGTAGGTATCAGTTTTTGGGATGTCCACAAGATTTCAGGAGCTCCAATCTTGGGCGATATGTATGATGAATTCATTCCTCCCAAGGTGACTTGGAATGATCCAGAGAAGACTCCTGCTTTGGCTCGAGAATTATTTAAAATCTTTCACAGGCTCAAGAGTTCAGAGACCTCATTAACTCATTTTAGAAAAGATATCCATCCGGAAGAATGGATGAATGTATTTCTTACTGAGAAGAAAGGGATGGAGCCAAAAGAAAAAGGATCCAAGAAAAAGAAATCCAAGGATACCCGGCCCAGACGTCCAACCACTTGTCCAAAACCTGAGAAGAGAGGAGCTCCTGGCACATTCTGGCCAACTCTAGAAGCAGGAGAGTTTGAAAAATGGGGATATGAAGTGAATCAAAGAATTCCAAAGAAAACTCGTCTGGCGGGTTTCTTAGAAATGTGGCTCAGTGTTTATCTCTTGCCGGTCAGGGATTAGAAGGGAGGCGTTAGGCCAGGGACCTTCGTCATTGCGGCCAAGTTGGCTGAGGGAAAAATGGGTGGGTTAGCTACCCCCATTTTAGAAAAGATTCACAGGAGTTTACTTCACGTCTTCCAAGGTAAATCTCCTTTAAGAATAGTGGGACCATTCCAGGTTTTGTGGGGATGGATCTCCACTCACTTCAGGACTTACAATGTACAGAATGGATTACAAATCCCTGGAAGCTCTTTCAGACCGTCAGTGCAAGCATTCTCTGGAATTTCTCCATTATATGTTAATGGTTATGATATGAAAGTAAGACTAAGAATGTATAAGGAATTCAACTTCTTTCCTTATGGAAGTCCGCCATCCGGGCGGTTTGTTGATGATGGGACAGCCCATTTGGATTTGAGGGCATACATGCTAGCTTGCAGGGATGGCGTGTTAGTAGCCAGGATTGATGGAGAAATCATATGTGAGGCCTATGCTCCATATAGATTTGCACGCCAATTCAAATGCTTGCAACAGATTGTTGTACCCCCTCCAGTACATGTCAGGTTAGAGCAACATCCGATGGTTGCTCGACAACTATGGTTGCTGACATCAAGAGAGAAGACTGGGGCAGTATTTGATCTACCAGTTGAAAAAGCGGCACATTATCTGACTACATTTTATGTCGAACACTGGATAGAATCATACCCTAAAGGGATATTGAATCACCCAGTATATCAAGTGGGAAAGCGGAAGAGGACTGTAGAGAAAGAAACCCTTCCTCATGAAGGTGATGCTTCTCCACCTGAAATAGGTTCAACAGACTCCTCTCCTAGAACTGATTCATCGGATTATCATGATGGGGATGATGAGGCACAACCGGCAGCAAAGCGGTTTCGTGCTCGATATAATCCTCCGGCCAGAGTTAAAAGACCCACTCCATCAACTCCTGGTGAGTTATTTCATTGTAGAAATTTCAATCACTGCTACTTTATAAAGTAATAAGTCTTACATTATTATCCTCTATTTGTAGTTGCAGGAGTTGGGAAGAGATTAAAATCAAAAATTGTAGGACCTTCCTCACAGCCTTTATATCTAATACCAGAGGCTGTTCAGCTATGGCAGAGCTTATACTGTGATACTGAGACTGCCTGGCTGGACTTGTGTGAGGGCCTACAACTTCCTGGAATAGGAAATCTTGTAGCTTCTAAAAACCTTCAATACGGAGATAACCCCAATGAAGTGCGAGCTTACATCAGAGAGCTGGAAATGCTCATATATGCCACTGATAATTCGGTTCCTATCACCAGGCGGGTGAAGGAAATGATTGATCGTGGCACCACTGAGGGGCTGGTGGTTCTGGAGATGAGGAATGGCAAGAGTACGTGGCTCCTGAAGATGTAAGTTTTCTTTCCTTATTTTCTTGGCAACTTGATTTTAGTTGAAGCTTTGTTACTTAAGGAAGTTATTTTCTTCATCTTGCAGCTTGCAAAGAAAGGAACCAGGGATCCTTCGCCACAATATAGCCCTGATGGTACTGCTATCGGGGCTGCTGCTGATTCTCCTCGCGAACCAGGCGAGATATCTCCAGGACAGCAGGCCATGAATGAGGCACTGGAGACAGCCTTTCATTCGCCAATCCAAGTGCCAATAAGGGAGACTACTGATACTCCGAAAAAACAAAAGAAGCCAAGGCAACGAAGGAGGAAATCCATAGCTAAACGTTTCATTAGCAGTGGTAAGTCCTTTGAACAATCATGAGTTTATACTCATAATTATATAGTTACTCATATTTCTGAGGATTGCAGGGGCTTCTTCAATTTCCCCCTTGAGGGAAAGGACTGACCCTCCTTCAAAGGTCGTGGAAGGTGCTGTAGAACAATCACAGACCCAGGCTGACTTGGTTGCTCCTGGAGAAGAGCTACCATCCATTCCCAGTATCCCTCCTACTACTGAAGATGCTGTCCAGGGTCAGGGGTTGCAGGACATAAGTCGGCAAGAAGACATAGCAAATGTTCCCACTGGTGAGACTAACCAAGATTCTGAAGTATCATTGGATGAAATGATGAATCAAGGAATGACTTTTGAAGAATTTTATGATCATGCTAAGTTGTCATGTGATTTAGAAGACCTTGGGCGTGAGTGCTACCCTTCGACCAAATTTTTTTAAAAAAATATACTTCTAACCATGATGGAAAATAACATGCAGTTTCTTCCGTAGAAGCCGCTGAACTGCCAATTCCCGAAGAGGGTGTGGACACTGATGTCAACCCTATCATTGCAGAAACATTAGCTCAAGTAGATCTAAATCCAATAAACTCTCTTGAGACCCATCTTGAAAATCCTGTTGAAACTGGGAAAGATGGGGAGAAGTCTTCTCAGGTTGCTGAACCACCATTGGGTAATGGATAACAATATTTGTGATTGTACTTTATTCGCAAGACAATCTATTCTTTTGTTATCCTTTGAAGCTGACTAAACCTTTCAATTAATCATGCAGGACTATCAACTGCAATGACTAGATCCGAAGATGAGGCCTCAGCCTCTTCCCTAATGGGAATTGAAAGTGAAGAAGCACAAGTCAGGGGTGAAAGAGCAGGACAAGGCACCTCCCTAAGTGCACTAATTCCAGATTACATACCCCCTTCTGACGATGATATTGAATCAGATCCAGATATGCTTAAAGCATTCAGCTTTTCACGACGTAAGGCATGGAATAACATATGGAACATCATATCGGGGGTGCCTTTAGAAGAGCTACCATCAAAAATTTCTCGATTGTCATCCCAATTTGTTATAATGGGACTTGGTGGTTTTGGGTATGAAAAGATCCATGCTGCGGTGAAACAGATCACTTTCAGGAGGGAGCAAGTGCAGACAAGTCGCGAAGATTTGACCAGAGTGAAATTGTCAGTCAACATAGGCGAATTTGAGGCTGCGATATCCCAGGCTGAAGCTGATTATGATGTCAAGATGAAGGATCTGAAGAAAAAAATCAATGAAAAGGTCGTCCAGCAGGTGCAACTCCAGCAACAGTTAGATGCTGTTACTGGGGAACTTGATCAGCTTAATAAATCATTGGATGAAACTCATATGAATGGCATGAAAGCCATTGCATATGCTAAGAAGGCACTTCAGCAATCTGAAAAGAGTGAAGCTGGTCAAGTGCACGAGCTTCAAGTAACTGCTGATAAGGCTCAGGATGCTATACATCAAATGAAGACTTATGTTGACAATCTTCTGTAATTCTTGAAAAAGAGAAGAGACTCCAGTCTGTGGATGTCTTTCTATCTCCTGTGTATCAATGAAAAACACTTTTGTCTTCAATCATTTGTACCTGCATTCTTTCATTACCTGCTTCAATTTTACTTAAGCCAATGGGCCTAGTAAGCATAGTTTGATTTTTACTAGGATTATTACAAATAACCCTACAAACTTTGAATCTTTTAACTGCTCAATATTACCTAAATCATACAAAAAAAATGTATATTTAGTGAGCTGGAACTTGACTTTTATTCAGAGTTCCTTTGTCTTTTGTGTGGGCAGTTTAAAGTCATGCACACCGGACATAAAGGGGCTAATGTTTAAGGTCGAAATTGCTTTGACCGAAAATGGATTAAAAATGGATTCAATTCCTTGACAATTTATCTGAAAACATTTTACCATACTCAAGTATGAGGGAAAAAAATGTAAACTATGGATTAAGAATATTTGAATCTGAGGAATGATATGAAAAAAGAGCTAAAAGGAATTATAAGAAGTAGTTTCCAAGAATGAAGTTACTATTATTTAACAAAACCCGTTAGGGGGTTGAAATATGCAGGGCCACCTATGGGCATTGGCTGCATGGTCAAATAAATAGCATCTTTTGGCTGACAAGTCTGTTATGTGGACTGTTTATGCAAGGCCACCTATGGGCACGTGCTGCATAGTCAGGCAAAAGAACTCTCAGAAATTTACTTTCCTAGTGCTAAAAGCCAGTGAATGTTTATGGAGATTCAAATTTTCTAAAGTATAGAGTTTGTTGTATGAAAAGAGGTACTTGAATATGGAGAAGATATTTCCAAACAAGAATATCGAAGAACTGGATGAATATCACTCCTACGAAGGTCTGACCCAAACGTAGGGAAGAAGAATAAACCATAGACTTGAATACTTTCAGATCATGAAAAAGGATATGGGACAAATATGTTAAGGATGGATATTTTTTGCGGTTCCCTTCATATTTTCGTTTAAGACAAATAAGGACAAAAGAGGCATTCTTCCCAAGAATGAAGTTACTATTATTTAACAAAACCCGTTAGGGGGTTGAAATATGAAGGGCCACCTATGGGCATTGGATGCATGGTCAAATGAATAGCATCTTTTGGCTGACAAGTCTGTTATGTGGACTGTTTATGCAAGGCCACCTATGGGCACGTGCTGCATAGTCAGGCAAAAGAATTATCAGAAGTTTGACATTTTTGTGACTAGAAGTCATGAAAAGGGTTATGAAGATCTGAAAATATTTAAGGTTAGGATTATAACACATAAAGATGGGTATTGTCCAATGTATATAGAGATACATAGGTCAATGAAAACCATAATCATGTTGTGGCTGGGTCCTGAATTGAAAACTTGGACTTCACTACGTATCTCATAAGAATGAGAATCAAGCCATACGTAGTTCTTGAAATGCAGTTTAACGTCGTTCAGGACGAAAGTATGAGTGATCTTAATTTAGGGTCATAGAATTCAGACCATAATAATGAATACACAGTGTGTGTTTTCATGAGGACTTTTCAGCCAAGGGACTGAAAGTAAAATTTGGGGTTAGGCCCAAAAGACTTGGGACTGGATTCGAGGGACACTCGAATGTTCCTACGTATCCCATAAGGATGGGAATCAAGTCCACGTAATTCTAGAACTACCCTTTGTACAAATTTGGTTCGTACATGTGAAGGGTGAAAGGGGACTTTAGTGCAATGATGGTTTTACCTGAGATAAAAAAGTTTAGGCATTACCATGTATGCATGTAGTCTTTTGAAAATGAAACATGATTTAAAAAATCAATGTCAATAATGGTTCCTTCTCAAATGAGGAAATCAAAGAATATTGTAGTTTATTGTCGTACCGGACAAAAGTGTTGTATAGTTTAACGTCATATAACAAGGACGAAAGTGAATCAATGTAAAGATATTGATTCCAGGGGCGGTTTCATAAATCAACATCATATGAGGTTGTGGTGAACCGATGTGAAGAGATTGTTTTTTTTTGGGCTTGAACCCTGGGAGGTTGCCTACATACCCAGCCTGGAGGGCGAGGATCAAAGTCCGTGTAGTTCAATTAAAGAATTAATTAATGATCAAGTTGTTCTTGTGGACAATGATCTAAATAAAAAAATGTTGGGACTTACACATGGTTAGTGGCCCAAAGGGAATGTTATGGTTGATTTTCGCTCTAAGCTCACGTGAGTCATACTCGGTGTGAGAAAAAAGAGGTAATAACAACCTTAACGATGCACAGTTTAATGTCATGTAGGACATATTCAGGGACTATGCAGTTTAAAGTCTTGTAGTTAGGACTATTGGTGTTGCACAGTTTAGTGTCATGTAGCAGGGACAAAATACAGTTTAATGTCATGTAGGACCTATCAAGGATTTTCTGTACAGTTTATCGTCAAGTAGTTAGGACGATGGGGATAAAATAGTTTAACGTCATATTGGACGAAAGGGGGACTGTGCAGTTTAATGTCATGCCGTGAGGACAAAATAACACACCATTTATGTCATGTTGGACGAAAGTGTCAATAGTTTAAGGTCATATGCATGGACCGTGGATGGTGCAGTTTAATGTCATGTTGGACCTTTGATGATTATATAATTTAACGTCTTTTCGGACGTGAGGGACTTTTATACAGTTTATCGTCATGCAGTTTAGGATGTCACAGTTTAACGTCTTGCTGGACATAAGGGATTTGCAAATAGTTTATGGTCATATACATGGACCAGCGATGATGCAGTTTAAGGTCATGTTGGACGGTTTAGGGAACTTTTTCACAGTTTAATGTTGTGTGGGACGAAGTTGCAGTTTAAAGTCATACTGGACCATTGCTGTATAGTTTAACGTCATATAGCAAGGACGAACTGGTGCTGTACAGTTTAAAGTCTTGTAGCTAGGACTAAGGTGAACCAATATGAGGATATCAGTTCTGGGGACTTTTTACAGTTTAACGTCATGCTGGACGATGAAAGTGCCACACATTTTAATGTCATGTTGCTAGGACACAATATATTTTAATGTCATCTCGGACAATTTATATTTTAATGTCATCTCGGACATTGAAGGTGACACAGTTTAACGTCATGTTGGACGAAGTTGCAGTTTAAGGTCATACTGGACCATTGCTGTATGAACCAATTGTAAGAGTCTTGGTTTTGGGAACAATATTTTGTGTTTATACAAAATACTTCTTCAGAAATATGGCATTAGTTGGAGTCGTGATGTGTTCTCCATCCATTGAGATCATAGAATACGCTCCATTGGAGTAGACCTTATGTATTGAATAAGGTCCTTCCCATTTTGGTTCAAGCTTGGGAGGCTTCTTTCCTGGTATCATTAGTGCTCTGAGAACCAATACCAATTCTCCCTGAATGAATGAACGAAGAAAAACTTTTTTGTTAAAAGCTCCTGCTATCCGATTCTGATAGATTTCCAAGTGGTGAAAAGTGAACAATCTTTTCTCATCTAACTGTTCCAATTCATTCAACCGCTTTTGGGATTTCTCATCTGTTGATAACTGATCACAAATGGCTATTCTGAGTGAGGGCAATTGAACTTCAATTGGCAAGACTGCTTCTGTTCCATATACCAATGAATATGGAGTAGACCGCGTTGCATTGCAAGTGGTAGTCCGATAGGCCCATAAAGCATGAAAGAGTTTATCAGGCCATGACCTCTTATCTTTATCCACCATCTTTTGCATTATGTTTGAAAGAGTCTTGTTGAAGGCCTCTATCTGGCCATTAGCCGCTGCATGATATCGAGATGAATGGTTGGACTTAATGTTGTATTCTTGATACAATTTCTTTACCTCAGAAGAACCGAAGTTGGTGCCGTTGTCCGTCAATATGGTATGAGGGACACCAAATCTAGTAATGATGTTAGACTTGATGAAGCTAAAAATGCATTTAGAACATACTTCTTTGAGAAGTACTGCCTCTTCCCATTTGGAAAAGAAATCAGTAGCAGTAAGAATGTACTTAAACTGCTTGGCCGTAGCTGAAGGGTAAGGTCCCACCACATCCATTCCCCATGTGGAAAATGGCCATGAGTATTTAGCTGTATGAAGCAACTCTGGAGGTTGATGAATGAAGTTGGCATATACTTGGCATGAATGACACTTCTTTGTGAAATTAACACAATCTTGTATCATTGAAGGCCAGAAGTATCCAAGCCTTCGAATTTGATCAGACAGTCTATGTCCAGACTGGTGGGCACCACAGACTCCTGCATGCACTTCTTTTATGACAGCCATTGTCTCTTCACCATCAATACATCTGAAGAGAACTCCATCAAAACCACATTTTTAGAGAATTTTCTCGAGGTGGTTTGGACCATCATAAAGAGTAAAATTGACCACACGTCGCCGAATTTGTTCTTTCTCGGCTCTATCAGGTGGAAGTGTTACATTTTGAAGGTATTACTTGATAGGTGACATCCATCCTATAGTATGACCATACGGTTCAGGAATGGGACTAATTTCATTAATTTCCTCTGTTCTGACTTGAACATAAGGTGAAATTGCACGACGGTGGGCAATACAGATGGTTGTCTCGTCCCGATTTGGATCTGCTAAAGTTGTGGCTATATTAGCCAATGCATCAGCTTGATCATTTTGTGATCTTGGAACATAAGAAAATGTCGGTTCTGAAGGGAATTCCGACATTAACTCTATGACGTAATCATACAAAGGGATTAATTCTTCTTTTCTGATGGCATAATCCCCATTGACTTGTTTGATTACCAGGTCTGAATCACCTTTCACCTTTAAGTGATTCACTTGTGCTTGAAGCGCTAACTCCAAGCCTGTAATGAGATCTTGGTATTCAGCTTCATTATTGGTACCACCTTCCAACAACAAAAAGGAATAAGGTAACACTGCCTTATCTAGAGAAATGAGCACAATTACTAAACCAACTTTGTTGAATTTAGGATTTTCCATTTTCTTCCCTGTTGGACTTCTAGAAGCACCATCAAAATACATTTCCCATGTTTGAGGACTCTCTTGAATAGAGAAAACTTCCTCATCAGGGATTTCGATATCTGAATACGTGTCTTCCACTGAAGGATGTTCAGCCAGGAAATCAGCCAGAGCTTGGCCCTTAATTGCCTTTTGAGACACATACTGGATGTCGAACTACTGTAGAATAACCGCCCACCTTGCCAGACGTCCTGTAAGCATTGGAAGACTAAGGATGAATTTGAGTGGATTATTACGAGATACCAATTGGACCTCGTGATGTTGCAGGTAATGTCTCAGTTTCTGAAAAGCAAAGATTAATGCTAGGCAGCACTTTTCAATACTCGAATACCGGGTTTCTGCTTCAAGCATAGTTCTACTTTGATAGTAGAGACTATTTTCATTCCCAGCATCATTCTTTTGAGCGAGAAAGGCACCCAATGATCGCTCTAAAGCTATCACATAGAGGATAAGAGGTCTACCCTCAACAGGTGGCATGAGTACTGGTGGACTCAAGAGGTATTTCTTGAGAACATCAAATTCTTCTTGACATTCTTCAGTCCACTGGTAAGTGACTCCTTTCTTCAATAATTTGGTAAAAGGTAAACTTTTGCCTGCCAAATTGGCGATGAAATGCCGAATGTAGGCTAAGTGTCCTTGAAGTCCTCTTAATTCTTTCAAATTCTGAGGAGGTGACATACCAAGGATTGATTTGGTCTTCTCAGGATCGACTTCAATACCACGATGGCGTACAACAAAGCTGAGGAATTTTCCTGAGGTTACCCCAAAAGCACACTTTAAGGGGTTCATCTTCAAATTATGTTGTCGAAGCTTGTGGAATACGACTTCCAAATCAGCCAAGTGATCAAAACTTTGTTTGGATTTAACCACCAAATCATCTACATAGCATTCAACAAATTTCCCTAAAAGAGGTTTGAAGATACGATGCATGGCGCGTTGATATGTTGCACCTGCATTCTTTAAACCAAAGGGCATCACCCGGTAACAAAACACACCTTGAGGAGCTCTGAAGGCTGTATATTCCTCATCTTCTGGGGCCATTCGGATCTGATTATATCCAGAATATCCATCCATGAAAGAAAGTACTTCATAGCCAGCCGTCGCATCAATTAAGAGTTCTGTAATCGGAACTGGGAAATCATCTTTAGGACAATACCGATTAAGATCTCTGAAATCGATGCAAACCCTAATTTGTCCGTTATTCTTCTTTACAGGGACAATATTATCCAACCACTTGGGATATTGAACTTCTCTGAAAAAGTTAGCTTTGATAAGCTTATCCACTTCAGCCTCGATTTTGGCAGCATAGGTTGGGTGTGTTCTTCTCGCGGCTTGCTTGAATCCTCAATGTTCTTTTGGCAAACCCAAATGATGGGTGGCAACATCAGGATCAAGGCCAGGAATCTCTGTATAATTCCAAGCAAAAATATCTTTATTTTTATTTAAAAAAGAAATATACATCTCTTTCTCTTCAAGGGTCATGGCCGCACTAATTAAAGTGGGGCGTGGATCTTTCTCTGTACCCAGATTTACTTCTCTGAGTTCATCCACAGTGGTAGAGATACCCTCTTCAAATGCTGGAGGAGCATCTCTAAGATCTTCCTCTTCCTCTTCATCATGTGTTATTTCTTCCGTTTCTACTTGCAAAGTAGATGAAAAAACGAAATTCTCATGATCATAAGAGATGTGAAAATTTTCACATTTTGAAGAAGAAGCTTCCATTTCCGACCCTATTGACGATAAAGGGTCTTCTTTGGGAAATAAAGAGGAGATGATGGATTGAGAATCGACATCAATATTCACCTCTGGTGTTTCTATAACTTCTTCTGGCCTGATTAGTGAAGTATAGACTTGTTGGATTTCAGCAGAAGAAATGAAAACGTCACCACTTATGCTTTCATCACTACTTGGTAAGTTACCAATTTCTCCCATGTGGTCTGGCTCGATTGCCGTAATTGACATTATGGATCTTTCCATAAGAGTATTTTGATTTGGGCCTATTTTGTCAATTTGACTGATAGGTAACACATAATCTGTACTCACATGTGAAAATGGATTTATTGGAATTTTTTCCAAACCATACGGAGCATTAACTTTGGTAATTTCCTTCATTGTAGATTTTTCTCTTCCCTTCATGTGATAAAATTCCGCCTCAATGTATTGAGACTCACATGTCTTGAACGGGGCCTTATCACCATACAATGTTCCAACTTGACCATCGAAACAGTATTTGAGACATTGATGGTATGATGACGGAATAAATGCATGCTGATGTAGCCAGGGTCTTCCAAGCAAGATATTGAAAGCAGAGTCTTGATCAACAATCATGAAATCCAAATTGGAAACAAGATCTCCAAACTGAGTTCTGAGCGTAACTTCTCCCAGTGGTTCTTGTTCATTTTTATCATATCCTTGCAACATCATGGTAGAAGGAGATAAATCAGATTCTGTGAGGCCCAATCGTCGAAGTGTGCGAATGGGCATGAGGTTGACTCCTGAACCATTGTCAATGAAAGTTCTTCGAACATCTATACCATTGACTTTGCCAGATAAGTACAAAGGTTTTATGTGCCCATGCACAACATCATCTTCATCTTTATCAGTAAAAGATATCACTGCATGGAATTCCGCAGGATTATTCTCTATGTGATAGATTTCAGCTGCAGCAATTTCAGTTTCAAACTCCTGAGGACATGACAAAGCTTCGATGAGTGCTTCCCGAAGATCTCTTGACAGATTCAAAGCATCCAAAATTGATAACTTGGCTGGTACTTGGGCCAAGTGTTTCAATATATCATACTTTTGATCTAGAGGTCTGTGTTTCCCAATAGGAATATGCGGTTTAGCAGGTACTTTGGAAGCAGATGCTTTGGAAGCTGATGCATCTTGTATTGAAGTTGGCAACATCCTTGGTTTTCGAAAATTAGACTGATTAGATCCATTTACTTGCTGAGATAAAGAAGATGGAACTTTTAATCGGTCTTCCAAAATAGCTGTGCCGAAACTGAGTTGGCCATTGGCAGAAGAACATGCTTGTTCTTTTTGAGCTCGCTGAAGGGCTTTACCACGAGTTTCTGCTACATATACAGTGCTAGCAGGGGTAGAATTAGAGTAGTGGCTTCAGAAAGATCCACATCTTCCCCTATATCTTGAACCTCTAGAACTTCCTCGGGTTCCCTTATTTGATACAGGGAATTCAGGTTCATCAAGACTGGAATATGAATCTGTTAATTGAATCATATTAACAGAACCAAAGATTAATTCTTCGTCTGATAAAGACTCTGCCTGGTTAGCCTGTTTAGGATGTGCCGTTTGGTGGGACGGTGCCCGTGGCTTTGAAGTAGATGGCATGAAATCTTCCAGAGTCAAAGACAATTTAGGCTTTGATACATACTCATCTTCTCCTGATTCCTCTTTCCTATTTGAATTGAGCTGCCCTTTGAGGATTTGTCTTTTTATGGAGGCTTTACTGCAGCTTTTGTAGGAGACACAATTGGCTTCTTCAATTGTGTTCGCAAAATGGAATGGGTCCGATTGATTGTCTTTCTGACCATCCAATCATCATATTTTTTCGCAGTTTTGCTTTTGACTTCCTGCCACTCGCCTCCTTCCTCTGGATCTGTAGTGGTAATACATGCTACATGAGCTGAAGAACCCTTCAATTTGACTTGTCCCAAGTCGACCATCTTTTGCAGGAGGTCTTTAATTACAAAACATTCCTAGATGGGATGCCCCAACATTTGATGAAAGGGACAATAATTGGGACGGTCTTCATCTCCTTCCTTGTTTGGCCTCTTCGGCACTGGTAATTGAACCAAATTATTTTCCAGAGCTGAAATGAAGTAACCAGGAACTTGCTCACTTCGGAAAGAGTATGTTTTACTCTTCATATCCTCAAATTGTTTTCGTCGTTGATCTTTTTGATCATTTGGACGAAACAGCCTTTGTTGTTGGCGTTCAGGAGGTGGATCCCTTCGAGAAGATGAAGGTTTTGAAGTAGAAATAGGTACAGGTGCATGTTTAAGCATAACTGTAGCAGTTTTTGCTTTACCCATTCTTCTTCCTGGAGCTGATGGAATTACACGAGATTTAACCTTAGCCTGTATAAGGGAATCTTCAATCTATTGAGCGATTGAAGTAAGGTCTCGAAACCCTCCTGTGTATTTCACAGGGATCAGTGGCATGCGTAATTCGTCACGCAAATTTGCCACACATATTGGCAACAATTCTTCCTGAGGGAGTGCTAAACTCAAGGAATATGTTAATACCTTCCAACGAGCAATGAAATCAGAGACTCTTTCATTTTCCCTTTGCTTGCAGTTTCTAAGATCGAAAACTGTCGTTTTTGGCAAAGTTGAGCTAAACTGAAGAAGGAATTTTTGACGAAGATCCTCCCATCCGATGACTGACAGGGATTGCAAGCTTGTATACCAGACAAAAGATGGTCCTTGCAAGGTTCACACGAAGCATCTGAGTTTCACTGCTTCTTGCTGCTCTGGAGTTCCCATCATAGGATCATAACAAGACACGTAATGCGTCAAATGTTGTTCAGGGTCGCCAGATCCATTGAATGTAGGGAAAATAGGGTTTCCAAAACTGGATGGAGGAGAAATTGAATCCACCCATTCAGGGTAAACTTTCTTTTCAGGTTGAACTTGCGCTCGTTTCCCTTCCATAGTTTCTAACCGAGCTGTTAATGACTCAATAGTAGTTATTAACTTTTGAGAAATGTCAGGTTGAACTTGGTTTTGGGTAGGTGCAATGAATGGAGCTTGGACAGACGTGGTGGTTGGTGCTGCAACTGATGGTAGTGCTGCAAACCGTTGTTGCGTTTGACCCGTAGGATTAGACCTTTGTGGGTGTACTGATAAAGGAGGATATTCTTGATCCATCTCAGTAGTTACAACAAATTCCTTCGGCTGTCGGACTTCAGCATTCTTAAGAAGAATACTATTCTGAAGTAGTTCTGCATTCAACCTTCTTAATTCTTTCATTTCTTCCTCCTGTTGTGGAAACCTTTGCTCTAATGAGAGCGATTGACCTCCTTCAGAGGAAGGGTGAGGAGTAACCTGATTCTTTCCTTTCCCCTTATTGGATCCTTTTCGGAGAGGGGGAAGTGGGTTACTTGAAGGAATACCCATATTTTGGGTAATCCTTTGATTACGTGTGCGCACACCTTCTTCATTTAGGTCTGTGTGTGCAACTTCTTGAGCAGGAACCTCTTCGTCTGATCCCTCTGATTGAGCCTCATCTGGTGAATCAGCAGCAACGGCATTGATGACATTAATGGATGCATATTGCATGGAATCCTTTCTATCAGCATTTCTGTGATATTGTCTCCTTCTATGTCCAAGATGAGACATGGCATTCCGTTGACTTGATCCCTCAGGAATTTCTTGGAGAACCGTCACTTGGAGAGAATCTCCTGACAGTTTGGCTCTTCGTTCCTCTTGAGGCTTATTCCCTAATCGAGAGAATACTGACTTTCTCTGAGGGAGGGATTGAGTATTTGAAAAAGTCCACAGTTCGGTGGACTGGGGATGTTCCTGCTGCTTCCGCTCAACTCCTCGAATCCCATTCGTTGACTCTGAGGGTTGGTTTAGAAAAGTCCCCAGTCTGACAAGCTGGGGTGTCTCTTGACATGCTATGTCTGAGATCTTCTTGAAATCTCTCTTGATCTTGCGAATCTTAGTTCGGAAATTAGCTGGATGCATTAACCTGTATCCACTTTTATCACCTGGTTCAACAGACCGTTGGATGATTTCTGAACCTTCTGTCATTTGATGACGTGTTTGCTCCAGACGAGAGGCTTGTGCAATATTCTCACATGCTTGATGTAGGAGAAATTCAACAACGTGTTCTATATATATTTGATTTTGAGAAGAACTAGTTGAAGCTTGTTCTTGAGCAAGCTTTTGATTATGAACAAAGCCCATTGGCTGTGGCCAGCCATGGGCAATAACATTGCATGAGACCATTTTCGGCGGGCTTTGTTGACCGGAAAGCACTGTGAAATGTAGTGCTCCGTGAACACCCCATCCTTTGATATGAACATCAGATGGAGCATTGGAAATTAACTGACGCAATCTTCATAGTGCGCCAAGGCATGAACGTTGAAGGGTTCTCTGTAGCTTTTCGGCCTTTGGATACTGAGAGACTGATAGAGATGCCAAATCAATCTGGCGGTGTAACCCTTCTATTATCTTAAGATGATTGTCATATTCATCGTAAGATAATACCTTCTTCTTTAATTGACAAAGAGTTTTCCATATGTTGAGCAGAATATCATGGATTCCATCATCCGTCAACATCTTTGGAATGTCGTACTGGGAGTCAGCCAAAGGGCAAAACATGACTGGTACTTCACCTTTTGCCAGTTTTTTCCTCATGTTCAGCATTTCCTCTTTATCATTAAATGAAGATTCTTCTACCTGTTTGGACCAGAGTTGGTGTTTCCTTGTTGCTTCATCGGATTCAACAAGATTGGTAGAGAAATTACTATTCATGCTGGAAGATGAATGACCCAGGGATGGTTCGGAGAATAACCTGAACCCCAGGCTATCTTCTGATGGAGAAAGAGTTTCACCTGCCGATAGTAAAGCATCAGACATGACTGGTTTTACGTTTGCAAGTGCCTCGAGATAGGAGGACTTTCTCGTCACTACATTTCCTTCTGAAGAATTTTCGAGACAACGTGAATCACTACTGCGGAGAGGACATTCGCAGCGAAGTTCATCACCATGAGGAGGACCGTCATGATGGGTTACAGCAAAAGATGAAATCTCTTGCTCCTTGGTCTTCTGACCACACAGAGGGTTCCTGTGGCTCTCATCTGAAGAAGAAACTTCAAGATTGACCGAATTTTCATGAAGCAAGTCTTCATGAGGAAGTGTCTATTGAAGACCTTCAGAATTAATGTTCCCGTTATTGGGAACTGAGGGAGTAGAATCTTGAATTCCGACAGATAAATGTCTGAGGGCTTCAAGAACTCCAGCATCGAGCAAGGCCTTGTTGCAGATTGGCCTTTGATCTCCTGACTGTGCTGGGCGGATATTTTTCTTAGATGCCTTCTTACTCACTTTAGAAACCACTTGATGACGAAAGTGATTGCTCTGAGCAGGTGTATGTGCCTGATCAGGAAAGATGGTCAGGTTAGGCTGACGATCTCCACTCAAATCAGGTGTATGTGCCTGACTTGGTTGTCCGTATGATATGGGGGAGTATGCCCCATAACCCTCTTGGACTGGAACAGATGTGTGTGTCTGTTCCGGAGTGAATCGTTGATGTGTCACTCCATTTCTAGGGATAGATTTATGTGTCTGTCCCTGAGATGATGCTGAAGTTGTTATGATATCCTGGCAAGCATCCAAAATATGAGAAGGAATTGGCTTCTGCTTTTTCACCATTGACAAAATATGTTTGGTGACTTCAGCCGCCGGAACGGGGATATACGTCCATTCCGGGCTTGGAGTAGGTGTATGTGCCTGCTCCTGTCCTCCTTTTCCTGTCAGTGAATCCTGACAGTACTCATGTGTGGAGACAGAGAGTTGAGTCTGCCTCCTGTTTGTCGTCGGGACTTTCCGACTGACTTCTCCGGACGCTACCAAGCGAGACTGTTGGTAGGCCTGATTAGTATTAGCAGGTGTATGTGCCTGCTGATTACACTTCTCCAAACGCGGTTGACGAGATCCACCATATGTAGTCAGACGAGCCTGCTGACTAACTAGTGATGTATAAGCAGGGGTATGTTCCTGCCTATGGTACTCCGCCGGAATTGCCTGGCGGGATTGGCTTGATGCTTCCAGACGAGTCTGCTGGACAGCGGAATTAAAACGGACAGGTGTGTATGTCTGCTCGTTGTTTGCCACCAAGTTAGGTTGGTGGACTTCTCCGGAGATGGCAGGGATGACAACCTGCTTATTATTAACCGGATTCCGTCTCTGGCGGTTCATCTTGCCTGCTCGGGTTCGAGGAACCTGAGCTGAATGCCTGGAGTCGGTACCCTCATCATGTTGAGGGTGCACTACCGCACGAGTCTGGCGGTGATTGTTGATGGGAGCCCTTGATAAGGACTCCTGTCTTTTTCAATTAAGGTCCTGCGGGACCTGCTCATTCACTTCCTCAGAGTAAGGGAGTGAATGGAAATTGCGTTCCGGGGATAACGACCCGAAACGGTTGGAGACGGTAGTCAGCACCACCTGCTTCTTGATTGCTGGCCGCCGTTGTCCGGACGACCAGGTAGAGTTGTTAACTTGGAGGGCTTGACGAGCGGCCTCTAGAGTTGGGATAGTACCGTTGCGACGGTACTCCTTAACCAGTGCATTAGAAACACAGCGTTGAAGACTCTGAGTTGGTGATGTCATCCTCAGAGCGGATGACGTTCCAGCAGGAGTAGCAGCATTGGTTTTCACAGCAGCAGACCTCACAATAGAGGTGTTTACAGCAGCAGTATTCACAGGGGTGAATTTAAGGAAAGCCATTTTTGCAGACGATCTTGAGAAAAGAGTGCCTGTTCCATGTAACAGACATAATCAAGATGAATCCAGCCACTGCATCTTTTGGATGAGCACATGTCAATGATTGCTTTGTTGGCCCAAGGGGCTTTAACAAATAAGAAGAACATCACTTTCACTTGGTTAAGGATTCACGTCGGGTTCACCATTTTTTGTTTCGCACGGAATCCGGGGATGACCTCCTGGACGGGAGATTCAAACGTTCCGATCGGTTTCTAACGGGTTTCTTCATAGAACCGGAAACATCCAATGATTCCACGTCCGTTTGGACCTACTTTCCAAAGGCAGGCGCTCATTAGCTTGTGGACTAATGAGGATTAGGAATTTGCATTGGTCGAGAGGATGAGAGGTCGGACTCATCACACCTTTTTTAGGGGAATTATTGTCTACTCCGGGACTCTCTTTATAGATTTAAGTTATGTTCGTGAATCCTTATTACATTACCAAGTAAAAAATGTGTTTTCCTTTAGTTTTAACAATCAATGATTAAATATGCAAGAAATTTAGAGAATCTTTTATATGTATTCGAGGTTCTTCATCAATAGAGAATCATCTATATCTGTTTAGAGATTCTTGGTCAATGGTATCCTTCAAAACATTTATATAAAAGTCTCTTGGTCATTATGATGACCAGGCTGGTTTTAAAGCCACTCAGTGGGGCACTTGAAGTTTATCGTCATTCATAAGGACAGATATTATTTCAAAGTTGGGATCGAACCCATAAATGGGCTACCTATGTATCCTTTGTTTTGGAAAAGGAATCAGAACCCACGTAGTTCGAGAAATGGAGTATGATGTTTATGATTGATGGCTCAAAGATGAATGTCATAATTACTTTTACACTCTAAGCTCACGTGAGTCATGCTCGGTGTGAGAAACAAGAGGTATTAGTAAAATTTAGACAATTGTGCCATGAAAGATGCAACAATAAGAATTTATTTGGGGCTTATGTATGGATGACTGCCCAGATAGATGAAGGTTTAGGATCTACTTTTAGGGAGAAAATCCAGGAACAGGGTCCATAAAGTTATATGTGCTTCATGGAGATTTGAATACTCTAATCTTGGGGCTTACTCCTAAGGAGGATGCCCATGTTAGGAGGGGACTTATGATTGGGTTTTACTCCTGAAAAGGAAACCCAAATCAAAGGTAAATTATGACTGGTTAAGAGAAATTTAAGGGGACTTGGGGCTTATTCCTAAAAAGGAGACCCAAGGTTATGACTGAGTCTTATTCCTGAAAAGGAGACCCAGGTTAAGGGACTTGGGGCTTACTCCTGAAAAGGAAACCCAAGGTTATGACTGAGTCTTATTCCTGAAAAGGAGACCCAGATTAGAGGATTAAGGTTTGGGGCTTACTCCTAAGGAGGATGCCCATATTATGACTGAGTCTTATTCTTGAAAAGGAGACCCAGGTTAGGGATTACGGTTTGGGGCTTACTCCTGAGGAGGATGCCCATATTTGAGGTTGGGGATTATTCTTAAGGAAGATTCCCAAGATTAAAGGACTTGATTGGGTCTTACTCCTGAGGAGGATTCCCAAGATTGGGAACTTTAAGAATTTGGGGCTTACTCCTGAGGAGGATGCCCAAGATTGGGAACTTTAAGAATTTGGGGCTTACTCCTGAGGAAGATGCCCAGATTAAAGGTTTTATAACTGGGGATTATTCCTGAAAGGGATACCCAGTTTAAGATTCTCTCATTTTAAAGGATGAGGCTGAATGAATGAATTCTCCGTATTTTAGTGACATAAGGATATTTACATCACTAGATTTTAAGAGAGATTCCATAGAATTCCTTTCAGATAGGAAAGTCAAATCAAGAAATCATGCCATAAATGGCTTTGAAGAGTGTCTTGAAGACTGAATCTTGAAAAAGGAAAGGTGAAATGGGTTAAGAGGGGTAAAAACGGGCAAGATGGGCACCCAAGAAGATAGGGGCGCGCAAGTCTTGCAAGGCGCGCAAGTCTTCCGTGGGCGCGCAAGTGTTGGTCGCGCAGGTATACCTGCGCGACACATAGTGTACTTGCGCGATTTTCAACCAGCAATGAAATACTTGAGCGACTCTTTTTAAAACCCTTTAGAATGTTCTCGAGGTTCTTCCAGAAAAGGGACGCGCATGTTATATTGAAGGAAATAATTCGGTGCGCAAGTGTTTGATAAGTTTCAACACATAGGCCTTCCTTCTTCTCTTTAGATCTTCCGTTCTAGGTAAGAAATTACCTTAGAAGTTTTCCGGAAGCTTTGAGAAGAGACTTGGGCATCGGGAGCTTTAATCCGAGTTTCTGGAAAAAAGATCCTGTCAAATGGGGGGCCCACAGGGTCTATTTATAGGCAAAAGAAGACCCCGGGCGGTTACCGGGCGGTTACCAATTAGGTCGCGCAAGTCACCTGCGCGACCAAGGTGGCCGCGCACGTACACTTGCGCGCCAGTTAGATAACTTGCGCGGTAAGGTTGCTTTTGATCCTTTCTTCCTTCCTTTGTTGATTTTTTATGTTTTCTTCAAAGGCTGAATCACTTTGAGCTTAGATATTCCCTTTTCCGATCTTTAGATTCTGTGACGAAAAGGAGCGTCAACAATGTGACATGGTTCTTATTGACCACAATTTTTTTAATTTTTGAGGATAATTTAATAATACATTTCATATAATATCATTATTACATTATTATTCACTGAATATAATATTTATTTTTTTGGTTTTCATATTATTTATCTTTGAATAAGTAGTTAGCTATTTGGTTTGGGATTCCATTTCCAATTCAAATTTTATTGGGATTATTAATTCTTGAATCTGTATTTGGGTTACTATATGTCATTTATCAAAAAAGAACATAGATTTTACTTCCCTTTAGTTATTTATATGTCTTTTCAATTATTAATTATACTTCCCCTCTCTTTGGTATACAGGAGAAGTGATATAAATTTCATAGGAATAACCGACTCAATTGTTCTTTTTTTTTATGGAACCATTCCCATTTATATCATGGTTCTTTATTATATATAAAGAATGTTGTTTTATTTACTAAAATAAATTCTTATATTCAATATATATATTTTAATTTTTAATGAAAAATTTTAAAATTTCATTTTTGGTCATTTTTTAGAAAATTTATTTTTTATTTTCATTAAAACATTTTTGAAAAACCTATTTTAATGTTGTCAAAATAAAGAGCTTGTACGACCATCTAGGAAAATATTTTTGAATTATCTTCCTCTAAAATTAATTACGGTCTTCAAAAATAGTACATATTCTAATTAATCTAATAATTTCTCAAAAAAATATATTACTTCATTAAATGTATTTGAAATGGTATTTCCATCCATTGATGTGTATTTTTATATTTCTGTCAATATTTAAATAATGAATTATTGTTGTTCTTGAATATTACATTATTATAAATTATATTGAAAATTATTTATTAGTTTAATTATTGAGATGTCATGAAAATTGTTCTGAACATAACTAATAACAATTTTTTTTATAAAAAGTGTTACAAATATATGAATCATTTTTAGGAAGGATTAACATACAATTTTCACTATATTTTCCAAAGTAATTATCACTACTTAAACACCATAAATTATGAGGAGTTTATTGTATCATTTATCTACATGTTATTTGTATTCTTGTATATAATTACATTTAGTAAAATGATGACTAAACAACATTCCCATAACTATATACATTGTCAATAACCTATGAAACAAAAAACATATTGTTGGGTTCTTATCATGAAATATAGTTCATTTATTGACTATGAAATTATTGATGATCTATATATTTCTTCATTCCATATGGATATGTATTTAATCTTATAAAAATATTCAATATGTACTGGGGAAGTACTAAAATATTTTAAACCAAATTCAAAATAGATACATATTTATTTATAAGACATATTTTAGATGTAATTTTTTTATTAATGCGTAGGATATGTTTATTTGATGGTTGGGGACCGACATTGTATAACACCTCGAAACACTAGGTACAATTATCTATGGATACCAGGTATTGGTATCACATGAAAACCAAATATGATATCTTCAATAAGGCCTTAATGAAGTGTATGGTGTCTTGGATGGGGTCTAGAAAAGAAGGATTGGATAGTTGATAATATATTCAATAAGTTAATGACTGTATAATTAAGATGTCCAGAGTTATGCATTCCATCATCATAAAATATTTTAATGTTATTAATGTGAATATTTATATTTTTATGAATGTATATATTCTAAGATCATGTGATTAATGAAATGAAAATATTAGCTTAATAGTTATTTTTTCCATATTATTCATTACATGTTTATTATAAGATATCTCTTGATATATTCCACATATATATAGAATTTGAGATCAACAGTCTTATGTGTAAATTTTAATTGGTTATGAAGAATATTAATACAAATGATATATCTATAAGGGAATCATGTATATAAAATTTGGTGGAAGATATGAAAGGATTATTATGAAATATGATAACATATGTATATTTGAAAAAATTTCCATTCAAAGAGAAATACAAAGGTTTTGTTACATAATGTCATCCATAATTCCCATAATCTCAAATAAAAAATGTTAATGGGTAATTGTGTAAATCAATATTATTGTTTATTATTATTATTATTAAAGGTTAAATTTTGGTCTCTTTAGTTGGTGTCAAATACAATATATGAAATGATTGATTATATCACCAAATATGTGTGTACATGTGAGGGACTTATAGGACCACTTATAAATCCCTCCAATAATATCCCATTTCACTTATCATTTTAAATATCAATTAATTCATTTTCCTCAAAAACTTATATCCCACTCCATCCAAATTTTAATGTTGGATTCAAAAAATCATTCCCCTACAAAAATTAAAATTAAATTATTTTTGTAATATTAAGAAATACCATACAAAACAATACTGACACCAAATTTTATAATATTTAAGATTCAATATTAAAATTCATACATCAGACACTCTTATGATGATTTTTTTAAATAAATTTAACTCTAATTTTAAAATATTATGTAATAGATGAAAAAAGTGATGAATATGGAAACATGTCAGAACTATATTTAATATGTAAGTCTTGTTATTTTTTGGATTCATCCTATAAATGTAAATTAAAGTTCCTCTGTTATTTGAATACAACATGAAATAATTATATCCATGTGATATTCATAATTTAATGAATATTTGATTTCAAATTTCCTAATATCATTATATCATTTGAAGTCCTCTATTCACAAAGATATACAAAAAGGATTTCCCAAATTTCAATAGTTTTATATATCCTATGATGATTCTGAGTTTTAACTAACCCAAATTTTCTACACTCATAGATACAAAATTTAACTATGAATTAAATTTTTTTTTAATCATAACACATATAATAAAATTCTCAACATTCTACTTAAACATATGATTTCATTAAATTCAATGTTGAGGCACTATCATTAGTAAATTTATTGGAAAGAATTTATACCCATACATAAATATGTTTACTACACTAACTCCATAAATGGTCTTTTTGTTAGTGAATCCTTAAATATATATCATTATCTAACAATTTCTATAGTTACGATACTGTTATGTACGAACAACCAAATACAATTTTCTTGGAAAAATGTGTCTCAACTTTACCATTATGGTATTAAAATACACCATACCAATCAATTTATAATTATATTTTTAAATTAAATCTAAATACATATTAATATAACATAATGGAAGATCTGTTAATGACTATATAATCCATTTAACTTCCTTAATACTAGATTTAAAATAAACAAACTCAAAATCCATGTAAGATTTATCGATAAATTTTTTTCCCATGATCCCCAAGAAATCAGTTAACCTCCACGTGTAATACGAAAACAACTTATAAGAAGGCCTATAATCAATATTAGTAATAAAGATTTCAATATATTATCATTCCAACACCATTGTGCATCCACTATTCCATATATTATAATCAATAGTACCCTTTAGATACTAAATTACACATTAAACCACCTATAATTTTTCAAAACATGTATTTCATGTAAGATGATGAAATGTAAAATAAAATATGAAATGTGAGGTCTTTTACTAGTCATCACATATATGAGGCACCGAATAACACTCACATATTATAGTTGAGAAAATTCCCAACCAAAATATTGTAATATCATACTCTCTAATGCATATTGCTTTTAAACTGGTGAACAGTAAATTATTCAAACCCCATTAACAACCCATCAATGTAAGGTGATAGGATAATGAAAATATATTTATCTCTTCAAAAAATTTTAACTCCAAATATTACATTTTATTTACCTAATTCCATTATATGAAAATATATAGATTAAATATACATATCCTCATTAACATGATTCCTATTAGTTATAAGTATTGATATGTCAGTAAAAACCCTTCATAATAGGGCACCTATAATAAAATAATTTATTATATTTGTTAAATACATATTAAATTTATAAAATTACTACATTTAATTTTATGTGTTATTTTTTAGAGCATGTTATAAATAATATATGGACTATACCAAATTATAAAAAATGCTCTCTTTTTTATTTACTAAATAATCATTAACATTGTTCTATTTGTACTTCTTCATCTAATTTAAACAATTTTAACGTTTCATTGACATCATTATAGTTAAATTTAGAGTTTTATATGGAAGATAAAACAATATGAATTATAATTGAATAATTTCTGACAACAGAATTATATGGGTTGAAATAATTTATTCATTTCAATTATGAAAACCCCTTGGATACTAATCAGGCACATATATTTCTCAATTACAAAACAACCCTTTAAATTCTTTTAATGACACACATTTGACTAGTCGGTTTTAAACCTTTAATAATTTACAAAATTATTTATGTGTTGGTACAAGTTATAAAATTTGAATCACTATTTATTACTTCATTGATAAATAAGTGAATCATAAGATAAGATATATTATTTGAAATATTTTGGATCAAACTTTATATTATGTAAAATTAGGGTTTTGGATGTAAAATAATCCTTAGTTCATTCTAACATGAACACATATAAATTATATCCATATATCTTTGGAATCATATATAATTTACATTTATGAACCTCCTAAAATATATCATATTCAAATTCACATTTATTTAAGATAAATTTTTTGATTTATACTTTCTTCGGTGAATGTGTAAACAAGTTTTCATAAAATAAAAAAATTCTTAATTAAATATAAATATTAATAACTACTAAATTATTTTATTCTAATGTTGTAACACCACAAGTATAGTAACACAGTGCAACTAATTATTTTGTTACACTGATACACGATTCTTAGTATCTAACCAATGAATATATATATATGTTTAATAGTAATGGTACATTACATACATACATAATTTCCATAAAAAATTGAAAAATATGAAAACATAACATGAGAAACTGTCCTTCATCCCAAAACCATTCATAAAATTGTTATTATTATTCTATGTAAATGAAAACATATTAAGTGTGATAATATAATCTATTTAAGGGTTACATATAGATGAAGATATTAAGAGTAAATAATAAACTTCAATAGGTAATAGTGTGAAATAAAAACACATTCTATGTAATTAATAACATGAGTTCAGTCATCTTCATTAGCTAAGATCAAGTTAAAAATATTATGGATATTGAAAACTAGTGATCTTGAGGAAATTTGGGCATAGTGAGTTGGGAGATGTTTCTAGTCATTTTTTCAGAATATTATTCTTAAGCTTTTAGTGGTCCTTCTCTTGTGGTTTCAGTTTCAAATACTACAATATAGTTCTTGTGAGATAAAAAATATTTTGCAGATCACCATAAAAGGTGAATGGTTGGTTGATTATGTGATCAGTGCAATGTGATTGAGGATCTTGGGTAAAATCCATCTTTGTGTTTCAGTTTTGACGATGGTCATTGGATTAGGTTTTGACTAGTTGAGTGCCTTGAGATTAGGTTATTCTTTTGTTGTGTTAGGATTTTATGATATGGAATGAGGTCATTAAGACGTAAGTTTTGGACCATTGTAATATAGGGGATGTTCTCAATAAAGTGGATGTTCCTTCAGTTGATGGTTTGTGTGTTAGGTTATTTGATAGTTGTGGGGATACTCATGTCGAGGGTGAACTGATTATCTCTCCTATATTGATATAGTGATCTATTTTTGGTTTATTGTAGAAAATTTTCTTTGTTTTTTTTCTGGTTATCCAAAATGGTTCATATGGTTTGTTTTGGGTGATGTTGAGTTGATTTTGATTTCTAGTTTTAGAATCATTGGGTTTGTGTTATAGATCCCAATGGGAGAATTCCATGGGGTTGAACATTTTCTCATGTCCGTATATTGTAATGGCATGTCCTTATTAAGTGAAAACCAAGAGGTGTATATTGATTTATTGGACTCATGACCCAATAATTTTTCTTAGAGGCATAATGATGTTGGGGATTCATCTCAAGGATGATATATTATATGTTGGGGATGTTATAAGAACCCAAACCTAAAATAATTTACATCCTTGAATTAATTTTTGGTTTGTGTATTTTTTTGTGGAGTAGGAAAAGTATTTAAAGCGTTTTAGGGTTTTAGGACATCAAAAAGAAGGAAAAGAGGAAAATATGTGTCGATAGCATAGTCAATGGATGATTAGTTGTAGCCATGTATCATAACAATGCATCCTGATGAAGTATCTACAAGATTTGGGAAACCGTATAGTGTTTCATACGAGATTGTGTAGCTTGAGGCACCCCTCAGAGAATGGTGGAATGCATGAACACTGTATGGTTTAAAAAACCGTATTGGTGGACTAGAAAAAAATGTGGTTTGGTTTCATCATTGGAAAAGGGAACTTTACTCTTGTTACGTGATTTGGAAAACCATGTGACTAGAGCATATGCCTCATTGAAAGTTATGTTTTTAACATTTTCACTTTTAATGTTATTTCTATCTCCCTCAAATTTCATCCCATTATACCCCATATTGTTATGGTGAAAAGCCAATAACCTCATCCTATTTCATGTTAGTTTTACCTTTGATTCAAAGGTAATTGGAGTTTAGTGTAGTCCAAATTCATCTTTTGGATATTTTATCAAATTATTTCAGTCCATTTTCTATGTGAGTATCAGTTTGTTGTTTCATATCCTTCTAAGAATATAAAATCTTTTTTCCCATGGTGTCCATTATTGTGGTGTTTGAGGGAATATTACTATGGGTCAAGGGTTAAATTTTGATGAGTGGTTATCTTCCATCGTGAGAATTTTTTACTATAATATTTTTACCATAGTATTTTGTTTATGAGTTTATATGAGTGTACAATATTTTATCTTGCTATATTTTTTGTGTCCTTGGATAATAAAAGTAATTTGAGACTTCGATTGGGCTATGATATCTTTCAATGAAATTTTTGTGTTATATAATGATGTGAGCTCGAACCTAGGTCTACCATTTCGTTATGTAAAACCCTTGGAATTAGTGAAATGATTTAGTAAAAATTTAAATAGGGTAATTATCAAAGTGATTGGGTCGTAATTTTTAAATTGGGATATAGACATGGTTAATGGGATAGTCGAGATGTTTATATGTTAGAATTTGTAAATTCCCAAGGGTCTTTTAAAATAGATTAAATGATGTGTTTTGGATTTTGACATGGTTATAGTTTTTAATGATGGAAATGATGTCTTGATGGCGAGTAATGTTTTTAAAGGAGACTTTGAACTCAATGTTGTTCAAAAAAGTTTTTTTATAAATAGATAGAATATGCTGATTTTAAATGAAGCTGTATTTCCTATTTCTTTTGAAAAATATTTTATTTCTATTTTTAATTTTTAATGAATTTTATTTTCATAGTTTTACTTTTAGAAATTATTTGGTAAAATTTTGTGGGCAACCACTTATACGGTATGTGATTTTGAGGCCCAGCGTGCCCCGAAAAAATCATTGAAAAATTTTATGTTTTTAAATTCAATCACATGATATTTTCCAAAAAAGTGTAATAACATATAAATAGTTACCCAAATCATAAATTTTATGTAACTGTTGTGTTCAGAGTAGTGCATTTACCTAAGTTGAGGCCTAACATCAACCATTATGGCCCGGTTGTGAAAGTTATTGTTTGGGCATAACTATAAATAAATTATTTAAATAAAAGTTATTATAATTCCAAATCCTAATAAATCATGAACAATGACTCATATTGGAAATTCAAGACCAACTTTGAGTTCATTAGGTGGTGTTTTCCCAAGGAATGAATAAACTTTAGTTAATGGAGATCTTTTGTGGAAACCCCTGAAAAGGACATAATCATCATTAAATAATTTAATGATAAATTATTTTGTTGATATAGTGAAGATTTACTTTATGAGAGTCCTTATATAAAAATCCTAGGTTGACCTGTATAGCCCTGGGAATGCTATATAATCCCTATGAAGAGCTGAAGAAAATATCCTCTCGAGAGAATGATTACATATTCAAGATTTAATCATAGATCATCGTGCCAACAGAGTTGAAGGATATCGTCAAAGATGACAATGTGACCATTCCTCATCAATTAATAATCCAAACACGATGTAGGATGTTGATATTTTTCTTATTTTCTCTTCATCTCTTTGATTCAAAGATGAACACATACCAACTAATGAATAAGTCGATTTGCGGTTCGACCGTTCTTGCGGGATGGATAATTGTTATGAGGTTTAAAAAGGAAGATAGATTTTTGTTATTGTATAATGTTGTTCTCTGTTAAACCATCTATCATGAATGGGTCGAGGAAGACATGAACAAGTCCAAGATCCATTATTTGAGAATTAGTGTTATTTATCTCTCCCGTGTCAATCTATCACATTATCATTGTGTTATTTTCCCTTGAAACCCAAATGAAAGAGATTGACCATTAAATCCACAATCCATGATGCAATGATCCGAGATCAAAAGATTTGACACCACGATGGAGTAGCTGATGTGAGAGAGAATAGTGGTATAGTTTAGGTGTGACGATGGAATACAGAGGCCCAGGGCCATGGCATAATGAAATCCATCAGTGGAGAAGTCGGAAGTGAGGGCAGGATGAGGCTGGCAAGGCCGGTATAATAGGGGCGTGTGGTGGTGACGGGACGCTGATTGGGCGGCTTTCAGTGGAAGAAGGTAGCGGTCTAGGTAGGACCATGTGTGAGCCAAGATTAAAAAAGGCCGTCGTGGTGATCTAAGACACGGTTCAAAACCTCATAGGAGGAATCCACAGTGGCAAGGTTGTGGGGCTTTCCGAGGAGGTTGGCCAACCGAATGAAATGTGGAATGGAAAAACATTGAGTAGGAAACATAGGGGGATCCATGTGGTTAAGGCAGACCATGTGGACAAGGGGAAAATACCAAGGCGGGTTGTATCTCACATAGAAAACCAGACTGTGTGTAACTGGCTGGACTGGGGCGGTCGAGCCACTATGGTGGCCCCGCGGTATGAACCCATAGGGCCATTCTAGTTTGTCCATATGGCACTGGACCATGTCGGTTCGGCCAGATCAGTTTGGATCGATCCCAATGTGTCCAGTCAGACTCGGACCAGACTTGGGTCATACTGTTTTACCAAAAGGGTCATAGGATTCAAACAGTGTGTTCATTTAATGATATGTTTATAGTGATAGGACCCTTAGGATGATGCAGTCCTTTTGGGATACTCTATGTGAGTTTTTTTGGGATGTTAGAATATATATTAATGGCTTGAGGAGTATTTTTTCCTGGAATGAGTGTGCTATGTGTAGAATCATACGGCTGGATGTTACTTGGTGACTATGTGATGTGGTGACTATGTGACATGGTTACTATGTGGCAGGGTGACTATGTGACTTTGTGACTATGTTACATGGAGTCTATGTGACTTTGGAATTTACTGATTCCTTAAAACATTGTGTGTTATCGAACCTACATGTGTTATCGAGTCTTTGTGTGTTATCAACTCTAGGTGTTATGTGGACTATAATTGATAATCTTACTTTTGTTCATTGGAATTATACTTGTTTGAGCTTACTATACTTCATGTGTCTCATTTGTGGTATACCCTATATTTTTTCATGGTATAATTTGTGTCTATTTTTCATGATATACTTCATGTATTTCTTATTGTTATACTTCATGTATTTTCTTTTGGTATATTTCTTTTATTTCATATTGGCATTCCATTGTGGTTTCCGGGTGTCCTACTAAGTATTATTTATCTCACCCCCACACGGGCTCTACCATCACGTTTTTTGTCTTGTGTAGATAATCATTTCATTGAAGGAGTTATAGGTGAATGAGGACTAGGTGGTTCTTTGAGGGCATCGATAGTCGAGGTGTGATCCTATAGCTTCAGAGACCTATTATATTCTAATGCATGAGGTAGCATTTTATACAGACAAGTTTCTTGGACTTATGCATTCACTATTGTAGAAACTTTCTTTGCTGGGATTGTATTCTAGCACTGTTTACGTTCCAATTTCCTAAAATTGTACTATTTGATTGGTATCATAATGTATGGACGCATTATGTACTCACTGTTTTTATATTTCATCATTTTGGAATTGAAAATGTGTATAAGTGTGTAGTTACTTAGGAAAAGGCCTCCCATTTGTGGTATATTCCAACTCAATTGTAGTTTCTTTCCCCTGGAATATCAGAGGTGGGTTTGGGATAGTGATGGAATGCAGACCTCTAGGATGGATCGTGATAGAGTGGTATCTTAGCTATTGGTTCTACGAACATAGCAAGAGTATGTGAGGTTGGTTTTGGGAAATAGTGTATAATGTTTGGAGTTCGGATTTCAAGTTTGGGAATGAAATGTTGGTGTGGCGACTGACCTATAAATACACCAAGACTCTGAATTCCACTTTTTGGTAGGGTACATGAAAACACCTATTTTTTGGGATATTAATGGTGGATGCACCATATTGGAAATTTGTGTGTTCTTGTGTCCTTTTTGTGTCTGCTCACAAGGTGAACTCTATTGACTGTGGGTTAACTTCATCTTATGTATTATTACTCCACACATCCATCCATTCTGGATTCCATTATGTGATCTTGAGTACGACCCTCATAGTGATGATTCTTCGGTATATGGGCCTCTACCAGAGACACTCCAGGTACTGGAGTTATCACCATTGGGTGGCGTACCAGCGATACCACCACCCATCGTGCAACATTTACTATCAGTTATAGTAGTTGAATATATGCATAGGCTAATTTAATTTCATGAGTTATAGAAGAAATACAATCCTATTTTTTGGGGGTGTTATAGATGACCAAGTAGCTGAGGATTGTCTAGAGGCAATTATATGTGTCTTCTGCCCTATGAGGACTCCTTCCAACAAGATGAAAGTCCTAGCCGTGAGTCTTTTTCAGGGCCCAACATGGCGATGGATGAGTTAGTGAACCATACACTTGATGAGCTGACTCTCTCATGGGAGTACATTGAGTTCCTCTTTTGGAATGAGTTCTTTTCGATGATGTTACCCACAATGCACATACAAGAGCTCCTGTGTCTGCATCCGGGAAGTTAGACAATAACAAAGTACTCGTTGATATTTACATATCATTCTCGCTACTCCACGAATATGGTGTGGGACCTATTTTAAGGTCTCGTGCCTTCTAATAGGAGATACACTAGGATATCTGAGTTTTAATCATATCTCATAGCATTCTGACATATGTTGGGGTACTAGAGCATGATCTTCTTATGGGGATCTTTTTGGCCAAGCATATTCTAGTAGTGGGATCTACCAGTAGGCACCAGGAAGATAAGTCTTCATCGGTAGGTAGGAAACAATAGATTCAGTGACCCAAGATGGGAAGACACACCCGGGGACTTCCCTAGGACATAGGATCAATGGTGTGGGGCTCCCTTGTAAGAGAGAGTCAACTAAAGGATAGGTTTTTTTACTCCTGAGGCCTTCAGGGGAATCTAGATAGATATTGGTCGATACATAGTACGACTGATCAGGATATTGTTGAGGGACCCCTGAGATAGAGGTGGATACATGAGTAAGGTTTTCTACAGAGCGGTGGGTGTGGAAAAGGAGTAGGTCAGACAGTAGGAGGTGTGAAGATGTTCGAGGTACTTCCCCCACCAACCCAGGTGGTCCACTAAGGGATTAGGGAGTTGGTGGACAGGGATGAGGCCAGCTTCAGGTGATAGAATATTATAACCCTAAGGCTCCCATGATTATTATAGGTATGATCAGTTACTTTTCTAACCTAGCTATATTTTGATAGACACAGGTATCAGTTACTCTTTTCTCTCTAAGACCCTTGTTCTTGATTTTTAGATTCCAATGGAATCATTGACTTGATCCCTATGCTTAAATACATTTATGTGTTAGATTTTATGATCAAACACGGGTTCCAAAAGTGTTCCATTACTCTTGGGGGTTCGAGATTCAGTTGGGAACTCTAGGTGGTGGTGCCAAGGCCTTACGACAACATTCTTGAATTGGAGTAGTTATCCGATCATCATGCCCAGATTTACTATTTTAAGAAGAGAGTACGGTGTGTTTGTAGTGATTGTTCCATGTTTTCTTTTCACATTGAAATGGAAACTCATGCAATACATGGGGGACTCACACATTTGAGGGTGAATCGAATTAGTTATTAGTTGGATAGTCTCAACCTCAATGAAGTGTATTATATGAGTCCTCAGTTTCCTACAATGGCGGCAGAGTATGAGGATGTCTTTCCAATGTATTTCCATGGATTCAATTACTACTTTTAGGTTTAATTCTTCAATTATTAATTCCCTTGGATGACACAAATATCTACACTTAAATATGAGATGGCTCCTATAGTGCTTCCTGAGATGAGGGTGCAGTTAGAGGACTTGTAGAAGAAGGGATTCTTGAGAATATGTTTTTCACACTGGGGAGACCCAGTTTTGTTTCCATGAAGGCAGACAAGAGCTTAAGATTATTTTTGGACTTCTGGAAACTGAAACAGGAGACCATAAGGAAAGAGAATCCACTACCGAGGATGGAAAAAATCTTCGATATACTGAGGGGAGAGAGGTGTTTGTGAAAGATAGAACTCGGATTTGGATGTTACCATATTTGAGTATGGGATCAGGACATACCAATGATGGATTTCAGTTGTTGGTATGTCCACTATGAATTCATGGTTACGTCGTTTCACATAAAGAACACCCCATCCGTTTTCATTGAACTCATGAATAGGATCTAGCATCCCTACATAGACTGGTTAGTAATGGTCTTCATTGATGACATCCTACTGTACTCGATGTCTGGGGAGGAAGACATGATACACATGAGGATGGTTATAGACATACTCTAAGAGGTCCATTTTTACATGAAGCTCTCAAAGTGTTAGTTCTAGACACAATAGGTCCAATTACTAAGAATCCTCATTTCAAACGTTGGAGTTGCAATTGATCCAGAAAAGATAAATGTGGTTCTTTTGTGGGATCCACCTAAGAGTGTTACTGAGGTGTAGGGTATCCTTGGGTTGGTCATGTACTATTTAAGATTTGAGATCACATTTTCTAGAGTATCAATATCCTTGAAAACATTGATGCAAAATGGGAAAAAATTCGTGTGGGTGTAGAATTATAAGGAGAGATTCTAGAAACCTAGGATGAGGTTGATGAGTGCTCCCATCATGAGATTACCAGTGGAGGGAGTCATGTATGTAGTGTTTTGTGATGCATCAAGGACCAGGTTTGGTTTTTTCCAGATGTAGGGGAAAGCAGTGATTTAGTACGGTTCACGCTAGTTGTCAATGAATGAGAATAACTACACAACCCTTGACCTTGGTCTAACATCGATAGTCTTCACATGCAAGATATGGAAAACCTACCTGATTGGAGATCATCTTATTGTATACTCTATGCAAAAGAATATCAAGTATACATTCAATTAGAATGATATAAAATTGAGGAAGAGGAAATGGAATGATTTATTTTTGTACAATTATTTTGAGATTGTCTATACTCATTGAAATAGGAACGTGGTTGTGGATTTTCTTAGCAGAATATCCAGTTCCTAGTTGCTGACTGAGGCATCAAAGATGTTGTCCTTGTTGCGTATATAATTTTTGAATTGATATGGAGAAACTTACCTCAAGTCGATGGTTGTCACCCCTCCACTCTAACAAAAAGTCATAGAGACACAACTATCGGATAATGAATGTGAAACTCGACATGCTTGGGTTTCCATGAGGCATTCACATGATGGATATTCAATAGGGGGAGTACAATGTTTTTTTAGAGAGATCACAACTATACCAGTGGAGTTTCCTGATTTGGTCTTAATAGAGTTCCACATATACCCTTTAGCGGTACATCCAGGTGTTTCAAATATGAATGGGGATCTTCGACATTAGTTATAGTGGTCAGGGATGAAGAAGGTAGTGGTAGAGATCATTTCATCAAGCCTCACATGTTAACAAGTGAAGGTTGTGCCCTAGATTACAGAGGGCTTGACCCAACCACTTGAGGTACTTGAGTTTAATTGTGATGGAATATTCATGGACCTTTTTATTGTTTTACCAAGCACATACATGGTACACAATACAATCTGAGTGATCATTTACTGACTCACCATGTCAGCCCAATTTTTAAAGATCCTTGAGAATAGTCTAGTAGAGAGATTGAGATGCCTCTATGCGCATGTGATAGTTCGTCTTCATGGATTAAGATCGATGATAATTTTATATAGTGATTCTTATTTCACATCATGGATGTAGAAGGGATTGCAAGAGGCATTTGGGACTTAGTTATGCTTGATAATAGTATTTAATTGCCAGACGGACGACTTGATTGAGTGGACCAATCAGTTTTATGAGGGAATTCTATGGGATTTCATGTTAAATTTCTATCCTATGTTGGGAGGAATCTATGTGGGTGATCAATTCCTTGAGAACACATTTGGTAGAAGCACAGGAATCTCTAGGAGAGAACATGAATGTAGGAGGCTTAGATCCATGCACAATACAAGTATCTGTATTCATAGCCCCTGGTCTGGATATGAGGGATGTCAAGACCTATGTTGGGGAGAATATCTTGAATCATATTTTCCTGAATTTATTTTTAGAAAATATTTGGGAAATTTTTGAGACAAGGAGATGAGATGGCGTTCAATTCTGAGGCCAAATGTGGCCAGAACAGTTTGTTGAAAAATGTTATGTTTTTAATAGAATGCATGCACGATATTTAATAAAAAGTGAAATAAAACATAGATGGATTCCCAAATCAAAAATATGAGAGAACAATTGTGTTCAATGAATTATTTTTACCTTAGGAAAGGCCTAAAAGCGACCAATGGGGGCCCCTGTAAAAGATAGTGTTTGGAGTAACCGTAAATAAAATAAATAAATAAAAATTATTTTATTTTTAATTCCTAATAACTTTTTAATTGAGACTTGGATTGGAAATCCAATAATTCCATTGAATTCATAATGTGTTGTTTTCCCTAGGTGCAACTTAACATTAGTTGGTGTGGATATTCTTTTAAAAAACCTGAAAATTATGTAATCGACATTAAATAATATAAATATAAATTATCTAGTTGATATAGCGACAATTTCCTTTAATAAAATCCTCATGAAAAAAATCCTCGGGTGAGTCGCATAACCCTCTAAATGGAAAGGAGTCACTAGGTAGAGGAAGGAGGAAGGATCTTCTTGAGATAATGATGATGGATCAGAGATAGAATCATGGATTGTCGCACCAACAAAGATGGAGGATCTCATCAATAAAAAAACAAGACCATTACTCATCAAAGACCGATATAAAAATGAGGCTGGATATTTATCTCTTTGTGATTTCTTCTTCCACCCTTAGATTTAATTATGAATGTAAACCAACCAATGAATAGTTTGATCTTCAGTTTGACCATTTTAGTAGGATGGATATTTTTTGCGAGGTTTCAAAAGGGGAGATAGATCTTTGTGATTATATTTTGTTATTCTTCATTAAACATTCTTTAATAAATTTTTCAAGGATGACTTTAAGAATTTCAAGATCTTTTCATTGGGATTTTATGTGGATTATCTATCCCCCTACAATTTATCATGTTTTTCATGAGTTTTTCCCCCTTGAAACACATATGTGAACGATTGGTTGTTGCATCTCGAACCCTTGGCGCAACGATCCGAGATAAAAGGATATGACTCCCCAATGGCATATTAGACATGAAACAGAAGCATGAAATAGTTCAGGAGAGGTGTTGGCTTATGGAGGAACAATTCAACAGTGTAAAGCTTTTCACCGGTGGGGCGACTGACGGTGAGGGAAGGACGTGACCGGTGGGGCCGGTCCAGGGGGAGCGCAAGCCGATGATGGGCTATCGCTAGGGTGGTTGGTGGTGGTAGCAGGCCATGATCTAGGTGGGACTATGTGGGATAACATGGCAGTGGAGGTAATGGGTTGTGACCAGGGGAAAAAAAGGACATAGTAATGGTGAGCTAGGACACAACATGATGTTTCATTAGAAGAACCTACGACAGTGAGGTCGCGGGGCATGCATAGGAGGCGGGCAGTCCCCGTAAAGTGCTACATGGATCCACATGGACTTGGTTACATGGGGGTCCATGTGGTAAAGGAAGAATGTGTGGACCATGATGGCGCAACCAGGGAGGGCCGTGTCCGGCAGTGAAAACCGGCCAGCATGCGGCAGGCCGGACTAGGGTGGTCGGGCCGCTCTAGTAGCCCATCGGGATAGACCCAATAGCCCAGCAGGCTACAAAAGTTTGGGATGGACTGAAATGGACCAGGCCGAGTTGGCCAAAATAGTTTGGTTTGGTTTGGATGGACCATACTTGGGTCAGACAATTTTATAAAAGCGACCCTATCTTTCAAATGGTGTGTCTGTTAGACAAGCCCTTTTATGCATTAGGACCCTTGATAAATGAAGGAACTTTTGGGATAATCTATGTGACTTATTTGTGGATTTTTTTAATATGACCTAATGGATTAATGAGTATATTCTTCTGGAACATGTGTGCTATGTTTGGAATCTTGCAGTTGGATGTGACTTGGTGCCTATGTAACATAGGGGTTTCTTGACTCCTACAAACTCTATTTTTTATCCACACATTGTGTGCTATCTACACTCCATGTGTAATTGAAACACCATGTGTTATCGACAATCTATGTGTTTGAGAAAATCTATTTGTTATTAACACACTATGTGTTATCGACTATAGGTATTCTATGTACTACGAATGATAATCCAAAAAATTTTACTTTAGAATTATACCTACACGAGAGGAATATAATACATGTGTTTCCATTGTGGTATACCATGTATTTATTCGTGGTAAATTCATTTATTTCATAGTGTTATACATCATGTATTTATTTTTGGTGTAGTTTATGTATTTATTACTATAATTCCATTATTATTACAGGGTGTCCTACTACGTATTTTTTTCTCACCCCTACATGGGCTCTAACTGCAGGTGTCTTGTCTTGTGCAGACAATCAATGATTTGATGAAGTTATAGGTAGACCAGAACCAGGTGGTTATTAGAGTTCTTGGAAAGATGAGGTGTCTTCCTACTGGTTCAAAAGGATGTTCTACACCTACCCTTAAGGTAGGGATTTCTGAAGACAAGATTCAAGAACATTTGCATTCACTTTTGTAGAATCTTTCCTTGAAGGGCTTGTATTCTGGGCCTGTTTACATTCCAATTTCCTACCATCATACAATGTTGTTGGTTTCTTAGTGTTTTTAGGAATTTAATATTGTGTTATTTTATATTTCATATTTATGGTCTTGGATATGTGTGCATGTGTACTTTTACATAGGTAAATTCTTCTAATCTGTGTGATATTCTTACTCAGTGCTAGTCTCCATCCCCAAGCCTATCAGAGGTGTGCTTGGGGTAGTCACTGAACGAGCCCCTCTTGGATGGGTTTTGACATAATTTTAGAAATGTGAAACGAAAAACATGGGTAATGCCTTTTTTTCGAAGACATAGATTCATGTTTAAAAGGGTGGCTTCAAGATGATTTAAACTGAATAGTTGGTTTTTGTGTTTTATAAGATGGTTAGATTTTAATGGTCTATTGGGACCATAATAAATGTTATAAAAATGTGTGTAAATGTGATATATGATTAATAATCATAACCGTATGGTAAAGGGTATTAGTGATATTGGACAGAGGTTATACACCCAATGGTTAGTCAAGCCTAAGGATCTAAGACCCACCAATAATTTGTTTGAAGAGAATATTGGACCGATGCTCATTATCTATGGGTCAGTCTAGATTGTGGATATAATTCCCACATAAGTTTTTCGTAGTTTATGAATTAGGATGAATGATATATTCTACTAAAAATTTAATGGTTTTGGATGTTGGATTGGGGCTCTATGCTCCCAATGTGTGGGTGTGATATGGACACCTATACTAATGCTACATTTTTTTGGTTTAATTCAATTGATTTGTGAATTCCCCCATCATATTAAATCTATGTGAACCCTTTGGGCTATGTCCTAGGTTCCTAGTGTGTCCAAAGAGGGTTAGGTATGTTGTATTTCGTGAGTGAACATAAAAGATAAAATTGTTAATAGATAATTTCTAAAATTGGTTACCTACTTATTTTTCATCCATATTTTTTATTATACAACGATTATCTTCCAACACTATTGTATAGGATAGTTATTTCTTTAGACAAAATTTTTGGTGTTCTGCTGAGCTATACTAACACCTTAGCCAAATATCCATAACACTTGGTTACCTAATAAGACACTACTTATTTTCTAGTACAATATTCGGATTAGGAAATTTGGTTGGTTGTAAATGAGGTGATGGGTTGGAGCATAGAATTTCATGGTCGGGTTGATACTCAAGACAATTTGTGGGATAATTTATATTATAGTTATTTTAGTGTTTTTATCTTTTACTACCCGACATTTATTATAGAAAGCCCATGTATATTTACTGTTTCACTTGGTTTATTGATTAATTTCATATTTGGATGTGTTGTTCTGCGGTTTCATTTGTTTAATATTTCTTCTACTATGGTTTTACTAAAATATGTTGCTATAGTCTCCTCATTGTACCTTTATATGCATGAACTCTTATTAAGTGGCCTATGTAATATGAGGAGGTGTTCCTAAGGTTATGTGATGTCCCGACTTGGGGGACTAGTTAGAGTGGCTCCCAGGTCATGGAAATTACAGATTTTATACTAGTGAAAGGTGGTGGTTGAGTATCCTTAAGAATACTCATCTAATGAAGGGATATTATTACATTATAATAATGTGTATCAATCTCAAATTTCTAATAATAATGAAAATATAATCCTTGATATCATGTCCATTATAAGGGAATATACTATTTGGTTTCATGAAAAATTATCCTGTCATCATACATCTCATGAGGTTAATTTCAAAATCATTCCAATACCTTGAGCTTAACCAATTTCAATGATTCTATAGATAATTTCCACAAATAATCATTAATAATAGAAGAAGAAACTATAGGCCAATATTTATAAAATATTTATAAACCCATGTGCTTCAGCATGGGGTGTCACGTTCCTTTTTGTTATGTATAATGATGGTCCATTACAACACTTCATTGATTATACTAAGATGCAAAATATAAAAATAAATAACAGAATTGTCTTCCATGGATTGATGATTTATTAAATTAGATACATGGAGCCTCTTACTTCTCAATGTTGGATCGTCAGTATGAATATTATCAAGTAAAGTTGAAGAAAGTTGATATCCTCAGTTTGAATTTTTATACATGTTATGGGAACTAAAATTTCACAGTGATTACATTCAGACTCACTAATTATCCATCTATCATCGTAGACTTAAATAATATTACCTTTAAGGATTAACTTATCAAATGTGTGGTATGAGTTATAGACGTTATTCATATCTACTTCAAAAGAAATTAAGAATATAAGGAGAATTAAAATGTTGTATTTATGATAAAAAAATATATGTTAATGATAAGAATTGTTGGTTTTTGGACTATTTGAGTAAAATTCATGGGGGATGTTATCCCAAAAAAATAATATATGTTGATAATTAAAGGATGGATGAAATTGTAGGATGTTCTAGGAATATATTTGTGTTGTAGATTCGTAGTCTTCTTGGATAAAATAGGTACCATAATCGATTTATGAGAAACTAATCATGATTTCCCAATCCCACTAACTATGATAACTCATAAGTGAATGAATTATTTCAGGACTGGTGAATAAAATGAATGATTTGTAGAGTTAAATAAGAGACTAATATATGCACCTATTCTTAAATTACTCACCATTGGATGAAGATCTGTGATCTATATTGATGAATCCAAAATGGTATTGGGTTTCAAACTCATGAAAAATTACAAAGTGATATCCTATACCTCCCTCTAATAAATGTTCCATGAGAAAAACATACCAATCCATGATCTATAATTGTTTGTAATGATAATTGTAAGAATGATATGGAAATATTATCCTAGGGGGAATGTGTGACATAATTATTGATTATAAAACACCTAAATATATATTCACATTAATGTTTCTCAATATACACAATTATAGGTTTTCAGACATGATCATTTATTATGATTGCTCAATCCATCACAATCTTTGGAATGTGAACGAAGATACATGTTCTATGAGCAGAATGGATCCAAAAACCCTATCTATGATGACGATTAAATGAAATCCAATTTTCATAAAAAAGAAAAGGATGGAAATGAAAATAATGACAGGATATCCATTCTATCTTTCTGTAATAACAACACAACTATCCATTAACAAAGGGATCATGGTGCCCCAAATGTTTCTATTGAGTCACAGATAAAGGTAGTGAATATTATAGAGTTGAACTCTCCTAAATATAGATTTTTTGAGTTTTTAACATACGTATGTGCCCTATATAAACAATAACTGAATAGGATATTATGCATATTCGTATATATTATTCTTCTCTATCCATCTATGAATAACTATGAGGTACATATATTTATAGAAAACTTATGGTGGGATAACATAAAGAGGGTGATTGTATAATTTTTATACCTATGATTGATATGAAAACAATTAAAGGATAAAAATATTAGGGTATAATGCCACTATATTTCATTCTAGTATGGAAATGGCAAAACATAACCATGAACTTCATCATGGGAATTCACATGATAGCTAATGGAAATAACGCCATTAGGTGGAAATAGTTATCCTTAAAATTTCATCTCATTTTATTTATTTCAATTAAGATTTATCCCTTAACCTACTTAACAAGATATACATAATGTAAAATGTAAGAATACATTGAGTGCCACAGTCCATGGTGTCTAATGAATATTTGAATTTCACCTTTAGGTTATGGAGAATATTTTAGTAAGTGTTGGATATATAGGTTAGTTTAAATACTTATTATCACCCCTAGAAGGAAGGCTAGTATTACAAAACAATTAAAACTTTATAAGAAATTATGAGATATTTTTTATATAATTTACAAGGATATTTATATCATCACCATATCTAGTTCTCATATAACAATAGTATCCATTATAGTATTCTAATAGAACTTTGTGAGGCTCTATATGGGAAGAGACATCATACTCCAACATGATTGGATAGTGCTAGAGTGTGGTGGATTGTGGCTCCAGGTCTTATCTAAGAGATTATAGATAATTTTCAGACCATTAAATGTCATATGAAATATACCCCAAATCAATTGAAAATAAATTCATAAAAATGTTTAAGATACCTTTATATTAATATTAGATATTATTTTTTCCTTTGTATATAACCAAAGATGAAATTTATGAGGTTTGGGAATAAGGGAAATCATATCCCATAATATATCGACCCCTTTTCTTTCCTTAATAGATTGGGAGCCGTGACCTATCAAATAACACTCTGATAGAACCTATCCTATGTCCCTATTGTGTCCCATGTATCACAATGGAAGAGGTAAATACATAATAACCCACATGTATTTAATTTAGAGGTGCTACCCATGGATATGGATCCTTCACATGAGAAGTAGTTGATAAAGTTATTATATAAAAAAGTCAATGTTCAATAAAAATAGGAAAATCCCCGGGTCAATGTGATTTAGAGAAACTATACGTTTTTGAAATTAACATTGGGTCTAGAATAGATGATGAAATAGAAGTTCCCTTAACTATTTTAGTTTATTAAATTATTTTTTAGAGATTAAATATTTAAATTGGGGGATAATTTAATGAATTAAACTTTTATAATTTAAATTCCCCTTTTAAAATAAAATATTCTATATTAGTTAATCTATTTATTGGAAAAACATGTACTACATTGGTTTTTTAGATCATTAGAAAATATAGTCATACTGTCTTAAAATTCCATTAATCATATTTTCCAGTGATAAAATCGATTTTATTGTGATAACCCCAAATCTAGTAACATAGGGTGAGTGGTTAATTTATTACATAGGTAGAGAATCCAAGGGGAAAAATACCAATGAAAAAATTAGTTTAGTAGTATTGCTGATCTAGATGAATATTTGATACCAATTTAAAATTGGGTTTAAAATATAAATGGTTGTATTATAAAACATTTGACACCCATAAACTCATTCAAGTAATTAGTCATCACATTTTAGAGAAACTAGAAAATAAGGGTGAACACGTATATTTAGTAATGGTTAGGTTTATTGGAATCATTCATGATTAAAAATATCATAATCAATCTGTAATGGTCTATAACTGAAAAAATCTTCATTTATTCAACAACATAAACCTAAAATATTACAATAGATAAAATCAAAGAAAAAATATCACATTTTACAATAAAAGAATTTATAATGTAGAAAATAATTTATATATTATGCCCTTATCAGAGACGTCCTGATAGCTAAACCATCAATACTTGTTCTATAAAATTTTACACTATGGCTATGTATACACAAAAAAACAACTTAAATCTTCTTACTAATTTATCTCACGAAACATGTTGATGAAGTATGGGGATATCAATAACTGATCCCCACCCATCAATGTATGCCCAATACATTACTTATATATTTATTGTCAAATTAAAATTATAAAAATTATTAATTATATATAAATATAATTATACAATAAAGAATACATAATATCAATATATCACTAGCGTATCAAATAACATTAAATGTAAAACATTGTATGTAGAATGGATATATAGTTTTAGAGATAAGAATATCCATGTTAAATATTATCGATTTTTTTTGGAAATTTAATTTCTAATTATCATAATAATATTAATTTTTTAATAGAAATATAATGACCATAAAATTAATAATATATTAGAGATGACTATAGATTCATTTTTAATATATTTATTTAAATAAAATTATGTCATTTTGAGAAATAAATAAAATGTAAAAGAAATATTAAAATAAAATTTCTTGATTGATTTTTTCTTTTTAAATAATTGAATATTTTTAGAAGAATGATATTGTAAAATGGTAAGGGTGGTGGAAAGTACATTACTGTCTTATATGTTAACATAATTCCATTTGACATTTTTTTGATAACGTTATTTTCATAAAATATTATAAATATTCATTTAAACAATTAAAATTTTAAGGAAAAAATACAATTTAATTAATTATTTAATTAATTATTAGAAATTAATTTTTAAAATAATTTTTAAGAATATGGTCGTTGATGTAATGTATCTTTAGTTAACAGATAAATAAAAGTTGTTTTTATTTTATAAACTTTGTTCTTGATTCATGTTCCAAAGAGAGGAAAATATTCAAGGAAATATTTAATCAATTGAAAAATAAAAAGGATAAGAACATTATTGGAGAATATAAATTATAATTTTAAGGATTAATTTGGATAAAATAAATGTAATTCCAAAATAAATTGAGATTGTAAAATTAACTCTTACTTCTTTTTTAAATTTGGAATTGTAAAAAATCAAATGAACATAAAAATATTGAAATATTATTCATTAAAATAGTTCTAACCATAATATTAATTTATAACAGGACCATATTCATATTTATAATATCATATATTATATTCTTATACAATCTTATCAACTGATTTTTAATAATATTAAATTATTACCATTATTTCCTATGTCAACATCATCATTTTATTATGCATGTTTTCTGAAGGAAGATTTAGTTCTAGTGAATATAATGTGATTACATAATATCCCTAATTATTTTAAAGTTAAAATTATAAAATATATTCATTATATATATTTTTGAACCATTTTTTTGTTTTGGATATAGAAAATGAACAATATCACTCCATGAACACGTTTGACAACATATAGGCACGAGGGAAAATATTATTCCCTTAATGTATGAAAGGGAAAGTAAGTAGATGATATAATAGTTTTAAATAATTAATATCATGTAATATATATCATTTTTATTCATTATTTTATTTGTTATTACTATTCCTATGAGTTACTTATGTAGAAAAAATACATCGTTTCATGAGGAGGTGGTCTTCCATAAACACAAGCGATGGTTTTATCTCCCATTTTATAGAAAAGAAGATGGATAAATGTTATTCCATAAAAATATAACATATAATTATATGGGATATACTTTTTTATATTATTTTATTTAGTATTTAATCACTCATGGTGGTAATAGGATAAATAAACAATAAAGAGATGGGTGCTAACAATTACCATGGACTAGAAGAACCACAATTGAATCTATTATTAAGGACCATAGGGATTGTTTTTTGGAATAAGAAAATCACCAGAATTTATATAATGATGTTTGGGAGATATTTTTATAGGTATTTATTGAGATAAAACTATTTCTAGGTGTGATTATTTGAGGGTTTGGGGTTTCCTTTTATAATTTAGATGAGAAGAACACCTATAATTGTTCCAATTTTTCAATACTATTATGAACTTTTTGTGTAAATATGGATAAAAAATATAAAATATTTCATGTTTAAAAATAATATTTTTAAATAACACTAAATACAAGGATTATGAATGTTTTTTGATCATTTAGACCCATATCTTTATTGATTAACCCTCGATAAACACATTTTTACCTTAACTATGGCAATTAATTTTACTATTTTAACAAATAATTATGGCCAAAAAATAGTTTTAACTATTTATATAATACTAATTATTCTAATTTAAAATATTTATTCATATTACGATGTTAAAATAACATAATTAAAATAATAATGTTGGAAAACACACTAGTAAATCATGTCGAAAAACAGTTTTTCTGGAAATGAAATTTTACAGCATAAGATGATATTTAATTAACTGTATTACTAGTAATAAAAATTATATGGATTTAAATTAATATTTTTAAATATATATATATATATATATAATTTAGATAATTTATCATTGATTAATATTTTAATTAATGAAAATGTGAAGACATTATGTATTTTAAAAAATAGTTTTCGTAAAAATATTCCCTTTTAAATCCAAATGATCATATATTTATCTCTATAATATTAATAGTATATAAATTTTTTAGTAACTATTTTATAAAACATTATTATAAATATAATTAGGAATATTTAAATGTTAAAATTATATTTATTCATAAAATATTATTTCTATGGAAAAATTTCATAAAATGTATTATAGTCTTATTTTGATTAAGTTCAAAATCAATATTAATCCTACAAAATTATAATTTTTTTACCTTAAATATGAAATTTTTTGTTGTTTTTTTTTCATTAAAACAAAATCTTCATTTACTATAATTTATTCTCATGTCTTATATTCTTCCTATTAAAATTTAGATCACAAAATATTCATGATATTAGTTTATAACATTTTCCTAACATCCTCTTCCTCTCATGTTTCTCCCTAAATTTTATGGTTTATTCAATGTGCATTTAATATTAAATTTATCCAATTAGTAAATATTGTATCTATAGTGTCAAAAATCTGTATAGTGTCTTCATATTAACATAGATCGTATTCCAATTATATTACTTTATAGGTGGTTTTATGTATTGGGTCGGACATGTAATTCCTTAAAAATTATATATGGAAAACATCATGCACTTTAGAGTTTCTTTGTGTAATTTCCAAATTGTAATCCATAACTCCGATTAATTATAAATATTCAAAAGGACCTATGTACCTATGACTCAACATCCCATTCATTCGAAACCTTATAACACATTCCATAGAGATTATTTACAGAAAACATGATTTCTAATAATAAATTATAAATACTTACTCTAATTATTGGCATATTTTTTTCTTTTTTGATATTCTTTAATATGTTCATCATTTTATTTCTCGTTTTCTCTATGTCCTCAAAATTTTTTGGGCCTCCAAGTGTCTTTTCACAAGCTTATTCAAAATAACTAGGAATGTGATATCACTTTCAATATGATGGTTCATATTTTCACATTGGAATTCTTGGATAAAAACTATTTTTATAGGAAAACTATACCAAAGTAAAATATTAATACCATATACCTTGAAAGGAATGTCATAATTCCCTGAACATATCTTTTAATGTTTGAATATTCCTTTCGTACTATACCTCGGTTTGGGAATGGTAAGAGGTGTTAAAATCAATCATAGTTTGAAAAGCCATCTAAATATTCTTATAGAAATTTGATGAAAAACGAGGATCAAAATTAGACACAATTGAAATAGAAGTGCCTGAAAGTATCACATTTATATTAATATTTAGTCTTCTGATGATCTCAAGAAGTAAAACTTCTCTTATAACAAGGAAATTTGAATAATCTGTAAATTGGTCAACAATAAACTAGGTTAAAATATTTCATCTAGGATACTTTGGGAATCTAGTGTCAAAGACCATAGTACTTATAACAACCCACCGCTCACCCATTGCCTTGGGATGAGATATATGTTCTACTATCATGACCTGATTTTTCCATGACAACAAAGGATAAAAAATTCCACAAGACTATTAAACGGTTTATTGATGATTTTAAAGGACGAATACACAACCAATAAAATGGAATTTAAAACAATAAAACACAAATACATAATGAATGATTAAATAATCATGTATCTTAATGAAATCCCAACATAACAAAAATATCTGAGTGTAATGTAAAAATATAATAAATGAGAAAGGGTGAGACTCTATATAGAAAGAAACAGGACCAATATCAGTACCATCTCAGACCATGATGAAGACACTCTCTGGTTCCAGCTTCAGAATTCGTACCTTGACATTAAGGATCTCCTATAAAGAAGTAAACAACATAACCCTTGCATTATCTTTGAATAAAAATATGAAAATGAACAAATGCGATCAATCATATAGTGAGTATATAACTCATTTTTATTCCACCAAACACTTCCCAACACATGACACATTGTAAAAAAAGTATCAAATTTTATATAAAATTAAATAATAGAAAATAAATCATTCATATCAAAACAATAAGAAAAATTCATGGAAAATATTATTTAAATATTTTCAATCAATATATTTGTATTTTTAATAATTTTTCCAAAACATAACCAATGAATACACATGACGCATGTAACCATAGACCACCCTAGAATCATGAGCAATGATTTATCTATTCATTAAGACATCTTGTGGTGAACAAATTTAATAGTGTTACATTTGACCATGATCTGTCATGTGAACTCTTTCCCACATAATAATTCCATGTTACAAATAAAAACACTTGTTTAAAATAATAATATTATTCAAACCCACCATTTTGATATAACATAAAATAGGGCTTCCACATACAAATTATACAAAATATAGAAAATAATAATAAATATACTTTTGAAATGATCATGAAAACAACTGTCATAATTTCTTAGTGAGAGAGAATCCATCTACCATTAATACATTCACAATAAGGATTATAAATGAATGTATTCTTCCTCTAATTCCTTATTTTAATCTATCAAAACCTAAGAATATATCATCAACATACATCCAAAATAATATATCTAGTTATACACACTGATCTAGGGTTATAGGATTAAAAAAAGATGATCCAAGGTGATGAATAATGAAGATACCCGAACCTTTTATTTCATCTATGAATGCTCATTAATTATCTTCTGAATTATTATAGATGTCAATGATCATTATAAATCCCCATTTTTTTACACTATAAATTGAGGGTAGAAGATTATATACATATGATATGATAAATATAGTATCCAATGTAATATTTATTTTCCCTGGATGATTTATGCTGTAAATTAATAATCTATGTCATAAATCCAAGTAGGGTCACTTACGCCAAAAAAAATAATCACCATGGTTATATTTCTATGAAACATAATATTATGATGTAAAGGAAAATTTTATTATGTTAGAATCTATACATCCAAATCCAATCTTATTTATTCAGGTCTAAATTATTCAAATTGTAATCGCATAACATATTGGGCAAGTAGGATATATAGATTTCATATCTACCAAACTATGGTTCTTATCCTCTTTAAAAAATTATAGTACTAACCCATCATATATAAACACAATAAATTTTAGACAGTAGGATTTAATGACTCAAATTGGGGTTCTAAATTATCCCAACTATTGTTCTTTCCATCCTTGGGTATCTAGAAAAAATCACTCCATTGACCATATATAAACATGTCCCCTTCCCATGATTCCTCTTGAACTTGATCATGCTACCAGAAAACATTTACCAAGGAAATAGATATCACTTGAAGGTTATTTTCATATCATTCCATCACCCATTATGGTACATGTATAAATATCTCTCCTGGATCAAGAGTAACATGATCCCAACTGAACACATGTTGTGGATTGGGATGTTACTTTGTCATTTGTAAAACAAGGAAGATGTTAAGAACAACAGTAAATATTGTTGGCAATGCAAACCCTTATGTGACAATTAAAATCCATTATATAACCTCAAATGGTCTAACATGATTTGGGGGCAAAACGAATTTTTTTCAAAATGTTGATGACCAATTTTCTTTTATGGTTTGAAGAGAACATAATCCCTGACATTAACATATAAATTCCGATGATGATTATCTACATATGACTTCTTTATGCTTTATGTTTTATTTATATACATTCATATAGTTTGAAGTTTCTATATATTATAATGAACAATTCCAAGAATAATCAAATATTTTTCTCATATTTCAACCTAGAATAAAGTAAAATGAAAAGACTCTCCATAAAAAGCCTCAATAGTGGCATCTATATTGACGCATGATAACTGTGGTTATAAAGTAATTTTACCAAAGGCATATGGTCCTCCCATTAACTAATAAATTCCATGACATAATCTTTGATCATATCTTCTAATGCCCAAATTGTGTCCTCAATATATCTATCTATATGGGGATTATATTTTGTTCTCTTAATCAATTAAATTCCATGTTCTTATTGTAATGATCACCAAAACCTAGAAGTGAAATAGTGGTGTCTTTAAAATACAATCAAATTTGGAAATACTTGTAAAATAAACCCTTCTTAAATATAAAATTGTTCAATGTTCTCTACCATCGTTGATTCTATAATATTGATAATGTGTTACAACTTAGTATGTTGATCAACTACAACCTATATAGCATCATGTTTCGGTAATATTCCCCGAAGTCCTATGACAATATCCATTTAAATCTAACCCCTATATTCATATAGGTATAGGCATAGACTATTGAATACTATTTGGTTTTTGATGTTCCTCCTTTAAAACCTAACTTGTTAGACATTTTATCACATAGTATACAATATTTTTTTAATACCTTTCTACTAGAAATATTATTTCATCGTGTTTTACATATTCTAAATAATTGGGAAAACAACCCATTCCAAACTGTGATATACAAAAAATGAGTAGTTACTAAAATTAATGAGGAACTACAATTCAATTGAAAAGGTTTAGAAAATAATTTATATCTTCTATCATTACATTAGACATCTCAACAACATTTAGGTTTGATCATTGTTCATATAATAGGGATATACTATTTTTTTTCTTTTACCAACATTATCATGTAAAAAAGATTAACCAAAATAGAAAACTGCATGCTCACACTAAGTATCACAATCTACGTGCATATCATCAATCATGATCATCAAATTCCACTGGTCATGAGCTTCTTAAACCACATTTCTATACAATTTTTGAATCAATTGATATGCTATGTAATTCATAATAACAATTGATTATACCACGTTTAAATCAAGTATATCGAGGGACTCCATGTTTATTTCCTTATATATATGTCACATTGATAAAATATTTATTTCAAAGTATTATGGCTAGTGAAAACTGTGATCTTTTAGAAAAAATATATATTTAATCTAAATATTTATGTCATGGAAAACCACTACTAATTCTAGGACACATGTAGGTAAATTATTCTCATGCAATGAACAAATTTTTGAGCCATACTATACAACATTTTCCACCTTCATGATAACACAACCAAGAAAAGATCTATAAACATTAAAATATACCACATAGTTGTAACCGGTTTTTGAAAGATTAGGATGGGTGCTGAGATGAGATGAGTCGTATAATCAAAAAAAATTCTAACCGCTATCATTCTGAAAAAAAGAGCACCTTTCTTGGTCAGAACCATCATGGGGGAAAATATTCTGAAAAACATCATAAAAAAGATTACATAATAGAATTATAATCTAGAAAAACATGTTAATTCAATAATATTCATTAGAATCCTCAAATTGACTACTTATTGAGTATTTCTATAGTCAACTAATATTCATACATCATAAATGAAGAGCCTTAGGAAATGTACTTATCTGATCTAGAAGTCACACATAAAAAACATATCATACAAAAAAAGAACATCCAATGTACACTCAATAATTTCCATGTAATCCCCAAGGTTGTTCTAAACTATAATATTATGACAAAATACTACACTAAAGTAATTTAGGTACTTATAGAAGATACATTTCCCCAATAACATAAAAACTATCAGTGTGTTTGTCAGACCAACAGGTATTATTACATATTGAAAATGGTCATGGAAACTCCAAACGGGTTCCTTTGGAATATCATCCCTACTAAATCTAATATAATGATATCATAAGCATGGATATGTTTTAGATTACATATTTTACCCCATTAATTGATCAAATAGACCATCTATTTTTTGGAATTATGTATTAATTATTAATTGTTACTTGATTATTAATAAAAGTACCACCACATATGCGAAGAGTAATATCTTATTTCATTATGAATAAAATTGACATAACCAAAGGTTATGTACTTGGTGTGGTAAGGGATTTAATTTATATCTCTTAAATTTAATCTTTTAACCCTAACAACTGAGTCAGATACATTATTTAAGAGAGTAAGGAAGTAGGCATTTTTTTGGGTAGTAGGTTGATAGTAAATTTCATTTCCAATTTAAGAGGTTACTGAAGAGAATCATTCAGAATGATATCTGGGTACCAATACACTTTTTCTAGAAGTGTATCATTTATTATTTCATATAGAGCATTCAGAGTTGTTACTTTAAACTTGTTAGAAATTGTTCTATCAACTATAACTAATGGTCCTTCTCTGCCTAAATTTATATCCAAATCCCCCTTCAAAAGGTAAAGGACTTCATCTGGGGATGTAAATGTTACCAAATGTTTATAAAAATAGATATTGGATTTAAATCCCACCATCTTGTCCAAACCAATGATTAAATAAGAAACATATATATCTAATAACCATAAAATTCCAATGAAAACGAATTGCATCAATGTTGATATAACATGATGGGAATTTAGAACAACTACAATCCCTATGTCCAAGAGGTTTCTTAAGACTCATACAATGAGGTATAATTTCCATTTTTCCCATTTATTTGAACATATATAAAGAAATGAAATAATGTGATGTTATAATGTTAAACATGACATTCATAAGAGTAGAGTTCAAAATAATAGTACCTCTCACCATAGAGGTACTTTGTTTTATGATCGTAATACCCAATTATACAACATATAACAATCACTAAACTATGTTGGGATTGATCTTACATCCCCAACAAGGTGTTGACTAAACAACTAAAATGTTCCTAAAAGCATCCTAGTTCACCTATGTCTGTGGAATTGAACTACTCTGATTAGACTTTTCCTTATGGTCATTAAAAACTTGAGGCTAAACTGATCTTATTACACCTACTAAAAAAATAGAGATATTTAATCACTTATTGAGATTCCATTTTTCCGCAGTTATGGCCTTTTTTTAATGATGAAATGAATTCTTTTTTCTTGTGAGTTAATGAACCACACTAAAAAATACCTTGTTTATCATTGAATCTTTTAAGAAAATTAACTAATTATAAAGGTTTGTTATGAGGGGTTCTACCTCTATGAGAGTAAACATTCCTCTTTCTCTAATTTCTTTCATTATAAATAAAACCAATTTCATTTTTAAGAAATATACTTCCTCCAATAAGATTTAAAAAAATTCATTTTCTTCCAATGTTTCCTTCTGAACCACCTTTGTATCATTAGTAATAAAATTAATAACTATCATGGATAGAATTTCAGGGCATATTCTGAACTCCAATATATGCTCTTACGGGGATGCAGTTGCAGACACATCAATGGTTAAAGATGACATGTTTTTAAACATCGAAGTATAATCTATCACACAGTGGTTTCCTTGTTTGATGCGGAAGAAATATGATGTTCCTTATATTTTAAATCTATGTTGATAGAATTGGTTATTGAAAACCCCTATATAATCCTCCTAGATAAGTCCAGGGGGGGTATAGCTTGGATTGCTAAATTACACCATCGACATTAAATATCTTCTAGAATATAGCTTTTTGAAAAAATAATTATATCTTATAGTTAACCAATATAATCGATGATTCTATTCAATTGGTGCATCCACACCTCTACTTTTTTAAGAATAGAATCCCCTCAAAACACATATAGATTTATCCTTTTAAACATCACTTGATGATCCACATTCCTTGTTGATTATTTTAATTTCCACTTTCAATGACTTGAAATGTTTTCAAAAAAATCTATAAAAGTTATTTGTTCCCCTAGGGTTTTGGAGCATGCAAATATTCAGTGTCTTATTATTTCTTATTAGTATGATTGGTTACTAGTGCCATTTTCTTTAAACCAAATAATACATCGTTTAGATTATTTATCTCAAGTAACTAAAGGTTGGAATAAATTTGAAAACATATAACCAATTATCATTACTATATTCAATGAATAGTGAATCCATCATTTAAATAATAACACATTTCCACCATTTTTTAAAATCGTTTGAATTAATGATATGTATTGTATTATTATTTTGAAATATATATACTAATTCGTGATAGGAAACACTCATCATCTAAAACAATTAAGATGTGATTAAAACACCTTAGGATGTTTCTTAAAATAATTTTTTATCCGGAAACCCTTGTAACATGATGATTTCTATGCAGAGTATAGTTACATATCTTTTTTTTATACATTTCATGTTTCTACAATGCCATGTATTTATTAAAAGCCCAACATTAGGATGATAGAAACTGATATCATTTGTAACACCCCACCCCTCACATAATTTCTTGGGATGATACCAAATAACACTATCCTTAGGTGACGTAACTCGGACACTATATGCTTAAAATACATTCCATGGGATTAGAAAACCATTTGGGGATGATTTTACATTATGAACATAAAACAAAAAAAGTAAATAACAACAATATAACCCAACTACATGATTCATGTGTTAAAATGAAATATCTTAATTAAATACCAATACATGAACAATATCAAGGTATAATGGAATATTAGTAACATAAAAAGGATATGACTCCAAATAGAAGGACATTGACCCCAATGTGGAAACATCCCCAATGAATGCATGACACTCTCCAGATCAATCATCAAAAACTGATACCTTACATCAAGGATCACTTCTAGAGAAGTATAAAACATGAAGGTTCCAAATATCATAGCCTAAGACATCTAAAAATGCACCAAACACCCCAAACAATTATTGAGTTTATCACTTATGAGGATTTACCCAAATACATTCCAACACATTTAACTCGGATAAGACGAAGATAACACATTTTATATAAAAAAGAAAAGAGAAGATAAATAGTTTATATCAAAACCATAAAAAATCATGGAAAATATTAAATAATGATTTTAAAATTTTTCATAGTATTTGTAATAATATTTAAAATTCCACAACCACCCAACTACACAAAAATAATACATTCAACTATGGATATCCTTATACTCGCATGTGGTGAGTCAACCTATCACCAAGACATCACTTGGTTAACATAATTGACAATGGTACTTCTGTACATGATCTATGAAAAGTTTGTTATTAATTGATTATGGTGATTCTTTCCATTACCTAGCCCATATAACTAAGAACTCATGACAAAAAACTTATTCCATGTTACAAATAAAACAAATATTATTAAAAATATTATCATTAAAACCTAATCTTTTGAAATAAAATAAAATTAGTGATTTCCAAATAAATTCTAAAAGAGTTTACCAACATTCATAAATGTATTTTATAAAAGATCATGATCATATGTTCAGGAATGGTAGAGTGACAGAGAATCGACCCACCTCAATTATGTTTTCACAAATGATCTGAAATGATTCAGTAAATCAACCACTTCATTTTGTTCCTCAGTCGAACCCTAAGAAGATCCCACTGCCACACATCCAACCCCATTGATCTAGAATCGCACACCAATATACAGTTCTAGAAAAAAACAATGATATATTAGGTAAGTAAGAAAAAATATACATTATCCATTGATTTCAATTAAGAATTATTAATGATATATTTCTGAAGGATTCTATATGTGATACATCATAAGAAATCACTTGTGTTTTCCCTGGGAGTTGATAGAAGAAGAGTAGCCATGTAGGGGAAAAATAAAACTATTTGAAAAATGTAATATTAATTAGGATAGAATTATTTATGTTTTAAATTAATAATTTACAACAAAAAACCATCGAGGGTCACTTACACGAAAAAATCCATTTCCTTGGTGATTTTTCTAGGATGTTCATCTAATGGTGTATGGTCTATTTTACAACATAAATAGTTAATTCCTTAAAAATTCTTATAAAGTTGGGTCTAAATGATTTATGTTATAAAACCATATTTTATGGTATAAATTGATCATGTATTTATCTAGTATCTATACTATGGTTCTTCTTTAATTTCATAATTTCAATAAGTAAACAATCCATTCAAAACAAAAATTGGAAAGAATAGAACAATGATGTATATCAAAATACGAGTGATACACAAATGTTAGCTCATTTCCACGTCAGAAAATGAATAGGTATCATTAATACTTTTAGATATAGTATCCCAACCATAATAATTGGGAAAACTATGCATATTGATACATAATAATCAATTTTCAACAACATATTATCCCAAAAAAATTCTTCCGAAAATCACTACAAATTTTTTTTCTACTAGGTTTATAGATAAATTCAAGGTATGGTCATCATCCAAAACTCCCTTTTTATCTCTCTTATATAAATAATCCATGGAATATTTCTAAATTCTTAAATTCAATATTTGAAAATAATTTTGTCCAATTTCAAATAATTACTGATATTTTTTTTATTACAAAAATTATCATCATCATATTGTGAATTTTTTATCATTTCAAATTAATAGGATTTTTAAATAATTTTGAAAAGGAGTGATGTATCCCCTTCCTGAATAATTCACATATCTATATTTATAACATCCATGAACACATGATAACTATAAATCCTTATTCAACTCTACACTCCATGATCATTATAACTCAATGTATCTACTACTATATATCTCTTCCCAAAGTGGTTGTGTATTAAAAAATCATAATCCCTGAGTACCTTAATAAATTTTTTTTATCTCATATGGATCTCCTTTTATAAAAATTTATTTTTTAGTCTTTTATAGTATGTGTAAATATCTTATCATTCACTATAGAGATAATTTCTCCATATCATCAAAGAGATTGTATTAAGAGCCAAGTAAAGATCATGGGTTGTATAGTTCTTGTCACGACCCATCCTAGGGGTACCCATTACATGAATACCCCATGCCCACATTTAATAGGCCAGGGGCTAGTGACTTGCACAGAGTAGAAATATCCCAAAAATGGTATATATTTTTTTATGTATCTGTACCCATGCAAAAATCTTGAAGACCAAAATGATGAAAAGTAAAAACACTATGTAAAAAATGAATGCATAACACTATATCCCATCAAAATTTAGTATGAAGTTAAATTAATGTGTAGTAAAGTACAAATTGGAAATAATATAATCCCACCAAAAAGAAAGATTTGTAACACATGGTCCTGAAGATCACTAGGAGAAAACCCTACCAGATGGGGTTTTATAGGAACAATTTTCTGAAGCTATAGGAGCACACCTCAACACTCTGGTATCTCTCTAAGAACAACCTGGTTGTTGTCCACTAAGGACTCCATTGAAGTGTTAATGGTCGGAACAATACATGACATGTGCTGGAAAAGACCATGTTAGGGTGAGTAAAACAATACTCAGCAGGAGACCTGAAACACAAAGTAAAAGACCGTAGAGGAATCATCACAAAAAAGATACCACAGAAAAATACCACAAAGGGAAAAAACTAATAAGAAGATATAGTCTGATCCCCATAGTTATATGTCTACAACACATATAAAAAATTATATAGGTACACTCGTAAAGGATTCTAAGGCTCAAGGTATCATCCACTACTATCTATATGATTCCATTTGTAGCACGCTCATTCTGGGAGATGTCATTCCTTGTGCTATCTAATAAATGCGCATAGAATAGGTCTACCAAATGTAACCAAGAGAAAACTAGGTTCTCAAAAGGTTATGTAGTTTCATTGAGACATCTAATATCATTAAGACATGGAGATTCAATAACACACTGAGTGTTAGTAACACAATGATTTTCGGTAACACACAGAGTTTTGGTAACACACTGAGTTTCGGCAATACACGAAGTGTCTATAACACACAAAGTGTCATTAACACATGGAGTGTCCATAATACATGGAGTGTCGATAACACATAGAGTGTTGATAAGTTATAGATCCCCCAAGACATGTATTCACCATGTCACAACCAAACATAAGCCACTAAAAACTACCCAAATCACACTTGTCTTGTCTAGTCCTGTAGAAAAGAAATAATATGATCTTGATACAGAGATTGGGGGTTCTAATCAAATAAGGATCACTAGGGGGACTCCAAAACCAAATGGAAACATCTTCCTAGATAGAGGATAGGTTCCCACATAAATATTTGTCACACATTGTCCACAACCCCTATCTAAGGAATCATGAAGAGAAGTGAGGACCGACGGGGCCTCTAAGTGCGACACAGGCTCCAACCCACAAATTTTAATGTTGATGTCGAGAGGAGACAAATCACTTTAGAATGTGGTTTATCCTCTATGATGGGAAAAATATCTTGCAAGAAACCCTCATAGGAAAATACCTTGTGGGTGATATCAACCTCTACTGATAGAATTTAAACCCCATCAGACCATCTCAAAACAAACACATTATCACAAGGGTCCCAATCCCATAGGTGGCTCATCAATCAAACACACCATTTGAAAGATAATTTAAGTGAAAAATTCCTGATCTGGGTTCCGTCCGGTTCCTAACTGAGCTTGCCTACCGACCTACCCAACTCGATCAGTTCTGGACTAGCCTAAACTTTCCCATCCCATTGGGCTTGGCCCGCTTGGCCTCTAGTGCATCTCGACTTATCCAGTATGGCTTGCTGCTTGCAGGATGGTTGTTGTGCATCATATGTTGCCTTCCATGGCCATGTCCCCTACTGGTCCACATTGTTTAGCCATACCATATGGCTTCCATGTCCACCCCTCCTGAACCTTGCGGGCCCTCGACCTCCAATCAATGCGTACAACCATGTTTCACAATTGTTTCCCCCTCCTCCAGGTACCGCAGTCTCACTGTCACTATGGGATCCTCCAACACGGCTTCAAGATATGCCATATGAACTTCATTGTGGCCCCATGTTAACCGGCTACAGCCTTTTCTACAATGGGTTCCAACATGATCCCTACTAGACCACATTCCCCCTTTGCTGTTAGCCACCCTACATGAGGCACATCTTACTCCGCTCTCCAGCTGGCCCGAAATCCCTTGTCAGTCCAATGCTTCCTCTGCCAATAGCTACCTCACTGGTAGCCTTATCTTGTTGTGCTCCACTTGAACCGGTCGGAGCTGACAACCTGCATTGAACCTCTTCCACATTTCACTTCCATCACACCTCCACATTATTGTTGCATATTTTTCCCTTGACTCGGATTTCTCTCATAGGGTTTCAAAGTAATGTAGATAAGGCAAAGAACATGTAAATAACACGCAAATAATGTGAGAGGTTTAGGGGAATATAAGGCATAAAGAACCCACAAAGAATGAATCTTTTCTGTGTTCATGTTGTCCTTGATCTGTTAATGTTAGATGGTTTAAAAAGAGAACTTGAAATCATGAAGATCAATATCCTTTTTTAGACCACACAACAATGTATCCATCCCAGAAGAACAATCGATCCATGGGCCAATATTTTTTTAATTTTTCCAAGTTCATTATGGAATCCATGAAAAAGGAAAATAAATAAAATAAAAACCCATCTACATTGATTTGGTTTGATTTCTAAACAATAACAATCGACTCGTCATTGACGTGAGTGAAAATCCTTCATATACAAGGGTCTTCATTGACCACTAATCCACAGTCTACCACCATTCAAAAAGAGAGCTTCATCCTCTCATGTTAGAGGAATTCCATGGTTATTGTGATAACCATGAATCGTCTTCCATATATTTATTATCAGAAAATGCATCACTATATCATTAATTTGTTTTATTAAAATATTTTTATGACGTTTTTGTGAACAAAAATATCTTTCATTGCCAGCCTGCACTGATTGATGCTAGGCCTCAACAAAGGAACAAACCCTCTTATGAACTCAACGATGGTCATATATTTCCAATCCATGTTACAACTTATGATTTATGAGGATTTTAAAAATAAAATAATTTTCTATAATTATTTTATTTATGGTTACGCCCTTTTCAAGGGTTTCCATTAAAGACCTCCAATTACTAATGTAAAGCCAAACCTAATGTAAAACAACTTCTCTAAGCTCAATGGTGCCCTCATATTTTTAATCTGGTAACCCATTTAAAAGTTATTTCATTTTTTTATAATATTCACATGTGTGTGATATTAAAAAAATAATATTTTTTAGAGAATTATTTCGGGAACACTGGGCCTCATAATTGCATGCCTTATCAGCACCTGGTCTATGAATTTTCGAAAATAATTTCTGAAAATAAATTCTGGAAAAGCACAGTAATTGCATTCTCTCATCCTTAGGGATTTACTTCCTCAAAATCCAAAAAAATGGAAAACACATACAATTGAGTGTACTGGGAACGAATTTTGGCCTCCCACCCTTATGTTCTCTCCTAGAGATTCTTGTGCCACCACTACAATGCACACCATGGGAATCAACCACCCATCAAGAATCACATACTGTATAACCATTTCCTCCACTGGGTTCTCAAAAAAAATCTCCACAATCAATGATGTTTGGTGAATCATGCACGCATCTCCTCAGCTGAGATATGGGGAAGTCGTCGTGTACCCTATCCAACTATGGTGGAAGTGCCAAATAGTACGCCACCTAAAAAAGCCTACGCAATATCCAGAAAGGTTCAATGTTCCTCAGAGATAGCTTGAATTCTCGTACATATCTCTATATCATGTGTCGAGGAGAGGCTCAAAGGGAAACATGGTCTCCCTCATCAAACATAAAATGCATCTGTTTCCAATCCTCATAAAATTTTGGATGGCTCTGTGTAGCCTTCATCCACTACTAAACTAACTTCACATTATTGGTAATTGCAACCACCAACATCAGTCCCATAAGGGAAGAAATTCCTAGGTTAGTCTAACAACTATGGTGACCAACATGGTTTCCCATACGAAGGATCAAATGTTGAAAAAATGGTGGAGGGGTAGCTGTTGTTATATGAAAAAATCCACCAAAGGTACGTGATCCCCTAAAATATCACCAAAATGTAACACGAAAGCTCTTAACATGTTCTTCAGAGCATGAATGGCCCAATTAGTCTTGCTATCCTCATAAGAGTGAAACATTGTTCTCAAGAATAACTAAGTCATAAAGGCCTCAAATAATCCATTCTGCTACAGGGATGGGATGCAGGAATCATGATATAATAAAATTATCGATGTAACACCATAGAGTCATTATATATGCTTCACGTAGTGGTGTCCATATATCTCTACTGATATTTGCTCATAGATAGGTAATAAGTTGACCAACTTGATTAGTTGGTCAATGATCACCCATGTAGTATTGTTCCCCATTGATGTACATGGTAAACCCATTAAAAAGTCTATTGTTATTCCATCCCAATTATATTATGACACTTCAAGGGGTTGAGTGAAACCTATTGGAACCTGATGCTCATCCTTTATTATTGAAAAGTAAGGAATTAAGACACAAGCTCTGTAACTTTCTTCTTCATCCATGACCACCAAACTAATGTCAAATCTCATGTGACATCATTTAAATGCCTATATGTATCACTAATGGGGATGAATAAAAATCCCTTGGAACCTCGTCTCAAAATTCCACTGGTATCATTGTGCATCCTCTGAAAATAATAACATGATCCCCACCTTCTATATATCTATCAAGGGCATGACCTACAAAAATATGCGCACATAGAGCCTCACAATATGTATCCTAGGTTATTCCTCCCTAACTTCTTATAAGAGTGGATGGGTAACTTCCAAAAACTCATGATAATATGCTCCATATCCATACACAAAGTATATATGTAATGAGGATAACTTCTATGATTCCTATTTCAGTATCGATGAAATTGATCTCCGGCTCAGTGCATCTACCACGTCATTCCCCTTCATAAGAGTATAGACTATCACGAATTCATAGTCCTAGAACAAATATTCTGAATCCCTCTATATCAATTTCAAATATTTTTGAGATAATATATAATTGATACACTTTTAGTCATAGTACATGATAAAACACTCATCCATCATGTAGTGTCGCCACATCTTCAAAGTGAATACTTATACTACTTGCTCAATATCATGGGTTGTGTAGTTCAACTCCTATTATTTCAACTAGCATGAACCATAGGCAATACCTTCTTGCCTCTACATCAGGAAACAACCAATCATGTTTCCTGAGGCATCACAGTAAACAACGTACTCGACACCATCCTATAGATACCTCAAGAGGGGAGCGCTCATCACACTGTGGCTCATCCTTCATAGGATCAATTGAAACTCTAGTCTCTAAGATGATATGTTATAGATTAGATAAGGTCGCATAGGGCTCCCCAAGTTGAAAAATTCGACCTGACAAAGCCCTTCCTCTACAATTCATTAAATATCACCCTCATCTAATAAGGCTCTACGAGAGCCATATGATATGCTTGTGTAGATATCAGTACCATCCCGGGGTGTAGATCAATATAGAAGTCTATCCCTCTGTTGGGAGGTAAACCTAGAACATATTATGGGAAGATGAATTTATACTCCTCCACTGTTACATGAAATTGAGGACTCCCAACATCCACTGTAATGAGGGTTATTCTATCAAACTAAAGTGTAGAAGATGCCCCATGCCATGCATGAGTCCATCCTAGGATGCATGGATTTCCCTTTAACCAATAAAAATTGAAATATAGTTATATTATCGCATATAACCCACCCCAATTTTAGAAAACCATCAATTTAAGCATGGAATGTGACCACTAGTCCATTCTAAGAATGAAATCGTGAGGCCTCGATGCTTCTACCAAGAGACCCCAACCAAAACTATCACCTTTAAGAGTCAGGTCACACTATCGTTGATAGTGTGTGATCATTGGGTCTCTTCCAGTAGGAGTATATAAATGTGAAATTCATGTAAAATGATTAATCAGAATCTCTATGTATCAATATGAAAAGTGGTTGGAAAGGGAAAAAGTAGCATAGGGTTATATCCACTACAGCTAATGTAGAATGAAACAGATCATCCCTTGAACCACTTCTAGAGTCCTGGGGTCGTAAACCTCAACCACTTGCACCTATCTCCTCCCATAACCTCCAGCTCCCTGAGTCTGATATGGAACACCTAGGGGTGGTGGGTTTATCAATTTAAAATTTTGTCCACCTCCTTCTTCTTTCCCAACTCCTCCACCATGTATTTCACCCTGAAAAATTAGTATTCACTTATCAAAGCCTTTTCTTTGTGAGTTCAACAACTTCTTATTTGAGAATATCCTAAATAGTGGAACAATCTCACAAACAACATACCTTCCCATGAAAAGCATAGAAACACCTCTTCCATAGAGAAATATCATACCCATGAATCTTATGAAGAAACCACTTATTCTGTGGCTTACCTCACTCACATGCTATGGGTAGATAATTTTGACCCTTTATACTATGTGCTCACTACTTTAGAATCCCATTATATTTATTTGGACCATGCATACCATCATAAAATTTCAAAAGAGTCATCCACAACTCAGTTTGACAAGCTGCATCCACCAGAACTATTAGAAATGGGTCTATGAACTCAGGAATAGTAGAAACTACCACCTACTGACCATCTAGAAGAAAAATTGCTCTGTGAATGGATCCTCTCTAGGAGGCCTCATCAAACATCAGGTTGAAGTACATATCCTACCATATAAACTTCAATAGATTGTATAGTGAATACATTATGAATGAAAATAAGATGTATCATGGTTAAAAGTGTATACTGTATGAGATGACTCATGAATGACATGGAAAACCCAAAACCCATTTCAATTTGATATATGTTCCTCTACTTTTTCCATAAAACTTATTTTTTTATTTACCAAGTAGAAAATAATGTTTCGATTTTCCTGTTGCATGGATACATTGGTGGTCACACCAATACTGGAGTCTCTGGTCTGAAATCTGAACTCAAAACACTTAACACTATTTCCCCAAACCAATCTCATAGACTCCCAGGCCTAATATAGAACCATCCTCATTTGATACAACTCTTTGATGGAATGTATCAGAGGGGACCTTGATGTGACTACCTCATACTCGACTCAAATAGGATAGGGGATAAAGACTAGTGCTATGTTGTAATATCCCAGTTGTGGGAGGCATTTTCCTAAGTACGTGCACACACACACATCTCCAAGACCAAATAATAAAGTGTAAGAAAACTAAGTAAACAAATGTATTTACCCCACTGTATACCAACCAAAAGAGTATGAAATTAATGTAAAGTGCAGTAAATAACAACTGGTCCACAATATAGAACCTCGAAAATAGAATAGTCTGTAGCACTAGGTCCTGAAGTTCATTCGAAGAAAACCCTACATTAAGGTTAATTTAAATAATATATGTCTGAAGCTGCATGAGAACAATCCAAATTTCTATTTTCTCTCTAAGCTCCACTTAGTACCGGTCTAACTAGAACTCCTTTAAAGTATCTATGGTCTGCACAATATGTGACACGCGAGGGAAATTCACATGCATGGGTGAGTAAAATAATAATCAGTAGGACTCCATAAAACACAACTTAAAAGGAAACATAAGAAACGTCACTAAGAATATACTACACAAAAATACCAAAAATGGAAAAATCCAACAAGAAGATATAGTCAGCTCAACATAGTTATATGTTTACAACACATATAGTAACAACATCCTGGTATACTCATAATGGATTACAAGACTCAAGGTCTCATCCACAGCCACAACATGGTTCTGTTCATATCATGCTCTTTCTCAGAGATCTCACTCCCCAAGATATTTGATAGATGAATATAGAACATATCTACCAAAATTATCTAATATAACACTAGGGTCTCAACAAGTTACGTTGTTTACCTGAGACATCCAATCTCACCAATACATAGAGTTTTAATAACACATGATGTGTTTGTAACATACGGAGTGTTAATAACACTTGGTGTGTCAGTAACACACAGAGTGTGGATAAAAAATATATTGTCAATAAGTCATGTTTCCCCATGTCATGTAGTCACCAAGTCACAACTAAAATAAACCATTAAAAACATACCAAACCACACTCATTAGGCTTAGTCACATATTACGGAAAGAATCAAATTTCGATACATAGAAAAGGGGTTCTCAAAGCCCAGGGATTTACTGGGGGACACCTATATCTAAATGAAACATCATCCTAGATAGGTGATATGTTCCTATGTAAATATTGGTCACACTTTGTCCAAAAACCCTTTCTATGGCACCACAAAGAGAAGTGAGGACCGACCGGGCCTCTCAGTGGGATACATGCTCCATCCCGTTGAGTCAACTGTCGAATCCAGGATAAGGCAACTCACTTATGAATATGGGCCATCCTCTATGATGTGAATATGATCCTACATCGAACCCTCCTAGGAAAAGTCAATGGGTGTTCTCTCAACCTCTATTTATGATACTATAAACAAACCAATCTATGAAACAAATTACTACCCTATCACAAGGGTCCCAACACCGTATATGGATCAACTATCAGATGATCTGTTTGAAAGATAAGGCCATTTTAGTGAGAATACTTGATTTAGGTTCCAACCCAAACTGGTCAGGCCGACCAAACCAGACAAGGTCCAGCCAACCCAACCTTACCCGGCCGACCCGACCCAACCTCGTATGGTTTGGTCTAGCCCGAACCAGACTGAACCGACCCAGACCATTGGTATTGGCCCCTGGACCAGCTAGGATGTTGGGTCTATCCCACCGGAGGGCTGCATGTTGGCCGGTTTTTGTGCATTGGACGCAGCCAACCCTGACCATATCTGCTGCTGGTCCACTACTTTCGCCCCAGTCATGTGGCTTCTAGTCCCCTGTGTCACACCCCACTATCCCACGACCTCTTTTCGTAGCCTCTAGATAATGCGTCCAGCCATGTTACACCACTACCTCCATGTACTATGGTCTCCCCACAAACACGGGCACCCTCTGAGGTGGATTCAAGAGGAGTCATGCTATCTCCAACACAACCTCCTACATCATGCCCCTGGTCGCCTCATGTGGCCTTAACCCCTGTGGGTTCCAATGTTGTCCCCAATAGACCACATTCCACCTTTGAGACTGGATGCCCAACCGAAATCCCATCCTACTCAATGTTTTTCATAGACCACCCTCCCTTGGTGAGCCAGTGCTACCTCTTCTGCCGATAACCCCACCGGTAGCCTTGTCCTGAGGCGCCCTACCTGAATTGGCCAGAGCTTCCACCTCCGGCCTCCACCACCGTGGGTGCCATGGAGAAATTGGTCCTCAACATGGGTTGATCTCATATGGTTTCAATAGATCATGGATAAGGTTAAGAACATGAGATAAACACGAGAAAAATGAGAGAGGTTGAGGGGAGAAATAAAGAACAAAAGGATCCTCAAATAATGGATCATGGACCTGTTTGTGTCAATCTGGATCCATTCATGTTAGAACGGTTAAAAACAAGAAGAACAAGTAATCATGAATTTATATATCCCTTTTTAAACCCCATAACAACTTATCTGTCCCACAACAACAATTGATCATCGGTCCAATCTGTTTATTTATTGGTCCACATTCATCACGAAATTTAGGAGTGACAAAATTAAATACAAACAAAAACTCCCTACCTCAATTTTGTTTGATTGATGATGAATAATAGTTTCCACAACATTGTCATGGGTGAATATCCTCAAAATATGAGGTTCATTGTTGATCATCAAACCATGATCCTCCATTTTTCATTGAGAGAGTTCCATCTCCGGGCCCCAAAAGAATGCATGGGTTAAGGTGATAAATCTGAATCATTTCACAAACATGTATTAAAATGAAATGTATTCCATGTCAGTAATAAAATATTTTTATTAAAATATATTAATAGTGTTTACATATAAAAACATTCTTTCACAGCAAGCCTGAACCGATAGATGATAAACCTAGCCGAAGTAAAACACCCCCTTGTGAACTCAACAACAGTTTCATATTTTTCATAAAATTTACCATTTATGATTTATTAAGATTTTAAAAATAAAATAATGTACTTTACTTGTTTTATTTACGGTGACATACTTTTATAGTTTTTCCACTAAAGTCCCACACTGACAAAAGCTAAGTTGTTCCTATTGTATATCCACTACTCTGAGATCAATAATTCCCTCAGTTTTCTAATATGAGAAATCATTTAAAAGATATTTAATTTTTCCAGAATATTCATGAAATCATGAAATTAAAAATGTTGCATTTTTCAATAAATTATTAAAAGAAAACCAAGCCTTAGAATCACAATCCCTCTTAGTGCCTGGCCATAGAATATTCCAAAAAAAAAATCAGAAAATAAATTCTGGAAAATATGAGTTAATATATTTCTTCTCCTGAGTAATTAACTTAATTGATGCATTGGAAATAAATTCATCATTATAAATAAGTATAGATCCAATTCCATTATTCAATTCATCCATATATATAACAAATTAATAATTTCATGATGGTAGAGTCAATATCAAAGAATTGAAAAATATTCCTTTAATTAAATGAAACATCAACCTCATTCCTTTACCCATATAAATTTGTCCACTTTACGCGTAACCTTGGATAAAGGGTTCTCCAATCAGGAATAATTATGAATGAATCTCTGATAGTAATATGATAAAGAAATGAAACTCCATACGTATATTAGGTTCATTGGTGCAGTTCATTCTCTGACCTCCTTTGTTTATGAAATACTAATTGGGATTCTATTCATAGAAATGATAATGAAATAAAAATAAAATGATTTTTTATATAATTCACACATACTAAATTTCCCAAATAGTAGTTTTCATCTAAGAGTCTGAACTATTATCCACAGGTGATTCTCTTGGTTCTTAAAGATTTTATTATACACCAAGAATTATACAATGAATACCAAAAATATTATAATGATATTATTTGAATAATAAAATCATTAGATTCAAAAAAATTGATGTTGCATTAATGAATCCAAATATAATTTTTATTAGCATGATATGTCCATTATTCATTCATAATGTTGACATTTCAATATCCTCTTTCATTAATCAAATATTATGACACCCAGAACAATTTTCATTCTTGAAAAATATTAAGCTACATGAAATTGATCAAATAAGCCATCAATGTGAGGTTGATGATACATGATCAATATCTTAATATTATTTTTTTCCTAAATTCATCTCACAGTGTTATGGATATATTTTCATTATTAATGAAGAGAACATGGGCGTCCAAATGTGAAACACTAGGGGGATAAATACATAATAAAATAACTTATCTAGTTGATTTTTTAAACCTACTAATTCCACAGTGGCCACTCTATAGGGAGTGTTGGACATATGTCTTCAATTGGGGATTGAATCAATGGAAAACATAACTTCACACAATAGTGGATGTCTAGGCAATTAATCACGATATAAATCAGGGTAATCAAATAAAATATTTATATAATCAAGTTGATGATTTCCTTTTAAAATTATAGGTCTTTCTTAATCGTTTTTCCAAGAATTTCATTCATTCGTGAAACTGTGGGTGAATTTATACAAGAATAAATTAATGAACTCTATATTCTATTTGAATGGAATTAAAAATCTTCATAAATAATCATAATTTCATTCTCTTTAAAATAAATTTTTGAATCACATTTTGAATTCTAGTCTATACCACATATTATATCAATGTCAACCATTGGTACAATAAATAATATTGTATATAGGGAATGTTTTTGTGTTCTAATGGTAAATTTATGGAGAATTCTTATTAAAGTATGGTTTACCCTATGTTTTATTACAAATAACTAACATCATAGGTGCTGGGTAAATATCTAATTTTATTGGAAAATTTTGATTTTATAAAATAGTATGAGGATGAAGACTCAAATAAATGATTAGAGAAATTGGAACATAATTTTAAATTATAATACACCTTGTCTTTAGGCACATAAATCTTAGATGTAGTGACTACATAAGCATGGTCTTCTACCATTGGCCTCTTATTTGGTAGATTAAGTTGATGATTAAAACATTGGTTAGAATAATATAACATTTTTAATAGTTTAAGTATTAGATAATAGTTGTCTCATTATTACCATAACATCGATGAGGAAGATGACACATATGACCACACTTGTAAAACACTCTCATACAACTCAGGTATTCTCCAAGTTGTTTCATTAAAAAACATTCACATGATGGAATTTACATCATATACTTATTATTCTTTAACATGATCCATTTTTCATGGTGGTCAAAATACCTATTCATATATTAATTCCTATTGATTGTATAGGTTCCTAAAAATTCAAACATGTTTTTTTATGGAGCACTAAACATTTTCATCATATGATGAAAATGATTGAAAAATCAGTTTCCTTCTAAGATGTATCTTAATCATTTCAATGAAATGGTAAATCATGGAATATGTATTATGTATTAATATTTTCAAATACATGGATAAACTGATAAGGGTGGCCTTATACTCTATAACTAATTATTAATACTTTTTTATATAATGGGGAACATTCAATTTATTTAATTTTTCTTCTAATGAGAAAACAATTCGTTGATGAATTTCTTTAAAATATCCTCATTCTATGTATTATATTTCTCCTTCCTCCTTATTATTATGTATTAGTTCCCACTACAGGTAAGTATCTCCTTAGAGAAAATATAATTCCATTATAAGATTTTTCTTTCCATTACATCAAATAGAAAAAATATATTTTCATGGGACATAATCTATTGTTCATCAACCAATGGATTATTTGTCCCACTAAATTATGGGGATTATGTCAAATAAATCAATTCAACATAGGATAATCACATTTTATATCAATAGGCTCTTCAATTTTGGAATGTTTATTCATCATAACCATGTTATGATTCCCTAATATAGAGATGATCATATTTGTTCCAATAATATATGTATTGTGTTTCATAGTATGGAAATTTCTACATTCAACACAAGTGTTGATACCATTATTTCCTCGAGGTTCAATTTCTATAAAATGGTATATAGTATATTAGATCAAAAAATTTAATTTTAAATCACAATATATAATTCTAAATATATTTTAACACCAAAAATAATTTTAATATTTATTCAGTTTTAATCTCTGAATATTAAACATCGGTTATTTGGGGATATCATACTTTTTATAAAAATATTTTAGAATCCTTTATAATGGCTGGTCATGAAGATCTGTATAAACCAAATCATATACCCTTGTAGTGTCAAATAAGGAAAGTATAAAGGGTTATTTTCATGCACTAAGTGACTATCGAGTTAAATCTCAACGCTCCCTTTTCATAGTTATTAACCTTAGGTACAACTGTGTTCGAGCCATATCCACATGCAGTATCCAGATAGTGTTATAATAGCTTATAAAAACCACATAATCTATCAGCTACCATCATTTTTGGATATTCATAAATACTTATCTTAAAATTATATCCTAGGTTTTTTCTCTAATTTATATTTTCAAAAATGTAGTTATAAAAGTCTCTAATAAACATACTTTGATATAGTTGTATCAACCCTAACACTTGTAAACATAATAATGTGTTTAATTTGTTACATTGGTTTAGACACATGGGGTGAAATATGAATGGTCTAATCAGTTTAGTCATATTGGAGATCCATATATATACATGATTTCAATTATTCATGGGGAATTAAACACTGTGAATATTAATGGAAAACATTCAGCATCCTTGAACTCATTCAAGGAACTCCAATTCATATCCTGGGGAAATGAAAAAAATAATGATGAGAATGAAACTTAGTAAGGGTTACGAACAGTAGAATCTATCTTGATTAGATAATTATTCATAAATGTGTAATGGTAAATATGTAAATGTATATATAATTTCATGAATAACTTGATCATGAAATGAATTACAAGATATTATCATACATAAAATATCATGGATAAATATCACTAAATTATCAATGAATGAATTACTAAATAATTTATGTCATGATCCCAATCATCATGATATTTATACTGTCAATTCATTATTCTAAGTGAGTTTGAAAGTAATGGTATGTATACACCAGAAACCCATTTAATTTTCTCAACTAATTTATCACATGATACCTATTAATGCATCGAGGTATTATCTATTTCCACGACCCACCCATCACTACATGTCCAATTGATTCCTTATATATTGAGTGATAAATTCAAAGAATAAATAATATGACTTATCAATAAATTTCTATATGAAATTAAAACTATGGAATATCAATATTTCTTGATTCAATAAAATAAATTCCAATGTAAACACTCATATGTAGGAATGACATATTGTTTAATAAATATTAATATTTGTGATAAATAATATGTATATTTGAGAAAAATTTAAATTCCAATGATCACATTAATGAGACTATTATAGGATAAAGATACATACCCCAAAATTATTCAGTGATAACAGTTGACCAATGCATGATAAGGATTATAGGTTTTGAAACAATATTTTTTCCTTATAATAAAACAATAAAATAGTGTAGAAATATTTAAATATAATTTCTTATATGATATTTATTTTTAAAAAAAATTATAACTTATTTAATAATCTCTATATCATAGAACAATAATTCGGGCATGATTATATTTTAATTGCATATACATTAAAAAATACTTTTGAATGTTTTTTGATAATACCCCCTTAGAACGCATTATAATGATTCATTTAAAATATTTTAAAATTTAAAGGATAAAGAAATAATTTTAATATATCATTAAGGCAATAAATATTTCATTTAAAAACTATTTTTAAGAATATATTTATAGAGGAAAATTAAATCTAAATAAAAGATAAATAAAATGATTTTTTGTTTTATAGATTAATTTTTTCATTGAAGTTATAAAAATAGGAAAATTTGGGTAAAAATATGGAATATGTTTAAATATCCAAAGGACCAAAAATTTATTTGATATTATGAAAGATCAATGATAATATACATTCATTGATGATACAATAAATCCAAAAGGAAATGGATCTTGTAAAATAAATTCATACCTCTTTGAAAACTTTTTTATTGCATCCCATTGAATGAATAATCATTAAATGTATAATTATCCAACCCCAGATGCCTTAAGGTAGCCCGTTATTTTAATAAATTGGCATGATTACGAAGAATCAAATCAGAAGAACTGCTCATTTTAGCAGTCTTAGAAAATATATTACATACATAATATTTACATTAAACTTTAGAACAAAAAAAGAAAAAATAATCATTTGAGAACCCCATTATTATCTTAGATTAACCTCGTATATCAATCATAAAACACTTCTTTTCATCCTAGGAAAATAAAACATAAGAACGAGATGAGATCAGATGTTGAGTGAGGATAAACAATACAGATGAAGCTATTAAAAATATTGATAAACTTTTCTGTAATGGTACAAAACTAAAACACAAGCCTTTTAAAAATTATCTTTAGCATAATATGGCAAGAAAAAAAATCAAATAATTCCTCATAAACATTAACATGGGTATTCAACTAGTCAAAATATCACATATAAAATCAATAACAAATCTCATAATGAGGTAATTCATAATGAAAGACATCTTAACCACTATATCAAGGGTCATTCCAAGACCATACACAAATATTCTATCACAACCTTGTTCCAGGAAACTAGTTCACCTAATGAGACCTACTAATTCATAGAGGTGAAATAGTGTCCCATGCACATCCCTATGTCCAATGTGTTCCTCATATGAAAAGTTTGAAACATAACATAAATAGTCGTATTTAAACTATCATATGAAATGTTAATACTTTAACCATAAACCATGAATGCTATAAAAATAGCATACCCACAGTCAAACATGTCAAAAAACCACTAATACAATATGGAATATTTTATCATTATAAATCAACGTCAAAAAAGCATTAAATCCAACAGAGGATATTGACATAGATGAAAATAATTCATTAAAACACTTTAAGGGAAATAACCAATTTTACTTTAAAACAATTAAAATATTGGAAATTTTAAAATAGAACATTTATTTCAAAAATAAAAATGTAATATTGTAAGTAAAGAATAAAAATGGTAAGGCAACATAAAAGTGTAAAATATATACTCTCACCGTATAAGTTAAAAAACATTAATTCTTTAATTCATCGAAAAGGTCATAAAGTACATCGTTCGGAAACTGACAAAAATATTCATTTGAAAATAATTTATAAATAGTAAATAATGGGTAAAAATGACATTTAAAATCCATAGGATAATAGTAAAACATTATATGATAACATTATTAGAAACATGGACATAGATCATAATGTTTTTCCAGTGGATACTTACATATCAACAACCTCAAATAATAATGAGATTGTGAAATTATCCCTTACCTTACGTCTAATATTCTTCGTACATCTCTAAAAATCATATATAATGTTTTTAAACATTTTTATAACTTATATAAGAATCAAAATAATATATATCATATCACATATTATTCTTTTATGATGTTATATTACCGGTTTATTAACAATTCCATGTTAATTAAAAAAAATGGGTAATAATCGTTTTGATTCTCGTACGTGTTTTGACATTTTATTCTTGATCATATTCATTAGATCATGATTTGATTACTTCCAGAATGTATAATATTATTTATATATCATATATATTCATAATATAAATATATATAATATATACATGTGTGAAATAGAATACATTGTTCATGGAGACGGTTGGTCGTACGTACGAATGAGTGTGGTTTCAGTTTTCTTATCGTATTGAATGGTAGTAAGTAAATTTCATATATGTACATACATAGATATATATATTATTCCAGTATACTTATTATTTAATATATATCATAATTATTCATATATATATTTATAATCATTCTTGGATGGTGAACATGGACTATGAGTCTCATCGCGTCGTGGAGACTGTAAGTTGTACGTATGCACAAGGAACAATGTCATTTATGTAATTGTTAAATAGTATGGAATTGTATGGAATATTAATTATATAGAAACAATATAATGTAATATTTATTATTTTAGTTATTTTTATTCTTCATTATAGAAATAACAATACAATATTGTTGAAATAAACATTACACCACGGCGTGGAGACTGTAAGTCGTACGCACGCATGCATGGTGATATTGATTTTCATTATTTAGTTAAAAGGAGAAATATGATTATCCCATAATCATATCAATGTATCAAAATATATTATATTCTTCATTTATTATTTTAGTATGGTAACAACTTATAAAGAGGAAGTAGAATAAGAAATGAACATTGAATGAAGGGATAAAATGATTACATCATCTTCGGGTGTCTCCATTTTATTTGCACAAAATGTCACCTGAAGTTGGTTTTCTTCCCAAAGAGTATCCTACAAGATTATGTGATGGAAACTCAGATGATTTTTGGGTAGGCAATGGATGGTACAATTGGCTTTGTAGTTGTGAATAAAAGAGAAGGAGAAGTTCCCTTTTATATGAGAGGTAAGGGACACTTTAGGAATGTCTTAAAATATTAATTAATTATAAACTAAAATTTTCCTTCTAAGGGATAAAAAGTGATTTATTTCGAGGATAATAGGATTTTGGGTTGGATTAAATTCTACCAGTAGGTTTTATACATGTTTATGTCATTAATTTATCCATATCCTTTTTCTTTAACACTTAGTTTAATATATTAATTTTTACCATGTATTCTAGAATTTGTATATTATATGGTAAATATAGTTACTATAAAATGACAAGATAACCTAAAGTGGATCATTGATGAAATTTTTACCACTATATATGTCATTTAGTCTAATATTAATTTTTAGGACTATTATATCATTTAATAAAATAGTGTTTTTTTAAAATTTATTTTTGTCATGTTCGACAACTTTTAGTAATTGATTTTTATTAAAGTCATAAGAAATTGATTCCTTAAAGAACAATTAAATCATCCCTAACATGTCCATGTTAACCAAACAATTCGTGTGAAGCATCAAAAAGATCAAATTATTTTATTTTCATAATTATAATATCATTTACTTCAATCATTTGTTAATAAATTAATACCAACATCATCATTGTGTCATAAATAAAATTATTTATATAATTTCTGAATATTATAAATTAATTATAATGATATAGGAAATATTGTTATATTTATAATTATTATTTATTTTTTAATATATAATTTATCTAAAACAAATTATAATTGTTTTAGTCAAGAGATACATGTTTCTTTTTTATTTCCCTTTTCCTTAAATTAAACATTGTAAAAGGTCAGTATCACTCCCAAGTGTCTCAATGGGGTCTTAAATTCCTCATAAGGATGATCATGGTCATCCATATATGATTGAATAGTATTAGAAAACATTTTAGGTCAGTTTTATGTTATTATAATATTATTGTTTTACCCTATTTATATGATTTACCCTTCCACAATGCTAAATAAAAATAATTAATAGAGTTACTATTCATAATGTCCAAAAATCAAATGAACATATTTACAAAATTTTGACTTTATTATTTAAAATAGGGAATCTATTTTACCTAATTAAAAAAACATAATTTCCAAATATTAATTTAAATTTAATTCCCCTTGTCAAAACAAGTAAGAATGTTTCTAGAAGTAAAAACCATCAAAAGATTGACATATGTTTATGTAAAATTTAAATTTAAATTACCTCCAATGAAAAAAATTGGATTAAATGATAAAAACATAATCAAATTAAAATTTAAATCAAATTAAGAGTATAATATAACTATATAAATAAATTATATGAAAATTGTTTTTTGAATTAAAATGCGCTATTTATCACTATTCATTAAAATAGTTATTTTATCAGAAAAATACCAAAACTTTATCCAAACTAAATTTTTATGATCTTACACTAAATTAGAATTTAATTTTGTTCAAATTTAATATATAATATTATCAAATATTTGATTTAAAAAAGGTTCTCCGTGAAATAGTGAAAAAATACATTTTTAAAAAATTCTTCTTTTATCAGAAATATTGAATTTATCCTTATATTATTTCAAAGAAATGCATTAGATTTATTACAAAAAATTCAAAGTGTGGTTGATACTATTCATAATAGGAATTTAAATGGATAGTTTGATAGGTCATGGTGTGCTCGAACTCGGTGTTGCATGTAACGCAATCTAAGACATTGTTATGTGTAGGGAAAGATTATCATGGTGTAGTGTACAACAGAAGCTATTGAATTGTTTTAAAAATAAACATAGTGTGGAACCATGGGGTGTTTAATTATCCCTTCTTTCAAAAAGATGCGTCTATTAAATTTTCAAAATTAGGATCGGTAACTAAGGTTTGATTATTCTAAATCCTTTTATCGCAATCCAAAATCAGGAAAATTAGTTGATAAAACAACCAATATAAAATATAGAAAACAAAGTAAGATGGTTACATGAGATAACATATACTACGATTCCATGTATGAAAATATGGATACAGGAGAAAAACTAATTGTCAAGTTCTCATAGAGAGTGATAGAGAACATGATTCAGAAAAGGTTAACATCGATAAAGGTATAAATCATTGATGATCCGTGTGTCCATTTGATTTATCAATAAAATAATAAACTAGGAAAACAGTTTTGGTTTTCATGAGCCTTTCTGTCATACTGATGAACATGAGATGAAATTCATACTTTATTTCAGTAGAATATCACCATTTTTCATGCCTTGAAAAATTTCCACTTCATATCATATTCAAAGAAATGAAGTTTCATTTTTAATTCCTAAAGTGTTATAAGAACATATGATCCATAAATATAATGACAGGTCATACAATATGTCTCAAAAAAATTATCAATGGTTACCAATCTACTTATTGAGAGATAATACATTAATCTATCAAACTACAACTGGATTATAACTTATACTATCCATAATTTGATAACTTAAAATCCATAATAAACTAAAAATATACTTCTTCAGAATGTTCTGAACCCAATCAGCTTTGCATTTATCTCTCATATCTCATAGAGATGTTATTTGTTGTGATGTTCCAAATATGTGAATACATTCATCAGGCATTCTCTTGTGTCATGGTAACAACCTGAATTATCAGATATCATTTTTGAAAACATGTGTGTTTCCTTATTCCAATACATAGTTGATTATTCCTTAAGTTCCTAAAAGTTGTATACTTCATCTATTAGAGCATAACACACTTGTAAAAAAATCCACAATTAGTTCACAAAAAACTAGCTTTATCTAATTTATTGATTCAAATCTGACATATCATTATGAAAACATATTTATCTTAATAGAATGAACATATTAAGGGTTATCTATACCATAATCATATGTTCTCCAAATATATTATTATCCTTAAATCAATTTTATTTCCCATTATAACTATTAAAATTATTCTTTAAAATAAATTTTGAAAGACATAAATTGAATACTCGTTATTTAATTCACTACTCACAAATCATGGATCCAAATACAAAAATACTTCAGAATTTCCAATTTAAATGGTGGAATGGAATAATTTCTTCCATGGTTTTGAATTAGATTTTTATGTTAGGGAATTGTGTTGGGTAATTCCTATGATTTCAAAAAATGATACATTGAACTCACTAACAATTACTCAATCTATGATCCTTTTTCAACATAGATAACATTTTCCCATCAATTTGAGGTATTCCCGAAGGTTATTTTTCCCTCCATATTGACATGTAGGAAGATGAATATTTTTTCCTCTAGGGTTCTTAAAATATGAACTTTAGAAACTTTCATCTTCTTCTTATTAAAGGTGTTATTAAATTCATTAAAGATAAAATTGTTAATAATATATCATGATAAATGAATCATAATAATCCCAATATCATTATGTAATGTCTCGGGTCTAGAAGCAACGCAACTGGTTCCCCGTACACAGTTGGGCACATGGCCTCAAACGTATTTCCCCAAATGTCAGAGGTTCCCACTATCAGTGAGTTCCTAGGGTGTAATATTGGAAAAACTATGCCCTCATTAGAATAGTGTAACACAATAGAATAAATATTGACAAATAGAGGAAGCAGTAAATAGCATGCAACTGAAGTAAACAACTGGAGACATAAGTATAAATTTAACCCGGAGGAACATAATATCAATATGAGCCAGCATGTAGCATGTTCTATGAAAATAGATAAAAGAGATACACTGAAATCATGAACAATATAATACCAATGTACCATAAAACAAAATTAAACTCAGCTACATCTTAAGCCTTGGATTTGTTACATGCTCTCATACTCCTAAGAAGCAATCAAGAATCAATATAGGGAGACTTACCCCTATCGACACCTGCAACAATATTGTAACAAAACAAACATTTGAGTAATATTTGCTTCTTGAATTTGTGAATTTTTTTATCAATTAATTCATGTAGTGAGTATAATTAAAATGATATCATTGGTTTTCGACTGTTATATGACCATTGGTCAATATGACCGTCAGAAACTAAGCTCTTAACATTATTATTATTGTTTATAAATACAATTGATCATGGTTAATTAATATAGAAAGTGAATTTGATGTTCTCATCTAGTAGACTCAGGCCATATGAATCTCATCTGTCAGAGCTTGGAAAGGATGTTGCATCACTGGGATTTTATCTTGGCCAAGCTCAATATGAAGGACAACATGTGAAGGTTGACCAGAATCACCTATGGGTGAAGTTCAAGCTGATAGATATCATCACTTAGTAAATGATGTCCAAGAAACACCCAGATTCTATCAACATATAACATATTACACTTAAGTCTTATGCAGTTGTTATAATGGGCTATGTAGTGAGGGCTTATGTACTTTGTATTGTCCTTTTGTATAAATAAAATTATTATTTATTGTTATGGTAAAATTTTTATATTTTAAAATTATTGATAAATAAATAATGAATTAATAGAAGTTCAAAAATTATTGATGAAATTTTTGAAAAAGGGTATTTTAAAATATTTTTTTAAACACTAAATAATTAATAATGTGGAATGATTTTCAAAAAATGGTCTTTTACAGTTGTGATCAGTAAGAAATTTTGAGTCTAATAAGATCAACATTATTTTTAGCGAATAGTAAATTATGAATAGTTATATTTCCATTATGAATAGTAATGTGACTAATTTAAAAACAACCCCACTTAAGAAATTATAAATATCATTTAGGATCTTGAATGGCAATTTGATAAAATAGCATTATTAAATAACTATTTCTGAAATTATTAGTTATCTATTAGTATTTTTTGGGTTAATATAGTGTTTATATAAAAATTAAATATCACATAATTAGAAAAAAAAATTCATAAAATGGAGTTAATTTTTTAATTCATAGCATCGATATTAGGTTATGGTGAATTTATGAAATTTTTATAAAATTTTTTTTTTCAATGAATTGTAAAAATATTGTTTTATGTATAAGTATGTTTAATGACATCATTAGTGATGTAATCACGAATGAATAATTCTGGTATAATTTTGAATAGTAATATATGTTATGAGGTGTCCCAAGTGGATAATACCCTTGTCAAATACCGTGGGAAATCCCACAGTTTTGAAAATACCACCGATCAGGCGTCCCTTGAAAATTAATTAAATAATTCTTCAATTTTGCTATAAATACTAACCCATTCCTTCATTAATTTCGTTCCAAATTCCTACTCAACAATTATCTAGTATTTATACCTCCCAAGGAGTCCTACCAAGGTTCCCTCAAGCCCCCCAAGGTCCCAACTATCGAGCTTTTGAAGTTACTCTTCAAGGTAAGGGAACCATTAACCATCCTCTTTTATGTCATGAAATTCTATATGTTATGTCTTCTAGTTTCCATGTTATTATGTTGGGGTATGTCATTATATGTCATTATTACTGTAAATTATATTTTCAAATTATTAGATACCATTTCCAATCTCATCAATTGATTTTATGAATTTTTATGTGACTCTGTTTCGGTGCTGAAATTTCTTAAAAGAAATAACATTTTATCTTTTCTTTCAAGATTCCTTTTCATGTGGTATGTCATTCAAATATCCACACCATGATCTTATTTTTATTTTATTCTATACCTATACTGTTAAATGATTCATTTCTGTATGGTATACTCTCATCACCTCTCTTTTTATTGTTTTCTAAAACCATGTTATATAACCGGTATGATGCAAAAATTTCTTCTCAAAATTTATCTCTCTTTATCTCATGAAATTATTTTGTTTTATTTATTTGAATAGGAAATATATTTTAATTTTAAGAGGTATTCATAAAGACATAAAATTTATCTATTTGATTTTATAATTGACATACATATAACCCTCACCTCCTTTCCATGGGTTATAAATGACATAATGATCTTCTTTTTAAGCACTTTTTAAACGTCACGATTTTGACATGAAACCCATTTATTTTATTATCTTTGGGTTATTTATGAAATATTTGATTGTGATATATGTGGATAAAATGAAAATAAATACATATAATGGTTTCTCCCTGATATCACTCCAATTCATTTGGAAAATAATTTAATCTCAGGAGATGACAAGTTTCACGAAACCTTGGTGAATAACCTTTGTAATTTTTGTGACATCTTTGGGGTGAAAATTGGTAATATATTAATGAATGTCTAAATTAAAAATTGTATTCACATTTTCAAGATATTATTCATGATATTATTTCTATAATATTCCTCTTTATCATTCCTTTATGATATCCCATGTGTTCTTATTGATATCGGTCAACATCACATGTAAACCATTTCACTTGTTTTCTTTAATGGGTCGTCTCATCACCCTTTTCATTGATGTATGTCTCTATATTAGGAGATGCAGTAATTGTACATAGGATGAAACTTTTAATAAGCCTTACAAGTTTATTATAATAATGTTAAATGTTTCATTTATATTGTTCCTGATTTCCATTACACTAGACATTATAGATCCTATGTTTGGAAAAAGTAATGAAAAGTAATGTAATAAAACGTGGGATGAAATAAATATAGTCTATTTGGGCCCAAAAGAAAGACCCAAATAGGGTGTGAGAAATGAATCCTATTAGGCAACCACCAATGGTCTTTTCCAATCTGTCAGTTGGTATATGCAACAGTTTTGTATAGTAATGTCATGAAGTAAACTTGTAGGTACTCAGATGTAAAAAATCCAACACTTACTAGTATTCATTTATAAAGTTTACAATGATAATGTTTAGTTTATTTCCTTTATATATTTTGGTCTCTGAATTTATCTTATTTCTGACATTCCTCGAAGAAAGGTTAGAACAAAAAAGACTTAGAAGACCTTCATACAATTATGTAAAGTTTGAATCCAAGCTTGTGATTTAGCTTGGAAGACATGCCATCATTCATTTCATTTAATTATAACCCGATTCCATGCTTAATATTAGTAATTTGGAATTCAACTATCACTATTGGTGTATTTTAATCGACATCCTATAATTTTGTTCTTAGTAGTCTTACTTGGGAGCCTTAAGAATCACTCTAGATGTTATTATAAGTTAAATAAAGTCTCCCCTCAGTGGTCAAACTAGGGAGCCCCAAGGTATCACTCTACGTGTAATATAATATTATGTTAATTTAGTCTATCCCTTCCTGTCCAACTTGGGAGACCAAGTGTCACTATTGATATATAAATCCAATGTCTTGTGTGTCCATCCATGGAGTTCTATACTGAACCCATGTATCACCCAAGGTGAAAGGTTTAATAGTCAAGAGAATCCGTTAAAGATGTTCTAAGATGAACCCATCTATCACACAATGTTATTTACCATTTACCCTTCAAGATTCAATAAAACATTCCAACCTACTTATCCAGAAAAGAAACTGCATAGAAAAAGTGGAAACACACAATCCCAAAGACATAATCAAAATCATACAATTTATACACAATTTCAAATCCAGTTATTTATCATGTTCATTTTAAACAACCCAAAAAGGAAAAAAACGTCATGTCCATAGACATCCTAGGCTGAAAATTCCAAACAAATTATCCTTGGGAAATACACCCATGGGGTGACCCTTAACCAATCAACGAAGCTAATCCTGCTTTAATTCATTGAATTCAGAACAAAAAAACATTTAATAATAATAAGGATCAATTTCCTTTCCAATAAACACTATAAAATGGGTGTGAGGAACAATGGAACATATAAACACCTCCACAATTAACAAGAGGCATGAGACCACCTCCCTCGATATCATATAATAGATATACTCCAACGTTTTCCCTTGAATCGACCTATAAAGGAATAGATCTATCAAAAGGGAAAACCATACAAACATAAATAACGCCCTCCTGAAAATAAAACATTCATTATGGATCTAGAAGAATAAAGCACTTATCGACAGGGTTCGTAAAAGTCGGATGGCGAAATGATTGGAGTTCAGACGAAGCGTCATGAGAAAAAATGAGTTATGACCTCATTTTGCTTCAACCCAGAGAGTATCGTATCCAAATGAGAAGAAAATGAGTCTAATTATATTTTTAAGATAAAAAAACAAGTACATGGAATTGTTTTTTATATACATAGTGTGCATATCATTTTACTATTCATAATTTCACCAACTTACTTTATGTGTCCAAGACCAACCTTCCGACATGACTACATGACATGTATAAAGAAGTACAAAACTTGTATTGGATTTTTCTTCTTTCCCATTACAACATGCTAAAACAACATGTATACCAATCCTACATATCCATACAACATAGTGTCTATATAGGATTACACATCTTGTAACACTAAAGACCATTTTATTAGTTTTCCCTTGTTTTCTCAAAAGTAACTCATGGAACAAAGAATATAAAAAATATACCTCCAAAGAAGAATCAGGTTATAACAAACATCCCCCCTTGAATCAATTGATCCAAGAATTTCCCTTCCAAGGGTGGTGATGGTATATATGATAATAACTCGAGCCAATGAGCATGTATGTCGGCCTCCCTCTCCAAAGTATCATCATGCCCTCAACTATGCTACCATAGCACCCTTACAGAAGTAAATGATCATCCTCGGAGAACCTTTATGCTCTTATCAACTATAAAAATAATATTCTCTTCAAAGGATGCATCAACCTGAAGCTCAACCTCCCCAGGATGAAAAACGTGAGATGGGTCTGAATGATAGCTGCATAGCTGAGATACATGTAAAATTTCATGCATGTATTAGTACCTCTGAGGTTACTATAACCAATAGGGTACTGACCTGACTCATTCTAGAATCTCAAACTGTTCGACATATCTCGGTGAAAGATTACCTTGTCTCTTGATCCGCTTGTGTCTCAAACTCATTGTGATAAATATGAAAACTTGATCCTCGACCAAGAACTCCAAAGTTCTTCTAGAGTGATTGGAATAAGATTTCTGATAGGACTGATCAATAGCCATTCGCCTCTAAATCATGTAAACCTGTTCATTAGTCTCTAGGACTAGACAAGGTCCCATCGTAGCTACCACTCCTGCCTCCATCAAACATAGGGGTGATCGTCATGGCCTCCTGTACAGAGCCACATATGGGACCATCTGACTAGTGGTCTGGAAGATATTATAATAGGTGAGATAAACCATGGGTATATGCTTCTCCCATGATACACCAAAATCTAGGAACAATTCAAGAACCATGTCCTCTAGAACCTGTATCATACGCTCTTACTGGCCATCAGTCTGAGAGTGGTTTTCTGTGCTCAATAGCACCTGTGTTCCCAGTGCCCTCTAAAAACTCTACCATAAATGAGACGTAAAGAGGGAAATCCCTATCAGAAATTATATAATGAGGGACCCCATGAAGTTATACCACCTCTGGGATATACATATTTTCGAGTTCATCAACACCATAGGTCTACCTGATCGGCAAGAAGGGAGTAACCTTCATATTCCTATCAACTACAACCCACACAAACATCATTGCCTCTAGGCGACATCAGTAACCTCATCATGAAATCCATTACGAAATCAGACCACTTCTACTCAAGAAAGGGTAGCTATTGTAAAAGTCTAGTTGGTTGTTGATGTTCTACCATCACCTGCTGACTGGTGGGACACCTCGTAACAAAATCAGCTACTTCTCGCCTCATACTCGGCCACTAGTACTGGCGGCATAAGTCACAGTACATCTTGGTGACTCTGAGATACACTTCCCAAGCTGAAGCATGAAAATACCACGTCAGATCATCTTGTATATCCCCTAGAACCCACGCACATCCAAGGATATGATAACTTCATCCTCACTTATCATCCATTCATGAGGATGGTCATCATCTACCACCCTCTCCCAGAGGACTAGGCCTTTGGAATCTGATAGATCCCTCATACTCACTCTATACATTAGGGTAGAGGTAACTTCCAATGTTGAAAGATACATATGACCCTAATTGACATGCACATATAAATTGATCTCATTGAACAAATCCATAAGCTTTCACAAAGCACTAGCATCTTACACTGCCTGTATCTGATCCCTCCTGCTCAGTGCATCAGCCACTGCATTGCCTTTTCCTGCCATATAGGCAAGGTCAAAATTGAATTAATTAAGGTATTCCACCCACCTTCATTGAATCAGATTCAAATCACAATAAGAGAATATTTATTTGATATTTTTGTGGTCCTTGTACACCCCAAAATTCCATCCCAATAAATAATGTCTCAAATAGCGCAAACCATGGACAACAACCTGTAACTCAAGATTATGTGTCATGTAATTCCTCTTGTGTGGCCTTAGCTGCCAACACCTGTATAAAAAAACATGATCTAATTGCATAAGCACTACTCCCAACCCAATACCTTATGCATCATAGTTCACAGTGTAACTATTTCTTGACTCAGAAAATATAATTAGTGACACTGATGTGAAATTTACCTTCAACTCTTGCAATCTGCATCACAAGAGTCTTACCACTCAAACATCACCCCATGCATGGTTAAGCATGTCATCTATGTTTCTAAGTGTGGGAAGTACTGTATAAAATGCATGTAGTAATCAGATATCCCCAAGAAACACCTTATTTCAAAAACATTCTTGGGATTCTCTAAAGTAACTACAACATTCATCTTCTCTAGGTCCACTGATACTGTAGTCTATGAGATGAAATGACCCAAGAAGTGAATTTGATCGATCTAGAAGTTGCATTTTGAAAAAATACAATATAATTGAGGCTCTCATAGTGTATTCAAAATGATTTCATGGTGTTTGGTATGGTCCTGTAGATTGTGAGAATAAACCCAGATATCATCCACAAAAACCACCACAAAATAATCTATGTAGGGATTGAACACTTGGTTCATCAGCGCCATGAAAACTACTGGTGCGTTTATGACACCAAAAGGCATCACCAATTACTTGTATAGTCCACACCTACTATAAAAGGGTATATGAGGTATGTATTATAATCAAACACATACCTGGTGATATCTATACTATAGGTTTATTTTTTAGAACACTTGACCTCCTCATAGATGATCAAACCAGTCATCTATTTGTGATAAGGGATATCAGGTTTTTACCATCAAATGGTTCAGTTTTCGATAGTCCACGCATAGCCTAAGGGAACCATCTGAAATTTTTGTGAAAATGACTTTTGAAACCCAAGGTGATGTACTAGGACAGATAAAACCATTCGCTTCCATATCATCCAACTACCTCTTCTGATCTATTAATTATTTTGTAGCCATTTTGTAAGGAGGAATGGATACCATTGGAAATCCTAGCACTAAATTGATAGTGAACTCCACCTCTCTGGGTAGAGGTAATCCAGAAAATTCAACTCGGAAAATTTCCCAAAAACAATCATCCACTTGCGGTAAATCTGCTAGAAATGTTCCCTAGTCATCTAGATATAAACTCGCAATCAGGGCTATCATCCCACCCATCCCATGATGGTTTTGTCCATCTCGTCTCCCCTAAACATCACATTCACCGTTATTTAGGAACTCTATAGTACCTGGTGGTGTAAAACTCACACTACAGCGATAGAAATTAACAGAGGCTCGAAAATAAATTATCCAGCCCATTCTGAGAATGAAATCAAATCCCATAATCACCAAGACATAGTGGCTCCATATAATGTGACACCCACCAATATCAAGGGGTACTCTTTACGATGACACAAACCTATCATTCTAAACCCTAATGGAGTGTCTATAATAATCACAATAGAATAAGTATAAACACAGAGTCTATGGAATTCCACAAAAACCACAGAAATAAAACAACGTGTTGTACCAGTATCAAAAAGTGTAGAACATAAAAAAGAGATGAGTAGGATAATACCTCTGACTGTAGAAGGTATGTGATCCTTATCCTGTTAGGTCATTTACACTGCAGAAGTCTCACCTTCACTGCGGGCCTGAGACTTTGCTTGGATTCCCTGAGCTGACTCACCCGACTATCACTAAGATACTAGGTCTTGCCTACCTTGTCCACACCCACCACCTTGGCCTGAATGCCCTGATGTATTCCAGTTTCCAACTATTGAGAAGCGACTGACCCTACTCTTTCATGTGGAGTATATAAAAAACCACTCTCACTAGCCACTAGTGAAAACATCCTCCATAAGAGATGTAAATGGATTATCTTACCATAATCACGACACTAAACTGGGTCCTTTGGGAACACAAACCTTCTATTACCCATCCTAGTACACTGGTAGCACCTCAACTATATACGTGAAGAAATGATCTAACTACTCATATCCCTGTGAGAAATCTACGTATGACTCTTTTTTATTTCGATAGAGATAATACCTGATCTCTGTGTTGAATGGCCATGGATTTCTTCTCTAGATTCTTGAAAATTATTCTCAGTAATCAACGCCTGATTTACAATAGTGAAGATCGAAGGAAACATGAATACATTCATCTGGGATCATTTGTCAAACCTGAGACCATACTCGAATCGTCTATCTTTTGATACATCATTAGTAATCATAATTTGTGTGAATCACTGAAACTTAGTAAACTGGGCAGAATAATCCATTACTGATAGTGTTCCTTACTCCAGGTGCCTAAACTACCGGGCTTGTTTGACCCTCGTCGTTTTGGGAAATAAATATTCATAGAAGGACACTGAAATGTATTCCCATGTCATATACTACGAACACCATGAATAAGTGATAACATTCCACTATCTATTGGAAGAATCACACAAAATATAGTGGTATTGAACCTCCAATCAAGAGTCATCTCTAGATGATCAAAGATAATCATCACTAATTCTAGATAGGATTATACATCCTATGTTCCTCCATCCCCTAAAAAAGTAGGTGGATTTTGCTGCTAGAATATATAAATTAGCTCTTCCACAGATGTGACAGTCTTCAGGGCTCCCTTGAAGGTCGTAATGAACCTCAAAAATCCTTCTTGAAACTATGCGTCTGCACCCGCATCTCGTATAACGGTTCGTGCCGCATCTTGCACACCGGGGGGGGGGGGTCTATCGGTAGCCTATGGCTCGCCATTTCTAGAGTATGCTCATCAATGAACTCTTGGTGTATTGCTCATGGTCTTCATGGTGGTATGAATCTACAAGGTCCATCACACATGCCTTATTACTGATTTAACGAAAAAGGAACTATTACTCATAAGTGAAAGAGAGGAACATGTAAAGCAAATCATTCATGTTTTCCAAAATAGGGGTACATGAAATGTATAACCATGTACACAACATGTTCTCCTAGGGCTTTACATGGGTTTGTATTTATACCCAAAATGGACGTGTAATACACCTCACATGCACTATTTTCCTTTTGTGACATGGTGAGCACTTGAATTTTCCACCCTTCAACACAGCTAGAACTACATGATTTTTCATTGTAAGACTACACTGCGTGTTCACTCTCAACATGTTGTGTACAAAAAGGTTTTTATCCACCCATGTTGTTGGCCACATAGTTGGATACACGATTGAATTCTCCATGCATTTTACTCCCATTACACGACATGTCCTTTCAAAAGCTCGACAACCCGAGTTCCATTCTCACACGACAAGTTACACAGTCAGGGGCTACATAGCATGTACACAAGGTACATGATGTGTTATTCATAAAACATGGAAGACCTCCTTCCCCAAACCAGAAGAACACATGGCATGTTAGGCTATATTACATGACGTGTATACTAGGATTTTCGGGACCGAAACTCTAGATTACCCAGAAAACCACTATTCTATAGAAAAACCAACCAGTGTGATTCGAAATTCCAATTCGTGAGGGCCCATACTTCCCATGAATCTAATTTTTGCACCCTAGAAGAATATATTATAATAAAAATATAGATAAAAGGATGAATAATGATCCACAAAATTCGTATCCAAGAAGGCTCATACACCTTAGAAACCAATGATTGGAATCCATTCATTCCAAACCATATCACGTACCCATACACCTATCACAACTGTGGGCATATCTATCACATCATCTGTCACAACAACATTCAATAACTAATGCATCAAAGATGGGATGGCATAATGCATGGAATGTGATTATGACAAGTTTATATTTTATGAATGAGAAGGAACATCTTCATATCATCAGTCTTCAAAATAATAGACCCCACAATTGTATCAATATTAATAGTCGAAATCAAGTGTTTCACCCAACTTTGAAATCATATCAATTATCATAGCTAAAAATTTAAAAACACAAGTTAATTCAAGGGAATTTTGATTATCCCTATACAAGGGGGGTACCTACTCCCATGAATATAAAATTACAAAATACATATTCATTTATATCCTTACCTATACGCACAAAATAGTAATACAAAGTAGAAAAGAATAGCTCTGATACAACTTTGTAACATCCCGTGTCTGGAAGCTACTCAACTGGTGCCCCATACCAAGTTGGCCACTTGGCCTCGAGTTCATTTCCCCAAATACCATAGGCCACTAACTGGAAGCGAGGGCCTGTGGTGTGATAGTGGGGAAAATATACCCTCATTGGCAGAGTGTAAAAAAGAAGAATTAATATTAAAAAATAAAAGAATCAGTAAACAACGTGAAACTCAAGTAAACAAATGAAGACTGATGGATAAAGTTTACCACGAGGAATATAATATTAAATTGATGGAACATTTCACATGTTCTAAGAAAAAATGAAAACGGATACACTGAAATCAAGTACAATCCAATACCAATGTACAGTAAAATAAAATGAAACTGAGCAGCATAACAGGCTATGGCTTTGTCACTTGCTCTTCTACTCCTAAGCAGCATTCATGTACCAGTATAAGGATCCTTTACCCTATAGAAAACTATAAAAATATATTCTATTTGGCCGTAAAATCATAACCAAAACCATATGTGATAAATAATTCATAGTAGGCAACAACCAAAGCTCTATGATTATCTATCAATGAGTATATGAAGTAGTTGTGTATAGTAATGACATGCAGTAAACTCTTAGGCACTCAGAAGTAAACAATCCGAAAAGTAATGATATTCATTTATAATGTTTAATATGATCATTATTAGTTCATTTACTTGAATTATTTCGGTCTCAAAATCCATCCTAATACTGACATTCCCCTTAGCAATGTAAGAACAACAGAAGTCTCAGAAGACCTTCTAACAAGTAAGTAATGTCTGAATCCAAGAATGTGCTTTGGCTTGGAAGACGTTTCACAATTCATTCAATTACATCATTTAATTATAAACTGACTCTATGATTGATATTCCTAAGTTGGAATTTAAGTATCAATTTAGGTGTAATTCTACCGACATCCTACGAGTTCGTTCTCATCAGTTCTACTAGGGATCCCTGAGTTTCACTCTCAATGTTGGTATATGTCAAAGAAAGTCCATCCTCAGTGGTCCTACCGAGGAGCCCCAAGGTATCAATCTTGGTGTAATATAAGAATGTTTCAATTTATTATTTACCTGACAGTCTTACTAGGGATTCAAAGTGCCACTAATGACATATAAATCCAAATCCTTTCGTGTCCATCCATAGAGTTATATGCTGAACCCATGTATCACACAAAATGCAAGGCACAATAGCCATGTGAGTCCATTCATGAAATTCTCTGATGAATTCGTTTATCATACAATTCTATTTACTGTTTACTACTTAAAATTATAAAAGACTCTAACATTCTTAACAAGAAAAGACACTTCATAGAAAAATGGGCAAACACAATTCCAGATCCATAATCCAACACATACAATTTCAATTGAAAATCTAGGTACTAATCAAGATCATTTTAAACAACCCAAAAATAGAAAATGAAGTCATGTTCACATACATCCTAGATAGTAACATCCAAACAAATTATCCAATGGAAATGCACCTGCAGGGTGGCCATTAACCAATCAATGAAGCTAATCCTTCTTTAATTAATTGAATTCATTACCAAAACAACATTTAAAAATTAAAAGGATCAATTTCCTTTCAAGGAAACACCCTAAACATAGGTTCATAGAATAATGGAACATTTAAACACCTCATCAATTACCAAGAGTCACAAGACCACATACCTCGATGTCGTAAAAGAGACATACTTCGACACTGACTGTTGATTCAACCTAGAATAATGTAGATTTATTAAAAGTGGAAAAACATTGAACCCTAAATAACATCACCATGAGAATAAATGAGGAATAAAAGATATATAATAAGAAATACCTTACATATTGGGTTTAAATGAGACCAACGAAGAAATGATCTGAGTTTGGATGAAGCTTCTGGGGAAAAAATGTGGTCTGGCCTCCTTGTTCTTCAACTCGACGCGTCTCCATTCCAAATGAGGAGAAAACGATGCTACTAACCATTTTAATCCGAATAATAAATGTATATGGAATTTAATTATATACACATGAAATGTATATCAATTTACTGATCATATTTTTTCGGACATACATTACGTGTCCCGCACTGACTTGTCGATCTGACTACATTGCATGTATTAGGAATTTCACGATGTGTAGGGGATATTTCTTCCTTACCATGCCAACATGATCACACCACATGTATCCCTATCCAACAATACCACACTACATAGTGTTTATATTGAATTAATTAGTGTGTATCCCTAAAACAACCATTTTCCAAAAGTTCGCTTGTTTTATCAAAAATAAATCAAGGAAAGAAGAATAAAAGAAAAATATACCACCCAAGAAGAACCAGGTTCTTAAAAATTCTCTCTAGATATTATCTAAATTTTTTTCTCAAAATCAACAGATATTCCATCAAACTTAATGTCAATTAAATTCTTTATGGTCTCCTCTATTAACAAAGACTAGAAATAATTGGGTGAGAAACACATCTCATTAAAGAAAAACAAATAATGAAGGGAATATTTATTAAATATATAACAACTGAAGTGAAATCCTAGATTATCCATGATCGTTACCAAAATTCAATGGGGTTCATCCATACATATTCTCAATGTTTATCATAGGGTATTCATCCCTAATCGATATTTTTTAATTGATTTCCAAGGTTGTTGCTAAACTTCCCTTGATACGAGCTATAATGCCATGAACCCAAAATCTTGGTGCGAATGCATTATTTTAATAAGTTTTCATTATTATATGGAATAAAATCTCAAAGGACTGATCAGTTTCATTGTCATGAGAAATAGAATACATACTTAAACCATAAATTTCAATTTCAAACAAAAAACAAAAAATATATAATTTATTGAGAACAAAATTATTCCCCTACATTAACCCTGTATATCAATCATAATTCACTTCTGGGAATCATTGGAAAATAAAAACACATAAATAGTTGAGCTTAGACGCTCTGTAAGGACAATCAATATTGTTGAAGTTGTCAAAATTAAGCATAAACTATTAAGGCAAGGTACAAAACTAAAACACATGCTTTTTAAAATGATATCTTAGGCATAATATGGAAAGAATAAATCAAATTATTTCATGTAAACATTCACATAGATATTATACTAGTTGAATAATCACATGTAAAATCAATAACTAATCTTATAATAGGAGAATGCATAATGCTAGATATCTTAACCACAACATCAAGTCCTTGTACCAAGACCATAAAAAATTATCTTTCAAGGCCTTCTTCCAAGACACTAGTTTGTCTCATGAGACCTACCATTGTATAGAGTGGATATAGAAGGAATATCCTATCAATTACTATGTACAATGAATTCCTCATATTAAAATGTGGAAACGTAACACAAACATTCATATATAAAACTAGCATTCAAAAATTTCAAACATTATTTTTAAGGAATAATGGTATAAAAATATCATATCCACAATCAAACATATCAAAAAACCTTTATTACAATATGGAAGATTGTATCATAATAAATCATCCTCAAACCTACATTATATTCAACAAAGGATGTTGACATAGATGAAATTAATTAATTAATACTTTTTATGGGAAATATTAGGCTTTACTTTAAATCATTTTTATGATGTGAAATTTTAAAATAAAACATTTATTTTAAGAATAACCTTGTAATATTGTAATGAATACATCAAGATGGTAATGAGATATACTGGTGTAAAATATACTCTTTCGTCGTATAAGTTAAAAAAATATCCCTTCTTTAATTTTTTATAAAATGTCATAAAGTACCTCGTTTGGAAAATGATAGAAAGATTCCCTAAAAACATTTTATAAAAAGTAAGACATGGGTAAAGATGAAAATAAATATCCATAAGATAATAGGAAATAATTTTATGAATTTTTTTAGAAACATGGACTTGGATGATAATGATGTCCTTGTAGATACATATGCATCAACAAACTTGAAAAATAATGAGATTGTAAAATTAACCCTTAACTTAAGTATAATATTCTACATACGTGTAAGAAAATCCTATATGATTTTAATAATAAATTATTATCTAATATAAAAATCAAAATCAAAATCATGATATCATATATGATTATTTTATGACTTTATATTACCCGTTTATTAAAAATTTCATGTTAATTCAACATTTCGGATAATAACCACTTTGTTTCTCGTACCTGTTTTGACATGTTATTCTTGATCATATTACTGAGATCATGATTTAATTGCTTCTATAATTTATAATATGATTTATATATCACAAATATTAATAATATAATAATGTATAATAGATTGATATATGAAAAGGAATACACCGTTCATGGAGACGGTAGGCCATACTTACACATGAACGTTGTTTCAATTTTTTAATCGTATTGAATGGATTTAAGTGAATTAAATATATATTTATATATCTATATACTATTCCAGTAGCCTTATTATGTCATATATTTCATTATTAATCATAATATATATATTTTTATAATCATTTTTGGATGGTGAATGTGGAAGATGAATCTCATTTGTCAGGGAGACGGTAAGCCGTTCGTATGCACGAGCGAGGATGTTATTTATTTAATGGTTAAATGGCATGTAATTTGATGGAATGTGAATTTTATAGAAATAATATCATGTTATATCTTTAATTTATGTCATTTAAATTTACCATTTTACCCTTTGAAATAATGTTTAGATGAATAACAACTTACACCATGGAGTGGAGACGGTAAGTTATACGCACACACACATAGTGATATTATTTTTTATAGGATGGGTAAAAGGAGGAATATGGTTGTTCTATAATAATAACAACATCTCATAATATATTATATTCTGTATTTATTATTTTATTATGGTAACAACTTAAAAATAGGAAGTAAAATATGAAAAGAACTTTGAAAGAATGGATAAAATGATTATCTCTTTGTCAGGTGTCTCCATTTGATTTGAAACAAATGAATCTGTAAGTTGGTTTTTTCCACATGGTGGCCTCTAGAATGAAGTGACGTAAGTTTTGAGGTGGGTTTGGTAGGGTTTATCCAATCCAAATGCCTTTGGAGGTGTGAAAAAATGGTAAGTATAAGTCTTCTCATATAGGAGAGGTGAGGGACACTTTAGGAATGTTTTGAAATATTAATTTATTCTAAATTTATTTTCAGATTATAATGTATGAAAAGTGATTTATTTATAGGATATTATTTGTATGGGTATAACTATTTTAAACCAATAGGATTTAGACTTGTTTAGGTCATGAATTATCCTCATTATTGGGCTTTAACCCTTAGTTAAATAAGTTAACTCTTACCTTTTCTTCTAGTATTTGTATACTATATGGTTAATATAGTTACAATAAAATGAAAATAAAACCCCAAGTGGATAATTAATTACATTTTAGACACTATCTAAGTTTTTTGGTCAAATCCGATGCTTTTATGACTATTATATCATTTAATGAAATAGACTTTGATTTAAAAATTCATTTATATAATTTTTAAAACTATTTCTTAATTGATTTTATTTGAAGTCATGAAACATTATTCCTTCTAAAAAAAGAATTAACTTATCCCTAACATGTCAAGGTTATCCAAAAAATTCATATATGGAATTCAAAATATCAAATTACATTTATTTTAATAATTATAATATCATTTATTTCAAAAAAAATTAATATAGTAATCTCTGCATCATCATTTTGTCATAAATAAAATTTTCCATTCAATTTCTAGAAAGTATAAACAAAAAACCATGATGTAGGAAATATTTTTTGTTTCTTGTTAATATTTACAGTTGAAGAGATAATTGATATAAAAAAATTAAAATTGTTTTATGTAAGAGTTATATGTTTATGTTATATTTCCCTTTTCTTTAATCTAAAGATTATAAAAGGTCATGATTACTCTCAAGGGGATCCGTGGGGTCGTAACATAGAGAAATAGATTATAATGGTATTCCATATATCATCCAATAGGATTATATCATGTGTTAGGTTAGTTTTATATTATCATAATATTATTTTGACCCTTATTTACAAGATTTACCATTCAATCATGGTAAATAAAAATAATTATTGAAGGTACTATACATAATGTCCATAAATAAATGGTAACTATTTATATAATTTGTACTCTTTTATTCCAAATATGGAATTCTTTTACAAAATTAAAAATATATAATTCGCAGAAATTAATTTAAAATTATTTCTATTTTTCAGAACCAGATAGTGGGTATTTAAGAAGTAAAAAAGATTAAATGATTGTCATGTATTTATGTCTAATTTCAATGTAAAATTTCATCCAATGGTTATAATTGGATTAAATTAAAATAATCCATTTATAATTTAAATCCAATTACAAGGAAAATCAAACTATATATATATAAATTATTTGAAAAGGCAGTTTTGAATTGAATTGTAGTGTTTCCCACTATTCATTAAAATATGGATTTTATCAGAAAAAATATGAAACATTTATTCACAGTAAAACTTTTTTGTACCAATTATAAGGATAATTTTATTTTATAAAATTTAATTTTTAAAAAAGTTTCAAATACAGGATTTAAAAAGGGTTTTTCATGAATATGAGGTATAACTACATTTTTTTAAAATACTATTTTTATAGAAAAAATTGAATTTTTTCTTATATTATGACTAAGAAAAGTAGATGATGAATTAAATAATATTCAAACTGTGGTTAGTAAAAATATTACCTCCTTTTAAATGTCTATTTTGATAGTTCATGGTGAACTTGAACTTGGTGTTTTGTGTAGTGCAGGGTAAGAAGGTGTTGTGTGTAGCGCCAGCTTATCTTGGTGTAGCGTACAATAAAAGTTGTTGAATTTATTTATAAACAAACATATCATATAATCTTATGGTGTTAGAAAATGAAACATTAATCATCCTGGTTAAATAGTTATTCATGATAAATATATCAAATTGGAGGCATATATGCCACATAAAAGGGAATAGGTGCATACTAAAAAAAATATCTAAATTGAAAGGATATTGAGGAAAAATTCCTTTCCTCACCTTTGGATTTATTTGCATGTGTTCTAAAATATTTTACAATGGTTACAAGAATGATATTAACTTATAACATAACCAAATTCAAAATTATAATATCATATATGATCACCTTATATCATATTGTCACCCAATTGTTAATAATATTTCATTATTTTACCTGTTTCGGGTGATAACTACTTTATTTTTCATGCATGTTTTCCATTTACATTCTAGTTCTTATGAATATGATATTTTACCATCATATCCAAAATTATATTTGTCACGACCCGAACAATGGGGCCTAGACCTGACAATCCCATGCCTGCCTTCCATAGGCAAGGGGTTGGTGACTAGAACCTGAAGGGCTTCCCAACCTGGGAAGGCATTGCCTCAGTGATCTGTACACACTCAAAAATGGAACCTGAAGTAAACAACCAACCAAATTAAGGTATAACCACAAGCGTAAAGTACAACCACAAGTAAAATTGAAAACTAAAAATAGTAGAACGTAATTCAATCCCAAGAAACATAAAAAAATGTACACAGCTGTCGCATCTTCCCTGGAGCTCTACCTAGAGGTTTGTAGTAATAAATCTTAAGTCAAAGAAGAGGATCTCTACTGCTCTCGTCGCACCAAGCTCCACCAACTCTTATTTCTCCAATGTCTAAATCGAAGTGTCAGTGGTCTGCACCAGAGACACACATGTTGGTGGAGCCCCTACAGGTGTGAGTACAACAACTCAGTAGGCGACCCCGAGACCACTGAAGGTCTTGCAGTAGTCTACAAAGGAAAACACCATGAGGAATAACACTAAGATAATATCACAAGAATGATCTAAATTATGAAGACAAAAATAAAAAGAGACAACTCACTCTAATGGTATAACATCAAGGTTAATGAGATAGGGAAAACTGGTCATAAAGCTAGATTATCCTATCCGTAGTAACTCTACTAATGACCTGTCTAGGTCAATGTATGTTGACCTGTATTGGTTGCTAGATGCCGACCCGTTTTGGTCACTGGTTGTTACCCATATTGATTGCTAGATGTTGAACCGTACTAGTCACTGGTGCTGACCCATAGTGGTCACCGGTGCTGACCAGTAATGGTTGCCGGTGCTGACATGTATTGGTTGTTGATTCCGAGTTAGGTATGATTAGTTGTACAACTAGATCATACCACTCTGAGTTTCTGATGTTGATCCGCATTGGTCTCTCTTCTTCCCCAGGTCCTAGCCAGCAATTGGATTCCCGCATGAAGAACGCCTGATTATTGGAAGATTCTGCCTCTCAATCCATTAGTCTTTTTTCAATGGGTAAGAAGTCCAGAAAAAAAACATACTCAAGGGACTTCCCCATCATAGGGGTCCCAAGGTGACAGACGACGTGTTGATCAGACACACGAACTGTGAGATATGTTAACTTTGGTAAAAAGGGCCTAGTTGGATTGAAGTCTAATCCAACTTAGTTCACATTTCAAACTCTGTCAAAGACATCTTAGAGTGTCTCCAATGTACAACCTCATCACAAGGGTCATTATGCGATAGACTGCGTGTTGATCGGATACCCGGTCTGTTAGTTACACCCCTTTCCGTGAAACTGGGGTGATTGCACCCTGGTCTATCCCAGCTCAGTCTGGACCACTGGAATATACCACGGCGATATCTTACCAAAAGGGGTCCCAATTCCATTGATGAAATGTCAAATGGACACTCGGTTTGTTAGTTATGGGTGTTTCCTTATTCCTTCGTCTATTTGGTCTGCGTCCGGTCTGACATAGTCAGGCTGACCCAACGCAATGAGTCCCAGGGTCTACTTGACCCCCCGAGTCCGGCCCTTTATGGGTATGCCCAGTTCACTGGGTCTGGCCCTTTAGTGTCGGCCAAGATATTTTGTAGGCCCAGGCCATGGTTAGCCCGACCCTCCAGGCAGGGTTCGGCCTGCCCGCACTGGCCCACTGGGCTGCGTGTCTGGTCTGGTCCACTGGAAGGGTCCATCATAGTTCGCCGGATGACAGACGACTCTTCCAATCTAGCCTTATGGATGTCAGACTATTTTTTCTGGTGTGATGCGGCACGAAGCGAGGTCTGCGACACCCCTTCTTCCACCGACGGTGCCTACGGGGGTCGGCCATCTCTAGCGTGGCTAGTTCGGGCCGGCCGCCGCTGGCTACCATATTGTGAAATGGCACGCCACCTTCCACTGACCGTGGTCAGTTGCGGTGGGTCTCCATTAGTCACTACCAACTACCACTAGCATGGCACACCGGTAGTAGCTTACGTGTGCCACTAGAAAGCCACCATCATTTCATGACCCTCAAATGTCTTGCCACCGTTTTCATTCTTCTACCACGAAGAACACATCAAGGAAAAGGTATTCAAAGGGTCTAGGCCTTTTGGTTTTGGATCACGCCCTCCACATTAGAGTTTTAAACAAGAAGCAAATTAATAATAACAAAAGGAAAAATAATCCCTGAGTTTATGTTCCCGCAACAACCACAGGCATGATTAGATGAGACTTGAATCTACCCATAAGTCAGTTGGTCCTTTTTTGTTATATTTTTCAAGAATGGGATGAGAGGGAATTGTAAAAAACAAAACCCCCCCTACCATTTATGATGTTCGTTGCCTCACGTTCATCCTCGAGGGTTTACAGTGCCGACGACGCATCCCGGTTCTGACAATCGAAAGGCATTCGTCATCGTTCAACGTTCTTTGCTGGGGTGGAAGTGCATCCTAGCATAACCCAAGAATCCCCCAAATCCTTCCCCTTATTCTTCATGACATGTCGAACTATTTATAGAACCAATATGCAGGGTTTCCATAATGTCGTGACGTCACATCGTTACACTATTTCATTTATGAAATTGTGTTGCTGGTTTTCACCATTAAATTCATTGTTACATTGCGGAATTCAAGTCATCCCTATGTTTCTTTAAAGTGACCCATCACAGTGTTGTTGCTGCCCAAGAGCGTCTTCATCCACGACGCAATAGTGGGAAATGAAAAAAATAATTCTTTAAAATTATTTTATTATTTTTCTCAGAAAGTCCAAAAATTGACTTTTCATTCGGCCCTCATCGGCTGATGTTAAGTCATTTATAGGATAATCTCAGTGTCCCAGATTCAATGGTGCCCTCAGATTTTTAATACGAGCGCCTGTTCAAAAGATAGAAAATTACACCTGTGCTTTTACTAAACGTACCTGATCAAATGTTCAAAAATCCATTCCTAGAACATCGGGCCACAGAATCACGCGCTGTCAATTTTCACATACAATTAAAAATAAAAAATAATGTAATAAAAATTACATGGAATTTTTGGGTTTTACATCCTCCCCAACTCAGTGTTTTACGCCTCTGAAAGCCAAACAAGGCTATGCATACAAAGAGGGGTATTGAGCTTCAATATGAGCTTATAACTCCCATTTTCTATAATTTAGATTTCCATTTTTCCATAGAACACACACCATAGGTATCAACCGCCCACGAAGGATCCGATCATTTCGATCCTCTATCTCCATCGAGCACTCTGCAAAATTCTCCTCGTCATCAATATCCAGCTTGCCATCTTTGAAGACGTGAGATGGGTCATGCACGTACCTTATCACCTGGGATACGCAGAAGACTTCATGCATCCTATCCAATTGCGGATGTGGTTCCAAGTGGTACACCACCTTGATAATCCTCCGAAGAACCATGAATGGTCTGATAATCCTCAATGAGAGATTTCCTCCTCCACCAAACCTCATTAGTCCTCGTCAAAGGGAGACTCTAAATAATGCATTGTCCCCCTCCTAGAACTATAGCCATCTTTCTCTCCTATCAGCATAAGACTTCTGTCAGCACTATATAGTCTATATACACTCTCGGATAACCTGCACCATCTCAGTGGTATCATGTACCATCTCTGGGCCCACGAGTTCTAGCTCTCCAGGATCCGTCCAACACAAGGGTGGTATTCATTTTCATCCGTAAAATTCCTCAAAAGGGTCTATACCAATGTTGGAGTTACATCTGTTTTCGTACGTGAACTCCTCCAAGTGTAGGTGGTCCTCCTAACAGTGACAAGAAACTAGGACACATGCACGAAGCATGTCCTCCATGGTTTGGATGTTCTGCTCAATCTGATTATTTGTCTGCGAGTGAAATGCAATGCTCAAGAGAACCAAAATCCTTCTGAAATCCTGTCCAAATCTAGCATTTGATGAATGTTTCATAGTATGAGACTATCCTCTAAGGCACCCCGTTAAGTATAATGATATTCGGAATGTAGAGACATCCCAACCTCTCTACCAAACACTTTTCTCAAATAGCAAGAAAATGGGTTGACTTTGTGAGTCGGTCAATGATCACCCAAATGGTATCAGGCCCTCTGGATGTATGTGGTTACCCCATCATGTAGTTCATCGATATCCCTTCCCCCTTCTACTCGGGTATCATGAGGGGTTGGGTCAAGGATATTGATACCTGATGCTCGACCTTCACTTGATGGAAAGTGAGGCATCTAAAAACATACTCTTCTAAATATTTCATCATCCCTGTCCACCAGTACTAATGTCGGATGTCCTGATACATCATTATAACCCCTAGATGTAATTCCAAGTGTGATTTATGGATCTACATCAACACCTCCTCTTGAAGTGTCACTGGTACAACTGTATGTCCTATGAAAAGTATAGGGTTCTCCCCACCTTTAAAATATCTGTCAGGTGCAAGGAATGAGGATATCTGAGCATGTATTGTATCGCAGCTGCTGTCTTCGAGTTGCGCCTCCCTAACTCACTAAAGGAGTGGACAGAAAACTACCATCGACTAGAGTTAGGCTGTCTCATCTCAATCCATGTAGGATATAGGAATTGAGGCTAACTACTCTAAATCCTCATTCAGTAGGTGCGAACTCAATCTCTAGCTAAGTGCATCTTCCACTATGTTCCCCTTCCCAGAAGTATAGACCATCTAAAATTCAATGTCCTGGAGGAACATTGGAAAACATCACTATCATAGATTCATTTATATCTGTGTGATGATCTATCTGATACTCTTGTAGTCTGAGTAAACAATGAACCAATCTCCCATTAAGCAGTGTCACCACATCTTCAGTGTGAAGACTACTGCTACTAACTCCAAGTCGTGAGTCGCAAAATTTTTCTCAGGAGGCTTCATCTGTTGTGAGACATAAGAAATCACTACACTATCCTATATCCGGATGCAACCGAGTCTGGTCCATAATGCATCACAGTAAACCTCGTGGTCAGTGCCCTCCTCCAGCAACCTTAGGATGGGATCACTTGTCAATCTCTTTCTTAGCTATTGAAAGCTATACTAGAATCTATCTGACTAGTTGAACTATTTTCCTTCATTTTCAAGGAAGTCATAGGTGCTTTTTCTCTAGAGAATTTGTGTACGAACCTCCAATAGTATCCTTCTAATCCATGAAATCTCTTTACCTCTGTAACACTCACGGGAGGCTCCAAAAAATGTACATCCTCTATCATCGCTGGATCCACTACAACTCCATTCTCTAAGATGAAGTGTTATAAGATGTTGACTGTTCATATATAGAACTCACACTTTAAGTGCTTCCCATATAACTGGTGCTCCTGAACTGTGTCCAGAACTACCCTCAAGTGTATAGCCTGCTCTTCCTCAGACACTCATTACACCAAGATGTCATCGATGAAGACCACCACAAAGTGATCGAGGTGTGGCTGAAATATCCTATTCATGAGCCCCATGAATACTTTTGGAGTGTTGGTCACTCCGAAAGGTATCACCACAAAATAATAAAGGTCATCCCGACATCTGAAGGTTGTCTTCGGTATGTCTTCATCCCGTATCCTGAGAAGATGATAGCATGATCTGAGGTCTATATTCGAGAACCAATTTTCTCCTTTAAAATGATCAAAAAATTCATAAATACTTAGTAAAGGGTATTTTTTCTTCATGGTCACCTATTTTAGGCACCGGATGTCCACACATAGCCTGAAACTACCATCTGCCTTCTTATAAAACAACACTGGGGATGCCCATGGAGAAAAATTAGGCCATACGAATTCCTTCCCATGTAATTCCTCCAACTGTACCCTCAACTCTTAGAGATCCGTAGGGGCCATCTGATATGCGGGTGTAGATATCAGTGTTTTTCATGGGTACAAGTCAATACAGAAGTCTACCTCTCTACGAAGAGGTGGTACCAGTACATCTTCTGGAAAGATGTCCTCATTCTTGTCCACCACTACTGTAAATTGTGGACTCGGCTCATCCACTGTGTCGATGGTCATGCAAGCCAGTTGATATGTAATCAGTTGCACCATCCTGAGTGGCAGTCCATCTCGTGTTTCTCTATTATCCTTCTCACCGAAAATTGAAAACTGGCCTCCATATATATTTTTACATCGCACTGTACATGTGAAGCTGTCAACCTGTGTGTGAACAGCTGTTAGCTAGTCCCTGCCTAGAATGACGTCGTAGGGTATCAATGTTGTTACTAGAAGATCCCATCTGAAACTATTTCCTCCTAGAGTAAGATCACAATGTAAGAAATAGTGTGTGACTATTGAATCTCCTCTCGTAGAAGTATCACAACATAAAGGTCAAACTAAAAGTTCAGCTGGAATCTCAGTGTCCTGAATTAAGTCAGGTCATGAAAAGAATGGTAGAACCCGTGTTGATAAGTAATGATGCTAAATTAGAGAAGATATAGATCGTTCCTTGTATCATCTTAGGGACATCAGGATCGTGATACACTAGTGCATGTAGCTAGGCATGTCCACATCCACTCGCTCCTTGAGCTCATGGTGGACCGTAAGGGGGCAGTGGTGGTAGTTCCTGGTCACCCCAACCACCTCCCACTGCATGTCCTGCTCCCCATCCTCGAACGCTATGTGGATGATTCTCATGTTCTTGTCATGGCCGCTTCCTCGGTGGCCCCTCCACCGTCTACCGATCATCCACATGGGGAGTCAGATAGTCACAAGCTTTGTGACCCTGTACCCCACAAGAAAAACAGATCATGCCTCGCTGGTGGCTCCCTCGGCCTCTTGAGCCTCTCACCTCTGACCATGCATCCCCGATTCGCCCTCTAGAATATCTATCTTGTGTTGAAATATGTGTCGTCTGTCTACTGCCATCTACAGATGACTCTGCTACCTGTCATCAGATAGGGTCTCTCAGTATTGGTTCTTTCTCGGCATGGAAGCTCTCAAGTAGAAAATCTCTCTCTAGCACCCCAACCTACATTGGGATGCTGAGAGAAACAATCACTGCTCTGATCTATTGTTGGAGCCCCTGCTCAATGGTCTGGGCCATGAAATAAGTGTCCCATACCATGTCAGTGGAGTATCAGGGGAGGTCAACAAATCATGTAGAATTCCAAGCCAGAATCTTGCTTCCCTACTGTCAATGTAGTAGCTCCTAGAAACGCACAGAGTGTAGTGTCACAGGCATGAACTCCCCCCCCCCCAAAAAGGCTCTCAAATTCCTACCATGTGAGATTCGTTTCCTCATGCACCTAGAGCGTTGAGCTCCACCATCGTCCTGTCGAGCCATAAAGAAGGCTAGAGGCCAAGATCACCATCTGCTCAGCGGGTGTCTCTACTAAGTGATAGACCTGCAAAACTACCTCATGCCAGTCCTCAATTTCCTAGGGGTCCGTCTCACCTCAAAACCTTGGGGGCCTCTGTCTCTATAACTCTTGCAATGTTCTCAACCGGCATGCAAGATCCACTAGTAGAATCTACTACTCAATGGCTGGTGGTGGTGCTGGTACACCACCCTAAGGCGCCATCACTGTGAGTGGTCCCTATATTAGTACCTCATCTCTCGGTGGGCCATTGTCACTATCTCAAACCAGAATCATGGCCGGCTGTCTTCGTGGAGGTGTCCTGTAAGAAACATATACACCAAGATCAATTAGTTATACCTGGTGAGATGATTCAATGAAAGATCAATAAAACTTTTCAAAACACTAGTAATCATTTTTTTTTCATGTACTGAGTCCGAATAGAGAATTCATGGTCTTGGTGTATAGATATGTCGATTGTCACAGCAACATTGGACTTCATGTACTAAAAAATGAACTAAAGACACATTACACCATTGCCTCATTAATAGTAGAATCTATGTTCTTCTAGTACAACCGACCACCCTTTGATACCACTTTGTCATGAACCATCCCAGAGGGCCCATATGTGACTACCCAAATCCCACCTTCCATAGGATAGGGGTTGGTGACTAGCACCTAAAGGCATTTCCCAAATAGGAAAGGAATTTCCTTTGAGATCTGTACACACTCAAAAAGGGAAAATGAAGTAAACAACCAAAAAACCAAGGTATAACCACAGGCATAAAGTACAACCATAAGTACAACTATAAAATGAAAAGGTGGGCCATAATTCAAGCCCAATAACAGAATAAAAAAGTAAATAGTTGTCACATCAACCCTAGAGTTCTACCTAGAGGGTAGTAGCTGTATGTATGATATCGAAGAAGAGGATCTCAACTTCTCCCATCGCACCAAGCTCCACCATGTCTCGAACCCCCAAACTCTGCCTCGGAGAATCAGTAGTTTGAAGAAGACACACACATGCGGGAGGATCCCGTATAGGGGTTAGTATAACAACTCACTAGGGGACCCCAAGACCCAAAATGTCTCCCAGTAATACACAAAAGAAAACATCACAAGGAATACCACAATGATAATATCACATGCACTATCTAAATCATGAAGCACAAACGAAAAAGGAAAGATCACTCTAACAATATAACTTCAAGGTTACTGGGAGAGGGGTGAATATTCATAAAGCCAGATCAATCTATACATAGTTACTATACTGCTGATCCATATAGGGCACTGTATAATGAGATTTATTGGTCCCTAGATGTTGAACCATATTGATCACTGGTACCGACCCTTATTGGTCGATCGATGCTGACCCGTATTGGTCGCTGGTGCTGACCCATATTGGTCGTTGTTGCTGAACCATATTGTTCGTTGGTTCTGACTCGTCTTGGTTGTTAATGAAGAGGTAGGGATGATTAGTTGTATAGCTAGATCATCCCACAATGGATTTTTTGATGCTGACCCTCATTGGTATGTCTTCTTCCTCATTTCATAACAAGACACTAGATTCCCTGTATAAAGCACACATGCTATCTAGAAGGCTCTTATCCTTAATACATAGGTCCCTTTTTAACTAGAATGATGTCCCACAAAAATTATACCCATGGGGCCACCCTGTCATAGGGGTGCCAACGTGATAGATGGCGCATCAGTTGGATGCCCAGTCTATGAGATATGGGCAATTTTGTAAAAAGGACCCAGTTGGATTCAACTCCGATCCATCCCAGGTCACATTTGAAACTCCACTAAAACTAAGTTATTGTGTCTCCAATGGGTTGCCATGTCAAAAGGGTCTACATTACACAGATGGCGCGTGGATCAGACGCTCGGTCTGTTAGTTACACCCTTTTCCATGAAATGGGATTGATCACACCTCGGTCTAGCCCAGCTCAGTTGGGCCTGGAGGAATATGCCAAGGAGAAATTTTCCCCAAAGGGGTCCCAACTCCACTGATGGAGTGTCAAACAGAAACCCGGTTCATCAGTTACATGAATTTCTTTATTTGGGGGCATGTTGGTTTGGCCCCAGTCCGACATGGCCCGGTCTACCCGACGCAAAGGGTCTTCAGGTCTACCTGACCCTGCCCGGGCCCAACCCATTTAGGGTCCGCCTGGTTTACTGGGTCCAGACCATCATGGTCAGCCCGACTGGTTCACTGGCCCAGACCGTAGTTGGCCCAGCCTGCCGGGCGGGGGTCGGCCCACCTGTGTTGGCCCGTTGGGCCGCGGGTCTGGCCCGTTTGGCCAGTCCGTATTCGGCCTAGTCCGCCTAAAGGCAGACCACTCTTCCTAGTTTTCCCCGAATGAGAGGCTGTTTCATCCGGTGTGGCGCGGCACAACGTGGGTTCTGTGCCGCCCCCTCTTTCTACAGCCCACTGGTCACGGCTGCTACTGCAGGCGGTACCTTCAAGCGCTGCCATCTCCCGCACAGCCGGCTTGGGCCGGCCACCTCTGGCAACCACGGCGTGAAACAGTGCGCCAACGTTTGTTTCCACAGGACACAAAAATTCCACAATCGTTTCGCAGCCCACACATGTCTTTTCTCCATGTTGGTTGTTCATCAAAAAATAATTCAACAATGACATGTTTATCGGAGGGTTCGGGCCTTATTGGTTTCAGCCCACGCACTCCGTGATTGAATTTTAAATATGAGGAAAAATTAACAACAATAATAGGAAGAATAATCCCCATGTTTAAGATCCCTAAACAACCACCCTCATGTTTAGAGGAGACATAGATCCACTTGTTAGTCATTTGGTATGCTTTTGTTATCTTTTTCATGAACGGGATGATAGGGAACATAAAATCACATAACCCCCTAACTTTTATGATGTTCATTTCTGCACATTCGTCCTTGATGTTTTACAGTGTCGAAGATGCTTCCTGGTCATAACCATCAAAAGGAATTCTTCATCATTCGTCTTTCTTCGCTGGGGTGGAAGTGCGTCAGAGCATCATCCGAGAATCCACAAAATCAATCCCCTTATTCTTACTAACACGTTGAACTATTTATATAACCACACTATAGTGTTTCCATAATAATGTGACCTCACATCGTTACTCTATTTCATTTAAGAAACAACTTCTCTGTTTTGCACCATTAAATTCAATGTAACGTTGCGGAATACGGGTCATCCATGTGATTCATTGAAGTGCCTAATCGCTGCATCGTTGATGCCCCATAGTTTCGTCGTCCACCATGTAGCAGAGAGAAAAGAATAAATAATTATTTTAAATTATTTTTTTATTTTTCTCGAAAGGTCCAAAAATTAACTTTTCCATTCGACCCTCACCGGTCAAGGTTAATTCGCTTCCAAGCGAATCCCTACATTTTGAATTCAATTGTTCCATAAGATTTTTAATCCGAGAACCGGTTCAGAATAGAGAAAATGACGCTTGTGCGCTTACTGAACATACCCAAAAAAAGTTCAAAAATTCATTCTGGTCACACCTAGCCTCACAATCACGCACAGTAAATTTTTGAAGACTCTTAAAACTCCCAAATAATTTAAAAAAAAATACATGGAATTTTTGGGTCATTACAATATTAATGTTATATATATCACATTAATTAATTTTATGCATTTTTATAATTATTTTTTAATTTTGGGCATTGAAAATGAATTTCCTCACATTGTGGAGATTGTGGGTCGTACATACACACAAGTGCTGTTAATATTCCATTAATTTGTGAAGTGGTTGATATATTTATTTTCTAGGATTAATATGATATAATATGTATCTTACATATTCATCATTTCTATTTGATGGACTATCCATTTATGTGACGTCTCGAAACTAGATACCACTTACAAGTGACCTGAGATGGTGGGCCACATGGCCTTGAATGTATCTCCCCAAATGCCATAGGTTTATGACTAGCATAGAGGGCCTAGGATGTGTCCATGGGAAGGCTATTCCCTTATTAGAAGAGTGTAGAATAATGGGAGGACAAAAAAAGTAGTAAATATCAGAAGAAATATAAATAAATAGAGGATGAAAACTAACACAATAGTTAAATGAGAATAATCATAATTGTATCAACTTGTGCAATAATGATCTATTGTCCTATTACTAGAAAATAGTAGAACATGGATACAAGACAATAGACATAACATGTTCCATAGTATAAAAGAACAAAAAATGTCTACTCCAAGAATCCGGAGGTCCAACTCTATCATTAGATATCAATCTCCATCTTAAACAGTAAGAAATCAATCATATGATTTCATATGCTTCTATTTATCATTACCTTCATCCATGTAATCTACTTTGAGTACCAAATGGAGCCCAAAGAGAGTGTGAGATAAATTTTAGTGGGCCACCACCAATGGTGTTTATAGCATACAAACCATGTAATGAAATATATCATTTTGTAGCCATATATATATATATATAAAGTAAAGCAAGAAGAAAAATATAACTAAATACACATGTATCTGCTTCAACCCTCGACTGGTGTCTAAAAATGTAACCAGTTCATTAATTATGTGATTATGAGTTAATGTTAATAGCTCACATGAGGCATATCCAGCACTAACATCACCTTGTGATATTATAATTAGTGAAGGTCCCAAGATATAACAAGTTAAGATGAAAATGATATCCATTGAGGGAGTTATAGGGTAATAACCAAGTTAATGTACATCTCATATAACACTAACATTATAGTATCTGAGTCTCTGTAAGGGGTAAGAGTGTAATTCAAGGAGCGTAATCCACAGTATTTGACAATAAGGTGCCTACCTAGTCTAAGGTGATCAACCAAGGTAAAATGGGTCTAAGCAAGGACAAGGCCCTATGGGCATTCACTATGGAAACTAAAAGTCAATGATGGATCCAAGGAGTGTATCTGAGGTATCATGTATTAATGTAAATGACCATACGATATTATATCCAGAATATAATTAATAGACAAAACTATAGTCTCGGTGGGTGTTATCCAATGAAAACTACTTCCTTTAATTAGAATGGGGTTCCCGAGACCTAAGGTATTCTCCTCTTAGAATACAAGGTGCGATTGATCTAGTATATTCATATTTGATATTTTAATCATGTAATCATTCATTATGTTCAATCCATTTCTTCCATTAGTGTGTACATGCCAAGTAGCATTGAAACAATTTAATCATTTATTAACTAAAAATAAGGAATATTCAATTATTGAGGTTCGATATGGTACCTTACATCAATATGGATATGGTTCCTATAGACATGTAACCCTTACTCAATATCATTTGTTAGGGCTAAGATATATACAATGTATACTTTCTATTTCTCATTTCACATTTAATAATCATTTTGGATCACTACCCTTTGGTGGGGAAGTGATTACCATACAATGTATATGAAATTATAGAATTCTTATTAATAAAAATCCATTTTTTATAATAACTCTCATCTTTAGGAAGGCCAAGCAAGGGAACACCCAAAAAATCGCTCAATGTTCCAAAACACTAAAACCCAGTGACTACATAACCATTTGCATGGGATGGATTGAGTAGTGGGTGTGACCACTAACAAAAAATAACATATTTCTTAAGATAATAACCATAAAATTCAAACAAGTATAATCATGGAATGTAAATTTAAGAAAAAGTTCTCGATGAAATCAGTGGGCCCCACACGGTTATTTCAAAATCAACAAACTTTAGGGATGAGAAATAGACCACCCACCTAAGGTTTGTACAATCCTTCTCCTCTGGAATTTTTGCTCGATTTTCCTCAGATCATAGTAGATCTATCAAAAGGTTAAAATGCTAACATGATGATATCTTGGTCGAGAGATAGAGAGAAGAATAACATATAAAATGACTCTAGTATTTTTCATTGTGCATAAAACGTTATGAATAGAAGCCTGATCAATTTCCAGATGAATGATATATCTTAATCCCTATCTTTTCCCATCAAAAAGATCTAAATTGAGAGGAAAAGTGCTTAATCCTACTGGTTCTCAAATTTGGGATGAAGATGGGGCTAAATAGATCATTAAATTTTTTTATAAAAATTTATGCAAAATTTTATCTTTCATGTTGTTCTACACAGTTTTTCAAACTGTGGAAGATGGTTATGTGAGAAGTAACATCCTCCTCACAGTTTGATAAAACTGTGTGCACGCCATGCATAAGTATCTAGGAAAAGGGGGTGCATACGGTTAGGCCACCCAACCATGCACCAACTGTGCAAGGTGGCCATTTCTGAAAAAACACAATCTCCATTGTTTTACAAATCATGTGGAATTCCTACATGGTTTACTCTAAACTATGGGCCAAGCCTTTCATTTTCCAAAAAAATGGGTTTCGGGCTCCGGACAATCCCCAGACACCTTCAGAACATTTACCAACTCCTATGAATCCTAATTAGGTCCAATGTAATGATTTCGACAAAAAATTAAAGTATTCATACCTATGTGAAAAACTAGGTTCTTACAGTCTCCCCCCCCCCCTAAAAGAACGCTACCATATGTTCTCCTTCCAAAGGTTAGGAAACACTATATGAGAAAAAATATGAATACTAATCATGAATGTTAGATTCTATCTCCCAAGTCTTCTCTTATACTCAGATGTGCTGCCATAACACTCGTATTAGAGAAACACACCAGCCTCAGAGATCCTTTATGCTCTAGTTAATGATACACACTGGATACTCTTCAAAGGTAGAATCAGCATCTGACTCAACATCCTCAGGATCAAAAGACTGTGATGGGTTGTTATGATATTTGAGAAGCTGTGAGACCTGAAAGTTGTTGTGCTTGGAAAGGTACCTCTGAGGTAGTAGTAACCAATAGGCTACCAGCCCAAATCTTTTTATGATTTTGAATGACCATATGTAAAGGGGCCACAAAATTCCCTTATTCTATTACCATTAATTCCCTAGCATATGCTCTACTCAAAGATAAACATGATCCCCAACCTCGAGCTCTATAGGTATTTGATGATGATCAACATAAGATTTTTGTCTAGACTAAGTTGTACTCATATTCTTCCTAATCAGATAAACATACTCTAAAGTCTCAGAAACGTGATGAGGACCTAGTAGGGATACCTCACATACCTCTATCCTTCAAAAGGGTGTATGGAATTCCCTACCATAAAAGTCATCAATAGGAGACATCATAATTTTGGTTTGAAAATTTTTATTATAGGTGATCTCTAAGAGAGGGATATTCTTTTACCAAGAATCGCAAAAATCAAGGATACATTCTCAGATCATATCATCTAGAACATCTACCATCTATTCTGATTGGCCATCGTTCTGAGGGAGAAAATTTATTATTAGAAGCACCTGAGTTCTCATATCTTTCTTCAAACCTTTCCAGAACTGTGAAGTGAAATGAGACACCAGATCTGAAATGATAGTATGAGGACCCCTTTGTAGTTGTTAGATATCACAGACATACATTATTCCCAAATCATCAACTGAGAAAGTATCCCATATAGGAATGATGTGGGAAGATTTAGTTAGTTGTTCAATGACTACCTAGGTAGCATTACTACCCCTCGGTGACCTAGGTAAGCATAATACAAAAACCATAAATACATATTCCCATTAATATATTGGTAATTAAGGTGCCCATAAGAATCTTGTAGGTATCTAGCACTCTTCCTTCACCTGTTGATATGTGGAACACCTAGTGATAAAGCCTACTATCTGGCATTTCATCCCAGGACACCAGTACTGGCATCACATATCTCAAGGCATCATTTAGATTTCTGGATGAACTGCCCATTGAGAAGAGTGTGAATCTATCATCAACTACTCTCCCATATCTGTGGACATTCTGACACGTCCACATACACATATTATGTCATCTCGGTCCACACACAACTCTAAAGGAGGGTTATCTCCTGATATACTCTCACGGAGAACTAAATCTTTAAGATCTACAAATTACATACTCTTCACCTTCACAATGAGGGAAGAGGTAACTATTAATTCTAAGATGTACGAATTCTTAGGGATATCCTAAAACTCTAGATGTATCTTATAAAAGAGGTATATTAACATCTATTCATCGTTGTATTCCTTTTCGACCTGCGTTTGAGTTTTATGACTCAGTAAATCAGTGACCACATTTACATTTGTACGTGTATAGAGAAGCAAAAAATCAATGTATTATAGATATTCGACCCATATTTATTGTATGAGGTTCAACTAACACTGTGTAAAGACATACTTGAGGCTCTTATGATATGTGTAAACCATAAAGCTCTCACCCAATAGATAATGTCCCCTGTAATGTAGTGCATGAACAACTGCTTCTCGCTCGAGTTCATGCATTGGGTAATTTCTCTCGTGATGCCCAAACTATCGAGATCCATAGGAAATTAATTCGTCTTTCTATATCGATAATACTCCAAAGACAAATTTTGATGCATCATAGAAGAAGATATAACATTTTCCTAGTTCAGGAAGAATCAGAATTAGTGCCTTGACAAGCCTCCCTTTCAGCTCCTGAAAGTATTTCTCACATGCTTCTGACCACAAGAACATAACACCCTTCTTTGTAAGTGTAGTAAGAGGTGAAGAAAGATGTGACAAGTCATGTATAAAATGCATGTAATATCTTGTGAGTCCCATGAAACTCTTCATAACAATCACATTATTGTGCGACTCCGAAAAAAAATATAGTACTGACCCTTTTATGGTCAACAAATACTCCTTATTCTAAGGTAACATTACCAAAGATGTGTAATTTTTGATCCATAAGTGACACATAGAATGATTGGAATAATGGTTTTTCTCTCTCAGTGTACTCTGAAAGATCTCAAGATTTTTGGCATCGTCACTATGAGTGTGATAATACACCAAGACGTCATCCACAATGACTAGAAAAAAGTGTAAAATAGGGGTGGAAAAACCTATTCATCAAATCTATGAAAATGGAAGGCACGTTTGTAAGACTGAATGGTATAACAAGATACTCATATAGACTATAACTATTACATAAAGTTTTATCAGGTATGTATGATGGTCGAACTCGCACCTAATGATAAATTGGTCTCAGGTCAATCGTAGATAAGACATTTGATCCTTAGAGATGGTCAAATAGATTATCCATTCGAGGAAGTGGATATCTGTTCTTGATCGTATTATGGTTTAACCTTTAATAATCCACACATAAAAAAATAGTTCCATATTCCTTCTTAGAAAAAACACGGGTGAACCCCACAAGAATGTACTGGGCCATATAAATCTGTTTTCCCCTAGGTCCTTTATCTTCCACTTGATCTCCTTCTTCTTAGTAGGTGACATTCTATATAGAGGAATGGACATAGAGGATGATCCTGGAAGGGGACCAATTGTAAAATCTACCTATATATTATGAGGTAAGATAGAAAATTCATTAGGAATAGAATCCCTAAAATGATCAACTATTTGAGGTAAATTAGTTTGAAGAAAACCATGATCCTCCATGGAAATATTTTCAATATGAGTGGTCACTCAATCTAGACCATGATGCTTTGGTCCATATTTCACATCCTAGATATACCAATAAACATTGAAAATATAACTTCTACATTCTGGTGATGCAAAAGAGACCTTGTTGAAATATCTACGTACTAATGTGTAATGGTGGTATAGCCAATCCATCCCGAGAATGAAATTGAATCCTTTTATCTCAAGATTAATGATATTCCAGAAGAAAGGGTAACTCCCTACCTCAAGGGGATAGTTCTTAAACAGGCGTACGCCCTCTATCCATATTCCCAATAGTGTATAATGGGTCATTACAGCATAATGACACTCTATATATAGGCCGATATATTCCACAATAGATAAATAAATGAAAGAGTTTGAAGCACATGTATCAAACAAAGAAGTGACAATAGTGGAGGATACATGAATAGTAAATTGTACTGTAGTTGGTTCCATAGCCTGATCCTTGTGTCTCGGTTTTAAAGCATACAACTAGCCTGATCCGTTGCCCTGTGCAATATATGGACTACTATGCTCATGACTGCTCCTTCGGTTCTTCAGGTGATTAGGGTTCAGAATACAATGACCATGAGCTCCTCCTCGGCCAAACCTACCTCTATTATTCCAACTCCCCACTTAACATTGTGAAAAACAAACCGCTTATGAAGGTGGAGCTAATGTTCACCCTTTTCCACACAAAACTGGTTGAATGCTCCTATAAAAATACTCAAGATGACCTATACGACCGCAAGCCCAACACTCCATAGGGTCTCTGTCACATTGGGGCTTCTAATGCCCAGGTCTACCATAATGATGAAACACCAAAAAGCTATCAAACTAGATACTCCGGCTGCCACTTCCCTAACGAGAAACATCGAGGGAACGTTTCCTACCACATGAAGATCTACCATCATAACACAATAATGATCCTTTAAACCCGGTACTCATGTTGTCCCTCAGGTTACGCTCAGGGATAAGGTCCTGATTTACTATTTAGAATAGGAAGGTAGGTGAATGATATTCACATGAGTTTGGATGGTGTACTAGTGCCCATCCTCAAAACATCTAGCATGCGAAATCTCGACACCAGATAGAATAAGTGCAAAACAATTTAAATTAGTAAATCATTCTGAATATTCCATAAAATACAAAGAAACCTTCTCGAGATGCATGAAATCTCTAGCTATGTAAGCTCTCAGTTCCTTAGGAATGATATCATCATAGAAGGCGGTCTGGAAGTCAACCCATAACACTCTTTGATGATGACCGGCCTGGGTAACAACATCCTACCAATGCTTGGCCGAATCTCGAAGCATGTATGTAGCAAGCATGACTCTATGCTCTGAAGGAGATTCTATATTCTCAAATATAGACATCATTTCCTCTAGTGAAGACTCAGTAGCCTAAGTACTGACATACCCTAAAAAAGTAAGAGGATGCTACAGATGGAACTTGGGGGGTAAGATCAGCCATTGTAGGTGCAACCCATAGGGAACCAATAATGGAATGCATCAGATTTTGAAAAATATCATGGACATGAGAATTAGTACATTGATCTGGTACAACAAGTGGTGCCTCATGTGACAGTCCTAGAGGTATGACAGGTGGCCCTAGGACCACTACGTTTAGGGCATGATCGACACCACATTCCTAGAGAATGGAATGAGGCATTCGTGGCAGGATCGATCTATAAATGAAAGAATATTCCTCAAAAAAAGATTATAAGCCTAATATAGAATCACTAGAAGAAGACGAAAGTAAGAAAACTCACTAACCAATGTATACTACCCAAACTACCTAATTAAATATATAGGTATTAGTACGTTCTCAAGAATATTTTTCATGCCATTTTGCAGTTAATTTCTAGGCTCACTCTCAAACCTTTGATTAACATGACAAGGCACGGTAAGGATGTGAAACCAATTCATTTTAGATTTCAGGATTTAATTTATAATGGATATCCAATTCTAATGAATCAGTTCCTGTACACATATCATAAGAAATAAACCCCATTTATATATAGTATAATGGTTCGACTCGGTAAATTCCCTATCCCAACCCATTATGGCCGATACACCTCATGAATTGAGACATGAAATCACTCAATTGCAGCCAAGAGTAATACTCACACAAGAAAACTGCCAGAACATTACTCAATAGTCTCATTCATAACAAGTAATGAAATGCAGGGAAGTGAACATATATGGCCTGATAATATGTATGAAATGTAAATTTTAGGTGCCTGTCATGATGCATGTTGCAATAATCGTGCCCTCATATCATCAGACTAAGGATGAAATCAATCCTCAATTAGAATAATATTCAATAACACCCCACAAAATGTATGTCACCTAATGGTGAAATAATATCAACCATAATAGGTAAAATAAAATAAAATTTATAATTTAGGCCGCATGTTTTTTACCCCTAACATGGGTTCTTGATACCCGAAAACGACTTATAACCAAGTCCCAAATGTTCATATTCATCAATCTATTGTCTAAAAATACAAAATAAACAAATTAAACAACTCTAATACCACATTGTGACATCCCAGAACAAGATGCCACTTAACAGGTTCCCCAAGCCCGAGGGGCCACATTGCCTCAAGAACATCTCCACAAATCTCAGAGGTTGCTGACTATCATCGAGGTCCTAGGGTGTTTTGTGGGAACACTATTCCCTCATTAGCAGAGTGTAGCACAGTGGAAGGATATAAATAGTTGTAAACATAATAAGTAATATAAATAAACTACAGAAAAAACTCATGCAATAGATAAATAAGAACATTCATAACTGTATCAATTGGAGAAATGGTGATGTAATGTCATGTTATTAAAAAACTGGAAACCATGGATACAATATAATAGGAATAATATGTTCCCCAATTTAAATAAAAACAAAGGCTACTCCAAGCATCTTGAGATGCAACTCAGTTATCTTATATAATATATTCATCCTATAGAGGAATAAATCATGTGTTTAAAGTAGTATGCTTCCCATTGTCAATACTTGGAACCATGTAATATACTCACTCCAGGTTCCAAACGGCACCTGGAAAGGGTGTGAGAGAAATATTATTAGTCTACCACAAAAAATTTCTATATCATCTGGCCCGTGTAATGGAATATAGTAGTGAGTAGGCACACACACACACAGATATATAATGTAATGAAATTAGTAAAACATAACTAAATTCCCAAGTACCTACTTTATCCCTCGGCTGGTGTCTACACATGTAACCATTTCATTAAATAAGTAATTACCATTTAATGTTAATAGGTCACATGAGACATATCCTGCACCAACATGACCTTGCGAAAGTCTATGTAGTGAATGTCCCAAGACATAAAAAGGAATATTTAAAATGATATCAGATGACAGAGTTTTAGGGTAATAACCAAGGTAAAATAAGTCACAAGGAACACTAACTCAATAGTAGCTGTGTTTAGATAAGGGTTAATAGTGTACTCTAAGGATCTAAATCCAAGGAATTCCACAATATGGCACATACCAAGTCTGAGCTGATTGAACATGGTAAAATGGGGCTAATCAATGACAGTTTCCCTCTGGAAATGGGGATCACCTCGTTTTTTAAGGTTCAAACACTCCAATAGGTTTCTAACGGGTTTGTTCGTAGAAACAGAAACATGAAATGATTATATATCTATTTGGACCTACATTCCAAGGTAGGTGCTCATTAGTTGTGGACTGATGAGGCTTAAAAAGTTGCATTGGTCGAGAGGATGGGAGGTCGGACTCATCACACCTTTTTTAGGGGAATTATTGTGTGCTCCGAGGCTCTCTTTAAAGATTTATGTTATGTTCGTGAATCCTTATAAATTTACCAAGTATGAAAATGAGCTTTCCTTTAGATATGAAACTCAATGATTGATATGTATGAGATTTAGAGAATCTTATATATGTATTCGAGGCTCTTCATCGATAGAGAATTATTTATATTTGTTAGAGATTCGTAGCCAATGGTATCCTTCAAAACATTATATAGATATCTCTTGGTCATTATGATAACCATAATGGTTTTAAAGCCACTCAACGGGGCACAAAAAGTTTATTTTCATTCAGAAGGACATGGATTATTTCAGAATTGGGATCGTACCCGCAGATGGGCTACCTACGTATCCTTGTTTAGAAAAGGAATCTGAACCCACGTAGTTCGAGTAAAATAAGTATGAGGTTTATACATGGTTAATGGCTGGAAGAATGATGTCATAATTACTTTTACGCTCTAAGATCACGCGAGTCATGCTCTGTGTGAGAAAAAATAGGTATTGGTAAAACCTGAAAATTGTGCCATGAAATATGCAATCATAAGAAATAATGTGGGGCTTATATATGTATGACTACCCAGATAGATGAGTATTGGGATTTAATTTAGGGAAGTAAACTTGGAACAAGGTCCATAAAGGTATATGTGCTTTATTGAGATATGGATACTTAATATAGGACTTAATCCTGAGAAGGATTCCCAAATTAGAGGGGACTTATGATTGGGTTTTATTCCTGAGAAGTAATCCCAGATTGAAAGTAAATTAAGACTGGGGCTTACTCCTAATGAGGATTCCCAAGTTAAGGAGAATTTATGACCCGAGCTTACTCCTGAGAAGAGGCCCTAAATTTGGGAACTTGGGGCTTACTCCAAAATAGGATGCCCAAAATTAAGGGAACTTGAAGGCTGGGGATTACTCCTTAAAAGGATGCCCATGTTAGGGGACTTGGGGATTACTCCTAATGAGGATGCCCAAATTAAAGAAGTCTATGATTAGGTCTTATTCTTGAGAAGGAGGCCCATGAATAGAGGAATTGGGGATTACTCTTAAAGAAGATACCCAAATTTAAGAAATTAGGACTAGGGCATACTCTTGAAATGGAGGCCCAGAAATAGGGTACTTGGGGCTTACTCCTAAAGAGGATGCCCAAATTAAATAAATTAAGAATGGGGATTACTTGTGAAAAGGAGGCCTAGGTTAAAGATCCTCCAATATTAAAGGATAAGGATGAATGAATTAAATCTCTAACCTTAGTGACAAAAAGATATGTAAATCACTAGGTTTTAAGAGATGTTCCACAGAATTCCTTTCAGATGAGGAATCCAAAAAAGGAACCATGATAGAAATGGCTTTGAAGAGGGTTTTGAAGGCTAAATCTTGAAAAGGAGAGGTGGATTTGAAGAAAAGAGCTGAATAGGAAGGCGGGGCACCCAAAAAGAGGCAGGCCTGCAGGTTTTGTTTGGGCCCGCAGGTCCTGGTCGTGCAAGTGTACCTCTACGAAATAAGTGTACCTGCGCGCTGGTCAACCCATAGGGTAATACTTGGGCGAGACACGACTCAAACCCTTAGTGTTATCCCTAAAGACTTACAAAAGGGTGGCGCGCAGGTTCTATTGAATGGATAAGGTGGTGTGCAGGTGTAACCATTTCTCTTAAGGTTTAGACACTTAGGCGCGCAGGTGTTTGTGAATTTCAATAGTTAGGCCTTTTCCCCCTCTTTAGATCTTCCATTTTTGGTAATAAATTACCTTATAAGTGTTGAAAGACTTCAAGAAGAGACTAGGGCACCAGGAGCTCAAATATGACTTTTTGAATTTTTTCTTACCTGAAATGGGGGACCCACAAGGGGTAGTTATAGGCTCTTGGAGACCTTTGGGAGAAAAGAAAATAGGGCACGCAGGTCACCTGTGTGCCCAATATGTGGCCCACAGGTATACCTGCGCGACCATGATAAAACCTGCACAACCTATTCTTAACCAAATACTCTTTCACGCCTTTGTCAATTTGTGATGTTTCTTCAAAGGATGAATCTATTTATGCTAAGGTATTCCCCTTTTTAAGTCGTTAGACTCTGTGATGGAAAGGAGCATCAAAAAAATTCCCCCCTCAGAGTTGGATCCAAAAGGAATGAGGATGTGACTCTGAGGTAAAGAAGAAACCCAAGGAAGGGTGGCACACAAGTTTTGAGCATGTAGATATCGGCACGCAGGTGAGAGGCAAGCATGATTCGGTGCGCAAGGGTGCAGCCTGGCCTATAAATATGCGGCCATTCTCGCGCAAAGCACCCGACTTTGAAAAGTTCAAGCTCTCGCCGCACAGGTTGCTCTCATCGTTCAGGTTGTTGATTTTCCATGGATTCATTGTTTCTGTTCGTGTCGTGCTACTGCAGAGGTATTTGGACCTGCGCGGTGATACCCGCGCTCCAAAACCTGCATGACACAGTTACACTTGTGTGCCAACTTTGGACTTGCGTGCCTTAATTCATTAGGCATTGTTTTGAATTTTTTCACAAATTTTATGAAAAATTAACTTACTTAAGAGTTAATTTATTCGACCTTTGTTCTGATTCAATGGCTCATAGAAGAATTGGAATGACTGATGAACTGGAGATAAGGTGGAGTGATGATATGATGAACATTGTTGGCCATGATTACTATGATATCTACAACAACACTCTTCTAGATTTGGCCAAGTAATTGAAGAAGTGTCAACTTAAATTTCCAGAGATCATCTACTTGCCTCTGTATGGGCATGGTCATCTGCAAGATATCAACATTCCAGAGGCAGAGAACTATCTCCCACATTCTTGGTTTCAGAATTACACCAATTTTGCTTTAGCAAACATCGCAAGTAGAGGAGCATTTTTAAATACTGGAACAGTTGAGAAGGCCTATATGATGCATCACAGCCCTTGTGCGCCAGATCTGAAACCTCACAAGCCCGAACTGCAACAACATTTTTATCTTTCAATCTTCTGAAATTATCAGATGGATCAATCCAATGGTTGGAAGAAGAGTTGGGAATTCCATCCTGGAGGAGGGGTGAAGCCAAATTGGATGTGGGCATATTGGGTTCGACATACCTATGCAGAGTTTGTTGAGGATTTGAAAGGAGCTGCAATATATGAAGCCGTCTGGGCTGGGCAGACATATGTCTACAGGAATGATGAGTTGTGCCGGAGCTAATCAGCCGCTGGAGCCCAGAATCCAATTCTTTCCATTTGAATCATGGAGAAGTAGGCATCATTTTGTGGGATGTCTACAAGATCTTGGGGGCTCCAATTCTGGGCGACATGTAAGATGAATTCATCCCTCCCAAGGCGACATGGAATAATTTCGAGAAGACTCTTGATTTGGATCGGGAATTATAAAAAATATTCTACAAGCTCAAGAATTCCAAGACCACCAAACCTCATTCCAGAAAGGATATTCATCCAGAGGAGTGGATGGATATGTTTCTTACCAGGAAGGAGGGGGAGTGGCCCACCTATACTCGTCCAACTATTTTCCCCAAAATAGAGAAGAGGGGTGCACCTGACACATTCTTGTCGACTCTAGAAGTAGGAGAATTTGATAAGTGGGGGTACAGAGTGGATCAAAGAATCCCAAAAAAGAGTCGTCTTGCTGGATTTTTAGCCTTTTGGCTCAGTGTTTATCTTCTTCCAGTCAGGGGTTCGAAGTGAGGCGTCAGGACATGGACCTTCGTTTTGGAAGCCATGTTGGCTGAGAAGAAAATGGTTGGGTTGGCCACCCCCATTTTAGAGAAGATTCATATGATATTACTCCATGTCCTTAAGGTTATGTCTCCTTTGAGAAATCTGGGACCATTACACGTTTTGTGGGGATGGATCGCCACTCATTTCAAGACATATAATGTACAGAACGGAGTACAGGTTGTTGGATGTTCTTTCAGGCCATCAGTGAAATCATTTTCTGGAGTTGATCTGTTAGATCTCAACATCTATGATATGAAGGTGAGGTTGAGAATTTACAAAGAATTCAATTTCATTCCTTATAGAAACCTTCCAACCGGGCGGTTTGTTAATGATGGAACCACTAATCTGGAATTTAGGTCATACATGCTGGCTTGTAGAGATGGTGTACTGGCCACCAGGATTGACAGAGAGATTATATGTGAGGCCTATGATCCATACAGATTTGCACGCCAATTCAAGTGTCTGCAAGAAGACTGTTGTATCCCCTCTTGTGCATGTCAGGTCAGAGTATCATCCGATGGTTGCCCGACAACTATGGTTGCTGACATCTATGGAGAAGACCAGGGCAGTGATTGATCTACCAGTTCATAAAGCGGCAAGTAACTTGACTACATGGTATGCTGAGAACTGGATAGCATCATACACTGAAGGGGTGTTGAATCATCCTGTTTATCAGGTGGGGAAAAAGAAAATAACTTTAGAGAAAGAAACCCTTCATCGGGAATGTGACGCTTCCCCATATGGAGCTGATTCATCAGGTTCCTCACCTAGGGCTGACTCGCTGGATTCCAAATATGGGGATGATGAGGCACAACATGCGGAAAAACGGCCTCATGCCAGATATAATCCCCCATTCAGGATCAAGAGACCAACTCCATCAACTCATAGTGAGTTACTTCATTGGGGAAATTTAATCACCATTACTTTATAGAGAAAAAAGTCTTATTTTATTATCCTTTATCTGCAGTTGCAGAAGCTCAAAAGAATCTGATGTCTATGATTGTAGGACCCTCCTCGTATCCTTCTGGTATACATGCTGAATATTTATGACTAGAGGCTATCCAGACATGGTGGAGTTTGTATTACAATATTGAAACTGTCTGGCTAGATTTATACGAAGGGCTACACATCCCTGGAAAATGGAATCATTAGGCTTCTCCTGATATTTGTTTCAAGGGTAATCCCTATGAAGTACAGGCTTACATCAGAGAGGTGGAGATGCTCATATATTCCATCGACGATTCCATTCCTGTCACCAAGAGGGTGAAGGAAATGATAGATCGTGGTACCACTGAGGGGACTGGTGGTTCCAGAGATGAGGAGTGTCATGATTACGTGGCTCCTTAAGATGTAAGTTTCTTTTCTTATTTTCTTTGTAACTTGATTTTAGTCAAATATTTGTTACTCAAGGAAATTATTTTCTTTGTTCTGCAGCATGCAAAGAAAGGAACTGCTGAGGTTTCTTCACTATATTATAACCCTGGTGGTACTTCCATCAAGGCTAATGAATCTCCTCATGAGCCGGATGAGATATCTCCAAGCCATCAAGCCATGGATGAATAATTAGAAAGGTCTTCTCACTCTCCAGTACCTATGTTTGGAGAGGGGAATGTCAACACTCCCAAAAAGCCAAAGAAGCAAAAGCATCGAAGGAGCAAGTCCACAGCTAAACGTTTCATCAGTAGTGGTAAGTCCTTCGCATAGTCATGAGTCTTAACCCATGAAAAGGTTGCTCATACTTCTCGAGATTATAGGGAATTATTCAGTTTCCCCTTTGAGGGAGAGGACTATACCTCTTCTAAGAACAATAGAGGGTGATGGTGTACAATCACAAGTTCATGTTAGCTTGGCTATTCCTGAAGAGGAACCAATGTCTGTTCCCAGAACAACTCCTACTGCGACAACAAGAGGAGAAGAACCTGCTTCTGGTAAATTAACAATGCCTCATAAGATGTTGAATGAAAAAATCAGTTGACTTCCATTTTGTGATACTTTAGGTTCAACACCTGCACTGGAACATTTAGCGGCCACTGCAACTGACACCGCAATTTTATCTGAAGACGCTGTCCGGGGTCAGAGGCCACAGAATGAGGGTCGCCAAAAAGATGTATCGAATGCTCTCACTGGTGAGACTAACCAGGAATCTGAGATAACATTGGATGAAATAATAGAACTTGGCGCATCTTTTGAAGATTTATTAGATCATGTTAAATTACCATGTAATTTAGAAGATTTTGGACGTGAGTTTTATTCTTCGTCCTGTTAAAATAACTTCTTATTACATCTCTGAACATTATTGGCTAAAATGTGCAGTTCCATCTTGGCAAGCTGCTGAACTTCCAATGCCTGAAGGGGGTATAGACAACCCTAATATTGCAGAGACACTAGCTCAAGTGGAGCTGAACCTGGTAGAGATTCCTGAAATTTGTCTTGAAAATCCTGTTGAAGCTAGGAAAGATGGGGAAGAGCCTTCTCATTTTACTGATCTACCTTTGGGTAAGGGATAAAAATATTTGCGACTGTAACTAATTTGAAAGACAACCAATCAACTTTTGTTATCCTTTAAAACTATCCAATGCTTTAAATTGATTATGCAGGGCCATTAATTTTGGTGGCTAGATCGGGAGGTGAAGCATCATCCTCTGCCCTAACTGGAATAGAATGTGAAGTAACATAGGTCAGGGGGAAGGAGTAGAACATGGCACTTCCATAAGTGCATTAATCCTGAATTATATTCCCCCCTGTGACAGTGATGCTGAGTCAGACCCGGAGGTATAAAAGGCGCTCCAATTTTCATGATGCAAGGAGATGTTGTTAATATTTTCATGTCTTATTATATACTCCATTTACTGGTTTTATATGAAATTTTCATAATTTGTCTGAAATATTAATGTTGTAATACTATGTATAATTTTTGAGCATTTTTAGAAGTAGTCCAATTGGGTTTGTTTACTATTTTATTTAGAACTCTCACCCAAATGATCCAAATTGTGTGGTTATTGTTTCTTAGGATTATCCTTTAAATATAAAGAATTTCATTAGAAGGTACCATGAGCCAAATCTACCATTTGAAGGGTCATAGGGTCCTCATAAACAAGACCAAAGAATCTGTGAAGAAACTGGACTATTCATGAAGATTGATTTAATGGGCTAAATACAGAGGTCCAAATTCCATTATTCTCCACCATAGTTTGTGGGACAATTTAAGGAGTCTGGGATAAAAATTTCAAGGCCTAATAATAACAAACATGGGCCAAAATGATGCATTGCAGTCCATCCCACCATTCTGGACGAGAAATAAAAGAAGCACACAATTATTGACATTTCTCTTGATGTGTACATCCATTCGAGCTGAGATATTTCAGTGTAAAAGAGGTGATATGGCTGGAAAACACTTTTGATGAACTTATTTTTATTTTAGGGCATCTTCCTATTCCAAAACCCTTCCACATTTTCGACTTCAAAAAGACTGGATTGAAATAGACCGATTAAAATTGTTTAATCATCCGGCCATAACTTTCGATACATAGGTCCAAATTCCTCAAACATTTTAGAGTATTCGGACAACTTTATTATATACAACTTTGAAGAATTATATGTCTCAAGATTCGGCTGTCTGAATAGCCAACTTGGCGATGAAAGTGGAGGGATAGATTGTGAATGAAAACAGTCCACTCCTTGGGCTGTACATACTCTTTCTTTCTCTCCTTGAGAGGGGTTGGCATTTAAGAAGATAAGAGATCTTATTGGGACGACCAAATCCATTCTAAAGGCTTGGTAGGACCTGAAATATTCAACTTTTCAATTGATAGACCCTTCCTCCTCTCATTGTTTTCATTTACTTTATGTTTTTCATTGTTGTAATTTTGTAAGTCCTTTATTTTTTAATTCTGTTTTAATTCAAATTTCTTCTTCAATATCTCTTATTCTCATCCAACTTCTGTAGTTTAAAATTAAAGTTCTTAAAATAGTTTAAATTCAGTTCAATCTCCTTCTCTTCTTTTTCTTCCTCATTCAATCGAATGTTTGTTTTTTTAATTATCATCATTGTTCGTGTCTGTGTGTCAGACGGACCACTCTTTTCTTATCCCTTTCTTTTTATTCTCATATTAAATTATAATCATGATAATTATAACCAGATTATTAAACACCCAAATGGATGAGTAAATATCTCATTGGGGTGAGTTATAATTTAGGTATGTTAAGTGATTGAGAGTTTTTTCTCGATGAATATTCTTTGAATTAACATTGTGTATGTTGGACGTAACATGTCATGGATTAATGACATGTTTTGTTTAACATGTAGATTCCATGGATTATTGGAACTATAAATACACCACCATAAATAAGGTCTGATTGAGATTAGAATATTAAGTTAATTTAATGAATATATTAAAGCCTTAACACTTAGGAATTATAATCAACATCAACGTGTGATATGGGTGTTAATTTAATGCATTATAAAGCAAAGCTCAAGGATATCACAAGCTTAACTCTCTAATAATGAACTCTCCCCACTCTTTATCAATTTGTTAAATCAATTATAGTGAATAAATCATTTCAATTATTCTTTTCAAACAAACCCCTCTAATAAAAATACAATCAACTAAAAACAAATGACTATTACAAAGTATCATCGCCGAGGATTCGACCCGAGTGCTTCTATACACATTAGCAGAGCACCGGAACTTTGACCGATCGATAGGCGACAATCAGCCGTGCATTTAAAATGGCACCATTTCTAGGGATGATTCTTTAATTAGTCATTAGTTTCTAGTTATTTTAATAAAAACATAATTTTATAAAAATAGAAAAAAACACACAAAGAAAAACCCGTCTTCTCATAAAAATCATAAATGGAAAACATACAAAGAAAACCTGTATTCCTCTTTCTTCCGAAATCTATCTGAATTCCCTGTAACCTCCCAAACAAATTCTCGGATTTGTTTGACCCTGAAATTGAACGAAAACTTCTCAAACTTAGGAGAAACATAAGTGATAATCAAATAATTCAAGATCCAGTCCTTGTCCAAAGAATTGAATTAGATATGGACAATCCTAGGGAACAAACAATTTAAGAACTTTCTTCCCTGATATGAATTACCAACCTCTTGGTATTCAATATCCAAACATAGAGGCTGACTTTGAACTCAAATTTTGTTTGATTCATCTTCTCCCTCATTTCCACGGGCTAGCCGGTGAGGATCCACATCTCCACCTTAATGAGTTCCAAGTAGTGTGCTCTACCATGAAGCTGCAAGGGGTTTCTGTAGAACAAATCAAACTCCGAGTATTCCCTTTCTCCCTAGATGACACTTCCAAGTCATGGCTTTACTACCTACCTCCTGGTTACATAACCACATTGAATGATATGAAGCGACTTTTCTTATAAAAATTCTTTCATGTTTCTCATACTGCTTCTATCCGAAAGGAAATAAGTGGTATTCGTCAGTTCCCAAGTGAATCACTCCATGAATACTGGGAGTGGTTCAAAAATCTTGTTGCAACCTTCCCACACCACAAAATCCCTGACCAAACCTTGATCCAATACATCTATGAGGGGTTATTGTCTATGGAGACAACTCTCATAGATGTCGCAAGTGGCGATGCTCTTGTTGATAAAACTCATACAACAGCAAGATATATCATAAGTAACATGGCTAAAAATACAAAACAATTCCATACTCAAGCACATGCTCAAGTCAAGAAAGCCCAATATAATCAATCAATTGAGCCGAACAAGATGACCGAGTGGATGAGTGAACTTAAAGGTCTTGTGCGATAACTAGTTGTGGCTACCAAATCCCCAACCTCGTCTTCTCCACAATCAATGTTTCATGGACCTATCAAGAACTGTGGAATCTGAAACACACTATCTCATCGTACTGAAAAATTTCCACAACTTCAAGAGGATCAATCTGATTCATCTGGACCAATGGAGCTTAATCCATCATATGCTTAGAGGAACACCAACCCTCAACAATCAGGTCAGTTCATTAGAAACAACAACCAAACTCACTTTGAGCCCTTGTCTTCTTCCTATAACCAAGGCCATAGGTATGGTATTCCCATATCTAATCCTCCTCAATTCCCTCTTCAATACCCAAACCAATTCCAATATGGTCAAGGTGTTGGTAACTTCCGACAACCTTATCATTTTATTCATCAACCTCAAAGGAACAATCCTCCTCCTAGATTCCATTATACTAGTGAGCCTTCCCAATTACAAAACCAATACAATCGATTTCCAAAGAACCAAAATCTAGGTAATCCCAATCTGGGACAAGCCTTTTCTTCTAAGAAACCATGGGAAAGTGCAGTGGAAGATCTTGCCTCTTTCACCTGTTCAAGCCTCAAGAACATTGAAACCCAAATTGGTCAACATGCATCCCACCTAATTCAGCAGTAACCATCCAATTATTCCCAACTTCCAACTCAACCATTACCCAACCCCAAGGGTAATGTAAGTGCAATTGAACTTAGATCTGGAAAGAAAATTTTTATGCCTCAAGATATGTCCTCCAACCCTCCTTTGAATTTTGACATAGAAAATGAAAATAAAAAGAAATTTGAAAAGGAAACTGAATATTTTTCATCACCTCATTCCATTCAACTTAGGAATCCAATTCCTTTTCCTCAAGCTGTTTCTAAACCAAGGATGTCCTTTGAACTTGATCTTGAAATGCTAGACATGTTTAGATGTGTTGAAGTCAAAATTCATCTCTTAGATCCCATCAAACAAATTCCTAAGTATGAAATGTTTCTTAAGGAATTATTCGCCCACAAGAGGCAACTTAGGACCTTCGAAAATGCTTCCACCCAACAGTATATTCCCATAAAGTGAAAAGATCCAGTGACCTTTACAGTTCCATGCCAAATTGGAAGTTCCAATTTTGATGATGCACTCATAGACCTATGAGAATCAATTAATGTCATTATCAAATCTATATTCTCCATCCTTGGTATAGGTCCCTTACATCCAACAGGTGTTGTCATTTAGTTAGCCAATCGAAGCACAGCCAGTCCTAAAGGAATAATTGAGGATATCCTTGTTCGAGTCAATGATCTTATCTTCCCTGCTTATTTCTATGTCCTTGACATGGAAGGTGAGATGAACTCTTCACGATCTCCCCTAATTCTAGGAAGACCATTCCTCGTGACTGAGAGAACCAAGATTGATGTCCATTCAGGCATATTATCCATGGAATTCGGTGTCCAACTGGTCAAGTTCAACATTTTCCAAGCCATGTGATACCCATCTGAGTATCACTCTGCATTCTCAATCCATGCTTCTGAGGACACTTCTAAGAGTCAATTGAACCTTATCCCATCATGTTCATCCTGTTCTGATGATAAAGGATCTTGTGAAATCTTCACCATGATTAACCAAGTCATAAATGGAGAAATTGATGTTGACATTACAAATGCAAACTCCATTGATCTAAAGGATCTTGAAAAATCCTTGGAATTTCATCTCACTTATGCCCTCCAATGCTCCAACATGGATGGTATTAATGAAAATGAACTAGAATGCTCAATTGTTGATTAAAATATGATTATCCCACATTCATCATTTCCTATCCATGATTCTGAAAATTATGTTATATGTAATGTGAACCCTGAACCAATGTGTTTATATTTTCCCGATGGTATTGACGTTTGTGATATTTGTTTCACAATTAATAATGTGATCACTGGTGAGGTTGAAATTGACCATTCTGTTTTGAACAACATTGATATAATGGATATTTAAAATTTTATTCATTCTTAGGACGCCACTAATCCTCATTTCTGTACATTGGTATGTGATGAAATAAATGAGTCAAACACAATTGGTATCTCATACTGTGGTTTTGTGTTATCTGAACCTTACATAAATGAACCATATAAATTGAGACATATTCCTGAATTTCAAAGCATAGAAAACCATCACTTGGTGGATAAAATCATTCCTCACATTGGATACCAACAAGAGGATAGTCATATTCTCACTCAACCTCCATTTGATTATAAGAACAAAATCATAGAAGGGGATAAATTATCCAATGAACAATCAGGAATCCTAAAGGATAATATTTTCTCGAAGCACTCTGTAGTTGAGAAAATAAGGCAGCCACCATCAGACTATGGGTAGTCCACTGCAACTGTCTAGCTGTAGACAAATAAATTCATCGCTTCTTGGAAGGAAACACATGTTTTCTTTTAATTTTATGAAATTTAAATTTCTTTTTAGTTTTTATTAGATGAATAATGATGTTTATTTTTTAGGTAACATCCCCCAATCCTGAAAAAACAATCGACTTCCAATGTATCACCAACTTCTTTAGTCGACCTACCACTAGATGGAGATGGAGACCCGCCAAATCCAAACCATGGGGAACCTCTTTCCCTTTAATTCTCTCTCTATATCTTCCTCTCTATACCTCTTTCTTCTTCTTCCCCTCTTTCATTTTCTTACCACTTTCTTTTTAAAAAAATTTATTTTTCTCTTTCTCTTTTTTGTGAGTGTGACTTTACTAAATACTAAAAAAAATCAAAAAAAACCAAAAAACAAGAATCATAAAAAATTTCAAAAAAATATTAAGAGTCATGTTTACTCACCATCGAGTTTTAAAAATTTGTCCAATATTTTTAAGGATTCAAAAGACATGGTTTAATCTCAAAAAAATTGTATTTCTATCATGTCTTTGGATAAATAATTTTATGTCAAAATTATAAAAATTGTAATGCTCAATTTTTGATTTGGAAAATGCTTATCCCAAACTGTGAGGAACAACATTTTCTTTCATGCCAAGGCCACCCATGACCATCTTTTCAAATTTGTGTTTTCACCCCCATTTGTGAGTCTTGAGTTTTTGGACCTTCGAGCTGAATTCCCCACCTTAGTGTGCATTATTATGATAGAGGCATTTTCTGTACCACATGAGAATCACAATAGCCAAATAGCCTCCCATTTCCCTTACATTAATCCTCTTTTTGAAAGCCCCTTCGAGCCTATGAAATCCTTTTCTTTTATAGCCACATTACAATCCCAATAACTTTTCCCACCCAATATCAACATGGATTTTCATTGCATAATTTTTTGAAATTTAAATGTGGGGTGAATGGATTTCATTGTTTGGGTACCCTATTATTGATTTTCAACGAGTTGTCATCTTCTTGAGGGAAAGCATCCATTTCATTGTAGGTAGAGGTTGTCATTCAGTGTATTTTGGGGAATGTTATGTAATTATATTTATGTAATTTTGTAATTTTTATTGTCAAGTGTTCAAAAAAATCAAAAATGATGAAAAAAAATTGAAAAAAATTGAAAAAATGGGTTGTTCTTGGGTAGGTCAAAATCACTCTTCCTCAACCTTTGATCTTATTATAACTATTACAATTAGTGTCGTGAGGAGATCAAACCTGGGTTGGGATATGAGTGTGAGATCAGTTTCAAGGTCAACTTTCAATAAACGAAGAAAAAAAGGAAAAAACAGAACACTTGCATTATATTCTTATTAGGAGAAGTTTTGTGTTTTGTAAATATTCCATATTTTCATTACCTTCATATTTTATTCCTCTATTGTGTCTTTCTTCACAAAATAATTCTCTTTTAAATATGTGTTTTCATTTCCTAACATGTTTTATTTCAAAAACCAATGTGCATTGCTTTTTCTATGTTGGTGTTTCAACCCTCTTCTTCTCTCTCTTGGATATTATATTCCTACCATCCCATATCCACAGAAAAACCCCTTAAAAAGACCTCCTGATTCTTGTGAACTTTGGATAGTTATTGGAAGTTAAGAGCTCTTTCAAACTCTTAAATTTTCACTTTTGGTTGGTGAATTAGTGAAGCTCCATAAATTAATTTTATCATCTTTAGAAGAGTATTTTTTGTGTGCAACCATTTTCCATATCTAAATTTGAGCATGAAAAAATGAATTAGTTTTGGAAAATTGTTTTTGTGACAACTTTTTGTGGAATTCAAAATGGATGAGTGAAATAGTCTAAACCTCTCGTGATTGAAGAAAACAAAATTTTAATATTTGTTGGTGAGTGAAAATGATTTTGTCATGTTTTTATATTTGTTTCACATGTGGAAATGCAAAAGACTAAGTGCGGTGGAGTTGATGTTGTTAATATTTTCATGTCTTATTATATAATTCCTTTACTGATTTTATATGAAATGTGCAGAATTTGTGTGAAATATTAATGTTTTAATACTAAGTATAATTTTTGAGCATTTTTAGAAGTAGTTCAATTGGGTCAGTTTAATATTTTTATTTTTAACTCTCACCCTAATGATCCAAATTGTGTGGTTCCTGCTTTTTAGGATTCTAAATTAAATATAAAACATTTCATTAGAAGGTACCATGAGCCAATTCTGCAATTTGAAGGGCATATGGTCCTCACAAACAAGACCAAAGAATCTTTGAAGAAACTGGACTATTCATGAAGATTGATTTAATGGGATAAATAAAGAGGTCCAAATTCCATTATTCTCCACCATAGTTTGGGGGACAATTTAGGGAGTCCATGATAAAAATTTAAATTCCTAATAATAAAAAAATGGACCCAAATGATGCATTGCAATCCAACCCACCATTCGGGACGAGAAATAGAAGAATCACACATTTATTGAAATTTCTCCTAATGTGGAAATCCATTTGAGCTAAGGGTTTTCATAGTGAAGGAGGAGATATGGCCGGACAACGCTTTTGAAGAAATGATTTTTATTTGAGGGTATCTTTCTATTCCAAAACCCATTGACATTTTGGACTTCAAAAAGACTGGATTGAAATGGACAGAATAAAATTGTTTAATCAACCATCCATAAAATTGGCTACATAGTTCCAAATTCATCCAAATATTTAGAGTAGTCGGACAAAATTATTCTATACATCTTTGAAGAAAGAAATTTCTCAAGATTCGGCAGTCTGAATAGCCAACGTGGTGATGCAAGTGGAGGGAGAGATTGGGAATGAAAACAGTCCACTCCTTGTGCTATAAATACTCTCCCATTCTATCCTTGAGAGGGGTTGTCATTTAATAATAGATGAGATCATATTGGAACGACCAAATCCTTAAAAAAGGCTTGGTAGGACCTTTTATACTCAGGTTTTCACTTGAGAGACCTTTCCTCCTCTCTTTGTTTTCATTTACTTTTATGTTCTTCATTGTTGTAATTGTGTAAGTCCTTTCTTTTGTAATTCTGTTTTAATGAAAATTTCTTCTTCAATATCTCTTATTCTCATACAGCTTCTGTTGTTTAATATTAATGTTCTTAAAATAGTTTAAATTCAGTTGAATCCCCTTCCCTTCTTTTGCTTCCTCATTCAATCGAAAGTCTGTTTTTTTTTAATTATCATCATTGTTCGTGTGTGTGTGTGTTCGACGCACCACTCTTTTCTTATCCCTTTATTTTTCTTCTCTTCTTAAATTATAATCATAATAATTATAAACAGATTATTAAACACCCAAATGGATGAGTAAATATCTCATTAGGGTGAGTTATAATTTAGGTATGTTAAGTGATTGAGAGCTTCTGCTGGATGAATATTCTTTGAATTAACATTGTGTATATTGGACTTAACATGTCATGGATTAATGACTTGTTTTCTTTAACATGTGGTTTCCATGGATTATTGGAACCATAAATACACCACCATCAATATGCTCTGATTGATATTAGAACATTAAGTTAAGTTAAGGCTTAGATTAAAGCCTTAACACTTAGGAATTATAATCAACATCATCTTGTGACATGGGTGTTAATTTAATGCATTATAAAGCAAAGCTGAAGGATATCACAAGCTTAACTCCCTAATAATGAACTCAACCCAATATTTATCAATTTTTTATATCAATTATAGTCAATCAATCATTTCAATCAAGATCTTCAAACACACCCCCCTAATAAAAATAAAATCAACTAAAAACAAACGACTATGACAAAGTATCATCGCCGAGGATTCGACCTGAGTGCTACTATACACATTAGTAGAGCACCAGAAATTTGACCGGTCGATAGGCAACAATTGGCCATGCGTTTCAAAAGGCAAGATAGAACATATAGAAGATAATATCTGAAGTGCCTCTTGAAGAGCTGTAATCGAATATCCAGCGACTGTCATCCCTGTTTGTTAGGTTCGGACTTGGTGATTTTGGATATCAAGAGATCCATGTCGCGGTGAAACAAGTAATTTTAAGGAGGGAGCAGGAGAAGAGGTACCGTGAAGACCTGGCCAGGGTTAGGCTGTCAGCCAATATCAGTGAATTTGAGGCTACGATATCCCGAGCTGAGAATGATCATGTTGCCAAGTTAAAGGAGCTGAAGCATAAGATCAAAGAGAAAGTCGTCCAGCAGATGCACCTTCAACAATAGTTAGATGTTGTTACTGGGGAACTTGACAAGCATAATAATTCACTAGAAGGAGATCAAACTAATGGTATAAAATCCATTGCAGATGCCAAGAAAGCACTCCATCAATCTGAAAAAAGTGAATCTGGTCGATTGCATGAGCTTCAAGTAGCTGCTGATGAAGCTCGGGATGCCGTGAATCCAATGAAGAGTTATATTGACATCCTTTTCTAATTCTTGGAAAAGAGAAGAGACTCCATTCTGTGGATGTCCTTCTTACTCTTTTTCATCAATGAATAATACTTTCATCTTCAATCATTTGTGCCTACATTTTCTTACTACCTTCTTTAAATTTTTACCTAAGCTAATGGGCCTAGTAAACATAGTATGATTTTTACTTGGATTATAAAAATAACCCTACAAACATTGAATCTTATAATAGATCAATATTACCTAAATCATACGAAATGTATGTTTAGTGAGTTGGGACATGATTTTTATTCATAGTTCCCTTGTCTTTTGTGGGTAGTTTAAATTCATGCACATCAGACATAAAAAGGTTAATGTTTATGTTGAAATAGCTTTGACCGAATGGATTAAAATTAACTCAATTCCATTATAATTCTTTTGAAAACATATTACCACACTCAAGTATCAGGGAAAAATGTAAAATATGACTTAAGAAATTTTGAATTTGAGGAATGCTATGAAAAAAGGGCTAGAATGAATTAGAAGAAATATTTCCCAAGAATGAAGTTACCACTATTTAACAAACCCGTTAGGGGGTTGAATTATATAGGGTCACATAAGGTAATTGGTAGAATAGTCAAATAATAGCATCTTTTGGCTGATAGGTCCATTATGTAGACTACTTATTCAAGGATGCCTAAGTTTACTTGCTTCATAGTCAGGAAAAATAACTCTCAGAAATTGTACTTTTCTACTGCTAAAAATCCAGTGAAAGTTTATGGACATTCAAATTTTCCGAAGTTTAGAGTCTGCATTATGGAGAGAGGTACATGAATATAGAGAGGATATTTCCAATCAAGATTGTCAAAGAATTGGATGAATGTCACTCCTACGAATGTCTGACCCAAACATAGGGAACAGAAATATAAATCATAGACTTAAATACTTTCAAATCATGAAAAAGAGTATGGGACAAATATGTTACGAATGGCTATTTTCTGCGGATCCTTACATATTGTCGATAAAACCAATAAGGAAAAAAAGAGGTTTTGATCCCAATAATGTAGTTACCAATATTTTACAAACCCGTTAGGGGATTGAATTATGCAGGGCCACCTAAGGGCATTGGTTTCATAGTCAAATAATACCATCTTTTCGCTGACAGGTCCGTTATGTATACTAATTATGAAAGGCCGCCTAAGGGCACATGCTGCATAGTCAATAAAAATAATTCTCAGGTATCGTACATTTTATGACCATAAGTCAAGAAAAGGGTTATGGCGATCTGGAAGTATTTAAGTTTAGGAGTATGAAACATCAAAATTAGAATTATTCCATGTATGCAGAGACACACAAATCAATGCTAACCATAATCATGTTGTGGATGGGTCCTGAATTGAGGTGTTGGACTTCATTACGTATCCCATAAGGATGAGAAGCAATCCATACAGAGTTCTTGAAATATAGTTTAACATCATGTTGGACGAGAGTGTATGAGATCTTAGTTTAGGGTCATATATCTTGGACTATAATAATGAATACCCTGTGTGTGTTTTATAAACCTAATTGTGAAAACCTGAGTTTTCATACCACATCCATGTTTTCAAAGGGGGACTTTTCAGCGAAGGGACTGAAAGTGAAATTTGGTGTTAGGCCCAAATACTTGGGGCTGGATTCGAGGGACACTCGAACGTTCTTACGTATCGCATAAGGGTGGGAATCTAGCCGCACGTAGTTCTTGAAATACCCTATGTACAGATTTGGTTCATACATATGAAGGGTGAAAGGGTACTTTAGTGAAATTATGGTTTACCCCAAGATTAAGGTTCGGGAATGGCCATGTTTGCACGTCATATTTGGAATATAACATGATTGGAGATCAATGTAAATAATGATTCCCCCTCAGGTGATGGTGTCAAATAATGTTGTAGTTTATTATCGTACATGACAAATGTGCAAATAGTTTAAAGTCATATAGCAAGGATGATGGAGAACCAATGTAAAAAATATTGGTTCTGGGGGCGGTTTCCCGAATCAACATCATATGAGATGGAGGTGAAATGATGTGAAGATATTGGTTTTGGGCTTGATCCTCAGGAGGTTTCCTATGTACCCAGCCTAGAAGGAAAGGATCAATGAATATGTAGTTAGATTAAATAATGAATTGGTAATCAAGTTGTTCTTGAGGACAACGACCTAAAAAATGGTTTTGGGACATACACATGGTTAGTAGCCCAGAGAAGGTGTTATGGTTGAAGTTTACTCTATGTTCATTTGAGTCATACTCGGTGTGAGAAACAAGAGGTAGAAACAACCCTAACGATGCACAGTTTAATGTCATGTATGAAATATAAGGGACTGAGCACAGTTTAATGTCAGGTTGGACAATGGGGGACTATAGAGTTTAATGTCTTGTAGTGAGGAAAATGGAGGAGCTGTATAGTTTAATGTCATATAGCAAGGACATGTGTTGTACAGTTTAGTGTCTTGTAGCGAGGACAATGGGCACACAGTTTAACGTCATGTTGGATGTATTAGGGACTTTTTAACAGTTTAATGTCATGTTGGACGTTGGGGTGTTGTACTGTTTAGCATCATTTAGCTAGGAAAACACTATTTAATGTCATGTTGGACGACAAAGGGAACACATTTTAACGTCATTTTGGGAAATAGAGGGACCATGCAGTTTAAATTCTTGCATTAAGGACTAAAATAGTTTAAGGTCATATGCTTGGACCAGTGCAGCACAATTTAGCGTCATGTATCTAGGACAACACAGTTTAATTAATGTCATGTTGGATGAAGAAGGATTTGTATTAAAACAAATATATCTTTAGAAATCTGGCATTGGTTGGAGTCATGATGAGTTATCCATCCATTGATATTAAATAATAAGCTTTATTGGAGTAGACCTTATGTATTGAGGAAGGTCCTTCTCACTTTGGCTCAAGCTTGGGAGGTTTCTTTCCTTGTATCATTGGAGTTCTGAGAACCAATACCAAATCTCCCTGAATGAATGAATGAAGACAATCTTTTTTGTTGAAATCTCATGCTATTCGATTCTGATAGACTTCCAAATGGTGTAGAGTGCAAAATCTTTTCTCATCTAATCGTTCCAATTCATCCAATCACTTTTTAGATTGTTCTTCTATAGATGACTGATCACAAATGTCTACTCTGAGGAAGGGTAATTAAACTTCAATGGGAAAGACTACTTCAGTTACATATAACAATGAATATGGAGTTGACCGCATTGCAGTGCGGGTGGTGGTCCGATAATCCCATAAAGCATGAAAGAGTTTATCAGGACATGATTTCTTATCTTTATCCACCATCATTTTCAATATGTTTGAAAGAGTCTTGTTGAAGGACTATATCTGGACATTGGCCGCTGAATGATACCGACAAGAATGGTTGGATTTGATGTTGTATTCTTGATACAACTTCCTTACCTCGGATGAACAGAAGTGTGTGCCATTGACCTTCAATATGGTATGAGGGACACTAAAACTGGTAATGATGTTAGAATTGATGAAGCTAACAATGGTTTTAGAACTATATTTTTTGAGAGGTATTTCCTCTTTCCATTTCTAAAAAAAGTCAGTAGCAGTAAGAATATACTTAAACTTCTTGGCTGTAGCTGAAGGGTAAGGTCCCACTACATCCATTCCCCGTGTGGAAAATGGACATGAGTATTTAGCTTTATGAATCAATTCTGGGGGTTGATGAATGAATTTGGCACATACTTGTACTGAATGACACTTCTTCATGAAATCAACACAATCTTGTATAATTTAAGGCAAAAAGTATCCATGCCTTCAAATTTGATCATATTGTCTATGTCCTGACTGATGGACACCACAGAATCTTGCATGTAGTTCTTTTATAACAACCATTGTATCTTCACCATCAATGCATCTGAAGAGAACTCCATCAAAACCTCATTTTTAGAGAATTTTTTCTAAGTGATCGGGGATATCATAAAGAGTAAAATTGACCACACACTGACAGACTTGTTCTTTCCCAGCTCTATCAGGTGTAAGTGTTCCATTTTGAAGGTATTCCCTGATAGGTGTCATTCATCCTGTAGTATGACCATATGGTTCAGAAATAGAACTAATTCCATTGATTTTAACTGTTCTGATTTGAAAAGAATGTGAAATTGTACGATGGTGGGAAATACTGATGATAGTTTCATCCCGATTTTGATATGCCAGAGTTGTGGCTATATTAGCCAGTGCATCAGCTTGAGAATTTTGTGATCACAAGACCTAAGAAAATGTCGGTTCCGAAGGAAATTCCACCATTAACTCTCTGACATAATCATAAAAAGTGATTAACTCTTAGTTTCTGATGGCATAATCCCCATTGACTTGTTTGATTACCAGGTTTGAATCACCTTTCACCTTTAAGGGATTCACTTGTGCTTGATTTTCCAACTCCAATCCTAAGATGAGATCTTAGTATTCTACTTCATTATTTGTACCTCCTTCCTACAATAAAAAGGAATATGGTAGAACCGCCTTTTCCGGGGAAATAAGTACAATTCCTAACCCAACATTGTTGAATTTAGGATCTTCCATTTTTTTCCCTATTGGACTTCTAGAAGCACCATCAAATTACATTTCCCATGTTTGAATATTATCTTGAATAGAAAAGACTTCCTCATCAGGAAGTTCAATATCTAAAGATGTATCTTCTACTGAAGGGTGTTCGACAATGAAATCAACCAGATCTTGGCCCTTTACTTCCTTTTGAGACACATACTGGATATCAAATTGCTGCAAAATAACTTCCCACCTTTCCAGACGTCATGTAAGCATTGGACGAATAAGGATGAATTTTAATGGGTTATTACGAGATACCAATTGGACCTCATGATGTTGCAGGTAGTCTCTCATTTTCTAAACTTCAAAGATGAATTCTAGGTAGCACTTTTCAATACTTGAATACCGGGTTTTTGCTTCAAGCATAGTCTGACTAAGATAGTAAAGGCTGTTTTCATTCCTAGCATCATTCTTCTGGGCAAGGAAGTCACCCAATGATCGCTCTAAAGCTGTCACATAAAGAATAAGTGGCCTTCCTTCAACAGGTGGCATTAATACCGGTGGACTCAAGAGAAATTTCTTGAGAATATTGAATAATTCTTGAGATTCTTCAGTCCACTGGTATGTGATTCCATTCTTCATCAATTTGGTGAAGGGTAAAATTTTTCGGCCAAATTGGTGATGAAACGACGAATATAGGTAATGTTTCCTTGATGTCCTCTCAATTCCTTCAAATTTCATGGAGGTTACATACCATGGATTGGCTTTTTATTCTCAGGATCGACTTCGATACCATGATGGCGTACAACAGAGACGAGAAATTTTCCTGAGGTTACCCCAAAAGCACATTTTTAACGGTTCATCTTTAAATTGTGTTATCGAAGTTTGTGGAATATGATTTCCAAATAAGCCAAGTGATTATAACATTTTTGGGATTTAACCATCAAATCGTACACATAAAATTAAACAAATTTCCCTAAAAAGGGTTTGAAGATACGGTGCATGGAACGCTGATATGTTAAACCATCATTCTTCAAGCCAAAGGGCATTACCCGATAGCAAACACACCCTTAGGGGCTATGAAGGCTATAGATTCCTCATATTCTGAAGCCATTCAGATTTGATTATACCCTGAATATCTATCCATAAAGGAAAGTGCTTCATAGATAGCTGTTGCATCAATTAAGAGTTCTGTGATCAGAACTCGAAAATCATCCTTAGGACACTACCTATTAGGATCCCTGAAATCAATGGAAACTCTAATTTGTCCATTCTCATTTTTCACAGGGTAAATATTATCCAGCCACTTGGGATATTGAAATTCTCTGACGAAGTTAGCTTTGATAAGCTTATCCACTTCAGCTTAAATTTTGGAAGCATAAGTTGGGTGTGTTCTTCTTGCGGGTTGTTTGAATCCTCGATGATCTTCTGGAAAACCCAAATGATGAGTAGCGACATCAGGATCAAGCCCTGGAGTTTCAATATAGTTCCAAGAAAATATATCTCTATTTTTCGTTAAAAATGAAATATAAATTTCGGTCTCTTCAAGAGTCATGGATGCACTAATTAAAGTGGGACGTGGATCTTCTTTTGTACCCAGATTTATTTCTATGAGTCCATCCACAGTGGTAGAGATACCTTATTCAAATGATGGAGGAGCATCTCTGAGATATTCCTCTTCTTCTTCAACATGTTTTATCTCTTCTGCTTCTACTTTCATAGTAGATGATGAAGAAGAATTTCCATAATTAAGAGAGATGTTAAAAATTGAACATCTTGAGGAAGAAGCTTCCATTTCTCACCATATTGATGATGAAGGGTCTTACTTGGTTAATAAAGAGGAGATGATGGATTGATAATCTACATCATCGTTCATCTCTGATATTGCTATAACTTCTTCTAGCCTAGTTGCCGAAGTATAGAGTTTCTGGATTTCAGCGGATGAAATGAAGACATCTCTATTTGAGCTTTCATCATTGCTTGGTGATTCACCAACTTCTCCCATGCTATATGGCTTGATTTCTTTATTTGACATTATGGATGTTTCCATAAGATTATTTGGATTCGGGTCTATCCTATCAATTTGACTAATAGAAAACACATAATCTGTACTCACATGTTTGAATGGGTTTACTGGAATCTTTTCCAAACCATATGTAGAATTAACTTTGGTAACCTGACATTTTGTGTATTTCTCCTTGTAACACCCCAAGCTTCCATGGTACACTTCCCTTTGAATAATATAGTAGCGTGTGTTGTACACATATTCGAGTTCTAACACACACCACAACCAATCAAACTAGTCGTTATGAATAGTAATACCCACTTTTTAAAATTTTATAAATTTTATCTCTCAAAATGGACTTCATTTTTGGATTCGGAATAACAAAATTAGCCAAGGGTAAAATTTTGGAACTTTTCAAATAACTTTTATATTTTGATGAATAGTGAAAATTAGTAAAATTTAATTAAAAACATCTTTTTTAATCAAAATAATTAATAGTGATAAATTATGAATTTGAGTGGTTTTAAAGTATATTTAGAATATTGTTTTAACATTTAATACAATTTTGTTCATTGGACAAAATATCACATTTAAACCAGACATAATCAACTGTCAATATTTTGATAGTTATTATCTCTTAAAAACATGCTTTTTGTTTTAACAATGGGAATTAATTTTAAATTAATTTCTGCCACTTCTGTGTTTTGAATTTAGAAATATGGATTCCATATTTTTAATCACTATGTTAGAATTATGTAAACAGTTAACTTTTATTTTTAGACATTTTGAATAATTATTTCGGTAAATATTTTATTTACCATGGTTAAAGGGTAAATCTGGTAAATAAGGGTAAACAAATAATATTATAATAATAACAAATTACCCTAAAATGTGTCCTAACCTTATTGGTTGTTACATTTCCGACCATGGGCATACATGGGTCGATTTTGGGACCTCATGGTGGCACTTGTAGGTGATAAGGACACTTTATATTAATTAAGTTAAAATAAATACAAAAATGATATAAGCATATATCTCTTCGAAAAACAATTTTTACAAAGGGTTATGTATGTTGGATTTTTGACTATAAATATTCATTAGAAAGATAAAACTATTTCCTACATAATGGTATTTTATTTATAATTTTTATACATTTAATAATTAAATTTTTTAATGACACAACGATGATGCAGTAATTACCTTATTAGTGAAATATTAAAATAAGTGATATTATAAATACCAAAATAAATATAATTTTAGACTTTTAATAAATTCCACGAATTTTATAGGTTAATAAGAAATGTTAGGATTTATTTAATTAAATTTATTCGAAGTAATCATTCTTTTATGATTTTCACAAAAATCAAATACCGAATAGTGTCAAAATTGAAATAAAAGAGTTTTCAAAAAATATATTATATTATTAATTGATATTAAATTCCTAAAAATATAAGGTTCGGCCAAAGGACTTTTATCATGATATGCGTATCATTAATGTACCACTTGGGGGTATATTGGAGGTATATAGTATGGTTATTTACTATATAATATAAAAATACAAAGTGACATGGTAAGTGTCAAACTAATTAACCAAGAGTTAAAACTAAAAGATAAGGTTAATATAATGACCCAAACCTGTCTAGAATATATTGGTTGAAATTATTTTGACCCATACCCAGATTAGACATTTTATAATCCACTTTGGTTCCATTATAAACTAAATATTAATTTATTATACATTAATAATTTAAGTTATTCCTAAAGAGCCCCTCATCCCTCTTATAAAAGGACACCACTTCTAAACAGTTATTCACACCATAAAAGCCTCTTGGTTAGGCCAAAACCTGCCCAAATATTCTCTCAACTTCACTAAATGAAACCTAGAGGCCTTATTTTGATCATAAAGCCAACCTAAGGAGTCCTTTTGATCAAATCAAAAGGAAGAACCCGAAGAAGAGGAAATGTTTTCACCACCCTTTTTCATGTTCCTTTCTTCTTCAACTTCTTCTTACATTGTTATTCCCTTTAAAAAATAATAACTCTAGTATCTTCTATATACTGTGATATTATTATAAATATGTTACAACCATATTCAGTATTATATCCATCCTTTGAATTACATGTCACCATACGTGTGTACGTACGGCTTACCGTCTCCACGTCGTGGTGTAATTGTTATTCAAAATATTATTATTTAGATGCATATAATAATGTTGTGTAATTCATTTAAATAATAAATATAACATAATAATGATTCTGTATATATGATATAACTTCCTTTTATATCTTATTATAATATCAAAAGAATGATATTTTCGCTCATGCGTACGTACGGTCTACCGTCTCCCCGAACGCGATGAGATTCATTCCCCATCATATCCATTCAAGTATAATTCTCATTTGAAGATTAAAAATAATTTTTAAGGACTTGATATAATTTTTGATATGATTAATATCCAACATATTCATAACAATCACGTCTTATTTAAAAAAACATTTAAAAGAAAATGACTAAGTTAACAACCAAAACGACGATAATACTAGATATTATTAACAAAGAAATGTTAAAAGATCATATATGATATCATATTAATGTATATGATTCTTGTATAATTTAATAACAATTATTTTACCACTATACAAGAGGTTAACCTAGCCTCATTCAAGGAAATGTACAGGGTAAGGGGTTTTCATCTCACTCCTTATTCCCGTGAGATTCATGCCATATCGCCACTATTACCTTTTGTGTGGTGTATGTACTGCCCATAATTGTATTCATTGTGTAATACACTTTAATTCATGTGTATTTACATATTCATTGTATGATACCTCTTTCATGGGTGTATGTTTCATAAGTTACCAAATTGGTAAGGGTTTATTTCACAATCTCTTCATTATCTGAGGTTGTTTATACATAATTATCTAATGGGACTTCTTTATCATCCAAATCTATGTATTAAAAATGTATTTCAAAACATTATTACTATTTTACAGAATATGGGTTAAAGTCATTTATACCCTTGTTTTACTTTTATAAGATGTTTATAATAGAATCTTTACGTCATTTTCAAAACAAGGTCCTTTTTAACCTTTTCGACAAAATTTAGTTAAGAATGTCTTTTTTTAACTTATACGGAGGGTGCGGCTATTTTCCACCATTACAAAATCGTCGAATATTCCCTTACAATAATAAAAGAAAATTTTCAAATTAAATGTTTTATTTTATAATTATGGGACTTTTAAATGATTTCAAATAAAAAGAGATATTTCTCTCAAATAGTTTTGATTTCATCTATGTCAAAATACTTTAGTGAAATTTAAGCTTATTTGATGTTTATTATTATGATACAAAACTTCCATAATGTATTGAAGGTTTTGTGATATGTTTGACAGTGGATGTGTTATTTTTATACCATTCATGGTTTATAGATAATGTATTGACATTTTGTATGCTATTTTTAATACAAATGTTTATGTTATGTTTAAACATGTTCATATGATGAATGTATTGGACTTATTAAGTGATGAGTGGAGCCCTCTATAGCTCCTCGAAGCATTGGTAGGTCTCATGAGGCAGACTAGTGTCTTGGCACAATGCCTTGACAAAATCTTATTTGCAGTCTTGGCACAAGGCCTTGACTATATAGTTATGATAGTCTGGCATTATGCATTACATCATTATTAAAGTGGTTATTGATATTGCATGTGATTATTCGACCAGTATAATATCAATGTGAATAATTAAATGAAATTATTTTATTTTATCTTTTCCATATTATTCTAAATTTCAATTTTAAAAGGCTTTTGTTTTAGTTATACATTGCCTTAAATGTTTATGATTATTTATGAAAGTTTCTACTATATTGTTATCCTTATTGAGCATCTGATCTCACCCATTTCAATGTTTTACTTTTCCTAGTATATGAAGAATTAATTTATGAATGACCTGCAGGGATAGAATGGAGGGATATAAAGACAAGTTGTTGTAGTAGTAGTTTTCACCTTATGATGTAATATAAACATTTTGAATGTATCTAGTTATTCCAAGGATACTAAACTGATCAGTCTTTCGAGACACGATTTCCTTTTGATCATGCCAATGTTAGGTAATAATGCACCGACTCTGGGTAACTGAGATTGGGGTGTAAAAATTAGTATCAGAGGAAGTTTAGTATAAACCTTGGAAGATAGATTTAGATAAACTCGGATTAGAGCACATAGCCCTATGATATACTTTTAGGATGAGTATAGAAGAACATACTAGAATTTTGGTATTGTAGATATTTTGTGAGTTTTCCGAGCAATACAACCCTATCTGGATACGAGAAGGTAGAGGCGGCTCTGGTACAGATGTACCTAGGGGTAAAATCTGAAAACACCACTTTGAGCTAGACTTGAATGGGAACTGGTGGATGACAACTGGTCTACTGCACTCTTGGTTATGACACTCCTAGGGGACATTCTTAGGATAATTATCCTTTTCATTACAAACCATTATGAAGGTTTATGAGTATATACTTCCTCAAAGAAAACTTTTTTTTATGATTATGGATTATATCCATAAACTGTTGAATTTATGCTAAGTGTTTTAGAAGTATGGAATTATGTATTTTGATTCACAAACTGATTTAGTTTATGCCATTGTTTAGAAATAGCGCCTAGAGGAAGAAATGGAAACCGTATCAATGCACACACTCCTTGTAGGGATTTTATCTTTTTCTCAAGATAATTATAGTGGAGCTGATGATACAACTGGTGCTGATCATCTTATCACTATACTGGGACAACTCACTTAGGTTATGAATAATAACCTTACCCGTATGGAGCACCCTGATCCATAGCGTGGAGGATCAATGTTAGATTGCTTCATGAGGAAACAACACCCAACAATTAATGGGAGTACAAATCCATTAGTAGCTGATCAATGGATAATTTCCCTAGAGAAAATATTTCAGGCTTTGGGGAGTAGTGAAAGGGAAAAAGTTGTCATGGAAGTTTATGGCCTCACTGGAGATGCTGATCAATGGTGTTCATTGATTCAAAAAACAACGAAAGATGATTAAGTATCAAATATGGAATGGAGGGAGTTCAAAGATCTGTTTTTAGAAAAATACATTCCTCGTGACCATCGAGCAGATATGGAAAGGCAATTTATGAGTCTGAGACAAAAAGAGGATGTGAATGTCGCAAAGTATGAGGCTAACATTACATGGTTAGCAAGGTATGCTGGAGATTATATACACAACCCAGGAAGTAAGATTGATCATTTCTTTGATAGGTTAAAACCATTTCTCCATCGAGCATTAGTATCACAATCCTTCCCATAATACGAAGACATTGTCTCATGTGCTATCAAGACAGAAAAGGAATTCTCCAAGTCATATGACTTTAAAGAAAAGAAAGAGAAGAAGAGATTTTCTGATCAATCTGGGAATGGAAATAATGGGAAGAAGGGAAAATTTGAATATCCATCCTGCAGTAAATGTGGGAAGAAACACCTTGGTAATTGCTTGAAGGGAATGGGAGTCTATTACAAGTGTGGTGAAAAAGGCCACCAAGCTCGTGATTGCAATGGGAAGAAGGAAGATCCCAATATCCAATGGTACAATTCAAGGGAGATTGGACATTATGAAAATGAATGTTCTAAGCATTAAGGAAACTTACCTCAGAAAAGGCCAAGGGATAAAGGCCAATCTTATGAAATCACTACTGCTGAGGTTGAAGCCCCGAAAGATCTGGTGGTAGGTAATTTAATGGTTTCCTCAAGTTTAGAAAATGCATTTTTTGATTCTGGATCATCACATTGTTTCATATCTTCCCAGTTTCCTAAGAAAGTTAGATATTTCCAATTTGATTTAACAAGGGAGTTGTCTATTAAAACTCCTAAGGGAAGTATCATTTCAACATATATTTGTAAATTAGTCCCCATTAGATCACATAAATGTTCTTTATCCACTGATCTCATCATCATACCTATGATTGAGTTTGATATAATCCTTAGTATGGATTGGATTTCCGACCATGATGTGAATATTTATTGTAAGAAAGTGGAGGTTATGATTTTTGATGATGATGATAAGGAACACCTTATCCTTAGAGAAGAATCGTCAACACCTAATTCTTATCTAGATCCACCCCCAGTAACTCAACTAAATTCAATTATCGGGGAGGAAGAGAATGAAATAACTGTGGGTGAGGAAAGGAATGTACAAATAGAGGATGTACATATTGTGAAAGAATATGTAGATGTGTTTCCAGAATATTTACCTGGACATCCTCCAGAATGAGAAGTTGAGTTTTCCATTGATTTAATTCCTAGATCAAGGCCTATATCGAATACCCCTTATATAATGGCCACTGTGAAATTAGTTTAACTAAAGAAACAACTAGAGTAATTGAGTAATAAGGTATTTATTCGACCTAGTGTTTCTCCTTGGGGAGCCCCTGTTCTTTTTGTTAAAAAGAAAGATGGATCTATGAGGTTATGTATCGACTATAGGGAAATCAATGCTATAACAATAAAGAACAAGTATCCCCTACCTCACATTTATGATTTATTTGACCAACTGCATGGAGCTAAATAATTTTCAAAGATTGACCTTCGATCTGGATACCATCAGTTGTGTTTGAAGAAGGAAGACATTTCGAAGACAGCCTTTCGAACCAGGTACGAGCATTTTGAGTTTACAGTAATTTCTTTTGGGATGACTAATGCACCCTATGTATTCGTGGATCTAATATAAAGAGTTTTCAAGGAATATGTCGATCATTTTGTGGTGGTATTTATTGATGATATCCTGGTATACTCCAAAATCTATGAAGATGATGAAAATCACTTGTGCATTGTCCTGAAGACTTTGATAAGACATGAATTATATGGGAAGTTTAGAAAGTGTGGATTCCTGCTTTTGGAGATTTCTTTTCTTGTCCATATTGTCTCTAAATATGGAATCATTGTTGATCCTTCTAATACCAAGGCAATCCATGAATGGCCTACACCGACGAGTATAACTGAGGTACGCAATTTTATTGGTTTAGCAAGTTATTATCGACGTTTTGTCCAGAATTGTTCCCGATTGGCTAACCCATTAACAAAGCTCACACGTAAAGGGGTTAAATTTTTTTTGACAAAAGAGTGTGAAGAATGTTTTGAATAACTTAAGAGAAGATTAGTCAATGCTATTATATTGACTCTATCATCGGGGAATGATGGGTTCATTATTTATAGTGATGCATCGAAGAAAAGACATGGTTGTGTCCTCATGCAGAATGATAGGGTTATTGCCTATGCATCACGACAATTGAAAATTCATAAGAAAAAATATCCTAGTCATTATCTCGAGTTAGCAGCTGTGATCTTTGCTTTGAAGATATAGAGATACTACCTCTATGGTGAAAAATGTGAGATTTATACTGATCACAAGAGTTTAAAGTATATTTTCTTGAAAAAAGAACTCAACATGAGGTAAAAGAGATGGCATGAATTACTCAATAATTATGATTGAACGATACACTACCACCCGGGGAAGGAAAATAAGGTGGAAGATTCTTTGAGCAGAAAAGATCATGGAGTTTTGAACAATATGAGAATTGAAAGGGATCCAATTTTCATGGATCTAGTGAAGATGGACATGGGAATAACCATAGAAGGCGAAACATCAAGGCTTTTTCAAATGGTTGCCAAACCATCTTTACAATAAAGGATAAAGAGTTCTTAGTCCGGTGATGAAGAGTTTCAAAAAAAGATTAAAGCTGTGAATGATGGGAGATTGAATGACTTTGTGTATGAAGGTGGAATTTTGAAGTTTGGGAATAGACTTTGTGTTCCCAACATACCTGATCTAAAAAGGGAATTGTTGGATAATTCTCATATTTCCAACTTCTCTATACACCCAGGGAGAAAAAAAAATGTATAGATATTTGAAGGAACATTTTTGGTGGGAAAACATGAAGAGGGAGATTGCTGATTTGGTGTCAAATGTATGGTTTTTCAACAAGTGAAAGTTGGAAGGCAACAACCTGGAGGAGTCATGCAACCTCTTCCCATACATGAGTGGAAATGGGATAATATCACAATGGACATTGTCATGGGACTACCAAAGACTCCTAGAATGAACGATGTAATATGGGTCATTGTTGATTGTCTTACCATGTCAGCACATTTTCTTGCTATAAGAGAAGATCTACAACTTGAACGTCTAGAAAGACTATATATTAATGAAGTTGTGAGACTTCATGAAGTACCCCTATCGATTGTTTCAGATCGTGATCCCCGTTTTACATCAAGATTCTGGAAAATTCTTCAGAAGGCCTTGGATACTGATCTTCATTTGAGCACTGCATACCACCCTCAAACAGATGGAAAATCAGAATGGACTATTCAAACCTTAGATGACATGTTGAGATCATGCTCACATGACTTCTAAGGTATGTGGGATCAATATATACCTCTGGTGGAATTTTCCTATAACAATAGTTTCCATTCAAGTATTCGGATGGTACCATATGAAGCGTTGTATGGAAAGAGATGTCGCACACCAACCTGTTGGGATGACGTTGGTGAAAGAAAACTTTTAGGCCTAGAACTAGTGGAGGAAACAACAGAAAAGGTAAAGGTAATCCAAAACCACATCAAAGTAGCTCAAAGTAGGAAGAAGAGCTATGATGACAACCGAAAGAAGGATTTGGAATTTCATGTAGGAGATCATGTTTTCTTGAAGGTATCTCCATGGAAGGGAGTTATACATTTCGGCAAAAAAGGAAAATTGAGTCCCATGTACATCAGAACTTTTTAAATTATAGAACGAATTGGGGTTGTAGCTTACCGTTTGGCAATGCCTCCAAGTCTCTCCAAAGATCACGATGTGTTCCACGTATCACTGTTGAGGAAATACATGCCTGACCCAACGCATGTACTCACCTATGAGGAATTAGAACTGGAAACTGATCTGTCTTATTGCGAAGAGCCCATCAGGATTCTTGATATAAGAGAACAAGTGCTGAGAAACCGAACGACTCATCTGGTAAATGTTCTATGGAGAAACCATAAGATGGAAGAGGCAACGTGGGAACCCAAGGAACATATGATGAAGAACCACCCGAGCCTTTTCATGAGGTAGTACTCTAGAAATTTCAAGGATGAAATTATTTTAAGGAGGGGATAATGTAACACCCCAATCTTCCACAGTACGCTTCCCTTTGAATAATACAGTAGCGTGTGTTGTACGCAACTTCGAGTTCTAACACACACCACAACCAATCAAACTAGCCGTTACGAATAGTAATACCCACTTTTTGAAATTTTATAAATTTATCTCCAAAAATGGACTTCATTTTTGGATTCAAAATATAGAAATTAGCCTAGGGTAAAATTTTGGAACTTTTCGGATAACTTTTATCTTTTGATGAATAGTGAAAATTACTAAATTTTAATTAAAAAAACATTTTTAATCAAAATAATTAATATTGATAAATTATGAATTTGAGTGGTTTTAAAGTATATTTAGAATATATTTTACAATTTAATACAATATTGTTCATTGGACATAATTTCACATTTAAACCGGACATAAACAACTATCAATATTTTGATAGTTATTATATCTTAAAAACACGCTTTTTGTTTTATCAATGGGAATTAATATTAAATTAATTTCTGCCACTTATGTGTTTTTAATTTAGAAATACTGATTCTATATTTGGAATCAGGATTTCCAAATTATGTAAATAGATAACTTTTATTTTTAGACATTTTGAATAATTACTTCAGTAAATATTTTATTTACCATGGTTAAAGGGTAAATCCGGTAAATATGGGTAAAAAATGATATTATAATAATAATAAATTACCCTAAAACGTGTCCTAACCTTATTGGTTGATACATGTCCGACCCTGGGCATCTTTGGGTCTATTTTGGGACCCCATGGAGCCACTTGTAGGTGATAAGGACACTTTATATTAATTAAGTTAAAATAAATACAAAAATCACATAAGCATATCTCTTTTAGAAAGAAATTTTTTACATAGGGTTATATATGTTGGATTTTAGACTATAAATATTCATTAGAAAGATAAAAATATTTTATACATAATGGTATTTTATTTATAATTTTTAGATATTTAATAGTTAAATTTATTTATGACACAACGATGATGCAGTAATTACTTTATTATTGAAATATTAATATAAGTGATATTATAAATACCCAAATAAATATAATTTTAGACTTTTAATGAATTAAACGAATTTTATAGGTTAATATGACATTTTAGTATTTATTTAATTAACTTTTTTATAAGTAATCAAGCTGTTATGAGTTTCAAAAAATAAAATACCAAATAGTGTCAAAATTGACATAAAATAGTTTTTAAAACAAATATTATATTATTAATTGATATTAAATTCATAAAAATATAAGGTTAGGCCAAAGGACTTGTATCATGATAGGTGTATCATTAATGGACCACTTGGGAGTCTCTTGGAGGTATATAGTAAGTTTATTAACTATATAATATAAAAATACAAAGTGACATGGTATGTGTCAAACTAATTAACCAAGCGTTAAAACTAAAAGATAAGGTTAATATAATGACCCAAACTTGTCAAAAATATATTGGTTTAAAGGATTATGACCCATCACCACATTATAATTTTAATAATCGACTTTTGATCCATTAAAAACCTAATATTAATTTATTATAAATTAATATTTTAAGTTATTCTTAAAGAGCCCCACCTCCCTCTTATAAAAGGACACCAATTCTAACCAATTATTCACACAATCAAAGCCATTTGGTTCGGCCAAAACCTACTCAAATATTCTCTAAACTTCCCTCACTTCAACCTAGAGTCCTTAGTTTGATCCGAAAGCTAACCTAAGGAGTCCTTTTGATCAAATAAAAAGGAAGAACCCGACGAAGTGGTAATGTTTTCACCACCCTTTTTCATGTTCCTTTCTTCTTCAACTTCTTCTTCCTTTGTTATTTACATTATAAAATAATAACTCCAATATCTTATATATACTGTGATATTATTATAAATATGTTACAACCATATTCAGTATTATATCCATCCTTTGAATGACATGTCACCAAATGCGCCTACGTACGGCTTACCTCTCCACGTCGTGGTGTAATTGTTATTGAAAATCTTATTATTTGGATGCGTATAATAATGATGTTTAATTCATGTAAATAATAAATATAACATGATAATGATTATTTATATATGATATACCATCATTTTATATATTATTATAATATCAAAAGAATGATATTGTCGCTCATGCGTACGTACGGACTACCGTCTCCACGAACGCGATGAGATTCATTCCCCATCGTATCCATTCAAGTCTAATTCTCATTTGGTGATTGAAAATAATGTTTATGGACTCGATATAATTCTGTATATGATTAAGATACAACCTATCCATAACAAACACAGCTTATGTAACAAAACATATAAAAAAATGAGTAAGTTAACCCCCAAAACTATGATAATATTAGATATTAATAACAAAGCAATGTTAAAAGATCATATATGATATCATATTAATGTATATGATTCTTTTATAATTTAATAATAATTATTTTACCACTATATAGGAGGTTAAACTACCCTCATCCAAGGAAAAGTACAAGGTAAGTGGTTTTCATCCCACTCCTTATTCCTGTGAGATTCATGTCATATCGCCACTATTACCTTTTGTGTGGCGTATGTACTACCCATAATTGTATTATTTGTGTAATAAACATTAATTTATGTGTATGTACAAATTCATTGTATGATACCTCTTTCATGGGTGTATGTTTCATATGTTACCAAATTGGCAAGGGTTTATTTCACAATCTCTTCATTATCTGAGGTTGTTTATACCTAATTATCTATTGGGACCTCTTTATCATCCACATCTATGTTTCATAAAAATGTATTTCAAAACATTCTTAATATTTTACAGAATATGTGTTAAAGTCATTTATACCCTTTTTTGACTTTTTATAAGAAGTTTATAAAGTAATATTTACATCATTTTCCAAACAGGGTCCTTTTTAACCTTTTCGACAAAATTAAGGTAAGAATGTATTTTTTTAACATATTCGGAGGGTGAGGCTATTTTCCACCATTAAAAAATCAAAGAAACTTCTCTTACAAGCTTATAAGAATATTTTCAAAGTAAATGTTTTATTTTAAAATTATGTGACTTTTAAATGCTTTGAAAAAAGAGACATTTCTCTTAAATTGTTTTGATTTCATCTATGTCAACATCCTTTAATGGATTATAAGATTATTTGATATTTATTATTATGATACAAAACATCCATATTGTATTGAAGGTTTTGTGATATGTTTGACTGTGGATGTGTTATTTTTATACCATTCAAGGTTTATGGAGAAAGTATTGACATTTCGTATACTATTTTTAATACGAATGTTTATGTTATGTTTAAATCTATTCATATGAGTAATATATTTGGCTTATTAAGTGACTGGTGGAGCCCGCTATAGCTCCTCGGTGCATCGGTAGGTCTCATGAGCCAAACTAGAGTCTTCGCACAAGACCTTAACAAAATATTATTTGTAGTCTTGGCACAAGGCCTTGACTATGTGGTTATGATAGTCCGGAATTATGTATTATATCAATATGAAAGTGGATATTGATATTACATGTGATTATTCGAATAGTAGAATATCCATGTGAATAAGTAAATGGAATTATTTCATTTTATCTTTGCCATATTATGCTGCAGTTCAAGTTTAAAAGTCTTTTGTTTTAGTTATACATTGCCTTAAATGTTTATACTTATTAATGAAAGTTTTCGCTATATTGTTATCCTCACTGAGCATCTGAGCTCACCCCTTTCAATGTTTTACTTTTCCCAGGATATGAAGAAGTAATTTATGAATGACATGCAAGGATAGAATTAAGGGATACGAAAACAAGTTTTTGTAGTTGTAGTTTTCCCCTCATGATGCAATGTAAGAATTATGAATGTATCTAGTTATTCCATGGTTACTAAACTGATCGGTCTTTCGAGACATGATTTTATTTTGATCATGCCAATGTTAGGTAATAAAGCACCGACTCTGGGTAACTGAGGTCGAGGCATTAAACTCCTTTCCCTCCATGTGATAGAATTACGCCTCAATGTATTGATATTAACATGTTTTGAAAGGAGATATATCACCATAAAATGTCCCAATTTGACCATTGAAACAATATTTGAGACATTGATGGTATGATGAAGGGATAACCGCATGTTGATGTAGCCAAGGTCTTCCAAGAAAAATATTCAAGGCTCTGTCATGTCAAACAACCATGAAATCTGAATTGGATACACGATCTCCAAACAGAGTTCTGAGTGTGATCTCACCCATAGGTTCTTGTTTATTTTTATCATATCCTTGCAACATCAAAGTAGAAGGAGATAAATAAGATTCGGTGAGGCCCAATCTACAAAGTGTACGAATGGGGATGAGGTTGACTCCTGAACCATTATCAATGAAAACTATTTGGATGTCTACATCATTGACCTTTCCAGATAAGTAAAAAGGTCTAATATGTCCATGCACAATATCATCTTCATATTCATCTGTAAAAGATATCACTGCATGGACTTCTGCCGGATTATTCTCCACATGGTATACTTCAGCCGCAACAATTTCAATTTTGAACTCTTGAGGACATGACAAATCCTAAATGAGTGCCTCCGGAAGATCCTTGGATAGATTCAATGTATCCAAAATTGATAACTTGGCCGGTACTTGGGCCAAATGTTTCAAGACATCATATTTTTGATCCAAAGTTCTCCGTTTTCCAATAAGAACATTTGATTTTGCAGGTGCCTTAGAAGTTGATGCTTCTTGTATCGGGGTAGGAGTTGGAAATACTCATGGATTTGGAATATTAGACCAAATAGGTCTATTTACTTGATAAGAGGAAGAAGGTGTAACCTCCAATTGATCCTCCAAAATAATTTTACCAGTACTGAATCTGCCTTGCGTGGAAGAATTTTCTTGTTCTTTTTGAGCCTGCTGAAGGGCTCTGCCATGCATTTCTGCTGCATATACAGATCTAGCATGGGTAGAATTGGAATAGTGGATTCTGGGATATCCATGTCTTCCTCTGTATCCCAGACCTCTGGAACTCCCTCTAATTCCTCTGTTTTATACAGGTATCTCAGACTCATCACGATCGAATCTATGACTGGAATAAAGATCTGTTTAATGAATCATATTAACATAACCAATGATCAACTCTTCATCTCATGAAGATTCTACCTAATTAGCCAGTTTAGGTTGTGTCATTTGGCGGGGCGGTTCCCGTGGCTTTGAAGTATGTGGCATAAAATCTACCAGAGTCAAACATAAATTGGGATTTGAAATGATTCCATCATCTTTTGATTGTTCATCTTTCATTGAATTATGTCATTTCTTTGATGATTTTTCCTATGATGATGAGGGTTTTTATGTGGCATTCATAGAAGAAGACACACTTTGTTTCTTTAATTGTGTTCTCAAAGTGGCATGAGTTCGGTTGATCATTTTCATGACCATCCAATCATAATATTTATGCGCATTTTTGTTATTGACTTCTTGCCACTCGCCTTCTTCCTCTAGATCTGTAGCAAAAACATATGCTACCTGAGCTGAAGAACCTTCTAGTTTGACTTTTCCTAAGTCCACCATTTTTTTTCAGGAGGTATTTAAAGACAAAACTCTCCTGAATGGGATGCCCCAACATCTGATGAAATGGGAAATAGTTGGGATGGTCTTCATCTCCTTCCTTGTTCAGCCTTTTGGGCCTTGGAAATTGAACCAAATTATTTTCCAGATCCAAAATGAAGTAACCAAGAACTTGTTCATTTCAGATGGAATAAACTTTTCTCTTCAACTCCTCAACTTGTTTTATTCTTTGATCTCTTTGATCATCTTGATGAAACGGCCTCTGTTGTTGACGCTCAAGAGGTGGATCCCTTCGATAAGATGAAGGTTTTGAAGTAGAAGTAGGTACATGTGTTTGTTTAAGTGTAACTTTAGCAGTCTCTTCTTTACCAATTTTTTTTCCTAGAGATAATGTAATTACACAAGTTTTATCCTTATTCTTTGTAAGAGAGTCTTCAATCTGGTGAGTGATCGAAGTAAGGTCTCGAAACCGTCCTGTGTATTTCACAGGGATCAACAATTTGCGTAATTCATCACAAATATTTGCCACACAGATTGGAAACAAATATTCTTAAGTGAGTGTTAAACTTAGGGAATATGTTAATCCCATCTAGTGAGCAATGAAATCCGAAACCCTTTCATTCTCCCTTTTCTTACAATTTGTAAGATCAAAAACTGTAGTCTTTGGAAAATTTGAGCTGAATTGAAGAAGGATTTTTTTACAGAGATCCTCCCACCCAGTAATTGACCAGAATTGCAAACTTGTATACCATACAAAAGCAGGCCCTTGTAATGACTGCACAAAACACCTGAGCTTAAATTCTTCTTGTTACTGAGGGGTTCCCATCATAGGATCACAAAGAGAAACAAAATGTGTTAAGTGTTGCTCTGGGTCTCCCAAACCATTAAAAATTGGTAATTTGGTACATGGAAAATTTGATGGGGGAGGAATTGCATCAACCCATTTAGGGTAAGATCTATTTTTTAGTTGAATTTGAGCATGTTTTCCCTCCATAGATTCCAACCGAGATATTAATGACTCAATAGTAGTTATTAACTTTTGAGAAACATCCGGTTGAGCTTGGACCTAAGAAGGTGCAATAACTGGAGTTTGGACAGATGTGGTGGATGGTACTACAACTGGGGACAACACCACAAGTTTTTGTTTCACCTAACCCATAGGATTAGACCTGCGAGTGTGTACTGGTAAAAGTGGATATTCTTGATCCATATCAGTAGCTGCAAAAAATTCCCTTGACTGACTGAATCCAGTACACTTACGAGGAAGACTACCTTGAAGTAGTTCTGCATTCAACCTCATCAATTCCTTCATTTCTTCCTCTTGTTGTGCGAATCCTTTCTCTAGTGAGAGTGATTGACCTTATCCATAGAAATTATATGTAACCTGATTCTTTACATTTCACTTTATGGACTCCATTTGTAGAGGGGGAAGATGATTAGTTGAAGAAATATGTACATTCTGGGTAATCCTTTGATTTCGTGTACGCATGCCTTCTTCATTTGTGTCTGTGTGTACAACTTCTTGAGCAGGAACTTCTTCATCTGATCCCTATGAATGTGATTAATGTTCTAGAGGGTCAGCAACAACAGCATTGATGACATTAATTGATGCATAACACATTACATCCCTTCTATCGGCATTTCTGTGATACTGTCTTTTTCCATGTCCTTGATGAGACATTGCCTTTTGTTGATTTGATCCACCATGAACTTCTTGACGAATCGTAACTTGGAGGGAATCTCCTAATAATTTGTATCTTCGTTCCCCTTGTGGCTTCTTCCCTAATTCAGAGAAGACTGACTTTCTTGGAGGATGATATTGAGGATTTGAAAAGGTCCCCAGTCCTGTGGACTGGGGTTGTTCCTACTATTCCTGATCAACTCCTTGAATTCAATTTGTTGATTATGCAGGTTGGGTTAAAAGAGTCCCCAATCTAGAAATCTGGGGTGGTTCTTTAGATGCTATATCAGAGAATTTCATAAAAGCTCTCTTGATCTTGAGGACTTTAGTCCGGAAATTAGCTGGATGCATCAACCTGCATCCACTCAAATCACCTTTCTCAAATGAACGCTGGATGATTTCTGACACTTCTGTCACCTGATGATGTGCACACTCTAAATGAGAATCCTATTCGATATTCTCATTTTCCTGATGCAAGAGTAATTTGACAACTTGTTATTTTTATGCCTGACTTTGGAAAAAACTAATTGAGGCATGTCCCTGAGAAAGCCTTTGATTACAAACAAAGACAATTTGTTGTGGTTGGCTATGGGTAAGAACATTTCATGAGACAATTTTCGGTGGGCTTTGTTGGCTGGAGAGTACAGTGAAATGCAGTTCTCCTTGGACACCCCATCCCATGATATGAATGCCAGATGAGGCCTTGGCAATTAACTGGCGCAATATTCTTAATGCACCAAGGCATGAATGCTGAAGGGATCTCTCCCGCTTTTCAGCCTTCAGATATCAAGAAACAAAGAGAGAGACCAAATAAATTTGGAATTGTAACCCTTCTATTATCTTGACATGATATTCATATTCATCATAAGATAATATTTTCTTTTTCAATTGACAAATAGATTTCCACTTGTTGAGATGAATATCATGAATACAATCTTCCATCAACATCTCTGGAATGTCATAATGAGAGTAATCCAAAGGCCAAAACATGACTGGCACTTCACCTTTTCCCAGTTTTTTTCTCATATTTAGCACATCCTCTTTATCATTCAATAAAGATTCTTCTACCTGATTAGACTAGAGTTGGTGCTTCCTTGATTCTTCCTTGCTGCTTCATCAGATTCAACCAGATTGGTAAAGAATTCACTGATCAAACTAGAAGATGAATGACCCAGGCATGGTTCGGAGAATGACCTACACCCCGGGCTATCTTCTGACTGAGAATGTATTTCACCTGATAATGGTAAATCATCAGAAATTACTGGCTTCACATTTGCAAGTGCCTCAATATAAGAAGGATTTCTCATCACTACATTGTCCATTAGATTATTTTCCAGACAATGTGAATTACTACAGCGGAGAGGAATTTCGCAGCTAAATTCATCATCATGGGGAGGATAACCATGGTGGTTTAAGTAAAAAGATGAAACATTTTTCTCCTTGGTCTTCTGGCCACACAGGGGGTCTTGTGGCTCTCATCTGAAGATGAAAATTTGAGATCGACCGAACTGTCATGAAGAAAGCCTTCATGAGGAAGTTTCTAATGAAGACCTTCAGAATTAATGTTCCCACTATTGGGAAATGAGGGATTAGAATCTTGAATTCCATGCGATAATTATCTGAGGGATTCAAGAACTCCAGCATAGAGCAAGGCCTTACTACATATTGGCTCTTGATTTCATGATTGTGCTGGACAGTTCTTCTTCTTAGATGCCTTTTTACTAACATTAGGAACCACTTGTTTATTAATGTGGTTATTATGGGTAGGTGTATGTGCCTACTCGGGAGAAATAGTCAGGTTATGCTGATTATCTCCACTCAAATAAAGTGTATGTGCCCGACATGGTTGTCCTTATAACATGGGGGAGTATGCCCCACAACTCTATTGGAATGGAACAGAGGTGTGTGTCTGTTCCAGAGTCATATGTTGATGTTTCACTCCACTGGTAGGGATAGATTTTCATTTCTTTCCCTGTGATGCTTCTGAAGCTATTATAATTTTCTGACAGGCATCCAGAATAAGAGCAGGAATTTGATTCTGCTCTTTCACAATCGTCAGAATGTGCATGGTGACTTCAGCTGCTGGAACGAGAATATACGTCCATTATGTGCTTGGAGTAGGTGTGTGTTCCTGATCCTATCCTCCTTTTCCTATCAGTGAATTCTGACAGTACTCATGTGTAGGGGCATAGAGTTGAGTCTGCTCTAATTGTTTCATCGGGGCTTTCCGACTGACTTCTCAGGATGCTACCAAACAAGACTGTTGGAAGTCTTGATGAATATTTTCAGGTGTATGTGCCTGCTGTGTATTCCTCATCAAGTACAGTTGACGATTTTCCTTCAATACTGGCAGAAAAAACTGTTGATAGAATTGTTGATTATAAACAGGTGTATGTGCCTGCTTATTAGTTTCCACCATATTAGATTGGTGACCTTCTTTGGTTGTAGTCAGACAAGCCTACTGACTAGTTGATAAGTTATGAAAATGTTTATATTCTGGCCTATAATAATCCTCCAGAATTTCCTTGTGGGATTGGCGTGTTGCTGTTAGACGAGTCTTCTGGGTAGTAAAATCAGGAGGGACGGGTGTATGTGCCCGCTCGTTGCTTTCCACCAATTTAGGTTGGTGGACTTCTCTGGAGATGGAAGAGATAAGAACATGTTCACTGTTGACCGGATTTCACCTCTGGCGGTTCGTCTTGCAGACTCGGGTCTAAGGAACCTGAGCCGAACCCCTAAAGGCGGTACCCTCATCATGTTGAGGGCACACTTCCACACGAGTCTGGCGGCGATTGTTGATGGGAGACCTCGGTAAGGACTCTTGTCTCCTTGAATTAAGTCCTTCAGTGACCTCTTCATTCACCTCCCTATAATATGGGAGGGATTGGTTGTTTCCTTCTAGGGATAATGACCCAAAACGGTTGGAGACAGTGGTTAGCACAGCCTGCTTCTTGATCGCTGGTCGTCGCTGTCCGGACAACCTTGGTGAATTATTTACTTGGAGGGCTTATTGAGAGGCCTCCAGAGTCAGAATGGTACCTTGTCGATGGTATTCCTTAACAAGTTCATTTGATAACCAGCGTTGAAGATGCTGAGTAGGTGATGTCATCCTCAGAGCGGACGATGATCCAACAGGAGTAGCAGTAGAGGTATTCACAAAAGAGACATTCACATGTGTGAACTTTAGAGAATCCATTTCTGTAACGTAGAAGATCTTGGAAAAAGAGTTCCTATTTGATAAAACAGACATAATCAAAATATGCTCAGCCACTACATCTTTTGGATGATCACATATTTTATTGATTGAATTGTTGGCCCTCTCATTGAGTTATAATAGGGGCCTAACTAATAAGTAAAATATCATTTTAACATTGTTAAGGATTCATGTAGAGTTCACCATTTTTTGTTTCCCTCTAGAAATGGGGATCACCTCATTTTTTACGGTTCAAACATTCCAATAGGTTTCTAACAGGTTTGTTCGTAGAACCAGAAACATCAAATGATTCTATATTCATTGGGGGCTACTTTCCAAAGGTAGGTTCTCATTAGTTATGAACTAATGAGGCTTAAGAATATTGATTGGTTGAGAGGATGGGAGGTCAGACTCATCACACCTTTTAAAGGGAATTATTGTCTACCCTGGGAATCTCTTTATAGATTCCAGTTATGTTCGTGAATCCTTATTAAATTACCAAGTATGAAAACGAGCTTTCCTTTAGATCGGAAAATAAATGATTGATATGTATGAGATTTAGAGAATATTTTATATGTATTCAAGGCTCTTCATCGATAGAGAATCACCTGTATTTTTTTGAGATTTTTAGTCAATGGTATCCTTCAATACATTATGTAGAGATATATTGGTCATTATGATAACCATACAGGTTTTAAAGAAACTCATCGGGGAACATGAAGTTTATTGTCATTTAGAAGGACATGGATTATTTCAGAATTGGGATCGTACCTGCAGATGGGCTACCTATGTATCCTTGTTTAGAAAAGGAATCAGAACACACATAGTTCGAGTAAAATAAGAATGAGGTTTATGAAAGGTTAATGGTTCAAAGAAATATGTCATAATTACTTTTATGCTCTAAGATCATGTGAGTCATGTTCATTGTGAGAAACAAGATGTATTGGTAAAACATGACAATTGTGCTACAAAAGATGAAATCATAAGAAATAATGTGGGGATTATGTATGTATGACTTCCCAAATAGATGAGGTTTAGGATTTACTTTAGGGAAGAAACCCGGGAACATGGTCCATAAAGGTATATGTTCATTATGAAGATTTGGATACATAACCTGGGACTTAATCCTGAGAAGGATGCCCAAATTAGAGGGTACTTATGATTGGGTTTTATTCCTGAGAAGGAAGCCCAGATCAAAAGTAAATTAAGACCAGGGCTTACTCCTAATGAGGATGCCCATGTTAAGGGGAATTTATGACTAGGTATTACTCTTGAGAGGGAGGCCCTAAATTTGAGAACTTGTGGCTTACTCCAAAAGAGGATTCCCAAAATAAAGGGAACGTAAAGACTAGGGATTACTCCTGAAAAGGATGCCCAGGTTAGGGGACTTGGGTATTACTCCTAAGGAGGATGCCCAAATTAAAGAAACTTATGATTCAGGCTTATTCTTGGGAAGGAGGTCCATGAATCGGGGACATGGGGATTACTCCTATGGAGGATTCCCAAATTAATGAAATTAAGACTGGGGCTTACTTCTGAAAAGGAGGCCTAGGAATAGGGGACACGGGGATTACTCCTAAAGAGGATGCCCAAATTAAATAAATTAAGATTGTGGCTTACTCATGAAAAGGTGGCCCAGGTTAAAGATCCTGTCATCTTAAAGGATATGGGTGAATGAATGAAACCTCTAACCTTAGTGACATAAAGATATGTAAATCACTAGGTTTTAAGAGATGTTCGATAGAATTCCTTTCAGATGAGGATGCCAACAAAGGAACCACGCTAGAAATTTCTTTGAAGAGGGTTTTGAAGGATAAATCTTGAAAAGGAGTGGTGTATTTGAAGAAAAGAGCTGAATAGGCAAGAGGGGCACCCAAAAAGAGGCAGGCGCGCAGGATTTTTTTGGGCACGCAGGTCCTGGTTGCGCAAGTGTACCTGCGCGACACAGGTGTACCTACGTGCCGGTCAACCCATAGGGTAATACAAGGGTGAGATTTGGCTCAAACCCTTAGTATTATCCCAAAAGGCTTACAAAAGGGTGGCACATAGGTTCTGTTGAATGGATAAGGTGGCACGCAGGTGTAAAAATTTCTCTTAAGGGATAGACACTTAGGCACGCAGGTATTTGTGAATTTCAACACATAGGCCTTGTTCCCCTTCTTTAGATCTTCCATTCTAGGTAAGAAATTGCCTTAGAAGTGTTCAGAAGACTTCAATAAGAGACTAGGGCACTAGGAGCTCAAATCTGACTTTTGTAATTTTTCCGTCCCTGAAATGGGGGGCCCACAAGGGGTATTTATAGGATCCTGAAAAAATTTTCATGAAAAGAAAATAGGGCGTGCAGGTCACATGCACGCCCAAAATGTGGCACGCAGGTATACCCGCGCGACCATGATGAAACATCTGTGGCCCATTCTTAACCAAATCCTTCTTCATGACTTTGTCAATTTTTGATGTTTCTTCAAAGGATGAATCTCTTTATGTTAAAGTATTCTCGTTTTTCAGTAATTACACTCTCTGACGAAAAAGAGCATCAACAATGACATTGTCGTATGGTCTATCACCATGTCACATAGTAGTCAATGCAGGCTCAAGGGAGTGTATCTTATGTATCATGTAATAATGTAAAGAAATATATAGTTGTATATTGGTAATCCATGTAATAGACAAAACTAGAGTCTAGGTAGGTATAAACGAATGCAAACCACATCCTTGAATCGGAACAAGGTTCCCAAGACCCATGGTATTACCATCTTAGAATTCAAGGTGAGCTCGAGTCAGTCCAATCATGTTTGATATTTTAATCATGTAATTGCTCATTAAGGTCAATCCTTCTCTTCCATTAGTGTGGATAGGTCATGTAACATTGCAACCATTTAATGATGTACTAATTAACCATTAAGGAAAATTCAAATTTTGATGTTCACTCTGCTACCTTCCATAAATATGGAAAGGGGTGCTATGGACATGTAACCATTATTCAATCTCATTTGTAAATTCAAAGCTATATACATAGTGTAAATTCCATTTCTCATTTCACATTTAATAATCAATTCAAATCACTACCCTTATGCGGGTCATGTTTTGAGATTACAAGGTACATGAAATTATTCAATTGTTATTAATAACAAGCCATTTATTATAGGAAGGCTCACATTTAGGTCAACCAAAGGCATACCTAAATGGTGGATCAATATTCCAAAACACTATAACCCAATAATGGAATTACCATTGACATGGTAATGATTGAGATGTGGGTTTAACCACTAAAAACTAATCACATATTTGGAAAGAGCATAACAGTACGATTCTAACATGTATAATCTTGGAATGTAAATTTATGAAATGGTTATCGATGAAATCAGAGGGCCCCAAACATATATTCATAAACCAATGTTCATTAGGGGTGAGTTATAAACAAACCACCTTAGGATTGTACAATAATTCTCCTCCGGTATTGGTCATCAAATTGCCTCATATCAGAGTAGATCTATGAAAAGGTAAAAAATACTAACATGATGATATCATGGTCTAGAGAAATTTAGAAGAATAATGAGTTAGAAGGACTCCATTATATAACATTGTGCATCCAACATGATGAACAAAAGCATGATCAGATGCTGGACTAAGTTGATCTATTGATCCCTAGATTTGGCATTCAAAAATCTCCGAATTGATAATAAAGGGGATTAATTCTCTTGGTCCTCAAATAAGGGGGAAGAGGGGTTAAATAGATCATTTAGGGGATTTTTAAATTTTATCCTATGCTTGGGTTTTCTAAAAATTTATTCAAATCATGCGCAAACCATGTGAGATGGTTCTGCCCGAAATAGCATCCTCTACACGATTTGATCAAACAGTTCACACGCCATGCTAGAGTACCTGGGAAAAAAGGGGGTTCGCGCGGTTAGGCTGTAAGGTCGTTCACTGAACGTGCATGGTGGATCTATCCAGAAAAACAAAATCCTTAGTATTTTCAAAACCATGTAGAATTTCTGAACAGTTTACTGTAAACAATTCACCAAGCCAGTTTTTCACGAAAAAGACGGGATCTGGGCTATAAACAAGCCCAACACACAAATATAACCATTACAAACATTCTAGGTATCCATATTATGTGAAAAGTAATAAATTTGTCCAAAAATTAAAGGATATATAGCTAAGTGAAAACTAGGTTCTTACAATGTAACTCCAGGATGGAAATCAAATTACTTTTTTTGTGAGGTGGTAGACTTCTGTACACATTTTTGATGGGTTTCATTCCCTTTTGATATAGAATTAGACGGATAAATATTATCCATAAAAAAATATATCAAAATATGGGATATATTGTTGTTATTATATTGTAATTTTTACAGTATAATTGAATTAATAAAATTGATATGTAATGAAGAAAGATATTGGTGAATACAATAGCCTTCATTTAGAAGAACCTACTTTGGATCTCTTATTAAGAACCCTAGGGTTTGTATTTTTGGAAGACCAATAGCTCTATAATATTGATAATTATGTTTTTAAAGACATATTGATAGATATATTTTGAGATAATTGGATTTAATGGTTTGAATATGTGAGGGGAGGGGTTCCCTTATTTAATTGTGGTGAGTGGAACAAACATAAATTTTTAATGTTTTTCAACAATGATATAAAACTTTAATGTAAATATAGATGAAAAATGGTTCATATATTAATGTAAAATGTATTACTTATAAAAAATAACCAATAATATTTCATCTTGATTTTAGGTCTTTTTTACTATTATCAGTTTGGATTGACACCACATTGAACCAATTTTTACCGTAATTGTGGTAATTATTTTTTACATTTTTCACTATTAATTATGAGAAAAATATAGTTGAACTTACTAACTATTATTAATTATGCTTATTTAAAATATTTATTTCATTTTACCATAATCAAATCCCCTGTTTTTAAGAATTTTTTTTAGAAATAAACTCAAAAGTAATGTCAAATAATTGTTTTTTAAGAAAATCATTTTTCATGCATTTAGTGATCTTATTTTAACTATATAACTTGTAAAAAAATTACATGGATTTATCTTCAAAAAGTTATATATGTATTTGATAAATTCCATTTAAATTATTTATCATTAAATATTATTTTATTTAATTAAAATTTAATTACATTTTTTATTTGCCTAAAATATAGTTTTTTGGAAGATATCACTTTTACCACTAAATAATCTTATATTTATCTCTATAAAATTGACATTATATAAATTTATAATTCATAATGTTATAATAAGTTATATAAAATGAAATTATTTGTATTTAAATAATATATTTTCTATTATTCATAAAATATTTTTTCTATTTGAAATTTTCTATAATCCTTTCAAGGCATATTTTTGACCAAGTGGAAAATTGATATTCATCCGATCAAATTTGTATTTGTGTGTCATGAAGTAATAAAATATTAATTTTCATATATTTTTAAAAAAAATATATTTTTCAATTATTTTAATTGAGGCGCATGTGTTATAGTTTTATCATGATCATTATGACTAATATATATTAAAGGTTATGATAAAGTATATTAGACACACATTGAAGAAATGATGACCTCAACCGACAGGATCATATTATACAAGAAACATTATCCATGAATATGAGGGATATAGAATGAATAAGATTTTCCCTCAACCAATCCCACTCAAAAATAAATAAACTAATACATTAATGGAACTATTTATGGGAGAATTTCATGATTTTCGTGATCATGGCTGAAATTGTGTTTGTTGAAACACCTCAAGAATTTGATACAATCGCAATCCTTCGCCATATGATGTACAATGAAAATTAGACTTATATACAAAGAAAATAAAAAAATTTCTATAGTTTTGATTAAAACATAGTTTTTGATAAATTAAAAAATATTTGATAATTTGTTTTTCTAAAATATTCTTATTAAATGATATTTATTTGAATGTAAATTATAATATAATTTAATGAATTATAATATAAGTTATATAATTTCTGGAAAGTGATTAGTGTCATAAAAACAAGAATTTTTATTTATAATTGATTATTATTATAACATAAAATATCGAATAATTATATAAATATATCCTTAAAATAAATATCATTTCTGAATTCATCATTTTCATATTACCCAATGGGGAATTTGTCACAATATTCTTAGATAGTCTCTTTTTTTGGTAAACATTAAACATGGTATAAATATATTCTATGTATTATGATGTCATAATTTCCAAAACCTGATCTAGTATCGGATTAAATTTCAAAACATTAAAAAATATATATTTACCCATTATAATATTGTTTTTTGTTTCAATTTATTTGAGTACTTGTATAAAAATTTTAACAAATCGTCCAAAACCTATATTATACTTTATACATTTAAAATCAATTATTTATAAAACTGACTCATATTCTCATCACCAATGATATTATTTCACTATGTTCAATACATAACATTATAAAAAATTAAAAACCAATCCTCTTTGAAAAATGATTGGAAAAAACCATGGGATTATATGTGTTGATGATTGTTTTATTATATAGAGTCAAGAAAACAAGTTTACAAATTAATAAAAAATTCCCCTCTCTTTTTCTTTAGATACCCACCCAAACTCAGATTCATTTTAAATAAAAACAATTATTATGAATTTAATATTTCTATCCCAATCTAAATCCATACCATGGTATTCCCATTAGCTTATGATGTTTATCCCATGCTTTTATAAGTTCCTGATCATAGTGAGGGGATCCCCTCCTCCTCTCTTTCAAGAATCATTTTTACATTGTGACATTTAATTTCTAATTTTTCATGTTGAAATATATTTTTACAACAATATTAGGGTCTTTAATATTTAAAATTATTTAGACACCACAGTTACCTTCCATTATATCATTTAATGAATCTTTATGTACACTTGTTATGTCATAGAAATTTCCCTGGGAATTTTTAGTCCAAACATTTCTATAGTTATTATGAATCCACATTTCCACATAAAGGAATTCACATATATTAACCTATCCTTTATCGATTAGGGAATTCGATATTTTTAACCACCAATATATATTTTTTGGATTAATAAAGACAAAAGGAATTTAAATAATGTATTATCTATGTGAAAAACTAATGAATGTACCTGATATGAATGATATGGGTGGGTCCAGAACTATATAGCCCACCAATTTATTAGTTAATATTTTTTTCTCATTAAATACCATATATGGTAAATGGGATTTTATCCCATGAAAACTATATTTTTATGTCACAATGGTTATCCTTAACTTATGATTATGATGTAAATTTTGATGTTGTTTACAATGTCTTTTTTTCATGATGTTATAATCTTATATCATGCTCTAATGTTCATGTTTTTGATTCTCACACCTTTTATGTCACCTTCAAATTCCTCTTGACTCACAAATATTAATGTTTTCATTTTATTATTTTATTATTTGATAAATGGGATTTATAGTTCACCCATTCTTATATAGATCACTAGGAAGTCTCATGTCGTATTACAAGATCGATGGTATATAATTTACTATTCTAGAGTACATAAATAATGTTGTTTAACACATGTTTCAAGTTATTTTTACATCTATCTAATTACCCAATGAAAATATGCCTCAAAATATAGTTCTATTATATTATTTTTATCTATATGAAATATATCATGAATTAACGTGTAATAAAGATAATTTTCTTCAAAAAAAAACCTATCTTCAGTCATGTTTTGAATAGGTTAAAGTAAGTCTATTTTTATATGAAACATTTAATGGGTATTTTAATTTTTTCAGATATAATTTTTTGTGAATGTTATTTTAAAAATTATTGGCAGCACATAGATGGATCATTCGTGATATAATTATCAATTTCCTATTAATATTACTTCATAACGATTTTTATGAATTAATATAGATTTAAAATTAGTTTAAAGAAAATATAAATGAAATACAATTAAATGTCATTTTCCTGACTTTAAATATATTATGACATTAAAGGCATAAATATAATATCTAAATTCAAATATAATCACCTTCACCACCACATATACATTATAATTTTAAATTATATTATTGTAATTCCATAATTCATCAAAACCATATTACTTTTTGTGTTTGAAAAATAATTTAATTATTTTCTACAATATTCAACATAATTATGTATGTGATTCATAAACATCCATTGTAATTACACCACAACTAAATTTTTTAAATAAATTACTATTATAAATACAAACTATTCATATCAAAAGTAAACATCTATAATGGGATATAAATTCTATTCATCCCAAATACAACATATTAGTTCTATTAAAAGTACAATATTGGAGTTTTATAATTTTTATTTACTTAAAAACAATAAAAGTGAAAATCAAATGAAATTAGAAGTAAATTTCCAATATTTCTTAATATAAGGTAATTAGGGTCAAAATATTCATATCCATTGATTATTAATATGGGATTTTGTGACCATATAAGAATTTTTTAACCATATTTTACATGTTTTACCTCTATTGTTGAGATAAAATTTTCCCTCAGTTACTATACATTATGACTAAAAATGGAATGGATCTTATTATATAATAAAAATTAGTTTATTAAAAACATATAATCTATTTTTTTATGTTTTAATTTGGATAATTGTTTCAAATTTACATTAGTATATATTTGTGTAATGCAAGAAAAACATATTTTATAAAGACAATTTTTCTATGCATAAAAAATATATTCTACAAGAATTTTATAATATTTATTACTATATAATAAATTATATAGGGTTTAATAAAATTAATCAAATATTATTTTAGAAAATATAAAACACAAATAGATATTTAAATCACTTTGATACAAATAAATGGAATGATCATATTTTTTAAAAATTTAGTACTCTTCACTATTCCACCAAATATTATCCTTTTTAAAAAATACCAAAAAAATAATCATCATATAATTTTAAATGATGATATCAAAACATAGTTCCATTTTAGACAAAAACATTTTTAAAATTACTAAAAATTAATAATATTACCTAGGAAAAATTTCAAATAATTACAATTTTTAAAGAAATCCGTTTAATTATAAATCGAATTTAAACACATTACTCATATAGTAAAAAATAATATATAAATGTTTATTTATTTTATTAAATATATTATCTCAAAATTTCATTAAAATATTCCATATAAATTGAATAACAAAGTTTTTTTTTGATTAAAACACTTTTGAAATATAAATCTCTTCTCTAAAAAATATATCCCTTAAAATTTTATGATATAATTTAAAATAGAGATCCTATTTCATGGGAATTAATCATTATATTTTTATTTAGGACATCTTCCTACATATATTTCATAATTCAATTACAATTCTTCATACTCATCAATCCAATGGCTATTTCATAACTATCATTTTTAAATAGTAATATTTTTATAGTATATCACAGTTAGTTTTATACTCGGTATTATATGTTCCATGTGACATCGATCATTATTTTCATTTCAAAGGAAATAAAATATAATCTTAGGTTTTTACACTAATTTAACATTCAGTTATCACCTACTCAATATTGGAGGGAAAATGTTCCATGAACATCACATTGAATAAAAAATAGTTTCATGATTTCCTTGAGTCATGATTTGATATCAATAACAAACAATCTGTGTTTTTGATCCTGATTAAAAACACTTCCACATTTATCTTGAATATTTTTTATTATTCTTTATTATAATATCATGGTATTCTTATTAACCAAGAGGGATTATGGAAGGGATTTAGCAATCAATTTTGGTATACATTGAGAGAAATAGACTTGTAATAAGTTTTTATAACCTACATTTGATGATATATTAAGTATTATTTTTTTAGTTTGTTATAGTTTTTCTTGGAATTATTGTATACCTAGATAATGATAAGACCATGATTTCTTATTAGGATCTAAGGAATATAAAGAATATTTATATTTCATGGATTTAGAGGGATAATATATGTGGTTAATTTAGGAATTCTACAAATCGAAATTAAATATAAAACAACATTCTATAAAGGGGATGATGTTCAAGTGAATTGCTCAATATGAGGTAGTGTTTTATGATATGAAGGTGTTATTGAATCTTATTCAAATTCTGACACTACCAGAGTAGGGTGATGGATATAAAGTGTATTGTGATGTGTTGGGTGTTGGGATTGGTGTTGTTTTGTAATAACATTGAGTGGTTTTCAATTATAGTTTCCCATAGTTAAAGCCTTATTAGTAATATATACTAAAACATTATCATTAGTTATTTATTTTGTTCCAATGGATGAAACATTGAAAGTACTATATTATTTTTTATAGTTTTAGGTGTTATAATTTCTAAAAATACATATACTAGATATTCTATTAATGACACATAAATCCTCAACATGTGAGGTGGGTTGGTTACCTGTAGTAATTCATTTTGAGAAGGCATATACCCCTAAAATTTATAATAAATTTTTAAATTTTATTAGTTTTAATATTTTTATTTGTAATGACTCTAGTTTTTCTATATAATAATTTCCAATATTTATAAATTTTTTCCCAAAACTAGACACTATAAAGGGGTGGGGGGATTATGGGGCCCAGATAGCCACCAAGTGGTGATATTAAATATATATACATATTGTTTCATGAATGATTTATTTTTAAAAGTGACAGAACTACTAAAACAAGTATCATATTGAAAATCTAAAACTAGAGTTGACCCCGAAACATGTTGTTTTCCGTACGTGATATGTAACATTTGTATGTTCCTTGTTGTTATTTTAGGGTGTGTCTTTAGGGTTTTTCATGGTTTTTGATTTTTTAAATAATTTTAATCAATAAAACCTACCCCTACGCCATTGGTGACCACGTTCAGTAGAGTATACTAGAGGCATTCCACCTAGTTCTATAGACAAACCGAGGTTGATCCAATTATGGGAGGATTCAACGATATTCATTCTTGATGGAGATCACTTCTAGATCACGGTGTAATAGATTTTGGGACTCCATTTTCACCAAGAATATTCATCATTTTTGCATGAGGTCCGAAAATTTAAAATATATAATTTTGTACCCACTATTATGTGTTTTTTTCTTGTTATGTCTACAAGAGATACCCTGGGGTAGATCATTAGGTTTTTCTAGAAAATGAAGAGTTTTAGGCCTATCATAGGTAGTTCCCATTCATAATTTGTGATCAAATAGAATTTAGCATCTGATCACACTACATTATTTCTTCTTATTTCAGGAAGATAATATTTAGGGAAGATATGTCATGTATTAGGGGTACACACAATATACTCGGGGTATAAGACTTGTAATGACTGTAGGTCATGTGAATAAGGGATATATCCATATATTTCATGTCAAGGGATATATCTACGTGAATGTAAAAAGACAAGGAAATATATTCGGGTCAAGTACATGGACATTTTCATGAATTTAAAGGAAATTTCATGTATCGAGGGTACATGTCGTGTGGCGTGACCTAACAAACCCATTGTGTATGTGAAACGAGATGACCAGATGTTTGTATGAGGTCACAAGTCATGTGATATGGGGTACATTTCATGTAATATTTTACACATTGAGTACTATTAGGGAACACGACCAATGGTGTGTTTCTAGAGACACATTGTGTACTGACGGTACAGATATGTACTCCCATTGAGATTTCTCACTCACTCATCCTCATATTAATGTCTCAGATGGATTATAGTGAGTAACCTATCCTGAGTAGTTTTCCAAATTATTCAAAATTTTGTAAATGAATTTGAAACACAAGATGTGATATGAGGTGAGGTTTTTAGGTTGCCTAATAGAGACCTATAGACCCATACCTATTGAACAGATTCCCTTGTTGTATCCTTATGATTGTAGAGTGAGTGATTACATCCTCAGCATAGGATGGTGAACCCCTTAATAGGATTATCACTAATATATTTTTTGTATCCCTCTGTGAGTTTGGGGTGGGATCATTTCACATATCTATTTCACTTTTTGGTGTTTGTTGTATCTTCATGACCTTCATAAAATGAACAATAATCCCCAATTTAGAAGGTTATCACAGTAGGGTTTGTTGTATCAATGAATATATTGTCCCCTACATGGTAGGATTGTTTTAACAGGATATGTTGTATCTTCATTAGTATATTAACCTACATGGTGGATGGTTCTAGTAGGGTTCACGGTATAAGTGAGAGTATGATCCCTTGCATTGTGGTCTTATTCATATTTGGGTTTATGATATCTTCCTGTGGTCCTGGGAAAGAACCCATATTAGTGTATCTTAGAATTGTGACTTGGTAGGGTTTGTGGTGTCCCCCATCTATCCTAGGGTGTGATCCCATTCTATGTTATATGAACATCTGTGTATCAGATTTATTTTTTTTATATCACCCACCGGTTGTTGGAGTGATTTCCTATCTGAGTCAGATCATCAGGGTTTCTAGTTTGGGTTTATGGTTTCCACTAGCAGTTTTAGGTGTGATCCCCAATCTATGAGTTGAGACCTTTATTGTTTATAATAGGATTCTAGGATTACAGTTTGGGTGTGGTGTGATACCCTATATATGCATTGATATTCACAATGTTCCGGTGTTAGTTACAATGTGGCAAGATATGATGATCTTGATCTCTTGGATGTATTCCAAATGGGATGGTGAGGATGCACCATTTTTAGCTATAATTGATTGAGTGATCTCTTGGTTATAAGCCATCATAGATATTAATTTTATTCCCAATGAGTTCATCTCTGAGATGAGTACCATCTAGGATTTCAGGGCTCTTGATTTTGTTATTCTAGATCATCGTAACCTTTGAGCCTAGTGTGGAATCATGTGGCTGTTAGTGAGGTTTGGACATCATGATACATGGAGTGTAATATTAGTGTATGTGGGAGATTCTATAATTCCTTATAATTATGTCACTTATTTGGGTTGACACAAAAATTAAATATGTGATGGATAGTCTTGAAGAGTTAACGAGTGGTTGATATGGATTTTAATGTTCTATCTCACTCGGGTTATTTTTGGATTGGGTGGAGCACAAAGTTTGAATTATGTTTCAGCATTTTCATTTTGGATTCTTGGGGAACATACTAGTCATTTTTATACTCCCCGATTTACAATATCTTCTAGAACAAGTCATGTCTTGGGTAGATGATAGTCCATTCAATAGAGTCCTAGGATTACCTAAAGTTGTAGGGAATATTTGGAAGAATATACTTAATTTTATAATAGTGATATGACAAGGTGTGTTGTATGGGTTCATTTGATAGTAGTCCCATATTTTTGAAAATATTAGGCTCTGTTAGTTTCTTTTGAGCTTATATTTTTCATTTGTTATGATTGCAGTACTAATAAAACAATCTGATTTTGAGATAGATGTTTTCCAACATAATTTTGTTTCAAATTTATTATCTATTAAATGTTTCAAGGAGATGGTTTTGTGTGTAAGAATATAGGTACCATATTCTATTTTCTCTCATGTTTTTTATATGACTTCTCAATGCTAGTCTCTATCCACAGGCCAATTGGTAGAGAGATTGGGGTAGTTGCAACTCAGATCTTGATAGGTCGGTTCATGAATGTGTTTAATGAACGAAGGTCCTTCCATATGATTTTAATTGTTTTCATTATATGATCTTGTTTTGGGATTTATGGGGATAGTTTAGAAGTGTTTTGGGTTTGAATTTATACTACGAGGATTCGATGTTGGAGTAGAAGTCCACATATAAATTAACAAGAACTCTAATAACATGTTTGTCTACTCGGAATATTTAGTAACTCGTAGAAGGGAAATTTTTGTACCTGAATCATATAGGTCTGGGTTGTGGGTTCTAATTCCTTCTTGAGTCTGCTCCCACGATATAATATTTGACCATGTTTAGTCTTGATTCTATTTTTGGATTCCATTAAGAAGATATCTAGAGTTGTTTCCATAACTGAATAGTGATGAAAATCCACCCAGTGATGAGGATTCATTGTAGGGAACAATATAGGATGCAGTACTTCAAGGTGGTCCACCGGTTGAGCCACCCCCAATTGAGAAGTATGCCATTTTAGTATTTCAATATGAGGATATTCATAGACTTAATACCATACATATGTTGTAGATGTAGGGTCCTCTGAGGTATCAGGGTGAGGAAAGCCCTAGGTAACTGAAGACTAGATTGAGGTATTCACACATGATTTCTTCAGTGAGTGGAAACGTCCTGACCGGACGGAATTCCTAGTTGTGAGTATTTTTTATGGCTCAATTGGGTGAGAGTAGAGTGTAGTTAAATAGTTTGATGATTGGAAGGAATTCACTTTGGAATATTTTGAGACGCACTTATGAGAAGAGTTTTATCCATCCACATTGATATAGGTGTATATGCAAGAGCTTCTGTAGATTCTGTAGTGTATCATGTCCAATGGAGAGTAATCAATGTTGTTTAAAGACCTATCTTGATACTCCCAAGATATGGTTCAGGATCCATTTTATTAGCACAATCCCTGAATTAGGGAAATTTCAGGGACATTAGTGATTCAATCACATTATTATGCATTCACATCTATGATTGGATGCTTGAGTGGGCCTTGGTTGGGAAGATATTTTTGGATGCGACGGCTCTAACTATTGGTGATAGTGATAGATTTTGAGGCTGTAGTATATCCAGGGGTAGAATAGGACAACCGTGTCATTTATATATATATATATATATTGGGTTTTCAAGGAGGATTACCACTAGACTCTATAACCACACTTAGACCTAGTTTTTGTTGTTTTACACCTATTTCAATGTAGGAGACATGTATAAAATTCATTATATGATGTCAACCTAGTTATAGATAGAACGTGGGTGTGGAGTATCCCCTTGAGGTTCCTATATGTGTGTGATTATAGATAGAAAAATAACCCTCTGATAAACTCACTATTGTCCTTTGGTATAAGACATTACAATATTTATTTTTCCCCTTATTCTTAGGATATCACTATTTAAGAAAAAATCCTTAATTTTTGGAGAGTTTCGAGACATTGGTTTTATTGTGTAATACATTTTTATATTTATTTGAATATATCTAAATCCAGGTGTAGAGTAGGTGTAGAATATCGAGGCACATAGAGCATGTCTATGGTGTTGATAATAATATTTACATATTTTATCACAAGAACATAATTTTTTTGGTAAAAGTTGAATAAATCATCAGAGGAGTCTCATATTATAAATTTGATATTATAGTTGAGTTTTAAAAAAAAATTTACCTTAAGAGTGATATAATTTTTTTGTTGGGTGCTCGATTTAAGGTGTACTGGCTGTGTTTTGGGTGGTGGTTTATTAAATAAATAAATTTTATTAATAAAACATAACCCTACAACTTTTTCACTGATGTTTGGAATAGGATAATGTATTCATTCCAAACTTCGTGAAAAAAAACTGAGCTTAACCAACGACTGGAGGCATCGTCGATCTTTAATCTTGTCTGTGATCGCAGGTGGATCATGGTGCAACAACATAAAAACGTGGATCTGCACCACAAGATTCAGTGTTTCACAAGGAGGTATGATAATTTATGAGCATCATGTCCCAATCCACAACAATACATTTTTTGGTCTGTTGTAAAAATACATCTAATAGATATAACATGGGGTAGATATTTTGGTTTTAGTGGAAGTTGTGGAGTTTTAGGCATCTCATTGGAAATTATCATTGAAAATTCATGATCAAATGGCATGTAGTATAGTTCCACACACTGTGTTTTACTCCAATTTGGGTATGATTATATTCAAGAACTATATGTCGGTAACTGGGGGTACACACAATGTTGTGATCCTAGCTCATGTAGCTGAGTAAAATTTCCTAGAAAGTCATTTCAAAGTATGTGGTTGTGAAAATGTACATGGACAGGGACATGAGAATGGGAGGAGGAAACTACCACGTGGATGGATATCTAAGTCATGTCACGTACTAAGGGAACACACTGTGTGCAATGACATTTCCAACTAAACTTTTATTGTAAATGACACCCCCATAGGTTCAGATGGGGTCAAACATCATATGATATTGGGGACACACTTTATATTTCATTAAATGTTGAGTACTCAGAGGGGAAATGAATATGGGTTGGATTCTACAGAATCACTATATATTATGTTTTCACACTGTGAACAACCATTATAGAATTCTCCCTCATAGGTATCCATAATCAGGACTCGTATGAAGGCATGTGAGTAGCCTATCCTGAGTAGTTATTCACATCGGAAATGATCATGGCCATAGTTTTAGGATTCGATACATGATTAAAGGTTAGGATATTGGGCCATCTTGTTCGAATATAAAGAACAGTATTAGTTTAGTGGATTCACTTGGTATATCTTTATGAGGCTATAATATAGAAATACATCCTAGGAATTGGATAGTGATCCCATAAACAAGAAAATTTAGGATAGGGTTTTTGAATCCCTCTTGGTGGTTGTGTAAGGATCCTCTATCATATTGAATACACTAGGTGAGTTTCATGGTATGATTGCGACCATCATACATAGGGTGTGATAACCAATCTAGTTTTCTATCCCACTATGGTTTTTGGAATCATCAGATATGTATTCCCTTACATAGTGGTCATGTTTTAGTAAGAGTTTTCATATTATCGAGAGTATGATCGCCAACTCGGTGGTTGGTTCTTTTGGGGTATTCAGTATCATTAAGTTTATGCTACATGGATGTTGGATTTATATTTTGGATTTTGGTGTCTTATTATAATCTTGGACATGAATCCCTATTTGTGTATCACGTCTTTTAGACAGAATAGTGTTTGAGGCATCCCCTAGCTATCCTAGGTGCGATAACCTATCTAAGTGATATGAACTTCTGGGTATCATATTTTGTTTTTTGGTGTCACAATGTAGTTCTGGGGGTGATCCCCTATTCATGTGATATCCTTTGGGTTACCATAATGGTTTTGTGGTGTCCCATTATTTTTCTAGGTGTGATCCTCTATCAAGGATTTGAGACCATTAATATTTCATGTAGATTTGTAGGAGTCACCCATTAGGGATGGGTGTGGTCCCCCATCTGAGTAGTGAGATCCATTGGGTTCCAACATGAGTTAATATGTGGATAGATCCAAAAAATGTGTTCTCTCATTTTATTCAACATGGGATTGAAGAGATGTTCCATTAGATAATGATACCTGATGAATTGCGAAATTTCATATTGGTGACATTACAAATGAAATAGATATTATGTATGAGTGATATCTCTTGAATTATTTCCATCTTAGATGGTAGGGCTTAGGGATTGTGTTCTCTTAGATGAGTGTGTCCCTTAACGGTCAAGTAGAATCCGATATATGCTTGTTATGTTAGGACCTTTTGATACATGGAATCTTAGATGATTGTATTTGAGTTTTTTTACTACATTTGTTTTTGAAACAAATCTTGATTTAAACACTATTTGAAGATGGTCTAAAAAGTCATTTATAATCGAGGTGTGGTCATGATAGAAATTATTGTTCAATCTCACATGAGTTACCTCTATCTTGGGTCGACTGGAATATGGAATGACAGTTAATACCATTTAATTATTGGTTTTTGGAGAGAATACTAGATATTTTTATACTTAACCAAGAATCAGCTCTTCCATTATATTTAATGTCTCATGAAGACAAAAAACCTTCCAACATAGTTCTAGTTTGACCTAATGCATGCAGAGAATTGTGAACTAGACAGGCTAAGAAATATTTTGGATCCTGATCAAGGTGAGATTTAGTGGTTTAATTTAAAAAATTCCACACCTCAGAGAAGTTTGGACTCTTGAAGTTTTTGGTGGGCTCATATTTGTTCCCTTTTTAACCTTCATGATCATATTTGTACAATAATTGTGGGATATATGTAAGCATACATTTTTTTGAGCATGACTTTATTATCTCAAAACTAATACATGGAGATTTTTGTTTGATTGTGTATAGGTCCATAGGCTAAGGACTCCCATGCATAAGATATGACTATTGGGATTTTTTCACTCTCACATGGCCTATTAAAGGTAGAATTATGGTATTCAGGTCTCGACCCATGGTGGGTTAGGTCATGACAATTTACATGTAGCATATTAGTCCGGAAATTAGTGGAAACTAATGCGCCTATTTATCGAGATGAATTTGGATGTTAATGAGTAGAAACATATCCTTATAGCGAATTCTCTACATATACCAACATCATTATTTTATATTGTGAACTAGAGTTAAGGAACTGGATAAAAGATCAAAGTGATAATGGAGATAATATATAATATGTGGAATATTTTAGTATAGACTCAGTGTGATGATTATATCATATATATTCATGGTTATGTTGTGGTCCTGATGAATATGAAGGAGGAGATAATATAGAATTACAATGAATCTATATGGTTAGTATTTCTATGATTAATATAGATATTACATTATATATTATGTCAATTTTACCATCCCAAGATGATGAAATATAAGGCATGCTTCATTTGAACATTTGACATCATTCAACAAGTTAGGGTCAAGCATCAGAGGCCTATAGGTCCTCCATAGTAATTTATCTCTATAAATAGAAACATGTGATTCCTCCATGGAATTATTAATTGTTATTCATGGTCTCTTTAATAGGTGATATTTTGTGTGTTATTTTTGATAGGCTCTACAATTTAGTAAAATCATTTCTAATAAGGTAGAATAAATTTGTTAATTGGATGGGAAAATGAATTGTAAAATATTTGGTATGACTCCATGGAGTTATTATAAGTTTCATGTTGGTCAATTATATTTTATTTGTTTACCATTTCCAGTAGGTATTACTATTATAATTTCGAATCTAGTTGAAAATAATTATAACATACTACTTTCAGATTGAGGTACAGTTTGAGCATATAATTATGGTTCTTGATGAGATTATTTATGAATATATATTTGAAATTTGTGTATATGAAGAGGTTAATATATAAATGAGTGAATTTTCCTATTTTAAAACAAATAAAATATTATTCTAGATGAAAGCACATTATTTTTTATATTAGATTTCATGTCATTATTTTCCTTATAGGTTGGTTGAAATGGCAGTTTCTATGATTTTACAATGCCTCATTCCGAATACCATAGAGTGCATCCATGCAATCAAGAAGTGGTTGGAAAACAATCATAGTAGGAAATTTTCTTATAAAAATTAATAATATATACATAATAATTTTGAAAACGTTTATAATGTATTCTTAAGAGTGTAATGTCATTTGGGACATTGATGATTTAGGTGGGGAGGACATCTAGTGCTTCATATAGTGGAGTCATTCAAGATTTTATAGAGGATTGATATACTAGAGTAATGATTGGTTTTTCATCTAATATAATATATCATTACATATATAGTTCACAATTCTGAGAATATATACATGAGTAGTCCTGCACTCATGTAACGACTCAGATTTTATAAATGATATTTTTTTCCTTGAAATATTTTGTTTATATTATAGTATACAATATTTTAAACATACATGACATAAAAACCAAAAAGTCTCTTTTTGATGAATGAAAATCATTAATTTATAATGTAATTAAATACGTTAAAATTATATATATAACAAGAATAATAAAAATAGAAAACTAAAAAACTAAAAATGGAAAATGTATATAACTCAATTTGGATAGAATCACCCATTCCACGAACAACACTATGAAAAAGAAAAAAAATATTTGCAAAACAATAGATATCATAGAAAATTGAAATATATAAATTTTAGTGTAATTAAGGTGAATAATATATAATTAAAATAAGTATTATTTATAAGAGGTAATGTGATAGATGGAATAGTAATGTGTTCATTAGAATAGCAACCTCACAGTTAAAAATATTAACCTTCCCATTGGGAGAAGTAAAAAACCGTTGGAATAATAATTTGACTTTAAAATCAATAAATAAATCATTTTAAAAATGAATTATTTAAGTAAATATAAATATTATATTTATATAAATTAAATTTATTTTTTACAAACTCAATGAAAATTTGAACACCTTATTAATAAATTTTATTTTTAGGGTATTTCAAAAAAAACATAATTTAGTCATTACAATTAACTAACCATATTTTATAAAAATGTTACGATAAAATGTATTTTATTTTATAATTCATCACATTAAAAGTTCTCAAAGGGATGTTTTTTTGCTAATTTTCTATAATTCTCTAATTTTCATGTCAATAGTAAAAATACATTTTATCCCTTAGAGGATTATCTTGAATTACATCACGCATGATGTAATAAAGAGGTAATAATTTATATAACATGCTTTCGGCCCATAAAATATTTAATTTCATAAATGAGAAAAAAATATATTAATTTTTTTTTCAAAAAATAAATATTACTTTTCAAATAATAATGTCAAAATTATTACATAATTAAAATCCATTTCCCCCTTTCATTTTTAACAATTTATTTGCATATAATCTATAAATAGTCTTAATGTCATAAATATAATATTTTATATTAATATTTTATTTCTATTATCAAAATTTTACGATTAAAATTTTCCATTAGATATAGTATTTTTTCAATATTGTATTCTAAAAATACCCCATTACTCAATTATAAATAACCCCTCTTCCTCCCCTAGGAAAAATAGTACTCCATAACATTCCAAAGAAAAATATCTAACATAATAATATCTATTAAATCTATTAGAACAAGTATGTGTGCTCATGACCAATTCAACTCCAGGAATCAAATAATTTTATAGCCGTATAAAGAAGAAACACAATGAATAGGGTAACCTTTCACTAATTCTTCTTCTCAGTCTCCTCCCCTTATTCAATTTATCAATATCCATTTAGATAAAAAATATTATATTTACAACTATGTTTTATTTTAAAATAATATCAATTATTTTAACCTTCTATAATTTTTATTTTTATATCATATCAATTATTCATTATTCTAATTCCTGTTAGTTTGAAAATGTCTCTATTGACAATCCTTTCCATCAAAAAGTCTAATGACTTAAAAAGGGTAATAACTTAGCATACAGAGATTCATCCTTTGAAGAAACATAAAAAATTGAAAAAGGCATGAAGAAGGATTTGGTTAAGAATGGGTCACGGAGGTTTCATCATGGTCGCGCAGGTATACCTACGCGCCCTATTTTCTTTTAGCCCAAAGGTCTTCAAGAGCCTATAAATACCCCTTGTGGGCTCCCCATTTCAAGGACGGAAAAATTCCAAAAGTCATATTTGAGCTCCCGACACCCTAGTCTCTTCTATAAGTCTTCCGAACACTTTAAGGTAATTTATTACCTAGAGTGGAAGATCTAAAGAGGGGGAATATGGCCTAAGTGTTGAAATTCACCAACACCTGCGTGCCTAATTGTCTAACCCTTAAGTGAAATGGTCACACCTGTGTGCGACTTTATCCATTCAACAAAACCTGTGCACCACCCTTTTGTAATCCTTTAGGGATAATACTAAGTGTTTGATCCAAGTCTCCCCCAAGTATTACCATATGGGTTGACCGGCGCGAAGGTACACCTATGCCGCGCAGGTACACTTGCGCGACCAGGACCTACACGCCCAAATAAAACATGCGCACCTGCCTCTTTTTGGGTGCCCCTCCTGCCTATTCAGCTCTTTTCATCAAATTCACCTATCCTTTGCAAGATATAGCCTTCAAAACCCTCTTAAAAGCCATTTGTAGCACGGTTCTTTTATTATCTTCCTTATCTGAAAGAAATTTTGAAGAACATCTCTTAAAACCTAGTTATTTACATATCTTTATGTCACTAAGTTTAGAGATTTCATTCATTCAACCTTATCCTTTATTATGAGAGGATATCTAACCTGGGCCTCCTTTTCAAGAGTAATCCCAAGTCTTAATTTCTTTAATTTTGGCATCCTCCTTAGGAGCAAGCCCCAAGTCCCCTATACCTGGGCCTCCTTTTTAGGAGTAAGCCCCTGTCTTAATTTATATAATCTGGGAATCCTCCTTAGGATTAAGCTCCATGTCCCTTATTCATGGGCCTCCTTTTCATGAATAAGCCCTAGTATTAATTTCTTTAATTTGGGCATCCTCCTTAAAAGTAAGCCCAAGTCCCTTTTTATCTGGGCCTCCTTTTCAGGAGTAATCCCCAGTCTTAATTTCATTCATTTGGGAATCATCCTTAAGAGTGTGCCTCATGTCCCCTTACCTGGTAATCATTTTCAAGAGTAATCCCTAGTCTTCAAGTTCCCTTAATATTGGGCATCCTATTTAGGAGTAAGCCCCATGTTCCCAAATTTAGGGCCTCCTTCTCAGGAGTAAGCCCTAGTCATAAATTCCCCTTAACCTGGGAAACCTCATTAGGAGTAAGCCACAGTCTTAATTTATTTTGATCTGGGATTCCTTCTCAGGAATAAAACCCAATCATAAGTCCCCTATAATTTGGGAATCCTTCTCAAGATTAAGTCCTAGGTTATGTATCCAAATCTCCATAAACCACATATACCATTATGGACCTTGTTCCTGGGTTTATTCCCTAAAGTAAATCTTAATACTCATCTATTTGGGAAGTCATACATTAATAATACCCACATTATTTCTTATGATTGCATCATTCGTGGCACAATTGTCAGGTTTTACCAATGCCTCTTGTTTCTCACAACGAGCATGACTCACGTTAGCTTAGAGAATAAAAGTAATTATGACATATTTCTTTGAGCCATTGACCATTCAAAAACCTCATACTTATTTTAATCAATCTACGTGGGTGCTAATTCCTTTTTCTAAACAAGGATAAGTTGGTACCCCACCTGCGGGTAGGATCCTAATTCTGAAATAATCCATGTCCTTTTGAACGACAATAAACTTCAAGTGCCCCACTGAGTGGCTTTAAAACCAGTATGATTATGATAATGACCAAGAGATCTCTATATAATGTAGTGAAGGATACCACTGACTAAGAATCTAGAACAAATATATATGATTTTCTATTGATTAAGAACCTCTAATACATATAAAAGATTCTGTAAATCTCATACATATCAATCATTGATTGTCAGATCTAAAGGAAAGATAATTTTCATACTTGGTAATTTAATAAGGATTCATGAACATAACATAAATCTATAAATAGAGTCTCGGAGTAGACAATAATTCCCCTTAAAAAGGTGTGATGAGTCCGACCTCCCATCCACTCGACCAATGAAAATTCTTAAGCCTCATCAGTCCACAACAATTGAGAACCTACCTTTGGAAAGTAGGTCCGAACGGATATAGAATCATTGGATGTTTCCGGTTCTACAAAAAAACTCGTTAGAAACCTATTGGAATGTTTGAACCTTAAATAAATGAGGTGATCCCCATTTCCAAAGGGAAGCAAAAAATGGTGAACCCGATGTGAATCCTTAACCAAGTTAAAATGATGTTTTAATTATTTTTAAGGCCCCTATTTAAACTCAATGAGAGGGACAACAATGAAATCAATAACATATGTGCTCATCCAAAATATGTAGTGGTCGTGCTTATCTTGATTATGTCTATTTTATCAAACATTCACTCTTTTTTCAAGATCTTCTACGTTACAAAAATGGCTTCTCTAAAGTTCCCACCTGTGAATGCCTCTATTGTGAATACCTCTACTTCTAATCCTGCTGGATCGTCGTCCGCTCTGAGGACGACATCACCAAGTCATCATCTTCAATGCTCGGTATCTAATGCACTGGTTAAGGAATATCATCTACATGATACCATTCCGACTCTGGAGGCCGCATGACAGGCCCTCCAAGTCAATAATTCACCCTGGTTGTCCGGACAGCGATGACCATCGATCAAGAAGCAGGCGGTGCTGACCACCTACTCCAACTGTTTCGGGTCATTATCCCAGGAAAACAACAACCAGTCCCTCCCATATTATAGGGAGGTGAATGAAGAGGTCACTGAAGGTCTTAATTCAAGGAGACATGAGTCCTTACCGAGGGATCCCATCAACATTCACCGCTAGACTTGTGCGGTAGTGCACCCTCAACATGATGAGGGTATTGCCTTTAGGGGTTCAACTCAGGTTCCTCATACCCAAGTCTGCAAGACAAACCTCCAGAGGTGAAATCTGTTCAATAATGGGTAGGTTATTTTCTCTTCTATATTCAGAGAAGTCCACCAACCTAACTTGGTGGCAAGCAACGAGCGGGCACATACACCCGTCTGTCCTGATGTTACTACCCAGCATACTCGTCTGGCAGCAACACGCCAATCCTGCCAGGAAATTCCGGCGATGTATTATAGGCAGGCATATATACCTGTTTACAACTCATCTACTAGTCATCAGGCTCGTCTGACAATAACCAAAGAAGCTCACCAATCTAATATGGTGGCAACTAATAAGTAGGCATATGCACCTATTTATAATAAAAAATTATTTCAGTAGTCTCGTCTGCCAGTATTGATGGAAAATCGGAAACCGTACATGTAGAGGAATACACACTAGGCACTTAAACCTTCCAATATTCATCAAGCCTGCCAATAGTCTCATTTGGTAGCATCCGTAGAAGTCAGTCAGAAATCCCCAACGACAAAATTGGAGCAGACTCAACTCTCTTCCCCTACACATGAGTACTGTTGGAATTTACTAATAGGAAAAGGAGGACAGGAACAGGAAATCACACCTACTACAATCACGGAATGAACGTATATTCCCATTCCAGTAGCTGAAGTCACCAAGCACATTCTAACGATGGTGAAAGAGCAGAAGCAAATCCTTGCTCATATTCTGGATGCCTTCAAGAATATTATAACATCTTCAAAAGCATCAGAAAGAAAGAAATGAAAATTTGTCCCTACCAGGGGAGTGACACTTCAACATATCACTCTGGAACATACACACACCTTTGTTCCAGTCCAATAGGGTTGTGGGACATACTCCCCCATATCATACGGACGATCAAGTCAGGCACATAAACCTCATTTGAATGGAGATAAGCAGACTAACTTAACTATTTATCCTGAGTAGGCACATATACCTGCCCATAATGACCACTTTTGTCAACAAGTGGTTCCTACAGTGAGTAAGATGGCATCTAAGAAGAAGACTCGTCCAGTACAGTCAAGAAATCAAGAGACAATATGTAGTAAGGCTTTGATCGATGCTGGATTTCGTGAAGCCCTCATACAATTATCTGTTGGAAATAGAGATTCTACTCTCCCATTGACCAATAATAGGAACATTAATTCCGAAGGTCTTCATCAGACACATCCTCATGAAGGCTTGCTTCATGAATGTTCAGATGGGAGAAACAAGAACCCTCTATGTAGCCAGAAGACCAAGGAAAAAAATGTTTCATCCTTTTCTATAACCCACCATGGTGGTCCTCCACATGATGATGAATTTAGATGCGAAAGTATTCTCTGTAGTAGTAATTCACATTGCCTGGAAAATGCTCCAATGGACAATGTAGTGAAGAGAATTCCCTCTTATCTTAAGGAAATTGAAAATGTGAATCCATTAATGTCTAATTCTTTACCATTAGCAGGTGAAATAAATTCTCAATCATAAGATAGCCCGGGGTGTAGTTCATTATCCAAACCACCCCTGGGTCATTCATCTTCTAGTTTGATCAATGAATAATCTACCAATATTGTTGAATCTAATGAGTCAATAAGGAAGCACCAACTTTGGTCTAAACAGGTTGAAGAATCTTTATCAAATGATAAGGAGGAAGTCCTGAATATAAGAAAACAACTGGAGAAAGGTTAAGTATCAGTCTTGTTTTGGCCTTTGGCTAAATCTCAGTATGATATTCCAGAAATGTTCACAGAAGACTGTATTCATGATATTCGTCTCAACATGTGGAAAACTATTTTTCAATTGAAAAAGAAAATATTATCTTATGATGAATATGAAAATCATGTCAAAATAATATATGGGTTACAATGCCATATTGATTTGGTCACTCTCTCTCAGTTTCTCAATATCCGAAGGCTGAAAAACAGCAGAGAGCCCTTCGGCATTCATGCCTTGGTTCATTAAGAAGACTATGCCAGTTAATTTCCAAGGTCCCATTTGGTATTCATATCAGGGGATGGGGTATCCATGGAGCACTACATTTCACTGTACACTCCAGCCAACAAATCCGGCCAAAAATGGTCTCATGCAATGTTATTTCCCATAGCCGGCCGCAACCAATTGGATTTGTTTGTAATAAAATTATTGCTCAAGAACATGCCTCAACTAGTTCTTCCCAAAGTCAGGCATACAAAGAAAATGTTGTCGAATTACACTTGCATACAGAAAATGATAATATTGAACATGCTTATTATTTATAGCGAGTGCATCATCAGGTGACAGAAGTGTCAAAAATCATCAATCGTTCATTTGACCCAGGTGATTTGAGTGGATGCTGGTTGATGCATCCAGCCAATTTTCGCACTAAATTCCGCAAGATCAGGAGAAATTTTGATAAATTCTCAGATATAGCAGCTCAAGAACCTCCCCATCTTTCTAGACTGGGAAATCTTTTAACCCTAACCTCGGAATCAACAAATAGAATTAGAGGAGTTGAGAAGGAACAACAGGAACATCCCCAATCCACAAGACTGGAGACTTTTTCAAATCCTCAATATCTTCCTTAGAGAAATTCTGCCTTCTCTCGATTACGGAAGAATCCATAAGAGGAATGAAGAGCCGAATGATCAGGAGATTCCCTCCTTGTTAAGATTTTTCAAGAAGTTCCTGAGGGTCCAAATAAAAAAAATGAAATGTCTCGTCAAAGACATGGAAAAACACGGTTTCACAGAAATGTCGATTTAAGGGATGAAATGCATTACGCATCAATTAATGTCACCAATTCCATTGTTTCTTATCCTCCAAAACATGAATCTCATTCAGAGGGATCAGATGAAGAAGTTACTGCTCAAGATGTTGTACGCAAAGACACAAATAAAGAAGGTGTACATACATGAAATCAAAGGCTTACACAGAATTTAAGTATTCCTTCATGTAATCAGCTTCCCTCTCTCCGAATGGAATCCTAAAAGGGGAAAGGAATGAATCAGGTTACATACCCTTTCTCTAGAGAAGGCCAACCACTCTCACTAGAGAAAAAGGTTCACACAACAAGAGGAATAAATGAAGGAATTGAGGAGGTTGAATGCATAACTAAATCAAGGTTGTCTTCCTCATAAGCGTGCTGCATTCCGCCAGTCAAGGAAATTTTTTGTAGTTACTGATATGGATCAAGAATATCCTCCATTACTAGTACAACCTCACAGGTCTAATCCTATGGGTCAGGTGCAACAAAAACCAGTGGTGTTGTCCCTAGATGCATTACCAGCCACCACAGCTATCCAAACTCTAGTTGTTGCACCTTCTCAGGTATAAGGTCAACCAGATGTTTCTCAAAAGATAATAACTACCATTGAGTCATTAATAGCTCGTTTGGAAGATATGGAGGGAAAACGTGCTCAAATTAAAATAGAAAAGAGAGCTCACCCTGAATGGGTTGATGCAATTCCTCCCCCATAAAAATTTTCAATTACCACATTCCAAATTTTTAGTGGTTCAGGAGACAGAGAGAAATACTTAACACATTTTGTATCTTGTTGCGATCCTATGATTGGAACCCTCAGTAACAAGAAGTAGTTATGCTTTTGTTTTTTTACAGTCATTACAAGGGCCTTATTTTGTTATGTATACAAGCTTGAAATCCAGATCAATTACCGGATGGGAGGATCTCTATCAAAAATTATTTCTTCAATTCAACTCAACATTTCCAAAGACAACAGTTTTTGATCTTACATATTGTATGCAAAGGGAGAATGAAAGGGTTTCAGATTTCATTTCTCGCTGGAAGGGATTAACATATTCCCTAAGATTAGCACTCCCTCAAGAAGAATTGTCACCAATCTATGTATAAAATTTTCATGATGAATTACGCACACCGTTGATCCCTATGAAATACATAAGAGGGTTTTGAGACCTTACTTTGATCGCTCAGCAGATTGAAGACTCTCTTACAATTACTATGGATAAACCTTGTGTAATTCCATCATCTCTAGGAAGGAGAATGGGTAAATCATAGACTGCTACAGTTACGCTTAATAAAGCACCTGTACCTAATTCTACTTCAAACCCATCATCTTATCGAAGGGATCCACCTCTTGAGCGTCAACAACAGAGGTTGTTTCATCAAGATGATCAAAGAGATCAAATACGAAAACAATTTGTGGAGTTCAAGATAATGGTTTATTCTTTCTGAAATGAAAAAATTCCTAGTTACATCATTTCGGCTATGGGAAATAATTTGGTTAAATTTCCAATTCCCTAAAGGATGAACAAGGAAGGAGATGAAGACCGTCCCAACTATTGCATATTTCATCAGATGTTGGGTCATCCCATTCCGGAGTGTTTTGTCTTCAACGACCTCCTGCAAAAAATGGTGGACTTGGGAAAAGTCAAACTAAAAGGTTCTTCAGTTCAAGTAGCATGTGTTATTGCTATATATCTAGAGGAAGAAGGCGAGTGGCAAGAAGTCAAAAACAAAAATGCACAAAAATATGATGATTGGATGGTCAGGAAAATGATCAACCGAACTCATGCCATTTTGCAAACGTAATTGAAGAAACCAATTTTATCTTATGCTATGAATGCCACTGTAAAACCATCTTCATCAGAGGGAAAATACTCAATGAAATGACATAATTCAAAGAAAGAAGAACAATTAGAAGAAGATGAAATCACATTAAATCCTATGTTGTCTTTGACTCTGGATGATTTTATGACATCTACTTCAAAGCCACGGGCACCGCCCCACCAAACGACACCGCCTAAATTGTCTAATTTGAGGAGTCTTAATCATATGAAGAGTTGATCTTTCGTTCTGTTAATATGATTCATTTAATGAATCCTTATGCCAGTCATAGCTTCGATCTTGATGAGTCTGAGTTCCATGAATCAAACAGAGGAATTAAAGGGAGTTCCAGAGGTCTGGGATACATAGGAAGATGTGGATATCCCATAATCTACTATTCCAATTATACCCCTGCTAGAACTGTGTATGCAGAAGAAACTCACGGAAGATCCCTTCAGCGGGCTCAACAAGAACAAGAAAATTCTTCCACGCAAGGCAGATTCAGTCCTGGTACAGTTATTTTTTAGGATCGATTGGAGGTTACACCTTCTTCCTCTCAGAAAGTAAATAGACATATTATGTCTAATCTTCCAAAGCCTGGTGTATTTCCTACTCCTTCCATAATACAAGAAGCATCAACTTCTAAGGTACCTGTGAAACCACATATTACTGTTGGAAAACACAGACCTTTGGATCAAAAATATGATGTCTTGAAACATTTGGCCCAAGTACCAGCCATGTTATCAATTTTGGATGCCTTGAAACTATCCCTGGATCTTTGGGAAGAACTCATTAAGGCTTTGTAAAGTCCTCATGAGTTCAAAACTGAAATTGATCCGGCTGAAGTCTTCCATGTTGAGAATAATCCTATAGAATTCCATGCAGTGATATCTTTCACAGATAAAGATGAAGGCAATGTTGTGCATGGACATATTAGACCTTTGTATTTATCTGGAAAGGTCAATGATGTAGAAATATGAAGATCTTTCATTGATAATAGTTCATTAGTCAACCTCATCCCCATTCGTACACTTCGTCGATTGGGCCTCACCGAATTTGGTTTACCTCCTTCCACTTTGATGTCGCAATGATCTGATAAAAATGAAAAAGATCCTCTGGGCGAGATCACACTCAGAACACAGTTCAGAGATCTTGTTTCCAATTCAGATTTCATGGTTGTTCGTCATGACACGGCTTTCAACATTTTGCTTGGAAGACATTTTCTACATCAACATGTGGCTATCCCTTCATCATACCATCAATCTCTCAAATATTGTTTCAATGGTCAAATTGGTACATAGTATGGTGATAAATCCCCATTCAAAACATGTGAATCTCAATACATTGAGGCATAATTCTATCAAATAGAGGGTAAGGAGAAATCCACAACAAAAGAGGTTACCAAAGTTAATGCTCCATATGGTTTGTCAGAGATTTCAGTAAAACCATTCATACACGTGGGTACATATTATGTGTTTCCTATCGGTCAAATTGACTGGATAGACCCAAATCCAAATACTCTTATGGAAACTTCTATAATGTCAATTATGTCAATCAAGCCAGATATCAAGGGAGAAATTAGTGATTCACCAAGCAATGATGAAAGCTCAAATGGAGATGTCTTCATTTCATCCGTTGAAATCCAACAAGTCTATATTTCGCCAACTAGGCTAGAAGAAGTTATAACAATATCAGAAGTGAAATATGATGTCGATTCTTAGTCCATCATCTCCCCTTTATCACCCAAGGAAGACCCTTCATCATCAATAGGGTTAGAAATGGAAGCTTCTTCCTCAGGATGTTCAAAATTTAACATCTCTCATGATCATGGAAATTTTCCTTCATCATCAACTATGCAGGTAGAAGCAGAAGTGATAACACATGTTGAAGAAGAAGAGGATGATCTCAGATATGCTCCTCCAACATTTGAAGAGGGTATCTTTACCACTGTGGATGAACTCAAGGAAATAAATCTGGGTTCAAAAGAAGATCGACGCCCCACTTTAATTAGTGAAGCCATGACTCTTGAAGAGAAAGAAATGTATATTTAATTTTTAAAGAAAAATTGAGATATATTTTCTTGAACTATACAAAAATTCCAGGGATTGATCCTGATGTTGGTACTCATCATTTCGGTTTTCCAGAAGAACATCGAGGATTCAAACAAGCTGCACGAAGAACACACCAAACTTATGCTTCCAAAATTGAAGCTGAAGTGGATAATCGTATCATAGCTAACTTCGTCAGAGAAGTTAAATATCCCATGTGGTTGGATAATATTGTCCCTATGAAAAAGAAGAATGCACAAATTAGATTTTGCATTGATTTCAGGGATCTTAATCGGTATTGTCTTAAGGATGATTTTCCAGTTCCGATCACAGAACTCTTAATTGATGCAACAGCTATCTAGGAAGAACTTTCCTTCATGGATGGATATTCAGGGTATAATCAAATCTGAATGGCTCCGAAAGATGAGAAATCTACAGCCTTCATATCTCCTCAGGGTGTGTTTTGCTATCGGGTAATGCCCTTTGGCCTGAAGAATGCGGGCTCAACATATCATCATGCCATACAACGTATCTTCAAACCCTTTTTAGGAAAATTTTATGAATGTTATGTGGAATATTTGGTTGCTAAATCCAAACAACATTCTAATCACTTGGCTGATTTGGAAATCATATTCCACAAACATCGACAACACAATTTGATGATTAACCCTTTAAAATGTGCTTTTGGGGTAACCTCGGGAAAATTTCTCAGCTTTGTTGTACGCCATCGTGGTATTGAAGTCAATCCTGAGAATAAAAAGTCAATCCATAGTATTCCACCTCCTCGAAATTTGAAGGAATTGAGAGGACTTCAAGGACACATGGCCTATATTCGGCATTTCATCACCAATTTGGAAGGAAAACATTTACCGTTCACCAAAATGATGAAGAAGGGAGTCACATACCAGTGGACTGAAGAATGTCAACAAGAATTCAATTTTCTCAAGAAATATTTCTTGATTAAACCAGTATTAATGCCACATGTGGAAGGAAGGACACTTATTCTTTATGTGACAACTTTAGAGCGATCATTGGGTGACTTCCTTGCATAAAAGAATGATGCTGGGAATGAAAACAACCTTTAAGATCTTAGTCAGACTATGCTTGCAGAAGAAACCCGATATTCAAGTATTGAAAAGTGATGCATAACATTAATCTTTTAAGTTCAAAATTGAGACACTACCTGAAAAATCATGAGGTCCAATTGGTATCTCGTAATAACCCGCTCAAATTCATCCTTAGTCATCCAATGTTTACAGGACGTCTGGCATGGTGGGCAGTTATTTTGAAGTAATTTGATATCTAGTATATGTCTCAAAAGGCAGTAAAGGGCAAAGCTCTGGCTGATTTCCTTGCTAAACACCCTTCAGTAGAAGATACATCTTTAGATATTGAACTTCCAGATGAGGAAGTATTTTCTATTCAAGATAATCTTCAAACATGGGAAATTTACTTTGATGGTTCTTCTAGAAGTCCAACAGGGGAAAAATGGAAGATCCTAAATTCAACAAATTTGGGTTAGGAATTTTACTTATTTCCCCGGAAAAGGCGGTGCAACCCTATTACTTCTTATTGCGGGAAGGTGGTACAAATAATGAAGTAGAATACCAAGCTCTCATCACAGGATTGGATTTGGCACTTCTGGAACAAGTGAATCACTTAAAGGTGAAAGGTGATTCAGACCTGGTAATTAAACAAGTAAATGGGGATTATTCCATCAGAAAATAATAGTTAATCCCTTTGTATGATTACATCGGAGAGTTAATGGCGGAATTTCTTTCAAAACTGACATTTTCTTATGTCCTGCGATCACAAAATGATCAAGTTGATGCATTGGCTAATATAGCCACAGCTCTAGCAGATCCAAATCGGGATGAAACAATCACCAGTATTTCCCACCGTCGTACAATTTCACCTTATGTTCAAATCAGAATAGAGGAAATAAATAAAATTATCCTTATTTCTGAATTATATGGTCATACTACAGGATGTATGACAGCTATCAGGGAATACCTTCAAAATGGAACACTTACACCTGATAGAGCCGGGAAAGAAGAAGTTTGGCGGTGTGTGGTCAATTTTACTCTTCATAATAGCCCTGATCACATAGAAAAAATTCTCTACAAAAGAGGTTTTGATGGAGTTCTCTTCAGATAAATTGATGGTGAAGATACAATGTCTGTCATGAAAAAAGTACATGTAGGAGTCTGTGGTGCCCATTAGTCTGGAAATAGAATATCTGATCAAATTCGAAGGCTTGGATACTTTTGGCCTTCAATGATACAAGGTTGTGTTGATTTCACAAAGAAGAGTCATTCATGCCATGTATGTGCCAACTTCATTAGTCAACCCCTAGAGTTTCTTCATACAGCTAAATACTCATGGCCATTTTCCACATTGGGAATGGATGTAGTGGGACATTACCCTTCAGCTACAGCCAAGCAGTTTATGTATATTCTTACTACTACTGAATTCTCTTCCAAATGGGTAGAGGCAATACCTCTCAAAGAAGTTAGTTCTAAAATCATTGTTACCATCATCAAGTCTAACATCATTACCAGATTTGGTGTCACTCATACCATATTGACGGAAAATGGCACAAACTTTTGTTCATCCGAGGTAAGGAAGTTGTATCAAGAATACAACATCAAATCCAACCGTTCATCTCGGTATCATGCAGTATCTGATGTCCAGATAGAAGTTTTCAATAATAATCTTTCAATCATACTGCAAAAGATGGTGGATGAATATAAGAAATCATGGCCTGATAAAATCTTTCATGCTTTATGGGCTTATCAGACCACCACCCGCACTGCAACGCGGTCATCTCCATATTCGTTGGTATATGGAATAGAAGCAGTCTTGCCCATTTATTTACAATTACCCTCGCTCAGAGTAGCCATTTGTGATCAGTCATCTACAGATGAAAAATCTCAAAAGTGATTGGGTGAATTGGACTGATTAGATGAGAAAATATTGTGCACTCTGCACCATTTGGAAGTCTATCAGAATTGAATAGAATGAGCATTCAACAAAAAAGTTGGTCTTCATTCATTCATTCCAGAAGAGTTGGTATTGGTTGTCAGAACTCCAATGATACCAGGAAAGAAACCTCCCATGCTTGAGCCAAATTGGGAAGGACCTTACTCAATACAAATGTTTTACTTTAATGAAGCATATACTTTAATCTTAATAGATGGAGAACTCATCAAGACTCCAACCAATTCCAGATTTCTAAAGAATTATTTTGTGTAATACAAATCCTTCTTCATCCACCATGACATTAAACTATGTTGTCCTAGCTACATGACGCTAAACTGTGCAGCACTAGTCAATGCATATGACCTTAAACAATTTTAGTCCTTACTGAAAGACTTTAAACTGCATGGTCCCTCTATCATCCAACGTGACGCCAAACTGTGTCCCCTTTGTCTTCCAACATGACATCAAACAGTGTTGTCCTAGCTACATGACGCTAAAGAGTACAACAACCCAACATCCAACTTGATGTTAAACTATGAAAAAGTCTCTAATACATCCAACATGACATTAAACTGTGTCCCAATTGTCCTCGCTACCTGACACTAAACTATAAAACATGAATCCTTTCTATATGACATTAAACTATACAGCTCCTCCATTGTCCTCACTATAAGACATTAAACTGCATAATCCCCCATTGTCCAACATGACATTAAACTGTTCTCAGTCCCTTATATTTCCTACATGACATTAAACTATGCATCGTTAGGGTTGTTTATACCTCTTATTTCTCGCACCGAGTATGACTCACGTGAGCATAGAGTGAACTTCAACCATAACAAAGTCTCTAGGCCGCTAACCATGCGTAAGTCCCAACACCATTTTTTTAGGTTGTTATCCTCAAGAAGAACTTGATTACCAATTCATTCTTTAATCGAACTACACAGACATTGATCGTTGCCTTCTAGGGTAGGTACATAGGAAACCTTTAGAGGATCAAGACCAAAACCAATCTCTTCACATTAGTTCACCTCCATCTCATATGATGTTGATTCATGAAAGGGCCCCAAGAACTAATATTTTTTACATTGGTTCACCATCGTCCTTGTTATATGACATTAAACTATTCACACATTTTTCCTGTACGACAATAAACTACAACATTCTTTGACACCCTCACCTAAGGGGGAATAGTTATTTACATTGATCTCAAATCATTTTATATTCCAAATATTACGTGCAAACATGGAAATGCCCGAACCTAAATCTTGGGTTAGACCATCATTGCAATAAAGTCCCCTTTCACCCTACATATGTACAAACCAAATCCGTACAGAGGGTATTTGAAGATCTATATGCATCTTGATTACCATCTTTATGGGATACGTAGGAACGTTCGAGCGTCCCTCGAATCCAGCCCCAAGTATTTGGGCCTAACCCCAAATTTCACTTTCAGTCCATTAGCTGAAAAGTCCCCCTATGAAAACATGGATGTGTTATGAGAACCCAGGTTTTCATTCACAATAAGGTTTATAAAACACACACTGTGTATTCAATATTATCATCTGAGATCTATGAACCTAAACTAAGATCTCCTACACTCTTGTCCCACATGAAATTAAACTTTATTTCAAGAACTACATATGGCTTGATTCCCATCCTTATGTGATATGTAATGAAGTCCAGCACCTCAATTTAGGACCCAACCACAAAATTATTATGGTAAACATTGTTTTTGATATCTGTGCATACATGGAATAATGCCCATTTTGATGTGTCATACTCCTAACCATAAATACTTCCAGATAATCAGAACCCTTTTCTTGACTTCTGGTCACAAAATTTCTGATACCTGAGAATTCTTTTTCCTGACTATGCAGCACGTGCCCTTAGGCAACCTTCCATAAGTAGTCTATATAACAGACCTGTCAGCCAAAAGATGATATTATTTGACTATGCAGCCAATTCCATTAGGTGTCCCTATATAATTCAATCCCCTAACTGGTTTTTCGAATAATGGTAACTTCATTCTCAGGAGAAAAACATCTTTTTGTCCTCATTGGTCTTATCAAAAATATATAAGGATCCGCAGAAAATAGCCATCCTTAACATATTTGTCCCATACTCTTTTCATTATCTGAAAGTATTCAAGTATATGGTTAATATTTCCCTTCCCTACATTTGGTTCAGACCTTTGTAGGAGTGACATTCATCCAATTCTTAGAAATTCTTTATTGGAAATATCCTCTCCATATTCAAGTACCTCTCTCCATATAGTAGACTCTATACTTTGGAAAATTTGAATCTCCATAAACTATCACTGGGTTTTTAGGAGTAGAAATGTAAACTTACTAATATTTCTTTTTCCTGACTATGAAACACGTGCCCTTAGGTCGCCTTGTATAAGTAGTCTATATAACAGACCTGTCATCCAAAAGAACCTATTATTTGACTATGCAGATAATTTCCTTATGTGGCCCTGCATAATTCAACCCCCTAACGGGTTTTTTAAATAGTGGTAACTTCATTCTTGTGAAATAATTCTTCTAATACATTTTATCCCTTTTTTCGTATCATTCCTCAGAATCAAAATTTCTTAAGTCATAGTTTAAATGTTTCCCCCCATACTTGAGTGTGGTAATATGTTTTCAAATAAATTATCAAGGAATTGAGTTAGATTTAATCCACTCGGTCAAAGCTCTTTCGACCTTAAACAATATCCTTTTTATGTCTGACGTGCATGAATTTAAACTACCCACAAAAGACAAGGGATATCTGAATAAAAGTCATGTCCCATCTCACTAAACATACATTTCGTATGATTTAAGTAATATTGAGCAATTAAAAATATTCAAAGTTTGTAGGGTTAGTTTTATAATCCTAGTAAAAATCAAACTATGTTTATTATGCCCATTGGCTTAGGTAATTAATTAAAGAAAGTTGTAAAAGAATGCAGGCACAAATGATTGAAGATGAAAATGTTTTTCATTGATGCACAAGAGATAATATGACATCCACAGACTAGAGTCTCTTCTCTTTTTCAAGAATTACAATAATATTTCAGCATAACTCTTCATTTTCTTTATAGCATCCTGAGCTTCATCAGAAGCCACCTGGAATTCATTCACTCAACTGGATACAATAAGAGATGCAGTGTTACCAGATCTTCCTGGAATAATTGTAAATGAATGTTCTTGAGTTCAGTTTGAGAAAATTTTATGCTGATTAAACAGTGACTTTGCTTCTATCCAAGAGACTTGGAAGATGGATACATGGATTTGAGAATGGTGCATTGGAAGTAAAGAGCCATTTGGAGAGAGTACTCTTTTCCGATATTGTTCTAACATCATGATAGTCCTCTCTCCACCATCCAGCAGCGGAAAACATATCATCCCATGGGTTTTCCATTTTCATATCTACAAGGAAATGAAATTGAGAAAAAATTTGAAAGTTCACACCATTGTTGCTGCTCTTAATGCTCAACATAACCAAAATAGAGGGGTAATAGTGCGGCTGAATCTCGGGTGTATAGTTCATTGCATCTGGAATGTTGAAATCTGGCAGATGACCATGCCCATACAGAGGCAAGTAGATGCGCTGTGGAAAATTAAGATGATACATCTTATAGTACTTGGCCTAATATGGGAGAGTGTTGTTGCAGATATCATAATAATCATGGCCAACAATGTTCATCATATCATCAATACGCTTTCTTGCCAGTTCATCAGTCGTTCCAATTCTTCTAAGAGCCATTGAATCTTCACAAAGGTCAAATAAATTAACTCTTATGTAAGTTAAATTTTCATACAATTCGGTAAAAAAATTAAAAAAAATGTCTAATTCATTAAGGCGTGAATGTCCAACATTGGCGTGCAAGTGTAACTGTGTCGCGCAGGTTTTGGTGCACAGGTATGACCATGCAGGTCAAAATACCTCTGGAGCAGCTCAACACAAATAGAAACAATACAACCGAGGAAAATTAGCAACCTGCGCGACGGGAGAAACCTGCATGATGAGAGCTCGAACTGTTCAAAGCTGGGTGATTTGTGTGAGAATGGCCACATATTTATTGTCCAGGATGCACCCCTATGTGCCAAATCCTACGCGCCTCTCACCTGCACGCTGATATCTATGCGCTCAAAACTTGCACGCCACCCTTCCTTTGATTTCATCATTACCTCAGAGTCACATCCTTATTCCTTTCGGATCCAACTCTGAGGGGAGACATTTGTTGATTCTCCTTTCTGTCACAGAGTCTAACGACTGAAAAAGGGGAATACCTTAGCATAAAGAGATTCATCTATTGAAGAAATATCAAAAATTGACAAGTGCATGAAGAAGGATTGGGTTAAGAATGGACCGCTCAGGTTTCATGATGGTCACTCAGGTATACCTGTGCACCACATATTGGGCGTGTAGGTGACCTGCGCGCCCTATTTCATTTTCCCCCAAAGGTCATCAAGAGCCTATAAGTACCCCTTGTGGGCCCCCCATTTCAAGGACAAAAAAATTCCAAAAGTCAGATTTGAGCTCCTGGCGCCCTAGTCTCTTCTTGAAGTCTTCCGAACATTTCTAATGTAATTTCTTACCTAGAATGGAAGATCTAAAGAGGGGAAACATGGACTAAGTGTCGAAATTCACCAACACCTGCATGCCTAAGTGTCTAACCCTAAAGGGAAATGGTCACACCTATGTACCACCCTATCCATTCAACAAAACCTGCACGCCACCCTTTTGTAAGACTTTAGGGATAATACTAGGGGTTTGAGCCAAGTCTTTCCCAATTATTACCCTATGGGTTCACTGGCTCGCATGTGAACCTGTGCCACGCAGGTACACTTGCACGACCAGGACCTGGACGCACAAATAAAACATGTGCGCTTGCCTTTTTTTGGGTGCCCCTTCTGCCTATTTAGCTCTTTTCTTCAAATTCACCACTCCTATTCAAGATTTAGCCTTCAAAACCCTCTTCAATGCCATTTCAGGCATGGTTCCTTTGTTGGCTTCCTTATCTGAACGGAATTCTGTGTAACATCTCTTGAAACCTACTAATTTACATATCATTATGTCACATAGATTATATATTTCATTCATTCACCCTTATCCTTTAAGATGAGAGGATATTTAACTTGGGCCTCCTTTTTAGGAGTAAGCCCCAGTCTTAATTTCTTTAATTTGGGCATACTAATTAGGAGTAAGACCCTAGTACCCCATAAATGGGCCTCCTTTTTAGGATTAAGCCCCAGTATTAATTTCCTTAATTTGTAAATCCTCTTTAAGAGTAAGCCCCAAGTCCACTATTCATGGGCCTCCTTTTCAGGAGTAAGCCGCAGTCTTAATTTCATTAATTTGGGCATCCTCCTTAAGAGTAAGCCCCAAGTCCCTTTTTATCTGGGACACCTTTTCAAGAGTAAGCCCCAGTCTCAATTTCTTTAATTTGGGCATCCTCCTTAGGAGTACTACCCAAGTCTCCTAACCTTGGCATCCTTTTCAGGAGTAAGCCCCAGTCTTCATGTTCCCTTAATTTTGGTCATCCTCTTTAAGAGTGAGCCCCATGTTCCCAAATTTAGGGCCTCTTTCTCATGAATAATCCCTAGTCATAAATTCCCATTAACCTGGGAATCCTCTTTAGGAGTAAGCCCCAGTCTTAATTTACTTTTGATATGGGCTTCCTTCTTAGGAATAAAACCCAATCATAAGTCCCCTATAATTTGGGAATCCTTCTCAGGATTATGTCCAAGGTTAATTATCCAAATCTCTATAAAAAACAAATACCTTTATGGACCATGTTCCTTGGTTTCATCCCTAAAGTTAATTCTTAATCATCATCTATTTGGGTTGTAATACATACATAATCCCCAAATTATTTCTTATGATTACATCTTTCATGGCACAATTGTAAATTTTTACCAATACCTCTTATTTCTCACACAGAGCATGACTCATGTGAGCTTAGGGCGTAAAAGTAATTATGAAATATTTCATTGATCCATTAACCATGCATAAACCTCATACTTCTTTAACTCAAAATAGGTGGGTTCTGATTCCTTTTCTAAATAAGGATACGTAGGTAGCCCATCTGTGGGTATGATCCCAATTCAGAAATAATCCATGTACTTCTGAACAACAATAAACGTAAAGTTCCCCGCTGAGTGGCTTTAAAACTAGTATGGTTATCAAAATGACCAATAGTTCTCTGTATAATTTATTGATGGGTACCATTGGCTAAGAATATCTAACAAATACAGATGATTCTCTATCGACGAAGAACCTCGAATACATATAAAAGATTCTCTAAATCTCATACATATCATTCATTGATTGTCAGATCTAAAGGGAATCTCATTTTCATACATGGTAATTTAATAAGGATTCAAGAACATAACTTAAATCTATAAAGAGAGTCCCGGAGTAGAAAATAATTCCCCTCATAAAGTTGTGATGAGTCTGAACTCCTATCCTCTCGACCAATGCAAATTCTTAAGCCTCATCAGTCCACAACTAATGACAACCTACCTTTGGAAAGTAGGTCCAAAGGGATATAGAATCATTTCTTTTTTCTGGTTCTATAAAAAAACCCATTAGAAATAGATTGGAAAGTTTGAACCTTAAACAAACGAGGTGATCCCCATTTCTAGAGGGAAACAGTCCCCTTAAAAGTCAGTTAAGCGCCAATGAGGAAATTTCCAATTCTATTCTAATCACCAAAACTATCGATGGTTATATTAAATTATTTATCCCAAATAAATGTATAAATATATTTAGTTTTATATTAATTTTTTTTAATATTGTATAAAGTAAAATTTAAAAAATAGATAAATTGATGAAAGATTGAAATATTTTTAGGATTGCATGATTTTATAATTATTAAACCTAAACAAAAGAAATTAAAAAAATATAATTTTGTAGTAACAATTAATTATTAGTTACATAAATTGACATAACTCACATATGGTTAAATGTTTTTAGTAAACCTAAATATATTATTTAATAGTTGTAATTGAGATAAAATAATGTGTGATTTAATGGATGGGGATACTCGCACCCAACGACATTTAATTGAGTTATCCCCCTTTGACATCATTTTCAATTTTGATATTCTTATAATCATCCTTAAATATCCATTAATTATTCAACCCTTTTCTTTTTAAGGATATACACATTTCCAAAAAAATCATCCAAATACAAAGATTTATAAAAACAATTTTCATTCCAAAACACATTTTAAACCCCTCTCGAGTGTCAATTATTCACTCAAGAATGATGTTTTTAATACCAAATATTATTTATCTTATTCGTTTGTAAACACCAAATTTTATTCATGAAATTATGAATTATAAAATCTGTATAAAATTTATTCCTATACATGATTTATTTCAAAACTAATATTGTTATTTTATTGCTCTGTAAATAATTCCTTCAAAACCTAGACGACGGAGATGATCGATTCGGATCCTCCCCACAATGGGGGTAGGGAACTCACTGCTCCTGGAGGGAATCCCCAATCGATTTCTTCCCTTCTAAAAAATAGAATATCTCCCATCATTTCCCATAATTACGATCAGACCTAAGGTGTCTGAACTTTTCTAAGGGGCACCACAACTCCCCCTTTCTCATTCAGATTTCAAAATGGCCTTATCTCTTCTCTGATGGACATTAATCACGAGATTCAAGGACCGACACCCCTCAGTGGATGACTTCAACATGTTTGTTTATGGGTCGTGGAACCTTTAGGATTGAGCAAAGGTGGTTCTCTTGGATGGTCATAACTTCATCATTATCTTCACCAGATAAGATGATTAGATTCATGGATGGTCTTCAGTACCTCACAATTTCAACGGACTCTCGTTCTTTCTTCTTCGATGGAACTACAACGTTCACATTAAATGGGATTCAACTGCACCATCCATATCAGTAAGATTCATAAAACTTCTCCTCCCCTTCGAAAAACCCTCCATTATATACATGTTAAGAATCATGGAAGAAGTATTTCTCTACTCGGACAGTAAAAATAGATCATTAATCCATCTGGTATCCTCCTGGGTTTGTGTTGAAGTTGATTTCTCACACAGAGTGGTTGATTTTATAATGATTTCTCTGGGTGAATAATTATGATACAAGAATCTAGTCATCTATGAATCATGGGTATGTTTTTTTTGATCTTATAAGAAGTTGGGGAATGAAATAGTGAATTGTAGGCATGGAGGTAAGATTAAGGATAGTAATTTGAAGCAGTAGGTGATGGATTTTACTCCAGGGTCGAAAGATGTGGCACCTAGAGATGAGGAATGACATCAAAATAATGAAACAAGGGATGAAAGAAGTGGTATTGTGAATTTATCAATGGTACAGACATAATAAATGGTGACAACTTCTAACCCAAAGGTCAGTAGAATTTTCAACTGACTCAAGATTTATTTGGAAGGTCCATCTAGGGACACAGAGATTACAGGGGCTGCTGCCTTGGAGCAATTGAATGTGAAGGGGGATAAGGACACTGGAGGGGTGGATTCGGGTTCTAGGAATGGTATCAGTGATAAAGATCAGGCATATATTGTTAAGGAACCATAGAAGGATTCAAAAAAAGGTTTTTCATTGGAGATGGAGGGGAAAAAATCTGATTCCATGTAGTTACATGTTTAGGATGGTATCTTTAATTATAAAAGTAGAATTTTGGATGTAGAGAATACATATAAGGGTAGAAGATGGATTGTGACTAATAATGCTCCATTTAAATGGATGGTGGGACACTTGGTTGAAGGTCGTTGATAGAGCCATGAGAACATCTGGAGGAGTAATTATTTTTTCGGACTGGATGGATTGACTCAAGATCAAAAGATTGACAGTGAATTTGTGGGATATGGACTGATGTCTTGTAAATAGGGAAGAAATTAAAAGGATTAAATTATTACTTGTACCAACCAAAACCAATAGATATGAAGTTAGGTAAAAACATGAAATCCAAAGTGAAATAATGCTTTCATTTATCCAGTGTAAACCAACATGGGAATCGTGAAGAAATGATGGTCAATGTTGTTGTTGCTGGTGAGGGAAAAATTGTTGTGGAGGAAGCAGCTAAACAGAATCCACTAGAATTTCTTGTCCACTCTGATAATGTAAATATTAGATAAGTATCTCTATATGATTGGTACACAAGAAGAGGCAGGTAAGATGATATAAATGATGCTTCATGTAGATTTCTATAGTGAGAAAGCAACATGGATCGAAAATAAGGATCGTATACTAATAATGGGTTTGAATAAAGGGAATATAAGTAAATAAGAGTACTCTCAAACATGGGGAAAGCTGGCGGAATTATTTAAAGACTTCATCCTTGACAAGCCGGATCCATAGGGGCACTCTATCTCTTGGAAACACTTTAGGGATAAATCCTCTAGTAAACTTACGTTCTGTTTCAATAACTTTGTGACATCCATTGAGGGATTCCCTCATGGTTGAACTTATGCGGTTTTTCACTTTTACTTAAAAGTGTTTTCTAATAAAAAATTAATTTTTTAGTCAGTGTTCTATGAGGATTGCGTGATTATGTAAATATTTTGATCTGAAGGGTGGGCCCAAAATTATATTTTCCTCCAATTAAATAGGAAATGTGTTGTATCTCAAAATATTTTGTGTATATTGCATTAATATTATTTTATATTTGATAACAAGGTTGATGGTATGATTTATTCAGAATTATTATCCATAATAATTATTATAACATTGTTCCCACAAATAGGTTGTGTTTTCCCACTATGACCGAATGATTCATTTTTTACACATATCACACATTCACTACCATTATCAAATATTTCCATCATGATTATGATGATGAACATTTTCATATGATATGATGATGATTACTATTCTCACCCGTGTTTTATTGATTCATGTCTCTTATTAATCCTCTAACTTGACTAGTAAAAAAACCCATTCCTTGATGCATAACCTCATGTGAGTACATGTATATAAGAGAATGTGGGTGATTTTAAATAAATATAGATGATGTATTTTAATAATGATTATTATTTATTATGTACATGTCATTTATTATGAAAATTTTCTAAATATAGAAATCATTTTTATCCTTTAATGTATAAAAATTATTATTTATCATTAAAATTAAGTAATATTCATGAAAGAAAAAATCAGGGAATTATAATTGGTAATAGGGGTATGATTTATTAAATTTATGAATTAGGATTAGAAACATTACTGAAAAGAATTACTGAAAAGAATTAGTATAAGATTATTTACGGTTAGAAAATCCAAGATGAATCATTTTATAAAAATTCTAAACTTAGGGATCCCATAATATATTCATATAGAGTTAATTATGAAAAATAATAAATTATTTAATCCTATTTTGTAGATTTATTAATTTTTTCAATCCATTTGTACTTTATAAAATGGTGGTAACTAGGAGAAACTATACGAACAACACAAGTGAGGGATAATGAAACGATGGTGCGAATGATATACATGATTCCATGGGAAGTGGAATTTATAATATTATAGTTATCCTAACCCAGCTTCCTCAAGATATGAAAATTAAGCTGAACCATGTTGAGTGTCCCACTTTACCCAAAAATGTTAAATACGCTATCATGGTTTTTAAATATAAACAACCACAATCATTCAACTAGTCTTCTAATCCAATTTTCATGGAAATTTGGGACAACTAAATGGAATACATCTTTTCAAAAAACCACTATTTTAGGAAGGAGAAGGGGACTCTGGAAAACAATAATTAAATCTAAAAATCTAATCAATGGTGGGAATTGATAAATACCACCAAGATGATGGTTTTACTATAGTATATAGGGTGTTAATAATTTAAAAAAATATTTCTTATCAAGTATTACCCTTTAAATCTTTGACCAGTTACATAGTGAAAATTCAAAGAGGTGAAGAAAAATAAAAGTAATTCAATCAAATTTTATGGGGTAGACATCAAATTTTTTTAGAGTATTCTATGGTTTTTATTATCAGAAATGATAGAATAATAGATAGATTATTTAACGATTTAAAACAAAACCTATGGAAGGATCGAATAGTCCAAGAATTTTGGATTTATGAATAAGTGGTTTGATATGGTCTCAATGTATAGATTGGTTTTATAAAATATCCCTATGGTTATGGAGACAAGAAGAGATGAATGGAGTTTGATGGTGGTGGGTGAAATGGGAATGGATGAAAGAGGATCCAACCACAAACAATACAAAATAGTGGGAAGAATCATCATGTGAATTTCCTTAATGATATATGAAAATTATTCATGTGGTGGAGATAAGGAAACCAATATCCGGAATGCCGAAGAGTCATGAAGAATCTAAATAATGTGAAGGTATAATGGATGGAACCTTCTATTGAACTAACCATGGTTAAATTCATCAACTTTAGGGTTCAATGAATCTATGAAATTCAGTCCACTACACCACACATACATGAGGGTAATTAGCATTATATTACCGAGGGAAAGATTATCCCATAATTACCACTAAAGTGGATCATGAAAAATAAGACACGATATGTACACCTCTAATTCACCCATGAATGGAAAATTTTTTATTTAATTTTTATTTTATGAATTCCATTAAATCTTGAATGTTTTATAAAACTTTATAATCGATTACAACAAACCATTAAGTATAGTTTTCAATAAAAAATAGTGATTAGATAATTGAAAACCACGTGTTGGACCCTTCCCCTATTAGTGTCTGTGGGATGATTCTTCAAGTGAATCATTTTGACCTTCCCCTGCTAAAATTTGATACTATACTGGGCATCAATTGGATCTCATTATATAGAGAACAAATAGATTGTTGGAATTGTAAATCACTTTTAATATTCCAAACCATCCAATGAAACAATAAAAATAAAAGAAATATCAGGAATATAATTTGTAGAATACTTCATTGGGATGGTTAATGTTACCTTATAAAGAATCACTCATTGCCCAAATGGTTTAGTTGGAGGAAAGAATCAACCTTAAAGAAATTAACATTGTTATGGAATACTTTGATGTGTTTATGACGAATTTTCCAAGACTTTCCCAAGGTTTTTAAGTATAGTTATTAACAGAACAAATACTTATGTCCACTATAATTTCTAATTTCCGTAATAGTATGTCCTTTATTAAACTAGAGGTGTCAAATAATAATATTCAAGAGCATTTAGTAAATCAATTCATCTTCTATAGTTCATCTTCTTGGGGTACACCAGTGCTTTTTAAAATGAAAATGGATGAATTACTGTGGATGTGCATTGATTACAGAGAGCTTGACAAGACCACCAAAAAAAGTATCCCCTACCAAGTGTTTTTGACTTGTTAGATCAACCACGAGAGCTCGGTAACACTAATTGGTGGATCTTAATTATAGATATCATTTGATTATGTTTAGGTTGGAAGATGTTATGAAAATGATCTTCTATAAATTTTATAGATAATATGAGTTTACAGTGATTCCCTTGTTACTTTCTAATTCACTTGAAATACTTATGGATTCATTGAATAGATTCATTATAAGTTAGCTATTTTTTTGGGCAGTCTTTATCGAAGATATTCTCATTTACACAAAGATAAAGGGGGGAAGTGAAGAGAATGTAAATATTGTGACTGAGAACTTATGAAGATGAAAAATATGTTAAATCATTAAATTTAAATTTTGGATGATTGATGTTGCATTCATAGGGATCATGACCACAAGTTATGGAATTTTTGTGGACCCTTCAATGAAAAAGGCAATTGAGAAATGTTGCATACACACTAGTGACACAAAAATATGAAGTTTTCCTTTCATAGATGGTTCCACCAAACATTTTTTGTGAAGTTTCTAATGATTTTATATCACTCGAACTAAGTAAAAATGTAAAGGGGCTAATTTTTTCATTATATAAAAATGGTAAGAAATATTAAAAGAAATAAAAACGGATAATAATTGATCATGTACTCATTGTAACATAAATTGGGGAATGGTTTTGTGATAGAAAATGATGCATAAATGAAATCCCTACGGGGTACACTCATATATAATGGAAAATTGATATCATATTCATCACAAAAAAAAGAAGATCATTGAAAATTACTACTATAACACCCCAAGGATTTTTAAACAAATTTAATATTTAAAGCATGAAGCACTGAGTCTTTACAAATCTAGACATTGTTTTAACCTAGCCAATAATCATAATTTTTACACCTCTGTCATATGACTTTCAAAAAACTGACATACACGGTTACAATCGGAAAAATATTTATAGTCTGATAGGATCAAATTAATTATTTTAATAGTAAATTACTAGTATGAATAGAAAAGTACCCTTATGATTATTAATGTGACCAAGGTAGTAGTAACCTCACATAATAATGTATAAATAAATTTTATGCTCTATAATTTCTATTTTTGAGTTTAGTTTTTCTAAAAATATATTATGAATTTGATAAATTAAATTTTTAAGAAAATATTATAAATTTCAAATAGATTTTAAATTATTATATCAATATATTGTTTTATTAATATTTTTATATTGAAATAGTAATATAAATTACCCTAATATTTAATTTATAATGAAAAAATAATTTCATATTTTTTAAGTGTCGAAAATGTGACTATGTATTTTACTATACATTTTATGTCCGCAATTATTTTTAATAAATAAGTATTTTCATAGATAAGAGACCAAATTTTCATATTTATAAAATTATTTGGATAAAAAAATTCATTTTTAAAATCATAACATTGATATTAATTTATGCTATATTTTTGGGAATTTTATAAAATACTTTTGTTTCTCGCAAATAGTAAAAATACAGTTCCAACTTTTCAATATGTTTAATGATATAATTAATAATGTAATCGTGAAATAATAATGTTTTTAGAATATTTAGTAATAAATTATGATATCATGTTTCCCAAGTGGCAAATATCATGGGAGAATACTATGGGAATGCCCATGTTTTTTAAAATACCACTAATGAGGCTTCCATGGAAATTAATAAAAATACCATCTCTTTTACTATAAATACCCAAACATTCCATCGTTTTCATTCATTTAAAATTGATAATACACAAATATTTGGTATTTTGACTTCTTTAGGAGTCCTCCCATGGTTTTTCCAGGGCCCCAAGGGCCGAAACATCTGTTTTTGGAGTTACTCTAAAGGGTAAGGGAATCTATCACCCTTCTCTTTTTGAAGCAGACTTATTTTGTCATTCTATTTTAATTACTATTAGATTATATTAGGATATTTCATTCCATATACCCATTAATGTAAATATAATGTATGAATGATTATATAACCATTTTTCTCTCATCAAAATGTTTTATGAATTCTTATGTGATGTCGGTAGGCTTTTGAATTTTGGACATGGATTTCTAAAATTTTCTTTTATTTCGAGTTACTTTCATTTCTTTTTCTTTACTCACCTAATTTCATCCAAATATTATGATAACTCCAACACATTACATGTATTGGAATGTTTTTTTATAATGGAATAATTCACCATCATATCTCTTTTCCCACTCTTTTATACTTGAAATAAAAACACCATCCATGAAGTGATAATTTATCACATTCAAGGACGATAGGTATTTAATTTCCATTATTGTCTCCAATTCTTGTGATGAAAACATTTTTATGGTTGATATAGACTATAATATATTTATTTTAACTTATCTATTTTTCATTAGTATTTTTTTACCCATGATATTAATTTATAAATCCCAATGATTTTGTTGGGATAAAAAAATGCCAAATAACCAAATCAATTATCATTAAAGTATTGCACAACAATTCATTTTCACTCCCAATAATAAAATTAATTATATAAAAATGAAATTTCCTCGATGTTAACAAATAAAATAAAAATATAATTATATAAATCCCTTATAATATAACATTTTTATCATTACATGTATATAAGTAAACTACTCATTAATACCTTGTAAGAAAACAATCCGAAACAATAAAATTGAACAAATAAAACCAATAAATAATGAAATGAATGAACATAATAAGTATATAATAAATCAAATAAATAAATAAAAGGTTATGTGAATATTAATTAACTATTTTTATTTGGTTATCTTGGACACTAAGATCAATTGATAAACAGCAACATACTTTAGTTTTGGTTTCCTCATCTCACATCCATTTTTCTTAGACATTTCTTATTCATTACTATTACTTATGTATGGTGTTTTTATACTCCCTAGTGTTGAATCATAGAAGAAATATATTTATTTTAATTTTATTAAATGTATATTTTGTTGGTTATTAATTCTGGTGAATATGATTTTATTGGTTACAAAGTGGTAAGGGTTTTCTACCTGATCCTCCATTTTCATTCATGTTACTCTTATACTCTACTCACCTCAAATAAATTATTAAATATTATTATATGATCATAATTAATTTTATGTGATTTTAATAAATATATTTACCAAACATAATCCTTCTTAATTTTATGGATTTACATGTTTTCATTGGATCTTTGAAAAATTATCCCTAATAAACAACCCCGTTTCAATGGAACTTCACGAATTCTTACCTATTTTTAAAAGGCACAATGTAATATATTTTAAGCCATTATTATAACTTAAAAATAAAAAAATTCCTTTAAAACTAATTTTGGTTCATTTATGTATTTATGAAAGTAAATTCTCATTTCCTTCTTAAAATCACTTTAATATTTTCCTAAAACCGCACTAAAATGTTTTATTTATAATGTTTATTTAAAATCTATTTTTATATGATTTCAATTTACTGGGAAAACATTTATGCCTAAAATATAATTTAAATGATATTCCCTCTTATTTTATAGGATATAAATGTTTCCAAATCTGATTTCATGGAAAAGGCAGATGATTTTCAAAAATAAATCTTCTTTTAAAAGTAAAAAAATATTAAAATCATCCAAGTTTAAAATTTATTAGATATATGTCTTGTTCATGAATTATTCCTTGCAGTTGGTGCATGTAATTAGAATTGGTATATCATATCAAGGATCTCCTTATTCTAATGACATTATAAGGGATTATGAATTGTATGCTTCAGGGTGGTATGAGACTATTTGGAATTTTTATGGATTATTTCCCCATGATATTTTTAATTGTATCATTTAAAAGTATCTCCATTTATGTAAAAGTCCTTGTTGAACCTTGTAATTAATTGAGGTGTATTTTTTATGATATCATCTATAATGTTTAATTGAATGGTTTATACTCAGTTTGATAGTGGATGTTCTATCTTAAAAACAATCACCAATGTGCTTAGAATGGTTAGTGTTTATGCTTAATTATTAGGGAAAGTATTGAAATTTCATATGTTGGTTTCAATATGAATTTATATGTTGATTATGTTCACAAAATTTATATGATGAATTCATTGGACATAGTAAGTGAGAGGTGGCCTGCTATAGTCCCTTGAAGCATCGGAAGGTCTCATGAGATAAACTACGGTCTTGGAATGAGGCCTTGAAAAAATAGTTATTTGTGGTCTTGGAACGAGGCCTTCATGATGTGGTTACGAGGCCCTGCATTATGTGTTCCATCATTATGAAGCAATTAATTTAATGTTCATGCTGTTATTCGACTAGTAGAATACCAATGATAATGTTTTATTATTCCATTATTTATTCATCTCATATTCTATCCATAGTATTCACATGTTTATTTTTAATGGCACATTCTTTTAGTTATTCACCATTTCTAATGTTTATGTTTTTGATATCTTCTACTATATTTTATACCCTGACTGAGAATCTAAACTCACCCTTTTTCTTATGTTTCATTTTCCCCCTGGATGCAAAGTTTTATATTATGAATAAATTGTAGGGATAAACATAGAGTTGTGGATGTTCTGAAAAAAAACCTATATGATGTTTTTCATTTAAAAAGGTAATGTTGAACCTATGTATGTATCTAATTTTTAAAAAATAGAAAACTATTTGGTACTTCGTGATACGACATCCTTGTAATCATTCTAATCAAATAAAATAATGCACTGACTCCAAGATTCTTGGGCTAGGTCTTTATAGTTCGTATCCACGTATGATTAGTTGAAAAAATGAAGAAAAATTTGGTGTCATTAAATATCCCATTACTATCCATATTAAATAATAATTATTATAGATCCATTTTCCCCCATTACGTTTTTTATTAATTTTTGTGTGACGTCGTTATGCTACCGAATTTTCCTAAGGTATTTCTCCACTTTTCTTTTATTTTGAGTTCCATTATTTTCCTTTTCTTTCCTCATAACCTTTGATAAAAATGATATGATAACTCCACTTACTTACTTTTAATGAAATTTTGTTTTGATAATGTAATAAATCATCTACATTTCTCCTTTACCCTTCTTTTAAATTCGAAATGAAAACACCACTCGAGATGTGTTAGTTAATCACATTCTAGGATGATGGTTTTCCAATTTCTATTACCATCGTCAATTATGGTCATGAATAAATTTTGAGGGTTAAAAGAGAATATATTATATTTATTATAAATTATTTAAGTTTCATTAATCTTTTTTACACATTATATTAATTTAAAAATAAAAATGTTTTCATTTTGATCAAAAACTGCCAATTAACCTAAATAATTATCATTAATGTTTTATCAAATTATTCCTCTTCACTCACAATAAACAAATGAATTCTTTATAAATTAAATATTTTGTATGTTAAAAAATAATCTACCTAATACATTCTATATAACCATTATCATCTTACATGTTTGTCGTTACATGTATATAAGACAACTGACTAGGAATACCAAGTAAGAAAAAGCTCCAAAACAATAAGATTGAACCTCTTAAACCCATCAAGAAAGACATGAATGAACATAGTAAGGAAATAATAAATAAATTAAATAAATATTAGGTTATGTAATTATTTATTAATGACTTTAATTTGGTTATATATGACACTATGATCAAGAGAAGAAAACCATCAGACTTTAGTTAATTTTTTTCTCATCTCACTTCTATTTTTTGTGAGACATTTCTTATTCACTACTATTATATGTGTTTGGTGTATGTATACTTTCCATTTCTGTATAATATCATGAATATATTTATTTTAATGGTATTAAATGTATAATTTTGTGGTTATTAATTTTGGTTTATTTGATTTGATATTTTACAAAGTGGTAAGTGTTTTCTTCATGAACATCAATTTTTTTCAGGTTACCCTTATACTCTACTAACCTAAATAAAATTCATAAATATTATTATGTACTCATCATAAATTCATTGTGAATGTTATATAAATATTTAACAAACATATTCCATATTTTTTTATGTTGTCACATATTTTAAATGGATCTTTCATAAATTCTCCCTAATAAACTACCCCGTTTACAGGGAAATTCTTGAATTCATACATATTTTCAAGGGAACTATGTAATCTATATTAATCCACTATTAATATTTTACAATCACGCATTTTATCATAAAAAAACATCTTGGTTCTTTTTTTTATGAAGACCAACATGCCATTCCATTTTAAAATCTCTTTAATATTTTCAAAAAACCGCAATAAAATGTTTTATTTCTTATGATTCTTTAAATAATCTTTTTACATGATTTCAATTTATTGGGAAAAACATTATGCCTCAAAAAATATTTCAATTCAATTAAATCTACTTTTTAGGGATATGAATATTACAAATCTCATTTCATGAAAAATACAAATGATTTTCCAAAGAACACTTCGTTCCAAACTAAAAATGATTTTTCTCATCTCACTTAATCATTAATTAGATACACTATTTTTTCATAACATATTACATTCGTGTTGTATATTTACTTCAATTTTTTTACATAATATCAAGGGTATCCATATTCTCATGATATTCTAAGGGATTATGATTTGAATGTCTCAAGGGATTATGAGACACTTGGGATTGTTTAAGGATTATTTATTCAATATATTTTCAATGGTATCATTTAAAAGTATCTTTCTATATGTAAAAATACTTTTTGAATCATTTACTTCATTTAGTTTTATATTTTATGATAAAATATATGATATTTAATGGAATGGTTTATGGTTTGTTTTACTACGAATGTGATATCATAAAACATTCACAATTTTCTCTGAATGGTTAGTGTTTATTCTTAATGGTTGGGGAAAGTATTTAAATTTCATATGTTAGTTTAAATAAGAATGTATATGTTGATTAGGTTTACCACATTTATATAAATAATTCATTGAAATTAGTAAGTGTTTTGTGGGCCCTACTATATCCCCTCGATACATCTATAGGTCTCATGGGACAAAATGCAATCTTAGCTTGAGGCATTTACAAAATGGTTATTTATAGTCATGGAATGAGACCTTGACTGTAAGGTTATGATGTCCCACATTATGAATTCCATCATTATGAAGCTAGTAATTAAATTTTCATGTGGTTATTTGACTAGTATTATACCCATGATTATGTATTATTATGGAATTATCTATTCAGCTCTTATTTTTTCCATAGTATGTATAGGTTTATTTTTAATGGCATGTGTTTTTAGTTATTCAACATGCCTATTGTTAGTTTTTATGATATATTCCACTACATTGTTTACCCTTAAAAAGTATCTAGGATCACCTATTTTCTTATGTATTATTTTTCTCGAGGATGTGAAGAGGTTTATTATGAATGAATTTCAGGGAAAAAATTTGAGTTTTGGATGTTCCGAATAAAACATATATATTGTTTTTCATTTCAGGTTAAAATGTTAAACCTATGTGTGTATATGGTTTTACAAAACTACTAAACTACTTGGTAATTCGTGAGATTACTTCCTTTTAATCATTCCAAAGTAATGAAATAAAGTACCAACTCTGATCTTCTGGGGTTGGGAATTATAACAACACAGTGAATGTAATGGGGTTAGTTGTTGTGATCATCTCTTTGAATATTTTTTGGAACTATCTCTATGGATATAAGTTTTATTTATATCATAAGATTCTAGGTAACATATTCAAAAAAAAGGAGATTAACATGTATCAAATGGGATGATTATATCTAATCAAGAACTATGATTCATCAATTCACTAACATATGGGAAATGATAATAGGGTAACTGATTCTCTTAGTAGAAATGAACCTACTAATATATCCATGATGTAGATTTAAAAATAAATTGTCTTCATGGATATGAAAAGTATGTATTTTAAATGAAAATTGATGATAATTCATCATATATTTTCCAAATTATTTCCCCTATTCTATCTAATAGATGATCATGGAGGTAAAAAGGGATGATCTAGATCTTCAAAATAATATGAAAAAAGTAATGGAAGAGATCTTACCTGAGTTCAAGAACAATGTGGATGGTTTCATTAAATTTGTATCTAGAAATTGTGTTCCTAAATCACCTATTATAGTGAAGGATCCATTTGATAATTCACATACCTCATATTTCTCCATCAATCAAGAAAGTGGCATGCTTTATCCTGATCTTTGAGAATAACTCTAGTGGGTCAATATGAAGTTGGATATTGTTGAGTATTTCTAATTATTCATGTTATTTTAAAATGTAAAATAATAGATAAATATGTACTATGGAAAAATAAAAAAAATTCTTATACCAATGTGGAAATGGTAAAAAAACACCATTGAATTTTTCATTAGTCTCCCAATAAAATCAAAAGGAATTATTGTGATATAGGTAGTGGTTGATGGAATCACCATGACTACCCAATTTATTTTAATATGAAATGATTTCAGACTTGAAAAATATTCCAGTAATATGTAAAAGGAAGCGGTGATGATTTATATGGTTCAACTTTTAATCTTATTTGATCATGATCTAATGTTCACTTTTAAATTTTGTAAAAGTATTCAACCTGCATTGAATAATGAATTTAATTTCATTACAACCTATGACACCCAAACTATTTTATAATATGTAATAAATTTTTAGAATGTTGGGGAAATATAGAGATATTAATCAATGAAATGTAATGGAAGATTGGATCCACATCTCCCATTAATTGAGTTATCATATAATAATTTCTTTTGTTTGATTATTCAAATGCATCCATCAGACGATCTATATGGGAAACAATTCTGACCTAATAATTGTTGGGATGATGTTTTTGAATTAATTATACTTGGGAATGATATTGTGAAAGATATAAAATAGAATTTTAAAACCATAAAAACCATATAAAATATTCTCAATGACGGTAGTAGAGTTATATTGAAAATCGTTGAAGGAAGTTGTATTTTGAATGTGGAGAAAACTTTTTTCCTTTAAAAATCACCATAGATGAGAGTCACGTGGTTTAGAAATAAAGTGAAACTTATCTCTAGTTACATTGGTTTGTTTGAGATCCATGGTCATATAAGAGTAGTGGCATATTAGATTTCTATTTTACCAAATATTTCTCATGTTTTTTTGTGTTCTATGTATCTATGTTGAGGAAGTACACAGCTAAAGCCTAGCATATACTAAATACAATAGTTGTAAAAATGAGAACGGAAAATCATATGGGGAGTATCCAATGGAAATAATTGACCACAAAGATAATTTTTTATTCAAAAAATGAAACACATCTTGTTAAAGTATTGTGGAGGTACTGTATGTTTGAAGAGGAAACATGAGCACCAAAGGAAATAATGAAACATAAGTACACTCACATATTATTGACCAATAATACGTGACGAACTTTTGGTGATGAAATTTTTAATGGGAAGATGAGTTTCTAAATGAAATTTTATTCTTGAAATAAATGTTTATTATATTATATTATATAGTATTATATGTAACGTCCCGAACCCGGGTGCCACGCAACGGGTGCCCCAAGCCCGGTTCGCCACGTGACCTCAAGCGAATTTCCCCAAATGAGAGAGGCTGTCGACTAGCAGCGAGGGCCCAGGTCTGATAGTGGGGAAACTATGCCCTCATTTATCAAAGTGTAGCGCAGTGGAATACCAAAATAAACACACAACAAACAGCGGAAGCAGTAAACATACGCAATTGAAATAACTACAGCAGTGGATATAACCAACAGTATATAAGTGATGATGGTACATGTTACAAGTTCTCAGAAAACATCCAGAACATGTTATACATCAATACAGTACTGCAGGAAACAGAGTACAACAAAACATGCAAAACAGCTAGTAGTGACATCGCGAGCCTAGGCTCGGTCCCATGCCCTCCTACTCCTCAGCAATAGTCAAGTACCTATGTAGGGAATCTTCCCCTATCTACACCTGCAGAAACATAATCTATTTGGGCTGAAAAGCGTGACCCAAACAGGGTGTGAGAAATATATCTCAGTAGGCACCCACCAAATGCCCGTGCTCAAATGTGTGTAAAACATGCAACAAGTGTGCAGTAGTAAAATGCAATAACTAAGCAGTACTCAAAAGTAACTAACTTAACAGTTAAATTGTCATTTTATTATTCATTTAATTTCTTTAATTTAGTAACATTTTTGTTCTCAATATCAACAAGCCCTCAGGCCAACTAGAACCGTGCCCTCAGGCTAAAATAGTAACCACGCCCTCAGGCTTGCCCTCAGGCCATACAAAATCCAACCCACGGGTATTGCCCTCAGGCGTAACAGAAATTCTCGCCCTCAGGCATACAATGTGTCTCCCTCAGGCACAGAAGTCAAGCCCTCAGGCATGAAAGGTTGCCCTCAGGCGGAATAAGGACAGCCCTCAGGCTAAAACAGTCATTCCCTCAGGCTAATCACAACAACACCCTCAGGCTAAACAGGTAACCGGGCCATGCCCAACATATCAAAATGCAGTAAACAAGCAATTCCTCTCAAGGCAATTCTACAGTTACTACATTTAAGGCATACCCTCGGGTATCCTGGCCAAACGGCTAAACAGAGGAACACACCGCTCGGGATGGTCCTGGATCCAAGCAATGATCCCAAACATCATTTTATTATCACCGTTTAATCACCTATTCAATTTTAGTCATTAAATATAGCAATGGCCTCAGCCACATGACACCCCAACATGGGTTCATGGCACAAAAATGCACAAAAAGGCACAACAGTTGGAAAATAAACACCAAGCCACCTACCTTATTCATCAACGAATGCTATACCTGAACACCGACTTTAGAGACGCCCAAGTACGGCGTAGATCTGACGAAGATGAAAACCCATTCAAATGTAAATAACTTATGTTGGGAGAAGAATTGGAAAGAATGGTACCAGGAGGAGGAAGGGCGTACCCGTGCGGTTCCAACGAGATCGTCCGAAGCCGAATTGGATTCCAGACGAACTCCCAGCAGATCATCAAAGGTCTGGCCTCCTCCTTTGGCTCCAAAATTGCTCAAAGGCCTCCTCTGCAAAATGAGGAGGCTACTACCTGTTTTAAGCCGAAAAAACAGAGTACACGGTGTGTACTTCAAAGTACACGGCGTGTACTCCTTTCATTTAACTGTTCATTTGGTGGCACCGCCACACTGTTCATCTGCTGACAATAATACACGGCATGTACTCCCAAGTACACAGCGTGTACTGCCTCCTAGCTGGCGGTGACGCCACCGCCTTGCTGTTTAAGCCTGCCGACTGACTACATGGCGTGTAAGGTACCACTACACGGCGTTTAGTCAGTTCCTACACCCTTCATCACCGGCATGGCCACACGCCCCGTGTACTCATCCCTACATGGCCAAAAGTACATGACGTGTGGATAAAGTACACGACGTGTAGTTCCAAAATTCATGATTTTTCCCCATTTCCCATATTTTCTCAAAAAAACATAAGGAAAAGGAAAAGAACAAGCCCATACCTCTAAAATAAAAGTCGGGTTCTTACAAACTTCTCCCCTTATAGAAATTCGTACGCGAATTTCCATTTCTAGGGTGGAAAAGATAAAGCTCAGAACAGCTATGGCCACTGAGCACGTACGTCGGCCTCCCGCTCCCATGTCTTGTCCTGTACTCGGCCATGCTGCCATAGCACCCGTACGAGATGAACCAACCGGCCTCAGAGAACCTTCGTGCTCCTGTCAACGATACAGATCGGATGCTCCTCAAAGGACGCATCATGATGAAGCTCAAAATCCTCTGGCTGAAAGGTGTGAGACAGGTCTGTAGGGTAGTGACGCAACTGAGACACGTGGAAGACGTCGTGCATGGCTCGGTACCGCTGTGGTAACTGCAACCGATAGGCAACCAACCTGACTCTCTCCAGAATCTCAAATGGCCCCACATACCTCAGCGAAAGCTTACCCTGTCTCCTGATCCTTTTGTGTCCCAGCCTCGGCGAAACACATAAGAAAACCTGATCCCCAACCACGAACTCCAAAGGTCATCTGCGGCGATCATCATAAGACTTCTGACGAGACTGCGCGGTAGCTATCCGCTTCTGAATTAACTGGACCTGCTCAGATGTCTCCGGCACGAGCTGTGGTCCCAGTATAGCTGCCTCACCTACCTCTAACCAGCAAAAAAGGTGATCAGCATGGACTAACATATAAAGGCTCGTATGGTGCCATCTCAATTGTTTCCTGAAAACTATTGTTATAGAAAAACTCGACTAAGGGTATATGCTTCTCCCAAGAGCCCCCAAAGTCTAGGACGCATGCGCGCAGCATGTCCTCTAGCACCCGTATCATCCGCTCTGACTGGCCATTAGTCTGAGGGTGGTATGCTGTGCTCAGAAGTACCTATGTACCCAGCGTCCTCTGAAAACTCTTACAGAAATGAGATTTAAAGCAGGCGTCCCAATCTGAAACGATAGAACGAGGGACCCCATGCAGACGTACGATCTCTCGGATATACAGCCTTCCAAGATTGTTTACACCAATGGTCTCCTTGATCGGCAAGAAGTGAGATACTTTCATAAGTCTGTCCACAATAACCCATACGGCGTCATTGCCTCGAGGTGACCTTGGAAATCCCGTCACAAAATCCATCACGACATCATCCCATTTCCACTCTGGAATGGGCAACTGCTGTAACAGTCCAGCTGGTCTCTGATGCTCTGCCTTCACCTGCTAACAGGTGGAACACCACGTAAAAAAACCAGCTATCTCACTCTTCATACCCGACCACCAGTACTGACGTTTCAAGTCTTGGTACATCTTGGTAACCCCGGGATGAACTGCCCAAGAAGAAGCATGAAACTCCCTCATCAGCTCCTCGTGTATATCCCCTGGAACCCATACACATCCATGGAAATGCAAAACCTCGCCATCGCCTATCGTCCAACTGGGAGGATGGTCCTTACTTGCCACCGACTCCCGTAGAACTAGGCCTTCTGAAACCGATAGCTTCCTCATCCTCACTCTGTCCAGGAGGGTAGAAGTCACAGCTAACGAGGAAAGATAAGTCTGCCCCTGACTGTCATGAACCTCTAGATGAATCTCAGAGAACAAGGCCATAAGCTACCACTCACCACTGGCCTCCTGTACTACCTGTATCTGAGTCTTCCTGCTCAGTGCATCGTCTACTACATTACCTTTACCAGGTGTATAGGCAATCTCAAAATTGAAGGACTGTAGGTACTCGACCCACCTTCTCTGCTTCAGATTCAGGTCACGCTGAGTAAATATATACTTGAGGCTTTTGTGGTCGGTGAAAACCACAAAATTCTCTCCCAACAGGTAATGTCTCCAACAGCGCAACACATGCACAACTGCAGCCAACTCGAGATCGTGTGTCGGGTAATTCCTCTCATGTGGCCTCAATTGCCGAGACCCGTACGCCACAACTTGGTCGCCCTGCATCAAAATAGCTCCCAACCCAATCCCTAACACATCAAAGTAAACTGTATAGCTCCTCCCCTGCTCTGGGAGTATCAGGATCGGTGCTGATGTTAGCCTTCCCTTCAGGTTCTGAAAAGCTATCTCACAAGCTTCTGACCAAACGAAAATTACACCCTTCTTAGTCAGACCTGTCAACGATGCTCCTAAGTTGGAGAAGTCCTGTATGAAACATCTGTAGTAACCAGCTAGCCCTAAGAAACTCTGTATCTCAAACACGTTATTAGGCTGATTGCAAGAAACTACTGCTCTCACCTTCTCTGGGTCTACTAAAACTCCTGCCTCTGAGATGATATGACCCAGGAAGTGACTCTGGTCCATCCAAAAGTGGCACTTCGAGAGATTATCATAAATGTGATGCTCTCTCAGTGTACTCAATACAATCTCAAGATGGGTGGCATGGTCGTGTCGAGTGTGAGAGTACACCAAGATGTCGTCCATGAATACTACCACAAATGAATCAAGATACGGATGGAACACACGATTCATCAGAGCCATGAAAACTGCTGGCACGTTCGTGAGTCCAAACGGCATAACTGTATACTCATATAGACCATACCTACTCCTGAAGTAGTGAGAGGTATATCAGATGGTCTAAAGCGTAGCTGATGATATTCGGATCTCAAGTAAATCTTTGAGAACACTCATTCTCCACGAAGCTGATCAAATAGATCATCAATCCTCAGCATGGGATATCGGTTCTTAACCGTCAACTGGTTCTGCTTCGGATAATCCACACAAAGCCTAAGGGTACCATCCGCCTTCTTCACAAAGAGGATCGTAGAACCCCAAGGAGAAGTACTGGGTCGGATAAAACCCTTTTCCTATAGCTCCTCTAACTACCTCTTGAGCTCCTGAAACTCAGGCGTGGCCATCCTATAAGGAGGAATGGACACGGGTGCTGCTCCTGGCACAAGCTCGATAGAGAAATCCACCTCACACACCGGAGGTAGACCTGAAAAGTCATCTTGGAAGAAATCTCTAAAACGATCAACAACTGGAGGGAAATCCGTTTGACAAGTCCCCTTGTCATCCAGATATAAGCTCGTAATCTGGGATGTGACTCCACCTCGCCCATGATGCTCTGGTCCAGCTCGACCCGCCTGAACATCTCACTCGACTTTGTATAGAAACTCCCCGCCCTTTGGTGACGTGAAACGCACCATGCGATGATAGCAGTCTACAAAATCTTGGAAGGAAACCAACCGGTCCATCCCGAGAATGACGTCATAGCTCGTCATCTCCAGGACATAGAGGTCCCAAAGGATGTGACACCCATCAACCTCAAGGGGGAACTCCTTGCACTAACGCACACCAACCGTCCTAGTCCCCAACGGAGTGTCTAGCGTCAAGATATCAGAAGAAGTAGGAACACCGAGCCCAAGGCTCTCCATAATGGGTACTGATATAAAACTATGTGTAGCACCCGTATCAAAAAGTACTGAAGACAAGACAGAAGCTACTAGAATAGTACCTCTGACTGTCGAAGGCCTGAGATCCTACTCCTTCTAGGTCTTTTTCACTTCATATGCATGTCTAGTGTTGCGGCCCTGCGACACACTCTAGCTACCCTGAGTTGTCCCGCCCTGTTGCCTCTGAGATCCTTGTGTCTGGACACCACGACCAAAACCACCATCTTTGCCTACACACCCTGACGTATTCTAGTTCCCTAACTAGTAAGAAGTAACTGGTCCTACTTCCGCACGCAGAGTCTGCACAGAACCCCTCTCACTAGCCACTGGTAGAAACGCCCTACAAAAGCGCTGCAGATGACCCATCTTTCCGCAAGCTCGGCACTCCAATGGGTCTCGTGGACACTACGGCATCTTGTTCCCCTCTCTGCCACACTGGTATCACCTGATCGGGCCACCTGAAGAAGCTGCCTGGCTGGTACTGACGCCTTGAGAGATGTCCATCTGTCTCTTCCTCTTGCCAGCAGAAATAGTACCAGTAACTGGTGCCGAACCGCCCTGGCCCACACCACTAGATTCTCGCAGGTTCCTCTCTGTAATGAATGCCTAATTCACAATCGCGTATACAGTAGGAAACCTGAAAACATTCACCAGCGCTCGGATTTCATACCGAATACCATCCTCAAAACTTCTGGATCTCAGTGTCTCATCACCCACCAGCACGGGTGCAAAGCACTGAAGCTCTGTAAAACGAGCAGAATAGTCCATCACTGACATAGCGCCCTGCTGCAGATTCACGAACTCTCGAGCTCTATCTGCCCTCAGCGTCTCGGGAAAGAAGAAGTCATAGAATACTGTCTGAAAATACTCCCACGCCATGTCCCTGTGATGCTCTGACTGGGTGGTAACATCCCACAACCTCTTGGCAGAATCACGCAGCATGTAAGTCGCGAGCCTAACCCTCTGCCCTGGAGGCATCTCTAGATGCTCGAAAATAGTCTGCATCGATCCTATCCAAGACTCTGCAGCCTGTGGTCTTCCATCCCCTGAAAACGTAGGCGGATGCTGCTGCTGAAGGATACGCGTCAGCTTGGCCATAGATATGGCAGCCTGCGGTGCTCCCTGAAAGGTCTGCGTGAACCGCAATAAGCCTTCACGGAACTGCGCCTCCGTGCCTATGTCCGATATAATATTTGGTGCCGCATCTTGCCCTGCTGGTGGATCAACTGGTAGCCCATGGCCCACCATCGCCGGAGTATAATCGTCGTCGCTCTCTTGGCGAACAACTTTCGGTCGTCTGGGCGGCATGACTCTATAAGGTTAAAATCACACCTCAGATTCAAGATTATTAAGACTAAAAGCGAAGGAACCACAAATGGAAAAAGAGGAAGAAGGTATCCTAAATTGGAAAAACAAGACTACACGACGTCTACAATGACTACACGACGTGTACTTGACTTTCTTTCCCTTGCCCGGGTCCTTCTACACGGCTAAGCCACACGGCTTCCGTTCAACAAAACTACACGGCGTGTATAATACTTACACGGCATGTACGGTGTTATTTTCCAACTGCATGTGTCATCTGTGACACGGCCGACTACTCAGTTTAACTCTACACGGTCTGTCCTCGGACAAGACTACATGGCGTGTCCTCCAAAGGTACATGACGTGTTCAAGAAACGGTGACACCGACCCGTGTTTGTTAGTTACAAGGCCGAGTCCCCAGGTTTCACTACACGGCGTGTTCATTATTACCACGACGTGTTTTACCCAAGGCCTTCCTTACCCCGTGTCGCCGCCCACACGGTTTGTGACATGGGAAAAGACTACACGGCGTGTACTCGGGGTACACGACGTGTACTCAAAAAGTTCATTTTTCTTCCCGAACAGAAGAACATACACGGAGTGTATAATGTACTACACGGTGTGTATACTGGGTTTCCGGACAGTATGCCTCAGAAACATCTCCGGAACCCAGAAAATACCGAAAAATAACACTTAAGTGTCAAATTCCAATCTGTGGGATCCCATACACCCCACTAATCAAAGTTTGACATCTTATATGTGTTATAACCAATAACCAGTCAATGATCCACCAAATTCCGATCAATGGGGGCCCATACTCCCCAAAGACCAAAGTTTGGAATCCATTCTATAAACAAGATCAAACAAAAATACCATATCACAAGGCAGGTATTTATCAAGAAGCTATCACAACAACATGCTTTTCTAGCACAACAACTATCACAACAACATGCGAATTTCTAATGCACCTACACGGCATGGAAACTATGCATGGAATGTGATATCTAGAATGTTCCTATATGATGCATGAGACGGAATACCCTCATCTAATAGGGTTACAACTAAATAGGACCCATAGATAAAATATAAAAAGCACAATCCAAGTGCGTCACCCAACGGTGAAAACATATCAACCGTAAAATTGCAAAATCCAAATAATGGAAAATATGAGGTAGACTGGCTTTTCCCTATACACGAGTTAGCTACGCCCGGGCAAAGCTTATTACCAACTACCGTTCTGTCCTATCCCTGACTACGACTCCAAATAGTAAGTCAATGGAAAGAAACTCCTTTGATACCACTTTGTAACGTCCCGGACCCGGGTGCCACGCAACGGGTGCCCCGAGCCCGGTTCGACACGTGACCTCAACCGCATTTCCCCAAACGCCAGAGGCTGCCGACTAGCAGTGAGGGCCCAGGTCTGATAGTGGGGAAACTATGCCCTCATTTATCAATTTGTACCCCAGCGGAATACCAAAATAAACACACAATAAACAGTGGAAGAAGTAAACATACACAACTGAAATAAATACAATAGTGGATATAACCAACAATATATAACTGATGATGCTTCATGATACAAGTTCTCAGAAAATATCCAGAACATGTTATACATCAATACAGTACAGCAGGAAACAGAGTATAACAAAACATGCAAAACAGCTAGCAGCGGCATCTTGAGCCTAGGCTCGGTCCCATGCCCTCCTACTCCTCATAAACAGTCAAGTACATGTGTAGGGACTCTTTCCCCTATCTACACATGTAGCAGCATAATCTGTTTGGGCCGAAAAGCGTGACCCAAACAGGGTATGAGAAAAATATCTCAGTAGGCACCCACCAAAGGCTTGTGCTCAACTGTGTGTAAAACATGCAACAAGTGTGCAATAGTAAAATTCAATAACTAAGCAGTACTCAGAAGTAACTAACTTAACAGTTAAATTGAAATTTTATTATTCATTTAATTCCTTTAATTTAGTCACATTTTTGTGCTCAACAGCACCAAGCCCTCAGGCCAACTAGAACCGTGCCCTCAGGCTAAAATAGTAACCATTCCCTCAGGCTTCCCTCAGGCCATACAGAATCCAACCCGCAGGTATTGCCCTCAGGCGTAACATAAATTCTCACCCTCAGGAATAAGAAGTGTCCCCCTCAGGCATAGAAGTCAAGCCCTCAGGCACGAAAGGTTTCCCTTAGGAGGAATAACGACAGCCCTCGGGCTAAAACAGTCACACCCTCAGGCTAATCACAACAACACCCTCAGGCTAAACAGGTAACCGGGCCATGCCTAACATATCAAAATGCAGTAAACAAGAAATTCCTCTCAAGGCAATTCTACAGTTACTACATTTAAGGCATACCCTCGGGTATCCTGGCCAAACGGCTAAATAGAGGAACACACCCCTCAGGATGGTCCTGGATCCAAGAAATGATCCCAAACATAATTTTATTATCACCATTTAATCACCTATGCAATTCTAGGAATTAAATATAGAAACGTCCTTAGCCACATGACACCACAACATGGGTTTGTGGCACGAAAACACACAAAAACGCACAATAGTTGGAAAATAAACACCAAGCCACCTACCTTATTCGTCAACGAACGCTATACCCGAACGCCGACTCCAGAAACTCAGAAGTACGGTGTATATCTGATGAAGAATAAAAACCCATTCAAATGTAAATAACTTACATTGGGAGAAGAATTGGCAAGAACGGTACCAGGAGGAGGAAGGGCTTACCCGTGAGGTTCCAACGAGATCGTCTGAAGCCGAATTGGATTCCAGACGAACTCCCGACGGATCATCAAAGGTCCGACCTCCTCCTTTGGCTCGAAAATGGCTAAACTGCCTCCTCTGCCAAATGAGGAGGCTACTGGCTGTTTTAAGCCGAAAAAACAATGTACAAGGTGTGTACTTCAAAGTACATGGCGTGTACTCCTTTCATTTAACTGTTCATTTGGCAGCACCGACACACTGTTCATCTTCCGAAAATAATACACGGCATGTACTCCCAAGTACATGGCATGTACTGCCGCCCAACTGTCGGCAACGCCACTGCCTTACTGTTTAAGCCTACCGACTGACTACACGGTGTGTAAGGTACCACTACACGGCGTGTAGTCAATTCCTACACCCTTCGTCGCCGGCATGGCCACACGTCCCGTGTACTCATCCCTACACGGCCAAAAGTACACGGCGTGTGGATAAAGTACACGACGTGTAGTTCCAAAATTCAGGATTTTTCTACATTTCCCATATTTTCTCAAAAATACTTAAGGAAAAGGAAACGAAGAAGCCCATACCTCTAAAACAAGAGTCGGGTTCTTACATTATAGATATGAAATATATGGAATAAACAACAAGAAAAAGTATTCTTAATTAATTAAATTTATTATATTAGTTATCAATTAATGATATTATAAATGTAAATATTACAAGGGGAAAATTTGACAAAAATAAAAAATATATTGGTAAAATTTTGATCTCTCCGATCTATAAGACTCATCTATCCCCTGAACAACACAATGGAAATGAAAATAAATATTATTAAAATAATCAACATTATAGGAAATAGAAATATGCTTTCTTAAGATGAATTGAGATAAATAATAAATTAATGAATGAATTAGTGTTTATATGAGTAACTTTGATCGTTTGAATAGTAATGTGACTTTATAATAGTTTCACGACCCTTGGTAATAGTATCCTAACCCTTATAAATAGAAACAAGACCATTAGAGTAGTAATTTGACCTAAATATAATAAAATAAATAACATTTATGATGTATAAATTAAAAAATATAAATATTATAATTCTATAATTTAAATATCTTCACTAAAAACTCAATGAAAATATGAAGAAATTTTTTAAAAAAAATTATTTTATGCTATTTTTTTAAATCATAAATTTTACAATAAAAATAAAAAACTATTCTATTAACCTGTTCCCATAAAATTAATTTCATTTTTCATATCAGAATGTCAAAATTTTCTAAGAATTATTTTTTGTAATTATCTGAAATACATCAATATTGAAGAGAATAGAAAAAATATAGTGTTTTAAACTTATGTATCTTGAAATACATCACTCATGATGTAATAATGACCAAATTATTTCTATTAATTGTGTTTTGAGCAAAATGTTTTATTTTTTTAAACAAACAAAAAAAATCCATTGATCTTTTCTTCAAGACCTTCCAAATATTAAAGGCAAATGTGTGCCTTTTTTAAAAGTAATTTTTCAATTTTTTATTATCTTTTAAATATAAATTTTGAATTTAAATCATAAAGTGGTTTAAATTCCTAAAACCATTATATTATATTTATATACGGTTTATAATTTTAAAAACTCAGTAATACATGTTTTACCATGTGTACAGTATTTTATTCAATATTTTATTCTAAAAATACTTCTCTCTGCAAGTATAAATAACCACCCCCATCGCCTTTGAAAACCACTCCTCCCACCATTTAAAAATACACAATTCATTATATTATAATAACTGGTTATGTTGTGGGTCCATTCAAATAAAATAGGAAAATAACTTTAGATACATAGAGATGAAGAAACACCATGAAGAGGGAAAGCACTCACCAATTCTTCCTCTCATTGTCCTATCCTCTTTAACATTTTCTCTACCCATATCAAAAATGAATCTTATAAGGAAAATTAAATTTAATGATAAATATAAGTTAACTAGGTTAACATTTTGATTTTTTAATATTTATGATAAATTAATTTTTTTTACTTCGCATACCCACTCTTTTGATAATGTCCCATTAACGGTTTGTTAACTGAAAATGAGGACATTAGAAATTATTTTCTTATCACAAACCCTATATCTGGTTCAAATAAATTATTTTTTACATAAAAGTTTGTAAATATATTTATTTTATTATTCTAAAATTATATATAATATTGTATAAATTACATTGAACAGAATAGAAGAATTGAATAAAAATGGGAAATGTTAAGGAAATCATTTTATTAAAATGCTTCAACATCAAGAAGGGAAATTAAACAATAAAATAGAATTGATATATTTAATTAGTATCCAAATAAATGAAAATATTTCCCTTTATTTTCAATTTTTTAATAAACCTACTTTTATTATTCGGGATGTGGAAAAGAGATGAATTAACGTTAGGTTAAAGGTATGTGAATTATCAAACACATCTACTTTTCTTTATGTTATCCCTACGTCACTTAATTTTCAATTTTCATATTATAATAATTTAATTAAAATATCTACTCAATATTATTTGCTTTTCTTTTTGGTTACATATGAGATTGGACATTTTTGTAAGAAAAATTCAATGTTTTTTCAAAACAATTTTCATTCCGAAAATAATCCTGGACACCTATTAAGATATTTCTTTTTCACTTAAAAATGATGATGTTTATAAATTTTTTTTCCCTTATTAATTTGGGAACCCAAAATATTATTCATGGAATTATACTTTATAAAATCCTAGTGATTCCCATTACCTTTAATGGGTTTGTTTATAACTGCATTTTTTATATATTTTATGTGTCATGCATGATTATGTAAATATTATGTTGTGATGGGTGAGATCAGAATTATATAGCCCTTCAAAGAGTTGGAGAAGGTGATGAATATCATGAGATTCTTGTATATTAAGAATCTATATTATTTTAGCACTATTCACAATGATGATGGTATGATTTATTCACTTATGTTATGTGAGAAAATGATGATAGAATTGTTATAAAAAATTTGTGGTATTTGACCACTATGACCTAATGTTTCATTTTATTAAATATGAAATATTACAAGACATTATCAAATATTTCAATCAATATTATGATGATTATCTTGATATTAGGATACATTGATATTGATTATTCTCACCCAGGATTGTTTTTTTCATGCCCCTTATTACTCCCCTTACTCTGAATCCAGCACACCCATTTATTTTATGTATATCATAAGGTGACTACATGTACTAAAGGGAATCTGATAGATTTTATGTGGATAATGAAGATTTATTTTAATAATGATTATATTTTATTATGTATAAATGTTGTATAGTACAAATATTCCCCATATATTAAAAAAATTTATCCATGAATGTTTAACTGTTATTGTTATCATTAAAATGATGTTGAAGTCATGTAATAAAATGTGAGGTCAATATAACTCATGTTATTAGTGTTGATGATATAGTGTTGGAGGTTGAAATGTAATTTATGGAGTATGATGTATATATATATAATCGTAGTGAGGATATGCATTGTGGAAACATGGTGTCCCAAATATGAATATGATGATGGTATGGGTGTGTATAATTTTTTATGTTGATTTAGGGGCCAATATAAGAGATTACTGGCTAGATTTGTGCACTAAGGAGGCTCTATGACACATCTCAAAGATGAGATCTGATATGGTGTAGATTATATTGTGGCTAATGAATATAAAGGTATGAATTTCATTTAATTTTTATATTTTTATATACAAATATATGAATTTAGATTATAAGGACAGTTATTGGAGGCCTAGAATCAAAATTTGTGAAAATGAGTTATACAAGAATATCTAAAAGGAGATGTAAAACAATTCCATAGTATTGGCGTCCTTGGAAGTAAGTCACCCACCATCCATTGAGAGGTTGTTGGTGGTAAATGAGGACATGGTATCCCATTAAAACATTGCTGGAGGCCACTATAGTTTCCATATTAATTAAGAGATGATATAGTTAAATTTGATTTATAATGGACAATTTATATATTCTAATTTGGTAATATTGTTTTTATTACTATGTTTCATATTATAAGATTTAATTGGATCTATAATTATAACTAATCAATAGTTTCACTTATTAATGATTTAGTTATTTCTTATTGATAGGTATATTTGGGTGTTCTTACATGGAGGTGGTATCCCCTATGTATAATTGGAAAATTGTGATAATATCTAAAAGTTGTGAACCAGGTTGTTTAATATATTTTATGATATCATCGTTAGAAAAAATTATGATTATGATTTATCATAAGTCATATCAAGGGTGGTCATGCTTAATAATAATGTATCTAGGTGTATCCTATAAGGGGTGTTTCCTAGGTATCTAATAGTTATGTTTATATTCAAATAATTCGACATTAAATGTATGACTTCTCTTCTTATCATTCAATAATAATGATAACAAAAAAATTTGGATGCATGTAGACCTAGTATTATAATTATGATGACCATAGATAGGTTAAATGTGTCAGATCATGTATGTTCTATTATAATGAACCTAGAAAAGATAGAAATTGGATGACCAAGTTTTTTAATTTGAATATACTAGATAGATTGGATTCAAGAAAAGTTAATATTTTACTTTGATCATTATAGTTCATATGATGATTTTATAAATAGAATTATGATACTATTGTGTTTTTATAGATTGGTTGTTGGATGACCTTGAATCTTTATTTTTATGATTATATATATAATGGTTATAAACAATTTCACTTCAATAATAATGAATTCAGACCATTTTCATTTCTTTCTCATTTACAGACATATGACATATATAGTATGGTCACTCATCTATGTGTATTGTTTGATTCTCCTTATCATATATTAGTATTATATGTGATTTCTATTTATTAAATATAATATTATTATTTTAATATAGATATTTTATTGTTTTAGGGTACATCGATGGTGTCCTACTTGTTAAATTACTTTGAGCCATCACATAAATCATAGTGGGAGTGAAAAATTTATAGTAAATAATGGTGAAAGAGTGTGGGATAGATTTATGAAGGTAAAAATACGGACGAATGATGGAACCTATACTGATACAGAATATCTAGATATGGATAATTACCCTCCCTAAAAATATTTGTTTTATAACGTATAATATAGATAATTGTCATGAAATAATAATACAAACATTTTATTACATCAATATTACACATTACTTATGCAGTTCAAATAAACTCTAAAAAATTTAAATAATAAAATGGAAGAATAAGAACATAGAAGAATAATAATTTAAATTTTAAATAATGTTATAGTGTGGTCCACTAGAATTATCAAAAATTCAAACAACATTGTAAATAAAAAACTATTAGAAACAAGATTTTAATTTTATAAATGAACTGTAAAATATTTGAAAAAATTTCAAGGATGATTAATTAAGTAAATAAATTATATTTATATGTATTAGAGTCATTATATTACTTTTGGATTAATAACTAAAAATTAGATAATATACGTAACCATTGAAATTGAAAAAGGTACAATGAGAATTGAAAAATACCCAAATATTAATATTTTCAATGTTCAAAAATTTAGAATGTAAATATTACAATTCAAGAAATAATTTAGGATATCATATATCTTTTGAAAAAATAGTTTAAATTCTAATTAGTTATTTTTAGCATATTTAATTAAATATTAATTTTTAAGTTAAACTATAAGTGAAATTTTTTATATATATGTTTAAGATAAAAGATATAAAATACATAACTATTAACAATAAAATAATTAGTAATTATAACAAAATGAAATGACACCAATCTTGAAAAAACAAAATTTTATTTATTCGAGATATAATTGTTTATCAAAAAATTATATAATTTTATTCAAAAATATCAATTTTTAATATATAAAAATTTATTTTTATGAAATTTAATTCATTTCTTCAGTAATAAAACTAAAAATATTCAATGATAAATTTATGGTAGTTTTTAATTTTTTTCCAAATAGTAGAATTAATTTTTTTACAAATACTGTATGTTTTATAAAACCATCCAGATATAAATATTAGAACAAAATTTATAAATTATATATAATAAAATTATTATAAATACTATATGTTTTATTAAAACCTTGTAGATATAAATATGACTCAAATAATTATAAAATATTTTTCAAGATTTAAAATGTATTAGATTTGTAGAATTATAAACAAAATTTTCCAACCTATAAATAATTTTTGATAAACTATTTTTTAATTTATTTAAATAAATAGATATATTTGACTCTTTATATTGTATTAAATATTTACAAATTAATTTGGGTTTTTGAGGTGATAAAATGCCAATGAAATCGTATTTTTAGATCATACATTAATAGAAGTCATCAAAATCAGTATCATTCATAGTCATTAGCATAAATATTGAAATGATCAAAACAGTATTCTAAAATACTCCAACCTCTAATTGAAATAAACTCCCCCATCCACTCTCTAGTCCATAATTAAAAAAATATTTCTATAATAAAATATCTAGGAAAATAATTCTATATTATATTTAATCGAAGTTCATAATCCTCTAGTGCAACCAGAAGTCCCACATAAGATGAATTTAGGAATAATCTAAAAGATGTGACTCATGGTAAGAGATAAGGGTTTCAAAACCCATTTTTACATTTTAATTTTAATCATATTCATTTTATAGTATAGGTAATATATTAAAAAGAACAATAAAATATATTTTTTAATATAAATTAATGTTGTCATAATAGTCTACTTTTTTCTAGTTTACCTCTCTTTTTTAAAACTATATTCAAAACATCATTTAACATGTTGTAGCTTTATTCTACCAAAATAAATGAAAATGTTTTATTTTTTTCCATATACAATTTATTAATACTATTTGAAATTTATTTTTTATTTAATATAATAAAATAATAAAATAAAATCTTTTATATGGTTTTTGAATGATAAAATAGGTATGGTAATAATTATTTCAAATTTAAACAATCAATGTTATGTTTACACATAAAAAACTAGATTAAAAAGGATGATTAATATAACTTGTAATAATTTATTTAACTCTATCAATTATGAAATAACATGAACTATAAATGTTGAATCATTTAGAAATTATTTAAGAATTAGACTATGGATTTTTAGTTTTACCTCTACATCAATGCAGTTCTAGTTCCTTAAAAACAATTACACAAAACAACTCATCTATAATATATATATATATATATATATATTTCAAAATTAATAAGAATGATAAAACATTATTCATGGAGATGGAGTAAAAATGAAAAATAACTAAAGAAATCAATTTATTAAAGTAAATTGACTTTTTCGGTGGTCAAATATACATCTGAATCAATCTAGTACATGAACTATGGGGTCTTTCACATTCATTCTCATTATTGATATTATTTCCTTGACTATCCTCTATCTATCAATATTCATATTTCCACCATTCAATTTTGAAAACATTATTTTCATTATGATTCATTTTACATCATTTTATAATGAATATCATTATTTTATCTTCATATTTCTATCATTTCCTTATGTCTAAACTAATGATGCCCATAATGGGGATATTTCCAAAAACTATTTATTTTTCAAAAATTATTATTATATTATTCCCCGATATTTATTATTTATTCCCTGGAATAAAAACTTTTATAGTAGGTTAATTCTTATTAAAAAAAATAAAAAATGATTTATTTACATAATATTTTTTATCAATATGATTGTACATTTTAATAAGCCTTTTTACGTCACTATATAACCCATTACTTTTGTCATGACCCGTCCCTCAGGGCCCGCACCATGACCACCCCAATCCCACCTTTTAGAGGCTAAGGGTAGCTGAGTAGAACCAGAAATGCATATCCCTAAAACATGAATTAATTACCTTTAAACTTATACAAACACATAGCTCAAGTCCACAAAAACATGAAACCATGAAGTAAGAGTGTGTATTGATCTTTAAGGAAATGCCTTCTCAATTTGGAAAAATCCTTCAGGTGGTAGTTACCAACCCCTGACCTATGGAAGGTAGGCATGGCATAGTCAACTCCGGGCCCCATGGGATCAGTCATGAAAAAGTGGTATCAAAGGGTGGTTGGTTATAAAAGAAGAACTAAGAGTCAAATTTAATTGAGGAAATATTGTTTTGTGTCTTGAGTTCATGTTTTTAGTATAGGGTGTCTAGGGTTGGTGCGGAAGGCAATGTATCCATACATTAGGATCCTGAATTCTATTTTCGGACTCGGTATATGAAAACACCGTTTGATAGTGTTTTGAAACATTTTCTTGATCTTTCCTTTGGTAGATCACTAGGTATAACATATTGACAGTGGAACATTTGTTTCTTACATGATGCCTCCACGAAGACAACCAGTCAGGATTCTGGTTAGAGATCATGATAGTGGTCTAAAGAATGACGAAGCTTTGGTACATGGACCACTCACAGTGACGGAACCATTGGGTGGTGTACCAGCTGCACCACCAACTATTGAGAAAAAGATGCTACCTATGGATCATGCACACTAGCTGAGTGCATTGAATGAATTATAGAGACAGAGGCTTATGAGTTTTATAGGTGAGACGAACCCCCAGGCCATAGAGGACTTGCTTGAGGTGGTTTCTCGGGTCTTTCGCTTAGTAGAGACACCCGCCAAGTAGATGGAGATCCTGGACGCTTGACTTATTCAAGGCTCGGTAGGACAATAGTAGAGCTCAAATCTCCAAGTACATGATGAAAAACCATCACTTGGTCAAAAATTGAGAGCCTTTTTAGGGTGGAGTTCGTGCCAATGACACTATGCTCTGTGTGTATTCAGGAGCTACTGTAGCTGTAGCAGGGCAGCCAAGCTGTGGCTCAGTACTCGGTGAGATTTACTAACCTCTCCCTATACTCCACCAAAATGGTACGTGGCCCTTCCACCATTGCCCACACCTTTGAGCGAGGACTATAATGAGAGATCGGAGCTGCGACCATTTCTCTCAGAATCTAGACACAATATGGGGTGATAGAGAGATCATTTCTTATAGAGAGCTTCCCTGACGAGTTGTAACTGAAAGTGAGAGCATCTACTGGACGATAGGTGGAAAAGTCATCTGTAGTTGGAAGTAGATAGACAATGTATAAGCCCATGTGGTCTAGACCTCCTGGAAGGTGACCTCGAGACGTAGGGTTAGAGATGCGATGCTCGAGAGCCAAGGGATCCACCAGTAAAGCATGAAATCTGTTTCCTATGGGGGATAGTGTAACAGTGCTCGTGAATTTCCAACACCCCATGTGTATGATCAATATATGGTTGAGGGGCCACCGAGGCATCGACATCGGAAGGAGAATGAGAATCATCCAAGCGACAGATGTGGCAGGGGGGCAGAATGTGCATTGGGAGGTGGTCAGGGTAACCAGGCACCACTACCACCACTCCCATCTAGTCCACCATGAGATCAAGGTGTAGGTTTATGGAGACAGGCCCAACTATAGGAAGTAGAGGCTCAAAATCCTGATGTCCCAGAGATTATATGAGGTACAGTCTGTGTCTTCTCTTTTTTAGTAGCAGTGCTTATTGAAACATGTTTTAGCAATTCTTTCCTTGATATTGACTTAGTACAGGTCTCTGAGATTCCAACTGAGCTTTTAGCCCAACCTTTGCGTTTGGATACTCTTATTTGAGGAGATTCAGCAGTAACACACTGGGGCCGATAGTGTGATATTACTCTCGGAGGAGAGATTTCATATGGGGTCTTCAAGTAGCGTCTTTGAAGCCCTATGACGTCATTCTAGGAATGTATTGGCTATTAGTAGTTCATGCACAGATTGACTGCTTGATACGTATAGTGCAATGTACACGTAACGATGGAGGCCAGATTTCCTTTGTTGGTGTGAAAGAAAACAGATCATCCCCAAGATGGACTTGCACTTAGGAGGTTGAAACCTTTTACATATCAGCTAGCATGCATGAACTTCAACATATTGTATAAAGCGAGTCAACAGTTCCAAGCGGTGGTGGACGAGTATGAGGATATCTTTCCAGAAGCTATCCCAGGACTACCTCCTCATAGATAGGTAGACTTCCGAATTGACTTAATTCATGGAACAACACCGATATCTACACCAGCATATCAGATGGACCCTACGGAGCTCTGGGAGCTAAGGGTACAGTTGGACAACTTATAGAGGAAGGGATTTGTAAAGCCCAGTGTTTCTCCATGGGCATCCCCGATGTTGTTTTCCAAGAAAGCAGATGAATCTTAGAGGCTATGCATGGACTTCCGAGGCCCAAAACAGGTGACCGTGAAGAACAGGTATCCTCTACTAAGGATTGATGATATGTTTGATCGGATGAAAGCAGTGAAGTGGTTCTCGATGATAGAACTCTGATCAGGCTGTCATCAGCTCAGGGTATAGGACAAGGATGTATCGAATATAGCCTTCAGATGTCGGTATGTCCATTACGAGTTCTTGGAGATTCCTTTTAGCATGACCAACACTCCAGTAGTGATCAGGGGGCTCATGAAAAATATTTTTGAGCCATACCTCGATCACATTGTGGTGGCCTTCATCGAAGACATCTTGGACTACTCAGCTTCCAAGGAAGAGCACACAGTACGCTTGGGGATATTTCTATACACACTCAAGGACCACCCAGTTATATGGGACTCTCTCAAGTGTGAGTTCTTGATACGAAAGGTCCACTTCTTGGGACACTTCATTTCAGAGGATATGGTTCTAAGAGGGGGACCATGTATTCTTGTGTGTCTCTCCTCGATGGGGACACTATAGTTTTGGCCAAGGGGGAAAACCCTCACTGAGGTTTATTAGACCATTATTGATACTTCAGAGGGTTTTCAATGCAGTGGACCACTTGGCACTGCAACCACAATTGGAGAGAGTGCATGACGTCTTCCAAGTATCACATTTGAGGAGATACGTGCTTGACCATATCACATCATCGACCAGGGCGAGCTGGAGATTGACAACATGGAATCTTTTGCGTAGTACCCTATGGAGAGAGATGATCGAAATGAGTGGATCCTTCAGGGGCTGTTGATACCTATGGTGCACTTTCGGAGGAAGCAAAAGAATCTTCAGGAGAGTACATGGGAGTGAGAGGCTCATATGTGTTCCATTACCCATCTTTTTTTGTATAGCCTTGTTTGGATTTTGGGTATGTAAATCCCCAAGGTGGGGAGAATATAAAGACCGGAAAATACCATGAATTGTTTGAAATTATTTGGGACTTTTACGAGTCTTCAAAATTTTATGGCGCGTGATTCCGAGGTCCGGTGTGCCCGAAATGAATTTATGAACTTTTTTGAGGTATGTTAATTAAACACGTGGATGACATTTTCTATCTTTTGAAACATTTCTTAGATTAAAAATAGGAGGGCACCGTTGAATCCACAAAACTGAGTTTTTCATAATCTAAGCTTCACTTCAACAGCACTGTTCTGGAGAAAAAAAATAGTTTTTGGACTTTTTAATGAATAGAAAATAACATGTAATTGTTTTTTTATTTTCATTTTCTTCCATGGATGTGTGGCGGTGGTGAGACCAGTGACTTGTCAAGCCATTTAATGGATTGAATCATCAACTTTGTAACTTCACCGTTGTGAATTAAAAGCGTTTCATCAATTTATTTAATTGACTTTATTAATTATTTAAGGTGTTACTCCCCTTCCCCCCCCCCTCCTATTTAAAGAGAGCTACGGGTGGGTTTTGGCATGGCTTCTTCAAGCGAGAAACTGTAGTTGAGTTCTATGTCAACATCTACTAACGGGGGATTAAGGGTCAGGTGTCAACGATCTGGGATTGACGAATTTTGATGACTCCATCCAACGTGGGTGCTCCTCCTACCCCAACCGTGACACCTCCAACGGATCTTGAGGTAGAAGGTTTATGTTTTTCTTTGGTTTAAATTTATTTAAATGAGTTTATCTAATATTTAATTTTAGATAAATATTATACATCTTTTTATCATGAGAAAATGGATGGCGTAGACCGAACGAACAAGGCCCGAACCTTCCACCGCTGTGGTCCTCTTGCGTTCTTCGGGGACAAATTCTCTATGTTTTGATGGCAACATGAGACAGAGGGTCACGCTGTGACAGTGGCAGTTTGGGAGGCTCATAAGTGTAGAAAACACCAATAATAGACCACCAGAGCATGTACGGGGGCCCATGGAAAGAACCGCCAGTGCGCCATGCCGACGACGGCCGGTGGGGTCCTGAGGAGGCATGCAGCAACCGGTCAGTGGCGGTGGGAAGGAAGCGTGCCATCACGCACCGTAGGGGAATTAGGCGGCTTATCCAGGACGGCCGCGTGGGAGAATGGTGGTACCCACAAATGCCATTGGTAGTAGTAGTCGTCGATAGTGGGCTGCGATAGGATGGGGCGACACGGCCCTGCACCGCGCAGTGTTGAATGGAGACCAGTCGTCCATCTAGACGTTCATTGTAGGATGGGGGGTGGCGCCCCATCGGACGGACGAAACGGCCCTGCGTCTGTGGGTCCAGCTGGAGAAACGGTCCGCCATCAGGCAGACCGGGGTGGATGTAGGCCGACCAAATGAGGCAAACCCTCCCAACATGCCAACACGAGTGGGCCGAGCCCCACTCGGTGGGCCGAGCCCCACTCGGTGGGCCGATCCCCACACGGTGGGCCGAGCCAATCGCAACCCAGGCCTGGGAACCAACTAGACTGGACTCGATGTGATAGAACCAGTGAAATGGGCTGACCGTTAACGGGTCGGAACTAGGCGGGGTCATGTAGTGCCCGAGACCCATTCCATTGGGCCGGCCTGACCGAGTCTGCCCGGGATCAGACCCAACTGGCCCCCGAACACAGAAATTCCCGTAACTGGCGAACTGAGTTTCCATTTGACACGGAGTCAGTTGTGTTGGGGCACCATTTAGAAAGAGTTCCCTTTGGAATATTCCAGCGGGCTCCACCAAGCTGAGCCCAACCAAGGAGTGATCACAAACATTTTCACATAATGGTGTTTAATATGCAGGTTGGGCATGTGATCGACGCGCCATCTGTGGAATAAGGACGTTTGTGACAAGAAAACCCTTTGGAGATTCTTAAGTGAGTGATGATGAATATTGACATGCAACTTGGGTTGGATCATACGTGAATCAAATAGATCTCTTTTTACAAAAGTTCCCATATCTCACAGACCGGGCCTCCGATTGTCGCACCATCTTTCACGTTGGGGCCCCTATGGAGGGGTGGTCCCTTGGGAATAATTTTGGAGAGACATTGTACTTTTTGAAATATGACCAGTGGATAGAGAAGCAGAGTCAACCAGAGATTATGCGTGCTTCGTGCGGGAATCTATGGGATGATTGTGACATGAAGAAGAAGAAGAATGACAAATACGGGCCAGCATTAGAAATTCTAGAGTGAGATGATATAGCTATATGACTAATCATCCCTACCTCTATATCAGGGACCTATACAGGTCAACACCAGCGACCAATACAGGTCAGCACCAGTGACCAATATGGGTCAGCACCAATGACCAATATGGGTCAGCACCAGTGACCAATACAGGTCAGCATCTATTGACCAATACAAGTAATCATACAGTGACCTATACAGGTCAGTAGTAGAGTGACTACAAATAGGATGATATGGCATTATGTCTAGTCATCCCTATCATAGTAACCTCGATGTTATACTGTTAGAGTAATTTGTCTCTTTTTCTTTTTTTCTTCATGATTTAGATCATGATTGGGATATTACCTTTATAGTATTTCTTGTGTTTTTTTCCTTTGTAGATTACTGAGAGACCTTCATGGGTATCGAGGTCCCCTACTGATTGGTTATACTCACCCCTCCACTGGCTCTACTCGCACGTGTGTGTATTGTGTGGACTACTAATGCTCCAAATTAGTCTTTTAAGGTTCCAGATATGGTGGAGCTTGGTGCGATGGAAGTAGTCAAGATCCTTTTCTTCGACATCAGACTTAAAGCTACTACTCTTCTGGTAGTCCTCCAAGGAAGATGCAACAACTGTTTACTTTCATTTCAGTTTCTAGGGATTGTATTCAAGACGAGTATTTTTATTTTACAATTGTACATGTGGTTGTACTTTACTCATGTGGTTATACATTACTTTTTTTGGTTGTTTACTTCAGTTTTTCTTTTGGAGTGTGTACAGATCTCTAAGGAAATTCCTTTCCTGTTTGGGAAAATCCTTCAGGTGCTAGTCACAAACCCCTGGCCTATGGAAGGCGGCCTTGGGGTAGTCACGTTTGGGCCCTGTGGGAGGGGACGTGACCACTTTTCACATAGATTTAATTCATCATTATAATTTTACTATTTATCTTTTCTTTAGGGCCACATTTTGATAACATATTGTAATTATGGGTTGGATTAGAGTTAAAACCCACTAATTTATTTGGTAATGAAATATATATCATGATATCACTATATATGAAAATTGAGGTTATATTTGTTCAATTACATTAATAGATCTGGTAGGTGAGCTATAACATATATTTATGACACCTTAGTAATGAGACTTGACTTATGATTACTATTCCCTGGTTGTGAGTCATGATCTATGGTGGATGTAATTTATTATGATTGTTTAATATCTTTATGTTTTTCTTTGACTATCATTCTTTAATGAAATATTTTATCTTTTATAACATTTAAATGGTTGATTACAAGTTATGATTCATGAATCTTGTTATATTTCTCCCCACATTTATCATATTTCACACCCTTACATAGATTTATAACTCACCAATTTTCTATATATTTCTATAGGTTATGTTACGAAATGACTAGAGTGTGGTGTCATCTAGGAATAATTCATAAAATATAAATTAATGAATATGTAGTTGATTTATAAATGTCCATAATATATCTAATTTACAATAAATAATTGACCTCTATATTTTTAGACATGTTTCACATCAATTTTATTTCATGAAATGTTTTCGTAATATATTTCGAGATTACTTTTCATTATAGTTTTTATCAAAGATATTCCTAACTCTTTTTCGATATTTGGATAGATAACATAATTATAAATTCTCCCTAAATAACATTTCATGAAACTTATAAAGTTATATGATATAATTAAAATTTTATTTATGGGTTCATATTTACATTGTAACATCCTTAGATTTTAAAAGGAAATACCATGTGGTTAAAGGAACCACTGAGTACTATGTGATATTTATAACCAAGATGTTAATCATAATTTTTCCACTTCTATGTTTTTAATTTTGAAAATCTAACATATACGACTGTGATCCATGAGATGTTTAGAGTTCGATAGGGAAAACATAATTTTTTTGGTGAATAGTATCCTACCCATAGGAATAGTAACCTACACTTATTAATAGTAATATGAACCCTATGAATATTAAATCGTCAAAAATAAGAGTAACCTTACCCATTAATTAATAAATAAAATTTAGGCATCTTATAAGTGAAAATTTTCCCATAGTAAAAGTATTGGTATTTGTGTAAGTAATAAATTATTATTTATAAATAATTAATTAAGTTAAAAGAAATTGTATTATATTAAAATGTGTTTATATATTACAAATTCCCTGACTTCTATTTATAATATAATTTTACATGACCTTAAGTAATTTTTTAAAGAATTATAAAATCAGTTTAAATTTTAAAAACAATATTTCTCAAGTAAATTGGGATTTTTTTTAAAAATTAAATTAATCATATTTAGAAAATTACTTTTGAAAATTTTTATTTCATTTTTGGATTCAATATGTCGAAAAAATTTTGGGGTGAATTTTTAGGATTTTTCTAAAGTACTTGAAGTTTTAATTAATAGTGAAAGACCATAATTTACAATATAAGTTAAAAACACTAATTATATATTCATGCATGATTTTCTACTGATGTGAGCCCAATTGGTTTGGGTTGAAATGATAAAATTAATATTATTAATCATTTAATACTCATTATTCCCTATCTTGTGGTGAAATAATAAATTAATGAATTTTATATTGAGACATCCTCTCTCCCATGCACTATAAATACCACCCTTCACACCGTCATTTCCTCACACCTATCAAGATTCAATACTATTTTAAAATCTACCCAAAAATCTTACCTATCCATTCCCCCATGTCCAACAGCTTCTAGTATCATAAAAAGACCAATCCTAGCTTCTTTATGGGGGATCTCAAGAGGAGGATTCAAGAGGTAATTCTTCTCTATCTCTTTTGCCTTTAAATTCCCTTCAATTTCAAAATCATTTCTTAATATCTCTACACAGATCTTTATCTACATGGTATGGTAACTCCATTAGTATACATATACCAGAATTTTATGATACTAATGAGATATTATATCATCCAACCCCTTTCTCCTATTCTTTTTATTTTATAAAAGAGAACGTTGTTTGTGAGGTGTTAATTTATCACCTTCAAGAATGACATGTTTTCAAATTAATTTACAACATTCATATCTGGTAATTAAACCATTTTTATGGTTTAAATAGATTATATTATATGTATTATATACTATTTTTTGTTCTAGAACTAACTTATGTCCATATTTCTAAATGATTAAACAAAAGAAGGTTGGTGTAGTCGAAAAACTGCTCAAATCAACACAAACAATAACCATTTAATTCTTATCTAATTATTCATCCACATTGAATATAAAATAAATAATTATAAGATCATTTAAAATTATGTAATATCATTAATAATATGAAATATTAGTTCTGTATGTTTACCCTTGTTCTACATGATCTTCATTTATGTATACAAGTGAACTGTTCAGGAAAACCATAAAAACTGACATTCAAAAACAATGGATTTAAACCCTATAACTCATCCAAGGGGGCATAAAATAACAAAATGATACCATAAGGAACAATATTCATGTAAAAAAGTTTTTTAAATTTCTAATTAATGAGTCTAATGTGGTTATACATGACTTTAAATTGAAGAAATCATTCAGATACAAGGTAAGGGAAAAATCTCGTACCTAGCTTTCATTCTTTGGATTCTCCCTTTTTCACTTCATTTTTAGTATGGTCACTCATTAAAAATCATTTTTTAATCATTATTTTAACTTTTTTAGGATAGAATAGTTTTCTACTAATGATTATGTCGAACAAATGACTTTCAAAAGAACTCTTCTTTCAATGACACCCCTTTACATCTCACTCGTGGTTGATGGTTATCGTATCAAGTATGTTATTCCCACTTTATGTTGGGAACCCAATGTTTATGAATGTGTTCTAATGAGATAAGACCCATTCCTTTCAATGGGTTAATTATGTTCATTTTTTATATATATTCATTGTTTCATTCATGATAATGATAATGTTAGGATATTAGGGGTGCACCTAGAATTATATAGAGCAATATGAATGTTTCAATGTGATGGGTGCGCCCAGAATTGTACAAAGCTCGAATGAATTGGGTAAAGTGATGAATATCATGATTTAAAGTGAAATGATGTGTGAACAAGATGCTATATTTCTTAAAAGGTATGTGTGGTAGTTAACCACTAATACATGATGTATCTCTTTTATGCATTTCCACATTTCAATTCTCTTATTAAGGTTTCCTCTCATGTTCAAAATCCTTTGCTTATGTTATAATTATTCTCTATAATTGTTATATTGTTCTTATCTATCCTCTTATAGGTTATTTATCTCACCCCTTTTTGATGTATATCCTTAGGAGCATATGTGTACTAAAGAGTTATCAAGGGATAATAATAATCTAGAGAAGATGGAATTAAATAAATGTTCATGTTTTATGTTGAAAAAATTATGTATGGTTTGTCTAATATTCCAGAACCTAGACCGAAAAGTTCCTCAAATGTATAATATAATGTGTATTTTTATATTATCCTTTATAAAAAAATACACCGTATGTTTTGTACTAAATCTGGAAGACTGGGTTCAGGGATTTACAGTTGGTATCAGAGGAACAGTCTTGACAAATTTGGAGATTAGACAATGTAATTTAAGAATTTACTTTTAAACTTATGGTGAATTAGTTACAAATAAGAAAATTGTTTTTCTTAATTATATGTATATAAATTCATAATTATAAATACAATGAACGAATTGCGAGGGGAAATTTATTTAAAGGGGGAAGAATGTGACATCCTCAAGTTTTAAAAAGAACAAATATGTGCTTCAATGAACTACTGAGTAATATATGACATTTATAACCAAGATGTTAAAATTAATTTTTTCCACTTCTATGTTTTGAATTTCAAAAATCTATCAAACATGGTTGTGATCAGTAATATGTTTGGATCCCAGTAGGGAAAACATAATTTTTTGGTGAATAGTAACCTACCCTTATGAATAGTAACCTGACCTAATGAATAGTAATATCACCCTTATAAATATTAAATCATCCATAATAAGAGTTACCTTACCCATGAATAATTACTGAAAATTTAGGCAACTTATATGTGACAATTTGACCATAGTAAAAGTATTGGTATTTTTGTAAGTCATAAATAAATAATTATAATTAATTAACTAATTTAAAATAAAATTTATTTTCTTAAAATGTTTTCTTAAATTAAAAAATTTATGTCTTCTAGTTTTATGATAATTTTATAAGACATTACATAATTTTTTAAGGCATTATAAAATGAGTTTTAATTTTCAAAAATGTATTTTTCATATAAATTATGATTTTAATTAAAAATTAAATTAATCATATTCAAGAAATTATTTGTGAAAAATGGAATTCATTTTTTTATTTTACAAGTTGAAAAATGTTTTGGGTGAAATTTTGGTTTTTTTTCTGAAATACATGAATTTTTTTATGAATAGTGATATACCATAATTTACAAAATAAGCTAAATGAGCTAATTTTAGAGTCATGCATGATGTTATGTAGATGTGAGCCCAATTTGTTCATTTTAAAATGATAAAATTACTATTCCTGGTCATAGAAGACTCAATAATCCTTCTCTTGGGGGGAAATAATAAATTAATTAATTTTATATTGAGAAATCCTCTCTCCCTCCACTATTAATACAACCCTTCACACCCTCATTTCCTCACACCTCTCATGCATCAATCCTTGTCTAAACTCTGACCAAACATCGTCCCTAGCCCATACCCCAAATCCAAGAGCTTCTGGTCTCATCAAAATACCAAGCCTATATTCTTTAAGGAATATCTCAAGAGGAGGATTCAAGAGGTAATTCCACACTCTCTCTCTGTTTCCTTTAAATTCCTTTCTATTTCAAGTTGATTTCATAATCTATCCCCACCTATATTCAACCACATGGTATGCTAACTCTAATATTATCTATATATTGGAATTTTATGATATTATTGGGATATTATATCATCCAAAACCTTCTTATCTTCTTTTTATTTATTAAAAAACAATGTTGTTTATATAGTGTTAATTTATCAACTTCAAGAACAACATATTTTCAATTTCCTTCACAACAATCAGATCTGGACATGAAAATATTTTTAGTGTTGAACCAGATTATATTATATGTATTATATCATATTTCTGGTTTTGGAACTAATTTATGTACATATTACTAAATGATTAAACAAAACAAGTTAGTTGTGGTCGAAAAACCTCCAAATTAACCCAAACAATCACCATTTAATTATTATTAAATAATTTATCCACATGGTATATAACATAATTAATTATAAAATTTTAATCTTCTTTAATATAATTAATAACATGAAATATTATTTTTGTATGTTTACCCATGTTCTACAGGTACATCATTTTATGAATACATGTAAACCGTTAAAGAAAACTATAAAAACAAACATTCCCATAAAATGGATTTAAACACTATAACTCATCCAAGGGACCATAAAATAACTAAATGAAACAATAATGAACCATATTCTTGTAAAAAATGTTATGTAATTGTCAATTAATGAATATAATGTGGTTATAAAGGATTTAATGTTAAGATATCATTTATATACAAGGTAACGGGAAAATCTCAAACCCAACTTTCTTTCTTCATGTTCTCCCACTTTCTCCCCATTTTTTGGTATGGTAACTCCTTAAAAATATTTTTTTCATAATTATCTTACATTTTTTGGGCTATACATGTTTCCTACTAATGTTTATGTCAAAAAAATGTTTTCAAAAACTACTCTTCTTTCAAAAACACCCATTCTACTTCTCACTCATGGTTGATGGTTATCGTATAAAGTATATTATTCCAACATTATTATGGGATCCCAATGTTTATTAATGTGTTCTTATGATATGAAAACCATTAATTTAATTGGGATATTTAAGTTCATTTTTTATATATGTTTATTGTGGAATCCATGAAAATGATAATGTTATAATGTGATAGTTGGGCCCAAAATTATATAGTGCAATATGAATATTTCAATGTCACGGGTGCACCCAGAATTATACAGAGATCCAATTCATTGGGTAATGTGATGAATCTCATGAGTTTAATTGAAATGATGTGTGAATAGTATGATAGATTTTTTCATAAGTATGTGTGTTAGTTAACCACTAAGATATGATGTTTCATTTTTATGCATTTCCACATTTCAAGTCTCTTGTTAATGCTCCCTCTCATGTTAATTATCCTTTTCCTATGTTATGATTATAATCTATTATTTTTATATTGTTCTTATCTATCATCTTACTGGGATTTTTGCTCCCCCCTTTTTGATGTATATCCTAGGTGATTATGTGTTGTAAAGAGTTTTCATGGGACAATAAGAATGTATAGAAGAAGGAATTAAATAAATGTTCATGTTTTATGTTGTAAAAATTATGTATGGGTTTTCTAATCCTCCAGAACATAGACAGAAAAAGGTCATCAACTGTATAATATATTTTATTCTTTTCTATTATCCTTTATAAAAATATACAAAACTTGTTTTAGTACTGAATCCAGAATTGTGGGTTTAGGGATTTAAATATATGATCATATGTTTTCTCATATTTTCTAATTAATTATTTTATTATTATATATAATTATACTTCTATTTACTAAATCATTTAAATTAGGATGAATCCTGCCTAAAATTTATGTGATGGAAAACAAAATGTCACCCAAATGGGACACATAATATAGTGGAACGAGTCAAAATACTCATACTGATACTTTCTCAATTAACTAATTCGAATTAAAACATCATAATCCATGTGTAGTTCATATAACCACCAATGAAGGATAAAATTATGGTTTAGCCCATTATACAAAAATGAACACCAAATTTTTTTAGATCTTTTTGTCCTTTTGTCACAGACAAATGGAAAAACATTCTTTTACATAATATTTTTAAATATCAAATTTTATATGAAAAATAAATTGATCATGGGTATTTATCACATTGAGGATGTATACGAATAATCGTTTAAACTGATCAAGAAAATAAATAACAAGGAAGATCTAAAATCAATGTAATAGGATGGATTTATGAAAATATTTTTCATCAAATATTTTCATCATACTCCCCATATTAAAAGAGAGTTGTAATTTTTTATGGTCCTCAAAGAGGGGATGAATCAATTTGGAGATAAAAAGATAACATGATAACCCATAAACGGTGTACCACTAGATTTTTAATGTACCCCAAAATTTATTTTAAACACTTAATTAGTGGTTTAAAAAATATCCTTGATAATATTTAATGATTAATGAAATTATTAGTGTGGATGAATTTTTTTTATTTTTCTCTCATGTTTGAGATGGTGATCGACGAATCATGATATTCCTTTGAGGATATAGATTAAAAATTAATAATGGCTTTTACCTTTAGGATAACATCTAATAAACCTCATAAATTAATAAAAAATAAACTAACAATATGTAAAGTGTGTGGGAAGATGTATCCTACATAGAAGAAGGAGATACATCAACTACGGAAAATAATAGAATATCACTAAATAATATAGAAGCAACATGAACAAAAAAATTGATATGGTGGAAAAAATATTCCACTCAAACCTCTCTCCTATGTCCAACATTACAATCACAAGGAATATAGAGGACATAAAAAATCACACCATGAAAAAGGTTATAGATGATAATTCACACCCTCAAACTGAAAATATAAGGGAAAAAGGAAGATATTATGCAATCCTTACCACTATGGTGGGACACAAAACTAAAGTATAAAATGGGTAAAATATTTTTTATTCAAGAATATTTAATATCAAATGGTTTTTCTATTCCACTAATTTATATATTTATATCCTCTAAAAATATCCAATCACCAACTCAAGTTACGAAAGTCAAGATGTCGATGAAAATTCCAAATGGGTAAATCATTTATTTTAAACCATATAACTCTTCCCAAATTAATATTTATGGGATAATGTTCTTAATAATCTAGTGATACTCCATTTTTGGTGAATATAATGATATATTGGGCATTGAATAGTTTCCCATATATAGAGCTAATATCAACTGTTAGGAAAGTGAAATAACCTTCTATATCCTAAATAATCCTTTGATTTTATATAATTACATATAAAACAATTAAACTCCTTTTTAATATCATTAAAAATAATGGATATTATTCTTTTTGAGGAGTAATTCCAATATAAAATGTTTTAGGAAACGGAATGTATTATCCTTGAGAAAATTTCCCTTGAATGTAAATAAGTTATTATATTCCCTAAAGAGTTTAAAATTGTTACTCTTTATCAAGAGGATTATATATAAATAACATAATCTCATATATTTATCCCATATAAAAGAGTCCATATATAATGGCCAATATAAACATTGAAGAGCTAAATTATAAACTACAAATACATCTTAAAGGGTTTTATAATCAATATTTGATCTCTATGGGGTGCCTCATTAATATTTTTCAATGATATTCACGTCTCAATAATCTATGAATTAATTATCATGCGGTCAACAAGATCAAAATTGAGAAAAAATATCATCTACCACAAATTGATGACATATTTGAATAAAATAAAGGGATAATTACTTCTCTTATGAGGATATATAAAAATGATATTGTCAATTGAGGGTAAAAAAGGGAGGTTATTACCAATAAAAACAATTGTACAAGATATTTACATATTTTGTTCACCGTAATTCTATTCAGAACCACTAATGGTTATAAAATATTTATGAAATTGATGAATAGATTAATTCACGATTACCTCAACAAATATGTTGTTTTCTTGATTGATTTTATTATCATGTATTCTAAAAGTATTTAATAACATGAATAACACTTGGGAATGTATTTGTAAAAGGATAAATCATATGTAAAATTCATTAAATATAACACCTAAACAAAAAAGTCAAATTCATGTAATATGATATAACACATTCGAATGTATTTGTGGATAATTCAAAGGAAAATGTAATTTATGAATATCTCAAAAAAATTAAAGGTCTATAGAGTTTCCTCAAATTAACAAGGAAATATCAATATTTCATGTGAAATTTATCATGGTTATCAATCCCACATATCTGAATAACTCAAAAATGAGTAAATTGTTTATAGAAAATTTAATATAAAGAGAGCTTAAATGAGATGATGATTGTTCTAGTGACAACACATATTCCCATACTACCCTAAAAAGGATGGATATTTGATATACAAGGATAATTTTAAAATTTTATTGGGTTGTGTAATTTAGTAAAATGATAATGTCATTTCCTTATATCCATGGAAGTTAAAGGCACATGATAATAATTAACAATGTCCGGATCCAGAGTTGGTTGTGGAAATACATTTCATAAAATTTTAGAGGCATTATTCATTTGGATGAATTTCTGACATATATAGGAACAATAAAATAAAAAATTATATATATTTCTTAAAGCTATAAGAATCAATAAACACTTAATTGAGGAAGTCTAAGAAATTTTAAACTTCATAGACATGGTTTATCAAGATTAAAACCAAAATCCTATATAAACAGAAAATAAAAAATATTATATTCTACTCATTGATGAGATGATGTTACTTTTTTCATCAAAGTAGTTTGGAAAAAGATCCCAGAGAGGTAGCCAACACAATTCATCATCTTTGTTGTATAAAATGGTTGATATGGATCACTCAACACTTGGGATGGATTCTAATTCATGCCCATGTATACTAGTACTTATTTGTGGGAAATTAGGGAGGGGAAAGATATGTTCTATTATATGATAATCAATTGGATAATGCGAACCCAAATACTCACTATTTCAATTACAATGATCCCTTCTATAGACCTTGGACCATTCTTAGGTGTTATTAAATTTACAAAATATTTATGAAACAAATTAGTTTTGAATGGGATTAAAAACCATTTTAACATTTGTATTATATAATTCAATATTTTTACATTCTATAAAATGTTTATAGTATTAGTAGATTATGTGGAATATGAAATTTTCATAATCATTTAATTGTAAAATATCATTGTCTATCACTGTTGTTAATATGAATCAAATAATATGTTTTATATGACAAGATATATCCAAGAATGTGGATATGAAATCACTATATCATAGATAATGGAATTTAAAAAATAGATATTAAAGAATAAATTTGGGTTGTACATATCATTCCCTCAGTCATATATATATCGTATCTTGAAATATAGGCCAAACAATTACTTGTGCAAAGGATTTGGAAAATATATCCTTTTATATGAAACCATCACTACTGACTTATAGACTAAGTCTCATATTAACTTATATAATAAAATAGTTAATTAATTCTGAGACAATTTCCAAAACAATATTTTGATATTTCAGAATCATGTTTGGAAATAAATCAATAAATTATCAATTTATCACATCATTTACAATTCATTGTTAATACCAATTAGAATATATTTTTAGAAAAAATAAAAATTTATTTTATAGAATTACTATTTGTAAAATATCAATACCCATTTAATAAAGAAAGTTGTTTAACTATAGAAGAATTTTTAGTATTTTAAAAAATTAAAATTCATAAATTCATAAATCTATAAAATGTGTGTTATTTTGAAATTTATTAGTACTTATAATGAATCAAAATGATCAGGTGTGATCTAAAATGAAATCATTAATCTTTATTCTTTTTCTAAAACCATTATCATATCAAAGAATTAATTTTTACAAGCTCCCTTTGTCAATGACATCGAGTAAGGGGGAATTGGTGGAATTTTCTTGATGCTTCCAAATTTGTAATTCTGGTGGCATAGGGTCTAGTTGTGGCATAGTCTCTATTAGGTGATTTGGGGATATAAGGAGTGGTTTTATCAATAACACCATATCCCCTTAATGCTAAATAAGATATGGGATGTTGAATTAATTGTATTCCATAGATGTGTCTTTGACTAGGAAGGCTTTCATGTGGTCCCCCATGTTGTGCTGTAGAATACAATAATTTATCCCATCATACAGTGTGGTTCTAGAGGTTATACCATGGTGGTTCATTTCCCTAGGTTTCTATAAATCTAAATGTCTTATCCAATGGTAATTTTTTCTATTGTATTCCACTCATACTCAAAAAAACCTAGATATCTTTTGAAGGCCTAAAAAAGCTAATTTTGATGAGCATTAACCCACATCTTATAGGAATAAATCTATGGTGATCCATGGAAGGTTATGTAACTTTTTTTTGTTTTTTCCTTTGTTTGATATAGATTCATTGCATTTTCATTCCATTATTTAGAGGTTTATCTCCATCATTATGATGCATTTTATTATGATGTTGTTGGTGTGGTTGTGTCACAATTTTCTTGGAGGGATTTTTTCCCTTGTAGTAGAGGTGATTAGAGAATCATGTATTCATTATATTCTTCTAAAATAATGATGATTCCTATAATTAGGGTTTCTTTTCTCCTCCTTTATCGTTTTTAATCTCAAACTGATCTCTGTTTAGATTCTTTACGTGGTGGTAGAATTAAACCTAATAGTGGACAAACCAAACTAAATAAAAATTGGTATACAATTATATAATTCACATATTTTACACCATGATAATGAGTTGCCTATTAATTTTATAGATACTATGTTATATATTATTGTTATTTATAATATTATTTATGATATGGTTTAGTATGTTCTTCTAGATAAATTGGTAAAGAATTCATAGTAAAATTGTTTATTAATTAAATAATTAAGATTCATGTGTATATAGAACTGTTATTCGTTGTAATTTAACATTTTTTAAATTGATTTCTAGTGTATATTTAATTACAGATGTTCTCCCACATGTTACTAGTGTTTAATAATTAAATTAATTCCATAATATTTGTTGACAATTATAATTAAATAGATTTTAATGAATTATCTATTCCTTTTGTTTTTAAAACCATATTTCTATGCTAGATAAAATGATTAAATAATTTTTTAGATTCTCAAAATTGAAGGATTAGGTTACCAATTGTTTTAAACTATGAGAAATGAATCAGTTAATTCAATGTGGATCAAAAAATAGTTTTTTAAAAAATATTTTTTTGGTTGAGAGAGCAATTTTCTTAAGAAGGTAAACTGCCTTTTGATTTGGAATGAGAGAGCCTATTTTCATGTGAATGCTAAATTCATTGTTTTTAGGGAAATATAACATTGGTGAATATATTTTTCCCCACCTATTATGTGATAAATTTTTTATCCTTGTTCTGTCAAGTGATTTGATACTAGTTTGATGGTTGATATGATGTGAGACCATGATGAATGATATTATAATTATGGGGAGGATTGAGGTTGCAGTAAAAGTTATTATGTTGTAACCCCGGTTTTGGGTTCATAACACCTTTCGTATTGTTTTTATTTAATTTGTTGTGTAGTAAAATAGAGAGTTTCCATAAAAATAGAGATCTTCAATAAAATAGAGAGTTTCCATAAAATATAGAGTTTCCATTAATTTTTCTGTTTCCATAATGTTGTTAGTTTACATAAATTTGGATATTTCCATAATCTTGGTTGTTTCCATAAATTAGTGTGTTTCCATAGTGTTCGTTGTTTCCATAAATTAGGGTGTTTCCATAAAGTGTGATGTTTCCATAAAAAAATTTATTTCCATAAAGTTGAAGGATGAGAGAGTTTTGAGGTTTTATAAGGAGTTGTGGGACAATAATTAAGGCCGCATGATCCATATATTGTTGGCACAAACCGTGTGGTCAAATGTTGCACAGAGGTCGAATCTAGATCCTATTTTCTAGAAGCTTGCACATTTTTTCTCTATTTATTTAGTTTTGGCTTCAAAACACCCTAATTCGTGATTATTATCCCTAAAAGTCTGGATAACCCTTAAAACATGTGTTGAAGCCATTCTGGAGCCTTCCCTCGGTATTTTCGAGTCTGATTCTTGAGGTATGTCGCCATTCTTTACGGATTTGTCATGATTTCTTCGATCTTCAAAGATCTACTTCTCCAATCTCCATTATTTCTCAAATATGAACCTATAGTGGGTTGATATACGTTTTTGGATGCCAAATATTTCAATGTTGATTCGTGATCTTTCTAGGCTAAGAGATCTAAGGCCGCTCTTAGAGAATCGACCCGCTTTCTTGTGTGTTCTTCGTCTGTTGTTAAATATTCACGTAGACCTTCAAGGTAAGAAGATTCTCAATTAACTCATCTTGATATAATTGATTGTATTAGATTGAAATTGGTTTATGGATTGTGAAATTCATGGAAAAATATTCATTTGTGATGATTTATGGTTTTTGTGAAATTGCGTGATCTTGGTGAATAGTTGTGCAAAAGGGGGTTTAATTTAAATTGATGATTTTAAATTATTGAATATATGGAATTTCTAATTGGTTTATGAAAAGGTGGTTTTCAATAAAAATGTTTATCACTAAAAATGGAGTTTTATTGATATGGTTTGGAGTTAAATTGGTTTGGCATTGAAATGGTTTTGATGGAAATAGTTTTCAATAAAAAGTTATTTTTATTGAAAGGTTTATTTTGGCATGATCGTTGGGCATATGTGTTGTGTGTTCATATTGAATATATGAGGATTGGTTGATATTTGACCTTGTACTCGGTGCCAAAGGTTTAATGGCACATCAGAATAACATATATGGGGCTTTGTTGAAATATGACCCTGTGCTCGGTGCCAAATGATTGATGGAACATGGGAAACAATTATGTTGTGTTGACTTGGTAGATCGACAAGAAACCGCTAAGGAGTATGGAACTATCATAACGAATCATGCATGGTTGGTAGCATGGGCTATGAAATGGTTTGGTATGCCAAAAAGTAATGTTTGTGAAATAGTTTTTAAGCTTGTTTGGTTATTTTTCTAGAAAAAAAACTTACTGGAAAATTGGTTTCAATTGATCGTGGAATTCCTTTGGTTAGGAATGGTTTTGGAAACTTGTTTATATTTAGTTCTAAAATTCTTTTGTGAAAATGTTTTATATAAACTATTTTTATATAAATGTTTCTTTCTCTTCTACCATAGTGGCGTGAGTATGGAAGTCATTGGGGAAAACCTACTGTGTTTTATACTCAACCCTGCTTTGGATCTTTGGTGATTTTGCAGATGTCATATTCTAATACATAGGTAAAGGTAAGGCATCTCATTATTAGCGGTTCGTGGTGATTCTTGGGTGATGTGGTGGTTCTATGAGCATGGATCTTGGTGTGGAGCCATGAAGTGTGTCTTTGTGTCTTTTGAGAGTCTTGAGTTGTTTTTCTGTTGTTGTGTACTTTGATTTGTTTGACTAAAATGAAGTTGCTTAGGTGTCATTCAATTTTTCATGCATAATATAGTAAATGTTTGGTTAAGTTTTGTTGGTTCATTGGGTTATTCCTTAAAGGGTAAATCTTCCCCCACATGTATTTGAAACCCTTAGGCATTTATTGCCAGCCTTTGGTGTCTGGGGGATGTCTCTTAAGGCCTAGTAATGATTCAATGTGCTCTCAAGCCAATGAGAATTGGAAGGTCATTATAAATGGTATCATCTTGTTTGGTCCTTTCCTAACAAGTAGTTATCAATTTTCCTAGTTTTGGAGAGAAAATTCCTTCTTGTCTATTCCTTGAGTGGGAATCTCATAAAGGAGTAGAATTGTCGAAACATCAAATTTATAGCATAAAAGGATGTATCTAACCATTTTATGTTGAACTTCAAGTTACCAGGGAGTTGGATAAATAAGTGTTTTGAGACACTTCTAGGATTTTAAAATATGATTGTCATGGGTTTAGCCAATGAGATGAGCAAGACATGCATTGTAGAGGAATGACTTCCCACTAGGAGTGCATACATCATTTTGAGAAATGATCATTTTGGAAAAGTATGGAATAAGTTTTTAAATGAATTATTTTGAAAAATAAAATGATTATCGTATTTTAAAAATGGTTTAATTTTTAAAAGCATGTGAAGTGGTTTCAAAAATAGTTGAACATGGGAAAAAAGATATTTTTAAAAACAATGTTGTTATAGTTTATGTGATAGAGTTTTAAATCTAAGCCAATAGTTTCTATAGAGTGAGATTAAAGGAGTTTTTTGTTAGTCTAGAAAATAGCACCTAGTAGGCGTCATCGAAACCAACCTGAAGAAGCTGCGGAGAATGTGGTTTCACCTGAACCACGTGTGAACCAAGAGCTGGTTCAGAGTATTGTCCAAGATTTTCAAGTAGTGGACACAAGGATTCGTAAAAATGAGGCACGACATGTGGATCATACCATCCAGTTCATAAATCAAAATCCACCTAATTTCTTGGGTAATTCTGAACCTGAGAAGGAAGAGGTTTGGTTATGTAGGATGAATCATATCTTGGACTTCATCAGCACACCAGTAAATCTAAAGGTCAAACTATTGACTTATATGTTATAGGATATTACATGTCAGTGGTGAGATTTAGAGGTGAAGGCTAAATTGGATGAAGGACCTACATGCAAGGATTTTGAGGAATTGTTTGAAAAAAAATTATATCCTCACACGTTCAAGATCCAGAAAACAATGGACTTCTTCAGTCTAAAACAAGAGAGTCTCTCTTTCATAGATTATGTGGCTAAGTTCATGAACATAGTACGCTTTGAACCAGAAGTTGTGGAATGTGCCTCTTTGAAGGCACACATCTTCGAATCAGGACTGCGATAGGTGATTCGATCAAAGATTGCAATACTTTGTGTTATAGACTATACATATATGGTGAACAGAGCAACTATGGTTGAACTTTATATCTTGGTATCTATGGGAGGAGGCATGATGATACCTACAAGAAATGGTGTCAACTCAACCTCTTTGAACAAGAGGAAAAGGGACACCTATTTCCATGGTGCAAGTGGAAATCAGAACCCGATGACTAGAACATTAGTCCTTCCTCCATGACCCTAGAGCAAAGAAGGCTGTTTTCAATGTGGTTCGCTTGACCACATAAAGAAATATTATACAACACAACCTAGATCATGTCATAATTGTAACACGAGTGGGAATATTCAGCACTATTGTCATAGTGTTCCAAGGTCAAGTGCTCAAGACACTTCTCAGTAATCGCCATCAACGTTTGCTTCGACTTGACAAGGACATCAGAATCAGTCTCTTCAGCAGAGCAGAGCTAGCCATGGTGATTCTAGAAAAACCATGACTCCTAAACCAGGGAAACCTCAGCAAGGAAACATGGAGAACAATATAGTGAGGAAGAAAATGTATGGAGGTGAGAAGATGGTTGTCGATGACCAGGCTGGACCATCTACATTTAGAGGTAAGATTATTTTGAATTCTACCTTTGTTCAAGTGTTATTTTATGTTGGTGCATCACATTCCTTCATTTCTTCTCGTGCTGTTGACTTGCTATGTTTAAAACTGGAAATGATACCTTCTGTTTTGAAATTGCAATCTCAAGTTGGTGAAAGATAATGACAAGTATTTGTGTGTAAAGCATGTGTTATAATTGTTCATGGATCTGAGTTAAAATGGGGCTTCGCGATGTTGGATATGGATGTCTATGATGTAATCCTGGGTATGGATTGGCTGACAATGTTTAAGGCTCAAATCGACTGTTACTGGAGAACAGTTAGTTTCATAACCGATGATGGTATCGAGTATCTCTTTAGAGGAGATAGGATTGTAAAGAAAGGTGTAAAGAGATTGTTGGAACCAATGGTAGGAACAATACATTACTAGTTGGAAACATTTACATTGGCATCAATGGATGATATTGAGGAAAAGAGATTTCCAGCTATTGTGGAACAATTTCCAGATGTCTTTCCCAGAACTTCTCAGTGCTACCACCTCTATGGGACGTGGATTTTATGATTGATCTTCATCCGGGGACTAGTCCTATTTCACTTCCATAATATAGGATGGAACCAATATAGTTACAAGAATTTAATGTTCAGTTAGAGGATCTTGAAATCAAGGGTTTCATTTGACCAAGTACGTCTCCATGGGTAGCAGCAGTTTTGTACATAAAGAAGGCAGATGGAACTCTTCAGCTGTGTGTTGATTATCATAAGCTTAACCAAGTTACGATAAAGAATAGAAATCCACTTCCACGCATTGATGATATATTCTATCAATTAAGGGGAGCTCAGTGGTTCCCCAAGATTGACTTGCGATCAGGATATCACCAATTGATATTTCGAAAATACGATATTCCAAAGATAGCTTTCAGAAATATATATGGACCCTATGAATATGTAGTCATGCCTTTCGGTCTAAAGAACGAACCAGCAGTCTTCATGGTATTGATAAAATGTATATTTCAATAATATCTGGATTCATTTTTTGTGGTGTTTGTGGATGACATTTTGGTCTATTCAAAGACAAGGGCTGATCATGAGGTGCACCGGGAAACAGTGTTACAAATATTGAAAGATCATCGTTTGTATTCCAAATTATCAAAGTGTGATTTTGGGATATAGTAAGAACGTTTCCTTAGCCATGTCATTTCTAGGAGAGGCATTTCTATTGATCCTAAAAAGATAGAAGCCATTACCTCCGGGAAACCACTGAAGAATGTGTTCTAGATATGATTTTTTCATGGTCTGGCTGGTTACTACCGAAGCTTTGTGCATGATTTCTCATAAGTAGCTTCAACAATGACATCTCTGACAAAGAATAATGCACCATTCCAATGGAAGAAGGAATTTCATAAGTCTTTCCCAAAACTAAAAGTTCGGCTTACAACAGAACCTATCTAGATATTTCCAGAAGCAGGGCAGGGGTATGTGGTGTGTTGTAATGCTTTAGGACTAGGGTTGGGTTATGTTATCATGAAAAGAGATCATGTGGTTTCTTATGGTTCAAGGAAGTTCAGTGTGCATGAGAAGAATTACTCGAACACCTGATTTGGAGTTCCCTACAGTTGTCCATGCTTTGAAAACATAGAGACATTATCTCTTTGGTGAAAAATTAACTATGTTTATAGATCAAAAAATCTTGAAACACATTTTCTCATAGCGAGATTTTAATCTGTGGCAAAGGAGGTGGATGGAGTATCTCAAAATGTTTGACTTTGACTTGATGTAAATACTGGGGAAAGGAAATTCAGTGGTAGATGCATTGAGTAGAAAGTCATATGCTCAGTTAGAGAAAGAGGCTTCAGATAAATCACAGTTGATGTTGGTTTTAGCGGACATGCATGTGGAATGTGAAGACCTAGGTGATGTAGTGGTTTTCATTTCAGCTATGCTTGTTCTTGGTTTAGTAAAAATGATCATAGAGGATGAAAATTCTGATGCATAATGTCTAGATGTAAATTTGAATCTCAATGGTGGGGATACCATTGATGGATGGAAACATGATGGAGGTTCAGTTTTGTGTTTTAGAGATCCGATGGTTGTACCTATAGTTTTTCAAGAACAAATAATTCACGCTTACCACCATTCAAGATAGGCTATACATCCAGGTACACAGAAGATGTATTAGGCATTCAAGGTGAAATTTTTCTAGAGTCGTATCAAAAGGAAGGTGGCCGAGTTCTTCTCACGGTGCCTAACTTGTCAGAATGTTAAAGTAGAGCATTAGAGACCAGCTGGTATGTTACAAAATTTTCTCATCCCAGTGTGGAAATGAGATCAAATAGAAATGGATTTGGTTATAGGTCTTCCAAAATGGTCCGAAAACACGATTCCATTTGGGTGATAGTGGATCGTCGAACAATGTCGGCCCATTTCATCCCGATTCGTGAAACTCATATGGTGGAGTATCGTTTAAAAATTTATATCTGAGAAGTGGTAAATAGGCATGGTGTACTAGTATCAATAGTCTCGGATAGAGATCGAAGGTTCACATCTCATTTCTAGAAATCATTAAAACAATCCCTTGGAACTCAGTTGACTATGAGCACTGCGTATCATCCTCAAATGGATGAGCAATCCTAGAGGACAATGCAAACATTGGAAGACATTTTTCGGTCTTGTGTAATGGATTTTGGTGGATCATGGGAGGAGCATATGCCCTTAGTGAAGTTATTGTACAATAACAGCTATCAAGCCTCAATACGCATGGAAACGTTTGAAGCACTGTATGGGCATCCTTCATGTTCTCGACTATGCTAGGTGGAAACGGGTGAAACTTTACTAGTCAGGTCATGCCTTGTCCAAGAAACAACAGAGAAGATCTAATTGATTAGAAGAAGGACGAAGACAGCTTAGAGTCATCAGAAATCTTATGCAGATCACCGTCAAAGATCGTAGTCATTTGTTAAGGGTGATCATGTCTTCTTGAAGATCTCTCCAAGCCTTGGACATCATCATTTCAGGAAGAAAAGAAAGTTATCTCTTAGATACATTGGCCTTTTTGAGATACTAGAATGGGTTGGAAAGTTGGCATATCTATTGGAATAACCACCATGGTTTAGTTCGGTGCATAATGTGTTCCATGTATCCCAATTAAAAAAGTATCACCCCGATCCTGACCATGTGATCAGATGGGATCACATTGAGCTAGAAATGGTTGCATAATTGGTACAAATTCCAGTACAGATCATGGATAGATAAGAGATAGTCTTGCGTGGGAAAAGCATCATCCTAGAGCGGGTTTTAGGGAAACATTGTCAGATTCATTAAGAGACTTGGGAAAGTAAGAAGGAAATGAAAGAGTAGTGGCTGGAAGTCTTTTTGGCAAGCAGGGGTTGTCTAAATTTTGAGGACAAAATAACCAATGGTGGGGAGAATGTAGTACCCTCGGTTTCGGGTACATTACCCCTTTCCTCATGTTTCTATTTAATTTGGTGTTTAGTAAAATAGAGAGTTTCCATAAAAATAGAGAGCTTCCATAAAATAGAGTGTTTCCAAAAAATAGAGAGTTTCCAATAATTTGGATGTTTCCATATTGTTGTTAGTTTCCATAAATTTAGATATTTCTATAATGGTGGTTGTTTCCATAAATTAGGGTGTTTCCATAATGTTGGTTGTTTCCATAAATTGAGGTTTTCCATAAAGTGTGAAGTTTCCATAAAAAGTGGGTTTCCATAAAAAGGGTAAATGTGAAGGATGAGAGAGTTTTGGGGTTCTATAAGGAGTTATGGGACAATAATTAAGGTCGCATGATCCATACATGGGGGGCACAAACCGTGTTGTCAAATCTTGCACAGAGGTCAAATCTACATCCTATTATCTAAGAGCTTGCTCATTTTTTCTCTATTTATTTATTTTTGCCTTAAAAACGCCCCTAATTCGAGATTACTCTCCCTAGAAGTGTGGATAACCCTTCCCATTCGATTTGAAGCCATTATAGAGCCTTCCCTTGGTGTTTTGGAGTCCGATTCTTGAGGAATGTCGCCATTCTTTACGGATTTTCCATGACTTCTTAGATCTGCTTAGATCAACTTCTCTGATATACATTATTTCTCAGATCTGAACCTATAGTGGGTAGATATACGTTTTTGGAAGCCAATTATTTCAATTTTGAGTCGTTATCTTGCTAGGATAAGAGATCTAAGGTCGCTCTTGGATAATCGACCCGCTTTCTTGTGCGTTCTTCGTCGGTTGTTAAAGTTTCGTCAGGACCTTCGAGGTAGGCGGATTCTATATCATCTAATCTTGATATAATTGATTGGATTAGATTCAAATTGGTTTATTTATTGTTAAATTCATTAAAAAGTATTCATTTGTGGGTATTTATGGTTTTTGTGAAATTGCGTGATCTTGGTGAATAGTTCTGCAAAAGGGGGTTTAATTTAAAATGATGATTTTAAATTATGGATTTTCTCTAATTGCTAAATGGTTTTTGAAAACATGGTTTTCAGTAGAAATTGTTGTCAATAAAAATGTGTTTTTATTGATATGTTTTGGAGTTGAAATTTTTTGGCATTGAAATGGTTTTGATGGAAATAGTTTTCAATAAAAAGGGGTTTTTATTGAAAGGTTTATTTTGGATTGATCGTTGGGAATATGTGTTGTGTGTTCATGTTTCATATACAAGGATTAGTTGAAATATGACCCTGTGCTCAGTTCCAAAGGTATTGTGGCACATGGGAATTATATATACGGGGCTTGGTTGAAATCTGACTGTGTGCTCGATGCCAAAGGATTGATGGAACAAAGGAAACAATTACCTTGTGATGAATTGGTAGATCGACGAGAAACCGCTCATGAGTATAAACCTATCATAATGAAGAATGCATGGTTGGTAGCATGGGTTGGGAAATGGTTGGGTATTCCAAAAAGGAATGTATGTGAAATGGTTTTTAGGCTTGTTTGGTTATTTTTTTGGAAAAAATAACCTGTTGGAAAATTGGTTTCAATTTATCTTGGAATGACTTTGGTTATGAATGGTTTTGGATACATGTTTATATTTAGTTATAAAATACCTTTCAGAAAATGTTTTATATAAATGGTTTTTATATAAATATTACTAACTCTTCTATCCTAGTGGCGTGAGTTGGGTTGTCATTGGGGAAAACCTACTGGGATTTATACTCACCCCTACTTTAGCACTATGGTTATTTTGTAGATGTCGTATTCCGAGACACAAGTAAAGGTAAGGCATCTCATTTCTTGTGGTTTTTGGTGATTCTTGGGTGATGTGGTGGTGCTTGGAGCATGGAGCTTGGTGTGGAACCATGGAGTGTGTCTTGGTATCTTTTGAGATTCTTGAGTTATTTTTTCGTTGTTGTGTACTTTGATGTGTTTCACTAAAATGAAGTTGGTTAGCTGTCTTTCAATTGTTCATGGATCATATAGTAAATGTTTGGTTATGGATGTCTGGTTCATTGGGCTATTCTTTGAAGGGTAAATCATCCCCCACTTTTATTTGAATTGCTTTAACATTTATTGTCAGCCTTTGGCATCTTGGGGATGTCACTTAAGGCTTAGTAATTACTCATTGTGCTCTCAAGCCAATGAGAATTGGAAGGTCATTACATATCACATGTCATGGTGAGATGCATGGTGGTGTGAAAGATGGTGTCATAGATGGAATTGGTTTGATGGCAGAGTAGATATGACAACCCTACTCTTCAAAACACTTTAATACATGATTTATTAAATATGATTACACTTAATAAAACCAATAAGATCAATAAGTCTAGTATCCTTACTACTTAGGTACATTAAATAACAACTTAAAATGGGGAATACATCGACATTGTTGAAAACATCTTTAATATGATCATAATATTTCATCAAACATAATACTACATAGGATAACTTAGGGACATGCATAAGAAAGGGGTGATATGTAAATTATAGTAGGGGAATAAATATTGAATAACATAAAGATAATAACAGGTGATATAAAATAGGCATATAAATGGGTTAAAGGAGAAGTAATCATAGATATGATCAGTGAGACATGATATATCATGATATTCATAAAGGCTACATGGGAAATCCTAAAAAAACATAAATCACTACATCATAAACACAGGTCAAGGATAACAACCAATAAATCATGATGGATAATGTCCCATAATGTAATCATGTTTAATAATTGTCACAATATTATGTCTCATGAGAATAAACATTAACTAATGTATTGGATAGATATAAAATTCTGGGCACACCCATCACTTTCATTTCATTAACATGCTCAAGTGTGACACATAAATAATAAAACATTGATCCATTCATCATTATATTTTATTCCTTCTTCATGAATTGTATAATAAATAAATAAACATCCCAATTAAGTAGAATATTTTTCTAAAAAGGTTAAACCCATTGATATGAAAAGGGTATGGAATTCGCTACACAATTGCTTTGGGATGGAAAATCATGGTGAAATTTCGGCAGCATAATAGTGCCCACATAAAAATTCATAAAATGTTTTGATGAGAGGTAAATGCTTATATCATCATTTTTACATAAATGGGAAAGTAATATGTTTTTAAAACATATATCCAAATTTTTAAATTTGAAATAGAAGTCTTACAATAATAAAGAAACTTGAATAAAGAAGAGAAGGTGAGGATCATTTACCTTGAAAGTGTGACATCAAATTCTTGGTAGAGTTTCTTGAGAGCTTAGGGAACCCTGGGAGGACTCTAGAGTGGGTATGATAGACAAAGTTTTTTATCCCAGGATTTTTAGAAAAGAGAAATTAGATTTTTGATGGGTTTACATAGGATGTGAGGGGGCTGTCTTTATCATTTCTCAAACTTAGGTTTTGGAATATATATAAAACAATAACCCAAATCTTAAACCTTTCTATGGGTTTTTACTATGGTTCCTTCAAAATAGTGGTGGTTTTAATTATTTTATAATTATAAGGGAAAATAATAAAAAAATACCCTTACTAATGTAGAAGTGAGTCATACTCTTAAATAAATGCTTTTAAATCCTTAAAAAATATTAATGGTTTGGTAGGATTCATAAAGACCTTATAAAATTAATCATAAAATAAAAAAAATCACATTTCATTAAAGTTAAATCATCAATATGGTCATCAATACCGTTTATAGTATTTATTAAATCACTTTTGGGTCATTATGATATCATATTACACATCGTATATTTTCACATTATTTATATTTTATCCCTAAATTTTCCATTCTATGAAAATTATAAAAAATTACCTTTTGATAATTTTGAATTACCTTGTTCCAAAAACAATAATAATTTTATCCAAATAATTTTACAAATATGGTAATGTTAACTTTAAAATAATAAACAACAATTATCGAAAATTAGGGTTTTTTTTGAAAAATACAGTTTTCAAACCCTTATGAAAATTTTATTTTACTTCATAAAAACTATATGATAGTTTATATCTAATAAAAGTTATTTATTAATGTATTGTTTTAAAATATTATTTATTTCAAAATATCAATTAATTTATCAAAGTAATTTCTTAATTAAAATTTAATATTACTTAAAAACGCATTTCTGATTTTAACATATCAAAATATAATTATTATTAATATTATTACGTAATAATTTATAAAGATAAAACAAAAATTAATAAATTTAATCATATTTTAAATTAAAAATAAATATAAATATTCATACTATTAGGGTTAATTTTTTCTAATCACTTTTATTATAGTGACCCAACCCCAGAAATCCCAGAGATGGTGTCATGATACCATTATGTTGGCATAAGATACAAGTAAATCAAATCCAAAAGGACTAGAATTTTTAGTAGTATTTTTAAATTAGATACATACATCAGTCTTATATGAAATTTTAATACACTAATTATGAATTATTTGTTTATTTAAATCAAGGATACCATTATTTCATATTTTGTATCCATCCATATCTTTATTAGCACACTTAGAAGTATCCAAGGGAAGGGAAACATAATAATGGTGAGCTCAAATGCTTAATAAAAGTAATGTAAAATTTTAGAAATAAATAATTAACGAGAATTATCCATATGAAAATTTAAATAAGTAATAACACATTCCAAGATTTCAATAGTTAATAAAAAAAGTCAGTAAATAATAATTCATGATAAATAACTCTAATCAAATTCCATTAAATCTATGAACTGTGAATGAAAAGCAACCATATAAAAAGAAAAAAATATAATGGATAACAATAACTAAATCTAAATTATGAAAATTCATCATTATTGAACACCTTCATTATCAAGTAAAAAAAACTGTTACCATCAAGACCTTTCAAAAGATGGTTTAGCATTATACATTCATGACCATTCACAAAATAATTCAAAAATATTATTATTTTGAAATAATTTGAAAGGGTATCTCAACCACTGATTTAATCCCATGAGACAACCAATGCATCAAGGGTATTACACTAAATGGTTGTAAATTTGTGTCATACCTATTGAAATAATTCTTCAAATGTCAATGAATTAATTTATTTCATAAAAATGCTCTTTATAAAATATATGTATCGAATAAAGGATACTCATTTATCAATATTTACCCAAATAATAACATAAATTTCAAAATAATTCTCGTATGAAAAAATGGTTTGTGGATCAGAAAATAATCATATCTATGAAAATGATATGGTTATTTAAGATAAATTTAATGTTCAACGATCATATGAAATTTAATATTTTATGGGGACTACAAAAATTAATCAAGGAAGTGAATTTCAATAATATTATTTTTCCAATCCAACAAAACCTATTGAGAGGAAGAATAAGGATGATATCAATACAACATATCTCATGGGGAGTAAAAATAAAAGGTTTGTGTTGTTAATGAATTAAACTACTATAAATACATATTTTGAAAACACTATTGAAGAAAACAAACTTATCATTTTGATAAATATTTTTAAAATAATTCTTATTAGAAATTAATATTCTAAAACATTTTCATTAAAAATTATAATTTTAAATTTTCAATGTAAGTATCAAGGAAATGATTGTATGTAATATTGTACATGCCATTCAATGTAAAAAACATTACTTTTGAAAGGTAAAATGTTTGAAGCATTGTTTGTATAGAATGTGACAAGAAGATTTATTTGAGAGAATTTATAAAATAAAAAATGATATAAATTTAAGTAATAAAACAAATTTAATGGTGAAAAATATCACTAGAAAATTTTTAATAAAACAAGGTTTTATAAAAAAATAGGTTCTCTGACTAAAAAAGATAAATGATTTGTAGTTTACATAAAAATATTTCTGAGAATAGTTTGAGTACCAAAAGTTTGAAAAAGATTATAATTAATTGATAATAATCTTGAATAAAAAGGAAAATATAGATTGATATTATTTTATTACCAATGTTAATATTAATTCCATTACTGGAATCTAAAAAATAAACTAACTCAATCAGAATGAGAATGTGAAATAAACCCTTATAATGATAAAAAAAATTAAGTGAGAGTTGATAATTGAATTGATTATGTGTTTGAATGGAAAATACACATATAATAACTATAAATTCATGTATAGATGAGAATTTCAATATATTAATAATCATAGATAATTAATGAAAATGAGGATGTAATAAAATCCAATGAAATATGAATTCAATTATGAAATATTATTATAACTTGGTACCTTCACGTTCAAATCCCTTTAAAAGATATAATTCAAATTAAAACCTATAATATCATGAATAATAAATTAATCATTATATTACATGTTAAATTAATTTTTTTATAATATATATATGATATTGGGTGAATAAAAATAAAGTATTCCTTAAAGAATGAAAATGAGATGACGCCCATTATTAATTTGTAAATGTTTAATAATAATCCCAAAAAATTAAATAATTCCAAATTAAACTCAACATACCATGGATATAAATGTATTCGTGATGTAAAATATAATAGGTTTAGTATATAAACCAATAATAAAAAAGTGATTAAAATGTTGCATGCCTTATGGAAATAAATATGAGACAAGAGTCCCTTACATTACATTTCCGCTTGGGTGAACATCCTTTAACCTCTTATATAATGGCTCTAAACATCTAAATAAATTATAATATATCCACAACCATATTTATTATGTCATATATTAACTTCATATATTATATTATTACCTATTTTTCAACAATCATTCATTATTTTAACTATTTCGGGTGTTAATTGACTAGTTTTTTAGTATGTTTTGACTTGTTTTTTTGTTCATATTACATAGATCAAGAATTAATCACCTAAAAAATGAAATACATGATTTTAATATTATATATATTATATATATATGTGTTTTTACAATAATCTATAAAAATTTGAGATAGGGAATGAAATTCACCATTCATGGAGACGGTACGTCATACACACAGATGAATGCTACTTCCATTTATTTAATTTATAGAAAAAAAATTAAAATTAAAAGATATATATGTAAATTATAATTACATTAATATTATTATTTCATATATTTTACATTTTTTAAAACCATCCATAATAAATTTATTTTAAATTGTGAATTAATCACATCACTTTTGGGAGGTAGTAGTCCACCTGCCCACAAATGATGTTATCGTGTTCCCTCAAATTAAGTAATATATATATATATATATATATTGTCATATAAAAAGTTACACAACCATGAATAAATTATAAACACTATATATATGATATATGAAATATAAATTAATCATTTTCATAAACATTAATTGTGGTAAATGGATGAATGAACAACATCAGTTTGTGAGGTGGTAGTCTACATTACACATGAATAATGATTGTGTATTTCATTATGATGTATATATGTGAAAGTGAAGGTATAAATATTATAATTACAACATTTAAGTATATAAAATATTCTTAGGTTATTATTTAATCATTTAATAAGATGATTGTGATGGTTTGAGAAGAAATAAATGAATGTGATCGTTGAAGAATGTTACCTTGTTTTCTTGTAACTTCATTTTTTTATACTAAAAGACTTCCTTGGATAGCCTTAAAAAGAAATTATGGATTCCAAGATGAAGGGAGGTAATTTTTGAGATTATTTGGTGATATTTTATCTAAAATAATGGCTTTATAATTTTGAATATGTCATAGGGGTGTGTGCCATTTTAGAGTGGATGAGGTGTGGCATTCTGGTAAATTTTTGAAAAAGGGCTTCCACGCACGTTTTTACCTTGTCAAGTGGATATAATAATGAAAAAAATATATAAAATAAATGATATGTTCTAAATTTTAATATCCAATTGATTTTATAAAATTTTCATGGTCATTTTGGGCCGTAAAATTGTGTGTTTGTCCTTTATTAAGTTAAATTTTCTCGTAAGTGTTTTTATTAATATTAGTTAAATTCACTAATATATTTGGTAAAAATTTAACATAAACTTATTAGAAATTATAAATTATTGTGATTAAAAATATAGAATTAAATTTTCTAAATTCTAGTAACATAATTGGATGAAATTAATTTAAAAATAATCACAATAAGAGGACAACAATTCAGGGTTTTGAAGGAAAAATGTTGAATAGTTTTATATATTATTATGACCAAATTCTATGTACAATTGATACCAATTAACTAAACTGGATTAATTAATATATACTTTATATAATTAAAATTTAAATTAAATTTATAATATAATTTTTTCTTTATTTATAAATAATACCAAAATCATTTTTGAATTAAGATTCAATATTTTTCACTATTCTCTAAAAAGTGAAACTTCTATGAAAAATATAAAAAATTCACCCTAACCTTATTTTGAAGTGTCTACTTAAAAAATAATATTTATTTTTCAATATTTTATATATTAAGGTTTCAAAATTCACATTTAAAATAGGTATTCTATTAAAAGGTGGTAAATTTTCCTTTAGAAAAATATTGGTTTTTATGTGCAAAATATTTGGTTTTCTCCTATATTATGACTATAAAATATATTAGATGAATTTAAAAACATTTTATTGGATATTTAAATAAATATATATATTATCATAATTTCGTTAATAAAATTTAAAACCTTCAATTTATGGGTAGGTTATAAGTAATTACATTTATTAATAGTATTTTAATGATATATTTTTGTTCAGTAAAACTCGATCTTGTTTGTAACACAATCCATGGAAGACATTGATTTTTTCATGTGGCACACTCTAGCTCAGTATCATGTGAATTTCAAGCTATAAAATGAATTTAATTTATTTAAAATATTAAATATTTTCTAATGTTTTGAGATATTATATTTTCTTACGTGCTTGGTTTTACATGTTAGACACACTATCGAATACAATGTTCTTACTTTAGAGTTTAGGTGCATTACATTATTCCCAACATAAATAAATTACATCCTCATAATTTAATATTGTTATTGGTAATATAATTTTTGATATATCCTATGATTATTTCCCATATCGTGAGAAAATTTAATAAAATATATTCTTAATAAGTGAGAATAAGAAGTATAAAGGTCATATGGAAAAACATATAACCATGTTTCATCATAATAGAACATTAGTGGACACTGAATATATTAACATCAGAGAAAACTTAAATATTTATTGAGATTGATTGAGATTATGAATCACAAAAAATATAGTGGTCAATTGAATTTTGAGGTCCTCAAATACATAAATTATTGATGATTTAAAAGATCATTACATCAAAAAAATTAAGGTGTGGGGGTAGAATTTTTTTTAAGATACCTTCTCTAATGTTTAGTAATTGTTTATAATAAAATACACTAATGTGATAGGTTCTAATTAAATAAAAATAGTTACATATTTTGATTGTTCTTTAATAAAAATATAATTTATCCCTTACTCTATGAAATGGATATCCAAAAAATATTATTGATTCCCAAAGCACTAAAATACTCTATTATCATATCACAATACCCATAAAACAATCATTATATTTGCCTCTAACTATTTTCTGAAACCAATATGGTTATGAAATTAATCTCTAAACCGAAAAAATTAATAATATTAGTTAATTATTAATTTTTTTTTTCAAACCACGTTACTAAAAACAATTACCCATTACTAGGACACTGCATAAGCTAGTGGCAGGTGTGAAACCCTTCTCATCCATCGGTCACGGGTTCGTATGCCACGACCTTGTAGAACATGGTGGGTTGTCACCTAGAGTATGGTTTCACATTTTTGTAAATTATAGTGATATTATTTATGAAATATATATAATTTTCATCCTTGAATTACAATTAATCATTCAATATCCTTCTAACATTTTTTCCACACAAACCCATCACATAAATACATCATACATTTTTTTTCACATCGGTGCTTACTTTTTCAAGAGTTTATAATTTAGAAGAGTGAATTTTACCAAACCAAAAACCATAGTGTTAGTAACAATTATGATATTAGAAAACCATATAATCTTTTTTATGATGTATAAATATTAAGACATTATTTTTTATCTATAACAAATAAGGTTTAACCTAGTTCATTCATTGTCACTATCTATTAAAATACTTTATAATGGTGTACAACGAGAATGTTAATTACACTAAGAATATCCCCAAAGAGTGTCAAAAGTGAGGTATAGTAAGGCCCATTTTTGTATACTAGGTTATTCTTGATTCAAGCCTAATATACCTTGTTGGAGTTGTTACCCCAAGGTACATCTATTCTAGAAACATGTCCAATTGTAGTATCCATACCAGGATATTTTTCTAGGAAGACCAACATAATCACTACCTTTCCTAACATCTAGGTTCTTCTTATATACTTATCATCAATGTATATATTAAGTTTATGTTCCCTAATATTCATTTTCTAAATATAGTGTAACAACATATTTTTTTAAAATATAAACATAAATTCATGAATATTGTTTTTATGTAGATATTTATAATTATATTTTAAACATAATTTTTCTACTTTGATGATTTTAATTCAAAAAAATTGGTCATCTACAATTGGAATCAAGATTTTTTTGGAGTCTGATAGAACCAACATGTTTTCTAGTGAATATTAACATAACCCTATGAATAGTAATATGACCCTTATGAATAGTAAATCATATTAGTTTTTTATTTTATTATGTATATAAGATAATAATAACTTGATTAATTTTTGAAAGTATTAAGAAATGAGGTATACATTTAACATTATTAATTTTGAATAAATTATTATTTTATTTAAAATTTAAATTAATAATATTTAGAAAATTATTTTCATAAAATGAAGTTGATTTTTGAATAATAAAATGTGATAGAATATGATAAATACTAAATACTTGTTTTACAAAATCCTTGGGGATGCAAGGATGATGTATGCCCAATTGGTTCAAACTGACGTGAAATTATTACTATTTTGGGTCAAATGAGTCAAGACTATTCAAAATCTGGAGAAAAATATTATAATAATAATTAAAAAATGTAAAATCCCTCCTCTCCTCAACCATAAATACCATCCCCATTCCCCTCTTCCTCCCACACCTCTAAAACCATGAAACATGATTAAGTTCTAAAAAATTAATTCTACCAAGAAACTTCTCCATGTTCAACTCTTGATGGTCTCACCAAAAGGTGAAATCCAAGGGCCTTAAGGATAATCTCAAGGAGAAGATATCAAGATGTAAACATCATATTTTTTTCACTATTTTCTTTTCATTTTATTTTAAATTGACATTCTTTAATCACCTTCCATTATCCATGAGTCATGAATGGTATAATATATTAAATATTATTTATTTCATCATTTTTATGGAGTACTCATTATTATACTTATTATTCTCCACCACTTATTCAAGAAATTGAAACATTATATGTGATGTGTCGATTTATCAACATCGTGAAAGATGTGATTTCAAATTCATTTACATACTTCAAGACTGGTCATGAAATCATTTTATTATTGAACTAGATTATTATTTATTTATTATATCATATATAATATTCTTTAATAATTTTTTTATCGATGGTATTAATTTATAAAATATAACGAGTTCATTACGATTGATGAATCACCAACATGATAAAAAAATAAATAATGTTTTATCTCCCTAATCATCCTCATGTTAGAATTTAAAATTATATAAGGTAAAATTTATGGTTCTAGAAATATTTAAATTCAATTCTATTCCAATTCTGGAGTTTCACTTCTAATTGACAAGAATATCCATTATGAACCGATCAGGGAAATCATGTAAAGAATGCACCCAAAACATTGGAAGGAACAAAATACTAAAAATTAATGGGATAAATGATGTAATTAAATGATCATGTAGGATATTATTAGGATGAAATTTTTTTTTAAGATATTAATAACTCTATTCTAACCATTATACCGGAGGATAAAATGAGTTTAATGTATGATAAAACTAGAGGTAAGGAAATTCTTAGCCCAATTTTCTTTCATTTGGTTAACCTTATACTTAATTGTTTACGTGGAATTAAAATTGTTCGTTTGATGAATTTTTTTTAAATTATGATGAATTATATGTATTTACATTTTATATACATATTCCATCCACTCTATTAAGTCCCACATCAATTATATGATATTTGTAATGGGGTATTTCATTTAAATTACTCGTAAAATTCTACTTCAAAAAATTTGAATGAATTTTTTTATGTAAAAATTCATGTTTTGTGATTATATTATGGTTATTGGGAATAGTTTATAATGATGGGTGGGCCAATATCTCCCTCTAATGCATTGAGAATGTGTATGTTGGTGGTCAGATGTATGGTTACTCTAAATGTAACTACGATCGTTACACAAATTGTAAGGTAGCTAAGAGGGTTACAAGATTATGTAAGTAATTCCCCAAGATACCTTTATGGTTTTATTTATGTTCTATATGTTTTTGGGAAATATTATGTAAATATCAATGTTTCAAAATGTATTTTTATATGGGTAAAAAGTAAATCCTTTTTTGAAAATGATTTTATACGTTAAAAGTATTTTTTACTAATGTTTTCTTTGTCACGACCCGCCCTCGGGGTCCGTGCCGTGACTACCCCAAGCCCGCCTTCCATAGGCCAGGGGCTGGCGACTAGCACCAAGGCGTAAATCCCGGTAAAAAGGGAAGGCATTGCCTTTGTAATGTAAACAAACACCACAGAGTAAGAAAGCGTAAAGTAAACACTAAACAAAAGCAGAGTACAACTGAAAGTGCGGAAAAGTAAATGGGCCAGTATACAAACCCAAACTGAAAGTAAAGTATAACTCGAAAGGGAAAACAACAACTGAAAAGTAAAAGCCGCTACATCGAGCTGTCCACTGGAAATCCCACCTAAAGGGTGGGTACAGATAGCTCCTCTGCTCCACGGGTCCCGCCGTCCGCTCCGAACACGTCCTGCCTAGTGGTCCACCTCCGGGTACCGTCCCGCTCTGCAAGCCTCAGCTAAGGTCAACGCTGTCCGTCGTCTGCAACCAACACAACGTAGTGCGGGCAAAGCCCGTGCAGGGGTGAGTATAAGCTACTCAGTAGGGACCCCGAGACCCCTGAAGGTCTCTCGAATCCACAAAGGATAAACCACGAAGAAAGGTATAATCATGAAGTAACAACCAACACTGCTTAGATATATGCCCATACATATACCTAAGTCATGAATTTCAAATACGCTCCAACCTCCGAGCCCAAGTACAACTCAGTCCACACAGGAAAGTAAACGTATTCCACACAGGAAAGCAAAACGTAATCCACACAGGATTGCACAACACAATCCACACAGGGAAGCAAAACGCAATCCACACAGGATTTCACAACACAATCCACACAGGAAAGCAAAACGTAATCCACACAGGATTGCACAACACAATCCACTCAGGAAAGCAACAGGATTCAGCTCACACAGGATTTTCATTATCAAAAACGTAACTACTGAAGAGCCCCATCTCTGAAGTGTACAGTGTCCTGTCATGACTCTGAGATACTGCTCACTAACCTAAGACTGCTGAGGTACTCCTCCTGTCGAGTACCGCGGGTCTGCCGCCAACTACCGGGCGCTCCGTCCGCTGAGGGTCTGCTGCCAAATACCGGGCGCTCACCCAAAAAGCCTACAGAGGTACTCCTCCAGTCGAGTACCGCGGGTCTGCTGCCAACTACCAGGCGCTCCGTCCGCCGTGGGTCTGCCACCAAATACCGGGCGCTCCGTCCACTGGGCTAGTCGACTCACTCCAAGTCGAGTCGGTCGAGCAGTCTTCAGGTCTCTGCCGGCTACACGGTCTCCGTACTCCGTACGCTCGTCTCCAGTATCGCGGGTCTGCCGCTACAACCAAGTGCACCACCTCTATCGAGTAAAACAGAAGATTCAGCTCACACAGGTATACTTCTTCGAATGAGGATAAAGATGATCACTGAACCATCTAAGTCGTCGGACCCACGAAGGATCGATAGGTACTAACCCCCGCAGTGACCTACACAGGATCGGACCCACACAGGATCGGGCCCACGTAGGACCTGTAGCACTGATCCACGTAGGATCGCTGAGTGCAGTAGTCGTCGTAGTCCACTGAGAATCTCTGCACAGTCGTCGCCGCAGTCCACTGAGGATCTCTGCATGGTCGTCGTCAGAGTCCACGGAGGATCTCTGCACAATCGTCGCTGTCGGAGAAGCAGTCGCAGCCAGCACTAGGGTTCCCGCACACAGCAAGCTCGTTCGGAGGGCCCACTCCACGAGCCGAGAGGCTGATACATCAACTGTCACAAAGTCCAGATTTGATGTATCCAAAAGTTCCGTATCGTCAACAGGAACTCAACGCAACAGACGGCGCGTCGATCGGACGCCCGGTCTGAGAGTTATTGGCATTTTCGTCCCCGGGGCCCGGTTGGTTTTTAAGGCAAAACCAACCCGACCGTACTCCACCTGCGTCCAAACCTCGGGCGGAGTATGCCAAAAGATCCGTCTCACTAAGAGGAACACAACACAGCTGACGGCACGTCAATCGGACGTCCGTAGCACAAGATATGAGCGTTTCCGCTCCGAAGGCCCGGTTGGTTTCGTGAACGAACCAACCTGGCCAAACTCAAAGTAATCCGAAACCTTGAGTGCGATATACCGAAACGACCGACTCGATCCAAGGATCGCGTTGCCGCAGACGGTTCGTCGATCGGAGGTCCGAGGCTCATGTTATGGCCAAAAGACCTAAACTGATTCGAAACAGGGGGTCCGGGTCCGGGGCAACCCGGCCCGACCCCCCCCTGGGTCGGCCCGGCCGGCGGCGGACCGGCACGGCGGCGCGGTCCGGCGCGGTGGCGCGGTCCGGCACGGCGGCGCGGCCCGGCCGGCGGCGGCGCGGCTGGCGCCGCTGGGTCACGCAGGGGAGGGCTAAGCCCCCCGCTTTCCAGAAGGGCGGCGCGGCTTTTTAGCCGCGCCCTTATTTTTTTTAAACGGCCCCCACCGCACGTGGGGGCTGACTCAAAGGGAAACCGGGGGTTTCAATTCCCCGGATTTACAGGATCGGCCGGCTTTAAGCCGGCCGTTTTCTTTACACGCCGGACCTACGGGTCCCGCTTCTATTGCAAGCCGGCGGCCGGCACGGCCGGCCGCCTCCCCATGCTACGCCGCGGCCTGATGGCCGCGGCTCTCCTGGACGCCGGCGGCCGGCGAAGCCGGCCGCCCCTGGTTTCTCCGCCACGGCCGAAGTGCCGCGGCTCCTCCTGATCTCCGGCGCCGGCAAGGCCGACGCCCCCGGCTGCTCCTCCGCGGCCGTAGGGCCGCGTCCTCCCTGATCTCCGGCGGCCGGCGAGGCCGGCCGCCTCTTGGTGCTCCGCCGTGGCCGTCTGGCCGCGGTTCTTCTTTTTTCCCGCCGTTGGCCGGTTTTCCGGCCGCCCCTTCTTGCTCGGTCCTTGTAAGATTTTCGCAGCGTAACGACGTCGCGCCCCAGCGCCGCAGCCCGACTCCGGCCGCGGTCTCATCCGATCTCAAAGGCGCGGCATTAAAGCGTCGCGGTTCTTCGTCGTGACCCAAACCGGCCTTAAATAATTCTTTCTCGCGCGGTACAATGGTACCGCGTTACCCTGCTTCAAACCACAATAAAACTAAACCATGATGGGAGGAGGATCGGCCGTGTTTGTGCGGTCCGGCCTCCTCCCGTTAGTTTGTTATCAATTGGCTTAGAAATACTTGAGGAATGTCAAATAAAAAGAAAACAACGAACTCAAGAACCCCTACCTCGATAGTCGCACGTTGACGTAGTCGTGGAATATCGGTGTCAATTCCTTTGACGTCGGAGGAAGAGTCGTTGTCGATGGCGTTCGTCGCGGAAATCCGTCGCGGAAGAGACGACGCGGAAGAAGTACGTCGCGTCGCGGATACGGCGTCGCGGATGGACCGTGTTCTTCGGCGGAGAAGTTCTTCGTTGAAGAACGGCGTTCTTCGCGTTCTTCGTTGAGTTTGAAGAAGATGAAGAAGACTTCCCTACTCTCTCAAGGAGATAAAATTCTAACAAAATAAAATAAGACTCTTTCTTATTTTATTCACACAACCCAACCTCTTTGAATTTCAAAGGTTTGAAATTCAATAACCACACACAACTCACCTCATTAACTCATTACATTTAAGTCATAGGTTTATAACTTAAGTTAACATAATTTAAGTGGGAGTTGAGGGGGTTTTAGAGGATATGAAGGGGTGGGGTTCGTGAGGGCCCCACCACCCTCATAACCTCCCATGGGAGGTTGGGTGGTTACCCAACTTCCAACAAGAGATATCACTTAGAGTAAAATAATAAAAATTGTAGTGTAATTACAAAGTAAACATCCACAATTTTTATTATCAACACTCGCATTAACGAAACTCCAGAATAGGAGTTCTTAAGCGTATACCGGCGCTACGGTTCTATCGGTGCCCTCGGAATTCGATTCCGGGCACCGGTTCAAAAGTTAGAAAATCCCACTCATTCGTTCACTGAACGTACCCGAGCCAAACTTCGGAAATTGATTCCGGGAACACCGGGCCTCGGAATCAGGTGCCGTCTGAAACCGCACTCTTGTAAAATTCTAAAGAAAATTAAGAAAAAAATTTCCCTTGAATTTTACGGGTCTTTACATTACTCCTACCTCAGGGCTTTACGTCCCCGTAAAGATACATCAAAAACTAGGGAAACCAATGAGGGTACTGAGCACGCATTTGAGCCTCCCGCTCCCATGTGCTCTCCTGGAGATTCCCGTGCTGCCATCTGATGCGCACAAAAGGAATCGATCTCCCACGCAGGACCCGCTCCTGTCGATCCTCTATCTCCACCGGGACCTCCGTAAAAGTCGCCCCATCGTCAACGTCAAGCTCCCCATGGTCAATGATGTGTGTCGGGTCGTGCACGTATCTCCTCAGCTGAGACACTTGGAAGACGTCGTGCACCCGGTGCAACTGAGGTGGTAGAGCCAAGCGATAAGCCACCTCACCAATCCTGCTGAGGACCTGGAAGGGTCCGATGAAGCACGGAGATAACTTTCCGCCTCGGCCAAATCTCCGAATACCACGTCGAGGTGAGACCCGCAAGAAGACGTGGTCACCATCCTCGAACTCTAGTGGCCTTCGCCTCCTGTCAGCGTATGACTTCTGCCGGCTCTGTGCTGTCCTCATCTGCTCCTGGATGACCTGGACCTTCTCTGTCGTGGCCTGGACCATCTCCGGTCCCACCAGAGCTGCAAGATTTCTTCATTGCCGATAAGAGAAATCTGGTCTCATCCCCTGGATGAACCACATTCTTTGCCTAATACAGTCAATCCTAACACGGATGATACTAATCCATACCAAGGATGACGTCGTAAGGCCTCGACGCTACTACTAAGAGATTCAACCGTTACTCTCGCCTCCAAGGGTTGAGTCACACTGTCGGCATCAGTGTGTGGTAACTGGGTCTCCTCCAGTAGATGTCCCACAAGTGAGGGTCAAGTCAACAGCCAAAACTGGAACCTCTTAGTAACATCACGAAAGAGGACAGGAACGAAAATATCACAAAGGTATGCGTTTTTTTATTATTGCAGCTCTTAATACAAGACGCTACACAAAAGCAACAAGGAACCAGAAGTACAAAGGAAGTATCCACTAGTTCTTCTCCTGTCCATCGGCTCCCAGATCTCCATGATCGAAGGCCTAGACTGCCTGAAGCTGAGCTCTCGCATGTTCACCTACTCCCTGTGGTCGGGGTGGACCTCCTGGTGGTGGTGGTGGTAGAGCCTCAAAGCGTCGCCCACCACCGGCTGCTCGTCCAGCTCCTCTGCCTCGTCCGCCTCCTCCCTGCGGACCGCCACGGTCGAACCTCTGCCTCTGCCTGGGAGGTTCTTCACTTAACTGCTGATAATCAGCATGGAGGGTCGGACAGTCAGGAGCCATGTGACCAATCTCGCCACAGGAGTAACACTGCCCACTCTCGGCACGCCTGTCTCTGACTCCACCCCGGCTTCCCCGTACAACTGAGCCTGAGTCGTGCAGTCGGCCACTGGTAGGTCTGGTCTGCCAGGAACCCTGAGTCATCCGTTGGCTACCTGTTGCTGAAGACTCCGCTATCTGCCGCCCTGCGGTGGGTCGCTGCGCTGGTGTAGACTCAGAAAGGAAGCTCTCAATCAGAAGGGCCTGCTCCAGTACTCCTGTCTGAGTCGGTATGCTGAGGGAGATCAGCGATGCCCTGATCTCGTGTCTCAAACCCTGCTCGAAGGTCCGGGACCGGACGAATGGGTCCCGTACCATGTCGGTCGAGTAGCGCGAGAGATCGGTAAACCTCGCCGCGTACTGGGCGACCGTCAAGCTGCCCTGCCGTAGCTGAAGAAGCTCATGGATGCGCACCGCACGGAGGGTGGCCGGGACGAACTCTGAGCGGAAGAGGCTCTCGAAGTCCGTCCAGATGAGGGTGTCCTCATCGTGTACCGGTAGAATCAGGCTCCACCATCGCCCTGCTGCTGCGTGCAGTAGGCTCGCCGCGAGGATCACCATGAGGTCTGCTGGTGTCCTCACTAGCCTGAAAACTCGGACGACCGCTTCCAGCCAGTCCTCTGCTTCCTGGGAATCCGTCTCCCCGCGAAACCTGGGTGGTCGCTGGCACTAAAACTCATGCAGTGCGCTGAGGCGACGTGCATCGTCAGCGGCTGGTGCTGGAAGCATCGGGGGCTCGGCGGGTAGAACTACCGCCGGTGCCACTGCTGACAAAGGGCCCTGCACCGAGGCCTCGTCGCTCGGTGGGATGTCGTCACACTCGACTCTCGGAACCCTAGCTGGCTGTCATCGTGGGGCCATCCTGAAAAGGAAACAGGTGCGCCACGGTCAGAACAGTATACCTGGTGAGCTGATATAAGTAATCACAAAGAAAACTTTGAAACACACACGCAATCAATGTTTTCGTGCATTAAGTCGGAAATCAGAAGTCAGGGTCCTGGTGTACGGATACGTCGGCCGCCGCACCAACACTGGACTCCCTGGACTGATAACCACACTCAATACGCTAAACATTATTGCTTCACATAGAAAAGATCAGAGTTCGCGGTAGAACCGAACTCCTCTGATACCAATTTGTCACGACCCGCCCTCGGGGTCCGTTCCGTGACTACCCCAAGCCCGCCTTCCATAGGCCAGGGGCTGGCGACTAGCACCAAGGCGTAAATCCCGGTAAAAAGGAAAGGCATTGCCTTTTTAATGTAAACAAACACCACAGAGTAAGCAAGCGGAAAGTAAACACTAAACAAAAGAAGAGTACAACTGAAAGTGCGGAAAAGTAAATGGGCCAGTATACAAACCCAAACTGAAAGTAAAGTACAACTCGAAAGGGAAAACAGAAACTGAAAAGTAAAAGCCGCTACATCGAGCTGTCCACTGGAAATCCCACCTGAAGGGTGGGTACAGATAGCTCCTCTGCTCCACGGGTCCCGCCGTCTGCTCCGAACACGTCCTGCCTAGTGGTCCACCTCCGGGTACCGTCCCGCTCTGCAAGCCTCAGCTAAGGTCAACGCTGTCCGTCGTCTGCAACCAACACAACGTAGTGCGGGCAAAGCCCGTGCAGGGGTGAGTATAAGCTACTCAGTAGGGACCCCGAGACCCCTGAAGGTCTCTCGAATCCACAAAGGATAAACCACGAAGAAAGGTATAATCACGAAGTAACAACCAACACTGCTTAGGTATATGCCCATACATATACCTAAGTCATGAATTTCAAATACGCTCCAACCTCCGAGCCCAAGTACAACTCAGTCCACACAGGAAAGTAAACGTATTCCACACAGGAAAGCAAAACGTAATCCACACAGGATTGCACAACACAATCCACACAGGGAAGCAAAACGTAATCCACACAGGATTGCACAACACAATCCACACTGGAAAGCAAAACGTAATCCACAGAGGATTGCACAACACAATCCACTCAGGAAAGCAACAGGATTCAGCTCAAACAGGATTTTCATTATCAAAAACGTAACTACTGAAGAGCCCCATCTCTGAAGTGTACAGTGTCCTGTCATGACTCTGAGATACTGCTCACTAACCTAAGACTGCTGAGGTACTCCTCCTGTCGAGTACCGCGGGTCTGCCGCCAACTACCGGGTGCTCCGTCCGCTGAGGGTCTGCTGCCAAATACCGGGCGCTCACCCAAAAAGCCTACAGAGGTACTCCTCCAGTCGAGTACCGCGGGTCTGCTGCCAACTACCAGGCGCTTCGTCCGCCGTGGGTCTGCCGCCAAATACCGGGCGCTCCGTCCACTGGGCTAGTCGACTCACTCCAAGTCGAGTCGGTCGAGCAGTCTTCAGGTCTCAGCCGGCTACACGGTCTCCGTACTCCGTACGCTCGTCTCCAGTATCGCGGGTCTGCCGCTACAACCAAGCGCACCACCTCTATCGAGTAAAACAGAAGATTCAGCTCACACAGGTATACTTCTTCGGATGAGGATAAAGATGATCACTGAACCATCTAAGTCGTCGGACCCACGAAGGATCGATAGGTACAAACCCCCACAGTGACCTACACAGGATCGGACCCACACAGGATCGGGCCCACGCAGGACCTGTAGCACTGATCCACGTAGGATCGCTGAGTGCAGTAGTCGTCGCAGTCCACTGAGGATCTCTGCACAGTCGTCGCCGCAGTCCACTGAGGATCTCTGCATGGTCGTCATCAGAGTCCACGGAGGATCTCTGCACAATCGTCGCTGTCGGAGAAGCAGTCGCAGCCAGCACTAGGGTTCCCGCACACAGCAAGCTCGTTCGGAGGGTCCGCTCCACGAGCCGAGAGGCTGATACATCAACTGTCACAAAGTCCAGAGTTGATGTATCCAAAAGTTCCGTATCGTCAACAGGAACTCAACGCAACAGACGGCGCGTCGATCGGACGCCCGATCTGAGAGTTATTGGCATTTTCGTCCCCGGGGCCCGGTTGGTTTTTAAGGCAAAACCAACCCGATCGTACTCCACCTGCGTCCAAACCTCGGGCGGAGTATGCCAAAAGATCCGTCTCACTAATAGGAACACAACACAGCTGACGGCACGTCAATCGGACGTCCGTAGCTCAAGATATGAGCGTTTCCGCTCCGAAGGCCCGGTTGGTTTCGGGAACGAACCAACCCGGCCGAACTCAAAGTAATCCGAAACCTTGAGTGCGATATACCGAAACGACCGTCTCGATCCAAGGATCGCGTTTCCGCAGACGGTTCGTCGATCGGAGGTCCAAGGCTCATGTTATGGCCAAAAGACCAAAACTGATTCGAAACGGGGGGTCCGGGTCCGGGGCGACCCGGCCCGACCCCCCCCCCCCCCCCTGGGTCGGCCCGAACCGGGTCGACCCGAACCGGGACGACCCGACCCGGGTCCGACCCGGCCCGGCCGGCGGTGGACCGGCGCGGCGGCGCGGACCGGCGCGGCGGCGCGGACCGGCGCGGCGGCGCGGTCCGGCGCGGCGGCGCGGTCCGGCGCGGTGGCGCGGCCCGGCCGGCGGCGGCGCCGCTGGCGCCGCTGGGTCACGCGCGGGAGGGATAAGCCCCCCGCTTTCCAGAAGGGCGGCGCAGCTTTTTAGCCGCGCCCTTATTTTTTTTAAACGGCCCCCACCGCACGTCGGGGCTGACTCAAAGGGAAACCGGGGGGTTTCAATTCCCCGGATTTACAGGATCGGCCGGATTTAAGCCGGCCGTTTTCTTTACACGCGGGACCTGCGGGTCCCGCTTCTATTGCAAGCCGGTGGCCGGCACGGCCGGCCGCCTCCCCATGCTACGCCGCGGCTCTCCTGGACGCCGGCGGCCGGCGAAGCCGGCCGCCCCTGGTTTCTCCGCCGCGGCCGATGTGCCGCGGCTCCTCCTGATCTCCGGCGCCGGCAAGGCCGACGCCCCCGGTTGCTCCGCCGCGGCCGTAGGGCCGCGTCCTCCTTGATCTCCCGCGGCCGGCGAGGCCGGCCGCCTCTTGGTGCTCCGTCGTGGCCGTCCGGCCGCGGTTCTTCTTTTTTCCCGCCGTTGGCCGGTTTTCCGGCCGCCCCTTCTTGCTCGGTCCTTGTAAGATTTGCGCAGCGTAACGACGTCGCGCCCCAGCGCCGCAGCCCGACTCCGGCCGCGGTCTCATCCGATCTCAAAGGCGCGGCATTAAAGCGTCGCAGTTCTTCATCGTGACCCAAACCGGCCTTAAATAATTCTTTCTCGCGCGGTACAATGGTACCGCGTTACCCTGCTTCAAACCACAATAAAACTAAACCACGATGGGAGGAGGATCGGCCGTGTTTGTGCGGTCCGGCCTCCTCCCGTTAGTTTGTTATCAATTGGCCTAGAAATACTTGAGGAATGTCAAATAAAAAGAAAACAAAGAACTCAAGAACCCCTACCTCGATAGTCGCACGTTGACGTAGTCGTGGAATATCGGTGTCAATTCCTTTGACGTCGGAGGAAGAGTCGTTGTCGATGACGTTCGTCGCGGAAATCCGTCGCGGAAGAGACGACGCGGAAGAAGTACGTCGCGTCGCGGATACGGCGTCGCGGATGGACCGTGTTCTTCGGCGGAGAAGTTCTTCGTTGAAGAACGGCGTTCTTCGCGTTCTTCGTTGAGTTTGAAGAAGATAAAGAAGACTTCCCTACTCTCTCAAGGAGATAAAATTCTAACAAAATAAAATAAGACTCTTTCTTATTTTATTCACACAACCCAACCTCTTTGAATTTCAAAGGTTTGAAATTCAATAACCACAAACAACTCACCTCATTAACTCATTACATTTAAGTCATAGGTTTATAACTTAAGTTAACATAATTTAAGTGGGAGTTGAGGGGGTTTTAGAGGATATGAAGGGGTGGGGTTCGTGTGGGCCCCACCACCCTCATAACCTCCCATGGGAGGTTGGGTGGTTACCCAACTTCCAACAAGAGATATCACTTAGAGTAAAATAATAAAAATTGTCGTGTAATTACAAAGTAAACATCCACAATTTTTATTATCGACACTCGCATGAACGCAACTCCAGAACAGGAGTTCCTAAGCGTATACCGGCGCTACGGTTCCATCGGTGCCCTCGGAATTCGATTCCGGGCACCGGTTCAAAAGTTAGAAAATCCCGCTCGTTCGTTCACTGAACGTACCCGAGCCAAACTTCGGAAATTGATTCCGGGCACACCGGGCCTCGGAATCAGGTGCCGTCTGAAACCGCACTCTTGTAAAATTCTAAAGAAAATTAAGAAAAAAATTTCCCTTGTATTTTACGGGTCTTTACATTCTTTCCTTCTTTTTATATCCGTTATTGATATTTTTGTGCTCATACCAAGTTTCTAAATTCTTTTCACATGTTATATGGATATATAAGATAAATAAGGAATCCAAGTTAAATGTTTTGAAGATTTTTCAAAGATATGAAGTTTTATTTAAAAATTATTACATTTTAGAAGAAATGGATATAGTTTTTAGGGTATCCACTCGGTATTAATGTGGAATGATATGTATGTATTAAACCTCAAATATATAAATCTATAAACATGAAAAAATACCCAATGTGATGGGTAGGTTATTCTTGACTAAATTTAAGATTATGTAGTATAATACAATTGGGTCTTTATACTTGGTATCATAGAATGGTGGATATAACATTATGGGATAGAATGATGTTAATAGAATATAATAATTGATTTCTTCTCTGTGGATAATTTTAAATGATATAGAATTTAATGATTACCATTTTTCTTCGACTAAGATATGTTTTTTCATAATGGTTTTCTGCATATGAAATAGAGATGCTAAAGATGAGAGGCACCAATGGAATGATGTCCTTCTGAATCTACATCTTGGAATGGATGGTATTGGTACTAATTAATTTTTGATAGTAATGGATCTGCAGACGTAGGACATAAATGGTGGTTCAATCCATGCAAGAGACCAACCAGATGTACCAAAAAGGAACATGGTGGTAGTGGAAAATTTTATGAGACAACAACCTCCTACTTTTAATGTATATTCTGACCTAGTATCTTATGAAGGATGGATTAAGGCCCTGAAAAAAATTATGTTATAGGATGTTCAGATAATAAGAAGGAAAGTTTGTCCATTTATAATTTTGATGGTGAAGCTAATCAGTATTGGTCAATGTTAAAGAATATCAGGGATATAGAGGATATTGTTGTCTTAGAGTGGGAATAATTTAAATGTCTTTTCCAAGAAAAATATTTTACTAAGGTTGTGTGACATAGGATGTAGAATAAATTCCTTGAATTGAAATAAAATAAGGATGATTTTGTTGTAGTATATGAAAGAAACTTCACCCTACTTGCATGGTATTCTCCAAATCATATTTTTAATCTTGATAGAAAATAAACCACTTTTACTCATGATTAAATCCAATGTATCGAAGGGAACTGACCTCCTGTAAATTAAAATGTTATGAGAAACTTGTCTGATGTGTTGAGAGGGTAGAGATGGTGTTTTTTGATGATTATGTGCACTTTGAAAATAAGGATAAGAAGAGATCCACATGGAAAAATATGGGTAAGAGTCATCCAAATAAATTATATTGTAAGAAATTACAATTTTTAGTCTGTGAAAAGTGTGGAAAAATGAACCATGGGGAATGTCTTACCAAAATTATAAATGTTTTTGATGTGATATGTTTGGACATATGTCCCGAGATTGTAATGATAATGATCCTAAGACTAATCCTGATAAGAAAATTGTGGAGTGTTTTAAATTCATAGAGATGGGTCATTATGAAAATTATTTCCCAAATAGAGATCTGAATGATTCAAATAATCATGACTATATGAAGATAGGTGTAGTGATATCTTTTGGAACTACATTAATAGATGTCGGGCTATCCAATGAAGTTGTATTAGACACCCTGTTTTTTTACTCAAAATTTTCTAATGATTTGTTCAATACAGATTCTACACATTACTTTATTTATCATAAATTTTCTAGTAAATAAGAATTATCATCTCAAAAAATGGGACCAGAACATATTGTTAAAACACCATGGGGAAATATTATTCAAAAGAGGAATTAAAAAAATCTTCCTATTGTGCTTGGTGGGAATACATTACATGAAAATATTATAGTTTTTTCCTTAGTAGAGTTTGATGTCATTATGGGAATGTATTGGATTTTTGTTTATCATACTATGATTAATTGTAGAGCTAAAGAATATTTTTTTCATAAAAAGTTTGTGTTTATATCCAAGAACGGACCCATATAATTGATTACATATCAGGAAGTTGAGAAAATGATGAAAGAGAGAAATGAAATCTATCTTTGTCGTACTGTTCAAAATATGGGAATTGTTCAGATTAATGATGATTGAGTAGTAAATTAATATCTTAATGATTTTATTGATTATTTACCTGGTGTATTACTTGACCGAGAAGTCAAATTCACAATTGACATAGTTTCGGATACTCATCCAATTTTAAGAACCCTTATCGAATTTCTAAAATGGAACATTTTGAGATGAAATATCAATTGCAATATTTTCTTGATAAATGATTCATTCGTATTAGAACATCATTGTGGGGTTCTATTGTTTCATTAATTTAATATAAATATGGTTCCATGAGAATATTATTTGATTATAGATCCTTGAATAACATCCCAATTAAAAACAAGTATCTATTTACTCGCATCAATGAATTTTTTGGTCAGATCGAGGTAGGTCAGTACTTTTCCATGTTATCATGACATCCAGATACCATCAGCTAAAGTTGATGGAGGATGACATATAGAAAAACGATTTTCTTATTAGATATGGGCATTATTAATTTTTTTTGTCATTTGGGTTAACTAATGCACCTACTTTATTTATGTATCTTATGAATATAATATTTCATGAGGTCAGGGATAAGTTTTTGGTTGTTTTTATTGATGAAATTCATGGGTTTTCTAAAATAAAAAATGAGAATAAAAAAAATATAATGGTTCTTTTGTAAACATTAGTGGAAAAGAAACATTATGGAAAATTTAGAAAGTTTGATTTTTTGTTGCAACGAAATTCATTTCATGAGAACATTGTAAATAATTACGGAATAACAGTTGATATAGACAAAACAAAAGTGGTTGATGAAAGGACAAGACCTACAAATGTTATAGAGATTCATATTTTTTTGTAATAGAATATGTTTACCAATGATTTGTTAGAAACATTGTATTTTTATCTATACCTCTAACTATGCTAAAGCAAAATGGGGTAAATTTATTTGGACTGAAGAATGTGATGTTTGTTTTCAGGAACTAATGATGAGATTGGTGAATAATCTAGTTTTAGCATTTCCCTAAAACAATTATGAGTTTTTCATCTATTGTGATGATTCGTTGAAGGGATTTTATTTTGTTCTGATGCAAAATGATCATGTAATTACTTATTCATTAATAAAATTAAAAACTCTGGAGTAGTTTTTTCCCACACATTATTTGGAATTTGAAGCTATGGTTTTATCTTTTATAATTTAGGGGAATAATTTACACAGAGAAAATGTCAAATATATACTGAATTTAAAAGTATAACGTATATATTCACTCAGAAGGAATTAAACATGAGGAAGAGAAAATGACTTTAACTGATAAAGTATTATGATTTCATGATCAATTACCATTTGGGAAATGAAAACAATATTGTGGATGACTTGAGTCTAAAAAATCATTCTTCATTAACCATGATATATTTGGAACATGATCCCTAGATTAATTATTTGATTAATTTTGATATATATAGGTTATTGGTGCCGGAAACACCTCTATTTGGTATTAGGTTTCAATGCAGTCATCATTATCAAATAGAATTAACCAAGAACAAAAGAAATACTGTGATCCACATAATAAGGTATAATTGATTAAAATGGGTAGGTTTACAAAATTTCACCATGATATTGATTGTATTTTATGATTTGGTAAATGGTTGTATTTTCCTTGTGATTCATAGTTGAAGAATTATTTGATGTGTGAAGGTCACCGATCTCCATTTTTAGTTAATCCTAGTAGTACTGAGACATAAAAAGTCTTTTGGGAGTATTATTGGTGGGATGTAATGAAAAGATATATTTTATATTTTACCATGATATGTTTGAAAATTCAATAGTTAAAGCAGAACTATATTTTCTAAAGGGGATGCTTCATCTACTTCTTGTTCTAGAGTGGAAATGGGGGAATATATCCATTCATTTCATGGTGAGAATACCTATGACTTCTGAAGGTAAAAATGTGATTTGAGTTATTTTGGATTAGTTGATAAAAACTATACATTTTCTTTCTATTCTAGATACAATGCCTTCAGATTATCTTTTTTAAATGTACCTCAAAGATATTGTTAGGTTACATGGCATTCCTCTTTCCATTGTGTCTAACTAAGATCATTGGTTTACTTCTAATTTTTGTAAGGGACATTAGATTTCTTTGGGCACAAAATTAAATTTCAGTACACATTTTCATCCTCAATTAGATGGCCACTCATAATGAATGATTCCGACTTTAGAGAATATGCATTGAGATTTTTCAGTGGACTACCAGTGATGTTGGGATCATTATCTTTCTTTAGTTGAGTTTTCTTGTAATAAAATTTTTCATTCCAGTATACAAATGGGGCCTTTTGAGGCATTGAATGGGTAGCAGTGTCAAAATCCAACATTTTGGGATTAATTTGGAGAAAGGAAGATGATGGTAACATAATTATTAGAGGAAGTGGCCGAGAAAGTGATGATTTTCGAGAAACACAAGAAGGAAGCTCAGAGTAGATTGAAAATTTACACATATAATGGGAGGAAATACTTTTCCTTCAAGGTAGGAGATCATTTTTTTTCTTAAAATGACACCATGGATGAATTCTGTTCAATTTGGTATGAAAGGAATGATAATTGCACATTTCAATGGACCTTAGGAAACCATAGATAAGGTTGGACCAATCACCTATCGAGTAGATTTGGCTCCGAGTTTATCATGGGTACATAATGTTTTTCATGTTTCAATGTTGAGAAAGTATGTGGTTGATTCATCTCATTTTCTGAGCATCGATTATTTTAAACAAGAAAAGAACCTTTCCTACGAAGAGAAACCTATTCAGATTCTGGATCAAAGAGAGCTGGTATTGCGGAATATGTTAATCTACCAGGTAAATGTTTTGTGGAGAAACCACATCGTTGATGAAGAAACATGGTAATCTGAAAATTCTATCTAGGAAATGTACCCTCACTTGTTTAATAAGTAAATAAAATTTCTAGGACACAATTTCTTGAATGTGGGGAAAATTTAATACCCTAAGTGTTTAAAAAATAAATTGAAATTCATGAAACATTGTTTTATGTTGATATTTATAATTATCCATAAAGCATTTCCTCTTTAATGATTTGAATTTCAAAATACTGTCATCCATAGTTGTGATCAGTATGTTATTTGGAGTCTGATAGAACCAACTGGTTTTTTGGGGAATAGTAACATACCCTTAGGAATAGTAATATGAATAGTAATATGAAATTTATTAATATTAAATCATATTATTATTTTATTTTCTTATGGATATAAGATAATGATATGTTGATTAATTTTTCAACGTGTTCAAAATGAGTTATTGATTTAAAATTGTTATTTTTTTAATAAAGTATGATTTTATTTAAAAATTAACTTAATAATATTTTGAAAATTATTTTCAAAAAAATAAGTTCTTTTTTGAATTATACACGTTAAAAATGGTTAGGTTTTATTATTGTGTTTTTTCAAAAAATCTTGATTTTTTGAAAAACAGTAAAATATATAAAATAAGATAAAAAATAAATACTTATTTTACTACATCATAGGGGATTCAAGGCTAATTTAAGACCACATGGTTAGAACTCACATGAAATTATTACTATTTTGGGTCACATGAATCAAGACTATTCAAATTCGTGAGAAAAATAATATAATAATGATTAAAATAATGTAAAATCCCTCCTCTCCTCCAGTATAAATACCACCATCATTCCCCTCTTCCTCCCACATTTATAGAGCCTTGATATGTGCCAAATTTATACCTTATAATACTCGCAAGACCATTATACACATATAAGACTAGCTGGTCTCACCAAAATCCCAAACCAAGGGCCGTAAGGAATATCTCTAGGAGAAGGGATCAAGAGGTAAACACCTTCCTTTGTTTTCTATTTTTTTCCTTTTCATTTTCTTTTCAATTCTTCTTCTTTCCTCACCTCGCCTTATCCAAGAGGAACTAATGATCCAGAATCTTAAATATTCTATATGTCATCATGTTTGTTAAAAACTCTCCATTATAATTCTTATCCACTCCCTCTTGTTCGTGAAATCAAAATACCATCTATGATGAGTCGATTTACCGACATCGTAGATGATGTGATTTAAATTTATTTTACATCCATCAAGACTAGTCATAAAACCATATTTATTGTTGAACTAGATTATTATTTTTGTATTAAATCTTATATAAGTTTTTGGAATAATTTTTTAGACATTTTAATAATTTATAAAATAAAACGAGTTCATTAGGATCGAAGAATCACCAAAATTGCCAAAAAAATATCTATAATTTTTTTCTGATGAGTCATCCTCATGTCAAAATTAAAAATGAAAAAATTGTATAATTTATGGTTATATAAATATGTAAATATCATTCCATTCCAAATTTTCCCTTTCCCTTCCAATCTACAAGAATATCTGTCATGAATAGATCATGGAAATCATATAAAGAATGCACCCAAAACAATGGAATGAACAAAATAATAATAATTAAAGAAAGAAATGATGTGATGAAATGATCATATAGGTTATGATAAAGATGAAAATTCTTATATAAGATATTAAAAACACTTTTATGACTATTATGTAGGAGTTTGAAACATGTTTGAATTAAGATAAAACCTGAGGTAAGGGATTTCATAACCAAATTTCCATTCTTTTGGTTAACCTTCTACATCATTGTTTATGTGGTATTAAAATTGTTTGTTTGATGAAATTTGATTATATTATGATGAATTATTTTAATTTAAATTTTATAAACAAATTCCATCCAATATATATAGTCTCACTTCAATTATATGATATTTTATGGGTGGTTTTATTTTAAATACACTTTTAAAATTTAGTTTTCCAAAATTCAAAAGAAATGTTTTTATGAAATTATTCAAGTTATATGGTTTTGTTCTAGTTATTGGGTATTGTTTATGATTAAGTGTGGGAACTATATCTCACTCCATGAATTGGGTATATTTATGTTGGACGTTGGCTGTATGGTTACTCCATGTGTAACTATGATGGTTACAAAAATCATAAGGTATATTAGAGGGTTACACCATCATCATTTTGAATATTTATTAAGAAAATAAGGGTTACAAGATTATGTAAGTAAATTTTCAAGATACCTTTATGGTAATATTTATTTTCTAAATGTTTTTTGGGAATATCAAAAAAAATTCAAAGTTTTACAAAGTATGTTTATATGAGTAACAAGTATGTCCTTTTTTAAAATTATTTAATAAGATACAAGTATTCTTGGAAAAACAATTTCTCTCCTTATTTTTATAATTCTTACTGAGATTTTTGTGCAGATCAAAAGTTTCCAAATTATTTTCATAGGTAATAAGGATGTGTTTGGAAATGAAGGATGCTAAGTTCAATTTTATGAATATTTTTCAAATAAAACATGTATTATTTAAAAATTCTTACATTCCAGAAGAAATGGATACTATTTTTATGGTATCCACTCTATATTGATGTGGAATGATATGAATGTATGAGGTACCAATTTTCTAAATATATAAGCTTAAAAATATCATCAATGTGGAAGGTAGTGACTTCATGAATAAATTCAAGATTTTTTAATGTTATAAGGCCAGGTCCTTATATATAGTTTATAATGATGCTCCTAAAATTGGTCGAATATCAACTCTAGTAACCCAACCCCTAAAAATACTTAAGCCAGTGTCATACTACCATTACATTGGAATAATATACAAGTAAATATCAACCCAATTTATTGAATATTTTAGTTTCCTAGGTAAACCAGATACATAAATGGGTCTTGTGTTACATATTAACACACTAATTTCAACATTGATTTTTTACATTTTTTGAGCATAATAGTATTCAATTTAGAGAATCCTTTCATAATATTCTTACTACACTTAAAAGAATCATAGTGAAAGTAACCCTAATAAGGGTGAGATTAAATGAAAAAAATGTGTAATGTTTGATAGAATAAAAATGAATCTATCTGAATAATCAAAATCAATAGGTAAATAACTGAGAACATTTTACATATAGTTAACAACTGAAAAGGAGTTGAGTAAATAGCATGTAAAGGTAACTAAATGGAAACACATTCCATTAAATTAATGAACTTATAATTAAATGAATCCATAGATAATTTCAAATAAAAAATATCATGGATAAAAATAACTGAATCTAAATTATTTAAATGAATAATTATTGGACATCATGTTTCCCAGTTACATCATACCTTTACCATCAAGAAATTTCACAAGATGGTTTAACGTAGTACTTTAAAATCCTGTCACAAGATCGTTTAAATATAATGTAATTATTAAAAAAACTCAAAGGGTTTGTCTTAAAATGATTTAATCCCATGAGACTACTGATTCATCAATGGAATTAATTTTAATGGTGCAAACCCATGTCATTACACTACAAATACATTTTTATATTTTGATTAATAGATTTAATTAATAAATAATGTTCCTCATCCATCATATGTATTGAATAAAAGACAAAAAATTCAATATTTCAAAAAATATTTAAATAACTATAAAATTATACGCCATCTGTAAAAAATCATTTGGTTTTGGAGAAAATCATATCAATAAAAAATAATATGGATAACTTGTGGAAAATTAATGTTCAAGGATCACTAAAAACTGAATATTTCAAGGGGAAAATAAAAATGAAGCAAGGAGGTGAATTTAAATACTATCCTTGGTCAAATAAATCAAAGAAAATCCCATATAATAATAAGGATAATATAAATATGACATATCCTTGGTGGAGAAAAAATTATGTGTTGTGGTCCTTGATTAATAGAAATAATTTAAAAATATCTTTAATAATGTGATTTATCTACAAAACCATTACATTGAAAATTAACTAGTTCTAAAATACATGATCTCTTAGATCAATAATATGAATAATTTTATCCTCACAAAAAAGGTTCTCTTCCAACCTAACTACTTATGGGCTCAAAACTTAAGATACATCTGGGACATACTTTCTCAACATTGAAACATGAAAAACAATGTGTTCATAAGACAAAATCAGAAGAAAATCTACCCAGTATATGAATATTCCAACATTAGTTTTGATTTCATAATGGATAATGAATTGTGGACATAACATTCCTTTATTACCAAAACACATAACACTTTTCCATGAGGAGATTCTAAGAAAAACATGTTCACCTACCTTGAAAGAAAATGCTTTCTTCCTATTATCTGCATAAATTTTCTACATGAACTGAGCTAGCCTCATCAGTTTTTGGATCATCAACACTTTATCATCCACCTTCTCTACTAATTTTGGTCCCATCAACATTCTTTCCCTAACTTAATCCCAAAAATATGGAGTTTAAAACAACTTCCCATACAATGTCTCAAATGGTTCCATCTGTATACTAAAAGGGAAACTATTATTATAAGAGAACTCAACTAAAGAAATATATTGATCCCATCTTCCCTGGAAGTATATTGAACAATCTTGAAGCATATTCTCCAATGTTGTAATTTTTATCTCAACTTATTCATCAGATTGAGGATGAAAAGTAGATTCGAAATTTAATTTTGTTCCTAGTTACTTCTGAAGGCCTTTACAGATATTAGAAGTGAAGCTGGGATCATGATTAGATACTATGGAAAGACAAACAAAAAATAAATTTACAATCTCTTTGAGTTATAGTTGGTAATGATTATCAAAAGACAAGGTATACCAAGTACCATGAAAATGGGAAGATTTATCAGCCAATCAATAATAACCCAAATCATATTATAATGTTGAAATGTATTTAGTAGTCCCACCATGAATTCCATGTATATATTATCCCATTTCCACTATGGAACTGGAAATGGATGAAGCATCCAAATTGGTATTTTTCACATTTCATTAACTCTTGGACATGTCAAACATTTCATGGTAAAATCTACAATATCTCTTTTCATTCCATCCCACCAGTAATACTCCTTAAAGTATATATGTATCTCAGTACAACCGAGATGAACTAAAAATAGAGAACTATGAGCTTCACGAAAAAATTTATTCTTTATTTGGGAATCATAATTCACACATAATATTTTTCCAAATCTCAAAACCCAATCTTTAGCAAGGTTAAATTCTAGAAACCAACCAATTTTAATCAATTATATTATTTCTATAACTCACCATATTCCTTATACGCCTTATTAATTCTATTTTACAAAGATGACTGTACTAAAAAATGAAACAAAATAGATTAATTTTCTGTACCAACAACATCCAAGAAAAAATTCCTCAAATTATTAAACATGGGGTCATATTTCAATCATAACAAGGTTAATGATGGATGGCGTTTTGGACTCAAGGTATCCACAACATTGTTTACTTTTCTCATATTGTAATTTATTGGTAAATCATATTACCTTATCAATTATAACCATATTCTATGCCTCATGTATAATTCATTCTATGAGAATATATAATTTCTACTTTTATGGTTCATATATATTTCACATTTGTATCTGTATAAATGATTCCTCCAAATTTTAAAAGCATAAACCAAAACAGTTATTTCAAAATCATGTGTGGAATAATTTAACTCATGTGTATTTAGATGCATTAATGACAAGGAAATACCAAAATAATTCTACATCAAAACACAACCAAGTCCCTTCAATGAATTATCACTGTAAATGACAAACTCACCATTTCTAGAAGGTAGGGACAAAGCTAGAGAATTCACCAATCTCTTCTTCAGTTCCTAAAAAATACATTATTATATCCAATTAAATTTTATCTCTTATCCAGTTAACATAATTAACAGGCTAAATAAAAGTGTAATGCTTTTAAAAAACCATCGGTAATAACTAGAAAATCCAAGAAAACTATGAATCAATGTAACGTTTTTATGTCTTGGTCGTTCATCAGCCACTTTTTTGCAGGATCAACTGCTATGCCATTCTTATTTACAATATTCCCAAGAAAAGAAATCTGTTTAAACAAAAATTCAAACTTGATTAATTTTTCCTACAGTTTAGTTTCTTTTAAGGATTGAAAAACAACCCTTAAATATTATTCATGATCCTCTTTACTTTTAAAATATGCCAGATTGTCATCAATAAATACAACCAAAGACATATCCAAGAAATCATTAAATATTATATTCATAAGATACATGAATACATTAGGTGCTTTAGTTAACCCTAATGACATAAAAACAAATTTATAATTCTCATATCTAGTATGGAATGCATTATTTGGAATGTATTATTCCTTCACTTTCAACTAATGGTACCCCAACCCCAGGTCATCCTTGGAAAAATATTGTGGTCCCTGGAGATAATCAAACAAATCATCAAAATGAGAAAATGAATACTTATTTTTAGTAGTGATATTGTTCAAGGATCAATAATCAATGGAAAGTCTCATTGAACCATCTTTATTTTTAACAAACAAGATTGGAGAATCCCATGGTGATGTGTTAGGTCAGATGAAGCCTTTATCTAATAATTAATGAAATTTTTTTTTGATCTCTAACTGTTCCACTTGAACCATTTGATAAGGGAGTTTAGAAATTTGATTAGAATTAGTAACTATGTCAATTGTAAATTCATCTTCTCGAATAGTTATAACATAGGGTAAATCATCCCAAAAAATGTCAATATATTCATTTACCACTGACACATTATTAATCTAAATAGTTTACTTGTTTTCAAAAATATGAGAAAGATATCATTCATTTCCATCATGCAATAGTTTCTCAAATACCTAATGTATTATCAATTGAATTGGTTCACTATTGTATACAAACTAAAACACATTAATGTTTTTTATTAAGATTAGACATTGGACATTTTTCCTTTCAATCATAGGCCATATGTCCAGTCATACTAAATCTATAACACTTCCTAGTCTTTTTAGACATCCCACTAGGTTTTTTAGCACATTTTCTTTCAAACACAAAACTGAACATTATTACCATCAAACTCCATTGATTGATTATTATCGATCACTTCCCATCTAGTCCTCTACTTATATTTTTTTCAAGGTACATCTGTTCGTTATAAAACCCCATTTCTACCCTCTCATCACATCAGACAAGTTTCTCATTACTTTTTAACTAATGGGAATCCAATACCAATCTACATATTATATTTAATACTATGTAAAATTGTTTGAGTTTTATATCAAGATCTAGAATAATATTCAGAGTATACCACTCTCATTAGGTGAATTTATTTTCATAAAGAACCACTAAATATTCCTTCATTTTCTTCAATTCATGGAATTGAATAACTATCCTATGTAAAACCACCTAGGGAAAATATTTTCTGGAAAAAGACATTTAAATTCATCCCACTCTAGGACCTTAGCCTCCTCTATGAACAGGATATTATTGAGCATTGACCATCACTGTTGCACTAAACCTTCAAAATAATAAATGGAATTACTATCCATTTGATTATATGAACATACAATAAAATGCAACATCATTTCAAGGGATTTAATCCATCTTTTAGTAACTACTGTCTTAGAAGATCTACTGAAATCATGTGGTTGTTGCCTCATAAAATGTTCCACTATCATTATTTTAATTTTTGGTAGCTATGTTTGTTCTTGTTCATGGATGTGACACCCAATTATTACCTAAATTAGCTAATCCATTACTGTTACACACTGCTCAGTTCTAATTCCCACCATTCTTGATTGCAGATTCAAAAAGATATCAGCCTCTTGATTCATTCCTACTTCAGCTTCCCTATTTCATCTATGAAAAGCCATTCTAAACAAACATATCTTAGATTAAGAAACATGTTAATATTTAAATACTATTTAATTTCATCATCAAGATAAGGTAATAATCATTTATGGTATTCTATTAACATCATAATAAACTCTATTGTCATCTACACCATGCTTTGATACCAACTATATATACCCAACCATAAAAATTAAATATTATAATTATTTAAACTATATTTAACATATTTATAGTCCCAAAGATATTTTTTGTTAGTGGTTCATAATTTTTAGACATAACTAATACATATCATCCTACAAGAATACTATGTGGGTACCACTAAAACCATATTCCTTTCTTCTATAGGATAAAACTTTTAAAAATACAAAAAATTGTTTTTCTTCAAAAATATTCATAATATTTACCATCACATAATTATTTATATTTAATATATTTATAGCATTTGAAAAAGATTTAAATACATGGGATAAGCATAAAATGCTCACTCTAGGATAAAAAAAATAATGAAACATATAGCCCATGAATACATATGAAATCATTTTTACTAAGATATACTTCTCACCCATAATGTATCACATACATACATTGTGAAACATTATATTTTCATAAACAAAGAAAAAATTAATAAATAATAAAGGTATCTTGGAGCATTATTTACTTATTTTTTATAACCCTTTCTGATACCTTACAATGTAACCCTCGTGACTACCTTATTGTGTAACCATCATAGTTACACCTGGAATAACCATACAACCGACCTCCAATTTACACATACCTAATGAATTAGAGGAAGATATAGGTCCTAATATTAATCATAAACAATTAAAAATAACTATAAAATAATAACCAAACCCTAATAATTTCATAAAAACATTCACTTTGAAATTTTAAAAATTATATGTTTAAAAGAGGATTTTAAATGAAGAGTCCCTTACAAATAAAAAATAATTGATATGATAATTAAAATAATGAATGAAATATGTGTATAAAATGAAAATAAACATAATAAAACATAATATACAAAAATCATCACAAAAATGATCTTAAAACCATATAATTAATGAAGTAGAAGGTTAACCCAAAGAATGGAAATTTGGATATGAATTCACTTTCCTTATCACGACCCGTCCTCGAGGCCCGTGTCGTGACTAACCCAAGCCCGCCATCCATAGGCCAGGGGCTGGAGACTAGCACCAAGGCATAATTCCTGGTAAAAAGGAAGGCATTGCCTTTGTAAGGTAAACAAACACCATAGAGAAAGCACGTAGTAGAATTAAACACTAAGTAAAAACTGAGAACAACAATAAGTGCGGAAAAGTAAGTGGGACTGTATACAAACCCAAACTGAAAGTAAAGTACAACTGGAAGGGATAACAGCAACTTTAATGGAGAGTCGCAGCGTCGAGTCATCCACTGGAAGTACCACCTGAATGGTGGGTATAGATAGCCTCCACTGCTTGTCAGGTCCAGCCGACCGCTCCGAGTACGTCCCACCCAGTGGTCCACCTCCAGGTACCATCATGCTCCGTAAGCCTCAACCACGATCAGCGTTGTCCATCATCTGTAACCAACACAACGTAGTGTGGGCATAGCCCGTGCAGGGGTGAGTATAAGCTACTCAGTAGGGACCCCGAGACCCCCGAAGGTCTCCCAGAATCCACAAAGGATAAACCACAAAGGAACGATACAATCACGAAGTAACATCCGAAACTGCTTAGGTATATGTCCATACATATACCTAAGTCATAAATTTCAGTACGCTCAAACTTCTGAGCTCAAGAACAACCCAGTCCACACATGAAAGCAAAACGTAAATCCACACCGGATAGCACAACACAATCCACATAGGAAAGCAAAACAGGATTCAGATCACACAGGTATACTACTTCGTAAGACGATAGAGATGATCAGATGTAGCCACTGATTTATCTAATCCGTCGAACCCACAATGTATCGGAAGGTACTAACCCCGCAATGACCACACATGATCGATCATTAATTTGAAACCATATCTATTGGGCAACTCCTTCTCTATCAATTACAGTGGGTATGCCGCTACAACCAAGCGCTTCCCTCTATCCTTGGACTGTTGTAGTACTCCACCTATTGAGTACTGTGGGCCTGCTGCTACAACCAAGAGCTTCCCACCATGGGTCTGCCGCTACAACCAAGCGCTCCCCCTCATAGCCTCTAGAGGTACTCCTTCTATTGAGTACCACGGGTCTGCCGCTATAACCAAACGCTCCCCTGCCGTGGGTCTGCTGCTACAACCATGCACTCCCCCGTGCTGCTACAACCCAGCGCTCCTCCGTCACAGGTCTTCCGCTACAACCAAGCGCTCCTCCGTCATGGGTCTGCCACTACAACCAAGCGCTCCCCCTCATAGCCTCCATAGGGATTCCTTCTGTTGAGTACCGCGGATCTGCCTCTACAACCAAGAGGTCCTCCGTTGTGGGTCTGCTGCTACAACCAAGCACTTCCCACTGGGCTATCTGTAACACACCGAGTCGTTCGATCAGCAGTCGTCAAGTCTCAACCAGCTCTAGGGTTTCCGCACACAGCAAGCTCATTTCGAGAGGGTCCACTCCATGTGCCAAGAGGTCGATGCATCAACTGACATGTATTCTGGAGTTGATGTATCCCAAAAAGTACTGTAGTAGTCACTACCGAACCCAAGGAGGATTCCTGTACTGTCTTCATTGTCGTCGCAGACGCAGCCAGCTCTAAGGTTCCCGCACACAGTAAGCTCGTTCGGGAGGTTCCGCTCCACGAGATGATGGGATTATACATCAATTGACACATAGTCCGAAGATGATGTATCCAAAAGTTCTGTATCGTCAACAGGAACTCACTGTCACAAACGGCGCATCAATCAGACTTCCGGTCTGAGAGTTATTGGATCTTTCGTCCCAGGGGCCCGGTTGGTTTTTAAGGCAGAACCAACCCGACCGTACTCCACCAGTGTCCAAACCTCGGGCGGATTAAGCCAAAAGATCTTTCTCACTTAGAGGAATCCAACAAAATCGACGGCACGTCGATCGGACGTCCGGAGTTCAAGTTATGAGCGTTTCCACTCCGAGGGCCCGGTTGGTTTCGTGTATGAACCACCCCGACCGAACACATAGTATTCCGAAACCTTGAGTGTAATATTTAAAGACGACCGTCTCAATCTAAGGATCACATCACCACTGACGGTGCGTTGATCGGAGGTCTGTAGCCCATGATATGGGCAAAAGACTGTAAGGGGTCCGAAAACGGGGGGCCTGGGCCCGGACCGACCCGGCCCAACCCCCCTGGGTCGACCCGAACCGGGTCGACCCGACCCGGGTCCGGGGTCTGACCCGGATGGCGCGACCCGGCTGGTGCTGGCCGGGTGGCCAGCGGGTCGGCTCGGTCGTTATGGCCGAGCCGCAGGCGGGGGGCGCGCTGCCCCCTCGTGATGGAGCCGCAACCCCCCGTGCCAGCGGACGTGGCAGCCGGCCGCGTCTCGTGCCCCTCTGGTCCCGCGCGGTCGCGAGACTGTGCCCTGCTGCCGCGGCTTCAGCCACGAAGGCTCCTCTTGGAGGCGCGTCGCGCGCCGCCGCCACCTACCGCCGTACCGGCGAGGCGCGCCGGTGGGCTGCTCTGCTGACCACCGTGCGAGTTCCGGTGGTCGGAATTGCACGCCGTCTTCGCCAAAAGCCCTCCCGGGGTCCATCCTTCACTGCGAGGATCTCACATCACCCGTGTGGCTTACATTGTCATCATCCGCCATTCCGTACACCAAGAACAAAAAGGGCGGTGGGTTTGGACTTGTTCGTTGGTCCGCACCCACCGTGTTAGCGGTTTTAAAAGTCTCACAACAAACATTTAATCATACACCATGGGTATAAATCACAAAGATTTAAATGAATCAAACCTCTACCTCAATGTTGTCATCGAACGTGAGTTTGTCGCGGAATTCACCGTCGCGGAAGAACAAAATCGTCGCGTCGCGGAAGGGGCGTCGATGTCGTCGCGGTACACGGCATTGCACAGTCAAACTCAATCGGTTGTTGATCTAAGATTGTCGCAGGGAAGGAATGTCGCAGAAGAAGCATCGCGGAAGGAGGATCGTCGACGTCGTCGATCTCCGAGGGTTCGGCGCTCTTCGTCGCCCTTCGTCGGCGGCCGTCGTTCTTCGTCGGCGACGATGCGTTTTTCATGTTCTTCGCGATGGAGGATGAAGATCTTCAAGCTTTAGAGCATTCCCCAAATCCTCTCAACAAGAAACCCCTCAACAAAAACAAGTGTTGGACTTATTTTATTCCTGATGCCAACAATTAGAAATTCAAAGTTAAGAAATGAACAATTAATTTGATGAATTAATTTTAACGACTTAACTGCCCAATAAATGAGGTGTTTCTTAACTCAAAATAAACAGACAGTTGACTTTATTTAAAAGAGGTTTTCGTGGGTGCGTTACTTAGAGGAACAGAATCGGTAGGGATCGTGTGGGCCCCACCTCACAAATATCCTACCAAGTGGGTAGGATATTTTGGGTTCCACCATATCCTCTTATCTAAGCTTAAGTGTCTTTAAGTGGATTTAAGTGTCTTTAAGTGAAATAAAATAAAGTGTTGCATCACCTGTATTTTGTTTCATAACATAACCCCAAAAATTAAAAACCACACCCGAGAAAACAAAACTCTGAAAAAGGCGTTTCTAAGAAAATATCAGCGCTGTGATTCCCTCAGTGCCCTCGGAATTCGATTCCGAGCACCGGTTCAAAGTTAGAAAAACCCGCTCGTTCGTTCACTGAACATACCCGAGCCAAACTTCGGAAAATGATTCCGGGCACACCGGGTCTCGGAATCAGGTGCCGTTAGAAACTGCGTTCTTGAAAAATTCCAAAGAAAATTAAGAAAAAAATTTCCTTGGATTTTACATGTCTTTACATCACTCCCACCTCAGGGATTTACGTCCCCGTAAAGATACATCATAAACTAGGGAAACAAAAGTGGGTACTGATCATGCATCTGAGCCTCCCGCTCCCAAGTGCTCTCCTGGAGGTTCTCGTGCTTCCATCTGATGCGCACAAGAGGAATCGACCGTCCACGTAGGACCTGCTCCTGTCTATCCTCGATCTCCACTGAGACCTCCGCAAAAGTCTCCCCATCATCAACGTCCAGCTCCCCATGGTCAAAGATATGCGTCGGTTCGTGCTCGTATCTCCCCAGTTGAGATACATGGAAGTCGTCGTGCACCTGGTGCAACTAAGGTGGGTGTGTCAAGCGGTAAACCACCTCGTCTACCCTGCCAATGACCAAAAAAGGTTCGTTGAAGCTCGGAGATAACTTGTCACCTCAGCCACATCTCCGTAACTCACGTCGAGGTGAGACCCGTAGGGAAACGTGGTCACCAACCTCGAACTCCAGTGGTCTCTGCCTCCTGTCAGCACAAGACTTTTGCCGGATCTGAGCTGTCTTCATCTGATCTTGGATGAATTGGACCTTTCTGGTCCTACAAGAGTTTCTGAGATTTCTTAATTGCTGAGAAGAGAAATCTGGTCTCATTCCCCGGATGAACCACGTTCTTCTCCTAATACAGTCAATCTCGTCATGGATGATACTAACCAATAACAAGGATGACGTCGTAAGGCCTCGACGCTACTACCAAGAGATCCAATCGTTACTCTCGCCTCCAAGGGTTGAGTCACACTGTCGGCATCAATGTGTGGTCACTGGGACTCCTCCAGTAGGTATCTCAAAGTGAGGGTCAAGTCAACGGTTTATAAATCGGAACCTCTTAGTAACAACATAAAGAGAGGACAGGAAGGTAAACGCCAAAATAAAGGTGTCTTTTTATTAATGCAGCTCAAAGTAAAAAGACACAAACAACAACAAACAAACATCAACAGAGCTAGAAGCAACATGAACAAAAGTCTCCAGGTCTAGAGCTAGTCCCACTCATGTCCATCTTCTCCTGGAGCTCCATGATCGTAGGCCTCAGCTGCCTGCAGCTAAGCTCTCCCACGTCCACCTGTTCCCTGTGTTCAGTGTGGACCTCCTGGTGGTGGTGGTGGCAACACCTCGAAGCATCGTCCACCTCCAGCTGCAGGGCTAGCTCCCTTGCCACGGTCCCCTTCTCCATGCGGTCCGCCTCGATCGAACCTCTGCCTCTTCCTGGGAGGTCCTTCGTTCATCTGTCGGTCATCTGTATGGCGGGTCGGACAGTCACGAGCCATGTGACCAACCCCGCCGCAGGAGTAACATTTCCCGTGCATGGTAAGTCATTCTCCACCCCGGGTTCATTGCACAAACGATCATGTGTCATGCGGTCGACCACCTGTAGGTCTAGTCCTCTTGGACCTCTGCGTCATCTGTCTACTACCTACTGCAGAAGACTATGCCGCATGCCGTCTAGTGGTGGGTCCTGCTGCTGGAGACTTCTCAGCAAGAAAACTCTCCACTAAGAGGGATCTCTCCAACACCCCTGTCTGTGTCGGAATGTTGTGAGAAACAACTGAAGATCTGATCTCTCGCCTGAGCCCCTGCTCGAAGGTTCGGGCCCTGAAGAATGGGTCTCGTACCATGTCTGTCGAATAGCGCGAGAGATCGGTAAACCTCGCCGCGTACTGGGCTACTATCATGCTACCCCACCGCAGTTGTAGCAGCTCCTGGATGCGCACCGCTCGGAGGGTGGCTGTGATGATCTCTGAGCGAAAAAGGCTCTCAAAGACCGTCCAAAGGAGAGATGCCTCGTTGTGCACCTGGAGCATCATGATCCACCGTCTGCCTGCTTCCGCATGCAGGAGGATCACTACAAGGAAAACCATAAGGTCAGATGGTGTCCCTACCAAATGAAAAACTCGTACAACTGCCTCCAGCCAATCCCCGGCTGCCTGAGGGTCTGTCTCCCCATGGAACCTGGGCAGTCACTGAAGCTAAAACTCGTGCAGTGCACTAAGGAGACATGCACCATCAGCGGCTGGGGCTGGTAGCATCGGTGGCTCGGCGGGTAGAGGTATCGCCGGTGCCTCTGCTGTCAAAGGGCCCTGTACCGAGGCCTCATCGCTCAGCCGGCTGTCATCACGTACAACTCTCGGAACCCTAGCTGGATGCCGTCGTGAGGCCATCCTGAAAAGAAACAGGTGCGCTATGGTCAAACAGTGTACCTCGTGAGCTGACATATAGTAATCACAAAGAAAACATGAAACACACATGCAATCAATGTTTTCGTGAATTAATTCTAAAATCAGAAGTTAGGATCCTGGTGTACAGATACGTCAGCCGCCGCACCAACACTGGACTCCCTGGACTGATAACCACACCCAATACGCTTAACATTATTGCTTCACATAGAAAAATATCAGATTCCAAAGTTCTGTGGTAGAACTGAACTCCTCTGATACCAAATTGTCACGAACCGTCCTCGGGGCCCGTGCCGTGACTACCCCAAGCCTGCCTTCCATAGGCCATGGGCTGGCGACTAGCAACAAGGAGTAATTCCCGGTAAAAAGGGAAGGGATTGCCTTTGTAAAGTAAACAAACACCACAGATCAAGCAAGCAGTAGAAGTAAACACTAAGTAAAAACTGAGAACAACAGTAAGTGCGGAAAAGTATGTGGGCCAGTATACAAACTCAAACTGAAAGTAAAGTACAACTGGAAGGGAAAACAGCAACTGTAAAGTAGAGCTGCAGCGTCGAGTCGTCCACTGGAAGTCCCACCTGAAGGGTGGGTATAGATAGCCTCCACTGCTCCTTGGGTCCAGGCGACCACTCCGAGTACGTCCCGCCCAGTGGTCCACCTCCAGGTACCGTCTAGCTCTACAAGCCTCAACCACGATCAGCATTGTCCTTCGTCTGCAACCAACACAACGTAGTGCGGGCATAGACCGTGCAGGGGTTAGTATAAGCTACTCAGTAGGGACCCCGAGACCCCCGAAGGTCTCCCAGAATCCACAAAGGATAAACCAAAAAGGAAAGATACAATCACGAAATAACATCCGACACTGCTTAGGTATATGCCCATACATAAAACTAAGTCATCAATTCCAGTACGCTCCAACTTCTGAGCTCAAGTACAACCCAGTCCACATAGGAAAGCAAAACGTAAATCCTCACAGGATAGCACAACACAATCCACATAAGAAAGAAAAACATAAATCCACACAGGATAGCATAACACAATCCACATAGGAAAGAAAAACTGGATTCGGCTCACACAGGTATACTACATCGTAAGACGATAGAGATGATCAGATGTATCCATTGATTCATCTAAGTCATCGAACCCACAAAGGATCGGTAGGTACTAACCCCCGCAATGACCCACAGAGGATCGATCATGAAGTTGAAACCATAGCTATTGGTAAACTCCTTCTCTATCAAGTACAGTGGGTATGCCACTACAACCAAGCTCTTCCCTCTAACCTTGGACTCCTGTAGTACTCCACCTATCGAGTTCTGTGGGCCTGCTGCTACAACCAAGCGCTTCCCACCATGGGTCTGCCGCTACAACCAAGCTCTCCCCTTCCGTGGGTCTGCTGCTACAACCATGCGTTCCCCCGTGCTGCTACAACCATGCTCTCCTCCGTCGTAGGTTCGCCGCTACAACCAAGAGCTCCTCCATTGTGGGTCTGCCGCTATAACCAAGCGCTCCCCCTCATAGCCTCCAGAGGTACTCCTTCTGTTGAGTACCGCGAGTCTGCCGCTACAACCAAGCGCTCCTCCACCGTGGGTCTGCTGCTACAACCAAGCGCTTCCCACTGTGCTATCTGTAACACACCAAGTCATTCGATCAAAGTCGTCAAGTCTCAACCGGCTCTAGGGTTTCCTCACATAGCAAGCTTATTCCGGGAGGGTCCACTCCACGAGCCAAGAGGTCGATGCATCAACTGACATGTAGTCCGGAGTTGATGTATCCCCAAAAGTATCATAGTGGTCACTAACGAACCCACGAAGGATTCCCGTACTGTCTTCATTGTCGTCGCAGACGCAGCCAGCTCTAGGGTTCCCACACACAGCAAGCTCGTTCGAGAGGGTCCGCTCCTCGAGCTGAGGGGTGGATACATCAACTGACACATAGTCTGGAGTTGATCTATCCAAAAGTTCCGAATCGTCAACAAGAACTCAACGTCACAGACGGCGTGTTAATCGGATGCCCGGTCTGAGAGTTATTGGCCTTTTCATCCCAGGGGCCCGGTTGGTTTTTAAGGCAAAACCAACCCGACCATACTACACCAGCGTCCAAACCTCGGGCAGAGTAAGCCAAAAGATCTATCTCACTAAGAGGAATCCAACAAAATCGACTGCACGTCGATCAGAGGTCCGTAGATCATGTTATGAGTGTTTCCACTCCGAGGGCCCGGTTGGTTTCGTTTACAAACCAACCCGGCCGAACCCAAGTATTCTGAAACCTAGAGTGTAATATATCAAAACGATCGTCTCGATCAAGGACCAGATCGCCGCTGATGGTGCTTCGATTGGAGGTCCGTAGCCCATGATATGGGCAAAAGATAGTAAGGGGTCTGAAAACGGGGGGCCTGGGCTCGGACCGACCCGGCCCAACGCCCCTGGGTCGGCCCGAACCGGGTCGACCCGACATGGGTCCGGGTCCGACCCGAATGGCGCGACCCAGCCTGGCCCTGCCGGGGCGCGACCCAGCTGGCGCTGGCCGGGTGGCCAGCGGGTCGGCTCAGCCGTTACGGTCGAGCCGCGGGCAGGGCGCGCGCTACCCCTCTGTGATGGAGCCGCGACCCCCCTTGCTAGCGGACGCGGCAGCCGGCCACGTGCCATGCCCCTCCGGTCCCGCGCGGTCGCGGGACCGCGCCCTGCTGCCACGGCTTCAGCCATGGAGGCTCCTCCCGGCGGCGGGCCGGGCACCGCCGCCACCTGTCGTCGGCGATCCCGTGCCGGCGAGGCGCGTCGGCGGGCTGCTCCGCGGACCACCGGACGAGTTCCAGTTGTCGGAATTACATTCTGTCTTCACCAAAATCCCTCCTAGGGTCCATCCTTCACTGCGAGGATCTCACATCGCCCGTGTGGCTTACTTTTTCATCGTCCACCGTTCCGCACACCAAGAACAAAAAGGGCGGTGGGTTCGGACTTGTTCGTTGGTCCGCACCCATCGTGTTAGTGGTTTTAAAAGTGTCACAACAAACATTTAATCATACGCCTCGGGTATAAATCACAAAGATTTAAATGAATCAAACCCCTACCTCAACGTTTTCATCGAAAGTGATTTCGTCGCGGAATTAACCATCACGGAAGAAGAGGATCGTCGCGTCGCGGAAGGGGCGTCGCTGTCGTCTCGGTACACGGCGTTGCGCAGTCAAACTCAATCGGTTGTTGATCGAAGATTGTCGCATGGAAGGAATTTCATGGAAGAAGCATTGCGGAAGGAGGATCGTCAGCGTCGTCGATCTCCGAGGGTTCGGCGCTCTTCGTCGCCCTTCGTCGGAGGCCGGCGTTCTTCGTCGGCGACGATGCGTTCTTCGCGTTCTTCGCGTTCTTCGCGAAGGAGGATGAAGAATTTCAAGCTTTAGATCTTTCCCCAAATCCTCTCAACAAGAAGCCCCTCAACAAAAACAAGTGTTGGTCTTATTTTATTCCCGATGCCAACAATTAGAAATTCAAATTTAAGAAACGAAATATTAATTCGATGAATTAATTGTAACGACTTAACTGCACAATAAATGAGGCGTTTCTTAACTCAAAATAAACGCACGGTTGACTTTATTTAAAATAGGTTTTCGCGGGTTCGTTACTTAGAGGAAAAGAAACGGTGGGGCTCGTGAGGGCCCCACCTCACAAATATCCTACCAAGTGGGTAGGATATTTTGGGTTCCACCCTATCCGCTTATCTTAGTTTAAGTGGCTTGAAGTGGATTTAAGTGGCTTTATGTGAAATAAAATAAATTGTCGCATCACCTTTATTTTATTTTTTACCTTAACCCCAAAAATTAAAAACCACACCCGAGCAAACACAACTCCGGAAAAGGAATTTCTAATAAAATACCAGTGCTACGATTCAATCGGTGCCCCCGAAATTTGATTCCGAGCACCGGTTCAAAAGTTAGAAAAACCCGCTCATTCATTCACTGAACGTACCCGAGCCAAACTTTGGAAAATGATTCCGGGCACACCGGGCCTCGGAATCAGTTTCTGTCAGAAACTACGTTCTTGTAAAATTCCAAATAATATTAAGGAAAAAGTTTCCTTGAATTTTACGGGTCTTTACATTCCTTAGGTTTGTAATGCATAAAAAATGTTTAAAACACTTTTATAGTGGTAATAAAGAGGTATTGATATCATAAAGTGTCATATTCATGTTTAAAACCCTTATATTTTCATTTTGTAACATTATTTCACCTATTAAATATTAAAATTTTGTTCTTTTCATTTTTTTGGTTGCGTTCATTACATAATTTCCATGGTCAGTTTGTAATGGATTTCCTTCTTTAGTGGAACAAAAAGACTAGAAGTGATATGAAATGGTATTAATATGTATCCAGAATATTTAATTATTACCTAAATAAATTATCTTATCAGGTAGAAGGATGAATCATTAGAAAAATCATTAGTTAAATTTTTTTAGATCATTTTTGCAGTTCTTTGATAAACACAAACTAGTTCCATTATATAACATAATATTATGTATATATATTAACTATAGAATGTAAAAGATGATATATAATAAAAATTACAGTATTATTCAACTATTAATTTTTTTTTATGATCACCTCTAAAGGATGTAATGGAAAATTAAAATACATCAGCCATGATTTTGATAAATTAGCACATCATGGAAATTATTTTTTAGAATAAGTGGAAGGGGAGGGGAAGAATAATGATTATATTTTTTCCATAAATATTATAATATTTAGAATATATATGATTATAGATATTTTATTCCTCTTGGATAGGCATATGGGAAGCCATTATATGAAAATAAATGCAATTGAAATGAAAACACAAGAAAATGAAAGAGGATTCTTACCTATTTATCTCTTCTCATTGAGATCCTCCTTATGGCCTTTGGTTTGGGCCTTTTGTTGATACTATAAGGAAATTTATGTGGGGAAGAGCCTTGGGAATTGTATTTTTCATAATTTAGACAAATAAAATATTGAGAGGTGTGACCTGAAGAGGGGGTTGAGGGTAGTATTTAAAGTTATGTAGAGGAGGGGTTTTCAATTATTTCCATCATTAGTTTAGTATTTTTTCTAAAGATTATGAATATTCTTGATTCATATGACCAAAAGTTATTTAGAGAGCATGTGAGTTAGAACTAAGGGTTTTTACATTATCCATGATTATATGAATGGGGTTTTTAATTGATAATGTATATATGTAGAAAATTACCGTATTTTAGTATGCATCAAAAAAAAATTGGGAATATAATAAAATTATCCATAACCACATTCTGATGTTTATAATTCAAAAATGAACTACATTTTTTTAAATAATTTTCTAAATATGACTAATTTAATTCCAAAATGAAATTATAATTCATTTAGAAAAAAACAATTTTAAAACCATAACATATTTTATGTCACCTAAAAAATTAATCACGATATAATTATTTAATAACCTTTAGAAAAATAAATATTAATATGGTTTTTTATTAATAATGGTCATATTACTATTCATGTAACTCTACATAAGAGTATGTTATTGTTCATCGAAATCATGATTGTTCAATCAAACTCTAAATAACTTACTGATCAGAACTGTATACATCCTTTTTTTCAAAATTCAAATCATAGAAAATAATAAATTATGTATAATAGAAAGTATCTAAATATATCCTTAGAACACGGTATTGTTTCATTGCAAAATAGTGATTCATTCTTTTCAATTTATTTTTAAATCCTTTTGTTGTTATAGGTTTAAAAATATTTTCAGTAATAATGAACCTTTAAGACTTGAAAAAGAAGCATCAATAGAAATATGTGGGTTAATTTGGTACTTTTTATACAATATTAAAAAGAACATTCCTATTTCAAGGTAAAACAGATATAAAAGATACATGTTTATAAACTGAAAGTAATATTCCATTAAGAGAATTTTTAAAATAAAAATATAAAAATGTTTCATAAATAAATCATTATTAAGGGGAAAAATATATTTTAAAATCTATTAAAAATATATTGGGTTTTGTATAACAAAAGTTTCCCTAACTATAGATAGAAATAATGTTTGATTTTCTAAAAAAATATACAAAACATTTATAACCAAAATGAGAAAAATTGTAATGTTTCTTCACAAATGTAATGAATAACCATGGGAAAATAAAATGATATTATTTAATTAATTTTGGTTATATAAAACCCTTCAATGGAATTTGGTGAATAAGGAATTTTGATTAGAATATGATTGTGAAACAAACCCTTAAAATGATAATAATGTTGAAATGAGAATTGATAATTGAATTGATTATGTGAATCAACATGAGATCCACGTATAAAATGTTTTAATACATCAATATATATTCAAAGTAATTATGAACATAATTACACATTATTAATGACAATGGAAATGTAATATAACCCAATGAAAAAGAAATTGGGAAATTAAATTTCCTTACCACTTGGTATCATCAAGGTCAAATCCACATAGATGAAATAATTAAAATTAAAGGTGAAAATATAATTAATAATTAATTAATCATTATGTTACATGTAATGGTGGTAATATTTACACAATATATAAAAAATCTAGTGCAAAAAATTAATATATTCATTGAATAATGGAAATTAAAACGAAGTACATAATTAAATGGTAACTTTTGAACTATAATCATCATGAAGTAAATAACATAAAATAAAACTATAAAAAACATGAAGATAAAAATTTTCAGGATATAAAAAATAGGGGTAGTATATACACCAAACAAAACAAATAAGTTGTGAAAATGGTGTATGCATCACAAAATGAAAAGAGAGATAAGAATCCATTACGTTACATATCATTTTGGGTGAAATTACATTAATCCCATATATCATTGTATTTGAAATCTAAATAACATTTTAAATAAAAATAATCATATTAGTAATATCATATATTTTCTTCTCCTAATATCTTATTACTCATTTTTTGACAATTATTATATTTTTTATTTTTGGTGTTAATTTTCTAGTTTTTTTATTTTGTTTTGACTTATTATTTTTGTTCAAATTAAATTGATAATTATTTCATCATATCCATAATGTAAAATATTATTTAAATATAATATATATTTATTATATATTTATTTTTAATAATCCCAAAATTATGGTTATAGGAAATGAAATGCACAGCTCGTAGAGATGGTAGGTCGTACGTATGCCTGAGCAATACTTCTTATTTCTTTGCCTGATTAAAAAGAATGAAAATTAAATGATATATATGTATATTATAATTAATTTATAAAATATTTTTACTAAATGTCACTTATTTTTATTAATATTTATCCTTAATATATTCCATGCAATTTTTGGATGGACCACATTGCTTTAACGATGTGGAAGTCCATATGTCCACACATGGTGTTATCATATTTCCACAAAATGGAAGGCATTAAGGTATGGTTATATAAAAAGTTACCAAAGAATTAAGAAATTACAAATAAAACATATATTATATAAAAATAATAAATACATCAGTATTAAAAAATTGAATAGTTGTAAATGGAATAATGAATGCAATTGTTTCCTGAGAAGGTAGACCGCCAAATACACGAATGATTATTTTGTATCCCATTTTGATGGATGTGTGTGAAAGTTTGGCCAAAACTATGATCATGAAAACAATATCAGTATATTGGAGATAAATAGGGTATTATATAAGAATTTAATAATAATTATTGAATTGTTATAGAAATAATTTAAATGAAAGTGATCATTGAAGAATGTTACCTCATTTATTAGAACCTCCTTTTGGTTTATACAGAAATATTTATATGGGATACATTATTTATAATGTGAGGATACATTTATGAGGGTAATAATTTTTGGATTTATTTGGGTATAATTATTCTAAGATAAAGAGCTTTATAGGTGTGAGTAAGTTGTAGTGGTGAGTGCCTTTTGTTGTTGAGGAGTAGTGGCATTCTTGAAAATCTTTAAAAGGCAATTGCACCCATGTTTTTCCCATTTCATGTGGCTCCAATAATAAAAATGATTATATAAAATAGATTTTAGTGTCAAACTATGACTAGGTGATGGATTTAGGATGATTTTATAGGTCATTATATGCATTAAGTTTTTTGTTTAGTCCATTGTGAAGCTAACATTTCTATTATCCATTATAATTAATTATAATTAGGATCACTAATATTTTTGGTAAAAATCTTTGTTAAAATTATTATAAATTAAAAATTATAATTATTCAAAATATAAAACCTATTTTTATAAATTCTAATCTCACAATTGGAAGAAATTAATTTCATATAAATCTTTTAAAAGGGAAGAAAGTATAGGTTTATGATGAGAAAATGTTCAATAGTTAGGTTGTTTTTTATAGCCAATTTTTAAGTGAAATTAATTAAATTGAACTAAATTGGATTAATTTATATATAATTGAAATAAATTTCTTTTAGGATTTATTTAAAATATTATTTATAGTTATTAATAAATTAAATTAAAAGTACGATATTAATTAATATTCAGAATTATTCACTAATCATTAAAAATGAAGCATCTCAGAAAAATACCAAAACCATACCCTAACATTATTTTGATGTTTTTATTTCAAAAATGAATTTTATTTTTTTCATGTTAAATATATAAATTTTTCAAAATTAATATTTAAAATTAGTTCACCATTAAAAGGTGATAAAATTTTCATTTGAAAATGTAGGCTTTTATGCATAATATTTTGTTTTCTCATATCTTATGAATATAAATTAATTTAGAGGAATGTGAAAACATTTGATTATATATATAATATATATATTCTCAAGTTAGTTAATATGATTCCCAATTTCCAATTTAATGACTAGGTTATACAACATTATATTATATTATAGTATTCTAAAAATACATTTTTTATAGTAAAACTCAGCATACCTGTAACGCAAGCCATTGAAGATACTCATTTGTGGATTCAACGCACACTAACTAAGAATCACATGCATTGAAAGATATATCATAGAATATTTTTTTATCCTAATAAATATATAATGACATCTCAAGATATTATATTACCTTATGCATTTGGTGTTTCATGTATTACACACTATCAAATTAAATTTTCATAATTTATAATTTTCGGGTGTTAAGTTAAATCATTTTACCCTTAATTGACCAATTTTAATTTTTCCTTATTAACTAATTTTTACTATTTTTATTATTCATATTGTTCAAAAATTAAAATTACTATATTACCTAATATTAATTATGATGATTAAAAATATGGAATTCATTTTAAAAACATTAATTCATAGAGTTGGAAAATTTTAATTTAATATAAAACCCACAAGAATAATAGAATGTGGTTTTCCAAAAATTATGTTTTTTAGAAAAGTATAATTTTACATTTATTCTATAACTAGTAATCATAATTAAATGAATTTTAATTCATAAATTTGTATATATACATATATAAGTATTTAATTTGTATCATTTTTCATTAGTGGTATTTTATTTAATTTTAATGGATAAATAATATTCATTTTAGAACCATCTTCCAGAAAATGTCTTTCTAATATTTAAAATAAACTATTTATAAAATTTGATTTAAAGATGATTTAAATGTAATTAATTATAGAGAACTAAATATTATAGTTTGTTAATTTTATATTATATTTAAATAATAAATTTAATTTTAATTTATTTGATTTATAATTATTAAATATAAGTTCACAGAAAAACTATAATTTTTATTATTTACTGATTAATCTACATTTTCAAAAAATTCCTAAATTTCAACACTAAGATAATTTTGGTATTTCTATATCCAATATTGACCTCATTTTAATAAATACATTTTTATGTGTTATAGAAAATATTTATAAGGATTTTTAGTAAAAAATAATTAAAAATATTTATGAGGAAAACATAATTTAATTGGAAAAATACATTACTAAAATATTGAGTGATTATTTACAGAGAATTTATCAATAAATTTACATTGAGTTAGACATATATACTTTTTTCATAAATTAATTAATTATATTCATACCGAAAAATAAAATTATATATAATAATAGTTTTTTAAATAATATTTTATTATTTGGTTTCAATTTTGCATATCACATATTCAAACGAATATATTTTCCTCTTTTAAAATCACAGGGCATAATATTCTCTCTCCTTTAATAATTTGGGTCCTCAAAATTTAAAAATGAACTCAGTAAGAAATGTTTTGATACATGAAATGAAGTTGATTGAAAATCCACAACATAAAGAGGCTTTGTAAATAATCCAATTAAAAGTAGAGTAAAGGAAGTATGATGGTCATCACAAAACTATGTTTCTATGTAGAAGAAAAATAGTGGTGAGTGAAAACATAGAAATGGAAAAGAAAAACTTCACTCATGAACTAATTTAGTGTGATAGAGAACATTTCTAGTAAGAAGAAAATGACCACAAAACCATAAATCTTTGATTCGTAAAATGACAATAAACTCATTATAAAGGATTACAAAGGGATAACTTATAAATTATATTTATTTCTTTATCTTATAAATTTCTGTGCTTTAATATAAAATTTCCATTAATTGTTTCCAAACAAAGACTCTTATTGATATTATTTTTCCATTAATAATGGTTTGTAACGAGCATATTAATTTACTTATCCATATCCATTATGAGTGTCAAAGTAGTTTTGAAACAATGCCTACTGTTGTTCCCAAGTTCTATGCTGAGTCTAGCTCAATTCAGTGTTTTCATGTTATACCCCTATATATATCTATCCTAGATCCATTTCAACTTGATTCATATAGATTGTAATGTATATTCCTCATAAAACACTTACCCTCTAACTTAACAAAATTTAGGTACGTTTTATTATACATAGTCTTGTCCCTAAGTCTTTTTCGTGAGTTTTCTAATCTTAATCAAAAAAATAAGTAATCCTTTTTCCATTGTTACCAACCATGAAAACTATACTAATTATTACACATTAATATATGGTTTATTACATAATATAACACATAATATAACCCAAAATATAGATAATTCAAGTGTATTTTGGAATTAGTTACATTAAATTACCACTTTAAATGGGTAATGCATCATCTTTATAGAAAAAATCCATAACATGATCATAATATTTCATCAAACTAAATACTACATGGGATAAAAAGGGGTTATACATAAGAATGGGTTGACCTATAAATCCCAATAATAGAATAAATATGGAATAAAATTATGATATAACACATGTTATAAAATATTCATGTAATATGGGAATAAAATGGGAAATAATCGTAAACATGATTAACGAGACACAATATAGCTTGATAATTATAAAGGAAAACTCTGAAATGTGGCAACACCATATGACCTTGAATTATAACCACATGTAAAGGATAAATACCGATACATCGTGATGGAAAATTAAATTAACTAATTATTTTTACACTCTATCCCAATAAGGCATCTCATTATAATAATCATAACCTAATGAAATAGATCACTATATAATTATTGTTTCACCCTTCATATTTATTTAATTCTCATTGTTAAGTGTGACACATAGTTCACACATCATGGATTTATTCATTAATATTATTTTATTCCATGATCAAGGAGTGTGGAATAAATAAATTTAAGTCCCATTTCAAATCATTCTAAATGTATAAATTTGAAAAATATTGATAAGAAATCAGAATGGTATCCCTACACAATTGTTTTAGTGTGGAAAATATTTTTGAAATTTTGACATCATAATGAACTCATAAAAAACGTTATAAAATTGGTTGATAAAATGAGAAGGGGTATATAATCATTAAAAATGAAAATGGGTTGTACTAGGGACATGTAAAGAAATATTATGACTTTAGTAATTGGAAATAGAAGGCATCTCATAATAAATAAACTTGAATAATGTAGAGAAGGTGAGGATCCATTACCTTGATAGTGTGAATCAAAATTATAGGGATGATCTTCAATAGAGCTTGGGGAAAAACATTATGGACCTTATTTTAGGGGTGGTAGATTGAGGATGTGCTCCGAGGATTTTTAGTAAAGAGAAGTTGGAGCTTGGGTGGAATTATATTGGAAATAGGTGTGGAATTCATTATTATTTCCCAATCTTAGGTTTTAAACCCTATATAAAATAAGAAGAAATAACTTAAAACCATATAAAGGTTTTTTTCCTCGGTGTTATCCAAAGAGGTGTTTTTTTCATTATTTTATAAGTCCAAGGGACAAAATTAACAAAATAATACCCCTTCTGATGTGTTAGTTAGTCATACTCTTAAAGAAATGATTTTAAATCCTTAAAATATATTAATGGTTTTAATAAGATTCATAAATGATTTATAAAATTAATAAAATAAACATAAAATAGAATTTTTTAAAATGGAAACATATATTTTGTCATGCATACTCTTTATAGTATTTATTAGATGACTTTTTCAGCATTACCATGTCACAATACACACTATATATTTATACTCTATTTATTTTTATCAAAAAATTATACTATCTCTGAAAATTATGTAAAAATCTCTTTTGGATAATTTCATATTTCTGACTAAAAAGATATTTATAATATGAGAATTTTCACTTTTTAGATAATACATGAAATTTATTGAAAATAATCGGGTTTTATGACAACTATTGTTTTTGAACCCTTAAAAAATTACCTTTAACTTCTTCAAAATTATAAGATCATTTATATTAATTTTTTATAATAATACTATTTTATTAAAATAGTTTTTTATTTTAAGGAATACATTAATTCATCAATGTAATGTATTAATTGAAACTGTATGTTACATGAAAAATAATATTGATTTTTTATTGTTTCAAAACATAATTATTATAAAATTTATTACATAATAATTTATAATATAAAAGAAATCAGAAATAAATATGATCATAATTTTAATGAACATTAAATATAAATATTCATACTATTAGGGAAAATTTTGTATATTCAATGTCATTTCCTTGTAACCCTTAAATGAATTGTTTTACTTTTTCATTCTTAATTATTATTTTCTATAGTTACCTTTCATATTTTCCAAAAATTAAGTTGACCATATAATATAATATTAATTATGATGATTCCAAACATAGAATCAATTTTTTTTCAAAAAAAAATCAGATAGGTGGAATAATTTAATTTAATATAAATCTAGAAAGCATGATATAAAGTAGTTTTCTGAACAAAAAATACACTTTTCATGGAAACAAATATCTTAAATTCACATAATAACATGTAATATTGATTAAATGAGTTTTAATTCAAATATATATATATATATATATAATAAAAACATTTCATTTATATAAATTACAATTATGATTTATTTTAATTATTTATAATGGATAAACCTTATTCATTTTAAAATAGTTTTTATAAAAATGCATTTATAATATTAAAAATATAAATAATATAAAATCTAGTATAAAGGTGATTTAAAATTAATTAATTAAATATAAAAGAAGATTATTATTTTACCTTTATTTAAAATTAAAATAATATTTTTACATTTAATATATTAAATTTATCAATATAATAACAATTTTACAAAAAATGGTATCTTCACTATTCACTGAAAAATCAATAATTTTCAGAAAAATAAATTTTTTTACCATAAATTAATTTTGATATGATTATATAAAAAATTTATCTTATTTTAAAAAGAATTTTTTTTAACCATTCTAGATAATAATTATGATATGATCTCAAAAAAGAAAAAAATAATAAGGAAAACATATTTTGTAGGATAATAAGGACATTACCAACATATTGGCTGAACATTTATTTATAATTTACCATTAAATTTATATTGAGTAGGACATATATATTTTTGATAATATATTTTATCATTTTCATAAAAAATATAATAACTCCCCTATAACGGTCTTGATTAAATAATAATGAATTGTTTGGGTTCTGTGTTCTATATCACATACTCTATCAAACATAGTTTTCTATTTTAAAAACATGGGTAAATTCAGTTGATGATTGTCTAACCCATTATTATATTGAATTATAGTATTATTTCTAGTTATCAATTCTTTATAACAGACTGATGTCCAATTTGATTGTTTATCAGTTTTTATTTCCCTACTACTTGATGAAGCTAAATGTTCTTAGTTTTTAAAACCATGATGGTAACTTAATAATTTTCTCATTAGATGTAGAATTACATGATAGAAAATAACTAATAAAAATTTTAACCATCAATGTTAGTTCTTTTTAGATTCGAAATGATAAATTAAATCTTAATAAACTGGGGACATTGTTGGATTATGCATAGTGGTATTTGACCTTACATTATTGTTTAATGAAATGTATTTTGGAATAATGTAAATTAATAGAAAATTAATTAATTATCATAATGTGAAATGTTAAAAAGTGAAATAATTAATTTAATGTAGCTATTTAATGCTTATTTTCTATTATGATATATAGTCCTTAGTAGTGGTAGCTGAGTGTCGGGGTGATGAAAGTTGTAGATGTTAATTGGGCTAGGTTATGAACATATTTTGGTTGAGATATATGTTACATCCATTATATATTTTTTTATTTTGGATGCCACCCACCCGTGTCAAATTGTAAAATGACACCCAGCGTACTCTAGAAGGGTGTTTCCCCAAATATTTCATAGGGGGAGGGATGGCTGACTACCCTATCTTTCCCCACACTCTTATCATTTTTGTATTATGTACTCATATTCATAGTGATTATAATATACCATATATAAGTGTAGTGGGATATAATGAATATTGGATATTATATACATATATATCTCAATATATATAATCAAAAGGGTTATTTTTTGTATGATGATAATAGTTTTGATGTTATAAGGCACCTTACTGAGTGTATGGGTTTTAATGAATTCATTTATAATATAAGATGTATAATACATATCATACATTCCCTAGTGGATCCTAAACATTACATTATTAGAATATGGATATGTGGTATTATGTTATGAGATAAATAGACATATGAGTGGTTTGAAATGATACTTTTTCCTAGCTATATTTGGGATGGATTCTTTGTAAGTGTGATGAATCATGACTTGTGATGATTAGGAAGAGTAAAAAACAAGAAGGTAACTTGTATTGAGGGTAATTCATTTGATATTATATTATATGATATATTCAATGCATTACATGGTAGGATACTAATATGGTATGAAAAGGAACATTGTATACATGTTTAGGTGACTAATTAGTATCATTTACTGTTCATTTAAATTTAATATTCTTTCTTTGTTGTCTTCATGAGAGGATCTTGGGAGGATCCTACTGTGAATACATACAATTACCAACCTATGTATATAAAAAAATATTTTTTAGGTCAACAAGAGATTATTGTTGGTTAGTTTGGATATTACTGGATCATTGAAATTTAGGGCCCCTTTGGGATTTGGGGTCACTACAAATCTATATTTTTTTGTAATTATAATTTTCTTAATTTTTTCTATATCTTATGAAATTAAATATAATCATTAATGATTTATTATATCACTATGAGCAAGAATTTATTGGTATATTTTTCTAAAATTTATCTTCTGTATGTTTCTCTTAGAGGAAAATTCATCCCATTTGTGTGCATGTTATACACATGGTCCTTTTCAAAAACCCATATTCTATTGAAAGTGGGATTTGAGGGTTCATATCTATTTTATATAATTATGATCTCTGGAGGGGTAAATTTGGTGGGATAAGGTCCTGATAGGGTGGTATGAGAGGGAAATTGGATGGGTGTGATGGGTTTTAGAGTTAGGCATAGGTGTGAATTCTTGCATTGGTAGGTAAACAATGTCATATAATTTTATTAAGGCATATAAACAAGGGATGAAATATTTGTAATGGGTATTTAAGAACATCTATTTCAAGAGCAATGAAATTTTATGATTATATTCAATGAAGTGATGTTGTCTGCAATGTAGATAACAAGGAAAGGACAGTGCTTCCTTGTTATTTGAATTTGTGGTTGAAAGGGTAGATCATTATTTTAAGATAAACATGAATAAAATAAATAATAAATTAAACATAAATGTTCCATGTTTAGAATATCTAATAATTTTTTATTTTTTTGGTATGGATCCTGGTTGATGTCCTCATCATGTTCACAAAGAATATATTAAATAGGACATGTTAGTAAATCACCATAGAGTAAATGGTTACGATGATTCAACTTAGAGGTTAACACTCCAAAAAATTTATAGCTTGAAACTGTATAAGTATTAGGGTTTTTTTCACACAACATTATAGAAGTTTAGGAAGTGGATGTGGAGATCACTTTTAGTTTGATCAATGCTCGAAAGGTTCACTCAGTTTCTTTGGTTGTGATGAAGCAATGTGTAGTAGAATGAAAGTGTGGGATCTTGTTCCTTAGGGTTCACGATGAGTTGTATGTCTCATAGGAGAAGATCATAGCCTAGATAGAATTAAATTTTCATTCTTCAATAGTAAATTCGTCCATTCACCATGACATAACTACCCTTTTATAGGGGACTTCCAGTGTGTAATTTTTCATGATCCATTTATAGACCCTTCCCTATTATTAGTTATAACTATTTCTAGATAAAGAGTCTAGGGTGGGTCATTATTAGGGTTATTTATATCTCAACACCCCATGATATTTTTCCCTTTTATTGTTTCCAAATTATCATTTGGTGATAGTGATAGTAGATTTTGTTTAGAGTATATCATCCAAATCTATATCCACATGATAGTGGAGATGACAAGATTATCCATAAAGTATAGTTTTGGTCTGAGGATTAAAATTTCCTAGATAGATGATTTTTTGGTCATCCACGGGTTGTTTGTTTCCCTTAACATATCATTTCATTGGGGGATGGTTATTCCCAATTATATGATTAGGTTTCAAATAAATTTTTATCATGAGGAGTACAAGGATATCATATTATAGAGTGAAAATACATTCTGTTGACGTAACACGTGTAATATGTTCCACATTTTGTTCCTCCATTGAGGTTGATTCAACTGATCTAGAAATATTAGTATACTCTAATAGCAGAAAAGAATATGGGAGACTAGGAATGTATAAGATTGAAATAATATTCTCCTCACCCTCAGAGAGATGAAATTAGAAATTTAGATGATTATAATTAAGGTCATACAGTCCACATATAACGCCATTTTCCACGGAATGATCTATAATTTTAGTGCATGGAAATCCATATATCATTTGTGGTACCCTTTTTTCTTATATAGGTCCATGATTTTTTTAATTAAATTGATAATAACTACATTGTGACACCTTCCCTCTTCAGCGATTGAGACTTTTAGTAGAGGGGATTTTAGTTTCCAACGCATGAAATATACATTTTGGTTATTGAGCTGACATCTATAAAGTATGTAGAGACTGTGAGCTAGTATCAAGGAGAAACCACTCATGGGATACTTTCTTTGTTTACAAATACAGTTATATGATATCATCATGTATATGTATTGGATAAAATAAGTGAGAATTTATTGCCTCTTTAAAAAATATATGTTCTCTTCTATGATGATGATGATGGAGATCATGAAGTTTGTTTTGCTGAGTAAGACCCATGGATGTGACATATGTTTATTTTGTCTATATTATTCTGTATGAATGATCTGAAGATAAATCTTTCATTTCTTCAATTATTGGTGTTTCCTTTGGATTTTTAAGAGTACCCAAATTTATTTCATGGAGAGGTTATAGTGTAACCCCCTCGATGTGAGAGTTATATTTTGATAGTAGTACATCTATACATTTTTATGTTATTCATTTCTCAATATATGAAAGAATATTATTTGTTGTCATAGATACAAGTATAGATTTACAAACTATCATAAATAAATTTTTTTCAACTATTTGTGTCACCTAGGGGTGAAATAATATTATTTGGGAGAAAGTATTAATGTTTTTTGAGTCTCTGTATCGATTATCATCACATGAAACAAGTTACTATGAAGAACCACTATCCTTTTCCATCGATTGATAACTTATTTGATCTATTAATGGGGCTAGTAATTTATTTAATATTGATATATTGTTAGGATATCATTATATGTGGGTGGAATATTATTATATTTTAGAGACTATCTTCCATTGTTGTAATGACCATTATGAGTTCATTTTGATGTCATTAATTTTGAAAAATGTCCTAGCTATGTTTATCAGGTTAATGAAAACAATGATCTTAGGGTATCTAAATATGTCCATAGTGGTTTTCATCATCAAAATCTTTAGTAATCTATGTTATAGATTTTTTTGAGAATTTGAGTATCATTTTGGGATTTAATTTTCCCATGAAGTTATTGTAAATGTTTTTAAATTTTTTGTTCTAAGGTCATGAAATCTGTTTGAAGGGACATATCATGTTCATGAAATAAGTGGTTTTTGATCCTTTGAAGATAAAGGGAGTGGTTTTTTTGGTACACACCAAGATAGTTTTTGAGGTGTGTACTATCATTGGTATGTCATGATATTATAGGAGATGCATGGATGATTTATCATAGATAATTACTCATCTGATATCATTTTCCATGACGGATCAAGATTTATATTGGTCCGACTTGTGTTAGGCATCTTATGGGTACCTGAATAAGACATTGGTTTGTTCTCTAACACATGATCTCCTAGTAGAACGTGTACAACATAAGGTTTTATATGAAACTTTTCATCTGGTTTTGAAAAAATATCTGATGAAATAGTATTAATTTCTCCCATATGGGTCCTGGTAGATACATCGTCATGTGGTGAATTATATTTCCCATGGCCTCTAGTTGGCTTGTGTTTTTTTCATAATGATTTGGGGACATTACATCATAATTGAGTGTTTTGTGATTTTTTAGTCATAAGATCATTGGTATGTCATCCCCGATCATGACCATATTTTTCAATGATGACGGTGGTTTTAAATTCTATAATTAATAAAACATTTAGATTTTATATTCACCATGAAAGAGAAATTTTGGAGATGATGTGGTTAGCTGGGTGTCTTATGATGATATCATTCATGACTGGAAAGATTCTAGGAGAGTGACTGACGATCTCTTAGCAATGCATCTATAAATGTGGCAGGTTAGAGGAATGTGTTTCATTAATTGTATGGGAATGTATTCATATCTAGTTAAATAAATAGAGGATTCACATCTGGGGGATTCTGAGGTGGAGGTCTGTAGATACTAACATGTTACGGTGATGCCCCTAATGGTTGGTATGAGGATGGGAAAGACCTGGTGTTTTCCAAGTGAGACCTTTCATCCCATTAATAATTCATGAGATTGTTCTTCATGGATTATATAGATCATCCTTGGCGGTACATCCTGGTGTGAAATACATTTATTGGGATTAAATAGTGTTATTTTATTTTCCTTATTTGAAGTGTACTACATCAGAGTTAATGCCTTGATGTTTGTTCTAACAAATGGTCTGGGTCGAGCACCATGTTCCTTATGGTTATCTCTATAAATGAAATATTACTAATTATAATTGGGAGGATATTTTTCTTGGAAATGTTCCTAGTTTTCTACTATATCATGGTTTATATGATGATATTTTGTTTATAGTGCTTAATTTGATGAAATAATCTCACTTTTTGGTGATCAAAGGGTCAATATCAATGGAAGTTTGGAAGAGGTAATACCTAGAGGACTTATTTATGATCTACATAGTCACGAGGATAATCATATCGAGTAATGGTCAAAATTTTAAATATAGGATATGGAGATTTTTCGGAATGACTTTGGATCTCATTTATGCATCAGAACTTATATTTACCCATGAATAGATGATAATAATGAGCAGAACATCAAAATTCATAATGAAAATTTACACCAATTTTTCTAATATTTTTTGTGTTCCTAGATGAGGCATGTGTATTTGGTTGAGTTTTCTTATAATAATATTTTTATTCCATATTTGGTATGGTGAGATTTTAAGCATTGTATGGTTGACAACTGTGTTCCCTATTATGTTGGACCAGGGTTGAAGAGTCAACTATTTCAATTCGAGAATAATTATAGAATATGAAATAGATTGTTCAAGTGATTTATGCGAAGATGAAGGAAAGGTTGTCTTATATGAAATAATATTTTTATCACAAGTGTCTACCTTTTTAGTATGATGTTAGATATTACGTGTTTCTAAATGTGGACCGTACCATGAGAATAAAAGTTTTTCTAATGGGATAGATATTTCTCCCTTATTTGTTGCACCTTTCTGGGTGTTAGCTTATATTGGATGGGTGGAATTTGTAACAAAAGTTCTCCATAGATGAGTTGGAAACATGATATAATCCATGTGTAACTACTAATCCATTACCATCATGCTGAAATTAACATCATTGATTGAGGAGAGATAAAAATTAATGATGATGCAAGCTTTGAGTGTTCTTTGGGGATTCAAGACTACAAGATGGAGGTGTTGTGTGGGAATGTTACTATTTTAATTTGTGTCTTATAGATGACCCTTGGCATGGATGAGTTTTCATCATAATGTGAGTTTGGGATTTGTACTAAGTACACCGAGATGTTTTATGTTTATATATTCTCTAATAGTGTAATTATTTATTGGTTTTCGATCCTCTTCTCGGTTTTATGAAATGGTTCTCCTCTTAAGTCCTCAGTTGTTGTTGAATTTTCCTCTAATTTAAGAGGTATCTATCCTAAGAGAGTTTTTTGGTTCTATTTTTTTTGGGACATGGTTCTGTTATCTATTCCTCAATGTGAGGAGGTTCATATCCTATGATGGTGAGACTCACAATAGGTATCTAATGGGTTAATCATCTAGATATCCATTCCCTATAATAACCCAAGCATAACATAAATGTATATGACCAAATTTTTTATGAATATTAATTATATTTCCATAATATATTTCCAAAGACCATTATAGTTTAGTGTCTTTGGAAACATGAAAAAAATTATCCTGTTGAAAGATCTTCAAAATATCCCATAAAGATCACCCCATTTAATAATTCCACATAATAAATTTCTTTATAACCTTGGGGAAGAATAATATAAAGGGGTGAGCTTACATGATCAGTAAGGGTTTGTAAAGGAAATTTGTAATCATAACCTGAACAATGGGTATGTAACATGAGCATAATTCATAGATGCACAACATAAGAATAAAACATGGTGTTGTGGCTGACACATAATTACATAATATGATTTACATAGTACCCAAGGAGTCACTTCCATGGCATTATTGGTAGTATGGGTACACTACCCATACTATTTTTGTATTCATTATTCACTACCATTGACATCATAGTATCATGATTTCGATCCTCAAACCATCTTGGATTTCATGGTTCAATACCATATCCATTTTCATAGCTGAGGATCATTACCATGAGAATCTTAGTCTATATCAGGATATATAAATCATTAAACAAACAATTTGAGGGAGATATAGGTCCCATATATCTCATTATAAAATCATCCAAACATGTGTGACAATATCAAGAATATTAATTTAATATCCCATAAAATAAAATATGTATTATAAACATGAAATCTTATCATAACCTATGAAAAAATATAGGTTTCGTAATCATTTCATTAAAAGAATAACTAGTGGAAGAGATATAGATTTCCTAAATGTATATCCCGTGAAAGAGAAATATGTTTTATAAATACCAGGATAGTAATCATAACTTATTCTTATTCATAATATGAATGGAACCTTTAAATCATTTCATAGAATGACATTTGTAACATCAACAAATGTCATCTTAGAAGGAAAATAATTTTGAAATATCTTTTAAAAAATTCTTGTGGAAAATATCTTGTACTATTTTAAAAATGACATCTAATTCATTGAACCACATGAAAATTATCTTATTAAAAGATACTAAAAATTTATTTAAATAAGAATTGAAATCAAATTGAAAACATTTTTTTTGTTTAGAAATTATAAAATAATATTCAAAACATTTTAAAAAAAATTCATGGAAAACACTATGAAAATATATCATGAATGATTGAATTTTTTAAAAAAAAAATTACATGAAAACAAATGAAATAACAATGAAATGGTTTTGGAAATATTTTTTTTGAAAATACATTTCTAAAATTATACATAAGAATTTAATAAATTTCAAAACAATTATCATTTATATCTTATAAAAGAAGCATAAAAAATATTGATATCAATTTTACTTGAAAATTAGTATTTAAAATAATTTTTTAAAAAATTTCCAACTGAAAAGGAAAAGTAACCCTCAATGAAATGACTGTGGTAAATCTATTCATGTCTTACGAGGAAAAATAAACATTCCATTTTCATAAAAAAATATTTGAAAAATTACACATTCATAAAATGACATGATAATTATATTAAAAACATTTTAAAAAGAAATAAAATTGAAAAATGTTTTTAATTATCATATGATATTAGTATAAAATTATTGGAATACATTTTTATAAAAGAAATGGTTTTAAGGAAAAAAATATTTCCGATTGTGGTGAGGGTAATGTCGGGTTTTCAAAAAAACACTTTGTTAACAATATTACGAACCAAAGTGTGGATGAAATGGTACCAATATTAGAATAAATCTATAATTACAATATTGTAAGAAAATTAATGAATTTTTCTGAGAGATGAATCATAATATTTCATCAATAGAATCATAAACATTAATAATCTTGGAAACAGAATAGATTACCTCAATGAACTCTACTAACATAGTTCCAAGGTGTGATACAATCCATGATAGAATAATAAATTACACAAAACATCAAATTTCATTGAAATAATTAAATTCTCAATATATTAGGTAATATATTACTATATTCATCTAGAAAGTGAATTTAGGTGCAAAACAAAGCATGCATCATAAAGAAGGAAAATTGTGACAAAACTATTTCATTGATATGTCATCTTTTTAAAATTATCCCCCATGAATGAATGATAAATAAAATGGTTATTTGAATACCCAAAAATTTATTTCTAGGTATATAGAATAAAACCATGGGAATATCAAATGCCACACAAGACCGAATGAGTGATGATCATAGCATGTTTCTCAAGGAAATAAAAATTGAGATGAAATCCTCATAGATTGTGTCTTGACTCTCATCATACTGATTCAAAATAAATATATAACTATAATGATATGATAAATATTTTGAAGAAATATATTCATATATATATTAGCATATATGGTTTTATTTTTACATTATATTACTCCCTTGTTAATCAACCAATGCTAAGGTTTCACTTGGGATAATATTCACTTTGATCTACACATCTGTCCTAATTTGTTTTATCATTGGTTCTTATACATATAATATGACTCGAAAATAAAAACCATGATATAAATATAATTTATATCTAGAATATGCGTATTATAATAATATATATAATATATAATTACAAAAGGGAATACATCATTCCTAGAGATGGTAAGCCGTACGTACGCATGAACATTGTTTCGGTATTTATTGTTGTATTGAAAAAAATTAAGAAAATGTAATATGTGTATATATTTATATAATATCATAATATAGAATTAAAATTATATATATATAGTTTCAGTTACCTAAAACCGTCTTTAATGCATTCCATGTAGTGTCTGAATGACTTATGTTGCTTTGAGGGTGTGACAGTAAACACTTCCACAAATAAAATTATTGTATTAACACCAAATGGAAAGTAAAAGAGATTTTTGTTGTAAAAGGAATAAAGAATCCTAAATGAGATAACAAATGTAATATATATAATATCTAAATAGGTTTTTTACCATAATTTCAACCATTATTGGTGGTATTGAAAATTGAACAATCATCATTTTGTGAGGCAGAAGTTCATTTTACACAAAAACAGTATGTTTGTTAACCATGAGATGAAGGTTTTTGTAAGTGTAGGTCGAACCATTAGCAAAAAACATCCTATTATATTTAGTATACTGGTTTTTTATACACTAATAAAATAAATATACTGGAGGGGGTGTTGAAAGAAAAGAAATGAAAGGACCATGAGAGAAGGTGTTACCTATTAATCGGGTAACACCTATTGGTTTGTGACAAAAGGATTCCTTTGAAGAATTTTTCCCAATGGGAGGATTAAAAGTGAAATGGAGGTATATTGAGAATTATATTGGGTATATAGTGTCCAATCCTATTTTTTTTATATGTGTGATATATAGGGATAGATGGTTTCTTTATATAGGGAAGGGAAAGGGCACACTTGGCATTTTGAACACAAATTATATGTATACACGTTTTTACATCACAAAAGTCGTACCAAACAAAAAAAATAAATATCGTAAGATTAATGGATGAATAATGTGAAGCCAATTCTTTTTGAAAATGTTTCTATATTTTTTTGTGACTTAAATTTATATTTTAGTCCATTTTTAAGCATACTTTAAGCTTAACAGCTGTGATTAATTTTAATTACATTCACAAATAATTTTTTTCAGAAAACTATATTAAACTTATTAAACATTATAAATTATTCTAATTTAAAATATGAAATATATTTTTCCAAATTCCAATCACAGGAGTGGTTAAAATTAATTTAAAAAAATCCCACTAATGGGATGACGCAACTAGTTTTTAAATTAAAAAAATATGAAAAATGGCTAAGCATTTATGTGCCATTTTATTATGATATTGGTTCCGATGACCTAAATTGGATTAGTTGATGAAAAAATTATACGATTATAATTTTATCCCAATTAACAATATAATACATATTTGTAACTAAATAAGATGTAAATGCATTTTTGAATTAAAATCCATTATTTTTAATTATTAATTTATAAAATGAAACATTACATAAAAATACCAAAAAAATATCCTTAAATAATTTTTATGTTTGGTTTCTAATTATAAGGATTATTCTACGTATTAAATCAATAAAAGTTCAAAAAATTTGATTTAAACTGGATTCTCCATCAAAATGTATTAAAAGTAACTTTATAAAAATATTGTTTTTGTGCATAAAGTTTGGTTGCTTATTATATTATGTCTATCAAATATATTGGATGAATACAAAAATTATATTATTGAATATTTAACATATATATTACATTAATAAAAATCAATAATCGTAATTAATTTAATTTATTATAGGAATATATTATTGTGACTATAATAATATTAATAATTTCCTTTATATTCAATTAGTTTTCATATTCATTTATAATTAATTATTAAATTATGAATTCATCTTATATTTTTGTAAATTGTAAATTTTCATAAATATGTTAAAACTATGAATAACTAATAATATAACTACTAGGTTATATAGTATTATATTAAGTGATAATATTTTAATAATATATTATTGTTTGGTAAAACACAATCATGTCTATTATGCCAGCCATTGAGGAAAGTCATTATGGAATTTAATGAAAACTAACGTTGGTGTTATGTGTAGATAAAGTTATAAGTTATTTTTTATGTAGTGAATGATTAAATTGGGGTTTTGTATAACATAATCCAAACATATTTATTTAATATAAAGTAAACTATTTTTAGTGTAATGCTAAATGAAAAATATCGCAAAGGTTAAATTATTTGAAAAATAATTGTTCAAAAATTCTCTAGGAGTTACATTCTACCATATAAAAATGAATTTATCCATAGAAATTCATTTGGTTTATTAAAGGTTCAATACTTTAATTTTTCATTCATATAAACCCAGACTATTAAAATGGAAACTGAAACAACCCATAAAAATGTGAATGTTGGAAAAATAATGGTTACACAAAGTAATATATATCTGGGTTTCCATAATGGATAACATTGTTTGAGAGTTAATATTGAACGTGGTGAAAAATTTTAAATATTTATAGGGTGTGATTGTGGTAAAAAATACAAAAAAACATTAATAATCAATGAAAAATGAGGGCCTCAAATTTATAAATCTGTGATGATTTAAAAGGAAATTCATTCAACAAAATTTTCGTATTCAGACAACAAAATTTTATTTTGATCATTATTCTAATCTTGATTAACAATTATTCTGAATAATAATATATGGAAATATACTTACTTTATATATTCCTATAAATATAATTTCAATCATTAGTTTTTAATTTCTCAATTTCAAATTCATCCATTACATCATGTAATGGGTGTCTAGAAACTAACATTGATTCCTGCAGTTCTAAAATACACTTTTAGTTGATCATAATGTACATAAATTAATGAAAAGTACATCTATTTATCAATAAATATTATTGAAACAATATATATTGTTAATACATTACCCTCTTAATAGAAACGTAATACAATTATTTCATCAAAAATTACATTTCATCAAATATAATTATACATTAACTATGACATCATGTAGGCCAGTGGTAGGAGAGAAACTATTATCATCATTATTTCATGGGTTCAAGACCCCCAGAAATTCCCATATATGATTGGATTCGACCTGACATACATGATAGTATATTCAGAAACAACACTAAGATAATTTCTAAAATATGGTGGACACCGTTGAAATAAGGTGAATCACTAAATAGAATTTTAACTTTAGTTTTCAATAAAAACACAGTTTATACATAATCAATTCAATGTTTAACATAAACTATTCATTTTTTTACCTTATATCTATTATGAAAGATGAAAATATAGAACTTGTAAAAATAAGGTCACAAAATAATCTTAACATTTAATATTATACCCAGCATATTGGAATTCACATCCCGCATCGGAATTAAATGCCCAATGGAATTTCCATTCCAAACGTAGCATAGTTAGCACAATTTTCTATCTTCCATCCATCAAATTGAAAATTAAATTCCAAAAGGCATTCTCTTCCACAATTAAAACATTTATTATACCAATTAAGGCAATTTCTTCCTTGTTTATTCCCATACTTAGAGCATAAATAAAATTTCTTATGCAACTCTTCACGGTCTTTAGATTTTCTATTAAACATCATATTTCATATCTTGTTAAGACCATGAGATTGATATGTGACTCCAAAATTTATATCATCCATGATTTCACAACATATAATCTCCCCATAGCTACTAATGTCACTTATATCCAACTCCCTTCTAAGACTTGTCTTGAAGCCCCTAAAGAAGCTATCAACTTTACTTTTAGGTTGGATGATAATTCTTAAACCATAACTTGAATTTCTCATGAAATTAACCTCATGAGTACAAATAGATTCATTATCCATTTACTTCAAATAAATGAATTCTTTCTTCATATTGGTACAAAGAATATGAGGAATGATAATATTGGAAAAAAAATTAACGATCTCATCCCATTCAATGGATTCAATATCATATTTCTACCTTGGGTTCTTGATTAGAGTCTAACACTTGTCTGATTGACATTATAAATGATAAACAACTATAATTAGTTTATCATTATCCAAAAATTGGAGAATAGAGAATCTAATTTTAGTGTTACTAATCTATTATTTAGCAACAGGTGGACCATAACACCTTGTAAAATATGGTGGTCGTTACCTCTTGAAACCTTCAACTGAATGTGGTTCCCTCATTATCTTATTTGCATGTCCACCATGATTCATAACTTGAGAATATTGTGTGAGCATAACAATGACTTTTTTCATTCCCTCACCCATAACATTCAGTTTCTTAGTAGGGAATTTGTTTCATTATCAATTACAATCAACATTAACGTGGTTATTTCAGGTTCCATCCATTGCATAAAACCAAAATCATATTGTAAGAAACGATTATCATATTGAGGAACTGCATAATCATGAAAATTCACTTATATGTTTTCTAAATTACTCATCCATCCATAATCAAGGACACCATAGGTTTATCCATAGTTTTTCGTAGTCAACATATATTTGAATCCATCATAATTGTTTTCTAGTAGTTTGTGAATTTGCAAAATCTATCCCCCACGTATTTCAAACTAGGTTTTTAGTAAGGCCCATTTTGTGTACCAAATTTCTCAAAATCTAGCCTGGATGATATTTTCAATGTTTTATAACCTTTTTAAATCTATTCTAGATCCAAATCCACTTTTAGTATCTAGAAAAAGTTTTATTTCTAGGAAACTACTTGCAATATCATTTTCCAAATTTCACAGACATTTTCTAAAAAATTTATTTATCTTATACTTATCCTAAGATATGTCATTTGGATTATAACTAAGGTTTTATCATCTTAGATTCCATATGCTATCTAAAACTTATCTCTGAGACCATCTATAAAAACCTAGTCTTAACATACTTTAACATTACATCACTTTTTAGAATACTTAATGAAGTATACAAATAGATTCCCAAAGACTGTACTACTCTTGTGCCTTTGGAAACATGTAATCAAAAACATGGGTACATAAATGATCTATATCATCTCCCACTAGGTTCTTCGAGAAAGTAACCTTTATTAGACACATCAATCATAATATATATCATTATATCAGGGGGAAGGAAACATAAAGAGGGGTGAGCATAGATTACTTGTAACTGTAAACAAGGAAAATATATAAGGGTAAACATGAGCAATATATTTAAGAACGTGATAATGAAAATTGAATATCATACACTACATGTTAAAGATCGTGAACATGAATCATTGAATAATTATTGGCAGTTTATAATAAATGAATCACAATGAAAATAAACAACACAAACAATGAAAAAATAACATAGTAATAAAAGGTGAAATTATTGAAAAAACATAGGAATATAATATTATTTCCATAGTATCCAAGGAATAACTAGTGAAACCATATTAGTACAATGGATTAACTACTAATACTATATTGTTAGTAATGGTTCACTCCCATGTCACTCTTAGTTCCATAAGTTTACTCCTCATACCATCTTGGTAGTCATGGTTCACTCCAATGGCCATTATAGTAGTCATGGATCACTACCAATACCATATTAGTCTATCTGATGAGATGTAAATCTTTACTCAATGCATTTATATAAGATATATTCCCCACCAATATCATAATGAATTAATACATACATGTTCCCAATAGTAATAAACAATCATATCACATCCCATTAAATGAAATGGGTGCCAAAAACATTAATCACATCATAACTTATGGATAAATATATTGGTTTCGTAAAAACTACATCATAAACATAATGCATGAAAATAAAAATGTTTCAAAATTATATATCCTATTAAAGAGAAAAGAATTTCATAAATATCATGGTATCAAAAAATAATACATTCAGAGAAAGAATATGATTATAAGAATTGAAAATTTCCACATAAATGCATTATTAACAGCAATGGATGTTATCTTACATGGAAAATAATTTTCAAAGGTACATTAAAAACATTTATTGGGTATAATATTCTTTTCTATTTGTAAAATTCTTTTAGTAATAATAAACCATTTAAAAAACATTTTATTTGAAATAATATTTGAATGATTATAAAACAAGTTTTGAAAACAATGAAAAATTTTCAAAACACATTTTTCATTAAAATTATCACAGTAATATTTTCAATACAATTTTTATTTTTTTCGAAAATATAGTTTTTAATAAAATATTTTTGTGACCAAAGAGAGAGAGGTTTGCTTTTTGTTAGAAACATTATATTAATTAAATAGATTAGAAAAAATGTTACTAAAACAAGAGGATATATTGAATAAATAAAGTATAAAGAAAATAATTAGTTTTCATGGGATATTGACGATATGATTTTATCAAAGGAAGAATAAACATAAGAAATCATGAAAAGCGATCAGATTATCTCAATTATATATTAAAACGTTGAAGTGTGGGATCATAATGTCATTGTAATAATAAGAATGGATGAAACATAAAATATTATGAAAATAAACAAAATTCATGATATATCATGTAAAATGGATGAATATAGATCTTTAATGATAATTTAGGTGCAAACCAGAACCTGACTCTCACAGAATGAAATTTGAGATGAAACTATTTTAATAATTTTTATCTTTTGAAACTAACCCCCCTGAAGGAATGATGATAAAAATGGATATGGGAATAATGATAAATTTTTTTATAAGATACATAAAATAAAATCATGAAAATTACATACACCACATAAAAAGGAAATAGTGGAAAAAATAACTTTTAACTCGCAGAAATAAGAAATGAGATGAAATCCATTTACTTAGTTTCTTGAATCTGGTTGTACTCATTAAAACCACCAATATAATAAATACAAATTTTTGAGCCATCATTTAAAAATCAATATTATTGTATTTAATACCAAATATGGTTTTATTATGACCTTATATTACCCATATTTTACCCATCTTATATTAAGGTTTCACTTTAGATATTATTCTCTTTATTCATCGCATGTGTCTTAATTTTTTCTATCTTTGGTCCTTATACATATATTATGATTCCAGAATGTTAAAATGATATAAATATAATTTATATTTAGTATACATGTATTATAATAATATTTTGACTATATAAGTACAAAATGGAATACACCATTCATTGATATGGTAAGCCTTATTTTCCCATGAATATTATTTCCATTTTCTTCATCATATTGAATGAAAGAAAGAAAATAACATATTTGTATATATGTATATAATAACATTATATTATAATTATAATTTTATTTATATCATATAATTTCACCAAACTTATCTTTAATACATTCCACGTAGTGTGTGAATGAATAACATCGCTTTGAGGGGTGTTCGTCTACACTTCCTCTAAAGAAATTATTATATATACACCAAATCGAATGTAAAAATGGTAAGTGATGTAAAATGAATAAATAATATTAAAATAAATAATAAGTAACATATATAATATATATTAACATTCTTTACCTCATAATTTTCACCATGAGAGGCGGTAAAGAAATTTGTACAATCATTGTTTCGGGAGGTGGAAGTTCGATGTACACATTATCAATAAGTTTATTAACAATTAGATATATTTGTGTGTTTGTAGGTTAAAAAATTGGTATAAAAACATCCTATTTTATTTAATGTACTGATTTCTTATACAATCATCGAATAATCGGTTTGGAGTGTTTGGAGAAGGAAAATAACATAAATGAGCATGACAGAAGGTGTTACCTCTTAATCGGGTAACCTCTTTTGGTCTATGATAAAATGATTCCTTGGATGCCATTATAACTAAATTTAGGATTAAACTAGGATGTTAGGGATATTGTGATGTTAATTGGGATGATCACGGCCGATGCTTTTTTTTGAGAGGTTAGAAGAAGAGGGTGATGTGGTGGCCTTTTATAGGGAAGGGAAAGGATACACTTGGCATTTTTAAAAAAAATTTATGTGTACCCAGGATTTTACCTAAATATAGTCACCCCAAACAAAAATACTCAATAATGTATGGTTCATGGACAAATAATTTTAAAAAAATGGGTTTTTAAGAGGTTATAGGTCAGTCAGTGTCTTATTATTTAGTTTTAGTCCATACTTAAGCTTAGTTTTATTTTATTCGATGTAATTAATTTATATTAAATTCACTAATTTTTTTGTAAAAAAATATGATTACCTTATTAGAAATAATGTATAATTTTTATTCTAAATATGTAATTCATTTTTCCAAATTTTAATCACGGTACTGGAATAAAATTAATTAAAATTAATCTCGCTGACAAGACGATAGTGCGGGTTTTTAATATTAAAAATAATCAAATGGTTCCCATGTTTTTATATAAATTTAAGTGTGAAATTGGATCAAAATACCTAAATTTAATTAACATATAAATGTTTAGTCTAATTAAAATTTTAAAAAAATTTAAAATATAATTCAACAATATTAATAAATTTGATGATAAATAGTGTTGAATTATAATCTAGTATTTTTAACTATTCATTAAAAAATTCCAACCACACAGAAAAATGTAAATAAATTATCCTAATATAAGTATTATGTTTCTACTCTAAATATAATTTTTATTTTGACATATTAATTCTATAAAATTTAATAAAATTGGATTTAAAATGGGTTATCTAATAAAAGGCATTAAAATAGCTTTATAAAATGTATAGCTTTTATGCATAAAATTATGTTTGTTCTTATATTATGTGTATCCAATATATTTGATGAAAAAAATATTTTATCAAATATATATCAAATATATTACATTAATATCACTCAATAATTCTTATTTATTTAATTTATTAAGTGAAAATAGCATTGTGATCGTAAAATAATAATACTTTCTTTTATATTCAATACGTTTTCATATTCATTTTGAATTAATTCATAATATATGAATTTAACTGAAACTATTTAAAAATTTATATATTGATAATTTAATAAATACAATTCATAACCACTAATTTTACTACTAGGTTTTATTTTATTATATCAAGTAATAATATTTTAATAATATATTATTTGTTGGTAAACATGGTCATGTGTGGTATGAAAGCCACCAAGGAAAGTCAATTTTTCTTGCAAGGCAAGACAACCTCAATGTTCTATGTAGAGTAAGATATAATTTATGTTTTTTATAGCGCATAATTAAAGTGGTGTTGTGTATTAATTAATCCAAATATAATTATTTAATATAAAATAATATATTTTCAGAATTATGGGAAATGAAAACATCATAAATGTTAAATTAATTTGAAAAAATATAATTCACAAAATATGAATCTTTTACATTCCCTTTCATTTTTCTCTACATATTGTTTTGATATCTCAAAGTGTATAATGGTTTCATTGGTATATTATCTAAGGTGATTAATCTTAGAAGCCCTTCCTTTTTTATTTTTTGGGTGTTTAAGGTTTCCAAATAAGGTTATATGGTGTTTCAAAATTGAAGAAGGGAGTTACGCCTTAAAATATCAGCTATATAGGAAACTATGTCTTGGATCCTTAGGATTATATATAAAAATGGATATTGCATCCTAGTATAGTTCACTTCTATAGCATGGAGCTTCTATTATTGTTTAGAGTGATGGGGAGAATGAATTCAGAGGAACCTCCATTTTTATAATGGTTAGAGTGTTGAGGTTGGAGTTACATAATCCTCCCTTGTTGTTCAAGGGAATGTATGATGGATTAAGAAATATGTTTAACATGTGATAGATGGCCTAATTTGTTTGGTTCATTAGAAATTTTACCCATATGGTGTGGGTTCATATTTTGGTGTAGTCTTTATTCGGGATTATGGTGGTGTCAGATACACTTTATCCCCTACTAGGGAATATAAGTTCTATTTTTATGATGATTTTATGTTCATTTAAGATGTCATGGTTGAGAAATATATTATTTGGTGCCTCATGTTGCCTCACAGATTATCCTATGTCATCCCATCTTATAGTATTATTATAGAATTTGCATCATGGTGTGGTATTTTTCGGGTGTCCATAAATAATCAAACTCTTAAATGAATATAATTTTCTCCCATGACATCCCATTGAACCCTTGGTTTCATACAGATCATTTTTAAGGTCATAAAATCCTCTTTTCATTAGGATTAACATCCATATTCTAGTGATCAATCTACGATGATCCATGGTAGTTTCTTTCTATATTTCTACGGTTTCTCCTCAACTTGATATGGTGGTATTCGTTTTAATTCATCCCATGTTATGTTTGATGGTATAAATTATTATAATAATTTTTATTCTGATGTTATTTGTGTGGTTATAGTGTATATTTCTTGTTGGGATGTAGTTTCCTTAAATGTGAGCTGATTGGATAATTGTGTGGTTGTTTCATTATTTTATATGATTGTTAAACCATTGATGTAGTGGATTTGATTCAACCCCTTTAACTTTTTCATGAAATAAGAAAGTTAACATGGTTTTGATTCTTTAATTGGAGTTGAAATTAACCTTAATAAAGGATAAATTAGATTTAATAATAATTGGTTTATAGTTGTATCAATCAAATGTTTTCAACTATGATAACGATTTCTCTACTGACTTCCTAGATAATGTGATATTTATGGGTTGATATTTAACATTCATGATATTCCAGGGTTTACCATGTTATTCCTGATATATTTTTAAATAATATAAAATAGGAAAATAATTTTTTTAAATAATTAACATGTAATTTTTATATGATCCAAATATTCTTTATAATTTTATTTTATTCAAATTGATTATTAGTGCATGATTAGTTAAATATAATATTTCACGTGATAATGGAATTTGATAAAATATTACTATATAATTGTTATTTATATTAATAATTAGTGTCATGTTAATTTATATTTTATTCACAGGAAGATTTTGATAGATTAGGTGTTTAAATAATTTAATATATTTTCATAGATAATGACTTAGGAATTATATAGATGTTACCAGGGATAAATGAATTGGTAAAAATAATATATAATAAATATTTTTTTATTGATAATTTTAAATGTTTATTGATGAGGGTGATTGTTTTATAATAAAGGATAAATGACTTTTTTGGGGGACCGAGAGAGATCATCTGAATGAGAAGTCTAAATACCTTTTTTTATTACCATGTTCCCATATTGACTCTATTTTTTATTTTTCTTCCCACTATGTTCTCTATAAATGTTCCTTGATATGGTATTTGATGTGCTCATTAGAGGATTTTCGGATAAAGTAATGTTATACTGGGATGGTTTATTAGATATGGGTAGGAGACCATGATTGTGGCATCAGTTACTTTATATGACAATGAGAAGGAATGCAATGTGCATGATGGTTTTCGTGATGGAGTAAGGATGAATGAATGATTTTAAGTTCATTTATCATTTTTTATAAAATATGGTGTGACTTCTACATACTGAATTTATTTAAAGGTAAGATGGAAATTTTTTTATTCTTCATTTCATTTCCCTCTTCATAAGGCTGTGGGATTTTCTTAGTTATGAATCTAATAATGGTAGATTATGATTTATCCAAAAGAATTTATTTTATGAATTGGAATTTTATTAATAGTTTTTTATACCATGTGGTTCATTCTTGCATGATTTCAAATGATAATGTGAATATTGAGAAACTGAGGACTCATTTGGATTATGCCTAAAGATCCTGAACATCATAATGATGGTCAATGAAATTTAATTTTTAATAATTTTAATTAATTTATAATTAATTAATTAATGTAATTGGAAATGTTTAAAGTTTAAACAACTAATTTAATGTATCTTCTATAATTCATGGGTGCTACTAGGATAACCATCCCAACATAGTGGTCGTGAGTTATTAAAGTGATGATAGCTATAGTAAAGAATTGGTTTAGTGTTTTTCCATACTATTGTTGTGGGATATATTATAGATTATTCATCTTGTGATTTCAAATTCTACCCCTATTTGAGTAGGGTGGTAGACACCCTTTGTGAAAGAACCCAGGTTTTTAGAATGGGTCAAAATCCCGACCCTGTTTGAATTTTTGACTTGTTTCTGAGGAAACTATATTAAATGGGTAGTTTCTGGAAATTTCTAGACTACACGACGTGTACTTTAAGTACATTCTGTGTATATGTTAATGAGTGTCGTCTGTGTTCCCTCAAATTACATGTCGTGTGGTGACCGTATAGAAATTTCTTACTACACGTCAAGTAGTTTTGAACACGGCATGTAACACCGACCATGTGGTGGCCATACATGGCGTATAGGCCGGTTGGATGGGTAGAACCGAGGACACGCCGTGTTCCCCATGGACACACCGTGTAGTATAGCAGGGTATAAGTGATATACACGATGTGTGGGTAAGTCTGCGGGGGAGAGTAGAGGAACCATGTACATGTCGTGTACCCATAGGTACACGCTGTGTACTCATGTCGGCAGGTTCGGAATGTAAGTCGGCGGAATTTCAGCCGTCATATGAACAGTAAAACGATACACGCCATGTACTTAATGTACACACTGTGTATTTTCTTTTCTTTTTTTTTTCCAAAATGGGCAGTAGCCTCATTTTGAGGCATAACCTCAATACTTCCTTCAGGTTGAGTAGGGAGAGCCAGTCAGATCTTCAATCCTTCCCCGGATCGCCGTCTGAACTCTGTTTTGATCACGGTTGGATGCGTTGGAACCCCCTCGGTAAGGCCCTGATTCCACTTTGGCCATTTTTTTGATTTTTTTTCTAGAATGAGTTATAGGGGTTTGATCGGTTTGGATTCTTTTGTAGATCTACCACGTTTTAGACCGAATTGAAGGCTATTACCGAAGGAGTAGCATCGTACGAGTCTTAGGTACGTGGTGCATACCCCATTTTGTGTTTTCGTAGTTGTTTGGGTGATGCGGCCTTCGGCGCATTTTCAGGTATTTTGACCGGGACCCGTTTTATCTGCTATTTTATATTGAATTGCTTGTTGGACCTATGGGATGCCTTTGGGTATTCCCTGTTACTAGTTTGTGTGAAGGGGGCTGGGTGAGGGGCCGTGGCTCATTGGGGAATTTTGGTTGGGGAATTCCAAAATGGTTTTAATTGAATTATTAATGTGTTAACAGATTAGTTAAATTTATTTAAGCCTGATATAATTGTTAGCGGCATTTAAGACCTTAGTTCTAGTATGTGACAACACCTTTCATAGTGTCATTCAACTGTTTAGTTTGTTTTTACCGGGTTATGTTTTCTGCGTAAATATGTTATATATTCAATTGTTGAATTGCGTCTGTTGAACCCTTGTGGGTTGTGTTGGGCATGGCCTAGTTACACTTGAGTGATACTGATCACAATTTGGGGCTTTTCCCGGGTTACTTTTGGTGGTTTTGACCACGGGATTGGGCGTCATGGATGTTAGCTTGAGGCAGGACGACTGTCAGGTTGGGCATGGCTTGGGTTACTTGGATGGTGAGGCCATCGTACTTGAGCGACAAGGTCGCAGGGACATGAGGTGTCAGATGTTTTGGTTTCTTAGGTACTATTTTGGTGATTACCACTCACCTGGGACTTTGAGTAGTGTGCACACAGATATACTCCGTGATGAGGTGGTTTTGACCACTCGTGTGGTTAGAGGCCCCCATAGTTGCGGTTAGGTATTCTGGTTGGGGGTTCTTGCCGTAGAAAGCCACGTGGGAGGTGAGGAGCCTTAAATGGATAACGTGAGACACGAGGTGTCAAGAGGCACATGGTTCCAGGTTACTATTCTTAGGTGTGCCTTCGGGATGTCGGTACTTGAGACATGAGGTGTCAGGAGGCACAGGGTGCCAGGTTACTATTCTTGGGCGTGCCTTTAGGACGACGGTACTTGAGACATGAGGTTTCAGGAGGCATAGGGTGCCAGGTTACTATTCTTGGGTGTGCCTTCGGGACGTCAGTACTTGAGACATGAGCTGTCAGGTGGCACATGGTGTCGGGTTACAAGACAGAGATTCTGGCATGGGACGAAGCAGGTGATACTCCATGGTGGATGTTGAGCACCAATGGATTTTTTGTTTACTTTTGCATAGTACTATTTACTTCTTTACTTGTAATGCATGAATGCTTAAAAACATATATTTGGTACGTAACGTTGGGTGGTATCCTACTGAGATTTGCCTCACATCTTGCACGAGCCCTTCAGGACGCGTGCAGACTTTATAGATTTACATGCAGGAAAGAGGCCAGCATGAAGTGTTGGGATTCTTTAGTTGTTGTATGGAGATGGTATGGACCTTGAGTTCATGCCTAGCTGGGGTTTACTTTGTTTTGTTTACTTTTCTGTATCGGCATGTTTAATTGTTGTAGCTACTGTTGGTTAACCATTGGCGCCATTTTTTATATTCGGTTTTGTACGAACTGCTTTGGATGCATGTTTAATTGTTCAGTTTTAGTTACATGTTATCAGCATGTTGTGTGTTTATTTCTGCTATTTTTTTATGATATTTCTTTCGTTATTTATCTATATTGATTATGCTTCCGCTCTGCAGGTCTGGTTCGAGTCTGCTAAGTCTTTCTTTCCACTGCATCTCTACTGTTATACTTGGACCAATACTATTCTTATGATCCTCCGAGAGGGTATATCCTCCCCACTATACCTGATAGACCCTCGCTGCTAGTCGGCAGCCTTTGGCGTTCGAGGAGGTGCGCCTAAGGTAGTAACACTCGAGCCGTTTGGCACTGTTCGGGTGGCTTGCCGGGTCCGGGTTGTTACAAAGTGGTATCAGAGGGATTCTTGACAGGGATTTAGTAGCACCGTGTTACTGGTTACTAATGAGTTTGAGAATTATCTTTTTATTTCAGCTAGTTTTTCTATTTGGGATATGGTAGACTAGAGATAAGTTGTTACTGGAACTATGTTTATAACTTCTGCTTGGGTGCCTGCAGCCCCAGGTATGAGGGATGGGCCATGTTGCAAATGGGTGGGAATTTCTATTTTCTTTTTTCTCAGATTACAGTTTATATTATTTCCACCCCGGTGGCTCACATGATGTGTGATGTTCTTGATTTTGATATGTGACCCTTGACCCGGTGCGGTAAGGGAGAATTGGACCTTGGCCCAGTATGGAAAGGCTTGGTTTCTGGGCTTTTTATAGGCACATTTTAAGGTATATCAATTTCATAATTGCATGTATTCTTTGTGAAGTGATAATACCATGTGAATGAAATATCAATTTCCATGCTTTATATGCTTTGACATGTAATTTGGAGAAATTCCTGATAGAATTGCTCGTGGTTGCAATGTGTATGCCATGCTTTATTTTTGTAGAATTGCATGCTGTAGGATTTTGGGTCTGACTCTTATGAGAGCAGGCAGGTACTATGGTTGAGGCATTGTGACTATCAGGATTGGGCGACTTGGTCATCGGTTTGAGGCAATGTGAGTTGTCAGGATGGGCATGACCCGAGGTACATTTCATACTAGGCTCTATTGAGGGTGGGTAAAGAGTCCATGTGGCCGGGATGCCGTGGGCCATGGGTTGCGATGAGGGGGAGTAAGTGTAGTTTTTATGCACTTCCTTTTACTGCTTTCCTTGTCTGCATAGAATATATTGTTATATATATATATATATGGAATGCCTGGCCATTTATGGTATTCAGCAGGTTACTCCTTCACGGCATGATGGAGCGTCAGGAAGGAGAGGACACAATGCCGCAGGATTAGGGTGAGAATTCGGTATAGGCATAGCACGAGCCCCAGGTACAGGCTAAAGGGAAGGATCAGGTTTAGGATCCAGTACAGGCTGGACATCAGCAGGGTTTGGCATCGTTCGGGTCATGGCTCGACGAGCAGCTCCGAGCGAGCCGGGTATGTGTCTTGCAGGGGATTGACAGAGGCACACAGGGTACATAGCCTTATATGGTGTATCTGACGCGGGAGTTCCAGTCGCAGCACCCGCCGCTTTTTCAGGATGAGGGTGGTCCATAGCCGGTAGGGAACTGGATAGAGTATACAGATAATCTTAGAGCAGCTCGAGATGCCTCTAGGTCGGAGGGTCAATCTGCGACGTACTTGCTGAGAGGACCGGCGAAGTGTTGGTGGGATGTACGGGTACATACTCGTAGGCACGAGGGACTGGAATGGAAGGACTTCGAGGAAAGGTTCTTCGAGCACTTTTATCCAGAGACACTGAGGGCGGAGAGAGACCGGGAGTTCTTGAGTCTTTAGCATGGAGAGATTTCCATCATGGACTACGCAGCTACCTTCACAGAGTTATCTCGTTTTTCACTAGGTATGGTTAGCGATGACGCAACTAGGGTGAGGCGCTTCGAGAATGGATTACGACACACCATTCGGGTCTAGGTGAACATATTGAGGCTGGGTTTTTCTCTGAGAAGGTTAATCAGGTTCTCATAACAGAGGGCAATGAGAGAGAGAAATCTTGCTTGGGCAGGGCGATAGCTTCAGGTGATGGTGTGGACAGTAGGAAGCGAGGACTAGATGAGTTCCAGCAGGGCAGTCAGGCTAGGGATTCAGCTAGACCACCTCGTGGTAGTTCTTCGGTAATTTTCTTCTAGTGTGGACAGTCGGGACATGTTCGGGCGCAGTACGATAGGCCTCTGAAGGAGTGATGGGCATGTGGTCAGGACAGGCATCTGGAGAGGTTTTGTAGGTAGCCTTCTTATATAGCCGGCAAGCATGGACCAGGATAGACTGTATCATCTGGAGTTGGTTTAGGTTCGGTACCCGGAGAGGGTAGTCGAGGTTCAGTTGTGCGCCGAAGTCATGACAGAGATGGTGGGACCCAGCTAAGGGGTCAGTGTCCAGTGACTGGAGCAGCATCGTAGGGAGGTCAGGCATTAGGCAGCCCTGTTTTAGGCCAGGTGCACACCGTAGAGCTACCAGAGACTGAGTAGGATGGAGAGACGACGAAGGTTATAGGTACACCGTGGTGAGGTCGGGATCTCCATGATTCTTTTTTGGCAAGACCTGTAGAGGCATGTCTGTTTTGAGTGCACAAGGTGCACAAGATCTATGTGGACTGACTAGATGCTAGTCAGTGGGATTGGAACCATATTGGGTGCGTGATATATTATATATATATGTCTGAAGTGCATAGCATCGGGGAATCTAGGATGCAGGTTACTTGAGGTGTCCTGTGAATCAGGGCATCGAGGATGCGGGTTACTTGAGGTGCTAAGCACCAGGACCTCGTAGAGGTGGAAACTGATGCGGTGTGGAATATGTTGGATGTTGGAAGCGACACAGGAGAACCAATGAGGTGTGGGGGTGATGATGCATCACGGTAGGACTACACATCCAGGAAACATGTTAGTAAAACCTTGTTTGTATGTTTTACGTATTGTTGGTTGAGACCGAGTAGGCAATTCCTAAGGTGGGGATCCCCCTTGAGGAATTTTGCCAGAACCATGGGACCGGGGTAGTCCCGGTTGTTTAACCGGGATGGGTATGTTCGGTGCCATCTCCAGGTCTCGTTCGGTAGCTCAGGGATGAGCTACGTTAAGGTGGGGAGTTTGTAAGATCTCATGTTTTTAGAACGGGTGAAAATCCCAACCATGTTTGAATTTTTGACTTGTTTCTGAGGAAACTGGATTAAATCGGTAGTTTCCGAAAATTTCCAGACTACATGCCATGTACTTTAAGTACACACCGAGTATATGTTAATGAGTGTCGGTGTTGTGCTTGCCATGTACATGTCGTGTGGTGACCGTGTATAAATTTCTTACTACACGGCATGTAGTTTTGAACACACCATGTAACCACGACCGTGTGGTGGCCATACATGGTGTGTAGGCTGGTTGGCCGGGTATAACCAAGGACACGTCATGTTTCCCTTGGACACGCCGTGTATTCTAGCTAGGTATAAGGGATATACATGGAGTGTGGGTAAGACGGCGGGGGAGAGTAGTGGAACAAAGTACACCCTGTGTACCCATAGGTACATGCCGTGTAATAATGTCGGCAAGTTAGGAAAGTAAGTCGGCAGAATTTGAGTTGTCATATGAACAATAAAATGATAAACTCTGTGTACTTAAAGTACACTCCGTGTATTTTCTTGTTTTTCTAAAATGGGCAGTAGCCTCGTTTTGAGGCAGAACCTCAATACTTCCTTCGGTTTGAGCGGGGAGAGCCAGTCAGATCTCCAATACTTCCCTGGATCATCGTCCGTACTCTGTTTTGATCATGTTTGCAGGCGTTGGAACTCCCTCGGTAAGGCCTTGATTCCTCTTTGGTCGTTTTGTTTGATTTTTTTTCTAGAACGAGTTATAGGGGTTCAAGCGGTTTGGATTCTTTTGTAGATCTACCACGTTTTAGACTGAATTGAAGGCTGTTACCAGAGGAGTAGCATCATACGAGTCTCGTGTATGTGGTTAATACCTCATTTTTTATTTTCGTAGTTGTTTGGGTGGCACGGCCTTCGGCGCGTTTTCATTTATTTTGAGTGGGAACCGTTTTATCCGCTATTTTATATTGAATTTCTTATTGGACCTATGTGATGCCTTTGGGTTTTCCATGTTACCAGTTTGGGTGAGCGGGGCCGAGTGAGGGGTCGTGGATCATCGGGGAATTTTGGGTGGGGAACGCCAAAATGGTTTTAATTGAATTATTCATGTGTTAGCTGATTAGTTAAATTTATTTAAGCATGTTAGAATTTTTATAGGCATTTATGACCTCAGTGCTGGTATGGGACATCACCTTGCGTAGTGCAATTCAACTGTTTAGTTTGTTTTGTTGGGTTATATTTTCTGTTTAAATATGTTTTATATTAAATTGCTGAATTGCGTCTGCTGGACCCGTGTGGGGTGTGTTGGTCTTCGCCCAGTTATGATTGAGTGATGTTGATCACAAGTTGGGGATTTTCCGGGGTAACTTTGGGTGGTTTTGACCACGTGAGTGGGCGTCATGGGCGTCGGCTTGAGGCAGGATGACTGTCAGGTTGGGCATGGCCCGGGTTACATGGATGGTGAGGCCATCAGACTAGAGCGACATGGTCGCAGGGACACGAGGTGTAAGATGTTTTGGTGGCTTAGGTACTATTTTGGTGATTACCGCTCTCTCGGGACTTTGAGTAGTGTGCACGCCAAGATACTCTGTGATGAGGTGGTTTTGAACACTCGTGTCGGTAGAGGCCCTCGTAGTTGCGGTTAGGTATTCTGTTTAGGGATGCATGTTGTAGAAAGCCACATGTGAGGTGAGGAGCCTTCAGGGGATAACTTGAGACATGAGGTGTCAGGAGGCACACAGTGCCAGGTTACTATTCTTGGGCGTGCCTTCGGGACATTGGTACTTGAGACACAAGGTGTCAGGAGGCACAAGGTTCCAGGTTACTATTCTTGGGCATGCCTTCGAGACGTCGGTACTTGAGACACGAGGTGTCAGGATGCAAAATGTGCTGGGTTACTATTCTTGGGCATCCCTTCAGGATTTTGGTACTTGAGACACGATCTGTCAGGTGGGACATGCTGTCGGGTTACACGATAGAGATTCTGGCGTGGGCTGAAGAATGTGATACTCCATGGTGGCTATTGAGCACCAGTGGAGTTTGTGTTTACATATGCATAGTACTGTTTACTTCATTCCTGGCAATGCATGACTGCTTAGACACATATATTTGGTATGCACCGTTGGGTGGTATCCTACTGAGATTTGTCTCACACCCTGCACGGGCCCTTCGAGACGCCTGCATACTTTATTGATTTACGTGCAGGAAAGAGGCCAGCTTCAGGAGCTGGGCTGTGTTAGTTGTTGCATGGAGATGGTAATGACCTTGAGGTCATGCCTATATTTGGTTTACTTTTTTTTTTTTACTTTTATGTATCGGCATGCTTACTTGTTGTAGCTACTGTTGGTTCGCCATTGGAGCCCTTTTTTATATTCGGTTGTGTTTGACCTGCTTTGGATGCATGTTTAGTTGTTCAGTATTAGTTACATGTTATTAGAATGCTGTTGTGTTTATTTATGATGTTGTTGTTACAATATTTATTCCGTTGTTTATCTATATTGATTATGATTCCGCTCTGTGGGTCTGGTTCGAGTCTGATGAGTCTTTCATTCTGCTGCATCTCTACTGTTATACTTGGACCAATACCATTATTATGATCCTACGAGAGGGTATAGCCTCCCCACTATACCTAACAGAGCCTCGCTGCTAGTCAGAAGGCTTTGGTGTTCGGGGAGGTGCGCCTATGGTAGAAACACCCGATCCGGTTGGCACTGTTCGGGTGGCTGGCCGGGTCCGGGTCGTTACAAAGTGGTATCAGAGGGGTTCTTGATAGGGATTTAGTAGCACCATGTTACTGGATTCTAATGAGTTTGAGACTTCTCTTTTTATTTATGTTGGTTTTACTATTTGGGATATGGTAGACTAGAGATATGTTGTTACTGGAACTGGGTTTCTAACTTGTGCTTGGGTGCCTGCAGCCCCAGGTACGAGGGATGGACCAAGTTGCCAATGGGTGCGAATTGCTGTTTTCTTTTTTCTCAGATTATAGTTTATATGGTTTCCACCTTGGTGGCTCACATGATGTGTGATGTTCTTGATTGTGATATGTGACCCTTGACCCGGTCCGGTATAGGAGAATTTGACCTTGGACCGGTATGGAAAGGCTTGGTTCTTTGCATTTAGAGAGGCACATTTTATGGTATTTCAATTTCATAATTGCATGTATGCTTTGTGAAGTGATAATTCCATGTGAATGAAAAATCAATTTCGATGCTTTATATGCATTGACAAGTAATTTGGTGAAATTCCTCATAGAATTTCTCGTTGTTGCAATGTGAATTCCATGCTTTATTTTTGTAGAATTGCATGCTGCAGGATTTTGGGTCTGACGCTTATGAGAGCAGGCAGGTACTATGGTTGAGGCAGTGTAACTGTCAGTATTGGGCGACCCGGTCATCGGTTTGAGGCAACGTGAGTTGTCGGGATGGGAATGGCCCGAGGTACATTTGATACTTGGCTCTGTTGAGGGCGGGTAAGGAGGCCATGAGGTCGGGATGCCGTGGGGCATTGGTTGCGGTGAGGGGGAGTAAGGTTAGTTGTTATGAACTGACTTTTACTTCTTTCCTTATCTGCATAGAATATATTGTTATATATATATATATGGGCTATCTGACCATTTATGGTATTCAGCGGGTTACTCCTTCATGGCACGATGGAGCATCAGGTAGGAGAGGATACAGTTCCGTAGGATCAGGGTCAGAATTTGGTACAGGTAGAGCATGAGCCGTAGGTACAGGCTCAGGGGCAGGATCGGGTTCATGATCCAGTTCAGGCAGGACAGCAGCCAGGTTTGGCATCGTTTGGGCTATGGATCGACGAGCATCTCCGAGCTATCCTACTATGCGTCTTACGGGGGATTGACAGAGGCGCTGAGGGTATAGAGCCTTCTATAGAATATCTGACGTGGGAGTTCCAGACGCAGCACCCACCACTTTTTTAGGGTGAGGGTGGTCCACAGAAGGCAGATAATTGGATAGAGAGTATGCAGATGATCTTCGAGCAGCTGGAGAGGCCTCTAGGGTGGATGGTCAAGCTGACGGTGTACATGCTGAGAGGTCCGGAAAAGCGTTGGTGGGATTTACAGGTATAGGCTTGTAGGAACGAGGGACTGGAATGGAAGGACTTCGAGTACAGGTTCTTCGAGCACTTTTATTCATAGACACTGAGGGCGGAGAGAGATCGGGAGTTCTTAAGTCTTCATCAGGGAGAAATTTCTGTCATGGACTACGCAGCTACCTTCACAGAGTTATCTTGTTTTGCACCCAGTATGGTGAGCGATGACGCAGCTAGGGTGAGACGCTCCGAGGATGGCTTACAGCGCGCCATTCGGGTCTAGGTGAACATCTTCACGCTGGGTTATTTCTCTGAGGCGATGAATCAGTCACTCATAGTCGAGGGAAACGAGAGTGAGAAATCTCACTTGGCCAGGGAGACAGCTTCATGAGATGGTGTGTATAGCAGGAACCGAGGACGGGATGAGTTCCAGCAGGGCAGTCAGGCTAGGGATTCAGCAAGACCACCTCGTGGTAGTTCTTCATTGATTTTCTTCCAGTGTGGATAGTCGGGATATGTTCGGGAACAGTGCGATAGGCCTCCAAAAGAGTGTCGGGAATGTGGGAAGGACGAGCATCTTGAGAGGTTTTGTAGGCACCCTTATCAGATAGCAGGCAGGAAGGGACCAGGACATACTGTAGCGTCTGGAGTTGGTTCAGGTTCGGTACCCGGAGAGGGTAGTCGATGTTCAGCTATGCACGGAAGTCGTGACAGAGACAGTGGGACCCATCTTAGGGGTTAGTGGCCGACAGATGGAGCAGCATCACAGGGAGGTCAGGCATCAGGTAGTCGTGTTTCAGGGCTGGTGCATTCCATGGAGCTGCCAAAGGCTACATAGGCTGGAGAGACGATGACGGTTAGTGGTACACCGCGGTGTGGTTCTGATCTCCATGTTTTCTTTTTGGCATGACCTATAGAGGGATGTCTTTTTTCAGTGAACGAGGTGCACAAGATCTATGTGGACTGACTAGATGCTAGTTAGTGGGATTGGCACCATATCGGGTGTGTGATATATTATATATATTAGTATGAGGTGGGTAGTATCAGGGCATCGAGGATAGGGGTTACTTGAGGTGATGTGGGCATCAGGGTATCGAGGATACATGTTACTTGAGGTGCTAGGCCCCAGGACCTCGTAGAGGCAGACACCGATGCGGTGCGGGATACGTTGGGTGTCGGAAGCGACACAGGAGCACCAATGAGGTGCGAGGGTGACGATGCATTACAGGAGGGCTACACGTCCGGGAAACAGGTTAGTAAAACCTTGTTTGTTGGTTTTACGTTTTGTTGGTTGAGACCGAGTAGGAAATTCCTAAGGTGGGGGCCCCCTTGAGGAATTTAGCCCAATCCTTGGGACCGGGGTAATCCAGGTTGTCTAACCGAGATGGGCATGTTTGGTGCGATCTCCGGGTTTCGTTCGGTAGCTTGGGGACAGGCTATGTTATTATAGGGAGTTTGTAAGAACCCATGTTTTTAGAACGGGTCAAAATCCTGAAAGTGTTTGATTTTTTGACTTGTTTCCAAGGAAACAGGATTAAATGGGGAGTTTCTGAAAATTTCCAGACTACACGCTGTTTACTTTAAGTACACATCGTGTATATGTTAATGAGTGTTGGTTGTGTGCTCTCCAAGTACATGCCATGTGGTGAACATGTAGAAATTTCTTACTACACGGTATGTAGTTTTGAACGCCCCATGTAACCCCGACCATGTGGTGGCCATACATGGCGTGTAGGCCAGTTGGTCGGGTAGAACCGAGGACACGCCATGTTTCCCTTGGACACGCCATGTAGTCTAGCCGGGTATAAGGGATATACATGGCGTGTGGGTAAGTCGGAGGGGGAGAGTAGAGGAACCAAGTACATGTCGTGTACCCATAGGTACACGCTGTGTACTCATGTCAACGGGTTCAGAAAGTATGTCGGTGGAATTTCAGTCATCATACAAACAGTAAAATGATACACCCCATGTACTTAAAGTAAACACCGTGTATTTTATTTTTTTCACTAAAACGGGAAGTAGCCTCATTTTGAGGCAGAACCTCAATATTTCCTTCTGGTTGAGTGGGGAGAGCTAGCCAGATCTTCAATCCTTCCCCGGATCACCGTCCAAATTTTGTTTCGATCATGATTGGATGTGTTGGAACCCCCTCAGTAAGGCCTCAATTACTCTTTGGATGTTTTTTTATTTTTGTTCTAGAACGAGTTATAGAGGTTTGAGCGATTTGGATTATTTTGTAGATCTTCCGCGTTTTAGAACAAATTAAAGGATGTTACCGTAGGAGTATCATCGTACGAGTCTTAGGTAGGTGGTGCATACCTCATTTTTTGTTTTCGTAGTTGTTTGGGTGATGCGGCCTTTGGCAAGTTTTCGGTTATTTTGAGATGGACCCATTTTATATGCTATTTTGTATTGAATTGCTTGTTGGACCTATGGTATGCCTTTGGGTATGCACTGTTACCAATTTTTGCGAGCGGGGTGGGGTGAGGGGTCGTGGCTCATCGGGGAATTTTGTCCGAGGAACGCCAAAATGGTTTTAATTGAATTATTAATGTTTTAACTGATTAGTTAAATTTATTTAAGCACATTATAATTGTTAGAGGCATTTAAGACCTCAGTGATGGTATGGGATAACACCTTGCATATTGAAATTCAACTATTTAGTCTGTTTTTCCGAGTTATGTTTTCTATTTAAAAATGTTATATATTCAATTTCTGAATTGCGTCTGCTGGACCCTTTTGGGTTGTGTTAGGCTTGGCCCGGTTACACTTGAGTGATGCTTATCACAAGTTGGGGCTTTGCACGGGTTACTTTGGGTGGTTTTGACCATGGGATTGGGCGTCATGGACGTCGGCTTGAGGCAGGACGACTGTCAGGTTGGGCATGGCCTAGGTTATGTGGATGGCAAGGCCATCAGACTTGAGTGACATGGTCGCAGGGACACGAGGTGTCAGATGTTTTGGTGGCTTAGGTACAATTTTGTGATAACCACTCACCCGGGACTTTGAGTAGTGTGCACACAGAGATACTCCATGATGAGGTTTCTTTGACCACTCGTGTGGGTAGAGGCCCCCATAGTTGCGGTTAGGTATTCTGGTCGGGGGTGCATGCCATAGAATGCCACGTGGGAGGTGAAGAGCCTTCAGGGGATAACTTGAGACACGAGGTTTCAGGAGGCACACAGTGCCGCGTTACTATTCTTGGGCGTGCCTTCGGGATATCGGTACTTGAGACACGAGGTGTTAGGAGGCACAGGGTGCCGGGTTACTATTCTTGGGCGTGCCTTCGAGACGTCGATAATTGAGACACGAGGTGTCTGGAGGCACAATGTGCCGGGATACTATTCTTAGGCATTCCTTCAGGACGTTGGTACTTGAGAAACGAGCTGTCAGGTGGCACATGGTGCCGAGTTACAAGACAGAGATTCTGGCGTGGGCCGAAGCAGGTGATACTCCATGGTGGCTGTTGATCACCTATGGAGTAAGTGTTTACTTGTGCATAGTATTGTTTACTGCTTTACTTGTAATGCATGACTGCTTAAACACATATATTTGGTATGCAACGTTGGGTGGTATCCTACTGAGATTTGTCTCACACCCTGCATGGGCCCTTCGGGACGCGTGCAGACATTATGGATTTACGTGCAGGAAAGAGGGCATCTTCAGCAGTGGGGTTGCGTTAGTTGTTGCATGGAGATGCTATGGACCTTGAGGTCTTTCCTAGATGGGGTTTACTTTGTTTTGTTTACTTTTCTGTATCGGCATGCTTACTTGTTATAGCTACTGTTGGTTAGCCATTGGCGCCCTTTTTTATATTCAGTTGTGTACGACCTTCTTTGGATGCATGGTTAATTATTCAGTAGTAGTTACATGTTATCAGCATGCTGTTGTGTTTATTTCCACTGTTGTTGTTAAGATATTGGTTCCACTATTTATCTATATTGATTATGCTTCGCTCTGCGGGTCTGGTTTGAGTCTGTTGAGTCTTTCTTTCCGCTGCATCTCTACTGTTATACTTGGACCAGTACCGTTCTTATGATACTCCCAGAGGGTATATCCTCCCCACTATACCTGACAGACCCTCGCTACTAGTCGGCAGCTTTTGTCTTTTTGGGAGGTGTGCCTATGGTAGTAACACCCGACCCGTTTGGCACTGTTCGGGTGGCTTCTCGGGTCCAGGTCATTACAAAGTGGTATTAGAGGGGTTCTTGATAGGGATTTAGTAGCACCGTGTTACTTTCTACTAATGATTTTGAGACTTCTCTTTTTATTTCTGCTGGTTTTACTAATTGGGATATGGTATAATGGAGATAAGTTGTTACTAGAAGTGGGTTTCTAACTTATGCTTGGGTGCCTACAGCCCCAGGTATGAGGGATGGACCAAGTTGCCAATGGGTGGGAATTTCTATTTTCTTTTTTCTCAGATTACATTTTATATGATTTCCACCTCGTTGGCTCACTTGATGTGTGATGTTCTTGATTATGATATGTGACCCTTGACCTGGTGCGGTAAGGGAGAAATGGACCTTGGCCCGGTATGACAAGTCTTGGTTTCATGGATTTTGATAGGAACATTTTAGTGTATTTCAATTTCTTAATTTCATGTATGCTTTGTGAAATGATAATTCCATGTGAATGAAATATCAATTTCCATGCATTATATTCTTTGACATGTAATTTGGTGAAATTACTAATAGAATTTCTTGTTGTTCCAATGTGTATGCCATGATTTATTTTTGTAGAATTTCATGTTGCAGGATTTTGGGTCTGACTCTTATGAGAGAAGGCATGTACTATGGTTGAGGAAGTGTAACTGTAAGTATTGGGTGACACGGTCATCGGTTTGAGGAAACGTGAGTTGTCGGGATGGGTATGTCCTGAGGTACATTTTATACTTGGCTCTGTTGAGGGCGGGTGAGGAGGCCATGAGGCCGAGATGTCGCGGGGAATGGGTTACGGTGAGGGGGAGTAAGGGTAGTTGATATGCACTGACTTTTACTGATTTCCTTATTTGCGTAGAATATATTGTTATATATATATGGGATATCTGACCATTTATGGTATTCAGAGGGTTACTCCTTCATGGCACGATGGAGTGTCAGGCAGGAGAGGACACAGTGCTGTAGGATCTGGGTTAGAATTCGGTATAGGAAGAGCACGAGCCGCAGGTACAAGCTCAGGGGAAGGATCAGGTTCAGGATCCAGTACAGGCAAGACCCTAGCCGAGTTTGGCATCGTCTGGGTTGTGGCTCGACGAGCAGCTCTGAGCGAGCCTGGTACGCGTATTGCAGGGGATTGACAGAGGCGCGTAGGGTACAGAGACTTCAATGGCATATCTGACGCGGGAGTTCCAGTCACATCACGCGCCACTTTTTCAGGGTGAGGGTGGTCCACAGTTGGAAGAGAACTGGATAGAGAGTATGAAGATGATCTTCGAGTAGCTCGAGACGCCTCCAGGGTAGAGGGTCAAGCTGGCGACGTACATGCTGAGAGGACCAGCGAAGCGTTGGTTGGATGTACATGTATAGGCTCATAGGCATGAGGGACTGGAATGGAAGGACTTCGAGGACAGGTTCTTCGAGCACTTATATCCGGAGACACTGAGGGCAGATAAGGATCAGGAGTTCTTGAGTCTTCACCAGGGAGATATTTCTGTCATGGACTACAGAGCTACATTCACATAGTTATCTTGTTTCGTACCTGGTATGGTGAGCGATGACACATCTAGGGAGAGGCTCTTTAAGGATGGCTTACGACACACCATTCGTGTCCAGGTGAACATATTCAGGATAGGTTCTTTCTCTGAGGCAGTGAATCAGACGCTCATAGCTGAGGGAAACAAGATATATAAATCTCCCTTGTGTAGGGTGACATCTTCAGGTGATGGTGTGGACAGTAGGGAGCGAGGACGAGATGAGTTCTAGCAGGGCATTCAGGCTAGGGATTCATCTAGAACACATCATGGTAGTTCTTCAGTGATTTTCTTCCAGTGTGGACAACCAGGATATGTTCGGGCACAGTGTGATAGGCCTCCGAAGGAGTGTCGGGAATGTGGACATGACTGGAATCTGGAGAGGTTTTGCAGGAAGCCTTCTCAGATAGCTGGTAGGTAGGGACCAGGATAGACTGTAGCGTCTAGAGTTGGTTCAGGTTCGGTACCCAGAGAGGGTAGTCGAGGTTCAGTTGTGTGCGGAAGTCATGACAGAGACGGTGGGACCGAGCTGAGGGGTTAGTGGATGGTGACTGGAGCAGCGTCGTAGGGAGGTCAGGCATCAGGCAGCTGTGTTTCAGGCCAGGTGCAGGTCGTGGAGCTGTCAGAGGCTGAGCAGGCTGGAGAGCCGATGACGGTTAGAGGTACACCGTGGTGTGGCTATGATCTCCATGTTTCCTTTTTGGCATGGCCTGTAGAGGCAGTCTGTTTTGAGTGCATGTGGTGCACAAGATCTATGTGGTCTGACTAGATGCTAGTCAGCGGGATTGTCACCATATCAGGTGCGTGATATATTATATATATATGTATGAGGTGCGTAGTATCAGGGCATCGAGGATGCAGGTTACTTAAGGTGTTTTGGGCATCGGGGCATCGACGATGCAGGTTACTTGAGGTGTTAGGAACCAGGACCTCGTAGAGGAGGACACCGACACGGTCCGGGATACATTGGGTGTCAGATGAAAAACAGGAGCACCAATGAGGTGCGGGGGTGAAGATGCATCACATGAGTAATACGCGTCTGGGAAAGAGGTTAGTAAAACCTTGTTTGTTTGTTTTACATTTTTTTGGTTGAGACAGAGTAGTCAATTCCTATGTTGGGGAGCCCCCCTTGAGGAATTTAGCCCGATCCTTGGGACTGGGGTAGTCTAGGTTGTTTAACCGGGATGGGCGTGTTCAGTACCATCTTCAGGTTTCGTTCGGTAGCTCGGGTACGAGCTATGTTATGGTGGGGAGTTTGTAAGAACCCGGGTTTTTAGAATTGGTCAAAATCCTAACCCTGTTTGAATTTTTGACTTGTTTCCAAGGAAAATGGATTAAAAGGGATGTTTTTAGAAATTTCTAGACTACACACCATGTACTTTAAGTACACTCCGTTTATATGTTAATGAGTGTCGGCCGTGTGCTCGCCAAGTACATGTCGTGTGGTGACTGTGTAGAAATTTCTTACTACACGGTGTGTAGTTTTGGACACGTCATGTAACCCTGACCGTGGGGTGGCCATACATGGCGTGTAGGCCGGTTGGCCAGGTAGAACCGAGGACACACCATGTTCCCCTTGGAAATTCCGTGTAGTCTAGCCGGGTATAAGGGATATATATGGCGTGTGGGTAAGTCGGTGGGGGAGAGTACAGGAACCAAGTACACACTGTGTACCCATAGGTACATGCCGTGTACTCATATCGGTAGGTTCGAAATGTAAGTCAGCGGAATTTCAGCCGTTATACGAACAGTAAAATGATACACGCCGTGTACTTAAAGTGCACGCCGTGTATTTTCTTTTTTTCACTAAAACGGGCAGTAGCCTCATTTTGAGGCAGAACCTCAATACTTCCTTCGGGTTGAGCGGGGAGAGCCATCCGAATCTTCAACCCTTCCCCATATCTCTATCTGAACTCCGTTTTGATCATGGTTGGATGCGTTGGAACCCCCTCGTAACGTCCTTGATTCCTCTTTGGTCGTTTTGTTTGATTTATTTTCTATAATGAGTTATATGGGTTTGAGAAGTTTGGATTATTTTGTAGATCTACTGCATTTTAGACCGAATTGAAGGCTGTTACCGGAGGATTTGCATCGTATGAGTCTCAGTTAGGTGGTGTATACCTCATTCTGTGTTTTCGTAGATGTTTCGGTGACGCGGCCTTCGGCACGATTTCGGTTATTTTGAGCGGGACACGTTTTATCTTCTATTTTATATATTTAATTTCTTGTTGGACTTATGGTATGCCTTTGGGTATTCCCTCTTACCAATTTTTGTGAGCGGGGCCGGGTGAGGGGACATGGCTCATCCGGGCATTTTGGTCGGGGAACACCAAAATGGTTTTAATTGAATTATTAATGTGTTAACAGATTAGTTAAATTTATTTAAGGCTATTATACTTCTTAGAGGCATTTAAGAACTCAGGGCTTGTATGGGACATCAACTTGCATAGTGCAATTCAACTGTTTAGTTTGTTTTGACGAGTTATGTTTTCTGTTTAAATATTTTATATATTCAATTGCTGAATTGCCTCTGTTGGACCCTTGTGGGTTGTGTTGGGTTTGGCCCGGTTACGCTTGAGTGATGATGATCAAAATTTGGGGCTTTTCCCGGGTTACTTTGGGTGGTTTTGACCACGGGATTGGGCATCATGGACGCCGGCTTGAGGCAGGACGACTGTCAGGTTGGGCATGGCCTGGGTTACTTGGATGATGAGGCCATTGGACTTGAGCGACATAGTTGCAGGGACATGAGGTGTTAGTTGTTTTGGTGTCTTAGGTACTATTTGGTGATTACGGCTCACCCAGGACTTTGAGTAGTGTGCACACAGAGATACTCCGTGATGATGGGGTTTTGACCACTCGTGTGGGTAGAGGCCGCCATAGTTGCGGTTATGTATTCTAGTTGGCGGTGATTTCCATAGAAATCCACATGGGAGGTGAGGAGCCTTTAGGGTATAACATGAGACACGAGGTGTCAGGAGGCACACGGTGCTGGGGTACAATTCTTGGGCATGCCTTCGGGACATCGGTACTTGTGACACGAGGTGTCAGGAGGCACAGGGTGCCGGGTTACTATTCTTGTGTGCGCCTTCGGGATTTCGGTACATGAGACATGAGGTGTAAGGAGGCACAGGGTGCCGGGTTACTATTCTTGGGCATGCCTTTGGGACATCGGTACTTGAGACATGAGCTGTCAGGTGGTACATGGTTCCGGGTTACACGGCAGAGATTCCTGCATGGGCCGAAGCAGGTGATACTCCATGGTGGCTGTTGAGCACTAGTGGAGTTTGTGTTTACTTGTGTATAGTATTGTTTATTTCTTTCCTTTTAATGCATGAATGCTTAAACACATATATTTGGTACACACCATTGGGTGGTATCCTACTGATATTTGTCTCACACCCTGCAGGGGGCCTTCAGGACGCGAGCACACTTTATGAATTTATGTGCAGGAAAGAGGACAGATTCATGAGCTGGGCTACGTTAGTTGTTGCATGAAGATGGTATGGACCTTGAGGTAATGGCTATATGGGGTTAACTTTGTTTTGTTTAATTTTATGTATGGGAATTATTACTTGTTGTAGCTACTGTTGGTTAGCCATTGGTGCCCTTTTTTATATTCAGTTGTGTACGACTTACATTGGATGCATGTTTAATTTTTCAGTAGTAGTTACATGTTATCAGCATGCTTTTGTGTTTATTTCCACTGTTGTTGTTACAATATTGCTTCCGCTGTTTATCTATATTGATTATGATTCCGCTCTGCAGGTCTAGTTCGAGTCTGCTGAGTCTTTCTTTCCGCTACATCTCTACTGTTATACTTGGACCAGTACCGTTCTTATGATCCTCTGAGAGGTTATATCCTCCCCACTATACCTGAAAGACCCTTGCTGCTAGTCATAATCCTTTGGCGTTCGGGGAGGTTCACAAAAGGTAGTAACACCCGACCCGTTTGGCACTGTTCGGGTGGCTGGCCGGGTCCGAGTCTTTACAATTGGTAACCATGTATGGTGTTTTCCCTAACATCCTAGTGGTGATGATGGATGGATTACGACCCCTTCTAGCCCCACTCTCTTACCATGTTTGTATTATTTGCTGGTATGTAAGGTAGTTAAATTTTACCATATATGTGTCTAGAGGGAAATATTTTCTTATGGTTTTTTAAATGCATGTATCCCTAGACATAGTATCCACGAGAGTATTATATATAAAATGTTTATAGGTTTTTATGGATAGGGATACCTTGCACAGTGTGTGGTTCATGATGTGTTGAGTTATTAAAATTTATCTATGATACATGGAATATGAGTTATAGAGTCTCCCAAAACCATCTTGGTGGAATGATTTCACTCCACAAACCATGTTAGTAGTAATTTTTCACTCCCTTGCCCATTTTAGTAGCATGAGTTCACTCTTCATACCATTTCAGTAGTCGTGGTTCACTCCCATAGTTATGTAAGTAGTGAAGATTCACTCCCAAGACCATCATATTTAATCTCATGAGATATAATTCTTTATCCAATAAATTAGAGGTATATTTAGGCCCCAACCATCTCATAATGAAATCATACATACATTCTCCAAAAGATCATACAAAATCATATAATAACCCATGATAAAATGGGTATTATAAACATGAAATCATCTCATATCCTATGGAAAATTTTATGTTTCATTATAATTTCATCAAAAGACTAATTTTTAGACAAGAAAATACTTTCATAATCATATAACCCATGAAAGAGAAATGGGTTTCATAATTAACATGACAATATGAATAAACCATTATTAGAAAGAATATGAATGGAACCATTAGATTATTTTATAGAAGGTAATGGGTAACATCAACAAATGTCATCTTAGAAAGAAATTAATTTTGAAACATATTTCAAAATGATTTCTTGAGGAAAGTATTCTTTCATATTTTAAAAATGATATTTAATAAATTGAGCCATTTGAAAATAATTTCCATAGAAAATACATTGAAAACATATACAGAAGTCTTAAAATCATTTTGAAAACATTTTCCATTTAAAACATATCAAATATGCTTTTGAAAAGATTAAAATATTTATTCACGAAAAACACATTAAAAATAGTTAAATAAATCTTGAAAATGTTTTGAAATATTCTTCACTTGAAAACATTTTAATTTATTTGGAAATGTTTTCAAACCCATTTCATTGAAAATACTATAAAACATATGAATAATGAAGGATTATATTTTGAATAAAATTTACTATGAAGACATATAAAATAATCTTTAGTAAATTTTGAGAACAATTTTAATTGTAAATTAATTTTGAAAACGTTTTCATAAAAATTATACATTTTAAAAGGATAAGGAATCCTGAATTAAATTAAGGTGAGAAAATTAGTACATGATGTATGACGTAAAAGGATCATTCCTTTTGCACTGTAAAAATTTTAGAAAATTTTTTCATTTGAAAATAATTAATAATATGCCTTGGAAAAAATTGGTGAATGAAAAAAAGTTACAAATATATTTTAATAATAATAGTATATTAATAGAAAATTCTTGAAAAATCTTTTTAAAAAACATCATATTGAAGGAACATATATTTCTTTCCAAAGAGAGGGAAATGTTGGGATTTATTAAAAACACATTCTTTATTATCTTATTTATCAAATAGTAGAAAATGGTACATATATATGAATAAATAATTAATAACTAGGGGAAAATAAAATTCATGAATTTTCTTGAGAGATGGAGTATAAATTTTAATTAAAGGAAGCTAAAATATAAACAATCTTGAAAAGTGATGAGATTGTCTCAATGAACTCCTATAACATGGTAATATGGGATCATACTCTCAATGTAATAAATTGAAAATAAATAAAATGTAAAATATAATTTAAATAATTATATTCATGATATAACATGTAAAATGGAAGTATATAAATATTGAAACAATATTTAGGTTCGTATAAAAAAATCCCTCTCAATGGAATAAAATTGAGACAAAACTATTTCACTGATTTGTTATCATTTGAAATATATCTCCCATCAAGGAATGATAATAAAAATGGATAAGGTAATGTAAACCAATTTATGTATATGATAATTAAAACACAATCATTGTAATTAAATACACCAAACAAAAATGAAAATCTAGCGGACACAACATGTATCTCACAGAAATAAAAAGTGGGATGAAATCCCATTGCATAGTGTCTTGACTGTAGTCATACTCATTCAATAAAACTATATAATAAATATAAATTCATTAGTAATTTTTTATAGAATTATATTTATATATCTAATACCATATATTTCTTTATTATGACCTTAAATGGCATTCATGTTAACCGTCTTATGGTAAGGTTTCACTTCATATAATATTCTCGTCATTCTTCACATCTGTCTTGATTTATTATATCCTTCTTACATATACTTATATTATGATTATAAAATGTAAAAAACGATACAAATATCATTTATATAAAGTATAATTTTATTATAAAAATATATAGAAAAATGACATAAAAAATGGAATACATTGTTCATTGTGATGGTATGTTGTACGTACCAATGAATGTTGTTTCCATTTTTACTATTATATTGAAAGAACGAAAGAAAATGACATATATGTATATATGTATATAATAAAAATATATTATAATTATAATTTTATTTATATCATATAATTTCACAAAACTCACCCTTAATACATTCTATGTATGTTTTGAATGAATCACATCGCTTTGTGGGGAGGTAGTACACACTTCGTCAAACGAATTTATCATATATCCTCCCAATAGAAAGTAAAAAGGTATGTGCTGTAAAAGGAATAAAAAATAAAAAAAATACATAATATATATAATATATAATATATATAACCCTAGTTTCTCCCAAAATTTCCACCATGAGAGGCAGTAAGTGAAATTGAACATTCATCATTTTGTGAGGGGAATGTTCGATGTCCACATAATCACTATGTTCATTTCCAATTGTATGTATGTGTGTGTATGTGTAGGTAAAAGAATTAGATAAAAATTATCCAATTATATTTATGATTCCGGGGTTTCTATTAAATCATGGATGAAAGAGAGTAGTGTGGGTGGAGAAGGATAATAATAGAAAGAAGATTGACAGACGGTGTTTCCACTTAATCAGGTAACTCCTTTTTGTTTGCAACAAAATGATTCCGTTAATAATTTTTGAATAAAATTAGGACTCAAGAATGAAGGTAGGGATATTGGGATGTTTATTGGGAAGATATTGGACATTCCGAAGTGGTTTAAGAGGTGCGAAGAAGAGGGATATGTGGTGGCCTTTTATAGGGAAGGGAAAAGACACAATTGACATTTTTGAAAAAAAAATTACATATTCCCCTGTTTTTACCTAAAAAAGTAATAATAAAAAAATAAACTCCATAATAGAAGGTTCATGGATGAAGAGTCGAAAAAATATGGGTTTTAGACAAGTTTCTAGGTTATTCTAGATCTGAAATTTTAGTTTTAGACCATAGTTATGATTAATTTTACCTTAACTTATGTAATTAAATTAAAATACTTTCTCTAATAATTTTGGAAATAAAAACTAAGTTAGAATTTTTAGAAATTATAAATAAATTTTATTCCAAATATTGAATCTATTTTTCCAAATTTAAATCATAAGATTGGTATAAATTAATTTAAAATGAATCCCCCTCATAAGATGACCCTATGATTATTTTATGTAAACAAACATCAAATGGTTTCAAAGTTTTTATATCTGATTTCAATGTAAAATATTATAAAATGACCTAAATTAAATTATTTGATAAAAATATTGTCTAAATGATATTTTAAACCAATTTTAATGATAATTTTACCGTATTAATAAATTATATGAAAAAACTGTTTTGAATTAAAATCTAGTATTTTTAACTATTCATTACAAAAATTGAAAACATACAGAAAAATACATGAAAATATTGTATCTGAATTTTTATTTTTATATTCTAAATATTTTTTTTATCATGACATATTAAATCTATAAAATTTCCAAAAAGTGTATTTAAAATGTGTTCTCCATTAAAATATGTTAAAACTACAATTATTAAAAGTATTGCTTTTTATGCATAAAATTAATTTTGTTCTAATATTATATCTATCCATATATTTTATGAATACCAAAAATATTTGATTGAATATATAAAATATTTATTACATTAATATCACTCACTAGTTTTGGTTAATTTAATTTATTTGTTAAAATAGCTTTGTGACCACAAAAATATATATTTTATATTTTATATTCAATGGGATTTCATATTAATTTCTAATTAATTGATAACCTATGAATTCATATTATATTTTATTAAACTATATATTTTCATAAATAAGTATATAATTTTCATAACAACTAATTTAACTACAATTTTATGTATTATTACATTATATAATAATTTTTTAATAATATATTATTATTTGGTAAAACTCAGTCATGTGTGTTGCACATGCCGTAGAGGAAAGTCCCTGATAAATGTAATGCAAGATAACCTTAATGTTCTATGTTGAGTAAGCTAAAATTTATGATGTGTATAGTGTATGATTAAATTGGTATTCCATATATATCAATGCAAACATAATGATTTAATAGAAAATAATCTATTTTCAGTGTCATGGGAAATGAAAAATATCACAAAGGTTAAATTAATTCAAAAAATATAATTCACAAAATCTCAAGGTGTTACATTACCATTCATTTTACTCTACAAATGGTTTCTATTTCTCAAGGAATAGAATGGTTTCATGGGTATATGATCTCAGTGTATCGATCTTAATAGCCCTTACCTTATTACTTTTTGGGAGTTGGAAGTTACCGAAGAAGGTTTTAAGGTGTTTTAGAATGGATGAAAGGAATTTATGCCTTAAAATATCATCCTTATAGGATCAAATGACTTTGATACTTATGATGCATCATAAGAATCGATATTGCATCACATTATGGTTCACTTCTGTAGCATGGGGCTTCTATTATTGCATAGAGGTATGGGGAGAATGAATTTAGAGGAACATCCATGTTTATAATGGTTAAAGTGTTGAGGTAGAGAGTTATGTATGCCTTATATGGTGATCATGTGGATATATCATAGAGTAGATAGACGTGGAACAAATTATCCATGGTAGAATTTGTTTTGTTCTTCCAAAAATTTCCCGTATAGTCGGGATTCTGATTCTTGTGTAGTCTCTATTTGGGGTTAGGGTTGTATCAGCTACATTGCATCCCCTATAAGGGAATATAGGATCTAATTCATTGATTAAGTTATGTTCCTCTTACATGAATTTGATTGGGAAATTTTTTATTTGGTCCCTCATGTTGCATCATATATTATCATATGTCATCACATCCTATAGTGTTTCTTTAGAGGTTGCTTTGTGGTGTGGTGTTTTTGGGTGTCTATAAATACTACAACTCCCATAAAAATATACATTTATCCCATGAAATCAAATCGAACCATAGATTCCCTAAAGAGCATTTTGGATCTCATACAAACTTATTTCTATGGGGATTAACACCTAGATTCTAGTTATCAATCTACAGTGATCCATAATAAGCTCTTCCTATTTTTTATGGTTTTTCCTCATCTTGATAGAGTGGTACTCGAGTAATTCATTCCATGTAATGTTGGAAGGTCCCTAGGATTCTAATAGATTTTATTTTGATGTTTTCGTGGGTTTGGTGCATATATCTTGGTGGGAATAAATTTACTTACATGTGAGGTGACTGGATAACGCTGTAGCTATTTAATTATTTTTTATGAACTTTGAAGCATTAATGTATTGGATTTTTTTTCATATACAATAACTTTTTTTATGAAATAATATATTGACCAAGGTTTTGATTCCTTATGTAGTGTATGAATTTAACTACTAAAGGACAAACCTTTAAAAATAATAATTGATTTATGGTTGTAGCGATCATATGTTTTCTACTATGATAATGATTTTCCTATAATTTTTTCTAGATTATGGGATATGAATGATATGATATTTAACATTATTTATATTCTATGGTTTACCATATTTTTCTTGATAAATTTTTAAATAATTTAAATATGGTTAACAATTGGTTTGCTAAATTATTAATGAGGAATGCGTATATGAAACCATTATTATTTATAATATTATGTAATTCAAATTTGACACGACCCACCTTCACGGGGATGAGGTAAAGGACCAAAAATTGTGGGACCCTTCAATCATCTTGTTGAAGGAGAGATAATGACCCCCGAGTCCTGCCTTCTATAGGCCCCAAAGTGGCGACTAGCACCAAGGATATAGTATCACATGTAATATGGAAGGAATTGCCATTTTTGTTTAGTAGGATCAGGAGATACGATGGTAAAAACCCAAAAAACTCCAAAAAATGGAGGTAGAATTAAAGTAAAACCAAAAATCCATTCCCATATGGATTTTCCAAATAATGTGCTGAAAGATACAAGAAAACTCCAAAGCGAAGTACCAAAATAAAATAAAATCACCAACGTCAATGGTCCCGACGTCTGAGCTAATAAGGTCAGGCATGGTTTTCGAAGTCCTCCTGAAATCTAGAAAGCAGTTTTATATACATAGGGTGAGTATACAGGCATACTCAGTAGTGAAGACCAAAATCTATCATGCACAAGTGGGGAGGCATTATAATGCTCTGTGAGAAAAAGAGATAACCAAGGCACCTTGCAAATAATCTATCCAATCAAACCTCACCAAGGAACACTCCCCAAATAATGAATGTCATGTAATGTAATAGTAATAACACATCAATGTTTTGGTACCCCACACCACTTTCCCACTATTTATTGAAGACATCCTACGTGTCAGACCACCGCCACCATTTTCAATGAAGTCTCATTGTCACCCCAACAACAACCTTTTGTCCCACCACAACTTCAAATCCCAACCAGATACACCTAGGCCACAACAACCTCACACTTCCCTGCTCGTAGACATGGGGGCCTCAAAAACTACCGCCATGCCTGAAGATACATGGGCCCGAACAACTTCCACAATGCCCAATGACACTTGGGCCTTATCATGAAGATACTTAGTAAACAAACAGAATGCACACACCTGGGCCGACAACCACAACTACCGTGCCTGAATAATCATGGGCTATAATGGACGTCAGACCATCACAGCCTACCTGAAAAGTCTTAGTCTACTTGGGAATGGGAGTAGAAAAGGTTCTAATAACCAGTCACTCATAGGAGTGTTGGAAAAAACACCATCCCATATGAAATGGGGGTGTTATCACTAAGTTCCCAACTTGGATGGGGAGAGAATAAGAAACATAAGAACAAAATTATACATATTGGTAAACAAGCACTCATCCCATCATAGGGGTTCTAAAACCCACCCATACACAAACACCCTCATTACTATTCATTCATAAAATGAACAACAGTTACCACTAAGTCAAAAATAATTCCTATAAAATAATTCCCCATTGATCCCATTCTTGTTATCACATTCAAGTGGTTCCATTTTAATAAATCTTCACTACCGGACAACTAAGAGTAATAACAACAAGACAGTGATGGAAAAACACCCAAGCAACAAATTTATCATTCACACCTAGTTCTCATGTAATGTCACAACAAAAAAACGGATATGAAAGATCCCTATATGTACATAAAAAAACTAAGCCCCAGCTTATGGCCCCACACGGCCCCAAATCCACAAACTAACAATTTCACAACAGCAGATCCCATCCCCATCTATGTCACCTCACATGAATAAAGCAGAAAAACCATACAAATCACCAGAACAGAGAAAGGATGTTTTATATTTAAACACACCATTCATTCAGTTCCATATTTCTATTTGGTTAACCGGGGTGACCACACATTGATTACTATTCATTGGGAATCCATTTAATCAACAGAATTTATGCAATTACCTAGTTTCCCTATTACATCCATTTAATCACAGAATTATCTAGAAAGAAGAGGTTCATTAGTGTGCAATGAAGGACCCCCATTGGCTACAGTTTTTAGTGGACATAAGCCCATAAAATTAACAACATATAAGTAAAGGTAAAAGAATACAACATCAGTATCAAAAACACCCCTTTATTCAATAAAATCATTTTATTATCTTCATTAATGTTTGGTTTCATCCATCCTTGTAGAAATATTATCATAACCACCTCATAGGATACATAGTAATGAGAGATGAAAGAATAAAATCTGACTTGTATGATCAACGACAAAAGTTTTTCTCCGTGCACCGAGAACTGGGAATGCATGAATTAAAGGGGAGGAATTTTGAGGACTCCATGAGTGAGCAGGAAAAGATCAAGCACCATTTCACCAATAGCCTTAGGAAGAAGAACTCCAAATGCACCAAGAAAAAGAAAGAGACCATCCATGATAAAGAAAGAATCTTGTGTGATAAAAGGTGAGATCCAAGAGTATTGGGAAATGAATTCTTGAATGGAATTAAAGTTGGATCATGGTTTCACCACACTGTTGTATGGTTACACAAGATCAAAATAATTGTTATTTAATAATTTTAATCAGAGAGGTGGATAGCTGTGAGGTAATTATTTCATTTAAATAGTGGAAAACACGTAACAGTGACACAAAATTTGGGTTAGTCGAGGGTCACCCCACTCATAGGGATATAGAACATCATTTATGGTCATTAAAAATATCCTAAAACCACATTACAAAGTCATTAAACCCTAAAGGAAGTGTTAAGTGAAAATGGGGAATGAAACCCCCAAAAACCCCATGGCACTGATCGGGTGTGGAAATGATCAGTGAGACATCGATCAGTGACACAATGGTGACACCCTTCTATAGAAACCGCCACCCTCAGGACTCACTGATGGGTCCAAGGCACCCCAACACAAGATATTGACAATGTAATGGACTAGGTGGGTCAGATCCCTTACATCACATACCTCTCAAACTATTCTCTTCTTAAGAATAAAAACTATACCTGAAGGAAAGAGGTGGTCCGAACAACCTCTCCAAAAGATACGTCTCATGGCCGAACTACCCTAGCATTATTTGAAATTCGGAACAAAACTGGATACTTAGGAACACATCTCTCTCATACTGATCAATTGTAGAGGCACTACCACTCCCCTACCTTAATCATCCACACAAAGATGTAAATGTCATACTATTTAGTTATGTAGATTAGGGAGTCCCTTCTTCCATGTCAAGATACTATCCACCTTGGGCGGCATTGACTCACCCGCATGGGTTTAATCACATCCAAATTAATGCGTCTCGATTAGGGATCATTTCCTCTCCTACCCATAGTTAGAACTCTTCACAAACATCTAGAGAACAATGTAAAATTCAATTTGATTGTTAACAATTCCAAGTACTACATCAAAGCAAGTACAAAACAAAACAGAACAAAACTCAAAATAGAACAGGGTACTGGGTGCACATATGTGCCTCCCATTCCCAGGTACTCTCTTCGAGGCCACCATGCCTCCATAACACATGAACCTAGGGGATGGTTCATCCACAAAGCACCTTATCCTTTCGATCCTCGATCCGAACTGGTTTCTCCACGAACATAGAATCATCCCCTATATCCAAATCCCCCCTTTCAATGACATGGAAATCATCATGTAGATATCGATGAAGCTGGGATATGTGGATAAAATTGTAGATATTTTCCAACAGAGGTGAACATGCCACCTTAAATTCCACCTCACCGACTCGTCCCAACACTTACAAAATCCCGATAAACCTAGGAGAGAGCTTGATCCCCTTGTCGAACCTTCACTGTCCATGTCGAGGGGAAACCTTCAAGAACACATTGTACCCAAACCTCAAACTCCAAGGGACTCCTCCTATTATATGTATACACCTTATGCCGGTCCTGGGAATTCTTCATCCTCTCAGAAAAAAGCTGAACCTTCTCTATTGTACTTTTCAATACCTATGGGCCAAGAACACCTACCTACCCAAAATCAGTCCAGCACACAAGATAAAGACACGACCTCTGGTAAAAGGATTCAAATGGTACCACACCAATAGTAGAGTGATATCTATTATTGTAAGAAAAATATACTAAGTGAAAATGTCATTAGCATGATGCCTAGAAGTTGAAAACACAAGCCCGTACCATATCCTCCAATGTATGGATGGTCCACTCTACCATCCAATATTTCTGAGGGTGGAAAGCAGTGCTAAGGCATAACTGGGTGCCAAATGCATGCTGCAATCCCCTCCAAACAGGTAAGGTAAACTATCCAACTCTATCCAAGACTATGGACCTCAAAACTCCAGGCAACTGCACCACCTCATCAAACATTTCTCCATGCCAAGGCATCCACCACACTCGAATCATTGATCTCGAGGAAGTGAGTTGACTTTTTCATATGTTCTACCACCACCCATATAGCATAACAACATCGTTGAACCCTGGGTAATCCTATGACGAAATCCATTGAGATGTCATCCCACTTCCACTCAGGTACATCTAAAGGCTCAACAAACCCTGTTGGATGCAGTATTCATCATTCACCTGCTGACACACCAGGCAACATGACACAAACTGTACAACTTCCTGTTTCACCCCGGACCACCATAACTATTCCATATGGCCTCGGTACATCTTGGAAATACATGGTTGTACCACAAAAGTGAGTTATAGGATTCATAGAGAACTCCCTCGCACAACATTTCTCGGACAAACAAAATCCCTCAAAAATGAATTTGACTCTGAACATCCTTCAACCACACTTCTAGAGCATTTCCTTGGTCAACCTAATCACGCATCACCACCATCCACCTACTGCAACAAAGAAGAATGAACTGTCATCTGAAATAGACAACATCTACCTCCATCCACCGTTTCATGCAGGTGTAAGGAATCCAACTCCTCTATTTCTTTACAAGCATCCACAAAGTCCTAAAAAACTTCCCTCTACGACTTCCTGCTCAAGGAATCAGCCGAAAAATCCCTCTTAACATCACCGTAAGATATCTCAAAGTCTTATTCCTGATGAAACTTCACCCACCATCATTGTCACATGTTTAGGTTCGGTAGGCTAAAGATATGCCTAAAACTCTTGTGACCTGTGAAGACCACAAAGTTCTCCCTGATTAGGTAATGCCACCAAAACATCAACGTGAACACTACTGATGCAAGCTCAAGGTCATTGCTATAATTTTTATTGTCATGAGCACATAATTTATGAGACCCATAAAAGAACGCTCCCCACTTCTGTATGAGCACGCACCCTATGAAAAGTCTAAAAGAATCAAAAAACACATCAAACAACAGCCCTTACTCTGGAAGACAGATCACTAAAGCACTGACCATATTTTCCATTAGATAACTAATGGATTCCTGAAACTGCTCGCTCCACATGAAGGCTTGGTCTATTCTAGTCAAAGGTGTTAAAGGGGTTTCAACAAAAGAGAAGTCTATTAAGAACCTCCGATAATAGCCATACAAACCTAGGAAACTACAAACCTATGTCACATTCTTGGGTTCTTCCCAAGAAACAACCGCTTCAACCATTTACAGATCAATCGATATCCCATACTAAGACACCACATGTCCAGGAAAATGCACTTCTCATGTCAAGAAAATTCACATGGAAACATCACATAGGGAAGGTGTTGTTGGAGGACCTTTAAAACTGTCCTTAGATTCTCGGTATGATCCTCCTCTGATCATGAGTAGATCAGGATTTTTTCACTGAAAAAAATAAAGAACCTATCCAGAATCTCACTGAAAACAGAGTACATGAGCCCTATTGAACACAACAGGTGTGTTTGTAACACCAAAAAACATGACTATGAACTCAAAGTTCCCATACCTGCACCTAAAATCATTCATTGGGATATCAGTTTCTATCACCCTTAATTGGTGGTACCCATCCAACTTATCGATCATAGAGAACCAACATGATCCCCTCATTTGGTCAAAGAGATCATCTATCATCAAGAGAGGAAAATTGTTCTTGACCGTTACCCAATTCAGTCTCTGGTAGTCTATGCACAACTTGACACCACCTCATTCCTTCTTCACGAACAAGATGAGAGCACCCTATAGAAACACACTGGGTTGGAAAAAACCCTTCTTCATCTAATCATCAATCTGAATCTACAAGACCGACAATTTAGAAGGAACTATCCGATAATGAGCCATAGAAATCGGAAGGGAACAGGGTTGTAAATCTATCCAAAACTCAGTGTCACGTCGAGGGGGTAGATTCACAACCTCCTTGGTAAAAACATCAATGAACACTCTAAATACTCTTGTAACATCCATTATCTTAGTATCCACTGATTTTTCTAAATGCTCGTCCATCTTAGAAAGAACAGGCTCTACACACTGTATCCCTACCTATAAACTATGTTCGCCATCAAAACACACATGTTTTCCAACCTCATTGGAGAACATGACTCTTCTCTGGAATTAGTCACTAAAAGTGTGCATAGAAATCAGCTAGTTTATGCCAACGATGACATCGTATGATTTCATTTTTAGCCAAAAGAGATCCCCAATAGACCGATGCGGCCCCATCATCATTCTACCTCCCCAACAAACATCCAATAGGGTTGTAACACCCCAAGATACCACGGCATGCCTTCCTTTGAATAATACAGTAGCTTGTGTTGTATGCAACTTCGAGTTCTAACACACACCACAACCAATCAAACTAGCCGTTATGAACAGTAATACCTACTTTTTGAAATTTTATAAATTTTATCTCTCAAAATTGACTTTATTTTTGGATTCAGAATATCGAAATTCACCTAGGGTAAAATTTTGGAACTTTTCGGATAACATTTATATTTGGATGAATAGTGAAAATTACTAAGTTTTAAGTAAAAAAAACTTTTTTAATAGAAATAATTAATATTGATAAATTATGAATTTGAGTGGTTTTAAAGTATATTTAGAATATATTTTTACCATTTAATACAATTTTGGTCATTGGACATAATTTCACAATTAAACTGGACATGAACAAGTGTCAATCTTTTGATAGTTATTATCTCTTAAAAACACGCTTTTTGTTTTAACAACGGGAATTAATTTTATATTAATTTCTGCCACTTCTGTGTTTTGAATTTGGAAAAAATGTATTCCATATTTGGAATCAGAATTTCCAAATTGTGTAAATAGGTAACTTTTATTTTTAGTCATTTTGAATAATTAATTCGGTAAAAATTTTATTTACCATGGTTAAAGGGTAAATCTGGTAAATAAGGGTAAAAAAATAATATTATAATAATAATAAATTACCCTAAAATGTGTCATAACCATTTTGGATGTTACATTTCCAACCATTTTCAACTTTGGGTCGATTTTGGGACCCCATGGAGCCACTTGTAAGTGATAATGACACTTTATATTAATTAAGTTAAAATAAATACAAAAATGACATAAGCATATATCTTTTAAAAAACAATTTTTACATAGGGTTATATATGATGGATTTTGGACTATAAATATTCATAAGAAAGATAAAAATATTTCCAAAATAATCGAATTTTATTTATATTTTTTTTAAAATTTAATAATTAATATTATTTATGACCCAATAATGATGCAGTATTTTCCCTATTAATGAAGGAATCAAATAATTGGTACTATAAATGTTATAATTAATATAATTTGAATTTTTTTATGACATAAATGACTTTAATTACTTAATATGACATTATAGGATTGCTTAAATGAATTTTCTTCGAATTAATAACATTTTTAAGTCTTTAACAAAAATCAATCATTGAATAGTGTCAAAATTGACATAAAAGAGTTTTTAAAACAAATATTATATTATTAATTTAAATTCAATTCCTAAAAATCTATGGTTTGGAAAAGAGACTTATATCATGATAGGTGTATCATTATTGGACCACATGGGGGTCTCTTGGAGGAATATAGTATGTTTATTAACTACATAATATAAAAATACAATGTGACTTGGTAAGTGTCAAACTAATTAACTAAGAGTTAAAACCAAAACATAAGGTTAATATAATGACCCAAACGTATCTAAATTATATTTTTTGAGTGATTTTCGACCTATCCCAACTTTATCCTTTAAATAATCCACTTTGGAGCCATTTGAAACCGAATATGAATTTATTATAAAATAATATTTCTAGATTTTCCTAAGGTGCCCCTCCTCCCCCTTATAAAAGGATACCACTTCTAACCAATTCTTCACAATTTAAAAGCCTTTTGGTTAGGCCAACCCCATCCCAAATACTCTCTCAACATACCTCACTTCAATCTATAGGCCTTAGTTTGATCATAAAGCCAACCTAAGGATCCCTTTTGATCAAATCAAAAGGAAGAACCCAAAGAATAGGTAATGTTTTCACCACCCTCTTTCAAGTTCCATTCATTTTCAACTTCTTCTTTCTTTGTTATTTCCATTCTAAAATAATAACTCCAGTATATTCTATATAATGTTATGTTATTATAAATATGGTACAACCATATTCATTATTCTATCCATCCTTTGAATGACATGTCACCATACGTGCGTACGTACGGCTTACCGTCTCCACGTTGTGGTGTAATTGTTATTCAATATATTATTATTTAGATGGGTATAATAATGATGTGTAATTCACGTAAATAAGAAATATAAAATTATAAGGATTATTTATATATGATATACCATTCAATCATATATTATTTTATTATCAAAAGAATGATATTGTCGCTCGTACGTACGTACAGACTATCGTCTCCACGAACGCGATGAGATTCATTTTCCATCGTATCCATTCAAGTATAATTCTCATTTGATAATTAACAATAGTATTTAATGACTTGATATAATTCTATATATTAATAAGATAAAAACTATCCATAACAAACACAGCTTATGTAACAAACCATATAAAAGAAAATGAGTATGTTAACACCTGAAACAACGATAATACTAAGATGTTATTGACAAATCAATGTTAAAAGATCATATATGATATCATATTAATGTATATGAATCTTGTATAATTTAATAAAAAAAATTTCACCATTATACAGGAGGTTAACCTACCCTCAACCAAGGAAAAGTACAAGGTAAGGGTTTATTTCACAATCTCTTCATTATCCGAGGTTGTTTATACGTAATTATCTACTGGGACCTCTTTATCATCCACATCCATGTCTCCTAAAAATGTGTTTCAAAACATTCTTAATATTTTACGTAATATGGGTTAAAGTCATTTATACCCTTGTTTGACTTTTTATAAGAAGTTTATAAAGGAATATTTCTGTCGTTTTCCAAACAATCTCCTTTTTAACCTTTTCGACAGAATTAAGGTATGAATGTCTTTTTTAACATATACGGTGGGTGCGGCTATTTTTTGCCATTATAAAATCTTAGAAGCTTCCCTTACAAGCTTCTAAGAATATTTTTAAAGTAAATGTTTTATTTTATAATTATGTGACTTTTAAATGATTTAAAAAAAAGTGATATTTCTCTCAAATAGTTTTGATTTCATCTATGTCAACATCCATTGATGGATTTTAATCTTATTTGAAGTTTTTTTATTATGATACAAATCTTCCATATTGTATTGAGAGTTTTGGGATATGTTTGACTCTGGATGTGTTATTTTTATACCATTAATTGTTTATAGAGAAAGTATTGACATTTCGTATGCGAGTTTTAATACGAATATTTATGTTATGTTTAAACCTGTTCATATGAGGAATGCATTGGACTTAATAAGTGAATGGTGGAGCCCGCTATAGATCCTCGATGAATCAGTAGGTCTCATGAGACAAACTAGTGTCTTGGCACAAGGACTTGAAAAAATCTTATTTTTAGTCTTGTCACGAGGGCTTGGCTATTTGTTATGATAGTCTGGCATTATGTATTCCATCATTATGAAAGTGGTTATTGATATTTCATGTGATTATTAGACTAGTAGAATATCCATGTGAATAGGTAAATGACATTATTTTATTTTATTTCTTCCATATTATGATGAAGTTCATGTTTAAAAGGCTTTTTTTAGTTATACATTGCCTTAAATGTTTATGCTTATTTATAAAAGTTTCCACAATATTGTTATCCCTACTGGGAATTTGAGATCACCCCTTTCTATGTTTTATATTTCCCAGGATGTGAAAAAGTATTTTATGAATGACCTGCAGAGATAGAATAAGGGGATATGAGTGTGGAGACAAGATATTGTTGTAGTTTTCAATTTATTATGTAATGTAAACTTCATGAATGTATCTAGTGTTTCTAAGACTACTAAACTAATCATTATTTCAATACTTTATCTTTATTGTGATCATGCCAATGTTAAGTAATAATGCATCGACTCTGGTTAACTGGGGTCGGGGTGTTACAAGGCTAGTATGACCCACCAACTGGCGTACTTAGCACTAAGGTCATGGAGTGTCTCTCAACGTCTAGGCCCACAGAATTCACTATAACTAGTGTAGAAAAAGAGTGTGAAGCTCTTGAATCAAACAAGGCATAAGATAGAGTGCTAAACAAGATGATCATACCTCGAATGACTTCTGACACTACTGGAACTGATACCTATGTAGTGTGAAACTTCCCACACCTAGATTCTCTACCACTCGGTGGTCGTTAGCCTCTATGACCAGGCCCTGGCCGAGGTCCCTGAGGAGCACCCTGAAGTGGGACTCTTCCTGAAATGTCTTCTCTCGGGGGAGTGGGAGCCTGTTGTCCCTGTTGCTGCTGCTGAAAGGGCCTAGATGGAAACTACTCCTACTAAAGTGGGTGCTGAACCTGCCCACCCTCACTGTACTACACTCAGTTTGGGCCCTGATTCTGAAGGTTCCCATGGTTTCCACAGATGGAGAAACTCAGTCCTGGGCTCTCATGAAATCGGTGAGGACTAGGAGATCAAAACTGGAACTACAAGGGCCTGCTCCCCACTGGCCAAAACCTAGAAGGACCTGACACTAGAGGCATGATACTGATGGACTTCCCTTTGATGATCCCAACATGCTCCTCTATCACAACACCCATCCCATTGAGTTCATCCTCTCTACCACTCCGACCTTCTTCTGGACCTCCAAGTATGTCGATAGAGTTAAGCGAGTAACAACATACTGAAGAGAAGGTCTGATTGCCTCCTCTAAATGTCTCTCATGAGACTCCTCATCTATAAAGAGGTATAGAGAAAAGCAAAGGAGATACTTTAACTTGATCCTCAACCCTTTCACAGACATGCTCCCCTCCTGAAGGGAGAGTTTCTCCGGCCTCTTCTCCACCTTCACCGGGGAAGAGAGGAATTCCTACCATAACTCCCTTTGGAATTCAGTCCATGAAACCCCATCCTCCCTCTTCTACCCGAGATATAGTGTCCACCACTAAAATGTTGCTCCCAACATATGGTTTATAGAAAGAGTAACCCAGTACTCCATTGGATCCCGGATCAAGATGAAGTCTATCAATAGCTCCCCGAGCCATCTCTCTATCTCTATGTTCGAGAGCCTACTCTCATACTTCCAGTGGGTCTGCCGCTGAATGTTATGAAGCGTCTTCTTCCACTAGTCCTGTAACACCCTGAGAATTTATGAGAATTATTCTTTTTAATTTATTTGATGTCTTATTTTTTATGCTACACCAAGATTATCTTACGCTATACGCAACACTATTTTAGCTTGTAGTATATGCAACACTATTCTTGGATCGTGTTACACACAATTTCAAGTTCGTTTGAACTTATTGTATGCAAAATTGAGTATATATATATATATATATATATATATTCAATGAATAAATGAAATATGTTTGGATTCTATTATACACAACAACAAAAGAATCTTGAACTACACGCAACCCTGACTTGGATTGCATTACACGTAATCACGTCCTTCCCCGATAGCGTGTGTTGTACGTAATACTGAGTTTCACTAAACAATGATATGTTATATAAACTAGCCATTATGAATAGTAATACCCACTGTTTGAAGTTTTATTTTTCAAAATGGACTTCATTTTTGGATTTGGAATATCGAAATTAGCCTAGAGTGAAGTTTTCGTATTTTTCTGAACACTTTCAATTTTTGATGAATAGTGAAAACACTGGGTTACTATTTAAAACCCGAATTTTTATATAAAAAATTATTTATATTATTTATATTTATTTTAGGTAAAAATTGATACATAATACCTATATAGGTTCAATTTAATTCATTGGAATCATTTTATAATAATTTTATACATATAAAAATTTTATTGAACTTTCCACCGTCTCTTACCCACCTCCTATGAGAGTTGGAAGATTTACATAAAACATAATTTTACCACTTCTGTGAGTGAAATTTAGAAGATACAAGAGACACGGTTAATATCAAGGAGTAAATTTTGGTTCAATAAGATACAAATAATTTTTGGTGAATAGTAACTTTTTACTTTTATTTACCACGGTTAATAGTAAATAGGGTAATTAAGGGAAAAAATGATATTTTTATTACCCTAAAACAAGTCCTAATTCTATTGGATAAGTGTAATTCGACCAAAAACAACCTTAAAAATAAAATAGTATCATTTAGGTCCACTTGGATTAGGTTAGGACATTTATTATTATTTTATTTAAAGAAGACTTAAAATAGTTAAAATCAATGTTTAATAACTAAAACATATTTAATATAGGTTTATACATTAGATAAATTCGACTATAAATATTCATTAGAAATAAAGAAATATTTCCTATATAATAGTATTTTATTTCTAATTTTTAGAAATTAAATAATTTAATTTATTCTTGACACAATGATGATGCAGTAATCACCTTATTAAAGAAATATTAACATAATGGATGTTATAAATAACCAAATAAATGTAATTTTAGACTTTATTTGAATTAAACTAAATTTATAGGTTAATATTACATGTTAGTGTTTATTTAATTAACTTTTTTCAAACTAATTATGCTGTTATGAATTTCAAAACAATCATGTACCAAATATTGTCAAAATTTACATAAAATAGTTTTTAAAACAAATATTATATTATTAATTGTTATTTTATTCCTAAAAATATAAGGTTCATCCAAATGACTTATATAAGGATATATATTTTAATAATTAACCACTTGGGTTCATTTGTCTTGTTATTGTATGTTTATTAACCATATAGTGTAAGAAAACAAAAAGACACGGTAAAAGTTAAATTATTTAACTTAGTGTTAAATCTAAATGATAAGAATAAAATAGTAACCTAAACTTGTCTAAAACGTATTGTTTGAGAGGCTTTCGACCCAAACCCACCTTATCTTCGAAATAAATCAATTTGGAGCTATTAAAAACAGAATATGACTTTATTATAAAATAATATTTTAAGTTTTCTTAAGGTGCCCCTCTCCTCCCTTATAAAAAAGGAACCCCTTCCCTCTTCACTTACATTCCTTTTGAGCCTTGAAGATTGGCCAAACCCTGAAAATTTCTCTTCTCCACTTCCCTAGAAACATTCTGGATGTTATGGTATTCTCCAAAGACCTTCTCTACTTCCTTAATAGAAGGCTTAAAGTAGGTGCGTCGAAGAAGAGGTAATCTCTTCTTCCGATTCTCCCAAGTTTCTTTCTTCTTATACTTCTTCTTCTTTAGTTTTACCATTTTAAAGTAATAACATCAGTATTACTTATATACTTATATGTTATTATAAATATGAAAAAACTCTATTTCACCTTCTATCCATCCTATGGAAAACAAAATCACCGCGCGTGCATACGTACGGAATGCCGTCTCCACGCCGTGGTGTAATCTGTTATCGACCACCACCATAGTTGGATGGTTATAATGGTGTAAATAAATTACTATATATGATTATTGTAAACTGATATTGATTCTGAAATATTATACATACACTTCAATACAATTCCACGATCATGATAATGATATCATCGCTCGTGCGTACGTACGGACTACCATATCCACGATGCGATGAGATTCATTCTCCATGTTAACCATTCATGAATGATTATAAAGTATATATAATAAGTAATCATGAAATATATTACATAATAATGATACTTTATTTATGTATATATATATATATATTTATTTCATCTACATAATTCCATTCAATTCAATAAGTAAACGAAAATAGTATTCATGCGTACGTACGGCCTATCGTCTCCATGAACGGTGTATTTCATTCCATTCATCGATCTATCATATATATTTGTATATAATGAATATATATTATATATAAATCATGTTTTACATTCTGGAATTATTTAAATCAGGATTTAAGTAATAATATCATGAACAATAAGTCCAAACATGTACGATAAATAAAACGATTTTACCGAAAATGCTACTTTAACATGGAACTTACAAAAGAATGGGTAATATAAAGTCATAAGTGAACCATATATGATATGATAACAATGAATATGATTCTGTAATAAGTCAATGAAATTATTTAAATCATTATACAGGAAATTAGGATACGTACAATGCATATCAGACCTACTGTAAGGGATAATTACTCCAATCTCATTCTTATCTGAGATTGTTTATTCGTAAGTATTTACTAGGGTTATGTTTATTATCCATGTCCATATGTTCTCAAAATGTTTTCATAAATTTTTTAATTTTCTTCCATGTATGTTTTAAGTCATTCTTACCCTTATTTTTAATTTTACCACATCTTATGGAAGGAATCTTTCTTTTGTTTACCACACGAGGAACTTTTTGACTTTTCCGACAAAAGTACGAGGAGGATGTTATTTTTAACTTATACGGTGTGAATGGATTTTTACGGTTTCATAACACCTTATTTTAATGAAGCTTACTCTACAAAATTTCATGATTATTTTCAAAAAAAACCTTTTCATTTAAAATTTCATGGCATTTTGTAAAAATAAAATGATTTTGAAGTAGAAAGGATAATTTTCTCAAGAATTCATTTCAAGTGTTTTATCAAAACTACTTTCCATATAAAATGAAATTATTTAATATTATTATGTTTCAAGTATAATGTATCCATTATTTACATGGTTTGATTATTTTTATGATGAAATGATATCCATTTTTTTATATGGATTATGTTATGGTGGCATGATGTTTAAGAATCTCATTCTATTACATGGGTTATGCTATGATGTATGATTTATGATTTTGTGGAACACGAAAGAATGATTTCATTATGAGATGTGTGGGACCTATATCTCCCCCCAATTAATTGGGTATAGATATATATCTCATGAGATAGACATGGATGGAATTGTAAGTTAATCTGGTTCAGTAATACTGGACTGGAACGAGGATTGAACTCGATTCAGAAAGGGACTTTGTCCACTAAGATGGTCTTGGCAGTAATGCCTTGGATACTATGGAAATCATATCATGTGCTTAATGTTTGCCACAATCACAAGTTTTATTACCATGATATTTTATCATTATTGATGTTCCTTTATGATATATTCCTTACGTACTTCCATGATTTATGTCTTTGCTCATTATTCTGATGTTTAGATTTTATGTTCATGTTTTTTCATTCAAATGTTTAGGGATTGTTTTATGTTCTCTATGTTTACCCTTACTGAGAATTTGAGCTCACCCTTTTTATGTTTTCTTTTCCCCAGGATATAAAGAAAGGTTTTATGTAAGAGAAACAAAAGGGGAATATTTTTATGGGAGATGTTTAAGATCTTTCACCATGTTTAGATGCTTATGTTTCGAGTTTCTAAAGACACTAAACTAATACGGTCTTTGGGCGTCTGTTTTTTTCATGTATTAAGTATTACGCAAAAGTATTGTAATGTCCATGTACATCAAGATTTGGGTCTCTATAGTTGGTATCAGAGCGAAGGTTTAGTTAACTATTGGAAACTAGGATGCGAAAACTTTAGTGAAATCCCTAGAGATATTTCTAAGGTATGTCTAGGGATGTCCCTATGGAAAATTATATATATAGGTTATAGTCCTAGAATTACGATAAAGATATTATAATTAAACCTAAGATGTTAGATATTGAAGGTAATCCCCCTTTATTATGTTGTTTTCCGAGCATTATTTTTTCCTCTCACACTAATCTTTTTGGGTTTTAGAAAATCGCTGGAAACAGGAAGATTCCCAATAATGGAGGATATGATGGACAATGGAATTATATTCTTCATGAGAACCCAAATGTAATGGGATTTGGAAGTCCAAACATCGTTATTATGCCTAATCAACACTCTTATAATATGATCAGTAATCTCAACTTTGGTACGTTTCCCAACTCAGCTAATAAGAGAAAGATGGAGTTTCATGATGATCATAGAGGAAAGAAAGTTCAAATTCCCTCATGTAAATCATGTTGGAAGAGGTATCAGGGAGATTGTTTCAAAGGAACTGGAAGACGCCTTAAGTGTAGAAAATAAGGACACAAATCCAGTAAGTGTAAAGGAAAAGGTTCAGTTAACACCACGAAGAAGGATAATGTTATTTCTACGACATCAACAATGATTAGATGTTTTAAATGTGGAATGTATGGGAATTATGAAAACCAATGACCTACGGGAAAATCTCATAAAGAGAATCAGCATGGTCATATGGGTAGTATTTATGTGGATGATAATGAAGAGACTACAAATGAAATATAAGATGAAATAAATGATGAAGCTCAGTCAGTGGTTTAAGAAGTTAGTGGAATGATTGTATGTTTATCAAGAATAATGTATGGTACTATGGAATAAATAATAATCTAAGGATTTTTACACTATTGTTATTCCTAAAGTATTTGAATGTATATGTTGAATGGTACTGGTAATAATGAAAGGTTATTCAGATATTTTTGGAAAGAAGATGATATGAGCATAATGAATGGATAAGGAGAAAATAATATGTTTGATAGTAATCATGAGCTCATGATTGATATAAGGACTAAGTGATATCATGGGTTGAGTATATAGAATTGTTTTGGATTTTGGTTGGTGGAAAGTGTTAACTTTTAACTACATTCATTTTTTCACCAAGGGTCAATGGGTATTAATTTTTCAAGAGAATACATGATTAAGGCCTTCGAATGTTTGGAATGTGACCAACAAGACATATCATATGATATATGAGGATAAATGATGGTATTCACATGCTTGGTTAATGAAATTTCTAGTAATCATTTTCTTTATACTATGATATTGGACAGATGTATTTTGGATAAGCCTAATGACTGGAATGGATTATGTCAGACATGATATAGTATTGTTTAAGTCTAGATCTTTATGTTATAATAGTATTGTTTTTGAATAAGGACAACCTGTAGGATGGGCGACAACCCATTGAGTCGGACAAAGTTGCGGGAATAGAACCCACAACCGAAGGGCGACATGCCTTTATCGCCTACCACTGGCCTACAGGAAGTCCTTGGTTAGTAGAAACTAGTTTTATTATTAAGTGGTATGATATATGAAGTATAAGTCCATTCTTGGAGCCATATACATTTAATATCGCCATATATGGACTTATTTATATTGAATAACTTTTTCTAACCTTTCATATGAGAACGATGGAATGAATCGTCATTCTATCACATAATCTGCTAACACTTCCTGAAAGACAAATTCAACTTCATTTCTTTAAGAGATGAAATGGAAATTGTTCAAGGCACAAACAACAGTAAGATTGTACCAAAAAATCAAGTAAGTATTTCTTTTAATTCAAAAATTATTCAACTTTAGGGATATGATCCTGAAAACCAAAAATGTTGTCCTAGTGCCCTTATATCCGATGAATCAGATGGTACCTTAGATCATCACAAATTTATGGCTTTGTGATTATTGGCTTTTTCATAGCCTTGTTCTCTACCACTCTTCATCAGAACTTGATGGTTATATTTCTCTTCTATATACATATTTTCAACTATGCTCTTATATGTGAAAACCCAGTGATTAGTTAATTTGGGTAACCGTTATGTTTCATACTTTATTTTTTAATGATAAGTTTTGGTATTCCTTTTTACGATGTGGGTTTCTCTTAAAACTTTCGAGTAGTAAACAATTTATAACCCCGAATAATTTCGAGGGAGAAATTAATTTTAAGGGGGGTAGAATATAACACCCCTAATATTTTTTGAGAAGTAATCTTTTTAATTTATTTGATGTCTTGTGTTGTATGCTACACCAAGATTATCTTGCGCTATACGCAACACCGTTTTAGCTTGCAGTATACGCAATACTATTCTTAGATCGTGTTATACATAATTTCAAGATCATTTGAAGTTATAGTACGCAACATTGAATATATATATATTCAATGAATAAATGAAATATGGTTGGATTATATTATATGCAACAATAATAGAATCTTTCACTACACGCAACCCTGACTTGGCTTGCATTACACACAATCACGACCTTCCCCGATAGCATGTGTTGTACGCAATACTGAGTTTCACTAAACAATGACATGTTATATAAACTAGCCGTTATGAATAGTAATACCAACTTTTTGAAATTTTATTTTTCAAACTGGACTACTTTTTTGGATTTGGAATATCGAAATTACCCTAGGGTGAATTTTTGGTATTTTTCTGAAAACTTTCAATTTTTGATGAATAGTGAAACAATGGGTTACTATTTAAAAACCAACTTTTTATATAAATAATTATTTATTTAATTTAAATTTATTTTAGGTAATAATTGATACATAATACCTATATAGGTTCAATGTAATTCATTGGAGTAATTTTATAATAAATTTAGACATATAAAAATTTTATTGAACTTTTCACCGTCTTTTACCCACCTCCTAGGAGAGTTTGAAAATTTAAATAAAACATAATTTTACCACTTCTGTGAGTGGAATTTCAAAAATCTAAGAGACACGGTTAATATCAAGGAGTAAAATGTGGTTCAATAAGATAAAAATAATTTTTTAGTGAATAGTAACTTTTTACTTTTATTTACCATGGTTAAAAGTAAATAGGGTAATTAAGGGTAAAAATGATATTATTGTTACCATAACACATGTAATAATTCTATTGGATAAGTTTAATTCGACCGAAAACAACCTTAGAAATGAAATATTATCATTTAGGTCCACTTGGATTAGATTAGGACATTTATTATTATTTTATTTAAAGAAGAATTAAAATAGTTAAAATCAATGTTTAATAACTAAAATATTTTTAATATAGTTTTATACATAAGATAAATTCAACTATAAATATTAATTATAAAGATAAAAATATTTCCTACATAATGGTATTTTATTTATAATTTTTCGACATTAAATAATATAATTTATTTATGACACAATGCTGATGCAGTAATTACCTTATTAAGGAAATATTGACATAATTGATGTTATAAATACCCAAATAAATGTAATTTTAGACTTTTTAGGAATTAAACTAATTTTATAGGTTAATATGACATGTTAGTATTTATATAATTAACTTTTTTCAAACTAATCATGCTTTTATAAATTTCACAAAAATCATGTACCAAATAGTGTCAAAATTGATATAAAATAGTTTTTAAAACAAATATTATATTATTAATTGTTATATTATTCCTAAAAGTCTAAGGTTAGGCAGAATTACTTAGATAAGGGTATATATTTTAATAATGAACCACTTGGGGTTCCTTTGGCTTGTTATAGTAAGTTTATTAACCATGTAGTGTAAGAAAACAAAAAGACAGGGTAAAAGTTAAATTATTAAACTTAGTGTTAAATCTAAATGATAAAGATAAAATAGTAACCTAAACTTGTCTAAAACCTATTGGTTAAGATGATTTAGACCCATCCCCACCTTATATTCTAAATAAATCAATTTTTAGCTATTAAAAACCGAATATGACTTTATTATAAAATAATATGTTATGTTTTCCTAAGGTTCCCCTCTCCTCCCTTATTAAAAGGGAACCCCTTCCCTCTTCACTTCCAACCCTTTTGAGCCTTGATTCTCGGAAAAACCCTGAAGATTTATCTTATCCACTTCCCTAAAAAAATTATGGAGGTTCTGGTCTTCTCAAAATACCAACTCTACTTCCTTAAGAAATGGCTTAAAGGAGGTGCGTCGAAAAAGAGTTAATCTCTTCTTCCGATTCTCTCAAGTTTCCTTCTTCCTCTACTTCTTCTTATTTAGTTGTATCATTTTAAAGTAATAAAATCAGTAATTCTTATATAATTATATGTTATTATAAATAGTAAACAACCCTATTTCACCTTCTATCCATCCTACGGAAAACGAAATCACCGCGCGTGCGTACGTAAGGAATACCGTCTCCACGTCGTGGTGTAATCTGTTTTCGACCACCACCTTACATGGATGGGTATAATGGTTTAAATAAATAATTATATATTATTTTTGTAAAGTTATATTGATTATGAAATATTATACATACACTTCAATACAATTCCACGATCATGGGAATGATATCATCGCTCGTGCGTACGTTCGGACTACCGTCTCCATGACGCGATGAGATTCATTCTCCAAGTTAACCATTCATGAATGATTATAAAGTATACATAATAAGTAATCATGAAATATATGACATAATTATGATACTGTATTTATGCATATATATATGTATTTCATCTACTTAATTCCATTCAATTCAATAAGGAAACGAAAACAGCGTTCATGCATACGTATGACCTACCATCTCAATGAAAGTTGTATTTCATTCCATTTATTGATCTATCATATATATATGTATATGATGAAAATATATTATATATAAATCATGTTTTACATTCTTTAATTAATTAAATCAGGATATAAGTAATAATATCAAGAACAACAAGTCCAAACATGTACGATAAATAAAACGATTTTACCCAAAACGCTGCTTTAACATGGAACTTACAAAAGAACAGTTACTATAAAGTCATAAGTGAACCATATATGATATTATAACAATGAATATGATTCTATAATAAGTCAATGAAATTATTTAAATCATTATACAGGAGGTTCGGATACATACAAAGCATATCGGACCTAAGGTAAGGGATAATTATTCCAATCTCATTTTTATCTAAGATTGTTTATTCATAAGTATTTACTGGGGTTATGTTTATTATCCATGTCTATATTTTCTCAAAATGTTTTCATAAACTGTTTACTTTTCTTCCTTGTATGTTAAAATTCATTCATACCATTCTTTTTACCTTTACCACATCGTATGGAAGGAATCTTTCTTTTGTATACCACACGAGGAACTTTTTGACTTTTCTGACAAAAGTATGAGGAGGGTGTTATTTTTAACATATACGGTGTGAACAGATTTTTACGGTTTCATCACTTCTCATTTTCATGATGATTCCTCTACAAGATTGCACGATTATTTTCAAAAAATCCCTTTTCTTTTAAAATTTCATGGAATTTTGTGAAAATAAAATGATTTTGAAGAAGAGAGGATATTTTTCTCAAGAATTCATTTCAAGTGTTTTATCAAAACTATTTTCCATCTAAAATGACACTATTTAATATGTTTATGTTTCAAGTATAATGTATCCATTATTTACATGGTTTTAATCTTCTAATTATGAAATGATATCCATTTTTTATATGGATTTTGTTATGATGGCATGATGTTTAAGAATCCCATTTTATTACATGGGTTATGCTATGATGTATGATTTATGATTTTGTGGCACACGAAAGAATGATTTAATTATTAGATGGGTGGGTCCTATATCTCCCCCCAATGCATTGGGTAAAGATTTATATGTCATGATATAGACATGGCTGGAATGGTAAGTTAATCTTGTTCAGTAATACAGAACTGGAACGAGGAGTGAACTCGGTTCAGGAAGGGACTTTGTCCACTAGGATGGTTGTGGCAGCAATTCCTTGGCTACTATGGAAATTATATCATGTGATTAATGGTTTCCACAATCACATGTTTTATTACGATTCTATTTTATCATGTTTTAAGTTCCTTTATGATGTATGCCTTACGTACTTCCATGATTTATGTCTTTGCTCGAGATTTTGATGTTTAGATTTTATGTTCAAGTTTTTTCATTCAAATGTTTATGGATTATTTTATGTTCTCTATGTTTATCCTTATTGAGCATTTGAGCTCACTCTTTTTATGTTTTCTTTTCCCCAAGGTATAAAGAAATTTTTTAGGTAAGAAAACCAAATGGGGAATATCTTTATGGGAGATGTTGAAGATCTTTCACCATGATTTGAAGCTTACGTTCTGAGTTTCCAAAGACACTAAACTAATATGGTCTTTGGGCGTCTATTTTTGTCATGTATTATGTATTCCACAAAATTATTGTAATGTCCATGTATGTCAAAATTTTGGTCTCTAAAATTCCACCTCCTCCTCTCAATCATCCCTCTATTAATCAGCTAAATCATTCTCTTCGGCCTCAGTCACCCGATTTACCATTGTCATCGTCTAGGTTCCATAGCTACAAGGTAAACAAGGAATTCTTATGTCCGAGTAGTGTAAATATTTTTTTTAAAATTTCATTAACTGATTATTTATTTTAAATTCCTATAATACCCTATACAAACAAGAACACAAGTCATTTTGATGCATGTACCTTTTTCTAGGCTCTCTACCCTGTAATCAGTGTATCTTGATTCAGTTATTTGGTATGTCCAGAGTCCTTACATCAAATCACAGGGGACCTAAACTCATGTGTTCTAGATGGTATTCCCTAGAATATTTCATTCACCGAGATTGGCTAGCACTATTTCTCAACAATATCATCAAATCGTCACTATGTCTAACCCTAGAATCCATTCTATCTCTCAAAAATCAGCCTCTGGGTCCATTATGTCACCAGCCACCTTCACCAGGATGAGGGAAGGGACAAAAAACATCCAGAACCTTCCCTCATCAAGTTGATGGAGAGATAATGACCCACAATCCCACCTTCATTAGTCCCCTGAGTGGCGACTAGCACCAAGGGTATAGAATCACACGTAATATGGAAGGCATTACCAATTTTTTTATTATGATTGGGAGATAAAATGGTAAAAATCCAAACAACTCTGAAATTAGAGGTAGAGGTAAAGTAAAAAAAAATCCATTCGCATTTACATGTTCCAAATAAATTGCTACAAGGTACAAGAAAACATCAAAGGGAGGTAACAAAAAAAAGAAAAGCATCAACATCAATGGTCCCAACGTCCGAGCTAATAAGGTTCATCACGGTCCTCAAATTCTTCCCAGAAACCTCAATGCAGGTTAATATACGTAGCATGAGTATACATGCAAACATAGTAGGGAAGACCAAAAGCTCTCATGCATAAGTGGGGTGGAATTATAATTCCCATGAGAAAAGGAGATAACCAAGGCACCTATCAAGGAAACAATCCACCAAACCTCACTATGGAACATTCCCCAAATAACAAAAGTCATGTTATGTAATATTAATAACACATCAATTTTTTGGTACCCCACACCACTTTCCCACTAGATATTGAATACATCCTACCCATTAGACCTCCCCCACTATTTTCACTGCAGTCTCACTACCACCAAAAAAATATCATTTTGGGAAACAACTACCCCAAATCTGCCAGCAGACACCTTGGCCACAACAGCCTCACACATTCATGACCACCGAAACCTGACCCAAAAAAACTAATTCCACTCCCGAAAACATGTAGTCCAGAACAACTACTGTCAAAATTGAAGACATCTAGGCCTCCTCCCAATGACATTTGGGAAACAAACTATCCACACACACTTGGGCCGACCACCACAACTACCCTGACCAAAGAATCTTGGGAATATTGGACATCAGGCTGTCACATCCTTCCCAAAGAGTCTTTTGCTACTTGGGAATGGGATCAAAAAAGGTTATAATAATCAGCCACTCATAGGAGTGTTGGAAAAAACACCCTCCCCCTGAAATGGGGGTGTTCGGCACGAAGTGCTTAACTAGGGTGGGGCACGAATAAGAAACATAATAACTAAATTATACATAGAGTTAAATAATCACTCATCCCAACCTAGGGGTTCTCATACTAGCTCATACACAAACACCCCTATTACTATTCATTTATAAAAAGCACAATAGCCACTACCTAGTTACAACTCATTATAGGAAAATAATTCCCCACTGAACCCATTTTTGTTATCAAATTCATGTGGTTCCATTTAAGTAATTCTTCACTAATGGGAAACTAACAGGAATAACCACCAGACATGAATAGAAAAAAAGACATGCAGAACATTATGAATTCACAACCGGTTCTCTTGTAAAGTCACAACAACAAATGGAATCTGATAGATCCCTTGATGTACTAGAACTAAACTAAGCCCCAACATACGACCCCACATGACCCCAAATCCACAAACTAACAATTGCACAACATGGGATCCCATCCCCATCCATGTCACCTCACAAGAATTAAATAGATCAAACATACCCATCACCAGAACACAGCAAGAGAATTTTCATATTTAAACACAGCTTTCCTTTAGTTCTATCTTTCCGTTTGGTTAATTGGGTTGACCACACAAGGACTCTTATTCATTGGGAATCCATTTAATCAACCGAATTTACATGATTAAATAGTTTCCATGTTATAGCTGTTCAATGACAAAATTATCTAGAAAACTGAGGTTCATTAGTTCCCAAGAAAGGACCCCCAATGACCATGATTTTCAATGGACATAAGCCCATAAAATTTTCAATATATACAAAAGGTAAAAGAGTACAACATCATCATGAAACACACCGATTCATTCTATAAAACCCATTTTTTATCTTTGTTATGTTTTGGTTTCATCCATCCCCATAGGAAAATTATCATAACCACCCACATGATTCACAATAAATAGAGATGAATGATAAAAACCCAACTTGAATGAACAACGATCGATGTTTTTCTCAACATGCCAAGAGCTGGGAATGAGAAACATGTAGGGGAGGAACTCTGAGGACTCCAAGAGTGAGAAGGAAAGGCTCCAGCACTGGCTCACCAGTAGCCTTAGGAAGGAGAACTCCAAACTCACCAAGGAAACGAAATAGACAATCCAAGAAGAATAAAGAATCTCGTGCGATAAAAAGTGATATCTTGGAGTTACAAGATATGAATTCTGGAATGTCATTAGTGTCGGATCGTGGTTTCACCACGTGGTTGGATGGGTACACATGGTATAATTAATTGTTATTTAATAATTCTCATCAGAGAGGTGTCCATCTAGGAGTTAAATGTTTTCATTTAAATAGATGAAAATGCATAACATAGTAAAAAATATTGTGTCAGTCGACGGTCACCCCACTCTCGGGGACCTAGAACATCATTTATGGTTTTAAAAAATTCCTCAAACCACTTTAAAGTGGCATTAAACCATTAAGGAATTGTTACAAGAGAATTGGGAAAGAAACCCCTAACAACCCATGGAAAATATTATGGACACACCAATTGATGAGACAGATCAGTGACACCGATGGGTGACACCATGGTGAAACCCTACCACAGACACCTCTACCCTCAAGACTCGCTGATGGGTTGAGGGTGCCCCAACATTAGATATTGAAAAAGTAATGGTCCTAAAGGGTCCATTCCATTACAAAATGGATTCTTACAACATGATTAATTAAATATGTTATTTCAAAATTCAATGTAATTGGATAAAAAATTTGATTATATAATTCTGATTTGTTTTAAAAATTAATGTCATGTTAATGCATTTTATCTTCCTTAAGTATGTTCAAACTGGAAGCTTATAATAGAGAAAAGGGTTAATATATTTTATATATTTTCAAAGACGATGCATTTGGTTTCCTATATATGTTACAATTGATAAATGAATTTTCAATAAGACATGAAATAAATATTTTTAGTTTGATAAAGATAAATTTTTAGGGATTCAAGTGGTTGTTTTCTTATAAAGGATAAATGCCTTTTGTTGGGGACCGAGAGAGATCATTTGAAAGTTATGTCTAAATTCCTTTTTTACTATGTTCCCATATTGACTATATTCTATTTAATCTTCTCTATGTATTTTCTATAATATCTACTTGCTATGATATGTGGTGTAATCCTTGAAGGATTGTTGGATAATGTAATGTGAGACTGGGAAGGCTGATTAGATATAGGTTGGGAGGACCATGATTTTCGATTTAGTTAATTTCTGTGATAGTGAGATGCATGGTAATGTGCATGATGGTGTTTGGAATGTTACATGGATAACTAAATGAGTTGAGGCTCAACTTAACTTTTTAATGATGAAATATTTTATGATTTCTAAGTACATAATATATTTAATGGAATGACGACCATTTTTTTAATCATCATTTCATTCCTTACACCATGAGGTTTTTGGATGTTCTTGGTTATATATCTACTGATTGTATCATTGCATTTATCCAAGAGCAGCTTTAATTTTGGATTGGAATATTATTAATAAATTTTTTATATCATCTATATATTCTTTCATGATTTTAAGTGATAAAATGAATAATAAGATATTGTGGGCTCATTTCGATTATTCCTAAAAGAAATGGAATTCGCATTGATCATCAATGATATTAAATTTACAATAAGGGTATTTAATTTTTAATAATTTAATTAATGTAAATTGAAATGATAAAAATGTAAATATGCAATTTAATGCATCGCCTTATGTTATTGGGTTATATCAGGATAGCCATCCAATGTAATGGAAATTAGTTATCCGAGTGATGATAGTGGAAGTTAACAATAGGTTTAGTTTATATCCATAACATTGTTGTGGGGTATATTATACCTCGTACATCTTGTGATTTCAAATTATACCCCACCCATGTATCTAAAGTTTTTGACACCCAATGCAATCATGGATGGTGTTTTCCCCAACATCCTGGAAGTGTTGATGGATAAATTACTACCCCATATGTCCCCACTCTCTTCCCTTTGTTGTATTATGTGATAGTATTCATGGCGGTTATATTTTACCATATATTCATGTAGAAGAAAATATTATCTTATGGTTATTTTAAATACATTTAACCCTAGATATTGTATCCAAATTATAATTATATGTATGATGATTAGAGGTTTTAATGGCTAGGGGTACCTTTCTCAGTGTGGGGAATATGATATATTAATATTTAAAACTCGTTGTATGATACATGTCATACGAGTAATGGTATCTCTAAAAAATTTGCAAGTTACTATATAGAGATATGGTATGGGTAGGTGAGATTATTTGATGAATTGTTTATTACATTAGAAAATGTTTCTATGCATTTTCTTCTTTCGCACACAACTAGATTAAGTCATGCAACATTGGGGAAGTGTTGAAATCCAGTGGGGAAGTGTCACGACCCATCCTCGGGAACCATGCCGTGACTACCCCAAGCCCACCTTCCATAGGCCATGGGTAGGAGATTAGCACCAAAGGCGTAAATTATGACAATAGGGGAAGGCATTGCCTTTATTAAGTAAACAGACACCACAGAGTATGCAAGCAGAAGTAAACACTAAGTAAGCTGAGTATAAAGGTAAGTGCTGGAATGTAAATGGTCCAGAATACAAACCCAACTAAAAGTAAAGTACAACTGAAAAGAGAGTACAATGGTAGAAAACTAAAGCAGCAACACCAAGTCGTCCTCTGGAAATCCCACCTGAAGGGTGGGTACAGATAGTCTCCTATGCTCCTCGGCTCCAGTCGTCCGCTTCGTGTACGTCTCATCCAGTGATCCACCTCAAGGTACTGTCCCGCTCCACGAGCTCCTACCTCAATGAGCGTTGTCCGTCATCTGCATCCAACACAACGAAGTGCGGGCATAGCCCATGTAGGGGTGATTATACGCTACTCAGTAGGGACCCCGAGACCCCCAAAGGTCTTCCAGAATCCACAAAGGATAAACCACAACGGAAAGATTACAATCACGAAGTAACAACCAACCCAACATAAGTATATTCCCATACATATACCTAAGTCATCAATTATGGTTCGACTCCAACATCCGAGCCCATGTTCGACATAGTCACATAGGATAACACAATTAAATCCACACAGGATAACACAACTCAATCCACACAGGATAGCAAAACAATCATAGCGAAGATAATGATTGAAAGTCATGACTCAGATCACACAGGTATACTCTTCGTAAGGTAATAGAGATGATCAGATGTAAAAACTTATTCATCTAAGATATCAGACCCACATAGGATACTAGACTAGCTAAGTTGTCGGACGCACAAAGGATTCAAGACCAGCTACTCTGCCGGACCCACGTAGGATACAAGTATAGAGTCAAATACTGCCGGAACCATGTAGGATACAAGAACAGTAGTCACGTACTGTCGGAACCACATAGGATACAAGAACATTATTCATCTTCGTCGAACCCACATAGGATTCCAGTACGGTCGTCGTCGTTGCCAAACCCATGAAGGATTCCAGTACAGTCGTCATCGTCGTCGCAGTCGTACCCAGCTCTAGGGTTCCCGCACACAGCATGCTCGATTCTGCGATGGTCTTCTCCACAAGCAATGGGGGGTTGATACATCAACTAACACTTAGTCCAGAGTTGATGTATCCCAAAGTTCTGTCTCGATAATAGGAACTCAATGTGACAGATGGCCTGTCAATCGGACGCCCGGTCTGAGAGTTATCGGCTTTTTCATTCCATGGGCCCGGTTGGTTTTTAATTAAAAACTAACCCGAACATACTCCAAATGCATCCAAACCTAGAGTGGAGTAATAAAAAAGAACCATCTCACTAAGAATTAGCCACCAAAGTCGATGGAACGTCATTCGGACGTCCGGAGCTCAAGTTATAAGCATTTCCGCTCTGAGGGCCCGGTTGGTTTCGTGTTCAAACCGACCCGACTGTGTCCAAAGTTCTCCGAAACTGTGATTGTAATATACCTAAACGACCGTATCGATCAAATAATTACTACGCAACTAATGGTGAGTCGATCAGAGGTTTGTAGCCCATATTATGGACATTTGAACGGATCTGTCCGAAAACAGGGGGTTTGGGCCCGGTCCGACCCGACCCAATAACCCCTGGGTCAGCCCGAACCGGGTCGACCCGACCCGGGTCAGTCCGGACCGGTTGGGCACGGCTCGGCCCGGATGGCCGGCTCGGCCCAACCGGTACGGCCCGGCCCAACGCGGGGGTCCGGCCCGGCGCGGGTGGTCCAGCTCGGGGCAGCCGGTCTGGCCTGGGTGCCCGCGCGCTGAGCAGACACGGGGGGGGGGGGGGGGGGGGGGCGCTGCCCCCCTTGATTTGTAAATGGATGGCCAATTATGACCGGCCTTAATTGAGCTACGGGACCCGAGGGGTCCCGCCTCCACCTGGCGCCAGCCGCCGGCTCAGCCGGCCACTTCTATGAACCGCTGCCGCAGAACCTGCCGGTCCCACCTCCTAGAGTGCCAGAGGCCGGAATGTCCGTCCACCCCTTGGTGCACCACCGCGGCTGTTTTCCGACCGGTGAGGCGCGACGGCGCCGCGCCCCTCCGTCGCGGTACGCCCCGGCGGCGGCCGTCCATGGTTCTCCGGTGAGGAACGATGGTGCCACACACCTTCACCACGATTTACCTCGTTCCCGCGCAGTGTCATTGCACCGCACCGCCTTCGTTCGAAGCCACAAGATATTCAACAACAAAAAGAGAAGGAGTTTCGGCTGTTCGTGCGGTCCGACCTCCTCTGTTATTTTGATAACAAGAGGTCGAAGAACTAACAGAGTACGTCAATTAATTCCGAATGTAAATCAACCCCTACCTCGAAGAAGTTCGCGAAATCAAGCTTCGCGGAAAATGACATCGCAGGATGAATCTCCGTATATGTCGATGGAGAACGTCTGAGGAGGAAGAGGTGTATCCCTTTCTTTGAGGTGGAGAGAAGGTGGAACGACATACGTCCAAGAAGGGCATGTCGTCACACACTGGCTGCAGAGAGAATAAGAGATTGCTCATCGATCTCTCATTGCGGTGACGACGTTCTTCGTCGATGTCTTGGCGTTCTTCGCGTTCCTCAAACTTAGAGTATTCTCTCCCAAAGATCTCTCAGAACAAACCAACCCCAAATAAAATAAGGTTCATCCTTATTTTATTAACCCATTCCATGAATTCCAAATATTCAAAATTAAAACTCTTAATTAAATTAATTTAATAGCCTTAATTCAACAATTTAATGTGAGAGTTGACCTGAATTAAAGAGGGGAAGAGGTTGAGTTACAAATTAAAAGCTAGAGGGGGGTTTAATGGGGTGTTAGGGAAATTAAAGGAGGTGGGGTCTCATGTGGGCCCCACCCCATCTTCCTCACAACTTTCTTTCCTATAACACTTAAAGAATCAGTGGTGTAATAAAAATATAATTGTAAAACAACTATATTTTTATTCTTCACATTTTTAACAACTCCACCCGAGAAAACGCACCTTTGGAAAAGGTGTTTCAAATAAATTACTGGTGCTGTGGTTTCATCGGTGCCCTCAGATTTCGATTCCGAGAACCGATTCAGAAGTTAGGAAAACCCACTCGTTCATTCACTGAACGTACCCAAGATAAACTTTTTAAAATGATTCAGGGCACACCGGGCCTCAGAATCAGCTACCGTCAGAAACTGCATACTCGTAAAATCACAAAGAAATTAAGAAAAAAAAATTTCCTTAAAATTTACGGGTCTTTACATTACTTCCAAATTAGGTATTTACATCCCCATAATGATGCATCACAAACTAGGGGAATAAATGAGGGTACTGAGCATGCATCTGAGCCTCCCGCTCCAAAGTTCTCTCCTGGAGGTTCCCGTGATGCCACCTGATACGCACTAGAAGAATCAACAGCCCACGTAGGACCCGCTGCTGTCGATCCTCGATCTCCACTGGGACCTCTTAAAAAGTCACCCCATCATCAATGTCTATCTCCCCATGGTCGATGATATGTGTCAGGTCATGCACGTATCTCCTCAGCTGAGATACGTGGAAGATATTGTGAACCCCGTGTAACTGTGTTGGTAGAGCCAGGCGATAAGCCACCTCGCCTATCCTGCTGAGAACCTGGAATGGTCCTATAAAGCACGAAGATAACTTCCCCCCCCCTAACCAAATCTCTATAATCCACGTCGAGGTGAGACCCGCAAGAAAACGTGAGTGTCATCCTCGAACACTAGTGGTCTCTGCCTCCTGTCAGCATAAGACTTTTGTCGGCTCTGAGCTGTCCTCATTCACTCCTAGATGACCTGGAAATTCTCTATCGTGGCATGGACCATCTCTAGTCCCACAAGTGCTGACTCCCCAGGGTATGTATAGTATAGAGGTGACCTGCAAGGTCGGCCGTACAATGCCTCGTATGGTGCCACCCCGATGGTGGAGTGGTAGCTATTGTTGTACGTAAACTCCACCAAGGGTAAGTGATCCTCCCAGCTGCAACCAATGTTGAGGACACATGCATGGAGCATGTACTCGAGAGTCTGAATGGTCCTATCCGTCTGACCATCTGTCTGAGGCTGAAAGGCGGTTCTCAGATGTAGCTACGTCCTGAATGTCTCCTGCAACCCCTTCCAAATATGGGAAGTAAAGCGAGCATCTCAGTCAAAGACGATAGATGATGGAATACTATGAAGCCGTACAATCTTTTGAACGTAGAGGAATCTCATTCTCTTTACTTAACCCGGATCTCTGATGGGTAAAAAGTGGACCCACTTGGTGAGTTGGTCAACAATCACCCAAATGGAGTCGGGACCTCTGGAAGTACGTGGAAGTCCAGTCACGAAATCCATAGATATACCATCCCACTTCCACTCCGGGACCTCCAGGGGTTGTACCAAGCCTACTGGTACCTGGTGCTCTGCCTTCACCTGCTAGAAGGTGAGGCATCGAGAAATGAACTGTCCCACACCCTTCTTCATACCCGTCTACCAGTGCTGTCGCCTGAGATCCTAGTACATCTTCTCCACTCCTAGATGTACTACTAAAGGGGAAGTGTGAAACTCTATCAGCACCTCCTCCTGTAACGCAGATGGTACCATGGTACGTCCTCTGAAAAGGACGATGTGCTCTCCTCCTATAGAGAATCCATCATGTGCCTATCTTGTAGAAATCTGTGCACGCTGCGTCTCACAGTCAACGTCCCCACGTTGTGCCTCTATGACTTGCTGAAGAAGTGGTGGTGTGACTGTGAGCGACTGAAGGAAGGCTGACCCATCTCTATCCATGAATGATATCTGCAAAGAGGCTAGCTGCTCTATCGCCTCTCCATGTAGCTGAATGCCCGTCCCCCTATAGAGAGCATCGGCTACTATGTTCCCCTTTCCAGGAGTATAGACTATCTCAAAGTCATAGTCCTGGGGGAACTCGAACCATCGCCGCTATCTCAAGTTCAGGTCCTTCTGCGAGAAGATGTACCTCAGACTCTGGTGGTCAGAATAGACTGTAAGACGCTCACCCATTAGATAGTGTTGCCACATCTTCAAAGAAAATACCACTACTGCTACCTCCAGGTCATGGATGGCGTAGTTTTGATCGTTCTGCCTCAACTGTCATGATCCATAGGCAATCACTGCCCACTCCTGCATCAGGACACACCCGAGTCTGGTCCCTGATGCATCGCAGTAGACTACATACCCTACTCCCTCCTCTAGTAGCCTCAAGATGGGTGCACTGTTCAATCTATGTCTCTGCTCCTAGAAGCTCTGATGACATCTATCTGACCACACTAAGGGTTTCCCCTTCTTCGTCAAAGATGAAAGTGGTTCCTCAACTCTGGAGAAGTCTGGCACAAATCTCCGATAGTACCCAGGCAGAACCAAGAAACTCTGCACCTCCCTCACGCTCCTGGGTGGCTCCCAAGCTAGCACTACATCGATCTTTGCAGGATCCACCGCAACTCGCACCTCAGAGATGACTTTCCCCAATAAGTGGACCTCATGTATCCAAAACTGACACTTCGAGAACTTACCAATAAGCTGGTTCTCTCGGAGTCTGTCCAGTACAACCCGCAAGTGGTAGGCATGCTCCTCCTCAGTGGTCGAGTATATCAATATGTCGTCGATGAAGAACATGACGAATCGATTGAGGTAATTATGGAAGATCATGTTCATGAGACTCATGAACACTGCTGGAGCATTGATTACGCCGAAAGGCATAAACAAGAACTCATAGTGGCCATACCGACATCTGAAGGATGTCTTCTGCACATCCTCGTCTCAAACTCTGAGCTGATGATAGCCTGATCTGAGGACTATCTTCGATAACCACCGTGCTCCATTGAGCTGATCGAAGAGGTCATCAATCCTTGGTAGCGGATACTTGTTACTCAAGGTCACCTGGTTCAGGCGACAATAATCGACACATAGTCGCGAGCTCCCGTCAGCCTTCTTGGAAAACAAAATCGGGGAAGCCCAGGGTGAAACACTGGGTCGAATGAATCCCTTGCCCTGCAAGTCCTCCAGCTATACCGGTATCTCTCAAATATCAGCGGGAGCCATCCGATATGTTGGGGAGGATATCGGGGTTGTCCCAGGATATAGGTCAATACAGAAGTATACCTCTCTGCGAGGAGGTTGTCCTGGAACGTCGTCAGTAAAAACATCCGCATATTAATCCACCACTATAGGAAAACTCGGACTCTGCACATCAACTGCTCCTAGGATGAGGCTAGCCAAAATATTAGTGATCAGCTGTCCTCTCCTCTGCATGAGTCCATCCTGCGCTGCAAATGCTCCCTTCTTGCCGGTGAAGGTGAACCCGCTCCCATCAGTGCTGACACACCACACCTTGCGCCTAATACATTCGATCTGAGCATGGACTATATATAACCAATCCATGTCCAAGATGACGTCGTAAGGCCTCAACGCCGCTACAAGAAGATCCCAGCCGAAGCTCTCGCCTCCTAGAGTAAGCTCACACTGCCGGAACCAGTGCGTAATCGTCGAGTCTTCTCCTGTAGGAGTCTCTAGCCGAAAGGATTGAGCCAACGGCTCCATCAAAATCTTCAAGCACCGAACAAGGGAAGTGGAATTGAAAGAATGATTCGCTCCATTGTCTATAAGAACTGCAACAAGGGTGGAGTACACATAGATAGTACCTCGAATCATCTCTGGTGCTCCGTGGTCGTAGGCCTCCGCAGCCTGATGCTGAGCCTGCCTTTGTCCACCAGCTCCATGTGGTCGGGGTGGACCTCTTGGTGGTAGTGGTGGTAGAGCCGCAAAGCGTAGCCCACCACCTACTTCTCGTCCAGCTCATCTGCCTCATCCGCCTGCTCCCTGCGGACCGCCACGGTCGAACCTCTACCTCTGCCTGGGTGGTTCCTCAACCGTCTAATGCTCCTCTACATGGCGGGTTGGGCAGTCACGAGCCATGTGGGTCTACCCGCCGCATGCATAGAAATGTCTGCTCCTCGGAAGGCTGGCACTACACCGTGTGCCCCGCATCTCTGAGCCAGTATCCTGAGGTCGTCTGCCACATGGTCTGGTCCTCTTGGACCTCTAATTCATCTGTCGACTACCAGCTACAGAAGACTCAGCTACATGCCACCCTGTGGCAGGTCTCGCTGCTGGTGTAGGCTCAGTAAGAAAGCTCTCTATGAGAGGGGCATGCTCCAGTACTCCTGCCTGCGTCGGAATGCTGAGGGAGATCATCAATTCCTTGATCTCATGCATCAGTCCCTACTCGAAAGTCTGGGCCCAGAAGAATGGGTCTCGTACCATGTTTGTGGAATAGCGTGAGAGATCAGTAAATCTCGTTAAGTACTAGGCTACCATCATGCTGCCCTGCTGTAGCTGTAGTAGCTCCTAAATTCTCACCACGCAGAGGGTGGATGGTACAAACTCCGAGCGAAAGAGGATCTAGAAGTACAACCAAAGGAGAGATGCCTCGTTGTGCACTAGGAGCATCATGCTCCACCATCTGCCTACTTCCGCGTGCAGGAGACTCACTGCAAGGATCACCATGAGGTCAACTGGTGTCCCTACTAACCTAAAAACTCGAACAACTGCCTCCAACCAATCCTTGGCTTCCTGAGGGTCCTTCTCCCCGTAAAACCTGGGCGGTCTATGACGCTGAAACTCGTACAGTGCACTAAGGCAACATGATCTCTTAGTAGCTGGGGCTAGTGGCATCGGTGGCTCGACAGGTAGATGTACCGCCGGTTTCTCCGCTGTAAAAGGTCCATGCACCGAGGCCTCATCGCTCGGTGGGCTATCATCTCACACAATGCTCGGAAACCTAGCTGGATGCCATCATGGGGCCATCCTAAAAAGAAACAGGTGCAACACGGTCAAAACAGTATACCTGGTGAGCTGACATAAAGTAATCACAAAGAAAACTTTTGAAACACATACGCAATCAATGTTTTTATACACTGAATCGGAAATCAGAAGTCAGGGTCCTGGTGTATGGATACGTCGGCCGCCACACCAACACTGGACTCCCTGGACTGATAAACACACTCAATACCCTTAACATTATTGCTTCACAAAGAAGAAAGATCAGTGTCCCAAGTTCTGTGGTAGAACTGAACCCCTCTGATACCTATTTGTCACGTCCCGTCCTCGGGACCCATGTCGTGACTACCCCAAGCCCGCCTTCCATAGGCCAGGGGATGGAGACTAGATCCAAAGGCGTAAATTACGACAATAGGGGAAGGAATTTCATTTATTAAGTAAACAATCACCACAGAGTATGAAAGCAGAAGTAAACACTAAGTAAATTGATTATAAAGGTAAGTGAAGGAAAGTAAATGGGCCAGAATACAAACACAACTGAAAGTAAAGTACAACTGAAAAGAGAGTACAACGGGAGAAAAGTAAAGCAGCAACACCAAGCCGTCCTCTAGAAATCCCACCTAAAGTGTGGGTACATAAACTCTCTTATGCTCACCGGCTCCAGTCGTCCGCTCCGTGTACGTCTCGTCCAGTGATCCACCTCAAGGTACCGTCCAGCTCTATGAGCTCCTACCTCGATCAGCGCTATCCATCGTCTTCATCCAACACAACATAGTGTGGGCATAGCCCGTGCAGGGGTGAGTATACGCTACTCATTAGGGACCCCGAGACCCCCGAAGGTCTCCCAGAATCCATGAAGGATAAACCACAAAAGATAGATTACAATCGCAAAGTAACAACCAACCCTACTTAGGTATATTCCCATACATATACCTAAGTCATAAATTCTAGTTCGACTCCAACATCCAATCCCAAGTTCGATATAGTCACACAGGATAGCACAATCCAATCCACATAGGATAACACAACTCAATCTACATAGGATAGAAAAACAATCATATTGAAGATAATGATTGAATGTCAAGACTCAGCTCACACAGGTATACTATTTGTAAGGTGATAGAGATGATAATATGTAGCCATTGATTCATCTAAGCTATCAGACCCACATATGATACAAGAACAGCTAAGCTGTCGGAACCACAAAGGATACAAGACCAGCTACTCTGTCGGACCCACGTAGGATATAAGTACAGAGTCAAATACTGCCGGACCCATGTAGGATACAAGAATAGTAGTCACGTACTGCTGGACCCACATAGGATACAAGAACAATAGTCATCGTCATCAAACCCACATAGGATTCCAGTACGGTCGTCGTCGCTGCCGAACCCACAGAGGATTCGAGTACAGTCGTCATCGTCGTCGCAGTCTCAGCCAGCTATAGGGTTCCCGCACACAGCATGTTCAATTCCGGGAGGGTCTTCTCCACGGTCCAAGGGGGGTCGATACATCATCTGACACATAGTCCGGAGTTTTTGTATCCCAATGTTCAGTCTCGATAATAGGAACTCAACGTGAAAGACAGCGCTTCAATCGGACGCTCGGTCTGAGAGTTATTGGCCTTTTCATCCCAGGGGCCCGGTTGGTTTTTAAGTCAAAACAAACCCAACCGTAATCCAACTACATCCAAACCTCGAGCGTATTAAGCCAAAAGAACCATCTCACTAAGAGTAATCCAAAAAAGTCGACGGCACGTCAATTGGACGTCTGGAGCTCAAGTTATAAGCATTTCCGCTCCGAGGGCCTGGTTGGTTTCATGTTGGAAACAACTAGGTCATACATAATGTTCTCCAAAACCTTGATTTTAATATGAAGAAATGACCGTCTTGATCAAAGGATCGCTACGAAACTGATGGTGCGTCGATCAGAGGTCTGTAGCCCAAGTTATGAGCATTTAAACGGATCTGTCCAAAAACAGGGGGTTTGGGCCCAGTCCGACCTGACCCAATACCCCCTGGGTCAGCCCGAATTGGGCCGACCCGACTCGGGTCCGGGTCCGGCCCGATTGGGTGTAGCCCGACCCGGCTGGTGCGGCCCGGCCCACCGGTGCGGCCCGACCCGGTCCGGGTGTCCGGCCAGGCACGGGCGGTCCGGCCCGGCGCGGGCGGTCTGGCCCGGTGCGGCCGGTCAAGCCAGGGTGCTCGCACGCTGAGCAGACGCGGGGGGGGGGGGGGCAGTGGCACTTCCACCCCTTGATTTGTAAATGGCCAGCTAATTATGGCCGAGCTTAATTGAGCCGTGGGACCCGGGGGGTCCCGCCTCCACCAGGCGCCAGCGGCCGGCTCAGCCGTCCGCTTCTTTGAACCACTGCCGCAGGACCTACCGGTCCCACCTCCTGGAGCACCGGCGGTCGGAATTCCCGGCCACCCCTTGCTGCACCACCACGGCCAAAGGCCGCGGCCCTTGTCTGACCAGGGCAGCGTGACGGCGCCGTACCCCTCCACCGAGGCCTGCCCCGGTTTCGGCCCTCAATGGTTCTCCGGTGCGGTGTTACGGCGTTGTTCCCCTTAGCCTTTTCCCATTCATTGCCGCGGGTTCCTTCATCTTTACTGGTGCGGCACGACGGCGCCGCACACCTTCACCATGATTTACCTCGTTCCTGCGCGGTGTCTTTGCACAACTACGCCTTCTTTCCAAGCCACAAGATATTTAACAACAAAAAGGGGAGGAGGTTCGGCCGTGTTTGTGCGGTCCGACCTCCTCCGTTATTTTGATAACAGGACGTCGAATAACTAAAGGAGAACGTCAATTAATTCTGAATGTAAATCATCCCCTCCCTCGATGAAGTTCGCAGAAGCTAGCTTCGCATAAAACAACATCGCAGGATGAAGCTCCGTATATGTCGATGGAGGACGTCCGAGGAGGAAGCGACATCTCCTTATCTTTGACATGGAGAGATAGTGGAATGGCGTATGTCCAAGAAGGGAACGTCATCACACACCGGCTGTGGAGAGAAGAAGAGACAGCTCGTCTGTCTCTCCTTGCGGTGACGACATTCTTCGTCGAAGTATTCACGTTCCTAAAACATAGAGTAATCTCTCCCAAAGTTCTCTCACAAAAAACCAACCCCAAATAAAATAAGGTTCATCCTTATTTTATTAACCCATGCCATGAATTCCAAATATTCAAAATTCAAACACTTAATTAAACTAATTGAATAGCCTTAATTCAACAATTTAATGTGAGAGTTGACCTGCATTAAGGAGGGGAAGAGGATGAGTTACAAATTAAAAGCTATAGGGGGGGTTTAATGGGGTGTTAGGGAAATTGAAGGAGGTGGGGGCTCATGTGGGCCCCACCCCAACTTCCTCACAACTTTATTTCCCATAACACTTAAACCATCAGTGGTGTAATAAAAATATAATTGTAAAACAACTATATTTTTATTCTTCACATTTTTAACAACTCCTCCTGAGCAAACGCACCTTCGGAAAAGGTGTTCCTAAGAAATTACCGCGCGCTGTGGTTTCATCGGTGCCCTCGGATTTCATTTCCGAGCACCGGTTCAAAATTTAGGAAAACCTGCTCGTTCGTTCACTAAACGTACCCGGGCTAAACATCGGAAAATGATTCCAGGCACACCGAGCCTCGGAATCAGGTGCCGTCAGAAACTGTGTACTCGTAAAATCCCAAAAAAAATTGAAAAAGAAATTCCTTGAAATTTATGGGTCTTTACAGGTAGCTTAATTTTATATTATTTTATCTGATCAATTATATGTGTTACTTTGTAAGGGATGTTCATCGTAATGTGGTGAACTTATTATAACTATTTAGGTAATGAGTTAGCTTCACATGTTTTTCACTATGATTTAGTATGATCTCATTGTATTTTTTTATAAGACGATCTAGAGAGTGCCCTTAAAAGTGTAATTGTAATACTCAACCTGTATATATAAAAACTTTTTTCAGGTTAGTATCAGTAGTCTGGTGATCGAGATAAATATTACAAGCTCATGGGTTTTTAGTAGCTGTTTAGGATTAATGATTGTTGCTAACATATCATTTTGGGTAATTTTATTTTCCAATTTCAGTTGTATTTTTATAAGACATTACATGTATGAACATTAAATTTATTTTATTTTTATGAATAGGATTTGATAGGTACATCTATTGTATCTATATCTTATACTAGATTCTTTAAAGGGAAATTTCTCCCAATTGTGTGTATTTTTATACCTTCAATGATTATTTTCATATTTTGTACTATTGGAGGAGGTATTCTAGGTTAATTATCTATCTTCTCTCATCTCCAACACTAGAGGGGGCCTTTGTGGGTATGTGGTTGTGATATTTTTACAAACACATCAATGTTATATCCTAATCTAGGGTTCATATGTCCTACTCGTTATAAAAGATTAAAAGTTTCATCTTTGTTAATCTCTGACTGACGACATGTTCAAAAACACACCCATCCACCCTTATATTAGCTAATCCACAAATATTTTATTGGAATGGTGTAACTATATTAACATTCTCATTCTAGGTCTCTCTCTAACCTCAGATGTTTGGTAATTCCAAATGGGAACCACAAACCCCTAGTATATCGTATGCATAGTTAATGACACTCCATGTGGTACACCTTAAGGATTATGCCGGTCATAAAACTCATTTTGAACCTCATGAACTTATTATTCATACTAGTATAAAAATAATTCGCATGCCAACCCTAACATTTGATAATAGTCTTTAATACTCCATTATGAATATTAGTTTGTGATAAATCAAGGACATACCTTGAGGGGAAAATTATTATTTTACATCATGAATATATACATCCAATATGAATGAATAATAAAGTATAAATTTTATTTTCTATAAAATGAATCATTTTTTATACTTGAACACTATTAAGAATGCTAACAAAACCATAATTACCCACATATTTCGTCATATTATATATGATAGACTCATATATTGGCATTTTATATTATTCATTATAAGGTTTTTGATTCCCATTACATATCTATATAATTTTAACCATATCTTCATGTGACTATATGAAAAACTCCTCCCACTGAACACCTTTATTGATTAATTTCTATGAAGGGAGAAAATATGAATAATAACAAAACTTAAGAATAATATTCTTAATGTTTAACTTTTTTAACAGTGTATGTAAACTTTTTAATATCAAAATATCAAATTTTATCCTGTTAGAAACTTATTGTATCTACATATAACCACTATATGATCACAATTTTTATAAGTCATGAAATCCATTCAATCAAAAAAATCATAAATAGATTTAATCTGACCTTTTACTGATATACACACATAAATTATGAAAACTACGTGTCATTAATTTTTCATTTTTAAAGAGAAGTAATTTATTTATCATTATTTGATCTTATCTAAGTCCAAATATACACCTACTAGCCTCTTATAAACTATATTAATAACAAAATATTTTTCTAAGAAACAAAAATATATATATTGGGAAATAAAACATATTTCATTTAGATTAAATATAATACAAATAATCCAGTGTACACTTATCTTATATGGTATTTTATGTATTTGGACCATTATTTGGATAATAATTAATTATATAAAATATTTCCTGAATTGGTGATGGGATAAAATACATTGTTTTTTAGAAAACATATACATAAACACTTTTAATAGTGGTAAAACATTTATATCATCACATTATTTTCAGGGTTTTAAGTATGTGATAAATCATAATCCATGTGTTTTTAATCAATATCCTATATTTTTCATGCAAAATATTGTAAATAAATAACTCATATTGTCATATAAGTTACACAAGATAAAAATAAACATAATTTATTCTGATCCTTATATGGTATATATTTTCCTTTATATATAATCAATGACTTATTTACTGTATAAATTAACATGTGAATAAAAACTAAATGATCCCTCAATTCAAAAATTGTTATTGAAGTTCTATATACATGAAACATTTTTAAAATATACATTTTCTAACATATACCCTTAATAATTGAATAATTTAATTCAAAAACATAAATACCTAACAAGGAAACATCAGAGGATTTATGAAACCTCTTAATTTATCCAGTATAGTTATGTCATTTAAAATTAATTTCCTTGATTCTTGACAATACCATTAGGTTTTAATGTCCTTAACTATCAGTTTTCTGATTAATTATTGAAAATTACTACAAACATTTCGACTTCTAGTGTAAATTTCACACACTTTTATGGTCAATAATGTATAATAAAATGGAAATCACATGTCCTAGTTCATTTATCCGGAAATCTATTATAAAATATGGAAAAAAATGTCATTGATACTCTTTCACATTATCAAATCATTTCCAATGATGACTCCAGAAAAAATTCCTTTACCAGAACATGACATTAAGGAAACTATTGGTCTCTTTAATTCATTTAGAATACATTGTAATATTTAACATATGAGTGGTGAATAAGGTTCATTAGTTCATTTGGCATAAAATTCATTTTCTACCTTAACACAACCATTTTATTTTTATCAGTTACATCTAGATTCACCAGTTGAATGACTTATGTAGTTAGTTTCCCAGGATGGGATTTTCCTTGTATAAATAATTTTATTTCATTAAGAATAGATCTCTTGTATTTGTATTATTCCAAAACTTTTCATATATTAATATTATTATTTTTTTAAGAATGATGTAAATAATTTTTTACTATGATTATAATAAAATATATATGAAATATAAAATTTTATTAGAGGAGTATCATGACTACAATAACTTTATAAAGACTTTTCTAAATTTTTTCCCACTAATAGAGACTATTACTTTTGAAACAATCATATCCATGACCTAAAAAATATACATATTTATTCATTACATACACAAATTTATAATGAAAATAAGTCACTACTGTATCTTGTATATAATCATGTCAATGATATGACACATGGAACTTAGATATACAAGTGGATAATAATTTACCCAGACCAATCATATGGATTCACTCAACTTTATTCCCCTTATTTAATTATGGTTAGGGCATCTATACTAATGATAATATAAAGCATATTAAAAAATGGGCAATATACAGTTAGGTCCACCTCATTGCATTCTCTCTATAGAAAATACAATCCAAGGGAACCACGATTTATCTTGTCCAAATAGGCTGGATGATAGAGCTGTTAACAAGTTTCACATTGGAATGAATATATGACATTGTATTTTTAATGGGGAATTAATTTCACAATCATTTCTCATTTAATTCCATTTAAATGTATTCATTCTTGTAATGATTTATTTGTAATAATACTCCTTCAACCAAATTATTATGCTCAATCCACATTTCTGTGTAACTATTTACACACCACATTTTCTGTGTTACTATCCCATATTAATATTGATTTATTTTAGTAAAAATTTAAATCCATATTATGGATATGGTTTAGAAAACACATTCATGTAATGGTTTATACTTGAAAGAATTTATCCATACCCATAAAATTAGTCTTAAAGCTATATATGTATAACCACTACTTTCTTAAACATTGCATAAGCCTCTACATTAGTGGTGAGTTTGACTAAATGTCCTTCAATGCATGTATACCTTACTAAAGAGATACATTAATTCCATTTTAAATGAAATGCCTAATACACATAAACTATTATTAACTAAAAAAATCCATTCTCCTAACCCAATACAATCTAAGGATAATGTAAGAAAAAACTAAATCAATTTTATTAATTTTTATACAATCCCATAGATGTGTGTTTGAACATTTATAGAAGAAATTTAACTAAGGAATGTTCATACTCAATATATAACATATATTAATTAATAATTAATTTGGTAATAATATAAATAAAATAAAAAATCATATATATTTCAACATTAAATATATAATTGTTAACAATTCATAAATTGTGACATTTTAAAAACATTATAATTTTAATCATTCACCAAGGACATTCAAGAACTATTTAAATATAAATTAATTATATTTATACATAAAATAAACTCCATATTATTCTATTATATTGAACATACTTTCAACATATGTTATCTTATGAAATATAAACAAAATATACTCCAATTCTATTATGTAAACAAGTTATAAAAACTAAATTTCATATATTTATTATTATTTAATCCTCAATATTATCACTTATCAACATTGTTTGATATGGATCAAATTATTTCATAAATAATTCATTTTAAATTGAACAATTTAAATTAAATATCTTGGTAAAGGCATTATATTAAATATATATTTCATTATAAATTTCCTTATTTATTAATTTATAACCATTTTTTAAATCACTCTTCTAATTTCCATATTAACAATTTTTATTTCATTAATATATAATTCAAAATATATTAGAGAATATATTTAAAAAAAATTAATTTATATTATTGAATATTTATTTAACAAGTGTTTTATATACATTTATTAATTAGTTATAAAATTTTAAAAATAAATAATTGAATAAATAATGTATAAATTAAATACATATACTCAAATTTATTTTTCTATTATTTATTAAAAAAGTAAATACCATATAATTCAATACAAAATTGATATATAGGAAATAACTATATATTTAAAAATTAATGATATACGACACATAATATAGTTTGTAAATATCCATTATCAATCAAATTTTATGTTAAATAATGCATTGTTGTAATATTTGTAGTATGAAAAGAATATTAACTCGATTTCAATAGGAAATTATAGATTATATCCTAGATCATGTAACATTATCAAATCGATGTTTGGTAAATCATTAATTATGAAATACCTTATATTCTATTAGTGATAATGTTATATTTTTAGTCAAATCAATGATTAATACCATCGCCATTATATTTTTGAACTCCCTATATCATACACTATTATATGTTCTAAACCAAAGTAATAAAACTAAATCATACCCTACGATGTGACATATCATAAGTCACAGTCTAGGCACATATTATAATTTTGTATACCATAAAACATTCCATAGTACAAAACAAATAATATATGTAATGATATAGATTTAAATATTAATTTTTTTAATAAAACATATTTCTAAACCTATGAAACAAATTAAGAATATATAAAATCATCATTTCAAGCATGATTTATGGAATCAATGAACATGTTTTAAAGACCCAGAAATTTCAAGGAATTTTTTTTCTTAATTTCTTTGGAATTTTACGAGTGCGCAGTTTCAGACGGCACCTGATTCCAAGGCCCGGTGTGCCCAGAATCAATTTCCAAAGTTTAGCTCGGGTACGTTCAGTAAACGAACGAGCGGGTTTTTCTATCTCATGAACCAGTGCTCGGAATTGAAATATGAGGGCACCGATAAACTCACAGTGCCGGTAATTACTTAAGGGGACCTTTGCCGTAGTTGCGTTTTGAGCAGGTTGATGTTTAATTTTTGGGAATTAGTTTAAAGTAAATAAAATTTGTTGTGTACAAATTTTATCTAAGGAAATTGGTTTTTATCCTACTAAGGGGAAGTTGTAGTTGGGTCCCACACCCACATAACCTCCCATGGGAGAGTTTAGTGTGGTGGGGCCCACACGAACCCCTAACTCTTCACCTCCCTCTCAACTCCTTAAACTCCTCATAACTCACCCTTGTTTAATACTTAACAACTCCACTCATATAATGGGTGGAGCCTCTCTACTTTCCATCTCTCTCTCATATTTTAATGTTGGACAACACAAGATAATCAATTATTTCAAACTCTTAAATTATTTAATTAAGGGATTTGATTTTTGAACGTTTGGAAAGTTTAATTAAAATAAGTAGTATCCTTATTTTAATTTGGGTTGTATTTTGTTGTGTTGATAGAATTGTTTGGGAGAGAGAGAGAGAGCCCTTGTGAAAGAGGAAGATAGTTCCTCCTTCATTGAAGAACACCACCCTTCATGAATAATGGTTATCCTTCCAGTGGATCTCAATGAACGACACTCGAGCTGGGATCGAAGGTCTTTGAGGAAATGACGAACGCCAACGACCATCGTCACCTTCACCTCTTACCATGAGACGATGTCAATGAACCGAAGTCCATTTAATTTTGTGATATCATCAATGAACATTGAACGTCATGAGGTAGGGTTTTTAATTAAGTACAATTTATTTTTTTTCCATGATTGATTCATTCTAAAAACAAATAATGTGGATCAACTTATTAATACGTTGATCCGGGAATGTTTTCCGTGCGGGTTGGGAATAAATTATTGCGGGAAGTTGTAGGGGTTATCTTCATCCATGTAAATTCATCGTTCTTCGTTGGTTAAATTTGGTCAATTGTTACCAATGTAACGTGAGGAGATCAGACCGCACAAATATGGCCGATTTCTCCTCCCCGTTTTCTTGTTGAACATTTTTGGCGAGTTGTGGCGAAGATGGCGCGGTACCGTTTCATTGCTTGGGAACGAGGAGAACCACGGCCGGAGTGGGCCGCGGCAGAGGGGCACGGCGCCGTGGCGCCACGCTAGCAGAAGAAGAGCCACAAACTTAGGCCTCGGCGGTCCAGTAGGGGCGCCTAGACAACCGGCCGTCGGCGCTCCAGGAGGCGAGACCCCCGCGGGTCCCGCGGCGGTTCAACCAGCCGGCCTTAATGGATGCCCGTTTTCTGGAAAAACCAGGGGGTTGAAACCCCCGGCCAGTACATCGGGGGGACCCCTTAGGGCCCGCCGTTTCGGGACAAGGGGGCGGTGCCCCCCCCCCCCCTTCGCACACCGCTCGGCCGCGAGCCGAGCCGCAACCGGCCTCTGAACCGGGACGCATGTCGCGCCCGGACATGGGTCGGGTCATGCCCAGCCGGGTTGGGCCACACTAGCTGGGTCAGGCTGTGCCCAATTGGGCGGACCCAGACCCGAGTCGGGTCGACCCGGTTCGGACCAACCCAGGGGGTATCGGGCCGGGTCGGTCCGGGCCCAAACCCCCTATTTTCAGAGAAGATTCGTTATAACACCCTTATCATGGGCTACGGACCTCCGATCGACACAACTTCAGTTGCATAGGATTTCTTGGATCGAGACGGTCATTTAAGTATATTACACTCATAGTTTCGGTGAACTTTGGGTATGGCCGGGTTGGATCAAAAACCAAACCAACCGGACCCTCAAAGTGGAAACGCCTATATCTTGAGCTATGGACATCCGATTGGCATGATGTCAACTTTTTTGGATTCCTATTGATGGGATAGTTATTTTGGAATAATCTATATGTTGATTGGATACATTTAGAGTAAGGCCAGGTTGGATTGTATCTGAAAGCCAACCAAGCCCCTGGAACGGAAAAGCTGATAACTTTCAGACCGAATGTCCGTTTGATGAACCGTCAGTGGCGTTGGTAATCACGATGAGAAACGGTCCCTATGTGTAACATCTATGAGATTTCGGGGTTAAATTGAGATACATTCGGGTTGGTTCATACATGAAACCAACTGGACCCCCGGGACGAAAAGGCTAATAACACATAGACTGGGCGTCCGATTGAGGCACCGTCTGTTGCGTTGAGACCCCTGAGACGAGGCAATACCTTGTGATACATCTTGGTGGGACATTGTGATACTTGGTGTATCGACCAGTATCTCGTAGAGCAGATCCACCTGGAGATGAGCGTGCGGAGTGCGGAGACCTAGTAGCTGTGGACTTGACGACTTCTTGACTGACTCGACCAGGAGTGAGTCGACTAGCCCAGTGGACAGAGAGCCTGGTATTTGGAGGAATACCCATGGCGGATGGAGCGCCTGGTAGTTGGCAGCGGACTCGCAGTACTCGGCCGGATGAGTACCTCTGTAGGCTATTAGGGGAACCACTACTGTGTTTGGGCAGCAGACCTTGGCGGGGAGCACTACTGTGTTTGGGTGCAGACCTGCGGTACTAGACAAGTGGAGTACCTCAGCCATCTAAGGTTATTTAGTAGCCCCTCGGAGTCATGACAGGGCTACTGTACTCGACATAGGAGGAGTTCTCCAGCATTTGTGGTTTCAGTATCATAAATGAAAATCTAGGTTTGAGCTGAGTTAGTGACCTTTGTGTATTCCTCATGATTGAGATGGGATAATCGATAACATTGGTATATGTATGGGCATATACCTAAGTAGTGGTTATCCATTGATTTCATATCTGTGTGATACCTAATGTTTGAGATGGGCTATTTTTTAACTTAGGTATAAGTATGGGCTTATACCTAAGTAAGGATTATATGTTTAGATCCTTCTTTTTGGTTATCCATGATGGATTCAGTGAGACCTTTAGGGTCTCGGGGTCCCTACTGAGTATCGTTATACTCACCCTTGCACGGGCTATTCCTGCACCTCATTGTGTTGGATGCAGATGATGGAAAATGCTGACAGAGGCTGAGCGTTCGAGGACTGGACGGTACCCGGAGGTGGACCTCACGACGAGTCAGTATTCGGAGGTGGAATTCACAACGAGATGGTACACAGTGGAGGTTGACGGGTGAGAGCGTTGAGGAGGCAACCTGTACATACCCTTCAGGTAGGATCTGTGGTGGACGATCCAGGAGCTACGCTATTTGTACCTACCCTTCAGGTAGGATCTGAGGTGGACAACCTAGGAGCTACTTTTATTCTTCCAGCTGCTTGTATTTCTGTTGTACTTTCATTCAGTTGTAGCTATACTTTTCAGTTGGGTTTGTATTCTGGCCCATTTACTTTTCAGCACTTTCTTTTGTACATAGTTTATTACTTCCTCTTGTACTTTATGGTGTTTTTTTACTTTTATAAAGGCAATTCCTTCCAAGTTAACGGGATTTACACCTTAGGTTCTAGTCTCTAGACCCTGGCCTATTGAAGGTGGGCTTGGGGTAGTCACAACATGGGCCCCGAGGGCAGGTCATGAAAAATTGGTATCAGAGGAGTCGGTTCTACCACAAAACATAGGACTCTAATATTTCTTTTCTGTGAAGAAATAGTGTTAAGGGTAGTAAGTGTGGTCTTTAGTGCAGGGAGTCCAGTGTTGGTGAAGGCGGCCGACGTATCCATACACCAGGACCCTAACTACTGATTTCCAACTCAGTGCACGAAAACAATGATTGCATGTGTGTTTTCAAAAGTTTTTTTTAATTAGCTCAAACCGGGTCGGCTCACCAGGTATAATCGTTTGACCGTGTCACTTTGGTTTCCTTCAGGATGTCTTCACCTAGTCAGACAACGTGGGTACCGAGTGGGGAGCATGATGATATCCCACTGAGTAGTGATGCCTCAGTATAGGGCCCTCCACTTGTTGAGACACCAGTAGAGAGTGCACGCCCCTTGAGCGCGATGCACGAGTTCCAGCGTCAGAGGCCTCTGACATTTTGAGGCGAGTCAGATTTTCAGACGGCTGGGCACTGGCTGGAGTTTGTAGCACGTGATTTCCACACAGCTCGAACACCCCCAGACATGATGGTGTACCTAGCTGTTAGCCTCTTATAGGGAGCAGCTGAGAGGTGGTGGAGCCACATGTTCCAGTTTTGCGACGGGATGAACATCACCTGGGAAGACTTCAAGACCTTATTCAGGGTGGAGTTTATACCAGTGACTCTACACACTCAGCATGCTCAGAAGCTACTGCCTTTCCCGCAGGGTTTACCATCAGTATCTGAGTCATCTGTAGGCATTAGACAGGTGATTCAGGGGTCCAAGAGCACAGGACCTACAGGTGGGAGACCTCGGGTTTTAGGTTCGGTTGTGTGAGGAAAATGAAACAGAGCCAACCATATGAGGAGGAGGAAGTGCTATTCATGCAGAAAGCAAGGTCACATGGAACGTGACTGTCCGACTCCCCACACAGCTGATCCACAGTTTTTGGAGGAGCCACCGAGACAGAAGCAGCGGTGAAAGCATGAGTGGAAGCCGAGCAGTGGACAAGGAAGTGCAGCTTTAGAAGAAGGTGGACAGAATCAATACTACTTCCAGGCATGGGGCCTTGGTTATTGACACTTCTAGCTTCCTTTTGTTTTTTTTGTGGTTGTAAGTGTCATTGTACTTTGAGATGAAGTAATAAAAGACACCTTTCATTGTGACTTTTACTTTCTTGTCCTCACTTTACGTTGTTACTAAGGGGTTCCGGTTTAAAACTATTGACTTGATCCTCACTTTGGAGATACCTACTGGAGGAGACCTAGTGACCACACAGTGCTGCCGACAGTGTGACTCAACCCTTGGTGGCGAGAGAAACGGTTGGATCTCTTGGTAGTAGCATCGAGGCCTTACGACGTCGTTCATGGAATGAAAGAGTATCGTTAATGTCAGGATAGAATGTATTAGGCAAAGAACATGGTTCATCCAAGGGATGATACCAGATTTATCTTTTCGAAAGAGGAGAAATCCTAGCATCTCTTTGGTGGAACATAGACGAAAAAGGGTGGAGATTAGTGCTTACAATTGGCTAGACTCACCCATGGTTCATTGAGCGAACAGTTTACGGTTCTCTCCATCTCCAATTGTCTCGAGTGTATCTATTCTCAGAAGGACATGAACCTGAGACAATGGTGATGGGTTGAATTCTTCCAAGACTATGCCTTCGAGATAATTTATACTCTGGGGGAGGGAAATATTGTAGCAGATGCTTTTAGTAGGAGATAGAGCATTCAGCTGTTAGGAGTGGCGAGATAGCATCTGACCGCGTTTCAGATATCCTTTGTGAATAGTGATGGAGTCAGCACGTGTAGAACCAGAGATGGTTCAGGCTATGACGGAGAAGGTGTAGATCACCCATGAGACGATGAAGACTGCACAGAACAGACAGTAGTGTTTTGCTGATAGGAGACAAGACCACTAGAGAATGAGGATGGTGACCACGTCTCTTTACGGGTCTCACCTCGAAGAGGTCTAAGGAGATTTTATTGAGGCTGAAAGTAATCACCGAGGTTCAATGGACCTTCCAGGTCCCGAGAAGAGTAGGCAAGGTGACTTACCTCCTAGCCTTTCCACCTCAGATGCACCGAGTGCACGATGTCATCCACATATCTTAGCTAAGGAGATGTGTGCACGACCTATCCGTCAACATTGACCACAGAGCACTAGACGTCGATGACGTGACAACTTCCACGGGGTTCCAGTAGAAGTTTAGGATCGACACGAGCGGGTCCTACGGGGATGGTCGATTCCACTTGTGAACTTTTTTTGGCAGCACGAGAACCTACATGAGAGCACAAAGGAGCGGGAGGCTCAGATGCGTGCTCAGTACCTCTTTTAGTTTCCCTAGTTTGTGATGTAGCATTACGGGGACATAAATTCTTGAGTTGAGACTAATTGAAAGACCCGGAAATTTCAAGGAATTTTTTCCCTTAATTTCTTTGAAATTTTATGAGTGTGCAGTTTTAGACGGCACCTAATTCCAAGGCCCGGTGTGCCCAGAATCAATTTTCAAAGTTTAGCTCATGTATGTTTAGTAAACGAATGAGCTTGTTTTTCTATCTCTTGAACCGGTGCTTGGAATTGAAATTTGAGGGCACCGATGAACTCACAACGCCGGTAATTGCTTAAGGGGACCTTTGCTGTAGTTGCGTTTTGAGCGGGTTGATGTTTAATTTTTTGGAATTAGTTTAAAGTAAATAAAATTTGTTGTATACAAATTTTATCTAAGGAAGGTGGTTTTTATCCTTCCAAGGGGAAGTTGTAGGTGGGGCACACACCCACCTAACCTCCCTTTGGAGAGTTTAGTGTGGTGGGGCCCACAAAAACCCCTAACTCCTCACCTCCCTCTCAACTCCCTAAACTTCACATAGCTCACCTTTGTTTAATACTTAACAACTCCACTCATTTAATGGGTGGAGCCTCTCCACTTTCCATCTCTCTCTCATCTTTTAATGTTTGCCAACACAAGATAATCAATGCTTTCACACATTTAAATTATTTAATTAAGGGATTTTATTTTTGAATGTTAGGAAAGTTTAATTAAAATAAGGTGTAGCCTTATTTTAATTTGGGTTGGCTTTTGTTGTGTTGAAGGAATTGTTTGAGAGAGAGAGAGTGAGCCCTTGTGAAAGAGGAAGAGAGTTCCTCCTTCGTTGAAGAACACCACCCTTCATGAAAAACAGTTTTCCTTCCGGCGGATCTCCAACAAACGATGCTCGAGCTGAGATCGAAGGCCTTTGAGGAAACGATGAATGCCAACAACCATCATCACCTTCACCTCTTACCTTGCGATGTCATCAACGAATTGATGTCCACTCCCTTTCGCGATATCATCAACTAATGTCGAACGACACGAGGTAGGGTTTTTAATTAAGTATGATTTATTTTTTCCCTTGATTCTTTCATTCTAAAAACAAAGAACGTGGATCAACTTATTAACAAGTTGATCTGTGAATGTTTTCCTTGTGGGTTGGGAATAAATTGTTTCAGGAAGTTGTAGGGGTTATCTTCAACCATGTAAATTCATCGTACTTCATTGGATAAATTTGGCCAATTGTTACCAACGTAATGGGAGGAGATCGGACCGCACTAACACTCTCGATTTCTCCTCCCTGTTTTCTTGTTGAACATTGTTGGAGCGTTTTGGAGAAGAAAGCATGGTATCGTTGCATCACGCAGGAATGAGGGGAACAAAGACAGGAGTGGGTCGTGGTGGTGGTGCACGACACCGTTGTATTGTGCCGGAGAAACCAAGAGAGGCTGTGGCGGAGCGGCGCAGCGCCGTCGCGCAGCGCCGTCGCGCAGCGCCGTCGCACCGCGCTGGCCGAAGTAGAGCCGCGGCGGTCCAACAGGGGCGGCCGTACAACTGGCCGCCAGCGCTCCAGGAGGCGGGACCCTTACGGGTCCCGTGGCGGTTCAACAGGCTGGCCTTAATGGCCGTCTATTTTCTGGAAAAACTGGGGGGTTGAAACCCCAGACCAACACACAGAGCGGACCCCATATGGTCCGTCGTTTCAAGACAAGGGGGTGGCGTCCCCCATTCGCACCCTGCTGGGCCGTGAGCTAAGCCGAGGCCGGCCTCTGAGCCGGGTCGCGCCCATCCGGGCAGGGCTGCGCCCAATTGGGCCGGACCTGGACCCGGGCCGGGTCGACCCAGGGGGTATCGGGCCAGGTCGGTCCGGGCCCAAACCCCTTATTTTCGGAGCAAGTTCGTTCTAACGCCCATATCGTGGGATACGAACCTTCGATCAGCACATCTTCAGTTGCGTAGGATTCCTTGGATCAAGGCGGTAGTTTCATTATATTACAATCAAGGTTTTGGTGAACTTCGTCTATGGCCGGGTTGGTTCGAATAGGAAACCAACGGGGCCCTCGGAGCGGAAACACTTATAACTTGAGATCTGAACGTCTGATTGACGTGTCGTCGACTTTGTTGGATTACTCTTGATGAGACAATTATTTTTTAATACTCCACTTGAGGTTTGGATATAGTTGGAGTAATGCTGGGTTGGATTGTTTCGAAAATCCTACCGGGCCCCTGGAACAGAAAAACCGATAACTTTCAGACTGGACGTCCCTTTGACAAACTGTCAGCGGCGTTGGTAATCACATTGAGAAATGGTCCATATGAGTATACCATATGAGTGTTCAGGGTACAATTGAGATATGGTCGGATTGGTTCCTACACAAAACCAACTGGGCCCCTGGGACAAATAGTCTAATAACACACAGACCGAGCGTCTGATTGGCGCGCCGTCTGTTGCGTTGAGACCCCTGAGATGAGGAGGTTCCTTGTGATACTTCTTTTGGAACTTTGTGATACTTGGAGTATCGACCAGTAGATCGTGGAGTGGATCCTCCCGTAGATGAGCGTGCGGAGTGCGGAGACCTAGTAGTTGTGGACTTGATGACTGCTTGACCGATTCGACTTGGAGTGAGTCGACTAGCCTAGTGGAAGGAGTTCCCAGTATTTGGAAGTAGACCCACGACGGACGGAGCACCTGGTAGTTGGCAGCAGAATCATGATACTCGGCAGGAGGAGTACCTCTGTAGGCTATTAGGGGGACCACTACAGTGTTTCGGCGGTAGACCCTGGCGGGGAGCACTACTGTGTTGGGTACGGACCCGTGGAACTCTATAGGAAGAGTACCTCAGTAGTCTAAGGTTTTTGAGTAGCACCTTGGAGTCATGACAGGGCTACTGTACTCAACATAGGTGGAGTTATCCATAAGTTGTGGTTTCAGTATCATAAATGATAATCCAGGTTTGAGCTGTTTTAATGACCATTGTGTATTTCTCATGATTGAGATGGGTTACTCGATAACATATGTATATGTATGGGCATATTCCAAAGTAGTGTTTATTCATTGATTTTATATCTGTGTGATACCTCATGTTTGATATGGGCTATTTGTTAACTTAGGTATAAGTATGGGCTTATACCTAAGTAAGGGTTATATGTTTATATCATTTTTTGTCGTTATCCATGAGGTATTTAGTGATACCTTGAGGGTCTTGGGGTCTCTACTGAGTATCGTTATACTTACCCCTGCACGGGCTATGCCCGCACCTCGTTGTGTTGGATGTAGATGACAGACAACGCTAACGGAGGCTGAACGTTCGAGGACTGGACGGTACCCAGAGGTAGACCTCACGATGAGTCAGTATCCGGAGGTGGAATTCATGACGAGACGTTACACGGTGGAGGTTGATGGGAGAGAACATTGAGGAGGCTATCTATACCTACCCTTCAGGTAGGATCCGTTGTGGACGATCCGAGAGAGGTGCTATCTGTACCTACCCTTCAGGTGGGATCCGAGGTGGACGACCTAGGAGCCGCTTCTATTATTCTAGCTGCTTCTCTTTCTGTTGTACTTTCGTTCAGTTGTAGCTGTACTTTTCAGTTGGGTTTTTATTCTGGCCCATTTACATTTCAACACTTTCTTTTGTACTTAGTGTATTACTTCTGCTTTTACTCTTTGGTGTTTGTTTACTTTTATAAAGGAAATGCCTTCCCAGTTAACGTGATTTACGCCTTAGGTGCTAGTCGCCAGCCCCTGGCCAATGGAAGGTGGGCTTGGGGTAGTCACGGCATGGGCCCTGAGGGCGGGTTGTGACACATGTAATGGCTCAGATCTAATTATTTAGTTTCTAAAGATCAATTAACACATAATAATGATAACATGAGACATTATAAGCCTCATACCCAGGATCTATCATTTCTAAAATTGAAATCACGTATAAACATAAATTTATGAAAATTATGTACCTTTCACAAATTTGTAGATTCTACTATCTTCATTGTTGTGGTCTAATAAAGATCCCTCAGAGGAAAAAAAAAATACTAAACCATTAATAGTGTATCACAGTGTCTATATGATTAACCTAACACTTGGTGTGGGATTGGCTTTAAAAGCCATAGTAGATAGTACCTCATAGTATCAAAGGGAAGTAGAGAAAGTGAGATTCTATTATGGGAGAATTTATAGAAATATGGGATCTCATGACCCCACATCATCTTAATGACAATATCCCTTTCTACATCCCTCTATAAATTCATCATTGTTTATGGATTAGCTCATATGTATCTAAATTTATGTGTTATGAAAGTGGATTCATACTATATTAATCATATGAATTCTATAATTCTTTTATATATTTCATCTTATAAAAAATTTATATTAATTATTTATAACATGGAATATCACACAAATGATTACTTGTAATTCTTAAATATCATTCTAAATCAATTATATGAGTATGAATTTTTTAATATGATTCACTCCTTATGAAATGGACAAATAAGTGGATACAATAACACTATATCATAGATAATTAAATGAGAAAAAATAGAACATTAATTGAATATGATTTATATATGTCACACCATTAGACATAGATATATTGTACTAATGATATTCAAAATAATTCTACCAATGTATAATTGAATTTTGAATATATCCTTCAATATTCAGATAGAAAGATATCAACATATTCTAATGAAGATGTTATAACTAAAGAAAGGATATGACTTCTCAATCCACAATCATACTGGGAATGAAAACAATGTGAAAGATTCTCTATACAGAAGGATCCTTATATAATTTTCCCTGATTATGACTGAAAAAAATCCAATTTTCTAATACATGTTAAGGATGGGTATGGTAATCATAAATGAACCTGTGAAATACAACCATTCTCAAATAATTGGTCATTCATCTATCATGGTAATGATAATGTTTACAAAACTAATGTTTTGGAGATAAAAATATGGTGGATTTGTTAAAATTGGTAAATCCATGAAATTAAACATTAATAGTTATATAATTTTAATATTTGGGACTTCATTATTTACAATACATAATATTGAGATATATAAGGAGCTATTCCATGGTTCACATAGTTTAGAATTATTTATTCACAAAAAAGAAAAAAAGCTTAGATTACTCCAATTAAAATTTTTATGGTATAATATGTATAAACTTATTGTTGAATATATATCTAAGATTTTTTAATAACCATTTATATAATAACTACATAAGTCAAAGTGAATTATGGAACCAATACTAATAAAAAGATATAAATAGAAGAAACATTTCATGGAAATTGTCATAATCCTTTTAAATTTATAAAATATAAATAATACCATATTTGTATTAGTGGATCATCATAAAAAATCAACTTCACTCAAGTTACCTGATATTTATCAAATGTATGAAAATGTTATTATATAAAATTTGTTTATATACATGTTATAACCCTGTATCATAAATATCAATTCCTAAATTCTTCTAAGGTTCATGTCTAATTTGTTTAATCATGAAGAGTGAAATAAAATTACAATGAAAATTACAATAATTTTTATGTGGTGAGGATGTACTCTTCTCATATTTAGATCACTATATATCTAAGGAAAAAATTAGGCACCCCCCAGATCTTGTGTACATAAACCATATATATTGGATAATAATCTAATTATTTTTTTATGTGAGAAGAAAATAACATATTTCCTTATAATATCACTTCAATATTCATATGATCCAATAAAATATAGGTGTACTTGGATTGATGTGTTACTGATCATTCCATTACATTATCTCTACATAACATGATAAAGTTTTTGGGGGAGGGAGAATTCAAGAAATGAATAGTCTTATCTAATTTTGGGTGTGAATGGGTTTTTCTTAGTAGATTTAAATATTAATAAATTTCATTTTGGTCCTTATGAAATTCAATGAATTAAAAAATCCCAAACCATCACGAATAAACAATTTAACATTATGTAATTTTCATGAATATTTCATCATAGAATTTGGAAAATATCAAATTTTTTTGGGTAGAATTAAAAGACATTAACTATACTTTATCCTCATGTAATTAGTTACAAAACATTGAGCACATAATGTTCCCTCTAAAAAAATTATTCACATATTTACTATTTTGCACATATATCTTGTAAATTTATTGGGAAGTAAATTCTATTATCATTATATAAAACATGAATAAGATATAATTAAATTATTTAACATAGTTATTTTTGGTCATTCACACATAGAAATTTATTGGCCTCTTTAAATGGTCCTCACAACATTCTAAATAATAATTCATTTAAATCCATGGTACTTGTGGAAACACATTACATGTGACACTATAAGACCATTTCTTAATATTAGTGATTCATACTCATTAATACTGAGTAGTATCTAAAAACACACCTTGGATCACAAAATAGATAAGGATGAGTCAATGTTATGAAAAAATCTTATGAATACTAACAATATAATATAATAAATTTGTAACATGATTTCTTATAAAGAATAATGTATACATTGTGTCATCATCTTTTTTAGGATTTATTTTATTTATAACTGTATTTAATAGTAATTTATTTTTCTCCAATTTTTAATCCTTTATTCAAGGAAATAAATCCCTATGTGGTGGACTAATATATCTTATTTAAATTTATAATATAAAATTCTTATCACGGTTTTTCAATAAATTTCATTTCACTGATGAAACACCAAACACATGATACCTCACCCAAAACATTATCTTTCTTGATTCTCGCATTAATATAAGCAATTAATCAATTGATACACATAATAATGATCTAAATTTAGGAGACTCATAAACATGATCATATATATTTACATGCAATGAAACATGAAACATGTGTTATTCTTATTGGTAGGCCAATCCCTATTCTCTCCTATACTCGAGATTCCCATCCTTCAAAATTAAATGTTTTGATTTCTAAAAAACCTTTTTAAGGATGAAAAGGAAACAATTTAGAACCCCAAACTAATATTTTTAGAATATATATATATATATATATATATATAAACAATGCAACACTATACAATGTACTCTCTAGTTATAGCATGGGGACTCATCGAAACCCAAATAAGTTATTCAAAAACAAACAAAAAATAATAAATTGGAAAATAATATCAGTTCAAAATTCAAAACCCATATATATCATCACATTTGTGATTCGCCATGATACACACAACCTAATAAACAATTATCCCATCATCATCATCCATGTCATTGAAAATAAAAATCTACCAAAATAAAACTTCTTCTACATTCTTGAAAAATAAAACCCTTCAAATTATGTATGGGAATAAACGAGAAGTTCATTTACATTAGTGGGAGTGAATAACCATGTATATCTCCTATAATAGAAACTAAAAACATATTCCCCTCATACAATTAGCCAAATATCACCAACTGGAACCTCACAACATACAAAATAATCACTACATAATGTATAGATCACCATCAAGATGAACACTAGGGAAGATCTGAAATTGAAAAAAATTGAGAAAAACATGAATAGAGCCCCAATGGAAGGACATAATTCTGAACTAGTAACATCCCCTATAACACTATGATACACTCAAATTAAAACTTAGAAAACATCAATAGAAAACACTACACTGGGATAACATTGCATTCAAAAGGAAAATAAGAATATTAGGAAGTGATTATAGTGAACTAGGTTTCGACCATGATCCATGATCCTCAATAGGTCCATTATCCCCCATATTCAACAAACCACCAAGGTGCCTCACATTAACATGATCAATGTACCTTGATGATCAAGATATACATCATCACTCATATTATTGGCAGTGAACCAAAAAAATAATAAATTTATTGTCGAATATAAACACTAAAAATGGATCTCAAAAAACTCAAAATATATAAACCATCAAGTAAATACGCCCAAATTTCAAAAAAACATTAAATAAAGAAATCCATGACCATAAAAGATGAAAAAAGAAGACAAATAGTTTCAAATCAACATAAATAATCATCATAAAATTTTAGACACCATTATAATCATTGAGGAAGATGACAAACACATCCCTTCATCATAGATCACCTAAAATCATCCAATATTATTTAATGTATTGAAACACTATCACTTATAACTGAAATAACCCCAAAAAAAGAAGTTAAATACCTTCCAACAAGAAAAGAATCACATATGGGTACCAAAAAAGATAGAGAAAAGTGGAGGCATACCTCCTAGAACATCATCAACTTATGAAATTATGCATCATAAAAGCTCTAAATAAATACTGAATAGAACAATAAAATTATATCATTATATGAAAATAAATCAAGAATATATTTATTGCATATGATACCTTAATTTGGGAGACTTCACATTTTACTAGACACTAATCCCTTACCTTTAGGACACTGCAAAGGAACATCACACCTAAAATTGATATCTATGAATAATGAACCAACATAAGAATCAGAAAAAAACCAATCAAATCCAAAATAAAATAAAATAAAAACATAATAAATGGAGTGAGGAACAAACAAACAAAAAACCACATAAGGGTAAAGGCTGATACTATAATTATCAAATATGATTCACAAGAGAAATTTCATTGGATTGGAAGATGATAGAGAGAATGGGAAACTATAAACATTCAAGTTTAGAGATGAATTCAAGATCACATTGTAAAAAATTCATGAAAAGAAGTTTCAATTCATTTTATTTTGTACACTAATAGAGATTTTTTATATCTCATAAGTATAATGTATCTAGACTATATGACATGAATTTATGTGTAGTATTAATGTATCTCTAGGTGATCCATATTTTTGAGAACTATAATGTCCTTTTGATATAGTAATTCATGTAAATTAATAGTAAATAATATATAAAAAATATTAACACTCTTATGGTAAGAATATGTCATAAATAACTCATTGTATAAATCATATAGTAATTTAAATGAAAAACTCATGTCGGGTTTAAGAAACCCACCACAATGACACACCTTTATGATCTAGAGTAAACATCTTAACTATCAACCTATTAACACTCACAAGATTAATACATGATTATATTGAGTAATGTATTTATTCATCACATTTTCCATATTTTCTTCCATGGTTACGATATATTATGCGACTTCACATCTGAGTGTAATTTCCATTCCATGATGATATCCCTAAGTACATAAATTTATTCGTTAATTATAACATTGATATCCTGGGTAGTACCAATGGTGTAATATTATCACAATATGCATCCCCTTACACCTAGGATGGGGTTCTATGGTACTTGGTTTGTAAGGAGATAAGAGTGTCTACACAAAATTATCATCAGGTCACTATTCTTTTCACATATGTTGTCCAACATGATTTATTCATGGAACTAAAAAAATTAGTACCACATTTGTAATAATATATGTCTCTATAGTTATTTCTTTCAAAAGAATGCAATCATTAGGGTTTATTATAAATAACATTTAGTAACACACATTGGTTGAAAGTATAAAAGGATATGCTAATAAAATCATATTAAGTGGGATTATTCCTAACTCCTAGGCTCTCTTATCAATTTAAGTCATGTTACTAAATATTAATACTGGCCTGGTTACTCTAACACTAGAAATCAATAATTTTAATATATCAATTTAATGTCCATATATAATAAAGTTATATAATCAATCTAAACATATTAATTTTATAGTGGTTATCTATCAATGAAAACATCAATTTGTATTCATATTTCTTCATTTTTGGGAATATTATTACCTAGATATATTGGGATATAGGTCACTATGTTTTAAAATCAGATGAGTAATAAATCAAGGGTTTATCACATTCTAGAAAGAAAATAGGTTTTTCGATGCTAAGATCTGGCTAATTAAGTTGATCCATTCATATTCTTATGAAAGTAATCATTTCCAATATATTTTTTTGCTACATAATATCAAAAAATGTATCATTTTTATCTTGAGAAAAGGACTAAACCATATAGTTTAACATTATATTATAAGGATAACTAAGGAAAAGATGCATATCAATGACTAGTGTTGGACATACAAATGAGACATCCATTATACTTTAAATTGAATGGAGTATGGACCATTGATAATGGGTATGATTATCAAGGGAAATGTCCCTATGAATATAGGTATGGCTAGGAATATGTCCCAATGAGAACAACATTATGAGTCTTAGAGGGGATATGGAATTTTATGTCAGGGTATGATATGATTAGGAATATATACTGATATATGAATGATCCATAGGGAATATGAACCTAGTGGAGGTGAATGTAAGACTACTTATGTTGTTATTGATCTATATAGTATCATACAATATATCCTATCAAAATAAAAATCAATGCACAAATTTTTTTAAATGAATGGTTTTAATGTCATGTGACACAACCATACCATACAGTTTAATGACATGTAGTATGGAAGTTTTTAGAAAATTTATTGTCATATGACTAGGATGTTAATGATTGAATCTTACTACTGGGTGATCATATAAAATAATTAACCATCCCGATTCATTCTTAATAAAAAATATATGATAGAAAAGTGGAATGGGTGCTCTACTTGGGAATATGTCACTGGATTTATACAAGGATTTTAATTGGGGTTTCCCATGATTAATATAATATTTATCCACTGATTTGGGATGGAAGGTTTATGGATGGTGGGAAGAACATGAAATACATCACTAATGGTTCGTTTTACACTCAAGTTGGTCTGAGGGATGCCCTTTTTAACTTATGAGTAGAGGATAAAATGTTACAAGCTGTTCAGCAATATTTTTTCCATCATTGGGGATTACACATTTGATGTAAAGGTGAGATTGGAAAGTAAAAGTAATATATACAATGTGTTTTAGGATGCACACAGGTGGCCTCCCCCTGGAATTGGGGTTAGAAGTTTAGATATGAGGATTACGCCACATGTATCTACCTCTTCCCTCATATGAACTCATGCATCCACTAAGGGACCTGATCAATTGAGCATGAAAAGGGGGCATCAATATTTTATTGTATATTCCAAGGGCATTATCACCAATTTAAATAATTTTTTAGACCCTCATTATCAAGGGAATAAAGGATTTAGAAACCCCTAGATACCCGATCTATTTGGGGAGGGAAACATATGAGAAATATATATCAAGAGAATGTGGGATTAAAAGTAGAGCATGCTAGTGTGTAGTACCTAATATCATTTTTTTGGTGGTTTCAAGAGAGGTTTCAAGGTTTTGGATGGTCACATGGTAGTATGGGGGTATTATGATTTCGTGAATGAACAATGTTCATGTGATCACATAATATGGTCGCATGAATGAAGATGGATGTTATGATCGCATGAATTTATTGGAGTTAAGATATTTTTTGTCATAATAGAGATCCTATGTTCACATGATATAGTCATGGAAAAGAAGTCCAATGATAGAATTACGTTATTCCAGTCAATATTCATGAAAGGGATGAGGTAATAAACTATTAGACTAGTACTCATGTCATTGAGGAATGTTTATTTCATGGTCTTAACCATCAACCTGAATTATTGTTTTTTCTTGATGTGGGAGTCTCTAAATAATTGAATCTCCAAAATTATTCTCCCATCTATGTGTACCAATATAAAATTGTATACCTATATGTATGTGTCTAAAAGGTGAAATTTTTGGGGTATATATAGGATAGGGTATTCCAAATCATAACCACTTTATAGGGAATGAATGGAATGTATGGGGTTTAAAGTCTGTGGAGAGGGTCTACAGGGGTGGGGACATTGCATGACCTTGACTAAACACATGATCCTATATGGTCTGTACAATCTCTTAACCCTACCATTTCCAAGAAAATATCTTTACTACATCGTCTGAGCATCCCATAATATACAATATTTTTTGATTAGTTACATAAGCCAAAGACATCAGATTACTGGTGTGCATTTGATCATGAAACCATCTATATCGCATCGGGTTCCCATAAATTATCATAGATTCCTATGTCACCAATTATGTAATTATCCACCATAATATGAATCAATCTAAAATTTGGGACCGAAAAGGATTCTTGTGTTCACATGAATCCATAATTTAGTTATGATGAAATTATGAAATTCCATTAATTATGCATGCGAAACTCTTTATTTCTCACACAGAACTCATGTACATCTATAAAGTTAAAAAAATTACATTGGAAATAATTTCTAAAAGATAATGGGAGGAATTTTTTCTAGGTAATTAGAAACTCTATTTATTCTATCAAGATTCAGTTCGACCACTAGTTACTCATGCATCCTCAACTATATGTAGGTGTTTAAATGGGGGAGTATACTTATAACCCATTTTGAATAAACTCAAGACTTTTTGATCTCTCACAAGACTCTATCATATGAAAATATTTCCAAGATCTTTCACATGATTTTTTCGTTTGATTATCAAGTGATTTATTCATGTGATTATTATCATGGAATTACATCATGAAACTATTTTCATGTTTCTATAATTCTTGATCTTTAATGGTAATTACACATTATCAAATTACATTCCACGGAAAATATTTCATTTTCACATTTTAGTGGCCTCGTAACCCCATCACAATGGTAATAAAAAATGTGAGTGACTAACTCTATGTTGACAACACAATCACAATATTATGTATCAATCATGTGATCATGTATTCTTTTATTAATAATGTAATAAAATTATCCTATTTATTAGTTATATAATTTCAGTCAATTTTCGGGTATTTTATTTTTTAATTGAATGGTCCCATGATTTAGATGGATTTAGGAAAGTACATTGATGAGATTTTGGATCATCAAAATGTGATGGTTTACATGGTTAAGGCTTTACATTGTGAGATATTCATGTCTATTCATGAACATTTCATGAGTATAATGGCGATGAAGTTTAAATAATACAATACATATGATTGGAAACCCTTTTAGAGGTTCAATACTTGAAATTATATATTTTATTTAACTTAATGGGATGGAAACCATCCTCTTTCATAGATCATAAAATCTCATTAATCATTTCAGTTGAACAAATCCCCCATGGTTTGTTTTGTATATGAAGATGATCTCTTAAATTTCACTGTACTGAAAGATTTCATGATGGATATATATAGAGATGGCACACACCATTGTTAGATACTCATTTTTAGATATCAATACTGAAAAAATCAGTAACCAATATGATGTTTTTGTGGTTATATTATTAGTATCTTCGTTCAGGTGGGGGTTTCATCATGATTTTTTTTCTATCCATTCTATATACATTACACTTGTACTGATTTTGTAGTAGAGATAAAGATGGTATGTATATATGATTCCATATGGGTTTCATTAACACTTTATTATTTTGAAATAAATCATAATGTCAGACTGGGGTAGTTGATTATTCATAGAGATTAATATGTTTAACTTGATCAATGGGGTAGTGTGAATAATTATTTGGAACATGGATAAGATTAGTGGTGTGAAAAAGCTGGGAGATATTTAAAATAAACTGATACCTCATTTTTGTATATAGTGAGATTCAAAGGTGACCCTCAATTACCATGGAGATTTACAATCTGGAAATGTGTTCCATTAATTTTACCCTTACCTAGGATTCAAGGTGTCTTTCAAACATGGGAAAAATTATTTATAAAATGACATGACATTATCCATTTGTGATTAATCGTAAAGCTTGTTCATAACATTAATCTCACAAGGTATATGGGGATTATTGGCCAACAGTAAAAGAAGGATGATTCAACAACAAGCGGTAGAGGATCACCTCTTAAGTCAAGCATCTTATACAATTAATAAACGTTCTTATGATATTCGTCCGATATTTCCTTCTTAAAATATGTGGGAATTGAATTGTGTGAGTGAACACCTTTAAAATAAAGGTAAAAATAGAGAGTGTTAGAAAACTTCTCTTACCCTTACCCATGTTATCCAAGTTTCATCCCCAGATCCAACATATAAATAAGTGATAATCCAAATTTTGGATATCAGGCCCCCTATTTTTATTATGAGGTTTTATGGGATTCCATATGGGTTTTAACAAATTCATTAATAATAAAGGTATTCCTGATGCCCATTTAAGGATATTTATAAAAAGAAGTAGTGGGTTAAACACTAGTTCATGGAAAAATTTTGATATAAAGAACTAATTTCATTAATATGACCTATTTGTTTATATAATTAATTGGGCTATTATTGTCACTATAATAAAAAAATGTTCAGTGAGGAAATGAAGAGTATGTTAATTTTGTTTCCATTCATGATGGATCCATGTTAGTTACGATAGGCAGTAAGAACATTTGTGAAGGATATGCACAATGATGATTTTAAAGGTAGTTAATATGTGTTCAAATGAAATTAAAATATCATATTTCTAGTATAAATATCGAGAGACATATGATTGTTTCCCTCCAATTCATTAATATCTTTTCAAAAGAGGAAACCCATATCTGGGTGACCATTCTGTTGAGTAATGATGTGTTTGTCTTAACAATATGTTATGTTGATACACAAATTTATACCTACCCGTATGTTTTTTAGTTATTCTAGTGAGAAATATACAATATACACCATAATTTTGGGATGAATATGATGAAAATATGTCAATAATAGTGTGACAAAGACCTAGTGAAGAGATTACATCAACCTGATTTTTTAGACTGAATATTCTGAGAAATATTTTCATGTTATTTGTGACATAACCATTATTAGGTGGATCTCTATCATCTAAGGTAACATTCACATCACCTACTCCATTAATAATTGTATTTTAAATTAAATTTCAATAATTATGTTATTGGAGGAAATGAACTTTCTTTATAAATTTTTGGATGTTACTCTTTCAAAAAGTGGTAGAACTTGTGGTTATTGTGAATGTAAATACTCATGAGAGTATTCCATATAAGGAGAATACTACATATGGAGATAAATAAATTAGAGACATTAATACTAAAAATTATTCCCCATTTGTTCATGTTCAATATATAGAATGGGAAATATAGATGATAGTGATCTGACAATATGCAATTGGTGACAAAGAGGGAATCCAAAAACCATCTATAGAAGGGGTGAAATAGATCTCACTATTTCATGAAATTTTCACGTAAATGAAATATATTTAATTTTCATTTTCTTTATTAAAGGAATATATTTAGATTATATCACCTATCACTTATCTAGTATATTCTATTGGTGGTATGGTGGTATACTTAGTGCACATGTTTATGTGGGAGATGGTGAATGAGGTTGTCTTGGACAAATAGATCATATAGGGGTTTTTGTAACTAATATTGATGGGATTATAAGTGTTACACCACAAATTAAACCTATTTCCCATGAGGAAATTATTCCACCTCAGTGTATTTCTATAGAAAATTTATAAAATGTAAATTTATTGAGGTTTTTAACAATGAAAATTTCTCTCAAGTTAATGTGTGAGTGAAAAATTCTCATTCATGTACCCAAGTTTACATTAACAACCTTTCTTTTCTGATTCTTACTATATAGGTTCTCATCAAGACTCTCATGGGATATAGTTACCTAAATTGGAAGGATAAAATATTTTTACACTTCCAGTGGGATCCATAGTAGATACAATGGTGGTGGGGTTCTGGAACAATCAGAGGGGACTTGTCACCAGAGCATTCCATCCAATACAAATAAACACATAAGTTCATAGTGTAATGTATTAATGTAATCAACAATTTATCTTGTTAACTATGAAAAACTAGGTGTGGGTTCTCTCTCTCCCCCACCACATGAAGCATCCATGATTACCGAAAACGATGTGGTAAAAGAAGTAGTTTATGATGTTTAAGTAGAGTTAGATGTAGTGCATGGTTCTAAAATGACATCAGTTATTAGGTTCAACATATAATATATATTTAAAATCATATAGGACCCAAAACGACCACTTTCTATTAATATAATACTTCTAGAGTTTATTTCTCATAAAATGAGGGTGACTTGCATTTTTTAGATTTCTAATTAAATTGGGAATTGCATTAAAATATCATACATATGGCTATATTGTTTGATCTTATTATTTGTGATCCTCATGTGCCACATCAAAATCATAAAATCATTCCTCATGTTATAGAAATGAAAGAATAATAAGTTCATATATTAAAAAAACTTGTATATATCCAATATTCACTTACTCCACTATATTATTTGTCTTATAAATTGAAGGAACTTATACGATTGATCACAATTGATCTATTCCAAAATGTGAGAATTCTTGTTTCAACTACTTAAGAATCATAAATTTGATGAATGGTTTAGTAATGGGATACATCATTCTCAAATATTATGGGTGATGAAATAATAAAATCTTGGATCTGTGATGTGGTTACTAAGTAGATGTTGGTTCTTAGAATATAATTTTGGTGAGTAAGGAGAAATTCATAACTACAATAGAAACTAGGGTAAAATTTATGGAAATATATATAATCCATAATTAATGAGGAACCATTCCATGATCTTAAAGTGAGATTGGTTCACCTCTTGTATAAATTCACCACCCATGGATATGGTTTTTATAATTAATGTGAACTCCATTCAATGTGGAAGTTGGTTATCAACTTTTGGGGAAAAGAATGTGAACTAATACTAGTTCTAGCATTAGAAGATGCCTCAATCTATACCACATCATATCAAAATGAAAATGACAATTAGTCCTCACAACATAAATTAGTTTCATAGAAGCACTATGGAATATTTTATAAGTGTTGATATTATGTAAAAAATAGAAAAAAGGAATTATGATGACTCTATTATATGCTCACTATGGAAGAACAATTTTTCATGAAGAATAATGGTTTGTTGATGCATTCAGGAAGGCTGAAATAAATTCTCACATGAGAGAAGAATCACTAAAATATATTGTAAAAGTGGAAATTAGAAAAATAAATCAATTAAACCAAACCATAACTATCATATGTTAGAATAATTTTAATCTAGTAGATCATTATGATCGTATTTGTTCCTATCATTATAATTTTAAGTTCCTCTTATTGGGGGAAAATTGTGAGGATAAAAAATGTTGAGTTTACTCTTTCCATTTTGAAATATTAAGGAAAAAAATTATTTTCATTCTCATTATCATTTCCACTAATTGATTATTCAACATATTAGTATTATCTAATATCTTATAAATCAATGAAATATGTTAATATTCCCTAAATTTTAGGTCGGGAAAAAATTGACTACAAATACATGTAATGTACTGAATTCCTTATAGCTGTTGTTAATGTATAGATACAAGTCGGAGAACTATCACACTAATACCAGAGTCAGTCAATTTAGATTCTGAAAGAACTCCACTTAGGAATGGCACATTAATGGATATAGTTATACAAACTATTTCCAATGAACTAGAGAATTTCCATTCAATAATTGATGATGAATTAGTCTTAGGTATCGATTAGGGATGAATATGGATATAAACACCATCACTAATGCACAATAGCTAAAATATTTTGATATGAATGATTAATTCTCAATGATCATGGATGATGGATGGATATAATTATAAACACCAACATTGATTCACCAGATTCGATCCATTGGGAAAATGATGAAGAATCCATGTGGGAAATAGCTCTTTGATGGAGGTCATCATATACACCACCACTAATTAACTGGATAAATAGAGCTACTCTATTTAGAAATCGATGATTAATTCTTCTTAGGCATGTATTATGGATGGATATCATTATAGACACTATCATTAGTGCCCTAGGTCTATTCCATTATGAAATTTATGATGAATTACTCTAAGGAATGGATCATGGATGGATATTAATAGAAACACCATCAATGATGTACTTGTAAATTCATATATTTATTATTTATTCCTCTTATGAATAGATCATGTATAGATGTGTGTATATACAAAATCATTGATAAAATGAAGATTGACCTTTTGAAAATTGAGGAATAATTCCTCCTGGTAATGGTTCATGGATGTATATTGGTAAAAACCATATCACTGATGCACTATAGATGGTTCATTCAAAAATTAATAGCTAATTCATCTAGGGTATTTCCCATAGATGTATATTAGTAGAAACACCATTACTAAGTAACTATAGTGGGTCTACTAAAAAATCTGTAACGAACTCTTATTGGACATTTCTCATTGACGGATGTTGATATAAACAATTTAACGGATTTTCTAGAGGTAACCCATTAAATTTTTTAAAAAACATTCATCATGGTCATGTCTGGTGGAGAGAGATATGTATAAAATCTATTATATATGCACTATATCTAGTTCATTTATAATTTTAAGATAAATTACTCCTATTAATGATTCATGGACAGATATCAATATAAACACCATGATCTATCCACTAGATCTTATCTATTCATAAATTAATGATGAATTAGTCATGTGAATTGATAATTGATAGCTATTAGTATAAAAAATATCGTAGTTGAACTATATATGTTCCATTTGATAATTGATGATAATATCCTCCGAGTCATGGATCTTGGTTGAGTATTGAAATAAAATTTTTCCCTGATACACTAGAGATTGTTCATCATAGAAATGATGATGAATTCCTCCTAAGAACATATCATTAATGAATGGTTTATGTAGAATTAAACAGTTGGGGAATAACATAGATTGTTGAAAATATGGTATTTTTTGAGTGTTTTGAAACCCTATAAGTTTTTTTCATTGTGTACTAAACAAATTATTAAAGAGAGGATTTTTTAAACCATTACTAACCCCATTTCCTAAACCATTGGATCCAACAATGTGAAATAATATTTTTTCTTGGTTTATTGGATGAGCCCTATGATTTTATTCATATATTATCGAAACTCTAAATTTTCCAATAAAATAGGTAGATTAAATACTATAAATTTCATAATTGAATATTTCTTAGACAAAACATTCTAGATTATCAGTTATAACAATTTTGTCTCTCTACCTTTTTCTGTTTATGGTCATGTATTGAAAACACTCTAGGGTTAGAGTTTGAGGACGTAAAAAAATTATCCATGGTATATGAAACATAATGGTATAATGATCTAAAACAAATTTCACACATTTATAGGTTATGATATGTGGACTGGTGCGCACATCATTTTGGGACATGATGTGTTACCCAATAAAAAGGGGGTGTGAGAGAAAATACTCTATTAAAGAACCCAAGTCCTGGGATACTCTAACCACATTTAGAGTAAATTAGGAGTATGTTGTGAATCATAGACTAGGATTCTTGGATCACGAGTAATGGTATGAAAAAACATTAGTGAGTTGTATTATTAACATATTCAATGGAGAAAATATACATAAATGTTTTTAGGGTCTATAGAGATTATATTTCTCTCCACTAATTATAGAAATGTGTGTGGTTGGGATGAAATATTGGGGGGACATGTACATGATCGAAATTGAGGCATTATTCATAGTCCAAAAGGGTAGTCCCTTGAGGAAATATATTCTCATTATGGATAGCCATTACGGATTTGTGGTAACCATAGATACTCAGTACATAAATTGTGAATTATGGAATAAAAGGTTTGGAAAAGGGGATGGAGGCATCCCAATACTTAGTTTATTGTGGTCATTATTTTCTATTATTCAAGTAAGGAATGAGAATAGATTATAATTTTTGGTAATTAACATTATTAAATATATATTTTATTTCATGTAGTTTAATACTAGGTGGTAAGGTCTTAGATGATTTGTATTATAAAATCAAGTTATAAGGACACATATATCGTTTATTCTGACATCATACGACAAGGAATTATATTTCATTTAGATAAAATTATGTGAATGGTATTAAATTTCATTTAGTTTGACATAAAATGACAAGGAAATTAAGAGGATGGGTACATTTTAACATTGTATAGGTCCATGGGAATGGGACCATTTCTAGAATGGGGGATTGTTAATTCTCTCCCCATCCTCGGTGTAGGTCCATGAATGAATCTATACTGGAAGACTGCATGCATCTGATAAGAGGGAATTTAGGATGATATGATTTTATATTGGGACTAGGAAACACGATACAGGTGTCGCTATATATTAAGTGATATAAAAAATCAATTAATACATAGTTCTTATATGTTTTCCTGGGAAGATCAAGCTCCTCCACAGGGAAGGAATTATCAATGTATATTAGTGAAGTAAGATTTACAAGTGAATATTCTATTATAGTTTTCATTCATACCTAAGATGATTTTAAATTTAATATATGTTCTTTTTCAGACGTTGGGTTCATGTTCTTGTGAAGAAACCTGGACTTCACCTTAGTGTAACACTCTCTAAAAAATTGAAGAGTCGTCATAATATCCAAAAAATTATTTTGAAATATTATATAGGGGAACTTATTTTTGAAATTATTGATGGGCATCAGATAAGGGGTCTAGCTATCCAAACTTTTCAAATAGATATGTGAATCGAGACTTATATTATTCTTTAAATGATGTCCCAAACATTGATATGACTCATACATAGAGAAAGGGAAAACATTTTCATGGAAATTACTGTTGGGACCCAAAAATGTTAATAGATTGTTATTATGTATCACATAATTAGAGTAATAAATATATATATTTATTATAACCAATTTAAACTACATATATCTAGCTTATATATATGAGGAATTGTTTTTATTATGGAATCTGGTGTGGAACATGTGATTGTGCCTATGATAAAAGTCCATGGTGTCATTTTGAGTCTTTAGTTAACATGTATAAATGAGAACATAGTTCATCTATGGTTCCCTAAATTATTTCATATCATATGTAGATAGACATGCATTTTAGTTGAAAATCATGGTTGTGTTCGAGGTAGGATATCAAATAATTTTTATGTTCCCTTATGAGGATTGGAATTAGGCCACAAATAGTTATTTATAAAAGGTCCCCAATATATATATAACTCAAATATTGGGGAAATTTAACACCCTTGTTTTCATGTACATTAATAATTTCATTGTATATATTCATGTTATATAATTATTGTTTTTTCTTCCATAAGTTTCAAGGCAGTATTGGACAGTTTTGGAAGTGTTATGGAGGATCATGGTTTTAAGCATAGTTAGTAGAAACCATGAACTATCTCTAGGAATCCATGAATGGTGATATTGAGATTCTATTTGAATGTTAATGGTTACAACATGATTTAATATAAAAAAAATTCATTCTAGGAGAACCAAATCATTTTGGAGGTAGTGGTAAAATAAAGGATAATGCATTGTCTTTTAAACTGTGAGATCCAACCATGTTAGGTGTTGGCCTTGGGATCATAGCACTGTATGGTTGATGCATGGTTTAAAAAACTGTCTTTCCAAACTATAGATATTCCTAGGTGTAGTATAGTAGGATACACAAGGTAAAATAATGATTTTTGAAATCTGTATAATAACCATGATACATGCAGTTACTGCTCAAAAAACAAGTTTTAATTCATTTTATGGCCCCAAAACCAAATGTTTACCTAATTATCCTAGGGTCCCAAATTTATTTTCCATTGACGGTGCCCAAAATAATTATGTTTGATCTAAAAAAATTATTTTATAGAGTTAATGTTTTTTATTGTTATGGAATAATCAATAATTACTTTTTCTCCATTATTCTTCATAGATATACAATTCCCATCTCAGTATGAGTCATAGATCTATTTTTTTATAAGTAGAACTTTGTAATAGTATTTAAATAACGAAAATATTTTTTTGATATATGGAAGGGAACATGTTTTAAAACCAAATGTAGAATATTTTAGTTCCAATATTCATTTTCATCATCTAATGATATATTGGTGGATTCTCTCTCATCTCAATTTATTGTACAACATAAAAGTTTTTTTTATTTAAATACTTTACTTTAATTTTAAATGTAACCATTTTGGGAATCTATATAAGAATCCACTTTATCTTTGAAATTTGGAACATGAAAAATTGGATAGATTTTGGAAACCCACTTTTTCTAAATTTTAGAATTATGATTTTAAAATCATGGAATGTTTTCAATTTATAAAAAATGATTTATGAGTCTCTTCTAATAAAGTAGTTGTTTTATGGTAAATGGATTTGCATAAAATTTTGAATAAATGTGTTGTATTTTTTAAATGTTAATAGATTATAGAATAGAATTACCACCAAAATTATATGACGGATTATGGTCATGGTGTGCCACCATCAATGGTGAAAAAATAGTGACTTTATGGATGCGTCATAGTGTGTGTGTGAACATGTTAGTTGTAATTCCAATGATGAATTATTGATGATAATCATGATTATGGTTTCACACATATGAATTTACTTTGTGGAATTGTATAAAAAGTTTAATTATTTTCAACTATTTTATATAAAATCCTTCTATTATTTCTTATCCTTGTGGATGTGTTGGATAGTCATTGGAGAATGCATACAATATGAGATACTCACTCCCTTCTGGGAAACTTTTGTGAATTTTATAATATTATATATTTATACACATGAAAGGGAATATTATATTATTTATTTAGTGGTTCAACTTGATAGTATAGGAATGTAACATGGATTTGGAGCATAGAGATAGTTTAGGTGATCCGTGGGATGGTGACACATTGGTTTAATTAGGTTATTTTTCCCTTTGGTCATTTGGGTAGTTATCTCTCATTTCCATTTTTACTCTGATATTGATATTTTTTTTGGCTTTACCTTTGGGTTTTATTTGTTATAATCAAGTATCATGAATATTGTAGGGATTTTTTAGTTTATATTGTAAGTTTTTTATTTTTAATGGGAAAATCACTAGTCAATGTTATCGTAAGACCCAATAATTATTTGAAGGCCTTTGGTGCCATAGGGATGTGAAATAAGGTTGGTGGAACCTTTTCTCTTATTATGCTACTGATTTGGGGTAGTATGTTACAAAATTTATTAGAATTATTCGTTTTTACTATCTCTTGGGTTGATATTAAGGATATGTGAATTTAGGAACATGAAATTTTATACCTTAAATGTTTGTAGAAAACCATTTTATGAAAAAATTCATGTTTCCACAGATCCTGGACAAAAATTAATTCTAATAAACATCTACTTTTTTTAATACCATCAACAAGTGTTTAGCTAAGGAGTGTTCCCTATCATTAATTGATAGTAATAATTTATACTATGACCATATTGTTTATTCCGAGTTTAGGTTTATGTTTAAATGGTTAAAATGGTTTATTTTTTATATTTTGGTTGGAATCATAGTTTATTATGCTAATTTGGGATTTTTAAGCCTTTAGTTTCGATTTTTTGATGACTAAATGAAGTTTTCATTTGTTATGGATAACTTAATTGCGTGGAATCTATAATAATTACTAAGAAGAAGGTTCATGATATGTTATTTAACCTGATCCATAGGTGAACCACAAGCTAACTCAAAGCATCATTCATTTTTTTCAAGCCAATGATACTAGAAATCATAATTATTAACCCTAAAAGGTAAATCACATGATATATTTTTAGAAATATAATCCTCCCATAATTTGTAGATATTTTTATCCTCAAATAGTAGATGTGTGGTTGAATTTAATGAATCAAGTATTTTAATTCCTTAACAGACTAAATGATATAAAAGTTGTATTGTAAACCTATATATTAAAAGATCATGCAAGAGAATGGTGGGAATTAGATGTGAAAAATAATGTTGAGAATGGTATTATGGGGGATGACTTTAATGAATTTTTCATCAAAAAATCCAATCCTCACATATTTAAGATCTGAAGAGAAATCAATTTCTTAATCTTGAAAAATGAGTGTCTATATATAATAGAGTAAAAATAGAATTTTATGATATTATTACACTGATCTGTGAAAATTGATTCCATTGTTTCCTTGAAGGAATGAATATTTGAGTTCTGGATATGATTAGAGATTCCCTATATGATTAATTATCATTGTATTATTTAATATATAGAGTTAGTAAATAGATATATTGTGATATAAAGAGAGTTTTTAATATATTAGGTTGGAGTTATTATGTTTATCAAAAATAGAATAAGTGGGAACTCAAACACGATGAATACTAGGAAGAGGGACAACAACATCAAGGTGGAGGAGTGTCATTGAGTCAGATCACATGATTAGTTAATGTTCCTCCATGAACCAAAATAAGGAAAAGATATTTCCAATATGGTTATACTTCTAATATGAATTAAAATTTTACAACACCACCTAGATCATGTCACAACTGTATTCATTTGTAAAATCTTTAGTGTTATTGTTGTAGTGATCCAAAGTATGATGCTAGAGATTACTATCGTGTTTCTCATACATCTTATTCATTAAATGGGTTATCACTTCAAAATAACTATGACCCTAATAACTGAGAAATCTTGTTCAATTCTAATAACACCATGACCCATCATGATTTGAAATCCCAATAAAGACGTAAAGATTAGGGATAGATAATAAGCATATTTAAGCATCCAAATAGATGATCATGGATGATCAATGAAGTCTATCATTAATACAAGCTAATATTAATTTATATTATACCCTTATACTAGTGTGTTTGATATGGGTCCATCCCACTATTTCAATTATTCTCATTCTATGGATCATATTGGATTTTGTGTTTATATTATTCCTTATGTACTAAAACTTCAATCACCTCTATATCAGTGTGAGTGTCAAGACTTTATGTGTGAATCTGTTTTATAATAGTAAATGGGGATAAATAGGTTTAGTATTTATACATTCATAATATGTATATCTCTGACCTAATTTTGGTGATTCATTGGTTGACATCGTTCAAGGCCCACATCATCTGTTATGAACTATATGTTAGTTTCACATCTACAGATGATGTTAATGATCTCTTTAAATGAGATTCTGATGTGAATGCAAGAAAATTTGAGAATTTGGTATTGGTTTGTTGGACTATCTCTTTTCTGTTGGAAGTGGTTAATTTAAAATCTATATATGAAATTGGAAGTAGAGATTTCACAACCACCATTGAACAATTTTTTATTTTTTTAACAAATAGTTTTTTTGGGTTTCCACCCTTAAGAGATTTATAATTTAATATTTATCAATTAACAAGGATCATTTTTAATTTACCAAAATCTTATTGGATAGGAAAAATGGAATTTATGGGATTCAAAAAAATCCTGAAGAGTTGGAAGGAAAAGAATTCATTCTGCCATATATATCTCTATTCAACGAACCCATTTGTTCATGACTGTTGATATAACTCTTATGATTTTGGTTGATTTCACTATTATCATCCATGTATTTCTAGAGTACTGATTTCCTATAAAATGAATTGATATTGTTTTAGATCAATTATGGGCATTCACATGATTCTCTATGATTGACTTATGATCATCGTATCACTATCTCAGAGTTCAGAAGGATGATATTATTAATACAACCTTTAGGAGGCATTAAAATAAAAATGAATACCTTTATATTCCATTTGTTCTTACAAATTCTCCATCAGATTTTACGGAATTGATTAATTATTTTGTCGAATGGTATCTAGTTTTCTTATTAATTGTGTTCATTGATGTTATTTTGATGTATTCTAGTTGTAAATGAGATCATGAAAAAAAAACTTGTCTATAGTGTTGGTTATCTTGCGATAACATCACCATTATTATAATAAATAAAAGTGTGATTTATGGATACATGTGGAAAATTTCATTGGACTTGACATATCAAAAGAGGAAATTTTATATATCCAAAAAAGATATAATTTTTTATCTCTATGAAACCATCAAAGACTGTTTGTGAGACACACACTTTCTTTATCTTAACAGGATATTAATGATGATTTGTTTTTTTTATTTTTCGTGAATTTACTCATCAATAATATGTTTAAAATGTAAATTATTTTAACTTAAATGATGTAATTATTACTATAACTATTTACAAGATCATATGAATTTGGTTAAATCATATCCATTCCATACGTTTCTTGAATCTTGACATGGATATATTCCTTATCATGATGCATCATGACCTATATTTGTTTGTTTCCTCATGAAGGGAGATCATGTAATTTATTATAGTACATGACTATTATGGGTGAATCTAAAAACCCACTTAACATATGATTTAAAATAGAATGTTGTTGTTTATTCCATAAATATATAGTTTTGTTATCTTTTTGGGGTTTAATTCATAGTTTTCATAGATCATAAAAGCATGAACCATATTTTATCATAAATGGATATAAATCTATGGAAACATAGATGGATAATATATCCGAATCTTTTTTTACTTTGACATTATGTATACATCATGAAATGAAATTATATAGTAGATTATTTGTGTAGGAATTATTCTAATATGTTAGCTAGAGTCTTTAGATCAATGGAAACCAATTTCAGTCAGAGAGAAGATAACTCTAGAATGTTCATAATAATGTGATTTTTAAGTTTTTCTATTTTTATATTGTTCCTAACTGGGTTCATCTTGTATAGGTTCTCTTACATAAAATAATAAAATTTTAAACATGAGATCAATACTCAATGGTTTAGAGACCATATACATATGTAATCTTGATGGATGTTTTGGGTTTCATTTTTGAGATTGGATTCTAGTACCTCCAACTTTACATAAATAGATTAATTTTTTCCTCTCATCATTTGAGATGATATATTTATCATCGAATCCGAAGATTTATAGAGTAATGAGTGAACTGTTCTGGTTGGATGGAATGAAGTGGAATGTAGTGGATTTTTCTTAAAATCCTCTCCTATTAGTAGGTATGTAACATCACTAATGGCCAAAAGGTTTGTTACATTCATTTCCAATTCCCATGTGAAAATGGGATTATATAACTCTGAATATTTTCACAAGTCTAGTACATACTACAAGGAAACATGAATCCATGTGGTTTATTGTGGATCAATTCACGATTTCTGCTCACATAATCTCTATTCATGAATCCAATATGGTTAAAGACATGTCCAAACTCTATATTGAGTAAATTGTAATGACATATAGAATTACTATTGTAGTTGTGTATGATTAGGGGTATATATTTATATCCCATTTTTTATGTCTTTGTAAGAATCCTATTGAACATTGTTATAACTAAACATTTCATGTCATCCCTAAATATATGGACCATCTAAATGCATGATCCTAACATTAGAAGACATTTTTCGTGATTGTGTTATGAATTATAGAGGCTCTTTAGTGGATCACATACCCTAAATGGAGTTCTCATAAAATAACATTTACCGGGCCATGATACGTAAGACTCAATTCGATGAATTGTATGGACATAATTTTTACTCTTCTATTTTATGGGGGGAAATAGATGAGACATCCATTATTATTCATTTCCTTGTTCAAATGAAAATATAGAACATTCATTTAACCTAATATATGATGATGACCTCTCATAGTAGATAGAATCATATTAGTATAATCATATATAAATGTTATAATTTAATGTGGCTAGTAACATTTTCTTGAAAATCAATCCATGTTGAGTAAATTACCATTTAAATAATAATTGGATGTTTTATCCTCGATAAATTGGCCATTTGAGCTACCTGAATGAGTTTAGGATTTAGATTTTCAGTTTTCTGTACAACCAATGATCAATACAAAATATAATGCATTTTATATATCTTAAGAGATGAATTATTTGCTATATCCAAACCATCTGATTTGATGATACCATTTTACTTTGAATTAGATGTTACATTGATTCATATACTAATATATATATATTTTATGGGTATGAGAATTTTTTTCTTGGGGAAAATATTGATTTGGTATGGATCTTATGGATGAATGGTAATATTCTAGAATAGACGTGGGGATGTATAAAGGAGATGTTGGAGAAATAACCACAACATTTACAAAACAATGTATGTATCATTGTTTCTGAGGATGGAATGCCCAATGGTGTGTATAAAGATATTACTCTGAATTTAAGTACATAACCATTGTTTTTATATAAAATTTATATAATTATAGAGTTAAGATTCATGAGTTTCATGAACATTTTAGAATGTTTTAGAACGGTTTCTGGAGGATCATAATTTCATAATTTTTATAAAAAAACTATTAAATTTAAGTAAGAAAATGTGTTGGGTGATGTTGGAAATTAGTTTGAAGGTGTATGACTGGTGCATATTTTTTTTTCAAACGATGCCCATACTAGGAGAAACCATGCATTTAGAGTTAGGGGAAAATCATGGATTGATCATGGTTTATCAATGTTTTTGAGAATATTTTGTGGCATTTTGGGATTGATATGATAGTGTGTCACATTTTTCATATGGATTTAAAAGCAATGAGACATAACCAAGTGGTTACCTAGATTATATTCTGTAGCATGTGAATGTTTTCCACATGGTTTGTTAAATTGTGTGCCCAAACTATGTGTCATGTAGTCAATACTCTACAAAATGTTTTTTAATTCAGTTTAAGGCCCCCTAACATACATATTTACACTATTAAACAAGGGTCCGAAATTACATTTTATGCCTAGGGTCCCAGGGAAATTCCCTTTGATGTAGAAATAATTTTTTGTGAAAGAATGTGTGTATGAGAACTATATCATATTTAATTACTTTTTCTTCCCTAATATTCATTGATATACTTTTCATCTATAACTGTGAGCCATAAATCTAATCATTGATACAATGATCTATATTATAGGTTGGGAATTGCAGTGATATTTTTTTGGAACTAGTGAAGGGTGGGATTTTTGAAATATAATATAAATTATTCTAGTTCCTTTCATTTTTTCATCTTCTATTAATACGTAGGTGGATTCTCTCTAATATCCATATATTCTTGAGCTCAAAGGCTTTTTTTTATTTTTTTATTTTCAATAAAATTCCTATATAATTGTTTTGTGATTTCATGAAGGAAAAAAAATTCATTTTTATTTTTGGAATATAGGGTATTTGATGGATTTTTGAGAACCATCATGATTAAAATATTAGAATGGTGTTATTAAAATTATGGAATTCTTTTGGTTCTTGGAAAATGATTGGTAAAATGAATTAACATTAATATTTATTTAATTTGAAATTAATTATAATGAAACATGAATAATCTAGTTAGGGTGTGTTCAAAATTATTAAGGACTATGGTTGTCAATTACCGCTATCATGATAAGTTACATTATGGTCATGGTGTTCCACTATCAATAGTGCAACTGGGATTTAGTGTATCTATGTGTATGTGTGTGTAAATATGGAAATGGTTGTTCTATGTATGAATAATTTATAAAAATGTCATTTATTTTTTTACTCATAAGAATTTCACCTATGGATTTGTAGAAACTATTTAAAAAATTATAAAACATTTTCTATAAAACCTTCCAAACAGTTCACAACCTAGTAGAATGTGTTGGGAAGACTTTAAGGAATGCCTTATGATTGATATAATCACACCCTCCTTTGTAAAATTAGTTAATTTGAAGATCTTTTATAATATGTAATATGGAATGGAATGGTATCATACTTATCTTATGAGTCATCCCATGGTCATGAAACATTGAGTTTGATATTGGAGTTTTTTGGGTGATGAAAAATTATTGTAATTGGGTAATGTTTTTTTTGAAATTTTCATTATTATATCTCATTTAAATTTCCACTATGATATTATTATTTTATTGGTTTTACCTCTATGTGGTATTTCTGAATGTCATTCATCATGTAGATGTTTGTGATTTTTTTGTTTTATAGTTTCAATTTGATGTATTTCTTAAAGTAAATTATTCCTCGATGTTCTTATAATCCATTGGAATTTATTTTCGGCCTTGGTTGACTTGGGGATGTTATCAAAAGTTAGAAGAACATCATATTTTTTCAAAATAATGATTTTTGGAGGGATGTTTACATAAAGTGTTGGTTTTCTAACTGGAGTTCTATAAATAAGTTTGGTAATTCTGAAAACTCATGTGCATATCAAGCTCATATGCATGGAGGCATTTTTATATTTTCGGAATTTTAAATATTTGATTCACACATGAGTAAATATTAATTCATTTTATTTATAAAAAGGGGAATGAATCATCTTTGATGAAGAGTTATCCATTTGGGTTCTAATGCTAGGTGGTTCAATTTCCCAAATCTAGGGATTGATTTAGTTTCATAATTATAGGCATCAATACATGTACTATGACTATGATAATTGATCCATGCATGGTTCTTATAAAGAGTGACCCATGTATATATCTAACACAAATGGATGTGAAAGTAATTTTTTTTTTGAATTTTCATTTGGGACCTAAATAAGGGGACTGGGTGTCAATACATATAATTTCATCGATGGATCATGTCACATTTAGTTTTTAAGGGAATGTATTCTTACATATTTATAACATGTATAGAGGGAATGGGATGCATTTATTATGCAAGTAATCAAGGGATTGTATTCTATATACTACTATATAAATAAAGTTCTCATGTATTTTAAAAATATTCCACATGGAATGGTCTTCTATATGAAGTTTAGAGTAATACAAGGAAGAATTATGCCTCATAGTTTATCATTATAATATAAGAATACTATGGTGTAGATTTAAATTAGGAAACTATAGCAATAACAATGTATTATGACTTCATATGTTGATGATGTGTGTGTTATGCAGTAAAACATCTTATATTTTGGACATGTATATCACGCAGTTTACAAACGCGACACATAGAATCGAGTGCTCTATAGTTTAATATATTGATTCGAGGACCTATATTTTATGTATTTCAACATCATGTGACAAGGACCAAAGTGTTAGTAGTATAAGTTTTTCATCTAGAACATGTATACCATGTATATTGACCTCATAAAATAAGGAAACAAGTGTTATATCGGTTAAAAATGTACCAATAGTACATAAAAACAACTTGAGAATTATATTAATTATTTATTGAAGACCCATAAACCTGAAATGGTGTGATGTATTCCCCATCCATCATGTCCAAAGAGTATTCTCTATTCAAAAATACATTATATATATAACAACTTCATTCCCAACCTGTTTATAGATTTTTTTGGCTTTTTTCCTAGTATTATCAGGGTTGTAATAACAAAAACAATATCGTTTTAAATTAATAAGGGGATGCAGAATTTAATATTTATGTCACATGCAACTTAATTATTATTTATTTCTAGAATTTTCAACATATTAAACCACTTCTAATTGACCCATTCCAACTCATCCAGTATCCTCTTTTAAAATCAATATTATATGAGATAATCACTATGAGGGACTCAAAGTGGGGGATCAAAAAATTTAATTGGTGGAAATACCTTTAATATGTAAAAAATGTATATGGTGTCACTTGTGTGTTAGTATGAGTTGTTGTATGATAGGCCTATAATGAATGCATGATATTTTTTGACTAATATTAATTGTATTTATCCATAATTTTTTTGGGGGGTATATTATATAGTGTCTTATGGAAAGACATTATTTAACCATTTTTCGCATTGTGGTTGTGGGAATAATGGTTGGAGTTAATGTTATACTCATAGTATAACCACATCAACTCAGAATAATATATATTTTTTCCATTATCTTTCTATATTTATGGGTGAAACAAAATTTAGTGATTATGTTACATATCATGTGGTTGATGATGTTATTTTTCATAAAATCCATGAGATGTATAGCCTAGGTCCATTTGGTGAAAATGGTGCTCATGAGGATATAATTAATAAACTGGGATTTTTATGGGGGGGGGGGATATAACCCTATCAAATATATTTCCATACTGAAAAATTACAAGAGTGTTTGAAAATAAACAATATATTTAGGGAATGATTGATAAAATGAGCATGTATTTTATATGCATGATTCTTTATATTGAATTACATAGAGACTCATATCATTATTGGCCAAAAATTGTAAATCATATTAATTTGTTTTGAGATCCTAGTCCTGAACTAGGGAGTGTTGTCAGAGCCTTCTTGGGATTCTAGGGTGATGGGGAGGGTCTCTCATTTTTCAATGAATCGATGGAGGAATACATCAAAATTCCATTGAAAGGGGTATTTTCATTCATTACGAACACCATAAAAGGAAAACTTTTCAAGTTGGTGTTAGATCTATTCATTTTTGTCTCTGCATGAAGGATAGATCCCAATTTGAAGGTAGTCACTTAAGGGGATCATCTATACAGTAATTGTTTCTATTGATGATGATATTGGAACATCATTCCTTCGTGAAACATAAATCATATTGACATCCTCAATGTAAAAAATGTTGGCTAAGAGATTACCCTATGTTGTGTAATTTAGAAGATATATCATCCTGATTTGGGTTGTCTAGAGTTATGTTTATATTATTTAGTGAATTATTACAATAATTCTATGCTCAAGGGAGGAGATTTATAATCATCTCAAAAATGGTATCCATCCATCAATCCTCTAACATAGCCAAATAGTGGGTACATTTTTTTACTAGATATTGAAGTCACCATTGATTATCTTAATCGCTTGCTCAAAATTTCCATGAACATTCATATGGATTCTTTTCAGCTATAGGTAAGTTCATAATCATATATTAAGAGTTTGGTACTCTACGTCATTATTTTTTTTCATTTATAAAGTTGAAAAGAATAGGTTAGAATCTCCTAGGTTGGGAATAGAATTATTTTCCAATGAACAACCCAATTTTTCTCATGGATTTATATTCATTTCTCAATATGATTTGATATATTCTATCAAATTGAATCTATAACATTTGGTATGTTTCATGGATATAAAAACCACTCCATTTGGAATCATGGTATTTTTCATCATTATCTCTGGGTTATGTTTTTTTGGGATAAAATTAGATAGTTCATGTACACTTTTATAATTCCATGATATGAGGTGGATGCATTATTGTTGTTGGATAACTATCCATAGGCCAAGAAATCTAGTTAGCATAGTGTGGTTGAGTATGTACCTAATTGGGTTGAGATGACATCATAGGAAAATGTCATGGTGCTACATGTAATACATAAACATTTTAGTGAAAAAATGATTACAAGGAATATCTTCTAAACATCATAATATCAAGTCTCGATATCTACCATTATCATGTTGGTATAGTAGATACTATTTTCCTTCCCTAAATAATTTTTATATTCTATTAGGTAAAAGATACACCTCTATATTGAGTGTGCATACAAGATTTTTGGCGTCCCTTTTTCTTGATGAAATATGATAAGTGGTTGTAGAAGATATCACATAGTATTTTTAGAGGACTCATAACAAGAATCCTCAATTGGGTATGTGACTTTTTTCTATATCATCTTCATAAACTGGAGGAACATTCTTGTCATATTATCTGTGAAACATCTGTTTTAATATTTTATTCTTTGAATCCAAGTATATAATTTGATGTTCGAATGGGGAGATATATTAAGGAATATACTAGTATTATTAAGGATAACCTTGATTTCATGGAGGCATACCACATAACCATGTAATTTCCTTAATTATATATAAAAGACTATAAATCATAGGGTGTATTTTCAAGTGATGTTGGTGGAACATGGAAAATATTATTTAAAGGACGAAATTATTAACATAGTATTCTCGAGATTTGAACTCTAGTTTAACAATACAACATTATGTGATTCTTAACAAAAAGATATTGATGATGTGGTGCATCCTGCATTCATTGGTGGATTCTATATTCTATAATCTAAAGGGAATGAGTTGACATTATATGATTACATAGGGTTATCTGAATGTAATGGCTTCCTTATCCTTAGGGGACAAAATTATTTGATTTTATCCAACAAACCAATCTATAAATAAAAAAGGTAAATTAATCCTATAGCCTCATCAATAAATATTTCTATGAATATAATTTAGAAATCATCATTCAGATAGTTTCAATGGAGATCCCTTAATTTGATATAGAACATGATAAACACATTAATTTTATTAGTAGGGACTACATTTTTTATACATTTTGGGTATTTACCCTTTCAAATGAAATTTTAATTAATATGATTATTATCATCAGACAATACCTAGTAGTATGAGAGAGATACATTCTCATAACTCCATTCATAAATCATATACAATCATCTCTAAGTACTAGATGATGGTTGGTCACATTATAATCATACCTAAAAATCTATGTGAAATTCCAAGAGAACACATGACAATTTTTTTTAAATAGGGAGATATATATCTCATATCCATGATGATATAGAATAATGTGGGAGATAACCCATATTCAATACCATGATTTTTCTATAGAAACTCATCGATGGTGTTAGAGGAAATATCCTAAAATGTTATAGGGGAATCTATAATTACATCCTCTTCTTCATCCATCTAAAAATAAATTTTTGTGTCACCATGACTGGTATATAATACCAGAATATAGTTATCCTCTTTCAAGTACATTTGGTAACTCAATGGCCCTTCTAATTTCTAATAAATCAATATTTTAACTAAGAGCACGTCGGAGATGCTCACATTATTCGTCACTATCATAAAGGGTGAAAAAAGCATTAAATTCTTGTGATTTATGAGATATTAATTGAAATTTTCTATTTTCCACTGACGGTGGTGAAATAAAATGTTTACACTTATTCAATACATTTTACGCCTTGTAAATAATCTCATTTAGTTCGACCAAACTACCTCTTTGTGAGACTTCATCAGTTAGAGAATCTATTAATGTATATACATATTCTAATGAATCACCCAAATAGTGGAATCTCCTTAGGGTATGATCTATTTCCTCTACCTGGTTGATAAGAAATACTTTCTCATCACTAAGAAATCTCAAGGGGTTTGTAGAAGTGGTACTTGAACTATTGAGAGTGGAAACCCACATAACACACTTAGTCATCAGTTGTTTTCCAGAGTTTAGAAGAAAATCAATTCGATAAACAAGTATTAAATAAATTAAAAGGGGTTTCTATTGAATCATTTCATTCTAAACTTTTCATTGATAAAGTACATTAGGAACTGATGTTTTTTTGTTGGAACCATCTTATGGATATGCATATGTATAAGTTGTGTTCGACTATATTACCATGTACTTGGTATTAGACTCTAGGCACCTAAATCAATCCATGAGTTTCATCTTTCTAAGTGTATTTTCCCATTGTAGTTTTGTGCCTTAATGGTTTTCTACAATGAGTGAAAACAAACTTCATTATATTTCATGCATCTGATAGTATGGGCCGAGATTAGTTTAATCCTATAACCATTTGGGAACCAAGAACAATGAATTTTAATGTTTTTGAGATTTCCAAAATCATAAAGTGTTCTGATATTCAATTTAATGGTTTAATAATTTCCTTATCATATAAATTATATAGTGGTAGGGAATTCAGATGAAATAGTATTTTTATTAATACTTCTTAGTCATGGTGAATTCTATATCAAATAGTTTGGGGCTATGGGGGCCTTGGAAATAACATTTTGTATCTCCTTCTAAAGATGAAGATAATTCAAAATCAATTGTTTGTCAAGGATATCATCTAGTTGTTTCAATAGGAAATTATTCAATACTAGAGACTTATGAATCCTATTGTGGGGACACACATTGTCATTTTTCTTAGGGGATCAATTACATGAGGTAGAAATATCTGGAAATTTTGTAGGTGTTGATGGAATATATGTCACTAATGGATGAAGTAGACCTAGTCTACTAACTCGTCTCTTCTAATCAGATATTTTGATACCTTCCAATAAGTCATCTTATACAATTGGGTTTTGAAAACTCTTATAGTATTTAATGGTGTCTCTAAAATCCTACTGGTTTTGATGAAGTGTTTGTGTTTAAATTTTATATATCTTCCTAGGGTATATGACAAGAGTAGTGTACTCAGCAAAGATCATTTATTCTCTTGTTCCCCCACCTTTTCTAACATTTACCTCTAGACCCCAAATTGTATATGATGAACTTGGGTGTGTATGAACAGTCATCAAAGAATAAGGGGAATGATATGTGACTAACATTAATAGAACTAAATGGGTTCACTTCATCCATTGAGGATTCCATTTCACATGGTGCTTCTCGTCAAGTGAATTAAGAACGAATGAAAATTGAAAGTGTCCCGGTTAGTTTTGATGTTAGTTGAGGATCTTTATCCAACATTATATCATGCATCCAATTATTTTTTTGTTCCTTTTCAGTATGTGTTCAATGTTCTCTATTTGGATAATTTAAAGTGTCTCCTAATCATAAATATTTAATGGAGTTGTTGTATATAAATTTAATGAGCCTTGTCAACTATAATTCTATTCATCTGGTCATCGAACAGTCATCCATTACTAGTTGGGAATTCTTTTCAGTCCCCATATTCCTCTAATTTAATGGTTGTTTCATGGGCCACTTGTGAAAATGATGTTTTTAATATAACATATCCATAAATGATCATGTTATTGAGTATTTATTTAATGAATAATTAGTCATGGATAATGTAAACCGACCTTAGATTAAAATGTAAATAGTCTTTAATGTCACGATGGTAGACCTCATAAGGTATCCTATGTTTAGAAAACATAAGAATATTATTTTCAATGGATATAAGAAATTAATTAGGAACCTCTATATTCAAAACAATAGTTTATTTTTTCTTTCATTACTCATGTAATGATAATCCTTAATTTATATTTTCTTCAATATGGAGAATATATAATTGTTTTATCATATAAAGGTATGATTTCGGAGATGTAGATGATTTTTTCGTGCAGCAGTAGTCCCCATGACATGTTTGAGTGTCATAGAGGTATATTTTTTTATTAAAATTCTTTTTCCCTTGTACTATGGTTGTATACCCTAATTTATCGTTTTTTGATTGAGTGGAGTGATATATATGTTTTTTTCTGTCCAAAATCTTATGATATCTGGCTAGATATTTCAACCGGATTAGAAGTATATATATTTCATCATGTTGTGTTACTACAAACACTTCCAAATGATACTCTAGTGAGAGATAAATCTATGTCCTTGAAAATTTATGGTATAATTCTCTTCAAATAAATTTAACTTCTTCTATAGATTGTGATGCATTAAATCCTGAGTCTAAATGATCGGTAATATATTTTACTATAACAAAATATACATTAAATATATTGATTGAACAGGAAAATGTTTTTTAAATAATTGTTATGAATAAATAAAATTTATTTATAAACAAGTATCCGATTTTTAGTAAAGCATTTATATGTTTCAAAAATAAATTTTTCATTAAAAATGGTTATTAATTATTTTAGAGAGAAAATAATATATTTATTTTTTACAAAATATAAAAAATTTCATTTTAAAAAATGAACTTCACTTTTGATATAAATTTTTTCACATTATCTTAGAGTGAAATTTTGAGAAATTTTTGAAATGATTGATTTTCAATAAATAGTGAAAATACTAATTTTTATTGAAATATATCTTTTCAATTCATGAATTTAAAAATATTAATTTATTTAAAATGTTTTAAATATTATGATTAGTTCTATTAAATTTTTATTAATCTAATCAAGATCATTGATATGAATATTATATTGTATCTTTTTAGAAGAAAAAATATACTTAAGAAAACATTTTCCTTAGAAAAATGTTTTCCTTTGATTTTTTTGGATTGATATAACATTAAATTATTTCAATTTTATTGAATTTATTTTTATAAAATAGATTCATACATTTAATCAGATTATAAATTTTTTAAATGATTCCACTTTAACTTTTTTCCTTGATGAATTTGAAAAATTGAAAAAAAAACACCATAGAAAATGATAAAGTAGTTTTAATAGAGGGATGTGGTAAAAAATGATTTGGGTATGTTATCCAGTTAAAACTGTTCAAATACCATTGAATGGAAATATTTAGGCCATGTCTTTGTAACATGTAAAGATTTTATCAGAGTGATTTTTTTTAATTTCACTGATATCTTGTTTTTTAAGCTATATGAAGATTAGCTTGTGCTATATGCAACAATAAATTATCTTGCTGTATACACAACCATATTCTTGTCTTGTGTTACAAACAATTTCCTATTCATTTGATAGAATTCATTTAATGCAACATAGAGTGTAGATTTTGTTCAATGTATAAAATAATTATGTTATATGAAACACAAAATGAAGCCTTAACTCAACACAACAGTTTTTTGACATTCAATACATGCAAGAGAGACCTTCCTCGATAACATGCATTGTACGTAACACTAAATTCAATAAAAAATGATATATTTCTGAAATATTTTTTTTAATGGGGAAAAACTAGTCATTATGAATAGTATAAACACATTTTTCATTTTATAAAATTAACATTCATATTTTTTATTTTCTAGAACACAATATAAGAACAAAAATAATTTTTCTGATAAATGATGTATTTTAAAAAAAATGTAGTTTTTTCACCTTCTGATGGCACACCAATTTTAAAACTAGTATTAATATTTAATATATTATATTTTACAAAATAGAAATATTCTTTGGATGTAGGACATAAAAATTTACATTGGTTGAATTTTTTGGTATTTTTATGGTAAAATGCATATTTTAATGAATAGTGAAAATACAACATTTTAATTCAAAAGAGCCTTTTCATCTAATTTATTTATGTAGTTAGATTATATTTTTAATTTGTTTTAAAGATTAATTTTATTATGTTTTTATCATTTAATCCAATTTTTTTCATTGGAATTATTTTGACATTTAATTTGGATATAATCACATGTCAATGTTTTGATAGTTTTTACTTCTTAAAAACTCGCTTTCTGGTTTGGACAATGAGAAATAATTTAAATTAATTTCATCCAATTTGTTATTTTGAATTTTGAAAAATTGATTAAATATTTTGAATCATAATGTCCAAATTATTTAAATAGATTCATTTTATTTTTTTGACATTATGAGTAATATCTTAAGTAATTATTTTTATTTAACATTGTTAAATAATAAATCAGATAAATAAAGGTAACAAGAAATATTATAATAATATAAAACTACCCTAAATCTTGTCATACTACAATTTTATGAGATATTTATGACCATGATCATCCTTTGGTTTATTTTAGGTCTACATGGTTCCACAAGGGTGTGATAATGACCTTTTATAATAATTAATTTAAAGCAAAGGGAAATATACCGTAAACAGATATCGTTTTACTAAAACAATATTACTATGGTTTATATAAATGATATATTATACTATAAATAGTAATTATAAGTATAAAAGTACTTCTTACATTATGGTAATTTATTTATAATTTATAGAAATTAAATAAATAAATTTATTTATGTCAAAATTATGATGTAGTGATTACATTATTAATGAAATACTCAAATAAACGATATAGTATGTATTAAAATAAATGTAATTTGAACATTTATATTCCATAAAAGAATATTTTAGATGGAATGTGAGGTATTAGTTAATTACTTTTTTATAAAAAATCCTTTTTTTATGAATTAAAAAAAAGCAGTTACTGAATCGTATCAAAATTGACATAAATGAGTTTTTCAAACATATAGTTTTTTATTAAATGATATAATATTCCTAAAAATATAATATTCAGTTAAATTAAATATATAATAATACATGTTAAATTAATGATCCACTTGTGGCTTTCCTTGGATTTTATTGTTTCTATTTAACAAAGGGTTAATGCTAAAATATAAGGTTAATTTTGTGACATAAAAATTCTAAAACCTATTATTTGAGATTTTTAGATCTATCATCACATTATCTTATAATTAAATTATTTCTAGACCATTATAAACAGAAATTAAATTAATAATAAATTAATATTTAAAGACTTCCCTAAATTCCCCTTACCTCTCCATTAAAAGGGCACTTATACATCTATTTTTTTCACACCTCAGAAGACCTTTGGATCCGCAAAACCCAGCCGATATATTATTCCAACGTCCCTTAATTCATCCTAGAGTCCTTACATTGGTCAGGATAGCCATCATTGGGAGAACTTAGGTGAAAATCAATATAAGATACTTGAAAAATAGGTAATTGTTTTATCACCTATTTCAAAATTATTTTGTTCTTATACTTCCTCTTAATAATTTTGTTCATACTAAAGTAATAAATACAATATATTATACATTCATAAGTGATATTATAATTAGGATATAAACATATATATCCTTTAATCCATCCTATGAATAAAAATATCGTCATTCATGTGTACTTACAACTTACCCTTTCCAGGCTGTGGTGTAATTTTTTATTCAACAAAAATTAATTTGGATAAGAATAATAATGAGTATAATGGATGTAAATAAATAATATAACATGATAATTATTTTTTATAATAAATATAGCATCCAATTATATATCATTTAACCATTATGTAAATGATATTGTCGATTGTGCGTACATACAACATACTGTCTCCACGATGCGATGTGATTCATTCTACATGATCTTCATTAATAAATTATTATATAAATGAATGGAATGAATAAATATGGTATATATTATACTAATATAATTATCTAAATGATAAAACTATATCATATTAAGTGGAATATGAACTAAACTGACAAAACATGCATAAGAACATAAAGTAGTTAATATCCAGAAAATGGGTGACAATGAAATGTTACTAACTAATGGATGATAATATGATCCTATAAGATATGATAAAAATGACTAAGATTATTTAACGAGTCAATAAAGTTTTTTGAATCATTATATAACCACTTCTCATACATACAAAGAATATCAGACCTATGGTAAGGGATAATTTTGCAATCTCATTATTTTCCAAGATTCGTAATCTGTAAGTATTTACTCATGTATATTTATCATCAGTATCCATGTTTCCAAAATATATAATATTATTTATATTCTTCTACTGTGTTATAATTTTAATTATTCCCATTGATAAATTTTAATTAAATTTTATGGAAGGAATCATTCTTTCTTACGAGGAACATTTTTACTTTTCTAACAGAAGTACAAGAATAATGTTTTTTTACTTCTATGACATGAATGGATTCTTATGCTTTCATAACACCTTATTTACTTGAATATTCCATTAAAATATTTCTATATACTTTTCAATTAAATTTTTTTCTATTAAAATTTGGTGGAATTTTGAGAAAATAATTTTTTTTAAGATGAATGGAAATTTTCTTCATGAAAAAAGATCAAGTATTTTATCAAAATTATTTTCCATAAAAGATGACAGTCATTGAATATGCTTATGTTTAAATCCGTATTACTAATATGATATTATTTTTTAATAATAAAATTATATATAATATGTATTATTTTACGAGGGATTGATGTTTAATGAACCCATTTTATTTCTTGGGTTTTGCTATGATGAATGATTGATATATTTATGGCATTATAAGAAAGATTTCATTATGAGATGGGTGTGACCTGTATATCCTGCCAATTCAATAAGTAATGATTTATATCTTATTAGATAGAACATAATTTAACATAATTTAAATCTAGTTCAATAATATAGGGATATAATGGAGAGTAAATGAGGTTCAGTAATACATGGTTGGAATAACAAGTAAACCCAGTTCAATAGTTGTCATTGTCCACTATGATGGTCTTGAAAGTAATTCCTTGGCAACTATGGAAATAATATTATGGGTTTATTTGTTCTGCACAATTACATGTTTTATTCCAAATATATTTTCTCATGGTTCATGGTTTCTTTATGATTTATGCCTTCTGAACTACCAATATTTACTTCATGACTCGATATTTTTATATATGAAAAATGTGGTATGTTTTTTCTAAAAGATATGTTCATGATTTTATATTATTATGTTTATGTCTTGTGAGATAGTTTCCATGAATACCCTTTTTGATCATTTGAGATTACCCATTTTTTGATTCATTTTCCCAAGTATTTGAATAATATTATTATGTATGATGTGTCAAAAATGGGTTCTAGTTATGAAGGATAAAGATAGAGGGATGTAGATATTTTATGAACCAGTTTTTTATGTTTTTTTGTTTCCAATTTCACTAAACATATATGGTATTTGGGCATCTATTTTCTTCATGTATTTTTTATTCTTAATAATAAATTTAATGGAAATGTATGTTAATCTTGGGTCATTACTATTTGTATCCGATAGAAGGTTTAGTCAACCTTCAGAAACTAGGATGTGAAATCTTTTGTGAGATATCTAGAGATATTTCTATGGTATTTCTAGGGATGTCCCTAATGGAAAGACTATCTATAGGTTACAAACCTATAATTATGGTAATGAATCATGCATAACCTTGTATTAAACCTAATATGTTGGAGATTGAAGGTACTTCCCCTTGATTATGTTGTTTCTGTAGAATTATTTTTTCCTCTCACACTATTATTTTTGGGTTTTAGAAAATGGCTGGAACCTGGAGGAACCGTGTTAATGATCAATTCAATGGGCCATGAAATGATTTTTCTCCTGAAAACCCAAATTTTATTGGAGATGAAATGAAAATTATTATTTCTACACTCATAGAATCTATGGAACATTTTTTAATTCCAAATGTGTAGAGAATAGAGCAACATTTTGTTTAGACATTCATGAGGAAACATCCACTTTCTTTAAGTGGGGCTTATGATCCAACTGTTACAGATCAATGAATCAGTACCATTGGAAAGATATTTTCCATTATTCTATATCTGAAACATGAAAATATAATTTTGGATGTTTATCGTTTAGAAGGAGAACCATACTTGTGGTGTACTCTAATCAAGAATACAAGGCAGCAAGGTGAAATTTAATCAATGGAATGGGACATGTTGAAGAACTCATTTTTCAATAGGTAAATTCCTTTTATCCTTCAAAATATGATAGAAAATGTGTTCCTATAAAATAATCAAATGGATGATGAATCTGTTGGTACCTATGAAGAAAATGTTACAAGACATGTAAGGTACACTTTTGGAATTATCATCCAAACTAATAGTAATGTTGAGGAATAAAAACAATACATCTAAGAGTGTTAGATATAGGATACATTATTAACTATGATGATACTATATACATTACAATCCCTGTAGAAATAGACGTTGTTATTACATGTGAATCTCATGGTTTTGATAAGAATAACAAGATGGAGATCAAGGGAATATCTCAAAACAATGGTGATAATAAGTTGAATGTTTCCTTGTGATCAATGTGCGTAAATAATCATGGTGGAGATTTTCTTAATGTTAGTAGCACATGTTTTATGTGTAGAAAAGAAGTTCATAGAGTAGTTGAGTGCTGATGTAATTTAAAAAATGTTTCTAATGATGTGAATAGAGAAAAGACTATACTGAACACACCACTGACACATCAATGCTACAATTGAAAGGAAATGGGGAATTATGTAAACCAATTCCATGATAAAAGGGTAATTAATGATTATCGACGTCAGCATCCTATAAAGGCCATAAAAATGAAAAATCTCATGCGATCACCATTGTAAATGATGAGTATTACAATAAAGTGGTGGAATTATTATGTGTTTATGTAATGGGATTCCAAAATTTTGTTGTAGAATATCTTTCATACAATTATGAAATATTTAAATATATATATATTGGCACATTGTGGTTTTCCATAAGTATATAGTAAAGGTAACTATGAAATGAGATTTAAATATGTTTGGAAAGCACATGATATGTGCATAATAAAGGGATAAGAATATAATGAGATGTTTGATAGCATTAATGACCAAATTACTGATATAGAGACAACCTAATATAATGGTTTTAGTTTATAATATTTTAGGTATTTTTGTTTATGGAAAGATTTAATTTTGATAGAATCAATGTTTTCGCTATGGTTCAACAATAATTGATGTTATTATCACGTTTAAAGAGAATACATAATAAAGGTATTAAAATTTTGGGAATGTGAAAACCATGAACTACCATATGAGATATGGGAGATAAATGTTAAGTCGATTTGGTTCACCTATTTATAAAGATTAATATTTTTAGTTTTTCAATGTATTTTAAGGTTATCCATTTATGGAAAGTATAAGTTATATTCCATTTTAATTTTATTAGATAAATGTATTATCACTGTATATGTGGAATTAGGTATATTTGATTTCCTATGCTAACCTTTTTGTTGAGAGAGAGGGAATGACCTATCATTCTATCAAACGATATACTAACACATCAGGAATGAAAATCTCAACATCATTTCATTAAATAAGATATGAAATGGCAACTATTCAAGGCATGATCATTTGTGAGATTGTACTAAAATCATGTATGTATCTATTCTCATGAAAAATTCATTAACATTTGAGAAAGGATCTTGAAAACCAAAAAAAATATCCCAGTACTTTATTTATTCGATAAATCAGATGATCTCTTAAATAATATCATATTTATAGCAATCTAATTGATTACTTTCCCCAAACATTGTTTTGTATCACTCTCCATCAGAACATGAGGGTTAGAATTTTCTTCCATTTCCATGTTTTAACGTCCTACCTAGGTTCTCCTATGTGGAAAACTAGTGATCTATTACATTGGGTAACCATTATGTTTGTATCATTAATTTTTAAAATGATGTTTTATTATTAATTTTTAATATGTGGTTTTTTAATGGATAAACGTTCAAGTAGTAAACCATTTATAACCTTGATGAATTTTGAGTGCAGAATTCAGTTCTATGTGGGGTATAATGTTACACCGTGATATTTTTTGAGATTGATTATTTTTTATTTTCTTGATGTCTCATGTTTTAAGGATCATGAAGATTAGCTTTCACTACATGCAAAACCATATTAGCTTGCAGTATATGAAACACTATTCATGGCTTGTGTTAAACACAATTTCAAGTTCTTTTGATGGAATTCATTACATGCAACATTGAGTACATATTTTTTCAAATATATAAAAGAAATACTTTTGGATTATGTTATATTAAATACCAAATGATGATTTTAATAAACGAAACCTGGACATCGAATTCATTATATGCAAGAACGATCTTCCTCGATAGCTTGAGTTTTATGCATTACTGAGTTTCACTAAACAATGATATATTATTAAAATATTATTATTTAATGGGATATATACTAGAAATTAAAAATATTATTAACAACATTTTGAATTTTATAATCATAAAATTCAACTTATGTATTTTCTTGAACACAAAATGAATTTTTCAGATATAAGATGTTTTTTTAACATTCAATTTTTCTGACATTTGATAGAGAAAAAATTTTAAATCAAGATTTTAAAAATTTTATATATTCCATTTGAAAAAATAAATGTCTTATTTGAAAGCAAGATATCAAAATTTATGTTGTTTTAATTTTTTTTCTAATAAATTTTATATTTTATTTAATACTGAAAAATAATACATTTTTATTCAAAACAGGATTTTTGCCTATTTATTTGTATAATTAGATTATTTTTCCAATTGGTTTTAAAGATTAGTTGGATTATGTTATTATCATTTATTCCAATTTTTATCATTGTAATTAATTTCATAGTTAAATTGGATATAAATAAATGTCAATCTTTTGATAGTTTTTACTTCTTAAAAACCTGATTTCTAGTTTTGTCAATAGGAATTAAATTTAAATTATTTTTTTCCAATTATATGTTTTAGATTTAGAATAATTTATTCTCTATTTGTAATCTTAAGGACCAAATTATATAAATATTTCTCTTTTATTTAGGGACCTTATGAATAGTAACTTTAGTAATTATTTTTATTTACCATGGCTAAATGGTAAATCTGGTAAATATGGGTTTAAAATAAAATTATAATAATATAAATCTAATTTAACACTTTTCCTAAAACTATTGGATGAGATATAGACGAACATGAGAATCCTTGGGTCAATTTTTAGACCCCATTATGCCACATGGGTGTGATAATGTCCTGTTATAATAATTAATTTAAATTAAAAGGAAATATAACATAAAATTGTTTGTTGTTAATAAAACTCTTTTATATTGGTCTATATAAATTATAACATACACTATAAATAGTCATTATAATTCTGAAAAAAATGCCTACATTATGCTATTTTTCTTATATTTTTTAGACATTAAATAAATAAATTTATTTATGACACAATGATGATGTAGTGATTACCTTATTAAAGAAATATTTGAATAAATTATATTATAAATTTTAAAATAAATTTAATTTGATCATTTTTATGACATAAACAATTCTTTTGGATGAAATTGATATGTAAGGGATGTGTTAATTCATTTTTTCGAATGAGTCCTATTGTTATGACATTAACAAAAATGAAATACTAAATAGTTTCAAAATGAACATCAATGAGTTTTTAATCAAATATTAATTTATTAAATGACATAATAGTCCTAAAACTCCACAATTAGTACACAAGACTTATATAAAGTTAAAAATGTCATTAATTATCCAATTTTGGTTATATTTTCATTTTAGAGTTATTATATTAACCATGTATTATCAAAATACAAGAAGACATGCTATGAACTAAATGATTTTTGGACCATTATAAACCAAAAAATAAATATTAAATAAATTAATATTTAAAGGCATTCCTAATGTGCCCCTCACCTCTCCTATTAAAGGGAACTTCTTCTTATCTTTTATTCAGATATCTAATTCCCTTTGTCTCAGACAAAACCTACCCAGATATCCTCCCAACTACCCTAAATTCATGTTATATTCCACACTTTTGTCATAAAACCATCTTAGTGAGACCTTTTTTCTCAAATCAAAAGAAGATACTCAAAAAATAGGTAATTATTTTATCACATCTTTCAAAATTATTTTCTTCTTCTATGTACTCGAATTATTTTGATTTAATAATAAATTAATAAATAAAGTGTCTTATAAATTTTGAGATGTTATTGTTATTATATTAAAACCTTATCCCACCTTTTATAAATCATACTAAAACCAATATCACCATACATGCGTACATACGGCATACCTTCTCCACATTGCGGTGTAATTTTTCATTCCATGATAATTAATTTGGATGGGTATAATATTGACGATAATGGATTGAAATAATTAATATAACATGATAATTATTATTTATAATTAATATTCCATCCAATTACATACCACTTAACCATTAAGTTAATGATATCGTCGCTTGTGCGTACATACGACCTACCATCTCCACATTGCGATGTGATTCATTCTATGTGATCATCATTGAACCATGATTATATATATATGAATGGAATTAATGAATAGGATATATATTATACTAATATATTTATGTAAATAATATATCTATGAACTATCAATTGGAACATGAACATATCCGACAAAACATGCATACAAACATAGTGTAGTTAATATCCAAATAACAGGTGAGAGGGAAATGTTACTAACAAACGGATGATAACAAGATCATATACGAAATCATAAAAATGACTATGATTTTATAATTCAACAATAAAATTATTTAAATTATTATAAAAGAGGTTCAGATACATAAGAATCATATTGAACCAAAGGTAAGGGATAATTTTGTAATCTCATTATTTTCCAAGATTGTTTATCTATAAGTATTTTCTGGGATATATTTATCATCCACATCTATGTTTCAAAAATCTACAATATTATTTATATTCTTATAATATTATATCAAATTAATTATTCACATTTTTAAATTTTCAAAAAAATTTATGGAAGGAATCATTCTTTCATATGATGTACTTTTTGACAATATTTGTAAGAGTACGAGAAGAATGTTTTTTTACTTCTTCTACATGAATAGATTCTGATGTTTTCATAACCCATTTTTACATGAATATTACTTTAACATATTTCTATTGTATATTAATTACATTCTATTTTTTTAAAATTGTTTTGAATTTTGAGGTAATAAATCGTATTTTAAGAAGAAAGGATACTTTCCTCAAAAATTAATTTCTAGTATTTTAGAAAAATTATTTTCCAGAAAAGACGACACTATTTTAATAGGGTTATATTAATATCCCTATTAGTAATATGATTTGATTTTTTTAATGATGGAATGATATTTTTTGTGGATTAGGTTATGATGGAATGATGTTTTAGAAACCCATTTTATTTATTAGGCCATGACATGATGAATGATTATTGTTTTTGTGTACTTTGTAAGAATGATTTAATTATGAGATGGGTGGGACATATATCTCCTTCCAATGAATTGGGTAAAGATTTATATCTGATGAAATAGACTTGACTAGAATGGAATGAAAATTTGGTTTAGTAATACATTACTGGAATAGTATGTAAATCTATTTCACTAATAAATGGCTAGAATAGTAGGTAAACCCAGTTCATTAATGCACTTTGTCCACTATGATGGTCTTGGAAGTAATGAATTGACAAATATATAAAGCATATTATGTTCTTGTCTGTTTTCCACAATTAAATATTTTATGCCATTTCGATTTTTTCATTTTTCATGATTCCATTACCATTTATGACTTATGAACTACCAATATTAATACCATGAGTCACGATTTGGGTATATGTTAAATGTGGTATGTTTTTGTAAAAGTTATGTCCATGTTATTACATTTTTATGTATATTTTTTTAAGATAGATTACATTCATACCCTTACTGAGAATTTGAGCTCAGACCTTTTCATTTTTCATTTTTCTAAGGATTTGAAGAAGGGTATTATATAGGATGTGTTAAAAAGGAGTCATAGTTATGAAGGAAAAAGAGGGAGACATGTAAATATTTTACAAACCAGTTGTTTATGTTTTACTATTTCTGTAGGCACTAAATTAATATGGTCTTTGGGATTTTATTTGTGTCATGTGTTAAGTATTCTGCATTATTAATTTAATGTCCTTGAATTTCAAGATTGGGTCATTGTAGACTTATAAAAAATTCTAGTATGTGTACATTGGGATAATTTTTTCCTAATAACATTATAATTTTATATTTTTGAAAATTACACTTGTGTCCTCCCTCCCACATATATATGGACATCACTCCTTTCCATAAGTTACCCAAATTATAACCATCTATATTTACTAAACCCTAAAAAATAATTTTCTAAAAATAACGATTAATTAATTAGTGGTTATTTTATTATATAAATACTATAATAATGGTCTTTTTGTCCAGATTTAAATGGGTCCTACCAATGATGTATTTTCCTACATGAGATATTAAAAAATATTTCTTAATATAAATTTTAAAAATATATGATATTTATAAAAAAAATAATGACAGATTATTAAATATAGTTATCTTATATTATAAATTGATACCGGAAATTTAGTTTCCTCTTTTCAATAATCTTTGAAGTGAAATTATCACCCATGCATTAATGTGTATTACCACCTACAAATAGTGATACAATCCACTTTCAATCATCATATTTCATGGAAGGTTTTTAGGATTTATTTAATTTATATATTTGATAACTAATAAATAATTATGATTTTTTTAATTATAATATCATATACACCATCTTTAGTTTCCATCCATTGTAAAATGATTACATCGTATTTGCAAACGTGTCGACTACCAACTCCACGAAGTGATATGATTCATTCTCCATTTCTTTGTTACACGGATAGTAATAAGTATATATTTAATTCATATATATGTTATATTAATTATTCTTTAAATGTGAATTACTATTTAAATGATTCTCATTCCTCTGTTTATAAAGAAAAAACATGTTTTTGCGTATGTTTGACCTATTATCCCAAAGAATGGTGTAATAAATTTTTCTATCTCTCCATATTATACATATATATATGAAGAATATATATGATCATTATATTATGATTTTTTAGGTATTATGTAAATATGATAAATGTATATTGATTATAACTATGAAATAAATATTCTCATGAATAATGAAACAATTTACACCCATAATCTGTGAATTTAAAAAAGAACTATTAATAAATAACCTTAATTTTTTTAAGTGAACCTTATATGATATTCTAAGAATGTAAATTATTATTATAGAAATTTATAATAAATTAAATTATATTATTCAAGATAATGGATTTCTTTTGACGAAAGTCAATCTTAAGGTGTGCTATTTCTGTTATAATCTCACTTTTTATTGGGATTGATTATCATTAAACTTCAGAAGATGAAATTTTATGACCTATTTATCATAAATAATATGAATTAACATATCATATAGTTATCTACATATATTAAATATTTACCTTTAATTTTCATATATTTACAATCTCAAGGGACTAAAAAATGTTTTTATGGAAAAATGATATTATTTCTATCTTCGATTAAAAATAATTTTTATTCCATATCCATGTTCTCTAAAATGATCAGGAATTTTATTACCAATATACATCGGTGGTTTAAATTTCTTTTTACCATTTTTTATTTAATAGAAATGGTTTAATATGAATCTTCTTACAATTTTTTGAGGGAGTAAATTTTCACTTTTTAATTAAAATGATAACATAATCTTTATTTTAACATACATAGAATGAACAGAATTTACTACCATATTGACCACTCTCTGTTTTGAAACATCCATTAAATGTTTGTAATGTTATTTTTAATGAATGTTTTTCTATAAAATTTTTAATATGATTATATTTTTTATAATTGATTTCAAAATGAATAGGTTATTTTCCTAAAAAAATATTCCAAGTGATATTATAAAAGGATATTTATTCATGATATCATCTATTGATGATACTTATAATTTTCTAGTGATATATTCTAAAGATACCATCAAAATTCATTATATTTAAATTTTATCATTATTATGAATAACTTTTTATGACTGGAATTTATTTTACTTGGATTATTTTATAATGAAATTTTAATGACATGTATTTATTTTTTATTTTTATGCTATGTTGAGGTATGAAAATTTTTATGAAACTAGTTTCCTTTTCTAGGTTTATTGTAAATGATATATGATTATTGATCACGTGTATGAAATTAAAATGGATTTTGATTATGTTTCTGGGGTCTAGAAATTATATAAACCTCAAATGAATAGGATAAATAGCGATATCTCATGAGATAATAAGGGTTCTAATAGGGGGTGAACCTAGTAGAGTAAGGTACTTTTCTCACAATTATATTATTGCGTGTAAACCCTGAATAAGGATATGGTGGATTTGGGAGTGATCCTGGTCAACTATAATAGTCTTCTAAATGATCTTTTACATTGAAAATGATTTTATATGATTATGTGTATTCTACAAAGTACATTCTTGTTCTACTATTATGCAATCGTAACTCATGTTATTTGATTCCATTATGATTCATCAAATATGAAATGGGAAGAATTATTACATGAATCAGGATTATAATAGATTATTTCTCAGGTTTGGTTTTTAAATTATAATATTGTAATATTATAAACTTACGATCATGTTATTCAATTATGATTATTCATATCTACCTTTTTTACCCTTACTGAGAATCTGATCTCACTCATTCTTATTTTTATTTACCTATGTTATGAATAATGGTTTTAAATTATGATATTTATAAGAAGGACACTACATTAAAATAAATTAGTAGTAGATGATTTAGATATCATATGAACTAGTTGTTTAATTATCCATTGTTCTATAGAAAATAAAGGGTATGATTCTATAATGGATCATATATTTTATGTATTTAATATTAATCTTATATGATTTTATATTTATTTATGAAATATTTTCATGGGTATAGTTGGAATCAGATAAATTTTTAGTTACCTTTGTAAACTATGATGACAAAACATTAGTGAGAAACTCTAAGATAATCTAGTGTATATGAGAACGTCTTAACTTATGGTAAAAAAGTAGTGTCTTTTTCCCACTAAAAGCATCCATCTATGGAAAAAAAGTGGATGTGTTTTTGGAAGACATGTATATTGGAGTAATAATACAAATAATAGCTGGATAGGTATATCTCATCCATAATTATAGTGCATTGTGAGTGTTCCTTATATCCACCTAGTATGATAATCAAAGAGTATATACTTGGATTAAATCACATTTTTTTATGACTCATTATAGAGGATTTTAATATATTATCACATTGAATGACCATGGATAATTCTAATATCTCATAGATTTAATATATGTCTTGTTGATATAGAAATTCAATAAAATATATTTGAGCTGTGTAGTGGTGAATGGGGGAGGTAGAAGAAATTAGGGGAGTACTAGTGAGGCCTTGCCCTAGCTAGACCTCTGTGTCCCAGGTCAAATCATTCATGGTCTGCCTCTAATACTCATTAGTTCTCAAATGAAACTCCAGAATCCCTTGATGGGTTGTCATCACTAGTTAATAGGTTGAGTTTTTGTGAAACAGAGATCGAATCATTAATGGAGGGGTGCAGTCTTATAGATTTTAAGTTCTCATGTGTTGGTCACTCGGTTTTAATGGAAAATGAAGATATATCATCGAATCCGTAAAAGACTTCAGCTGAACTACCAATATTTGTTGTCATTGAGGATAGGGTACACCAAATATTTTCCAATGGTGATCATTTTCCTACCCATTATCACAACTAAGAAGATGGCAGTGAGGGTACACAAAGGCATAGGGTGGGGGAGGAGTTCATAAAAAGTTTTAGTTAGAATCCATGATTTGTGGCCTAAAAATGGGCAGAAACTTGCAGATAGTTGGTATCTATTTTTATAAAAGTGTTCCTTGCGTTTTAAATCCATACGCAAGGAAATAAAGACACTATTAACATTTTTATTGAAATTTAAATTGAATTCTTATGTGTCCAGTATTAGTAATTTTCTATTAAAGTAAATCAAATTTATTGTCCAAAATAAATAATACTTCATTATTATGTGGTTTCCCACTAATATTATTGTTTCTAGAACTATGATTTTTGGATTTATTAATTGGATGAAACCTTAATGAACCATTTTAATACTGAATGTAATTGTAAATGCCATGATTTTCGACTGGGGGAAAAACTTTTATTGGATCTATAATTCAAAATCTCATTGTAATTAATATATAACATAATAATTCAATGAATCATGTTCTCTTTAAAAAGTATATAAGGTGTAAATAACCTTAGAATGATTCATTCATGAGGTAACATCCACTTTACTTTAGTGATTTAATTGATATATTAGTTTGTGTGAAATAGATACATACCACTAAAAATATATTTTCCATTCATTAGTGTATAGAAAATAAAAAAAATTATTTTAGTTTTTTTTAATTTGTTTGGTCAATTAGACTAATGGTAGACTCTTAAAACGAAAATAATGAATCATAATGAAATTGAATTGATGGAGTTGGTTGAGTATAAATTATTATTTATAAATAAGTACTTTCACAATATTCTTCACATATAAATCGATATGAAATTCAATGAACTAAAATATAAAGATGTTGATTCTATTATTACTTATGACGCAAATTTTACAAGACATATGAGGTATGCTTCTGGTATTATTAGCAAACCTTAATTTAAGATTGATCAATTATTTGGTAGCATTAAAAAAAGTCTTTAAGAGGAATTACCCATATAATAATTCAATATTTATGATAAATCATTTTATATGAAATCATGTTGTAAATTGATATTGGAGTTAACCATAAATATCATTGTTTTAATAATAAAAGAGATATGTATTTGAAAAGAAGTATTTATAATGAATATAAAAAGATTATTTTTTCTATATTCCAAAAATGTTTATGGAAACATGGAGGAATTTTTCAAATTGTGATTGATAAATGTTTTATGATATGAATGGATTTTTTTCATGAAATTGAATTCTAATGTGATAGAAAGAAGAAGTTATCTAATGATGGAGAAATCATACCACCAAATTAACCACATATACATCAATGATTAAAATGAATGTAGTATGGTAATTTTACTAACTAGTGATCTCATATGATGTGTGATTATGATGATATATTTTAGTAGCCTTTTAAGACCAGATAAAAATGAAAATATCATGTGATCACATTTTTCTATCTGGGTATGATAATTAAGTTGTGAAAGGTAAACTTACCATACAATCTAGAATTTCAAATGTCTTATTTTATTCTAGATCTACCCACACCTTAATTTATGATGGTTGTTATATGGGTATAAAAATTCTACATTAGTGATTGGATGTTGAAATAGTTTTGAAATAAAGTCATAGTAAAATGATCACATATAAATTATATGATTCGACCCCAATTGGTGTTTCTAGAAATGTTTTTTACAGAAAATATTGTTATTCTCCCTATATTCGAATTTTATATTATTTTTGACATGTATTGAATTAATTTATGTAAATACATTATCAATTTACTATTAATGGAATTCATATTTTATTTTCTAAACCATCCTATGATCTTTTGTTAAGGTGAGGATAAAAATTTGCCTCAATTTGAAATTAAATCCATTTGATGGGTCTCGATTCATATTCAAAATGTTCTTTTTATCTAAGATGGTTAAAAAGAAACATAATATAAAAGATATTACTACTATATGAGTGTTTATTGATGTATTTATAGAATAGTTTCAATGTATTTCTATGAATCATGATGTTCATTTTTTAACACAACGAATACTTAGTTCTATACATATTTCAAATACTCTATAGAATGAACCTGATGGAGTTGTATGACATGAATTTGAAAATCTAGAAGATTATTGATACGGGATTAATTTATCCATGTGAGTCACATTTGGGTGAATCTATGTGGAGATTATATTTTTTACTTGTATGATTTTGGAATATTTCTAGATATATCTTTAGAGCCAAGAGCTCAGAATGTGTGAAATTGTGAGGCCGGTGTGCCCTAAAATAATTTTATAAAAATATTGTAGATATTTTATATCATGCATGTATTATTTTAAAAATAAAATTACATATCTCTTAATTATAATCACAAATTAGAAATCCAATAAAACATTTTATTCTCTAATAGGAGGTTTAACCTAGGTACAACAAAAAATGTGTGTTTGTGGGGTATTTGGATTAATGAATTTGTGGGATGGTGCATTTAGATAAATAATTTATTAATTTCATTTATTTAATTAATTAAACTAAACCTAATTTCTAAAATTAAATAAGTCATTATGAATGGATTTCTAGTGATAGAGGTATAACCCTGGGATCATTAGGAAGAGTTTTTCCACCCTCTCATTGAAAAATTGTAATTAGATGATTATGAGTCTCCATGTCTAGGTAGATCGAGACATATTGAGTGAAAAAACGTATCTTAATAATTTTCATGATCATTCTACAATGAAAACAAATCCAATTCAATGTAGGACCTATTGATTAATGGATTCTTCCCATATATATTAAATTTCATGATAATGATCATAATACTTTTTTTTATTAGTGCCAATCACAATCCATTCATATGCTTGTGTACCTATTTTAATTGGTCATTCAGTTCTTCTCACCCTAATATTTAAAACCTATATTTTGTTCTAATAATTAATTCCTAATAATTATTAATCCCTTTTTTATAAATTTATCACAACAAAAATTCATTTTAATCATCATTGGACTGCAGGGTAATGAATCAATGTTGATATGCGTCACTGAACCTGATAATTCTTACAGATTCGTAATAGTTTCACGTGAAGTTAATGAACCAGTAATCACTGAATGATTGGGTATAATTTTAGGATTGTGGGTGAATACTTTTTTGACATGATATCCAAATCCATGATGGTAGAAGTTTGAAACATTATCGGAGTATCTGTCGAACCCATAAGTGAATTCTAAATCCATATTTCTGTCAAAGAAAGGCTAGAAATGGTGTTCAAAGGATCCCACTTTATTTTTGTGATTACAATAGGAATGGAGAGATGTGGAAGAAGTGGATATGGAAACATTATAGATGGTCTATAAATTCAATTAAAACATTTAATACATGTCTTATATTGTTCTGGATATGGAGGCTAGGGTGTCTTGAGTTTATAAGTATAAAACGTCATGTGAGACCCCCACACAACATGTGACTGAGTGCTGTCATCTGGGTGTATGCTCTATAAGTATAGATCATGATAATGGAAAAGTGCACACTGTGTTCTAAAGTATAGAAACATGGGAAATCCTACCCAGACATGGCCATGAACACAAGCATGAACCCACATGTCTTGGACACACCATATATTCCCTCTACACACCATGTAGTTATACATGAGAAATGAGTGGTGTAATTTCAGTGACACAACCTAGAAGATCAGTGGGGACAAATAACATGTGGTCCCACTTACACAAGGTACACACCTTCATTATTATTTATGAAATTTCATCAGCTTAAATCAATTTTTTTTGGCTCATATTTTTTCCCGCGAGCAGCAAGTCCTATAATTTTTTATATTTAGAATGTAATGGTGGCCTCCATTATGGGTTTTGAGATATAATGATATATTTTTCAGGAATGAAAAATAAATATTTCATGCTTGATGATGTGACTGATCATGTAGGATAACTGGAGATAATAGAGTGGAACCCTACTATGGGATAAGGCATGGGTACCTTACCTATCAATAGAGTTTCACCCTCCTACGAGACATGAAATGGGTCCTCTATCTAAAGTTAGAGTGGAACCCTCTTTTTGGGAATGGAATGGGTCCTCTACCTATCATCTAAGTGGAACCCTCATGTAGAGATAGGGTATGGGTACTTTATTATGAGAGTGTAAACCACCTATTAGGTAGGGAATATGTCATCTATCTTCTATTCGCGTGGAATACTAATGTGGTGTCATATTATGGGAATTAAACTATTAATTTCAAACCCTCCAGCTGGACTAGGCATGGGTCCTCTATTGACTATTATATTGGAACCCTATATACATGTCAGGTGTGGGTCCTCTACCAATTACATTAGTAGAACCCTATTGAGGGGTAGGGCAAGGGTCCTTTACTAACTATAATTGGGAATCCCCCTCTCGGTAGGTAATTTTTCCTAGAACTATCCTCTTTTATAAGGTAATGGGATCTATACCAAGATATTATTCCCCTAAAATATGAAATATAACTGAATGGCATGTCCTCATATTTATTTCCCTTTGGATATACTCAGATGATTATGTGAATCATTGATAGAATTCTTTGAAATATTGGAAATAATTTTCTAGGATGTGACTGAGAGGGAGATCCACTTTCCCTCTACTTTTGGATTATTTTGTTTTAGAATATATATATATATATATTGATGACATTGTATTTTTCTAGTCTATTTCTTTTGGTTGAGTTGTCTGTTGTCTATTTTTATCATGTCTCTTACGTCTCCCCATTCAGATGTTGTCGTATCATAAAGGGTATATATATACTCACCCCTGAATGTGATTTTCTGAAACATGGCTTGTCTTACGATGAAAATGGAAAAATTAGAGGGGACTATCGAGGGGCATAAGGAAAGCTGACATTGTAGACTATGTATGGTAGTTATATATTGGAGATCAGGTGATGGGATCTCTTATCATGCAATATTTTGCATTCTGTCAGGTTGGGATATCTTTCTAGTTGGGCGTATGTTTTTTCCAATTAAATTTTAGTTTACATAGTTGTACTCTTTAAACCCTAGAGGGGTTTCATGCATGGTTAATACTGTAGTTGAATAAATGTTTTTTATTCTTCTGCTGAAAATTTTCATGAATGGAGTTTGGTGTGTTCTTAAAGGTACATTAGGAAAAGTCCTCACACATTAGTAATCCATTTTGGATTTTTTTCCATCCCTAGCCAATATATGTGGGGATCTAGTATCTATTTCATGACCCCCATTAGGTTAGGTCTAGATAGATTAATATTGGAGAAGTTCAGTCAATGTTATGTGTTTTACAGTAGTCCATTTATAAGTATTTTCATGGTATTAAGGGAAATGATGTCACATTGTTTTATGTATATATTTTATTCCACATAATCTACTGATGGTGTTTTATCCAACTTGTCCATTCACATGGACCTTGACTACCAACTCATCAAATAAAAATTCCAAGAAAATGGTTACAAGGATCAATTATATCTGCATTATATAGTATTGAGTCTTTTAGATGTCCTTGTTGAGTTCTCTCCCTATTGTATAATATTATTCTTTATCCATGGTACATATTTTTTAAAATATCATAATTACACCATGATAAAAACCCAAAATGATTCTTATTTTAGATCATTATAGTGATTCGATGGGTGAAAACTCCTATGTTCTAGTTCTATACCAAAATATCCATCCTCTTGGTCGATAGGTACAAATTCCCCCACCTATTAATCAGAAGCAGAGTTGGATGATGATTCACACCTGCTTAGTGCACTCCATGACTTCTAGTGCTAGAGGCTTCTAAGGTTCCACAAAAATCCTAATCCCCAGGAAATGGATGATTGGATAGAGTAAGTGCTCTATTCCATCAGGATTATTCGTACATTCCCTAATCATGCGGTTTTAAATGGAATCAATCATTTTACATGGATCATTTGGCACTGTTGGAGTCTTGTTACATAGATTCTTATCAGTCGACACTATCATGACTCGACATCTAGTAGCTATTTCATGATGATTAAAACCCTTCTTATATGTGCTCAATATAGATTAGGGATATTCTAGAGTTGCGACAATGAGGGATGATGGTCTCAGAGTAGGATTATAGGTCACAGTCCTTACCTGGTACTCCCTTGATATGATCTGGATGGATACATTCAAGCATGAATGTATGATCATGGAAAATGTCGAGTTATTTGTGCTAGTGTAGTACCCTTGTGAATTCAAACCTATGATAGTGTTATGGAAATGTCACTAGGGATAAAGAGATTAATTCTAGTGGGAAACTATCTATTTGGAGAATGTAATGAAGATTATAGAGATGATTCATTTTAAGAATCTATTAGATTCTTGTCGATAGGATCTCAGCACCTGATTACCTAACATGGTTAGGCTCGGGAATTTAGTAAGAGGAATCATAGGAGTAATATGACATCCCATAGATATACTATTATTTTCATGGGATAGGATAGGTGCTATGGAACATGAATACCCAAACTAAAGTGTTATGGAGAACATGAATATAGAATACAAACAACAACAGAGGCATCACGATGATTTGGGATCTCATAGATATCTAATTGTTGGACACTAGGGAAGAAGATATATAAAAGGAGTTTATGGAGCTCCAGGAAAAATGGATTTGAGTGTTGGATGATGATATAAGATATTTCCCCCCACCACCACCTAACATCAAATGTTAGGCTCCGGGAGATGGAGGTTCGAATCTCTAATAGATTTAGGCAATGGAGGCATACGATCCAAATAATCATAAGATGATTATTTGTATTATGTTTTATTATTATACTCTCATGTTAGTATTAATAGACACATGTGTGATCCATTTCTTCATCCTTATGCTCTGGGTGCAAGATATGGAGATCCGAATTGAGGTGTTAACCCAATATCTTTTTTGGAAGATTCCTGGAGGGAATGTGTCATCTATGAATTTTATCATCTAGAAGTATAATCTATCTCTTTGTGGAGGGAGTTTCCCATGGTAACTTTGGGTCACCATGATGGAAAATTATGATTTCATCATGGCTATGTATTTTTTGTTCATGGTCTAATCCTAGATTGATTGTCATCGAAGATGAGTTATATTACTTCTTAATAATGGGTCGAGTTATCCTTAATGGCTAAGAGGGGTCTCATTGTAGGATGAGTGAGGTTTGTGAGTAGCTGGCTACATCCCATCAGCTATCAGTTTTCCTATGTTTTCCCAACAATAGTAGTCTATTCAAGAATCTATAATCATTCAATAATGGAGGATTTTTTAATGGAGTTTACAAGGACATTCTAGGACAACCTATAAGGTGGGATATAGTGTTTTATATCAGCTTTTATCTAGGGATTGCTCTGATATCATTAGTGGAACATCGAATGGACCCTACTGAACCCCAAGAGATATGTTTATAGTTGGATGGCCTTATAGAAAAGGATTTTATCAGACCCATTTTCCACCATGGTTAGCTCAAAAATTAGTTTTGAAAAAGGTTGATGGATGATCATGGTTTTTTGTGGATTATCATCACCTGAACCAAACCATGATAAAGAAAAAGTGCACATTTATAAGGATTTATGACTTATATGACTAGTTTTGAGTAGCATGATAGTTCATGATGATTTTTCACAAGTTTTCATAACACCTATTGAGAATTAATGAGGATAATAGTCCAAAGATCTCATTATGATGTCTCTTAAGTCATTATGTGTTCATGGGGATGCCATTTTTTGTGATGAATGCCCCTACTATGTTTTTGGATTTAATGAACTGGGGTTTTTCAGCCCTAAATGGACGTGTTTTTGGTTGACTTCATTGATGACATACTAATATTATCCATTTTAGAATAGGATCATGAAAAACACATGATGATAGCCCTATATTTTCTTTTGGAGAAACTACTTTATCGTATTATCTTGATGATCCCATTTGAAATTCATGAGGCTCAAGTCATGGGGAATTTAATTTCATATCATGAATTAGTTGATAACATGGAAATGATCAATGTAGTTATCTAATAGAATCCACCCTAGAGTGTTTCTGTGGTGAAGGTATTTCATGGATTAGAAGGGTACTACTAGAGATTTATGAATAATTTGTCTAGAATTTCCACCCCTTTGCCTTCTTTAATATAGAAATGGAAGTGATTTACCTAGACTGAGTAATTTGAGAGATCCTTTCAAGAGTTGAGGACGAGGATGATGAGTGCTTATGTTTTTAGACTACCGAAGGAGGGAATGGAGGAAGATTTCTATTTTGATGCATTAGGGGCTAGTCTTGGTTGCGTGTTGATGCTGTGTAAGACAATTATAAAAAATGGGTTTAACTTGTTGAAACCCCAAACGTAGAACTACATGAAACATATAATACATTTAGTATCAGAAGTGTTTTATCTACGAATGTGGAGGCACTATCTTCATGGATAGCTCTGTGTGGATTACAAAGAGAATTAGAGACTTAGGTATATCTTCATAGAGAGAGAGTTGAATCTAAGAAAGAGGTGATGGTTAGAGTCCATATAAGATTACAAATTTGATATAGTCTATATTCAAAGGAAGGGTAACATGGTATAATATTCCCTTAGTAGGATTTTCTAGGATTGTTTGGTGTAGGAGGCATCTGAGTAGTTATCTTCCTTGATTTTAATCCCAACAGAGAAGGAGGGTTTTGGTTTTCTTTAGCCGATGGTGTTAACTCCTCCACTTCTCTAGTGTGTGAGAGATTCCTAGTTAGGAGACTTTATATTTATTACTTTAATGACCATATATACTAAAGTGATTTTTCATATGGATTTTATGAAGGAGGGATTGAAGTCATAATTTTCAATGGAAGAATTTTGGTCCCAATCACGATGCAAGAGGGTGTGATGATAGAGTTTGACACATCCCCTATCGTTATATATCCAAGTGTGGATAATATGTATATAGAACATCAACATCAATTTTGGTGGGTTGAAATGAGTCAGAGTGGTTACATTCTGGATGAAGTGTTGCTTTTGGTGACCCAAATTGAATATTCCACTTTCATAACTAGTATAGAATATGTTTGGGGTCAATCTGTGGGGAGAAATAATGTGGTCTATACCTCAAGTCATGATTAATTACCTACATTTTTTCTGAACATAAAGTTTAAATATGAGGTTTATGAGATTTTTTTAATATTGATCAATGAATCCCATTCCAAATTCATTATGTTTTACTAAAAAAAGAAGATGTTGAAACTATTTTTAAGAATCAATACATGAAATGAATTAGGGATGTGGATAGTTTTTAACATCATCGAAAATATATTATCATATCATGTTATTTTGTTCATAATAACACACATATATAGGATTAAAATGTAGCATACCCCTTCTGAGATGATGAATACACCCAAGGGCCATGGGATTACTCATATTAATTCCCCTAGAGTTCCCTGTAACCCCATTTCATGATATTATATGGTGTTTCTAGCAACGAAAATAAGGGAAACATAATAGAGTTATGAGATATTAACCCAACTAATAGAAACATGATAAGTGGAATCAATTATAAAAGAGTAATAATTTACAGAAACCCCCATCATTGAATTGGAATTAGTTTTTCATTGAATAAATGATGAAAAATAAGAAGATGATACACTTGTTGTTCCTTATATCATTTAATAATTATTAAAACCAAGCCACCTATAGAAACTAATTTTAAAAAATGCATAGAATATTTATCAATATCCTCCCTTTTCCTCACGGGATCCCCCACAGATGATTATTTACCTCTAAAATGGTATATTGTAATTCATTTGTTGTATACTAGTGTCATGGGGGGTTAGGTTTCCAAATACCTTATCAAATGGAAATTATGATTGGTTGATGGTAATTAGGTCACCTTCTATTTACTTACACATTATTTAGGTTCATAGTTACATTACCTGTTCCCCAATCATTCTTAAGTAGCTTCCTTTCGGATTTGAGGACAACATTTTCCTAGACTAGTTTGCATGATTTGGAAAACTATGTGGAGACTATACAATTAACCACTACCTCTATACTAGAACACCCCCACATGATTTCGTAGAGGATGCATATGGTTTGAAAACCATTCTAGAGACTATGGGGATGGTTATTTCTCAATACTCTTACATGATCATGGTAATCTAGGTTACGTGCATAGTTTGGATGACTAAGTAATAACTATGAACCATGGAAATAGACTAAAAGTCTTTGATTTCCATTAAAATTTCATGTTTCATGAAAAATCTTATTTTCCCATCCATTGATGACTAAATACCACATAAGAATACATTTTTAGGTTGTCATAAAAGGTCAATTGATCTAAAAAAAACCATTAAATATTCTTAATATAATGGAAATTCCATATGGGAATAAATGCATGTATATCATCTACACTTGATTGATTGCCTAGTATGAAACATATTCCTTGAAAATCATCCCAAAGTGGTCACCAAAGAAATAGATAGAACTATTATAGTTTAGATAAAATAAAAGAATTTTATTTTTAGTTAAATTATTATTGGATGTTCTACATGAATTATTCATGAATCACTAATATTTTATGTTAGAAAATAGTTTATTCTCAACTAAAAAAATCTGAATATTCAATCCTAATTCATTGATGTTTAAAACTCAAATTTTACTTCATCATTAAAAGAGAGTTCCATCCTCCACTTCCATCTCATCATACATTAAAGTGGGTTAATAAAAGGTATCATAAATACTAAAAAGAGGACTATCACTTTTATAAGTCACACAAATTCATCGACATTCTTCTTTGAAGACTAAAGAAGGGTCATAAAAAAAATTTGGGCAATCTTTTTCATATATCAATTTATTTTTATTAGGGTGAGTTAATAGAATTGAAATTTGTGGCCCATACTTTCTATGTTTAATCGTGATGAATTAAGGGAGAAACTCTAGACCTCATGGAATTAAGACCATATAATTACCACAAGGAGACAAAACAAATTTACACAATTCACTTCCCTTAATAAAGAAGTTGATTTCCATTTTAATGTGTTCATTAATTTAAAATACATCATCACAATGTTATTTTAAAACAAAATATTTTATAAGTGAATATCTAAAGGTTTCAGATCAACTTTTAAAATGATTATTCAAAAAAATAGGTCTATCAATCTGGATATATGAGGAATTTCTAAAATAAGTCTCCAAAATCTACTTTTATCTCATTGATATAAATGTGTGACATCTAGAATAACCATTATATGTACCGAAAGATAAATATGTCACCCTATGTAATTTCATTAAAATGAAAAAATGGGGTGAAAAACTCGGTACCCTTTAGCATAAATAAAACCGTGCATGTCCCATGTTAATTTGGTAGGGTGGAGAATGGAAGGAAAATACATTACATGCAATGATAAGTATAAACAATGATAAAAAACTGAAATTCAGAATTGAAAACAAGCCAAGATAAAGGTATATGTTATTTTATGAATTGTTGTGAGAGAGACAATAGAGAAAAAGAGTTTCTTCATACTAAATTTTTTTGATCCACATACGATCATGACATATAAACAAGAAAATTGGAAGAAATAAAATCACAATAGTAGTAAGTGGAATGATAGAGAACCACACAATATAACCAAAAATAAAAAACAATGATAACACCAACAAGATCATGAATTAGTAAAAATAGATTAATAAAGAAGAGAAATTGGAAGAATACATGGAATGGAAACAAAAATTAGTGCCATCCCACAAAGGGATTAATGCCAAATTTATATTAGAACTAATAGTGGGTTTCCTCATCCCAAACAAGATCTATTATGCCAATGTTGGTGTATATTTAATTGATAATTGGTTCTACTGGGGGGTTCACTGATCTGGTTGAGTGGTTATTGCCTATTGTTGGTAGTAAGAAGGGGGCTAGCTGGGTCGGGGATATTAGAGTTAGGGGCAGGATTATCATTCATGGTTATTCCAAATATCTCATACATAGTGGCCTAAACCTTTCAATAAAATATGGAATATACCTATTGGTACCTCTTCCATTGGAGATCCAAGTCACCGTAAATGGATTTCTTTATGGTTAGGGTAAAAGGTATAGGTATTGTAGCATGGTGGCTACATAAAGGATGTATATATTTGATGCGACAAACCTCAACATGTGAAGAGGAGTTGTGGGAGGCAGTGGGTGGGGATGAAGTTGGATGGGACTCATCCTGTGATTCCTCATTTTTTCCTTACACCATATAATAGTGACTATCATATTCCATCAGGGGCATGTGATGAACAATTCTGAGAATGAATGGTAGGGTCATGGGAATCTCAATTAAGGAAGAAAAATCAAATTCATTCTCAAGTCACTCAGTGAGGAGAGTAATATAAGAGTTTCCAAAAATGTATCCCTTAGGTTTGGTGGACATATAATGGTGGGATTGGGTGATTATGTATGAAATATTAATGTATTCTCTATTTATCATTTATTAAAAAATTAAAAGGTCTAGTAAGCTAACATTTCCCTTTTTGTTTAACCGAGCAGTGAAAAAAGGTGGTGATAACCAAGAGGAGAATCTGATGTTTAGAGTTCAAGAGTTGGGAGGCTTTGGTTCAGTTTGGAACATAGGGTTGGTTAGGCCTTAAAATGGTAGCCTCAAATACCATACCGGTGATAGGATCCCAATCCTGAGCCTTCTCAGAATAATCAATGCTCGAAAAATATTCATGATTATAACTTCTGGAAAATATTGAAAATACTCCCAGCCAAAAACTATCCCGATGTTTTATAAGGTGCATTGGGATGTTTATTATATTCTATTTGAATTCCCATTTCTCATAAACTATAAATATTTAATGGAATCACAAGGAGGCAGTAAACTCGAGCACAAGTTCTTTATAGGTGGGTCAATGAATAACAAGTGCCTCGCTACGGTGCCCCTTAGAAGTTGTCAGTAACAGTTCATCATAAACTCCCATGGCCACAATATTTTTTTAGTAAAAATGATGATGAGTGCTGGCCTCAAGAGTTACTAGCACTCAATCACACATGAGTAAAACTTTCTTGTGTAATTTAATATAGGGACCAAGGAGGATACATTATATGAAATCATGTGTACCTTTTTATGATTCATTGGATATTGGATTAGTTGATCTATATGTAGTGGATTACAAATCATAGAAATTGTATAATAATAAATGATTTAAATCTAAATGAATTATCTGAATGAAATCCCAAAACAACCTATGAAAAATCAAAAAATCAATAAAAATAAATTAAAAAATATGGGGATTTTATAAAATATATATTTCACAACCATGTAGTGGTATGTTTTGGAAAATTTGGGTATGATTAAGGATGAAGAGAACCAAATATTGGAAAAAATAGAAAATTTAATAATCTTATGGGGAAAATTGCGTGGATTCATCAACCCATTAGTGGATTTTAAGGGAATGATAAGAAATAAATAATAAGAGGAAGAAGAAGATGGCCGAGAAGAAAGAGAGAAAGAGGTGGAACTTACTATGGAGTTGGATATCGTTAAAGAAGAAGGAATGAATCTTGATGGTTAAAGGAGAGGGAGGCTCAAATTGGTTCATGTATAGGAGAGAGAATAGTGAAAATCTGGGTTGTGTAAATTGGGGTAGCTTATTCTTTTAGGTTTTTAAAATTTTGTGAATTTTAAATAGTGAACAGTTACATCAAAAGATTTATTAAACTGTGCAACAACCATGAGTATAGTTCCTGGAATGTGGTTCCCCTCACACAAGGTTTGAATGCATCATATAGTTTGACATTAGATTCCCATGCACCTGCCTCTAGAACGAGGTATCTATTTCACATAGTTAATGTGCATGGTTTGTTTAACGATAATCAAACCATGAAAAATCATCAATCATTAAAATTTTTATTTATTCACTCCATTTGAATGAAATAGAATCTGATGAAAACTAAAAAGTATTTTCCCCAATTATTTGAAAATATAATTTTCAATTTATAGAGGGTGTATATTTAAAACAAAATAATGATTCAATGATACATCTATCACTTTTCATGAATCCTATAAGTAAAAACTAGAAAAACAAACACACACACACTAATATGTCTTCCTAACATCACACACAAAATATATTATTTTGGTATTTTTTTTGGAAATGATGAGTTACCTCTTGGTTTGTGCTACATTTATTGTCTGGAGATCTACATAACTAGGCCTCTTTTCTACCAGAATATCATGGTGAATACTATTCCCATCATGTCATCCATATGAATGTATAGTTTAAGAAAATATCTATTCACCTTGAACATTTTTTCATCTTCTCCCAAACCATAAACCATGCCATGGGGGAAATCCTTGATTACGTCGAATGGTCCCAACCATCAAGACTTCACCTTATATTGAAAAAACATAAACATTGAGTTAAATAACAATACCTGATCACCATTCTAGAAGGATTTCTGAGAAATTAGGTATTCATCATCTACATTTGTCTTCTCTTTGAAAATCTACGCATTTTCATATGCCACTTTACACATTTCAACAATCTTGGAAATTGGAGTTACTGTTTTTCCTTAGTGGACTTCATGTAAAAAGTAAATAATTTTACCCCATAATTCTCTTTATTCTTGATCTACACAGGTATTTCACAGGGAATTCCTTTTACTAACCTGAATGGGGGCATTCGTAATAGTGTTTTTAAAGCATCCATTTGGCCCATAGAGAATTATCTATCTTTTTAGACCAATGCATCCTAAATACTCCCAATATTTGTTCCATTTTTTAAGATCACAATTGGAAAAATTCACTTGAACACCATATTGGGGATTATTTGGTGTCCCCAATTATAAATTACTTTTCATTTCATTAAAACATTCCACATCAATACATTATAATAATTTTCCCCTTTCCTTGATGAGGACCTGAGGAACACCAAACCAATTAAATATGTGATTCTTCATAAAAGTGATGATTACCATTGTTATGTTTTTGGATGTGGAAGTAACTTCGACCCATTTTGATACACAATCCCCACATACCATAATTTATTTGTTTCCATTTGCGGGTGGAAAATACCCATTTAAATGAATTTTCTACACATCGAAGACATAAAATTTTAGGAGTGATTGTTTGAGAATTTTAGCTTGATTTCCTATATTACTATTATATTGTCACTTATCCCACCATACCATACAAATTCAGTCATCCTTAAGCATTGTTGTCTATAAAAATCTAGATTAAAAAATTTTAGCAATTTTTCGGTCTTACCTGTGATGCCCTTTTATAGTTGACGGGTGAAAAAACTACCGAACTCCATTGATTTTAACCTACTGTTCACATTAATTAATTATTTAATCACAACATGATGTAAAATTTGTGGATATTACCAACAAAAAAACTCTTCCATTGATTGGAAAGACGTATTTTACTTGTAAGAAAGATCATGATGGACCAATCCTGTGGATGAATAATTGGAGATATCAGCAAACCAAGGATGAGGTCTAGTGGCTAGTATAAATATGTGCTCATCTAGAGTGCATTATTTCATCTATTTGTCTTTTTTATGTGGAATATATGAGTGGGATATATGATCTAAAACCATGTTTGCACTACCCTTCTTATAAAAAAATTCTATGTCAATTTCTTGGAGAAGAATCACATAGCGAATCAACCATGTCTTTGCATATTTAATTTCTAATAGGTCTTTGAGTGATGAATGGTATGTAATTATAATGACTTTTGATGACATAAAATATGATAAAAATCATCCAAAAACAAAGGTCACCATTTTTTTGTTTGTGGTGGAATTGATTTGAGCTTCGTTCAAGGAATGAATGGTATAGTAGATAGCCAGGAGATTCAATCAAGACACTTCCCATCGACAGTATCGAAAACCTAATCTCTTGCATCACACATGATTTTAAACTACTTGATATAATTTAGAGAAATCATGATTATAGATTCCCCCATTCACTATTTCAAAAGATGAAATGTCCCAATGCATGCTTCATTGAATTCAAAGATTGAATCCATCAAAAGATGATTAGGTAGTGGTTGATCTATCTTTAAAAAATAACTCACAATCCATCTATAAAATATTGTATGTTGAAGAAAATATGTATTTCTCAGAAAGAAGTGGGAATAGGTAGGTTTTCTATCAGAAAGACCATTATGGGATCCACTTTAATTCCCTTATCGGATATCCGGTGGCCTAAGACTATATCATTTTCCACATAAAATGTCATTTTCCCTCATTGATGATCCTATTTGTTTTGTCACCCAAGTTTATAACCATTTCCATTTGTTTAAAGAATGTTTCATATGACATACATAGACAAATAAGTTATCGATGAAAACATCCAAAATCTTCTCCACAATGTCATGGAAGATAGATAACATACACCACTGGATGGTGGATGGGGTGTTAAAAGTACAAAATGCAATACAATAGTATGAAAATCTTTATTACGGGCCTTGGAAGGATCAAAATTCTTGATTATAATGGGAAATTGATATTTAGATATTTCTAGAATAACCCTGCATGAAGCAGTAATATTTGTTCAATATGAAAACGATGAAAAAATTGATCCACGAATGGGAGTGGGGAATGGTTGTTCCATGTGATTTCATTGAATATTCTATAATAAATGTGTACTCTCCAACCCATAATTATTTGATTTGGGATCATGTCATTCTTTTTATTTCATATAACTATGATACCCACCTTTTGGGTACAAATTTCAAGGTGCTGACCAACAGATTACTGAAAATGGTTATAATAATTAACGCATCTAACAACATGACCACATCCATTTTCACCACCTCCTTCATTAGAGTATATAACCATTTTTGCTGTTATCCAGATGGTTTAGATACTTTTTCTACGAGTACCTTGTGGGTATAAATGGTTGGACTAATTATGTTAATGTCATCCTCCGTCTTGTTGGGTTTTTATTTCATATACTTGAAACTTGAAAATTTATGTCCTACTACTCTTATGTGAGGGATGCATTGAAATTGATCGGTAGTGTGTCCTTGTCTCCCAAGTACCCATACTTTAATGATGATGAAACATTCTACAATTATATTTTTAGATCCTTAAGTACTGAGGTTATAATAAGTTCAAAATTTTCACTTTCTAAACAGTTTGGGATTAATTCTCATTTACAATAATGACACTTATAGAAATACATGTTTTAACCTCAGATTAATAATATCATTTTTTCATAAACCGACGTCGATGGTTTCAGTGATAAATTTTTTGCATCAGTTTTTCTAAAAACCAAGGCTAAAAAATTTTATGAGTGGTTTTTGGTGGCAGTTTATTATAAAACTGACACCAAAAATAAAAAAATAGGTTTTTTGCGTTAGTTTTCAAAAAAAATAGGTCATAATCATTATTTTCGATGTCATATTTTTAGAAAACCGATGATAGAAATAAAAATAAAGAATACTTTCCAGTTCAGTTTTTACCAAAACTGATGAGGAATGTGAAAAATATATTATTTCGGTCGGTTTTATTAAATACCGACGCCGAATGTCATTTAAAAATGACGGGATAGGCAATACCTCATCTTCATAATTCTTCTAAATAGAAACCTGCAGTGGATCCTTTCAACTTGTGATGACTTCAAAGATTTATTTGTGATCTCTAACCGCCATTGTTGATTATTTTCTTCTATTTTCACGATTTTTTGACTGCGGTCTTAATTTTTTATCTTCTTTAATAATTTATGAATTAATTATTCCCCTGAATACTATTTTTAGAAACTTTCAACTATGTTTTGATTTTAGGTTATTGTTTATTTTTATTTTCCGTTTTTACAATCAATTTTTTCTAGATGTTAGAGTGCATTATTTTCCAAAGATTTATACAGATCAATGTTTGGATTGGGGATCTATTTTCGGGTTGAATTCCGAATTTTTTATTCTTTTTTAATTTTGAAGATAAATCATTTATGATTTAATTTTAATTTTAATTTTCTTAAAATATTAGTTAACATTTTATATAAAATGTGTTGGAACATAGTTAATAGTCATCCATAAGAGTGATTAGTCAATGTTCATCATAATAATTGGTTATGTTATGTCACCTCTTATGTATTTCATAAAATGAAAATAATTATTCCTTGATTAGGTTATGCCACACAAAAATAATTTATCCATGTTTTTTTTCTTTAGTTTTATTTAGAAGCATAAATAATGTTTTTTCCCACATTTTACCAAAACATGTTTAAAAGAGGTGTTGCTAAATTAACCATGTTCTTATTCACACTTACCCACTAATTTATGAAATATTTGTACCATGATATTTATTTAATAAAATTAATTTAATTTCCAAAAATAATCTCTGATTCAAAAAAAATGTAAACAAGCATGATGTGTGTACCATTACTAGGTATCTACCCTAAAAGAAGCGCCATTTCACTTTGTCATTTGGTTAACTTGTCTTCCTTCCATCAAATCATGTAGGGACCTAAAATCCAATATCCTAATCGGTATCCCTAGCCTATATCATGCACTATGATCAACTAGTATCATTTATCTACCAACCCATGCAATCCGTAAAACTGTCTAGATCCTACCACGGCCATAAATCATAACCAAAATGTCTGATGCCACTTGGTCACAACTCCCCCACCCCATAGGGAAACCCTCCTGGGTCTACAGTGAAGATGATTGTAACCACCAAAGCCTGCCTCCACAACCACGTATTATTCCTCAAATGATTTTATTGTTATCTCACCCAATTGTTTTGTAAGATATATCAATTTAGTTAAGTATTTAATTTCATTTGTCATAATTTTGGCAGTATTAGGATTGATTTCACTTATAATATGAACATTTACTATAATTATTATTTCACATTACTAATAATAACAAATTTTTCGCACTTTAAATTAATTCAATATTCAATACTTTTGACACATGCAACATCAAAATAATAAAAAAACTATGTAAAAAGAACTAATAAATTCTAGAATATTGATATTATAATTTAATTATAATATCTTTATAACATATGTATATAATATAAAAATAAAGAGTTTATTATTTGTAAATTTGTTTCATATGTGATGTTTTATATCTGATTATCAATAGTTTTTATTAAATTTGTTTTTATTTACAATTTATTTATAACTACATGTATATATATTTAAATGTTTATATGTTCTAACATATTTACCCATTATTTTGTGGTATCATATATTGAATGGATCATAATTGGATACATTTATGAAGATCCACAAGTGAATATTGAAAACATATTGATTAATTCTTGGAATTTTCAAAATCACATCTTCAAAACATTTATTTGATTTTCTATCCATGTGTGAACTGTTTAAATATGAGAAAATTAATCTCTAGAGAAATTAAGAACCATCTAATTTGTTATGTTTCTAGAATTAATTATACATGTTGGATCTGGCATTGTGAAGGGAATGAATATAATTCATCCAATGTCGATGAAATTATTGAAAACGAGGTAGAGGATCATATTGATGAATTAATTGATGATTTTGGTGTTGAAACCATAGAAAACAGTAACTGTTGAATGATTGTATACTGATTCTGAGAAACCATTATTTCCCAGTTGTAGTAAATATATAGTGTTGTCAGTAGTTTTAAGATTAGTTAACTTAAAAGAAAAAAACAGGTGGACCGATAAAAGTTTCTTTAGCATACTTGAGCTTTTAAAAAGATCTAATTTTAGAAGGAAACAGGTTTCCAAATTCAAATTATGAGGCGAAGATAATATTATTCCCAATGGTATTGGGGTATAAAAAGATACATGACTTCCTAGATGATTGTGTACTGTATAGGAATGAAAATAAAAATTTATCAATTTGTCCTATATGTGGGAAATCACGCTATAAGATAGATGGGAAAGTAAACTCACATTCATTCTCAGGTGATGTCATCTAACTTCAAAAAAAAATTGTACTTTCCAATGATATCATCCAATATTTCTTTCATAAAATTTTGATATTTTAATTGTGATTCATTTTTAGGTACTAGAATCAAAACTCCTCCTAAAGCTATTTGGTACCTTCAATAATTCCTTGTTTGAAGCATCTATCTTCTAATTAAATTTATGCAAAAAGTATAAGATGGAATTCAGATGAGGGCATCTTTGATGGTAACATACATCACCATACCGATTCACCATAGTGGAAGATTTTATATAAAAAATATCATGATTTTGGAAGTGAAGTTAGAAATATTAGAATTGGATAGTGTACTGATAGAATGAATCCATATCACATCCTCAGTAGCCAACATAGTTCATGGTCTATTTTGATGGTATTTTACAACTAGTACACACATCTATGTATGAAAAAAAATATGTTCTGATGATCTTGATGATTTCTGGACCAAAACAAGCAGGAAATGATATTTATGTGTATCTATCACCATGATTTGAAACTGCTATGGGAGGTATGTGTAAATGTTTTCGATGCATACAAGAAAGAGTATTTTTTTTGCACATTATTATAATGTTCAATATAAAATACTTTTGTGCATATGTAATCATATCTAGATATGGTGTAAAGGGAAATAAAGCATGTCCAATTTGTGAAGAACATACCTAATATTATCAATTAGATAATTGAAGAAGGACTTTGTACACGGGAAATAAAAGATTTTTGCGAATTGATCATCTTAATCATAGATTGAAAAAAGCATTTGACGGATTACAAGAACACAACCTTCCCTCACAACTATTTTCAGTTGAAAAATATTTTGACATGATGAATAATATTGAATATTTATTGGGAATTAAAATATGTTGTGGTTTTCAATGAAATATCTGGAATAAGTAGTATATTTTTTCTGAACAATCCTATTGGAGATTTTTAGATATAAAAAATAACCTCGATGTTATGAATGTTGAGAAAAAAATTTGTCAATGTTTGATTGGAACTTTTTTTAGAAATAAAAGGGAATACAATAGATAGATTGAATTCTATATTATACTAGATATTAATGACATTTAGATTGGAGTTAGCTCCCACTCTGAAAGTAACTAGAACATATTTACCTCCTATATGTCACACATTAAGAAATATTGAAAAGATGAATTTTTGTCATTTCTATTCATGGTATTAAAGTAATGAATGGTTTTTCGTCAAATGTGAATAATTTGGTGTCATTGAAGGATTGTAAATTAATAGGTATTAAATCTCATGATTTCCATTTGTTGATTCAACAACTTCTACCAGTAGCAGTGTGTGGTATATTACTGACAACTGTCAGAAAGCCGATCATCAGGTTATGTAATTTTTTCAAATCCACTATTGTAAGTATTCAATGATTCATAGCATTATTCCAAATCTGATATGAGTCATATTCAATCTATTTATATGAACTATTTGTTAAGTCTGATTAGAATTTGAGGTATGTATATTATAATATTTATAAAAAATATTACATATGGGTTCAAAAAAATAACACTTTTGATATATTAGGTGTTTGAACCTACTAATAATAAAATTAATGCTTCAATAATAACCAACAATGAGAATCCCATAAATTTCAGGTACATATATTTTAAATCTATATTATTTTGAAAGATAAATATTTTGAATTTTCTAACTTTTCTGTAACTTTTATTGTTGTTTTTTTATTAATTATTGGTATATGAATGAATAAATAATCGACCAACCATGTGCTGAGAAGCAATGTAATATCAAATCTGAGATGAACCCATATCGTACCTACTACAAATCCATGCCAAAAGGATAAAAAAGACATTATAAGTGACCAAGAACAATCCAAAAGTGCATTAATCATATTAAATTATATCCTTAAGGCATCGAGTATTGAGTCAGAACACAATAATGAAGAGTGAACATGTACTTGATATCTACAAGACATCAATTTATTTCATTGTACTTGATATCCATAATGAATTGAATTTTAGGTCTAGCCACATGACTATTGAAGGTACATTGTATTCATTGTCTTCTGTTAGGTCAACCACACCGGTATAATAAAATCATGATGGTCCACTTGTTCCAACTAAAAAATAATGCTTCCTTAGGTGTGGTGATAAATTCAACAAGAAATATAATTAAAGGAAGCATATTACATTTCATCATGAGATATATTGAGTCATTGATCATTAACTAGAAATCATTGAGTTCTCTCAATTGCCACTGCAATGTCTTTTTTTTAATTTCTTATAATATTTATTAGTCATTAAATTTTTCAATGACTCAAAATAATTGAATGATAAATACAATTCTATTTTTGTATTTTTTTACAAGTTTTTGATTTTATTAGAAATGTTGTTTTTCAAATTTTTCGAATTTTTCTTAACTTACGGCATAATTTATTTTAAAAACTGACACTGATATTTTTTTTATAAAAAGGATTTTCTACATTGGTTTTTGCTAAAATTGACCCCCATAACTGGTTTAAGGCATTGGTTTTTTCCAAAACCAACACCGTAAACCTGATATTATTTGATTTTTAGTGTCTATTATACTTAAATCTGATGCTGAAAATTAGTTATTGGCGTAAATTCATTCAATAAGCCTATTTCAAAACCCTAAATGAAAATTATTTTCGGTGTCAGTTTTTAGAGAACCGACATAGAAAATACTTTTATTTGTGTCACCTTTAAAGGCATTGGTTAAAAACTGACATCAAAAATAAAAAACCAAACGTTAAAATGTGTTTTTTCACTAAGCTGATCACAACGGCAAAAAATATAATACAACTCTTAATTTTCATATACAAAATGTGTTTACAAAATATCTAACTCATTGATATAATAAAAATTACACTTGTCAATTTATGGGCATTCCAAATTATCTTTAACTATGGTTAAGATGCTACAATCCCCACTCCCAAAAAATTAGACATGTTTCCTTAAGAACATTATGGGACACTCTATCACCCACCACTCAAAATATTAATTCACCGTGATGGACATCAGTCAAAACATTACCCAAAGATATAACCGGTTTCTATAAAATAAGTTTCACTTCTCTATCTTCATCCATGTTAAGGATAATAATGTTGGATAGGATAATTATCTTCTCAACATTAACCATTGAATATTTAAGAATCCCTTCTGGGTATATGATTTAATTATCATATAGTTGTAGTTATTCAAGAGTAGGCTTCAAATCATTCAGTCCATGCTTCATAAAAATACCAAAATTCATAAATTTAAAAGTATCCTCTAAGTGACATAGGAACTCCAAAACATAAAAGATCCGATTTTACATAGAATATAGAAAATATCAGGATCGTGATTCATTGGAGGAATTTAATTTTTCACCACCATAGAGCACTCCTTATTGAGAGGAATGGTACCCAAATATTCCATTTTTATTTTTTTGGAATGTATCTATTTATTGAGCTTTATGCATGTGGTAATTTGAGTCAATGCCTCTATGAAGGGTATATTGATATCGAGTTTCCTAAAAACATCCATGAATCAACTAAATTACTATTCTGGTGTCATTTAACTCTTACCTTCTAGAAATGGTAAGGTGGGTTAAAAATGATTGACCACCCACTTTTTATTTTCATACATAGACCCAATCCCTTTTTATATCACTTTTTTTTGGGGAAATCTCATATTTTTTAGATTATTTATCCAAAAAAGGTTCACTTTTATGTTGATTTTCAGCATCACCTCAACTTTTCTTTGTAGTAAACTGATGAGGTAACTCCATCCCACTCTTCAAGGTTATTGCATTATCCTACTTTCATGTGTTTTTTCTGTGATTCTCATTAGTGTTATAGGTTTCCACATAGAAAGTTAATTGTAAAACTATAAAATATTTCTCTCAATGCTTCATATAGATTCTTATTGGTTTTGGAATATGGTTTCATTAGCGGTGATGAATTTTTACACCATATATTTAAATTTTGACGGTTGTTCCCAGTGTTTTTTTCTAAACAACTTGAGGTTAGTGTGGTTGTCAATTAGATTGTTTTTGAGGAGTTTTTTGATAAAATTAATGCAAAAAATATTCCCTTTTATTATTTATTTATTTTTTGTTTTCCTGGACATGGATTTTGATATGTTTGTTGTATAGAAATAGGGGCCTTTTAAAGCTATAGAAGAAGAATCTATTGTTGTTATCCATAACCTATACTAGTGTTATCATTTCAGGAAGGTTTATGATCTTGAGGGAAGAATTACAGACCTCGGTTTAAAAAACAGTTACATAACCTATCGGTGGGATGAAGCAGAACCTCATACATTCACCCATGATGTGGTTGTCACCATATTTTTTGTAGTATGGAAGGTTTACTACATGAAATTGTGAATGTGTTTTCAAATTCAATGCATCAATATTCTTTGACATGACTTCTTGTTTATCATCCAACATCATTGTGGAATCAATGTTATTCATACCTCTCTTTTAAGTTCTGTATATATATTTCCATTGTAAATTATTATTCGACATATATTTTAAAAGGCTACATTGTTATTCGAGAGATTTTTCCACTCATGTTACTCCAATAGGCACATACACTATATATTTAGTGTTTGAAGTGAGACACGCATATAAGGATTGAACATGATTTCAACATTGGAGACCATTATGCATACAATTCTATAGTATCTCCATGAATCCTTCCCATGATTTATACAATGATTCTAACTCAGGCTACTGGATTTTATGAATCATATTCCATAATGTGACCATTTATTAGGGAGGGAAGTACATGGAAAAAACTATTAATCCAAGGATCCCATTTATAGATAATAATATAGGTTATACCTTTTATCCAATTGTTTTCATTATACCTTAAATATAATGGAAATTAATAGAGCCTAATATCATCTTCTGATACCCTATGAAAACAGAATGCATCTTATATTTCCAGAAAATTTGAGAGATGGGAATTGGGGTTGTCGTTTGGAAAACCTCAAAATGAACCTTATTATGGATGAGTTTCATAGTGGTTGGATGTATTTCAAAATGGTGTGTTTACATTAGTTTCATAACAATGCCTATATTTTCTCTATGAATTTATAGAAATCTTTACTCTATAAAGTTGCAATAAAGAGGTTTTTATTTTTGATAAGGATGCAACATATACTGTGTATCATGTGAAAAGTAGGGTTGTTGATTCAAAGTCATATATGGTAGCCATAATTGTAACAGATACAACTATGGTTGTTGTTGACCATATTTTAGTATAAATTATCACTATATTCTTCGATGGTTTTGTAGAATGTACATGATGATGTTGGATGGTGTATACTGGTTCAATTAAACATTAGTTTAATGTTTTTGGTTCTCATTACCATCATGTGAAAATCTTCTTCCCAATCCATGGATAGTGCATGGGTCTTTCCCTTACAAATTCACCATGGGGGAACTCTGGTTGTGGTCCCCCATATAGGCTTGACATCATATTGATGAAAATAATTCCATTTCCAGATCAAATAATAGACTTTCTACTAACGCACCAATCTTGGTATGAGTAATCAAATGGATCATTCACCTAAAATCTTTCACAACACTAGAAATTACACAGATCATAAAAGGAATGTCTCAAAATAACCTAAAACCAAAATGGTATTAAGAGTATAATATTTGGAAATTTTTAATTTTTGTTTCCACTTAACTAATATAAATAAAATTTAACAAATCATAGTTTAATTTTAACCCGAAAAGACGCATTAATATGATGTCATTCCATTTAAAGTGTTTCATTTGATGGCCCATATTAAATTATCCGTGCTTAAAACTGTAATAGATTAAGTATGGGGTTGATACATAGGGAGATTTAAAGTATTTTATAGCTCGATTCAATATTAATTAACTGATTTTTTTTTGAATTTAGGGTTGATATTAATGGTTATGAGATATGTTTCAAATGGATGAATGATTCACTTTAAAAATTCTTTATGTTTTACTAAAAACAAGAAGACAGTGAAACTGTTTTTTGCAACCAATAGATTAAATGATTTGGATCTGTGGATAGTTATGATGATAATTGAAAATAAATTATCATATCATGTTTTGTCTTTTATAAAAATTAAATTGCTTAGAATTCAAATGTATCACAACTCCCTTGGTTTGGTGACTTCTTATTATGTTATTAGAAATCCACATCTTGGTTTGAAAATCAAGTTTTAAAAATATTTCATAAACAAACCCGTTTTGAGATGAAAATTTCACCCAATGGTCAAGGGATTACTAGTTTTAATTCCCCTAGAAATCCCTAGAACCTCTATTTTTAATTTTATATGGTGTTTCCATCAATGAAAATAAGGAAAATAAAATATAATTATTATAGATAAAGATGAAATAAAATATGTTTGATAAGGGGATTCAATTATAAACGAGTCTTCCTTTCCACCAAGCCCCAAACCAGAAGATGATTTAGCTACTCATTGAATAAATGAAAATAATCAAGCACTTGTTACATCTGGAGTTTATTACAGTAGAATAGATTGTACAAAACAAAAACATCCATAAGATAGTCAACTCAAAAATTCATATAATTATTTTCACATTCACCACCTTTCAAATATAGATACCCTATGAATGACGATGACCCACTAAATTGGTCAACTTGAATTCATTGGTCACCCCCCTAGTGTCAATTGGTGGTAAGTGGTTCAAATTATGAATAAAATGGTTCTTAGGAAGGGTGGACAGAAATCAGGTTTTCTTCTGTTCACTTTGGAAACATCTAAGAGTAAAATTAGTTTAACCATTCACCAACCATGCACCAACCATGAAAAAGGTTCTTCCTTGTATATTTATGGTGCATGGTTTTTGGTGCTGGTCCATAGTGTTTTCCAAACCTTGGAGAGACTGTGTGATTAGCCTCTGCCTCCTTACTAGTACACCCCCATGGTTTTCTACAGGATCTACGTGGTTAGGAAAACCATGAATATACCATGATGATAGTTTTCTTATGATGATTTTAGATGCACATGTTTATGTAGGTTGGGGTGTAAAGTCTACATGACACTGTAGTAAACTTCCACCATGGGAAATGGGTTGAAAGGCCTCCAATTTCAATTGAAATTACCCAGTTTATGCCAAATCTTCTTATCCTGTCCTGTGATGACTAAATCCTATGTAAGAATAAATGTTTAGGTTCTGAAAACCTGAAAATTGATCCAAAAAACCTTTTTCAAATAGCTTAAAAGAATACAAATTCCATATACACATAAGTTGATCATGGATCATGGAAAAGTTTGTCTTCTCATACCTCACCTATCAGTAGGAGAAGACTGAGAAACAAGTTTATGCTGGTTTATTTCTCCCCCTTGGGATCCTATAGTCAAAATTGGATATAATATCCATGAAATTTGTGATAGGGATTCTGTAGAACGTGAGAGGAAAATAAACCTTATGGTTGATTTTTTAGTGTGTCATAATGTCGTATCACTTCATTGCTATTAGTGAACAGAAATTGGTTGAGTGTTTGGGGTAGATATACATATGGGATTATTTTTTCCTTCATGTGATGTCATCAACTATTATAGTTGATCGTGATGTGAGTTTCACATCATAGTAGTGGAGAGTCCTACATGAAGCATTCAATACCAATATGATGATGATAAGAAAATTTTACCCTTTGAAATATGGTCATACTGAGAACACTATCAAGGTGTGGGAGGAAATTATAAGGGCTTGCATGTTGGAATTCATTATGAGCTGGGTGGATTACTTGACACCATTATTGTTTTTGTGTAGTAATAGCTACCACTCTTCTATAATCAGGGAATCATTCAAGTCCATGATTGAGATAACTTTTAGGTCACCCGTATGCTAGATAGATATTTTCTTAACTTATCTTATGGGTCCAAATATGGTGTAGGTTATGATATAGAAGGTCTTCAGGATATGTGAGTTGACAAGGAAATACCAAATCAAGAAGAAATATTACACAGATCGATGATACTTTCCCTTTATGTTTGATCAGGGTGACAAAATTTTCTTTAGTGTATCTCTTTGATGATGATTACAGATATTCTTTGGGGTATGAAAGATATACCTAAGGTTGAAGATGCTATTCAAGAATGTAAAAAGGTTTGGAAATGTTTCATACTACCTCTCTCTACCACTACAATTGAAGGGGTGTGTGATTCTTCAATGTTTCAAAGCAGAGAAGATTGGTGCATGACCCCACACACATTATTGATTACATTGAGCTAAAAATTGATGATGGAGCTGCATTTGCGGATCACCTATTGGAAGTATAAAATTTGTAGGATATAACCCTACATGGATGGACCATACTCTTGGTTTGTATATTTTGGTATCACAATATCATGTAGGATAGATCCTTAGAGTAGGGGATCTTGATATTGGATCATTATTATGTTATTTGTTTTATTGTTTTACTTTTTTGGGATGAATATAATTAATTTACGAATAATTTGGAGACCATGTTATTTTTACTTTTATGAATTTGGAATATTTTTAGATATATTTTCAGAGCCATGAGCTAAGGTAACATGAAATTATGATGCGCTATGTTCAAAAAATAAATGTTATAAATAAATAAATAAATATTATATCAAATGCACAAAATTTCATAAAGAAAATTTGATAACTCTTAAATGGAATCTTGGATCATAAATCCAATACCACTATTGAATTTTGAATGTGAGGTTCACTATTGGGACAACAAAAAATCGGTTGGTGCGGGGTGTTAAGATTAAAGAATCCAGGAGCGGATGGGTTTAGTTAAATTAATAAAAAAAATTAATTATTTAATCAAATAAAATATACCTTACTTACCTGCTAATTAAGTCATTGTGGAAGGATTTCCTAGTTTATCCACATAACCCAAGGATGATTGAAAAAAGCTCTTCTACCCTCATATTGGTGAACAAGAATCAGAGGACAGTGAGACATCACCTCCTGGCTGATCGAGAAACATCCAACATAATGATTACTCTTCTTCAATGGTAAACATGATCTTACATAGAAAATAATTCTATTAGTGGTAACATTATTTTCTTTGTAACCATCCCCTAGAAATTAAATTTCTAGATAATGATCTTACTACTTCTTGGATCTGTGTTAATTGCCAATATTTTCTTGTGCCTGTGTACCAATTTTATTTGATTGTTTATTTTTTCTCACCTCGAGCATCACAATTTTTATTTTATGGATAATAAAATTTCTAAATTAATTGCTAAACATTTTTTGAAGAATTTACCCCAATAATTCTTCTAGTTAGTCACTTTTAACCACTATTCCACGATTCGACATTACATGGGTTGACCAATCCGGATTGGACCACTATATTTTTCAATATTTTTGTATGAAATAATGGATTGGTGAACAAATATGTATTTTGGATGATTTTTGATTTGTGGTAGATTTTTTTGTTCATCTGAGATCTAAATTGGAGATATTAGAAGTAGGTAATGAGTTTTGGGAATATAGAAAACCAGTAGGCGAATTAGAAATACATTATTTGTACAATATATGGTATAAATGATGGTTAAAGGATTCCAAATTGATTTTTTTTGTGTAGAACGTGTTCATAAACATAGTGGAGTAGGGTCTAAAAATTCTAAATAATATATAAGAATTGAATGAAAAACATGACTACACACTCCATATTTTGATGAATAGACAATGTGTAGTCCCTTGGCTAGAGATGCATGACTTTCCTGAGATGAATGGTATAAAAATCCATTTTGTACCCCCACATAGGATGTGACCCAATTTTATTGGATTAGGGTGTAATCCAAGAGTTAATATCTATAGGCATGATCAATAAAATTTAATGTGCCAAATTACACAAACACTTGCAAGACAACACATAAATGGTCTGGAGTACCGGTAGGACCCTGAGTGGCTCGGATATATCGTGTAGTAAATTTATATGTTTTGTATCTCTACATGACAATTTATACATGTAACATCATATATAAGACCTGTAATAGAAGTGGGACTACATGCCACATTAATCCCCTTAAACGATGTATACACATTCATTATTTTTGCGGAAACATCATCCAATCGTATCAAATTCATTTAGAAAATTATTTTGGCCCATGAATATACTATCATGAGTGTTTTTACACATTAAATATATGTTAGAATATATTGTATATTTTTATAAACAATGTAATATTTTTTATTCAATAAATATATTTTGGAGATGGTAAATGACAGAAGTGATCAAGAAGGATCACCATAGGCACTAGAGTGTCACCCACATATAAGACATAGATTGGGTCCTATATCTACTATTAGAATGGAACCCTCCTACAGGCCATGACATTATTCTTATACCTATTCACTCGGTGGAACCCTTGTATAGATTCATGGTATGGGTCCTCGACTAAGAGAGTGGAACCCTCTCGCTGGGTAGGGCATTGGTCCCCTATTAGCTATCTGAGTTGAACCCTCTAATGATATCTGGGAATGATACATTGATAATTGTAATAGAACCATATAGCTTGGAAATGAATGGTTCCTCTACAGACTACTACAGTGGCACCCTCCAACTGCACTGGGAATGGTTCCTATACCCATTACTTGAGCAACACCCTCATGCAAGAATGTCCATGGGTCCTCTATAGGCTACTTGAGTGGAACCCTCTAAATGGATGAAAAACGGTTTCTATACAAACAACATGAGGGGAACAATATTTTTGTACTAGGTAATTGGTCCTATACAAGGAAATTATGTCATTCCACTACCTGACATAGTGGTTATGTGTTGTTTGATATAGATGTCTCTTCAGATAGACACATGGGATGATGAACATCATTGATGGAATTATTGGAACTTTTGGCACTCTTATACTTGGTTGGGAAAGAGATGGAAATCCAATTTCATTCTCATTTGGTCTTGTTTTGTTTGATAATATATATATATATATATATATACATACATATATATATGTCATTGTATCAAGTCAGTCTCTTGATTTGGGTTGCTCTATCTACTATCTCTTCCCATCGTGTCTCTTACTGCTCCCCCTTCATCTTTAAGGGTTACCTAATGGGTATTTTAATACATAAACATCCATGGGATTTTACCGCAAAAGTCACATATTCTGAATAAAAAAGAAAAGCTGGAATTTAATATAGAGTAGAATAAGGATTCCTATTGAATTGGTCCAAATATAGTGGTCGATGCCTTATGATAGAGTTCAGATCTCTCAACATTTCACTTTTCAAATTCAGTCGGTTTGGGACATCTATCTAGTTAGGTGTGTATTTTTACCCTTAAATTTTCATATTACACTATCATACTCTTGTTCTCTCTAATGGGTTTTCATGCTTGATTTATACTCAAGTTTTTGTTTATTTTAGTTATTCTTCCTCTTCAATTTGTTATCTAGGTAGTTGGGTGTGTGCATATAGGTATTCTTATAAATGATATCCCATATTAGTTCTCTCTTTCTATATTTTTTCACCCCTATCTTATAGATATGTTCTTGGGGATGTTGTAGTTAAATCCCCATTGGGTCAAGTCTTGGGAACCTATTTTTTTATAAATAATGATGGATTTATAAGACTCAACACTAATTATCAAGAAATGGAAAATATCACATACAATAATATGATTCCTATATCAAATATTGATTATTTTTTTTAAATAATTTCATAGATCTTAGTATTTTTCTGATATTTACATTCTATCTAGAAACTATCAGTTTAGTGTAGAAAGTGAATAAATACCCATGATGACCTTATATAGGAGGTATAAACACTATGAATTTATAATGATACCCTTTGAACATACTAATTATATTGTTATATTAATGGATTTAATGAATTGATTATTTAGATATTAAAAAGAACATTATGTGGTAGTATTTATAGATAATACTCTTATATATTCAAAAATGAATGTAGAGAATGAGGATATCTTAGGAATTATACTAAACACCCAATTTAAGTGTAGGTTGTATGAAAAAATATTCAAGTATGAATTTTTGATAAAAAATAGTTTCATTTTTGTTTTATATACTCATGAGATATTATATATTGATAGATCCATCAATGAAAGAAGTTATTAGAAACTCTAGTATAGAAACTACTCAAACTAATATCATCAGTTTTCTTGGATTGGATAGATATTATCAACTATTAATGTATAATTAACCATGTTAATCTAATCAAATAACCTATTTAACTCATATGGTTTCTATGTTCCTTTGGATAAATGAATGTGATGAAAATTTAATGAATCTAAATGGAAGGTTAACTAGTGCACTGTGCTTAAACTACCTTGTAGTAGAGGAGGTTTTATAACCAATAGTGATTTATTTAATTAAAGAATTGGATGTTTCCTCATAAAGAATTATATAGTTATATATTGTTCCTCATGATAATTGAATGTTCATGAGAAAAAATTAACCAAATCATAATTTTTATTTAGATGTTGAAATTTTTTCATTAATGATATTTAAATATTATTCTTATTGGAAAAGTTATTTCTTATGTACAAGTCATAAAACATTAATGGACATATTCACATATATATAGTTGAATCTACACCATAGAATAGGGATATATTTGATTAATGATTATTAATTCTCAATACATCATAATCCTAGGAATGTAAACATGTAGTAAGATTATCTATGTTTAAATGATCATACTATCATATATATGATGAGGATAACAAAAGATCCAATATATTTGGATTTTTAGAGGACGAATTTTGTAATAATAAAGGAAGTCGAGAAATAATTTCTTTCTAAAATGAGTACTTTACTATCTATCCAACGAAATATTAAATAGTTGTAGAAGGAAGATGTAGAGTTTAAGAATAATGTGATAAATGTTCCTATGTTCAACCATGATAGTGATGGAATGAAAAAGGTTAGGATATTTTTTGTGACCAATCCATACCATATTTGAAGATATAGTTGTTGGATGTAGCTCATATTTCTCCATTATGTTTTTATCCTTGAAGTATGATGATATAGAGATATCATAAAATTTATTTATTGAGAGAAAATATGAAAAGATATATTGTAGTGTAAGTATCATTATGCTTAGTGTGTTTGTAAGTTAAGAATGATAAGGATATGTCTAAGAGGATGTTGTGACCATTATTCAAACGATAATGTAAATGAGAAATCATCACAATAGGGTTTATCATAGAAAACACCGAAAAATCAAAAGGATATAATGATATTTTGGTAGTATTCTATCTCTTTTTGAATCCAACATACTTCATTACTATTAGAGAATATTTATCTATTGATCATCTATATAGAATATAAATAAATTAGTGAAGTATCTTGGAGTTACATTTTAAATGTATCTAACCATGATCTATTTATTAACTTTAACTTATGGTGAATTCCTCAAAAAGAGATTGATTTAGATTACTTTTTCAGTACTATATATCATACCCAAAAATATTTTGATTATAAGAGAACAATTCGAACCCTATAGGATATAATGAGATATTGTTCAATGAAATTCAATTTTTGATGGTATCAAAACCATGCTCTTATTTAATTTTCATATATGAATTGATATCACGTGAGTATTTAGATAGATCCTTATGAATCCATCTATAGTAATATATGTAGAACGTTAACATGTAGGGATGTGGTTGAAGAATCAATGTTGTTGGTGCCAAATCATGTTTGGGGAAATGGTAAAAAAAATCAGATCCATTCTGCGAAAACTCATGGTCTCTCAGGGTTGAATTAAATTCTATTCTATAAATAATTAATTAAATATATAATTCAAAGATAAATAGATTGTATTATTACATATTTATCTTTGTAATAATGCTATTATATTCATAATAAATTTAAATAATAACCCTATTCCTATTTTTCAACATTATGATTCTTGATCAATTATGGAAAATTTGGTATCACTGATCACTTCCACCATACCTATCATGGGTTAATGAAATATTCCATATATATTCCCTAAGGCAGTACATATTTGATCCTACTCATGTAGTCAACTCAAATGTTATACTTTTGGAGCATGATCTTTCCAATGAATAATAAATGATAAAATCATAGATGATAAATATAATGTGTTGCAAAACTATAATACTCACCTTGTTAAAATTATCTAGGGAATCAAAAATTTAAAGAATATACATGAGATTTTGAGGATGTGATGAAATAGATATATCATACTATATTTCAATGTAAATGAATTTTCAGGGGGAAAATTAATTTTAATGTGGGTATAATGAAAAACCCCCATATTTTATAATATCATTCTCTTGAAATAAATTTAATTTATTTGATTGCTTTTAATGCATAAAGACAAGAGTATAAAAGAAAAATAATATAATTTATTATTACAAAAATTCTATTAAAATTGCGTATTTTATAATAATAACAAAATATTCTTAAATTATGGGGTTAGAATATGAATCAATATTTATAAATATGCACTGAATTTCTAGTAATGTATTTAGACAATTAAAATATATATTTTTTCATAAAAATGATATTTATATATTTTTTTTGGGGAAAAAGAATTTTTTTTTCAGATTTTTGAATATATTTTTTTGAAATAATGAACTTAATTTTTGAAATAATAATTTCAATATTATATTAGAGTGAACTTTTTATAATTTTACGAATTTTTTTTTCAATGAATGGTGATGAAAACCAATATTTATTATAAACTATCATTTCAATTCAAGAATATTAAAAGAATAAAATTATTTTTATTATTTTTACATAAAATTGGTACATGTATATTAGGAATAATATATTTAATCTCATTTTAATTATTAGTTTTATAGTGGTATAAAAATGTTTTCTACTTTTAAAAACATTTTAGTGGAAAACTGTTGTGTGTTATTTTATTACTATGAATTTTTCATAAAATTCTCAAATATTAGATAATTTAATTTTGTACAATAGATTAACTATTTTAAATAAAAATTTAAAAATATGTTAATGAGGCCAATTTCATTTTTTTCATGATGAATAGTAAAAACACTTTGAATTTGTCACCATGTTAATGTTTAAAACGAGTTTATTGGGTATTGGACCAAAACAAAAGGGTAATCTTCACAACTAAAATGCTATAAATCCTATTATAAGACAATATTTAATCCTAATAATATCATAACATTGAATATCTATAAATTTTGATTCATTTTCTTATGAGAATGAATTTATTATATTATAACATTCTCTTGAAATTCCATGTGTTCCTCTCCCTCACATATAATAGAACACCGAACCAGAATATTCATTAAAAATTGATCCATATAGCTCAACTGAACCCTAACCCATTTAAATGTTAAAATCACCATACATGAATTACAGGTTCCTTTTTAACTATAATACATTTCATATAGTCCTTAAAATAGATCTAAAGAAGTCCTACTAAAGGAGATGTAATCATTATACCAAAACTCTACCAATTTTTCTTCTCCTATACAATCTATATCTATATTATTAGTTATAAAAAAATAAATTAAGTATTCTCAATATAATTAAATCTCATTATGGATTTCTGGGAAGTAAATGTATCACCCATGTGTTCATTTGGACTGCTGCCTCCATATAACGATATAATTCATCTTCCATCAATATCATCCCTACATTGTTAATTTAATTGTTTTAATGTTTATATAATATATTAATGATAAATTTATTCTTATTAAATTGTAATATAATATCATATTTTTTATCTTTATAACCTCTTAAAAATAATAACGTCACTTGTTTGTACGTTTAGATGACCACAAACAAGAAATGAGGTGATTCGGTTTTCATTTACTCTTTACATGGATAGTTATAAGGATATACATAATTAATATGAGTTTTATATTTTTGGCATAATAATTATTTTAAAGTGGCTCATTATCATCCCCCTATATTTAATATCATCAATCAAAAGGTGGAAATAATGTTCATGCATACATACGACTTACCATCTCCATGAACAGTGTAATACATTTGTCAATCTCTACCATATATGGATGAATACATAAATATATATATATATATATATATATAATCATTATATATTATATATATTTCATGATTAATTTTATTTATATAATCAAAAATTTACAAAGGTAAAATTATCAGAACAAATGAACTAAAATTCCCTTGAAAAATGAAACAATTGAAAATAATAAATGATGATTTTATTATGGAATTATTGATAAATAGGTGTTGAAATGTTATAAGGTTGTCATATATGGTATTTTACGCCTTTATATGATTAATTTATATAATTATAATAAATAAATATTTACTATAGTGTATCCTAGAAAACTTTTATGTAAATTTAATCTTGATTTAAGTGATTTATAATAAAAACTCATTGTTTATTGGTGTTGTTTATGAACAAGTATATGATGATTAATTTTTTTGAACTATATATAAATAAATTAGTGATTTTTATTCACATATATTTAATTCAACATATTACATGTATTCCAAAAACATCCTCTCATTATTATGGTAAGGGACTTAAATAATTTTTTTAAAGAAACTAATATTTATTTCCCGCTTAAATAGAAAATCATTTCCTTCCATATCATTGTTTTCTAATATATTATCAATAATGTTTTAATATTCCAAAATATATCGTTAAATTCATTTTTACCCATGATTGAATTCATAAAAAATATTTTAAAATGAATTTTCTTATCATTTTTGGGGAAATGTATTTTTACTTTTTTGAAAAATCTATAATAAATATTTTTTTTAAAAAAAATGAATTAATATAATTTCATGTCACTATGATTTCTGAATTCATGAAGCATCCATTACCAATTTATAAGTTTATTTTATAGTAAATTCCTCCCTAATATTTTAGATTTTTTATATTTTAAAGATGTGATTCCAAAGTAAAAGGGGAATTTTACTCAAAATATATTCCTAGTAATATTTTAAGGGAATTTTTTATTTTAAAAAAATTCCTTGATGATTATTATTCTTTACTGAGGATATTATCAAATCACACCATCCTTATTCTTTCTATTAATGGTTTATAATTATGATGATGAAATTTTTATGAAACTCCTTTATTTTACATGGGATATGTTATGATATTTTTTTTAAATATATTTATTTTCCATCGTTTATATTATGATGAAATGTTGAAATGTTTATAAAACTGGTTTTTTCATAGATAATAATATATGATAAATAAGATATGACTTGGTGAAAATAAAATTAATGGATTATTACTATGTCATGGGTTATCCAAGATATATATATATCCCTCCAATGCATTGGGTAATGATGGGTATCTCATGAGATAGAAGCGACTAGAATGGGGAGTGGCCCCAATTCACTATGGAAATTTTTCCACTGTGATAGCTGTTGGAATTACCTTTACTAAGGAAATAACTGAATGGAGTGTGATCATTATCCATTATGTTAGTATTGGATGTGATCTTTGATTATGTAAATGATTTTAAATCATTTTTTAATTCCAAAAACATATCTCATGGCCATTATTTTCTTTTTATTTATCATGTTCTTTGATTCATTTTTGATTTATGTCTTATCAACTACCATAATTTTTTCCATTACTCATGATTATGATATATGATATGACGTGTATGGTTTCCTGATGTTAATCTCATTTTCTCATACCCTTATTCTCATGTTATTCATAAGTGATCATTTATATCTTCTTTATTTAACATTAATAATAATATGAGTTCACCCATTCTCATTTTCCATTTCCCCAAGTAATGATGATATATTTTGAGTATGTCATGTATAATAAAAATTCTTGTTATGAAGCGATTTTTGGGAGATGATGTAAATAAAATATGAAAAAGGGGTTTATGTATAAAATTATCCATATATACTAAACCTCTATGATTATGGGGTATAAAATTATGGTATATATTTAATATTCATTTAATAAATAGTAAAATTTATGAATGATGATTATGGGATGATATAGTTGGTATCTACTAAATTTTTAGCAACATTTCTATACTATGATTATAAAAAAAGTAAAACCTCTAGGATAATCCTATGTATAAGATAGAATCTTATGTCATGGAAAATAAATGGGCTTATTTTTTCAGGAAAAAATCTCTTTTGGGACACTACAATTGGAAGTGGTGTTGGAATATATGAATCTATGGGTAATAATAATGAATAAAGTTTTTCATGTATATCTCAACAATAATCCTAGTGAACTATGAGTCGTCCCATATTATACACCTAGTTTGACACCCCAATGGGATATAATTTTATTAAATAAAATTTTCAATATAAACTATTATTTTGAATTTGAAGAGATGATTACCAAGAATGGACTAGGATAACCCTAAGGCTCTGTATATTAAAAATGAGTTTTTATAAATTACACATCTTATAAATGATATTAAATGATTCTATGTTTTCTCATTATCATTGTTATTTTTCTCATTACGCCTTTTGGTTTTATTCAACTGATGGAACCTGAAAGACATAATAAAATGGTGAATGTGATAGAAAATATTATTATTTTACACCATGGAAAACAAATTTTATCATATCTATGGTAAAATGTTATTTTGTAATTATTTTGCTAATGTCTAAAGATATGAATCATAATGAGATTATAAATGAGAATATGAGGAAACAATTCTCCATTGAGACCTTCATGAAGATATATACACCTTATTCTTATGAGTTTGTCGATCCATTAGGTCTTGAAAAATATATCAGTACCGCCAAAAAAGAAAAATTATGTTCTCTAATGTTCACATCCTGAAAACGAAAACTTAGTTGTTTATTAGTTAAAAGGTGAAGAAGATCAATTATAGAAACATATCAAGAACATGATGGAATTGTTTTATATTTAATAAATAGTGTGGAATGAGTTTAAGAGTATATTATTCAACAATTACATACCTTATATTCTTCACATGATAATAGAAAATGAATTCATTGAGATAAAGAATAAGGAATATGAACTTATTAGTACCTATAAAATTCTTTACAAGACTTTTTAGGTATTCTTATGGTATTATTATCCAAATTTAATATATATTTTTTATTCATTTTTTTTTTGTGATTAAAATAAATTCTACAAAGAGAATTGTCCATAAGGGACTTCATTTGGTACGAAGAAATCATTTGATGTGCTATCAGGGTGGATAAAATATATCAGTTTTACACATCAATCTTATTTTTTTAATAAGAAAACAAATATAGAATTCAATGTAAATTATAATAATAAATAGAAGAAGATGGTTTTTCCTTTTCGCATTATGTGTGGATTGAAACATGGAGAAATTTTTTATTAAAGGGTTAGTAAATTTTTTTTTGTGGGTTATATAATTTCATATTGAAAATCAATATTGAAGTGATTTGAAGAAGAAGATATATAATTATAGAGAGTAATAACCATATAATACACCACCCACACTCTTGTGTTTAAAATTCATGTAGTATGGGAATTATCATAACTAATTCACTAATCTATATTTTATTGATTATTATTTATTTAAACCACCAATTAATCCCATAGTGAACTGGGAATATCATATGATCACCATTATATATGTGGGGTATGATAATGATTTTTTGAATGGTAAAATTATAATCCATACTAAAATGGTTAATGTCTTATTTGATTTTGGATCTACACACAATTTTATATATAATAATTTTAGTAAGGATATTAAAATATTTCCTCAAATAGTAGATTTTCAATTTGTAGTGAAAAACAATAATGATATAATGATCACATATTTTTTTAATGATTCTTCACTAATTTATTTTTTTCTGTTTTACTTCTAGAAATCCTTGTTATTCTACCTCTAGGTGTTTTGATGTTATTTTTGATATGGACTGGATTTATTTACATAAATACAACATTATTATCCTATAAAAGGAAGTAAAATTTGATATTATGAACCAAGCTACAATATTATATTAATATTGGGATAAATATGAGACTATAATAGAAATTACTTCCATTATATTGGACATAATTCTTATTCAGAAGAGTTTTTATCTATAATGGTTTGGGAGAAACTCCACATCGAACATTTACCTATTGTATGGGGGTTAGTTGATTTAATTGTAGAAGATTCTCATAATCTTCAAATAAATTGTGAAGTTATTTTATAATATAATTATTACCTAGTTCTACACCTATTTAAAATACTCCATATAGAATATCCTTAATTGAGTTGTAGGAATTAAATTTGAATCTCTATGAGAGTCTTGAAAAATCGTTCATTCGATGAAGTGAACCACATTGGGGTTGACGTGTTATTTTTTCGAGATGAATTTTGGATCAATGTGTCCCCACATTTGGTTTTCGGGAATTTAACAATTTAATAATCAAGAATAAGTATCCACATCCACATATGGATTCTTTATTTTATAAATTATGAGGATATCAATATTATTCCATGATTTATCATTGAATTGAATACTGATAGTTGAGGGTATAATGTGAACACATGCTTAATACTCCTTCCCTATAGTGTATGCCCACTTTTAATTCTATTTGATTCAATTCAGTTTTACTAATTCCCTCTATATCATCATGGAATCCCTAAAAATATTCATTAGATTTTACCTTGACTAGATTCTGTTAGTCATTATAGATGATATTCATATACATTCTAAATGTAGGGAGGAGAATTATGAATACTTAAAAATGTAATGAATTCCTCGAGCAAGAATATTTTTTATTTAGAAATTACAATGTGTGAATTCCTATTACAAAAAGATTCATTTTTGTGTTATATAATCTCAATTTTCAGTGTTTTGGGAATTCATCAATGAAGAATGTTCTTGAAGGGTTGACTAGACCAACCATTTTTACTAAAGTCAAATTTTATTTTATTATTTTTGGATATTATGGAATAATTTTGAAACAATTATCATGGGTTTCTATCCCACTCACCATGTTAACATAGAAGGGATCCAAGTTCCTATAGATAGATAAATGTTATTAAAATTTCAAGTGATGAAGAGAAAATTATTAGGTAAATTGTGCACAAACTACTATACAATGGAGAAGGGTTTGTGATATATGTTAATACATAAAATATTAGACTAGGGTGTATCCTCATTGAAAATGATATGGATATAGAAGAAACCACATAAAATATAATGGTTCATGAGAAAAATTACACAACATAGGATTTGTAGTAAATATAGGTACATTATTAGTTAATGATATAAAGGGATTATCATTTTTGATGAAGGTGTGACAAACATAATGATATATAATTTTTATATAATATATTCATTTATAAGGAGTTGAATATTCAATAGGTATGATGATTGATGTTGATTAATGAATATGGTTGCTCAATACATTACTAACTTGGGAAGGATAACATGGTTCACATTTCACTAATATGAAAGGATCATGCAAGTGAAATTTTGGGGAGGATAAAAAAAGATCAAATATTTTTATATTATCAAAAGATGAATATCAAAATCATGAAGGAATGGAATAAATTCATTTGACATTAAATGATTATTCAACCATATATCCATGTGAATAATTTAGAGGCATAGATGGATGGCGTAGAGTTGAAAAATATTGTGTGAAGTGTTCTTATGTTTAACACTAATTAAAATGGAATGATAAGGTTATGAAACTGTGTATGTGTCCCACACATACCATATTTAAAGGATGTTATATTGGTTGAATATAATTGTTCTTAATTCATTATTAATCATAGCAATATGATGATATATAGAGATCAGAAAGAATATTTCTAGTGGAAAACATGAAATGGTGTATTTTAGAGTATGTATCTTGATTCATGGTATGTAATCATGTTGATTACAAGATGAAATATTCTATAGAGATGTTTCAACTATTACCCATAACATAATGGAAATATAAAAACATCTCAAATTATTTTTTCATCATAATCCACAAAAAATATGATGTCCATAATTAAATTCGAGATGTAGTCAATCACTTTTAAATATTCTCACACTCTATTCTTATAATAGAATATTCATACGTTGATTAGATTTATAGAATATGTAATATGAAAGAGGTAAGGTTGATTGGATTACCACATTCTATTTTATCAAATAGAGATCCAAAGTTTAAATTAATATTCTAGTGAATTTTTTTGTAATACTTTAATAAAAATTCATTTATAAGTAATTCATATCATCATCATATAGTTTTCCAGTTGGATAGAACCATTCAATATATAGAGGATATGCTGAAATATGATTATATATATATATATGTGGTGGTTGGGATCAACACCATTATCATTTGAAATTCACTTCTAACATTTGATTTCACCTAATAAATTAGATAAATCTATATGAATCACTCAATGGAAATAAGTATTGAAATGAAAATTTTATAGGTTAAAATTAAATAAATAATGCTACTGGGACATAAACTAGTTAGTTAAATGGAAAATAAAGTTAAATTCATTTTATAGGACATCATGGTAGCATAGATGCGATAGAAACATTATGATAAAAATCATTAGTGAAACCTTCAATTCGAATTTAATGTGTTTTTATTCCTATAAATTTTTCCATGTAATAATATTATTAGATTTTTAGGTAATAGAAATCTAATACCTATGTGTATTATCCCCTTTTAAATTCTTGATCAAGTAGAGATGTTAGCTCTTTTCATATCACATCCACCAAATATGTCATGGGTTAATTGTGTATTCTTTTTTCCCTCATAAGAAAGTACATATATAATGCTTCACATGTATTAAACATATAGTTTTTACTTTTGCAGCATTATATTTCTTATAAAGAACAACAAATACAAATATTTGATCATAGAATTAATGTCTACGGAATAAGACAACTCACCAGGTTAAAGTTCTATTGAGGAACCATAAATTCAATGATTCTATATGGGAAAAAATTTTGCGATGACAAATAGATATCTTATTTTTTATCATAGTTATGTAATTTCAACAGTGAAATTATTTTATGGGGGTTGAATGTTACAACCCATTATCTTTGGATATACTTCTTTTTAAATAATTTTAATTTTCTCAATAGCTTGCAATGAATGAAAACCCAAGTAAAAATGAACAATAAAATAGTATATCATTATAACTTATACTTTAAATTAGTTGAATGAATAGTAATAATAAAAATTTGAAAACTATTTTTCGAAATAAATCATATATATTGATAAACAAGAATCAATTTTTAATAAAATTATTATATGTTTCAAAAATAATATTTTACTAAATGTTAGGGTTTTATTTAATTTTAGGAGAAAACAATATAAGAAATCATTCAATGTTTTGATTTTTTTTATAAAAGTGAAATTTATTTCTGGAATCAGCACAACAAAATTACCTTAGATTGAAATTTTGATAATTTTCTGAATATATTGATTTTTCTATGAATAGTGATAGATATATATTTTTATTAATAATTTTTATTATTATTAAGGATTTAACAAGATTAATAATGTATTAAAAAGGTTTTTAATGGAAAAATAATTCTTTCAAGTCATTAACAATCCACTATACTCATTGGAATTAATTTTATATTGGATTTATTATAAAAACATCATATAGTTAAAAAAAATCTCAAAAACAATTTATTTTTTCATTTTACCGAACTAATTTCGAATTATATTAGTCAAATTAGATGAAATAAATTTGATAAATTAGATTTTACAATTATAATATGAAATAGAAATATTTTTAATGAGCCTGACTTCTTATTGTTTCATGATGAATTCCAAAAATAATAAACATTGGTCACCATGAAAAATGATAAAATTTTATTTCCAAAGAGGTTAAACCCAATGATATGGGTATATTTTAGTGTTTAACTTAACTAAATCATATTTTATTATGATATTTTGACATAATAAAATCCTATATTTTAATATACAATAATTGTGATGAGTTTTTATTAATAATTAATTTATCATATTATAAGATTTTAAGAAATCCCAAGTATTTCATCTCCAAAACATATATATGGAAACCCCTCTAATCACTTCATTTAAAACATTAATCTATATACATTAAACAACACATTCCAAATTTTTCTATCAACAATCCTAGTAATTAATTATTGTTTCTAATCATTTTTAAAGAACATTTCATGGGGAATTAATAAATGACCAAAAAGGGGCTTAATGAAAAATTGATAATCATCTTTCTTGGCCACATTAATTTTATTTCATCAACTACCACCACTAAATATATTTTTTTCAACATAAAATAACAAATTATTCATATTTTATATAATAAAATTTAAATAAAAATATTTATCCACAATTACATATCATCTTTTCCATTAATTGGGATGTGAAAGTATCTTTCAAGCGTACGTATTATCTACCAGCTGCAAGTAGAAATGCTATTTATTTTACATTTCTGACATTCACAGATGGTAGTGATGATGGATTTAAAGTATATATATATATTATTTATGATAAATGTATTACTATATAATCATAATATCATATATATCGTATCACATTTCCATCTACTAGAAAATGCTAACGTTGCTCATGCATACATGTGGACTACGACCTCCCCAAAGTGATGTGATTCGTTTTTCATTTGTTATTTACATGGATGGAAATTAAGATATATTTAATGAATATATATAATATATATTAGATATTAATGATTCTATAATTGTTATTTGTTATTAAAATTTATTTCATTTCATATTCCCAAAATTGAAAACAGTGTTCATACGTCCGTACGGTCTACCGTCTCCTTGAATGGTGTAATACATCTTTCTATATATAACTTTTTGGATGATTATATATATATACATATATATTAAATATATATTAAATAAAATCATTATTATCATTTCTTATAAGATGGTACTATGATCATTTAAAGGTTTGAAACATCTAAATAGAAATTGACATGAAAACCAAAATAGTTAACACCCTAAAACAATGACTTTAAAAAAGGAACTATTAATAAATATTCGTTGAATTATTACAAATGAATCATATATCATATTCTAGATATTTACAATTTAAATAAATATGTAAATTATTCCTTTTATTTACCTCAATTCAATAACTCAAGGGACCAAAATATAGGTTTCATAGAAAACCTAAATCATTTCTCTTTTAAGATGAAAATCAATTTTCTTCAATATCCATGTTTTCTGGATTATTTTTAAAAAAAAATTAAAATATTTTCACGTATTGTAAATTAATATTTAATAATGATATATTTTTTAAAAAATAGTTTAAAATTAATATACATTCAATTTTCTATGAAAATTGATTTTGAATTTTTTTAAATAATGTGAGAAGAATACTTATTTTAACCTAAGTGACATGAACACAATTTATCATTTTCAGGGATATTAATTGTTTTTATTCCATTACATCTTTCTAGGATTATTTAAAAATAAAATATGTTCCATAATATTTTGGAAGTTTTTATATTTTGAATATGTGATTCAAAAAATAAAAGTGTGTTTACTTAATGAAATATTCCCAATGATGTTCGAAAAGATTCTACATTAATGACTACATTAATCTGCATTACATTTTCTTTACCATAGATATGGTCCAAGGATATAATCCTTATTATTTATATATATGGTTTGTGAATATGATGTTAAATTATTTATTAATACGTTTTATTTTCCATGGGATATTTTATGAGGAAATATTTATGATGCCTCTTTATTTCCCATGGGTTATGTTATGATTAAATATTGAAATGAATATTAATTTTTTTCATTATAATGGTTTATCATATATTATAAATTTTATAATATCTTATGGAACAAATATAAATGGATTTTTATTATGTTATGGGTGGTCTCAAAAGTATATATCCCTCTAACTAATTTGGGTAATGTTGGGTATGACATGAGATAATAAAGAAATATAATAATATTTGATCAATGTTTAAAAAGTGACATTGTCCAATATAATATACTTTGGAGTGACCATTGAATAATGGTATGATGTAATAGGGAATGAACACAATCCACTATGATAGTTCTGATATTGACCCTTTACTGAATAGTTTATTTTATCTTATTATGTGCATGCCGGAATATTATGTTTTACACTAATGTTATTCTATCATAGATCAAAGTATTTGATTCCTTTGTGATTCTTGTCTTATTAAATTTCATAACTTATTCCATGACACAAGATTATGATTAATGATATGTTTGGTATGGTTTTAAAATGCTAATAAAATATTCTTATGCCACTATCCACTCGTTATTCTTAAGTAATGAATAACTTCTCTCTTTGTACCATTATTGAGCATATAAATTCACCATTTCTTTTATTTTATTTTATAAAGTTATTAACAACGGTTTTCAGTATTATATGGATAATAAGGATTTTAGTTATGAATAAATTAGTGGGAGATAATTTAGATATCTTCTGAACATGTAGTTTTTTTATTTTTGTCAATATATAGTAAAAAATATGATTATTTCATTGATTGTTATGTTACTTATTGAATATTAATCAAATAAGATGTAATAATTATTTAATAAAATTATTGGTCATTATAAGTATTCTAAGAGAGTTCATCAAAACATTCCCTCTTGTGAAAATGTTTGTGACCCATTCATTATCACATTTTTTTATATAAAATTTATAACTTGTCCTGGTCTTATAGGTTAATTGGTAAAATAACATATGGAAAAGGTATGCACATTCTCTAATGGTCCCCACATGAATGTTTTTTTGATAGATAAAATCAACCTTTAATAGAGTATATATAAAACACCTAATATTTTCTACATCTTGATGGTCTTGTGGACCCATCTTGGGGAAATATCAGGATATAAAATGTGAGAGATGTTCCTCTAGAACTAAAATTTCATTAATTTTTCAGAATTTAGGATTCTCAATGTTTGGTAGAGGAGGAGTAGCATTCAAAAATTAAAAACATTGTATTCCATTCAATATACACTACTTACGCGGATTATATTCTATTGGTAAGGGACTTTATCGTATAAAGGATATCGGGGGATAATACAATCTAAGTCATACCCTATGTGTGACTAATGTAAGAGAAATTATTTGGTCATATGGCATCCACCAACTATTGATTATAGATTCATGATCTAACTAGGTGATCGTCCTGATATTAGGAATGTGGATACTAAAATGTATTGAAATATTTTTCTTTCTCAATTTATATATTCAAATATAATATTTTTATAGACCTTGATATTATATAGTGCTCATATTCTATTCTTTTGGATATATTTAACCTTTCTTGATGATTGGGATGATAGTTATTCACTTCCTCTTAAAAGAGATACCATGTGGGAATATTTCCTCATAATAATTCCTCATAGATCAAAAAAATAAATATAATATATCTACATAATATTATAAAATACACTATTTAAGATAGTTTAATTTGGACTCTTTTAGTGATGAGTGGGACATTGCCACATTTTCCCTTAATTTTTTGAAGAATGATTTTGAGGGGGGAACAACTATTTATTTTGAATTGTTGTGTTATACGTTCTCATCAAATTATTTGGTACATGGGACCTCAACCTATTTTTCAAAAGAAATATGTTTTTGTGGTATTTTCCCCCATTTTTTCCATTTGTGTTTTGACTTAGTAAATGTTATCTATTGAGTAGATCAAAATGATGTTAACTAATGCATATTTAGTATTGGGAATCAATTCACCATCATCTGAGTATTAGTGATACTCTTTCTTATGTGAATCCACTTCAAAGTGTATATTAAGGTATTTTTATCAATTTCCATTATTAGTGGGGGTTTTTAGGATTTCATCCCATGTGGGGATTTATATTCAAGGTTGGAAATTCCCTTGGTCTTGATTTTTGGATAATAATATTAAGAGAATCCCATTTCATCATCATAAGGAATTCCCTAAATGATAAGGGCATGATGTGAGGTAGTTGGAATAAATTGGGCTTCGGGTCTTTAAAATCATAACCCATCATAAAATAGAACAAGTTATTTAGAGGAGATTATAATAATTCTCTCAAACATGATGGATGGGGTGATGTGGGATCTCCACCAATTCATCCAAAAAACATAGAGAATTTTATGGTTATGTAGGTGGTAGTAATGTTATACTTTTCTCTAGAACTATGGGATATTTTTTCTTTGAAATAAATTCCATGGTGAAACTAATTTAATATAATTGATTTGGTAAATATTTTTTCGAGCATGATGAAGCTGTAGTGCTTTCTCAAAGAATCAGCTGCTTTCCACATGGAGTTACCTTATCGTCTGGTGCTCTGTTTCTCTCATTTGTGATGATTTCATGATTATTTTGGAATTATGGATGAATATTTTTCAAATAGATCATTATCTCTAGTCATGATGATTTTGTGACATTAATTTGGGAGATTTTTATTGGATCAACCAACTTTCATATATATTTTTTTGACCCATGGGATTCCCTACAATAATGACCTTCTTGGATGTCATCCTCAAGGACTATAAATTATTGTGGATGATGTCGAGTGAATTTATAAAAACTATCACAATCCATATATGTTAATATCTAAATAGTCTTTAGTGATTATCTTCTATTATTCCACTTGAATTTGGATACATGATTTCTATAGTATATTAGTTCATTTTTTTGAATCAAGTTTAATGCTATGAAGAGTGTGTCCAGGACTATATAATATAATGTATTGTCCAATTCATAGATATGGAAATCATATCCTTGATTAAAGAGTGTTTTATCCTTTTAATGGTGAATACTCACCCCCTTTATATCATAAGTAAGTCATGTATTTATCTTTTAATGCAAGTGGGATTTCATAATAAGAAGTTGTGGTCGGGGAAAAAGAGTCAAGAGATTATGCATGGTAAATTATTTCCGTATATATATATCATTTGTTAAATAATAGGAAAAATATTCCTCTACTTCATTAATAAAAAGAGGTATATCTTCCAATCAATATTACTCATGAACTATAAGAGGTATATATGGTTGACGCCACCTCTAGGTAACTACTGAACACAGAGGATTTTTTGAAGTAATTGATAGGTCACCAAATGCAGTAGACCATGTTCTTCAAGAAAATATCTATAAGAAGGTTCCTTAACAAGGGTATAATATCCTTTCATGGTTGAGATATCAAGGTAGGGGGTTCTTCCAAGTAATATTTAATGGTTTGTATCATGGTAATCTATCTCTATATGACTACAGTATGGACATCCATTGTATGTATGGCTTTATTATCCATATAAATATCCAACAGTTCCGTGGGATGCGATATATGTGTGTGTAATAGACTTAGTGATAATGATATTGTTCATGTTACTAATATTTTCGTCATCTGTATTGTTATTTCAAAATTGTGAAATACAATTTGGGGTTGAACAGGGATATGAGTGTATGGTTTTTTGATAGGAAGATAATGTTGATAACTATCTTTGATTGTTATAAAGATTTTTTAAAAATTCATGGAATCTATTAGGATATAAAAGAATGATTACAAATTTTTGATAGGTATTTAATCTATATTTTTATTGCATTTTGAATTATGTTAGCTAACATTGTTTGAAACGGGGGTATGCATATAGTTCTAATTTTCATTCCCCAATGAAATATGATAACAAACCTTATAAATGGGATATGTGATGCATGCCTCCTTATGTATGTCCATTGAGTGATATTGATATAGTCCCTCAATGGGGGGATAAATAATATACTTCTTTCTCCATTCAAATATAAATATTTTTTTTAAATCGTCTAGAGTATTAGAGGGGATATGAGCCTACCCTAGGGTGAATACTCTAATAGGATAAGGAACAGAAATTGGAATGGGAATATACACTTGATCATTATTTGATTTTTTAACAATACATTGGCATTCATCGACAAATATGTTAACTTTTTAAAAGGACACTTTCAAATTTAGATAAAGAATCCCAGTCAGAATGGCGATATAAGACCAAACATAAGTGTCTTCTTTTTGGAAATATTTCGATAATACTTCCCAATGAGACCAAGAATATTTTATTTCTTCTAATCGGTCATATATTAATGTTTAACTTATTGTTAAACAACTCTAGTGGTTATAATATTAATATATTCACAATCTATTGATATTGATAGAGTTTTATAGAAAATATCATATGGGGTTGTCAGAATATTTTGGTAGTTCAAAATAATATGAGAAGGAATATGATCCTATTCTTGTATTATCATTATGATTTTCTGGAAAAATATTCTTTTAATGTGATGATATGTGTCCTCTCCTATCTTCCTTTTTTCGATTTGGTTATGCCAATAATCATTATATAAGGTAGGGAGAATGTGTTTATATCCCCTAATTGTTTTATAAATATAATTGTAGACTTACTACATGTGATACAGGATATGAGAATGCTTGATAAAAATTTCAATATAATATTAGTGGGAATATTTAGTAGAATATGGGAAATGATCTTGATTCCTATGGTATATAACTCAACATTCCTTGAGAGATGTCCTAGATTCCCATGTCTAAGTGACCATAGCAGGGATTTTCTAGACATAATCTCTATAAGACAATTGACGATTTCATGTTGTACATTACTGATGGAAGTATATGATAATATCCATCCTTATTTAATGATTTGAGGATTCAAAAATGGTTTGAATATTAAAATCATTAAATATAGCGACAGATGATCATTATGAGTTTGGTCTTTAGGATTGGGTTGACTTGAATGGTGCACGTTTTTCGGGAGGACACTTGGGATGTGATAGATGGATGGAATAGGAGGGTGTCCTCTATGATGGATTCATGAGATAGTATGGAATATAAGCTCATTGTGAAATATTTTCACTGATATTATATTTATTTCTCTTTGAACTCATAACCAGTACATTTTATAAAATTGATGTCTCTCCATTTTTTGTCGTATACATGGAACAAATACAAAAACACTAATCATAAAATTGAATTAATCTATGATTGGAATTCCACATCTAAATTTAGTCAAGATCATACACCTTTGACTTTTTTTGGTTTGATATTAAATCATTTATTTTTTAGATCAACAATAATCATAGTTTTGGCTGAGGTTCTTCGATGTAGATTCAGACTCAAATTCCATTGGAAATATTTATTTAATTATATTTATGCTCAAAACAGTTTCTTTTAGATATTATTTTTTTAGTGTTTGGTGGCCCTCATTGAAATTAATTTAAATTTACAAACAATGATATTTTTTACCCTTTTTATTCACTATTTTTAATTTTTACTTATTTGATCTTTATTGGTTCCATCATGGATATGTATATCATTAGATTTAAATAAAATAAGTTATAAAAAACATGTGGAATCAATCTTCAAAAAAATATCATCATCTAAAATAGAATTACTAGTTTTGGAAATCAACATATTCATTATTTTTCACTGAAACGTATCTCGTCTATGTTTCAACTTGGTGGTGGATCTTAGTTTTCATGGAGCAGTAGCTTTTATTTTGTTTCTGAAAGTAATTGATCAATATTTATTCAAGTTCATGTTACTATTTTTAGTTTTGACATAACATTGTTATCTTTTAAATAACATTTTATTAAAACATCCTTCCAAATTTTTATCAATTATTTTTCCATTTGAACAGTTATGATCTCACAGTTGATCTATTACATGGCATGGTAGATTGCAACAGGTAACCATGATTGATCCTCCCTCACAGTCAATGTAATCTCAGTTTTTGGTCACTTGACAAACCATGATTTGGGATATTCAAGTTCTATTTTTGATGAGGGATTGGGAATCATGTGACAAGTCATCCATTTTCTTTTGAGTTACGAAGGAGAAATGTTTTGGAATGTCGGATCACTTTTCTTTTCTTATAGTCAGTATACTGATCAACAGATAATATTTTCATGTGTTGAAGTGAATAAATAATAGTTGGTTATATGATTGTGTAGTGTAGAACTATCACTCGTGATTAAACATAGATTTCGTTGATCCCTTTTGGATTTGAGCAGTCTTCATGTTGTCACTTGGGATTTTCAAGGGGAAATTACTTCATGACTATATCATGTTTTAGAGACCATTTGGTAGTCTGACCGTGAGTCAATTGGTGGATGTAGTCAATTAATTGAATGTGATTCCTTAATGTGTTTGGTACAATAAATTTCATTATTTTTAATCCATTTAAACAGAAAATCATGTCTCCTTGTAATCTATTTTTAGATAAATTTTTAAAATAAAAAGACAATTAAAGGAAGATTTATATTTTCCCATTGTTCTTTAAATTTAAGTCTCCAATAATTTTTTTTTTAATTTAAAAATATATTCCTAATTAAATTACAAAATAAAAATAAATAAAAAAAAATTTCCCTGTTGAATCTAATTAATAAATTATAATCAAGGTTCTGTAATATCGAATTAATTAATTAAAATCCCAAAAAAAAAGAAAATTTATCCTTGGAAAATTAGAGTTAAAACATAATGTTCAATATATTCATCATAGATAAATAACATAATCGAATTAAATAATTTAATTTAAATATTCAAATTCAAATTAAGTCTTCTGACTTAAGTCTAAAAATTGAATAAATCACTAACAATGAAGTTTTTAAGGTTTTTTCGTTGACTTCTATAATTATAAACTATGAAAAAATGGATGATTAATCTATTTTTAATTAATTTTTAGGGAAATATTTAAGTAAGGGAAAATAAAATTTGGAAAAATTTGGATCCCATTACTCCCCCACACTAGAACTATAAAACTCTCAGGAAGTAAATTGAATTTAATTTATAAGAAATTGTTATTAACCTACAAATACATAGTTACACAATAAAAAAAATAAGAAAATAACATGTTCCTCCATTTTTTAGATTATCACGCCCCTTCTGGGATATCAATTAACCCCCTAAATTCAATTCATCTCAGAGTTTCTAAACATCATTGTGGACTGAATAAAATTTATTTGGAATCCAAATTTCAACATGATGTACCTCTATTGAAATATTTGTCCTTTTTTTTAAATATATTTATAATTTACACTTAATTGATACAAATCAAATGAAATTGTTATTTTTATATTTCCTATTATATATTTAGGAAATATATTCCTTTCAAATTTTTGAATTTTTTTCACTGTTATTATATATTATTTTTTATTTTTGAATTGTTTTCATGCAATTTCTGGTTGAACCACTATGGAGTGGAACCTATTAAATATGTAAAAATGGAAGTAATCTAGCACATGATGATAAATATAAATGAGTTTAATTGTTGGATCCAAATTTCCAATGTTATCCTAGTTGAAAAAAACTCATATCAATTTATTTGGCGTTTCCTCCCTAAGATTTTATTTTTAACAATGTCCATGAAATCTTGTATTATGTTCAAAAATTAGTTACCTGATTTAATAATTATAATTACATAAATAAATTTTCAGTCACACTCAATTTATTAGTTATATGGCCCAATTTTTATGAAGGGTGTGCTAAATTCATATAGTATTCATCTATCTAAAAAATTACAGATCATAATTAATCCTTAAAATGAAATCATAGAATTTAAAATTTCAATGAAATAAATGATTTTCAATGTTTATTTATTTATTTATGCCCCAAATAACTAAAAATAAAAACATTAAATATCATTGTTTACCAGATAATTATAAATGTAATTCTAGATTATGATAACTCATTTGGTTCTGAAATTGTTATAAATTGCTGATTTCTGAACGAACATGCCACAACCCCAATATAAATTTCAACTTTGAACTAGGTAACAGAGTTTGAGTAAAATGATATTTTTCAATTATTATTCTTATATGAAGACAATTTTTTAATCATAATATGTGTTCATTTCACCTTTATATGAAATATAAAAACATAGGTAACCAACTCTAAATAAATCAATCTAATTCAAACAAAACTACAGTAAAATGTGTGGTTTGGATCCCATAATTAATACCGAAAAAATATTTAGTATTTTAATTAGTGATTACATTTTTGTATATCCAACTCGTGCCTTTTCATATTTCATCACACATATAGGTATGAGAAAATTGAAAAAAAAATAAAGTTCCCAATTGTAAGAAATGTATTCATTTTGGTTACAAGAATATTGAACCAAGATGAATTAGGGAAAATTTTCTAATTTTTTTTGATTTTCTTATCAATGAGTTGAAATATGAACACTGATTTACGAAAATTCTGATAAAGGTATAAATAAAGGTGATTATTTTCAAAATTTTATTCCACATAAAAGTAATTTTTCTCATTCATAGACTTGCGGATATTATAATAATTAGACTAAGGGAATGAATTAAAGTAATAGAAGTTCAATGATAATACAAAAAAGGATGATCCTATGATTTTTATATAATCATGATTGAATCATTAGGTACAGGTAAGAAAATAATGTTTTTAATAAATTTAATTCAATTTATTTTACAAGAGGTAAATATTTGAAGTGTGTGGCAGTGAAGGGAGGAAAAAGTATCATGTAAATGAGATTTATAACTTTCTACATCATGTACTCCCCTAGTTATTGATCATGTACACAATTAATATGAATTTGGGATATCATCTTCATTATATATCTTACAATAGTTGGGTATTTTTTGGTTAATTATCATACATTGAAAAAATATATATAATATTTTAGTCATTATCCATTATCCCTCAGTAAGAGGATACAAATAAATTACTATCTTTGAAAGCCCGATGTGGGTAGGGGATCGTCACCCACTAGAATATCACTCATAAATCATGGTGAGTTGCTCTAAATTCTCTCTTAGTCTTATATATATCATTCCAATAATGAGTTATCCTTGAATAAATCTGGTAAATCTGGAGATATTATTTCAATAAACCATCTTATATAGTAACTTCCCCATACATGATGTTTTAGATACATTCCTTGGATCCTCCTTTAAGATATATGGGGAATACCTTAAAGATAATTTTATGTAATGATACTTTTTTAAGATTTAAATAACCAATTTGTTTTTGGAAATTTTCTCATATATATTTCTAGGAATTATCCTTCTAGTATATGATATATTGGTATGTGTTTGATCATCTTGGTAATCAGTTCAAATTATAGTTTTTTATATATTGTTAAAATATGATTTTCATTGATGAAAATGGGATTACGAAGTTATATAAATGATATCTTCAGTAATTTCATGTTATTTTCCACCATTTTAATCCCTTATTCCACTATAGTTAATGAAGAAGATAAAATAGGGAACTTCTAAATATAAATGTTGCAAATTCATACTTCTATTTTTTAGAGATTCCAAAGAGTTATTAGTCTCTCTATTATAGTTAATTCAACCACCATATCAAAATAAATGATTTGAGATGAACTTTATATGGTCATTTATTTAAATACTTTAAAAAAATTAAAAAAAAAGTGTACTCGCTGAAAAGGGTTCATGTTCGATGAGTGGATTCAAAATGATAGATATAATAGTGCCTTATAATATGATTACAATGGATCATTTATGTCTATTTTTTTGATTGGGTGAATCATAAAGGTTCAATCATGGGAGGAGGACACTCGATCTTTAATTGATTTCTTATGTTGTAGGGGGTATTTAATAAGTCACTCATGAGATGGTTGTGTATTTGAACTCATTAAGGGATATTTTTATAAAAAAATTTAAGATATCATCAACAAAAAAAATAATAATATATGTTAAATAGAGGCCCCTCAATTATAAATCCAATTTTTATAATTTATTCACATTCAGTAATCTTAATATTAATTTTATCCAATCTCTACATGCTAGCTATGAATTTGGTTGAGTTCATGAAACATTGAGCATATTAAATGTGGCTTCATCTCAAATCGTACTATGTTTGACATCAATATTATTCAAATGTGTGCTTAGATTTCTTATTGTTTGGACTAAACTCATCTTCCGTTAATAGGATTCATCAAAATATGGTTAATTCTTGACATTATTTGATAAGATCTATTCTTGTTCATATTTCAGTCATCCTAAATGAAATTTATTTGAATGTTTTTAATTTTTCCTCAAATTCCATCAGTTTACCTCTATTAAACTTTTCTCTTGTTCATTCCTTCATGGTAAATTTTTAAACTGGTTAATAATTGTATTTCCATTAGAAAATTTCAAAATACCATACATACTCTAACATAAATAAAAAATCATGATCTTTAATTGATTTCATACTATCAGATATTCTCATCTTCATGATTTGGAACTTTGTTAAATCCCAATGTGGTTTTGATTCAGTGGAAGGTCTCTATTTTTTTGTATTGATACCAATCATTTGAAATTCTAGAGGCATTCAATCAACATTTATTCATGTATGGGTTCCTCATATAGCATTCTACTAGAAATGGATCTTTTTTAATGCTTGTATCACTACCAACATCCCCAAAATTTTAGTAGATTAAGTTATAGTCAACAATAATTGATCACAGGACTGAACCCATACGCATACCAATAGATTTGAACTAGAATCCATGGTCAATCAGCCCTTATAGAAAGTGGAATCTCTGTTTCTATTGCATGAAAAAACATGATAGGGGTGATTCAAAGTTGTTTTTGGATGAAGGATATGTATTTATATTGAAATTCATTGATGGTTAGTTAAGTGACCAAGGTAAAATTGTTCAATATATTGGATTACCAATTTCTTATAGTCAGTATATTAACTATGAGATGATATTCAAATTGTTTTTGGGGATAATTTATGTTGGTCTCTGGACATTTAAGTGAATCCCAATTTTTGGAATTTGAAATTGTAATATATTGAGTCCTTTGGCATTTTAATAGTCTTTACATGGTCACTTGTGATTTTCAAGGAAAAATCAATTTTAGAAAAAAAAAATCATAAGTTATTGTAACTATTGAGAAGGGAAAGGGGGTTGAATCAGTGGATTGCTGTTATAAATCTCCATATTTATGAAATTTAAACAATCAAATTTGTTAGATAAATATTCCATATCAAAATTTACATAAATCTCACAATCATGAAAATATGATAAAGTAAATCTAGGATTAAATATTTTGAAGAATCTTCCTCAATGTGACAAACCGCATCATCTTCATAGAGACTCTAGTTAGTGTAAAAAAATTATTAAATCGAAAAAGTGAATAAAACATTGATCCAACTCCCTTTGACTCCTCCAATTACTTGATAGGTATTATTATACAAAATCCAATCAGTTTATAATATTTTTTATGAAAATTGAGACACCAAAAATATGATTCTCTATAAAAATATCCCATAATTTTACATGCCAAGCATCAATAAATAAAATTCCCATATTTCAATAAATTTTTTATTATTTAATTTTGTTATAGAAGAAACATTCACAACATTACAGTATTATAACCTATCATGTATTAGGACTATTTTAATCATTATTTTCATTGATAATACTGTCTTCGTATAGTGTCTATTAAAGAGAGTGTATATTAATGATTGTGATTAAATTATAATAATAAAAAATTGAATAAGTGATGGCCTCAAACAATAGGATCACATATTATGCATCTAAATTGTCAATACTAATGATGTAGATAACATCACTTTGATTTTTTCTTGAGCAAGGCCCTGCTAAAATTAAAAAATAAAAAAAAAATGAAATAATTTACTATAGAATATAATGATATTTCAGATCACATCCAAACCCATGTATCTTTAACCACTGCATGAATATATCACTAATGGAAATTGTACACGAAAGTTGTTGAGTGGTGTAATAATGTTTTATGGGTCTATATACTAACAGATTGATTTTTTTTTCTTTTTATAATATAATGACTATTTTTTCATTTTTAACATTATTTTTGAAATTTTTAAGCCATAATTTTAATAAAAATATCAAAATTGATGTTATAAAATAGAAATTGTGTTCATGAAGGATATATAATATCGATAAAGAGTCCCATTTTATGAAATTAATTTTTTTAATAAATGATATTATGAAAAAAAAAATTGTTATTAAAAATAATATATTAAATAATTATCATAATATAATTTTATGATGTTAAATATAATTTTATAAGGGTATAAAACCATCAATTTCAAAAAGAAAAGTAATTTTCACGAAATATGGATTTTTGATTTCATAGTGTAAAATATCATATTTATAGAATTATTTTGATAAATATTTATTTTTTTGTATTCAAAATTTCAAAATTATCCATTACTGAGTTGGTCGTTATTTTTTAGACAATAATTCTCTTGGGAAAAAATTAAATACAATATTCATTATGATGAAATAAAATCCTAAAAGTGATGTAATTAATACTATAAAGGGTGTCCATGACCAATTTGTCCCCCTTTAAATTAACTGGGTATTTAGGTTAATTGAATCATTTTTTAAATCAGTAATGAATCATCAAAAATATATTATATATTTTAATGTTGTAAAGTAAATTATTTATAAACACGAGTCACTTTTACATCACTAAGGGTATTATTTAAATTATTTTCATTCTTAAACATGTAAAATAATTATCAACACTACTACTTTGTAGAAACCATAGGTAAAAAACATGGGATGCTTTGTGGTTTTGATTTTGTTATTATATAAAGTCCAATACAAAATTTTAGATATTAATAAATATTGAAACACAATTTTAAAATAAAAACTATATCCCATAATCTGTTTTATGATATATTTTTTCTAAAATATTAATTTCTTTGATAGCTTGTGTTACACGATACACTGGGTATTAATGAACTGTGAAATTTTTTCCATACTATTTATTAAATAAGATAATTATTACCTTTCCATTTAACAACGTGAAATTAATAAAAATAACCACAGTTTAAAAATTAATTATAATGGTTTTATATAAATAAATAATATTTGTAATAAATAGATAATTTTTTCATAAATTCATTTTATGCTTCAAAAAAATACATTTTTTCTAAAAAAACTAATTTGCATTAAATTTTATGAACTGATAATAATATTCATTTGTAAAAAATTTAAAAAATATTATTTGATTAAATTTACTTAATTTTTAAACCCACATGTTAAAATTTTATGTATAATTTTTTTGTATTTTTATGAAAAGAGTAGTATTTTAAAGAATATTGAAAATATTTATTTTTATTAAAAATTTCATTTCATAAAAAATTTATAAGGATCCAATTTATTTTAAATAAATTTCAATGTAAAAATTTTTCAATTTAATTATAATTAATCAAATATTTTTCATTTTAATAAATTTCATACTGAATTTTGTTATAAAATCTTTTAAATCCTTTGAATGTTTTCTATTTGGAAACCCGTTTTTTCATTGCATCTACAAGTATAATTTTAGAATTAAATTTTCCAATTATGGGAGTAAAATGTAGATTCAAGGATTTAATTATTTAAATAATAAAAATTAGTAAAATATAATAAGTTAAACATATTCTTTCGTAACAATTAAAAGTAAAAACATTAAAAATTAATTAATTAATATATGTTTAAAACAGGTTTATCGGGGGTTAAACTAAAAATAAAACGGTAAAATGACATAATAAATTGTCTAAAAACATTTTAAAGGAAATAATTCTTCCTCATCTTTTATAATATTCTATAATTACAAATTTTTATCCTTTTTTACTTGAAAACATTGGTACATGTGATTGTTTCTGAAAATTTCATGTGTGTCCTCTCCCCACTTATTAAAGGACACCCCCTATCCTCTCCCCATCACACATCCAAAACCCACTGGTTTAGTCATGATATACTAAAATTTATTCTTTAATTTAATCCCTATATAATTGATGACATATATTAATTATGAATCCCTCATATGAAGGCTTTTTTGTGTAATCTTATAGGGGTTCTTTGAAGTAGAGGTAAAATTACAAAATGCATGTTTTTTATTTTATTTCTTCTTTTAACACCATAAATATTCTCCAACTATAAAAATATAATATAAAATGTATCTACCAGATACTGATATTTTATTATTTAAACTTCATTACATATATTCTCATCCAATTATATGGAATGGTAAAAAAATATCAAACCATATATATGGTGGAATACTATATTGAAAACAGATATATTTTGTTTTCAATCACCAAAACTAATGAGTGGATATAACGATGGATTTATCATATTTATTAGATAAATATGAAGATGATATTATATTTTAAATATAATATCACATATAAAATATTACATTTCATTCTATGGGAATATAATATTGTTTCTCATGTGTATGGTGGACTACCACCTCGTAATGAAATTATATTCATTATTCACTTAGGATTGACATTGTATTTAATATAGATATGTTTAGGGAAGATATGACATATATGACACAAAAATGATTCTCTAAAGTTAATATTTTATAAAATCTATTCATTTTTTAGATATGTCTCAATCATGTTTTGAGGTTCTTTTTTCATGTTTTTAGTATATCCTATATGGGTTTTCATTGGGTAGTTTCTAGGTGAAATTAGAGAATTTGGAAAGGAAGAGAGGTAGTGGACGATTGGAACATTGTATATACAAAATGTGTGCTCATCCCAAAAAACATGTAAAAATAGATAGAGGGGATTTAAATTTTTTTGTGCATTCTTTCTCAAACCGTGCACCCTTTCAAGAATAAACATGCAACCCCTGGGAGGAGGGGGAAGGTTAGGTGAAACCGTGCACCACTAGAATAAAAACATTTATAATGATTTTTAACTGCCATATTTTTTAAAAAAAAATAATCTTGAACGCCGTTATTATAACCATAATCCCCCTTTCTCAACCCTAAATCAGTTTATCCAAAAAATTTAATAGAATTTAGGGCACTATGAGATCTGTTCTTAATGATTTGAAAACTAGATTAAGGATTGACCCCTATCCTAGTAATATATTCTAATCATGTATGTTTTCCTCTCTCTCTATCACATTTATCTCATCCATGAAGGGATATTTGATTTTATTTATTATTGATCTAGATATAGTTTTAAAAGATCTGGATTCTTTTGATCTTTAATTTAGGATGAAGATGTAGATCCCTTTCTTCATCAAGATTTCAATTATTTTGCTTCAAATTGGGATTCCTTTGGTGATTGTTCATCTTTAATCGTGAGGTATGTGGTCTATATTCAATTCCCATATTAGTGAATTCCAATTGCATGTTTGTTATTTGAAATTTTAATTTTATTGATTTACAATTGAATCATGAATTAAATTATTCATTTAATTAATTTATTTGCGGAATCATTAAATTTATTAATATATATTCCTTGTGAATATGGGATGAGTTGAAATTAAGATAGTCAAATTATGTAATTATGATTATATAATTGGTTAAATTTAGAATAATTAATAGGTTAATTATTTAATGGAATCTCATGATTGTGGAGTTAATTAGAAATTGGGATTGTGTAATTGTTCTATTAATTTGATATAAATTAATTTAAAATTGGGGATTAATGAAATGGTTCATTAGAACATAATGGGTTAATGGTTTATGTAAATTTAATATCAAAAAATTGTTTAATGTTGAATTGAACAAATTATTTCATGTGACTAAATTATTAAGTCAAGATTTGTTGTGATAAATTGTAATTTCATACCATGATGTTAGATGATAATGATTGGGTTAATGATGATTATCACTATTTAAAGTGATATATGTGCTATATGTTTTTAATTCATATCTACGTGTTGGAAAAATGATGCTTTTTTCAATTCATACTTCTAAGATTTATTGATAAATATGTGTGGTAAATTGATTTTTGATTCAAAAACCCATAGGGATAAATTGACAAAAATTTTGGGACATGGACTAATTCTTCCAAATACCATTGTGATAATGAGTGTTGGATACATAATGATACTTGAAAATCTAAATTGTGTGATAAATGTGATAATGAGTGTGGGACATTGACTACAGCTAGAAAATCCCATGGGTTTCTAGCCCGGGAATTCTAGTAAAAAATGTTATTATTGGTTTACTATTGCAATTGGTTGAAATATGAAATTAAATAAATGATACATGATAACCATTTATTTTAATATGTGATATCCCTTGGCGATAGATTATACACTAGCATCAGAAAAATACGGTGTTTTAGATCGGGTGTCCTCGGGATCCCGAGAGTTTATGTGGTTAAATAAATAATAACTTAATATTTGTAACCATTTTATATTATTTCTCTATTTCTGTTCTTTATAAAATTACATACACAAATATTTACTAGATATTATTTTGGAAATAATTGGTGGTGGACTCTTGAGTTTTACTTACACCTTACTCTAAATACATGTTCGGTACCTGGATAGACTTCATGTTTTCTAGACTGGATATGTTAAATAGTCATATGTTAGATGCATCGTTTGGGGTGGAATATGGATGATGGAACTATATGTGATTCGAGACCCTCTTAGGAGTTCTTATTTTCTTTATTTATTTTTGGGTTTTTCATATTGACACATTAAATGAATTTGGAATGGAAAATCCATTGGTGTTTTATGGTATAGTATTTAATATTTTGGAATCATGTGATACTGGTTTGATTTGGTTAATAGGTTTATCGATTTATTATTATAAATTATTTCTTTTATTGGGATAATTTTATAAAGAGGGTATAATCTCCCCATGATTGATATTAGTTCCTCACTACTAGTCAGTAGCCTCTATCATACCGGGATATTAACTTGAGGTCATTTGACCGACCGACTCATGAAAATGGTGTGTTTCTCCCAATTTGTGATGTTACATATAAATTTTACCTTTCTTACATTACATCCATTGATAAAATAAGAAAAATTTCATGTGTATTTATTTCCTACCAACCCCTAGAATGATGTATTAAATTTTCTATCTTTAATTTTTCTAGATTAATTAAATAACTCAATAATAAATAGGTATAAAATTTATATCATTTTTCAAATCTAGAGATTATGGAACCATGATACAATTAAGAGGACCAAAAATATCAAGTCAACACATACACAAAAAACAAAGTAGTTTTTACCTAAAATGTGGTTTTAACAAGGAAGTGTTAATAAATGTGTAGAAAATGTTTATAAGTAAATCAAATTTGATGTCATATATATATATATATATATATTTGGTTCTATATTATAGGTATAACAAACATATATTTATTAAACTACTGTTTCAAACATGTAAAAATGATGTAAAGGTGTGCGGTAAGGGGTTTTGATTCGATTTTTTTGAGAAATAAGTTATGCCATGAAACTATATTTTTTACTAGGTGTATATTATTCCCCTTTTATAGATATATCTTGAATATATTTCTTTTCTGAATATTTAATTATTCATTTTATGTTATGATTTAGTGGGGATTACGGTGCAAAAGGTATCAATGTTTTTATGGTTTGATTTTGAAATCTCATTGTTTATCATGATTTTTTTGGATATGGTTTTGATGATGAAAGAGTATGATCTATTTATAAATATATTCCAAAATATTATTCACCTATAGTAATGTTGTGAAAATACATTTGTACCTTATATTTTACTATATATATGTAGTCAATATTTCAAAATATATTTTTTTATGAAAAAAATGGACATTAGTTCTCTCCTTGGTCCAAAATTATTTTTCTTCCATATCCATAATAGAAGTTTGTTAATTAAAAAAGAAAGGAAGATAGAAAAGAGATACAATCACAGAACACCGAACAATAATAATGAATGAGTTATGGTTTTGGATATCAAAAGCACATACATCAAAATAAAAGAATCAAGAACAACCCAATGATGATGGGGTGAACTCTGCATCTCAAACAGTATGATCTTCATTTCATTCCAAATCTGAAGGCCCCTCCATTCACTCTATTCAATCCATTAACAGAAACGATGTATTTCACTCCAGATGCAACAAGGAATCAATAAAGCATGCCACCCCAGGTAATCTAGAAGTTAAAAGTGTTATGCTACTATTGTGGTCTTAGATAAGCAGCCTGAGGGAAAGTTTCCACATTTATAAATCTCTTGGGATCCCATGACATCAAATGCAACAATGATTGAGAAACGTTCGGATTTCCAATTGAATAAATTCTCAACAATGATCAAAAAACAGGCCAATCCATTCATGTTAGCATAAACTAGATATGAATAGAAATGAAAAATGAAAACTGTTAAGTGCATAAGAAGAAATTTTTTATATGTTGAATTCTGGTAAAAAAGAAGGAAAATGTGACATTTAAAAAAGACATTTTATCACCACAAGAGGCCCCTTTTGAAACACAAACATATTCATTCATTCTAGTAGATACTCCTTAAAAATCCTTTATATGTTCTTAAAAATATTTCTAAATAAATATAATTTGAAGATATTTTATTAATTTTTTGTTTAAAAAAATATTTTAAATGTGAAATTTTTATTTTACTCGTGATATGATCCAAGTTATCCTTCAAAAATAATTATAAATATAAAATGACTTAATATGATGTTAAAAATAATTTGTTGGAGATATGGCCCAATTTTATCATCCTTATTCTTTGTCTTAATGGTTAATATCAATTTTAATATGATTATTTTGAAACCCATTCATTTTCCATGGGTTATGCTATGATGAAATAATGAAATGTTTATGAAACATGATTCATTTCCAAAGAATATGTTATGATAAAATGATTATGAATCCAATTTATTTTCATATGTTATGATATGTTTAATGATTTATGATCTTGCATCTTCCCAATTTGATGGTTTATGTGATGGGTGGGACCAATATCTCCATCCAAATCATTGGGTAATGACTAATGTTATATAAGCTCAATGGGTGTATATGAGGTTATCCCAATACCTAAAGAGGTTTCACAAGAAGATATCCAAATCCCAAATGGGGTTATATGGGAGGTTATCCCAATCCCAAAATCGTTAAATTTGTGTTTATCCCATGAATAATAACTTAAGATTGTCTTGGTGGATAGCCCTTATGTAGGATTTTATTTACTTATTTGTATGATATAAATATAAATAATATGAAAATATTGTGATCCCATGGATCATGCTAATTGATTAATTTATCATATATGGCTTTTGGAATACCACGATTTCGTTCAGTAATCGTGTTTGTGATCTATGAATTATTTGGTATGGTTTTTCAAAACCAGATATAAGGTTCTCATACCGATGTTCTCCAGTTTGGTTAATAACTATATTCATTACCCATACTAAGAATCTGAGCTCTCCCATTCAGGTGTTTCCTTTCGCAAGGCTATGAAGAAAGCTATTATGTGTTATATGTCATTGAAGGTTTATAGATATGAAGAACTTTGTAGGAGATAATGTAGCTAACCTATGGACCATGTTTTTATACGTCTAAGTTTACAAAGGCACTAGACCTAATTTTTTTTAATATTTATCATTTTTATGAAATGAACATTATTCTAGTAAGATGAAAAAATTTAAAAAAATGTTTTTGTCAGAATAATATTTACTAGAGAAAGGTTTAGTAAAACCATTAAAAATTAGGATGAGCATATTTTTGTGAAAACTCTAAGTACATGTCTATGAATGTAAAAATTTCATTTAATTTAGGTGATGGATATATTTAGTGGTTTCTAAGCTTCAAAATCCATGTCTGTATACTACAATTTGTTGTAGATCTGGCACAGTTTGATATCAGGGTTATAACTATGAAAAGGAAACATTTAGCTACAATTGATCATATCTTTGTTCATAAGAATAGGCCTTGATACAATAATGTATTGAGAGTCTTGAGGGATATGTTTTTGAAATATAAAAACTCTTTATGAACCAGAAAAATTTTCATCAATGATGATTGATAATAAAATATGATAATCCTATTTTTTCAATGGTTGAACTGAGTGTTTTAGAATCTATAGATCCTACAGGTGATTTTTTATGACTGTTTGGTCCTAAACTTTGATTATTATTTCTCACACTATTATTTTTTGGTATTGATTTTAATACAACTATAATGATCCATGATAATTCTATTCATCAAGTAAAATGAAAGATTTTCCTCCTAATCAACCAAATGTTATGGTAGCCGAAATAAAATATCATTTCTATTTTCTTTAAACATTAAAAATATACATATAATGACTCATGATTAACATACATGGATATTACATCATTTTAGATGAATTATTATGACAAGAAAAAATTCTATTCCTGAGGACCATAATAGTTTAGTGTCTTTGAAAACACAGAACAAAATATTCTATCTTAGTAAATGATATTCAATATTTTTCCCTAATATTTTCCCATTTATTACTTCTACTGAAAACCTTTATTCAATAAAAAATCAAAAAGAAACATAAGAAAGGGATGAGATCATATTCTTAGTAAAGGTAAAAAAAATATAGATACATAAGTAGAACATGATCATATGGGTTGAAAACATGAGAATAACATTACATTATTATACCTTGCATTGAGTTATAATATATAGTATTCATGCAATGAAGATTGGATGTTCTTAAGAAATTAATTATAAGGGAATTTAAAGATTAATACATGAGACCATAATATAGGAATATGACATAGAGATTATGGATAATACATATACATATAAAATTATCTCCATTGTATTCATTGAATGGATTAAAAGTTCATCTTAGTAGAATGGGTTCACTCCGCACACCATCTTGGAGGTCAGGAATTATTATTATAACCATATTTGTAGTAATGGTTTACTCCTATGAAAATCTTAGCATAACAATTCATTTAATGAATTGAGTTCAATCCTTTTTCAAACTATGTATATCTCATGTGATAAAAACATTACCTATTGCATTGGATGTAGATATAGGTCACACCCATCTCATAATGAAATCGTACGTATGTGTGAAACTAGATCATAAAAATTCATTATATAATAACCCATGAAATGAAATGGTTATAAAATATAATTAATTATATCATAACATATAGAAAAAATATAGGTTTTCAAATCATTTAATCAAAGCATAACCCATAAAAATAATCAAGTTTAATAAATAAATAATCTATGAATTATTAAGGGGTTTAATAAACATATAAACCATAAAATATACATGGTTTTATAAAAATCACATTATCAAAATATAAACCATACATATAAAGAATAAGAATGGAAACTTGGTCCACTTCCCAAGGATGGAATGTATAATAACAACAAATGTCATAATAGATGGAAAATAATATTTAAATATCATTTAGAAAACCTTTTTTAGTAAAATATCATTTCTTCATTGACCTTTTACAAACCAATAATAATTTTGACAGACATTTTCATTTAAAATAATCTTGAAACCTTATAAAGGAGTACATAAAACAATTTTAAGAACATTGTATTTAGAAACATATAAAATATCCATGAAAGAATTTTGAAATCCTTTTTATGTGAAAATTTATAAAAGAATATTGAAAATATTTTGAAAACCTTCTTTAATAATACATTGAAAACTTATAACCGAATATTTAGAATCATTAAAATTATTTTCTTTGAAGATGACCTTTTGAAAACCTGTAAATGAATATTTGAAAATTATTTAAAATAAAATTTAAACATATTATTTTAACCATTTTTTGATGGAATGAATTGAAATCTCGTTTATAATGGTTAAAAAAAATTTGAAAACAATTTTCCTTGAAAATAAATTATAAAATTAAAAAAAATATAAGAAAACATTATAAAACAAATTTTATTGGAAAATTAATTTAAAAAATGAATTTACTGAATATGAAGAATTTTTTTCATAAAAATTATTACGGTAAACTCTCAATGGATGCTTCAAAATAAATATGGTCATGACGGTGAATAAATCCTTACATGTAAAACAGTTTTTATGTGTTGTAAATATTTGAGAAAGGTTATTTAATTGATAAGAAACAAGATGAATCTTTTTTAAAAACCATTTTTAAAATGTAATAATAGGAAAAATGTTATTTTAAATATAAAATTATATTAGTAAACCTTTTTTAATATAGTTTTCCCAGACATGGTTCTTAAAGAACACCTATTGCTGACCAAAGAGATAGATAACATCTTATATTCATAACAATAGTTTCTCAATTATCATAATTACAAAGGAGTGGTAAAATTGTACAAACAATTTATGATAGCATGACTAGTCATATGATATGAAAATTAATTATTATTTTTTAAATATGTTTCATAAGGATTCATTAATGAAATCATAATAAAAAACAATTCTGATAAATGAAGTGATTGTTGTAATAAACTCTTACCACATAGTATTATTGAACTAAACTCCCCATGTTAGAAAATTGAAATTAAATGATGTTTAAAATATCATTTAAATGTAGAGACTCATGAGATATCATTTAAAATATAATTTTATACATTTATTAGAATATTATAAGTGTATAACATGTCATCTTTCTCAAAGAAGGAAAAATTAAGACAAAATTACACTATTGATTTGATAGCTTTCAAATCATATACCACATAACATAATGATCATTAAATTGATATTTAAGTATACATATATTTAAATATAATGATCATAGAATATATTCATGGTTATTATATTCACCACACTAAATAAATTAGTAGTGAATAATGCATAAGTCCTACAAAAATAAATGTCTAATGGGAAAACCTTAAACTTATGTCTTAGCTTTCATTGTATATGATAAAACATACGATAAAATAAATACTATTTTGTTATAAATATATAAAATAACCATATTAGTATATATATCAAGATATATGTATTTATATTACCCACTTATTAACAATTACATGTTAATGTTACGCTTCATGTAATACCAACTTCCTTTTCTATACATGATTTTATTTAATATTCTTGATCCTATTACATTGAGCGTAATTAAATTATTTTAAAATTTTAAACAAAGATGTGAATAAATTTTAAATTCATTATATAAATATTTTTAATAATCTAAATGTGATGTAAAAAAAAATGGAATATGAAATTTATGGAGAGTGTATGTTGTCTGTACGCATGAACGATATTTCTATTTAATTGTTGTTTTTAAAGAAATAATGTAAATGAAATATATGAATATATATATATATATATTAATTACAGTAGAATTATTATTTCATATATATCATATAATTTTACTAAATCCACCCTTAATACATTCCATATAATTTTTTGATAAATAACATTTCATTGAGAAGGTGGTAGTCCACACGTCTACAAAATAATTTGTCATTTTTTTTGAAATGGAAATCCTAAAGCTATATTTTATATAAGAATTTAATATTCCTAAATCAATAATAAATAATATACATATCATAATAAAAATATTTTCTATCATAATTAAAACCCATGATAGGTGGTAAAAGAAAAAAATAGACAACTATGCTTCCTGAGGATGTAATTCATTGCATATAAGAATGACAAGTTCATTACCCATTATATTGAATTGTGTGTATGTCTAGGCATAAAACATTTAATTAAAACTTCTATGTATATTAATGATAATTATTTTATTATATAAGTTTCTAATGAAAATATTTATGGGGGTGGATAATTAGAGCAAAACAAAGGAACTTAAGGAAGGATGTCACCTCTTCTTTGGGTAACATTACTTGGTTTTCTCCAAAGGGCTTCCTTGGTCGGGTTTATTACAAAAGGGTGGATTATAGGATTAAGGGAGTGATTTTGAAATATAATTTTATCATATTTTTGGGGATATAATAGTCTTTATATGTGTGAATATGAGTTAGGGGTGATTGTTTTTCTATAGTGGAGGAGGAGTTGCATTCATGTAATTTTTTGAGAAGGGAATTTCACCCATGTGTTTACCATGTCATGTAGAAAAAATAATGTTAAAAATTAGTTAAAATTGAGGATAGTAATTAATATGAATATAATAGTCCCTTTTGATAAGTTTACAGTACATTTTGGCCCATATGTTTAATGTATAGTCCTGTGTTGAGAAACGTTTTATATTAACAGAATAATTAATTTAAATCACCTTCATTAAAATATTTGGTAAAAACTAATTTAAAAAATATTTTAAATTTTAAATCATTATTAGTAAAAATATGGAATCTATTTATCTAAATTTAAAATACATATGTGTTAGAAATTAATTTAAATTTAATCACACAGACAGGACGACAGTACAGGTTTTCCAACGAAAGGGTCCAAAAGATTGAAATGTTTTTATATCCAATATCATTGAGAAACTAGTTCAAATGACATAAATTGTATTTATATATTTATAATGGATCTAATTATACTTTAAAACCAAACTAAAAAATAATTTCTCTACATAAATTGATTAGATGCAAAATGTGTTATGAATTAAAATTAAGTCCTTTTATTATTAATCAAAAACTAAACTCATCATAAAAATACCACAAATTCACCCCAAAGAAAAATTTTATATTCTTCTAAACATATATTATTTTATTTTTTCAAATAAAAATTATAAAAGAGTAAAAAATCATATTTAAAATGGGTTCTCCATTAAAAGGGGTAAAATTAGCCTTTAGAAAAATAAAACTTTTTATTCATAAAATTGGTTTTTATTTACATATATTATACCTATAAAATCTATTTAATGAGTATGAAACGGTTATTTAATATATAAATATTATTTAAAAAAATAAAAAAAAAGTGTTTTTTTAATTCTGATTATACTTCATTTTAACATAGAAATGTTTTTTCCTAGATAAGTAATTTATTTATTTTCAAATAGATATTTCGATAATTTAAACTAATTTATAACCAAAATATTAATTTTATATACATGTATATATCGTATTTTAAATTTTTTTTTGATATTTTTCATGGCCTACATTCCAATTATTAGAAGTTAGTTACAATGAAAATTTATTTTTAATAATAATATTATATTGTAGTTCAGTTAAACTCAGCCTTGTGTGTTATGAAAGCAATCGATGGGATTCAATATTATTTGTAACAAAATCCAATATTGTGTTGCATATAACACAAGATAATCTTATTGTTGTCAGTAGTGCGATACTAAATTGATTTGGTGTATAATGAAAGCCAAACCTAGTCCTTCTATATATAAAATATATATATTCAGTTTATTTGTGAATTGATAAATATTAAATGATTATATTTATTCAAAAAAATTAACTCACAAAATATTTTTGTGTTAAATTCAACCACCCATAAAATGAACATCACACTCAAAAATATTCAAGGATATCCGATGATTAATACTTGACTGAAAATTCTGTTTTTATTTCACTTTGAAAACCGCTTTTTTGGTGAGCGGAAACCATGATTAATACTTTAACATTCATTTATTATAAACCTTTATTATAAAAACTAAATACTAAAACATCCTTTAAAAAGTTAATGTTTTAAACATAATAGTTTACCAACATAATACATAACTAGGTTTACACATAGGATGACATATGTGTGAAGTTAAAATATATACATGAAAGAGAAACAGAACTATCAGGTTCTGATGAAGAGTGATAGATAACATTTGTAGGACAATGTTAGTGATCACATATCCATAAATCTATGATTATTTATTAGGACATTTAATTATTATGAAAGGAACATAATACGAATTTTATTTATTTTAAGTTTATTTTTCATAATTTTTAAAAACATTTATAGGAATATATACGTACTTGATTTAACTATAGTATATATAAAAAATCTCACACTTTGGGGTTTCCTTTATTAATTCCCACTTCATCTCTTAATCGAGTGAATGAAGGTGAATTTTTCATTATTAAATAATTTATAGATCATGAGATTATTAAATAGAATAAATGGTCACTAAATCCGTATTTATCATAACAAAATAGTTATACAAAGTTATCAAATATGAATAAATACTTTTAGGGAGAGATAATAAATTGAAAATTTCCATTTTATAAATGCTTTACCCTATAACCCTTTTTAAAGAGGGAATTCCAAAACATTAGAAATAAAGTCACAAAATTTTAGAAAAAAAACATAGTATTGATCAACACTGTATCATAAAGTATCTCTTGGTTTTCACATACCAAATATTTACATACAATCATTATGTATTCTATTGAAGCATAAAAAATCCGGAATAAACACAAATCTGCTGTCACGTCCCATCCCCCGGGGCTCGTGTCGTGATTACCCCAAGCCCACCTTACCTAGGCTAGGGGTTGCCGACTAACACCAGAAAGGTGTATCTGGTAGGACCAATTGGGGCCTATATACCCTGAGGGGGGGTTAATCAGGGTATGGATATTCTTTTTCAAAGTTCTTCCTACCCCACTAGATCTTGACCTCTCTATTACAAGGGTCACATTGTTTGCACTTGTGTGTTTATTATGGTGACTTATTTTATTCTTTATCTGATGATGATTCTTTAAATGCAATGTAGAGAAGTAAGTAGGTATACACAGAGAATTTTACTTGGTTTACCCTCACTGGGCTACGTCCAAGGAGCGTACGCCGAAAAGTTTTCAGTCATACCAAATTCCACTATTCATCACTAGATGTGGATACAAAGGTTCGGGAACAGTCACTCTGTCCCAGGCTCACTGCCTTTACAAGGATTATGGTCAGCTCACTGCTTTCCAAAGGGTCACTCCCTATTTCTCTCTCTGGCTCACTACTGGTGGAGAGGATCACCTTATTTCTCTTCCTTTGCCCACTTCTCCAGAAAGGATCCACTCACAGTTTATAGACCTGTAGGTCTTTTTATTATCATGAAGGAATGTATCTTCCTCGGTATGTAGATGGTCTGTTGAAGACTAACTTTCACCCATATATGAATCTCTCTTTTCACAGAAGGTATCGGGCAAACTTCCAGTTTCCACGCAGCCTGAAAACACTACTGTGAAATAATCCTTACATGGCGCTCAAGTCTAAGATGGCATGCAATTATCGGCGCGCAAGTCACAAAAGGCACGTAAGTCTTCCTCCTCCCTTGTGTGACACAAGTCTATGCTACTCCAAACATGCGCGGCTCAATCCTCTTTACGCCCAAACCAACATTGGCGCACAACTACCATCTGGCGCGCAACTTCAAACACCAGTGTGCAAGTCCACCTGTGCGACCATACACCACTTGCGCGACCACCACACATGCACGAAGGGAGATCTGATTTTTCTAAGTATTGAACCCCATTGAAAATGAGGAGGGCTGGTCTGGTATTTCTAGGCATTCATTAAACCTGCGCGGCAGCGCACAAGTCACACCTCGGCGCGCGAGTCGTGGCGTGTAGGTCTCTTCCATTACAAGTCACATGCACGACCAAACCAATGCCTACGCAACCCTCTTTCATTTTCCATATTTTGATCTTCTGATCTCGAAAAACAACACGCACACAAGTTTCCAATCCTCCTAGGCACCAGCGCGCAAGTCCTTTCTCAACGCACAAGTCACCTGCGCGACCATCCCAATACTTGCACGATCCTTATCCCTTTGTCATATTCTGATGTTCTAATCTTGAAAAACATAGGGCACGCAAGTTTCCAAGCCTTCAAGTACACGACACACAAGTCTTTTTTCCAAAAACCACTTATCTTCATTTGTCGATTTTCGGGCCCAAAAATTTGGAAAACACTGGAAATTGGTGCCACCTCGTATCTGTTCTTTTTGTACCACCTCCAGATCATCCATTCCTTTTTCGACGTTCTCGAATCAAACATGGGTCATTGACCAATGCTATTTAACTCGACATTCCACCATTAAATCCCCTTTTCTTACAAATTTTTATGTTATTATTTTTCTTTGTCAATAATAACCACACAGATGTCCACTTTGTCAACAAACACAATCACCTCAAAAATGATTCAATGATACCATGAGGGATTTTTTTTCCAAAAATATCCCCCTTTGGGTTTGTTGACAAATCCTCCATAAAATGATACATTGTAAATTCTTTATCCGCCATTTGTCTATTACGATTCTGATAGCAATCAAGGATTTACTCAAAACATACTCTAAGCCCACATGAGCAATGCTCGGCATGAGAAACAAGAGTAAATTAAAAGTTCATCAATGAATCACTTCATCTTTGACACCCACTATTGACATCAAACTGATACTAGTTGTTACCAAACTGATAACAATTTTTGGAAATATTCTTACCACTTTCCAACGTCACTCTTCTGCTTTCATCACGATCTTTAGCTTCCATGATATCTATTCATTGGTTGATCACTTCTAGCATCGTCAGATTTAAAACTCTCCCCCTTTCTGTTCACAGCTTCAACCCTTGTCAGCTTCAAAACCTCTTTAGCCCTATTTCCTGAGTTTTTCAAGATAATATATGGATAAGCACGTTCAACTCCCCTTATCTGGATTCTCCACCTGTCAGCTTCTCCCCGTATCTTTCATGATTTCTCAAATAACCACACTATATCCCCCTTGAACAATCACTATTTTCTCCCACTTTGTCAATGAACCCAAAGTTCACTCCTTTTTAGTCTGTAATAGAGTAGAAAACACATATCAGCACATTAGGTAAAAACACATCATACCTCTAGGATAGGGGGTATGTGTTCCACATCCACACTCTTTCAAGTGATGGGAGTCGACTGTACTCTGAGAGCCAGTCGATGCCTCTCAAAATCTTCTTTGCGTAAGGAATTTGTCAAAATATCTGCAACCTGTAGTTCTGTAGGCACATACTCCAAATTCACGATTTTTTACTCAACTTTCTCCTTCATAAAATGATACTCTATCTCAATGTGCCTTTTCCTTGAGTGATGGACATGATTTTTGCAGAGATTTATAGCACATGAGTTATCACACTAGATTCCGATCAGAGATTTCACTTCAACTCCCATATCTTCAAGCTGCTGCTTCATCCATAATAACTGTGTGCAATCTTGAGTGGCCGAAATATACTTAGCTTCCACGGTTCTCAATGAAATGAAATCTTGCTTCTTTCTTATCCATAAAATACACAATCCACAAAGATAGAAATAACCACCTGACGCTGATTTCTTATCATCCACTGAACCGGCCCAGTCCCCATCAGTATATCCCAATAACATTGTCTGAGATTTTCCATTATACATCATGTTGAATCCCACTGTTCCCTTGATATACCAAAGTATTCTTTTCACCACATGCATGTGTCTTTCCTTGGGATTTCTTTGATATCGTGATACTTGGAAGGTGGAAAAAACAATTTCAGGTCTCGTCGCTGTCAGGTACAGTAAACTCCTAATAATTTGTCTGTATTCAATGACATTAACTGCCTTTCCATTATCATATTTTGATAATTTCATCTGGGTAGCAACCATAGTCTTCTTCTCCTTGTAATTTTCTATTCCAAATCATTTCAAAACCTCCTTGGAATATTCGGATTGATAAATGAATGTGTCATTACTTCCTTTTGAAATCTGTAAACCAAGGAAAAACGTCATCTCACCAATCATAGACATTTTGAACTCATGTTTCTTGAATTCAGAAAATTGTCTGCACTATGCTTCATCTGATCCACCAAATATTATCTCTTCTTCATATACTAGCCTCATAATCCTTTGATTACTTGTTGTTGTTGATATAGAGATTGTAATCAAATCCACCACACTGAAAACCAATATTCCTCAAATACTGATATAGCCTTCACTACCATTCTCTTAGTGCTTGTTTCATCCCATATAATGCCTTCTTTAGATGAAAACCTTTATTCTCGTCTTTATGAATGAGGAAACAATATGGCTGCTCAATTTACACCTCTTCTTCCAGAAACCCATTCAGAAATGCATATTTGACGTCCATCTGGAAAACTTTGAACTTTCTTTGCACTCATATGGCTAAAAATAATCTGATTGTCTCCAACCTTGCAACTGATGAAAATGTATCATCACCATCAATTCCTTTTATTTGGGAGTATCCATTGCACAGTAGTCGTTCTTTTTTCGAATAACTGTGCCATATTCGTTCAACTTGTTGCGAAAGACCCATTAAGTTCCAATGACATTCTTATCTGATGGCCTCGAAACAATCTCCCATGTTTGATTTTTCTCAACTTGATTTAGCTATTCATTCATGGACTAAACCCAGTTTTCATATTCAAATGCATCAGCAAAGCATTTTGGCTCAACATGTGATAGTAATGATGTCTTCTGTAGTGATTTCATTCTTTTTTTCTGAACTGGAGCTGACTAATCATTGATGATATTCTGCCTGTGAATTTCAGCTTAACTCATTGGCTTTTGTGCAGATAAGGATTTTACTTCCTCATACTCACCATCAGTATCTTCTTCTAAATCAACTTCATCCCCTTCTACACTCCATGGGTATCTTACCACTTCCTTACTTTTAACAGAAAAATTTTCACTGTGGCATTGTTCAATGATGTCGTTTCTTTGAACATCTTCTCTCAAATTATTGTTAAAGCACCTTTGATTTACTCTCACAGCTTCTTGATATCCTGAAAGTAGTCAGCTGATACAACATTTTTAGAGAGAAATATATAATCATGAAATGATTGATTATTTCTTCTTCCCCATATGTTCCATTCTTCCCTTGATAGGAGATACCTGTGATGAGTCATCTAATTATTGCTTTGATGGCTCTTGTATCTGATTTTGTTATTGAATGCTCCCCCTATGTTATGCAACACCTCCTAGTGTTAGGCCAATAAGCAGTATTCTTCTGCTGCACCATTTATTATCATCTGGAACTCATCATTAATCCATTATCAAAATCTCTATGCCTACTATTGTGGAAATCGGTGTAGGAAACAAGAGATAAAATTAATAACATAATCACTTCTCATTGTGCTTTGTTGATCCCTTTCTTCATCAACTCTGGTACCTGATTTGATTCAATTAAATCTATGGAGCACATCACTTCTCCACTTTGCATCATTAGATTCAACTTCCCCTTGGACCGTATCTCCCTAAAACCTGAAATACAAGAATCATTAGTTAATAGCATTTATATGCATAATGAGTGGGGTACATCCGGAATCCTCAAGAAGAGGATTTTGGTTGATCCTGATGAGTCAACCATTTGATTCTTTCTTTTAGAATATCGCACTCCATACTCACTTCTTATAGCTTCCTAGCCAACTTCAACTCCTCTGGCCATATAACTAAGCATTCATTACCCACATACTGATCCTTTTTCCGATATGTAGATTCTGCAAGAATGGATTTTCTCACCATTTCGGGCTTAAACCCACTAGTACATATCTCCGCCTTTGATGTTCCACCAAAATTCCATTTCCCTTGATTCCTTCTCTAGGTAGGAATCTCTCTACTTGTCATGCTCCCTTTCTTCTTCCACCATTGAAAGGATCTTGCACCTTCCTCCACTTTTCGTTGCGGGACACGACATGCGAGTTTTTCAATACATTCTTTGTTCATATTTCTTTTCTTAGATGTCTGAGTCACCACACTATTTTTCACTGGTAGTGAGTCCTCCATTAAACATTCATTAATCTTCATCACAACTGGAGTATATCTCCCCTTAATCATCCAGGTTTGCTCACATTCTCTCCTTTAGAGCTGTTGTGAGTATGATAGAGGAGGAGACTGATACACCTTTCTTTCAGCTCTATGTGATTTCCCTGAGGCTCTAAGACTATTCATCTCCTTACCACTTTGTCTCTCAGTATAGGCTTCATTTTTGTACACTTATTGTGTTGGAGATCTCTTTTCATGTTCTTTTTCCTTTCCTGCTTTCTTTTTGCTGCAATGTCTTTCCAAATGCACATAACCAAAACATATAAAACATGTTCCATCAAACGCATACCTCATTTCATCATTTCTATGTCGAGATGTTTATGCATATTGAGATCTTCTTTTGACATTGAGATCTTTATCTTCTCGACACATACTCATGTTGTGTCCCATTCTTCCATAGTAATAGCATTTAACAAATTCTTTCCTCTGAGAGACTCTTCTTTCTGATTTCTCCTGATGCTTCATCATATTCTCTGATTTTGTACATTTTCTATTTTCACAATACGAAATGTATTCCTGGTCCTCTAAACAAAAACATGATGTGTGACCATGAATCCCACAGAAATAGAACATTTCGTCACTTCTTCTTGAAAATGTCCTATTAGGCCTATCTCCAGCACCTACAGTATTTTTCTTACCTCTAGATATTTTCACTGCATTTTTCTTATCACGTATAGGAGTGGGATCATTATATACAATTCCAGATTTTCCCAAAATGGATGGACTTTGGGATGATACCATCCTTTCATGCTTCTACTCTGATGTAGAATCTTTGTGTTTCATTTTATCATCACTTGCCAAAGGGTAATCAAATAATAAGTGCAGTGCATCCTTCAACATGGTCTAATATTCGGATTTAGATTTCTCCATTTCTTTCTTGACTGATTCTATTTCTTCCTCCTGTTGTTGAATATTTTTTTTTCTCTTGATGAAATTTGAGCATTAAGTTCTTTTCTGAGATTATTATTGCTACTCAGCTCATATTCATGTTCCCGTGTGAGCTTTTCCACAATGTCACTTTTCCCCTTCACCTTCAATTTTTCTTGAGCAACATATTCAGAGACAGAATCATTCTCTTGTTGTAGCCTTTGATTCTTCTGAACTTATTCAGAAAACTGTGTTGCTAGATCATCATTTCTAGCTTTCAAATTCTGAACATCATTTGACTTTTGATTCTCTTCATAATCACCAGCCTTTTGTTTTCCTTTCATTTTAGCCATGTTTTTTAGTTCTTCACCTTGAGAATCATTCTTCCCTTTTAGGTCAGTAGAAACATCAATAAGCCTTTGATTTAATCCACTTATCTTATTGACCTCAATTTCCAATACTTGGATTTGGATATTTTTAGATTTATCTTCTTCATTCAATTTCTAAACCAAATATTTTGCCTTGTGGACAACTTCCACTTTTCAACTTCTTGGTGTTTCATCATCATCATTGGTTCCAACATCACTTGGAAAATCAGGTTCTTCACTCATTCCTTCAGCATCATTGAATGAGTAAGTATTTTCATAGAATGTTTCATCCAAAACATTTTTCTGTTCACTATAATATTCCTTTAACTAAATCACACTCTTTCCATTGATACTCCTACAGTGGGTAATTCCACTAGCTTTCTGCTTCTTCTTTGATGTTTTCCCATTTGCCATGGCACACCGATATAAGATCAGACAGAATCTTTAACAACATAGATCGACTACACCAAGTCAGAGCAATCAAATCTGATAACAAAAACATTCCCTCTGATACCAATTATTAGGACCAACAGGGGCTTATATACCCTGAGGGGGGGGAGGGGGTGAATCAGGGTATGGATATTCTTTTTCAAAGTTTTCCTGCCCCACTAGATCTTGACCTCTTTATTACAAGGGTTACTTTGTTTGCACTTGTGTGTTGATTATGGTGACTTATTTTCATCTTTATCTGATGATGATGCTTTAAATGCAATGCAGGGAAGTAAGTAGGTAGACACAGAGATTTTTTCTTGGTTTACCCTCACTGGGCTACGTCCAAGGAGTGTATGCTGATAAGTTATCGGTCATACCAAATACAATTATTCTTCACTATATGTGGATAAAAAGGTTCGGGAACAGTGAATCTATCCCAGGCTCACTGCCTTTACATGGTCTTTGGTCAGCACACTACTTTCCCAAGGGTCACTCCCTATTTCTCTTTCTCTGGATCACTTTCAGTAGAGATGATCACATTCTTCCTCTTCCTTTGCTCACTGCTCCCGAAAGGATCCACTCACAGTTTATAGACTTATTGGTTCAATTATTATCATGAAGGAATGCATCTTCCTCTGTATGTAGATGCTCTTTTGATGACCAACTTTCATCCATAGATGAATCTCTCTTTGCATCGAAGGTATCTAGAAAACGTCCAGTTTCCACACAGCCCGAAAACACTGCAGGGAAATCAACCTTACTTGGCACGCAAGTCTAAGCTGGCGGACAAGTATCGGCACACAAGTCACAACAGGAACACAAGTCTTCCTCCGCACTTGTGCGACACAAGACTATGCTACTCCAAACCTGTGCAACTCAATCCCCTTTACGCCCAAACACAAAATCTGCGCACAACAACCATCTGACGTGCAACTTCAAACACCGGTGCACAAGTCTACCTGCGTGACCATACACCACTTGTGTGACCACCACACCTGTGTGACGGGAGCTCTAATTTTTCTAAGTGTTGAACTCCATTGAAAATGAGGAGGGGTGGTCCTGTATTTATAGGCATTTGGTCAACCTGCGTGGTGGCGCGCAAGTCACACCTCAGCGCGCAAGTCGCGGCGCATAGGTCTCTTCCCCTGCAAGTCACTTGTGAGACCAAACCAATACCTGCACGACCCTCTTTCCTTTTCCATATTTTAATCTTATGATCTTAAAAAACAACAGGCACGCAAGTTTCCAATCTTCCTAGGCACCATCGCGCCAGCCCTTTCTTGGCACGCAAGTCACCTACGCCACAAACCCAATACTTGCGCGACCCTTATTCCTTTTCCATATTTTGATGATCTGATCTTGAAAAACATATGGTTCACAAATTTAAAAATCTTCAAGTACACGGTGTGCAGGTCCCTTTACAAAAAGCCACTTGTCTTCTTTTGTCGATTTTCAGGGCAAAAAATTTGGCAATCACTGGAGAACGGCGCCACCTTGTATCTGTTCTTTTTGTGCTTCCTCCAGATCATCCATTCCTTTGTCGACATTCTTGAATAAAACATGGGTTATTGACCAAAGATATTGATATCGACATTCCACCATTAAATCCCCTTTGTCGAAATTTATTTATGTTATTGTTTTTCTTTGTCAACAATCACCACACAAATGTTAACTTTTTCAACAAACGCAATCACCTAAAAAATTCTTCAATGATACCTTGAGGGATTTTTTCCCAATAATATCCCTAAAATGGGAAGGAATTTTCTTTAATCCAATATAAAAACCCAATCCAAGTACACAACAATATTAAAACACAATGTAAAACAAAAGTAGTAAAGGTGCATATTGAAAGTAAAGGTCCCAAAATAAAATCCCAAATAGAAAGATATAAGTACAACTGAAATAGAAAAACAACTCCTAAGATCATCCAATGTGAATCCTACCTGAAGGGTAGGTAAAAATAGTCTCCTCACCTCCCTACGTCACCTCTCACTATCACCTCCATCTTGCATCTGGTCTTAGATCCTTGTGTCTCAATCAAGGCTACCTGTCGTCTCCACAATACACAACAAGGTGCGGGTGAAGCCCATGTAAGGGTGAGTATAAAATCACATAGTGGGGACCACGAGACCACTGATGGTCTCTGAGAATTCCATAGAGGAAAAATACAAGCATGTTCTCAATCACAAAGAACAAATCCAAAGAAACAGCTCAAACCAGGTATATTTAAAGTAGAGAAGTACATATGATTATTCCGGGAGCTAGATCATCTTATTTTGTCGAGATGCTCTTCTTCTGACTATACACTTGATTCGGGGAGATCCACTCCTCAAGACATTGGTCATGATTCACCTAACACGAAGTCACATGAAGTAGTAACCTGATTATCTATCACGTCATAAGGGTTCCAACGCAATAGACGATGCATCAACTGGACACAAGGTCTATATGTTATTGGCATTTTAGTGTCGAGGGCCCAGTGGTATTTGGATTCGATTCCAACTAGAGGTAATAAAACTAATCCAAATATATCATGGAGTATATTAAAAGGAAATTCTTGCTCCAAAGATCCAATAACAATAGACGGCTTATCAAACAAACATTTGGTTCGCAAGTTATGGTCACTTAAGCGTATTTAGGCCCGAGAGGGGTTTGAGTCTGGTCTGACCCATCGTGGGCCAACCCGATCTGGTCTGGACTAACCCGACCCACCCCAGGACAGACCCAACCTGGCCAAAAATGGACTGGGCCAACCTAGTTGGGCTTGGACGGCTGGACCATGGAATGGCTTGCTGTCTGGGCGCGGCCGGCTGGGCAGTCGGACCTGCATGCCAGCTTGACCCGCGTAGGGGACGCGCAGTCCACCTCTCAAACGGATCAAAGAGCAGTTCAATTTATTTAAGGGTGGATCCAGGTGGCCCCACATTGTCATCTGCGGGACCTGCTGGGAGAAAGTCCCGACATTCACCACCGCCGCAGCTTCAAAGCCACGACCCTTCAACAAGGCATGTGACGGTGTGCTTCATCCGCCTATGTGGTCAGTTGAGGGCAGGAAAACTTCTATAACCACCACAAAATGATATTGTGGCTCCCCACTGTGGTGCACACCAGTGTGCCACCTGCTGCTGGTATTGTCATCGGTGCCGCACCGGGGAATGTTTTGTGCGGATCTAGTGATGCTTTGAAGGTCCATTTCCACTCTTACCTACACCTACAGGCCACCCATATTTCCAACGTCACATCATGACCCTTTGTCTCTCATTTCCATCAAAATGGGAAAACTGTCCCCAAATAACATAATAAAAGCAAGCAGCGGAGAGTCTAGGCCTGGTTTGTTTGGCCCGTTCCCCCTACATTAGCATGATAATAGTCAATAGAAGAATTAATCAAAGATAAGATTTATTAAAAAATAATCCCTGTACCTTGAGATCTGTTTGATTTGTCGTGGTTGTTGTGTGAGGAGCATCCACATTAGATGGAGTCGTCAGCATTTGTCGATCCCAGATCGTTTCTGCCCGTGTGTCTATCCACCATCAGTGGATGTTGCTGCTAGAATTCTACATATATTCTTCACTAGAAGAAATCGTGCCAAAACCCTTACCTGAGCACTATTTTAATAGGACGGGGAATGGTGAGACACACATTGAAGTATTTTTTGGGTCTTTAAATTCTCCCCACCTTAGGGATTTTCATCCCCAAAAGATATAAAAAATATTGGGGAACAAGTGGGAGGTACTAAGCACACATCTGAGCCTCCAGCTCCCATGTGCTCTTGAGGAGGTTCCCATGCTTCCATAAAACATGCACTGGAGGAATCGACTGCCCATGAAGGACCCACTCCTATGAATCCTCTATCTCAATAGAGAACTCTACAAACGCCGCCCCATCATCGATGTCCAACTCGCCTCAGTCGATAATGTTTGATGGACCATGCACGTACATCCTCAGCTGAGACACATGAAAATAATTATGCATCGGGCGCATCTATGGGGGATGATCTAGAAATTACACCACCTCACATAATCATTTGAGGATCTGGATGGTTCCGAAAATCCTTGGAGATAGCTTGTCACCCTATCCATACCTCTGTAATCCTCATCAGGGAGAGACCCATAGGAAGACATGGTATGACCCATTAAGCTCCAAGGGTCTCTATCTCCTGTCGTCATAAGACTTATGGAATCTCTATGAAATATTCATCTATTGTAGGATGATCAGAACCTTCTCTATGGTATCCTGTACCAAATATTGACTCATAAGTGTTGACTCCCTTTTGTATGTACAACAGAGAGGTGATCTTCATGGTCAACCGTACAAGGCCTCAAATGGATCTTGATGATAATGGAGTGATAACTATTTTTGTAAGAGAACTCCACTAGGGGAAGGTGGTCCTCCCAACTATGACCAAACTCGAGGACACAAGCATGAAGAATGTCCTCATGTTTCTATGTGGTCCGCTCCATCTGACCACCTATATGAGGGTGAAAGGTGGTGATCAAGTGCAGCTGTGTCCCAAATTACTCTTATAATCCCTTCCACAAATAGGATGAAAAACATCTGTCATGATCTAAGACAATAATTTTCAGAACTCTGTGAAGTCTCATTATCTCCTACACATAGAGGTGTCCCAATCCCTCTACAGATCCTTGCTCTCAAATGGGTAGTAAGTGGTAAGACTTCATGAGTCGGTCAATGATAATAGAGATAGAATCATTCCCCCTGGACATACGTGGTAGCTCTGTCATGATGTCCATAGAGATACCATCCCACTTACACTATGGTATCTACAGTGGAAAAGCTAAGACTGCTAGTACTAGATGTTTGGACTTCAGTTTCTAACAATTGAGGGGTCGGGATACAAACATGGCCACTGCCTTCTCCATCCTTGGACACTAGTACTAACACTTGAGGTCCTGGTACATCTTCCCCACTCCTTGATGTACCACCAAAGAGGATGTGTGGAACTCCCTAAAAACATCCTCTCGAAGCATCACGGGTACCATAATTCATCCTCTAAAGAGAACAATATGCTACCCACCTTCATAAAATTCATTAGGAGCCTGTCCTAAGGGTATGTGAGCACATCAGACCTCACAGTCAACGTCCCAAAGTTGTTCCTCCCAAACTCGCTGAAGTAGTGGGGGAGTGAAAATCATAGACTGGAGGTATGCTGCTCTATCTCCATCCATGAAGGATATATGCAGCGTGGCTAGCTTCTCTGTCGCATCACTCAATAGTTGTAGACTAGACCTCATACTGAATGCGCCTGCTACTAAGTTCCCCTTCCCAATATTATAGATTATCTCAAAGTCGTAGTCCTAGAGAAACTCTATCCACCGTAGCTATCTCAGGTTCATGTCCTTATGTGAGAAGATATACCTAAGACTCTTGTGAGAAGTGTAAATAATGAATTATTCACCAATCAAGTCGTGCTGACACATCTTCAGTGGAAGGGCCACTGCTACTAACTCCATGTCATGGGTAGCACAGTTCTTCTAATTTTGTCTCAACTACCATGAGCTGAAGGTGATCACCGCTCTCTCATATATTAAAACACAACCTGGTCTGGTCACTGATCCATCATAGTAAACTACAAATCCAATTCCATTATTTGGTAGCCTCTATAAGGGAGTACACGTCAGTCTCTTCCTCAACTCCTAGAAACTATGATGGCACTTATATGTCCACAAAAAAGGCTTCCCCTTCTTTTCCAAATCTAACAAGGGTGCCGCTACCCTAGATAATTCAGGTACAAATATCCAGTATTACCCAACCAATCCTCGGAAAATATTCTCCTCTTTCACATTCATGGGTGGCTCCCAAGAATGTAATTCCCCTATCATTTTTGGATCCACTAGGACTCTAGTATCTGAGATAACGTGCCCCATGTGGTGGGAATCTCATATCCAGAACTATATCTTCGAGATCATTCCATAAATTTTGTGCTCTCGGAGTGTATCCAGAACTATCTGTAGGGCATGACATGATCCTCCTCCGATGCTGAGTGTATAAAGATTTTGTCGATGAAGACCACCACAAAATCAATAAATACATGGCTGAATGATCCTATACATTATCCCCATTAACACTTCCGGAGCATTTGCCACGCCGAAAGGAATCCCTGAGAACTCATAATGGCCATACCGACATTATATGGATATCTTCGGTATGTCCTCATCTTATACTCTGGGCTGATTATAGCCTAATCTGAGGTGTATCTTTGAAAACCATAGAGCTCACTTAGTTGGTCGATGAGATCATCGATTCTCAAGAGTGGAAACATGTTCCTTATGGTCACCTGGTTTATGAACTGGTAGTATACACAAAGCCTCAAGCTCCCACCCCCTTTCTAGGCAAACAAGATCGGGCATGCCCATGGAGAAATACAGGGCCGTATCAATCCCTTTCCCTACAAGTACTCCAGTTGTACCCCCAACTCCCAAAGCTACACAAGTTCTATCTGATATGATAGTTTTGATATATAAACCATCTCAGGGTACATGTTGATGTAAAAGTATATGTCTATTCTTGGAGGTAGTCCCAGAACATCATCAGGAAAGACATCAACATACCGATACACCACTACAGGATATATTGGACTCCTCATGTAAACTAATTTGAGGGTGAGGCTAGCCATCTAGTGAGTGATCAGATTCACCCTCCTCCATGAAAGCCCATAATGTGTTGTAAAGGTTACCTTCTCACCAGTGAAGAAAAAACTGATCCCATCCTCCCGGACATGCCGCACATAGCACCAAAAAATAGTGAATATGAGCATGGACTGTTGATTGTCAGTCCATACCCAAGATGATTTCATAAGGCCTCAATGATTCTATTTAGGGATCCCAGTATAATCTCTCACCTCTTAGATTACGCTGACACTATCGGAACCAATATGTAATCGTCGAATCCTCTACCGTAGGAGTCTCAAACCATAAAGATCGAGCCAACGACTACATCGTAATCACCGATCTCCGAACAAGAGCTGTGGAAATGAAAGAGTGACTAGAACCTGTGTCTATAAGTACTGTAGGTATGGTTAAAGAGAAATAGATGGTACCTCTAATCATATCTAGAGCATCGGAGTTCTAGGCCTCAGCTGCATGTAGTTGTGCTCGCCCCTGTCCACCTGCTCCTGATGGTCTGGGTGGACCTCCTCGTGGTGGTGGCAGTAGAACCTCAAATCGCGGCCCACCGCCTGTTGCACGACCTATTCCTCTGCCTCATCCACCACCCTGTAGACCTCCATGATTGAATCTATACCTCATCCTCACCGGTCCCTCAACCATCTGTAGATCGTCGGTATGGTGGGTTGGTAAATCATGATCCATGTGGCCCTACCCGCCGCATGTGATGCACAGTATGCCTCCAAGCTGACCTTCTTTACCTCACGATCTATGCACCTCTAACCCTACATCCCAAGGTCATCCACCAATGGTTGTGGCCCACTTGGACCTCTACGTCATCTGTCTACTACCTCCTGTATGTGACTCGACTACCTATCGTCTGGTGGTGGTTCTCACTGTCAGTGCCTACTCAGTTAAAAATGCTCGCTCAAGTACTCTAGCTTGCATAGGGATATTTAGTGATACCATCGGTGCTCTGATCTCCCATCAGAGACTCTTCTCAAAGGTATAGGGACTATATAATGGGTCTTGTACCATGTCAATGGTGTATCATGAGAGTCTAGTGAATCTTGCCGAGTACTGGGCTATTGTCGGGGTAGCCTATTGTAAGTGTAGGAGCTCTGTAATACACATAGAGTGTAGTGTCTCTAGAACGAAATCTTCCATGAAGAGGCTCTCAAATTATATCCATGTGAGGGTCTCCTACTCCTGTGTCTGAAGCATCATGATCTACTATCTCCCTACGGTTATTGGAAAATTCTTGAATCTAGAATAAAAATCTGCTCTACTAGTGCATCAACCAAAAGAAAAACTCTAGCCACAACCTCCAGCCAGTCCTCAACTGCCTGTGGATATATCTCACCTCGATACCTTAGAGGACTCTGTCTTTGGAACTTGTTAAACACTCTCAGTTTGAGTGCATGTTCTTCTTGTAGAGTAGGTGGAATCTGCTACCCAACAGGTGGTGGTGTAGCTAGTGCACAACCAGCAGTTGCTACCACAGTAAAAGAGCCCTGCACAGAATCCACATTACTCGTTGGCCCGTCATCGTGTACACTTTCATGAATCCAATCTAGCTATCTATGCATCAATATCTTGATAAGAAACAAGCATTCCATGGTAAAGATTTTATACCTTGGTAGCTTAATCAAAAGAGATCAAATTAAGAACATTTTCAAAACACATGCAATAAGTGTTTTCATGCATCAGGTCAGAAATCAGAATTTAGGGTCCTAGGGTTTGGATACATCAGCCGTTGCACCAAAACTAGACCCCCCAAACTAGAAACCAACCTGAAAAACATTTACACTATTTCTCCATTAAGAATATCAATGTACAAGTTCTTTGGTAAAACTGATTCCTCTAATACCCCATTGTCATGACCCATCCCATGGGGCCCATATCATGACTACCCTAAGCCCACCATCCATAGAACGGAGGATGGAAACTAGCACATGAAAGAAATATCCCTAAAAAGGTAAGGTATTGACTTTAAAGATGTACAAACACATAATCCATGTACACAAAAAGATGCAACCACGAAGAAATACTGAAGTATTATAGGTGTGTACTCAATGTAAATGGGTCAGAATTCAATCCCAACTTAAAAGATAAAACTACAACTGAAATAGAAAAATAGCTCCGGATATCGTCTACTGGGAATCCAACCTGAAGAGTAGGTACATCTCGTGTCCTCCACTCTCTACGTCACTTGTCCCCATCACCTCCGTCATGCGTCAGGTCCTAGTTCCCTGAGTCTCAGTGATGGCTACCTATTGTCTGCACAAGACACAACAAGGTGTTGGCAATGCCCATGTAGGGGTGAGTATAAAAATACTTAGTAGGTATCCTGAGACCCTAGAAGGACTCTTATAATTCCACATAGTAATAACACAATCATGTTATCTATCACAAATCACAATGAAAAATATGCATATCAAACTAGGTATAAGTTAAACAGATAAGTATATATGATTAGTCGGGGAGAAATATCATCTTATTCAATCGAGAGGCACTGCTGTTCATCATACTCTTGATTTTGGGAGAATAGCTCCTCGATACATCAGTCATGATTCAACCTACATGAATTCCCATGAAGAAGTAACTCGATGATCTGTTAGGTCATAATTGTTCTAACGCAATAGACAGCGTGCCAATCGGATGCTTAGTCCCTATGTTTTTGGACTTTTAGTGCTGAGGGATTTATTGGATTTGTAGTGAATCCAACCCATACATACACTAATAGTTCACAAAACACTTTTGGAGTATCTCAAAAAAGACCTTATTTCTCCATGGATCCCAGTACTGTAGATGATTCGTCAAACAGACGTCTGGGTTGCATGATAGGGTCACATAAGTGTATCTGGTCCTGAGAGGGATTAGGGTCTGGTCTGACCCAGTCTTGGCCCACATAACCCACCCTGGGTCCCACCCGACCCCACCAGAACCGGCATGGGCCGACCCGGTTGGGCTTAGCCTGCGGGGCCGTGGAATGGCCCGGCCTGTCGGTTGGGAGCGGCCTGCTTAGGGGTCACACGATCCACCTCTCAAACAGCTCAAAGATTCATTCCATTTATTTAAGGGTGGCGCCAGGTGGTGCCTCCGTGTCACCCACGGGACCCACTGGGAGTGGGTTTCGGCCTTCACCAACATTACGACCCTTCAACGCGGTGCACGAATTCGTGCCGCCTCCGCCTCCACAGCCAGCTGAGGGATGACCAAATTCTACAGCCACTGCTACATGATTCTATGGCTCCCCTCTGTGTCATTTGATAGTGTGACACTTTCTACTATTGCCAACTCCCACCAGTTCTGTGCCGACTGATCTTCCACGGGGTTCCAGTGATGCTCCGAAACTCTGTTTCTACTCCCGTCTATGCCTATAGGACTCTAAGACTTTCGTCATCACAACGTGACCCTCTGTCTCGTGTTTCCATCAATTTTGGAAACCTTCCCTGAAGAACGCAATTAAAACAACAAGTGGAGGGTCCGAGCCCTGTTCGTTTGGCCCACACCCTCCATGTCAGTAGGATAACAGGAGGGAGAAGAATTAATCAAAGATAAGATTTATTAAAAAAATAAACCCTCTACATCGAGATCTATTGGAGTTGTCACAGTTACGGAGGGAGAATCATCCACATTGGATGGAGTCATCAGCGTTCGTGAATCCCGGATCATTGTCACTCGTGCTCCCATCCTCTATTGATGGATGTTTCTGCAAGACTTCCCCAAAGTTTCCTCATTTGATGAAGCCATTCCAAAACCCCACCCCGAGCTCCATTTAAATATGAGGGGGAAAGGTGAGAAACACATTTTGGAATTAATAAGGTTAATTAAATGAATTAATGAAACTCTTTAAATTCACAACGGTAGAGTTACACAATTGATGAGTCAAGCCATTAAATGGATTAACAAGTCCTCGTTCCCTCCACCGCCACTCATCTATTGGAGAAAAAGAAAATAAAATAACAATTAATTATTTTGTTTCTATTCTTTAGAAATCCCAAAAACTAACTTTTTCATTTGACTTACTACGATCAAAGTGAAGCCTCCTTTAAGAGAAACCAAGTGTTAAAAGTTCAAAGGTTTACTCAGATTTTTAATCTAAGAGCCTGTTCAAAAGAGAGAAAACTCCACCCACACATTTATTGAATGTACCTTAAAAAAGTTTGGAAATTCATTCCGGGCACACCGGGACTCAGAATCACGCGCCATCAATTTTCACAGACTCATAGTAATTCAAAATAAATAAATAAATAAATTACATGGAATTTTCCTGGACTTTACATCTGCATTGAAAACATGCATGTTTCCTTATTATGATGTTTATTGGATATATTTTTTAAATCCAAATTGTTGTAAACTTCATCAATGATAGCATAAAACAATTATAAACAAGGCCTTAATTAGTTTCATGGAAATATTTAATATCCAATTTACTTAGTCAAATACAAAATATCATTTTACAAACATCATTATTATAACATAAATAACATATTAAGGGTTATTTTTCCCTTAAAGATGTGTTTTCTGTGAATATCACTACACCATTAAATCAGTTTTCTTTTCCATCCAATTCACTTAATCTGTAATTATAAATACTTAGCCAAAAATATAATATGAATAGTCATTATGTATTTCACCATTCATATAACATAAATCATGAATCAAAGAACATTAAATTTCAATTATTCCACTAAATATTTATGATTTAAGTAGGAAAATGTGTCTATTTACATAATATAACTTTCCTTGCACACTTCATGTATATTTTTATCTTCATCATCAATATAACCATTACTCATACCACCATTTTCACTCTCATAGAGATATTTCCACATAATACATTAATTTTAATAATAACCATTCATTCCAAACATAATGAATTTAACCTTTTTATGATGACATAGGTAGGCCAATATTCCCATCCAATTCATTAAAAAAACACTAAATATTTCATTCATAGTTACTTTATTTTTGTCATTAATATCTACAGTCAAAAAATATTTGGGTTTCTCTAAGACATTCACTTATGTGATTTTTTCCACATTCATGACACAAAGGAAACTGAATCATCATTCCTCCATATTATCCATTAATTAAACACTAGACAAACTCCTTACTTCTCTACCTTGGTCGGTCCACATATCTGTTATGTAAAAAAATCAATCTTGTTCAATGAAAAATGATTAGTCATGATCACAACACCCTTCATTATAGTGATCAACCCTTTTGAATTCTCATCAAAAAATTACACTTCACATTCAATATTAACCCAATTCCATACAGTTCCCTCCATTATCTAAAATAAGAAAGCATAGTGTGAGAAACATTTATCATAGCAGGAAACCCCATAATCATAGAAAAAAGATACTATAGGATGTTAAAATCATAAATCCCACAACTTTAATATACGACCCCATATGGCTATCCTAAGTTATTAATTATCATATTTTATTTAAACCCTTATTGATGGATCATAATTTTTTATGGATTCCCATAGCATATCCCACATGTGTGTCATACCAGGTGGGATGTAAGGCCTATTGTCATTCTACAACTCATGATCAATCCTAGCTCAATACAGTGTCATCATGGTTTTTACCCTTTTGTACTTATATTCCAAAGCTACAACCACTTATATTATCAAGGAAATGATATTTTTCTAGAAAACTAATCACTCTATCCTTTAACAAAATTACTTGAAATTTTTATATCATTAACACATCATAATACTCACCCTTTGATATATCCCTAGATATATACTTAGAAATACAGCAAGGGATATTACAAATTTTTTCTTATCCTTGTTACCAAAGGTCGACTAAACCTTTCCTTTGATACCAACTATAATGACAAATGACTAAAATAACGGGATATTAAATATTTTTAGATTAATATTCATCACATTACAAAAATACATTCTTGAGGGTTGTAACAATTAATTATCTTTGGAAACATGGAAATAAATTTTCTATCTATGTAAAAGATCATCAAGTTATCTCATAATTATTTTACCATTTAGTAATTCCACATAAAATATTTTTTAATGACATAGGAAAAGTTAACAAAAGAAAGGGGTGAGCTTAGATGATCAGTAAGAGTAAAAAAGAGATATATATGAGTAAAATGAGCATAAAGGTATGATATCTTGCGAATAACATTTGATGATTTTAAAATATATGAAATATCATATACATGAGTCATGGAATAAAGACTATCATTTCATAATACATGGATCCTAAGGTAATTAAGATCATCTTCTGTGAGACCATAACATATGAATAATACCATGGTCAAATTTTTCTGGGATAGCCAAATCCCTCACTAACATACAAGATCCTCTCTCATTTACATCTCCATATAGACTTTAATCATACTGGTGTTCCAATGAAGTTGAAAATTTGATTCATCCTATCCATCCTAACCTCAACATTTTCTAGTTCAGAATCACCCAAAGGATTGGTGGATTCATCTTATCAAATTATATGTTGCTATCCACTTTCTTTGGATCATTCCTTTAGTTCTCGTAGTGCACAACCTTAAATTCAAGAAAAATACTCTAAACTAGATGTTGGTTCACCCTTGGTTTTGGAGAAACCAAATTTTCTATTGCATTCTCTGTTTTATTTATACTATGTCTTTTAGGTTCCATTATCTATAACCAAAAAAACACCATAAGACTCATTTTATATCAACTGACGGATTAACAATTTCAAATTCCTCCACATCACAACGATCATAACATTTCTTTAGAAAATAAACTTTTTCAATGTTTAACAATCTATGAAAAACATTATATTAATTTTTAATATAAAACAATTTTCAAAATACCACAGTCAAGCTCTTTATAAAATTTTAATTTGAAGAAAATTCCAATAGTTTTAAAAAATTTAAAAATTTCATAAAATCATTATTCATTACTCTAACATAAATATTCACTCTTAGTGGGAAGAAATTTCTCTAATGCATGTCATGCTCGTCTCATATGTGAAAACCATGAAAATACGATTTCAAAACATATAAGGATCTCAAAAACAATTATGTACCTCGCTACATCATAACATAAAGTTCAACAAAAAACGTCTGCTATGTATTTTTATGAACTAAATTTAATGTCCCAACAATCCTACTCCATTATGCCAACCTAACATGATGATAGAATAGAATGAATTTCAACTCCAAGATATAATAATTGGGGATCACTACTTCCAAAATATTTCTGATGGACCATTACAAATACAACATGTAACAGCCCAAACCATATAATTATATTGATTAGGAGATAAGACATTACCTAGAAATAATTGACATCCTAGTGATGTTGAACAATGGAAATAAATTCCAAGGTCTTCATAACAATTGCGAGAAGATTTTCACTTCGAAAATAAAAAAACATCCAACAACTATGTAAGAAAAAAATCCACTATATGATACATGAAATATCATAAAAAAATAAATGACATAAATATCATACCAAACTACACAAGACTAACAAATCATAATTGTAAAATACCATCATGTCAATTGGGGAAGAATAATAGACCAACAAAATTCAAAGATATCAAAAAAATCCAAAGCTCTAACCTACTCTATGATACAATCTACAAAACAGACCATGTATCACTAAGCACCTCTATTGAAGTGTGAAAACGTTCTGTTTCCCATGTCTCGTTATATACAATATATCAAAAATCACCATTGTGGTAAAGTAAGGGTGAGTAATTATACTCAGTGGGATTTCATCAAATGAAATCCCAAAAAATTCAACATCAATAGAAAACAATATCACATTTATATCAAATAGTTTATTATAAAAAAATTCTAAAACATATATATCAGAATATAAAGAAGATCCATAAATAATTTGTTTACCCAAAATAGTGTAAGGTTCCATGAAATGTAACCAGAAAATTATCTACAACTATCTCACGAATTCCATTTTGGTATAAATAATTCATTACTGCATTTTCAAACATCCAAAAATTCATGCAACTTGGACATCCCTATAATTGTGGTGATTCAACCTTTCTATCTTATTTAATTAGTGAACCACATTTAAATGGGGTATTTCACTCCCATATCGATCCCATGATTTTGACGGGGGTACTTCACACATTTTTGCATCCCAATGCACATGACCACATTCCAACCATGCCAAAACCAAGTGTGCCAAACCCATTTCATTAAACAAAATTTTTATGGAATAATCATTATAATACCTTTTAAATAAATCTTAGTAAAAACCGATTTTAAAATCAAAACATAAATCATTTTCACAAAAATTCTACATTTTTTAAAAAATACAAACAATAAATAATGATGGTTTATAACATGATTTACACCCCAATTTCACAAAAAAAAATCATGTTAAAAACCCAATTATAAATCAAAAATTCATATTCTAAATAGAGGAGTTGAGAGTGAATCCACCTCCCTTGGGTTTTATGTTTAAAATGAAGAACGACACATAAACACCATTGAAACCCATTAAAATCTCAAAAATCCACCATAGATCTCCTTCCATATAATAAAAAAATAAAAACAAAAGCATATTTGGAATCATATAACTTATAAATATCCGCAGCTGAACTATATCTATGAACCCAATATAGTGGGAGAATTAGATTTAAGGAAACCCCCTTAAAACCAATATAAACGGGGACTTGATGCGATAGTTGGGAATCAATACATGACCAAATTCATTTGGATCACTTAAAAATCAATAGATAAAGGTTACATATCCTTAGAGAGTGATAACTGTTAGGGTAGGGATGGTTTGGGGATAAAATGGGGGTCAAAACAGAATATTGGCCTAGATCTAATTTTTTTGGATTTAGTTTTTAAACTGTGCACAGTTAGTCACTTGGTTAGAAAACCCGCTCACTAACCATGTGTTAGCTACTTCCTGAAGGGGGTCCTCGCATTGTTGTCTCACATGTTTTCTAAAGAGTGCACACCCTTTTCAAAATCCCACTTTCATTCTTTTCATGGATTCTACTGGATGATCGCACTATTTGGCCAAATATTTATCTTCAACCATGTTCCCACCTTGATCCCTCTATCTCATTATGTATGTGTTTTTGGGGAATTTTTATATTTTTCACTAATCGTGCACCAATCATGCAACCATAGAAAAGCCAAAAAAATTAAAAAAGGTCTCAAAACCATCAAAATAATCCCCCAAACACTTTATATTATTAAAATAGATAAACTAATCGTTACTTAATTGAAACCGAACTTGCTAAAAATGGTACATTAATATTTTGTGGTTCATACATTCTATCTATAAGTGTAGGAAGACCTGAATACTATTGTCCTACTCCTCTTCCATATGACATAGTCTGAGTCTCCTAAGTTCTACCAATATGCTAGTATATGAACTATTTTCTAGAAGTACAACATCTAATTTCTTTTCGACCATGGAATGTAGAACTATAAGTACAAAATTGGAATAGTTCAGAATATCCCCTTCCCATACATTGGTAATGTCTATCCACTCCATCACTACCCATCTTCTATGGGTTCCTAATGAACTTATATAGAGGTCCCATTATTCAAAAAGCTTGGAACACCACTAGTGGTCATGTAAAATGTAAATAAAAGTGAGTCGGCCTACAAAACTACTAGAAATGTTCTCTTGTATATGTGTAACTGATCATTCCCCTTAGAGACTATTATATACCCTTATTTGTTCAATATTATTATAGTATCACTTCCTACTCTCAAAATTCATACCTCCTGACCATCTAGTGGAGAACAACCATCCTCTATTGGAAGCCTGCTTCATGATCACTATAGATATGAGATCCTGATTTACTACTTCTGTAGAATTCCTCAGCCTAAATATATGAAATTTCAACATAATATCCTTTTTAATACCATCTTGAAAATATTTTAGACATCCTTCTCATCTCATTCCAATGATGGAATAAAGCACTGAAAATATGTAATGCATCCTATATATTCTATCACAGGCATGCTATACTATGTCGACCACGTAAAACGATCTTCCCAAACCTTCATGAGAAACTCATGGTAAACATTTTCTAAAAACTTCTCTTGAAATTCCATCCACATCACATTCATTAGCAACCCAACCTAAGTCTGGATCTCTCACTAACACCCCACCTAATCATATAATATATAAGAAACCTATTTGATTCTCATCATAGTACATGTCTCTATGTGGTCAAGTACCATGTATATAAACTCAATCCATAACCCATCTACCTTAGGACCACCCTCTCTACTGAAAGTTAGAGGGTGTAGAAAATTGAAAATACTATGTCAGGTCATATAGGCTCTACACAACCCCCCTTGAGACTCTTTACAAACCCTCATGATGTGAGAAATATTCTAATCGAACAAACCTACATCTAAATCACCTGACACTATTAGTTCTTCCAGTTGTACTATTGCGGATCATTTCTAGTCATGTCCCCTTTCCTAACAATCAAAAAAGAATCATCATGAATGAATATATCTGCAATGTCAAACACGCTCCTTATACACATCACTAAACATTATAACATTTAAAAAGATGGATTGAAAATTTTTTATAATAACGAATCCCATATAACCTTCCACACTAGGAAAATGGAGGAACAACCACAACCCTCAACCATCCCTTATCGAGGTCATGGATAAAGTAGGGTAAAACTTTCACATTACAAAAGATCACCATAGACACCCATTTGACCTTTTCATTACCATATCTAGAAGTATTTATAATTACATATTATGTATTTTGAACCATTTTGATTAAAATTGCACATGTAATGGAAATTATTTTCATTTTAAACAACTCACCCTAAACATGAATTTTTTGTGTGTGCCTAACAATGATATATGTCCTAATAATTTATGAGTCCCTAGAATGATTCATGTATACTCAATGTTAATGATTTACTAGGACATAGAAAAATATCCATGAAAATAATAACCTCAAAATACATATACATAACACTAGGTGAAATAACATCCCACTGTAATAGTATACACCAATAACAAAAATCTCGGTATGGGTACGTGGTGTTTCCCTCATAAATTGGTAGCTACTCCCATGCATGAGTTAATTCCCAAGGGTCTACTCTTAATATTCTTTGGTATACCTTTACTAGTTGTAAGAAAAATGAAAATAAAATAAAAACCATATGATACATCATTGTAACGTCCCAAACCATGTTCCACATACTGGTGCATCGAGATGGTCTGTTACTTCACCTCAAGCGCACCTCCCTATATGCGGGAGGCTATAGAATATTTGTAAGAGTCATATATAAAACCTGCGGAGACTATAACCTCTTTATCAGAGAAATAAAATTGTGGAAATAGAATAACAATAACTATGAGACAATATAGAATAATGATAAAAATACTATTACAAGAACAACAAGTATTACATAAATAACAAAAATTAAAAACAAGACTCAAACGAAAACATTAAACATGTAATTACATATATGTGTCAAGTATCAAAATGAAAACCCATATAAAGACACATTGACACACCCAAGTAGGTTCGGACACCATATATGGTTCTATCATCCATTTTCAATCCCAACTCATACATATATCATAGGGATTATTCCCTTATCGTATCCTGAAACCATGAAATCTATTCGGATACCAATTGTGTAGCTGAAGAAGTTTGTGAATAAAACTCATAGAGCCACCACCAATTATGTATGAAACAGTATCCATTCGATAACATTTTATGCAGTCATATAATGAATATAGTGAAATCAATAAAGTGAACTATTATTAGATTTCATTTCTCATTAATTAAACACATAGATTAGTCGGGTTATTGATAAATAATGAACCATCAATACCAATTTTGGCCCAAGCTAGAGTCTGAACCATATCATATTGTAAATCACAATTCAATATCACAAGGCCTTTCATTATATATTTGAATTCAATTTCATAATTATCGACAACAGGAACCACATTTTAATGGAAACATTTTGGATCTACAATGTAATGGCTAGAAATCCTTGGAAATGTGATGCATTAGTCCATATCACACAACTCGTACATCAATAAATATTAGATGGGTTTTTTTATCATCATTAAACATACACCACTCATTTTTTACATGCATGAATTTGGTTTTAGAACCCCATTTCCAGCACCCTATGGGTATTTGAAGCATTAAGCCATGTCCCATTACCCATTTTTGAAATACTCATGCATTTTACATATAACCCATTTAACAAGGATAATCATCATTAACCCTCTAATAAATATTTCACAAAATGGTATTATATTTCATTAAGAAAATAAAATCCTAGGAAAATATTTTAATTGCATCAATTAATATGATCAATTCACCATTAAACCTTTTACTAACATTTAACTATTTAATCCATTAACCTGTTATGTCCAATCAAACAGTCCCTTGATTCCCATAATTAATAAGTGACATAATTCATATATATCAATGGATTAAAAAATTCATTAATTCAACCACATAATAAAAAAAATATCCCATCAATTTCCTAATAAAATCATTCTATTAAATAATAAATCAATTAATTATTCTAATTCAATATGAGATTATAAAACATAGTAATATATATTTCAAAATTCTATATAAAAATAAAAATCAATAGTATGGGAATTTATATTTAGACAATGTACGTCATGTATGTTGATGGAAGTTCACTAATATGGAAATACCAATTTGAAACAGAATAATAAATTAAAAAATAAATAAGTTGATCTAGATAAAAAAACTAAATCCAATTTAAAATGAATTATGATTAATAAACACCTAGTTAAAAACCCACCACCACCAGTGTAAAGCTTCTCATCCAAATATGAGTGAAATGTGGGGGAGAATGAAGAAACTATTCTGGACGAGATCTCTTACCATAAGTGGAGAAAATCCATCTATCATATTGTTTATTTTTTATTAAAAGAGATCATAATGCTATGAAATCAATTTTAGTTCCACCAAATTCACAGTAAAATGAGTTAGGGTAGATTCAATGTGCTTTAGGATATAGGCCACAAGATTGGAAAATGTTTTTTTTTTAAAAACAATCACAGGTGCACGGTTTCTATAGTTAGGGTATGCAATTTTGCAAACTACATTCCACAATTATGTTACTATATTATTGGGTTGAATGGTTAATCATAAGTGGATGAATAGTTTGAAAAAACATGATCCATCCATTCGATCCGTCTATATATTGGGTTGTACATTTTGGTAAGAAAGGGTCTACAGTTTCATAAAACCGTGCGCGAACCGTGCACTACCAAAACCCCCCTAAAAATACACATTTCACCCAAACACACTAAAGACATGCCTCAACCATATTATAAAAAAAGTAAAATTTTCCCAATAAAAGAGACTTGAACATCACTAAAAATGGTTTTAATGTTACAACTATTTAGTTTTTCATGTTTGTTATGATTCTGTGATTCGATTCCTTTCATGTCGGTCATTATTTAATTAAAACCAATATTTATTTGAATATTTATATTTTTTTGATATAGTTTTGTAGTTAAACTTTACCTTCATGGAACATATATTATCAAAAAAAATTATAAATTTCACACACTAATTTTCTAAAAAAAATTTGATTCAATAAAAAAAATTGAATTTATTTGAGAATTCAAAACAAATATTACAATTTTCGAAAAAAATACTGACATAAGAAATGAAATATTGATTAATAAATTCTATTTTATAACAAGACATGTCATTAATATATGGAAAATCAAATACAAAATTCTTAGAGGTTGTAGTATTCACATACTCACATGCAATGTTTTCATTTTCAAATGAATTGGATGGAATGAAGGCCGAGAATTATTTTTCTGTATAGAATAAATATTATATAATACATATCATATTTATTAATTATATTACTATTAAAAAAATGATATTTATTTTTCTATAATGGAATTATAAACACAAAGTATCAAGTTACATGATTAATGAGAATCATTAATAATATTTATTTTATTCAAATAAAACATCACATTAGAACTAAAATATAAAAAATAGATTAGGAAATCAAATATTATTTTAAAAATATTTAATTTTCTTATTAAATATATATTTGTACTATAGAAAAGTATTAAAAACAAATAATTAATTACATTATCATGTAGATTTCAGAATTTTAAAATAATTTTATACAACTATATTTTCCACTACATACCAAAAAAATTAACCATTTCATTAAAATCATAGAAAATCCCCCTAACATAATATTAATCTGATGAATCCAATGATTCTTTTATTCTTATAAAATTAATTTTGTAAAATTATTATATATTATTTTTAATGTAAAATATAATATATAAAGAAAATAAATTTAATAAAAAAACAACATTTTATAACATTATGTGTTCTTATCCAAATTTTTAATATTTACCAATTAGTGAATTTTTCTAACATTTTGTAATCAAAATGAATTAATTATTAACTTTAATTTTATTCATGTATATATATATAATTATATATATATAAAAATATAAATATATATATATATATATTGATTTCATCTAATATTATGTTCAATGTGAGCTTTACTATAGTATATTTAATCCAAGTAATACATTCTAATGTCAATATTTGTTATATTCTACCCCACTTAAATAAATTTTATTACCATAGGTTTATTTTTTTCATTAAATATTTAGTATCTCATTGAATAGGTCATATATCAGATGAAAATTTTATCATGAAATGTAATTTCTATTCTACTACTAGGAAATTAATTATTTTTTAAAATAAATAATTCTAATGACATATATATATATATATATATATAATTAGATGATTGTAACCTATGAATGTGTTTTTAAATGTACACATTGATAACTGAGTAATATTTTCCACATGAAACCCAATATATTTACTTTCTTATTTCAAACATTTTATAAATTCTTCTACCATTTATTTATTAAATATAAGAAAATATAATTGTTCGATTTATTTCCATTCAATAAGGGAAATTTGATAATCATGTAGTGTTTTAAGTACTTTTCAAAATCAGTTTCAAAAAAAAATTATAATGATAAATAATAACGATGAATTATTCATCCCTTACCAACTAAATTTATCTTTAAAAAAATCATGAGATCTATAATATGGGCTGAAAATTAATTTCTCATTTATCTAGCCATCATTAAAACCAACAGTTTTTTGAATAGGATTAGATAATAACCAACAAGATATTAATAAGGAATAATATTAATTTATTTTACATTAATTTTCAAGCCTCAATAGTAATTCAAAAAATTTACTATCAATCACTCGATATGTTACTATAAAAATTACACATCAAATATAATCAAATAAATTCTTAAAAAAACATAAATAATTTTTAGTAGATTCTTTTTAAACCAACATAACTTTTACATCAAAAAATTATTTTTGATAAATAATAATAATAAAAATACTATATAATGTATGATAATCCCATAACCATTAAAAATGATCCTAAAAAATATTCATCAACCTAAAAACAGTACAGATAACATTGAAATTAATCAAAAAATAAATAATATATTCTTCAAAAAGACCAATATTATTTATCAAATAATTAATATCATTCAAAAACACAATATAAATAATATTTCACAACCAAAATTATGGAAAAAATATCAGTGAATAAATTTTCAATTAAATTACTATTCAATCGTAATGGTTATCCACACAATTTAAAAAAATATTATATATTTATTTATCATCAATTATCTCCAAATACCATGACCTAAATTCAAATATTTACCTCTTAGATATCATTAAAATAAAATTTAAATATAAACATTTTAAAAAAAAATTTATAAATTACCATTACACTAAATTACCCATCTATTATATAAACCATAACAATGTATTCCCATGGATTTCTACCAAAATATCTTAATTTAATTTAAAATGTATTTTCATAAAACCATTAAAGGGTATTTATACATTTATTCAATGGTCAACCATAAACCCTACTCTAAAGAAATATATAATTCTCCTGACATGTACCGCCAAATCAAATTTTTTAAAAAAATACTCTTCACGCAATGAATTTTTTTCCAAAAAATAGTGACCCAAATTTAAAATAACTAGTTTTGATTCACATATATACCCAAGAAATGTTTTTCATGAACCAACACAGATCAATCCATATCCGATCACTCTATCTCGCATAAGGGGTATTCGTGATCCTCCTACGTTGGTAAATAGTGTTGAGTATCAAATGAATATCATTTGGGATTGAGTTCTTCCATACATGATGGATAAATAGAAAAGAATAAATAAATGAAAAAATGGAATTGGAAATGAAAACAAAAAAATTCAAAAAATACTTCCACGTGAAAACATAGGTCACCAAAATCATAGATCCATGTTCTCTCTGAGAGAATTCCAAAATCTTGAATAAACTGAAACTAAGAAAGATAATATTACCATGAGCACCGAGATGAATAAAACGGATTCAAAAGGAAATTACATTCCTTAATCCATACCTTTATAATGAAAATCATTCCATGCTAACCTGAAATACATATATTTGAAATAATTTTTTCATTCCCTTTAAAAAAATAGCATCTTAATAACCTCAAAAAAACAATTTTTCCATTTTTCATCCCGAAATGTTTTATAAAAAATGAATTTTTTTTTAATTAATAATTTTAAAAAGTAGAAAAATTTGGTGAAGGAAAAATGTCATTGAATCACATGTTGTGAAAATAGAGTATAATTATTTTAGTGTTGATTTAATAATTTCTAGTGATGACATAAAATTTGAAGTGATTTTATTAAAAAGATCAAGAAACAAGGGATATTAGAAAACATATAAAACATTTATATTGCGATATCCATTGAACCCATGTTATGATACCATTGATGTACTCAGTTAAGAATTCATCAATCGGCTTATTGATGCAATCCAAAGTCTATAACCATCCCGACTTCTTTTAACAAGACTCACTGGCAGCACACCCCACAAGGATATAGCCTATACTTCTAGTTCCTCTAATTGGGACTAAATAGAATTTGCCTCTTGAATCGCATGTCAATGGCTAATATCCCATGATTATACATAAACGGGAATGCATGATTTCATCACACACTTAGCACTAACATAGCTTCCAATATTCATTCCTTTCCCACTTCTCGACTACCTCTATATTGAGACCCTCTCAATCTAGATAAAATCCATCATGTAATCATTATTCAGATTTCTTTTTGAAGGTTCCAACAAGGCCATCAAATAATTATATTTCCAAACCATTTTCAAAAAATAATTAATGGTTCTTAATGGGACTTAATGTTTGAAGTAAATATTATACTTTTAAAACCCATTCATGTATAACATTCTTATTTTAAAACCATATATGTAATAAAACCAACAAACAAGGTTCAAAGAAATTTATGAAAAACATAAAAATATGATTTAGTGAATAAATACCCAGGATAAAGCATATAAAAGTTTTATAAAATTCATGGAAGAAACTCATTCCAATCACTTAAACCATTTATTAAATTCTATTACTCCATAATTTAATAAAAACACCAAATAAAAAAGTATGAAGTTATAGTTAACCAATTAAATGGATGGACTATGGTACCTGACCTAAAAACCTGTTATCTCTATCGATGGAAACCTAAATCCACTTTATAATGGTGTCCACTAAACCAAGTGTGTCCATGATGGACTTATGTGAAGTAAACCCCCTTTATACTTACACACACATGTACATACACATACACTCTCTCTCACACACACATATATACCCCTATATGAAATGCAGTTATTACCCTCACGTAGAGGGAATATATAAAAATTATATATATATATATATATATATATTTATATAATTATTACCCATGTATATGGGTTTATGTTTTCTTCAAAAAAAATTCCCCAAACATAATACCAAAATACGAGAAACCAATAAATTTCAAAAGACCTAATAAAAAATAATACAAATAACTGTAATATATCAACACTTTAATGTCTAATAAAAATACATTAAAATTCATATGAAAATTAAAAATATATCATGTCACATTAATTTTAGTGAATGACAGTTTAAGAACAATTGATTGTAATTTTTAGGCAAAGGTGGAACATAATTTCCAAAAAAAGTGGAAGAAACCCAAAGTATAATACTTGGAAAACAAAATTGAAACATAATTTGATACATTTTGATTTCAAAAACCATAATAAAATTACTAGGTATTAATAATACCAATTTTAATTACTGGAAATCAGGTTTTCAGAAATTAAAATGTAAATCACGGGGAAAACCAACCGATATTTTGTTGCATTAGTCAAATGAGTCTCAATTCCTCTACAGCTGATCAAATTAGGCACATAAAAGGGATCAAAATAGAAAATAACAATAAAATTGACAATCATAAACATATGGTTCAGGCCATATGTGTGGAAAAAAATTAGGAAGAAATGGGAGGGGAGATGTTGAATTAAAAGGAAGGTAATGGGGGAGAAAAGATTACCTTGGATGATCAAACACCAAGATAGGGGAAGAATTAGAAAAGAAGAGGCTAGACAATGGGTATCTTGGTCACACACCATGGGAGGGTGTTGGGGGGGTGCTCGCATGCGATAGGTAAGGAAGAGGAAGTGGCGTGTCACATGAGGAATATAAGGAGAAGGTGAGGATTTTAGATTTTTGTTTAGTTATTATTATTATTATTATTATTATTTCATTCCATTAACTTGAAGGGAATTACATGGTATCAAAGAACTATTTACCATATAATTCATCAACAGTGAATCCTTTACTAGGCACATTATTTTAAAACATGGGTTTGTCGCACGGTTTAATAAATCATGTGACAACCATGAGAAATTGTTCTTCCATTATGATAGACTCAACCACATAGTTTTCGCATGGGTTGGCTAGCCATGGGGACAAACCACGTGACACAATGATAAATTATATTTTTTTAAAAAGAAATTCACAGATTAAATTTTCCAAATCTATGAAGAAAAAATAAAAAAAATAACCATTATATAATGGTCAAGGTGTGAAAATTCACTCTTAAATGACTAGTTTTTCTCTTGAAATCCACCAGACATGCAAATGAAGATTTACACAACGAACCTCAATTAAAAAAGGAAACAAATAAACAACTAAATACCACTCACCATCAGAATTTATGGGTCAAACATGATAATTGATATAAAATAAATCAAATAACAAACACTCAAAAAGAATCACCCCACAAATTAATGATACCACTATAATGGTGCATCATAAAGGCAAGGATAATCCCACATAATTTCTACAAAAAAACCTATCTTCTAATAGAGTCGATAGAAGCATATTATATGACTTTAATAGACATAAAACACCATTCAAATATAAACTAATTCTCCAACATACCCAAACTTCAATAAAAATTAACTATACAACAAAAACACTAGAGAGTGTGAAATTTAAAAATAAAAATATATTGAAATAGAGTAAAAACTAATATGCTTTACCCAACTATTCTAAAAGATGAATACCAAATTAATTGAACCCAAATAATTTCCCATAACAAGACCCACCAAAACTCATTTCACCACAATCCTTAAAAATGAATAAGAATAAAGTCATATAAATCATGAACTTGCCTTAGGAACAATGGCATGGGATTCCCTTCAATGTCAATGATAAATATTAGATGACCGTGCATCTGAAATCGAAATAAAAAACCATAGGGATTCTAAAAATAGATAAAACAACACCAGTTTTAGCATAATATTGATAGGTATGGAATTTATCTTCGTCAACGAAAATAAACACTGATGGTTTTCAATGCATATTCAATCAGTAGAAATCCTCCCCACATCCTCATCCCAAAAAATTCATAAAATGAACATTCAAACTAATGATTAACAAAAATAACCCAAATGATTCTCAAATACCCTTAACCATCCAAGAGGGACCACAAAAAAAAACAAAAAAAAACCCCTTAGCAAATACACTTATAATAATTACACAATAAGAAATCAACCATCCCCAAATACACTCAAGTATTTTTTGGAGTCACGTCAAAACAAAAAGAAATTATACAAAAAAGAAAACCCAACTCGTAAATTTAGTAAAATGGAAAAATAACATTCAAAAAAAGATAAAATCCAAAATTTTAAATCATTAACATTCATAAAATATTACATTTCACTTCCATAAAAAGTTTCTTTTCCACCTATTTATACAAACAAAACCCATTTTGAATAACCACAACAAAAAAACTAGTTAAAATTTAAAACAATCAACAATATACATCAAATGAAAATGTCAAATAAAAAAATAGAAGAATTATCTTATCAATTATAATTACAAAAAAAACAACAACATTTGAATTTCAAAAATATGAAAACTTATATAAATATTGTTTTTATAATTAATTTAAATATTTAAAATCACTAATTCCCACTAAATCCAATTTATTACCACACATTTTCATTCTTAAAATTACAACCACCCACTTCAAAATTATTTTAAAGCATTACATGTTCATTCTGATAACACCACATGGGTTATTAAATATTAAAATCCCTTTTAAATCATTTTAAAGAAAACCCCCATTACCAATTTCAATACTTAGTTGCTATATAAAACAATAATTTTATCTAGTTATGCTATATTAAACCAAATCATGTCAATATATGACTAAAAAATAATTTATAAGATAAAGTAACTCAAAATAAATTTCTAGAATGGCTCATAGTTATATGTGGTTAGACCACACAGTTTTCCACATTATAAGGATATCATGAAACTACATGGAAAATTATATTTGGAACCTTCAACAATAGTTAAACACAAGTTTTCAATCCTTGATTGAAAATAGTGCATCTATTTCCACTCCAGTTTCACCCAAAAAGAAATCTCAATGTAAAATTCAAAAGCCCAACATTTTCAGGTAACTCATGTTTCCTCATTAGTGGTGTTGATCAGGAACCAAATGATGACCTACCTAGTGATCCCTAATAATCCTACCTCCATATACTACAAATCCCATAAAATAAGATATAAATTCAATGATACCATTGTTTTAAAAACCAACCAAAGTCAACCCCAAACTGCTCAATTGAGCTATCCCGCAGTAAAAATCAACAATTTCTCTCAATCCTCCCAATATATAATCTAGTTTTTGTCAGTACATAATTCTTAATTTGAGAATGATTTATTCAGTAAAATATAGATAAATAAACAAAAATAAATTTAAAAAAAGAACCTAGTAGTGGAAAATTAAATAAAACTAAATGGATAAACATACCAAAAAGTGACCTCATGGGTCATCACCAATCATAGTTTCACACTTGCTCTATGATAAATAAAGAAATGGAAGAAATCAAAGAAAAACTAGATAATGTAGTCATGAGGAACAAGATTCTCTGTAACGATTCTAAAAGATCAATCATTACCTAAGTCTTACCTTATAAAAGGTAAAAAATTATGCTAGTATTTAATGTATACATTTAATATATTTTTTTCATTTAAATTTTAAAACAAGTAAAAATATAATGAAATAATAATAACAATTTTACTATCCATTTTCCCAAAAAATTTTCAAATAATGAAAGAAATATCAATTAATAATTTCAAAAAGATGAAACATGTTGTGAAGGAAATAACATAGTGAAACACAAGTATTGATTATAGATTGTAGGTAAATAAGTTCTGATGTTTTAATTAATAGTGAAAACATAAAATTGTAGGTTCTTTAATTAACATCATCACAGAATGCGGAAATTTCGAAAACATGAAAAACATGTATAATGAGATATAAATTGACACCTAGTGAAGAGATCATAGGCTCACTCAATTTGAAATCCATCTATTGGACAATCATTTATAATCAAACTAACTACTCTATGTTAGACTAAGTGATAGTAAAACCCACAATGGAAATCCATTGGTTTCAAAAACCAAGATTCACTTACATCCCACCTGACACCCTACCCAACTGATTATAAGGCTTAAAAGGAATTCTCATTCCTCTCATGCTAGTGACTAGTTCCAGATATCAAAGATATATAAATTATGAATTATTTTGACCAATATAAACTAATAATAAGAAACCCAACAGACTGAAAAAAATAAAAATGTAATAAATGGAATCCAATAAATAAAATATAGACAATAAAATAACTCGATAATAAAAGAAAAAAAACTAAAAAACCAAATCTTGATTGAAACAAACTAAAACCTAACCAAATATCTATTTTACATATTTGTAACTACCAACCATAATATCATCCCACTCCAAGGGAAAACAAAAATAAATCATAAACCGAAAGACTAGTTGGGGTTTGCTAACATAGATTAGGAAATGTAGGGCCTAATAATAAATAAACTAGTAGGAAATCACAATAAAATTTATAATTTTTCATTCCTGAAATATTCCATAAACATTAGTTAGAAATACTATCAAAAAATAATGTTTTAATTTTTCAAAGGACCAAACCTATATTTCAAAAAATTCCAATTTTTAAACAACCCACAATTCATTCCATTTTTAAAATGGGTTTTACATTTCAAAAATCCATTTTATAAAACAAAAACCCAAATAAAGAACTAAACATGGTGATAAAAGAGATATTTTGTAAATAAAGGATAAAGTATAGATAGGCTGAAATAAGCGAAGAAGATAATTCAATACAGTCGAAATAATTTTAACATACATAGGAATATCATAGGAAATTTCCTAAATATCACTAGAAGAAATACCTTGATGTACTTATGTTGGAATCACCTAGCAACATATGGTTCATGTCAATATTAATTAACTAACCTGGATTCTCTAAACTAGCATTACTAGTGGAACATCCCACCTAACCTCTTCATAAATCTCGGGGTACCAATCCATCTAGTCTATATAATCAGTAAATAGTCACCTGACCCTCTAGATGATTCCCATGAATCATATGATACTAGTATGTGGTGAATGAGGAGGACCTCACATGCATTTCATATACTATAACCCACACATTCCACTATGCATTCCTCTCCCAAACATAGACACCACCTTTGTGATGGCCCTTTCCTTTGAGGGACTACCATAGGGGTTCCCATTACACATCAACCCATTCTAAAACTACAAATTGGTTATACAGTCTATTTCACATTAAATACAATTATCTAAAATTTGACAAAGATCAAACTTGGACTTAATATTTCCAAAACAATATCATTTTGGAAGGCATTTTGGAAACCCAAGAGAAACACACAACATTCATTAAAGGATAAAAATGTGCCTTCATTATTATTTAACATCCAAAATATACCTCAAAGGATTATATTTCAATATCAATACATTATGTTTTTTATTTTTATCCATAGTTAAACACAATTCAGAAATGGATATGACATCATCCAATGGTGTACCCATGACATGTCATATAATTATGAAAACTGATTTAAAGGGTCACCCCAGGAATAACCCCCATAATAAAAAAAATCATTATGAAAACCAAATTACTAAATCATAAAAAAGGAAAAACAAGTCCATAAACACACAATTCCATTTTCAAAGCCCAATTTTAAATTTATAAAACAGATAGTAGGCATATATATGTGTCTGTATATAAATATTTTTGTATAGATAAATAATCCCTTTTAGATATCCATTTCCTATAAATATTCAACATGGAAACACTACAAAAAATCGCACAAACACATCACAAACAATAATAGAACATTTGAGAAACAATTTAGTAGACCTAAATCTTCAATGTTGTGATTTAGAAATGAATATACTAGAAATCCCTACCTTAATGACATGTGGATACAGTGAATCTCTCAAGGTATGAAGAACATAACTCAATGATGATCTACAACCCCTAACATCAATGAAAAATAAGACACATATCATCCCTATCATCAAGGGTTTATCCAAACGAGAACCCACCTGATGAAAATGAAGAAACTATGATCAGGAAAAGAGGAAGGGTGTAAAATAATAAAAAATCTAATGGAAATTAACATAGGAACCTTAAGAAAGATTCAACAGAGGAAGGAAGGGTTATAAGGGGGGGTTTGGGAGCCCATAGTTTTCCTTGGCTGAAGGGGGTGGAATACCTAGATGTTGTTAAAATATTGTGAGGGTAGAATAATAATTTACCATTTTCATGAAAACTAGGAAAATTGTATGGGTAGGATGCATGGTTTTCTAAACCATTGTGCCAACCATGCACACCCTATTGGACGGGGAGGACAACACATGGGCTAGCTAAATAGTCCAAGAAACTATGTTCTAGCTTTGGTCATCACCTCTATCTAATCTTTTAGGGGGCCCTCATGCTTTTCACACAGTTTCCCTTGACTGTGCACTGATTGTGTACATTTTTTCCGAGACAACCAAACTGTCACATAATTTATCCTTGGTCTTTCATTGTTTATCACAAACCATGTGCCGGACATGAAAAGAAAACCCTACAAAACTAATTTGAAATACAAAAACCAACCTATTAATCCAGATGAATGATTTATCCTTAAATCACGCATTGTACCCATAGATAGGGAAAAAACTCAGCCAAGACAAATAAAACCTTAATTTTTTCACTTATAACTCAACCTGAACTTCAAAAAAAAATCAAATAAATGAATAAAATAATGTAAAAATCATGGTTGGGGTTTCAAAATTACCGAAAAAATACAAACATTATTCCCCTATAATTTTTCCATGATATATGAGAACCAAGACAAAACTCAATATTTTACACGAAAAAATGGAATCATGACCCTCAGGGTAATCTTTATTACTCCACAAGTCACACCCAACTAGCCCAAGAAAAATATACCAAAATTAAATCCATGGAATTAGAAGTGTAAAGGGTTATCAAAACCACAATAAAATTATATCACAATGGTACCAACATGGGAAATACTGAAACAAGTGGATACCAACAAGGGGAACTCAAAATAAACACCAAAACAAACTGTTGTTCATCATTTTCATATGACAATAGTATCTTTAAAATTAACCCAACAAAAACCACAAAATTCATCAACATAAAAAACCATAGAATGATTCATATTAACAAAACACCACTGATGAAATCTCTTGGAAAACAAAACTACCATGATCCTTAAAAAGTAGGAATTTCAAAATAAGAAAAAATAAATTGAATAGTTGAATTTGAAATATTCCCTTCTCTGATGTTGGAGAAAAAAACAAGTTCATGGTTTCCAACACCCCTAGTGATTCCGTATTGTGTGAAGATATTAAATAATGGGACTATGGCTAGAGCTCTGATGTATTAATTCATATGCTACCCTCTATTCAAGAGTAGAAATCCCACTCCCTATATTCTCTATTTTGGACATGTTGATTAGAGAACCTCCACATGTGACCAAAATGGCATCATCTTCAATAAGACATTGGAATATAATTATAAAATTGGTTCATATTTTTTAACCAACCACAATAAAAACACACAAGTGGAAGGTTTGAAGAACAAGATGATGAATCCAAAAATGGTTGACACCTCATGTTAGGGTTCCTTCGGAACACACGTCTCCCCAGATGGGTATCCTTAATGAGCATAGAGAAAAACTAGTTCTATAACCAAAATTGACCGCACTCTAGAACCAAACATGGATAGAAATGACTCATCCCAAAACATTTAACATATAAATTCACTAGATGAGTGACCTCACTACGTAATCACTAAATGGATACCCCATATAAGAAGAGGAAACATAAACTGATCATCTGAAGCTATCTCCTTAGAAAAAGAGACCACCTATTTAAAACAATAAACATTGGTCTTCACCATCGATTGGAATTGTTGAAAACCCAAATAAAATGACACTTCAATTTCTATAATATTATATTGTATAAACCACAAGTGGATAGTGGTTTTAAACACCTCCCAATACATCCCATCTTGAAATGATGCCAGGACAACCACCTTCCACTCATCCAAACACAACCCTTCAAATAATCCTAGGACATCTCTAACCCTCATAGCTCCAGTATTTCCCAAAATACTAGAAACACATTAAACATATTAAATATAATAAATATCCTCTAATAGACCTTGAACTCCACATAAAATGTTACAATACTCGGGATAAAATTGAGTCAACCACACCACTCATAGTCTGGGTAGGGCTACGAACTGAATGAAACTCACTAGAAACATGTCTGGACTTTTTGTATCACATTCCCTAAACCACATAAAAACATAAAACCTAAATAATATAATAGAAAAATTCAACCACGAAGAAAATACAAATAAAAAACACCAAACTCATATTCAAAGCATCCCAAAATAGGACCTTAATTTTTAAAAACTTGATTTACATTCCAAATTCCATATATGATTTACACAAACAACATTTTAGAAAATAATTATTTCACTTTCAAATTGAATTAAAACACAAAATAACCATATTTAAACAAAAAATCTAAAAATTAATTTTCCATTTTAAAACCTCTTCCCCAAAAATCATTTTCAATTATAAAATCCATTCACAGATATTGAAAGAAAACTGACCAAAAAACTCACAATATCACCTAGAATAGGGAAATAGTTTACATGCAAGACCCGAAAACATTATTAATGAGCTATTCTATGGAAAACCACTAACCACTAGGAATTCTTGATTTGTGATCTCTACTCCAAGTGGGTCATTACTATATGTATCACTATCTTATAACACCATATCACTTCCATTTTCATTTCTTATTCTTTAAAACCAAAATAAATGATTCAAATCTTTCACTAACCTTGGATAATCTATTTTAAGAATGAGAAAAGGATCATGCAGTCCTTCCCACACCTAGCTATAAAGTTATTAAAGATCTATCTCCAACAAAACTAAAACCCAAATTAAAAATGGAATGTGTTGATGCCTTTTTCTCACAAAGAAATAGAGGCTTCAATCTGACCTAACACCAAACTCGGCCCATGACAAGGCCTGGTAGGCATTCACAATCCTTTCTAAATGGTAACTAGTGCATCGAATAACAGGTATAAAAAGTGTGAATGCTTTATTCCAATATAAATTGATAAAAATAAAAAAAATAGAATGAAAAACATAAAACAATAATAAATATACCTCAATAAATACATAATCATATTAAAAAACTATAGTAGAAATAAATTATAATCCCTACAAAAGATGAACTATAATTCACTAAACTAAAACCCAAACACTTTTGCGTGTAACCTCTTAGTCACCACCAACCATAATACCAGCCTACTCCATGCGAAAAACTAATCAAATCATTAACCTTAGAAACATTTTTGAATATATCATCACTGAGTTGCATAAGAAGGGTGTGAGATTAAACATCCCAATACGTAAGAACCAAAGAATCCATGTCATTTTCTGAATGAGTAAGTAAATATTAATTATAAATATATTTATAAAATTGTTATTTTATAATTTTAATGGATCATAGACATCATTCCAAAAGTCCATTTTTAAAATAACCCAAAATATATTATTTTTAAAATGGAATATCCATTTATAAAATCCTATTTATAAAACAAAAAAAATTAATGAACCAAACCTGGAGATCTAAGAGATATTATATAAACAAACGAAATAATGAAGGCAAGAAAGATCTCATAAAGTAGATAATATATTGTAGCTGAAATAATTGGAACATACATATAAATAATATTGGGAAATTTTTAGATATCTCTAGATGAAATCCCTAAATTTACTCAAGTCAGACTCACAAACCCATGTATGGTGAAACTCTATAGTCAAAAAACAACCTCTCTTCTCAAAAAAAACTCACTAGTAGAACATCCAACATGGCCTCTCTAAAAATTCAAGGGTAAAAGTATATAAAATTGTGATTATTAAGAAACCATCCCTCAACCTTATAGAATATTCCATAGAATAGAATGATAGTTATAAAAAAATAATGAGGAGTTCCTCACACACATGGAATACATTAATAACCCAATTATTCCTTTTTTATAGAGTATCAAAAACTCCTCCACCATTTATCGGATCACCCACTCCACGTAGGGAGTACAACAGAGGTGACCCTCATACATTTAACCATTCCAAAAGTGAATAAACTTATCCTGCATTACATTTAACAATAATAATAATTTTCTTAAATTGAAAATCGTAACATATGAGCATTACTCATTCAAAAAAAATATCATTTCTAAAACAATTTCAACAACACAGGTGAAAAACACAACATTAGTTAAGGGTTCTAAATAGGAATTCAATATTATCTAATTAAAAAACCATACCTCAATGACCCAAAATGGAAATTGAATTCAAAAAATTATGGATTCCACATTTGAAACCATTTTGGAACAAAGGAGACACTAGATAAGAATTTGGGGGATGAGGTTAATGCAAGAGGAAAATGAAAAAAAAGGAATCAAATTTTGAAGCATGGGTTTAAAGAGAAATAATTCAATATCAGTCCATTATCATTTATGTCCCTATCCATACGTGCACCAGGTGAACTTATAGATATGTCCACAACCAATGAAATACCCATAAAAGAGACTAAAATACCTAAAAATGATTTAAAGGGATGTTTCATTCATTTCCATTACACACAAAACCCAATTCAAGATGAAAACAAAATTAATAGAAGATAAAAAAATTTCAACAATCCCCAAAACACTCAATTCAATTCTCAATGAAAAGTTTACATTTATCAATATCCTATTAGGATTATATATAGGTATTGATAAAGAAAACCATTGAAAACCCCATTTCAACCAAATTTCCAAAATGTAAATACCAAAAAATTCATAAAAACACATCACAAGAATGAATGGCACATTTGAGAAATAATTTAAGAAATATAAAGAATCAACAGTATGATTTAGAAATAAAAATCATGGAAATTCCTACCGTAATGACGTGAAGATGTGAAAAAACACTATGAGAAAGAAGAATAAGACTCAAGAGACTATCCACACCCCCTAAAATCGAAGGAAGATAATCTAGACATCAAAAATATCCTCATAGGTTCATCCATGTGAGAACCCTCCCAATTAAAACCAATAAACAAATAGATGGAGGATATGAGAGGATAAAACAACCCAAAGGCCAAAGTAAAATCACCTATAAACATTGTGTAAGGTTCAATAAAGGAATGACGGAAAAGAGAAAAGGGATGTGGGAGCCCCCTGGGGAACCTCAGCTAAATGGGGAAGTAAATTCTCTAAGGCATTAATGTGGGAGGGGATGCATACAAATATATAATTTTTAACAAACTATGGGGAATCACATGGTTTTTCCACAAGGTTTTCTAAATTGTGATCAAACCATGTGCACCCTACTAAAATGGGACTACACAAGTAAGGGTTTTCCGCACGTCTTGGTAATCTATGTACCAACTGTGCCCATTTCTTCTTTAAAAATTGTAGGGCCCGACCCACACTATCCACATAGTTTACCCTAACTTAATGAAAGTAATGTGCCTTTTCCAAGACACCGCCTGAGAGATGCATGGTTTCTACTGGACCACATATGATTTTTCATAAACTATTTACATGTCATGTAATGAAAACATTAAATGTTGAATTTTAACACAAAACACAATGAGTCTTAACCAGCCTGGAAGTTTCCCTTTAAACCATGAACACTAACCATTAATAGGGACAAAACTCACCAAAGAACTCCAAAACCAGAAATTGTTCCCAAGAAAATCAACCCAAAATTATACAAGAAGATATAGTAGCATTTAAAAAATAAAATAAAATAAAATAACGTTTGGTTTGTAAAGGTTCTACAAAAAAATCATTCTTCCCACATAAATTTACCAGGATGAATATGAACCAAAAGTCAAACATGAAGTATAAATATACAAATCGAACCATCCACCATGGGATAATCTCTTTAACACCCAAGTCACACTCTTATTGATCTAGATAAGGACACAAGAAGAAGAACCATATGAAATAAATATAGTGTTTTAGTATAAAATGTGGGAATTAGATTAATTAAATCAGAGATTAGGGAATGAAAACTTATGGTAATCTATGAGGATATGTCTAATTGGATAATAATATCATAATTTTTTTGGTAATTTTTATATTAGATGGGTTTCCATGAAATAAATCCCCATTTTTATTGTATATTTGGACATGGTCTTGAGTTGAGAGGAATTAGGTGACCTATCATAAGTTGGGGAGATTACACACATAAATGCTTTGAAAAAAATATCCTTTTTCTTCACATATCCCAATTCTAAATTTTTATTCACTATCCAACATTATAGTTTATATGGTCTAAATATGTCCATCCAATGGGGTTTGGACAAGTTTATTAGTCATTTTCCCTTATCAATTTAATTAACATTCTATTAAACATAGTTTATCCATAACCCTGTTAATTATTTTTAAATTTAATAAATATTCATTTTAAAAAATAATTTGTGCATATTTTATAATATTAATTATTATGGTTCAAAATATTTAATACAAATTTCGAAATTAAACTAACATAATTGGAAATTTTTAATTTAAAATTAAACCCAAAGGTTATATGAAAATATTTCTTGTTGAATGAGAATTTTTTAAAAGGTTTAAATGTTTTTATATAAAAATTAAATTTGAAATTGATTCAAATGAACAAATGTAATGACCTATAATTTAATCAATTTAATTTCCATTATAATATTTATGTCATGTAGTATAGATCAGAAACATCAAATAAAAAAATAATCAAAACATTATTATCATAAATTATTAATACCACATTAATCAATAAATAAATGTATACGAATATAATATATTATAGTGGGGTAATAAATAAGATGTAAAATGAAATACATAAGAAATTTTGAATATACACAATCCATCCAAATGACCACACTCCACATCAATGATGTAGAAATAAAACACAATGATAATAACAAAGTATTAATTTGGAAGATCTAAATGCTTATAACCGTAACAGAAAATATATGTGAAATAAGAATGAATGAAATAAGTGGTATTTATAGAAATTATGGAACCTATATGACTGTTTGAATAGTAACATGATCGTTGGAATTGTAATATGTCCGTTAGGAATATTAATCGGGCCATTAGAATAGTAACCTTAATTATTACCATGTGACATAATATTTAGCTATCTTATAGATGAGAATATAAATTATTTATATCATAGTACAAGTAAATAAATATTTTATAGATGATAAAATAATGGTTTATATTTTTATAAAATAGATATTTTTTAAACAATATTATTATAAATATAATGATATAAAGTAGATTTAATTTAAATAAAATAGTTTAAAAAATAAATACTAATTTTTTCTATAAAGAAAATATAATTTTATTGTACCATAAATAATTTTTCAATGGGCCGTAAAATTTTTTATAATATTAAAATCACTATTTTTTTAATAAATGATGATACAATTTAAATATTAATTTAGTCATATATAGAAAAATAATTTGGTAAAATGGTTTCCATTTTTTAAATCCACGTGTAGAAAAATATTTACGGTAATTTTTTGGATTTTTCAAAATGAAATGATTTTTTAGTGAATAGTTTAATCCGATAATTTATAGTATTTAAAAATTTAAACTAATAAATGAATAATTTAGTAATGAATGATGTAAGACCCCATTGATTTAATAGATTCTTAAACATTTAATTTATTTATTCATAATATTCATCATAACAGATAGTCTTCATAAAAAATAATAAACTAATGACTATAATAATCAAAAACACCACTCTCATGCCCCTATAAATACTGCCCACACCAACCCTTCTCCTTACACATTATTATCCTTATATAAAGTCATTATTCAGAAAACTTCCCTTTAAAATACTCTTAAACATGTAAAAGTGCTTCCATTATGAACAAAATTCCAACTCAATGTTCATTAATAAGTCCTTCAAGGTGTTGTTATTCAAGAGGTAACATTATCAAATCAACTGTTTTAATTTCATTTCTTCTTTGACCATCTCCTCACCACCTTCATAGATAAAATAATAATAAAATACATTGTCATATATATATATATATATATATAGTAATTTTTATATATTGTTATATATTATATCGAAACTTTTTCTCATCTTCCCAAATTCAAAAAATCAAAACTAATTTCTCATTTATGAAAGTTTACCATCTGCATGTATATTATGTTTTCTTCATTATAGTCTTCAAGGTTGGTCATAAAATAATTATTATGATTAAAAATTATTCAAATAGGTTTTTTGTACCTAGTCTCATGTTCAGGATGTAATATACATCAATAATACTAAATAATAAACAAACTAGTTCATTATTTCAAAAAACACGAAAATAATCTAAATAGTTACCATTTGTTTTTTAAAATGGATTGCAGTAATTGATAAAAATGAAATATAGTAACATATAAACATATATAATATCCTTATTAACATATAATATCACTTTTAGATCATTATTCCTATTTTAAAATAAAATCCAAAAATATACTCACCTTTATCAATCATAAAACCCTGAAAAAATGCTCCAAGAATGAAAACAATAAACATTACAAATCATAGAAAATTCTATAACTGATCTTAATAAAATTATAATAAATAAAATATATGGGGAAGTGGTTATAAGTAAAATTATTAATGAATCTAATTGGATTTTACATGACATTTAGTGAAACTATAAAACACATTTGATAATGAGTTAAGGGATATCTAAACCTCAAAATATCATTTTAGTTATGGTTATACTCTATTTTAGAAAAGTTATATCCACATTATTCTTATATACTAATTCTATATTGAGTATATATGTTCCAAAAAATAAATCTATGTCAATTAATATTCTTTTTAAGGGTAAAGAAATAATTTAAAAGGATTCCGCCTCAATTCTTCTCGATAAGAAAGCCCGATTAAATCGATATTTTCTTATTCGTACCCTTTTTCAAGTACACTATACAAATAATTTTATGACACTAATATTTCTATAAAATATATCATTTTATTATAAATAACACATTTACTTCATTTTCTATTTTATAAAAACAATTTTTACTTTCTGCATTTTAAATAATTTTTAATAATTTTGATTAATTAATACTAAAGTGGCTCATTTATAAAATTAAAAAAATATTATTTTTCAAGTATTCACTTCTTTTTTACATCATTATTCTTAAAATATTATTATTATTGCATTATAGTTTTCATAAAATGATGTCATTACTTCGTTCATTGATACCATTTTTATAAACCATTTGGTTATTCCTTGTGACATGATTATGATAACTAGTTACCTCTATGGGTAACCCTTACGTTTATTTTTTATGTTGGATTATTTATGTGAAACACTAATTGATGAAAATTTTGTGATGGGTGTTCCATGATAGAACTCTAATGCATTGTATAATTTTTCAGTCTCATGATATTTCATGTATAAGATTATGGAGTAACCATGATCCATAATGGGACTTGGTCTACAATGTTATATAGTATTGGTAGTTAGAATTGCCTTATTTATATGTCAAGATATATTTATAATCCAAATTTCAATATTTTCATGATCATATGGTTAAATGTACAATACATTAATCATCCATATGTTTATAAGCCATATATTTTATGTTCTCGTGATAAGACTTGAAACAAATGGGAAATACATTATTCCCACGGTTATTATATTACTAGGATTTTTAGATCTGTCTATTATATATTTATTCCCCAGGTTATGATATAAATATATCGGTTCTAAAAAAGTGTTATGAGATCATTATATAAGATTAATAAAAAGTTTTTTTTTCTGGTTACATGTTCTATAATTATGAACCTAATCATCAAAACAAACTACACTATTTGATCCTTGATTTATATTAAATTGATAATTATACCTAAATTAATGTTATAATATGTGTAGAATGGTAGGGTTAATATATTTTGTATTTGAGAACTTCCTAGTCATTTTGGGGATTATGAAAAGAAAAATCATATAAGAACCCTATGGAAAACCTATATTAAAACATCGATAATTATAATTTATGATAAAATTTTCCTTTATTTAATATTACCTCAATATTGATGGTTGTATTTTTATATTCTTATTATACAAGAATTAGTGACCTCAAATTTTATTTTATTTTATTTTTCATACTTAATAGTGGGGAATATAAGAACCCATGCTGATAATAAATGTGATAGGCAATGGTGGGATTTTCTTAATGAGATGCAAAACCTAAGGAGAACATGATCCCATAAAATGATAAAAATAATCTCTGAACTTGATAATGTTATGAATAATAAAATTAATCTTATGGAACACCCTCTTTGTTTACAAAAAGAGCATGTTGTAGTCAAATAAATTATGTGTCAAAAGACACATATATTTAGTGGATCATTGGATCCCTCATCGTGACAAAATAAATTATCTAAAGTGTGATGATATTCCCAATATTCTAATGCTCATAAGAAGAAAAATTTTTGATGATAAACTAATGTTTGATGTGAATAATGATCTGTGGAGGAAAATTATCAGAAACACAATGCTTAAAGAGTAAATTGACTCCATTTATTGTAAAGTATTGAAGAAAATATTTTTCATTAAATATTATTCATTTAATCTCTAACTTAAAATAAATAGGGATTTCCTCAGACTAATTAATAAGGAATATTAATTTATCAAGGGATAAAAAGAAAAATATTCATGTCCTACACGATAAAACTATTGATTTTTCATTAACACTGAAAATATGTTGGAACACATATTTAGTGAAATTAATCTATGTCTCTAAAAATGATTTGGTGATTTGAGACTTTGAATATTATGAGAAGATTATAGTATATTCCCTTAAGGTTGAGATAGATATTAGAGAATCTCAATAGGTTAATGGGGTTAGAGATAAAAATATAAAATTATGTTTAGTATGGTAGGAAAAATAGATAAATCTAATTTAGGAAATAAAAACCAGCATCCCACGTCTCAAAATATTTGGAAGATGCATATTGGGAACTATCTAATGGGAATCAAGAGATGGTTCAAATGTAGTAAGGTGGGAATCTGAGTAATAATTATCGAAGGGATATGAAGAATTATCATAGATTCAAAAGAATTATGGAAGGTAAATAACATTAATATAAAAGGATTATAGTGTTTTAACTACATGTTACAAGGGGATTATGTGATCCAATTCTCTATGAAAAGGTTTGGGAATGACAATGAACGAAAAAAACCTCATAGAATGAAATGAAGGGAATATGATGTCACAACTATAGATGTTGACCCCAAATTAATGTGTTGGCATGTATGTTGGTTATTAATTATTGAATTCTGAAGATTATTTTTTATTTTATTTCTATACATTCTTTAACATCTATAATTTTTGGTAGAATCATTAAAAAAATCATTACATGGTTGTTATGTTATTTGTGAGTACCCAAAATCGATCAATTACTACATCTAATGTATATGAATCCACCCCAGTAAATATTATTATATAGAACCTCCCAGTAAATCTAATATTACTTAATTTGGTGGTGTTTGATGCTATATTGGTTATGTATTGTCGATATTTATACAAATCCAACACCTAATTTCAGGAATGTAAGATTACTCATCACATACCAAGGCATTGTCCAACTCAGTATATGTTTAAGGAGGATGATGAATCCCCTTCAGAATCATCCTCTCAATTTTGGTTATTAATGAATTGTGATATTGCATATCTAGATCAAATGGTTGAGGTAATGGAGAGGATTAGGATCGATAACCTGACCATTGTGAGGGACCACATTGGTGTCTTCAATGATGAATGGTATAGTCTTCCTCCTCAAAAATAGGATGAGTTCTCAGTTGATGTTATACCTAGATTTATTCCCACATCACTAACTCCATACAAGATTCGCACTATTTATTTTTAATAACTAAATATGTAATTATATGAGAATTTGAATAAGGGTTTTATATGTCTAAGTGCTTCCCCATTAGGTGAACCATACCTCTTCTTCAACAAGAAGGTTAGATCAATTAACCTCTACATTTTTTATCACGATATCAACAAAATCAAGATAAATAAAAAGTATCCCCTACCAAAGATATATATTTTTTGATCAACAAAATGATGTCGTGAATTTATATAAAGTGGAACCTCATTTGAGATATCCCTAATTATAGAAAACTAAGGAAGATATTACCAACACAACCTTTAGAACAATGTTTGAACATTATGATTTCATAGTTCTTCCTTTTGGACTCACTAATGATTCATAAATATACATAGAATTGAGGAATATAGTCCTTAGAGATTTCATAGAAAAATATATTTTATCCATTATAGATTGTATTATGATATACTCTAAGGGAAAGGAGGATCATGAGTGGAATTTGAATAATATCATATAATGTCTCTTCTAAAAGGCGAACATATATGAAAAGTATAGTATATTAGATTACTTGTTTTAGGTTTTATAATTTCATGGGTATTTTATCAACATTAAGAGGATATATTTGGACCTATCTAAGATAATGGTAATTGAGCAGTGGACCAAGCCAACATTTTTAATGGAACATTTTTTTACCTCATTCTGTCATGGTTTTACAGAAAACTATTTATGAACTTTTAATGATTTTCAAAACCCACAAACCAAGAGGAATCATAATGGAGTAATGTTTTTCTAGACCAGTGGATGTGAATGAAACTTAATTGAAAATACACTTATCAATACAGTTTAAATTACACTACTTATAAGTGGGGAAATCATTGTGGTATACAAAAATACTTCAAAGAAGTGATTAAGATGTTTACATAGGAAAAATGATAATGTGAGCACTTATTCCTCAAGTAAACTAAACTTTCATGAGAAAAACTACCCCATATATGATCTGGAGTTAGTATCTTTGTTCTTTTCATTGAAAATATAGTGGAAATATCTCTACGGTGAGATTTGTGAGATATAACATGATCAAAAGATACTAAAATATATATTCAGACTAAACTAGATTAATTTGATCCTTTGAATATCGTTATATCTGATGAATTAGTATGACTAAACAATCCAATTATATATTGGTAAAAAGAATAATGTGGAAGATACTATTAGTAGAATGGTCCATACAACATTATCAACCAAGATAATTTTGAAGGATACAATCTTCTTATAATAATAAAGGATGGGTATGTGAGTAATAATGGAAGAAAAATCATAAATCATTTCTCTAATGATTTATAAACCATCCATTATAGAGAAGGTAATGTATTCTCCATGAAATGATGTGGGAATTCAAAAAAAAGGTTTATATCAAAAATGGGAAATCCAGAAAGATAAAAATCGTCGAGGAAGGATTCATAAGGTTTTGGTTATGACTATGTGTACCATACAATCCTATGATAATGGGGAATATTATTAATTATGAACATAGATCTACTATCTCGATTTATCCCATGAGTGCAAAGGTGTATTGAGATCACCATGAGTAAAATTTTGGGGACACCATCAATAAGAAGATCACTGAATATACAATAATGTTTATGGTATGTCAATATTGATGTAAGAAAGTGAAAAGTCTATGGGAATGGAACCACCATTACATTAACTACATAAAATCGGGAAAACAACACAATGGAATTTTTCACTCGACTTCCGAATACATCCTTTAGAAATAATGCACTACATGTTGTTTTGGATCATCTACTAATGAAAAATATATTTATTGAAATTCAATAGGTCTTCTTAGTTGACCAACATTCATAGATAAACATTATATAAGTGATAAGGACTCATTGAGTATCATTATTGATTATATTTGATCATGATATTAGTTTGACATCTAGGTTTTGAGAACATCTCAAACATTCTACGAATACTGAGGTAAAAATTAGTACGGCCGATCACCCATAGACTGATGGCTAGTATGAGTATACAATTCTAACATTGGAATATTTGTTTAAAAAATATTCAAATGACATAAAAGGAAGACCTGATCATCATAATAAACTAATCTTGTTATTTTAAAAATATAGTTTCCACTAAATCATCCAAATGAATACCTATGAATTAATTAATGGAAAATCATGTAGAACACATTCATGATGGGATAAATCCATTAACACTATGAAAGTATTTAGATATAATATTTTATTCAATAGTGTGTGTGACACACAAAACCAAGGACGTAAAGAAAGATAATATCCTTATAAATAAATATATATTTAATATTTAAATAAATTTAATATATTTTAGATCTTTTAATGAATGTTCCAATGAGTTAGAATGTGTCGCATGGAAAAATGATTTTCTTCAATGGATATAATTAAACACATGACCAACATTTAGCAGACAATAATATATTCGTAGAATACTATTATAAGTAAAAAACAATTCATTTAATTTTAATTTCTAAGTAATATTAAATAAATTATGAAAATTTATTGTTTAAACAAATATTAAATGATTTAATTGGTTACCAATTAATTAAAAATGAATATAAAGACCCATTGAATATAAAAAATAATAATTATAGAAAACTATTCTTATGATCATAATGGAATAATATCATATTAAATTTAATTAATTACAAATAATGAATGATTTTAATGAAATATATATTGTAGATATTCAGTTAATTACTTCTGACAATTATCTGTTAGATTCAGTTGACATAAGATACTAATAACCCAAATATTACACATAAAACCTATATTTTTTTAAGGCTCTTTTACCGCCTTCTAAAGAAAAAAAATTGTCAAATAAAATTTTCTGCATTTTATTAAATATTATATGTCAAAAATATATCATATTTAAATGTTCCACGTAAAAATTAGGGGAAGGTTATTTATTTTTATATTTCTATAATGTATATTTCTTAATGAACTCTCAAACATTCCAATTTTAATTTAAAACTACTTTTTCATCAAATTTATAATTAAGTAAAATAACATATTAAACTAGTTTTATAGTTTGATTAGATAATTTTTTTTCAATTAATAAAATTTGTGGCATTATAATAAAATTCACTTTTAATTTTAACATAAAAACTAAGCAATATTTTTTACTCTTGTACTTTAAAAAATCCATTGTCTTCTAATTTATGGGATTGTATTTAAATTAATTTCTTCCACATCTGTTAATGTAATTTGGAAAATTTTAATTCAATATCTAGAATTAGAGTAATTTAAAATATCTAATAATTTTAACATAGTTTTTGACAAAAACAAATTAGTGAATGTGATCGAAATTAATTACAACGATTAAAAGAAAAATAAGCTAAATAAGGGACACAACCTTAAATATATGGACCAAAATAACCTATAAATTTCTTAAAAATATATTGAATGTCTATATTTAAACACTATTCTAACTTGGATAAACATGAGACCACTATTGGATTCACATAATATGGAAAATATGTGGCTGGAATTATTTTTTCTAAGATTAACATGAGTTTCACTTCTCATCCATTATAAAATGGCACTCAACCCTCCCACTTCCTCAAAGCTCTCTAGAGACTTTTGGTCAACCTAAATATAGAAATAGAGATCATAAAAATACCTCCTATAAATCTATAATATTACCCTTGTTCATAATTCCATCAATGGGGGCCTTTTGGTTCAAACTAAAAAAAGAAACCTGATTAAAAGGTAACATCTTTCCTCAAGCTCTTTAGTTTTATTTCCATTATCCACTATTTCAATTTTATTTATTCAATTATTATAATATAATAAAAATATTCTCAATATACATATGTGTTTTTATTCTATGTAATCAGACTAAAATTATACACACTTCCATCTAAGGGGTAATGAAGATATAGTGTATGTGTACAGTGTCCTACAACCTCATGAAATGATATTTTCTATATTTCCTTTACCACCTATCATTGTCATACATTATGATGGAAATACTATTTAAATATGTCATATATAATGTTTATAAAATCTTGTTCTTATTTAATTCTGTTATAACTAATACATTTATGCACTCCATTTTGTGGGAATATGATAACATTGTTTGTTGATGTGTGGACTATCAACCCCTCAAAGCTTCATGATGCATTCACACTATAAATGTAATCTATAAAGGATGGTTTTAATAAAACTATATAACATATATGACAAAGATTTTATAATATAATTATAATATACATATATATATATATATATAATTTCATTATTTTTATACACCTAAGAGATGAAAGTAATGTTCATGCATATGTATGGCCTACCATCTCCATGAACGATGCATTTCATTTATTATCTCACAATAATATATGTTATTCCAAATACATAAATAATTAATATATTTTATAATTAAATTTTAGGTAACAGCATTTATAGGATTTATCCTTGATATACATTATAAAAAAACAAGTCAAAATCCAAAACATACTCAAAATAAAAGAAAATAAACACCCAAGATTGTGAAAATAGTGAAATATTTTTAAAAATGGGTAATATGATATTATGAGAAGATAATATATTATTATGGTAGTCGAATGATTTTTTACTTGATTAAAACCATTATACACAATTTTATATTACATTCACCAAAACAAAAGAAATTTCATGGTTTTATATTTCGTCTTAGTTTACATTATATTGAGACATATTTGTTGTTATGCACCTAGTTTCCTTTATTTAGGGTATATACGAACCTTTTACATTTTATATCACAAATCTCTTTATTATAATGAAAATATAAGTTTAATTTAATACTATTATATAAAATATAATATTATTCAAATGATTCAAATTAGATTGTGACACTTTGTAGTGGTTAAGGATTATTCTCCTAGAGGTCATTTTTAATAATTATCTTCAACATCTCACTTTCTTTTGAAATTGTTAACATTATATTCAAATAATAACATTATTTTTTTCAGATGATTTCTTATATATGGTTTACGTAATAAATTATTTTCTTTTAACATAATGATTCATTCATTCTTCATGATATCTTGATTTTTAATTTGAATTATCTATGGGGTTTCATGTTAAAAGTTACAATGTGGAAAAGAATTTCATAACCTAATTTATTTTTAGTATCTTATAATCATTCCTCATTGAAATTTATAATATACGATTATTTGTATAAATACTTTTAAATATATATTAATTTATATTCACTTAACTTATTTTGATTTATAGTTGATTAATTTATTGATTCTCACATCAATGTTATGGTCGTTTTGAGGCTTTACATCACAATCTCACCTTGTTCGGGATTGTTTACACATCAATTTTTATATGAGAGAATTATTTGATCATTTTCTAATAGATCTTTTAATTTTATTCTCATATATTTATTCATGACCTTTTTCTATGTAATAGTACCCTTTTCAAACTATTTGGTATTAAAAATGTCTTATAATATGTTTTTAAGAAAACCAGACTTCATTTTTCCCTTTTTGGGGGGAACCTATTTTCTTCTAAAATAAAATTTTCCAAAAAAAGTTTACTATGATTCCTAAATGCTTTATTAATGACATTTTTACCATTTTTCCTTTTACCAATATTTTCAAATAAATCTTTTTGTCACATTATAAACAAGGAATTTTTCGTACATTTTAACATGAAAAATTTATTTTATTTGTACCTCATATGAAATGAATGGATTTAACGACTATAATTTTTATAATTTTATTTTCCATGTTTAAATAGTTTTTTTAGAGAGTATTATTTAAAAAGTGATTTTAAAATAAAAGTATTTTGGAATTGTTTTTCAAAAATAAATGAATATTTTCTTCAAGAATTTTCTTAAAATATTTTTCCTTCTTATTCATCAATGAAAAAAATACCTATATTTATAATCCACTAGGTATATTTTTATTTATACCAATATTATTTTTTCTATAGGTAGTTTATGAATGATTTTTTTAAATGATAGTATTTACAATCACTTTAGTGATTTATTTTTTTAGTCTCAATGAAATATTTAATTTTATATTCTTAATAAATAAAGAATTTCCCCTAATTATCCATATCATTTATCATGGATATCTTCATTTCCTAGATCATATACTGTTTTTTATAAAATCATTAAGTTTAAAGATATTTTATTAATCGGGAAAATATAAATTATTATATATCTTATACTCCATATGGATATTTGGAAAGGCACATTATTTAATCGATGATTCTATATATGAGTATTGCATTGGGAAGGTACGATATGAGTGGGTTTTAGTTTTAGATTTCCCATTGATGCATTGGTAGTCTCATGGGATCAGTCAGTTGGATAGCCTCAATAAATTTGTTTTTACCCAATATGTTAAACTTCCATGTGAATGGTTTTGATGGTAATAGTTCCATATACATATGAATCATGGAATCAAATAAGTATGTATTTAAATCATTTAATTTTCATTTACTTTCACCCATAAGAGTTTCCAAAAACATATCTATGGATATGTTTCACTTTTAGTTCGTTGATTAAATTTCATGTGTTTCAGTTTATTACCTTTTTATATTGATTTTTACTTATCTAGTAATTTTAATGGAAATGTTTTAGCGTTATTACCTTTCCATATTGTTTTTTAAACTACTTATCTGTTTTTTAATTACATGCTATGTGTGTTAAATTTTATTACGATTCCATAATTATTATTGTCATTGATTTATTATCCCTTCCACTATACATTACCCTTACAGAGTATTTGAGCAAAACATTATTACGTTTCCTTTATAAAATAATCAAATAAGTGTACAATGAATTATATGAAAGGATACACTAGTTGGATAAAATTATCCACTATATAGAAAAATTATGTTTTACATAGTGCATTCATTTTTAATAAATGACTCATGTATGTATATTCATTTCCAAGACTACGAAACTAATCAGTCCTTCAATATTTTATTCCTTATAATCTTGCTAACGTAATGTTAGAAGAAATAAACTCTGAGATCTTTGGGGTCATGTTAAAAAAATTGGTATCAAATATATCTTAGTAGAAACCATGGGAACTAGATTTAGAAGAACATAGATTATAGAACAAAGAACTACGATAACATAAATTATTGTGCCCCTGGGTTTTCACTATTAGTGGATACACATAGGATAATTCCCATTTTCATTACAAAGAATAAATAAGGGTTTTAATAGATAATGAAAATGTATTACTTAGAATAAACTTTAGTCTAAAAAAGGTTCTATGTAGAAATAAATTGATGAAGTATTTATAAATTTAGTTTTATTTAAAACTGTAGTTAAAAATAAATTTCCTGAATAACATTATTTCATGTATGCACATCAAATTTTTTTTTTAAATTATGTTAATATGGTCTTATAAAAGGGAAAGTTGTATGTTGGGATACAACCAATCATGTCTAGATAGGAAAAAAGTTATTATCCCATGCCCGAAGGATGATATAGGTTTCACACAAGCCACTATCCTACACAATGTCTTGTTAATAAATTCCATTGTTTTTAGTAGAAAAATTTAATGAATAAATATTATTGATGGACCGATAGAATTATTTTATAATTTTAGTGATTAATTTCATAAAAAAACTAAATTTGGAGAAAAAATAGGGAAAGTAGTTATACTTTTCACTCATTTATGAGCCTTAATATATGTTAAAAGTATATTTTTGTGCTTTAGGTATCAAATTTATTTCTTTGATATCCATTTCTTGATGTAATGGATGAATTTGTATTTAAACAACACATAACCAAAAGTATAAATAGATCATATGAAATAAAAATGTATCATGTAAAATAATTTCTTTATATTCAAAAGATTTTATTGAAATCCTCAACATTGGGAAACGTTTTTAAAAAAATTCTCTAATTCCTTTTTTGTTGAACTGATTGTCTTCAAAATCCTCCAATATCTATGTATTTGAGTCTCTCAATGTTCCATTCATCATTCACTTGTTTTTTATTGATGAAATAAAACAATCCCTATATATATTTATTCTTTTCCACTAAATACTTATATCCATATGAAACTACAATTATCATACATAGAGAACAAGTTATATGTTATTCCATGTGACCTTTGTACTTCCCATTGTCTCATTTATAATGGTTTTATTATGAACCCATCTCATTATGTGGGTTTTTAAACATATGAAATATAAAATATATATATTAATATTATCATGTATAAACTCCTAGGATTCAATTTAATTAAACTATGGTGAATGTAGCACCCCATAATTCTAATGTATGAATATTGTAGTCAATAGTGTGTATGAAACTCAACTTCTAATTATTAAGGGAATATAATTCTTGAGAATTTATAATATATTTACAATTTTAATTAAATTTAATATATAATATATATTTCAATTAATGTACCAAAGAGTTAGAATACGTCACATGAAACAAAAAGTTTCTTCAATGGATTGATTTACACAAAAGACTGTGTTTTATTGAATAATTATATATATTTAAAATATTATTATAAGTCATAATCTACCCATTAAATTGTTTATTATTAATATTATTAAATATCTAATGAAAATATATGGTTTACATAATTACATAATTAACTCCTTAGTTTCAAATAAATTATAAATGAATATAAGAACCAATAGAATATAAAGAGAGTATTTTTATAGAAAACTATTATTATGCTTACAAATATGTTTTATCATAACAAATTTAGTTAATTAATATTATTAGATGATATTAATGCAATAAATATTTCTTATATTCAACCAAATTTTTATATTTATCTAGATGATTCAATAGACATAAAATACGAACAAACCCAATATTACACATAAAAATGTACATTTTTATTAAGTCACTTTTACAACCTTTTAATAGGGAACCTATTTTAATTCACATTTGTTCACATTTATAAATCTTATATGTCAAAATAAACATAATAATTGAAATAGAATCCTAAAAATTATGTTTGGGTGATTTCATAGTATTTTTCAGGGAAGTTTAATTTTTTATTGAATTTTCAAAATTACAAATATTAATTCAAAAATGCCTTTTTTCTAATTTATTTGTAAGGATAAATAAAAATATAAATGGGATTAAGATTTTAAATAGATAAATTATTTATCAATTAATATCTATTATGTCATTTAAATCAATTTCACATTGAAATTGAACATAAAAACATAGCAACCATTTGGATGTCTTTATTTTAAAACCCAAATTTTATCCCATCTACATGATTAAATTTAAATAAATTTCAGGCCCTTTTGTGATTAGAATTTGAAAACATTTATTCCATATTTGGATTTAAAATAAATAATTTTATCTAATAAATTCATATTATTTTTCGACTAAAAATATTAGTAAACACGAATAAAATTTATTATAATGATTAAGAGAAAAATTACCCTAATAAGGCACTAAAAATTAATATTAAGGGCCCAAATGACCTAGAATATTTTCCAAAATTCATTGTATAGAAATATTTCAAGACTATACCCCCATTTGTTGAAAATGGAACATTATTCGATCCAAATGAAATGGAAAAAAATGTGGAAGGAATTCTGATATCCAATATTTACCAGAGGGCCACTCATCCTCCATTATAAAAAGGCATTGAGGCCCCCAGTTCATCACACATCTCAAGAAAAATTCTATAGACTACGATCTACCTATATAGATCCTCAATATCCCTCACCATAATATATAATCCAAACTTATGTATTAAATCCATCCATGGAATCACATTGGTTCAAACCAAAAGGAGTTACCCAATTAGATGGTAACATATTACCATTTATGGGTAAAGAAAACTAACGCCTTGCGAAATAAAGATGTTCATTTCTCTCTTACCACTTATCATGATTTAGAAATTATAATGTAAAATCTATTTATATATATTATATAATTTATTTATAATTTATTTATACTTATTTAATTTTTTTGTACTACATAACATTATGCACTCTACTTTTTAGATATACAGTAACAGTGTTTGTGGAAGTATAGACTACCGCCCCTCAAAGGGATGTGGTTCATTCACAATATACATTGAATATATAAAGGATGGTTTTATTAAACCTATGTAACATTCATTAAATAGATATTATTTTGGAATTACAATATACATATATATAATTTTCCTCTTACTCTTTTGATACGATAAAGAGATGAATGTAGTGTTCTTGCGTACATACGGCCTACCATCTCCATTAACAGTTCATTACATTTAATTTCAAAAAATACTATGTATTATAAGAAATAAATATATAATAAATATATATAATAACTAAGTCATGGTATAAATTTTCTAGATGACTAAACCATGTTCGACCTAATTAGAACAATAAATAACAAGTGAAAACACACTCAAAATACTAAACAATTGAGACCCGAAATAGTGAAAATCATGCATTATTGTTAAAAATGGGTAATATGATATTATATAAAGATAATATATGATTTTATAAATATGAATATGGTTATTTTATTAATTATTTACATTTTTAAAACCAATATACATGATATTATAGGATTTTCAACCAAAAAACACACAAGAAGGGATTTCGTCTCAATTTACATTCCAATGAGACTTGTTTTTTATTATGAAACATGTTTCCTTTATATGGTGTATATACATAGAAATTTCAATGTTATATAATAAATCTATTAATTCTAATGATATTTTATGTTTCATTCAATTTTATTCTTCCACGGTGATTATGATTCAAATCATTCAAAGTAATAGGGGAAACATTCGAATGTTTAATGATTAATCTTCTTGAGAACCTTATCAATTATATTATTTGTAATCTCACATCCTCTAATGATTATTACTATTATATTGAAATAATAAATTTATTTTTGTGCACCTAATTTCTTATATATGATATATATACTACCTCTTCGTTATATAATATCATCATTCATTCATTATTCTTTATATTTTGAGATTAAATCTGAATTATCTAAGTTTATTTGAGTAAAAAATTACCATGTGGAAAATAATTTCAAAAACTAATTTATTTTCATTGGGTTATATTTATTCCTCAATTTTATTACAATTCTATAATTATATTTATAATGAATTTTTAAAATCTTTTTTTATTTTCACTTCCCTTATATTGATATACAATCCATTCATTGATTGAATCTTATATGAATGTTACTATCCTTTCAAAAGTTTACTTCACAATATATTTTTGTTTGGGATTGTTTACAAGTGAATTTACATCTGAGGAAATTATTTTATCATTATCTAATAACCCCTTTAATTTTATTCTCTTATAATATTCATGAACTTTTCAATGTAATACTACAATTTCCACACTCTTTGGTATATAAATTGTTTTATAAAATGTTTTTATGAAAATTTGAAATCATTTATCCCTTTAGTTGAAGAACCTGTTTTTCATCAAAACCCTATATTCTAAAATGGTTTCAATTTTTTTCTAACCAATCCAAACTTATTAACCTTTGGTTTTTTAAAATATTTTTTCAAAGGAATCCTTTTGTCTCTTTTTTTAATATTCATTTTTCTAACAATTTACCTTGAAAAAGATATGATATTTTTACCTCTTACAACATGCATAGATTTACCTGTAGTCATTTTGTTGAATGTAATTTTTTCATGATTAAAAGTTTAAAATTTAATGATATTTTTTTGAAAAGTTATTTATCAAATAAATTGTATTTTGAAATTTTTATCAAAATGAAAATAATAATTTCTTAATAAATGTTTTTATAAGAACATTTATTCTTATTAATCAATGACATCAACCATCTATTTTTTACTTCACTTGGGATATTATTATTTAAATCATACTTATTTTTTCCCTGGACGGTTTATGTTTTATTTATCAAAAGACAGTATTCTCATTCACTTTCTTGATTCATTTTGAGTCAACTTAAAATATTCATTTTACACTGATTGTTGAACATTTAATTTCTCCAAATTATCTATATCCTTTATTATGCATATGTTCATTGCCTAAAACATATACCATTTTCCATATGGTGGTTACGTTGAATGTTATTTGATTATTTGGGAAACATTATTAAATATATATCTTCTAATCCATATAAATATTTGACAAGACACATTGTTAAATCAATTTTTAGATATATTAGAAATTATTAAGAGATTTTCAACATGGGTGGGACTGAGATATACATATCCCCTCGATGCATATGTTGTATCATTGGATGAGTTAGTTGGCTTGCATCCTTAGATGGATTTTAACCTGGTATGGTAAAATGTCTTGTGAATGTTCTTGATAGTTATAATTCCTTGTATCTATTCAACATAGTGTCCAATAATTTACAATTTTCCACAATTAGTTTTAGTTATTATTGATCCCTGAAATTTTTCATCAAAATATCTATGTATACATTTCATTTTGAGTTCATTGATTAAATGGAATGTGTTTCAATTTTTTATGTTTCTATATTTATTATTCATTATCTAGTTATTTGAATAGAATGTATTTATAGTTATTAAATTTATATATTATTTATTCACATGAATTACAATTTTTTGGTTATTTTATATGTCTGTTCATTTATTTACCATTCCATAATTAATATTCTCATTGACTCCTTATTTCTTCTGTTTTACTTTAACCTTACCAAGAATTTGAGCTCACCCTTACATTGTTTCCTTTCCCCATAAATCCAAGAAGAATTCTACAAATGATAAGAAAAGATATGATAGATGTAACAAATTTTTCCTTGAAATATAAAAATTATTTTTTAATTAGTGTATTCATTTTCTATATAAGACACATATATGTATCTAGTTTATCAGTACTACTAAACTGATCAGTTCATTAGTATTTTATTTATAGTAATCATGAAAATTTAATTGTATTTGACCCTGGATCTGGGATATCTAGTATAAGGTAACCACAATGTCTGTGAATATAAGATATTGGGACCTAAAATTAACCAATAAATTGACAAAATGGTGAAGACCATTAAGTAACACATCAGGGATACCCAAACTCAATTGAAGAGATATGCAAAAAATTGTAAATAGGACCTATATTTTGAAATTTGATATATGGTATTGCACCACATATCTCCATGGAAGAGAGTCATAAGAATTGGAAAGAATGAAATGATAAGTACCAGGCACATCGAACCCTTTGTGATTAATGATAATGTCAGAGCTATGACCTATCTACTAGTACATCCACCAACAATGTCTGATTTAGTTGATTTATTCCACATATACCTCTGGAGGAATTACATATGAGGTCTCTCTCATGTATTAAATTCATTGATTGTACAACAAGAAAATATTATCTCTTTTGGGGAGAAGCCGATGAAGATATTACATTGTTGAGATCAAGTTTTATGAAACAAGACTACTCACATGATCAATGTGTTATGAAGGAACCATAAGCAAAAGGAGGTTACATGGTAACTAGATGAAATAATTAAGGATATGCACGCTCAACTATTTTCACATTAGTATGTAAAATAAAATATCAAGTGAGAAATATTATAAGAGGGGAATAATGCAATGTCACCAAATTTTTTCAATACAATTTACCTTCTTATAATTTTATCATATAGTAAAAAGAAAAAAATTGAATAGAGAAACTGGGAATAGTTTTCTATCATTAATTAATAATTATAAACTAGTAAGAAATTATTTCTATAAGAAATCCAGAAATTTTAATAGGGAATTAAGTAGAAAATAAGACAATAAGAATAGATTTTTTTATCATCTTGATCCACCAGAATGACAGCACCCATTAAACATGATTTTGAAAGAAAAAAAATGTTAAAAATACAATATTCATTTCAAATATGAAAATATATATAACCTTGAGATCAAATAGAATTGAATAAAAAATTAATGTAATAATATGTATTTATAGAAATTAATGTACCTATTAAAAAATAATACATAAGAACATTAAAATAGTAATGTGTATTTTAGAATAGTAATATGAACATTGGTATTGTGATCTGACCATTGGAATGGTTATCAGACAATTGAGATAGTAATCTAAACATTTGAATAGTAATATGACCATTAAGAAAAGTATTATGGTTTTTATAATAGTAACCTCACTTCTAAATTTGTGAAATATTATTTTTGTTTCATAAAATAAAAATATGATATATTTCTATCGGGATACATATAAATAAATGATTCAAAAATGGAAAATTATCTGTTTATATTTTTATAAAATCTAAATATTTTAATCACACTTATAATAGATATTTTTATTTAATAAATTCTTCTAAAATAAAATGGATTTATAAATTAATATTGTATTGTTTTATAATTATTAGATAATTTTATTAAATCATAAATATTATTTCAATGTGTAGTAATATCAATTCTGATATGGAAATTAGTATTTTTTTAATAAATTTTTATTTTGATTAAATAATAATTTAACATATTTAGAAAATCAATTTAACAAAATTCAGACCATTTATAATGTCCACACACTCAAAAAGGGTTAGGTTGAATTTTTGAAAATTTTCTAAAATTATTTAATATCTGTGAATAGTTAAATATGTTAGTATATAGTATTTAACAATTTAAGCCAAATAATTTATTTTTTGAGTCATGGATGACGTAAGAACACATTAGTTCAAACTATAATGAACTATTTACTATTTTTATTCATACAATATTTCACTATTGATATTCATGATAAAAAATAATAAACTAATGAATATAATAATCATGAAAACCTCTCTTCTCTTTCTATAAATACCACAACCATCCCTTCTTCTCGCACCATTTAATCCTTGTATCTTGTCAATATTATAGAAAATTCTCATCACATGAATCTTCCCATGTTTAGGATCTACTATTCTTAAAAAATACAAATTCCAATTTCTAACTGAGGTCTTTCATGGAGGTGATATTTTATAGGTAACTTTCTGAAACCATCTCTTCTAAAACCATTTATTCTTATACCTTCTATGCACCTAATTCATTCATTAGAACATCATAAAACATATATCAAGTATATACTAGAATTATTTAATAGTAATTAAATATATTACTTCTAAATATTTTCTTAACTTCCATTACTAAATGAAATGAAACCATTGTCCACATTATAGTGGTTTATAGTCTCCATCGATAATGAGTTTTTATTTTCCATTACCACCTTCATGCCTTTTAATATAACAATTATTATTGTTAAAAAAGATTGTAATATGTAAATTATATCTTCTTTCATGTTCTGGAGGTAACATATAGACATATGTTTTTATAATATAAAACTAGTTCTTGATTATCGGAGTACATCCAAATTAAAAAAACATTAATCAATAATATTTTATAAAATGAATCGTTCTCATAACTGACAAAAATGATATAAAAAATCATTATACAAATACAAGTTCATTAAATTATATAACATAACTAAATTTCCATAAATGAACTTAATAACATTATAATAAATCAAATATATGTGGACGAAGTTTTGAATTAAAATTTTAATGTGTATAATTTTATTATCCAATATATGAAGTGAAAGTGTAGAACATGTTGGGAAATAAGGTATGGGATCGTGAAAACCCTCCAAATTTAATTTGGGTACCTCTTTATCCCTCATTAACTCATTTTATACCCTAATTATTTTTATATACTACTTCTATATTCTTTATATATGTTCAATGCATATAAATATAATGAAATTCATCTTTATTTTATGGGGAAATAAATACTTCAAATGGTTCCCTTCTAAATTTCTCATGTTGTCAAGCCTGATTAATGTGAACTTCTCAGTTTCTTACACATTTCAAGCACACTACATAAAATATATTACCACTCCAATATTCTACTAAAATATCTAATTTAATCATTAAAATCTATTTTAGTTTATTTCAAGTTTTTTACAAAAATCTATTTTTTCCCTCTTTAAAACACACTTCAATAATTACCATTAACTATAATATTTTGGGTCATTTAAAAACATTTCTAAAGAAAAACATTAATCTATTCACTTTTTTATGACATCTTAACTAATGATTTGTCATTATTTTTACTTTATTATTCATTTGTCTCTATACTCCCCATGTAATCCTATATAGACATATGATCTCAAAGGAACATAAGATCTCAATATAGAATATTAATATGTAATTTTTTATTATTCCTTCGTTTATATTCAATTATGTACTAATTCTTCCAAATATAATAGATTTTTTTATCCTTGATATTAATTTAATGGATAAATTTTTTTATAATCATGCAATAATACCCGAAAAGCTTTGTCAGAGGCAAGCCTCTAACCATTTATTAATGAAAATAAAAATCCAGCAAGCAAGTACAACAAAAGAAGGTCAGTTACAAAAATAATCATGCAATAATATGTGTAAAATTATAGGGTCACTACTAAAAAAATAATTATTATAAATTTAATTGATATAAATTTAATTTTTATAATATTTTATCACAAAATTTAATATTACTAATTATTTCAAAAAATAAGGTTTTCATTAAAAATCAGTATTATCAACTATAAATCGAAAAACATTTATTTTCATGAAAAATACTACAATTCCACCAAAAATAATTTTTAATTAACAATTATAAAAATGAATATTATTTAATCAAATATTTTTTCAATGAGCTGAAAAAATTAATTTGTATTTATTTTCTCAAAAAAATAATTTAATTCATTTTCTTTATTGAATTTTTTAAGAATTTAATGAATTTTAAAAAAATAAAATTTGTCAATATGATTTATTTATATAAAATAACTATACAAATATTTTTAAATATATTAATTTATATTAATTCTAAAACATTTAAAAACTATGTAATACACCTCACATTTAGATAATAATATTAATAATCTGGCAAGGATGTTAATACTTGGTACTGCGTATATAAGAAGGCATTGATGAAATTATTATGTTTTTAAAATAGAACCTAAAATATAGTACTATTACCCCATTATTATGTGTAAATGGGATGAAATTAATTTTGAAACTATCAAAATACTAGAAAATAATTGAATAACGAATTATATAATTTGGATCATTTTTTATCTCCTTAAAAAATCTGATCATTTCATCATTATAAGAGAATATTTTCCTACTATTTTCCTTTCATGAATTGATATTAATGATGATGTAAGACTGCACAGTGAACCTATTTATATCATGTCTAATCATTACAATTGATTTACATAAAAATTCTATAAAATTTATTATATGGATATGCATACTGGGGTTCATTTGAGAAACACCTATCATTCATAGATTGATGAGAAGTATTAAAAGGATATTTAAATAATGGAAGATATTTTAGGTTATTTAGATCATGAAATTCATGGTATATGGGATCAATATTTAACTTAGATAGAGTTTTATTATAACAATATTTCATACTAATGAATTCAAATGGTTCATTATAGAGGATTACATGACAATATATGTCATACATCAATATGATAGGATGATCTTGGTGAAAGAAATATTATAAGACTAGAACCTATGGAGGGGAAATAAAAAATGGTAAAATATTATCAAACCAATATTAAGGTAGATCAAGCCAAAAATAATATATATTGTTATAATCGAAGGAATGATATGGAATTTCATTTTGTAGATCAAATTTTCCCAAAATTATCTTCATTAATGGGTGTTGAAATATTTGTTATGAAATAGAAAAAGAGCCCCATTTATGAAGGAACATTTGAAATTATATAAATAATTGGATCTACAGATTAAATACTTGATATTTAACCTAGACACTTTAAGGTAAGTTATGTGTTCCATATCTTATTATTGAGTAAATAAATTCATGATTTAAAGCATCTTCTCACCTCTAATTAAATATAATTAGATCCTAATTTAACGAACATTGAAGAGACTACCCATATTTTGGACACTATAGAATAAGTTTTAATGAATGTGGTTACTAGGATGGTAATGATATATTGGTGAAGTCATATGATTAAGGAATTTATATATGATCCCCATGATGATGTGATTAATAACTACCCAAATATATTCATGATGTGACATTCTGTAAATTTTGAAGATGAAATTTTTTGATGGGTGGAAGAATGTAACACATGAGGCTCATTTATAGTGTGCTTTCATTATAGAGAAATAATATAATATTAGACATAGTTTCATAAAAAATGATATTCAAACCTAAATTATAAAATACATATAATGCTATATTTCTTAATCAGTATATCAAAATTATTATAGTTTTTGTTTTTTATAATTTTCAGACAAGACTGATTTTTGAGTTAAAAGTCAAATATTATTATAGTTACAATATTATTATTTATTTTCAATGAAAAATCCTCATTTTATTTTGAATTTGGTCTAGAATTAATATACATGTAGTTTGGTTATAGATAATCAAAATAATAAAATAGGAATCTTTATTATACAAAATATTAGTATAAGAATAATTTTTGACCTAATATTGTATTTTTTTTGAAATATTTTTCCATCCTACATTGCATGATTAATTTGAAATTAATTTCTTTAATTTTGTTGATTTGATCTGGGAAAATGTATTGTATATTTGGAATCATAATTATTAATATTATTTAATATGTTCAACAAATTTTTTTCATATTGAATCGTAAAATAAAAAAAACATTGTGATAAAATGGTAACTCAGGTTATCCTAGGTCAATCTATGTTACATGGAAAACATTTTTCATTGTAATTATTATTGAATGTATTTGTTTTATCCTTTATTACCTTATACCCAAAATTTATTTCGTTATGGGATACTTTTTCTAGAATATGACCTATATAATACTTTTATTAATTAACAACTAAAAATTTCACTATCCTGTTTTCTTATTTCACTTAAATATTAACAAAAGGATTTATATAAGTTGTGATTGAATATTAAAGGTTATATTTAGTATAAATAAATTATTATCAAGATGGTTGTTTAATTTTAATATTTAGTGATTATATATTTACCTTAAATGATTACACAACACTGACAAAGAATTTATTCATTTAATAGAAAAAAATAAATGATTTAAAAAATATAAAATATAATATAATTTTGTTTAATTATTGTGTATAATTGTTTTAAAAATATAAAATAATAATAATTTGAGATAAGTATATTTTCAATTTTCATTCGTATATTAATGTCCACGAAGACTTACTAAATAAATATTATAAAACATGATAGTAATGATATATAATGGGAAATTGTTTTCTATAATTTATTCAAAATATTAAAATATTAAAAAAGAAAATTAGGTTTATACATTGTCTAAAATTACCTCACATGGGCATTTATGTGATAATATTCACCTTATAATTAAAATTTTAACCACGTAATGTTGAAAAATAATTACAACTTTTACAACTAAAATATGTCAAGAAAGGGGTAAAATTTAAATATACGGTCATAATGACCATAAAACCTTGCATAATTTGATTGTATGGTATTTTTACCTCATCCTCCTTTTATAGAAATCTCATGAAATTTTAAATCATTTTTATTAATAATAACTTAATTATAGGTATCTTTTAAACTTCATATTTTGTTTTTTCCCACAATTATAAATGGAAAACCATTTCTCTTAATTATTGTCACCACATTGATCGATATATATAAAAACAATTATTGAAAATCTAAAATATATCCCTATAAATATTATATATATTTTGGTATTTCTAATTAAAATTCCCTATGTTCCTTAAGAAGATATCCAACAGACGCTTCTCAAATTGATGTGATTTATTTTTAAAAATATTTTATATTTATTTATTAGTTAAACTAATCTAAACATTCTTAAAAATTACAAATTATTAACTACTGTATCATTAATTTAATTATATGTTATTATGATTATATTAAAACAATTTTCCTATACTTTCATTCTTATAAAAAGAGAGAATATTGCTCATGTGTATGTAAGTATTACCTTATCTATATAACAATGTATCTAATTTTTTATCAACACAATACTTGATGGTTATAAATATGGATGTAACTAGTTTAAATTGTATATATGAATTAATTATTATTATGTAATATTAATATCACATCCACCATCTTGTCATTTGGCTTGTTAAAAATGATAACATCGCTCATGCATACATGGGGATTACCATATCCATGAGGTGATGTGAACCATTTTTATTGTCTTAATTTCATGTATAATAATATATATATATAAGGAATAAATATTAATATTATACCCTGAATAAAATTAAAGAACGAGTGGAAACATGAAAAACATTCAGGGTCTGAATCTAATAAACCAAAACACACAATAAAAATAAAATAGATAACACTGGATAATATAGAATTTAAAACAAAATTACTACTAATTTAGTTTTTAGATATTATAATGGGATTAGATAATATAATATAAGTATTTATATAGTTCTTTTATATAAATATAGTGAATTTAAATATATTACTCATGAGGATAAAATACCTTACAACCTAGGTTTGATTATAGGTAGGGATTTGTCTCACAATGTCACCATTATTCAATATTCTTCATGTTTATGTATCTATTAGGGTAACTATTTTATCTTTATATATTATACCTAATTAAATTTATTCTCCAATTTTTATTTATAAAAATGATATGTGTTCATATCATTTAATTCCATTATGTACTCAATGTAATGAAATAATTTTTAAGGAAAAGTGTCACTATATTTTTTTAGTAGGGAATTATCTTTCTTCCGTGTCTATATTTTTCTTAAATTGTTTTCACGATTTTTTTACTATTCTCGTAGAATTTTTTAAAGTATATTTTACCTCTAATTTCCATTTCTCATAATATTTATTAAGAATCAACTTTCTTTTTTTTTATCTCAGAACTTTTGATATTTTTAAAAAATATTGAAAAGAATGTATTATTTTAACTTCAACGGAATGAAATGAATTTCCCATTTTCATTAAAAATAAACCATTAAAATAATTTAAATTATTTGGGGAATAGTTTAAAAAAATAATGAATTTTTTTGAAATCCAAAAGAACATGGGGCTTGACCAGGGAGTGAGCCTTTAATTGATTTGTTGAACAATGATTCTAGCCTCGCATTGTATCAAAAGGATATAATAGTGAATGAGTTAGTAATCTATAATTGACTGTTATAAAAGAAAACCCCATTGGAATAATTGGATATATTGGATCCCTCTAGATTAATGAAAAACATTTAAGAGGTAATTATATCTACAAAAAATCCTTTATTCTTGAATTTTGATTCCCCATATCCTAAAGGTTTCATCAGGAAGGGGTCTTTTTATCATATATACTCTAATCAAAATTCATTCATAGAATGTTTAATTATAAACATTCTATTATAGTGTGAATTTTAACCTTGAATTTCGAGAGAAATTTGAAATTTTTGGATCATAACAGAAGGATTTATGAAGATCGAGGATTTGAATATTTGTAGATGGATTCTATGGGAAGATAAAATGTTCAAATAGTCTTCCCAAATGTTGAAATCTTGAGGAAGGCCTCGGGTCTCGGTTTGGTCCCTCGTATGCTGGGTATACTTAGGATCTAATAATATGATTCAAAATATGATCCAAATAATGTTATAATTACTAATTTTAAATTATGGATTCATATTTACAAACTCATTAAATTATAGTAGCATCAACATAATCACTAGGATATATCATTCATTATGTGAAACCACATTAAAATTTATAGGAAAACTGACATCATGAGGTTTTGGAAAATTTTATAGAAATTTGGTTGAGGTTCAAATTGATTCCACATTGTTTGAGGAAAATTTTATAACAACCAATGATGATAGTATCTATCTAGAGATATTTTATGATGTAAATCACAAATTCTACAAGGGATGCAAATTATTTGGACTACTTTCAGTTGAGTTGAGGATGAATATATTTTGTAAAAATTTTATTTTGAAGGATAATTCTTAATATATGTGTATAATGTTAATTAGAAAACTGAAAGGTAATTCCCATGCTTCTTCATCAACTATTACTCCCATAGGCCCACAAATTTTTTTTGTGAAGGTTCCTCTGATTTCTATAGAACCCGATATAAGGCCCCAACCTTTAACCTAACTTAATATTGAGTTATTACAATATTACACATTGAGGATCTTTTCAGGTTTAGAGTTTTAGAGAATTAGATCATGAAACATTCATTACATTCCATATTTAAACAAAGTGGTTACATAAAAGACAGTATTCATTCTTCCCATCAATGGAAACATATTTAAAATAAAACATGGATTCTTTCTTGACACATCCTTGACACTATCATCACATCATGTACCCTTCCCTTGACCTGTGAAAAACATTTCAAAAACTTGGGATGAGCATAAAAAGCTCAGTAAGGGATATAAAAATATGGAAAGGAAACATGAGTACAGTATACATAAGAATGAAATCATACATTACCCATAAAACATAGGCATATCAAATCATGAATAAATCATAGAAATAATAAGACATAAAAGGTAACTTGAGGCATTCATAACATTCATACGTAGGGAGTAACCCTCTTGGTTACGTTTTGGAATACCCATTACAGTATATTCCCTAAATCTCTTCGGAGAAACCTTAATGTTTCACTCCTTCGAGTTACCCAATGCAATGGAGAGCTATATCGGGCTCACCCGCCCTTAGTTTATCACGTAACCAACCGTTTTCATAACAATGCCCAAGAACCATAACATAAACGTATCACATAAAACATGTATAAAGGAAACATAACATTTCCACATGTCAATCATAATATAACATTTTAGTATATTGAAATAATGAATCCGTTCAAAAAGAAACCATTTCCAAAACCATTTAAAACATTTAATAAGGATATTTTTGAATCAAAGTGTCCCATACCACCTTGAAGATTTTAAAGTTTTAGACCATTAATATCCATATAAATAAATCCTTAAAACCATTTTGAAAACATGGATATTAATAAGAACAAACCATTAAAACATTTAAAGCGATATTTTGGTTAAAGGGTTTTTACCAAAATTAGAGACACTTGAATACAATAATTGAGGAATAACATTTAATCAGAACCTTATAATATCAAGAGAATAAATGGATTCATGATATAATATTCTAAAGGACAGTATATACACCATATAAGAGTGAATTGGTGCATAACAACAATGAAGTCTCAATAGAGATGTAAAATGTGATGAAATCCCTTATAAAGAAGGTATCCTTAAATTAAGGATAAATAAATCTCAAAATTATGTGTGAAAAATATAAACACACCCAATATAATTGGATATTAAGTGTAAAACAATAAAAGGTCATTCGCACATATTCAAAGGATGACATATTCAATAACTATATGTTGAACCCAAAGAAATCAAAATTGGGTTAAAAAGTTTCCTTGGTAAAATTTGACAGCCTAACGGCGTCACTTCAAAAATTCAGAAAATGAGTCGATGAGAGATAAAAAGGGAATCTCATCACTTGGAAATAAAATTTAAATCAATCAGGATATAGAGAAAATATCCCAACATAATAGTATGTGACTTAAAAGACATAACAAACGAAGTCTTTTAAAATGAGGAGGGTGAAAGGTTCCCTTACCGACTTGGGTAACTTTCGAAAAGTACACCCCATTGAAGAAGTGTCATACAATGAATATGTAAATGCCCATAAATGGAATTATATTAAAAAATGAGTGTAATAATGGGCAGTACATAAACCACTCAAAGGAAATTGTGGAAAATGTAGCATAAATCTCACGGGTATAAAAGTGAGTTGAAAAATCCCTTACGAAAACTCGGCAGTCTAACGGCGCCACTTAAAACTTCCAAAAATGGATTGATGAGATCAAATAGGGTATCTCATCATATTACAATAAAATTTACAGCAAGAGGAATATAAAATAACATCCCCCATCATAACAAATAGGGGCTTAAAAGAAGTGACATAAAGGAGAGTACTTAAAAAGAAAGAGAGAGGTTGGATCTCTTACGAAAAATTCGGCAGCCTAACGGTGCCACTCAAAACTTACAATATGAACATAAAAATTACAGTAAGAGTAATATAAAATAACATCCCAATAACAAGAAAGATGAGATTTAAAAGGAATGACATAAAATATTGTTCTTAAAAAGAAAGAGAGGAGTAGGATCCCTTACCTCGGGTCCGACTTGACTCGATCGTTCTTTAAATTCCTGAATAATAAACTTGAGTTAATTTATACTTGCTTAAGAACCTTTTCCCAGTTCATTATTCCTTTTATATCAATTATTGACATGTTATAAACATTATGTAATCATTTAAGTTAATAATGTTTGTTTTTTCGATATTTGGTTCTTAAGTCGAAAGTGGATTTCTTACAATTACATATTGTTCGTGTGGTCAAAGGTTCTTTATATCCAGAATGACATTCCTGATTTGGATAAAATATATATCATATATATCTAGAATATACATGTATTTATAATATCACATAATCATTTAGGGGTAAGAAATGAAATGCACCGTTCATGGAGACGGTAAGCCGTACGTACGCATGAATGCTACTTTCATTTCTTTGTCATATTAATGGAATTAAAACTAAATGAGAGGTGGGTATATTTTAATTCAAGAATTATATTCATCATTTATATGTATCATTCATCATATATATCCATTATATACATGTACTTATAATAGTACATTACATTTGGGGATAAGAAATGAAATGCACCGTTCATGGAGACGGTAAGCCATACGTACGCATGAACGCTACTTTCATTTCTATATCATACTTTAATGAAAAGAAATAATAATGATATAGAGTTATATAATAATTCCAGTATAACATCATATATAATAACATTAAATCCATCCTTTATACGTCCCACGTATGGCATTAACGAATCACATCACTTTGAGGGGGCGGTAGTCCGCACTTCCTAAAACGAAGATATCGCTTATACCCATAATGGAAGCCATAAAAGTAATCCACAAATGAAAAATACAGAAGATTAAGTAAAACATAAACATATTATATATCATATATAAAAATAGTGACATCATAATGGCCACCTTTGAAGGTGTTAAATGAGTATTGAACAATCATCGTTTCGGGAGACTGAATTTTTCCATCCACGGAAACCGTATGTTCTTTAACCATTTGACATAGTTTTGTGAGAGTGTAGCTCGAATAAATCTTATAAAAACATCCTAGTATATTTAAGATACTGGTGTTGTTACAAAGGAAGTAACTAAAAATATTTTAGGGGGTTTTAGAAGCAAAATAAAACAAATGAATATGAGAGAATGAAATACCTTTAAAAGTGTAACTCCTTTTGATTTGAGCCTAAAGGCTTCCTTTGAAAGGATTCTGCCCAAAGGGAATCCTATAGGATGAGGAGAGGGATGTAAAGATAGTAAATGGGCAGGGTATGGCCAAGCCAAAGGCTTGAGGAGTGTGTGAAATGAGGTAGAGGTGGGGGCCTTTTATAAGAGGAGAGGAGGGGTACTTTTGGAAATCATGAAACTATTATTTTATTTTCAAAAGTGTTTCGAATTTATAAGGTCCCAAATTGATATATTTCGAAGATAAGATGATAAGGATTCGAAATATTCCCATCCAATAGTTTTTGGACAGGTTTAGGTCTTAGATTTTATATTATCATTTCATTTTATTTAAACTGTTCATTAATGAGGTCATCGTTGCATCATCATGATGTCATAAATAATTTAATTTATTTAAAGTCTAAAAATTATAAAAAAACTACTATGATGTAGGAAATCTTTTTATATTTCCAATGACTATTTAATATCAAAAATCTGATCTTTATAACCCCATGTAAAAATTGTTTTCGTAAAATAACTCAGGTTTGTGTCATTTTTACTTTAACATTAAATAAAAAGTTATTTATGTCATTTCCCAACCAAAGTGGATCCATGGGGTCCCCAAGTTGACCCATGGCTTTTATGGGTCGGACATGACACAACCACGGAGGGTAGGACATGTTTCAAGTTCATTTCATATTATTAAAACATTATTTTTACCTTAAACTACACTAATTACCTCTAATCACGATTAAAAACTTAATAAGTTACTATTCACCAAAAAATTATTTTTATCCCATTGAACCACATATTACTTCTTAATGACAACCATTTATGTCGGATTTTTGAAATTCAAAACACAAAGATGGCAAAATTTCATTTAAACGGAAAAATCAGTTTTTATAAGTACCACTTAGTGGTTTCACTATTCATCAAAGATTGAGAATTTTCAGAAAAATCCCAAAAATTCACCCTAATCTATATTTGATATTCTGAATTCAAAAATTAAGTCTATTTTACAAAATTCAAAACATATAATTCACATTAATTAATTTAATAATTAATTCCCGCTGTCAGAGCAAATAGCGTGTTTTTATGAAACAATAAGTATCAAAAGATTGACACTAGTTTAAGTCTGATTTCAAAGTGAAATTAATTCCAACGACCACTATTGGATTTAATGGTAAATATATATTCTAATTTCACTTTAAAACCAATTAAAAAGATAATATAATCATATAAATAAATTAGATTAAAAAGAGTTTTTGAATTAAAATACAACATTTTACACTATTCATTAAAAAATGAACTTTATCAGAAAGATACCAAAAATTTACACAAAGTAAATTTTGATGTCCCAATTCTTAAGAAGAGTTTTATTTGGTCCAAAAGGATGTATAAGAGTGAACAAAACTATATTTAATTACGGTTCTCCATCAAAAGGCGATAAGTGAACATTTAGTGAAAACTAGGGCATATACGCCTAAAATTGAATTCTTTCCGTATTTTATGCCTTTATCTTTTATTGGATAAATGTAAAAACATTTAAAAACATATATAATCATATTTTAGTTATTTATATCCATTCCTATCAATACAACGGCTACATGTTAACTACCATTTAAAATAATATTATTTTTTTATTAGAGTTCAACGTAAGATTCCCAAGAATCTCGTTGTTGCGTGTTGGGTACACCATCGAGCATAACATCCCCTTTAAAGTCATATTAATATTTTATTCAAAAATATGGATAAATATGAAAATGTCATATTCTTTATTTACCTGGGGTGTTACATCCTTTCCCCCTTTTGGGAATTGCATCCTCGCAATTTTTAAAATTGAGCTTGGAAACATCCTTGAACGTCCCACATAGGAACAAGAGTCGGTAAAACAATCACTTTAAAATAAAGGAAGATAAGTACAGAGGTCACCCGAGTTAACCCATACTATGATTCCATGTAGAAAAACATGGAAATGAAAGAAAAAGCAAAGGATCATGTTCTTGAGGGAGAGTTATAGTAAACATGTCTAGGAGAAAGTTAACAATGAGAAAATCACAAACTTGTGATGGGTTAGACGGTATTCGATTCCCCAGTAGGAAAATCTAATAGACAAAATTTTCGTGTTAAGTTACTTTTTATTGAGGAATTTATTCATAAGGAAACATAATCACTTATCATGTTGACTTTCAACCTTTACTGGATTCCTTAATCAAACTCATATTTTTTTCCAAAAGACGAGTATTTAGGGAGACTTGTTCGCATTAAGAGTAATATAATCAACTTCTAGAGAGTCACCTAATCCAAAAAAGATAACTATATACTTCCCATGTCTTTAGAATTTAACCAAAACCAAAACCAAAAAGGTTAGTACAAGGTCAGATAATCCAGAAAAGGATAACCCATTAAAAAGAAAATCTATGCTTAATCTCCAAAATTTGTCCAACAAAACCCAAAGTTCAACGAGGACCATTCTATAATCAATTTTTACATAAAATTCTTCAAAGTAAACCAATATAAGATTGAAACCCAAATATTTGAAGGATTTAGTCACATAGTCTTCCAAGTTAAATCCTAACATTTATCTCCAATCAACATCAGTTGCTCCTAAAGTCTCGTATTGAAAAGTAATTAACCTAATCACATATCCTCCATGATAGGTTAATCATTTTCATAAATAACCCAAAATCAACATACTCTTAATTGATAAAATCATATAACTAGAAATAATCGGTCAAACTAACCAGGGACTTCACGTAGTCCAGTGGTAGGTGATAAATACCAGTCACACTTTGGTTGTGGGTTCGATTCCCGCAGCTTTGTCCGACGCGACGGGTAGTCACACGGTCTGCGTGTTGTCCTTTTTTCAAAACTATATAATTCTTAAAAAATTCCCCAAAATGAGATAAAATCTTCAAAGATGATCATAACATATTTTAACCTCAATTTTATCTCATGACTTTCATTTTCCATCATAACATATAATAACCCATAATTACCTCAAAAGTAAGGATTATATAAACCCAAATAGTTCTTTATAACTATGTCCACAAAAGAAAAGATAACTATTCCTTGAATAAAATTTTCCTATATTAAACATCAGGGTTACACATAATATAAAAAGTCTTCTCATGTAACCCCATCATCAAAAGAGACTTAATACTCTTAATAATTTCACCATAACTCTTGAAGTCCTTATATGTTGACATCTTACTCATTCAACATTCTTCATGATCCATTAACCATTCCTTTCCAACTTATTCCAAAATACCTCTTTCCTACAAACAAAATCATGAATCATATCCTAAGATTCCAAAATAGGAAAACAATAGTCATGAAATAATACATACCTTTGATTGTTCATTGTCAGTTTCTTCATCCTCAATCGGAATGGCATTAGGTATTGGTAAACGAACATTTGTACGCTCTTGGTGATCCCATTCACGAAACTTCTTCATAGGAAATGTGTTTGCATAATGACCATGCACACCACATTTAAAACATTCAATTGATCCCTCAGAAAGAACTTCTTTCCCTTTCCTCGAGTCAACTGGATGCTTCCTATTTCCATTGCAGGTTCTTGCTTTATGAACTTCATTTCCACATCTATAGCATATTCTTGTCCCTTTGAAACATTTTCCCAGGTGTTTCTTTCCACATCTTTGACACATAGGTTTTTGAACACACTTACCTTTATGATTATTACCTGTACTTCCGTAGGGATTTGTCTCTCACATATATGATGCCTTAAAGAAATCGCCAAGGTTTAGGTGGTCAATCATGACTCCAGATAGTTGGTTTAGGATAATCACAAGAGTTCTCATTGCAGCTCCCATATCATTCAGTTGCATGCTCCAAAAACTGTCACAGTTTCCTTCACATCCACAGTTACTTTGGTGCATGCTAGATCTAGCCATTTACTAAAACCAAAAAGGTCAGTGTGAGTATATCAAAAAAAACCATCATGTACTAATGAGGAAGGTAAACACTAGGATATACTTACTCATTCACTTTATCTAAAACTTGGACTCTTTCTGAAATCATAACCATTATGGTAATGTCACTTATGCTTAAAGAATACCCTAACCTCTAAAGTTATCTAAACCGGCCTTTGATACCAACTATAAGGCCCCATACTTAAACCTAACTTAATCTTGAGTTATTACAAGATTACACATTGAGGATCTTTTCAGGTTTAGAGTTTTAGAGAATTAGATCATGAAACTTGCATTACATTCCACATTTAAAAAAAGTGGTTACATAAAAGACAGTATTCATTCTTCCCATCAACGGAAACATATTTAAAATAAAACATGGATTCTTTCTTTACACATCCTTGACACTATCATCACATCATGTAACCTTCCCTTGACCTGTGAAAAACATTTCAAAAACATGGGATGAGCATAAAAAGCTCAGTAAGGGATATAAAAATATGGAAAGGAAACATGAGTACATGTATACATAAGAATGAAATCATACCTTACCCATAAAACATAGGCATATCAAATCATGAATAAATCATAGAAATCATAAGACATAAAAGGTAACTTGAGGAATTCATAACATTCTTACGTAGGGAGTAACCCTCTTGGTTACGTTTTGGAATACCCATCATAGTATATTCCCTAAATCTCTTCGGAGAAACCTCAATGTTTCACTCCTTCGCGTTACCCAATGCATTGGAGAGCTATATCGGGCTCACCCGCCTTAAGTTTATCACGGAACCACCCGTTTTCATAACAATGCCCAAGAATCATAACATAAACGTATCACATAAAACATGTATAAAGGAAACATAACATTTCCACATGTCAATCACAATATAACATTTTAGTATATTGAAATAATGAATCCGTTCAAAAAGAAACCATTTCCAAAACCATTTAAAACATTTAATAAGGAGATTTTTGAATCAAAGTGTCCCATACCACCTTGAAGCTTTTAACATTTTAAACCATTAATATTCATATAAATAAATCCTTAAAACCATTTTGAAAACATGGATATTAATAATAACAAATCATTAAAACATTTAAAGCAATATTTTGGTTAAAGGGTTTTTACCAAAATTAGAGACACTTGAATACAATAATTGAGGAATAACATTTAATCAGAACCTTATAATATCATGAGAATAAATGGATTCATGATAAGATATTCCAAAGGATAGTATATACACCATATAAGAGTGAATTGGTTCATAACAACAATGAAGTCTCAATAGAGATTTAAAATGAGATGAAATTCCTTATAAAGATGGTATCCTTAAATTAAGGATAAAGCAATCTCAAAATTATATGTGACAAATATAAATACACCCAATATAATTGGATATTAATTTTAAAACAATAAAAGGTCATTCAAACATATTCAAAGGATGACATATTCAATAACTACATGTAGAACCCAATGAAATCGAAATTGGGTTAAAAAGCTCCCTTGGTAAAATTCGACAGCCTAACGGCGTCACTTCAAAAATTCAGAAAATGAGTTGATGAGAGATAAAAAGGGAATATCATAACTTGGACATAAAATTTACATCAATCAGGATATAGAATAACATATCCCAACATAATAGTATGTGAATTAAAAGACATAACAAACGAAGTCTTTTAAAATGAGGAGGGTGAAAGGTTCCCTTACCGACTTGGGTAACTTTCGAAAAGTACACCCCATTGAAGAAGTGTCATACAATGAATATGTAAATGCCCATAAATGGAATTATATTAAAAAAGGAGTGTAATAATGGTCAGTTCATAAACCACTCAAAGGAAATTGTGGAGAATGTAGCATAAATCTCACGGGTATAAAAGTGAGATGAAAAATCCCTTACGAAAACTCGGCAGCCTAACGGCGCCACTTAGAACTTCCAAAAATGGATTGATGAGATCAAATGGGGTATCCCATCACATTACAATAAAATTTACAGAAAGAGGAATATAAAATAACATCCCCCATCATAACAAAGAGGAGCTTAAAAGAATTGACATAAAGGAGAGTACTTAAAAAGAAAGAGAGAGGTTGGATCTCTTACAAAAAATTCGGCAGCCTAACGGTGCCACTCAAAACTTCCAAAATGGATTGATGAGAGAGAATAGGGTCTCTCATAATATGAACAAAAAAATTACAGTAAGAGTAATATAAAATAACATCCCAATAACAAGAAAGATGAACTTTAAAAGGAATGACATAAAAGAGTGTTCTTAAAAAGGAAGAGAGGAGTAGGATCCCTTACCTCGGGTCCGACTTGACTCGATCGTTCTTTAACATCCTGAATAATAAACATGAGTTAATTTTTACTTTCTTAAGAACCTTTTCACAGTTCATTATTCCTTTTATATCAATTATTGACATGTTATAAACATTATGTAATCATTTAAGTTAATAATGTTTGTTTTTTCGATATTTGGTTCTTAAGTCGAAAGTGGACTTCTTACAATTACATGTTGTTCGTGTGGTCAAAGGTTCTTTATATCCAGAATGAAATTCTGGATTTCGATATCATATATATAATATATATCTAGAATATTCATGTATTTATAATATCACATAATCATTTAGAGGTAAGAAATGAAATGCACCGTTCATGGAGACGGTAAGTCGTACGTACGCATAAACGCTACTTTCATTTCTTTGTCATATTAATGGAATTAAAACTAAATGAGAGGTATGTATATTTTAATTCCAGAATTATATTCATCATTTAGATGTATCATTCATCATATATATCCATTATATACATGTACTTATAATAGTACATAACATTTGGGGATAATAAATGAAATGCACCGTTCATGGAGACGGTAAGCCGTACGTACGCATGAACGCTACTTTCATTTCTATCTCATACTTTAATGGAAAGAAATAATAATGATATAGAGGTATATAATAATTCCAGTATAACATAATATATAATAACATTAAATCCATCCTTTATACGTCACACGTATGGCATTAACGAATCACATCACTTTGAGGGGGCGGTAGTCCGCACTTCCTAAAATGAAGATATCGCTTATACCCATAATGGAATCCATAAAAGTAAGCTACAAATGAAAAATACAGATAATTAAGTAAAACATAAACATATTATATATCATATATAAAAATAGTGACATCATAATGGCCACCTTTGAAGGTGTTAAATGAGTATTGAACAATCATCGTTTCGGGAGGTAGAATTTCGCCATCCACGGAAACCGTATGTTATTTAACCATTTGATGTAGTTGTGTGAGAGTTTAGCTCTAATAAATATTATAAAAACATCCTAGTATATTTAATATACTGGTTTTGTTACATATGAAGTAAATAAAAAGAGTTTAGGGGGTTGGAGAAGCAAAATAAAATAAATGAACATGAGAGAATGAATTACCTTTAAAAGTGTAACTCCTTTTGATTTGAGCCTAAAGGCTTCCTTTGAAATAATTATTCCCAAAGGGAATCCTATAGGATGAGTAGAGGGATGTGTAGAGAGTAAATTGGTATGGTATGGCCGAGCCAAAGGCTTGAGGAGTGTGTGAAATGAGGTAGAGGTGGGGGCCTTTTATAATAGGAGAGGAGGGGCACTTTTGGAAATCATGAAACTATTATATTTATTTTCAAAAGTGTTTCTAATTTATAAGGTCCCACATTGATATATTTCAAAGATACGATGATAAGTCTTCGAAATATTCCCATACAATAGTTTTTGGACAAGTGTAGGTCTTAGATTTTATATTATCGTTTCATTTTATTTAAACAGTTCATTAATGAGGTCATCGCTGCATTATCATGACGTCATAAATAATTTAAATTATTTAAAGTCTAAAAATTATAATAAAAATACTATGATGTAGGAAATCTTTTTATATTTCCAATGACTATTTAATATCAAAAATCTGATCTTTATAACCCCATGTAAAAATTGTTTTTGTAAAATAACTCAAGTTTGTGTCATTTTTACTTTAACATTAAATAAAAAGTTATTTATGTCATTTCCCAACCATAGTGGATCCATGGGGTCCCCAAGTTGACCCATAGATTTTCATGGTCTTCCATGACACAACCAATGAGGGTAGGACATGTGTCATGTTCATTTCATATTATTAAAACATTATTTTTATCTTAAACTACACTAATTACCTCTAATCGCGATTAAAAACTGAATAAGTTATTATTCACCAAAAAATTATTTTTATCCCATTGAACCACATTTTACTTCATAATGACAACCATGTATGTTGGATTTTTGAAATTAAAAATACAAAGATGGCAAAATTTCATTTAAACAGAAAAATCAGTTTTTATAAGTACGACTTAGTGGTTTCACTATTCATCAAAAATTGAAGTTTTTCAGAAAAATCTAAAAAATTCACCCTATGCTATATTTGATATTCCGAATTCAAAAATTAATTCTATTTTAAAAAATTCAAAACATAAAAGTCACATTAATTAATTTAATAATTAATTCCCGTTGTCAGAGCAAATAGCGTGTTTTTATGAAACAATAAGTATCAAAAGATTGACACTAGTTTAAGTCTGATTTCAAAGTGAAATTAATTCCAACGACCACTATTGGATTTAATGGTAAAAATAAATTCTAATTTAACATTAAAACCAATTAAAAAGATAATATAATCATATAAATAAATTATATTAAAAAGAGGTTTTCAATTAAAATACAACATTTTACATTATTCATTAAAAAATGAACTTTATCAGAAAGATACCAAAAATTTACACAAAGTAAATTTTGATGTCCCAATTCTTAAGAAGAGTTTTATTTGGTCCAAAAGGATGTATAAGAGTGAACAAAACTATATTTAATGACGGTTCTCCATCAAAAGGCGATAAGTGAACCTTTAGTGAAAACTAGGGCATGTACGCCTAAAATTGAATTCTTTCCGTATTTTATGCCTTTATCTTTTATTGGATAAATGTAAAAACATATATAATCATATTTTAGTTATTTCTATCCATTCCTATCAATACAACGGCTACATGTTAACTACCATTTAAAATAATATTATTTTATTATTTGAGTGCAACGTAAGATTCTCAAGAAACTCGTTGTTGCGTGTTGGGTACGCCATCGAGCATAGCATCCCCTTTAAAGTCATATTAATATTTTATTCACAGATATGGATAAATATGAAAATGTGATATTCTTTATTTACCTGGGTTGTTACACCAGAAGCATCCAACCATCTCTAATAAAATCATAGATATAATTTTTTGGATGAATAACAGAACCTGAATGTAGATACTTATCATGATAGAGATCTTCTTTCTCTTATTGGTGTTGTGGAGTTTGAATAGGTGATTAATTCCTTATAACTACGAAAACTAAACATCATTTTCCTCCAATAAATGAAGGTCACTTGTTTATCAGAGTACTTTCAGACAATGGCTGGACCTCTATGCATTCATGTGAGTGAAATCCAAATCAATGTAGGTCTCTGAACCCACTAGTGCACCACCAGAAATCTTGCAGCATCCTTTCCAATTATCAATGTCTATTGGTCAAAAAAATATTCTAAATAGTATTTCGTATTGCAACATTTGGGTCTTATTATGGTTTAAATACTCTTGAAAATTAAATTTTTCATAATGATGCATATGGTGAGGGATTCTATGTTGTCGCACCACATTTTCAATTCAATAATTGGTTCCGAATCAAAAGGGAAACATGCATCATCCAGATCTAAATGTCCCTTCTATTGAATATGATCTTTATTTAAGTAGGAATGATCATCTATTGGTGTATCATTAAGAGCATGGAACTATATTTGATGATACAAAAGGTTTAAAATCAGTGAAATATCTTATGGAGAGGAAATTTTAACCCATCCTTTTTTTCAACTATTGTTCATAATTTTTTTCATATTTTGCAACAGCATCATGATACAAAGGATAAAGTCTACCAAGTTATTGAACCATGTCTTTTGGTATAGATTTTTTGAATCATTTAAATTCAAGTATGAAATAACATACTCATTAGAAGGTTTACCCTCCATAAAACATCTAGGATGAAGATATGGTCCCTTTTCATTAGAGGGGTAAACCTTTCATTAAAGTACACACATGAATTACTCACATGAGATGGTTTGATAGATGCACTATGATGGAACCGAGGAATACTCCAAAAACATTTGGCTATGAACCAGCCTGGGTACCCTGGTAACCTGATAACTCATCCGACCCAAACATAGCTCAAAGGTTCTTCCTGATCCCCAAGAGTCGGTGACTAGAACTGAGCATTTTTCAATTCAATGTGGGAATAATTTTTTCAGTATCACATTGAATGTAAAAAAGATTCAGGGAAGAATGCATAACAGATGAAACACCACTACTAGTAATGAACTAGAATAAAATAGTGAATTGAAAATCCCAATGTCCTATAACCCATGTACCAAAATAGGGAAAAACAACCCATGTCCCTAAGGACATAAAATACAACGTTCATGTCTCAACAGTAGGATCAAACTATAAGAGACCATTTCCCCTTGATCGAACATGGGATAATATAATATATAATCACATGAAGTCACAATTAGGGTGTGACCTAAAAATCACATAAGGATTTCACCATGGATTCCCTAATAGATCCCAATAAAATATTAACCAAATTAATGATTTCAATATTAAAAGTATACTGGTTTGCAATTATAAAGCATATTTTTAAAATTCATTCTATAAAATGAAAATGATTGAACAAACATTTTGAAAAGGTAGTATAAATGATGGAATAATTCAAAAAAATTTATTAATTGAAAAATTTATGAAAAATAGTTTATATAGATTCAGAAGGCACAAAAAGCATTTTTACAACATTGATATACATTTATATCTGAATTATAAAATAAGTGGGCATCACGGTTATCTAAAAAATTGGTATGATAGAATTTACAACTATAGGACTCCACACTCTATGAGTGAACTCTGAAATATGTTCATACTCATTTCCTCTTAATAGTGGTTAGCGGTGACTCTTCACTCTCCCATTAAGAATGTGACCCACTACATGTATGTTTTAGAAAGTTCTAATAGAATATAGTGTTTCCAAAACTCACAAAATACCTATGTTAGGAATGCACTCTTACACAATAAATGATAGGAAAATAGTTCAATGATTACTTAATATACAATTTAATCCCATTCTCCCCATTAAAAATGAATATTTTACATTAAGAACCCAAATGGGTTTTAATAAAATACATTCCTATTTCAGAAGATAAAACCACTTTCCTTTTATAAAAACATCATAACACACATTAAAAAGTATGAAATACATTAAAATCCAATTCCATACAATTCAAAAGTAATTTTCAATGTTATATTCCACAATTTAATTGATATTATTTCCATTAAATATACAATTTAAATTCAAATATGTAAATAAACCAATATCCATAAACACTCCCCAATACAATAGAATTGGGGGGTGTCCCCATTTATATTTCAAAACCATTTAAATTACCCTAATTCCATATAATTGGGTTTTATTGAGTTAATTGAAGAATGTTTGAGAAATTGACTATAAATCAATAGTTGAAATAAATCAAGAAATGTATGGTTAATCAATTTGGATGATCCGGATGAAACCACCATGCTTTTCTTAGAATATAACTCTTATAACAACACCCATAAACGAGAATGATGATGTAGAGGACCTAGAAACTCAACATAGAATTGAGATCAAACATTCCATATCATAGATAGATCAATTTCAGGTTGATCAATTAAAATCCCAAGGGATGAAAAAGAGATAAAGATGAATAATGGTGGAGAATGTCTCCCCAAGAATCACAACACAAATCAATGATGATGGAACATCCAAATAAAGAATCTGGAAGGGTTGGAGATATTCATGATCTCTTAGGTAAGGAATTTTTTTTTTGAGGGAGTTAAAACTCGAGCAGATGAATGAAAATATCTCAATCGTGTTGTCCATTTTAAAAAACATTGTTGGGGTATTTCACAACATGTAATACAATATCACATCATGACAATGTTAATATCTAAAACCATAAAAAAACATGTCGCATCTAATTAAAAATCAGACATTAAATTAATCATGATATTTAAATTCTATTATGTGTGAGTAACTTTCATAGTGAGAATCCTTTCATGAGATTAATCTATAAATACTTACATGTCATGCAACCTAGTTACATGACATGTAACCCTCTTATAACATGTAATTTTTTTTGGATAAATCTAAGAGTCAACCAAATAGCTTACTTCACTATTATATGTATCCTCCCAACTCATTATCAACCCTACCTATTAAATGAAAAGTAAAAAACCATGATATGATTAATTTTATACCTATAATATCGGTAATGGGCTGTTACAACCCCCCCCCCCCCCATAAAAACATTCTTTCCATAGAAGTCCAATGAAGAGGATTCCATGCTAAAAAGGTGATGCCACTACACTCTCATCAGTTCCTCTTATTACCACATCTCATGACTATCAGAACCATTATACCATAGAACATGGATTAAATGTATCATCCTTCCATGAAGTACTATGATCTCAGAATCAACTATCCTAAATTTAAGCTCAGTAAAAGATAAATTAGGTTCAATCTCAAGATCACTCTTGTAAAAAACCTGAGACAGATCAGAGGGATGTGTTCTCAGCTATAATACATGGAATATTTTTGGTATATATGTTCACTAAGATTTTAGTTCTGAATAGTATTAAACTTTTACAACATGTTCAGAAACCTTGGAAGGTCCCACAAATCTAGGTGCATTCTTTCCTTTTCTCCCTATCCATTGATGACCAGCTGAGGGGAAACATTTAAGAACACCTGATCACCTATTGAAAAATCCATTGTTCTACACATTCGATTAACATAAGACTTATATCTACTCTATACTGTCAACATTCTCTAACATATTAACTAAATCATTGATGTCATCTCTGACACCAAACATGTCCAACCAAGGAACTCTCCCCCATCTCCGACCAATACAATGGAGATTTACTAGTCCATCCACACAGGGACTCAAAAAATTCTATTCATATGTTTAACACATAACTATTTTTATAATAAAACTCATCCAGCCCCAAATTATAATTCCATGACCCACTGATACTGAGGACACAAGAATAGAGCATATCCTAAAGAATCAGTATAGCTCCCTATGTCTGTCCACTCTACTGCGGATAGTATGCCACAGTCCAATTGTCGTGAGATCCCAATGCCTCCAAAAGGAATCTCCAAAAGAGATAAGTTAAATATGGATACATAAAAGCTATTATATCACATGTAACTCCATGGAAATGAAAAAAACATTCACATTGAGCTTTCATAACTCCAACACATTGGTTTATCATGAATGGTTATGATGTGAGCTGACTGGGTTAGCCTATCTATCAAAACCCATATCACATTCTTATTTCCATTGGTATGAGGCTACTCTACCAAAAATTTCATAGAACTTTAATCCTATATCCATGTAGGGATTGGAAGTTGTTAATGTAACCATAAATGTTTTTAATGTTTGACCTTCATCTATCAGAATATATTTCGATGTGAGAAAAACTTTAAATTCCTCATCTCATCCCTAGACACCAGAACATCAACCACATCTCATAAAACATTTTAGTGGTTCCTAGGATCACTGTATAATAATAATTATGACACCATGTCATGACCTGTCCCCTGGGACCTGTATTGTGACTACCCCAAACCCACCTTCCATAGGCCAGGGGCTGGCGACTAGCACCAAAGGCGTAACTCCCTAAAAACTGGGAAGTTATTACCTTTATATAACGTAAACACACACAACAAGATTACAAGTTGAAGAAAACACTATGTAAAGAAGTATAAAAACCGTGATGAATGTACAAGGGGATGGAAATACAAGCCCAACAGAAAGGTACATCTACAACTGGAAGAATGTACAACTGAAAAGAAAAGCAACTAGAAGATGGGAGCAGCTCCTGGATCGTCCTCTGGGTTCCAACCTGAAGTGTAGGTATAGATTCTCTCCTCAGCACTCCATGTTCATCCGTCTCCTCTAGGTACCGACTTTTCATGTGGTCCACCTCCGGGTACCGTCCATTCCTCGTACACTCTACCCCAGTCAATGTTGTCTGTAATCTGCATCAAACACAATGAGGTGCAGGCGTAGCCCGTGCATGGGTCAGTATAACGATACTCACTAGGGACCCTGAGACCCGCAAAGTCTCGCGAAAATTCAACAACGATAAATCACAAAGAAAGATCTCAACAGATAACCATTACTTAGGTATATTCCCATACATATACCTAAGTTATCAAGTAACCCATCCCAATCATGATGAAAACACAAAGGTCATTGACTCAGCTCAAACCAGGATTTTCATTATCAAAACCCCAACTATTGGAGAAATACCCCTCTATCGAGTACAATGGCCTTGTCACGACTCGGAGGCACTACTCACTAACCTTAGACTGCTGAGGTACTCCTCATATTGAGTATCGCAGGTCTGCTGCCAAACCGGGCACTCCGTCCGCTGTGGGTCTGACACTAAACCGGGAGCTCCCCCTAATAGCCGTCAGAGGTACTCCTCCTATTGAGTACCGCGGTTCTGCTGCCAAACTAGGCACTCCATCCGTCATGGTTCTGTCACCAAACTAGGCGCTCTGTCTACCGGGCTAGTCGAATCATTTCGAGTCGAATCAATTAAGCAGTCATCAGGTCTGTAGCTACTAGGTCTTCGTACTCTGCATGCTCGTCTCCAGGAGGATCCGCTCCATGAGCTACTGTTTGATACTAAAAGTGTCATTAATTCCAACATGGAAGTATCACCAAGGACTGCCTCATCAAATGGGTCTCAACGCAACAGACGACGTGTCAATCGGATGCTCGGTCTGTGAGTTATTGCCTTTTCCGTTCGAGGGGCCCGGTTGGTTTTTAAGCTAAAAACAACTCGACCATACTCCAATATCATCTTAATCCAATGTGGAGTATTCCAAATGATCCATTTTATTAAAAGAAAACCAACGTAGTTGACGACACGTCAATCGGACGTCCGATCCTTATGTTATAAGCGTTTCCGCTCCGAGGGCCCTGTTGGTTTCGGGTTTGAACCAACTCGTCCATACTTAAACCTCTCCAAAACCTTAATTATAATATATCAAAATTACCATTTTCTTTCAAAGATTCCAACACAACTGACGGTGCATCGATCGGTGGTCTATATCACAAGATATGAATTTTTGAACGAATCTGGTCCGAAAGTAGGAGGTATGGGTCCGCTCCGACCCGACCGAGACTGCCCTTGGTCAACCTGACCCGGTCGGGTCATTCCAACCCGGAACCGTAGGTCCGGCCCGCTAGTGCGCGGCCCGGCCAGGGGGGGCACTGGCTTCACCATCTGGCGTCGCATTAAGTCATGCCTCTTCAATTATGAAATGGCAGAGCTGTTCCGGTTCCACCCACCGCCCCGGCTCAGCCACAGCGACCTATTCCAGTAGCGCGCCGCCTCATTCTATGGACCACCAGACATGCTCTAGTGGTCCATTTCTCCCACCATCTGCACCTAAAATCATCTCAGGACTCTAACTGCACTGTGAAATCTCCAAATTTTCGTTGCGGTCATGTTCCATCGTCACCCATCAATCCATACACAGACAAACAACCAGTGGAGGGTTTGGGCTTGTTCTTCATCCTGAGACATCCATGTTAGAAGTTTTAAATCAACATTAAGTATTCGAACTAAATCCAAACCCCAACATTACCCTACATCAAATTTGAATCCCAACCCGCATGAACGAGCGATCTGTGGATCAACAGGGAAGAGGTTGGTTCGCACTCATAATTCTCTCCTCAAAAAGAAAAGGGGAAATTAAATACAATTCCCCAACCTTAGTTTCAAGAGCGGAGTACATCGTCGAGCCATGGAAGAAAAGCATCATAGATGATGACGTTGATTCCGTTGACGTCGGCGAAAGAATAAAGGATGAAGTTGCTTCTCGTCCATTGAATCATGGAGCATTCTTCGTTGATGGAGAATGAAATTCTTCATCGGAGGTGTTCTTCATCGAAAGAAGAACACTTTTCTGTTTATTTCACCACATGTTCCTCACCAAAATATTTTATATCTCAAATCTTATAAAGGACTTCTCCCATTTTAAAGAAGTTCCATGAAAATCAAATAAATTCAAATTGAGATGTGCGAATTAAATTAATGATTCCATTAATTTAATTGTGTTGGAAAACTTACTAAGTGGGATGGGGAGAGATCTCAACAATAGTAGAGTTGTCATAATAAACACGAGGGTTTAAGGGAGTTAAGAGGAGATGAAATGTTAGGGCTCGTGTAGGCCCCACCTCAAAAATATACTCTCATTAGAGGTTATGTGGTTGTGGGCACCACCAATAACTTCTCGATGTAGGATTTAACTACCCAAGATAAATAAAATTGTTCACAACAATTTTATTTAACTTTTTTATTCAACCCCAAAAATTAACATTCAACCCGCATTAAATGAAACTTCGGTAAATGTCCCCTTAAGCGAATATCGGTGGAGTGAGTTCATCGGTGTCCTCAGATTTCAATTCCGAGCACCGATTCAAAAGATAGAAAAACTGGCACGTACGTTCACTGGACGTACCTGATCAAAACTTCAGAAATTAATTCTGGGTACACCGGGCCTCAGAATAAGGTGTTGTCAGAAACCACAAACTCGTAAATTTCCAAATAATTAAGAAAAATTTTCCTTGAAATTTCTGGGTCTTTACATTACTCCCACCTCAGGGATTTACGTCCCTATTAAGCTTCAACACACTATAGGAAAACTAATCGGGTACTGAGCACACATCTGATTCTCTTGCTCCCATGTGCTCCCCTAGAGGTTCATGTTCTGGCAGCGAATACACACCAGAGGAATAGACCATACACGTAGGACCCACTCCAGTCAATCTTCAATCTCCACTATAACCTCTGTCAATGTTGCCCCATCGTCGATGTCCAGCTCACCGTGGTCGATGATGACGGATAGGTCGTGAACGCATCTCTTCAACTGAGATATGTGGATGATGTCATGCACCCGGTGCAACTGAGGTGGAAGGGCCAGGTGGTACGCCACAACACCTACTCTGATGATGATGTGGAAGAGTGACTGTAAGAGACTGAAGTTAGGTTGTACCATCTCTATCCACAAAGGATATATGTAAGGCAGCCAGCTGCTCTGTCGCCTCTCCTAGCAGCTGAATAACAGTCCTCCTGCCGAGCGTATCCACAATAATGTTCCCCTTCATAGAATTATAGACTATCTCGAAGTCATATTCCTAGAGGAATTGAATACTCAAAACTCTAGCTTCCACGAGAGTAAGGTTGGCCGACTTAAGAGTGATCAGTCGTACCCTCCTAAGCATGAGTTTATCCTGTACTACCTGGGTATCCCTTTTTGTTAACAAAGGAAAAACCACATCCCAACGTTGTAGATAGACCACAACATTTTTTCCTAATATAGTCAATCTGTGTATGAACTGTGGTTGCCCAGTCCATACCCAACCCAATATCGTAAGGCCTCGATGCTGCCACCAAGAGGTTCCAACCAAAACACTCGCCTCAAGGGTCAGATCACACCATCGGCGTAAGTGTGATTATCGAGTCTCCTCCCAAAGGTATCTCTAGACGTGAGGGTCAAGTCCACATTTTTAAACAGAAACTCTAGGTCTGGGACGAGATTCGTGGAAGGAAGGAATGATTGGTACTTATGTCTATTGATACGTCAGCTCGTAGTAGACATAGACCGTACCTCGAATCATTCATAGAGCCCATGGTTCACACTTCTTGACCGCATGCAACCACTCTATTCCCCTTCCCTCCAGCTCCCTTAGCCTGGTGGGGACAATAATGGCGGGTGGTTGTAACATGTCGAAATGTACACCACCTCATGATGCTCTCCTAGCTCTGCTTCCACATCTACTACTCTACAGATTCATCTGTCTTTAACACTTCCTCTTCATGAAACATTTACATGACCATGTCTCTGAGACTAGTGCTATTTCCCTACTTTCCCAGTGTTAACATTCTCTAGATGAATCCATTCAGCCAAAGAACAATCAACCACAAAGTTTCTCTCTAGCACCCTAGCATAATTAGGAATGCATATAGGAAAAGTGTTGGCTCAGATGTCCTTTAAAAACACCTCACTCTGAGGTCCGAGCTCTAAAGTACTGATCATATCGTAGTCATCAAGTACCAGGAATGATCGGTACACCTCGATGAATACTCAGCTACTGACATGTCATCTTGACAAAGCTATATAAGCTCTAGAAAACTATCAACCACATCCTCAAGCCAGTCCTAAGTCGCCTGTGATTCAGGCTCACCTCGGAACCTGAGGGGTGTCTGATGGTGAAATGCGTGTAATGCACTATGACTACATGTGTCATCTATTGGTACCACCGGTTGGAACTTTTGACCAATAGGTAGTTGTATAGTTGGAACACTATTAGAAGGTACTATCTCAGGCATCGGTCCACATACCGAAGCCTCATCACTATGCAGACCAACCTCATGGTCACTCACTGGGAAACACCAGTAGCTAAGATCTCCATCTTCTCTGCTAGTGTCTCAGATAGGTTTAGAACTCTAGAAATCACCTCCAGCCAGTCCACTGCTACCTGGGAATCTAGCTCGCCTTGTAACCTCAGAGGCCTCTACTGCTGGAACTCGTGCAACATGCTCTGTCAGCGTGCACCGTCTGCTAGTATGGATGGTGGCATCTTCTTCCCAATGGGTGGTGGTGGTGTTGGTACACCACCCGAAGGTGCCATCATAGCAAGAGGGCCCTGCACCGGAGCCTCATCGCTCGGTGGGCCGTCATCGGGTACTCTATCAGAACTCCAACTGACTGTCTTCATGGAGGTATCCTCAACAGATGTGACATGGCCAAACGATTTAAACCTGGTGAGTCGACCTGGTTCATCTGACTTAAAGAAAACTTTTGAAAACAGACACGCAATAAGTGTTTTCGTGCACTGAGTCAGAAATCATATGTTAGGGTCCTGGTGTATGGATAGGTCAGCCGCCGCACGAACACTAGACTCCCTGAACTGAGAACCACACTCAGTACCTTTACACTATTGCTTCACAAAAAATAGAGATTAGAGTACTATGTTCTATTGTAGAACCAACTTCCCTAGGATACCAATTTTTCACAACCCGTCCCCCGGGGCTCGTATCGTGACTACCCCAAGCCCGCCTTCCATAGGCTAGGGGCTGGAGACTAGCATCAAAGGCGTAACTCCCTAAAAACTGGGAAGGAATTTCCATTATATAACTTAAGCACACACAACCAGAGTACAAGAGGAAGAAAACACTATGTAAAGAAGTATAAAAAATGTGTTGAAAGTACAAGGGGATGGAAATACAGGCCCAACAGAAAGGTACATCTACAACTAGAAGAAAGTACAATTGAAAATACAAACAACAGGAAGATGGAAGTATCTCTGGAATCATCCTCCGGGTTCCTACCTGAAGGGTAGGTACAGATGTCCTCCTCAGCACTCCACATCTGTCCGTCTCCTCCGGGTACCAACTCGTCATGAGATCCACCTATGGGTAGCGTCCAGTCCTTGTACACTCTGCCTCAGTCAGCGTTGTCCTTCGTCAGCATCAAACACAATGAGGTGTGGGCATAGCCCGTGCAGGGGTGAGTATAACGATACTCAGTAGGGACCCAGAGACCCTCAAGGTCTCACGAAAATCAAAAAAGGATGAACCATAAAGATAGATCTCAATAAATAACCTTTACTTAGGTACATTCCCACACATATGCATAAGTTATCAAGTAACCCATCTCAATCATGAGGAAAATACAAAGGTCATTGACTCAGCTCAAACCAGGATTTTCATTATCGAGACCACAACTGTTGGAGAACTCCTCCTCTTTCAAGTACAGTGGCCCTGTCGAGACTCTGAGACGTTACTCAATAACCTTAGACTGCTGAGGTACTCCTCCTGTCGAGTACCGCGGGTCTGCTGCCAAACCGGGCGCTCCGTCCGCTGTGGGTCTACCGCCAAACCGGGCGCTCCCCCTAATAGTCATCATATGTACTCTTCCGGTCGAGTACCGTGGGTCTGCTTCCAAACCAGGAGCTCTATCTGCCATGGTTCTACCACAAAATTGGGCTCTCCGTCTACTAGTCTAGTCGAATCTCTTCAAGATGAATCGGTCAAGTAGTCGTCAGGTCTACAGCTACTAGGTCTTTGTACTCCGCATGCTCATATCCGGGAGGATCCACTCCTCAAGATAATGGTCGATACTACAAGTGTCACAATTCGTCTTGTGGAAATATCATAAAGGACCACCTCATCATAGGTGTCTCAATGCAACAGACGGCGCATCAATTGGACGCACGGTCTGTATGTTATTGGCTTCTCCGTTCCAGGGGCCCGGATAGTTTTTAATTTAAAACCAACCCTACCATACACCAATCTCATCTTAATCCCACGTGGAGTATGCCAAAAGATCTGTCTCATTAAAAGGAAACGAAAGTAGTTGACGGCACGTCAATCGTACGTCCGATACTTATGTTATAAGCGTTTCCACTCTGAGGGCCCGGTTGGTTTCAGGTTCAAACCAACCTGGTCATACCCAAAAATCGCCAAAAACTTGAGTGTAATATATAAAAACGAACCTCTTATTTCAAGGATTCCAACTCAACTGATTGTGCTTCGATCGGAGGTCTGTATCCCAAGATATGGGTGTTTGAACGAATCTGGTCCGAAAGTAGGGTGTCTAGGTCCGGGCCAACCAGGTTCCGGGTCCGACCCGACCTGGAACTGTGGGTCTGGCCAACTGAAGCGCGGCCTGGCCCGCTGGCGCGCCGCCCGCCCCATCCCGGTCGGGGGGGGGGGGGGGGGGGGGGGCGCTGGCGCAGCATTAAGCTGCGCCTCTTCCAATTCCAGAACGGTGGAGCCATTCCGATTCCACCCGCTGCTGTGGCTCAGCCGCGGCGGCCTGTTCCGGATGCACGCCGCTTCCGTCTTCGACGGACCACCGGACGCTCTCCGGTGGTCTGTTTCACTGACCTTCTACACCTAAGATCATCTCAGGACCCGAACTCCACTGCGAAAGCTTCAAATCGTTGTTACAGTCCCATTTCATCATCGCCTGTCAATCCGCACACAGAGGAACAACCAGCGGAGGGTTCGGGCTTGTTCTTCGGCATGAGCCCTCTGCATTAGATGTTTTCAATCATGATTAAGTATTCAATATAAAACCAAACCTGAACATAACCCTGCATGAGATTTTAATCCCAACCTGCTTGAACGAGTGATCCGCGGATCAACCGGGCAGAGGTTGGTCCGTGATCATCGTTCTCTCCTCAAAAAGGAAAGGAGAAATTCAATACAATTCCCCAACCTCAGTTTCAAGAGCAGAGAACGTCGTCAAGCTGCGGAAGGCAAGATTCGCGGATGACGACGTCGATTCTGTTAACATTGGGGAAAGAATAATCGATGATGTTTCTTCTCGCCCTTCGAATTGTGGAGAATTCTTCATCGAGGCACAATGACGTTCTTTGTCGGTGGTGTTCTTCGTCGAAAGATGAACACTTTTCCTTTTATTTCTCCAGAGGTTCCTCACCAAAATAATTTCTATCACAAATATTATAAAGGAATTCTCCCATTTTAAAGAAGTGTAATGCAAATCAAATAAATTCAAATTGAGATGTGCCAATTAAATTAATGATGTCATTAATTTAATTGCATTGGCAAACTTTCTAAGAGGGAGGTGGAGAGATCTCAACAATAGGGGAGTTGTCATAATGAATAGGGGGGTTTAAGGGAGTTAAGGGGAGATGAAAGGTTAGGACTCGTGTGGGCCCCACCTCAAAAATATTCTCTCATGAGAGGTTATGTGGGTGTGGGCCCCAAGAATAACTTCCCCGTGTATGATTTAACTACCTATGATAACTAAATTTGTTCATGACAATTTTATTTAACATTTTTATTAAACCCAAAAAATTAACTTTTAACCCGCATTAAACGCAACTGCGGTAAAGGTAACCTTAAGTGAATATCGGTGCTTCGAGTTCATCGGTGTCCTCAGATTTCAATTCCGAGCACCGGTTCAAAAGATAAAAAACCAGCACATAAGTTCACTTAACATACCCGATCAAAACTTTTGAAGGTGATTTCGGGCCTTGGAATTAGGTTCCGTTAGAAACCGCAGACTCTTAAAATTCCAAATAAATAATAAAAAAAAAATTCCTTGTAATTTCCAGGTCTTTACAAACCACCCATCAAAGCCTTCATTTCTACTAAAGCTAGAAAAGGCATTTCAGAGAACCTAGAACACCCTGTTTGGGGAATAAACACTGGGAAACTATCTCCCCACCATAAAGAGAACCTATAATGATAAATAATTCATCATCAATCCCTTGATCTTGAATAATTTACCCAATAGTAGTGGATGTCAACAAAATGATGGATAAATAAAAATCACCCCTTTTCTCCTAAACTCCAAAATGCAACTATCCAAATAGATCCATCATGTTCCACTCTTCTAAAGATTCATTCACTGACTGGGATGGAATTTTTCATATAACCACATTTTCCATGAAATCCCATATCCTTAGGCTATAGGAAATGTCAAATTCAAAATATTTCAAGTACTCCACCCAATTCAACTGTTGATGTTTCAATTATTTTGGTAATAATATATAACTAAAAATAAACATTTATAGGAATACATAGTAAAACATTCTTTAAAAAGATAGAGTCGTCATATTTTAAGAACGTGCATCACATTCGCATTTTCATGGTAATGTGTAGGATAATTTTTCCTATTAGGAATAAGCTGATAATATCGATAAGCAAATAAATGATATCCTAATATAGGAATGAAGCCCAAGCCAAGGCATAATGCATCAAAATAGACCATATTTTCTTGCCCAACCTCCGGAAGAGTCAACACTAGTGTAATAGTCAAAATATGTATCCACTTAGTAAATGAAATCTGATAATTATCATTCTAAGAAAACATCACCCTCTACCATGTAAGAGAATTCATCGGAGAAGCCAACATCGAGATGTCCTCCACCGACCGATAATAATTTTGAGCTAAGCCAAATAATAATCAATTCTTGAAGATAAAATGTGGTTGCGCCCAAGCCATAACATCCCCCACCTTCTCAGGATCAATTGATGTACAGAGTTCAGATACCCCATGTCCCAATAATTTCTCTTCCTGAATCAATAAATAACACTTTGAAAGAATGGAATAGAGTCATTTATTTTTCATCAGACTCATAACTATTCTCAAATAATGCAAATGTTCCTCCTTGTACATGGAGTAAATGGGGATGTCATCTAAAATGACTTCTATAAATCAATAAATATAAACATTGAAAACCAAGTTCATTAGATCCATGGAAACATAATAAAAATTTGTTTGATCAGAGGACATAAAATGGTACTCATAATGGTCGTACCTACACCGAAATTCTGTTTTCATAATTTTAGATTCCTTTATCCTCAACTACTTGTAATGATATCAATGTTTGATCTTTAAAAAACACTTGTACATTCAAAATGATAAAATTGAACATCAATACGTGGAAATAGATATATGTTAATTACCATAAAATGATTATGATTTCGGTATTGTACACATAAGAGAAGTGGAACATCAACTTTCTTAGTAAAGAGAACTGACAACACCCAGGGTGACACAATCGGATATATAATGCCTTTCTCATAAAGATCGTCCAATTTGGAATTCACCTCGTCTAATTCATATTGGTCTATTCTATAAGAGGTAATTAAAATTGGCAGAGTACTAGGCACTAAGACAATGGAAAACCGAACTTCCCTTATTAGTGGTAGATAATAGAAATAAGAAGGAAACATATCAAGAAACTCAATGAAAACTGGAGGGAGAATAATACTCAAAGATTCCCAATCATAATCAGAATAAAACACTGATATTACATCCCAATACTATGGACAATATGGTCCATCTCTTCTCTACTTAGGGTCCCATTATCCTTGAATGGAAAGAGACACACCACTAGGTTTAGTAAGGTTGAAAAGTCAAATATAACAATCAATATGGGATTTATTTGAAATGAGTTAATACATTCTGTATATGATGTCAAGAGGTTTCATATAGAGGACCAAAAATGTCCATGATAGCTTGAAATGTGATAGAGAGAAGACCTGGGCATTACAATAGACACCATTCTTTCTCATTTAACCAAGGGGTGTAGTAATTTTCATTGCACAAGATAAATTCAACATATCAATTTTAAGAAGATTAAGAATACAAGTCGAAATAAATGAGTAAGCTGCAGAAATGTCATATAGAGATGTCACTAATGTCATAGATATAGGGTTAGTACCTCTACTGGTTGTTGGACCCATTTATTCATCCTCTAGACTCTCCTCCACTACATGAAGTTTCTTCATTCCAGATGCCTGTATAAGGAATCCTTTTAGAGGTGTAGCATCTCATTTCCCCATAGTTTTATGAGGATTTTATTATCATGTTCCACTACACATAGTAGAAATGTTATGGAAGAATATGTGTTTAGAACATTTTCAAGAGCTATAGTTCATGGGTACCTTAGAGAAAATCCTCTTATAATTTCATGGATTACCCCATTAATTTAAAATCAACAGAATTCCTCCTAGTGTTGTAGGGGTATGGAATGATCATACCACTGAGAACTAAAATGATAATCATCAAGATTCATCATTCCCTTGAAATAACTGAAACAACCATTGGGAGAAAAACGAACACCAGTCAACCCTAACTTCATAGCCATGGCCATCTCAACCATCATTTCCTTATCCAGTGTATAAGTATAATTGGGTGGCTTTAGCAAGAAAAAATGAGAAATAATTTCTGTTGAAAGTCCTAAAATAAAATTTCAATCTTTCATTGTCTATTTGGATTCAATATCAGGTAAAAAATTCATGAGATTTTTAATGTGATTGAAATAATCAATCATTGTCATGTTATCTTGATCAGGATTGAGAAACTCTACAGCTTTGGCCACCACCATTGAATCTACAATGAACTATTCATTGAAAAGAACCTTGATGTATTTGCACTATAAGACCTAATTTTTTTCTTTATATTCAACATAGTGTACCACTATATCTTACTCATTCCATCCAGCTCTATGGTGGCTCATTTAACCTTTATATCATCTAGTTTCTCTAAGAACTCCAAAATGTGTTCTATCTTTCCCAACCATTCCTCAACATGTTCGAGATTAGTGTTTCTTTTGAAAACAAGTAGATTGTAATGATGAAACGTTTGGGAATAATATTTATTAAAATCCCTCTAAGGATCCACTTTTGGATCATGAATATGGACTAGAGGTTGTACTAACCCTAGAACTTTGACAATGTGTACAATCACCTATACTAGATTTGGGTCCACTAGATGATTTGCACACTGTGGTTCAATAGTATCTTCCTTCTAGATTTGATTTACATGTATTCATGGAGACATGATTCTATTCAACATCAGGAGACAACAAGGAATACATTTGAATAAGACTCAAACTGAACAACAATGGAAATTGTTTCCAACATATGGAACAACACGATTTGGATTTCAATCTATCTAAATCAAAATAGGGGAAAAAATTCTACTAATACACAAGACATCCTCCCCCAACCACCCATGATGACATAAGGATCATTACAGTGAGAGGTGGTCAGGAACCCAATTGAAACTACCTCCCACATCCTCATAATATTTCAAAAACATACTGACATTAAGGAAAAATCACATCATACTTCCTCTTGTACATTTTTTTCATGAACCAGCCCAGGTACCCTGGTAACCCGATAACCCAGTCAACCCAAACATAACCCAATAGGTGTTTCCAATACCCATAGTCTGATGACTATAACCTAGAATCATAAAACTGAATGTGTGAACCATTTTATTGAATCATTGAAGAAGTAAAAATGTGAAAAGATAGTATTCATAACAAAAGAACCTATATTGGGAGTAATATACCAGAATACTATAGGGAATATACAAGCCCAAAGGACTATAACCCAATTTCAAAAATAGATAAAAAAACCTATTTCCCTAAGGACACAACTCACCTTGTCTATGGATCAACAGTTAGATCCACCTCCATGATATCATTTCCACATTCATGAAACTAGAAAAAAATGATCTACAATGACCCAGTGTCACAGCTATGGTGTGTCCTAAATAGCCTAGAAGTGTCTCACTAATGATTCCATAACATATTCCAAAAAATATTTACCAACAGAGTACTTTAAATTCTAAAATTAAATAGTATTGTTATTCTGAATCATATTTAAACAAATCATGATATACAGTTCAAATAATGGAAAGAACATTAGGAAAATGCTTTAAAATGATGAAATATTTCTAAAAAGTGGATTAAATAAATTAGTTACATGAAATAATTTATATAGGTTTATAAGGAACAGAGATATATTTTAAAATGTTGGCATAAATTTATATCTCAAATATAAAACAAGTGACTCACTTGGTCATCAGTGAAATAGGTATTATAGTTTTTCAAGATATACGACTCTTCACTCTCTATGTTATATCAACAACATTTCTATACAATCTTCCTCCTAACACTAGACATAGGATACTCTTACCCTCCAATTGGATATGTTGCCTACTTCATATATGTTTTGTAATGTTGTAATTTCATAGAGTGTGTGTGAATAAGTCACTAAGAACCTAATGATTTTATTTTCTCTTAATCAATCAATTATTTTAAGACTACTAAAAATATAATTAAATCTCATTCTCCGATTTCTATATGACTATTTTATATTTAAAATTGAAACATGTTTTAACAAAAAACATGCCTAATTCATAAGATAAAACCACTAGGTTTATATCAAAACATCATAAGACATTTTACCAAGTTAGAAATCCATTCAAAACCAATTCCATCAATTTCGAAATTCAGTTTCACAAATAAATTTAAATAATTAATTGAAATCATTTCTATCAAATCTACAATTTAAATCAACCCATTTCAATAAAAACACCCAAATTCATCTGAATTGGGGGGTTTCCCTATTTTCAGAGCCAAAACCATTTCAAATCCCCTAATTCCCTAGAATTCTTTTTTATTGAGAAATTTTAAAGAATGTTTGAAAAATTGAGTCTAAATCAACAGTTTAAATAAATCATGAAATTTCAGGTTAATAAATTTTGAAAATTAGTATGGAACCACCTAACTATTCCCCAAATGCAACACTCACAGTGACACCCGTCAATGAGAATGATGTTGTATAGGAACATGAAACTCAACTTAGAAATGAGATCCAACATCAAGAAGCATAGATACATCAATTTCAGGATGATCAATTGAAATTCCAAAAGAAGAGAAAGATATAAAGAATAAAAATGATGTAGAACACTTACCTAAGAATCACACCTCAAGAAAAACAAATACCAAATGTAAAGATGGTTTTGGAAGGGTTAGAGAGCTTCAATATTACCTAGGGAATGATTTGTGTCAAGTGAGTTGATACTGGAGTATATGAAATAAATGATATCATCCATGATTCCTATTTAAAAAAATGAAGTTGGGGTATTTCACAACATGTATTAATATTTATCATCATCAAATATTGAATATATGAATCCTCCAAAATCTCTTCACTTTGAATTAAAAGTCATCAATTAAATAACCCATGATGTGTAAAGTCTAGTAATGATGTGTAACCTTAAATGCATAAATACTTTCATGACTAGATTTTGGATATCCTTAGGTGTCATGTATCCTAGTTACATTTTTTGCAACCCTCCTGGAACCTGCATAAAAAGTTGGTTAAATATGAGAGTCCAAAAAATATCTTAATTCACCATTATTGGTATCCTACCAAATCAATATCAACCCTACCAGTCAATGAAAAGAAAAAACCATGACATGGTTAAATCCATGCCTATAATATTGTTAATGGGATGTTACACATTTACTCCCCATAATTTAAATCATTGGACTATTGAAACAGAATATCCTCACTCGTCTTCTGAAAGAAATGTTGGTGGAAAATTGAATTTTCATACTCCGGTGGTGGAATTGAACAAAAAAAATTCTAAGGGGGGGAAATGGATGTTAGAATGGGAATGACACTGGAGGGGTTCCTCAAACAAAAATTAGGGAAGCAATAAAAATGAATATATTATAATTGAATTATCAAGGGATTGGTAAGTCTCCCATAGTCATAGCTCATAGACATAACATTATGATCAACAAACCAATAATGAATTTCCTTAGTAATCCAAAATGAAATTTTCCCATCAGAAATAATTCTGATGGGATTCCCATAGATTATCCCTTTCCTCCCTTAGACTCTATGATAATTATATGGATAATATATGGGTTCAAAAGAATGATAGTGTTAATATTATCCTCTATAATGTTGGTTTCCATGTTGTTTCAGTTTCTATTGAATGGAATAATTATTCCATTTCATTGTATTTTATTTATGACTCAAATTTTTACATAAAAGAAGTGATCGGTGGACTGAAAAGTGTCTGATTTCTGACAACATATATCATAGTAGGGTTATCTTGGGTAATTTCATCATTGATATTATCTATAAATAAAAAATAGGATACTCATTCAACATGTTAGCATCAAATGTGTTTCTAAACTCCATTAAATTATGCATCCTTGTTATTATTTATACTTTTAGAGATTATTTTACATGGAGAATACACATTCTAAATGGAATGAAAATATAGATTAATGGATATTTTTTTCAAGGATGATGATAGGAATGATTTCATTGATGTATTTAGTATAATTTTTAAAAATACACATTATATTCACAATCCTATGATTTTTAACTCCCACTATAATATATAAAATCCCACCCCACTCCCTTTCAGATTCAATAATGATTGGATGGTAATTCCTGAATGTCGGGAGGTTGTCCTATATGCAATGAAATTTGAGACCCATGGTTTCCCCGATTTGTAATTAATATGAAAGATAAAAAACGATGATAAAGAGATGGATAATGGATTCCTTATTCATGATTTATATTGACATCAGGGTTACTAAAAACCAATAAATACTATACCAAAACACTATTCAATTTCCAAATGTCCCCTCTATTGATGAAATCCAGGATGTCTTTGATCTAAATAACTTCCTAAATCTCATATAAATTTTATCAACGTAAAAATACAATGTATGCTAGACGATGGAAGGATAGTGAAACTAAAATTAATTTAATTTTCTCTATATGTAAAGGAATATCTGTAGATGGGTCACTTCCGAAAACATTAATAGAATCTTGATCACATTGTAAAATATGATCTCCAATATCGTGATCAAATATTACTTGGAAATGTGTTCTTACAATGGATATTAAAACAATCACATAATAATTAATAACCATATTTATAGAATTTATGATTATAAAAACTAAAAGTTTTTTGATACCCCTATGGAAAACTAAATTGAAGAATCCAAGTTCTCATGGAATATTGATTGCATATCTAGACCTGATGGATTTGCTATTAAATATTTCATGGTCAATTTGGAAATTATGCATGATGAGATTAAACAATGAATTGATGAAAATTTTCAATCGTGGATCCATACCTTGAGTTGTTAACGTAAAAACCATTTCCATGATTAAATAAATTGATAATTCTCAGATTTCACATATTTATGTTTATTGTGATTCAGAACAGAGTCCCAAAACACATGAGTAAAATAAGCAATATAAGGTTGGGAATTGTTTTTGGAAAATTATTTATTTGAATAATTTTCGTTTTATACATCGATAGAAAATTCATAAATGTATTTTCACTTCTATGAATGAATCTTCGTCATAAAGATGATGGGGAATGTTTTAATTATTTATCCTAAAAATGAAATCTCTAAGGAATCTGACATAGTCTAATAGAGTTTCATCCTGTCATCTAATAGAAAACATGGCTTCTCTAAAAATTATATCATTAATATACACATCATCAAAAATTGTCATATGTTTTCCATCCTTATAAATGATATCCTATAGTATTCATTCAATTTAATAGGGGAGGCAGAATATGTGATACCCTATATAACCTCCACTTTATTCTCGCTGAAGAGTATTCAATTTTATTGCATAATGAGCTTGTAAGAATGGTTTTTGTAAAACAAATAATGGCTTCGATGGGAATCTACACCAATTAAAACCTTATTTATTATAATGAAATCATTCTCCTTGGACAATATGACATATAAACCACCAATAATATCAATGAAATCCTTTTTATTATGATAATAATGTCATACTAGGTCATATGTTGGAATTAATATTTTTTTTATTTTGGGATGGGGTTCTTATCACAATTAAACTTGGGTTTCCATATCTCATTGGGTGATTATAGGTTATCTACTATTTTTTAAAGTTGGTGTTCATGTCTTTTTGAGTAATAATAAAAGGTTCCATCTAGAGAATAATTTTCACAAAATTATTTATTAGATGGAAACATAGAAGGGGAAAAGAATTTAACTTGTTGAATTAATTTACATGGTCAATTATGTGATAAATTCCACGATTGTATGTGACAAATCTCTATATAGATAGCCTAAAAAAATTATTAATAAAAATCAAGTATTGATAATATCATTCTTCCAGATTAGGTCCATTCATGATTGGAAGCTGATTATTATGGACTTGAATGAATGTGTTATTCACATTTATATATGAGGCTTATAAATAATGTATTAGAATGTTTCTAATGAATATATTCACATTAAATTCACATGGAACCTCAACACATCCATTGATAACTCTTTGGAGTTAATTTCAATTAGATTCGAAAAAAATGAATATTTGTTAATTTTTGTAATTATAATTATCTACCGGGATATCAATTAATCACACATACATTTATCTCATGAAAGTATCAAAATATATGGGTTTTAATATGCCTAATTTGAATTAATGGAACACACCTTTTCTATCCACGACACTTCATGAATATGTAGTTTCCCTCACCCCTTTAAAAAAAATCCATTTTAGATATTTAATGAAATGATTATGGAACATGTGTGTTTATGTCTTCTCATATTTTCCTACAAATTCATATTTATGAATATTTTCATAGTGAGACTATCATATGAACCAAAAATTAGAGTAGCCAATTAAGTACCATAGTGTTGTAAAAGAATAAATGTTACACAAATTTCATGGACGCACAATGGATTATAGAGATCATGAATTCCCACATCCCCATTAAACAATGATTATAATTTAGAGGAAATGAAGGAGGAAGATTCAAATTAATAAAATGAAAATAAAATTTAATTTAGATTTTCACTTCACACTATATCATCTTTATATATGTGGAATACATCAAAAAAATTTATCACCATGTAGATTATAAGATTACTACTAGGATACATTAAGTTATAGGATTCATATGTGAATCAGGGAACAGAATTGTGACATCAATTACTTATGTTGTAAATAGTGACTAGGTGTAGGGAATGATGCTTTTGTGGATAATTCAATTCTTGATGGTATGTGGAGTGTGTGGAATGGGATTTAAGTTGAGAATATTCAACCTTCCTTTCTTGTGGGAAACAATGATATAAACTAGAATGACACTTCCACTTCCAATCTCCAAATATTTCCTATGAATAATGATATTACTGATATTATAATCATGAAGAAATTTAGTGTTCCATGCAGGACCAGAAAAATATGGGTGATGAACTCAATCTGGAGGATATGTCCTATCCCTTACTAGATTAATTTCGATGTGGATGGGATGGAATTAGGTTCACAATGACCGTCAAGTTAGGGTAGTTTTTTCTGTAACAATAAATTATTCATTAATAGTAGTTTCATTTAATAAAATGGAAATGGATGTTCTATTTATTCCAAAGTAATATAAATTATCTATTCCATCGAATATAAAATTCAAAATAAATGGATGTTTATTTGGATGGAGTTTGAATCGACTATTTATGTGGATATATTGAAGGAATTATCTATGATTTTCCCATATAGAATTCTAACTCACTAGATCAAATGACATTAGCTCACCAATTGCATCAGCTTGGGAGTTACCAAATCTTATAGGAAATCGATCATTTTTCTAAATATTTGTAAAATTTATATATTGTGAAAGCTAGATTCATATGATAATTTGTTCCCATGGACCCATACACACTTTTTTAAGGCGTATGCATGTGGTTAAAATAATAATCAACTCTGTTAATCCCCTTGTGATGTCATGAATTTACTTTTATTTAATAATATTAGGTATGATTTTTTTTCTTGCTGAGGGACATTTTGTATTTATTATGATTTTGTTTTTTTATTTGAAAAAATACTATCATTTTTTATTTGAGTTTTACAAGATGAATGTCTACATAGATTATATTCTCCCTTTTTAATAATGATGGTATTAGACATTTTTTGTGATGCGTGGGGTCCACTGCAACCCCTTGATGAATATTTAGGTCTCCCGAGAAAAAGTATTTTGGGTATTTATAATATTCCTTGTCTATTTAAAAAATTTATTGGCGCAAGGAATTGACTATAGGATTATTACATCTTCTATTATGAATTCTATTGTCATGATTCAAGTAATTATTATCCATGTTATTTTTAGGTTGTGATGTTATCCATGTTGTTTTTAACTTTTTATGGTAGTAGTAAATTGGTATATTTGGTTAGTTTATTTTCCAATACATATTATTCATTTTTTATTTATGTTATGATATCTTTTGTTGTACAATTTTTCTTAGTGAGCATCTGAGCTCCCCTTTTATTATGTTTTATATTCTATTGGATATGAAAATGATATCTATGAATGAATTTATTTATTTCTCATGTGAATTAGTATATTATATTTAATTTTTCGTGATGTGACTTTCGAATCATCTATGTATGTATTCTACAAATACTATTAAAAAATTGGCTCATTTCGGGTGAGATCAATTGTATTTAGTGCCAATATAGTAAAAACCCATTGAATCTAGGCTGATAGTGTTAGGGTGTTAAAGATATAAATTTACTAATACAATTTTTCAGAACCATACTATTTTATATCATAAAATATATTATTTATTTATAATATATTTTTACATGTTTAACAATAATTCTATTGTGAAATCACTATTCAAGGTCATAAGTACATAGTTTTTTATGCACATTTCACTTATAGGGGTTCTAATAAATATACATTGATAATGGTTCCATCATCTATAGAATTAGAATTATGATATTAATATCATATATATTAATTATAAAAATTTATAGTCATCTAAAAATGGGAGATATTGAATAATGATTTATAATTTTGATGGAGACAATAAGACTCAAATACACATGAATGTAGTTTTCACTATTCAGTGCATGGATAGAATGAAAATTGAAAATATAATTATTAAATCATATGTATCATATTAATTATATATTTATTACCATCTATGTAAAACAAAAGTGGAAAATTAATCAAAATTCTTCGTGGAGGTGGTACTCCACACATACGGATGAGTGACATTGTCATTTTACAATAGATTGAATGAAAGAGGATAATGGGTTATATATCATAATAATTTTAATATGTAATATTTATGATACTAACTTATTTATTTTATATTGGGTACCAAAAATTTATACCAGTAATATTTTGGAATAAAATTGAAAATACTCAGGTAAGTGGTATACCACATCCTTGGGAATCCTTATTTAGCATAAACCATAATATTTGATTGTATGTCTGTTTCAAAAGAAATAAATCTATAGGATGTGTATAAATTTTTATACAAGTTTTTATTGTAGGTATTTTTAAATAAAAAATGTTTCATAATTTTACAGAAGATATGATAAGTGTTTATATATTGTATGTGAGTGGATGGGAACTCTATGAATTACATAAAGTATTAATATAATATGAAATTATTATTATTATAATACACATAAAATTTGATATATTTAAATGATACAGAGAGTATATGTCTATATCCTATCATAAAATAATATTTTATTTATGTTTTGTTATGTTTTTACCCTTATCTCTTAATTTAAACCCTCCGTTAAGAATTTTATCAATTACCCTCATATCAATTTTTTACTTTTTCCAGATGAATAATGTTACTATAAAAAATAAAGTTATCCATAAATGGAAAATGGTTATTATTTTCAACCATATCACTGTTTCATGTTTGGGGATTATTTTTTTATATATTTAAAACATTTATTTTATTATAAAATTTCTTTAAGGAAATTTTGAGAAATATATTATATTTTATAATATAATATCTAATATACTCATTCCATACTGTTTCAAAATAAAATTAGATCAATAATAATGAAGTTAATTTCTCTATATATTATTTTATTAATTATTTTGGTATGATTATATATCATTTTAATCCTTATCAGTTTTTTTCTTCCCTTGGATCAACAATATTAACCTTAAATTTGTTAATGGATTTGTTTATATTTATGACTTATAATTTTACTTATAAGGTAAAAATTTTCTCATAAATAGAAAAGTAATTAAATTTTAGACAATTAATTATCCTACTTTTAATATTTATATATTTTTATTATATGTATATAATATAAAATTATTTATTAAAAATAAAATACTATTATATTCAATTTAAGAACTACTCGTGAAACATGACTTTGAAAAAAAACATGAAATAAATTGGAATTAAAGTAAAAAAAAATCTCAAAATCCCTAATATGATATTTATATCTATGAATTATGGGAGTTTAATAATACAACAAATGTATTAAATTTAAAATTTCTATAATCATTTATTTTATTTGTCTTTTAATTAGATAAATATATTGTCGGGGTTATGTAAGAATTTAATCTAATTATTTAATCACTAATATAAATACTAAATTACAATGATAATGAAATTAAATAATATTGAAAATAAATGTTTTAAGCTAATATTATACTATTTTTATCCTTATGTAAAAATTTAGTTTATTTAATCTCAAGAGATTGGAATTTTGAATTTTCATTTACTAAATTAAAATTAAATTAAAAATTAAAACGTAGATAAAATTGGGAATATTTTTTAGAAACAACATTAATGGCTAAATGAAAATCATTCAATAGGGTAAAGGAATGTTTTATTGAGATTTAAAAAACTAATCCTAATGTTTTAAACCGATTTGATCCATTTTACCATTACATATGTGAATTTTTTTTATGAAGGATATTATTCATAATGACACATTCAATAGGAAAATATTTAAAAAATATTTTCTTCTTTACTGAAAATATTTTATCAAATATTCAATAATTGATTTAAAAAATTAATTAATTTTATTAAAAACCAGTCCCAAAAAATTTATTGAGAAGTTTTTTTATAGATAAAAGTGTTTAAAAATATATTAATATTTTATATAACAAGATTCAATGTAAAATTAAATCAAATGACATTAATAGTATTATTAATTATATAAATTAACTACTATAAAATTTATATCAAAAGTGGGTATTTTAAATTCACTAAATGAAAATAATTTAATGAATAAATATCCATATTTTTTTCATTAAAAATTAAATATTTGTGGGTAACTATAAAAAATTCACTATATGAAAAAAATGACATACTGATTTATAAAATGGAGTTACTTTTTAAAAATAATATTTCCATAACTAGGGGAAATTATTTATTTTTTAGAAACAAAAAATAGAAAAAAATAATTTTTTAAAAATATGTATTTTTAAAATATAAGAGGCTTATAAAATATTTGAGCTTCTATATCCTGATAATAAATCAAGTATTTTGTAAAATTTAAGACAAATATACATATATTTCATAATGTTGCCAATCAAATTCATACATAATAATTTGAGTAATATGTTACAATTTAAAAATTAATAGTTTTGGAATTCATTAAATTATGTATAATGATTGTTATTGTGTGATAATGAATATATTTAGGTTTTTATACTTTTAAACTAAATTTTTTAGTCGTTAGTTTCTCCACCATTGAGAAAATTTCTCTTTATATGCTTTATCTCGAAAGGAAAAGTTTCATTATTTGAAAAAATCATTGTTGAGAACCCCCATTATTCTGATGTATAATAAAAACATCATTATAAATAATATTTCAGAAATAGAATGGATAAATGAAATAACACATTATCAAGATTTCAGATAAGGATAACAATTATTCGGAGTTAAACTAGAAAAATAGAAAAGATGTATTTCTATGAACTAATAGATAGTGATAGAGAACAATGTATTGATATTGTTAGTGGAAAAATCATAAAAAATTGATGGATAAAAAAACATTAATACATTGAAAATAATGATAAAATTTTTAAATTTTTAATTTTAATACACTTTTACTAAGTCTAATGTATTCATTTATAATAAATATTTTTGTAATGTTAAGAATTTGAGTACTTTATTTCACTCAATTTGTTAAATATAACATCATTATTTGGATATTCTATGAGGAATTTTACCTTCAACACTTATTTCAAGAAATTAATATTCAAAATGAATATTTCATTCTTAATGAAATAGAATTAACAATTAATGAATCATATTTTCCACAAAAAAAATGAAAATCCATTCCTCATTTCTCATAATATTTACCAAAACTGAAATTGTTGGAATAAGTTATCTAATATGGATAAATATAATACAATAATATATAAAACTATAACAATGACACCCAAAGATCATTAAAATATATTACATACATATTTTTTCTTAATATTAATCTAAAAAATACCTCTCCAAATTCAGTAACTAAAAATACTAAATATTTGATCAAAAAATTGACCCAAAAATAGAAAGCATCTCATATTACAACATTGCAAACAACTGAAAAACCTAATCATATATTATCTTAAAATATACTAAAAACCCAAATAACCCTAATATAATAATGAAAAAATATATTCTATATAATTATTATTTATAAAATTAAATGAAAATATTTTCAATACATTCCTTAAAACTGAAAACCAAATAAACATCATCACATGATTCCTAAATCAATTGGTAATCAAATAACTAACCATTTCCATGGTCTCCAATACAAGTCCATTTAAATTATAAATTTAAGTCATATATTTTTATCAATTAGGAAATATTATCTCAACATTAGTTATATATTAAATTTTATATTTTACTCAATCATTTGTTATCTAAAACTGTTACCGTACTACTAAATCACTTTTCAGGTTTATTGGTACCATTTAGAATATGTTTTCTTATGCATAAAAAACCTTTTATAAAATTCCTTATATGAATAATGATTATTATAACCATAATACCATTTATAAGAAATAATTTTACAATATAAACTTGTAATCCCAATACATAAAAAATTCAATCTCCCCCCTTACATTATTAACCATTAACTAGGATTATCCATCATATATTATTAAACTTACATCCTTTAAAATTACAATTTTAGTGTCTTCAAAATTATTCAAAAACCCATTACTCATAAAAAATTTACTAAATAATATTAACAATTACCACGCATTACACATTTAAAACATTCAACCGCCAATGATTCATTTGGAAAACCATTATTCTCATCAATTATGCTAACCAAAATTTATAATTTTCATGATTGATTTCATTATTTATTTAATTTTCACAACACTAAAACATCTTTTGGTTCCTCAGATACATTCACTTGAGTTTATCTATTCGCATTGTGGACATAAAGAAAAAAGCATCTTTCATCCATGAACTTCTAAAAATTCTTATTTTCTATTATATGATTTTTCAAGAATCTCACCCATATTTATATTTTTATTCATATAATGAGATATTTGAGTGGTTATTATTCTATGTCTTCACATTACATCTCCCAATTAATTTTTTTTTTTACATGAAGAATAATTCCATATTCTATTGCAATTTAAATTAACATGGTTCCCCATGTTTTATCCATTGAATAAAACCAAAAAACACAGAATGAGAAATAATAATTATTGTGGGAAACCACATAATCATGAAAAATAATCCATTGGATGTTTATGTCATGACACCTCATTTCTAATCCTTTACACCTTAGGTTTATCCAAGTTCATTCATGATCATAATCTCATTAAAATCATAAATAATAGTATATGATGAAAACAATAATTAACTCATTCAAATTCGTAGTGAGATTCAAACTAGGTTTCAATTAAGGCCACAGACACCATTCCACATAATGATGTTTGGGATATAATTAATGAATTATTTTTAGAGATATCACCCCAAGATGAACCTGTTAAAAATATCCACTTATAATATATTGTCAAGGATATATTTCTATGAAAACCTCACAAGCTATTACATACCAACCATTAAGAGGTTATCATAATCCTAGAATAATTATTATATTGTATTAAAAAATTATGAAATCCTATTGTATAAATATTTGATAAACCAATCATTTATACTAAATATAGAGAAATAAAAATTCCATACATTAGTATTAAATCAAATTAAATGAATTTTTAATATTTAACCTTATGACCCGATATTGATCCATAAAAATTTTTTGTATTTGTAGAGTGAAAACATAAACATATTATTTTGGTACATTATTCATCATCTCTCAAAATATTCTCCATGATTGTTACCGTTTAGGACAAAACGTACAAAAATACATTATTTAAAATCATTGGAATTGAATCATATGATTTTTTTAAATTATCATCAATGGTAGACATAGGATATATAAATATATTGTCAAATAAAATAATTTAAAAATAATGATGGTTTGATATCATGTCCAAAACAAAAAATTATCATCCCTTATCTTTTATAGACAATAAATATTAATCATGGATTAAAATTTTATCATTTCAAATATAATTAATCATAATGGTGATAGTCCATCACTAACCATATAAGAACCACATGTTCAAATCATTTTAATAAATACATTTTCTTATAGTGTGGTTCCAAAATAGTAGTGGAATCAATATCATATGTCAATGTTAACTATTATGATAATAGAATCATAGTAGATATATAATCAATACTAGTTTCACACACTTTAATTAATCATAGGTCACCATATATTTCCAAAGTTGGATAAAAAACATTGATTTTTTTGTAGTAGATCGACCATAATGAGTTTTTTCCTATAGTAGATCAAGAACGTCTATATGATTACCATAATTATAAAATGAGATGTAAAACATCACCCATTATGTTTGATGGATAAATAAATCTAAGCCCCGATATGACATAATTAAAACCATATATTTTTTTTCAAATTATCATAAAAATTTTATCATATAGTCATAAACCATTGATAGGAAATCAGTGTCATAAAATGTTTTTAATTTTTTTATATCATAATACTTAGAAAATAAATCATTTTTATATGAATCAAAACATAAAAATCATCATCAATATAGTGAAGTACTAATGTATAATATTTTAATATTCTTATTAAATAATAATTTACATCAAGAATGTTATCATAGATGAGATTCCCTTTAACAGTTCAGTATAATATTTCATAGAGAAATAAAAATTCTAATTTCAAAATCACAGCATTAAAAAAATATTTATAAAATAAAATTGAAAAAAAATTAATGAAAATTTCATTAGATACATGTAGATGAAGAATCAATGTATTGAGTGGTCATAATAGATGTAAATTTTATTCCTTTCATTATAGTTAAAATAATGAATTTTTCCCACTTGTGTTAAAATTTTAGAGTTCCACATTCTTAGATATAAAAATAAAATAACATTGATTTTTTTTAATAAAAAAAGTTACATGGGAACAATAATATTAATCCGTCAATCATTTTTAAAGAATACATGGTCTGGGAATAAAAAATTTTCTGAATGAATAGAATAACATACATGGTTTCTCATAAATCAATATTTTAGTCTCTTACGTAAATAATTTGAGGAAAATGAATGGAAATTTTGTATTACCCATAAATAACTAGAGGATAATAATAATTAATTTGATTTATTATAGAATTATAATAAAATATATTCAATTAAAATTCAATAAACAAATTCATTACTTAAATAGGATTAACAGAACAATCTCATACCACATTAAATAATATTAAAATAAAAACCTCATGAATGAAAGAATCATATATAGATATGAATAAACCATAATTTTCATGATATGCATAATATAAAAATTTATGAGTAGAATATATACTATATAATTAAATAAAATTAATATGGCATGTGTCTCAAAATAATTATAGTAATAAAAAACAATTCCTTAACTGTACAACAACCTCAATAACTATTAATATTATTTAATTATTTGTTATAAAATGAAACACAAATAATAATAAAAAAGTAATTAGGAATAGTTTTTTTTGAATGTAGGTACATGACATAATAAATAAGAACCTTGGTAGACCATCATTATTTTAAAACATTTAATCATTCCCATATATTTAATATATTTTCTAAAACTACTTGCAATAACATTAAAATGAACAAAAATAAGGGGTGAGTTACAATGCCCCATAATGGAATATTCAATGAATAACATGCTGAGTGTAATACATGTGAGGAAATAGGAATGTAAATGAGACATAAAAGGGGTGAGAATTGTAATATTCATAAGCGAGCCTTTATATAACAATAGAACATCAAGGCGATACTAGAATGTGAAAAAAATAGAAGGCATGAAATCATAAACATAATTCAAGGAGACATGATTAGAAATAATCACATAATGTTATTATGATAACATCATGTGCATCCTACATGGTTTCTCATGAGATAAAAATATTAACAAATGCATTGGAGTGTTATATAATTCATGGCCTACCTGTAACATTCATATCATGTGCATAAAAAAGTGATCCATATAGATTAATAAATATTGGATCATATATCATAATATTTAATCCTAGTAATAAGTAATGTGGGTTTAAAAATTATATATCCAAAATAAATTATGTATATGATCAAATGGGTGAATAAACATGAGTACAAATGGGGATGGGTATTCATAATTCAAATTTTTGGCACGGAAAATCACATTATAATTTAGCAACATAGGGGTGTATGTGAAGATTCATGTAAGGGTCAAATTGAAGTTAAAGGGGTCTCTAATAACATAGGAATCATATGGAATGTAAGTGGGATATGTAGAAAAAATACCAATTTGATTAATTGGAAATCAAAAGGAATAATATAATTAATGAGTGTAAATAAATTCGAGAATGAGAGGATCCCTTACCTTGAGAGGGGAATTCTTATTAATTTAGAGTCACTTTTTATGATCATGGGGGAAAATGAGAGGGTCCTAGAGAATGACGGGAAAGTAAATTCATGATAATGGGGCTTTGAGTATAGAAGAATGGGAGGATAGGTTGGTTTATTTTAAAAAAATGAGGAAAAATATTTATTAATGTGTAAATATAGGTTTTGGACTCTTTATAACATATTAATACAAACCACAAAACATCATATGGTTTTTCCAAAGATGAGAAGATTTAATTATATAAATATAAATTAATGTTCTAAATAATACCTTGTGTGATATTAAAGTTAGTAGTGTTTATAAATAATTTAATTTCAAAAAATAAAATATAATAAAGATTTTATAGAATTCATTAAGTGTTTTTAAAATTAATCAAATAGCTTTATAAAAAAATATCATAAATATTGAATTTTAATTTTCTCTTGGATAAATTTTTTGTATAATTTACAATATTTATGGGCTTTTATGATTTAATAATGCATTCCACATATTTATAACATATTTAATTTCAAACCAACAATACAATTATCTTATAAAATTATGAAAAGTTTGTTATTGGAAAATTTTTACATGGTAACATCAAAGATAATACTTATTTTGAAAACATAATTCTTTTAATATTATAGTTTAAAAATTAAAATAATATACTTATTTATAGAAAAATAAAAGGTTTTTAACATAAAATTTTTTTTGGACCTTTAACAATTTACATTTGAATTTGTGAAATTATATTACAATTTTTGTTTAATAAATATTATTCATTAATAATACTTTCATAAAATTAACTTATTTTCAAAAATTATTGAATTCCTCATAATTATTTTCTTCAGAGAAACTATATATTTCGTAAAAAATCAATTTCTATTTCTTAATATCATAATCTAATTTTTATCAAACATTATTATTAAAACATTATGAACTGACAATAGATAAATATAATCATTAGTTTACTAATAATAAATAAAAAAATAATACTATTAGGGTCTATATACATATATAATTTCTTCACTATAAAGTTAATAAATAAAATGTATGTGAAAGTGATATTTTATTTGGGTAGCTCGATAAGCATAATTTGGGTCCTGAACTTGACGAGCTTGAACTAATCCCAAAAAAATACTAGTCGTGGTTTTTTATCAAATTTCTACATGGTATTGGTCAAGGTAAAATACCAATGATGTTATAATACATGTAATTTCAAATAAATGATCTTCATTTTGTTTGATTAGTGCAGTTGAGGACTTCGATTACTTTTTCTATGTTAGTTGGATTTATTATAACCCATAATATATTCTAATATAAATGGTCACATAAAAAAAGTATTATCTATGGTTCTGATGCTCAAATATCATCTATAACTGAAATAGCATATAACAGTCTAAAATATAAAATTAGTGATTTCTATTTATATAACTACATTCCATAATAAATAATTTGTTCACTAAAAAAGAAAACTAATTTATGAATGTCTTGGTCATTACATTTTTCACCAATAAAAATCTTCTCCATTGAAATTTTTACTTCAAACACCAAAGTATAAAAGGGTACTTATATTTATTCTCGACTTCTAGTTTCCACGTTGAATCCTCAAACATGTGGTTCCAACATAATTGGTCAAACAGGTGAGTTCCCTTCTTTCTGGGAACATTTTTTCAATGATGAAAGATATTCAAAAGATTATCCTCATATGAAAGATAATTCTGAAATGGTCCTTCCAATTTATTTGGTAAATATGTGGGGTCAGGTATATACCTCCTCAATATGATTCATCATTTCCACTTTGAACCTGACATTGGTTAATTGAGAGTGACAGTCTATAGGACCCCACTTTGATGTGATCATGGTTCTCAATGGGGTCGATGTAGGTTTGACTGAGATTTCCCTTCTTTAGAAACCATATGAATATATTCCATGGAAATATATCGAGAAAAATTTATATATGAAATCAATATCATAGTCTCATAAAAGGTTTTATACATATATATTTTATTGAATTATTATGGATTTCATATGCCATTGAATGGATTAACCCATCTATGTCAATTGTTGGTAAGATCATGTCCCATAAACTTCGACTCCCAAACATCATCTCAACATACCAGCGACTAAAAACTATTCTCATATAGATACTTATAACATTATTATGAAATTTCATAATGAAAACTACATTAATATGATATATCTAATATGGAAAGCATTTAATCCCAACATCCTTGAAAATCTATTCCAACTGATCTATTTATATCCTCTATAATTTTAACGGTTCTTTCATACAATCCTGACAACTAAGGATAGTTAGAAGTACTGATGTTTAGTTCATTATCCTGTTATTACTATCGTATTCTCAAAAACCTCATGGTAGACTTAAGATATTGATAAAAAATGGCATGTGGAACTTGATGAGTTCTTTATTATTTTCTTATTTATATCATGTACATTGGTACATAAGAGAAATCATTCTTTTTTCCTATGAAATGTAATGTCTTTTTATATTAATATACTATCTCCTTGTTATTGTTATCTACTATAGTTTTCATGGGACATATTATGTAAAAAAATTGATGTCCCATTTTAATATTGGTGTGGGAAATAGTATTATCATAACATTAGAATTATTTCAATCATAAATTAATTATTAAAATAACATGTATCATGATACAAATTATTCCCTCTTCCTCTTTAGCTTATCCCACCTGATATTTTTCATAAAATCCATAAACATCTTATTAATTCCAGTATGAATTGAGGAAAATGAGTTATAAAAAACATCTTAATGTTCCCTATTTATTTATAGTTATATTAGGACACATATCCATTTTTTAAACCATATAAATAAGAATATAGCAATGTTGTACATCCGATTATTCACCATTTTTTGTATCACCTTATCATCAATTTAGTTCTCCAAGATCCTAAAAAATAGAATGTTGTTCATTTTTAAAAAAAGGTAATACAAATATAATTTTTTTATTCCCACCCCAAACATATCATTTCCAAAAATATTAGAACCCTTTGCATGTTAATCTTAGATATGGCTGGAAGATCCATTTTATTTAGTTCCTCTCCCACTTTGTTTTCATTTCTTGGATTGAAATTGATTTAATAATTATAATAATTTATGGAGATAAAAAAACTATATGGATATCATAGATATCTTTTTTTGATTCTATACATGAGTCCTTTGTTGTCTGTATATATTTCTTTATTCTCATAATGTAGATAATGTCACCAAATATAAAATGTGAAGATCATTGTAACCACTTTTGATTTTGTGTTGGCTATTTCCACTCATGGATCAATAATTTTTAGTTTGAATAGGATATACCAATTTTACCCTTTATGAAAATATAACCAAATCCATTTTTGGACTCATCGTCAAAGATCAAAAAATATTTTCCCAATTGTAGGTAATATAGAATTTGGTGAAGTTATTAGTCAGTTATTTATATCTTTAAATATTTCCTTGAATTAGTCATTTCATGAAAATATCACCCCCTCCTAATATATTTTTTATATTGGGCATGAAAATTATGTGAAGTTTCTCACAAAGAGATGGTAGTACCTGGTTAATCAAATGAAACTATATATTTCCATCACATATTTTGGATTGGGTCATCCATTAATTTCTAGTATTTTTAAAGGATTCACTCATATACCTTTTCTTGTGAAACCATTCTCTAAAAATGTTATATATTCTTTTGAATACTCACATATACTATAGTTTTTATAATTTTTTTTATTTTCTGCATAGTCTTTAGTACATAATCAAAATGATCCTCATGTTCCTCCATACATTTTTAGTTGATAAGAATATCATTTATAAAGACTACAAGAAATCACTCCATGTTATCACCAATGACTAAATTAATTTTTTAATATGTATTCCTAGAGAATTATTTATTCCAAATGGAATAATTGTGAAATCATAGTGCACATAGAATGTTTGAAAATTAGTCTTGGTGATATCCTCTTTCGTCATATATACTTGAATATATCTCATCTGAGGATCCAATGAAGAGTAATACTAGACTCCATATAACTAATTGAACAAATAATAAATCCATCGGGTATGATTATTTTTATTTATCATGATCATATTAAGACTATGTTAATCAATACATAGGATCATTATATTCTCAATCATATTAAAAAAAGGAACGGTGCATGCATTTATGAAGCACATGGTGGATAATCACTTTTTCTAAATTATTTAGTAATTGTTTCATCACCCTCTTAAATTAAAATATGGAAATTCAATATGAGGTATTATTTATTGTAAATTATCCATTTATATGGTTGATCGATAAAAAAAAATCTCACCTAGGAGGTAGACCTAACAATTCTTTGGGAAACAAATGGTCGAACTACGTTACAATGGGAATATATTCAAGGATAATCTTTTCCATACTCATAATAATTCAGTCGGTAAATGATTTATTGTATTGAAATAATCTACATTCTATATATAATGATACAAATTTAGATTCATCCAATTATATGTACAAGTATATACATTAATGTCCATTTTAGATGTGGAGGGTTATTTACTTCTCTCAAATAATTATGTTTAACCAATACAAGGAATGAAATTTTTCCCCAAATTGAATAAAATACTAGTAAATAGAGTATCACAATTTTTTCTAGGGATAATTCCTAAAACAATTGATATGGGGGGAGTAATATACTTGGAAGAAAGTAATTTGAACCATTTTTCAATGTCACTGATTGATCTACATCATTTTTTCATAGTATTTGAGTGGTTATTTAAAACATGTGTGACATGAATTAATTCATTAAAATAAGGATGATAAAGATTATTAAAATCATTTTATTCTATATATACTAATTTATATAATCAAAAATAGACATAGGGATTCAAATAATAGAAATATAAAACCAATAAAAAGTAAATTATGGGCATTTTAGGTATAAATCATAAATGAAATATATTCCTTCACATATGAATTTCAATGATTTATTCTATGTTGTCAGTAATATATTTTTTAACATATTATTATAATGAAACTTTTATCCTTTTAATAAAGGTTAATAATAAGTCATTTAATTTTCCGATTCATATCAACTGATTGTGTCAATATATATGTCTATTGAGGTCTCTTTTTTATGTACCAACTGACAATTGAGTCCAGCACAATTTTCCCATTCTAAGGTTATTACCCCTAGGTAAACTATTCATGAAACACATACACATATAATACAAACGAGGTGATTTTTTTTATTGTAAGATACCCAATATTTATCTTAAAAAAACATTTGTGTTCTTTTCCTAGGGTTACACTATCCCCTATAGCATTCACTAGAGTTTTCTAATACTAATCCAAAAAATAACATAAATTGTCTCTAATACCAACTATTACAACCCATATATTTAATTAAAATTAATTCATAAATTACTACACAATGACACAATTAATAAAATGAAAAATTATCAAGATCCCAAGTGTATTATAGAAATTAGGTACATGGTATAATAATAAGAATACATGGGTGAACAAATTTTCATTTAAAAACATGTTTCCCTTATATTCCATGGAACTTCAAATACTGCAAGTGATAACATTTGGGATATACATAAGAAAGTGGTGAGTTATTAATACCATTAAGGGAATAATTAAATCATAAAAAGTTGGATGTAACAGATTTGTATTAATAAAAATTTGAAAGAAGTATCAAAGAGGTGATAATCTCAATCTTGAAGAATGAGTCATGATATAACATAATAATCTCAAGGAAACATATAAATGTGAAAGTATATAAAACAAGATACCATAAATATAATTCATGGATAACTTCTATGAAATCATAAAACTTTGTTTATTGGATAAACACTCATTCACCATTCATGGAAAATCACAAGTTAAATTTATTACTCAAAGCATTATACTGATATATAATTCTAGACCTAACTATTACATTAATATCATGCACATGCCTAAGTGTTTCACATAGACCATTCAATATTGGAACCAATTTCATCAAATTTAATCCCAAAAATATGTATTGTGGGTTAATACATGGAGATCCTCTATCAATAAAGTATTTTTATGTATAGATGAACACCAATGAGAGAAAATGTGTTTGGGTATGTGGAATAAAAAAAGTTCATGGTAATTCATGGGATAATTATGTTATCATGATGTGGGTACATGATGATTCATTAAAGTGTTAAACGAGTGTGTACAGGGTAACTCATCCCATGGAAATATTATGCGATGTAAGTGGTATGTGAAAAAATATATCCCAATATGAATAATTAGATAACAAATATCACAATTTAAAGAAGGTTCTTCAATAAAGAGAAGGATATGACCCCATAGCTTGAGAGGGAACTTCATAAACCATGGAAAGAGATTCTTCAAAGATTATTCGCAACATTGTATGACTCTACAGTGTAATGGATAAAACACATTCATTAACCATGTGATTTAAGAGAAGATGAATGGGAGGATGGTTGGGATTATATTGTGAAAGCAATGTGAATATTTTTATTATTTCTAGACATAATTTGTGACAATATATAATAAATTATTCCAAACCAGAAACCATACCAGGTATTTTCCCATGGTTTCATCTAAATATGAGTGGATTTGATTGTTTTATAATGATAATAACAAAAATCTATAAAATAATACCCTTAGTGATGTGGAAGTGAGTCATGATTAAAAATATTTTATTTTAAAACCCTTAAATATAATAAAAGATTTGAGTGATTAATTAGGAATTTATAAAAGAAATAAAATATAATAGAAAAAATAATATTTTAAAATGGAAACATAGTTTCATTGAAGGATACACATTAGAATATTTATTACATAATTTTTCTTCTTTTATTCTCACTAAATTAATTCCAAATATTTATAAGAAAATCAATTTTCACCCAATCATTATTCTATCTCTGTAAATTTTGAAAAATTATGTTTTGGATAAAATCAATGTGAAGCATTGAAAAAAATTATTTTATCAAAATAAATATAAAAATATAAACATCAAATGTTTAAATAAAAAACATCCATTTTCATTAAAAAATATGGTTTTTTAACGGTAATAGTTTTTCATCCCTTATTCCAATAACATTTGAAGCCATAATATTATATAGTCATTTATAAAGAGTAAATATTATTTTATAATAAAATTTTATTAAAATATAATTAATTTCCATAAAAATATAAAATCTTTAAAATGATTTTCATGTTTGATTATATATATTTACTTAAAATACCATTTTTTCATTATATCTAAATCAAATTTTTACCAAACATTATTATTTAAGAATTATAATGTAATAAAAGATAAGTACTTCATTATTGTACTAAATATCAAAAAAAACCACTATGGTATATATACAAAGCACATTATCACTCTAGTGAATTGCACAAGGGTAAGGTGTCCTATAGAGAGATTATCATGAGGTTGTTTGGTAAACATGGTTTCGATCATGATCTTGATGAGCTTGGAATTATCCCATAAATGATATATAACATTATTTTTTTTTTCTGAACCATGGATTGGGAATGGTCAATATATATCCAATTGATGGTTTCTTACATAGATCCACAAATAAAACATATTTATAGAGAAAATCGTACTAGTTGAGTCCATCTCTTCCCTTGTCTATGTCAATTAGATTAATCACAACCCTTAATATATACTAATCTAAATTTTAACATTACATCGTATATATTAGCAATTATTATGATTGATAATGATATTTTAAATCAAAATTACCATATAATTACAAAAAAAAATATTAGTGCATGAATTTTCTATAACTACAATACAAAAGAATCTAGTTCTTTTTTCAGAAATTAGTGTTCATTTATGAATATTTGGATTGTAACATACATTAATTTCCATATGCCAATCAACGTTTTCAGTCAATATTTATTATTAATATAGATTTATTATAAATTTGATAAATATATAAAATAAAATAAAACATAGGATATATGATTTACTTATTACATCTAACAACTATTTTATTAATATTTTTTAGTCAAATCATTTTCTTAGTAGGAAAATTTTCTTTTTTTCATGCAAGTTTCACTTTGGTAGTTCGAGTACATATGAGTTGGTAATGGTTCCATCATATAGATAATGATAATATTGATTTAAATACATATATATTAATTATATTAATATATTTATAATCATCTATAAAATATAGAGATATAAAAATGGATTACACACTTCCTGGAGATAGTAGGTCGTATATATGCATGAAAGTGGTTTTAACTTTTTGCTTGATTTAACAAAATAAAGGTAAATACTATTTAAAATATCTTATCTAATTATTATGACATATATTTCATATAAATTTATTAATTAAATTCTTATTAACATCCATTTAAAAATGAATCATATTGTTAATCTCATATCTTCTTGGAGGTTGTAGTCCACATGTACGCCCAATTGATGTTAGCATTTTACAAAGGATCGGAGAAAGGTGTATAATTTTTTTGCATCATTATGTTAATGATTCGTTATATTTAAGATTCAAATTTAATTAATTTATAATTTATAACATAGATTAAGAGGATTAATAATAAAATAACAAAATTTAAAATGCTTGGTTAATAGTTATATATCATTTTTTAGAATCCTTCATTGGCTTACACCTTAATCCTTGAGATGACGTTCTTTTGAAGTGTTCATAAGATCTATGATATGGAGGAGGAATCTTGGATGTTGTAATGGTATATATTTCCTATGATAAAAGTATAAATAGTCGTTAAGAAGGGTGTAGAATATGTGACTTATCCAAAGTGAGAGAGGAGAACTCTTAGAATTACAAAAGGTATTAAATTAATATAAATTAATTTTTTATGATTCTGCATAAAAATATTAATATTTGGAGGATATGGTAATGGTATGTTGAATCTTTATAATACAATAAATTTTACTATATTTTGGTTATGTTCTCACCCTTATCACTTAGTTTTTACCTTTCCTTAAACACTTCCACAATTTTCATTATATTAATGTTTCTTCATCATTAAGAGTCATTAATGTTACAATAAAAAGGAATGTGGCACAAAAATATAAAAAAGATGATATTTTAAACCATATAACATTAAATTGAACGATGAAATTATTTATCTTATTTTTTAATAACATAGTAGTATAATTTTTTATAAAATATCTATAATGTCATTTTTCTGAAATAATTGATATATTATAATATAATATGTTTCTAAATCACAAAAAGTGGTTCCAAAATAAAATCACTGTAAATGTAAGGTAATTTCTCAATATAATCCAAAAATTAATTTATTGTAGGTTATAATCTCATTTAAAACCCTAACATTTTTATTAAATCACTGGTTTTCAAATTTTAACCACAACCATTTAATACAATTTTTAAAATTACAGGGTAATAATTTCAAATATTAAAAAATATATAATAAATGGATAGGGATTTTAATTTGTGAAAATATCTTAACCAACTTATCCCATATAATTATTCTTATGATTCATAATGAATTTAATATAATATTTTTCACACAATATTCTTTAAAATTTTTTAATAAATATTCACATAATTTTACATTGCAAAAATGGTGACAGAAAATGAAAATTAAATAAATATTTCCCACACATCCAGAATTTATTATATATCTATATAATTTATATGACATAATAAATATACCATGTTTTTTCAGTTTTTATATTTTTAAAATTATTTATTTAATTTTTATATTCATTGAATAATTATTATTTTGGTGTTGAAAAATAAAAATATGTAATAATTAAATAACTAAAACATAAAAAATTATTTACATTTAAAAATATTATTTTCATTTAATGATTTAGAACTTAAATTATTATTTTTTATCCATATGAAAAAAATAGAGATGTTAATGTCAAGAGAGTGAAATTATGTACTTCTTTCTTTCTTAAATTTATAATAATTTCCAAAACAAAGATAAATTGAACAATGTGGTCATATATTCTAGAATTGGATATAAAAGGCTGAAAAATACCTATAAAATTAGATAAATTCATGTTATATTAATGTTTTTATGCCTTATACCAAAATTTTAAACATATTTAACTTGTTTTACATTTATATAGGTCATGAAAGTATCCCATGGTTACTATTCATAATGATAAGAAGTGTCTTATTTACCTAATTTTATCCAACTAATCAGATATATTTAATCTATTTTTAGGATTAATTTAATATAAATTTTATATTATAATAAAAAATTAATCGTCAGAAATTCATTGAAAAATAGTTTTCTAAAAAAAATGTTTTTTGATGTTATGATAGTTTTTTTTAATATAAAATTAATTACATGAACTTAATCAAATTATTAATCATATATATTAACTAATTTAACTTTTTAAAAATATATATTTCCTAATTCTTTAAACAAAATTAAATTTTTTAATTAAAATCATATTTTTTCACCATTCTTCAAAAAATCATTGTTTTCAAAAAAAATATATCTTTTTTATGATAATTATGATATGATGATTCCAAAAATGAATATAACTTTTTTAATTAAAATTTCTATATTTAGGATTAATTTATTATATTATAAATGAAAAAAATGAACATAAAACGTTTTTGAGGAGAATTCATTTTGGACATATAAAATAAAATCACTAAAAATGATTGTATATTTAAAAAAATTTAATAAATAAATGTATATAGAGTCTCTTATATATATAATTATTTCATAATGGGGATACACTTATTTATAACAAAACATTATTTTTCTTGAACACATTTAAATATTTATGTCTTCATAATACATATATGTTTTCTAATTTCTTGTTTTATCCTTCTTAATAGAATACCGAGATTATTCTTCATTTAAACTATATTTTATTGAGTTAAAGATAATTTATTTGAGAAGGAAAGAATTAGTGATATTTCTATTTTTTTCAAATGTTTCCCTTAAGAAATTCAAAAACTATAAAGCCACATGAGTTGATAAACATATTCAAGCTATATTGTAAAGTCATGGATATTTCTAACATATTCCTATACAGTATTTCTTTTCTTGGAGTGGTTTGGTGGATAATTAATCTGAGGAGGTGTTTCTAAAACCAGTATATATTTTAATGATATATTTTGGGTTCTTCTATATAGTTAATAACAAGATGAGTGTGTATCAGTAGTGGGGAATAAAAATTGTTTATCAGTTACTATTTGAAGGATGTGTCTTTATCTTGGTGTGTTGGTTTTTAGTGTTAGTATTCGTGTTGGGAGTATGTCCATGGCTTTATTAGGTGTATCAAAATGTGAGGAATCCTTACAATGACCGTCCTCACCATAGATATAACTTTTTATTGAAATCATATCTCAGGTACAATTTTTTGTTTCTTGACATGAGTTTTTATAAAACCTTGTTATATTTTTCAAAAATGGGGTCTAGTCAAGTATTATTATATTCAAAAAAGAGAGCATGAGATGATGAATTTAGAGGCTCTATAAATATTCTTTACACGATTCACCTATAATTGTTTGAGTATGAGGGCATGGAGTCTTAGTTTATATGGGTATAGTTTGGGTGATATGACACCATGGTTTTTGGGTATCATCATAACCAATATGTAGTTGTATCAGAACATGAAGGCTTAATAGGACTAATAAAGAATGAAATGAGGTGATACACTACTTGATCATTTGTGGGAGAAAATAAATATACCCATCACAATGTGACGAAGGCATGTCACATTAGGATATAGTATTTTTCATCCAATTTATATATTTTATAGGTTTGTTGAGTCCCATTATTTTTTCATTATTTCTATATATTGTAGGATAACATAAGCACCATATTTGGAAAAATTTCGGTAACCTTTCTTATATTTGATCCTTACGTTTTAGATATGGGTCATTTATGATCCATGGTGAGTACCAATTCCATTATTCATGGTTTTGAAACTATTATCCAATAATTAGAATGTTGTGTATAATTTTTTGATAGTGTTGGGTTTAGTTCATGATGTGTATTTATATACTCTATGTATTTATATATTCCTTCACAATGTTTGGTCATTTTAATATTGATTTGATGTTCTTATTTTGAAATTGATCTTTAAACATCGAATTAGATTAAAAAAATAAACAAATATCTTTATTTTTGTGTGAATTGTACGTGATTCATGTTGTTTCATTCCATGGGATGATTTTATTCACATTAATACTAAAAAATTCACCACTATAAATAAAAACTGATTAGAATGGGTGATCAACATGGGTTTAAAAATTACTATAACATGATTTTTCATTCATGAATACATGATGTTATGCCTGTAAATCATTTATAACATGGATATTTAGTGTGTTACCCATAAAATTTAATGTTCAGATAAGATAAAATGATCTCATAAATTAATAATGCTAACTAAAATGCTTTATTGGGTACTGCAAGAAAATGAAAGTTATTTATGTTGAAGAATTTAATTGATGTGAATGTATATTTGAAATAAGGTTTTATTGTATTTAATTATGACTCACCATAAATCTGGAAGTATTATAACTACATTGCATATAAAATTACTTCATTACCTACATTCTTGTCCATTTAGGTAAATATTTCTGGATAATTAGGGAGAATCATAAACTAAAAACCCCCCAATTCAAAATCTAATAATTGATAATTTTTATTACTTTATATGAAAGTAATTAATCTAGAAAAATCCCTTATCCCCCAAAACTCATCATAAAATATATTATTTTATACATATAAAATGTATTAAATATCATCACAACCATACGAAATGTGATAATATGAAATTAGTGGAATTAGATGATTAGTACATGTAAAAGGAAGTGATGATAATAAAAGATTGTGTATGAGTGTAATAAGAGAGGGTCAGTATGATTATATAATCAAGGTATAATACAACAAAATAGGAATATCATTCCAAATAAATCAATGATCATAAGAAAAAACATCAAATGATTATTTTAGAATAAGTGAATAGTTATCGTAGGATCATGGAATCAAAATATTGTGGGCACAACATAATACATCACATCATAAGAGTATATCAAATTTTAAAAAAAAGAGTAATAAAAATAACTAATAACGTTTTTAAATAATGTTTTATAAAACAGTAAAAGGAATAATTCCAAGGTATCATAATCATTCCATCTCAAGAGTTTGATTTTTTACCAAATTAATTTGAATACTATCAGGGTTTACCATTCCATACATTAAAAATTCATTTTATATGTCTGTAACATAATGAAACATTATTGATTCCATCAATAATCATATCATGATATACCCAATGAAAATAGTTGGGTATCCAGTGATATTAAGTAATATTCTAGGTAAAAACCCTCTAATAATGAAAATGTTTTTTTATCATATAGATAGATGGTACACAGTTATGTCAATAATATTCCAAATCCATTATCATATAGAATCATTGTGAAAAAACGTCAATAAAATAAAATGAAATATATATTATTAGAAATGGAAGAGAATTGGATTAAAATTTTAGTTTATAAATATTTTATAGCTATAATGATAAATAAAACCATGCATCATTTATTTGATAGAAAATATTATTTCATTAGATATCCATAAGGATAAATATTATGGTATTACATTTTTAATATCCATGACTAAGCATAATATTCATTGGAAGATGTTGTCATGGAAGAAATATTGTTCCAAGTTGCATTAAAAATCCATTTGGAAACATGTGATGTTGTTGAAATTTCCAAAGTAAATTATTAAAAAATGAAATGTCTGATAAAATATTGAATAATATAGTTTATTTTTGAAACCATGAAGGTTTAAAGATGATGTTTCCTAGAAAAAGAAAAAATTCCAAAAATTTGAGTATAAATAAGAATATTATTTAATAATTTCCATTAAATATTATTAAAAATTTACCCATATAAAAAATATTGAAAATGTTGATAGAAATATTATTAAAAAATATATATTATATATATTTATCATTACTTATATTAAAAATACATAATAAAATTTAGAAATGTTTATATCTAATACGATTCTCTAAGATGCTGATTTCGAACTATAAAGAAGTGGTTGGTATGTTTCCATACATAATGTAATTAATTTAAAAGGTGTAATATTAAATAATTTAGAGGCATAAAAATCAGAAAAAATATATAGAGGATTGGAAAAAATTCTTGGAATTTAAATAAATAGCATAAAATTTCACATTATGGATAATCAGACAAAACCATTTCCATTTGGAAATTGATATTAAAGAAAAAACCCCTATACTAAAGGTAATATAAGAATTAAATTCTTATAATATAGATACCATGAAATGGGAATTAAAATGTCTTGAAAATAAAGATATTAACTATTGATAAAGTAAATAGGGATGTTAATACAAAATATATAGGAAATGATGGTGGAAAATACCTGAAATGTCTCGAGGAATTGATTATAGAGACAATTGACTCCGAGCATAAATCATGGCCCCCATTATTGTTTTTGAATACCTACTATTAGAAAATTTATTCCTCCTAAATCTTTTTTGATAAAATACTCATACATATATCCTTTTATGGTCATAATTTATAATCATTGTTTACATAAATATTAGATAGATATTTTTTTGTTTAAATATTGAGTGTGAGTAATCTTAATTATTTTGAAAATTTCCTTATTTAGTTGTGTTTTTATTTTGAATTCTCCAAAATATCATCATTCCTATATCATAAAAGGTACTATAATTAATTATTTATAATTATATAAATGTTTATAAATCCATTCATATACAGTTTCAGTTAATATCCCTAAACATGAAATCATCAATGAGAAAAATATACTTGTTTTAATGAAATAATGTTAGTAACATAAATATTGAATTTTATATTAATTATCCCAGGAAAAAAGCAAAAAAAATATTTATTTAGTTATTTAGTTTATATTTTTTTAATTATCTTTAAATCTTAATCCATCATATTATATTATCGATTTTTTCATATAAATAGTTAGACCGGAAAAAAAATACACCATAATTAATGGAGGTGTATTGTTATGTAAGTGGATTATTTTATAATGATATAATTATTAATGAATAATAATTATATTATATTCATATTTTCTTTATTTTTAATAATTTTTTTTTATAAATTAGTAAAAAATAAAGAAATAATATGAAATATGATGTGTGTTACTTCAAGTAGGCGGTTGTCCTCAAAAACATGAGAATGATGTTATCATTGTTATTAGTGAATGAGAGTAAATGAATGTATAATATTTTATTAATGATATTCATAAATAGATTATACATGTAAATATTAATCATCTATTAAATCTTTATAAAAATATAAGGATATGTTTCTGTAAAAAATGGAAGCCCTCAAATTCACAAAGACAAGAGTCTATTCAAATGCATGAGTGGCGTTTTAATTTCTCTTCATGGAAATGAATAAATATGGTTAAATATTTATAAAATTGAATATTTAAAACTATTATATTGTCACTAAATATGGTATTATATATAATAATGTGAAAATCACATTTTGAAAAGTTATCTATAAATGGAAATTAATCAAGAATGACTAGTGGTAATGTGGTGAACTGGTCTTTCCCTCTGTGGAATCCATGGAAATTGATGGACCCGTAAAAATTAATGTTATTAGAAGTAGTGGTAATTGAATTAGGATCGTAATTTATGGAAATATATCAGATTTTAATGTGGAAACCTAAATTTTGGGGTGGTTATAGAGGGGTGGTTTGAGGTCTCTTTTATAATGGGAAAAATGGAATTTTTATATATATAACATCTTAATATACTGATAGCACATGTTTCACATGGAATGTGATTCCATAGTTGAAAATAATATTTGTTTTAATGTTATATAATACCTAAAATTTTTATTTTTATTTATTGGTAGGCACATTTTCATTCGATTTACTTTTATATGTATATTCTTTATATTTTTTGATTTAATAGTGAAAACTAATTATTATCTACATTATATTATTTTAATACATAAAAATAATAATATCTTATAATATATAATATATATTATAATTAGAATTAAGAAATACTTTTTATAAAATAATATTTATATATTCAAATGAATTTTATTTTATCATTTTAATAAGTATTGCGCAAGACCATATTTTTAGGAAGTGTATTTTTGTATTTTTCATTTATGTGTAATATAAAATTATCAATGTATTATACTTTCAGGATATAAGTTTATTTATTTTAAAAAAAATGTTTTTATTTATTTTTTTATGTAATCCAAAATATAAATTTATCAAAATAATATTAAATTAATTGTAAATACCCAAAAAAATTCTTTATTGGAAAATATTAATTATGTTCATAAAACAATAAAAAATGTTTCAAGAATTTGGAAAATTATTTAATAATTAATAGTTTTTATCCTCCCACACATATTTTAGAATGATAAAAAGTTTACTAGTTTTTATGTTATACTTAATTCTTTACAGTGTCTTAAACACTATGATTGTCATAAAAACTATACTTTAAAGAACTCACTAAAAACCAGTTATTTACGAAAAATTAAAAAATATAGTCATAATATAATTTGGAAATCCTACATTAAAAACATATATTTGTTTTATTAAAATTAAATTTAAATTTTTATAATTTTTTTTTGAAATAAAAATATAAAATATAAAATAACTAATCTTATAGAAACATGACCTTTTTTGAATATCATGAGTTTTTTATTTTATTCCTTGAAAATTTTAAATATATGGAATGTAATATTGTATATTATCATAGCTTAAATTATATATGGTTGATATAATTTTGTAAAACATTAAAATTTTCATTCATAAGTAAGAATCATTTTTAATAATATTTCTAATTTATCGTATAAATGTTTGATTTATTAAATGATGAGTATATTGTTAATTACTAGGGGATTTATTGTTCATATGAAATTACTTATTAATAATAAGATCATATTTCATGAAATTTTTTAGTTTATTTATTCATATCATGAATGATAATATATATTTAATGAAAAAACATATTGAAATATCGGGTCATTACATTCCACGCTTCTTAAATACATTACATATTCTAAATTATAATTATTTCTTAATAATATAATATTTATATCTTTCCATATTATATAAATTACTATTGATTTATATTTATTGAGTTTTCATCCTCACAATCCATGGAATGATTAGTAATGTCATAATGTCTCTCATAATAGTAATATGACTAGTATTTCTATATTCTGTTAACCATTTGTTCTAAAAATGAAAATATAAAGGGGAAAATTTTCATATTTATTTTATATTTTTGTATGTATCAATAAGTTCTCATGGGATTTTTTGAGATGTGATTTCCTATATTTTTATTCTTCTTTCCTCTTTGTCAAGTGCTCCAATTGGATCCTAATATCAGAAAAAAATGATTAATGGAATGAAATTTTGATTTTATGGGAATCACAATGTTTTAAAAACTTATTAATGTATATTTATATACATGGGAAAAATTATAAAACAACTATATTTTTTTAATAATTTTACTTGTATTCATTCACATGAAATTTTATATTATTTGTAAACAATATTGTTATGGTGGATTAGATTGATGATGATATGAATAAAACACCCATAATTATTCATTGTCCAATACTAGTTTTCCTCACTTAATTTTATATTTAAAACCCACTTCATCAAAACTATTTTCATAAGAGTCCCCTTACCTTGGATTTTATGAATTCCTATATAATTGTTTAGAAAATATATTAAATAATTTACTTAGATAATGCATGTGTTCCCGAAATTTAAAACATTAAACATTCTATTATATGAGTAGATGAACTATATTTTTTCTAATTAAGTCCACTGACCACTTCCAATTTTATTAATAATTATTTCCTCTATTCCATCATTTTCCTTTGATAAAACATCTACATGTTCATTTTATACATTTTCTGTGGATATTAATCCGAAAATTTTACATGTAAGAAAATGAAAATTTATTCATTCATAATCTATGTCACATGTACATCCATGAGAGTCCAATGTTCTCTTCTTTGGTTTCATTTGAAATTCTACTATGCTCAAATTTTTATTTTTACTTTTTGATAACATCTTGTTAAAAATCAAATTTTTTCTCACTTAAATTATACTCCCATTATGTTTTTAATTGGTTAAATCTCTACATTTTCCATAAAATACATTATTAAAATTATTTCATTAGTATTCATTTATTACTAATATAAAAATGAGTTAACCCTGATTGATAATCAATAACCACCACAACATAATTCTTTTATGATGAATAATTCAAAATCATGTTATCATACTCTTAAATATTTTTATATTATCTTTCATATCAACATAAATCACAGTTGGATCAATATTGGATTCATATAGATGGATTCTCCCTTATTCCATATGATAATTCCTAAAAATAAAATTCCTCCACAGTTTCTTTTGAAGAGAATATAATTTCCAATGGTCATCCCTCAAAATTTTCTATCCCGTTGTTTATCCTTTATCCAACCCATCACACAAAATAGTGATGTTTGATTTGATACTCATCTATCATTGTTCATTATTATTATCCCATGGTTCATATTTTCAATAACCATATATGAAATTAACTATCCATATAGGGATGTAATTTATTAGTGAAAATATTAGATTTACCAAAACATCATACCATTATCATAAAAATAAACATATCCATCAGATATATTCATAGGGCTTTCCATGAATTCCACTCATCAAAATCTTGAAAATATTCAATATGAAATCAACTATAAATTTTGGTAATTTATACCTCATAAATTATGTTCAAAATTAACTTAACACACCTATATGATATTTTTATCCTAAACTAATATCATCTTAATCCCTAAAGAAATCAAAACCATACTCTTACACTGACCATAAGAACCCTTGAATGTGAACATACAATACATACATCTCCATCAATTTGATTACATAAGATAATTTTATAGAAAAAAATTGTAATTAACATTCCTCAGAAAACCAAGAAGTTAAAAAATAATGGAGTGATCTAAAATAGTCATAAGGTTGAATATTAGAGTTAACTATCTAGGATCTTATGTGAGTGTGATATAGGAATATGGGTTTGATTGTATAATAAAGGTACAAGAACACATAATAAACCAATAATACCAAAATCATGGATCATAATATAAGAATAATCAAAGGATGTTAGTTTTCATAAGGTAATAGTTATCATAGGATAATTCAAATAGAATATTTTCACTATAAAAAAACATATAATTTATTAAGAATATAAATATTTTTCATCACTATAGTTTTAAGAAATAATATTTCTATGTTTAGTCACCAACGTATTATAAAAAATTACCAAGACATAGAACCAAGGAATCATAAAAATTTAATATATAAAAATTTAATCATTATAAAATTTATTGGATCACTATCGTCGTTCCCCCTTTCATGTAGTATGTATACAAATTATATGTTCAAAAATTGATTATTCATGATTTTATCAACCATAGTACCGGGAAAAAACAATTGAATATATATTAATAGATTATTATATTAATTACCACTCTAGTAAATACCCATTAATGATGAGAATGGTTTTAGAATAATATTGTTTTTGGTTATATTGTTAAGTTAATAATATACAAAATTAATATATATCTAGGATCCGGATGACTAGCCTTCAATAAAATGATGGAATCGTATAATATTCTCATTGGAAATTCATTTATAGTTATAGTTGTTTCTAAATAAATAATTTATATAATGGATTAATACTTTTATAAGTTGTTTTTATGGAATAAAATAATATATCATAGGCCATCCAAAGAAATATATATGATGGTATCATTTGAATAATATCCTTTGTCAAGTATTGAATATCATGATAGATATAGAAATATATAAGAACATTTTTTGGTGAATTACAAAGAACATTGGAAATAATGAATATCCTTGATGTCTTAAAAATATTACTTAAAATAGAACTAGTTTATAAAACCTAGAGGATAAGATTTAATTTTATAAAAAATATTGTTCATTTGATAAGTTTCATAGAATAATAAAATGTATAGGAATAAAGTGTTTATATGGAAAACATTTGAAATAGATTCATTTCACCTATTGATGATAACAAACCATATTAAAAATGTTATATATATATATATATAATATTAATGAATGTAAAAGATGAATAAATTTTTCTTTATAAATTATTTATGCATACATAAGGACATTCAATAAATCCTCCAACGAATATGATCAAGAATGATGCAAACTCTAGACTAAAAGGAAGTAGTATAGATGAAATCAATATATCAGTTAAATAATGAAGCATGGTTGAAAAACAATTGTAATGAGACATAAAAAAATATTCCAAATAGAATAAAACGTAACGATTTTTGTGAAACACATAGCTTATAAGTTCTATATATGTATTAGATTTATAAATTAATCTAGATTAGAATTTAAGGTTGAAAAAAATCATTAAGGTAATGGTTATATTAGAATTAAAAATACATAAGATAGTCTAATGAATATTACATGAAAAATCCTAATATTAAATATATTTATTAAACATTAATAAAATTTGATAGTGAATACAGTATATAAATCTGGTTATCATGCTTAATATCAATCATGTCTCATGGAAATGAAAATAGTGTCAAATTATCCCTATAACACCCTAACCCCTATAGACAAGATCCAGTGCATAACATGTTACATTGTAATGTTTAGAAGGAATGAAATCCAAAAGGAACGATCAGTTTAGTAGTATTGAATAAACTAGATACATAGTTGTAACTCAAAATTACATTGGAAATGGTTACAAAATACAATAAATAACAAAACTAAAAACAAAACCCACCGAAATTCAACAAGTAATATCCTCTTCATAACCAAAATAAGGTAAAAAAATGAAAGGAGTGAGATTGAATGCTCAATAAGGGTTACAAATATCTGAAGCGTGAATCAATAATAAGAAAATCATGAACAATTTTGACATGGTGAATAAATGAAAAAAACACCATTAATAAACTGAGAAAGATCCTGCATCCATAGATTTTTTCATAGTGAAAACCTCATGGATAGTAATAAATCATTACGAATAATGATAATTATTATTAATTAAACATAATGTATCTGGAACATGATACCATAATACTATTAAAATGGTTTCGTTATGTGGGTAGAAACCTGTTTGATTTTTTGGAAACAATGTCAAAGGGTTTGTCGCCAAACTGATTGTCTCGGGAGACCTGTCGATGCATCGATGGGCTATAGAGGTCCCCACCCACCACTAAAATTAAAAATTATTCTATATACATTTATTTAATACATGATCATTATGACTTTTCATAATTTGTATAGATTTGAGGATCTAGATTAGTCAATATTTCCATAGTTAAAACAACATTCCAAATAAACATCATATGTAATATGGTATACGAGTTAGAAAATAAACATACCCATTATATGAGAATATTTATATTAAAAAATTATAATTTAAAATTAAATTTGATCTCAAATGTGCTATAGATACATCACATAAGGATTATTAGGTTCACAATACAATGTTAGTCCCATCAAAATGGTAGTTGAGACAAAGTCCCCTACCACAATGTAATCATGTGAATCATATGGACAGAACATAACAACCATAAAATGAATCATTTAATACCATGAATATAAGTATAATCATGATATTATATGAAACAATTCAGTCCATATACATGAAATATACAAAAAAAATGGACATCTCACAGAAATGAATGTGAGACGAGAAAACCTCTTACAAACATTTCAGCATGGTTACATGTGTTCTTGTGAGGGATAAATGAGAGGTATAGGGGTTTCCTATTATTTATATATCATAAAGGATGTATAGGGTGGTGTGAAAACATACCTCATCATTAGGAATTAAAAATAAATGGACACAACAAAGAAGAAATTCATGAATAAAAGTGAGAGAGAGGATCCCTTAACAAGAACGTATCATTAGAATGATGAGAAACCAATGACATAATTATTTGGGGAAAATATAAAACCACAAAATAAAAGTGTATATACAATATAAAACAATAATAGGTCATTCACACTTATTCTGGTAAAATAAAAATTGAATGACATTGATGATTAACTCAACGAATTGAAATTGATTTTTGATATCCCTTACCTTAAGCTCGAAGGTGTTCGTGATTGTTCTTAACGACCTGAATAACCAAATTTATCTTCATTAATTAATAAGTTCAAAACCTGATAAACATGTTATTGATATGATATAATGTTATTATGTTTATTTATGACCTTTTTTATTTTCATTAAGAGATTCAATTTTATTGTTTTGAAAGTATTTTCTTCCTTGGTTTTAATGATCCATTTACATGTATTTATGAATGGTAGTTAATTTGAAATGTGATTAAACATCCATAATTTTTAATATTTAATATTAGTTACATTAAATAGATATAAATCATCTTATAATTATTCTGCTTATATACATTGAGGATGACTCATTCGACGAGTTAATGATAAATGCTTGGATTTGGATTTGCAATTTTGTTCAAAATGAACTTGTTTTGTATTATAATTCCATATTATGAGTGTGTAAGGATTCCAAAACATTAGACAATATATAATAAATATATAATGATCTGGTTCAACCATTTATATGGTTTAATGATAAGTCTTGATGATTTTAAGGAAAATTGAAAACTTGTATTCCTTGATTATGATAAATTAACACATCTCAGACAATGTTTGCATTTATAGTATAAATAGAAGGGAAAAAGAGATATTGTAAAGAAATATTCTAATTGAATAATTAAAATCTATTAAATTTAAGTAACTGTAATTATCATGGAATTCGGATGATGGGAGGTGAGTAGAGAGAATCAAAAGAGTAGAACTTGTAAAATAAATTGAAAAAAAGAGAAGAGAGGTTCACCTCTTGAGAACTCCTCCTTGAGAATATCATAAACTCATTTGTTTTTTGATTTTTGGTGATACTAGAAGGTATTGGTCGTGGGGATGAGTTTAGGGAGCTATTTGAAAGAATTTAGGCATGTCTTTATGCTTGAGTGGTTTAGGAGGAAGAGGGGGTTAGTGGTGGTTTATATAGTGGACGGAAGGAAGGATTTTACATTATTTTAATTATTATTTTATTATTTTTTATCAATAATATTAATATTCTTGATTGATGTGATATAAAATAGTAATAATGAAATTCTATTTCGAACCATGTGAGCTTACATCATCCTGGAATCACATATGATGTAGTAAATCAAATATTTAGCATTTATCGTATTTTAAGGTATTGTACTATTCATCAAATATTCATGTATTTTGTAAAAATCACAAAATTTACCCTAACCATTTTTGACATGTATAATCCAAAAATGAACTCTAATTTTTGAAAGTAATTTTCTAAATTTGATAATTTATTTTTAATTAAAATCATAAATAAATCAAAAAGTAAAAACACTTAAAATATTCATCTTCATTTTTAAGGTGCGTAAATTTATTTATACATTAAAGGGTATGGTACTATTTTTAAGGCTAAGTTACTATTCATAAGGGTATGTCAATATTCATAAGGGTGGGTTACTGTTCACAAAAAATTAAGTTAATTCTATCAGACTCTTAATATCATCTTGAACACAATCGTGTGTGTCAGATTTTCAAAATTCAAATCACTGAACTAGAAAATTTATGTTTAATGGTTAGGTTATGATTATCTTATATAAATAACCATGTTTTTTCCATATATTCTCACTAATTAATGATATATAGGGTATCTAATGAATATTGTGTATTAAAGGAATCATACCATAATATATATGGTGTGCTACATTATTCTTTATATCGGAAATTTCATCCTCAATATTTTTCATTTATAAAGCCCTTCAAAAAGATGTGGTTGGTTTATCTTCATAACATCCTCAGGTTACCACGATGATTTATCCATATTATGGTTTCTCTAAAGAACCTTTACTAGATGAGTTTTCCGATTTCTCAATTCTTGCATCCTTTTGTCAGGAATCCCTATAGGCTCTTCATAGTATGAAAAATCAGGTTCCCGTTCAATTTCTTCATAGATTAGTACATGTGTTGGGTCTGGAATGTATTTCATTAACAGTGAAACGTGAAACAAAACATGAACATTGGATATAATTGGTGGCATTTCTAAACAGTAAGCTACATCTTTTATTCTTTCCCGAATTTGAAATGTTCTGATGTACCTGGGACATAGTTTCCCTTTCATACCAAACCTAAAGACACCCTTCCATGGAGATACTTTTAGAAAGACTTGATCTCCCACTTGTAATTACAGATCCTTACTCCAGTTATCAATATAACTCTTCTTCCTACATTAATATGCTTTAATATGGGCTTGAATTGTCTTTACCTTTGTTGTGGTCTCTTCAATAAGTTCTGGGCTTATTCATTTCCTCTCACCAACTTTATCCCAACAAGGTAGAGTTTGAAATATATATCCTTATAATGCTTCATATGGAGCCATCTAACTACTATAATGGAAACTATTATTGTAGAAAAATTCCACAAAAGGAAATAATTGATCCCACAAACATTGAATGTCAAGAGAGCATAATCTCAACATGTCTTCTAGTGTTCTAAATGTCCTTTCAGACTATCTGTCAGTTTGGGGGTGATATGCAGTACTCATATAAATCTCAGTATCCAAATCCTTTAGGAGACTATTCTAGAATTTTGGTGTAAACTGGGTGTCTCAATCAGACACAATCGATAGAAGTGAACCATGAAGTCTTAAAACATTATTAATATAAAGTCATGTTAGGTGCTCAAGTTGTAAATCGTCCCTTATTGCAAAGAAATGTGAAGATTTTGTGAGATGATTAACAATTAATCATATTTCATTATTCCTTCTAGGAATCCTTGGTAATATGGTGAAAAAATCTATTATGATATCATCATAATTCAATATATGAAAGGGTATAGGTTTCATCACTTCTCTAGGATTTTGTCTCCATGTATTCACTTGTTGAAAAACCAGGCACCGTGACAAGTAGTCTGAAATCTCTCGCTTCATATTATCCAACCAAAAATATTCATTCAGGTCTCTATACATATTTGTGCTAGCTGGGTGTATAGAGAAATTTGAGCCACGATCATCGTCTAATAGTTCACCATTTATCTCCGGTAATTATGGAAGACAAAACCTCTCCGTAAATGTTTGAACACATTATTCATACTTGAATTCTTCCAGTCTCCCAACCTTGAAATCATTAATTTTCTTGTGTGTATTTTTGCCATTATATTGAGATCTTTTTATCTTCCCAAGTAAATATGGTTTAGAAATAATTTGAAAGATGAAATATGTTTCCCCCCTTCTTTATCAATTCCCATACCCATCTTCAGTAGATCAATGAATATAGGATCTATTTTAAACCTCATTTGAGTCAGGATTCCATTATCTTTCATGCTTAATGTATTTTCCACCTTATATTAATTTCATGGGTGTTAGTGTATTGAAAAATCATAATCTTTGAGATACTTGATCAATCTCCATTGCCTCATGTTGAGTTCTTTTGCTATGCAAATGTATTTTAAATTCATGTCACCTGTGTATATCTCACATTTTTACCATAAATATAATGCATCCACATTTTCAGAGCAAAGATTATAGATGATAACTCAAGATCATGAGATGGATAATTTCTCTCAAGAGTCATCAACTGCCTTGATGCATAATCAATAACATTAACATTATTTATAAGGATGCAACATATCCCATTCGATGATGAATCACTGTATATTAAAAATCCTTCACTTCTAGATGGAAGATTCAAAATTGGAGTATTGACCAGTCTTCTTTTAAATTCTTCAAAGCATTCTGTACTTTCTTTCATCCATACAAACATTTCCCCTTTACTTGTGAGCATTGTTATAAGGATAGCCAGTCGGGTGAAATTCTGAACAAAATGCCGATAGTAACCTACTTAGACAATAAAACTGCGTACCTCAGTTATGTTTGTTGGCTTGGGACATTCTTGGATTTCCTTTTTTTCACATGATCAACTAGGATTCCATACATAGAGACAATATGGCCTAGAAGAGAAACTGATTGAATCCAAAATTTTCACATGCTAAACTTCCCATATAATTCATTTATAATGAGAGTTTTTAGAATAATCCGAAAGTAATTTCCATGGCTTTAATAGGTTTTTATGTATACTAGGATGTAATAGATGAATACCAAAAAATATTTATCAAGATATAACTTGAAAACTCTATTAATTAAATCTTTAAAAATAGATGATGTATTAGTTAATCCAAAATGAATCACTGTAAAATCATAATACTCATACCATGTTAACAATGTTGTCTTTAGAATATCTTTCTACCTCATATGTAGCTGATGATTTCAAGATAGAAGGTCAATATTTGATTAGTATTCTATCACATGAAGTTGATCCAATAAATCATCAATTCATTTAAGATGATACTTATTCTTTATGGTAGTAACATTGATTTCCTGTTAATCAATGTATAGGCTCATGGATTTATATTTCTTCTTGACAAAGAAGATAGGGGATCCCCATGGAGAAAAACTAGTTCAAATAAATCCTTTCTCACTCAATTATTCTAGTCATTTCTTTATGTCCACTAACTCTAGAGAGGAAATGCTATAGGGAGTCTTTGATATAAGTCTTACTCTAGGAATTAAATCTATAGAGAAATGAAAATCCCGCTCTTGAGGATTTATAGGTAAATCCTCTAGAAATACATAAATGTACTTTTGCACTATATGTATATCTGCAATTTGAAAAATTATTTCCTTCCCAATTGATATTGGTTTCTATTCCTCTCCGAGAATTTAATTCAAGAGAGCTACTGGGGTGGATCTATATAACAACTAGACGGTGAGGTTTCTTCTCTAAAAATAAGAGATTCTAAACCACTTTAAAATATTTTAACTTTATTTTTCTTGTAATAAATCTTTTCATCATAATTTGACAGCCAATTCATACTGAGAATTAGATCAGAGTTGGTAATTGGTATGATGATATAGTTAGGAACTAAAGCACGTTTTTGTGACCTAAGGGGGACAAATCGACTTTCCATTGTTACAATGATACATCCCCCATGAGTTTTTATTGAATACTCCTTTATTAAATAAAATTAAACATATCTAATTTTCTTGGGAAACTGGGAAAATATAAATGAATGTGATTATCCAGAATCAAATAAAGTGTTGGTTAAATTTGAGGAAACAATTAATGTCAACTCCACCGCATCATTAGGAACTTCAACCTATGCGGTTGTAATTGCATAAGATTTCCCTTTCTCTCGTGGTCATTTTTGAGTCATGTTTCCTTGGTTCTTAGGAAACTCATTTCCATAGTGTCCCAACTCTCTACAATTTTAGCATTGAATATCATTGTTTTCTTTCTTCACCTTTCATTAATTAGATCGATGAAACTTTTCTCCACACTTATAGAAAAATCCCATGTGTTTCAATCATTTTTCGAGACGATTTATTCCACAAATCTCGCATAATGGGAATTTCTTTGTTCCAAGGTTCTTTATTGGTGCTTCACCTTTTCCATGGTTATCATAGTAACACTTCCTATGTTGGTTTCCCTTGAAAAAATTTTATATAGAAAATTATTTCTCTATTTTTATTAAACATGATACAATTTCATTATATGATGGAAATGTATGGGATTCCAGTGCCCTTCGAATACATGGCTTAATACCTTTGAATAAATTAACAATATTATCTTCCGAGTCACATATGTAATCTATGGAATACCTGGATAGCATTGCGATGGTAGCCTCATAATATGCCACACTATCTTCTTCCATTTGTCTTAAGAAAAATAATTTTTTCTTCATTTCAGATTGTTTCTCACGAGGGAAGTGTTAGTCAAAGAATATTTCCTTAAAATACCTTCATTCTATATCTTCTATTTCTTCTTCCCCCATGGTATTATGGATCAAATACAACCATTGATCCCCGTCACCCTTGAGACAATATCCTACCATCACTAACATCTCATTTTCATTGCATTTTAATGCCATGAATAACTATTCAAGGGACTTGATCCACTGCTCAGCTACCATCAAATTTGTAGTCCCACTAAAAGATAGAGTCTTATGTTGCATGAAACGATCCAAAATAGGTGTAGCATGGTTATTCGTCACGACCTGATTAAGTTATACCAATACGTTCATAATCTGATCTTCTCCGTCATTGACTGCGTTGACTTACTCAGTGGGGAAATCACTACATTTTCCATGAGTATTGAATCCCCTTATTTTATTAGGCACCGTTTTTAAATAATGGAATACTCTATATTAGTTTTGGAATCTAAAATAGAAAATCACTTAACATGGATTAAAATTCTAGGCTTAGATAATCTCATAAACATGGTTTCTATGAGGAAAAATTTACATTAAACTCCTTCAAAATGGATTGTAATGAAATGTGAATTATCCTAATCATATCACTTATTAGTGTCAATACCAAGAGTGCAGCAAGGCCCATTTTCGTGTACCAGGATACCCCAGTTCAACCCCGAAAATTCTTGTCTGGGTTTTCACTCCACGATGCATCTGTACTAGAGCGACCACTATCTATTTGTATCCAGATAGGGATTTATTTTCTAGAAATATAAAAAATATATATTCCTTACCAAAATACCAAGACGTTCTTGAATTTGTACCCTCAAATATTACCTTAGGTATTTTTTCCCTATTCTACATTTTCTAATCTTATTTCCTTATTTTCTACTAAACTCTTTATTGATACCAATCATAACACACTAACCCCTCTAGACTGGATCCAGTTCCTTACTTGATCATTGGCATGGTTAGAAGGAATGAAATCCCAAAGGAACAATCAGTTATGTAGTCTTGAATAATCTTGATACATATATGTAACTAAAATTACATTGGGAAAGGTTACAAAATAAAATACAGAACAAAAACTAAAAACAACATCCACATAAAGTCAATATGTGATATCCTCTTCATAACCTACTGAAGTTAAACAAATGAAAGTGGTGAGATTGATTTTTTAGTAGAGTGCAAATAGTGGAAGCATGAATCAATAATAACTGAATAAGGAACAAATATGATATAGTGAATAAATGAAAAACATACGCCATTAATAAACTGATAAATAGTATGCATCCATTGATTTTTTCATAGTGAACACTTCATGGATTATAATAACTAAAATGGAATAAATAGAATTTTTATTAATTAGGAATCATGTATCTGGAACATGATACCATAATACCATTAAAACTGATTAGTTATGCAGGTAGAAACCTTTCTGATTTATTGGAAACAAACTCGAAGTGTTTATCGCCTAACTGATTGTCTCATGAGACCTGTCGATGCATCGAGGAGATATAGTGGGCCCCACACACCACTTCAAGTCCAAATAATTATTTAAATATATTTAATACAAGATAAATGATCCTTTTAAATATCCATATAGAGTAGAGGATAAAGATTCATCAATATTTCCATAGTTAAACCCACATTCTAAATAAACATCGTATGTAAAATGGTATACAGTTTAGAAAATAAACATATCCATGATATGATAATATGGATATTTAATTGAAATATAATTTCAAATGTAATTTGACCTCAAATGGTTAGTAGGTAAACCAAATATGTATTATTAGGTTCATAGTGCAATGTTAGACAAAATAAAATGGTATTTGAGACAAAGCCCCTTACCACAATGTAATCAGTTGAATTATATGACCAGAACATAATAACCATCAAATGAATCCCTTAATACCATGAATATAAAGGGAATCATGAAATTATATAATAAATAGATGTCCAAATACTATAAATAAGAGTCTAACAAATGGAAATCTCATGTAAATGAAAGTGAGATGAGAAACCCCAATACAAACATTTCGGCATGGTAATGGGTGTCTTTGTGGGGGCTTAATGAGGAATATCCCATTATTTATATATCATAATGGAAGTATGGGGGAGGTGAGAAAACATACATCATCATTCGGAATTAAAAATAAAAGGACACTGTAAAGACCTGGAAATCCTGTGGAAATTTTTTTCTTAAATACACGGGAATTTTATGAGTCCACAGTTTTTTATGGCACTTGATTTTGAGGCCCGGTGTGCCCGAAATCAATTTCTAATGTTTTGTTTAGGTAAGTTCAGTAAACGTACATGCGGGTTTTTCTATCTTTTGAACATGTGATCAGAATTGAAATCCGATGTCATTGATGAACTCACAGCGCCAATATTCGCTTAAGGATATCTTTACTGCAGTTGTGTTTTATCGGGAGTGGTAGTTAGTTTTGGGGTTTCTAATTAAATTTAAAAGATAAATAAAAATGTGTTTGTAACACATTTTTATTTGAAAGGTGGTTATTTTATCCAAAGGGAAGTTGGAGGTGGGGCAAACTCCCACATAACCTCCCATGGGAGGATATTATTTGGTGGGGCCCACATGAGCTCAACCCCCTAAACTCCCCTTTTTAACCCCTTGAGCTCTCCATTAATAGAGGAAACTCTTGGGATTCTCCTTTATGGTGCCAACACAACTAATTAATGTTCTAATTAATTGGTGTGTGTTTTTGAATTCATCTGAATTTATTTTGCCAACATAATAATATGGGTGATATTATTATGGTTGGGTGGGGCATAATTTTTTCTTTGGTTGGGAGAATTGGGAGCACATCACCCTCTCCAGCGAATAACATGAGGAACTCGATCATCTTCCCCCATATTCAACTAGGGAATGAATGTGAGGAGATTCCCATAAAGAATGGTCATCTTCTTTCCGCTTCCTCTGCGTGAAAGGAAAAGACGCCGCCCGTGAAGAATGTCACCAACGATGAAGTCACCTCCTTCTGACATCAACAGAACGACACCACCATCCCGCGACATTGTCAACGGTCAATGAAAATCAAGGTAGGGTTTTGGATTCAAGGTTGAATTCCTGTCATTAAGTTATTATTTTCCAATGGATAAAAACAACAAATGTGCATTGGCCCCCAAACATGTCGATCCCCAAAATGGATGTTGATGGTGGGATGGGTTAGATATTAAGCTGGGGTTTGTTTCTAGTTCAATTATAATATGGAATATTGTTTCAGTCTCTAACATAGAGGGCACGGGCTAACGAACAAGTCTGGACCCTCCTCCAATTCGTTCTTGATTCGTGGTTTGATGGTCGATGGGTGAACAGAATGGAAACCCTGATTTGAGGCCGTTGCAGTGAAGAGGAGGACCCGAGGAGGCTGTAGGAGTAGACGAGAGGCAAATCGGACCACCAGAACGACTCCTGGTGGGCATCGGAAGAGCGCAGTGGCACTGGAGACTAAAGGCGGCGGCTGGCACCGACCAGTCCCCTCGGGGCGGCGGCGCCCCTTGAATGCCGCTGACGGAAGGCTGACACGGCAACGGCCGCAGCGGTGGAGCAGAACCCGCGTGTGGGTTCCGGATAGGCCGTTCAGCTCCAGTTTGCGATGCCGTTACAAGGCACTGGGGGTCACCCCCCCCACACACACACACATACTCTCTCTCTCTCTCTCTCTGCACGCCACGTGAAAACGCGCTCGGCCAACTGGCCGAGATGCGGCCGGCCGTGCGGGCTGAGCCGTGCCACGTGGACCGCACCCACCGCCAGGTCGGGTCACCTGCTGCGTGGGCCGGGCCGCAGCCGCTAGGCCGGGAAGTGCCCGCTGGACCAGACCTGGATCCGGGTCGGGTCCACCCAGTTCGGGCCGACCCAAGGCGTGTTGGGCTGGGTCGGACCGGACCCAGACCCCCCTCTTCAGACCCCTTTTGGTTTTCACCCATAACTTGAGATAAAAATATTCAATCGAAGCACTTCTAGTTGCGTTGGATTCCTTGGATCAAGGCAGTCATTTCGGTATATCACACTTAAGGTTTTAGTGATGTTTGGGTATGACCGGGATGGTTTGAATCCAAAATCAATCGGGCCCTCGGAGCAGAAACGCTTATAACATAAGGACCGGACGTCCGATTGACATGCCATCAACTATGTTAGATTTCTTTTGATGAGATGGTCCATTTGGCATACTCCACTCAGGATTTGTATGAGGTTGGATTATGGCTAAGTTTGATTGTACCTGAAATCCAACCAGCTCCTTGGAATGGAAATGACAATAACTCTCAGACTGGGCATCTAATTGACGCACCGTCTTTCATGTTGGGTTCCTTATGATGAGACAGAACTATGGGATACATCAACTCAAGACTTCGTGATAGTTTATGTATTGAAACTTGTCTCACGGAGCGGACCTTCCCAGAATCAAGCGTGCTGTGTGCGGAACCCCTAGGGCTGGATGCGACTGAGATGACAGAATCCTCCATGGGTTCGACAATGACGACTTCTGAACCAGGATCCTACATGTGTTTGACAACAATTATTACTGTACCAGAATCCTACATGGGTTAGACAGTGACGACTACTATACTCGGATCCTACGTGGGTTCGACAGTGGTGATATTGTTCCAGGATATTACGTGGGTTCGATAGAGGAGAAGATTCAGAGGATATATCTAATCATTTATACCCCTCTTGGTGAGTTGTATACCTGTGTGAGCATAGTCTTGTATTTCAACCACTATCAACATGGTGATTGACTTACTTCCTTTTTGGTATGGTTTGGGCTGGTGCTCGAGAGTTGGATTCGGACTGTGATTGATAACATAGGTATATGTATGGGCATATAACTAAGTAGGGTGTGTTGATACATCATGATTGTATCATTATACTGTGGTTTATCCTTTGTGGATTTTGTGAGACCTCGAGGGTCTCAGGGTCCCTACTGAGTGTCGTTATACTCACCCCTACACTGGTTATGTCTGCACCACATTGTGTTGGATGTAGACGGTGGACAGTGCTGACCGAGGTGGAGTGATGAGGACTAGACGGTACCCAGAGGTGGACCTCATGATGAGTCGGTACCCGGAGGAGATGGACAAATGTGGATAACTGAGGAGGCTATCTGTACCTACCCTTCAGGTAGGATCTGTGGTGGATGATCGAGGAGCTGCTAGGCACCTTCCAGCTGTTTTTCTTTTTAGTTGTACCTATTTGTCCTTTCCTTATACTTTACTATTGGGCCTATATTTCCTGCCCTTGTACTTTTCAACACTTCTTCTGTATTCAGTTTTTTCATAGAGTTTTCTTCAACTTCATCTCTGGTTGTGTTTGTTGCAGTTATAAAGTCATTACCTTCCCAGTTTAGGGATTTACGCCTTTGGTGCTAGTCTCTAGCCCCTGGCCTATGGAAGAAGGGATTGGGGTAGTTACGACACGGTCCCTAGGGGACGGGTCATGACAAATTGGTATATGAGGAGTCGGTTCTAACGCAGAACATGAACTCAGAGTCTTTAAATGGAAATAGTGTTATGTGTTTTGGGTGTGGTTATCAATTGAGGTAAACTGGTGATGGTTCAGTGGCCGACATATCCATACACTAGGACTCTAACTTCTAATCTCTGACTCAGTGCACGAAAACACTGATTGCATGTGTGTTTTCTTGAAAAAAATTTTCTTTATGATTACATTGTGTCAGAACAGTGAGTAAATTGTTTTGACCATGGACCACCTGTTCCTTTTTAGGATGGCCCCACGAAGGCAGCCAGTTAGGGTTCTGAGTTTTGTACAAGATGGTATCCCACCGAGTGATTGGGGTTCGATGCAGGGCCCCATCAAAACGGAGGTACCAGTGGTACCACTACCCATCGGTCCATCGATACCACTCTCTCTAGCAGAAGAGAGTGCACGCCATCTGAGTGCGTTGCACGAGTTCCAATACCAGAGACAGCCTAGTTTCTAGGGAGAGACGGACCCACATGTAGCTGAGTATTGGATGGAGGCTATTGTGAGGGTTTTTATATTTGTAGGGACACCATCCGACCACATGGTGATCCTTGCTGTGAGTCTCCTGCAGGAAGCAGCAGGTAGATGGTGGAGCCTGATGCTCCTGGTGCATGATGAGGCATAACTAATCTAGACAGACTTCAAGAGCCTGTTTTGGGCATAGTTTTTACCAGCCACCCTTCGTGCGGTGCAGATTTAGGAGTTAATTCACCTGCAGTAGAGCACTATGACAGAAGCCTAGTAATCAGTGAGGTTCACCGACCACTCGTGCTACTCTATGGATATGGTACGAGACCCATTCTTCCGGGCTCAGACCTTTGAGCAGGGACTCAGGCATGAGATCAGGGCTTCAATGATCTCCCTCAACATTCTGATGTAGACGGCAGTATTAAAGAGAGCCCTCCTAGTGGAGAGTTTCCTTGCTGAGCAGTCTCCAGCAGCGAGACCCACCACTAGTCGACGCGCACCAAAGTCTCTGCTGCTGGCCATAGACAGATGACACAGGGGTCCAAGTGGACCATACCCATAGGTGGTCGACTACACGAATTAGGTTCAGTTTTGCAGGGCACACGAGACAGAGCAAGCCATACGAGGAGCAGATAGTGCTATGCATGAGGCGACAGGGTCACATGGCATGAGACTGCCCGACCCGCCCTATAGATGAGCAGCAGGTAGTAGAGGGACCTCCCAGGTAGAGGCTGACGTTTGACCTTGGTGGTCCGCTGGGAGCAGGCATATGTGGAAAAGGAGTTGACCGAGTAGTAGGTGGTGGATGATGTTTCGAGGACCTACCACCACCACCACCACCAGGAGGTCCACCCCAACCGCATGGAATGGGTGGACATGGGAGATCTCAGCTTCAAGAAGCTAAGTCCTACTACCATAGTGCTCCGGGAGCAGGAGGGCAGGAGCGGGACTAGTTCCAGGCATAGAGTCATTTGTTTATGAAGTATCTAGCTATGTTGATATCATTGTTTGTGGTATATTTGTACCTATGTACTTTTAGATGTAGTAATAAAAGACACTTGTCCTTGTGACGTTTGATTCCCTACCTTTTGTGTGGATAATACATAGATATTCCTGATAAAACCATTGACTTGACCCTCACATTCAAGATAACAACTGGTGGAGACCCAGTGACCACACACTGATGCCGACAGTGTGACTCAACCCTTGGAGGCTAGAGTAACAGTTGGATATCTTAGTAGTAGCATCGAGACCTTACGACGTCGTCTATGGAATGAATTAGTACCATTCATGTGAGGATAGACTATATTAGGAAATGGGTGTGGTTCATCTAGGGGATGAGACCAGATTTTTCTTTTCGTCAAAGGTGAAATCATAGAATCTATTGTAGGACGTAGGTGAAGAAGGGTGTATAAGAGTACTTTTATATTGGATAATCTCACCCATAGTTTGTTGGGAGAACTCTTCTCAGTCTACTCTGACCACCAATGTCCCAGGTATATCTTCTCTTAGAGGGACCTGAACCTGAGCAGTGGTGATGACTTGAATTCCTCCGGGACTATGACATAAAGATAATCTATACTCATAGAAATGGGAACGTTGTAGTTGTTTCTCTTAGTAGGAGAACAGACATTCAGCTCCTAGGAGAGGAAACGAAGCAGCTGGACGCATTGCAGATATCCTTTGTGGATTGGGATGGAGAAGCCTTTCTACAGTCTCTCACACTCACTTCCCCACTTCTTCAACGAGTCAGGGATGCGTAGCATGGGGACGCTGACTGCGAGACATAACGTGCTCAGATATCCTCAGGGCAGGCACCTGAAGGATTTTCTGAAGGTGGGGATCACGTCATTCCATACAGAGGATGTACCATGGTACCTGTTTTACTTTAGGAGGATGTGTTGTGGTGTTCCACACATACCCTTTAGAGGTACATCCAGGAGTGGAAAAGATGTACTAGGACCTTTGATGATAGCACCGGTGGCTAGGTATGAAGAAGGCAGTAGCGGAGTTTGTCTCTTGATGCCTCACTTGTCACCAAGTGAAGGCAGAGCATCAGGTACCAGCAGGATTGGTTCAGCCTTTTAGAGGTCCCAATGTGGAAGAGGGGTGATATATTCTTGGACTTTGTGACAGGTCTTCCACGTACATCCAGGGGACACAACTCGATTTGGGTGATCGTTGACTGACTTACCAAGTCGGCAAACTTCCTACTGACCAGAGTTGGTATGAGCTACCACGGAGAAGGTTCAGATCATCCAGTAGAAGATGAAGACTGCACAGAGATGAAAGAAGTCTTATGCTGATAGGAGATGGAGACCACTGGATTTCGACGATGGTGACCATGTCTTCTTACGGGTCTCACCTCGATGAGGTCTACAGAGATTTGGCCGAGGCGGCAAGTTATCTCTGTGATTCATCGGATCTTTCTAGGTCCTCAGTAGTGTAAGTGAGGTGGCTTAACACTTGGCCCTTCCACGTTAGTGGCACCGGGTGGACAACATCTTCCACGTATCTCAGCTGAGAAGTTAAGTGCATGATCAATCCCACATCATCGACCACAGGGAGCTAGATATCGATTACATGGTGACTTTCATAAAGTTTCCCTTAGATATTGAGGATCGATAGGTTTGGGTCCTACGTGGATGGTCGATTCCTATGGAGCACATTCGCTGGCAGTACGGGAACCTCCATGAGAGCACATGGGTGTGGGAGCCTCATATGCGTGCTCAGTACCCCCATTTTTTCCCTTAGTGTGTGTTGTAGGTTACGGGAATGTAAAGCCCTGAGGTTCGGAGAATGTAAAGACTGATAATCATGTGGAAATTTTCTTCATAAATACATGGGAATTTTACGAGTCTGCAGTTTCTGACGGTGCATGATTCTGAGGCCTGGTGTGCCCGGAATCAATTTCTAATTCTTTGTTTGGGTACATTCAGTAAACGTACATGTGTTTTTTTCTATCTTTTGAGCCGGTTCTCGGAATTGAAATCTGAGGACACCGATTAACTTGTATCTCTAGTATTCGCTTAAGGAGACCTTTACCGCAGTTTCATTTTATCATGAATGGTATTTAGTTTTGGGGTTTCGAGTTAAATTTAAAAGGTAAATAAAAATGTGTGGGTAACACATTTTTATTTGAAAGGTGGTTATTTCCTCCAAAGGAAAGTTGGATGTGGGGCTCACTCCCACATAACCTCCCACATGAGGATATTATGTGGTGGGGCCCACACAATCTCAACCCCCTTAAACTCCCCTTTTGAACACCTTGAGCTCACCATTAATAGGGTAAACTCTTGGGCTTCTCCTTTATGGTCCCAACACAACAAATTAAAGATCTAATTAATTGAATTGTGTTTTTGAATTCCTCTGAATTCATTTTTCCAATATAATAATATGGGTGATATTATTATGGTTGGGTGGGGCATAATTTTTTTTGGGTTGGGAGAATTGGGAGGACGTCACCCTCTCTAGTGAAGAACACGAGGAACTCGATCATCTTATCCCTTCTTCCACCGGGGAAAGAATGTGCGGAGATGCCCACGAAAAATGCCCATCTTCTTTCCCCTTCCTCCGTGTCAAAGGAGAAGACGCCACCCGCGAAGAACATCGCCAACGAGAATTTCACCACCTTCAAACGTCAACGGAATGATTCCACCATCCCGAGACTTTGTCAATGGTCAACGACAATCGAGGTAGCGTTTTAGATTCACGGTTGAATTTATTTCGTTATGTTCTTCTTTTCCTGTGGACGAAAACAACAACAGCAGATCGACCCCCGAACATGTCGATCCATAGAACTGATGTTGATTGTGGGATGGGTTATAGATTATGCTGGGGTTTCTTTCTGGTTCAATTATAAGCTGGAATACTGTTTGAGCCTCTAATGCGGAGGGAATGGGCTAACGAACAAGTCCGGACCCTCCACCTAGTTTTTCTTGATGTGCGGTTTGATGGGAGATGGGTGAACAGAATGGAAACCATGATTTGAGGCTGTTTCAGTGAAGAGCAAGACCCGAGGAGGCTGTAGGCGCAGACGGGAGAAAAAATGGACTACCTGAATGACTCTGGTGGCCCATGGAAGAGCGCGGTGGCATGGGCCGCCGACGCGGTGACGCCAGCGACGAGAGGTGGAGGCCGGCACCGGCCGCGGTGGTGGAGCGAAACCCGTGTGAGGGTTCTAGGGGTCTATGTTCCATGTGCGAACGCGCTCAGCCAGCTATCCGAGTCGCGGCCAGCCGTGCGGGCCGTTGCATGCCATGTGGGCCTCGCCCGCCGCCAGCCGCGAGGGTCGGGGTGCCTGCCCCGTGGGCAGGGTCGCCCTCGCGCGGGCCGGGCTACAAGCGTTGGGACATGTCACACCCGTCGGGCTAGGCCGCAACCACCGGGATGGGCCGTGCTCTCCAGGACACACTGCGCCCTTCCGGACCAGACGTGGATCTGGGTTGGGTCGACCTAGTTCGGGCCGACCCAGGGCGGGTTGGGCCAGGTCGGACCGGACCCATACCCCCTCTTAGGACCCCTTTTGGTTTTGGCCTATAACATGAGATACAGACCTCCGATCGATGCACCATAAGTTATGTATAATTCCATGGATCGAGACAGTTGTTTTGGTATATTACACTCAAGGTTTTGGAAAATTTTGGGTATGGCCGGGGTGGATCGAACCCGAAACCAACCGGGCCCTTAGAGAAAAATGCTTATAACTTAAGGACCGGACGTCTGACTGACGTTCCGTCAAATACGTTGGATTCCTTTTGATGAGACCATCCTTTTGGAATACTCTACACATGATTTGGATGAGGTGGGGTATGTCCGAGTTGGATTGTACCTGAAATCCAACCGGACCCTAGGAATGAAAATGCCAATTACTCTCAGACCGTGTGTCTGATTTTTACACTGTCTGTTGTGTTGGGTTCCTTATGATGAGACGGAAATATGTGATACATCAATTTAGGACTTCGTGATAGTTGATGTATCGTAACTTGTCTCGAGGAGCAGACCCTCATGGAATCGAGCGTGCTGTGTGTGGAACCCCTTGGGTTGGTTGCGACTAAGATGAAAGAATCCTCCATGGGTTCGACAGCAACGACATCTGTACCCGGATCCTACGTGGGTTCGACAGTGATTATTATTGTACCAAAATCCTATGTGGGTTCGACAGTGATGACTACTATACCGGAATCCTATCTGGGTTTGATAGTGACTTCTGTACCAGGATCTTATGTGGGTTCGACAACGATGACTACTGTACCAGAATACTATGTGGGTTCGACAGTGACAGATATTGTACCGGAATCATACGTGGGTTCGACAATGACTTATGTACCCAGATCCTATGTGGGTTTGACAGTAATGACTACTGTACCGGAATCCTACATGGGTTCGATAATGAAGACCCGTATACCAGAATCCTACGTGGGTTTGACTGTGACTTCTGTACCAGGATCCTATGTGGGTTCGACATCAATGACTACTGTACCAGAATCTAATGTGGGTTCGATAGTGAAAACTTCTGTTCCAAGATCCTATTTGGGTTCGACAGCACTGATATTGTTCTAGGATCAAATTTGGTTTCGACAGAGAAGATGATTCGGAGGCTACATATTATCATCTCTACCCCTCTTCATGAGTTGTATACCTATGTGAGCAGAGTCATGTATTTCAACCATTTTCAACGTGGTAATTGACTTGCTTTCTTTGTGGTAAGGTTTCTGCTTGGTCTTGAGAGTTGGAGTAGGAATTTGATTGATAACTTAGTTATATGTATGGGAATATACCTAAGTAGGGTTGGTTGATACTTCATGATTTTATCTTTCTACTGTGGTTTATCCTTTGTGGATTTTGTGAGACCTTGAGGGTCTCGGGGTTCCTACTGAGTATCGTTATACTCATCCCTGCATGGGAAATGGCTGCACATTGTTTTGTTGGATGCGTACGATGAATAGAGCTGACCAAGGAAGATTGTACGAGGACTGGATGGTACCCGGAGGTGGACCTCACGACGAGTCGGTACCTGTAGGATACGGACATATGTGGAGCACTGAGGAGGCTATTTATACCTACCCATCATGGTGGATGATCCAAGAGCTGCTAGGAACCATCCATATGTTTTTATTTTTAGTTGTATCTGTTTTTCCTTTCCTTGTACTTTACTATTGGGCTTGTATTTCTGGCCCTTGTACTTTCCAACACTTCTTCTGTATTCTGTTTTTACTTAGAGTTTTCTTCAGCTTGTTCTCTGGCTGTGTTTGTTGCAGTTTTAAAGGCAATGCCTTCCCAGTTTAGGGATTTACGCCTTTGGTGATAGTCGCCAGCCCCTGGACTATGGAAGGCTGGCTTGGGGTAGTTACGACATGGGCCCTAGAGGACGGACCATGATAGACACAACAAAGGGAAAATTCTTGAATAAAACTGGGAGCGAGGATCCCTTACCAAGAATGTATCATTAGATTGAGGACAATTAAATGACATAATTATGTTTGAAAAATGTAAACCTACATAATACAAAACGAAATATGGAGTAAAATAATCATAGTTCATTCAAACATATTCTGGGAAAAGAAAAACCCAATGACATATATGTTTAACTTCACGAATGGAAATTGAGTTAATATATCCCTTACCTTAAGCTCAAAGGTGTTCTTGATTGTTCTTAACGATGTGAATAATCAAATTTATCTTCATTAATTAAAAATTTAAAAACATCATAAACATGTAATTGATATGTTATAACCTTATTTGTTTCATTCATTACCTTATTTATGGTTTTTAAGGGACTCAATTTTATTGTTTTAGAAGCATTTTCTTCCGTGGTTTTCTGGATCAGTTTACTTGTATTCATTAATGGAAGTTCATTTGGAAGATGGTTAAACATCTAGAATTGTTGATATATAATATTAACGACATTAAATAGATATAAATTATCCTATAATGATTCTGGTTATATACCCAGAGGATGACACATTCGATGAGTTAATGATAAATGCTTGGATTTGGCCTGGCGGTTTTTTGAAAAATGAAATTGTTTTGTATTATTATTCTATATTATGAATGTGTAAGGATTACAAAACATTAAACAAGATAAAATAAATATATTATGATCGGGTTCGACCATTGAAAACGTTTCATGATCATTATTTAAGATATTAATTCCAATTGAAAACCCATCTTTCTTCAGTGAGATAAATTAACACATCTCATATAGTGTTTTCATTTATAGTATAAAAGGAAGAAAAAAGCGATATTATAATGAAATATTCCATTATAATAGTGAAAATCTAGTAAATTTAAGGTACTAAATTTATCATGTAATTTGGATTAGGGGAAGTGAATAGAGAGCATCAAAAGATTGGAACTTGTAAAAGAAATTGAAAGAAAATAGACGATAGGTTCACCTCTTGAGTACTCATCCTTAAGAATCTCCTTAAGGCCTTAGTTTTTTGGAGTTTCGGTGAGACCAAATGGTCTTGGACGTGGGGGAGGAGAATAGGGAGATATTTGAGATGAATTTAGGAATGGATTGGAGCTTGAGTTGTGTGGGAGGAAGAGGGGGTGATGGGTGGTTTATATAGTGTAGGGGAGGAGGGATTTTACATTATTTAAATTATTATTTTATTATTTTTTCTCAATACTATTAATAGTCATGATTCATGTGATCAGAAATAGTAATAATTGAATTTTAGTAAGAACCAAGTGGGATTACATCAGCCTTGCATCAGCTATGATGTAGTATTTCAAATATTTAGCATTTATCGTAATTTATTGTATTTTAATATTCATAAAAAATTCAAGTATTTTAGAAAAAATCCCAAAAATTCACCCTAACAATTTTTCTATGTGTAAAATCCAAAAAATAAATCCTTTTTTAATAAATTTTTTTATATATGATAAATTTTATTATTAATTAAAATCATTATTAAATTGAAAATTACAAACACTTAAATATTCATCTTCATTTTTAATGTACCTAAATTTATTTATGCATTCAAGGGTATGGATACCATTCTTAAGAGTCATATTACTATTAATAAGGTAAAGTTACTATTCATAACGGTAGGTTACTATTCATATGGATATGATAATATTCATTGAAAATTAAGTTAATTTTATCATACTCTAAATATCCTGATGAACACAACCGTGTATGTCAGATTTTCAAAATTCAAATCACGGAACTGGAAAATTTTAGTTTATTTGATAGGATATGACTATCTCATATAAATAACCATTATTTTTTCCATAAAGGCTCAATGATTCTTGAAATATAGGCTATCTAATTAATACATTGTATTAATAGAAACATACCATAAAATTTTTGGTGTGGTACAATCCCTATTTTAAATCATCAGTTCAACTAATGTGCTTGAATCTCATTTATAAAACATTACTATCTTAATCATCTATTTATGAACGTTATTCATATTTATAAACATTTATAAACCTAATTTAAAATCAATATATATTCCAATATTTGTTTCTTACTACTATTCTCTATATCAAGTATGTGTAATCAAGAATTTTTTGAATAATTATCATAGTATCAATTTTTTTATCATCATTCTCCATAACTATATAATTCCCAGATCATAAATGATACTGTAATTGGTGAATTGAAAATATTTTTATTTTTTTAATATAATTCTATGGGAGTTTTGTGTACTATAATTTATGATAATATCGATGATGATAATGTTTCGGTGATTTATTTGGAAGAAGATGTTGTTATCGTCATTAATGAGTTTAATATTATTGTTAAATATGAAACCAAAAACAATTTCAAAATTTACTTATTCATATTTTATATTTTCTTTGATCAATTTCTAAATATTCTCAATGCGATTATCTTATAATATTTTACAAGTACGTGGTCAGGAAAATCCATTCATGAATATACACAAATTTATTAATGAATATAATTATGATAGTTGTTTATTTTGGAATAATGTAATTATTATAGAATTATAATAATAAATTTTAATTTTTGTGGATTTGAATAATATTTTTTGATATATTAATAAATAACAGAAAACATAAATTAGAAATGATACATATTATATCATGGTAGTGATAGTCTGCACGAACACATGAATGTCACTTTTAAATTTATTAATTGATGAAAGGGAATTAAAGTAAATTGTATTTTTCCTCCTAATTACAAAATTTATATTATATATGAATCATTTTTTGATAAATTACATACATATAACTATCATGGAGAGGAAATAGTGAAAAAAGGAATATGTCCCTTTGAGGAGTCTATAGACAACATAATTTATGGCCTGTTTTTTACATTTTTCTAAATAGAAAAGGAGAAAGGTGTTTAATTATTGTTACCATATCATGAAAAAATTATCTATACAGTAGAAAATAATCTCACTCTATTGAAATTTGGAAATCATATATAGAATATTAATACTAAAATGAAATGAAATATGGAATGTCGAGTACACATGTAAAGGCCAATAGTTTTCACATGGAGAGATCAGTATAAATTGGAATTTTAGACTAATATATTCAATAAATAATCCAATGGAAGTGGAAAATGATTCTCAAGGAGGGAAATGTGGAATATTTTTTATAGGAAACCAAAATCATGTTGTTTCCTTGAAGTGGCGGTGAGAGGCCCCTTTTATAATTTGGGAGAATAAAATTTCATTAATATTAATTAATATTATTAAGAGGGCACATGTTTTATAAAAAATAGAATCAAAATTTTATATTAAGGGATTGGGGGAATAAATAATGTTTATAATACATCTTCCATTGATTTATGCACATAGTGTAAACATTTTTTAATACCCCTACCCTTTAAATATTAACGTTTACCTTCTTTCATTTTTGCATGGTAAATAAAATTTTCTTAAGTGATTTAATTTTAAGAAATAAAATAAAATGGGAAATATTACATAATTTGAGAATAATAATTTGAGGTATGAAATATATTTCATTAAATAATATTTACATGTGTGTAAAAAATAAATTTTGACATGTGCGCATGTATAATGTAAAAACCTACTTTTAGATAATCTATATTTTTAGGTTAAATTTTTGGTGTCAGATAAAATTAGAAATATAAATTAATTTAATTATATGAATTATTTCATTATAAAATAGGTAAATTTTATTCAATTTCAACAAAAAAACCAAATTTTGACAAATTAATATCGAATTAAAAGAAGATAAATTTTTTCCTTTCGTTGGAAAATAATTATTGAGGTCAGAAAATGATAAAATTAGGGTTTATAAATTATTATTTTTTAAAATATATAACTTCACTTCTTAGATTGTTATTTGATCATGAAAAAGTGATAATATATTTTTACGTTTTACCAAAATTCAATACAGTCATTAACTCTATTTATTTATTAAAAAATCAAAATTCAAAAACCTCCAATTATAATATGGATATTATAAAAATTCATACTAAGAAAATTTTAACATGAAAATAAAATAAATTTTTCATTATTGTATTGAAAAAATAAAATATATAAATATATATCTTTCATACTAAACAAATAAATTATAACAACTTTTTTACAAAAATGAACTTTTGAAAATTAAGTGTTATTGTTATTATTCTAAAATAATTTCAAATTTAATGAATATAACATTATATATGAAAATAATATTCATTTATATGTTTTTTATTGAATTTATTAAATCATAAAAAATTTATTTGATAATGTGAAAATTTAATCCTATTTGTTATTATGCCTCTAAAATTTAAAATTTTAATTGATTAATATGATTTTATTTAGTATTCGGTTATATCTTATTATAAATTTATTAAATAATGTCCATATAATATGTTGTGGATAATTTAAGTTCAAATATTTATGTAGAAAATGATATCATTTAGTTTATGTAATATATATAATGAAATATCTTGTCATTTCATGCTTGTTTGAATAAACTTTTACTAATTTTCATTATATGATTATTATTGTTACTGTGTATTATGTGTGGCTATAGTGGTCTCATTATTTTTAAATTCAATGGTTATTTCGGTTATGTTTATGTGAAATATCTAGTTTAGTTGTGGTTCCCTTTCCAAGGTTTGAATGAGGGAATGTGGAGGAGGTTGTGGGGTGATGACAAGAATGGTTATGTAGAAGGGAAAGTGAGATGTGGATATTGAGAATGAAATTGGACTGATATTTCTGGAGGTTGTGAGATGGTTAGATAGTTTAAATTAGGCTATTTATAGTTTCTTTGTAATGTGATTTATAATAATGAAATTGAAAAATTGGTATGGCTAGGATTGAATTATTATGGTCTATAAATGGGTTTTCTAATACCTGAAATTAATAGTTAATGGTTGTATTAATTTTAGGTGTCAGAGGGAATAGTTTTTATTAAATATGAATTAATATTTCATTATAAATGTAAAATAATATGTAAATGGTAAATCTTTTAATAGTTAAATAATGTTATTATGTTCGAATTGATTTCAGTTATGATGTTTGTCTCATGGAGAATGTGGGTACGATTTTCAATTATACAGATAAAAATGACCAAAGTGTAAATGTAATTAATGGTATTGTTATGATAGTGGGCTATCAAATATATTCTTGGTGTGAACCCTATAGGATGGGTTCTATGGCATTTATAATAAACTTATATGTTTTTATGAATTATTTACCAACATTAATCCCATCAAATAACCTTAACAACACCTTAATGTTTTGTATTCCACGTGTATAACAAAATATATTTTTTTGTGATGGAATATCGGATTACTACTCTCTTTTTCCCAGGATCCATTCTATTAGTGTTTTAATAGACTTATAATGTAGATGCAGTGATAGTAATTTTTTGTGATTGAGTATTCTAGGAGGAGGAAATGAAGTTATTGTTTGTCTTTTCAATGATACCATTCTAAGAGAGATATGTGATTAGCATGAGAGGCGTGGAAGAGAATTTTATGTGTGATATTCAATTGTATATATGGTTATGGAATGGATTATATTATTTCCAATGAATGTAATGGACTGTATATGGTTTGGGGTATGTAGGTATATTATCATACACATACTAGGAGTAACATTATTGGTAAGGTGTGTTTTAGAATAGCTGTATAAGGGAAAGAAGTTCTTGGATATTTAACATCCTATACTGAGTGTGATAAACAAGTGAAAATGCAGTAGTGTTGTAGCCTTTTCTGATATCCATTAATTATTATTTCATCCTAAATGGTTGTAATATTATGTCTGGGATACTTTCTGAGGTTAGTTGATAATTTACATAATATATACTTGTTAATTATACTTTTTTTTCACAAATGATTTTTTTTCTTCTTCTAAATTTTCACAAATTTATTTTCTATGATCCTAATGGTTATATATTAATGATCACCCCTATAAATATAAATCTATTTTAATAATTTTATGGTTATTTTTTTAACCCGTTAGGGAAATATGAGAATAGATTTAACTGATTATTTAGGAGTTACAACCTAGGAACATTATATGATATTTATAATATAAAAATGTATTTTCATGGAATTTATATTCATTATAATTTATTATTTTATATTTGTTTTAAAATATATTATGGTGTCTATTAGTAGATTTATTATAATGTTTCTAGTATATTAAATGGAAATTCCTCTAATTTCCATGATCTATCCCCTCATTGGTAATCATTATCATTTAGCTAATTAGATCTAGGCCTAAAGGGATACTATCATCTTCAATGTAATCCATGTTGGTCTTCACACAAGGGGTCATGAACGTATGGTATTATATATTTTATTATGAGTTTGGATCAAGGAAGGAGTTATGAACTGGGGAGGATAACATATGAGTTATAGGGAAACTATATTATTTAATTATATTGTGTGATATGTAACGGTAGTATAGGACATAAAAAGGTGATTGTGGCATAGTAAAATCATACAGAATTTTATAAATATTACTAAAAAACCCAGGGTAATTTTTTTTATAATGTCGTAGAGACTTATGAGAGGAAAAACATCACTGTTTTTTTTTATTAAATTTGGGTAATTTATGATAAATTAAATATTAATCTAATTTATTGAACCACAAATGAGTTCCTTAATTCCATTTAATGTCATTTTTTCTTTCTATAGATTTCAACTTGGCATTTTCCAATTTTGGTTCTTGATTGCGAGGTTCAAAAATATAATCTCATTTAGCAGTGAAGGATTCGATAATCTATGAAGGATGGGGCAAGAATGAAGTCATTTTGTAAGTATTAACATTATGAGTAATTGATGTTCAATGGGTGTGTATCTGATATGAAAATTAAACAATGGATTGATGATCTCGAGATCACATAATGTTAAATATGATCTCATGAAGAGTATCTTGTTTTTTGGTAGTTTTTCTGATGTTAGGAAAATCTCACCATTGGAGCATTGTTTTTGTTATTGAGATGAATAAGAATTTTTACTAATTGGTCAATTCTCAGAAGCAGTTTAATGTTCTATTATTTTCATTTCTAATTTTGGTTTGGAATTTTTAGTACGTAATCTCCCTTCAGTAGAGGAAACGTATTTTGCGGGCATACAAAATGTGGTTTGAGGAAATATTTCACATTATCCTGAAAATTCATGGATGATGAGTGTAGTGTGAATCATCAATTTGATGTTATATTCTAAATTATTGGATATTTAAAAAATCCATATACATTGATTACATTTTTAGAGGTGAATGAGAAGTTTATAGTTTTAGAGAGGATGCATGTGCATCCAGTGTCATCTCAACAGTGGTGTAATCAGAGCTTTGTAAAGAGTGGGGTTATTTGTAGAAGATAGCACGACTCACCATAGTAGGTCCCCACTAAGGTCCTTAATTATCCAATTGTACTAGCCCATTCCCACCTACAATAGTCCAAGGTATATTGAATGGTATCTAGTAAGAATATCTCATAATATAAGTGTAATTAACCTATATCAGCCAATATTATATACATTTCACCAATGCATAAAATAAAAAACATCTCCCCCAAGATTAAGATGTTTAATAAATTAAATCATATACAACACATTCAATAGACATCTATAATAAAATCATATATAAAATAATCAAAGGATTTTTTTCCTAAAAAACTATTAATCTAATAAAAATAAGACACGTAGAGATCATTAAGCATAATGTAGTCCCATAATGATCTTTAGAAGTAATGATCAACACCATCCAATAGAATAATAGCTCTATAAAATGAATCACCAATTATCCCCATGTGTCTATTATGAAAAAGACACATCTAATTCACATCTACAAATAAATATCGTAAAAATGAGTATCATCTTCATAAACACAAAACATTTTATATGAACGCCCGTGTTGGTGTGAGAAAAAAAATCAGAAGGTTTCTTAGAAACCACAAAGGACGGTCAACCTATGAAGTCCTCCTAATTCTTCCATTATGATTGGGAATAACTAGATGGAATGATGAAATATCATCAATAAATTTTATTAAATTACAATTCTCATAGTCATGTAGAATTCAAAATCATATCTTCTACACCCCACGGGGTTACAAAACTCATGAAGAATTAGGGATGCACAAATTATCAAAAAAAACACACATATTATGATGTTAACATCTTAGATGTATGTTACCTCCATACGATAACTATGACATGATAGTGGAATACAATTCCATATCTTATATGATCATCCTATCCAATCACTCACACTACCACTAGAATATAAGTACAGGTTATCTTCTCCTCACTAATTTTATAGTCAATAATTGCAAATTTTCCCCTATAATATTTAAAAACACATCGCCTGATCATTCAAGAAACCAATTGGGTAAGTTGTATCTTGACTAAGAATACATTTAAATTATTATTGTATTAATGAGTACCATTATACCACCAAGTTAGTAATAATTACACATCACATAATAGAAAAAAATCTAGAGGACTCACTCATCACCATAGGAAATATATCACATGTGGGAATTACTATCCATAATAAATGATATATTTGGATGTTCACAAAACAATATACAAATTTGAGGTATATATTTTTAGTAAGTTTTTATTCTATTATATCCTTATGTAATAGAAAAATAATATATTGGATATTATGTAGTTCGGAGTAAATGTGACATAACATACAACCATACCAGATCCAACATGTCATGTGTGTTCATATAGCGTGGACTCTATGTCATATCATTAAAAGTTCTCCACATTTTATTAAATAGGAATCAATTATACAAGGAATGGTAATTAATTAAATGTGTTTAGTGAATACATTAATGGGATGTAACATATTAGTTCACTATTATGGTACCCAATATATTTGATATAGTCTATAGGTATATTTTAATTTAGGGAATAGATGATGGATACTTTAAGGTATTTGATCCCTCCTTTTATTATTAAATGTTACATGAAAGAATGTTGAAAATACTTTATTTAATTTCTTTTAGGAATTATAAGGGTGTTACCTCTCAATTATTAAACTGGGATCATAAAATTAAGAACCTTGTTCCATTAGATTTTTTTCACCTTAAAAGGTTGGATTGTTTGTCTTTTTTATATGGGGATCATTTTAAAGTGTAATTTGATGTGTATAAAGTTGAATAAAATTGAAATATCGGTACCCATAAACCCATGTTGTACATCATTCTCATCGAATGTTTATTATTTAATAGATATACTTGGAATATTATTTCAATTCTTCCACTACCAATGATTTTGAGATGATCATCTTAAATACATCAATTGTCTCAAAAACCATATTTTCGATGTGTCACATGTTATTCAATATTTTTATGTTTAAAAAATAGTTTTTTAATATCATAAATACTTTTTTTCTACATGAAATTGTGTTAATAGGTAATGTAATTTTATGTGATTCATCATGAAATTACAATAAGAATTAATATAATGACTAGAGACTCCCAAAAGGCTCGCTTATGAAAGAATCTGTCATTAATAAAAACTCAATATTATGTTATGATATTATCATTATTAATTTTAAAATGGGAAACATATACTATTATTGTAGCATTTTCTGTGTTTCATAACTTGAAAAAATAGAGTATTTTTTCCACAATTTAATAATACATTTAGTATCATGAAATTTTATTATAGTGCCTAGAAATTTCAGTGATGTCAATGTAATGGGAGGGTTTGGGTGATCAAATAATGAATAGTAATTATATAGTAAGTGAGTCGCACAACAGGATTCTTCTCATGTACTGATTTATTATATCAGTAACTCGATGTGAAGTCATTTAGTTACCAATGGGTTGTAATAAAACATGACCACTCACCGCTGGAATTCCCGACATGATGGATTTTCTATAGTACATCTCCATGATATTAATAATATAACCTAACCTCATAGTCCTTAGACACCTCCGTGATATTACATTATGTTCTTTGAAATTTTTATTTTCATTAATCTATGTTAAATAATTTTTTAATTATAATTATTGTTTATAATTACTAATATCTAGGAAAGATTTTTTTATACCTATGAAAAATTTGAAATTTAAATATTATATTTTCATATTTCAAAAATAATTAATTCTTTTTAAATATATTGTATTTGATAAAAGTTTTATATTATGTATTTTTATGAATATTAATACTTTATATTGCCTATTTATATGATAAAATTCTTCAAGATAATAGATACTTTGATTACAATTTATATATGTCTACATAATAATTTTTTAAACTAACTTCATATTAGAATTATTTTAGAGTTATAAGCCTGATAATATTTGTTAAATATTGTTTATGTATATTATAGCTTATGTTTGTGATTCCTTCAAATGTTGAACATGTCAAAATGTTGATCATTTAGTTTGCTAAACATAGTAGTTATGCTCCCATGAATTATATCACATTTGGTAAGTAATGAAAAAGGCGATCCAACTTATTTGTGTCTTATTTTTGGATTTGTATTTAGGTTACCCTAAATAGTGAATTCTTGTAGTTAGGAATAAAGATAAATATTGTTGATTGAATCCATATATTATATTTAGATAATGTGTTTATCCACTAAACAATTAAAAAATAATATATCATGTGGTTGAAAATGATTCTCCATGCAAGAAATAGTCTTGGATTATTTACATGCTAAAATTTGGGTATGTCAATATAAAATAGTCTTCTCAGAACACTACATGAATATTATTTATATGTTCATTATTATATATTTTAGTAATTTCATTAAAATTCATCGACAAAAAGGTATAACACATCAATGTAACCCATAGATATGACTCTTTTCTAGGTTATGGATTAATTAATGATAGTCATATTGATGTTCCTATATCTGTTTCACTTAAATAATATTCCAACACTCTTATATATGGTTGAGAAGTGTCCATTATGTCGATCATTTTGAGCATCTAAATATGAATGATGTAGTGATCAATTCCACTATATCTGAATCATGGTTATTTGATATAGGGTGTTCATCACACCATTGGACTGATAAACACACACTCATTGATATGAGGGAATTAAGGAGGTCGGATAACCAATTGGAGACGGAGGCCTCAGAGCGGCATCATCCTATACAACCCGTGGAGATAGGGTTTCCCTCTAATTTCTTCCCCTTCCCTCCTTCAGCACGGCTCGTGCAGATCGACATCCAGTTTCTTCGTCTTGGCATTGGCGTGGCTTGGTCTGGCATCTTCCAGTCTGCACATGAGAGGATCCTGCGAATCAGATCGGTGAGGTCAAGGCTTCGACTTTTGCTCAGATCGGAGAAAATCTTGCGAGGTGTGGCACCAGCTTCATCTGCACAGGCAGGTCTTCGGATTCATCTAGGCTTGGCGACGGACTTGCGAGGATCCATCGTCTGGTTTTGTCTGCCAGGCAAGGCTTCGACGTCTCGACTCAGTGAAGGATGATTCTTGCAAGGTGTGGCATCTTCCAGATTATCTTCACCGATGAGCCTCGACTTCTTCTTGGCTTGGCACCGGTATTTCCAGGTTCCAGCTTCGTATTCCCTAGTCGCCGGCTCGATGGTGTCTCAAGCGGCCCTACCACGTCTCGCTTCCTAGGACCGAGGTCGGCTTCAAAGTAATTCGGAGGGGGGAGGACTCTTGTTTTCTCTTCGGTGTTCTTTTGGTTCTCCTGTAGGTTTGGTTTAGGTGTTTTCTGTGTCTTTGGTGTTTGCGATGCAATGGTGGTTCTTTGAAATTATGTGTGGCAGCTGGTTTGAGTCTGTCACTTGATGGATTTTCACCCTATCTATGGTCAGGATGTGACAGAATCTGATGAGGGTAAGTTTCCGGCTTCAATCTGACTTGATACATGCCCAGAGAGGCGTTTCTGGTTCAGAACGGCTCAGACCCCTTCATTGGTGACATTCCTTTGGTGAGGTGTTGGGTCATCCAGTCCCAGGTGACTATGGCTTGGCTTCGCTTTCCTTGGACCGTTTTCTGACCGTTTCGACGACTGCAGTGATGGTAGGATTCTTGTAGAGTGCGGCTGGGTTTTTCATGTCTTGTTGAAGGCTTTCTCATGAATGGTGGAAGGGTTTTTGAAGTTTTGTTTTGTGTTTTAGCCAATGATCCCGATAGTGGTAAGACAGTGCAACCAGATTTAACCACATAGAACATGCCTCAAAAAAGGATTCAGAGCCAGGGTTTCATCCTTGTAGATCTTTTCAGATTTGGTTGTTTGATAAGGTATGGAATTTTCCATCGGATCGGGAATCTGCTTTGACACAGGACAATTGATTGCTGAATTTCCTTACAACGGTGGAGAGCTTCATCACTATTAAATGCTGGGGAGGGGAAACTCCATGTTTTCATTTTGGTTTTACTTTCTTTTCCTTTGGGTGGGATCTGTCTTATATCTATGAAGTCTGTGTGGGATTCCCGATTCTTCCCTTAAAAGGGGGCTTTCTCATTATAATAAAAATATTGAAGGCCTTCTGGCCATTGGATGGAAGGAATTATGTAATGGCGAAGTATATTTTTATGTTTTTTTGTAGAAATAAGTTCTTCTGTATAGTTTTAAACATTTAATTTTTCTTTTCCTAGTGGATTAATACTGGAGTGTATGAATATTTATTATGTTAATTCAGTAAATACACATTTTATTTCGGTTTCTTGTATCTTAAAAAAGGGATTCTAATTCACTATTAAAAAAATATATGTTATATATATAACACTTAAATTATTTTAGCATCAAGAAATTATTAAATGATTTATATATTCATGATATGCATAATTTTTTTACAACCATTCAATTATAAATCAACGAAAACATTAATTATTGTTTATTTTGAAAGATAGATAATGTTCCACTTATTTGATAAGGTGAAATAGATGGTTCAAAACATGATATTTGGTATAGTGAAGTATGTAGACTAATGAGAAATCGAGAAATTTGTGGTTTTTGGTAGATCATTTACTTTATTAATTAGTTTTTCTGTTATGAATGTGTATTTTATATGGGAAACATGTATGTATCATCAGAGAATATGATTTATATTTCTAATAAAGTGAACACTCTACTATAAAAATGTACCTAGATCTTATGATCAGATTAATGTGCTGAATACATTGGACAGAAATTCATTGATGGTCTGATAAAATGTAGATCTATATCCCAACTCAATCATCATAGAACATAACTATATCATGGTTTATCAAATATTAAATATCATATGATATTTAATATGGTTTGATCGATGAGAAGTAAGTGTGACCATCGAATATTTTTATTGGTATATGTTCTTGAGGTTATAATATTACAAAAAAATCATGTTCTGGAAAAAACATTCAAAAAAATGTATATTTGATATTTTATTTGAATAACCCAATAATATGTTTATAAATATTTTGGGATATGAATCATTCAAAAAAGATTTCTATTTTTGTTATACTTAATTCAAATATGAAAAATTATAATATTTTTATTATCATAATGATGTCATAGTGTTTGTGTCTTAACATGTTTTTTATATAGAAGTAAAATATAAGTCAATGTGTATTGGAGAGGAAAGTTATGCCTGAATAAATTCATGGAACACCAACGTTAATTGTTTTTAATATGATGTTTGAGCTATCTCCACAATGTTTTTGGAATATAGAAAAAATCATGAAACATAAGAACCTAGCAGGTCTAGTTGGATATATCTATAGATCATGAGATATGAATTTCTTATTTCTAATGATGATGGTAAAATGTAAAAAAAATGATTAACCTTCCACATATGTGGAGAACATGGAGCATTAGTATATTGTGAATTTGTTAAAATCCATGAAATATTTGATGTTATCGATGTACACTAACTACATTTCAGTCTAGTCGATGTACTTGAAGGGTTGACACCGATATGGTTCTTGTGGGTTTTCTACAACAAAACATACAAGGATGTAAGATTTACTACATAAAATAATGCATGGTTCGGAAAGGATACAAAAAAATTCATCATATCGACTATAATGAAACCTTACACATATTGTGACGATTTATGTAATTTGAGTATTTCTTATCATTGAGAATTTATTATGATATATAAGAAAGACTAATCAATTATTATTTCGATAATAGGAATTTAATATAATATACACTTAATATATATCTTTATAGTTTTAAGGTAAAAACTGAGACTACTATGGTATTATAATGTAATCAATTTATGGTTTGAAGAATGCTTACTAGAGTTAGAATACCATATTTAATGATGAAATCAATGAATTTGTTTTCATAATAATCAGAGACGATTCATATGTATACAAAAAGTTAAGTGGGTGTGTTTTAATACATTTTTTATTGTATGATGATCACTCAGTGCTTATTAGAAATGATATCCTCATTCATCATTCTATGACAATTTTGATATGTCAGTGATTAAAAAACATATATATTCTTGATTTGTTTTACATACTATGTAAAAATATCATTCAAGATAAAAAAATTGGATTTTTGACACAAAAATAATAATGAAATTTGTAATTCTCCAATGATATTTATCATATATATATTCAAGATGATATTTTTAGCAATGTTTCAGGGAACACAACATGTAAATATTTAGGATATTTATATGTATTTGTAATGAATTAATGGAATTACACATGCTTCATCCATGTAATTTATTATGGAAATTTTGTTTTGTACTTGACAAAATTTCACTAATGATTGTAGTATTACATCGAAATTTTAACAAAATCCAGGTTATAGTCACAACATTGAAATGAGTCGTATCCTTATGTAATTAATAAGTACTAAAATATGATCAAGAGAATTACAGGTGTAGATGAACTCTATCTAAATGTTTACAAAAAATGAAATTATATAATCTAGTAGAGATTATACTAAATCATATTATATGTTAATGTTTTTGAAAAATTGAGGAGACATTCGTTGGAGGGGTTACCAAAAATCAAGTATAACAGACCTAAAAAGAGAGGTTTATTAAATCACATCATTATATGTTTTAAAAGAAGATGTTGTTTCATGAATCTCAAATTATAACTATAGGCGTTTCTTAACATTGATGGAGAAATAAATATTTTTAATAGAAAAAAGGGATATATTTCTCATATTAAAGAAACCTACCATAAAATAACAAAAACAAATAATTTAGGATTACCATTTAATATAAAATATCATTGAAATGGGTTATATTTAGTTTTGATAGGTGAATATATATAAAACTGTATTAATTTTCTATGAAACAATTGTCTCAGTACAAGAATGGGTGTCACGTAGAGTCTCGATGTGTAAGATATTTAAGAGATAAAATAATAAGGAATGTCATTAAAAGATATGAAATATCATGTTCTAATTAAGTAATGGCTATTACGATTTAATTTACATAAATTGATTAATGATAATATCAGCACCAAGAAGGTCATTGAGTTCTCCTTAATTAATGATCACCACGTAGTGGAATGGGTTGTGATGATATGTGAAGATTATCATGATTGGATGACCAAATACCTAATAACTAATGGATTTTTATTTGCATTGACCTACATAATATATAATTGAGAATTTCATATATTCATTGATATAATTAGGGATCTTTTCTTATAATAATCCCATTAAAAATTAGGTTGGAATGATACCTATTATGATAACCATCATAATTTGGATATTGCATACATAACTCTTTAAAACTAAGATAAATATGGGGGGGATTTTGTATGTTTCTAATCATGTCATCTTTTGATGCAGGACCAATATTGGAATTCTCCACTCATATATTAAGTAAAGAAATTTTCCCTTCACTTAATTAGACTGAGGAAATTTATATACCTTCTTAGTTATGGTTCATATGATGTGATCAACAACATGGATATAGGATATGTGATGTACTAATCCACTACATGATGATTCATTTTCATATTAATAATATGTATTAGTCTTTAAGATAATCATAAAAAGAATTGATGGACAATAATAGATTGACATTGTTCTCTATTTAGTGTTTACATGGTTTTGTGCACTATGTTATAAAATTTTTATATGAATTATTTATATGATACATCATGAGGTGGGTATGTTTAGATGAAATATGAGCATGTAAAATAGGGACCACAGAAGACCACTATATTGATTTAGTATCACTGATTCAGTACATGATTCCTCTCTTGACATACATATATAAAATAATTATATTATAATTTTGGTCAATGATACTATAGACCATAGAGTATCACAGTTAGAAGAATAGATAATTATTTTTGTTTTGGGTGATGTTTCTATTACAGAAAACATGGTTCTATGTAGCTACATATAAAAAGTGTTTTAGATGGATTCACTATGATTTTTGATGTTTTTCATAAATTAATTATGGGGTTATGCTAATATATGGTTTTTATTTATATTCATTAAATGATATATGAACATTATGTATATATCCTATGGATAATTAGATTCCAATATATCCTTAAGATAAATAAAAACTATATATTATAGTCAATGTAATTTTCTGTGAATGTGATGAAATTCAAATATATGTTTCACCAAACATAATTTATGCATTTAACAATTTCTATGACCATGTCATATCCAGTTTGGTTATTTGGCTATAATATATTAATAATTTTTTTACGTGGTGTAATTAATTATTTATTGTGATCAATTAATAATGTAGTAAAATGTAATATATGGGTTCCATGACATGACACTTGATGCATTTGATATTGTTGGAGATCATCCTTTAATATACAATATAGTGGATGGAAATTTAAATTGGAGTAGTACCCTCAACTAAATCTAAATTTTCATATGAAATCTAGTGAAATATGTTTTATTCTTCAAACATAATTCATCACTTTGTGAATGGCATGTCACCCATTATATGAATCAAGACCCTCATGTAACAAACATGTAACAAATATCATATGATCCACCGTCATAGGTAGTAGACTATTGTAAACATCTTTGTGGATTATGATTAATTAAAATTAGAAAACATAAATATCAATTACTTTGAACTATCTATATTTATATCCATATTTTATTTTATATTTCCAATCATGTTTGAATCATGGTTATAGGAAGGGCATCATATTTGTTTGTATTTATTTCCATTGATTGTGAGTATATCTCCTAAAAACAATCATATTTTTTCCTTTAGTAGCTATAAACATGAACACATAGGATGAGAGTAACAAATAAAAGGTTGGACTAAACCAATAAAATCATTTTGTTTTATAAGGGACCCACACCCCACCAAAAATCACATAAAATGAAATGAAAAGAAACCAGAACCCAAAAATTATATATTCATTATTCCTTTTCCACTATTTTAGTCTCATCAACCTAAATTATAAAATAGTACAATATTGACCCACAAGTCACCTCAGATTGTCTAATGTAAAACACAATAGTGATTTACCCAAGAAAATAGATAGGATACGCTATATTTTTTTTTTGAGAAATTGATTCAAATTAAAAATAAGTTTTTCATAATATTGTATATTAGAGGTTATACAAAATAAGATATGTGTTTATACTAGGAGTCATTATTAGAAATCATATAATGGTCTATAATATTTTACATTGATCTTATAATCCCAATTTTACTAATAGATTGTCAATATTATGTCATATGAAAAATATATGAGTGTAAAAATATTAATGACTACATAATCATCAACAACAACAACATAATTATTATTTTAATTATTATTAAATATAAATACGATATGCATAGGAGATATAAAATGAAACCCCTTCCCATGTGGCACCCCATATCAGGTGGAACCCTTATCACATGGAACTCCTCTACTATATATGCTTTGAATGCCATCGACACCGAGTGACTTCCACTTCCTCAATATGACTTGATACTACCCTACTATCCTAGCCACAATAATATTTCCAAATCCTTAATGAAGTGACCATTATGATCACAATTCATCATCCACTGTGATATCCTACCATCATTCCATCATCATTCACCTATACGCGCATCATTTGACTCACGCCATCCACTTATCCTTCCATTGAGAAACCTGAGATGTCATATCTAAGTCCTTACAACAATGATATGGTAGCCCCTCCAAGAGACACCTACAATGACCATAGTGTAATTAAAATTATTTTGAATGATTATGGTTTTGTCTCTGAACAAAAAATGAAAAATAATGAAAATCAAAAGGATATTTTGAGGGAAGTTGGTCGGTAGAATGCATGATCACTCAATGAAAACTCACATTTATGTTTATTGATGACAATAATCATGTACCAATAGATTTCTTTTTTAAGTAAGTAAATATAAAATAGGAATTTATTTTGAAAATAGAAATAATAAATTCAACATTGATCAATTTTTAGAGATCAATAATTCATTCAATTCATTATTAACAAATAAGTAAATACATCCTCAAGAAATTTCACCAAATATTTGAATTAAGAAATTCATAAATATATCTTTTTTTGTAAATTAATATCATATAATATTTTATAGTTATTTAGTTTATTTACATTATGATTTTATTATAAATTTTCACTACCTTAATGTGGAATTAATTAATATCAATGGTTGATTGATGAATTAGTATTATTCAAAAGAATAATAGTCATAACTAAAAATGGATTGACCTATGATGAAGAACCAGTTATAGTCAGATGAAATTAATGATTTAAATGATGAATTATATTGAATGATCTCATTCTTCAATACATTTACAACTCCATAAAAATCAATTCCTGAATAGAGTTCTCCTTTTTCACTAAAATAATAATGTGCTAGTAAACAACATTACGATTCATCCCTAAACATGGAATTTAGTGATAAGGATAATGAAATAGAAATCATTTCTTGATTAGGTTGTTTTACTTTCAATCAATTTATTTACAAATTATAATAAAAACATTGATTTTATGTTCAATTAAATCTATCTATGATGTCCAATCCAAAGTATTGATAAAGAGAAAAATAGGTATTTCACCCCAATAGTATGTCCCATGATTTGGACCCATCTAATTTAGATATATAGTAAATTTAATGTAATTAAATGTGAAATGATTAAAAAATAAACATTATATTTATTTTTAATTACTCTTCCTCATAAATCATTCTATGATGGATCATCATGGGGGTAAAAACATTAATCATGATGAACTGAAATGTAAATTAATTTTTTATAGTATTTATGATAGGTTGAATTTATAAATTGTTCCCCCAAAGAGGGATCAAGGATAAATAAAATAAAATATGAGATATTTCAAAAATGTTAAAACATTGTTCACTACATCCTCCCCACCATAAGCTCATTTCATATTTGAAAATAAAATCACGGGTTCTCCACATTAAATCTCACAATGTGAACCCATGAAAAATCACTATCATGGGAACTACCATTTCCATGGAGTTCTATGATCAAAATGAAATTGAGGTAAACATTAAGGGAAGTAAACAAACCTCTTTAAACGACTCGAATATTTTCCCATGTTCACCTCAAACCAATCCTTATAATAAAAATTTACCTTGTGTAGGTGAATATTTCTATTCCACTACACCTAAAAAAATTTGTAATCAGAACTGTTCTCATATCATATAAGACCTAATGAATCAAACATCCATCAACAACATCTATTGAATGATATTTATGTATGTAAATAACAACCAAGACAATTTTTTTCACCATGTGTATGGAGAGTTTTATATGGATATATCATTATAGAAACCCATAATAAGATATTGTACTTCAGAATCAATTTTAAAAATATTTCATAAAACACCAATGATGCATCAAAGTATCATTATCTTCAAGTGTATCCCTGATTTATGATTCATCCTTTTTCCTTTATGTCTCCAAACCCAATGTAAATTCCACAAAAAAAGTTTAAAAACCTGGGTCAACATTCACAACAATTTATGAAATCATCTATATGAATCATCAAGAAACATATTGGTCTTTATCAGGTTCTATCTCATTTTTAAGAGATACTGGTTTTTTGAAATCTCCATTTCATTGAAACTTGTAATGATCACATCAGTATGATAAAAAGAACATTTATATTCTATAAACCACACATTTTCCCATTGAATTTCCCATTACACTAAAATCTACAGAAGATGGTCATAAAATTCATAAGACCCATATTTTGTATCCACACACCGAAGGATTACTCAATAAAATGGATAGTAATAGAAAATTATTATTTTATTTTGAATCCTATTTACCCCCCACACATAACTTATTCCCATGAGTTATGTACACAAATAATTTCCATGGGATATACCCCAATAACATCCATGGAAAATAGCAGTGGCCACCAATCCAAAATATACATCATGATAGTTAATATTAATATGAAGAAAAAGTTACTATCTACATGGGAAGTGAAATATTTTCTCTGAAAATTCTATAAACCCTTTTTTATTGATCAATGTGTACATCTAGTCACATAGGAACACTATGTGAGAAAAACCACCGTTCCCTTCCTGCACACAAAGGATGATGATAGTACCAACACCATTGATGAATTATAAGAAACGTATCTTTCTCTGTAAATGAATCACTTTCCCAAATATAATATATCAATAACCTCTCAATAATATATAAAATTATTACACTTTTAGAAGAATCAATTACTAAACCACTATTAAACCCCTATTTTCTTATTAACATAAATTTAATTCCACAATTTCTATCATAATCCCATAAATTTTGAATTTTTATAATGATAGTTGTCTTTAAATACTGTACTCATGTATTAAGATGATAATTTTTCTTGAATACTCAAAATTTCAACCCATGATAAAAAAATAATGGAGGATCTAATTCAGATACTCAATAAAAACATTCTTGTTATTCCATTATTACATACAAGAAAAAAATCAACACCTTCTAATTTCAAATTGATTCATATTCTAGACTCACATCAAGGAAGCACCATAGTACACATTATGAAATTATCCAGTCATGCTCAAGAACTTATAGGATGTGAATTATCATACATGAACAAATAATAGAAGGTCATTTTGATTGTAATATAGATATATGAATATAAATACTTTGGGGTTGGCTCTAATAAAAACATATTATTGTAAATATCTCATCAGTTTCTGTGGATCTCACAACACATGCTCAAGTTAATTTCACTACATAAAACTATTATTGATACTCAATATATATGTAGATAGGTACCAATTAATCTCATCACTTCCTTATTGTGGTATCATGAAAGGAATATTTATATACTATGTAAAAACAAAAAAAATCAAAAGAGGAGTGCATGGTGATTTCCAATAGTGGATGTGAGGGTCCATGAAGTGAGTTTATTGAACACAATCTGAACTGTGTCAATTTTAAGATAATAATAGGCAACCATCACATGGATATTTCTATGAATATGGATGTCAACACACCCTGTGTGGTATAAATTAACAGATTTATGTGTTTTATGAATAGACAACAACTTTTCACTATGCTTTTTTTTAAAGTCTCTACTAGACCCACTAATAATGAATAATAACTTCAATAAACAATTATGGTGAATAAATTGAATTGTTTATGGACCCTATGGGTACTTTAATATGGTTGTGGTTTATTATGGAGCATTCTAACTAATGAAATGAATCTTAGTATATATAATATAAAAAAAATATAGGCATGATTGATGAATCCAAAGATGAGTTCATGGAAACACAATCTATCATCTTCCCATAATCTCGAGTAAGATTCTAGTTACAAGAATCCACAACATGTTAGTTCATTACAGAACAAGATAGAAACATGATCCTTAAAATAAAAAAAACATTCTCACTGATCATTATATTATAATGAAAAATATTGGTCATTGATGTTAGGATTCACCAAAAATATCAATTTATGGTGTATTATTCACCAACCTATCAAAAACTATTAACCAATTTATTAGAAAGTATATAAATATCATAAAAGGGGAGAAGAAATTAATTTGATCACAGTCTAAAAATAATTTATAATCCCCACACTAGAATAATAAAGTACAACTCATTCCTTAGAAATATAAAATTTAATTCTAGGGTTAAAGACAAAAATTGGATATGGTAAATAATAGAACCTAGCCCATATAAGATAGGTTATAATGGACAAGGGTGGAACACAACTATCATATGATGCCTATAGTTGATCTCACACATCCTTGGATAACACACAACAGATGTGTGTTGTGCACAATTTTTTAGTATAGAACATAGTATGTGGTAGAATACAACATATTAATTAATATATTGGATAATGTAACCCCTAATAGAGTCCTTGATTAAATTTTGGTAAATGTAAAAAGGCACAGTCACTTATAGGGGTACGTCATGACCCCAATATTAGAATCCTCACTTACTGAACATGCAGAGGAATATAGTATGTATACCTATGAACCATGGTTAAAAAATAATATATTTATTTGAAAATATAGATGTAAATGGAAATAAGTATCCAATTCATCTATTTTACATGCACTATTATTGTTTCCCACAACTGATACCATAGTTTATAAACTCGGAATGCTTCTTATTAGGGTCCTCCTAATTAAATACGTCATCCAATTCATTATCCTTGGGTCAGCCAACCTAATATAAGAAATTGAGATTATTAAATACAAATCCAATATGTTCCAATCTATCCTCACATAGCACATAACTCCTTACTCAGTCTCAAGGACAACCCATCTTCATTACCACTCATACATGACCAGACCCATAAGTTCATATCCCAGGCAAGAGGTAAGTTGAGGGTGACACCCAAGGCTCACCTTTAACCAGATAGAAGATAATGACTATCCATTATTATGAAAATCTTATAATATGGTATTATTAATCCAATTTTGACCAAAAAATAATACAAATCTAAAATTAAAGAATATAGATATATACCCTAAGAAAATGGATATATATATATATATAATAAAATAAATTGTATAAGAAAAGTTCATGCGACATTAGTTTCAAATACATTAAAATAAAAAAATATTATTAACGAAAAGTCCATCAAGAAGACCACTGAATCTGATAGGTATGTTCCATATGATAATTCCCTGACACTATATGTACATTAAGAATGATCACAATTTAAAATGGTGATTATCACCATCAATAATCACAACTCATTGAAACATATTTCCGACCATCACTAGGTGTTATAATTGAACAAGACACACCCTTCCAGAAATACTTATATGATCTTTAAACCAAATAATGATCAGTATAGACATGAAAATTTATTCACATAAGGTTCATGTAGAGTTATGTATAGATATACACAGTGGGATAAAAAACAATAATGGAAGAATAAACCAACAAGTCATCTCAATTTTCTAAATATGAGTGATAATAAAAAAATACAATTAAAAATATAGACAATCACATTAAATAGATTTACTAAACAAAATTTTTAAATCTCAATCTTCTTATATCCAACACAAGGGATTATATGATTATGATATACTAGGTAAACATTTTGTGTCGAAGAAAACCCATATTGTTTAAAGACATAGGGAAATATTATTTCACGTCTCAATAAAAACTAAGAGGATCATGATGAATCCAAAGTCCCATTGTATTTGATCTACCTATACATTCATTAATAAAACCATTGGAATATATAAAATGTTAATCAACCTCTTGTAAAATTTTCATAAATAATTAATGATTTACCCCTCATACAGTCCAATTATATCACGTTATAATAATAGTGACATATACGGTTTCCTATATTTTGATCATGGATTCTATTTGATCATGAGTTTACAAAACCATATTATAAAAAAATGGAATGAAAAATTACATTTCACATTATTGAAACTCAAGTGGCGATCTCACACCACTTCAAGAGGAAAGTAACACTTTTGGCAATAACCATGCTCGTATAATGACATATACCATGTATAGGACAAATAAAGAATGAAATGGATTAGAGAATAAACCATAAAGTGATAGTAATCTATTAATATCCATTATCTATAAGGGGGGATCATGCCTCACCAAATAGTACACATAAAGAAATTGGAAAATAGATGACACTGAGAATTATCCTACTATGGATCATGACTCCAAACATTATTCCTAATTATCTAAATTAAAAATATTTATTCATAAATTGATATTTCCTTGGATTCTCAAATAGAAGAAACTACAATAATTAACTTTGAAAAGTACTCATGACAGGTTATTTATAAATTTGAAAAATTAATTTTATGAAAAATATAATTTTTATCGCATCATAGATAATAGATGCCACATGACCAGACCAAGGTTCATGCCATAAGATGTAATTATATACCTCATTCTGGCATTGAATCATTCCCCAGATATATTGATCAAAATACAACCAATAAATCTCAAAATGACATGATATAAATAATTTATGTTTGAAAATATATATTATTAAAATAAAATAAAGAATACTGTTATAATTTATAATATTAATACAAAATATGAATAGGATAGGAAATAAGTAATAACATATATACCCCTTCTCATGTAGAACCCATTCTCCTAGGACCCTGATATCTAAAAAACACTAATAATAAATTTAAGATCCAATGGATTCAATGGACCAAGGGAAACTGGATCCTCAACATAATTAGAAACTACCAAATTGACTAGCAAACACCACTATCAGAACCTTTATTTTTGAGAAATTATTATAAACATCTTGAATCATCCACTGACTTATCCATCTACCCTTCTCACAAAACCTACCTCTGCTCATGTCGATCCAACTATACTGGCCTCTTCTCTTGCACCAATAATCTAGAGTCTCTAAATTTTAATATCCACACCACGGATATTGAATCCTCAATAAGGGTGAGCTAAAATGGCCCAAATAATCTTTCATAAAGGCATAAATAATTATGAGAATGATGATGTTGCAACTCCCTTCCATATATCTATCTGAAATTTGGATAGAGATGACCACAACATGATTTTTGGCTCACCTATTTGTAAACTAGATGATTCTAACTAATTTATAGAATCTAAGGTAGTATTGAGTAGAAAGTATATCCCCTAAATAAGAGTTCCCATTAGTAGAAAAATATTCCCGAGTAATATATAATAAAGTTCCAAAATATAATAAATATATTAAAATCCCTTTGAAAAAATGAAATGCATCATATAAACAGAAATGTTCAGGCTATACACATCAATTGATCATCCACTTGGACAACCACATAACAAAGATTAACAAATAAAAAAATAATTTCTTACAACTCATGTCTCAACTTAGTGACATTCGAAATACCTGGTCTACAATACCAAGTGATCTTTTCCATAAGACATCATATGAGAAGCTTTAGTTGATTAAGAAATCATAGGCCTCCACCCTTTATATTATACCCTATGCTCAACATGAAAGCATAATTATGTAGTAAATTCACATTGTGGCTCACATATAATTATTGAAAGCTGAATATATATATTCCACCCAAATGATGAACCTATAAATTATGGTTAAAAGTCTATGAATATGATGTATTCCAAACTATGGTGTGAATAATTTGAATATAAATAAATTATATGAATAATTTGAATATAAATAAATTATAAACCCATTTTTTTTCAATTGTTCTGTAACCCTAAAAAGCTAAAACATATTTCATCAAATTTTGGAATATCTCTGAGAACATCATAAGGAACAATATAACCACAATATCATTACTATACACCAAGAATATACATATAAACTTGTCTAATCCAAAAAGTAGTGATGATCTAGAGGACCAAGACCTCGATCGACCATACCTACATTGAAAATAACAAAGTATCTCTAAGATATTGAATCACCTCAGAGGAAACACTTCTCATTTTCTATAGATCTAATTCACACACTTCCACTAATAAGTATTTGACCATATAGAATCATTAGGAATCCCACATGTTCAAGAACTCTTTATAAATCCCAATGTAGTACCTAGTTATTATCATTTTCATGTCGATGAATGATTCCTTAGATAGGAATCCCAATAATATCTTCTTTTTACACGCATGAATAATTCTGGTTACACTTGGGAAATCAAAAGGAATACCATACACGTAAACTAATGTTATTATCTCGAGTATCCAAAATCTCAAGATACCTCAACTAGAACATATATGGTGTGCCCACCATATCATATGGGGTATCCTAAGAAACAATACAGTATATACAAAAATCATTCATAGAATTTCAAACATCTATTTTGTAGGGATATACATACACTTTCGACCTCATACCACAATCAAATCTCATCAATCATGGGAATTCAAACTTTTCCACTATTTTCTACATTCTTGTCCCGACATCTAGGAATTATCAATGGTATCACAATAAATGTGGAATCCTTAGACTCTGAGGAGAATACATACATATACATATATATATATATATGGCCACACAAGCTACAATGTTGAATCCTTGGTACCACCCATTGAACCCACTCCTTCTTCTACTGTATCTCATGATTCTAGCTGATGTTGGAATATTCTACTAATATACCACGATACCCGATCCAAAATATATAACTAATTCCATGGTCATAATGATATCATCATGTGATTCCAAATAATTTCAATAAATCATAGTTGTTCTAGATTCGTCATTAAATTTTTAGGAATCTTGGAAAATGACATATCCTCATGAATAAACATTAGTAAAACAAATATATCACAAGGATATCTAACATCCCATAGCAATCATTATCATCCAAGCCCCATCATACATACCCCCTAGTTTAATTTTATTGTGAAACTCATAAACATTACCACCAATCACATGCACTGACACTGGCTCTTTCTATTGAAGGGAACCCACATGGGTCCAACAGGTCCAAATCTATGTGGATAAATCACTATTTGGATCATTAGATGATTTAGGAATGCATAGAAATCCTTCTTTCGATTTGATGTGTAAAAATATTTGATGACGAATCCCTCTTGGGAACGTCGATATAAAAAGGTCTTGGGTCAACACCTGATGGTCTAAGGACATCATCTCCCATGGAATCTTCAATGGTAAGGAATAAAATCATCAGTTTTTTGGGGTTACCCACTTAGGAAAAGTCTATATAATGTACCATGTACCATATAGGTTTTAAAAGTATCATTAGGCCATTCTTCTCACACAACCCATTCATCATCCCAATCTATAACTACCTAGACAATGATACCTGATAATGATGATAAACCCACAATCATCCCTTTTCCATATCATTGTAGGATTTTTTAAATAACAAAAAAATCATCCTTTTTATATCATAAATAGATCTCACAATCAATGTAACGTTTCAGACTCTGAAAAAAGGGCCTTGTAATTCCAATTGGATACACTCATATCATTCTTCAAAACATCACATTGGTCTTATGTAATGTCTCCCATGGGACCTATGAATTTGGACGGAATACCTCTACGTCATTGATTAAATGCAATAAATACTCTCTAACAATTCCTCAAAACACCAAAAGGTTTCAACCATAGATGAATATAAATAAAAAATATCATTATGGACAAAAACAATTCACACTATTTCTCAATGTATAACAGAAAAAAACTCCACCACAGATAGAGTACATGATTTTGAACACAAGTACACATATTATACCTCCCACATTCCTCCTTGACCATGTTACATATCCCAATCAGTGTGATATGTTTCATTGTACACATAATAAATTTAATAGAAATGTGTTTTCCCAGAATGGGTTTCCGCCCATGAACAATTCCATTTTCAGAACATGAGTTCTAACCATCAATAGTAAATGGGAACTAAATATGTACCTCAAACAGGGTCTGGTCGTGTTTCATAGATGACCATGTTGACAAAACAAGAGGGGTTTGGTTGAGTACCCTATGACGCTATAGGTCGCCTCTATATGGCCTAACTTGAAAACACACACCATGGAACCCTTATCTTCAACCCTTGTCCCAAACCAAATGATTCAATGAATTTATTCACATACAATGCACTATGTGAGTGTGATTTTGCTAATGGAAACCTCCAAAATCCACAAAAATTACTGATTTCTAATATACCCATAGATCTACCGCCTTGGGGTCCCCATCCAAATATATTTTTCTATAAAAATTAAATACTAAGAAATTAATAGTTTTTATAAATAAAATCATAATATTCCTATGTCTAATGGGATACATTGATGCTTATTTATGATTTTCATTCCAAAACAATATCATAATGATCCTACCTCTCCATATCTATTCGATGGAAAATCCATCTCTCCATACATTTAACATGTACATGATTTTTAAATCCGAGAATGATGTGGATTACAATAAAAGTGGATAAAATAAAAAATAAATGGAAAAATAAATTTCATTGAAAAAAATGGAAAAGAAAAGAAAATGAAAATGTGTTGGGGCATGAGGCTTGTGAAAAAATTATATTTTATGCCTCACATAGGTAAGGATCCACATTAGAAACTAAATCATAGATTTTGGATCACAATATAATCCCTCATTCCAAATATATAAATAAATGAACAAGTATGAATAATTTCATATTTATAAAATTAAATATAAAATGTTCAACAAAAAAATAAAATTGGGATAAATGTCTATACACTATTATCCAAGGGTATACACTGCATTCCCAAACCAAAAGGGAGATCATTTCTTGTTATCATAAGGAAATTGAATAGGATGGTATTACCACTAAATAGATTCGGACTGGAAATATTAAAATTAATGACCGTTTTCATATCCTAAAAAATATGGGGTATTACTGTCTCCTAACTATTGAACTTATTATCATTATGAAGACTCAATGACCAATGTATAACTATGAAATCACTCTGAGAAATGGAATAAGAGAAATTATGATATATAGTCAATTAATGGTCATATAGTATCTGTATAATTGTAGAGAAGATAAAAATTCATCCATGGACAATATGATACTCCCAACCATATGAGATTCCTTATGATTTCTCTAGAACTGACACCATTATCCACGACACATGCCCAATCTATCACCAAACACCTGATATGGATATGGACAACTCACACACCATAGAGAAATAATATAAGAAAACATCCCACTATTACCAACACCATATGAATGAAATCCTCCAAACTCATCAAACCACATAGATTTGATGATCACACCCTCTGATGAAATAAGGTTCACAACATACTATAAAAAATTCCTAAAACCATTTCTCTAACACCGAGTTATATTAATCAACTATACTGACATATTTTGGGTTTTCTATTTGATAGAAATAAATATATTATAATTGAACCCGTTCTAATTTTCACTTTTCATAACATAAACAATCATTCTATTACAAAAGAACATTATATCCCAAAAATTCATCAATAACACAACTCTCTTCCCTAAAAAGGATCACTTCTTTGAAGAAACTATAACATTAACTCAAGATCACATAATCCATGAACTATGGAAATAGGATTATGAAATTATATATCTTTTTCATTGATCCTCATATTGGTTAGTTCTTCTAATCTAGATCACCCTCGACACTCCACTAAAAAATCATTCAACCCTCATATTTCAAATTTAACAATACACATAGAATCCATGTGAAGCTTTTACAAGTCACCAGTGTCCTTCCATGCTCTATCCTATATTATAAAATTCTTCTCATCAACATATTATGGGGAAATAATGGTCATATAATGTCTCATATTTTATGTTTATTATTTATGAATATTTCATGGATTATTTTCTAGACCAAACATTGAGATGGTGTGCGATTATGAGGACCCATTTTCTAAGAAAGAATGTTCAAAATATATTAAATATATTAAATATCATGTACACCTAGTTTTCTTAATAAATTTGAATAACTCATGAATTGGGTCCTATATAAAAAAATACGTGATTCCACGATGTTTAGAATCTGAGTTTTACCATAGCTATTCCATAATCATTGTCAGTGTAGGTTCATTATATAAAATTCGTTGTGGGAGTAATTAAATGAAATAAATGAAATAAGTAATTTATTTTTTTTACTTTGAAGCAGAATCAATTTCACCATTAAATGCATGATTCTATAATTTTCTCCAAGTGGGACACTCTAACCCTATAGATTCATGCCACTACTGGAGATATTTTTTAGTGGATGACGATGTATTAGAGTTTGGATCCTGGATAATCACACAATATTAGTTATATAATATCATATACAATGGTAACATATCCCTTATTCATAATCTATCTATCCAAACTCTAGGTAGGATTTTCTTTCTTATGGTTTCCATCCCATTATTTAATAACAGATGAACACAGATCAATTCTATGAATAGACTTGATATGCACATCATCAATAGAATCCATTTAATGGAATAATTTAATTTTTTCATTGATTTATCCATATTTTTATATATTTTTTATGGTAATGAATCAAGGCAAAATGAAAAACAGATGAGTTTCATTCATTGAATTTTATTTTCTATGATTTTCTCCCCCATTTCTTCCCTTGTTTATCATGGGTGTTTTTTATGGACCATGGATTAAAAAGTACCTGATATTTGATCATTTTTTGACCATTATTCTGAACGAGAAAATTATACTATGGGTGTGTTTCATGATTAATAATGTGGTTATGGTTTGAAAAATATAGTGGATAATTTAGAGTAGAAGAAACAGATATTTGGATCATGTTCTTCCACGTTTTATTGAAAGGTGATGGTTTTTTATCTACAACTCTTAGTCCATGTGGATTAGGAACCAGTAATTAATTGAAAAGGAAACTAGTTTCCTAACTAATCCTCAATCATCAGGATCTGATAAGGGCAGCGGATAAGGCTGGGTACAGGTTATTGAGGAAAAATTTCTATAAATGGAAAGAAATTCATTGTCTACATAGGTAATACACGATATGTGGGCCCCTTGGAGGTAGTTCTACGGTGTCAAAAAGATTCAATGAACACACGATGTGTGACCCCTATCACATGGTGACTGACCCCTTCCATGTGAAATAACATGTACTTCAAAGAGTACATAGATATAAGTAAAAGTCACATCTAGATGGAACATTGTGTACTTGTATATAGACACAACATGGTGTACATGGGCTAGTATTTGGACACAAACATGATATAGAAACATTTAATAGTGAAACGGTCAGGGCACCATGTGTCTAAAAAATCCTAAAACTGTTTATACAGAACACATATGTAGAGATTACAGGTCATGTTAGGATTTTCCACAAGGGAAGTCATGGGAATAACTGGACAAGCCATGTACAAATAGTGCACACCATATACCCTATTCCCGAGTGTCGTTGGATCATTATTATCTTAGTTTTCTCCATTATATATTACTCACATTCCCACGTTCCTTTTCTATGAGGATACATTGTATAATTACGTCCATATAAGTTGATTGTGATCCCCTATAGTGGATGAGTCCCTGAAATAGTGGATGTTTCCCTCTGTGAGGCGAAACTGTGATCCTGTATCTTCAATTGTTCCCTAGGTGGATTTTTTTGGAATTGGGGTGCCCTCCCTGAGTATGGTGTTGATCATCCATATAATAGGACATATTAGTAGGCTTTTTGAAATCACAATAATATGATCCCCTACATAGTAGGTTGATCCATATTGGGTTCTTAGTGTCCCCTAATTGTTATCGGTTTGACACGGTATATGATTATTAGGGTCTTATTAGACAAGTAACATTTCATTGCGTGGGTCCTAATGAGCTATATCTCTTTGGTGACTGCCTCTTATGATATCATGGATTGTGGAGTTGATTCTACAGATATGAGTGTTTCTTCATAAAGAATCCTGTGGCTGGAAGTTGGTTATGACTGTTTGGGGGGGTTGGTGTATTTCTTGAGTATATCAAGATTTTTCTATTATACAATGATTGCTATATATTATATTAAGCTGACTATATAGAAATACTTTGTTTTATTTTTTTAGTATTTCCTACTATGTATTTTTATACTCACCCATACATTATATTTTCCCACACATTTCATGTCCTATACAGAAGAAAAACTGTTTGATGATGACCTAGAAGAATAGTGAGTGGGTATATCATAGCCTGAGCTTGACAGACAACAATTTTTATTGGGAGCATTCATCTGACTTAGTCATCACACTTGGAGCATATTGAAATTTTATTTTTTGGTTTGTCTTCTATTTCCCCCATTTTCTACTTTAAAAACATCTTATATAAACCTCTATTGTTGTATCTTAGATGTATTTATGCAGTGTTTTAGTTATTTTACATTTCAATATTGTGTGGGCTTGATGATTTTTTGGGTGTGTTGGAGTATTTTAAGCTAATGCCTCCCATTTTTTGGTGTATTCCTACTTGGTGTTGATCGCCAAACCATTTAATATTGGAGGTGGTCATGGGGTATTCCTAGGTTAAAACTCATGATTTTAGGCCTAAATAGAGTGGTATTATAGTGGTATCTAATGAGTCGATTCTATATTAGGACTAGAGTCGGTGGGTTTTGTTTGGGGAAATAGAATTTAATTTTACAAGTTCAGCTATTAAAATAGAGACTCCAGTGTTAGTGCAGAGGCCAATGTATCTGTACATTAGGTCTCTAATCACCTTCCTTTCAACTCGATACATGTAAACAATGTTTTTTGGTGTAGTTTTTGGTACATGCATTATATAATAATAGCTGTGATTTCTAGGTCCTTCTTGATTCAATTCTTGAGATATACTCTTTTGACGGTGGTATATAATATTTTATTTTTAGGATACCTTCATAAAAATTCCACCCAATATTCTAATACATGATCATGAGTATAATCTACCTACTTACAAGGAATTAGTACAAGGACCTATACTAGTGATAGCATCTCCAGGTGGCTTACCGTCTATACCAAAACCTTTTGAGTATGATCTAGAGTTGGGAATACCAACGGAGAATGCATATAGAATGAGTGAATTATAAAATCATTAAAGGTAGAAACCTCCCATGATTTAGGGTGATATAGATATCTAAGAGGATATGGACTGGAAATAGGTAGTCTTTCATGTTTTCTACCTTGTGAGCATACTAGAAAATCAGATTGTATTCATCACAGTGAGTCTTCTTCGGTGATATTTATGGAGATGGTGGGGCTTTGTGACTCAGTCACATGATGAAAAAATCACTCCTAGATAGACTTTGAAAATATTTTTATAGATGAGTTCTATCAAGCCATAATGATATCAGAATGAATACATTCATTTTTCTATGTTCATCAGTGTAGTTTGACTAAAGAAGAGTATTTAACATGGTTGGTGATCTCTAGAGTCACTCATTGACCAATGTATGTGAACAATTATTTAGAGCATGAAACATTGAGTAGGTATTTCCTTAGGACATCGAGTATTTAGAAGTTAGAAATGGAATTCCCACATATGTTCTGGTGCTTAAGATATCTTTACTGTTAGAGATCATACTTATAGACACTGGTCCTGGGAGCTGGTATTGAAATATTAATAGCATAGTCCTTATTAGTAGATGTATGATGGTAGTTATATGGATAAAATCATGTTATATTCTTCAGAAGGTGATCCCAACACTAAGGGATAGTGATGTAGGGATCTCCGGGTGTCTTGAATCACTTATGTGATGAACGAGGTTTCTTATGAAACAATTGGGGAAATTAAGATCATGACTGTCTAAAATGTCACACAGATGATCATGAGAAGTTTTATGGATTGATAAGATAGATATAGAGGTAGTTGTAGGGTGGTATACTAGCTGAAATATGTGGTAGAGGGGTTGGTAGTGTAGTACGAGGTTGTTAGAGGTTTGAAATATTACCACCACTAATCGAAGGTGGTCCATACAATGCTCAAAGAGCTGGTGGGTTGGAATGAGGCTAGAAACAATCTATGGGGTCCATGAACTCAAGGATCTAGGAATAATAGAAGGTATAGTCTATGTAATTTTTACATTATCTATCGTATTGATATACATATGTTCTAGATGTTCCATCATTTCCACTTTTCTGATTCAAGACATAGAGATTACAGATGATCCATTGTCTCAACCATTGCACTTGGAGACTTCAAAAGGCGGTGACTCAAATTTTTTCACTTGTTCTGATAGTGTAATCTAATTCTTATAGGTGTTATTTTTGTATGATATCTTCTTATTGAAGAAAATAGGCCTTATGACATTATCATATGTATATAATGGCTATCAAGATTTCATTACTCGATTGACTAGTTTAGGTAGAGAATGTGGTGTTTTAGAAATCACAAAATGATCTTTTCATTTTGGGGTGAAAAGGATGCCATGGTGGAATAGGATGAGCTCAGGAATAGGATGATGAAACAGATTACTCAATGGTCAGGTAGAATGGCTATTGAAGAAGCATATTCTTTAGGGTATCAGTTTCTTATATTGGGGGAAGAGTACTAGGACGTCTTTCGTATGGGCATAACATGTTTACCTCTCCCTAGATAGATGAAATTCTGCATTCACCTATATCCATGGATTAAATTGATATCTCCTCCATCATATGAGATATATCTCATAAAGCTTAAGGATTTAAGTATATAGTTGGAGGACATGAAGTATAATGGATTTGTGAGACACATTATTCCCCCTAGGCATCCTTAGTGTTGTTTTCCGATAATGTATAGGGGTCTTGAGGTTATATGTGAATTACCAGTTATTGAAGTAGGTGACTGTGAAAAAATATTATCCACTAATGATGACTAGTCAAATATACGATCATCTGATAAGGGTATGATCGTTCTAAAATATTTACCTCAGATCGGGTTATGACAAGCCTCAAGTACGAGATGAGGATATACCGAATATGGACTTCGTATGTTTCTATAGTCACAATGAATACATGGGGATGTCTTTTGGTGTGACAAATTCCACTATAGAGTTAATGGGAATGATGAAATATATATATTATCTCTTCATAGACCAGTTCATGGTATTCTTCATTAAAAACGTCCATTTGTATTCAGTGTCTGAGGAGGAGCATGGAAGATAATTGAGGATGGTACTATACACACTCTAAGAGAACCGTCTTAATGTTAAGCTCTGGAAGTTTCAATTTTTGATTAATGTAGTCCACTTTTTGGGACACATCATATCATAGGCTTGAGTAGTAGTAGACCCAACTAAAGTTGAGGCAGTTCTTTATTTGGATCCACCAAAGGGTGTTTTGAAGGTTTCGAGTTTCTTTTAGATGGAAGGGTATTATCTGAGATTTTTACCTAACTTCTCTATAGTCACAAAACCCTTTAGATCATTGACTTTAATGTTGATTCAATTAATGTGGATGAAAAGTTTCCATTAGTGCTTTATGGAGCTAAGGTAGAGGTTAATGAGTTCCCACAACTTGAGATTTACATTGGATGGTGTGGAGTACATAGTTTTCTGTTAGGAATTTGGGACCAGACATGGTTGTTCATGGATTTAGAGGATGTAAATTATTTCCTAGAGTTTTTTATACATTATAACACATTATAAGAAATAAAAAATACACAATCTTGAGTTAATAGTGATATTTTTATCCTTGAAGATGTGACAACACTAATATATGCCTATTGTGAGACTGTATATCTCCCGTCATAAGGTGAAGTCCAAATTAGAATTTATAATTTACTTATAAACCAAATAACTAAGTAGCTAGTGATTTTTAGGGTTGTTCCCACTAGGATAATGGAGTATAAATGGAGAAATTAAAGTCATAATAGTCTCTATTGGATAAACTAATAGAATTTAGTGAAGGTAATAATCTAAAATTTTAAATGAATTGAAAATATTAAAATTAAAAAATATAACTTTAAAAAAAATACAAGAACAGTCATGTAAGGATGAAATTTTTGATTAAATGTTAATGAAATCATCATTATTAATCTTTGGATTAATTAAAGAAATTTATTTACCATGGGTATTCAATAATATAATCAGTTCATGGTCTAATAAATTAATTACATATTTAAATTCTTACTCCTTGTTCTGGTAACTAACTACAAAAAAACATGTTTAGGTTTCTCACCCCTTAAACAAGAAGTAATAATTTCACCCAATAGTCATGGATTTCCTCATTGAAACTCATCCAATTTTATCCATTTGTGTCTTTATTGGTCCAATACGACCCCAACGGTGAATAAGGCAATAGATTCATTGAATAAGTTATAATAAAATTTAAATAAGAACAACACTTTTGGATTTTTATTACATATCCCTCACAATAATTATTACAACCCCAAGATAGGTAAAACTATCCCCTTATGACCATGGTCAGAGTGTGTGGATTGAGATGAAATGTAATCCATACCATTGATATGAGGGGAAGATGCATAAGTGTAGAATTACACTATAGTTAATTGAAACATTGATGAAAACAAAAATTTGGATTCAGGAGGTGGCTGAACAGAAAAGTGGAAGTACCTGCCCCAGAAGGTCGAACATCCAACTCAAAGGACTACACTCTTATTCAATTAATTTGAAACTAGTTGGTTTTTATTCTAATGTACATTTCATTTACTTTGGTCAACATTCATTAGAATATTTTTCTGGTCCAGTAGGTGATATGTCTTGGTTCCCCCTTAACATTGAAGGGTTGATGGTCACAACATGTGGAACCTCCCCACATAGATTGTGTTTTCAACAATTTCCCCCAACTGTATTTAGAAGGGTGGAAGGAAGAAGAATTATGACTACACAACATTTAGTATCTGGTCGGATAAATGGGCATGTACTTGGTCTGACTGATCCCTATTTAGGAAAATGTACAAGGTGTGTTCCGCAAAGTACAGATACTGTATAGTCTGATCCAAGTTTTAATTTTTTTGGATTTGTGAATTTGGCTAGAAAAAACATGAAAATTACCATAAACAATTAAATAAGGAACTTTATTCAAAAAATAATATATACTCAGTAAAAACAATTATACACCTTAAAATGTATGAAATGTTTTAAAAAAATAGAGCACACGAAATTGCCCAACATAGAGTTATTTGATTTCCCTCATGAAAAACTCAACATCTAATTAAATGAATCCAAACATTAAAAAGGGAAATATTAAACTAATTATAATTATAATTACTATATCCAATATAGTTGATTTTAAAAGGCAAAAAACATATTTCAATTCCAAATATATTATAATCATTCCTCCTATATAATTTAATCATAGATTTACATCCTCTATTATTCACATTTGTAATGCCCTGACCCCAGTTACCCAGAGTCGGTGCATTATTGCTTAACATTGGTATGATCACAAAAGATCAAGTCTCAAAAAACTGTTTAGTTTAGTAGCCTTAGAAACACTAGATACATTCACAAATGTTACATTACATCCTAAAGTAAAAGAAAACTACAAAAACATCTTGTCTTCATATCCCCTCATACTATCCCTGCAGGTCATTCATAATATACTTCTTCACATCCTGGAAAAATTAAAACATTGGAAGGGGTGAGCTCAGATGCTCAGTAAAGATAACAATATAGCAGAAGCTTTCATAAATAAACAAAAACATTTAAGGCAATGTATGACTAAAAAAAAGCCTTTTAAACTTGAACTTCAACATAATATAGAAAAAGTAGAATGAGATAATGCCATTTACTTATTCACATGGATATTATACTGGTCGAATAATCACATGCAATATCAATAACCACTTTCATAATGATGGAATGCATAATGCCAGACTATAATAACCATGTAGCCAAGGCCTCATGCCAAGACTACAAATAAGATTTTGTCAAGGCCTCGTGCCAAGACACTAGTCTGTCTCATCAGACCTGCCGATGCATCGAGAAGCTATAGCGGGCTCCACCCGTCATTTATTAAGTCCAATGCATTCTTCATATGAACAGGTTTAAACATATCATAAACCATAACATAATAATATCACATAAAATATGCATAAAGGAAACATAACATTTTCACATTTCAATCACAAGATATCAATACAAAACATTGATATAATAAAAACACTTTCAAAACCATTTTTAATACCAAAATAAAAGAAAATTAAAACTTGATATTTATTTTTCATTTTAAGAAACGTTATAACTTGTAGAGGAAGCTGAAACTCAAATAATGGTCATGGCGGCGGGGAAGTCGTTGTCGCCGCATACGTAAGAAAAAAACATTCCATTTGTCGTTTAGTAAAAACGCTTCGTATAAAAAGATTCATTTTGAGTAAAAGTAAAAGTCACAGGGGTTTATACACTGTATAAAAGAAACTTGTGTATAAAACAAAATATGCCTCAATGAAAGGAGATTGAGACGAAGTCCCTTTCAAGGATCATTTTTTAAAATATAATCGATCTATTATGTGTATTAATTATATTTACACATAAATAAAGTATAGATACAAGATAGGACATAATAATATCATGACATAATTTGAAAGTAGGAGATTAACCCAAAGAATGGAAATTGGGTTAAGAAGTTCCCTTACCTCGTGTCCGACTTGACTCGATCGTTCTTTAACCTCATGAATAATAAAATAGAGTTAATTTATTTTTTCATAAGAACCTTTTACATGTTCATTATTCCTTTTATATCACTTATTACTATGTTATGAACATTATGTAGTTATTTAAGTTAATAACGGTCATTTTGTCGATCTTTGGTACTTGAGTCAAAAATAACCTTCTTATAATTACAAGTTGTTCATGTGATGAAATATCCATTATATCCAGAATTATATTCCTAATTTAGATATCATATATATCATATATATACAGTATATACATTCATTTATAATATCACATAACATTTAGAGGTAAGAAATGAAATGCACCGTTCATGGAGACGGTAAGCCGTACGTACGCATGAACGCTATTTTCATTTATATTTCATATTTAATGGAATAAAATTATAATTATATAAAGTTATACTATAATTCCAGTATAATATAATGTATAATAACATTTAATACATCCTTTATACATCCCTCATATGGCATTAACGATTCAAATCACTTTGAGGGGGCGGTAGTCCGCACTTCCTAAAATGAAATTATCGCGTTTACCCATAATGGAAATCGTAAAGGTATGCCATAAATGAAAAATACAGAATCATAAGGAAAACAAAAACATAATATATATCACATATAAAAATATTTTCATCATAATGGCCACCATGAGAGGTGTTATATGAGTGTTGAACAATCATCATTTCGTGAGGCAGAAATTCTCCATCCACAGAAACAATATTTTCTTTAACCATTAGATGTAAGTGTGTGTAAATGTAGATTTAATCCTTCTTATAACAACATCCTAGTATATTTAGGATACAGGTTTTGTTACAAAAGAAATGAATATAAATATTTTAGGGGGTTGGAGAAGAAAAATAAAACATAAGAACACCAGAGAAAACACTACCTTTAAAACGGTTAACTCTTTTTTATTTGAGCCAAAGGCTTCCTTGGGAAGAATTCTGCCCAAAGTGAGGCTTCTAGGAGTAAGAGAGGGAAGTTGAGAGAGTATTTGGGCAGAGTTTGGCCGAGCCAAATGGCTTGGAATGTGTAAATAAGGTGGTAGTGGTGGGGGCCTTTTATAAGAGGAGAGGAGGGGCACTCTTGGAATGTAATGAAATGATACTTTATTATATAATGCGTTTCGGATTTTAAAGGTCCCACACTTACATATTTAGAGTCTAAGGTGATAAGGGTTCGAAATATACTCATCCAATAGGCTTTTTAAAAGTTTAATTATTAGATTTTACATTATCCTTCATTTTATTAAAATCGTTAATTAATGAGGTAATCGTTGCATCATCATGGTGTCATAAATAATTTAATTTATTTAATGTCTAAAAATTATTAAAAAAATATCATGATTTTGTAAATATTTTTAGCTTTATAATGAATGTTTATAGACAAAAATATGACTTGTATAACCCCATTTAAAAATTGTTTTAGTAAAACAACTTATGTTTGTGGCATTTTTATTTTAACTATAAATAAAAAGTTATTTATGTCATATTCCTACCAATGTGGCTCCATGGGGTCCCCAAGTTGACAAATGGATTGTATTGTACGGCCATTACACATCAAATAGGGGTAGGACACGTTTAAAGGTATTTTCATATTTTTATAAAATCATTTTCACCTTAAATTTCACTAATTACCTTTAATCACGATTAATTAAACTTAAAAGTTACTATTCACCACAAAATTATTTTAATCCCATTGAACCACATTTTACTTCCTAATGACAACAATGTATGTAGGATTTTTGAAAATCAAATCAAATAAGTGGTAATGTTTCATTTAAACAAGAAATCAGTTTTTTAACTACCACTTAGTGGATTCAAAATTCATCAAAAATTGAAGTTTTTCAGAACAATGCCAAAATTTCACCCTAAGATATAATTGATATTCCGAATTAAAAATGATTTATATTTTAAAAAATTACAACCATATATGTTTCATTAATTAATTTTATAATTAATTTCCACTATCACAACAAAGAGCGTGTTTTTAAGAAACTATATATATCAAAAGATTGACAATTGTTTATGTCCAATTTCAAAGTGAAATTAATTTAATGACCACCATTGGATAAAATGGTAAAAATATATTCTAATTACACTTTATAACCACTCAGTAGTATAATTTTTCACTATAAAATATTTTGATAAAAAAATTTGTTTTTAAGTATTTTTCACTATTCATAAAAAAAATGGAAGTTCTCAGAAAAATACCAAAAATTCAACATAGGCTAATTTCGATATTCCGAATCCAAAAATGAAGTCCATTTTGAAATATAAAATATATATAATTTAAAAAGTGGGTATTACTATTCATAATGGCTATTGTTATTGGTCGCGGTGTGTTTGAATCTTGAACTTGCGTACAATGCAAGCTATTGCATTATTGAAAGAGAAGCGTGTCGTGGAAGCTCGGGGTGTTACATTCTCCCCTACTTAAATAAATTGCATCCTTGAGATTTGAAATTTTCTTTTAAAATAAAAGGTTGAAAATAGAAAATACCTTTGTGGAAAACCCACATCGGAAATAAGGTTAATAAAATTTAGCCTTAATAAGAGGGAAATGGAAATGAAAAAGTCACCAACAAATTATGATCTCGATAAGGAGAACATCGATGGAAATTAGAGACATATAATTGGAGGAAAAACATAAATATTTGTATGGAGTGATTGAGGTCATCAATCACAAACATGTGTAAAATTGAGGGCCTCAAAGTCTCCAATCAATGTTGATTTAAAATATTATCAGTTCAACAAGACATAAGGTATTAGGATAACACATTTTTGTGTTTTAATATCCTTTTACTAAAGCTTAAGAATTAATTTATTCATAGAATAAGAGATAGGTATATATATATATATATATATATATATATATATATATGCTCGACAAGTAGAGCTTCAACTTTCAACTAATTTCTACCACAAACTCATCTTTCACTCAAAAAGATAATGGAACTCAAAAATATTATATTTATCCTAATCGTACAAGGTTCAAAGTATTAACACATACCATTTATATTAGGAAAACTATTTTGTAATAACCAGGGACTTCATGTAGGCTAGTGGTAGGTAATAAAGGCATGTTTCACTATGGTTGTGGGTTCGATTCCTACAGCTTTTTCTGACGCGACGGGTTATCCCCCAACCTGCAAGTTGTCCTTTTCCTAAAACTATAGTATTATAATATTCCAAAAAAAATCTTCATAAATGTTTTAACGATAAAAAATACTATCAAAAGTTCAACTTAATCCATTCCAACCTTTATATTTATCCAAAATACATTCATCCAGACTTTCTCTAAAAGGTCCTTAAATTCAAAAATCAATTGTAACATCAGTTTCCCCAAACAATGTAAAGTTTCTCTTATTGTCACATACTAAAAATATGATTCCCTTCATCATATAAAAACCTTAATGAAAACAAAAAGTACTGAAGTAAAATCCTTATATATATCACATTATTCTTATAACCAGAATATATTCCTTGAGTCCAAAAGCACCAATACATTAATTATTCTACTTCAACTCTAGTAATAGCATAGGATTGTCCTTGATACCTTGGCCTTTTCTGAGGTAAGTTTCCCTGATTCTTAGGACATTCATTGGCATAATGCCCCATTTCCCTAAAATTGTAGGATTCAATATTGATAGCCTCTTTCTTTCCCTTACAATCACGAGCCTGGTGACCTTTTTCTCCACATTTGTAACAAACTCTCATTCCCTTTAGGCAAGTACCAGGGTGATTCTTCCCACAATTATCGCATAATGTAAAATCATTCTTTCCCTTTTTCCCTTTATCTATCTCTTGTTCCACCATTATCTTCTTATCTTGCATTACTTTGTTGTCATAAGACTTAGAGAATTCTTTTACTGTCTTGATAGCACACGAGACTATATCTTCGTATGTTGAGAAAGATTGTGATACTAAAGCTCGACGGAGAAATGGTTTTAACCCATCAAAGAAACGATCAATCATACTTCTTGGGTTACGTATATAATATGTATCATGCCTCGCTAACCTTGTAAAGTTAGCCTCATACTTTGCAACGTTCTCATCCTCCTTCTGCCTCAGGCTTAGAAATTGCCTTTTCATATCTGCTCTATGGTCATGTAGAAAGTATTTTTCTAAGAAAATTTTCTTAAACTCCCTCCATTCCATACATGATACTTCTTCATCTTCCTTTGTGTTTTGAATCAGTGACCACCATTGATCGGCATCTCCAGTGAGGCGGTAAACTACCATGACAACATTCTCCCTTTCGCTACACCCCAAGGCGTGGAATATTTTCTCTAAGGAGTTTATCCATTGCTCATCTACTAATGGATTTTTAACCCCATTAAATGTTGGCGGTTTTTTCCTCATGAAGTGGTCTAATATTGATCCTCCATGTTTCGGATTAGGGTGCTCCATACGAGTAAGGTTACTATTCATAACCTGAGTGAGTTGTCCCAGTATGGTGATAAGTTGATCAGCACCAGTTGTATCTCCAGCTCCACAATAATTATCTTGAGCAGGAGGGCAATCCCTACACGAAGTGCGTGCATTGATACCATTTCCATTACTTCCACTAGGAGCCATTTCTAAACAATGGCATAAACTAGATTAGTTTATGAATTAAAATACATAATTCCATACTTGTAAAAAAATTAAAATAAATTGAACTATTTATGGATATAATCCATAATCGTAAAAATGTTTTCTTTGAGGAAGTATGTACTCATAAGCCCTTCATAATGGTTTGTAAAGAAAATGATAATTATCCTAAGCATATCCCCCGGGAGTGTCGTAACCAAGAGTGTAGCAAGGCCTATTTCCATGCACCAGTTCCCGTTTGAGTCTAGCTCCAAGCAGTGTTTTCAGGTTTTACCCCTAGGTACATCTGTGCCAGAGCCACCTCTACCTGCTCATATCCAGACATGGATGTATTTCTCAGAAAACTCATAAAATCTCTATAATACCAAAATTCTAGGAAGTTCTTCTATAGTAATCATCAAAGTCTATCTTAGGGCTATGTGATATAGTCAGAGTTTATCTAAATCTAGCTTCCAAGGATAGAACTAAACTACCTCTGATACCAACTTTAACGCCCGGACCCCAGTTACCCAGAGTTAGTGCATAATTTCGTAACATTGTCAAGATCACAAAAGATCAGGTCTCGAAAGACCGTTTAGTTTAGTAGCCTTGGAAACGCTAGATACATTCATAAATGTTACATTACATAATAAAGTAAAAAAAAACTACAACAACATCTTTTCTTCATATCCCCTCATACTATCCCTGCAGGTCATTCATAATATACTTCTTCACATCCTGAAAAAATTAAAACCTTGGAAGGGGTGGGCTCAGATGCTCAGTAAGGATAACAATATAGCGGAAGATTTCATAAATAAACATAAACATTTAAGGCAATGTATGGCTAAAACAAAAGCCTTTTAAACTTGAACTTCAACATAATATGGCAAAAGTAAAATGAGATGATGCCATTTACTTATTCACATGGATACTCTACTAGTCGAATAATCACATGCAATATCAATAACCACTTTCATAATGATGGAATGCATAATGTCGGACTATCATAACAACGTATCCAAGGCCTCGTGCGAAGACTACAAATAAGATTTTGTCAAGGCCTCATGCCAAGACACTAGTTTGTCTCATGAGACCTTCCGATGCATCGAGGAGCTATAGCGGGCTCCACCCGTCACTTATTAAGTCCAATGCATTCCTCATATGAACAGGTTTAAACATATAATAAACCATAACATAATAATATCACATAAAATATTCATAAAGGAAACATAACATTTCCACATTTCAATCACAAGATATCAATACAACACATTGATATAATAAAAACACTTTCAAAACCATTTTCAATACCAAAATAAAAGAAAATTAAAACTTGATATTTATTTTTCATTTTATAAAAAGTTATGGCTTGTAGAGGAAGTCGAAACTCAAATAATGGTCATGGTGGCGGGGAAGTCGTTGTCGTCGCATATGTAAGAAAAAAACATTCCTTTTGTCGTTTAGTAAAAACTCTTCATATAAAAATATTCCTTTTGAATAAATGTAAAAGTCAAAGGGGTTTATACACCGTATAAAATAAACATGTGTATAAAACAAAATATTCCTCAATGAAAGGAGATTGAGACGAAGTCCCTTTCAAAGATCATTTTTTAAAATAAAGTAGATCTATTATGTGTATTCATTATATTTACACATAAATAAAGTATAAATACAAGATAGGACATAATAATATCATGACATAATTTGAAAGTAGGAGATTAAAACAAAGAATTGAAATTGGGTTAAGAAGTTCCCTTACCTCGTGTCCGACTTCACTAGATCGTTCATTAACCTCCTGAATAATAAATTAGATTTAATTTATTTTTTCTTAATAACCTTTTACATGTTCATTATTCCTTTTATATAACTTATTACCATGTTATGAACATTATGTAGTTATTTAAGTTAATAACGGTCATTTTGTTGATCTTTGGTACTTGAGTCAAAAATAACCTTCATATAATTACAAGTTGTTCAAGTGGTGAAATATCTATTATATACAGAATTATATTCCTAATTTAGATATCATATATATCATATATATCTAGTATATACATGCATTTTTAATATTACGTAACATTTAGTGGTAAGAAATGAAATGCACCGTTCATGGAGACGGTAAGCCGTACGTACGTATGAACACTACTTTCATTTAAATTTCATATTTAATGGAATGAAATTATAATTATATAAAGTTATACTATAATTACAATATAATATAATGTATAATACCATTTCATCCATCCTTTATACATCCCACGTATGGCATTAACGATTCAAATCACTTTGAGGGGGCGGTAGTCCGCACTTCCTAAAATGAAATTATCGCGTTTAACCATAATGGAAATCATAAAGGTATGCCATAAATGAAAAATATAGAATCATAAGTAAAACAAAAACATAATATATATCATATATAAAAATATTTTCATCATAATTTCCACCATGAGAGGTGTTATATGAGTGTTGAACAATCATCGTTTCGTGAGGCAGAAATTCACCATCCACAGAAACAGTATTTTCTTTGTCCATTAGATGTAAGTGTGTGTAAGTGTAGCTATAATCCTTATTATAAAAAAATCCTAGAATATTGAGGATACTTGTGTTGTTAAAAAAGAAATGAATAAAAATATTTTAGGGGGTTGTAGAAGCAATATAAAACATAAGAACATAAGAGAAAACACTACCTTTAAAACGGGGAACTCTTTTGATTTGAGCCAAAGGCTTCCTTGGGAATAATTATGCCCAAATTGAGGATTCTAGGAGTAATATAGGGAAGTTGAGAGATTATTTGGGAAGATTTTGGTCGAGCCAAATGGCTTGGAAGGTGTAAATAAGGTGGTATTGGTGGGGGCCTTTTATAAGAGGAGACGAGGGGCACTCTTGGAAAGTAATGAAATGTTACTTCATTATATATTGAGTTTCAGATTTTAAAGGTTCCACACTAATATATTTCGAGGCTATGGTTATAAGGGTTCTAAATATACACATCCAATAGGCTTTGGACAGGTTTAATTCTTATATTTTACATTATCCTTCCATTTTATAAAAAACGTTAATTAATGAGGTAATCGCTGCATCATCATGGTGTCATAAATAATTTAATTTATTTAATGTCTAAAAATTATAAAAAAAATATCATGAAGTATGAAATCATATTATATTTCTAATTAATATTTATAGTAAAAAATATGACTTGTATAACCCCATTTGAAAATTGTTTTAGTAAAACAACTTATGTTTGTGACATTTTTGTTTTAACTTTAAATAAAAAGTTATTTATGTCGTATTCCTACCAAAGTGGCTCCATGGGGTCCCCAAGTTGACCCATGGATTTTCTTGGTCGTCCATGACACATCCAATAGGGGTAGGACAAGTTTAAAGGTATTTTCATATTTTTATAATATCATTTTTACCTTAGATTTCACTAATTACCTTTAATCATGATTAATTAAACTTAAAAGTTACTATTCACCAAAAAATTATTTTAATCCCATTAAACCACATTCTACTTCCTAATGACAACCATGTATGTCAGATTTTTGAAAATAAAATCAAAGAAGTTTTAATGTTTCATTTAAACAGGAAATCATTTTTTTAACTACCACTTAGTGGATTCACTATTCATCAAAAATTGAAGTTTTCCAGAACAATGCCAAAATTTCACCCTAAGCTATAATTGATATTCTGAATTCAAAAATGATGTCTATTTTTAAAAATTCCAAACATATAATTTTCATTAATTATTTTTTTAATTAATTCCCGCTGTCACAACAAATAGCGTGTTTTTAAGAAACAATATACATCAAAAGATTGACAATTGTTTATGTCCAATTTCAATGTGAAATTAATTTAATGACCACAATTGGATAAAATGGTAAAAATATATTCTAATTACACTTTATAACCACTTAATAGTATAATTTATCACTATAAATTATTTTTATTAAAAAAGTTGTTTTTAAGTATTTTTCACTATTCAAAAAAAAATTGGAAGTTCTTAGAAAAATACCAAAAATTCAACATAGGCTAATTTCGATATTACGAATCCAAAAATGAAGTCCATTTTGTAATATAAAATATATATAATTTAAAAAGTTGGGTATTAATATTCATAATGGCTATTTTGATTGGTCGTGGTGTGTTAGAAACTCGAACTTGCGTACAATGCAAGCTATTGCATTATTGAAAGAGAAGAATATCGTGGAAGCTCTAGGTGTTACAACATTGTTAACATTTCATAAATACACATGCTACTTGATTATTTAACTCACTAGAAAATACCTCACTCATCAGTCAATCTTATTTAATTAGTGTTATGATTAGTCTAAAACATATTCACTCCATCCATATGCTTTAAAGTACTATCATTCTCTTATTTAGAAATCAAATCACAAGTATCCTGATGTATTTCAAAAAGTTATAAATGTTTTTTAGGATTAAACTAGGTAGGTCATGATGTAAAAATAATAATCTTATATCCTTTAAAAAGGAGGATGAATTCTTATATACTGAATCTTGAAATTTAATAATATACCTAAAAACAGTTCATATCTCAATCAAGATCTTCCAAATGTTATTAACACCGTGATAATCCCCATCCAACATTGGTACATAAATCATCATTATATTGTAATTAATGAATATTTAACATATATTAAAATTTTCATTTATTTTTTTTACCCAAAAAAAGACCATTGTTAATTCAATTAATAGTGGACATGATTCTCTTCCTCCAGAATTAATAAGAGGCACTCTCCCTCACACATAAGTTTGAGGTTTCACGATGAAATTTAGCATGGATATCCAAATTCCCTCTTAGATGATCAATGTAACAATCAGGAAAAATTATAAAAGAATCAGGGTAGGGATTAATAATAACATTGTAATGTTGATTCATATCATGTAAGTTCATGGTTTCTTAGGGTTTCATGAATGTCAGATGTTGGGTATCTCTAAATTTCAAAGGGCCTAAAAATAACCATAAAATGACTTAACCATTTTAAGGTGATTCAAAATCCTCATGTTTTGAAGAGAAAAACTCACAAGTTATATTAGTCTTGCATATCCCAAAAATCTATTAATAAAGAGGTTGTGAGAATGAATATGTCAAAAGTATCATAATACATCTCTAGAATGGGGTTAAAATTGGTTAATATAGTCATGACATGAATAAAAATGACCAGTCAAAAAATGTAAATCTCCATGAATTTGAATCCAGAATGACACTATATCAACAATTATTTTATAATAAATTAAAATTTAAAATTTTATGTAAGATTTAAAAAAACATTTATGTATTAGTTTTTTAATTATAATGAGACAAAAATATTAAAATTTTTAAACAATACAATCTATTAATGATGTAGTCTAGTTTAGTCTAAGGGTAAAGACCAATGTATTCAAAGACTCTCCCCAAAACATAATATTGCACATGTTCGCTCTAAGTTTAACACTAATGATGTGTAGAGGATGTTGGGAAGTAGTAGTGGGCCAAAAAGAGGGGAGTAGTGAATGTTTTAATGAGAAACAACAATGAAAAGACATTAGGAAATAATATTTCCCTCTTGGGGAGCTAACATGTATAGAATGTAGTCAATATGACATTCCCATATTTCTCTAGAGTACATGCAATGGTTGATGAAATGGAAAAATAATTATTCAATCATATAACCCATCACATCAAAAATACAACAATATATATATATATATATATATATATAATTTGTAAAAAAATTCAATTGGTGGTCTCAAGAGATGAATCCTCTATTAAAATGGGATATGTAATAGGGGCATCAGCTTTAATGAAACCTAGATGTGATGGGATCTTACTCTGAGTGGTATGATTGATGGGAACATATGTCACAGTAGCAGTGGAATCATCAATTCCTATAGTGGATATGATAATGTAATCGGTGTAATAATCTATCAATAAGGGATGTGAAAATGATGGTAGAGGATTGTAGGAGGATAAGGTGATGGTGGAAGTGAACGACCCACATGTTAGAGGATAAGTAACAGTATGTCATCCATCAGTGTCTATGTCTGAGTAATGGCAGCCTGGTGAGGTCGAAGAGGTCTAGACAGTGGTCCATCATTGCTAGGTAGAATAATATAGGGAGACTAGAGGAGGGAGTTTTTGGATGTGGGGATGTGTATGGGATATAATATGATGTGATGAAGGACAAATATATAAGGGAACAAGAAGTAGGGTGGAGCACAGAAGGAACATTCACTCATAGATGGAGTGGTATTAGATCAAAAACACTAGTGGGGGAAGATATGTCATCTCTCACACCAACAAGAGTCAATGATTCCTTAAAGAGAAAATAGGTGTCTCCATGGTTCTCCAATAATCTCATGTGGATAAGAATTATGATATCCATATAATGGGGAGATCCCATGTGATCATGAATGAAATATGGATTAAACATCCTAGAGTAGTGTGCTCGCCAGGTGGCAATGAATCCATTTCTCAGGATTACCTAACGGTTGGTGTTCATGGATTTGAATTAGATGGTGTTATGATATTGGAGGTGAGGATAGTCATTTTGGAAATTATAGAAAAGAAGATCCATATCTCTACTGGACATGACACCCATGTCCTTGTGGTGTATGAAAATGATGGTGATGAAGCACCGATGGATTAAAATATGGTGATGGGAAATGTTGAGAGTGATCTTTTGGGAAGTGGGGGTGTACCTATGGTCAGTTCCAGAATTATCCCACCACACAGAAATGAATTCATAGATCTCAATGTGGGTGAGTATGGATAATAAATGTGGGTTGGCTGGATAGGGGTAAAATCCACACCCTTGGCCAAACTCGACCATGGTGAGTGAGATGCATCGATCGTCAATATTAAAAATAATGGTAGTGGTAATATCAGTGGGAATTTGAGGCATGTAGTCCAATTGAACTCTAAAGATTCTATTAACCACAAAATAAATATTGATACGTCATAGTGCTAACGTCTAATGTGTTGAGTAGGTGAGTATGCACAAGAAGTGCCTTTATTCAAGTGTGTATCCATTTAATTATTATATATGGTGTGGGTTATTTATCTAACATAGGGACTATGGGTTTGGAACTGAATGATTAATCAATCCCATACCACACTTAACACGTGTAAAAAATTAAATAATGGGTTGATATGTGCATACCAGGATCAATTATTGAAATGGAAATGAAATCAGGTCCAAAATCACACCACAAATTGGAGATTAAGGGAGGGGGTGTGATGATATATAGATGAAGATGAAGGGTGAGAAAATGGATATGGGGGATAGAAATGGGCTCCTCCTAGTTAGGTAATTTTGGAATCTAATTCTTTACTTAATGACATTCATAGAAGAGTACATGTGATATATATATATATTTTTAAGATATTATAAATATTAAAAGTTGAAGTATAGAAAACTATATAATACTTGTAATTTGTAATTTATAAATAAATTCAAAAAATATAATATATCAAAATGAAAAATAAACCTATATATGTAATTAATCAGATATATACATGTCTTGTATTCTATAATTAGAAAAAGAGAGATACAACCTTAGTCTGGTGCTTGGAGCACGATATAAACTAGTGACCAACCGATTTGAACAGAAACCCTCAACCATTAAAGCGGAGTTTTTTGTGATAAAAAATTTATAAACATTAATACTTAATGTATAAATGTAACAATACACATGGAGAAGAAGATCACATGACATGTGGTTTTAAATTATGAAAATTGAAATGATGTAGGGAGATTTGATAAAGTTGAGTGTGGATCCTTTGAATCCTAGGGCATGACTCCACCAATCATAAACCTCACCTCCGAGTGCTTTCTTATTTTATAAAGTAATTTACATCATTTATGAAAACATTGTGGACATGAAATCTACCTAAATACATGTCGTGTTGTTTTATTAAGGTCAATAATGATGGAATTGAACCAGTTGATAGGACTCGAAACTGGTACTTTTAGATCCATGGTTTACGTCCCTAGCAACCAATTAATCCCCACCATGGGTTTTTTTCAAAATGATGTTGTCTTGTTTTGAAAAAAATATCACATGACATTTAAGGAAAATATTGGTTCCAAATGAATGAACCATGTACCAAAGGTATGTGGGGAGGGACTAAAACTAGTGATGACTCAGAAACAGTTCAGCGACCATGATATTGGAACATGCCTCATCCCTATTTACTTATCAAATTATAATATATTTATACTAAAACATATATTAAATTATACACTAAAAAAATATGTATTCACCATGTAACATTGTATACATTGAATGTAATCTCATTTTATTCATATTTCTTGATGTGGATTTGGTAAAATGGTGGTACACAACCTATTGAAAAATAATAAATGGATAGTATTTATTAAAAGGGGAATAGAAAGAATGAAGGGAACAAATAGTGGCTAGGTTGCCTCCCAAAAGAACCTTTTTCTAGGCCTTTGACTCGAATTGAGTTAGGGTTTCCTACCAGTTATCTAAAGAATAATGCGGATTTCAAAGTGTGAACCACTACATGTGTATGTTTCCTTCATAAAATTTTCATAATTGTTGGCCATTATGTGTTCTAGGAGTCGGTTTATAGAAGCCCTACTCCATGACCAGTATTTTCCAAAGGTCTACATGGGTCTTTGATTTATTGAGTACATTCTCCACATTTCGAGGATTCTTCTTCAAAATACTAAATACCTAAAAATAATCAAAAAATTACTCCAAATATGTAAATAATCAATTGATGTGTTATAAATAAATAATCATTAAAATTATGTATTAACATGTTGTGATGTGTCCCCATATTCAATATTCGAATCCAGAAATGTATGTTCAAAACCCTCTAGTGAATGACATGTTGGTCCAACATCCAAACATTATTCATATATTGAAAATGGGTCAGAAGACCCATTCTTAATATCTACTAGAGAATCCAAATCATAAATTATCTTTAATAGATGCTCTACCATAATTACTATTCATCCCAACCATTTAGTTTTTTCCAACTATCATGTGGTAAATTCCTCTATCATCGATATTATCCTTTTGGTATTAGCTGGAGATCGTTTCGAAGGAGACGAAGATATGGGAGTGGTGAAGAATATATAGAGATGTTCCTCATATTGGAATCCATCATTGATCAATGGATAGTATTTTTCTGAGTACTGATACGACAATGCTGGATCATGCACATAAAAATACTCTCTAGGTGTATAATAGAACTCACTAATTAGATAATAATTCAAGGGATGTATGGTTGAGGTTCCCAATAAAAAATAATGAAGAAAAGAGGAATTAAAAATCCAAAATTCTTGGTAAAAAAACCTTTGACTCAAAATAACACTATTCTTTTATGTGGTTTCCTAATAACAACATAAGAATTTGGCACCCCTCCTATCGCAAGGTGTGGTCTAAATTGAAATATATAGTTCCCTTCTAAACAAACAAATCATGTTGCAAGAGACCATCAGGGTCGATCCTATGAGGGGAACAGATAATCAATAGATAATTACAAATCATAAGAGTCTAGATTGGTTTTCTAGATATAAATAACATCAGGGAAAAATTAAAAATTGATTGGATTTATTAAAATTAAAATAAAACAATATAAGAATAAAAAAATTGAAGAACAAGCGTGTCAGAGTTTTAATTATGATTAGTTATTAATTCAATTATCCTTATTTAGAATTGAATTATTAATGAATGTTATCTACCTTGTGGATTCAATAAAATCATTGTTTCTTGGTCAAAAACAAAATTACATATTTGAAGGAGATTGATTAGTTTGGTAACTAATTATTTAAAACTTTTTCGGATTCTTTACCCCCTGAACAAGCAGTAACTATTTCACCCATTGGTCATGGATTTTATCTTAGAAACTTTTTTTTTGATTGTTTTCATTCTTTGTTCGATATGACACCAAAAGTGAATGAGGAATTATATTCATTGATGAAGTTGTAAAAATATCATAACAAAAATAAAACTTTCAAATTTGGATTACAAATCACTCAGAATCATTATTACAACCACAACATAAAAAACTATCCTTTTATGACCCTGGTAATGGTGTTTGGATTGAGATAAAGTTCAATCCCTACCATTGATACAAGTTGAAGATGGGGAAGTGTAGAATTACACTAAATATAATTTAAAATAAAGATAAAAACAAAAATTCGTATTCTGGAGGAGGTTGAACAAAAGTGTGTCAACACATCCCCCTAAATCTCCAACATCTAACTCAGAGGGATACCCTCTTTTTTATTGAACCCCAAACAACACAACGTGTACTATAATGTAAATGGAGTGTACTTTTGTTTACAGGATTTGTCATTTTTTTCATTTTTGGTATGTGATTATTCATGCAACACCATTGACTTTGAAGCACTGATGATTAGTTGGTGGGGTGGCATGTGAACTATTATTACACGCCATGTAGTGTCTAACTATCTACATCGGTGTGTACTAGATCATGAAAATATATGTCATGAAAAAGGTACATGACATGTGGAACAATTTAAAACCCATTTAAAGTCCAATATTAGTTTTTATTTTTCTCGGATTGTGACTTTGGATAAAAGACACCGGAATAGTACCATGAACACTGAAATAAACCAATTTACTCAAAAAACAATATACATTCGATGAAGAGATTTTTCTATATCCCATAAAATTTATGAAAATATATACACAAATTGGGAATTTCATGAGACCTTTTATACTCAGATATCTACTAGACATGCTCTTGATGGGTATTCTGAATGTGAGGATCATGTTAACCCTTTTCAAAGGACGGATTATGATACCTTTTTCATTATGGGAGGAGGTATTGGAGAGTTTCATTCATCCCATTTGGTAGTACATTCTTGTGTGGAAAATATGTACCTAGATACCAGACATCATTTTTTGTGGCCATACATAGAGAAGTGAGTTGAAAATTTTATCTCTTGATGCCTAACTTATTAGAATGTGAAGTATAAGCACCATGTTCCAATGGGTTTTTCTCATCCCCTTGATGTTACAAAGTGGAAGTGGGTTGAGATGTTGATGGACATCATGGAGATATTACTATGTACATCTAGGGGAATGGTTCTATCTGGGTGATCATAGATCCACTCACCATGTTAGCCCACTCCATAGCCATTCAAGAGAAGAGTTATTAGATATATGAGGGTACCTCTACATGAAATAGATAGTATAAATCCATAGGGATTCCTCGAAGATTGTCTTTGAATGTGATTATCTCATCACATATCAGTTATGGAAGGGATTAAAGGATTCTTTTGGGACTCACATACTCTTGAACAGGATGTTTCCCAACCAAAGTGGTGTATTAATATAGTGGACCATCTATGTCTTGGATGACATGCTACGATCATGCATGTTTGACTTTGGCTATAGTTAAGAGGATCACCTACCATTTTTTGTGTTTTCATAAAACAATAGATATCATTCCACTAATGGTATGGAACCATTATAGTCATTATACGAGTGACAATACAGGTCACCACTTTCTTGGACTGGTCTAGATAAGTCGGCACTCATGCTCCCGTGGTCGGTGTGACCTACTATAGAGTACATGTTGATCATCCATGAGAATATTAGAATGACACAGATCCATCAAAAGACTTATCAAAACTGAAGATGAAGACCTATGGAATTAGAGAAATGAGACAATGTGTTCTTGAATGTCTCCCATTGAATTGGATTGAGGATATTTGGTTGTGACAACATGTTATCTCTACGATTCATTGGTCCCTTCTAGATACAATGTATAATTGGTGAGGTGGTGTACCACAAGACTTTTCCATCGCAGTTGTATCGGGAAAATAATGTCTACCATGTGTCACAACTAAGAAGGTACATGCACTACCTATTGAACATTATCGACATGGGCGAGCTAGTCTTTAAGGATGTTGCTACCTTTTCTTATAGTACCCAGTGGAGATTGGGGATTGACATGGGATAATCCAATGTGGTAGATAGATTCCGCTTTTGTATTTTTGGTTGAAGCACAAGAAACATTAGGACACTACATTGGAGATGGTGGCTCATATTCATTCTCAATAGCCAAAAATCATTATGTATACCATGTTTTGATTTTCTATATTTAAATCCCCAATGTGGGGATAAGGTAACATCATTGATTTTCTATGTATTATTATTTTTATTACATGGAATATGATTGAGACCAGGAATTGAGAACCTGCATAATTCTACATATCAGTGTGCTCAAAATAAATGTTTGAACTAAATTAAATATATTAAATAGAACTCATGCCCAATTGTTTTTGGAAAAGTGAAATAAAAACCAAATGTAATACTAGATCATAAATATTAGGGCACTATTGAGTTTAGAATTCATGTTTTACCCTATGCATGACATAACATTTTTGGTGTAGGAAGATTAGGGAAAAGTAAAAAAGATCATAAAAAATGAAATAAATTAGATAATTATTATTTTTGGTTATATTTTATGGAATAATAATTCCTCATTTTAATTCATGGTTATATAATTTCCTCACGGTTGGACACTCAAACCCTAGACATTTAGACTACCATTGGAGATCTTTTTCAAATGAATATGACATATCAGAGCTAAGATTTTGGATTATCATGCCACTTGAGATAATGGATACCATCAATGAAAAAAACATAGTTGTTCATAACTAATGTTCAATCAGAACTCTAGGTATAGAATATTTTATTGGAAATAACATCCCTTTCAGTAATCCTAGAAAAATTAAGATCAATTGCACAATCAAAATAGACATATGCATTATCAGTAGAATTACATTTTTGGAATAAATTAGTTAGTTCATTTATTTATCCCTCTACATTCATCCTTTTATAATAAAACAAATCTTGGGGAAATGAAAAATAGACAAGGTACATTCCTTAAATTTTATGGATTGTGGTTTCTCCCTCATTTTGTCACCCATTCATCATGAGAATTTTCATTTATCCCACAGTTTGATGAATACTCGTTATTTAAACACTACACAACCACTCTTCAGCACAATGGATCAATAATGTGGGTGCAGTTCATGATTTATGGTGTGTTCTAGGTGATACAATGGTAGTGGATAATCGGGAGTAGAATAAATGGATTTTTGGATACCGATCATCCCAGTTTTGGTGAACAGTGACAAATTTTCTTGATAGATTCTTCTCTGAGAGGATTCGGAACCCGAAATTCCTTGATTAGAAAACAATATTTTGGACCAAAATCTAATCAATATGTTTTGGGAAGTGCAGCGGCTCCAAAGAGGCATAAGATGGATTGTAATAAAATATATAAATTGAGAGAAAAATGATGTGTACTTTATGATTATATGTCATGTGGGCCCCATGGCTATAGTGGTTGGGTTTCATCTAGTGTTGAGAATCATAGGTCGTGTGACCCTTATGACATGATGTGTGACCCATTTTATTTGAATCCACATATTATTTTGAGAGTACACAAACACCGGTAAAAGTACATGGCCTGATGTAATTTTACGTACGTGTACAGCGACATGGATTGGTGTACACGTGATTGTACACAAACAAGGCCTCGATATGTAGACATGTTCAAGAGACATGTGTAGTATATCATGAGTCTCTAAACATAGTGTACTCATTATATATGCCATGTAAAAAATACTATATTCCATAGGAGGGTCTTTTGGACGGGAAATCATAGGGAAAACTGAAGACACCATGTACCCACATGTACATGTCGTGCACCCCCTTCAAGAGTGTTTGTGTCTGTTTTCATTCTTATTTTTGAATTGTACATGTTGATTATATTCCCTTGGTTTCTTCCCTAAATAGAACAATGTGAAATTACGTCCATATCACTGGATTGTGATCCAATCTAGAGGTTGAGATTTAGATATAATTTTTATTTCCAACTTTGAGACTGAAGTGTGATCATCTATCATCCTTTGTTCCCTAGGTGGTTTTTTTGGAATTAGTGTGGCCTCCCCAAGTATGGTGTTGATAATCCATCATGAAGGTTGTATTAGTAGGGTTTGTGGAATCAATTTCATACGATCCCATACCTAGTAGGATAATCTAAATTTGGTTGGTGGTGTCCCCATCAGTTCATGGAATGAAAACCAGCTAGTGTATTAGGTTCTCTTTTATTAGTGGGATTTAATTGGGCATGGATCATTCTGGTAGACCTTGTAGTCATGTTCCGTTGATGATATCATGACTTATCGAGTGGATTCTCAAGGAATGAGAAATGATACAAGAAGAAAACAATGGATGTATACTTTTTATAACCACATTTTCATGTTGTTTCATTCATCATTATATTTGGGTATTTCTGTAATACATTGATTATTATATAATATACTCAGATGAACATACATAGTGGTTCTTATTTTGTGTTTTTTGGGTTTCCAACTGAGTATTGTTATAATAACCCATGCATGGAATTTTACCACATGTTTGGTGTCTTATGAAAATTATAACCCCTTTGATAGTTTCCTGACATGACATATAGTATGTGAAATGTAACTTGATCTTGATTGACCGAGGTGATATACCAAGAGATTTAATTTTACTTTTTCCTCTCCCTTGGAATAATTTGAGTTTTTTGTTTTTTGTTTCATGTGTATTTGTTTGATTTTTTTAATTTCAATACATTTTTTATTGTACATTTTTTTGGGATATTAGATGTATTCATATATTGTTTCAGTTGTTTTACATTTCATCTTTTTTTTGGCATGGATATGTGCACAGGTTTGTAGGTATATTAGGACAATTACTCCTATTTGTGGGATAATCCTACTCGATGTTGTTTTATATCCCCTAGGATATTGTTGGATGGATTGTGGTTATCACGGGTAAGACCTAATTAGTTTGGGTCCGGACAGTCATGACCTTAACAAAAAATCTCAATTGCATAGCACTATCACTCAATGTCCTTGATCCCACAAAACCGAAGGCATCATAACGCCATCTTTATTTCCTCGATATCACCTCCCATGATTCTAATATCAAAAGAACCTATAATCCTAGGCTAACCTGTAACACCCCAACCTTCCACGGTACGTTTCCCTTTGAATAATGCAATGGCGTATGTTGTACGCAACATCGAGTTCTAACACACACCGCAACCGATCAAACTAGCCGTTATGAATAGTAATACCTAATTTTTGAAATTTTATACATTTTATCATTAAAAATGGAATTTATTTTTGGATTCGTAATATCGAAATTATCTTAGGGTGTAATTTTGGTACTTTTTGGATAACTTTCATATTTTGATGAATAGTGAAAATTACTAAATTTTAATTAAAAACAACTTTTTTAATCAAAATAATTAATAATGATAAATTATAAATTTGAGTGGCTTTAAAGTATATTTAGAATATATATTTACCATTTAATAAAATTTTGGTTATTGGACATAATTTCACAATTAAACTGAACATAAACAAGTATCAATCTTTTGATAGTTATTATATCATAAAAACACGCTTTTGGTTTTGACAGCGGGAATTAATTTTAAATTAATATCTGCCAATTCTGTGTTTTTAATTTGGAAAAATGGATTAAATAGTTGGAATTAGGATGTCCAAATTTTGTAAGTAGGTAAATTTTATTTTTATACATTTTGAATAATTACTTCGGTAAATATTTTATTTACCATGGTTAATGGGTAAATCCGGTAAATAAGGGTTAAAAAATAATATTATAATAATACTAAATTATCCTAAAACGTGTCCTAACCTTATTGGTGGATACATTTCAGACCATGGTCATCTTTGGGTCGATTTTGGGACCCCATGGATCCAATTTTAGGTGATAGGGAAACTTTATTTTAATTATGATAAAACAAATACGAAAATTACATAAGCATATATCTTTTAGAAAAACAATTTTTAAAAAGGGATATATATGTTGGAATTTAGACTATAAATATTCATTAGAAATATAAAAATCTTTCCTACATAATGGTAATTTATTTATAATTTTTATACATTAAATAATTTAATTTATTAATGACCCAATGATGATGCAGTAATTACCATAATAGTGGAAAATTAAAATAATTGATATTATAAATACCCAAATAAATATAATTTGATACTTTTTTATGAATTAAAATATTTTTCTAGTTTAATATGACAAGTTAGGAATTATTTAATTAACATTTTTTGAAGTAATAATGCTGTTATGATTTTCACAAAAATCAATTTTCCAAATAGTGTCAAAATTGACATAAAAGTGTTTTAAAAAAAATATTATATTATTAATTGATATTAAATTCCTAAAAATCTATGGTTCGGCCAAGAGACTTATATCATGATAGGTGTATCATTAATGGACCCCTTGGGAGGTATCTTGGATGTATATAGTAATTTTATTAACCATATAATATAAAAATACAAAGATACATTGTAAAAGTGAAACTAATTAACTAAGAGTTAATACTTAATGATAAGGTTAATATAGTAACCCAAACCTGTATAAATCCTATTGGTCGGGTGGTTTTCAACCTATCCCCACATTAACATTTAAATAATCTACTTTGGAGCCATTATAAACCGAATATGAATTTATTATAAAATAATACTTCTAGCTTTTCCAAAGGTGCCTCTCACCCCTCTTATAAAAGGGCACGCACCCTTCTCACTAATTAACACCTTCAAAGCCATTTTTCTCAGCCAAACTCTGTAAAAATACTCTCTCTACTTCCCTAAATTCATCCTAGAGGCCTTACTTTAGTCATAAAGTCAACCGAAGGAGCCCTTTTGATCAAATCAAAAGGAAGAACCCGAAGAAGAGGTAATGATTTCACCACCCTTTTTCAAGTTCCTTTCTTATTCCACTTATTCATTATTTGTTATTAACATTCTAAAATAATAACTCTAGTATATTATATATACTGTGACGTTATTATAAATATGGTACAATCATATTCAGTATTCTATTCATCCTTTGAATGACATGTCACCATACGTGCGTACGTACGGCTCACCGTCTCCATGTCGTGGTGTAATTGTTATTCAAAACATTATTATTTGGATGGGTATAATAATGATGTGTAATTCATGTAAATAATTAATATAACATGATAATGATTCTGTATATATGATCTACCATCCAATTAAATAATATTTTAATATCAAAAGAATGATATTGTCGCTCGTGCGTACGTACGGACTACCGTCTCCACGAACGCGATGAGATTCATTCTCCATCATATCCATTCAAGACTAATTATCATTTCATGATTAAAAATAATGTTTAAATAATTGACATCATTCTTTATATGTATAATATAAACCATATTAGTAACAAATATGGCTCAAATAACAAAGAATATAAAGGAAAATGAACCCGTTAACAACCGAAACGATGAAAATTCTAAGATATTATTAACAAATCAATGTTAAAAGATCATATATGATATAATATTAATGCATATGATTATTGTATAATTCAATAATAGTTATTTCACAAATATACATGAGTTTAACCTACCCTCTACCAAGGAAAAAGTACAAATTAAGGTGTTTCTTATCTCACTTTTAATTCTGTGAGAATTCCATTGTTCACCACTTATTTCTTACATGTGGTGTGTGTACTGCCCATGTTTGTATTCATTGTGTAATATACTTTAATTAATTTATATTTAAATCATCATTGTATGGACCTTATTTCATGTGTGTATGTTTTTTATGTTACCAAATCAATAAGGGAATTTGAAATTTCAATTTCCACTCATTCGGCTTTACGCATACTGCATTGATTATTTTACTCCAAGATTATGTGTAGAATCACTATTCATTTGATTATGTCATAATTTCCACTCCCCTTTCAGTGGAAATAATTTTTATACACATAATCACTCTATTGATAAATTCTCAATTCATCGGTATGAACTTGATAAGAGTAATTTTAACTCAATCTCCATTTGTTGAGTTAAATATCCAATTCATTGGTGTTGTTTTTACAAGAATATGTGTGAATGTCATCTGATTTATTTTTAATAAATATCCAATAATATTGAGTGTATTTATATTTTTCACACATAATTATGTGGTTGATTTATCCTCAACCAAATTATATGGTCTTTATAAGAGAATTCATCTCAATTTACAATCCATTGAGACTTCTTTGTTGTTATACACCAAATCACTTTTATATGGTGTATATAATGTACTCTGACATAGTATATCATGAATCCCTTTATTCTCGTTATATTATAAAGTTTTTATTACCTTAATTATTTGTATTCAAGTGTATCTCTTTTGGTTAGAAACTCTAACTAGAATACATTTTTATGTGTTTTAAAGATTGATTATTCTAAATCTTTCTCATTAATGTCCATGTTTTAAAAATGGTTTTAAAGATCTATTTATATGGACATTAACATTTTAAAATCAAAATTCCTTTTAAAAGTTTCAAAGTGGTATGGGACACTTTGATTCTAAAATCTATTTCAAATGTATTCTTGACAAATATTTTGACTTTTAAATGATTTCAAGAAAAACGGGGATATTTCACTCTAATTGTTTTGATGATTATCTTCATCTATGTCAATATCTTTCATCATTCTCGATTGAGGTTAATATGATACAATAAAATCTTCCATATTGTATCGAATGAGTTATGTTTGACTGTGGATGTGATATTTTTATACCATTCATGGTTTGTGGATAAAGTATTGACATTTCATATGCTAGTTTTAATACGAATGTTTATGTTATTCTTAAAAATTTTCATTTAAGGAATGCATTGGACTTATTAAGTGATGGGTGGAGCCCGCTATAGCTCCTAGATTCTTCGGTATGTCTCATGAGACAAACTAGTGTCTTGGCGCAAGGCCTTGGCAGAATCTTATTTGTAGTCATGGCATGAGGCCTTGGCTATGTGGTTATGATAGTCTGGCATTATGCATTCCGTCATTAAGAAAGCAGTTATTGATATTGCATGTGATTGTTCGACTAGTAGAATATCTTTGTGAATAATTAAATGGAATTATTTCATTTTATCTTTGCCATATTATGTTGAAGTTCATGTTTAAAAGGCTTTTGTTTTAGTTATAAATTGCTTTAAGTGTTTATGCGTATCTATGAAAGCTTCTGCTATATTGTTATCCTTACTAAGAATCTGAGCTCACCCCTTTCAATGTTTTATTTTTTCCAGGATGTGAGGAAGTAATTTATAAATGACCTGAAGGGATAGTATGCGGGGATATAAATACAAGATGTTGTTGTAGTTTTTTTACCTTATGATGTAATGTAACACTTATGAATATATCTAGTGTTTCCAAGACTACTAAACTAATCGGTCTTTCGAGACTTGATCCTTTGTGATCATGCCAATGTTATGTAATAATGCACCGACTCTAGGTAACTGGGGTTGAGGCATTACAGTTGGTATCATAGGAAGTTTAGTACAAAACTTGGAAGCTAGATTTAGATATACTCTGATTAGAGCACGTAGAAGTAAGATGAACGTTGAGGATTAGAATAGAAGAACTTCCTAGAATTTTGGTATAGTAGAGATTTTGTGAGTTTTCCGAGCAATAAATCTATGTCTGGATACGAGCAGGTAGAGGCGGCTCTAGCATAGATGTACCTAGGGGTAAAACCCGAAAACACCGCTTTGAACTAGACTCAAACGGGAACTGGTGCACGACAACGGGCCTTACTGCACTCTTGGTTACGACACTCCCGGGGGATATGCTTAGGATAATTTACATTTTCTTTACAAACTGATTTGAAGTATTATATATATAATATGAGAGTAAATGACCTTGGTTAATCCTAATGTGTTTCAAATTGAGAATATGGTGATATGTTAATCTCTAAATGATTTTTTGACTACTGTTACTCACATAATGGTTTCTGGTTTTAGTCAATTGATGTATTACAAGGAAGTCATAGTGACTTTGAGAATGATGTACAAGGTGGGAATGGTGGTGGAAATGAGAAACAAAATGGACTGTTGACAGGCGTAAAAGATATCGTCATTATGCCAAATCAATTTTACAAAAATATGATCAACAATATATATATTAACCAATTACCGGACTCAACAAAGAAGAGAAATGTAATGAATGATAAGAGCTCTAGCAGTGGAGACCATAGAGAAAGGAATCCTAAATTTCCATCATGCAGGAAATGTGGAAGGAGACACCCAGGAAAGTGTCTCAATGGGACAAAGAAATTCTTTACATACGGGAAGGAAGTACATAAAGTGAAGAATTGCCGAAGAAAAATGAAGAGTACTATGGAAGAAGATAAAAATGGTCCCAAGAGTCTATTAACAGTCATTTTCCATAAATATAGGGGACCTGGCCATTACCCGAGTGATTTCCCTATTCTATAGGATATTTTCTTGGTCAAAGAAGAAGCTATGTGGAAATAAATGGTTGGATAAATGTTTAAAAATTATTAGTGCTCCTTATTGATGGGTTTACTTTGGAATAATTTTCCCTTGTATTTTTAACCCTGCAGTTTTCCACGTGAGAATGATATTTGAGGAAGAATTATCTTTTCTCTTGTGTATATAGTTATAAATAACCATTTGGTTTTATATGATCGTTGGGTTTGAGGCAATTAAAAGGTATTATAATTTGGGATGAAAATGCAAGGTATGAGATAAGATTTGTGGTTAAATTATGTTATGGTTATTTTGAGGAATTTATCTCATTTTGGTAATGTTATAAAATATAGTTTTTGAAAAAAGACAACACGCAGACCGTGTGACAACCCGTCACGTTGGACCAAGCTGTGGGAATCGAACCCACAACCAAAGTACGATTGGGATTTATCGCCTACCACTGGACTATGTGAAGACCCTGGTTATCATGACTATTATTTTTAGTTAAATGATTTTATTGATCAATAATAATTTTATTTGGGATCTTATATCTTATCAAATGAATACCCTTAGTATAGGAAAATGATTTGGTGATTAAGGGATAAATGTTATTTTGGAATATGTTCGCTTTGTTGTGAACACTATATGCCCAAGGAAAATAGAATAGTATGGGATTTCATTTGAGGAGTAATGGTGGATTTTTATCTATGTTTTTATTGTGGATTTATAGTGATTTGGGTTATTTATGGAAATGATTAGGTTTATTACTTTTAAGTATGTGACTTTAAGAGTAATTAATGTCATTTGAAGATAAAATTTAACGTGGAAGACTACATTATTATAGGTTTTTGGTTTCAATATTAGTTTGGATTATATGTAAGGATTTTAAGGGCAATTGATTATTGAATGGTATTTATTTAACTTTGGGGTATCGATGGTTTGATTTTAGAAGTTAATATTAGTGTTCTTTTTTCTCTAATGGAATATACATTTGGGGGATCATCAGATATTATACTAAACATTTTGGTTTTGATTAATCACTAAATACAAGGTAAATATATAGTTTATCCTACTTGGATCATGTATTTCTATAGAAGTTTATTCTAGCTCTTCCATTGTGACAAAGTCTTCTTGAATACTCATTGTTCAAAAAAATGAGTTAGTGGTAAAAATTTATTAAAGAATTAAACACTAATTAAAAATTATGTATATCTCTTTATGTTCTTATTCAATATCATAAATGAATTCCTCTTCCTTATGTAATGTAACTTAAAACAAAAAATGTTGTCCGTTTACTTTTCCTATTGGGAGACTAAAGACTGTTTGTCCCAACACAAGTTTGTGATTTTTTATTGTTAACATTCTCCTGATCATGTTTTCTATCCCTCTCCATCAGAACTTAACACTTATTTTATTGTCCATATACATGTTTTCCTACATGGAATCCTAGTATGGGTTATCTTGGGAGACCTTTATACCTCTCTTCCTTTCTATTAAAGTGATAGTTTTATTGACTCTTTTTCTGATGTGGCACTTTCCATTATATTCTCAAGATCAATTTTAGAAAAAATTGTGAGGACACAATTTATTTAAGGAGGGGAGAATGTAACACCCCAAGCTTCCATGGTACGTTTCCCTTGAATAATGCAATGGCATGTGTTGTACGCAACATCGAGTTCTAACACAAACCGCAACCGATCAAACTAGCCATTATGAATTGTAATACCTACTTTTCAAAATTTTATACATTTTATATTTAAAAATGGAATTTATTTTTGGATTCGTAATATCGAAATTAGCTTAGGGTGAAATTTTGGTACTTTTCGGATAACTTTCATATTTTGATGAATAGTGAAAATTACTAAATTTTAATTAAAAACAACTTTATTAATCAAAATAATTAATAATGATAAATTATGAATTTGAGTGGTTTTAAAGTATATTTAGAATATAGTTTTACCATTTAATACAATGTTGGTCATTGGACATAATTTCAAAATTAAACCGAACATAAACAAGTATCAATCTTTTGATAGTTATTATATCATAAAAACACGCTTTTGGTTTTGACAGCGGGAATTAATTTTAAATTAATTTCTGCCACTTCTGTGTTTTGAATTTGGAAAAATGGATTCAATATTTCCAATCTGGATGTCCAAATTTTGTAAATAGGTAACTTTTATTTTTAGACATTTTGAATAATTAATTCGGTAAATATTTTATTTACCATGGTTAATGGATAAATCCGGTAAATAAGGGTTAAAAAATAATATTATAATAATACTAAATTACCCTAAAACATGTCTTAACCTTATTGGTGGATACATGTACGACCATGGGAATCTTTGGGTCGATTTTGGAACCCCATGGAGCCACTTTTAGGTGATAGGGACACTTTATTTTAATTAAGATAAAACAAATACAAAAATGACATAAGCATATATATTTTAGAAAAACAATTTTTACAAAGGGATATATATATTGGATTTTCGACTATAAATATTCATTAGAAAGATAAAAAAGCTTTTCTAAATAATGGTAATTTATTTATAATTTTTAGACATTAAATAATTTTATTTATTAATGACCCAATGATGATACAGTAATTACCATAATAGTGGAAAATTAAAATAATTGATATTATAAATACCCAAATAAATATAATTTGAGACTTTTTATGAATTACAATAATTTTATAGTTTAATATGAAATGTTAGGAATGATTTAATTAACTTTTTTTTAAGTAATCATTCTGTTATCATTTTCACAAAAATCAATGTTCCAAATAGTGTCAAAATTAACATAAAAGTGTTTTTAAAACAAATATTATATTATTAATTGATATTAAATTCTGAAAAATCTATGGTTCAGCCAAGAGACTTATATCATGATATGTGTATCATTAATGGACCACTTGAGGATCTCTTGGATGTATATAGTAAGTTTATTAACCATATAATATAAACATACAAAGATACATTGTTAAAGTGAAAATAATTAACTAAGAGTTGATACTTAAAGATAAGGTTAATATAGTAACCCAAACCTGTCTAAATCCAATTTTTTGAGTGGTTTTAGATTTATCCACACCTTAACCTTTAAATAATTTACTTTGGAGCCATTATAAACCGAATATGAATTTATTATAAAATAATATTTCTAGCTTTTCCAAAGGTGTCTCTCACCCCTCTTATAAAAGCGCACTCCCCCTTCTCACTAATTAACACCTTCAAAGTCATTTGGATCGGCCAAACTCTGCCCAAATACTCTCTCTACTTCCCTAACTTCGTCCTAGAGTCCATACTTTAGTCAGAAATCCAACCTATGGAGCCCTTTTGATCAAATCAAAAGGAAGAACCCGAATAAGAGGTAATGATTTCACCACCCTTTTTCAAGTTCCTTTCTTCTTCCACTTATTCTTTCTTTGTTATTAAAATTCTAAAATAATAACTCCAGTATCTTATCTATAATGTGATGTTTTTATAAATATGGTATGATCATATTCAGTATTCTATCCATCCTTTGAATGACATGTCACCATACGTGCGTATGTACGGCTCACCGTCTCCACGTCGTGGTGTAATTGTTATTCAAAACATTATTATTTGGATGGGTATAATAATGATGTTTAATTCATGTAAATAATAAATATAACATGATAATTATTATGTATATATTTTATACCATCCAATTAAATATTATTTTAATATCAAAAGAGTGATATTATCGCTCGTGCATACGTACGGACTACCGTCTCCACGAACGGGATGAGATTAATTCTCCATCGTATCCATTCAAGACTAATTCTCATTTAATGATTAAAAATAACGTTTAATAAATTCACATCATTCTGGATATGTATAATATAAACCCTATTAGTAACAAATATGGCTCAAATAACAAAGAATATAAAGGAAAATGAACCCATTAACACCCGAAACGACGATAATTCTAAGATATTATTAACAAATCAATGTTAAAAGATCATATATAATATCATATTAGTGAATATGATTCTTGTATAATTCAATAAAAATTAATTCACCATTATACAGGATGTTAACCTACCCTCGACCAAGGAAAATGTACAATGTAAGGGGTTTCTTATCTCACTTTTAATTCCGTGAGAATTCCATTATTCACCACTTATTTATTACATGTGGTGTGTGTACAGCCCATGTTTGTATTCATTGTGTAATATACTTTAATTAATGTATATTTACATCATAATTTTATGATCCTTCTTTCATGTTTGCATGTTTTGTATGTTACCAAATCAATAAGGGAATTTGAAATTTCAATTTCCACTCATTCGGCTTTACGCATACTTCATTGATTATTTTACTCCATGATTATGTGTATAATCACTATTCATTTGATTATGTCATAATTTCCACTCCCCTTTATGTGGATATAAATTTTATACACATAATCACTCCATTGATAAATTCTCAAGTCATCGGTATGAACTTGGTAAGAGTAATTTTAACTCAATCTCCATTTGATGAGTTAAATATCCAATTCATTGGTGTTGTTTTTACAAGAATATGTGTGAATGTCATCTAATTGATTTACACTAAATATCCAATAATATTGAGTGTATTTATATTTGTCACACATAATTATTCTGTTGATTTATCCTTAACCAGAGGATATGGTCTTTATAAGAGAATTCATCTCAATTTACAATCCATTGAGACTTCTTTGTTTTTATACACCAAATCACTTTTATATGGTGTATATAATGTACTTTGACATAGTATATCATGAATCCCTTTATTATCATGATATTATAAAGTTTTTATTACCTCAGTTATTTGTATTCAAGTGTCTCTCTTTTGGTTATAAACTCTAACTATAATACATTTTTAAGTGTTTTAAAGATTGATTATTCTAAATCTTTCTCATTAATGACCATGTTTTAAAAATGGTTTTAATGATTTGTTTATATGGAAATTAATGTTTTAAAATCAAAATTCCTTTTAAAAGTTTCAAAGTGGTATGGGACACTTTGATTCTAAAATCTATGTTAAATGTATTCTTGACAAATAGTGTGACTTTTAAATGATTTCAAGAAAAACAGGGATATTTCACTCTAATTTGTTTGATGATTATTTTCATCTATGTCAATATCCTTCATCATTATCGATTGAGGTTAATATGATACAATAAAATCCTCCATATTGCATCGAATGAGTTATGTTTGACTGTGGATCTGCTATTTTTATACCATTCATGACATTTCGTATGCTAGTTTTAATACGAATGTTTATGTTATGTTGAAAACTTTTCATATGAGGAATGCATTGGACTTAGTAAGTGATGGGTGGAGCCCGCTATAGCTCCCCGATGCATCGGTAGGTCTAATGAGACAAACTAGTGTCTTGGCACAAGGCCTTGGAAAAATCTTATTTGTAGTCTTAGCACGAGGCCTTGGCTATGTGGTTATGATAGTCTGGCATTACGCATTCCATCATTATGAAAGTGGTTATTGATATTTCATGTGATTGTTAGACTAGTAGAATATCCAAGTGAATAAGTAAATGGAATTATTTCATTTTATCTTTTCCATATTATGATGAAGTTCATGTTTAATAGGCTTTTGTTTTAGTTATAAATTTCTTTAAGTGTTTATGCTTATCTATGAAAGATTCTGCTATATTGTTATCCTTACTGAACATCTGAGCTCTCCCCTTTCAATATTTTATTTTTCCCAGGGTGTGAAGAAGTAATTTATGAATGACTTGAAGGGATAGTATGAGGGGATATGAAGACAAGATATTTTTGTAGTTTTTTTACCTTATGATGTAATGTAAGACTTATGAATATATCTAGTGTTTCCAAGACTACTAAACTAATCGGTCTTTCGAGACTTGATCCGTTGTGATCATGGAAATGTTATGTAATAATGCACCGACTCTGGGTAAATGGGGTCGGGGCATTACATAACCACTCTTGTGGGTTTCCCTTGATCACCTTAATGTATTTTCCCTATAATAACATAGTCTTGGTTCAATTTCTCATTCTCACCAACCTATCCCAAATCTCATGTGCAAACCATTGTCATAAGATCACATTACATTATCCACAAACCAAATTCAGTAAACCTTGATTTTCATCATATAAAATTCACACTAAATAACCAATATTCCTAACAGAATATCATTCCTTCTAAAAAAACCTAAAAGTTAATTGGATCATGTCAGGAATCCACTAATTAGATTGTTCCCCGAAGAATCCCAATTTTCCCAGGGTAATAGATAATTTATGAAATCAACATGGATGATTCGTATCAATGAAAACCATAACAACTGGCTGGGTTGTACTGAATGAAATTACCTGATACATCATAAAAAATCATATATGTTGTTAATGTAACATTAAATAATACTGAATATAATAAATTTTCATAGAAAACATACTCAACTATTAATTCCCTTTGATGGACTATATCAATAAGAAGAACCACAATGTTTGGCTTTAGAAAATGTCATTTAAAACTATACAGGAAAACCCAATTAATTTTTTACTGGAGCTCTAGATAATTGAACTTCCAAGGTACTTCATACCACCTCCTCCATAAGTCAATCTATATCCAGCGAACCACTATCACAACAATCTATTTAGTATTGTTCCATTCCCAATGATACGTGAATACAATATATGATTTTTTCATGATCATTATGTAATAAAACACAATAAATGATAAATTTCTAGGGGTTTTCCAGCATAAAATTATATTATATGGTAACCTACTAGGGTAACCTCATGTATAATATATTGGGAATCTATATCATTGTATTCATCAATTTTCTCCCAGTATATCGACATGACATTCAATCAGAATATAAAACATAAACTACTTGGTTATACTAAGTTGAATTCCTCCAAATTTTTAATGGGAAATCATTTTATTATATTTCACTAACACATTAAATATTAAATCCATTTATAAGTAAAAAATAAATTTCCACTATATTTTATTTACATCATACAATCTAAATCATGATGCATGTGATACATCATTCCACTATATTCCATGAATTAAATACAAAATCATTATATTCTCTATGGTGAAGATCAAAAAATACATAGAAGATTCCAACCATAATTCCAAATTCTATGGGACTCAATCATGTTAAAAATAATATATAAATCCATAGAATCACATACCATGAAAAGAACTCCCAAAACCCTTCAAACCTAGATATCTCACTAGAAATGGTGTTCATGATTCACACACTTTGTTTCTTAGTTAGGATTTGACACCTTTCTATCAATTAAATTATCATTACCCAAATAGTAATATAATAAAAAAACACTTATACCAGTTTTTATTAACCCTCCCTATCTCACTTTGTACAGTAGTAATATCGAACCACCATATGACCTCATGTGCACATCCTCAAAAGCTTGAGGTTTCTAGCCAGCAATGAGGGTCAAATGTGATGCTTAATCATACTATATCATGAATATATGAGTGTAAAATAATAGTAACATAATAATACTCACACTCAATAGAGTAATTATAAATAAAAAATAAATAACGGGTGTTATTATAAAATTAATTATGACATGAATTCTTGAATAGTAATGTCAAACCATAAATTGATCATCAAGTGATATGACCACCGATACAAGGTAAATAATATAATAATGAATTAACAATGATACTTTTCAAAACATAATCACTAAAAAGTAAACATAATTAAAAACATTTCTAGATAATATAACCCTTTAATAGGACACCACACCAGTAGATCTTCTCAATCACATAATTCTATCCCTATTCAATATCCAATAGACAGTGTGATAAACATAAATGTAGAAAAAATGTGTATATATAAACCAAGGATCACATAAAATGGTATAGAATTTAGTATCAGTAAAACACCCACAATTTTGAACCAATAAAATAATGTTATAATTGTATACTCACAAATTATTCTCATCAATGATATGAATAATGGAAATTAAAAAATTATAAATCCACCATCAACCCATAATCATGTGATGGTGACCGAATCTAACTTTTTCCATCCCTTATGAAATATATCTGATCACATCATGAGGACCATGAAAACCACAGTCTCAAGATATTCCCATGGGTTTATACATATATAATTATTCAGGCCCAATACCTAGAGTGTATATTCATGTAGTTGACCTCAATCCACCAAAAACTTATCAGTCCATGAAAGGTATCTTTGAAAATTACGGTTGGAAAAAACAAAGAATTTTTGTTTATGTGTGTTTTCTGTTAAATTAATTTTCACCCATTTTGAGTTTTTGTGTTGGGTGTGTTGTTTTCATTAAGATAATTTTATTGGTCATGTGGGATTATAAATTCATCATATCAATAGTATTATAACATAGTAAAGTTCCTTAGGGTAAATTAATGGATTACATGAAGGAATGTTCAATCTCGGAATGTCAATTATCCTTATACCAAGAGAAACAGTAAATATATACATGAAATAAGAGAATAAAAAAAGGGATATGCCAAGAAATATTCACGATTAAGTTCTAGTATGGGTTTAGATAGTATGTTAAAAATGTTTCGAAGAAACTAATATAAGCTCTAGAATATGTATTGAACATTACACAAATAAGGAAATGACATTTCATAGTGTTTTCAACATTTATTGGGGTATATAATTTTTGGAAGGTAAATGATTCCTGAAAATGGTAGTTTAAGGCTGCCTTCTGAAAATATGTTAATAGAATTTAATTCAAAAAATATTTGGTTATATTGAAAATATATTTTTCATGAAGGAGATATGTTTTTTGAATGAAAAATGTTATTCTAAGATTCCCTACTTTTCAAAAATGATTTTGAATATATACTTTACCCAAATATTTCATTATAATTAGAGTTTTTTAAATAAAATTTATAACTTCATATAATATCAATGGGGATCATAGATGTTTTTGTATGGAGAATAACCATTTCAGAATGGGTGGATACTTTCCAAGATTTTTTAGATGAATCAGTAAAAAAGATATAATGGATGTAAATTCAAAAATGTTTTTCCTGTAGAGTTTTATGAAAAATTTATTACATTCAAGCATCACTTTCATGAAGAAAAAGCCTCGTGTAAATCTATAATTGTTGTTTAGTTAAATTTTAAAAAGTTTCATTAATGGAATTGAGTTTAAAGAATGCAGAAAGTGTCTCAAACAATATGAAATTTTAACAAATATAGTGAAAATGATGCTTGAATGTGTTTAAATTGGGGGTAAAATGAATGTTGTGTGAGATGTGAATGTGGAAGGAAAGTGGGTTTTGGGAAGATTCATCTAGATAACATTATAGAAAGTGGTTGGAACTAATTTCAAAATATTAGAGTGTAAGTTAGTATTCCATGAAATATAATTCCATAAGTATTTTGAGGATTCTATTTTAGTGATGTTAACAACAAGATTGTGGAAGAGTAGTTTCATGATAAATTATCCCTAATAAATGAATAAGATTTTGGAAAACGAATACCTTTATTAGCATGTGTTCTAAAGTCTTATTCTCTTGATAACGTGTGAAAAGTAAGAGGAAAAAGTGGGTTACCCATGGATTTTGCGATACAACCATATAATTAGTATGGAGAGTAACCATAGGAAAATGACTGAACTATACTATATTCACCACATAAAGATGAGTTGCGTATTTTATAACATCGATAAAATGTTTCTGTGTTCTCATTTGACATAAAATATTGTATATTAACAAATTTAAAAACATGTGTCTTGATTTCATTATTTTTTCTATTCTATTGGATGAAATTTAATGAATTTTGATTGCCCAATAATATGTAATATCTGAATAACGGTATGATAAGCAAACCAGGTAATCAGATCATCACATAACGGGTTATCATATGATTTAATCAATTAAAATGTGAGGTTAAAATCAGTTTAGAGAGTTAGTATTTCATGGTTATGTGAGAAACCATAAATGCGTTTCATATCCAAATTCACCCTCTCATGAAATCACTCACTAAATTCACTGTGGAACCAATAATTAGTATTATAGCGTATATATATCTTATTGAATATCATTTCTAAAGTATTTATATGACCTGTTTTTGGAGTTGAAATCCTTTCTTCTCATATGGTATATGAAATATTAATAACTTAATTATGGAGTAATACTATAAATAAATTACATAAAATAGAAGCCTATGTGAGAAGTGTGTAATTGAACTAATGGATCCTAGTTTTAGAAAAATTGAATATATAGATGAATCTGATTTTTTATCAACATGTTTATAATGTGATGTTATAGGAATATTAATGTATCTCATTATAGAAAAATATTTTGGAACTACAGTAAATGATGACATATTAAGAGATATAATGGCCGAATCATTCTACATAACCTATGATCTTGATCAGGGGTATAAAGAAGAAATGATAGACCAAATAAATTATAATGAATCCCTAGGGAACTATGATGACATTATGAAAATTGATGTTAACAAACATAAATGCCTCAATCAGATACTAATTCACAAGGGCAATAATATGGGGGTAAAAAATGATACTCATTCCATGGAATTTGGGTAGATGTATTCCAATGTGATGGAGTGTAATTTTAATTAAAAATATTGCATATTTAACTCAAGGTAGGTTCAAAATATATGTCTTAATAAGGATGAATTAGTTTCAAACATAGACATATTTTTTCAGAAAACCCAAATGTTGATGTATGTTATAGTGGTCCATAATGATAAATTTGTGAATAAGGGTAAAAACATTAATATTCCATGTGACGTAGTTAATAAACATTCACATGTAGTGTAATCACACAAGGATATTGAAAAATAAATGATTTACAACATTATCCATATAAAAACAACACTGTATAAATGGTAAATTTTAGTAATAAAGAAATATAATATCTATGGGATATGATTGAAAACACATTGAAAAGGATTAGAAGATCATGAGTATTAATGCAATTATAAAAAGAAAAAAGGAAAAAAATAATGTCTCTGCCATGGGATATTCAATTATTATAGTCCATAACTGTGAAATTACATAGACTAATGAAATCAGATGTGTCTTTCTATATCATAAAAAGATGAATCTAAATGTATGGTATCTGTTAAGTTATACTATTATATAATTATGAGACATACCATTACAATTTTCCAATATTATCAAGGCCTCATTGTAAGAATAAAATATTCATCAATAATATCTCAATAGTGGGGTAACTATACTAGGTAGGGTTTTAATGGGAAATTCATTATCTATTCTTCCAATGGTTATATAGATAGAAAATACAAAATAATAGTATCTAACAATGTTGAATGATATTCTCCCATTGTAATGAATAATTAGATGTATGTTTCCAATTAATTAATGTTAATTATTTAGTAAAATATATTTACATTTCCATGGGAATTGAATAGAGATCATAGAATGCTACATCATGAAATAGAATTATTAAATTAATAGAAATGATCCTCGAATGAAATAAATCTAATCTAGAGGTAATAATGAGGAATTATACCCTAACATTGAGAATAGTAGATGAGAGTATAATTAATCATCATCCAAGGAAGTAAACATATTAATTGGATCTATTTATTTTCAAAGAGAAAATACATGGGGTGTTCTATAATGATATTGAAATGGTTACAACATGGAAGGATTAGAAGAGAATTCAAGGTGTGCCCAATAATATTGAAATAGTATTTTGTTGTGGTGTTACAAATTTGATATTGAATAGAGGGGTTAATGAAAAGAAAAATATATCATTCTGAAAACTAAATAGACTCCAAAATCAACTAATGTGTAAGAAACATAAAATGGCATGGTTTTGAAAAATTAATTAATTTGGGATGGAAAAAACCATTAGGGAGAAGAATAATAGAATAAGGGTCCAATCATGGATAATTCAAGAGATCCTTATTTATAATATTAATCAAGGAATAATATTTTGTGTCTACTTATTTGAAGAAAATAAAATACCCTTGTTATGAAAATAGATTTATAAAGAAAACATTGAATAATGTTTGTGTAATTTTATCAACATAAGGAATGTCACTTCTAAGTCAGTGAAGAATATTACCATGAAGAATGACTAGTAATAAAAAGTGGTTAATAAACTATCGGAATTCATTTCCTCAAATCAAATAATATGAAAAGAAATGTGTGATAGTGAAGTGTTGTCCCACTATAACCAACATCATTTATCAACTTCAAGAAGGGATACTCCTCTTCTCCCATTGTATTGAAATGTTATTACCATATTTTTAATTGTATCAGGTTTTTGGGGGAGAATGATATATGTGAATTTTGAATCAAATGATACAATTTTTTTTCATAACATTCCTTAGAGTTCAATCCAATTAAAATTAGTAGTAAAAGAAATATTTTTGTATCTAGAATTGTAATGAATGAGAACAGAAGATAAATCATAGTAGTAATGATGAGTTAAAATTATTTTCATATAGAGTTTATAGTTGATATTTACATTTTTGTAAAGTAGTATTATGTTCCATGATGAATTAATTTCAATTGAACCTGAAATATAAGATGTCTTATCTTGAATATAGAAAATGTGAATGTAGTAAAAAAATAGGCTCTCAGATTTTATTTTTTTACATTCAATGTCATATCATTTGACTTTTCTCAGGATATCAAACGCTATTATGTATGGATATCTCTAATGATTAATATCACTTATATATTTAGTGAAAATAGTATAATTTTTTTGTACTTTTTAGAATAAATTAAGAGATTTGTTTTCATAAAATAATAATGAAATATGTGTTGTAGATGAAAGATGAATTATATTACCATGAAATTACTAGGAAGTGGTTTTAATGATGAACAATGAGTTTTCATTTCATCAATTGGTATCAGTTTCAACAATTTTAATGAATTTTTAAAAAATTTCATTATCCGTCCTGATGGAATGTATGATAATTTCTATCACTTTCAGCAATTTCTATTATCTTAGTTTATAGAAGTGAATAATTAATCTAGTTGAATACTATTAATTATTATTGAGTTATATGAATTATCTGGATGTATAGAATTTATTAACAGGTTTTTGATGATGTAATTAAATCTATCATACATTTCCTACGTCGAAACATGGATCAATAAGAATCATGATTTTATTATTGTATCTATGATAAGGGTTATGTTAATCAATTGGATATCTTATCGAATAACACGACACTAAAAATATGTTTTTTAGTTGGATAGGATGATCAAAACATTAATAACATTTAATGAAATGATATAGAATATGATGTGAATTTATGGTCCCAATGAGATGAAGAGTTGAATAAAATGAGGGGGATTGTACCACCTTATCATATTTGAGGACTATGATGACTTAGGGGGAGTGTTAATAACCTTATGTATATCATTGACAATGAAAACATTACTTATTGACATAGTTTGTGGTCTCAATGGTTTTGAACTAGATACGTACATATTATTTGACTTCCTGAAAATAGGTGGTGAATTATAATATTATAATTGATGTTATCTGTATTCCCCATAGTATGAGTTTCCTCAAAATCCATTCAGTGGTTCATTTGTTATAGGTTACAGTAATTATATTATGTTCAAGGGGGATAATAAATAATTAATAATCCATATATAGTTTTTTCTCATAGAATAAAGGATCATTGAAAAATATGTTTTTGGTGGTTAGGATGTGAGTCAATAAATATGATGACTCAGCAGCTTTTTATTCACTAAAGATAAATTGATAGAGGGGTTTTTGATGAAATAATTTAACTGATGGCATTGAATAAAGTTTTCCTCTCTAGTTTTATACATTGTTAAATTTTTTATATAAATCACCGACCGAAATATATTATTTTTATGTGTATTCATTGAAATATGGTATGTAAAATTGTTTATTAAGTAGACAAATCATAAAGGTATATGATTCATTGATTTTTTTCCAACAAATATATAAAGTGATATTGTCATGCACATAATAGGTTTGGTGATTCTATGTATCATGTGTTTGAATAATTTTGAACCCTTTTGAGTTGGTGTATTTGGTGAGGTGTTTCAATTGACATGGTTTTCTTGAGAGTAGTATATTTTTACCATTATCAATAGTAGAATGAGATTGTGGTGTTTGATATGATGGGATTGAAGTAGAGTACGTCAGCTAAATATTAAACAAGGAATGTCAATTTTAATTATAATGGAGAAAAAGAATAAGATACTAATAAAATTATATCATATAGATATGTATGCATCAATAAATGTTCATGAATCTATTTAAATATGATTCTTTATAGCATGATAACAATACTCCATGAAAATTGTATGGAGGAACTCAATGATTTATGAAATTTTACACATACAACGTGATTCCTTCCCCTATTATCTTCAAAATTATTAAGGGGGAATATTTTTTAAATGGGAATAGATTGTTCGATATATATTTTAATGGATTTCTCATGAAAAAATTGAAATTAAAATGATTTCACAAATGATTAGGTTGTTTCAAAAATGTATGTTTTATAAACAAATTTTGATTTGAGGAGATTAAAACCTATATAAAGATACCCTATTTCGTCAAAGCTTAAGTAAATGGAAATCATCATATATATTTTTTTGAAATTTATGTGTTACATGAAAAAAGTACATAGTTTTGTGAAATTTCTATAGAGAGTGATTTTTTCACAAAGGGGTGAAAATTTATATAATTAGGTGGATACCCACATCTTATAAAGAGATGAATTCAAAATGAAGAATGTTGGTCTCTTAATTTGTGAAAGTGTATCCTACTATTTTTTTGTTGTTTTAAGAATTTAATAAAATAGAAATTTTTTGAAGAAACAAACTTGTGCTAATATGAATAAAAGTGTGTCAAAATAGATTAGGAGAAATTGTGAATGTTTGTGACTTTCGATAAAGTAGAAATTTTTGTGAAACATATGAATTTTATATACAATTAGTCTATAGGTTGCATGAATGTCTATATTTTAGTGACATAAATAATGTTTTTTGAAATTCATATTTTTTTAAAATTTTATTATTGGGTACTCGCATCATGAAAACATTTGAAAAAATGAATTGAACTCAGTAATAAACATCTAAATGAATGTTGGAATTCCTTAATGACTAATTTAAGAGGAATTATGGTGCTGATCCATAGGAGTTGTTGATAACCAAGTTGTCAAGGAGTATCTAGAATATCAGCAAGAACTAATTTGGGCATCAATTTTCAGACAATAAATTCCTCTATTAGCCTATGTGCACTTGAGAATGCCCATATAATGAAGAGAGTAATGCGGAAGAGTAATTGGAGTGACCCTCGGGTTATAGGGAGCAACCCCGAACGTTATAAGGGGGAAAACCATAGTTAATGTAGTAACATAACATAAATTTTCCAATGAAATATTGTTAGTGTAGGATGTCCCATTAAGACAATGTTTTTATGTATTCCATGTATAGAGATCCTAGTAGGTGAACCATGTAAAATTATTTTTCATCAACTTATTGATTCTATTATAATATAATTGATGATAACTTGTGCATGTGGACTTATATACCAGTGATCTTATTTGAATTTTGAAGACATAAGAACATAAGTTAATCATATCATATCTTAAAAGGCGAACTCCCCAACGGCTCTATTAAAAAGTGAGCTCAAGAATAATAAGTATGGTGGGAGTATTACTTTTACAAGGGGAATTAGGAGATTGTTTTATTCCATAAATCACCCCCCCCGTCACAAAAGAATCTCTCATTAATATTTCCTTTATATTTTACAAATGAGAATCATCGTGTGGGAGACCATTTCCATCTATATGGATCCCATTTTCAAAACTCAATTGACAAGTAGTGGACCCCAGGGAATCACCAAAATCCCACATCATCAATCTATCAGGATGAGCCCGACAGTTGTACTCAGGCATTATTAGTGTTTAGAAAACAACATATCTGAATGGTGAAGATGCCCATGGAAATCCTATTAAATTATGAATGAATGATTCTGATGTGACATATGAAATAAAATATAATACTCTCATTGGATCAATTAGTCTATATCCTAGGATATAAATATTTTACGAATCCTAAACTAAATTAAATATGTTGGGTCAACCTGATACAATTTGGTATTATAGTTATCGATCAAGTGGATCCATCCATCAATATATGGTTTTACAAAAACATATTCCTGGAGATATATGAGCACTAAATATCCCATAATTCCATTCAAATCATATGCATCCTTAATATTCTTAATGCTCTACAAGTATCTCTATTTTAATCCCAGGACACAAGAATTCACTATGGTATCAAAATAATATTCTAATACCTTCCATCCTTGGTATTCCTCTACATGTTTCCACACATTCTATAATGATGGATCATCGGTACTAAATATTGTAATCAACTTCTACATCAAAAAAATCTATAAATACATTCAATGATGGGAACCAACCCCCAATATACCAATAGATGGGATCCCTGAGATATCGTGTCTCTTAGATTCCCATCAATATTTTCAGGTGATACCAGGAATCTTAGCAAATCACAAAAATCATATTGAAAATAGTATATTTAATGGAATCTAGGTATATCACATATAATCAAGAAAAAATATAAATAAAAGTTAATATATCATATGTTTATTCCAACATAAAACTCTTATCATTATCATCCTAGTCCCGTTAGGTTTACATGTTTGTTCAGATTCATATATGGGGACTGTAACTATTATTACCCAACACAATCACCCTCTAAGTATTGTTCCACCAATGGAAACCTACGTGGGTCCTATATGGAATCACATATTATGAGGAATCCTTTTTGGGATCCTCAAAATCAATAACCAATAATAGTAATACCTCTTGTGAACCACAAGTTCAAAACATAAGTGGATACATCCCTCATGGTATCTTTAATCATAACTATCGTCTTAGGTTAAGACTTTTTTATCTAAGGTTTTTGGGTCCTAAAACAGGATCAACATGGTATCTTGACCTTTCCATGTACATGGGGTTCTAGACATTGGAAATATTTTAAAATACATCTTTAGTAATGTCTCAGTTTTCAAGGAATCCCTTAGTCAATTGACTCACCAAACTCATTCAGTAAATGGAAGCTCTAACTACCTACACTGACACATGTCATAAGGGTTATTTCCCCAAGATTATCCCATTACTATGTCACTCTAGTTAGGCAAGATAAACCAACCGATAAATTACTCTAAATGAAAACTAGGTCCGAAAAAATTGGGGTAATTTTAAATAAAGGAAAACCCAAGGGATATGGAATTTACATGAAATATTTTCTAATCACTGTTTGGATCAACACCTGGCACCTATTCCACATATCATTTCTCATATAAGACAACATAAAATTTAATTAGTAGTGGAAGAAAACATTATACCATAACTCTATTTCCTTGAATCAACTCTAATAATTATCAGAGATTTTTATTGGTTCTACTACAACATTTTATTTGAAAAAAACATAGAATGAATTACTCATATGTATCATTATGAATACAAGGTGAAAAGGTAAAAAAACACCTCCAAGGGGGGAACACACAACATGTCATTGGGGTGCACAACATGTACCTCAAATAGGTCTACATTATCATGATATATATCCCACATTACATTCACTTTTCCTTATTATGTGACGTTCACTCTCTCTATACTGCATTTCCCTCACATGGGATACTTTCCATGTACCAATCCTTTTAAAAAAACATGGGTCTCTAGATGACTATCATAAACAACCACATTTTATGTTCCTCATAGGAGTTATAATCATATGTCCTAGACAACAATGCACCATTGACACTAGGCCTATGGATGTGTTCAAACCTACACCCCCAAGATGTCTCAATATACCATGTCCTAAAAAAATGTTGTTTTAGAAATTTATTTAATTCATCATCCAAAACGATGAACATGTTTTATGTGTTGAGAACCTACATGTCGTGTGATTAGTATTTCACAAATTAAAAAACCTAAAATTGGATAGAATCTAGGTTTCTTCTAAAAACCATAGTTTTAACCTTTAGGTTTCCCCAACAATAATTAAATGTTACAAAAATAGGAAAAATTGTATTTATAATGATTTTAAACATATAATTAAAACACCCCAGCATTAGACATAATCCGATGATGTTTCCATCAGATATACATATCATAACTATCATATGATGATTGGAATCTACATGAGCACCATGGGAGAAAACACACACACACATATCTCACATCATCATATCACCCTCTCAAAATTATGAAAAATGAATCCCCTAAGAAATTTTGTAAAATTTCAAAGGAGGAAATTTGAAAATGAATAGAAATTGAAATATAAAATCAATAAATGGTAAAAGGAAAAGAAGAAGAAAATGTGGCTACACATAGGATGGTCCCTTGTTCCTAGTGAGAGATTATGTATAAACATATAAAAATAACCAATATATACTTAATCCTAGATTGGGAATATCAATATGAAAATTTTAAAATTATAACACTAAGTTACCTATATTAAATAAATTATTATTTAATAAATTATATATTATATATTTTGAAAAAAAAATCACAAAAATCTAAATCCACACAAACTCCAATACAATCCTAAAAAACATTTTCATGACTAATATAGTGGAATAAAAAAATTCTATGTCCATTTGATAGGGGAAAATGTCCATTTTTCTAGATTTGATTATTGAAAACAAAAATATCATATTTTAGTATAATTTCACATAATGGTAAAATATGGGGTTTAATTGTTCGTTAGTAGAAATTCTAACCAAAGTAATATGAAATCACATTGACATACATTAAGGATGGAGAACATGGATCGATGAAGATAATGAGGAATGATATAAATCTCTTGAAAATAATTCCATCATACCTAGTTTAAAATAATCACCCCATTTAAGAGACATTAGTGATTCATAATGTATTAAATCCATTAATAAAAATATATTTCCTTAATATATAAATGAAATATTTTAAAACGAATATTACATATTATTTTTTATTATATATCATTGTAAAATTTTAGAATTTATATTTTTTTTAATTTATTCCCTTTATTACATGATTACACATTCACCTTAACATTAGGGGAACTATTTTGGAGGAATATAAGAAAAAAAGGATGATTAAAAAATAATTATACTCATGCACTCCAATATTTCAATCACTAATGAAGAAATAATTTATATTGTGTGTCACTAGCGATTATAATGAAAAATTCAACTGAATGATATTATTTTCTCATTGGTTGAATAATCCAGAAAGACCAGGTACTAGTATGAGTTCTTTATTTTCTCCAAAATCCTTATAATATACTTTATAAATCATAGTCACCAGAAATGATCTTAGGATTTAGTTATAATAGTTCATAAAAATAAATCATATATCAAATAAGGGGATTTAATCATAATCAATGTATTAATAATTTATTTTAATAATTTCCCTTCGAAAATTAGTTTAATCTATTAGTGATGTTCAACCCTTATACTGTCTAAAATAAAAAAAACTATTATACAACAACAAGAAAATTCCTACATTACAGTCAAAACCACTATAATAGAGTTCACAAATGAGTTTACATTTAAGTGATAGTTTAAATATAACAAAATATGTTTCATCAACTAAAAATAATATTTTTATACTTTATATATATTTTTTCAATGCTAAATCTACCCTATAATTCAATGATTGATCAACTTTTGGGTAACGACCACACTGTAGGATAATGTTTTTTTAATAAAATGGTATCACAATTTTACTATAGGTGGTGGTTAAATATTTTTTAAAAATAAATATATATTTTTTCCACCTCATATAGAATATTTATTTGTATTAAAATTATATGATAGACCCATTATAAAATTAATCTCACATTAGGGTAATAATATTTTTTTATTAGTATATCAAATTTCCAATGATCTTAATATACCCAATAAAATAATAAATCAAATCAATATTAATAAATATAGATGAAATGGATAATATAGAGGAAAAATATAATTGATTATATATATACCAATCAAATAACCATACAGAATATTATAAAAAGAATACATTTAATCCAATGTGATTTGTCGATCTATAGAACAAATCAATGGTATTCAATACTTTTAACCTATAAAAATGTATATAACTATAAATTAGTGAATCTTATATCTATATTATTTACCCTATAATCAATTGATTACCAAGATCAAAATTTCTTCACTATAAAATGATATCACTTGGCTCAACTGCTAGTTATACTAGTAGCCAATCCATTCCTCTATAAGAAAATATATCTTGGTTATCCAAATTAATCTAAATAGTAGTTTGATTAGGTGAAAATAGTAACTGACACCTCAGGTTAAACAATTTTTAAATAAATTAATATGATAATTGATTGATTTAAAACAATAGAATGGCAACTAATTGATGAAACACTTATAAAGAATAATACTTAAAAAAACATAATATTTTAGGAAAAAACAAATCAAAAATCATCTTGATAATCATAAACTATCAAAATTTTATGATAGCATCATTCATATGATGTTCATGACATGGGTTATTTATTTAGAAATTTTGAAACAGACTCTAACAATCAAATTCCACATATATCAATGTTAGTAGAAACAATAAAGATAATATCATTGTAGTTATTTATTCGATGATCTCGAATTCATTCTATATATTCCGATATATTGGTTCAACACCTCTATAATGTTTACCTTTATTTAAGTATTTGATATTATTTACATATGTGGCATTCAAAAAATAAAAACAAAATTATTTTTGTGATTCTCATGACAATCATATTTTTATAAATCCACACACCACCAACATTTTTAAAACATATATTATTATAATAATTTTTTCAAAATAGTTTTATATATTGAAAACATTAATTTTTGCAAAATAATTTTTCATTAAAAAAATAATAAATGAGTGATTCTATTTTTTGAAAAACATGTGAATTGAATTTAGTCAAGTACTAAACAATCTCTACATTTTTAAAAACATAATCAGAAAAAGAAAAAGAAAATTAAAATTCATTACTTTTAAAAATACAACATGGTTATTTTTTATTAATGATAAATATATTTCACTTTAAGGAATGTAATCCCAATTTATAAATTATATTTTGAGCTACTATTTTTAAGAATTTATAAACATTTAAAAATCAATCACTATAACGTCTTATAATTTTAATAAAAATAATCCACCAATAAATATCCCCAAATTTATAAGAATTTCCAACTTTATAATGATTTATTTCTGATATTATTTTTTTATTTAAAAAATATTTCTTTATTTATGGTTTTCAACAAGATTTTTTCCGAATATATTTTTGAATAAATCTATGGAAAGTAAATTTTCACTTTATATATAAAATATGAAGGAACTTATAGAAATATTATATAATTTTTATAACATTAATTATCAAACATCTATGAAATTATCAAATGACATTCCTATATAGATCATGGATATTAATAATTATGAATATCAAAAAATTATGATAAAATTTATAATTGACATATTTTTATAGTACATAGTTAAAAAAATAAAATTAATCATAATTTTGGGAAAATAAATCGTTATAAATTTTTTTTACAACAACATATCAAATATAATTGATATATTTATTAATCTCTTGAAATATCTCATATTTAAAAACTAATTTATATTTGAGTTTATGAAAATTACATAATATTTTACCTTCTTTATTTTTCATCAAGTGGTCTTTCTTGTAATCATTTTCATATAATGACATAATTTTCTAGTCCAACACTTTTGATATATCATTATGTTAAACCAACATTAAATTTGAATCCCCAATATACATTTTTGAAATCAAATCATGTTTTTTCCAATATTTAACAGAATAAAAAACTACATTGACATAAATTCAATTTTCATTCTTCACTTATTTATGATAAATATATTTCATTCTAGGAATGATATAATTTGGTTGAAGAGATGAGAACTCCCCCCAAGGAATTGACATCCACGATATTGTATTTGAATCTCACTGTGAATTATTTTACCTTCATATAATAATGCTATATTTATATTAATAAATTATAAACTATTATATAATGTTTTTATAAAGATATGATTAAATGAATTTTATCTTTCAGATTCAATAAATGAGACATCTGAATTTTATGTTTTCATGCACCTTCATAGAGTTTGATTATTGTGATAATGTTATGATTCAATAATATTTGTATATTCAATGTGATATCATGATATTAATCAATGGATCAATATTTCAATAAAGTTGTATATTATGATGAGAATACATTATTCCTTTTTTCGACTTTATAATCTTCATGATGATCATCCTGAAAATTGAAATTTTTTCATGAGAATCATCTTTATCGATATTATCAGCATTTACTATATTTATATCATTGATAGTTCTATCAGAAGAATATGATGAACAATTAACTAAGAATAATTTCTATTCAAATGAAAATTAATTTGTAATATTCTTCTTAGAATGTAATGATATTACTATATAATAATTTATTATAAATAATTAATGTATAGATATATCTTTTATTTCAATATTCTTTGTTGGTGATTAGCATTACTTTTTAACTGATTTTTTTGTAACAGAATCTATTGAAAAATATTTGACTAATGAAATAACAATTTATTTTGATAGAGGAGAAACCTTTACTTCATATTTTGGTACATCTAATCATTGAGGACCGGTTGGATATATAACAATACTTCTAGATAAATAATTATTTGTGTGTAATGTTGATTTTTTTTCAATAATAAATATTGAAATTTTTATCAAACGAATCTTATACATTCATATGATCATCATGTACTATATTTATATCATTTATATTTCTATTAGAATAACTTTAGAAAGAAGTACATGATGATAATATTTATTTCAATTTTATTAAATTTGGAATAATTTTCATAGAAGGTGATGATTTGACTATAGAATAATTTTTCACTAAAGATTAATATATAGATATATCTTCTATTACAATATTATTTAGTGCGGATTCACTTTACTTTTTAACAAAATTTTCAATAACAAAATCATGGGAAATATATTTGACTACCAAAAAATATATTTGATATGATGGAGGAGATAATTGAACTTCATATGGTTGGGAATATAATCATTAGAATTTTTGTTATAATTATAACAGTATATCCAGATAACCAATTACATGCATATAACGTTGATTATTATTCAGATAATGCGTTAGTAATATCATTTCATTTCACATAAAAATCATAATTTATCTTCAATGTATTTATAAAAAAAATTCCTTAATGGTTTCTGCGTGAATTTTTTTTTGTAATTTGTGATTCCATTAGATTTTTAGGATACTTACTATTCATCTTATCATCCACTAATTCCATTTAAAAATCCTCTCTTATATACATAGTGTTATCTTTCTCTTCAAAAATTATACTATGTGTATTGATTATATAATTGATACGATATGCCATGGGACTAATTTTTTTTCAAATAGTTTTTTTGATCATCTAATTTTACTTTCTTTTCTATCTTCATATATATAGATAAAATATCATATTCATTATTAGATTTATAACAAATAAAAGGATACTTCTTCTGTGTCTTATTTTATATAATAAATCATATGTTGTCCTATTAAATAGACTCTCAAACATATATTTATTCTAATTTTGAAATAACCATCGAATAAAAGACACATTATTTTTATACAAAAAGATTCTTATTTATTTAATACATAAATCAAATTCATGTAATTTTCTTTTCATTAATAGTATTTTTTATTCTTATTTTTATTATTTTTGAACACCTTCCCTCTTTAATATTTTTACAAAAAAATTGAAAAAACATCTATAATGAAATTCATTCATATTAACTGATCCCCATATAATTGATTCACTTTTAGACTAGAAACAATTGAATGATATGTTTTCTATACATCAATAAGAAATCCAAAATATAACTATACAAAACCAGAATCATATATATTTTCCCCTTTTATTTTTAATCTAACTGATAAGATCGAATGTAATAGAATAATAAATTATATATGAAGGATCTCAGTTTATTGAACAGTCTAATTTTCTATAATGATATATTTTTCAACATCCTATTATAAACAATCTCCATAAACATTATGATGTTTGTGTTAATAAGCATCTATTCTCCACTGAATGACACATATATTAAAAAAGGAAAACATATAAATATTTATATTTAGAATCAAAGTGAAATATTTCAATGTTACCTTTTTAGTAACTTCATCATTTCAAATCAGAGATAAACAATAAAACTCATGGATCAACATTTGTTATTAAAGTTCATTCCATTCATTCATCGAAAATAACTTTCTCCCTCATTAAAATGTAACTATATCGTTCATCATAAATTCATAAATTTATTGTAAATTATGATCAATTAATATTAGTTGTAGAATATCACATTACATGATTTCTAAATATGATATCATTATAGTAAATGAAATTGAATTATATAATATGAATAGTTGAATGATATCCACTCATGATAGACCATAATTAGACTAATAGAATCTCTATCAAACTCTTTATAATGGTGTTTTTTAATATGAAGAGTCACCATAGATTTACTTGATCCAATGGATTACATGGAATCCCTTAAAAAAAATTATATCATAGTTATTTAAAAGGATATATTTATATTTTTTGAATTATAGTTTGTTAGCATTTTAAATATAATTTGAAAATTTTGATGAACAAAAATATTTTTCAATTAATATAGAAATGAAATTGAGATATGTATAAAATAAATTATCATTTAAATAAAAATTAAATTTAAAAAAATATATTACAAATTATAAAACCAATAAGTATATAACATTTCCAAAAAAAATTATGAGAATTTATTTTCATAAACATAACTGAATAATATTTATCATTGACTAATGGATGCATCTTCTTCTTAAAAATTTTTCCATAATTATTTTTAATTTTTTTTGGAAGGTAATATATCTTTTTTAGTTAACCATAAATATTTATGAATCACACACCCCTATGTAAAATAAATAAATAAAATTCATTTAAAAAACATAAACTGATAAGTTTACAATAATGTAAATAGAAATTTTTCGTGGTAACAAATTTAGAGGAATATGAAAACGAAATACTAGTGTAATTGGTTATTGGTATTTAGTTTTTGGGTGATAACAATTTTGAACAAAAAATTATTTCTTCAAAAAATAGTCCTCTTTCAGCCTAAAAGTATTTCTAACAAAATATTAATATTCCATAATTTATTAGATCTTATGTGATCATAGGTAACATGGTTCTATGATAAAAATGATATATGTTATCAAAAAGATTCAAATATTTTGGGGGAATAACTTTGTTCCAATTACCTCGTTGAAATTTAGTTTATAAAGGTGGTTTTCTAGGAATATAATTATTTTCTAGTAGACTATATTTGAAGTGGTTTTACTTATTAATATATATGTATTTATAGGAGGTATCATCTTGTAATAAATAATTATATATTACATTAATTATTTTATTAACATATTCAATAGCTTCAATAAGATTTTAATATCATTCATTCGAATGATAATCAATTTTTCTATAAAAGTTCCCATTTTATATTTTTGTTTCAGGTTGTTTGGATTGTAATAAACTTAATATTAAAAAAATATGTTTTATATTGAGAACAATGCTATGTTTTTTAACTTTTAAATTTTACTTTTTCAAATAATAAATAATTATTCTAGTCTCTTTTCTTAATTTCAATTACATTTTAATTACCATTTATAATGTTTTATTTTATTTTAGTAGATTATCTCTAAATATCAGTGAGTTTCCCAATTATGTTCTAGTACATGACCTTGCATTTTTAAATTTAGGGTCTTATTTCATCAGTGGTTTTGGGACCTCAATACTCTATGTCTGAAATAGATCAATTATCATCATTATAATCATTTTTACATTCATAACAATATATTGAATTTGGATAAAATATTAAATGATATTCAAAACATAATTTTTTGATGATTTTTTATATTTTTTAAAATAAGCATATAATATAGTGATTATTATGATATCATTACATACATTATATATACTCACTGTAGAATAATTAGTTTCCTTATCTCTCAATCTATTAATTTATGTTATACATTTTATTCTTTTATTTTTACAATAAATTCTTGATGATTTTCTATCATTCCTTTTAAGCTCAGGAATATATGGTTAAAAATAAAATTGATTTAGACAGTCATAGATAATTGATTCAAATCTATGACACTTTTCATTTTATTTATTAAAATAATTTCATTTAATTATTTTTGAATAGTCACTGTGATAGGTTATCAGGTTCACCATAAATTGGTTGATACTTACATTCATTATAATCTTTTCATGAAATTTTATTATATGTTATGGTTTTAAATATTTCTTATTATATGATAATAATATTTTAAACAAAAAATTAAAAAATTATTTATTATTTTTCTCAACAAAATTTTGGGGAATTTTAATCTATATAATTGTACTAATTAATTCATATAGAATTAAATTAGTAATGTTATTACTATCATAAATAGTAGAACTAATTTATTCCCATTAATTTTGTATAATGTCAATATATTTTTCAACATGTTGATAATCAAATAATCAATTTTCCCCATGAGATTGAAAAATATTTAAAATATTCATTATGAATTGATGAATTTGTGGAATTTATTCACAAAAAATAAAATCACGGTCTTGGTAATCTTCTCATAACCTAGGTCAATTAGTTTCTAGAACTTATAATTTTCAAAATTGTTTAACATCATGTTTCATCCATATACCCAATATTTTTTTCACAAAGAAAATTTACTTTTTATATTTATTTATATAGAACATAAATAGGAATTTATCAATATAAAATATAACTAAATTTCATTAATCTATTATCTTGTAAAATTAGTAACATATTTAATTAGATTTATATACTATCTTGTAAATATATGATAATTTTTAACTCCAATATTGATAACATAGGATTCCATTAAGACTTCTGAAATTCATTATCATAAAAATGTTTTGGTCTATTTGTATTTAGATTATATATGGAAGTAATATAAACATAATCTATAAAAAAATATGTACCCACTTATTAGGTTCATGGATAATTAAATATGAAATTAAGATAAAATAAAAAAATAATAAATTGAGAAATCATGTTAGTTTTTGATATATGAACTTTGTTTTATTACAATTGATAGATCAACACGATATGAATCTTCTAACACAATAAGTGGGTGAACTACAGTTTAAAAACAAATAAAATTTTTTGTCCTCAATAAATAATATTTGAATTTTATATATAAATATTTCATAATTCCACTCTAAAATTAATGTAAAATTATTACAGGAATTTTATTTATCAAAATTTAAAATTATCAAACATCATCACATGAACAATATAATTATAAAAAAATCAATATTACAAAATACATACTAAATAGTTAACAATGTGGAAAAAAATAATAAACTATAGATTTTCCCATCAAATAATAATTATCATGATTACAAAATTATCACTTTTAATGAAATATGAATGGGAGATATGTAAAACATATATGAGGTATTCACAACTATTAAACTATCAATATGTTTATACATCGTAAATCCTAATGTCTTCCTCTATATTTCATACCATGTTAACCGGCGACCATCTCATTCAAAACATCCAATCTACAATAGTTGGTAACCCAATGTGCATGCTATATAGGCTAATTGTTTTTTAATTCTACTTTAATAACTAATATCTCAATTATCTACAAAAATTTAATTAGTAGATCTATAAGTGAATTTATTTAAATAGAATATCATTTTTAAGAGAATATAACTATTATAAAAATATAATTACAATATTAACCTTGTGAAATGGATTTGTTTATCTTAAACACTCCTAATGAAATCAATTAATTTGATGGTTGTGATCAAGTGATAATAAATTGAAAATCATCAATATGAACAACAACATTAAAATTTTCCTAATAGTATCTTCTATCCATCCTTTGATATGTGTCTTTTAAATCGAACCATTATAATATTATTTTATGGACATATTCAATTTAAAAAATTTAAATTTACCCATTGATATTCCATAAGGATAAATACATGAATCTGAGATTTATTATGCTGCAAAACTCCATGTTAATATAATGAATCTTAATGTTCCCAGTTTATCAGGCTTTCGATAAGGTAAAAGTTAGTAAAAATAATTTGCATCCCATGTATCTATATCTTATAGTTCTTGTGTATCCTTGAATAGATCTATTATAATTTTTTTAAAGATTATGTGACCATTAGTTAAATTAAAATATAATTAGTTTTGTAAATAGATGTGGTGTAGGTGCTCATTTATTATTCCCACATCTGTAACAACTGCCTCAAGGGACATATCACCTAAAAAGAAACTATGATTTTCCCACACTCATATGAGATTTAGCTAGTATAGAACAGAATCATGGTATTTCTCACTCTATGTGAAATTGGATGGATTATGACCATAGATATTTTCAGTAGTATTATGGCACGGGATACAGACACAGACAATTAGATGTTATGGAGACACATGCTCTAAAATAACAACCAATTATTTGAGGTTCCAAATTTTTCATCTACATTATAGATTCTTTATTTTATTTTTATGAATAAAAAACTTTTATTTCACTCACCATGGTTTGTTCCGCGGTACTCATGATGAATAATATTCAATTTACCTGATAATTTTATATACCATATGATATTTATAAATGATTGTTTGGGTTATGAGATAATGTTGTGAAATATTAATCATTATTAGGTTTCATTATTCTATTAATATATCTATATTATTTAATTAATGGAATCATCTCATTGTATTTTTTAGAACTATCATTGATTATATATAGAAATGAGTGGTGTTTTTAATGAGGAGGTAATTTTTTGGTAATCATTTTTGTGATGGTTTATGATATATTTTATTGGACATTGAGGCCTCTATTGACTTAGTTATATGTGTTTTATATGGATTTGGTGGTGGGATGGGGGTTTTGATATCCAACATTCATTGATTAAATTATAGAAGACATCCATGATGAGGATGTGACCCTTCCCAGTCTCCATTGAATCATGATTAGGATTGTATTTTATCATGATATGTCATTGATTTTATGACTCTTTTTTATATGAAACCTTCAATATTGTGGATGTGGGGGTCCATATCATTGATTGGATGTATAAGGGATTGATGTATCTAAGTGTGTCACCTTTGGGGTATATATTATTATTATATATGAATGTAGATTGAGGAACAAGGTTATGTATATATTCTTTATAACTAAATAAACTAATATTCATGAACTATTGCCCCGTCCAATTCTAAGTGATTATTTTGAGAAATTCATGGTATATAACTAGTTATTTAAGACTAGTTCTTGGTCTATACATCACCACATAGGGGTTAAAGTGGATGATATCTTGAAGAATAAATTAATATCTCTATATGTGATATTTGATTTTGTGTTTATGACATTCATTAATGAAATAACCCCATTTATTTTGATTTTACTCTTGAATAATGTGTTTTAATAATTCATTTATATGTTATTGGAAATGTATTTTTATGACAATATGTTGTAATAAATGTTTTATGGGGATTTTATCACACATCGTAGGGAAGTTCTATAGGTTCATCAACAGTATTCATTCAATGCGACATTTCCCATTTTAATATATTGAGTGATTGATGTACATTTTAGGTTCATGTAGTGTCTCCTTATTTAGTGTCTACCAATCCTTAAAAAATAATGGTATTTTTTCAATTGGAATGTCCTAATAGTGTTGAAAATTTATGTATTTTCCTTTATCTCTTTTGATATTTTATATTTTTTTAAAAAAAATCTTATGAATTATATCCCTATTGATAGCATTTACTATGAGTAAAAGTTATATTATATAGATAGATATTTTTCATGAATCTATTAATTTCAAAAGTGTAAGTTGTTTAATTCCCACATCCTTCACTTCCATAAGAATAATTGAAGTTTATTTTTTTCTATGAAAATTCATGTGTTTTATTGGGAAGGTTAATCTTGAAATGTTGGGAAATTCTTTATTATAAGTCACTAAAGTAACATCTCGTTGAATAAAACTATTCCACAAGTGATCATAGGTTATAAGAATTTCTATTTTCTATGAGGTTTTGATGATATAACCTCATTGGGTATATGTTTTTTTGGATTCATTGATTATAGGATACATAGGTATATATTCTTTCAACGGGATGTTAATCTAACTTATTAGTGGCGGAAGAAGTTTATCTAAACTATGAATTTAGTATTTCATACACTCTCATGGAATGGAATTTATTTTATGATTTATTGAGTAAAAATTCATAGTGATATTTCATTGGAGTGTTTATTAACACTTAGTGAGTGATAGAAGTGAAAATGTTTATGCTTCTCGATGTGGAGGAGGTTTGTGGTAGTGTTTTCCAATATGAAATTAATGTGAAGACATCATTGACAAAGACTTTTTTGGAGTCTTTATTGGGATACTTGGAGTTTTATGTGATACATGATCACATAATTCATGTTTATCCTCAAGATGTATGGTTTGAGGATGATCTATAGTTGATTATGGTTCTACGGATATTTTTTGTTAGCCATGTGAGGTGATGTTCTATAGAAGTTTAAAATTATTTTATATTAATAATTAATAATTTTTCAAATAGGAATCATGCCCCAAAAAGTAAGATTTCATATCCTGATATGAAGAGTTTAGTTTTATAATTTGTATCATGATGCTTGGTATGATGGTTGGTTTGGTATGTGGATCGCACTCCAAGATGGTTGTTTCAATAGATAGATATCCCTTAGTGGATGTGGTAGGCTATATCAATGTATTTTTATCTATTTCACCATGATACTAAGGAATATGTACTAATATTTGGGATATTTTGGATCATATTATGAATTCAAAAGATATCAAGGAGATAGGTACAATATTTTTGGTTGATGTTCTAGAGAGGTACTATATGGAGTAGATCAAGAGGCTTCAGAGGTTTATGAGTTTTTTTATTTCTGATTGATATAATTTTTTTAAATCTATTTTCTAGGGAGGTATTAAATGAGATTTTCGATCTATACATTCCATTAAAACCAAATTCTAACCTCTGATGGATGGATAGAAATCGTGGACCATTCAAATAATGGTGTTTTTTTTCAAACACAAGTAATGGATCTCATTATATCGTAGTAGAATCACTTTCCTTTGGACAGGTTTTCAGAAAATAATTATTAAAACTTATACATTGGGAATAAATATATTTTAGGCATTGTTAGAGAATCCGTGTATACTCTTTTTGTGTTGGACATAGATTAAGGATTCTTGGGTTCTTAGACCGGATGTGCTATCAAGCATGATAGAGATGATTCAAATGATTTAAGAGAGGATCAAGGTGGTGTTGAAATATAAATTTTATTATTTTGATAGAGGAATATAATTCTATAGTATGTATTTGGGGAACATGTATTCTTGAGGGATTCCCCTCATCATGGTATATAATGGTTTTAGTCATGGGACTAAGATTTCTCAATAGTTCATTGTCATTTTAGGGTGTAGAGTGCATTGGTGAGGTGGAATATCTATTGGCATGTTCCCATAGATAAACATGTTAAAAATGACTTTTTTTGTGCCATGTTTTTTTTATATTTTCCTTAGGAATTACATGTTATTTATTCGGGATATTTTTATGTGGAGGATTAAATAATTTGTATAAAGTAGGTAATTATGAATCAAGATCATTAAGAGAAGATTCTATATGGGATATTTTTTTGTTTATTTCACTTTTTTAAAAACATGGGGGCCTAGAGGATATTATGTGCGAACATGACTCAATTTTTCTTGTACAGTTTCATAAACTATATTGATCCGTTTTTATAAATTTTTAAACTGATTATATATGTTGTTTTTGTTATCTAATATTATCAAGTGTTTTTATCTGAATAGTGGATGTATCGTCACCATTTTAGAAGTATCTCCCCAGGAATGTTTATCATTAATGGTGAAATTCTACTTTTTTGAGGGGTTTTTTGTTCATGAGGATGAAAACTCACTGACTGGTATCTAATGTTGTGACCTAAACTGCTCAAACCCACTTCATTGAATGATTCGAGATTTGGCGTTGTTGAGTGGAGAATTAAGGTAAAACGGTTTGACTAGATATGATATATCAGCTATGAGATGTATGTTGTTGAATGGACATGTAGATAATGTTATTGAGGGTTCGCTATAATAGTGGTGATATTCTATTATTGGTATGTTGTGGTATAATTGAGGTGTTGTGACCTTAGAGTGTGGGTTCATGGATTTGTTATATCATAGTGTTTTTTTCAGATTGACCGATTATGTCAGTTTTCAGGAAAAATTATGAAGTTAATCTAAACCTTATTATAATTCAATTTACTCATTTCTTGGACAGAAAATGATTTTTTGGATAGCTTCGATGTGATTCATGTTTATTGATAATGTTTTTCCATGACTGGTTATCGTAGTGCATCCAAATATGTGGTGATAGAGTTCCTAAGAGGAAAAATCTAGACATTCTAAAAACTGGTGTTTTAAAATAGTCTCGTACTAATCAAACCATGAGGTACCATTGGCTAAGTCCCTTTTTTTCATTTTGGATTAAATTCAAACTATTGTGATTGGGTCATGAAGTGAATTTTCATCGGTAATATCATATTTTTACATTTGACCCACATTATCTAGGGGATATTTAGGTTGGAACATAATGTAATATTTGAACTGTATTATGAGATATCCCTTTTATTTCTAAATAATGTAATTTAATACCAAAATATAGTTTTTTATCACTAATGTAAGAATTTATGAGCACCACCATATCTCATTATTTTCAGTGTTTCCCTAAATTATGGATTAATTAATGTGTGGTTTTGGGAGATCATATAACTCTATACATCATCCTTGATATATTGATTCTTGAGATCAATCAGTGGTGATATGTGGCGAGTTATTCTTCCTTTCATAATTTTTCACACCATATTCTCCCATATTGTGATGGATATGAAGTGTTTTTTTAATTTTGTCGATTGATTGTGGGGATTTATGTCCTCTAGGTTTGTATGGTTTCCTTTTTTATAGTTATAGTATCATGATATGTTATTCCCTTTTTCCCGATTTGTAGTGGACGTTAAAGCCTCAATTGAGATTTTATATTCAGTAAATAAATTATTATATGTTTGAATATTAGAATAATCATGATCTTTTTTTCTATCGGAATATATTCTGGATTTTCTATATAGAAAAATTTAACATACTAAACATAAATTGATTGGAAAGTGTGATATGGATGGGATTACTTGTTTATTTTTCATGCTTCTATCAATATTGAATTTATGTTATTTTTATCTAAACAATTTACTCATGATACATGTATTTCATGTTAAATTTTATTTTAAATATTGGATCACCTCCCATAAATATCAAATAACAAAAAGATAATAATTACATCACTTTTTTTTGAAACTAGAATCTTAGTGTTGTAGTTTGAATGGAATACACATGTTTATGTGGATTTTATATTCAAAAGGGGATTTATATAAGTTCTTATATTTGGTAATTATTGATAATTATTGCTTAGGTTTTTTTATTTTTAGTATTGTATAATGTGTGGTTATTATGGGACTATTATAAGGAAATTATATTGTCAGTTTTTTTCTGTTGAGGTGGAATATATAGTGAGACTCTAGTTACCTTACCCTAGTTGTAAAGTGGGAATGTAGATAAGGTTATAGGGTGATTCCTTTGATAGTTGTGTAGAAAGGGATGTGGTGATTGATGGTTGAGATGGATATTATATTGAGATGTGTGGATGTTTTGATATGGTTGGACAGTTGAGGTATGGATGATTGAATAATCATATTAAAAATGGAATGTGAATTGAAATTATTATATTTCTAAATGGGAATGGATAAAATTGAATAACTATGGTATGTAAATTGGATTTCTAATACTTGAAATGTATGGATAAATACTAAATTAAACAATCGTGTTAGAGTAATTTCTTCTTTTATATAAGAAATTTAATTTATTGATGACTTTAATATTCTAGGTAAATAGTAAATCTATAAATGGTTATGTGATGTGTTTAAATTGGAATAGATATTGGTACCCATGACTATTTATTATAGATAATGGGGTTGTTTTTATAGAATATAGTTGGAAGTGATGTTCTATTGTGGTTGTGGGAGTTCATTGATGATTGTGGAATATTTTACATTTTTTTATATGAACTAAATAGGTTTTCAGTTTTTGTGCTAATATTATACTTTTATTTTCTCGTGATTTTTTACATCCCCCTTCTTAGTTAGATAACATTAAATTTTCTAAAAAAAATTCTAGATGTTTTCCCCAATATGTAGGTTGGTGATGAGTTAGATGGATGAATACTCCCTCTTAATGATTCATCATTCTAGGAAATTATGTGGTTTAATAGTATGGATTTGGTGACAATGTGAGGCGGGGTTGTGTATGGTTAGAGGAGTGCATGCGATGTATGACCTTCGTGATCGTGATATGCTACTAAGATACATAGAAGTTGAGTTTTTGATGTCTGTTGAAGAAAAATAATGTTATATAATATTTTGATTTTAGTAATGTTATAGCTGATACTGTTACAAAAATTACTGTCGGTACCTAGGTTCATTAGGGCTTAGTGGGATATGGTCTGACCCACATCATATGTAACATGATTGGTATAGTGGTCCATGGCATGGTTAAAAAACTGATGGGTGCATTAGGATGTTCTAAATTTATGTGTGGTAATCATAATACCATGGTAATTTGGTTGTGTGGTACCATGTTTCTATATTCTTTCATTACTATGTCTTCATACATAGATGAAATAAAGGGTGAGTAAGACTTGGCGAGTATGGGTGATAGCTCACCCGAAATGCACTTCTTGTCTATATTGTTTATTCACTAATTCATTTTAATTTTACTTAAAAATTCTAATGACTGGTTTGAGGAATACCCTATATAGTGTACATGTATGCTAAACCTAAGAGCATTATGTTTTTTTAGGTTTATAGGGTGATTTTTCCAACTCAGTTGGTTAGAAAAAATTGTAGATCGCTATGATTTTATTAGACTTTAAGCCTTAGAGTTTAATTTGGGAATGACTTTAGAGACTATTATTTCAATATAATTTACACTCATTATTTTCTAATATGGGATTTATTTTAATTTTGTTTTATGAATTTCATTGATGGATTTAATATTCTATTTCTATGATACATGGTGGTAATTCCTCCATTTTTTATGATTTATACACATTTTACTATTCACGATAGAGGTAATACCTCCCATTTTTATTATTTGTACACATGATAGGAGTCAATAACCATGAAAATTATTGATTCAACCCTTGGGGGTCGCTCTCATATTCAATATAGGCCTAGGAGGGTTTCCTAGAGGGGATTCACATAATATTCCAACACATAATTATAAAATAATGGTAGGTAAAATATATTTGTCCATGTTTCAGGAATAAAAAGTAAAATCTATGCATTTTTATAATTCGATAAATTCTTTGAACGCTCATTCCAAAAGAATCCACATTTTAATTATAAAAGAGATTTTATTATCCTTGAACTCATAATAAACATTTTCTCCCAACATGGGTAAATTTATCTACGTTAACTGACCACATACTTCTTAGACTATAATAGTGTTCTTATTGTGATGCTCCCCCTAAAACCCCCAATTATTCATCTTTCTCTTATACTTTAAATGTATGATGTTATCTTATCTTACTCTTTATTTATATTTCTTCCTTGGTATGTAAATATACTAATTTAAATCCCATTCAAACATTCATGCATAGAAATTATTAATATTGACCATTGAAAAATGATTTTTTTTCATTAATTTGAATTAAAAACATTATTAATATACTCTTTAACTAGTCCTTTATTTTGATTCTTCATGTCATTCATGACCTCTTTTCAACCACTAATGTATTTATATACTTTTAAATATAAAGTTTCAGTTACCCTTGAATCTTCAAATTCTCTAAATATTCAATTAACTAAAAAATAATTCCTCATTTCTAAAATATGATAATCATCAATACAAAATATTCTACACCATTTCAATAAAGCTACATTGATCATCATTGAATCATAATTCAATATTCCTATTACCATGACATGTACTCCTCTCATTATATTACAAAGTTATATCCTATTTATATTAATGAATGTTCAAAAATATAAGACTCCAATTTATTTATATTATATTATAGAAAATCTATTTCATGGAATTCTCCAAACTACCACCTTAGGTTTACCGATGCATGGTAGAATATTTTTTATCCTTGAAATAGTATTCTCTATTTTCTATAATAATATTAAAATACAAGTCACTTTGGTCTACCTATAGATTAATCACATCCAGGTCAAAAATATATGATCCACTATATGCAATGAAACTATTTATAATAATTATATTAATTAATCATATAAAAACCATCATATTATGATAGTCTGTAAAAATTATATATATGTTACTCATCAGACTATAGCCACCAATGCTTCAAACATGGCTTGTATGAGTCACTCTGTTTCTAAAAAATAAATTCCTATACTGAAATTAATATTAAAACTATATATATTAAGGATTACCTATCTATTTTTTGTTAATGGGGTGTATATACATGCACCAAAATATATTTGGGTCTTATTCAGTAGATTATAAATATTAAAAACCCTCATTTCCTTATCCTACTAGAAGTATCATATTTCCATACATTTCCCATGTTTTTTTCAATGAAAAATCAACATGGTTATGTAACATTATCCCTAAATACAGTTAAACGCCTCTCCTCAACCTAAAAACATCTTTAGTCATTAAATCCTTTATAACATGCAATGAAATTCACCTAAAATTAAATTCCTTGTAATGCATGGGTTTGAACATGATTAATGTGTTGAAAAAAATTACAAAAAAGAAGAACAGTATCCACTAATTTTCTTCAACAAATTACATTATTCAATATTTAAACTCAACAAACTCCACTAGGGCCCCAATACACATACCAAGGTAAAAAATAATCCCTTATCTCTATTTTATATTTTTTCTTTAAAAAGACTTCCATTATATTTTATTGAAAAACATTGAACATAAATTACTTCTCAAACTCACCACACGTATACATATTTTTATTCAATGATTTTAATTATACATGAGAAAAATCAATATAAGAATAAATAAAAATGAAAAAAAAAACATTCATTTCATTGAAATTACTTAAATAAACTTATTTTAGGCTTCTTACAATTCTAAAAGCTATTTTTGTAACATTCATATAATATGTTCCCATGTAGAAGATCAATTTTAAAAAAATTAATTGTTCAAAACTATTTAACACAAAAATAATGGCTTCAAAAATACCATTTTTAAACCCCTCAAAATATGTTTAAATTCTTTTGTAAATTCCTGTACTTTAAATTAATCTTTTTATTATCCCCTTTGACTAAAAAATAAAAAGTCAAGATGATAGAGCATTGAATTGATATACAATATACTTGAGTTTTGTGTAGTGTAACTCTAATAAGCATCCAGAAAATATAAAATTATTCATTAGGAATTTTTTTAATATACACATAAAATATATTATACTTTCATAGAATAATCTCAATCATTAACTCTTATTATTACATATTTTCATGGATAATATTATATTTTATATTAGTATTATTTAATCAGGAATTATTAGCCATATTTCATAGAAGACTAATAAAATAATTATTATTGAATCTAGTGAAATTTGTAAACATAAAAATCATCATAATATCATTAAATTGAGACGTAATACATATCAATTGGGTTATAAAATGAGTTAAATAATATTACTCTACCATATTAGTTCTAATTATGAACAAACATTTCTTCTTTATGATACATAGACCACAACTTTCTCTTAAAATGAAAACTAATCCAGTTTTAGATCTTCTATTATCATCATTTATTTCCCAATTTGCATTGGTATACCCAAAAATTTTAATCCAATAATGTTTTAATATTTCAAACAATAATTCAATATGATATTTCTATATTTTGGAATCCTCTATTTAGTGATATGAATTTACTCCTATGAAGAACCCTAAATTCACAAATGAAGTTTAATTAAAAACACAAGACTAAGCCATAAATCAACCGTGTAGGGTAAATTGACAGTAAGTTTTATTACCACCCATTAATAAACATACTTTGCCACTTTTCCATTTAAATGATTTTATCACTAATAAATTATATTAGAACCCATATTTAAATCCTCCATTTAATATTAATTACAATTTTTTATATAATATTTCTTGTGAGATAAGAATGCAATATCAATTTATTGGAAAATTTCCATACATAGGAAACACCTCCTTAATAGATGGATATAAATCTAAAATATGTTTTTCATCTCTAGAAAATATTCCTAACATTCAAAATCCTTATTTTCAATAGAGATGATGTCATCTATATAGATGAAAATAAAAATATAATCAACTTCCTCATTGTTGATGTAGATATTTTTTTTTTGAATTGACCTTTCTTATGATTTATCACCTTCAATAATAATTAACGATTAATATTCCATAGTCTTGGAGATTTTTAAATGCATAAAATTTATTCTTCAACATTCAGTCGTATATCTTATTTTCTCTATATAATAATACATTTAATTTTTTGGTGAAAACAATGTATTTCAATTATGCATTGTGGGAGTTTTTCTTAAAGACAATTTTAACTATATTGTATTAAATTTGTATGGAAACAACATGAATAATCAAATGGATTCTTAAATATCAACTAGACTTAAATACACATAAAATAAATTTACATCACCTTAAAAATATCCATTACCCATATGTCTTTCTTTATTTATAATTATTTATTTTTTATCAATTAATTTTTCATAGAATGCCATGATTTTTCTTATGATAAATTTAATTTTTGTTTTTCATTTTGTCTTCCATACATGATTATGATCAAAATGAACCATGTCTTGAACCAAACCAGGATTCCATCCAACATGAAACCAGACTGATTCATCGTATGACTAGAAGGGAATTCAGAATACCCACAGGAAAGCAACAACTTATTGGGTTTCAATAATATATATTGGGAATTACTTCACACAATTTTATAATCATATAAACCATCATAAATGAACATCACACTCATGAATAATCACAACCAAATATGGTACAGAAATATTCATATTCAAAACATACAATTTCAGCTCAGAACCAAAAGTACTACAACAAAATGTGAACACAAAACTATCCCAAAAACCTCCATGAAACAAGAGGGACATCGCCCTTATTCCACCGCCATAAAAACCTACATGAAGTGTGACATTATCAACCTGATCACACCTAACCATGACCCATATTTCCTTTAAATGGGTCATAACTAGTAAATTCTACATAGAGCCAATGGTTTATTTATGGTGCAAGCAAAATCACATTAGGATTCCACCAAAAAGAAACTATTCAATTGTATAACATTAGAAGAAAAATCAGAATCTACTTTTCCATAAAAATATTTGAATCAATTTCAAGTATAATAAATTAATGAAATAATTCTCAACAAAAAACGTTTAATGAACTTTTTTTACAAATACGCTTGCTTCAATATATTGTTTACACATGTTATTCCATATGATGACAGCTTGAGCCGCATCACATAAGATTTGATTCAAAAGATTTCTATATGGGAATATACATAAGGGTAACTAGTGATAGAAGAACTCTATGAACATCATTCCTTGGTTACCAAAATTTTCCAACACAACTACCAATATCTTTCTCATGTATGAGGCACTATAGCAGATATCATCTAATGTTCTAGTAGTACAACATTGTTACCACACAAGAGACACTAATAAGGATCTCAACCATTGTTATAGTGGTATCTAATCATATCACATTTTTAGTTAGTGTTTCATTTGAAAAACCTTCTATATTAATCTAGGCCACAATATCATACGAACCAATAGGCATCCTAGTTCTAGTTCACTAACCTAGATACATTGGTTTTCCTTTGTGATCAAATTCTATTTCAAATATCACATAAATGAACACCTCCATATACACATGCCACGAATCATATGTATATAAGGAAATCACCACTTTCACATTTTTACATTGATCCAACTATTAAAATCCACATGGAAACCACCATTTCAATAAACACAAATACTTTACTTTTCAAATGCACGCAAAAAACATTTAAAAATACATTTTCACCACATGAATGATTAATAAAACCCATTTGGAAAAATTTAAAGAAGACCAGATATGATGTGTGACCATTTCAATGGAAAAATCTTCTTTCAAATACATATTCATATCAACACCACTATATATGACCATCACTCCACCTTTCTAATTCAAATATTCATTTAATGTACAATATAAAATTGAAAATATGAAATAAAAAGGTATTTCTCTTGTAAAATCCCACATAAAACAACTACGTACCATTAAATCTATTTAAAAACACATTTTTCGCCTTAAAAAAGTATAAAACATATCAATGAAGTATCACAACATAGCATATAATAAATCCGTATAATTGTTTTTTCAAAAACCAACTTCTATAACATATGTATGTCAATCCTATATTAAAAATCATTTCAACCCCAAAAAATAATGTATAGAAACCATTTAACCATCCAATTAGGGTTATCAAAATCTTATAATAATGTAAAAGCATGGTGTCAACTACATCATGCTTTGAAAATTCTAAAAATAGGTGTGGAACCTAAACCAAAAAACCATGAGTCCTTATAATTTAATGATCTAACATTAATCCTCAACATCTTACAAAAAGAATATTGTACCTTATTTAGGTTAATCATCCCACAAGAAAATAGGATCTCTTGAAAGAGGGATGAAGATCACTTAAAAGTGGGATAAATCAATATGTGGATGGATCACAAGATGTTTCCTTGATGAATCGTGGTCAATAACCCCTATGGATAAAGGTTACAAGGGTTTAAAAAATCATAGAAGAGTCTCTAATGGATTAAAATCTAGAAGGGGGTGGATGAGAATTGAATTATTGTTAAAATTGAAGAGCAGGAAAAGGTAATTTCAGACTTTTTAATGACATGGAAAAGGAATATGGTTTTTTCCGCATGTTTATCCCATCTTTGGGGAAACCATACACCCCTCACTATCTAAGAGGGATATATCTCATGGTTATCCCTCGTGATTTGAAAAATCACACAATAACTATTTGGTCTCCAATATACAAAATGTATCTTGGCCACCCACTAACCTAGAGGAGTGTTCCCATTTTCCCCTAAAAATGTTCCAACTACATGCCACATGCTTTCAAGCCCAAAACCAAAATGTTCCATGAAACATATGTGAAAAATAATGGAAAAATCTAGACTAAAACATATAAAATTACATTGAAATAATGAATAATATGTGGCAATTCTCCCCATTATGAATACATTTGTTCCCCTAAAATTCACCCCAATGCATGATCAGAAAACAAAAAATGACACTCCTCCTAAACCAAATACATTCTCTCACAAGTCTCATGTAAATCATTACTATGATTATGAGAAACTCAGAACAAAATCAAGGACTTCTCATGTTTTATTTTCTCATGATAATCATTAATCTGCACTGGGTGCTCAAACACTGAGAAATTCATCTTCCCATCTAACTCCTCCCACTTCAGTAATGAGACGGATCTTGGTTGCACTATCTTAGTTGAGAGGAATGTAACACATCATGTATTTACCTCAATTTGGAGGTAAAATGTAACCTCTATTCCCTCTTACCAATCCCATTAGTCATATCAAATGGCCTGATATACCTCAGCATTAGTTTCCCTTCCTTACCCAAACAACGATGAACCAGTCGAGGAGAAACTTTCAAGTACACACAATCACCCATAGAAAACACCAAATATTGGCACCGATGATGGAATAAGACCTATAAAGATATTGGGATATCAAAATTACTCAAAGGTCAAGTTTTCATTATTTGACATTTCTTGAACATGTCACAGTCCCAACAATGATGTATCACCCACCTCTTCCCAACCCAAGGGCGATCGACATGGCCAACCATAATGTTCCTTAATATAATATATGTGAATCAAGGATTTGTAACTAATTCTAACAAAATCATAGAAAATCCTAGATAGAAATCTCATTAACATCAAAAATATAACACAAATTCTCAGATAATTTCTTCTAATATTGGATTCACTTTCTCCTTATGAACATCCCTTTGGGGATGGTATGTCGTAATCAACATCATCTATCACTCCATAACCTTCTAAAGGAATTCAAAAAACTGGGAGGTGAGATTGTTAATAGAAAACCGTGAAGCCTCACAACCACTTGAATATATAACCTTCCCAATGCATCATCCCTAACTAAATTCTTGATTGGAATGAAATGAGTTATCTAGTCAGAAGGTTAATCACTTCTGAAAAAGAATTTATTCCCTTGGATGTATGAGGTAATATGACAATAATATTGAAAGAAATCACGTCCTACATCTAGGTAAGAATATGTTGATATTGAAAAAAATGGAGGGTTTTTTGTTCTCTACATTTACCTACTGACATGTATAACAATTATACACAAGTTCATTTATTTACAACCACATACTTGGCCACCAAAACTACTAACACACATCATAAAACATCTTGTCGGTACTAGGATAAATGGCCCACTAGGACTAGAGGATATCATGCATCACTAACAACCTAAATGAAAATGACACCATAAAGTGACCCTTGGAACACAAAATTCTCTAAGAGAAAATGACCATTCAAAGGGACCCTCTCCACCACTAGGAGACCATATAGAAATGTGGCATAACGGATCAATATGTTTCTACTAATGAATAAAATTAATTAGAGAATGTGTCTTATGAACCCTTTCCAAGAACACACCTCCACTATGTTCCTTAGTCAATAAGTGAATCTATGAAAGAATAACCATCAAAGTTAAATCATCACTAGACTCTATAAAATCTTATCGTTTCATTTTTATAATCATGTCATCCACCACAAAAGTTTATTTTCTTATGGTATGAAATATTTCAAAATTGAACCCCTGAAGGTACTCTACCCAAAAATGTTCTTTCAAATTCAGATTTTTATATGATAAATGGTATACCAAGATCTGATGATAAAAATAAACAAAAAATTTCTCCCCAAAAGAGAATGAAGCCAGATTTTTATGGAATGCATCAGCACGTGTCTCTCTAGGTCATGGGTTGGGTAATTCTATTCATGTGGTCGGATATGTAATAAATAATAAGCCAGTACATGAACATCCTACATCAACACACACCCAAGACCCATACTATAAGAATAATAATAGGAAAACAATCTGTATACATATCTCAACAAGATGAAAAAGGGGGTTGTGGTAAAGTGCCATTTATTCCCTTCAAATGATTCTTGACACTATGGGATCCATTTAATCTTTACCCATTTTCAGGTAAGTGTGTTAATGGTCGAATCCAGTTGAGGGAAATATTATAAAAAAATATTGTAATACTCTACCAGGCCTGGAAAGATTTTGAGCTCGAAAAAAATTGGGTTGTTCCCATGTCATCACTGTTGTGATCTTCTCTGGTCCAACAAAACCCTATGTTCTGAGATCACATGAACTAGAAACATCACCTCCCTAATCCAAAAGGTGAACTTAGAAAATGTCACATATAGGTGATGGTACTGAAGGGTTCCTAGAATGATTCTCAAATGATTCTCTTGATCCTCTATAGTCTCATAATAGACCTTGGTGTCATCCATAAATACCATGACACAGGAGTCCATATACTAATGGAACACCATGTTCATGAGTTTCATGAACACTGCTAGATAATTTGTAAATTCGAAAGGCAAGACAAAGTACTCAAAATGGTCATACTTGCTTCAGATGGTTGTATATGGAACATCAACTCCTTCAACACAAAATGGGGTATACTCAGAACAAAAATTAATGTTAGAGAACCACCATTCCCCATTAAGCTGACCAAGATGGCCATTAATATGGGGAAAGGGGTATTTGTTCTTAATCATGTCCTTATTCATCTTTCTATAATCAATACACTACCAGATAGATCCATCTACCATTTCAAAAACATAACTGGGGAATCATTAAGGTGATATGCTCATGTTACATATATTTTATATTAACAATTATCTTACTGTACCATTAATTCCCTGAAATCGGTGGGGGTTATATGGTATGAGGTAAAGATATCAAATGTGTTCTTGGTTCCAAATTGAAATTCAAATCCACATCCCTCATCAAAGGAAAACGTAAAAAATCCTCTATAAATACCTCTAAAAACTCATCCATGAAATATGGTGATCAAATATTAAAAGCCCCACCAACATCCTATAATGTGAGTATGATATATGATAAACAATACTTCCCAACTCTATAAGTTTGGGTCCATCATGTTCGGACCGAGGATCCCATTAACCCTAAAAAATATGGTTACTTCCATCAGGTGCCAAAAATCTCACTCTCTTTTAATAAAAATCAATGTGTTCCAAAAAACACTCTATCCAATCCATAACAAGGAACCCATCCAATATTATCATTTCTAATGCAATGAAATCCCTCCCCATCTTGACCCCTTACATGGTGAGTGTCCAATACGAACACCTAAAACCCAACACTCTCTTATTACCAAGTGGAATTACTAACTCCATGACATATAAAATATGTTCTGTAAGGAATTTTAACACATCAATATGATGGGATGAAATTAAAATAATTTATTGAATATTACAAAATAGAATTATTGCTAGAGATTATACAACGACAATAATACCTCAAACTATTGCAGGACTTACATCCGATTCGGTCAGTGCATGTTCCTCCAAATTAAGATGAAACATCTTAGCCTGAGCCTAAGAATGGAAAAAAGCTTAAACTAACAATTTACATAAGATGATCCAACCCTACTTCCTTGACCTCCAAACCAATAAACCATTATCCCTTATAGTTATGATTGAGCTTACATCCCATTGTAAGATACAAATCATGCATCACTCTAATATGGTCACATCATCCTGAAAAGACACTACAAGTTCCCCATAACACCACATTAGTTACATGTTCTATGGGGATATGCACCCATTGGTCATGTGTTCCCCACTTTTCCACTCTTGTGGAACACCACTGACCTAGTATCGGAATCTATAGATGAAGACATCTAGTAAGGATGGTCTAAGACACCACCTCCCTTCTTCTACTTCCCTACTTTCTTCTTATTCTTCTTAGATGAACAAATGCATCCCTCTACCAACACCACTTCAGATTAACTAGCCTTTATTCCATGTTAAATCTAATCCATCATAGCATGATAAACCACCCCAACAAATGTTTTCCTCTTGAAAATGAAATCATATTATCAGATCTCTAGCCACAACCCCCGCTCAAACCATTACGCCTTCATTTTATCATTAGAAACCACCTTAGGTGCATACCGAACTAGCTCTATGAAGTTGTTATCATACTCCATAATAGCCCAATATATGTGGAAAAGATCCATGAACTCCCATGATATGGATAAGTCCAAAACCTCATAATAATCCAACATGTTTCATCTTGAATTTCCCGAAGGCCTTATTTTTTTATTTATTTTATGATAACCCCCCTTTAAAGGGATGACGGGGAAACCTTACATGGGATGTAGGCTTAAAGATTACATTTCCCATAGTCTTGGAGACATTAAAATACCCATATGTCTTTAATAAATCATAAAGACTATAACTTCCGGAACCTTCCCCTCCCTAGAATCTACATCGTGATCAGATCTCCAATTTTGCATGGTTGTTCGGCTAGTTGTCTTGTTCAGTGATGCACTTGCCCATTACCAATGGAAATGCCATCTCCCTCATTTTTTCAAATCTGTTATCCCTACTTTAGTGAATTTTTCCAACTCTTGAATACTCCTCTAGATCTGGTTCCTTGTATAATATGATTGGGAATCTACATACCAGGTGGCACGGAAGGCCCTAAGGTGGATCGAAGGCATTGAGGTGGCATGATGTCCTTAAAGATGGTCCTAAAGCATTACTGGCCCAAATTATTGGGTGGATCGAAGGCCTTAAGGGCTCCAAGACTAAACCGACGGCCCGAGGTGAATAGTTCCATCTTCAGTAGTGCCAAACTGTACCTGCTACATTAACTGCATAGTACCTGCTATTGTACCTGCACTGTACTGCTACAGTGCCTTTTATAGTACCTTCTATAGTAACCCAGAATTATGCCTCTGCTTGGTTTTGAACCTGGGACTTGTAGATGCTACATTACTTAAACAGTTACACTATAGGACTTATATAGTCCCTTCTACTCTTGAACATGTCCTTGAATTATTTATATCCCATCTACTAAGGCCTTTCATCACACACCATTGACACCCACAACTTCTGACAAGGTCCTTCAAAAAAAAGTATAATATTTCACTATAACCACCTCAACAGTATCAATAATATTGAAAATAAACATTATCATTTCATGCCAATATTCGTATTCATGAGGTTTTGTGCTACCCCAAAAAGAAGTAGGCTTTTCCATGATGAAAATAAGAGCCTTGTCCTTTCTAGGATCTGGTTCATCTTCACTATCCGAAGTAGAACCTGAGCATGCTTCTTGTCCAAAATATAGGAAAAACTAAATTCTGGATTTCCCTAACCTATTATTGATTAGTTAGGGATAAATATCTTCATCCTCTTCCAACTAATATACAAGAGATCTTTGTGTAGGAATTTTACCACAAAATGAAACAATGAGGAACACCCAACAATACAACCATCAACACAAAATTTAAAAAAACATCTGCAACAAATAGAATTACCAACACTTCAATAAATTTAAATATAACCATATGCATCAAAATAACAAGGAAAAACAAACTACTCCACCACCACCCAGTGTCAATATACAGTTTTTATCATATACATCTCACCTAGAAGAGATATAAAATCAAATATAGAAATCCCATGGTTGTTAAGTTTGTTTCACGAGGTGTCTTTTCAAGGGACCCCACTCATAAATAGATCCTCATGTGCAGACAATTCTAGTTAGGGTTTATCTAGATTATTTCCCAAATAACATGACCAAAAAGAGAACAACCACCTACGTTGCCATTTTTTCTCGACCCAAAACAGGATTCCATCGAACCTCACACCTATCCTGATTAATGTAATGTCATAAAAATCATTCCAAATCCCCACTGGCTGAAAAATAGTGCATTTTTAAATAATAAAATTCTTATGGAATGATCTCACCATATTATTTAATCATAAACAATAAACATAAATGAACATCACAATTAGGATTAACCACAACAAAATGAGAAATTATAATTTCTAGATTCAATACATAAAAATTTATCCTAGAACCACATTTACTACAAAAAAATAGGAATATAAAACCTTCACAATAATATCCCTGTAAGCTGAGGGAAATCACCCTCAAGCCACCACCATCAATACCTTCAATTAGCGAAGCACTAATAACTAGATCCACCATTACCATGATATATCTATCTCTTTCAAATATCATACATTAAAATGTCTACATACACCCAAATGTGTATAAAGTGTGTGAGGAAATTATCAATGGGATTCCACCTAGAACAAAATAATGTGTGCAATAACATTAAAAGAAAAATAATCATTATAATTTCCAAAATAATATTTGAAAATTTTTAAATAAAAAAACGTTTAAGGAATCCATTCCCAAGTGTAAAATTATAATTAAATTACATTCTAAAAAAAATCATGAAATGTTAGACTACACATGTTCTATCACATACCAACCACTAAGACCACATAATATAAGAATAAAATCATAATAGGGAACCATGTAAAAATTCATAAGGGTAACTTACAGATTTGGAAAAATATGAACATTATACCATGGTGATAAAAATATTCTAACTCAACTACCAATTGTTTTTACATACCTGAGCCACTAAAGAAGATCTAATTCAAAGTTCTAATGGTCCAACATCATTCCCATGCATGATACACTAGAGAATATCCCATCTAATTTTCACATGGTATCTGATCATATCAAAGTTTTACATAGTTTGGCACACAATAATCATTCTAGATGAATCAGGTCCTCATCCACTTCCAATAAAATAGTATACTATTTCTAGTTCGGACAAATAGATACCTGTGATTCCCTTAAATATCAAATTCCATTACACATATCACATAATTAAAAAATTTCACATTCACATGGATATAATCTAAACCACATGGGGTCATCCACAATTTTAACTTTTTAACATCGGTCCAATGATCAAAATTCACATGCAAACTACCATGTTACATAAAAACACTTTCTATTTCAAAATTGCACAAATATCATTTAGAAATTATTTTTTCACAATTAGGAAATTTTATAAAACTAATTTAAAAACTTCAAAGGAAGATAAAATTTGATGTGTTAACTTTTCCATGGGAAAATACCCTTTTTCATACACATTCACATCACAATAACTTTATAGAATGCTTCACACCACTGTCAAAATTCAAAGATGCAATACATATTTCTCACCATTCACAAAATTCATAAATCATATTCAAGAACTATCACAATAATGATCAAAGGAAATACAACTAATTTCTTTTCAAAAACAATCATACATTATATATGCATGTCAAAAATCCTCCAAAATAGATTTTTCACCACAAAAATAATTAATTAAACACATTTATGAAAACAAGAAAGCATATAAAACTAATTTAATAATGTAAAATCAAGGAGAAAACAAAAACACAAATGAAAACTTCATAAAATTGGTATGGAATTACAACCTCACTACCCCATGACCCTATAAAGGTAATACCGAGCCTCGATCATCAATATTTTTCCCAAAAATACAAGATAAATCCCTCATTTAGTCAAAGATCCCTCTGGAAAATAGTAACTATAGAAAGAGGGAATATGATCCTTAATAGGTTGGATAAATTCATAGTAATGGGGCTCATATGATGTTTCCTTGAAGAATCGGGGTCAAACCCACTGAAGGATTGGGGTTCCAAGGCTTCATGAATGAATTCAAGAGGATACCATGGATGGAAATTACAATTGGGGTGGATGGGAGGTGAAATATTGTAAAAATTGAAGAGATAATAAAGGTAATTTCTCACTTTTTAATGACCTAGAGAAGTCACATGGTTTTCCCACATTATTTCTGAAATCGTGTGGTAACCGTACACCCCAATATTTTTATGTGGGACGTGTGACATGGTTAGCTCACAAGAATTGAAAACTGTGACCTAACCGTGTATTCACGACTATCTAAAATGAAATGTGGAAGCATTATTACATGGAAGAGTTAATAAGGTTTCCCCTAACCATATAACTACTGTGCACCACCTACATTCAAGTCAAAAATCACAAGGATCCTCGAACGACACATGGGAATCCCAATTGAAAAAATCCATACTAAAAAAATAAAGTTACCTAATATAGGATAAGTATGTGAAAAATTATATATTCTTTCATATAAAAGATTCACTCTTGATTCACCAATTTTAATTATATTTCATATAGTTTAACTAAATAAAATAATGAGGTGTGTGTTTTTTATGTAAATGATCACCTAGTATTAAATTGAGAGTATTTATATATAAAACAATTATAGATATAATCCAATATCTTCATCCTTGGATGAGTTCATAATGGATTATTTTCATGAAATAATAGAGATACACAAAGAATAATTGGGTTTATTCCTTCAAAAAATAGTGTATTCTAAAAAATCATCTCGTATTTATTAATGATTTATTAACTTAATACCATTTTTTATAGTGAACCAATATTTCCAATGTTCCTTGACCCATATTTTAATTTTTCAAATCTCTTTAGATCTTTAAATATCTATTCATATTAATTGAATATATGATTAACAGAATTTCTATTATGATTCTACTTCTAATAATTTTGATTATTATGATTCATATTTATCAGGGTATAAATTTTTATGGGAAACTATCAATAATGTTACTTATCGTTTCACATATCCTACTAACCATATTAAATAGATAGAACATGTTCTCGAATATCATAAAATAATTTTTATATTACATCATTTTTTTCATTGGGGGTGGGGTTGATTTCCCCTCAATATAGTTACTCAATAATTTTACACGGATTATTACTTGATTTTTAACCTCAACATCTATAAATTAGTACCTAAATACATTAATTCATAGTGTGTTTAGAATTTTATGTTTATAATACATCAATTTATGGCCAATGTAAAAAATTAAATATTTTATTCTTCCATATTAAGATCAAAAATAGTTTTGATCTCCAAAAAAATTGTAAAAACTAGGGAAAACATAAAAAGAATTGGTGAGATAAAAAGCATAGTAAGTGGATGAACATTACAAGGAAAACATAACATATGGTTCAAATGCACATTATAGTTTCATTAAAGATAAATATCTTGAGTAATTCCATAGAAGAATAACATAAAAAACATGGAACCATAATATCATTGTGAAATAATAAAAGTGGGAAGATCATATAAAATAACAAAAAAAATAGTCATGTCTTACTACCTAGATAATATCACATGGAGAAGAAATTCCTGCAATATATTAGTTTTAATACTTGTACCCATACATAAAATTTCATTAGACTAAAAACATTATCCAATTCATTGGAGTTGTATCCTAGTGCACACATTATTAGATGTTCATTACTTTGTGTTTCACCAATGTAAATCAATTATAAGTCATAAAAATGGTAATTTTCCTTTGAATGAAATGAGATGCATAATATTGTTTCATATAATTGTCCACAGATACTTCACAAAGAATGAATTTGAGAGATAAAAATACAAAATGTGTAACCCCAATAAAATTAAGGGAGAATAAGAATTGTATTTATGTAAGAGACATATAAAATTAATTTAATAAAATAATAAAATATAAAAAGGTTTTATATTTTGTGGAAAATGTATTTAAATGATTACATGGAATTAAACTTGGGAAAATGCTTCTTTATTTTGAATTATATTTTTAAAAAGTGTAAAAAAATTAAAAAATATTACAGAAAGCATGATCATTAAAAAAATGGAATCTAATATATCTATAATAAATGATTTTAGTGGCCGTGATTGATTGAAATTAAATAAATTCCATATATTTTAAGGTAGACATTCCATTCATTGTATTGTAAAAAGGATTAAAAGTGCCTCATTTTTAAAACACTACAAATATTTATTCCAAAGTATTTTTAATAATATAGATTTCAGTAAAAATTTCATTATTAAATCATTTTATGTATGTTAAAAAAATTCTTGCAAATATTTTTAGGAGTCGTGGATATAAAAAGATAAGGATTCTTGACCGATGAGAGTAAAAAAGTCAACTTTTTCTTAATTAGTTTTCAAAATAATTTTACATAAAAAATAAAGGGAAATTATAATAATAAATTCAAATATCTTCGATTATAGGAGTACAAGAAAATGAATTTTTTTATTAAATTCAGATAAAATAATTTCCTATAATCTAAATAAAAGCATGAACAATCCAAATTGAAATTATATTGAAACATAAACCTTTACTAATTCGAATATCATGAATAATAACAACAAATAAAGAATTTAATAAGTCATAAAATAAAATAAAATGATGTATGATGTATTCACTGTATAATATGTCCATGTTCAGTATCTACACCATTTAAATGAAAATATGTTCGTAAAATAATATGTGTCACAAAGAAGGATTTTTTGAAACAAAACCCTTAACTCCATTGCATAAATATTTTATATGTACTTTAATTTCAGTATGATAAACATATAAAAATTATTATTTTTTGATAAGAACATTTTCTATGTTTAATCCCATATATTCTAACCACATACTTAATTAATTTTAATTATATGACAAATTGAATAATCAGTAATGTCCATGTTGGGTTTTTTGAGGTTGCTATGTTTATAATTTAAAAACAACACTGCTGTGTTGGGTGTTGTCTAAGGGGTAATTATTACATAAAACGAGAATAATAATCAAGGAATAGTTAAAATTTTAATTCAAAAATCATATATTTAAAATACAGCATATAATATTTTAATTAAAAATGATATAAGTTACAGTTAGGGAGAAGGTAGGTCATACATATGCATGATAAAAAAATTATATTTCAATGATCATGATGAGAATAAGGTAAGTGTACTTTAACCCCTCTAAAATGATAAATATATCATGAATATAATATTTTTTATCTTCATACACTTATATATACCATCCATGTGAATCAGTAATAAAAAAAGGATCACATTACTTCACGTGGTCTTAGCCCATCATACACATGAACAATATTATTGATATTAAATGGATGGTAATTCAATAATGTATATGGTATACTAACTTTCAAGAATTATTAATATTTAATGAATACCATATATATAAAAGAAGATCACCACCATTCATATTCGTGAAAGGCGATGATGCAAAATGAGCTACATCAGTTAGTGAGTTGGTAGTTAACCATACACAGGAAAGATAGTATTGTATCCCATTTGATGGAAATGGAGGGGGATAAATATTAATAAAACAATATAATAATATATAATTTTATATTAAAAATAGGTCTTATTATATTATAATATTTGATATATAATTGTAGGTAAAAAAAGACAAAAAGGAGCGATGTGAAAATGATTGCCTTCGTTTTGAAGAACCTCCTTTTGAACTCTTAATAAGGACCACATGGATTGACTTTTGGGATGAACAAAATCTCTATAATGTGTATATGAAGTTTATAGAGAGATTTTGGCATGTTATGGACGATCTAAATGGATTTATGGGTTATATGAATGCACAGGAGAGGGTGACTCATAATAAATGAGTAGAAGTGTAATTTTTAAAATACAACAAACTATTCAATAATGGAAAGTCGCTCTCAATAAGAGAACATAATAATTTAAGAAATAATTTATTAGAGTTTATATATGACCAATTCATACCACTTCTATTAAAATATGAATTTTTTAAGCACGAAGTCCACTTTACCTATAAATTTACTCACTTTTACCTTTTTAAATTTTTTATAATGGAAAATATACTTATCTCTTTTTACGATTTATAAGAAAAATATTATATTGAACAATTTATATAATATAAATTATTCTGATTTATAATATTGAAACCATTTTATGAAAGTAGATAAACATGTGTGGACAAAATTTAATTTAAAATAAATACGGTATGCATAAAAAGAAAACAGTTTTTCAAAAAATGAACATTTTAAAGAAAATATTATCATTTATTAACTGTATAAATTGAATATATCACTATATGAATTAAATTTAAATATATTCGAACTAAAATTCATATTTTAAAATTAAATCAATCCACATCAAGGGTTTTCTATTAAATTAATTTTGAATAACATTATGAAATATATTTTTTTCAGAAAAATAAGATTTTATAGATAAGAATAAACCTCTACTAAAATAAAATATAAATATGATTAAAATTTAATTAATTGGATTAAATATAATTACTGAATTATTATGATTCTTTTAAATAGAATTAAATGAATAAAAGAAATGTTATGTAACAATATTTATTAAAAATAAATGACAGTTTTAAAAATTAGCTATTTTTCACTATTCTCTGTAAAATCAATATTTTAAAAAACAATCATCAAATGACACCCTATAAAAATAGTTATAAGATGACATTAAACAATATGTTCATTTTAATAAAATAACATTTTAATTTCCCATAAATCAATTAATATATTTTCTCACAAAACTAAATACAAATAATTTTTTAAATACATTATTTTATAAAAAATATTTCTTATTTCCAAATAATTGATAAATGAATCAATATTGATTAGAACCATTATAAATATTCCAAAAATTAGTTAACCCTATTCATACATAATAATTTAACAGATATTTCAAAAAAATTATATTTAAAAATAATTATTTTTAAAAATATTTTATGGCTTATTTAAACTCAGTGATAATTATTTAGAATGATATTGAAAATGTTGTTCTTTAAAAATATAGGGGTGTGACATTATACCCCCATAAATAATTTGTTTCCACACAATTTTAACTTTTTATTACTATTGATGTGTTTTATATTTGAATATATCCTTTGTGGAAACCCCCCACCATTAAAGGGGTTAATTATAATTCCTCTGAATAGAGGGAAAGGGAAATATGCCGATCGTATAGAATAAAACATGACTATGTTTCAATGTAGGACAAAATTGGTGGGATGCTAAAACATGGAAATGGATTAAAATTGGAAATTCATATTGAGAGTGATTGATATCATTGATCATAAGGAATTGAATGACTAGGTTCATATAAAAAACAACAAATGTAACACCATGAAATTATAAAATAATACAATATAATTATATAGAGTATGAGATATGATTAATTGATTTTATCCTATGTTACACACAACACTTTTTTTATCTTTGATTACATGCACTAATTAGTTTAGCATGCATTACACTCATAAATGTGTTTAAATCAAATGTAAAATATTATTTAAATATTATTATATAATATAATAGTTATAACATATTTTTTTAGTTGGAGGGTATTAATATTAGTTTATAAATTATGAAAACTATAGTTATATATTTATTATTATTGAAATATGTATCATTTAGAAGAAAAAGATCACTGTTCTAAAAATTGTATTTTACCGATTAGTCACACATTTAACGAATAATTTGATATTTATTTTTATCAATTTTAAAAAAATTAATTATAAAATAAAAATTATTTATGAATTTATTATATCAAAACTATCTTACTGAAAATATTTTTAATTTTCTGGAGAAGTTATATTTTTTGAGGACGAGTACAAAAATATCAATTTTAATTGAAAACAATGTTTTATTTTAATATTTTATAATAAAAAATTACATTTTGAAATGGTTTTAATGTAAAATTTGATCAGTCATATATCAATAAACTAATTTAGGTCATTGTGATCATTTTAATGTTGAATTTATATGTAAATACATAATAATTGTTTAGACATTTTCTCTTTAAAATGCCCATTTATCATTGTGTCTATGGGATTTTTTTAAATTAATATTTTCTACAGATGTAAATTTACTTATAAAATATTTATTAAAAATTTTCTATAATAATTATTTACAATTTCAAATAATTTATACATAATTTTTTATAAAAAATAATTTTTAAAAAAGTAAAAATTATTAATCATGGTTAAGGTAGAATTAGATTTACCATGGCATAAACTAAGATGATAAGGGACAAAATGACCCACCAATTAGACCAGCACCAATTTTTTATCCATATTTAATATTTATCACTTATTTGATTGATAATAAAGCATTTTTAGAATTTTATCAGGAAAACAAATGCCTATGATTGAGTCCTTTCATAACATTTTAACTTGGAAACTCACCTCAATTATAAAAGGCTAGCCACTATTCTCTCTTATAAACCCCATGAAACCATTTTTATATGGAGAATAGTTACCCAAATAAAATCACAAATTCCCTCCCTCGTCCCATAATCCTTATTTTCTTCAAAAATCGATCCTAATAAATCTTTTTTGCAAATATATTTATGATACACGAAGAAGATGTAATATTTTTCAATAAGGGCCTTTAATTTTTTTTTAGCCTCTCATAATTTTTATTAAAAAATGATTATATAGAAAATTTATTATTTATATATAATGGGAAGATTTTAAAATATGTTAATTACATACAACCATCTCCACTTTAATCAAATGGGTTATGATATCATTGTTTGTGTGTATGGGGGACTACCAACTTGTGAACCAATTTTATCTGTTGTTTAATTTCCACCATTAACAGTTTTGTGTAATTTTATATTTCATGAATATAAAATATATTTATAAAAAAATATATACCTATTTAATAATTTTATAATTTAAATCATTTTACCTTCCATTCTTTTGGAGATATAAAAAATTCGCTCGTATGTACAGAATACTACCACCTAAAGAAGCGACACAATTCAGTTGTCAGTAACACCTTCCAAAGAAGGTGATAATAATAAATTTAATGAATATATGTTTTATAAATGAAATAATAATTTTTTTTAATTAAATATATTTCATTATATAATGATAATATATATTATTATTTATTTCCTTTCACTAATTTAATAATCATAACATCATTCATGTGTGTGAGGGCTGCCACCTTCACGACGCGATGTGACTCACTTTTCATGACCACCCCACATTGGGGATATATATTAGTATATATTATGGTATTTATGACAATATTATAATTATGTGAAAATTATATATAGCATAACTTATTTTCATAATGATCATTGGAAAATGGAAAAGGTACTCATGCATATAAACAATAAACCATCTCAATGACCGTAACGTACATCATTTTTCAATATAATCAATAGTTATTTGTTTTAAAATAGTTATTGATTTATAACTATTATAATTATTTTGTTATTATTATTATTATGGATATGATAAGACTATGAAATAATTTCAATAACTATATCATTAATGACAAAACACGTATAAGAAATAAAGTAAATTAAGACACGAAGCAATAAACATAATGAATAATTTGTAATGAATAGTTGATAAGTTATTATAAAAGGAGAAAATATGATATTAGAAATTTTAATGTGTTTATTTTATAAGTTATTAGAATGTTTAAAATCAATATATAAGATTTTATGAATTTTTTGTCAAAATTATGTGTAAGGTAAGATATTTTATAACTTAATTTTCATCCCTTAGGTTAAACGTCTATTTCATTGATTTTGTTATTCTAAGACTATCTATAAAATGAATTTTTAACAACTTTAGTTATATTTAATAAAAATTATGTTGATTTAAAATATAAATACAAAATGGATTCACTGAATAATTATCACTTCAACGTTTTTATCATTATATAGGTTTATCACACAATCTCATTATAATTTAAATTTTTTATTTATGAATATAAATTGAAGGAAATTATTTTAAAATTTCATAATAAACACTTCTAATTTTATTCTTATTATTCTATTTATGATAGTTTCATGTAATAGTATCATTTTTTAATAATTTGTATATAATAAAATTGAGATTTTTTTAAAGAAAATCTGACATTATTTATATATTTTATCGGAAACCCATATTCCACTAAATCCATGATTTCTAAAAATGTCTTCCAAAATATTTTTCAGATCTCCAAATTATTTATTAAAGAAAATTATACCCAGTTTTTACTTTTTAAAAAAATGAAAGGAATATTTTTTCATTTTTACTTAGAGTTAGTTATCTAACCATTTTAGAGTTTAAAAGGAATCTTCTTTGTATCTTTTACCGCATGTACAAAAATAACCTCTTTCAAGATCTTTATTTAATTGATATTTCCTTTGAATGTTACCGGGTTTTTTCATGAACTTTTTACCAATATTATGGCAATTTTTCATTTTTTATAGGGTTAATTTCAAAATGAAATGGTTGTTTTCCAAAAGATTTTTTATGATAATATTATTATAGTATATCTAATTATCAGTTACATAATTTATTTAATATAATTATGATCCACTACTGATATGTTGTATTATTATCATCTGTATTCTTTTCATGAATTATATGTTCCCAATTTAATTGAGTATGTACAATAATATTACAATTCGCTATTTAATTCATAATAGTTTAGGATTATTTTTTTGGGGTATGTATTATTTTTTCCATTGTTATTTTTTAAGAATAATAATGTTTATTTGCATTATGTTTCATCCATTTCATATGAGGAATGCATTGGAAACTACCAATGTTGGGTGGGGCCCACTATAGCCACTCAATGAATCAGCAGGTCTCGTGAGGCAAAGTAGATATCGTTTTTGATGAGGTGTTACCCCTTTATATAAACATCATAGAACAAGGACTAAACGATATGTTTTATATTTCCATCATTGTGAATTCCATCATTAGAAATCCATTTATTGATATTTTATGTGATTATAGGATTTATGAGAATAAACATGGTTATGTATCTTGATCTTGTGATTATTTATATTGTGTTATTTGATCATCATTTGTTAAATCCATACTATACTCATGGTTTTGATAAAATTGAATGTGTTTTAGTTATTTATTTTTCAACATTTATTATTTATTTTTTATTGATATATTATGATTTACTCATAACCTTACTGAACATCTGATCTCACCCCTTTTTATGGTTTATTTTTCACTTTATGATATGATGTATTTCAAGATTTATATTTAGGGATATTCTAGGTGGAATTAAAGAATTTTCAAGAACATTATTTATTGTTCAATATTTTTTTCCAAAATAAATTGGATTCAAGTATTTTACTTATCATCGAGGAATAAAAAATAAAATTTTCCTTCACGATGTGATTCCTTATTATTTATTCCAATGTCATAAAGTAGATATCAACATTAGTCTTATAGATCAGGGTCTCTATTTTTGGTATCTGAGAAATTTTAGCATAAACATTAGGATCTATACTTAAGAAAGTATATATTTGTAAAAATAAAACTATGATATAAATTTAGGATTTTTATAGAATAGCATCCCAATATGTTGGTAAGGAAGATATAATGTTTTAATTTCCTATAAAATAAATCTCTGTCTGGATACTACATGTGAACATGGTTAATGTAGAGCTATAATTAAGGGTAATTATTCTATAAAGGGTGCATTGGGCTTGACCCAATCAATACATATTGCACCAAAATGGGCCTTACTTCGCACCTTATTTAATATTCATATTGAATATTATTAGTAATACTCATAGTTTCTTCACAATATATTATAATTGAGTTTAGAATAAATATATTAACAATCAAACCATGTCTATATTTATGAGATTATCTATGTTATGTTTTACACTATTTTTGGATTACACATTATGTTTCATTAGGTTATTGTCTAATCTAGTATAATCTATTTGTTGAATATAGAACCTAATAGATGAAATGTAATCCTTATCAATGAAAAAAACAATATAGAGATTTTACATTCTTTGAATGATAAATGAACTAGATTGGGAGGTATATCTTGAAATGATCAAATTATAACCATGTGGGTGTAATAGACCTAGGTTTTCAGTAATAGAATTTCACGTATTGAGAAACATGTAGCTCTACCCTAATGTGTTTCAATGTTATACATCTTCATGTATGAGCAGACTTCATCAGTAAATGAGAAAAAATACATTTCTAAATGACTAATGCATATGTTCCATAGAGAAGTTATTTCTATCTTTGGGAATTATTGACACAATGATCGTTGTCATGGATTTTTATCATCTCTTAAGTGATGCTGATAAACGATGGTCAATTATTCATAACACTAATGATGAGGAGGACAAATAAAACATTGATTGGATGGATTTATGGTAAAATTCATAAAAAATATCTTACTCATGGGGAATGAGAGAATTTTGAAATTCATTTATTCGGTATAAAAAATAAATGGGGGGAACATGATTCTATATATGAATCCAACTATACAAGGTTTCTTGGATATTCTTTAGATTACATACATAATCCAATGATAAATATTAACTGCTTAATTGATTTTATTAATCCAGACATTTGAAGTGAACTAGTATCCCAAAAATTATCATTATACCAGGACATAAAATCATGTTATATGATGGTATAAAAATAATTATCTTAGACATATTAATTAAATGTGAAGAATTATTAGAATTGGACAGTAGAGTAAAAATGGATAAAGGTGATAAGGTAAAGAACTATTTTCCAACATGTGATAGTTGTTGAAGGAAACACATTTTTATATGATTAAATGGAAAAGTGATCCTATTATGTGTGTAGAAAAGGAAACAATGATCATGTTTTCAATGTAATGAACTAATTTCCCAATTATTAATTATTCAAATGTATGGATATGGGGCACTATAAAAATTAATTATATATAGTAAGAGGAATATACATTATAATAATATAAGTATTCAAGGAAAGATTATGCTATTACCATAATTATAGTGGAATGATTAACATGATTGTATTTGGATTCAAGAGTTATTTCATTTAAGTATTTTATCGATCCTATAATGGTTAATATTAATATGAAATGTATGAAGATTATACTATATTTATTTCATTAAGAATTTGAATTTTTATGTTGAATATCACCAATGTCAAAGAAAAAATGATTTATTGAAAAATTAAACATATGAGAAATAGAATTATTGAGAGAAGTAAAACCCTTAATATGTTTCTAATTTTAATATACTTCTATTTGAAAAATATATGATTTTTCAAGATAATTAAAATTGGATATAGTGACCACATCAGTATAGATTAATGATATATTAATTTCGGAAATTTAGTAACACAATTTATAATTTATTTTATATTTAAGTTGTCTATGGGTCTTAGGGATAACAATTTATGAAATGGATTACGTTCATATTTGGATGTGTATTTAGAGATTAATTTTTTACATGACTATATGAATATTAATGTATATTGGATAAACTATGTTAACCCCATTGTTATAATAAACACTGAATATTTAAAGACTTGATTATCATCCTATTAATGTTTTTAGGATCTGTTAATAGTTAATTTTAGTGCATTAGGTATAAAAAATAATTTTGGGTATTTATTTCATATGGAATAGTATTAATTGGAAATTTATCAGAGGACAACCAAAATTAGAAATTGTTATTATAAAATAGTAATAAATTAATTAATTATATTTCATTAAAATCATAGATAATATAATAGTCACCCAATATAAAGAATATAATCATGATATAAAATATTATCATATTACATTCATATACGTTGAATCATATTGTCTTTTAAATCAGTATAGATTTATATTTCTGAGGCCCCTAACCATTAATCATTCTCTTGTTTGTGATCATCAACTATTAAAATCTATTTAATTATCTTATCTTTTCTAAAACGATAATATCTTCAAATGCATATAATTTCATTCTATGAAGAAACATATTTAAAATTCATTATATATGATGTTTTTAATCACTTTAAACTCTTATTTAGCGGATAATTTTTTATGTCTTCTTAAGATGTTAGTTTTCATAAAAAGAAATTTTCAAATATCAAACTCTAGATTTCTGAAAAAAGATAAAATTGAGAGGAAACAATTATTTTATACTAGGGATAATGTAACCCTATCAAATTATAAAATAATAACACATTATTTGATATAATATGTGATATGAAACTATAAGTTTATCTTTCATGTAACAAAACATCCCAGATACCCTGGTATCCTAATAAAAGTGTCAGTCGTAACATTGCCCAAATGGTGTTTTTGATCTCCAAGGGTTTGAGAATAACACCTGTAATCATAAATTATAAATAATGAAACAATTTTTCCATAAACACATAAAAATAGAAATAAATAATTAAATATTCATGAAAGAAAAAATAAATTGGGAGAAGTGTACCAAAATTAAAATAGGTATGAAAAACCAATCTACTACCACAAGTTACAAAAATAAGGAATAAAACCAGGTCCTAGAAAACACGACCCTCTAATCCCATGGTTCATCATATACTACAACATCCATGTGGAGCCTTACCCTTTCTCAAACCTAGATGAAGATAATTTACAAGCACTCAGAGGCATTGGTTGGGTGTGATCTAAAATCATAGTAGGGTATTAAGATGGATAACATAATATGATATTGAAACTAATTAACAAAATAATTCATTCAATTTTAAATAAATAGTAATGCAATTTTATATTAATATTTTAAAAACTGATGTTTTTCATTTCTAATGATGGTAATTCATCAAAATAGTTTTCTTCATAAAAAAATTATATAAAACATTTTATGTAAATTTATAACCCATGTGTAAAATATTTTATAAAAAAAATTTCATATTTTCAAATATAAGAAATATGAAAAACATTGTCATGTAGAAAATAGAATGATTTATAAAGGCTATGGGGCTCCCACACACAGAAATAGTGATCACGATAATACATGTACACATGTCCCTCTAATAGTAGTCAAGGAGGACCTATCACCATCTCATATGGTATGTGACCGAAAATATATTTATTTTTAGTGTTGTAAAGTGAAATTGTGTTGTCATTAGTAATACACTAACTATATAGGCTTTCATGTGCTATGATAAAAAGTCATGGTGGAAAATTTATTTTAAATATATGTAAAACTCAAATCATCTCATTCTTCCATTTCAAATATTTCAATTTATATTTAAAACCCAAAACAGAAGTTTTTATTTTATAATTCTGTTACTAAGATAAAACTAATGGCTTTCAATCAAAACAATTTTAGACCATTTTCTCAAATACCAATTATAAATAAATTTTATCAAATAAATTTTACAAATTAAATTCCAAAATTAAATTTGAAAATTATTTTAAACAATTTTCCTCCAATTTGACAATATATCCTTGTTCAATGGAATTAGTTTTTTCTAATTTCATATGAAATAAAATTTGAAATCCCAAATTCAATTTAATAGGTTTTTTAGAAATCAATTTAAATAATAAACATTTTAGTCAGGTTATTGAATTTAAATGAGGTAATTTTGGGTTGATTAAATTGGTCCTCATAAATGGAAGCACCTACCTGGGGATCACATGATATCCAAATGAAAATCCATATTCATGAAACTCCAATATAAAAATTTGGTAATGAGGATATGAGAATAAATCCTCGTTTCATGATAAAATCTATGTGTATGAGATCCTCCAACAACATAGATGTAACACCCCATGATTTTGTGAAATATTTGATCAAATTAATTTAATATTTCTCATTTTCATCATTTCATGTGACACAGAATCATTCTTATTCTACATGGGAAAACATGTTATGTATTTCATTATATAAAACACCATGTTAATGATACACAATATACCACAATGAGTTAGATTGTGTTACCCACAAAATTAGATTTTACCACCTTTTGATAGTGCAGATGTTATAAAATTATATTTTGGGAATTTTATAAATTTTACTTTTCAATGAAAAAATAATTTCATTAATTTCGAATGTAAAATTATCTTAGGGTGATTTTTTCATAATTTTTGTGAAGGTTCATTTTTTATGAATATTGAAAATAAAATATTTTAGTTCTAAACTTCATTTTAATTCAAATAATTAAGAATTATAAGTTATATTTTAATTTTTTTTATAGTTCAAATAGATCAATTATACATATATTATTCCAATTTAGTTTATTAGAATCATTTTTATATTTAATTTATATATAAAAACTTATTGATCTTTTGAAAAATTTAGTTTGGAAACCAACCTTCTCATAACGTCTGTGAGATGAGATTTATATTTAATTACCCATTCCTGTGAATAGATTTTTTTAAAAATAACATATAAAATTATAATAAATATGGTATTTATATTTTAATATGATCTACATAGTTTTTCACCAAAATTATTTGTAAATTTAATTAAAATTAATTGCAGAGATTATGGTAAAATAAATCTTAAAAAGGGACTAATCTTTAATCCTAAGCGCCAAAATGACCTAGAGATTAATCCAAAATCTATTTCCTTTCCATATTTTGAATATAACATGTTATTTTTCTAATTTTATGAGTTATTGGGATACTATTCAAAAAAATAATCTCATTTCATCTATTTTGGAAGGAAAAATGCAAAAGGGGAATTTTCTAACTTTTAACATTTATAAAACATAGAGATAAGGGAAAACAACATATTTTTTTCATAAATATACTTTTTAATGGAAATGATTTATTTTTATCATAATTTTTTATCAATAATATATTGTGATTAGTTATTTACATAAAACACAAAATAAATTATAACACATGGATTAATTAATTAAAAATTATTTAAAACAAATGATGTGAAAAACATTTAATGTAAATGTAAAGAAAAAAACTAATTTTCTTCTATTATTTTATAAGATGAATAAATAATGACATAAATAGTTGAACATAGTTGAACATAATTTTTGATTAAAAAAGTGTTTTGACTTTTTCATCGATCTTCAAATTTTGGAAATCAAAAGTTACATCTTGTTAACCATTTATATTGCTTTACAATTGTAATCACATAAATTTATTTTAATATGTGCTGTGTTCTTATCATAATCTTGTATGTTTTTTATGTTGTTTTGTATGTTTTATTTTCATCATAATTACATATATCATAATCACAAACAATTGTAATCACATATATGGTTTCTCATCATAAACACATAAATAATTTTACAATCATAAACACATATGATTTTTTCATAACCATGTGCATCGTAACCAGGTTATGTATCGCATTCACATTTTGTATCATAATCATGCATCGTAACTAGGTAAAGTATTGTATCATAATCATGCATCATAACAACATGAATCATTACCAGGTCATGTATCATATTCATTTCATGCATCATAACCACATGTATCATAACCACGAAATGAATCGTAACCACGATATGCATCATACCCATGTTAAGAAACAAAATAAATTTATGCATCATAATAATGTAATGTATTGAATTCATGTCTTACTTAAAGATTTATAACATGTTTCTTATATTCATTGTTTCATACTCTTGGGCATAATATTTTCAAACTAAAATTATGTCATTGAGTTTTTTATATACCAATAAAAATGTTGTCGTGTATTTTGATTGTTTTTGATGTTGTAATATCGGGTTTCCAAGTACCTATGAATTTTTTAAAGAAATATGACCATGATAAGAAATATGATTGTTGGAAAATGAGGCCTATAAATAAGTGGTCATTCAAACCAAACACAAAAACTTTTTCATCAATCAAGTTTTAGAGAGAGATAGAGTGACTTTTCTCTTACTTCATGTGAAAGCCTTGAAGATACACGATGTGTATGTATTCTTCCATGTTATTGTATTTCTATAAGTGATTTGATTTTTCATTGTGAGTTCGATCATTATGATAATGATCGAGGGATTATGGGGATCAGAAGACATGATTCCAATCATCGAATTGAGGGCATCTAATTTTTTGAAAGACAGATCTGTTGATTTCATTCTTAATTGAGGGTTTATGGGGATAGGAAGACAGTTGTGTTGATCATCATATCGAGGGCTTACCAAGGGTGTGGTATGAAGACCATTTTTCCTAGGTTAAAGGATACCCTACTTTATAGGATAAAATAATTTTAATACATTTATATCTCCACAACAATAAGTAATATGAATGAAGTATATTTTTTTACTTATATCTATTCATATTTTTTACTATTGTAATTATTTCAATGATGATTGTTTCATTAAATATTGTATTAATAGATTCCATATATTTTTTGGTAGAATCATTTACATTTGTATTACTCTAATTATTTTATTCAATTAAAATATAGTTGTTTTTTATCATTACTTATGGTATTACATCATACCAAATCCATCATATCCAAGACCTATACGATCATTTTTATTAGTTGTGAATTGTAGTAGTTTAAGACTTCTTAAACTAAGTTATTCCTTAAGAGAATAAATAAATAAATTAAACCTATAATTCACCCCCACCTTGTATTGTGCTATCTCATATACATATACATATATATTACAATATAAAAATATGTATCAGAGTAGGTTTCTACTTTTTTGTATTAATTTCCATATTTCTTTTTTTAAGACAATTGGATTTATATTAAAAACACTTTGTTTATATTATCTTACTAAACTAACATGTGTGGTGGAAAATTATTGCTTCTATAAGATAGAAGGAATGAATATCAGATCAATTGAAAATCAAAACCCAACTAGACCACCTATAGTTTATTGGATTGATTATGAATATTAGAGAGATTAAATGACGTCTTTTTTATTAATAGATGAGAAGACAACTTTTTCATGATTACTAGATATTACAAAATACAAGACAAGGAGGTCAGAACCTTCACCAAAAAAAATAAATTTTAATATCAACTGAATTACAAGGTATGGAATACTTTTCTATATTCTATGACTACGAATACATATAGTCAGATTTCATCATGTGAAGCATCCAATTGAATCTAGAAGAAATTGGAAGTCACAAATTTTGGTACATCTAATGTTTTAAAATCAATAAGAGACGTGATCTAGCTAAATTTCATGGGTTTATTTTCATTATGGAGAACCGGTATGCATGGTGAAGCAAATATTAATGACAATAACTAATAGTATACAATAAATGGGTAAAAATGGTCTTGATGAAGATGTTATTTTGGAATAGATAATCGATATAATTCTAAATGAGTGGAAATAAAATATGATAGTTATTGATGAGAATTGGAAAGTTATTGAAATCACTCATGATGAATTATTTGGTACTCTCTTACAGAATGAGAAATTATTGAAAAGAGATAAAAAATTTAATAAGAATAAAAATGCTAATGGAGGTGAATCTTATACTACTACATCTAAATCCAGGACACTTGAAAGGGTAACAAGATCCAAAGCTAAGAAAGATATATTTATATCATAATCCATTGAAATTGATCACTCAGAGAATGAATTAGCCAATCATTCTCAAAGGATGAAAAATATTTTTTGGAAATAAATACATTCAATACAGATTCAAAAAGTAAGACAGAAATTACAAGAAAGAATCATAATTAACATGTTATGAATGTTAAAGAACATGTCATATGAGACCAGATTGTCCTTTTCTCAAATGAAAATATAGGAATTAGATACATTATGATTAAAACAATAAAATTTATTAAAATTAAAATACTAATAATGTATAGAATGAAAATTATACTTATAGTGTAATTGGTGGTGATTAATCAAACGAATCATTATAATATGAATCTTCTTGTCTGAAGAATATAAGGCTAATAACCAAATATTCTATTTAAAATCATTGTATCATAGCTATGGTTCACAATGTAGAATATCTTAAAAATTTATATTTAAATTAAAATTACCCTGATGATAAGTATTATTACTCTTTCGAAGAAGAATATTCTTCACTAGAGGATGGATTACTTTCTTTGGAAGAAGTATCAAGATTTCCCAAATTACTTGAGAATGAAAATTACAAACTCAGGAAAGGAAAGATAAGAAACATTCTAGAATAACTATTCATATATAAGAAGTATAATATCATTTAAAATATCTTTATATAAAAACTCTTGATTTTGATAATATTTCATAAAACCTTATGGATATAAATTCTTAAAAGGATATACTTTTTAAAGGATTTTTTCAAACATTTTTTAATGAAGAACATTTTTGTTACTAAAAAATTCTAAAAAATTAAATGTGAGATTGATAATTTAGTAATTAGACAAAAATATGAAATCTATTTTATTAAGAAACTTTTATCAAACATTACTAGTAGAAGGAATCAATTTGAAAAAAAATGTATTCTCAAATTATTTCAATAAAGAATAGTTCAGGAATTGGTTATACTAATTCAAACCCAATTTTTAGTGATAACTATTTTATTCCCCAAAATGATCCATTATGTACTAAATGTCTATGTGGTGGAAATTCGGAATGAATTTTTTCTCTTAATAAAATGAAGTCTTTTGGAAATCATAAATCTAATTTTCCAAAACAAATGTGGTTTTCTAAAATTAATTTATCTAACATTTCTGGATACAAAAAATATTGGGTTTCGAAAAAACTAATTGATTATTTTTCTAGAAAAAAGTGCACCAACAACAAGAATATTAGTTATATGGGTAGTGGTTGTTCTCAACACATGATAAGAAACATATATTTTGTTGAAAATATTATTGAAATGAAAGGTGGAAGAGTGACCTTAAGAGATAATTATCATGGAATGGTCATTGGTATATGTAATATTATTATTTCAGGAAAAGTTTTAATTAAATAAACTTCATTTTTAAAGGTCTTAAGAAAACACTTATAAGAATAATTCAATTATGTGATGAAGGATACCTTGTGAATTTTAGGAATGGTATTTTTTTGGTTCAAAATTCCAATGATAGATTCATTCTTTCTGTGCATAGGCATGAGAATGTATACCGACATAACATTGAAGACCTTAAGATCAATGACATACCTTTCTTAAGTGCAATGAAAGACCTATATTGGTAATGGAATAGAGTTTTAGGACAATGTATCCTTAGGAACCTTTTTAAACTCTCAAAGAACGTTATTTTTAAGGATCTACCAGATCTAATGTATGATTCTTAAAAAGATTGTGAACCTTGTAGATATAGAAATAAACTTAAAAATGGATTTAAATCAATTAATTAAGACACAACATATAATGCATTACAGTTATTGCACATTGATCTTTTTGGTCCCACAAAAACTAGAAGAATTAGAGGAAAATTCTATGTATTTGTTTTAGTTGATGACTACACAAGATTTACATGGGTCTATTTTCTAGAAAAGAAATCTGAAGCCTTTTTCTATTTCAAATATTTTTTCCAATGTTAAAAATGATAAAAACATACCACTTATAAATATTTATAGTGATCATGGTGAAGTATTTCAAAATTCATATTTTCAAAAAAAATTATTAAGGAAGGTATTACTCATAACTTTCTTAGCTCTAAGAACCCCATAGAAAAATGGTGTTATTGACATAAGAAATCAGTTTCTTCATGAAATGATAGGAAAAAAGTTGAGTAAATACTAAATTTCTATGAATTATTATGCTGCAGTTGTTAGTTCTGAATGTTATACTATAAATCGGGTTTTAATTATGCATTTTTTTAATAGAACATCTTATGAATTGTGGAGTATCCAAAAACCAAAATATTCTTACTTCATATTATTGGGATGAAAGTAATTTATATTGAATACTAAATACAATCTACATAAATTCAAAACCAAATTTGATGAAGGAATCATTCTACGTTATTCAACAACATCTAAGGCTTATAGGGTTTTTAAGAAAAAAACTTATACTATTGAGGAAATAGTGCATGTTATGTTTGAAAAAACTGACCCTTTTATATTTAATCAACCCTTACCTACTTCAAAATACGTTTTCTCACAAACGTTTTATCAGCCTTTGGTTGAAAACACTCCAGAAAAGGTAAATACTCAAGAAAATGTTTATGAAATAGTTTCCCTAGAATAAATTCTATCATATGTTGATGAACTTGTTGTACAAAACCCAAATGAATTATTCATTAGGATTCATCCCATGGATAATATCATTGGTAATGTAAATCAACCAGTAAAGAATAGAAATTCAATGATAAATGAAATAGAACATCTTACTTTTCTATCTCATCTTGAACCTAAAACAATGAATGAGGCCTTAGGTGATTATGATTTGATTAAAGAAATGTAATATGAACAAAATGAATTTGAAAGGAATAGATTATGAAGCTTGGTTCAATGACCTAAAAAAATTATAATTGGTGTAAAATGAGTTTTCAAAAACAAATGTGATGAAAACGGTGTCATGGTAAGAAATAAATCAAGACTTGTTGCTAAGGGATATAATCAATAAAATGGAATGTACTATGAAGAAATCGATGCTTCGGTAGCTTGACTTGAATCTATTTATATTCAATTATCCATTGCAAAATAATTCGATTTCAAAATATATCTAATCGATTTAAAATGTTCTTTTATTAATGGTTTTGTATGTAAAATATTTTTTAGAACAACCTTGAGGTTTTGTATATAAAAACATCATGATCCTGTATTTAAACATACCAAAGCTTTGTATGGCCTTGAAGAATCCCCTAGAGCTAGGTATTATAGACTAACATGTTTTATTTTACAAAATGATTATGAAAAAGGTAATGTAAATAAAACTATTTTTTAAAAAAATAAAAAAAACATTTTGATTGTTCAAATATATGTTAATGACATTATATTGGGACCAACTCTTCAATATTTAACTAGTTATTTTGGGAATCTAATGAAATTTGAGATTTAAATGAGTATGATTAGTGAGTTAACATTCTTTTTAGGTTTTCAATAATCTCAAATAACCCGAAGGAACCTATATATCCCAACATAAATATATAAAATATTTAAATAAAAAGTATGGATATGAAAATACTAAAAGTATAAGTACTCCAATTGGTACGTCAAATACACTTGATCATGATGAAGATGTGAAACCAGTAGATAAAACATTTTTTAAATGTATGATATGATGTTTATTATAATTAATAGCTAGTCATCTATAAATAATGTTTTCATTATTAATTTGTGCGAGATATCAATTTAATCCAAAGGAATCACATTTATAAGTAGATAAAATAATTTTTCTCTACTTAATGGGAACCACATATTTAGGACTATTCTATTATTCTCGAAATGATTTTGCTTTGATTTTTTTAAGATACTATCATTGGTGGATTTAGAATGTATATAAAAAGGGCATCCGGAACATTTTATTTCTTAGGAGATTCATTAATTTCATAGTCATGAATAAAATAACATTCAGGATCACTTTTCACTACTGAAGCTGAATATGTAGTACCTATAAGTTGTTTTTCTCGGGTTTTGGGGATGCCACACACACTCACTGACCATGGCATGAGTTTTTCCAAAACTGAAATACTATGTGATAATACCACTTCAATTTCTTTTATTAAAAACACTACACATCATTCACATGAATAGAACATATATATTAGGCATCACTTTCTATGGGATCACACATAAAAAAGAGATATTATTTTACAATTCATTAGAACACAAGAACAAAATGTTGATATTTTCACAAAACCATTATCCTCCAATAAAATTTTAATACATTAAATAAACACAAGGAATGGTCACTAGAATGTAACCATTCATATCTATTTCTTGTTTAAACCATATTGTTACAATAAGTTACTCCTTTCAAAGGGGGAGTATACATATTTTTATCGATTTCACTTATTATTTTTACATTTTATTGGTTTCACATAATATTTTTACATTTTATCAGTTTTATATATTACTTTTTTTTTACCTGTGTAATCCTCATTGATTTTACATTCTTAAATGTATCGGTTTTTCATGTATCAGTTTTGCATTTATCTATTTTTCTTTTATCAGTTTTTTAGGTATCAGTTGTTTATTTACCAGTTTTTTATATATTAGTTTTTATTTTATATGTTTTTGAATTATTGGTTTTCCTGATATTTATTTTACATTTTTATCAGTTTCACATTAACTAGAATATATTTTATTTTTACCGGTTTTACTTATTTAATCGATTTTAATTTTATCAGTTTCACATTTTAATTATTATCACCTTTATCAGTTTTAGTATTCATGTCTTTAGTACTAGATTATCAGTATTGGATTATCCCATCAGTAATAGATAATTATTATTGGATTATCCCTTCATTAATAGATTAGATGTACCATCTTATTTGATTTTATTGGTTTTATAATTATAATTGGTTTTACATTTTGGTTTGTATTATTATCATATGGTCAATATATTAAAAACAATATATCTATCCTAACACTCCGACATATACTATTTATAAAGAATTATTTTTGTGGTTTAAATATTTGTTTCTCAATTATTTCTTTTAACACCAAATCGGTTTTAGTTTGATTATGATTTTATTTTTAGGAAACCCTCAAGAGTTCAAAATCATTCTCAACCATTGGAACATATGGATATAATACTGGCCATCAATTTCTTTTTAAAATTACCTATCCCACATCAAAATCCTATAATTTTATCCTAAGTCCAAATGTTCTATAAATACCCAGAGAGGTTCTTAATCAGTTATACATTAGTTTTCATAATCATAGATCTACTTAGCTTTTGTAACCTGAAAAAAAAATATGGTTCGAGTTAGTCTTTCATGGTTGAGTCTACTTCTTCATCTACAAAGGATATGTCTCCATAATATTTTTCTTCCCTGACATTTGGAGTTGAAAGGTTAGTTTCTCTGACTTTTATGAGACTTTTGACTCATATATAAAAATTATGATAAGTTTCTAAGGCTAGGAATCTATTTTTGTTGAATGACCAGAATAATATTATTATTTTTTGTAACATGATGAGGTGTTATAATTTAATAAATCAATGGTGATATAAAAGGATCTTAATATTTCTTTTATGATGTATGATAAGAACTATACAACCTCCATAAAACAATAAGCTGTTTTTCAGGTGTTCCATCCAAAGGTGATTCCCTATGTCCTTCTCACAAACTACCATAATCTTATGTGACTTTTTATAATAGTAAAGCTGAAGAATCAATTTTTGATATTAATGAGGACATGAAAAAATTGACTCCTTTATCATTGGATAATCGAGTTATCTTCCTCTCGATGAAAGGGTTTTTAGTGACATGAAAGGGTGACAAAGAAACATTTATTTTTTCATATGTGTATATGCTTCATTATTTTGTGAACATGAGTAAGTTCAATCTAATGGGATTCATTTTCTTGACAATTAATAAGATCAAACCCAGTGCCATAATATCACAACTGCTCTTGTTTCCCACTATTATCAGTAATTTTCAATATGAATTCATGAGATTTTGTAATGTTGCAATCAATTTAGATCCCAAATCATTCATAGAGCCCTTAATTAGTAAGGATAGGATAAGAAGTATCAAGTTAAGATTCAATATTAAATAAAAAATGTTTGAGAAAGTTATGGATGCTGAGAAATAAAAGGAGGTTGTTAAAGGTAGTGAAAACCTACTAAGACATCAAATACTACCCCAAGAAAATGAATAGTAGTTAAGACGACAAATAAAAAAGGAATCAAAGAAAAAAAGGTTGTATCCTATGAGGTTTCTTCCCAATAGAGGAAGAAATGTGAGGAAAGGATACAAGGGGATTCTCACATTGGTTTGGATCCAGTTGAATCCATGTCTCTTAAAATAATATGAGAATAAAATTTTAATGAAGAATAAAATAAGAAGATAATTAAGAAAAGAAAGTCCCAAGTGATTAAAATTGATAGTATTCTATAGAATACAGTGAAATAAAAAACTAGTATTGTAATATGGGATCCACCTCTTCAGACTCAATCAGATTCAGTAGAAAAAAGAAATGAAAAATAATCTTCTGAACAATCGGATACACAATATCTTATTCATGAATATGTATAAGAGTAAGAAGCACAATGGGAACAAGGGTAAGAAGTAAAAGGGAAGAAAAATAGGGAAAAGAATAAATATAATTGGAAGATAAAAAAGAAGCAAACAAGAGAATTCATACCACAGAATCCTTAGGAGGTCCATCATTTAATTTTCCATCTTCTAATCCTCAGACTTCAAGAAAGTGTCTCAAAAGGATAGTTACAATAAAGTAATTCAGATTTCAGATAAAGAAGAATAATAGGACTAATCTGATAAGAATTGGTATCAGATAACTCAATGGATCGGTATTGAATCTCCTTTCAGCGATCTCCCAGAATACACTGAAGATACAGATTCTAAAATGACAATCACATTAATGTAAATTTAGTACCTTGAACAAGATTTGAATATATATGAAAAGATGATACCATTCATTCCAAATATTGAAGCTAGGTTATAAATCCTTTCAAATTTTCCCTATGGTAAAACAAAATCATTCAAGTTTTTGATGGATATGTTTCTGAGTCTTGAAGAAAATTTCAAGATTTTCAAGGAACGTGCTGCTGAGTACGGTAAGGATTTATACAAGGTTGTCAAGTGTTCATACAAAGTTTATGATAGTATCATTATTCATTTAGGCAACAAATATTAATTGGTTAACAGGGTAAATAAACTCAATTCTCTCTATCAAAAGTTTCTTACTGATTTTAATGAAAAGCTTGATGTCTTTCAATGACCCAACACCTCAAAAGGAATATCCTATGATAAGCTTGAAAATTTAATGTAAAAATTGGAGAATGGGAGTAATGAGGTTGTTTTACTCTCAAATTGTGTTTTCATTTTGAAGAAGGAATAAAATTTTAGATTCGAGGATTTCAATTTTTAGGAAGAAAAGCTTGTTGATTAGGAAGAAATAAATAGGATTCTAGATGAAAGGATAAGGAAATAGGAAATGATTGTTATTGAATAGGATGTGAAGCTAATAGATCCGCAATAAACTCTTGAAGACCTCATGGAAGATAGAAAAGAGTTCATGAAGATGAGGCATTCGATGCTCTATCTTTCGGAAATACAAAAGAAGAAGTAATGATTTTCTAAAAACATGTTGTAATATAATTTTGTATCATTCCATGTAATAAATATTGTTTCATACTATGTTTCCATAAACATTTTCATAAAATTAATACATCCTCTTATTATTTTTGAAAATAAAAAGGGGTAGAATATTTTGGAAAAGAAGAAATTGATGAATACCATAGTAAGGGGTAGAACCCACAAATAAAAGTAAAAATAATAAGATCCTCAGTGATATTTTATCCAAGGGTGGAATTAGTTGTATTCACTATTACTTTTACTAGAGTTACTTAACACGGGGGGAGAAAAGTTCCTTTTTTTATTATTCTTTCCAAAAAGGGTGACATTGTTGAGTCAAACCATGTTTTGACTTTTTTATTGATCTTTTTTGTTTTGGAAAACAAATTATATATAGTTAATCATGTATATTGTTTTACAATCATAATCACATAATTTTTTTATATATGATGTATTCATGCCTTAATCATATGTGTTGTTTAAATCATTTTATATTTTGTATTCTCATCATACATAATTTTATCATAATCACAAACAATTGTAATAACATATATATTTTTCATCATAACCACATAAAATATTTTACAATCATAACCACATATAATGTTTTCGTAACCAGGTTATGTATCAAATTCATATTTTTTATTGTAATCATGCATCATAACCAGGTCAAGTATTATATCGAAATCATGCAGCATAACCGCATACATCGTAACCAGATCATGTATTTTATTCTTGTCATGATTCATAAACACATTTATTGTAACCATGATAATAATTTTAAATACTATATGCATCTAACACATGTTATGCATTGTAACAATGTTATGCATCATACACGTTTAATATATTGAATTCATGTCTTACTTCAATAATGATTACATGTTTCTCATACTCATTATTTCATGCTCTTGTGCTTACATTTTTATAACTAAAACGTTTTCATTGAGTTGGTTATATACCAATCAAAACAATTTTTTGTATTCTATTTGTTTTTACTATTGTAATTCTAGGTGTCCAAGTCCATCTAAATTTCTCAGAGAAATATGAACGTTGGAGGAAATATGACCATTGGAACCAGAGTCTTATAAATAGGAGGTAATTTTAACCAATTAGAACATTTTTTTCTTAAATCATGTTTTAAAGAGTTATAGAGTGACTTGACTCTTGTTTCGTGTGATATCCTTGAAGATATAGGACATGAACGGCTTGTTCCATGTTTTGGTATTTCTATAAGTTTTTTTCTCCTTTGTTTGTACGAACATTGTGACAAAGAATGAGGGATTCTGGGTATTGGAAGACCAGATGGGGAGGGGCAGTTCTAGTGGGTTGGGCCTACGGGTCATGTATGGGAATGGTATGCCTCTCGGCCTTCGGGTCATGTATTACGGTTCATGATGGGCCTTGTTCCTTGTGCCTACAGGTTATGTACAGGTTCCCCTTCAACCCTTAAAAAGGGGATTATCTATAATAAAAATAAAAAAATGAAGGCCTTAGGGCCATTCAGAGGTGGGTATAGGAAGACATTATTCTGATCATCATATCAAGGGAATTCAAGTGTCTAAATGATAGAGGTGCTGATTATCTTTATAATCGATGGATTCCTGGGTAGGAAGATAGTCGTGTCGATCATCGTATCGAGGGCTTACCAAGGTGGTGGTAAGAAAGACGTTTTATCTTAGGTGAAGTGATACCCTACTATTTGGGATAAAATAATTGTAATACCTGTATATTTCATCCATAATTTTTAATAAGAATGAAATCATTTTCCTCTTCTTTTTATTCTTATTCTTTTACTATTGTAATTGTTTCAATTATGATTCTTTCATTAAATATTGTATTAATAGATTCTATATGTTGTATGGATGAATAATTTACATTTATATTACTCTAATCATTGTATTAAATTAAAATACAATATTATATTTCACAAAATTTGGTATTACATCATATCATATCCACCACATCTAAGACCCATATAGTCATTGGTATTGGTTCTGAATTGTATTAGTTTAAGATTTCAAAAACTATGTTTTTTCTTAAGAATTTAAATACAATGTTTTTAAACCTATACATCACTCCCCCCTCTTGTATTGTTCCATCTCATATACATTTACATCTATATTACAATCCAACAATAATTACAATAGTGTTTTATATCATTATATTAAATTTATATAAATAATGAAAAAATTGAAATTAATGTTATTCTAAAATAGGTTATATTTTATTAAATGATTTAATATTTTGAAAAAAATAATATCTTCTTCCAAGTTATTTTTAAGTGTTAATAACTAAAAAAGGTGGTCTATTAGTGGATCAAATGACCTTTTACATATAGACCCCTAAATTGTGAAAACATAATCAGTACAGTTCAAGTTGAAGTATTGTTTTTGTGTCTTACACGCTCTTCTTTTAAAATTAATTTCAAACACACATGTGTTTTTTAAAAATTATATACCATATTTATAATTCAGTGGGACTATGTTTTTTAATAAATCACACCTTAATTTTGTCTTAATAGTAAAATATCATAGGTTTGAATACTGGTTACCTAAATGAGAAACCAAAATGAAAAATATAAAAAACATAAAAACTAAGGAAAAATTTATAAAAAAGAACTTACTTATATGTGGTGAACATTTTGATAGACAATATAGAAAATTTAAACCATTAGTTTTCCTTATTTTAACACCATTAAGTGAGGAAAACATCTTGTTTTTTCTTAACTTGTGGTATTTACAAGATTTCCACTACTTATCCAATATAAAAAGGCATTCATTCGTCCACAGACTCACACATCTAAAGACACTTTGGATCGAACACAATCTACTAAAATCCTAAAAAAATCCCCCCTTTCCTCCCAGAAGCATTAATTTGGGCATAAATCTATCCAAGAAATCTTTTTAATGCAAACCAAATGGAGTTACAAAAGAATATGTAACATCCTTCTTCAAGCTCAGTTTTTATGTTCATTATCAACCCCAAAATGTCTTATTACATGAATATATAATATATAAATATACTAAATATCCGTTCAAAAAAACATATAATAAATATAATGATATGTTGTTATTATAAGGGTTATATATGAACATACACACACTTACATATAAAGTGTAATGAACATATATTTCTTCTGTACGACGAACAACCGCCTCACGAAATGATGTTTTTATTTTTTCTATTACCACCTATCTTGGATGATAATTATGATGGAAAAAACGTTTTTATATAATATATATAAAAATTATGTTGTATTTAAGCTTCTTTAATTCTTATATAACGCATAAATTTAGACATTACATATTTTGTAAATATGATAATTTCATTTGGGGACATGTGGACTACCACCTCTTCAACGCAATGTGATTTGTTCATAGTCTACATGGAAGTTAATAAGGGTGTTTTTGGAGAAATTATATGATATATTTAATATTATAATGCTAATATAATGATGATATATATATATATACAAATATTTTATTTGAATTCATTCTTTCTAATAGGACAATATAATAGAAACATCATTCGTGTGTACGTACATCCTACCTTCTCGGTGTATAGTGTTTTCCATTTCATATATCGATATTTTATAGATTATAAAAAATAAATTAATACTTAATAAATATTACATTTAAATCAAAAATTAAATTCTGAAAATATTTTAACCATAAACTTTGTAAGATGATCAAGAATAAAAATTCAAAGCACGTATGAAGAACAAAGAAGAGATTACATGAAACGAAACCTTAACATTGAATTGTTAATAAGAGGGTAATATAATGTCACAATAAAACCATTTATAGTATTAGAATTATGTATATGGTTTTTTATAACATGTATAATAAATTTATATTTATTATACATGATATTTTTACTATAATGATTATAATACACATATAAGGTAATGGTTTTCTCATCTCACTTTAATTTTCTATGAGATAGAAGCCATGTTCATGACCTATTTATTATATGTGGAAGGTTTAATTACCATAAACATATTAAATGATTATTAAAATTAAATTTATGGGTATTTTCAAATAAATTTGATATTTATTTAATGGTGTTTATGATTAAAAAGTTACTGAATCAGTAAAGTAATTTTGTCTCAATTTGTCATCTTTAAGACAAATGCAATGTTATAAACTTATATTATTTTACATGGTGTATTTACTACAATTAGACATGTTATATCATGAAAATTAATATTTAATGATATTCTGAGGATTATATAATTTAATTTTCATTCATTTTGAGTATAACTCAATGTAATGAAGTTGTAAGAGATTATTGAAAGAATCTCATCATTTATCGAGACTATTTATGATTATGATTCCATTGATGAAATACTATGATCCATAACTCAATAACTTTTAGGAATTTTCTTACCCTCTGGTTATTCATGTTTTATCCATGTAATGGTACCCTTTTCACACTCTTTTGTACTTATTATAATGAATAATTGTTTTTGAAAATCCATCGTTATTTCTCCCTTCAACCATAAAACTATGTTATTTAAAAACCATGTTTTATAAAACGTTTTTCAAGATTATTTTGTAAGATTTCAAGGAAAATGGATTTCAAAATGTTTTGAATCATTTTTATAAGATTTCATGTTATTCTCAAGGAAATGGGTTTCAAATAATTTTCAAGAATCTTTTAAAACTTTTCAATGAAAATGGTTTTCAATATGACTTCAAGATTTCTTTATAAGATTTCAAATTATTTTTTACAAAATTGGTTTTGAAAACAATTTCTATACTTATATTTATATTTTCATATAAAATTTTATAAAAAATGTTTTAATGATTTATTTATAAATTTTCAAGTTTGTTTTCACGAAAATGGGTTTCAAAATGTTATGTGTTCTAAAAATTATTTTTTCACAAACAAAAATATAATTTTCTCTAAAATGTTTTTCAAAACGCTATTTCAATATTTTGTTCCCATCTAAGATGACATCAGTTGGTGATACTCATGAATTTATATGGAAATTATAAAAAATTTACAATCTTATTGTTTCATTAAAAGGTTTATGTTTTGATGGAATGATTGTTATTAAATCTATTTGTCTTTAAAGGGTTATATGTTTTTGTAACTCATTCCCTTCAAGAAGTTATATGTCTCTGTAACCCACTTGTTTTCATGAATTTTACAATGATTAAATGATTATGAAACCTATCTATTTTACAAAGGTCTTTATAAGATAAAATTTTTATAATATCCATTCCATTTCAAGGGTTATGATATGATGTTTGTGAAATCCATCACTTTTTATGGTTCAAGATAAAATGATTATTTTATGGAACATTTATCTATTAGAATGGGGAAAATAGCCTTTCGTGATTGGTTATTTGCAACAGGATATATTATCATCGCAAATAGTCTGTTGAATAAGCTATTTGCGATGAAGAAATTTTCCTATACCAAATAACTTAATATTTGCGACAAGATAAGGGGTCTCATCTCGAAAGGTTTGGTGTAGTTTTCACGCCAAACTGTGGGAAGTGTATTGGGGGTGGGGGTTCCTCCCCATCCCAAATACCTGGCGGCAGTAAATACTATTTGTGACAGGGATATTCCCTCTTCGCAACTAGTGTGTCGGCAGGTCACTATTTGCGATGGGTCTCATCGCACATACCCTTTTAATAGCCGATAGTAATTAATACCACTGAAGGTATTTGCGATGGAACCCGCCACAAATAATCTAAAATATATATACCCCCATCCATTTTTTCATTCTTCCTGTCAATTTTAATATTTGCTCTCTCTCCCTCTCAACTCTAATTTCAGAGTTAAAATTATTTTGAGTTAAATTTTTTTACGAACAAATTTTGAAGTCGTCTACACTTATAAGAGATAAAGTTTCAAGGTATTTATGCATGATTTAATTTGGAATTTATTTCTATTTTTTATTAATTTTAATTATTGTTAATTAGTTATTATTAATTTAGATTTAGATTCTTTTGTTATCAGTTTTTATTTGTAATAATAAATTGAAATTATTAGTACTAATTTTTGGTAATTATTTGTAATTAATAGTTATTAATGATAATTAGTAATGAATTTAATAATTAGCGATAAATTGAAATCAGCAGTTATAATTTGAAGTAATTAATTGTAATTAACAGTAATTGGTAATAATTAGCGGTAAATAGTAATAACTAGGAAAAAATTGTAATAATTAGAAAAAAATTTAACAATTAGAAAAAAGAGTAATAAATACAAAGAATTAGTAATAAATATTTACAATTAGTAATAAATACTAATAATTACTAATAATTAGTAATAATTATAAATAATTAGTAAAAATCAGTAATAAATACTAATATATACTAATAATTAGTAATAAATACAAATATTTAGTTATAAATACTAATAATTAGTAATAAATTAGTAATAATTAAGAGGTATTAGTAATAATTAGTAATAAATAGTAATAAATATTAATAAATAGTAATAAATTGTAATAAATTGTAATAATTAGTAATAATTAGAGGTAATTAGTAATAAATATTAATAAATAGTAATAAAATAGTATTAATTAGTATTAATTAGTATTAATTTGTATTAATTTGTAATAAATTAGTAATAAATAGTAATATATAGTAATATATAGTAATATATAGTAATAATTAGTAATATTTAGTATTAATTATTAATAAATAGTAATAAATAGTAATAAATTAGTAATAATTAGTAATAATTAGTGGGGAGGATGGAAGACCATCTCCTTCTAGAACCGCAGATGGTTAGGGTTTTCTTTTCGATGATTACTTGTTTTTGATCTCATGGCTTCTTCCTTTCTTGTTCTCAGGCACTTCAATTCTAATTTTTCTCTAATATCGGGGACAAAGGAAGTGATGCACAGAGTGATGAATTCATACTGAAGGAAAAACTTAAACCGATTTTGTTCCTGGATGCGCTAAAAGGCACAGATCTGTGCTCTGTCACCTTGAGGAAATCATCTTTCTGCATGAAATTAGAGGATGGACGACTCGCACTAGAAGTGGATCCAGAGGCGTTGAAGCAGCGATCTCAAATCTGTAAGTTCTTGGTTCTGGGTCGTATTTCATATCTGAAGGGAGAAAAGCCATGGTCATCCATGGATCTCAAACCGAGGATCTCGCATATATGGGGCTTCAACGATTAGAAGCTCATTCCGATCGGTTGTGGGTACTTTCATATTCGTCAAAGCCCGTAGGATGAGCTCGACCAAATCTGGAACATTGGAAACATCCAGGTGAAACCAGGGATTCTTCGCATATCTGAATGGTAATTTTCTTTCAATCCTCACACCCACAGAAATACGACGGCAAAGATCTGGGTGTGTTTCCATGGATTGATCTTCTTCTTTTGGCACCCCAAAATTCTAAATGACATCACCTCGTTCATCAGAACCCCGCTAAAGATAGACCATCAGACGATCAACGCCGAGCTCAGTTTGTACGCAAGGGTGATGGTGGAAGTTGACTTTGGGAACAAGCTTCCGGATTCAATCGCTTTTATCATAAATGAATACAAAGCTGAAGTTTGTCTGGAATATGAGCACCGTCCACCCTTCTGCAATCTCTACAAGATAGTTAGTCACTCCCTCATGAACTGTCGCGTGATGAAGAGTCAAGTTAGAGCTCGGGATGATCAATCTAAGGAAGATGGGTGGACTTAGGTTAGACTGAAGAAGAAGGATCTACCCATTTCCTCTAGGATGCAAGAAAATACCATGAAAAAGGATGAAAGTTGGGTAAAGAAGTTACCTCATATGGGTGAGACCTCTGGTGTTAAGTGGTATGACCTGGTCGAGGAGGAAGAGACTGAGGATGTTGACGCTATGCTTATGGCCGAGATTGAGACAATGGTGCAGGAAATCCTCGAGCATCCTCTGGGTTCGACTGAAGATTCTGACTCAGGCCGCTGCATGTTGGGCATGGACCAACAGGTTGTTGCTCGGGTCTTGACTACTGGGCATGACCTTTCTTTCATGGCAGTCCCAAATGGGTAGTGCCTCAACAATGATGGGGTTGTGGAAATCATGAAATCTCCGAGGGTGGATTTCCGATGGGCTCCATTAGACTGAGGCTTATGTGGACGTACATGAGGTTTCAGGTATGCAGATCAAGGGTGTTGTTGCAGGTACATCTTCATCTTCCATTTTTTATGCTGACACGAATCTTTTAAAGGCAGTGGGTTCACATTCCACTAACAAGGTTGTTGACCATTTAAATGGTCCAAATGACCAATCTGATCAGCCAGTGTCTATTTCAAAGGAGCCCTTTATGGATTTTTATTTGGACTTTAATTCCAAAAAATCATCAAAGACACTTCAGATCAGGTGCGGATGTCAATTGAAAAGCCTTCCACCTTCATGGTGAAAGGCTCCAGTGATCATATAGTGGCAGGTGGATCTATGTCCACTCTGACTGTCTCGTTAAGTACCTATAATGTTCTCACACATGATTTACCTTTACAAGATTGTCCAGTGACCCCGACTAGGCCTATTATTCTTTTGGATAAAAATTCGGGTGCTGATATTAAAACTGACTCTAATGTCAATGTTGACTCTTGCAAGAATAAGCAGGGGAAACAATCCATCCCATCATCCTCTCATGGACCTAGAAGGTCAGCAAGGAATATGGGATTCGGTTGAACAAAAAAAGGGGGCTCTAGCTCCAAACGCAAGTTCAAATGAATTGTTTATTTTTCAATTTTCAGGGTTTAGCTAATTCTGATACTTTTATTGTGCTTAAGAGAATTATTTTTATGCACAAACCAAAATTATTTTCCATTGTTGAGCCCAAAATTAATTTTTCTTCTAAATTTTTACACTTGTGCTTTTTTGGTTATAATTTCATTGGTGCTTGCAAGGATGGTACTTCTACTGAAACTCTCTGGACTTTTTATCATTCATCCTCACCATCTGTTAATGTTGTTAAATATTCTGAACAAATGTTTACTTGTGCTATCTCATTTGCTGGTGTTCATATGGTTTTCAATCTGATATATTGAAAAAATAGATATCAAGAACGAAGATCCCTCTAGACTGACCTTCTCTCCCTTTCTAGTTTTGTTCAGGACCCGTGGCTGGTGATCAGTTATTTTAACGCCATTCTTCTCCCAAGTGAAAATATTGGACTGTCACATTCTCCCATATAAACTAGAGAATTTAAAGCCTCCATTGAGGATTGCGATCTTTTTGAAATCAACCTTACTGGTGCAAAGTATACTTGGTATAGAAAGTTCCTCAATAGGATAGTGGCTAACAAACTTGACAGAGCTTTCATTAATACTGATGCCCTTGATAAATGGGATTCCATATCTTGTATCACCTTTCCCAATATCAACTCTGATCATCATCCCATTCTTGTCATCTTTATCTCTGAGGCTTTAAAATCTCCCCTCCCCTTTAAATTTAACAATGCTTGGTTTGCGGTCCCAGAATGTTCTAACATGATAAAAGATTTCTGGGATGGTATGTGACACCAAAACGATTATTTTTCTTTCATTGATACATTAAAACTTCTGAAGCAACATCTCAAAGGTTGGTGATACTCTAAAACAAAACATCTCGACTTGGACATCTCCTCCTTGGTGAATGAACTCACTCGCATTCAAAGCTCCAATACCTACTCTAATTTTCCTCTCGATCCCCTAGCTGAAATTACCATTTCTTTGAATCTTAACTCTCTTTTAATTCTCAAAGATAATATGCCATTGCTAGTCATGTAGATGGTTATTACGACAATTTTTTTAATGGTCTGGCAGTTAATAAGGATCTTCTTCCTGACATCATTCCCAACATGGTCACTATTGAGGAAAATGGTCTTCTCTTAAGCATACCTATGAATCATGAAATCAGGGAGACTATTTTCAGTCTCAATCCTGATAGTGCCCTGGGACCTGATGGGTTCAACAATGGTTTCTTCCAGCAATATTGGGATCTCATTCATGTGGATGTTTTCAAACTGGTTAAATCCTTTTTCTCCAATGGTGTTCTTCCTCATAGGATAAATTCTCAATTTCTTACTCTTATTCCTAAAGTGGACAATTCTACTGAGATTCACCTTTTCCATCCCATTGCTCTCATCAACACTCTCTATAAAATTATCAGTAAACTTCTTGCTAATAGACTCACCTTCAACAGAAATAAAATTGTTTCTTGGAACCAATTTGGTTTTATCAAAGGAAGAACTATTCAGGACTGTATCTGCCTTGCCTCAGAATGTACTAATATTCTGAATAAAGTCACTGGAGGAGGCAGTCTGGCAATTAAGCTAGACATCAAGAAAGCTTTTGACACCATGGATTTGAATTTTATTTTAAAGGTTCTTAAAAAAAATTTGTTTAATGACTCCATTAATATCATGATCTGTACCTTATTCAATTATGCTTTCATCTCTATGTTGGTCAATGGGACTCTTAAAGGCTTCTTCAAATGAACCAATGGGGATAGGCAATGTGACCCCCTATCTGCCATTATTTTTTCTATTGATGAGGACTATTTGAGTAGACTCCATACGAGCCTTGTGAATCAAAATAAAATTAATTCCATTCAGGATTCTAGAAACTTGAATGTTCCCTCCCATGTTTTATTTGCTGATGATATAATTTTATTCATAAAGGGCGATAAGAAGAACATTCAAAACCTAAAAATTTCCCTAACTCATTATGAAGATATTTTGGGGAAATCGATTAGTTGGAACAAATCCTTTGTTTTCTTTGGAAAAAATTTTCCCCCAACAGAAAAAATCACATCATTGAGTTCTTAGGTATCAAAGAAGGCTCTTTCCCTTTTACTTATTTGGGTGTTCCTATCTTTTGGGGGAGACCAAAATCTAGATATTTTCATAGCATTGTTGATCAAATCATCAATCAACTATCATATTGGAAGGGTAAATATCTTTCTATGGCTAGCAGAGTTTGTCTTGTTAAGTCTACTATTGTTTCCAAGATGGTTTACTCGATGATGGATTAGAAGTGGCCTGCCAGTCTTCTCAAAAAATCAATGTTTGCATTAAAAATTTTATTTGGACAGGTAGAATGATTGAAAGAAAACTTGTCACCATACCTTGGACCACTTGTTGTAATCCCCTAGATAAGGGTGGTCTTGGTATTAAGAACCTTAAGATTTTTATTGAATCTCTTCAAGCTAGAATGACTTGCAATCTGATTCACAACAACTATGATTCCCTGGTCTTCCTTAAGAAAATATTTGTTACCAAGCTTCGGAATAGTAACCAGGGTTACATCACTTCTTCCTTCTGGACATCCATTAGACATTTTTTCCTTAAAATCATGAACAACTCTAGATGGATGGTTAGTGCTGATTCATCTTTGAATTTCTGGTTGGACAACTAGACTGATGTCCCTTTAATCCCTATCCTAACATCCACCACTAGTCCTGAGAACACCACCTCCACTATAATAGATGTTGTTATCTCTCATGACATCAACCTTCCAAACCACATCAGTCACATCATTGACAATTATCCTTTTACTGACACTAATGCTTTTCTTATCTGGGAACCTTCTTTTAATGGAGTCCTTGATTCTAAAAGATTCTACAAAAATAATTTTTGTAACTCTCTTTCTAACATTACTTGGTTGAAAGCTTTTAGAAAACCTTGGATAAGGCCTTCGTGCCTTACTCTCATTTGGCGTGTTGCTCATAATAGGGTCCCCACCGATGTGTGTCTTCAATCCTTTGGGATTTCTCTTTTCTCTAGATGTCATATGTGCAACCAACACCACGAGCATGCTAATAATTTGTTCTTGTCTTGTGCCACAACTGCAGCTCTTTGGAATTACATTTTTGAAATTTTTAATTGCAGATGTACAATTCTTGCTACTATTATCTCTCAACTTCAACACTGTGTGATTTGGGATTCTTCCAAGAAAATCAGGAATTTTTTCTGGCTTCGGCGGCAGGGCTCCTGCGTATGATCTGGTATGATAGAAATAATTTTATTAATAATAATTGCTCTTTCAACCACAATGCAGGTAAAATGCATATTCTCATTGCCATCAAGGATGCTGCCTCTCTTCAGAAGGATCATTGTGACAACTCTGTTTGTGATTTTGAGATCCTCCGCTCTCTTCAGATTGTGGGCTCTTATAGGCAACCTCGACGTACCTTTGAGGTCTTCTGGAAAGCCCCGCTTCCAAGATGGACAAATGTTAATGTCGACGGCGCCTCTAGAGGCAACCCAGGTCCAGAAGGTTGTGGTGCCATCTTCAGAGACATTCTTGGCAGATGCCTTGGATGCTTCATCAGTGGTTGTGGTACGGCCTTGGATTTTGAAGCAGAAATGTTGGGAGTCATTCATGCGGTGGAATTTGCCAAAAAAAGGGTTGGAACAAGCTGTGGATTGAATGTGACTCAACCACTTTTGTCCAAGCTATCTGGAAGGGGGTGGTACACCTTGCATGGCCGCTTACCTCTCGATGGATGAAATGTCTTGATGCGCTCATGGATCTTAACTTCATTGCCACACACGTGATCCGCGAAGCGAACATGGTTGCTCATAGTCTGGCCAACAAGGGGGTCAACCAGGTTCTTACCTGGTTGGATGATTTGCCTGATGATTCGCTCCCTCTTTTCATTAAAAATTGTAATAAGATTCCGTCTCTCAGACTTTTGTAACTCCCATTCCCTTTAGTAATAAACGGTTCCTTGGTCTTTGACTGAGGCACCACCTCTAAAAAAAGTAATATTTAGTAATAATTATTACTAATTAGTATTATTTAGTAATAATTAGTAATAAATGGTAATAATTAGTAATAAATAGTTATAAATAGAAATAAATAGTAATAAATAATAATAATTTGTAATAAATAGTAATAAATAGAAATAAATATCAATAAATAGTAATAATTAGCAATAAGTAGTAATAAATAGTAATAAGTAGTAATAAATAGTAATAAATAGTAATTATTATAAATAATTAGTAATAATTAGTTATAAATAGTAATTAATAGTAATAAATTGTAATAAATAAAAATAAATAGTAATAAATAGTAAAAATTATTAATAATTATTAATAATTAGTAATAATTAGTAATAATTGGTAATAAGTAGTAATAATTAATAATAATTAGTAATATTTATTATTAAATAGTAATAAATATTAATAAATACTAATAAATTGTAATAAATAGTAATAAACAGTAATAATTATTAATAATAATTAAAAATTAGAAATAATTAGTAATAAGTGGTAATAATTAATAATAATTATTAATAATTATTAATAAATAGTAATAACTATTAAAAAATAGTAATAAATTGTAATAAATATTAATAAATAGTAATAAAAAATAGTGAATAGTAATGAATAGTAATGAATAGTAATGAATAGTAATAAATATTTATAAATAGTGATAAATAATAATAAAAAGTAAAAATTAGTAAAAATTACTTATTATTAGTAATAATTAGAAATAATTAGTAATAATTATTAATAATTAAGAATAATTAGTAATAATTATGAATGATTCGGGATAATTTGGAATAATTATGAAAAAATAGGTAAAATTAAGAATAAATTGCAATAAATAGAAATAAATATCCATAAATAACAATAAATTAGAACAAATAGTAATAAATATGAATCAATAGCAATAAATAGCAATAAATAGCAAAAAATATCAATAATTAGAAATAATTAATAATAATTAACAATAATTAGCAATACTTAGCACGAATTAACAATAATTAACAATAATTAGAAATAATTAGCAATAATTAGAAATAATTAGGAATAAATAGGAATAATTAGATATAATTAGCAATAATTTGGGATAATTTGGAATAAATAGAAAATATTAACAATAATTAGGAATAATTAGGAATAAATTCTAATAAATTGTAATAATTTATAATTAATTGTAATAAATTGGAAGGACATGGAATAATTTCTAGTTGATTGGTTGCACTCATTTTTCTTTGGGACTCTTCCATTTTCATCATTCACTGACTCACAATATTTTGAATAATATTCTTCTACGTATGCAAATCTAATCTAGTATGCATGTGTTTGGATATGAATTCACAGGATCACATTTTTTATAATGTTTTCAGGTGTTCACATGAGGTCATGACCCTTCAGACACAGGCTGATTGTCATGCCGAGAAAACTGATCAAACTAGTGCCCACCATTTTGAGGAGGTGGCATGGATTCATCCGACCCAATATGGCTTCGAGAAGGGCCGAGTAGTTGGTATCATCTGTCATTTGACTTATGAGACTTATTACAGTACTTATGCGATGTCAGCGTCCATCTCGAGTGGTGCTCATGGAGAGGCATCAACTTCTGGATCATAGTATCAGGAGCATCTGCAAGCTCAGAGCGAGCTTATAGAGACTTTTCGTACGTATAATGAAGAGATATACCACCACCACCACCAGCAATAGTGGTACAAGGAGGAGATGTGTCGATGACAGCAGCAGCATTACCATCAGATGGAGTAGATGCGCCATCTAACTCGTAGTTTTGGGATGATGTTTCCTCCATCGTCTTCTCCAACTCCTCCACCTCCCCCTGAGGATTACCCTACATAGATTTTTTTAATGTTAAAAACATTTGAATTCAATGTTTGTTGTAATATTAACTATTTACAGTTTCTGCCTTTTATATTGGTGCGAATATTGCTTAATATATTTTTTTTAAATATTTTATATTTGTGAAATTTTTATGTTTTAAAAAAATATATAATATTATAATTTTTTATTCGTATTATATATTTTTTATTTTACAAATAAAAATAATGTTTTTTTATATTTTTATATTTTTTGAAAATATCAAGAATTGAAATATTTTATAATTTTTTTATTATTTTAATAATATTAACATTATTTAATCATAAATATTAATAATAATAATGACATTTTTATTATTAGAATTATTTTATAATTAATATTATAATAATATAATTTTTTATTTTATTAATATTAGTATTTTTATTATATAATATTATATTATTTATATTAATACCATTAATACTATTATTATTTTATAATATTTATTTATCATTATTTTATTGGATATTTTTTTTCTATTTTATTAAGTATTTGTGATGGGTCCTTTAACAACGGGACCCCGTCGTAAATAGTTTATATATTTTTTAAATAAGTACTTGCGACAAGGCTATCACAACAGGTTTTTGTATATATAACCTATGTAAATGGATAATTATTTGCGATGAGATTATTTCCCTTCACAAATGTGCTTTTACGATGGTATCCCTTTTCAAATAGTCCATCACAAATACCTCAAATTCGAGTAGTGTATGATTTCATTATATAATGGGTGGGACCTATATCTCCCAAAAATTCACTATGTAATGAAATATATCTCATGAGAGTATGATGGTATTGGAGTCAAATGTATTTATCCACAATGGGAAGATAGGGAAACAAAATCCCCTATGGGGAATTGGGGAAAAATGATCCACTATGGAAGATAGTCAATCCGGATCCATTACGGGGAGATGGAGAAACCCAATCCACTATAAGAATGTGGGGAAACCCAATCCAGTCTAGGAAGATGGGAAAACATGATCCACTATGAGATGATGGGAAACCCAATCCACTATGGTATGATGGGGAATCCATATTCATGATGGGAATATAAGGAAACTAGATCCCTTTTAGGGAATGTATTATGACTTGTGATTGTAGTGTGTCCGCCATGTAGCTGTAGTTCCCGTGAAATTACTTGATATGTTATTTGGAAATAAATCTCAACAAATATAGAATGATACTACATATTTCTTTTCCAAAAATCTTAGGTTTTATACCTATTATGTTCTCACATAGTTCATATTATTGATTATATTATGAATAATTATTTTTTAAAACCAAAAATTATATAATTTCTACTGATTATGACCTTTGATATATATGATATTTTAATTTTATGTTCTAATTCTCATACCCTTATGTTCATGATATTCTCAAACATTTACTTTATTTATCATTACTAATCATTTGAGATCAATGAATTCTTCTATTTTTATTCCATTAGTTATATTAAAATATTTTTAATTATATTTACTAAGGGGAATATATTTTTGGAAAATAATAAAGATATTTTATTGAGTTAAAAGTGTTTTGTTCATAGTTTCCAAAGGCACAAAACAAATATGGTTTTTGGGTTTCTATTTTTGTTATTTATTCAGTATTCCAAAAAAATGTTACAATGTCTAGGAATGTTAATAATGGTTTGTTGAAGTTAGAATCAAAGAAAAGGATTAGTTTTCCTTTGGAAATTAATGTGAGAATTCTTTTTTGAGACCCCAAGGAATATTTATAATTATGTTAATACTGATGTATTTAAGGATTTTATTAAGGATGAGATAATGTATAGAAAAATGTCTTGTAATTTTTTTAAAGGATTGATAGAGTGGTTTCCTATAATTATATATATGTATGGATACTAGTAGTAGAAATGGATTTGGAAAAGATTAACCTAGGGGTAACAACTCTAAAATTGTGTATTGGTCCTGACTCGAGCATATATTTCTAACGCCCGAGACTTTTATGAGAACTATTTTGTTTTTATGTTATGTAAATCATCAAAGGAATCTTTTACTACACACAACACTAGCTTGGCTTTCTTTACACTCAACCGCGTCCTTCCTCAATAGCTTGTGTCGTACGCAATACCGAGTTTCACTAAACAACGATATGCTATTAAAATATTATTAAAACTAGCTGTTATGAATAGTAATACCCACTTTTTGAAATTTTGTAAATTTAATTTTTCAAAATGGACTTCATTTTTGGATTCGGAATATCGATATTATCCTAGGGTGAAATTTTGGTATTTTTCTGAAAACTTTCAATTTTTGATGAATAGTGAAAACACAGGGTTACTATTTAAAAACTGACTATTTATTTAAATAATTATTTATTTTATTTAAATTTATCTTCGGTCAAAATTGATACATAATACCTTTTTAAGTTAAAATTAATTCATTGGAGTCATTTTATAATAATTTTATATATATAAAAAGTTTATTGAACTTTTGACCGTCTTTTACCCACCTCTTAGGAGAATTTGAAAATTTACATAAAACATAATTTTACAGCTTCTATGAGTGTAATTTAAAAAATCCAAGAGACACGGTTAATATCAAGGACTAAAATGTGGTTCAATGAGATGAAAATAATTTTTGGTGAATAGTAACTTTTTACTTTTTTTACCACAGTTAAAAGTAAATAGGGTAATTAAGGATAAAAATGATATTATTATTACCCTAACACATGTACTAATTCTATTGGATAAGTGTAATTCGACCTAAAACAACCTTAGGAATAAAATATGACCATTTTGGCCCACTTGGATTAGATTGGGACATTTATTATCAATTTATTTAAAGAAGGGTTAAAATAGTTAAAATCAAAGTTTAATAACTAAAGCATTTTTAATATATGGTTATACATAATATAAATTCGACTATAAATATTCATTAGAAAGCCAAAAATATTTCGTACATAATTATATTTTATTTATAATTTTTAGACTTTAAACAATGTAATTTATTTATGACACAATGATGATGCAGTAATTATCTTATTAATGAAATATTGACATAATTGATGTTATAAATACCCAAATAAATGTAATTTTAGACTTTTTATGAATTACAATAATTTTCTATGTTACTATGACATTTTAGTATTGATTTAATTAATTTTTTTCGAACTAATCATTATGTTATGATTTTCACAAAAATCAATTACCAAATAGTGTCAAAATTGACATAAAATAGTTTTTAAAACAAATATTATATTATTAATTGTTATTTTATTGCTAAAAATCTAAGGTTCGGCCAAGATACTTATATCATGATATGTGTATAATTAATTGACCACTTGGGGGTCTCTTGGATGTATTTGGTAAGTTTATTAACTATATAATGTACAAATACAAAGTGACATGTTAAATGTCAATCTAATTAACTAAGAGTTAAAACTAAAAGATAAGGTTAATATAATGAAATAAACTTTTCTAAATTATATTGGATGAGAGTTTTTCTACCCATACCCACCTTAACTTCGAAATATATCAATTTTTATCTATTAAAAACCGAATTTGACCTTATAATAAAATAATATTTTTAGTTATTCCAAAGGTGCCCCTCTCCTCCCTTATAAAAGGGTACTTCCTCCCTCTTTTCCTCACACCACTTTGAGCCTTCAAGCTCGGCCAACCCCTGCCAAATTCTCTTCTCCAATTCCCTAGAAACATCCTAGATGTCCTGGTCTTATTCAAAGACCAATTTTAGTTCCCTAAGAGGAGGTCTCAAAGAGGCACTTCAAAGAGGAGGTAATGTCCGTTACCGATTCTTTCAACTTTATTTCTTCTTCCACTAATTCTTCTTTAGTTGTTTCATTATGAAGTAATAACATAGGTATCACTCATATACTGATATGTTATTATAAGTATGAAACAACCCTATTTCACCATCTATCTATCCTACAGAAAACGAAATCACTGCGCCTGCGTACGCACGGAATACCATCTCCACGCTGTGGTGTAATCTATTTTCCACCACCAACTTACTTGTATGGGTATAATGGTGTAAATAATGACTATATATGATTATTTTAATGTTATATTGATTCTAAAATAGTATAAATACACTCTAATACAATTCCACGATCATGGGAACGATATCATCGCTCGTGCGTACGTACAGAATACCGTCTCTACGATGTGATGCGACTCGTTCTACATGATCTTCATTGCATAATGATTATATAAATGAATTGAATGAATTAATATGATATATATTACACTAATACCATTCTGTAAATTAAGTATCTATAACCTAAAAAGAAAAATAAGAATTTATTCGACAAAACACGCATAAGAACAAAAAGTAATAAACACCTGAATAACAAGTAGTAATGAAATATTACTAATAAGAAGCTAATAATATGACCATATATGATATCATAAAAATAATTATGATTCTGGAATAAGTCAATAACATTATATAAATCATTATACAAGAGGTTCGGACACTTACGAAGCAAATCGGACCTAAGGTAAGAGAAAATATCACAATCTCATTTTATCCGAGATTGTTTATACTTTGGTATTTACTGGGGGGGTATTTTATCATCCACATCCATGTTTACTCAATATGTAATATTGTTTCTATCCACCTAAAATTGTTTAAATCCAATTTTACCCTTCGGTGAGTTTTTAGTAAAAAATATGAATGTAATCTTTTGTCATTTTTCGTACGAGGTACTTTTTGACTTTTCGGACAAAAGTACGAGAAGAATGTTTTTTTAACATATACGGCATGAATAGATTTTTAAAAAATTATTTCCAAGAAGCTTCCTTTACAAGTTTTCATTTTTATTTTTAATCAACTTCTTTTAGTTTAAAATTTTAAGACATGTTAAGAAAGTAAAATGTTTTTGAAGTAGAAAGGATATTTTCCTCAAGAATGGAGTTCTAGTGTTTTATCAAAATTATTTTCCATCTAAGATAATATAGGAATCTGTTTCTATCCCTATTATTACATTGATTTTATTATGTTGTGATGGAATTATTTTTATGAATTCCTTTATCTTATATGAATTGTTTTATGATGTCATGTTGTTTAAGAATCCCATTTTTATTACATGGGTTATGCAATGATGTATGATTTATGATTTTGTGGCACACATAAGAATGGTTTCATTATGAGATGGGTGGGACCTATATCTCCCTCCAATGCATTGGATAAAGATTTTATATCTCATGAGATAGACATGGCTGGAATGGCAGGTTAAACTGGTTCAGTGAAACAGGACTGAAATGAGGAGTGAACTCGTTTCAGAAATGGACTTTGTCCACTAAGATAGTCTTGGCAATGAGTCTTGAATAATAAGAAATGATTCTCTATGATTATGTGTGTATGCCACAAAGTTTCATGTTTTATGTTATGATTATTTGGATTACATTTCACTACTATGATTTGTCCCATGTTATGAAATTATGATCTCTTTTACAGGTTAAGATTTCCAAAAGTTATGTTCTTATGTATATGATGTGATTGATATTTCTTTTGTTTACCCTTACTGAGCATTTGAGCTCACCCTTTTGTATGTTTTATATCCCCAGGTCAGGAAGAAGGTTATTAAGTAGGATATACCAAAAGGGACTCTAGATATGATGAAATAAATGGGAGGCAAAGTAGATACTTTATGAACCAGTTGTTTATGTTTCCCAGTTTCTAAAGACTCTATACCTATACAGTCCTTTCCTGATTTTGTTATATGTTGTAATAAGTGTGCTTCAATTCTGAAGTAATAACAATGTATATAAAGTATGGGTCGTTATAATATTAGTACATGAAAATTTACCTTACTGCACACTTGGTTTGAAACTCTAGGTTAATATTCGTTGGGAATTCACAAACACATTTTGAACCATCATAATGGATTTAATTAGAAGGATAATATGAATAACCTTGGATAAACATAATGTATTCAAGATTAAATAGGTAGGAGACGTGATTTATATTTTCTATAAGTCATTTTATTCATAATTGTTTTGTTTTTTCTTTATGATAAATATTTCACATGATATACATTCTCGTATTAGTCAATAGTGATAACATGAGAGAAATGTGTTAACATTGAATGTTTCAGATGTATAAAGTATGTGCATTTTTAAATAAGATATCTTATGAACACATGATGGTAATAAAAAATTTAGTATAGGTATGGGTTATATTTTTTATAATTAAGAGACTAAAAATGACATTTAAAAGGTAAGGGATGTCCTAATATTTTTATATATTAAAGGTTTAAGTCATTATTAGATTGAGGTTATGAAATCATAATATGAAACTCACATTTCATATTAAATGAAATTGGGTATTATGTAATAAGATGATTAAGTCCAAGGAATGGTTTAAGAATAATGTTGGGTGACTAATGTGTACATGTTTTTGAATTCAATGTTTATGTTACATGAATCATGAAATATTAAATTATTTTCAGTATATGTTATTCATGGATGATTGAATAGGATATGTTGAATGGTGATGATACATATAAAATTTACTTAATAAAATAGTGATATTTTTAAATAAGGTAAGGAAACCCTTAATGTGTTCAAGATGTTTATGAAATTTGTTTTATCTTGGATAAAGAGATGATTTTTTAGGAAAAAGTAAATTGAATAGTATTTATGACCTCAGAACTGATAATGGATTTTTTGAGAAAGTGGTCTACATCATCAAGGATTATGTTAACAATATATTGGATTTAATAAATATATTTAATAATCATTCTAATAATTATGCATGATTTTTTTCTAAAAGGACTTTCAGTAATTAATGTTATTACCATTTTTCAAGAGAATAAATGATGAGGGTATTGACATGTTTGGAATGTGAAAACGAAGAGCTACTTTTTGATATGGTGGATAAAAGTTAAGATAATTTTTTAAACTTATTTTTGATAATTTTTGGATTTCAACATTTAGAAGTGTAATAACATTAACCATTAAAAAATTTATTATGTTATACCTCATATGAGGGTTTAGATATTCATGTATTATCTCTCTATATATGTATTTATGTATATTAGATAACCTTTTGTGATAAAGATAGATGAAATGATATATCATTTTATTTAGGGATCTCGTGGCCTGCTAATTCTCTAGGAAAAAAATCACCCTTGTTATCTAGAGTAAAATATGACATATGAATTAATGAAGTCACAACTTAAGGATGGGAGTATTAATATGAAATGTAACAAAATTAAAAAATTATATATTCCTTATGGAAAGGGTCTTGAAATAATTTTTTTCACAAAACTATAATTTTTTTTTGAACCAATGGAATTATTAATAATCATAGATTTATGACATTGAGTCCATAATCATTCCCTTGATCAATCCCATGGTTTTTATTGATGACATAAATCATCATCAATAATTATTCACACTTTTTCAAATGTGTCCATGTTTTCACTTCCTACATATGTTCTCATTTGAGGAACTATAGTTTTTTGTTAATTTGAGTAGCCATTATGTTTCCAAAATTCCATTTTTAATGGATTTTTTGTATGAATTTTTATGATGTGGTTTTATATAAAAGGATATTTCAATTATTAACCCATTAATAACGCAAATTAATTTTGAGGGTAAAATTCATTTTTTAAGGGGTAGAATGTAACACCCTAAAGATTTGTAATTTTTTTGATTTAATTTAATCTTTTTTATTTTTTAATTTCACACAAAAATAGAATATAAAACATTATATATGGATACATTATGTTTTTATTGAATAAAAACATCACTATGTTAAGCATACACTATAGACAATAATGAGTTAACTTCTGTTTCACAAAAGACCATGTTTTACCACCATCTGATGGTGAAGTTATTTTAATACATCATTTTGAATCCTATATAAATATTATTATTAAAATAATAATTTTTCAACATGTAATTTTAAAAAATGATCAGGGAATTTTTGGTATTTTTCTGTGAAGTTTCATTTTTGATGAATAGAAACAGATACTACATTTTAGATAATAACATCCTTTTCATTTAAAAAATTATAAATGTTAATTATGATTTAAACTGGTTTTTAATTTCAAAATAGATCAATTATATATATATATAATTTAGATCATTGGATTAATTTTTAAATTTAATTTACATATATGTACTTATTGATCTTTTGAATATTTTTACATTACGAAATCGCTTTCTCTCCATGCCTACAGGGTTAGCAACAAATTTAATTTAGTAAATTATGTGAATTAGGTTGTGAAAAATGGGAATACATGATTTTAATCATTATGATATTGATAGTATAATAATATCAACTTAGTTTTTGACCCACAATAATTGTAAAAGTAATTAAAAAAAATTATAGTGACTAAGGGGAACTTAAGAATAACAAGGGGCTAAACCTTATACTTAAGTGCCAAAATGACCAAGAAACTTGTCCAAAATATATTAGCTATGTATTTTTATACTATATTCTTCCATGGAAATAATTTTATGATTTAGTGGGATACCATTTAAAAAAAATTCATATATTATAAGGTATTCAAGGAAAAAGAAAAAAAGGGACATTCCATACCTTTAACAACTACCAAAATTTGAGACATAGAAAACAACATATTTTTTGTTACAGAAATCCTTTTAGAATATAAATGAGTTATTTTTATCATATTGATTTATAATTAATATTTATAAATTTATTATATAATCTAAATGCTTAACAAATGAAAACAGATAGATTAATTCATTATTAATTAAATAATATAAATGACAATAAATAGATTAAAAGGAAAGTAAATATATTGAATTATTTTGTTAAATTATTTTTCATAAGAATATATGATGTCAAATATATGTAACATTAATATTTTTTAATTCAAATGATGTAATTAAATCATTAAAAAAATTAAATAAATATTTATAAAATTGAAATTAGTGTTATTTTGAAATAAATAATGTTATATTGAATGATTTAAAATTAATTAAAAAATAATAACAACTAAAAAGTGGTTTTTAAGAGTTATTAAATATAAAAAAAGGTATATTAATTATCCATGTTAACTTTTATAATTAATATACATAACTATTAATAGTATAAACATTGTTAGGACACTCTGAGTTAAAGAATATTTTTTTCACGTTATATGCGATTGTTTTAAAATTAATTTTTAACACACGTGGTATTTTTGTTTTATAAATTTTGAATAATATTTATAATTAATTGGACTATATTTTCTCAAAATAAAACCAAAATTTATTATTAATTGGATATTATATATGTTTTAAAACTAGTAACACAACTGAAAAAAATGAAAAAGATAATTAAACATGAAGACTAAGGGAATAATTTAAAAATGAAATTATTTTTGTGTGTGTAGATTTTATTAAACCATAATTTCACTTAAACTATTTTTTTTTAAATCATATAAATAAGGGAGACATCAGATTAGTGCTTACCTTTTAGTATTTATAAAAACATCACTCCTCCTCCACTATTAAAATAAATTCACTCATCGCTTTACTGACACCTCTCAAGAAACATTTGATCAGAAAAATTCTTCTAAAACAATTTCAAAACAACCATGAGATAATCCCATAATAAAAAAATTTGGTACAAATCCATACAAAGAATCCCTTATGTGAATACCAAAAGGATTTACCCAGAGAAGAGGTAACATCCTACTTTAAGATCTTTTGATTTATTTTCATTTCACACCCCCCTAAAATCATTGTTATTCCATGACTATAATATAACATATGTATAATAAATATAATTATATGTTTTTTACCCAAATATTTCATCCTAAAATTACACACACTTTCATCTAATGGGTGACGAGGTTACTATTCTTGTGTCAGATGAACTACCACATCACGAAATGTTATTGTTTGTTTTTCCATTACCACCCCTCAAGGTTGGTAAATATGATGGAAACTATATTTTTTATGATATATATAATATTATAATTTATTTATTCTTATTTAATTATTATATAACACATATCTTCATGATTTTTCATTTCTGTAAATATGATAATTTTTGTTTGGAAATGTGTGGACTACCACCTCCTCAAAGCGACGTGATTCATTCACACTCTACATGGATTGTATTAAGGATGGTTTTAGTGAACCCATATGATATATATGATATAATAATTATAATTTAATTATTATATTGATATATAAATGTTTCATTATATTTCGTTCATTTTATATAACAATAAAATAAAAACAATGTTCACGTGTATGTACGGACTACCATCTCCATGAATGATGTATTTTATTATATATTTATATTTTTATTGAATATTATAAATACATATATACACAGTGTATATTTTATTTATATCATTTTTTACAGTCAACAAATATTTAAATCATGACATATATAAATTTATCAAGAATAATTAGTTAAACAAATTACAAATAATAAAGAAAATATTACCTGACACAATACCTTAGCATGGAATAGTTAATTAGACAGTAATATAAATCCATACTCAAACCAAATATTGTATTAGATATAGGAATATGGTTCAGTAAAAATATGTATAATAAACATATATTTATCATATAATAGGGTTTTACGTGTATGATGAGTGTCAATACATATGGTAAGGGTTATCTTGTTTAACTTTTATTTTTCTTGAAGTAAGAACCCGGTTTTTACTGTGAAAGACTTTGGAATATTCTCGATGATATTCCAGAGAAGCTCCCTTAGACGGCGTGCGATTCCGAGCCCCGGAGTGGCCGGAATTAAATTTTCAATGCATTCACACTGGAATCGCCAAATAAATGCGAAAACTCCTAAAAGGAGCTTCAGATCAGATATCCAAGTGTACGAATGGGTCCGTAATGGGGTGTATACCATAGGAAAGACATAAAACTTGTCGGCATGGGACGTTTGGACCCCTCGCTCGCTTTCGGAACGTTAAACGTATAAATTAATTAATTATTTTATTCATTTAATGGTTAAACTCGAGTATCTCTTAATCGGTGGCTTGGATTGTAAAACCGAGGGCACCGTTGATTTCGGAGCATGTCGTTTACCCTAGGAGGGGTGTATGTTTTGCGGGCGCGGGTCGTCTGTGAAAAATGGCCCCGGGGGCGTTTTCGTAATTTAGCAGCTTCGGACGTTAAACTTAATAACTTTTGAACGGGGTCTTGAATTAAAATTTCGAGACCGCCGTTGTGATTGGGAGGTGGTTTTTACCATAGGGGAGGCTTAATCTTGACCGCGTCGAAGGTTTCAAGTGTGGGTTAAATTGGGGGTTTAAATTAATTAATTTTATTTAATTTTCTCTTTATTTAAATCAACCCCCTCTCCTTCCCCATTCCCCCCCGGCGGAACCTCCCCTCTCCATAATGTTCTCCTCTCCTACTCCTCCCAAGGCGGTTGTGGATCCGGCCGGCAGATCGTCGCGAAGAGACGGGCTAAGCCCCACCAGGTAGGATCGTTGCGGTTTCCAAATTTTATTTCTGCATATACATTGAGCTCAATTTATTTGTATCGAACCTCTATCAAATTATCGCGAAAATCACATGTATTTGTAGTAGATTTTATGCTCTGTCCATCGCACAACTCGGAATCGAAAACCGAGTTCGGAGTCGATCACAAAAGACCGCCAAAGTTTGCAGGTTTTTGCAGGTTATCCGGCGGTTTTGGGGTGGTCCGGCAGTTCTCCCAAGCGGCAGAGGCTGGTTCATCCGGGTGAACGCCGCGGGTGAGCGGCGGAGGCTGGTTCAGCCGAGTGAGCACCGCGGGGGGACCGGCGGAGGCCGGTTCAGCCGGGTGAGTGCTGCGGAGGCGCGACGGAGGCCGGTTCGTCCGGGCGAGCACCGCGGAGGCGCGGTGGAGGTGCGGGATTCGGCTGCGGAGCAGGGGTGACCTGGGCCGGCGCTCGTTTTGCGTCGTGCTGCGGAGGAGGCGCGGCTGGGCGTGGCCGGCCGAAGTGAGGTCGCCGGAGGCGACCTGTGGAGACTGAGACCCGCGAGCAGCAGGTCTCTCTTGACCTAGAAAAGGGGCGACGACCCTGTGTAGGGGGAGTAGACGAGCCAAAAAAAAAGACAGGAAAAAAAACAAAGGGGGTGGCGGCAGATATTAAAAAAAGATAATAATAAATAATAATAATATAATGTTATTATTATTATTTGTTGTTAAATATTGTTTTCGGTCGTAAATCCCCCGTGCGACGTCTGATTGAAGCGCTGCCAGCGGCGACGTGATCCTGTTTTTGAGACGGTCATTTTGAGTCCAATCTTGGATACTTAATTCGGAGTTGAGGCGTGGCCTGTGCGGGCCGCCGTTCGAGTTGTGCGCTACATTTTAGCAAATTTTTCATCGGACGTCCGTTCGGGGCATGCGAGCAGTCGTTTTTGGGTGTTTTTACGAGGGAATTTCATTGGTGCAATCTGCCCGCTCTAATTCGGCACGATGGTGCGGGCCCCGCGAGGGCTGTTTCGGGATTTGACGGTGATTTCCAGCTTTATCACCGGGTGTCCGTTTTGGACAAGTGAATAGTCCATTTCCTGTACTTTTTTGAGAGGATATCAACGGTGCGATCCGTTCGTTTAGTTTCAGGACCGGGATGTGGGTCCCACAATGCACTGCTCGTGACCGGTGCGCCGGAATGCCTCTTTTTCTCTGGATATCCGTTGTGCTCAAGTGAGCAGTCTTTTTGATGTGTTTTCCCAAGGGGATCGCAATGGTGCGATGTGCCCAACTGTTTTCGGGGCCGAGGCTCGGGATCACGGGACGTCGTTCGGGTGTGAGGCGGTGTTGGTGACTTTTCCGTCGGATATCCGTTGGAGGCAAGTAAGTAGTCGATCTCGGGTTTTTTTCCACGAGGATTACAACGGTGTGATCCGTTTGGTTGTGCAAAGCCTCTTGCGTGATCTTATTCAATGTGTAGGATGAGAGGTGCTCCGGTGGCGGTTCGTCCTACCTTGTTTGTAGCGGACCCTTGCCGTGTGATCGCGCACTCTAGGGAGAGTGATACAAATGGTTCACAAGTTGTGGTTGGTCGTGCCTGGGCCTTTGAGGTGGAGTTGTTATGTCACGACTTTGTGTTGACGCTGGGAGCCGTGTGCACGATAGCCTTTGGGCTGGAATGAGGTATACTCCAGGAGTATATGGGAGCGCTTGGAGGTACGTGTGGTTGTTTGTACCTGAGGATGTTTGTGCGCTCAGTTGGGGTTGACTTGGGGGCACACGTCGTGTGGGCCCCACGTGTTTTCTGTGATCGGATTTATGTACTTTGACCTCTCGCGACGTAGAGGGACCCTCTGCGCTTGTTTGTTTGACCAGCAGGGTGGCGTTTTCCCCTGGCTCTGTGCTCGTTTGTTTGACCAGTAGGGTTGAGTTTCCCCTGGCCTGGTGCTCTTTTGTCTGACCATCAGGGTTGAGTGGTCTCCCCCTGGTCTTGATCACGTTGGTTCGGCCGGCAGAGATGGTTTGGTTCCTCTGCTTCTTCGGCTGTGAGGGGTTTCAGTACCGTGCCCCGCTCACCGGACTGCAACACCATCTGCGACTACGAGTGTTCGTACAGCGTGGGTGTTTTACCCACTTTCTGGGATGATATGTCTCGGTCCGCTTCCACAGTGACTCAGCGGATTGGAGCGTGATCGCCTTGTGAGGCCTGGGGAGTTTCTCTCGTTTCTCTGTGTTCCCTGGTAGAGCTTGTGGTTTCGGTGTGACCAACACTTTACGCGGGCACCGATCCTCTACCCAGGAGGTTGTTCCAACAGGGATTAGCTTGTTCCAGCAGGGCTGAGGTTGTTCCAGCAGGGCTGAGGTTGTTTCTAGTAGGGCTGAGGTTGTTTCCAGCATGGATGAGGTTGTTCCAGCAAGGCTGAGGTTGTTTCGAGCAGGGCTCGCCAGTGGGTTACCATCTAACAGGGATGGCCATTACAGTGGTGTTCACCGTGCAGTACCATCCAGCAGGGATGGCCAGAGTGATTCTGGGCTTACCTCCAGCTGGGCTGGGCAGTGGTCCCCGATGTCGGGCTTATCTCCAGCTGGGCTGGGTAGTGGTCCCTGATGTCGGGCTTACCTCCAGCTGGGCTGGGCAGTGGTCCCCGATTCTGGGAATACCTCCAGCTGGGCTGGGCAGTGGTCCCTGATGTCGGGCTTACCTCCAGCTGGGCTGGGTAGTGGTCCCAGATGCCGGGTTACCTCCAGCTGGGCTGGGTAGTGGTCCCATCGCCAACTTTAGCCGGGTCACCCTCTAGTGGATTACCCTGCTACAGGACTGGGCAGTGTGGCACCCGTCGACTTTCTGGGTCTCCCTGTAGTGGGAACCCGTTGACTTCCAGGGACCCTCCAACGGGGGCTGGGCAGGGGGTCGCCTGTCGACATTGAGCAGACCTCTCGACTGCGGGGTAGTGACGAGTTTTGGTTGACGTTCCCCCAGAACTCTCAAGTATGAGGAGCGTTTTCCCCCACTGAGATGTGTCCTTGTGACGCGACCTAAAACCGTGCGGGCGAGTCATTTCCACCCAAAGCGGATAGTGTCGAGGTGCGGTGATTGAGCCCTTGGCTTGCGGTTTGGGGAAGACGTGCGGGATGCTGTGCATCGATGGTGTTACTTCTGGTACTTTTGGATACTCTTTCTTGGGCTGAGCTACGAGATGAAGATCCCATTATGATCTTTTTTGTGCTTCTTGATTGAGTATATGGACTTTTATATACCTTGTTCTAGTACCCACTTCTTGGGTTTGGTTACTCTCCTTCCAGGGGAGGCAAAGACGCGTGGGGTATGCCACGTGCTTTCCGTGTCTAGCTTCTCATGGTTGGACAAGTCTACTCTCCTACTATAGGTAGTGAAGACTTGACAGGAAGTTCGTCTTCTCACCGTTTCCAGCTCCTTGTTTTTGGATGAGTCTACCTTCTTTCCTCTTGTTGGGTTGAGCTGGACTCTTTACTGTACTCTTACTGCACTTTCAGTTGTACTCCTCTACTTCTCTGTTCGCTCTAATTATCACCCTTCGGTACCTCATTTGTTGCTCCCTCATGCCTTCGGGGTATCCTACTGAGTATTTTTATACTCACCCCTGCTTGGGCTTTTCCTTCACTTGGTGTGCCCTTGCAGATGACGGACAGGTGAAGCATGACATTAGTGGAGCGTAGGAGCTTGGGAGCTTGGACCGCGTGCGGTGGTTGTGGCCGGGTTCTAGGTGGAAGACCCGCCAGCTGTTTCTTTTTGTTTACATGTTTCCGGGTTGTGGCACTTTTTGGTTGGGTGCGTGTTTTTCCCCTTTCTTTTCAGTGTACTTTCAGCTTTCATTGTACTTGTAGAGGTCAATGTACTTTTTGGTGTGTATATATATATATATAGTAGTTATTCTTTTTACTCTGCTTGTCTTTTCTTCTACTCTGCACTGTTTCATTGAGTGTGTTGCGTGTGTGTGTGTGTACAGGTACTTAGGCAAAGGCCTCCCTGAGTTATTGTGCCTTCGGCGCTAGTCGCCAGTCCCTGGCCTATGGAGGCAAGCTTGGGGTAGTTGCGGCTCGAGCCCGGGTAGGGTCAGGTCATGAAAAAGTGGTATCATAGGTGTTTCGTTCCTTGGGACGCTATTCGGATGTCCCTAAAATAAAAGGAATTGGTTGGGATATAGGGCAATAGTGTTAATGTGTCTCGAGAGCGGCTCTCAGGCCAGGGAGTCCAGTGATGGTGCGGCGGCCGACATATCCATTCACTAGGACCTTGATAACCCGCTTGTCGACTCGGCATGCTGAGACACTTGCTGCAGGGAAAAGTTTCTTGTGCATCACATAGTATTGAGTCTTTGACTGTCCTTCTTGAGTCAGCTCCCCATCGTTGCTATTGGTATATACATTTATGCTCATCTAACCGCGACACTCCTTGATAATATTCAGGATGTCTCCGCGAGGATAGCCAGCCAGGATACCAGTTTTGGATCGTGACGACGACCCTGTGAGCTATGAGGCCACAGTCCAGGACCCAGCATGGGAGCCCCTTTCTCCGGGTGGGCTGGTAGCACCACCCCCACCTGTTGATAAGTAGACAGCTTCAGCAAGCAGGCTGAACTTGAGCGTAGGTTGAGTGCGCTCCGTGAGTTCCAGCGGTAGAGACCACTGAGGTTCAGTGGTGAGCTAGACCCTCAGGCATCAGAGGTTTGGCTCGAGGCAGTGGTTCGCCTTTTCAGGCTTGTGCAGATGCCGACAGATCAGAGAGTGGCTTTGGCAGCCACCCTTTTTTGTGGAGGAGCTCGGCGTTGGTGGAGTCTGGTGACTCAGTTTCTTGACGAGTCATCACTCTCATGGGACGACTTTCAATTGTTGTTTCGTGAGGAGTTTTTCCCCTCCTTCTTGCGCTCCATTCGGATTCAGGAGCTCCTGCAGTTTCAGCAGGGAGGGATGACGGTGGCCGAGTACGCGGCTAGTTTTGCAGACTGTGAACGCTTTTACCCGAACTTGGTCCATGACGACAACATCCGAGCGCGGAAGTTTGAGTAGGGTCTCCGCCGAGAGATTCGTTCTGTCATAGTACCCTTGGGCATTTCCACATATGTCGGGGTGCTAGAGTAGGTGCTAGTGACAGAGGGCTTCCTGTCGCGTTCTAGTGTTGGTGGTGGCAACATGCACGTTGGAGCTGAGACTTCTACCACAGCTAGTGGGCGTCGGCAAGAAGAACCTCGACGCAGGTGGATTTCTGACAACCAGACTCAAGGGAGTGGTCGTACACCACAGTGGCGCCGGAGGGCACTAGTGCGGCCCAGAGAGAGTCGGTGATATGCTTGTGACGGGCGAGGTCACTTGGAACGAGACTGCCCGACCCGAGTTGCTGAGAGCTTTGGGCAGGCAGCAGGTGCACCACCACGACAGAGGCAACGCCGTGATCAGAGTAGTACCCAGAGAGGTGGTGCTAGAAGAGGAGCGGGAGGAGCTAGTAGTGGGGGACGACATTACGAGGTATTCCCATCACCACTAGGTGGTCCACGTCAGGCTCCGGGAGCTGACAGTTGGGACAGAGGACAGCCGCGAGCTTTGGATTTCTACGATCCTGCAGAGCATGGGATGGTGAGAGGTTCCCCTTGTGACTCTTCTACTTTTTGTAGTAGAATTGTTATACTCTATGTGTGGAAGGCTTTTCTATCTGCTCCTTGTTTGAGGTGTTACCAGGGTGACACGGGGCGTCGGGTATAACCCTGTGTTGGTAAGGAAAAAGGCGTGAGACCTTTTCCTTTAGTCGATGGTGTTGACTCCTTCGCCTTTTGAGTGTGTAAGAGAGCATCGACTGTGGAACCTTTCATGACCATATATCCATGGGTGTTTCACCATATGGATATTATGAAGGAGGGAATCACCGGGCCTTGTTCCAGGTGTGGGCGGTGATTCCAGTCGCGGCGTGCGACGTAGAGGTTTGAACGGGGAGGTGAGCTACCCCCGAGGGCCTTCGGGCCGTTTGAGACCGTGCAAAGGGATGGTGAGGTTCCCTACCGCCTTTCCCTAACCCCAAAGTCTAGAGTGGGTGCACGACGTCGGAAAGGGCCGACCTAGCATGGATGGATCAATCCTTTGGTCTGTGTGCGGTGACGCAGAGTTGTGCGTGCATTCTTCTGGGTATGGGAAAGCCAGGTGTGGTCTTAGTACCCTATGTTGCTCCCTAGTTTTTCTTTTCGGGGATGAAAATCATGAAGGGGGGAATGATGTAAGAACCCATTTTTTCGGTGAAAGACTTTGGAATATTCTCGATGATATTCCAGAGCAGCGCCCTCAGACAACGTGCGATTTCGAGCCCCGAAGTGGCCGGAATTAAATTTTCAGTGTGTTCACACTGGAATCGACAAATAAATGCGATAACTCCTAAACGGAGCTTCAGATCAGATATCTGAGTTTACGGATGGGTCCGGAATGGGGTGTATACCCTAGGAAAGACATAAAACTTGTCGGTGCGGGACGTTTGGACCCCTCGCTCGCTTTCGGAACGTTAAACATATAAATTAATTTATTTATTTATTCGTTTAATTGTTAAACTTGAGTATCTCTTAAACGGTGACTTGGATTGGAAAACCAAGGGCACCGTTGTATTCGGAGCATGCCGTTTACCCTAGGAGTGGTGTATGTTTTGCGGTCGCGGGCCGTCTGTGAAAAATGGCCCCGGGGGTGTTTTCGTAATTTAGCGGCTACAGATGTTAAACTTAATAACTTTTGAACGGGGCCTCGAATTAAAATTATGAGACCTCCGTTGTGATTGTGAGGTGGTTTTTACTGTAGGGGAGGCTTAATCTTGACCACGCCGGAGGTTTCAAGTGCGGGTTAAATTGTGGGTTTAAATTAATTAATTTTATTTAATTTTCTCTTTATTTAAATCAACCCCCTCTCCTTCCCCATCCCCCCCCCCCCTGGCGGAACCTCCCCTCTCCATCAAGTTCTCCTCTCCTACTCCTCCCAAGGCGGTTGCGGATCTGGTCGGCGGATCGTCGTAAAGCGACGGGCTATGCCCCACCAGGTAGGATCGTTGTCGTTTCCAATTTTTATTTCCGCATATACATTGAGCTCAATTTATTTGTATCGAACCTCTGTCAAATTATTGAGCAAATCACATGTATTTGTAGTAGATTTTATGCTCTATCCATCGCACAACTCGGAATTGAAAACCGAGTTCGGAGTCGATCGCAAAAGACCGCCGAAGTTTGCGGGTTTTTGCTTGTTATCCGGCGGTTTTGTGGTGGTCTGGAAGTTCTCCCGAGCGGCGGAGGCTGGTTCAGCCGGGGGAGCGCCGCGGGGGGACCGGCGGAGGCCGATGCAGCCGGGTGAGCGACGCGGCGGCGCGACAGAGGCTGGTTCGGTCGGGCGATCACCACGGAGGCGCAGTGGAGGTGCGGGATTCGGCTGCGGAGCAGGGGTGACCCGGGCCGGCGCTCGTTTTGCATCGTGCTGCGGAGGAGGCGCGGCCGGGCACGGCCGGCCGAGGTGAGGTCGCCGGAGCCGACCTGTGGAGACCGAGACCCGCGAGCAGCGGGTCTCTCTTGACCTGGAAAAGGGGCGGAGACCCTGTGTAGGGGGAGAAGACGAGCCAAAAAAAAGCACAGGAAAAAAAACAAAGGGGGTGGCGGCAGATATAAATAAAAGATAATAATAAATAATAATAATATAATGATATTATTATTATTTGTTGTTAAATATTGTTTTCGGTCATAACTCCCCCGTGCGACATCTGATTGAAGCGCTTCCAGCGGCGACGTGATCATGTTTTTGAGACGGTCATTTTGAGTCCAATCTTGGATACTTAATTCGGAGTTGAGGCGTGGCCCGCGCGGGCCGCCATTCGAGCTGTGCGCAACGTTTTAGCAACTTTTTCATCAGACGTCCGTTCGGGGCGTGCAATCAGTCGTTTTTGGGTGTTTTTACAAGGGAATTTCATTGGTCCAATCCGCCCGCTCCAATTCGGCACGATGGTGTGGGCCCCGCGAGGGCTGTTTCGGGATTTGACGGTGATTTCCAGCTTTATCACCGGGAGTCCGTTTTGGAAAAGTGAATAGTCCATTTCGTGTACTTTTTCAAGAAGATCGCAACGGTGTGATCTGTTCCTTGAGTTTTGGGGCCGGGATGCGAGTCCCACGAAGCACCGCTCGTGACCGGTGCGTTGGAATGCCTCTTTTTCTCCGGATATCCGTTGCGCTCAAGTGAGTAGTATTTTTGACATGTTTTCCCAAGGGGATCGTTGGTGCAATGCGACCGACTGTTTTCGGGGCCGAGGCTCGGGATCACGGGACGTCGTTCGGGCGTGAGGCGGTGTTTGTGACTTTTCCATCGGATATTTGTTGGAGGTGAGTAAGTAGTCGATCTCACGTGTTTTTCCGCAAGGATTACAACGGTGTGATCCGTTTGGTTGTGCGGAACCTCTTGCGTGATCTTATTGAATGTGGAGCATGAGAGGTACTCCGGTGGCGGTTCGTCCTACCTTGTTTGTAGTGGACCCTTGGCGTGTGATCACGCACTCTTGGGAGAGTGATAAAAATGGTTCACAAGTTGTGGTTGGTCGTGCCTGGTCCTTTGAGGTGGATTTGTTACATCACGCCTTTGCGTTGACGCTGGGTGTTGTGTGCACGATAGCCTTTGGGCTGGAATGAGGTATACTCTGGGAGTATATGGGAGCGCTTGGAGGTACGTGTGGTTGTTTGTACCTGAGGATGTTTGTGCGCTCAGTTGGGGTTGACTTGGGGCCACACGTAGTATGGGCCCCACCTGTGTGTTGTGATCTTCTTTACGTACTCTGACCTCTCATGACGTAGAGGGTCCCTCTGCGCTCGTTTGTTTGACTAGCAGGGTGGAGTTTTCCCCTGGCTCTGTGCTCGTTTGTTTGACCAGTAGGGTGGAGTTTTCCCCTGGCTCTCTGATCGTTTTTTTGACCAGCAGGGTTGAGTTTCCCCTGGCCTGGTGCTCTTTTGTCTGACCAGCAGGGTTGAGTGGTCTCCCCCTGGTCTTGATCTCGTTGGTTTGGCGGGCAGAGATGGTTTGGTTCCTCTGCTTCTTCGGCTGTGAGGGGTTTTAGTACCGTGCCTTTCTCACCAGACTGCGACACCGTCTGTGACTACGGGTGTTCGTATAGCGTGGGTGTTTTCCCCACTTTCTGGGATGATATGTCTCGGTCCGCTTCGATAGTGGCTCGACAGATTGGAGTGTGATTTCCTTGTGAGGCCTGGGGAGTTTCTCCCATTACTCCGTGTTCCCTAGTAGAGCTTGTGGTTTCGGTTTGACCAACACTTTACGCGGGAACTGATCCACTACCCAGGAGTTTGTTCCAGCAGGGATGAGGTTGTTCCAGCAGGGCTGAGGTTGTTCCAGCAGGGCTGAGGTTGTTTCCAGTAGGGCTGAGGTTGTTTCCAGTAGGGATGAGGTTGTTCCAGCAGGTCTGAGGTTGTTTCGAGTAGGGCTCGCCAGTGGGTTACCATCCAGCAGGGATGGCCAGTACAGCGGTGTTCCCCGAGCAGTACCATCCTGTAGGGATGGCCAGAGTGATGTTGGGCTTACCTCCAGCTGGGCTGGGCAGTGGTCCCCGATGTCGGGATTACCTCCACCTGGGCTGGGAAGTGGTCCCCGATTTCGGGCTTACCTCCAGCTAGGCTGGGCAGTGGTCCCCAATGTCGGGCTTACCTCCAGCTGGGCTGAGCAGTGGTCCCCCATGCCGGGCTTACCTTCAGCTTGGCAGGGCAGTGGTCCCCGATGCCGGGTTACCTCTAGCTGGGTTGGGCAGTGGTCCCGTCGCTGACTTTAGTCGGGTCTCCCTCCAGTGGATTATCCTACTACGGGACTGGGCAGTGTGGCACCCGTCGACTTTCCGGGTCTCCCTGTAGTGGGAACCCGTTGACTTCCAGGGACCCTCCAGCGGGGGCTGGGCAGGGGGTCGCCTGTTAACTTTGAGCAGACCTCTCGACTGCGGGGCAGTGACGAGTTGTGGTCGACGTTCCCCCAGAACTCTCAAGTACGAGGAACGTTTTCTCCCACTGAGACGCGTTCTTATGATGCGACCTAAAACCGTGCGGGTGAGTCAGTGCCTCCCAAAGTGGATAGTGTCAAGGTGTGGGGATTGATCTCTTGGCTTGCAGTTTGGGGCAGACGTGTGGGATGCTGGGCATCGATGGTGTTACTTCAAGGACTGTTGGATACTCTTTCTTGGGCTGAGCTACGGGATGGAGATCCCCTTACAATCTTGTTTGGGCTTCTTGATTGAGAATATGGACTTGTATATACCTTGTTCTAGCACCCACCTCTTGGGTTTGGTTACTCTCCTTCCAGGGGAGGCAAAGACGCATGGGGTATGCCACATGCTTTCCATGTCTAGCTTCTCATGGTTGGACGAGTCTACTCTCCTACTATAGGTAGCGAAGAATCGACGGGAAGTTAATCTTCTCACCGTTTCCAGCTCCTTGTGTCTGGACGAGTCTATCGTATTTCCTCTTGTTGGGTTGAGCTGGACTCTTTACTGTACTCTTACTGCACTTTCAGTTTTACTCCTCTACTTCTCTGTTCGCTCTACTGCTCACCCTCCGGTACCTCCTTTGTTGCTCCCTCGAGCCTTTGGGGTATCCTACTGAGTATTTTTATACTCACCCCTGCTTGGGATTTGCCCGCACTTGGTGTGCCCTTGCAGACGACGGACAGGTGAAGCATGACTTCAGTGGAGCGTAGGAGCTTGGGAGCTTGGACCGCGTGCAGTGGTCATGGCTGGGTTCTAGGTGGGAGACCCGTCAGCTTTTTCTTTTTGTTTAACTGTTCCCGGGTTGTGGCACTTGTTGGTTGGGAGCGTGTTTTTTCCCTTTCTTTTCAGTGTACTTTCAGCTTTCTTTATACTTGTAGAGGTCGATTCACTTTGTGGTGTGTATATATATATAGTAGTTATTCTTTTTACTTTTCTTGTCTTTTATTCTACTCTGCACTATTGCATTGAGTGTGCTGCGTGTGTGTGTGTAAAGGTACTTAGGCAAAGGCCTCCCCAAGTTATTGTGACTTTGGAGCTAGTCTCCAGCCCCTAGCCTATGGAGGCAGGCTTGGGGTAGTTGCGGCTCGAGCTCGGGTAGGGTCGGGTCATGACACTTGATACAGAAGCCTTGTTCAATGACTATTTATTACATTTGATGTGTTTAATGACCATGGATTTATTTTATGATTATTACAATTAAATTTATTGGTATTTACATATCTATTTATCTTTCTCTAATGGGGTTTATTTTTCAAAACATAACATATAAGAAAAGTAATCATTTCTTAATTTTCCTTCTTTGAGACACATTCCATGTTATGCACTTATATTATTTTATGAGGTATATATACTACCATTAAAAATTGTATATTATGAAAATAATTCATTTCATAATAATTTAATCATTATGTAATCTCATTTTCATACATGGTGAATATACACCAGATATTTATTGTGGTTAGATTTATTAAAAAAATCCCATTATTTATTGACATTGTTTTTGTTTTTGCTTCCATTGATGAAATGAAATGAATTATCACTCATGAATGGTCATGTATTTTCTTTCCCTATCTTTACTCATGTTATAATTATTTAAGGGTACCATTTTATAACTCATTGGATCATTGTAAAATTTAAAAAATTATTTTTTTTTTAAAAATATGACATTACTCATGTTAAAAAAGTTTTCATGTTTTTTATATATGTTTCAAGAAAAATAATTTTCAGTTTTTTTTGAAAAAATCTTAATATGTTTTTATTATATTTTCAAATAAATGGATTTAAAAAAATTAAAGTTATTTTAAATATTTTCAAGTAAAATGGTTATGAATTTTTTTTAGTATTTATTTATAAGATTTAATTGTATTTTCAATGAAAACTATTTTGAAAACATTTTCATGTATACTTTATAAATATTAAAATAATTGGTTAGTAATTTTTTTTGATGATTTTTTATGATTTATTTTTTATTTTCAAAAAAATGGGTATTAAAAGGGTTTATGATTTAAAAATAATATTTTTAAATATGAAAGAATAATTTAAACATGAAATTATGTTAGAAAAGATCAATCTAAACAATTTCCCATATATGATGAAATATATTGGTTTTATTTGTGAATTTCTTGGGAAATGATACAATGGTTCTATTGGAAAAATTTAATTTAATGGTTTATGTTTCAATGAAATGATTTATATGAAACATATTTCTATTTCATGAAATATATGTTTATTAATCAAGTTACCTTTCATGAGTTATGTGTTTATTTTACCTTTTTTTAGGGTTTGTACTTTGATGATATGATTATTAAACTTATCTATTTTCCTAGGTTATGATATGATTAAATTTTTATGAAACCCATTTCATTTCATGGGTTATGATATGATGTTTGTGAAACCCATATCTTTTTATGGGTCATAATAAGATGATTGTATTATTGAACATGTATGTATGATTTCATTAGGAGATGGGTGGGATCTATACTTCCCTCCAATGCATTGGGTAATGATTTATATCTCAAGAGATAATGATTGGATTTTTGTCGATGAGCATGATCAACTATGGGAAAATGAGGAAACCTGATCCACTATGGGAAGATGGGGAAACCCCATCCACTATGGGAAGATGGGGAAACCCCATCCACTATGTGATTATTCGGAAACCTCATCCACTATGGGAAAGTGGGTAAATCTGATCCCCTATGGGAAGATGTGGAAAGATAATCCACTACTAGAAGATGAGGAAACCCAATACATAATGGGAAGATGAGAAAACAAGATCCCTTATACGGAATGTAATAAAATTGGGTATGTTGTTGTATCCTGACTAGTATGTTTACTGTACTTGAAGTACCCTGATAAGTTTTTGGAAATTATCCATGACATATAGGGTGTGATATTACATGTTTATTTACATTCCAAAATTTCTACTTCCTAGGCATATTATATTCCCACACATTCTATTTTCATTATTTTATTTTTATTCATGTATTATAAAGAGAAAATAATTATTTTTTATCCCATGATTATTATCATTGATATGCATGGTTTGATCAAAAAATATAACACCCATGTCCTCATACCATTGTATTCATTGTATGGTTACAAATTTCCTTTATTTACCCTCACTATACATTATATCTCACCACTTTCTCATTTTTCCTTTCCGCATGTTATGAAGAACCATTTTTAAGTATAATTGCTTATATTTGAAGATATTTTTTGGGATACATTTAAGACATTTCACTGAGTTAGACGTTTTTTGTTCCATATTTCCAAAGGCACTAAACTAATACGACCATTGGAGGTAATTTTTATATTGTATTAAATATTCTGAAAATAATTGATTAATTTCCATGTACATTTATCTTGGTTCTTTATAATAAAGATATAGAAAACCATAGGGAGGAAATGGGGGAGGATGGATGAAAGAATATGGGAAGTGAAATATTATATAGATGATATTGATCATCATTCAACTTGATTCGAGTCACGTCCAGTGGGGATTAATGGGTCCAAAATCACCACATGGATGTTTATAATGAAGAATAAAACATAACATGGTTTTAATTTCTCATCATAAACATAATATGATTGTTTTAGAGTTTTAATCATAATTTTGGGATAAAAACATTCTCATACACACTATTTGATTTCCAGGAATGCATGGTTAAACATACTATGCACCCTAACCATGCACCACATTTTCCAAGTTGTATGGTTACTTCTGGGTGGGTTGATGAATTTTAAATTAGTGTTCTACCTGTGAAAATGCAAACAATTTGGGATTTCAAATTTTCCATTAAGATGGAGTATTATTTTGATAAACCATGCTCCAACTGTGAACAACCCAGAAACATTCAAAATTTTCATAAATTCACCCGAACCACAATAAAATGAAACACAAGAAATCATAATTAAATTTTTTTTCTAGTTTTACCTCAAAAAACAATATTTTAATAACTCTACACCATAGAAACATTCTTTCCCTTTAAATCATATAAAGAATCATCCTTGTCAAATAGATGATGCCACTACTCTATCATTAATAACTAACTCTCCCACACCACATAATAATCAGAACGATGCTACGATTGAACTTTATGAAAAAATATTTTCCTTCCAAAATATAAATTGGTTTTAGAAAAAAAAACAATCTTTAATGGATGCTCATTCATAGAGAAATCAGTTTCAACCAAAAGATCGCACTTGATCTAACCGTGAGATAGATCAAATAGATACTTTTTTCATTGAGATACATGAAACATGTCATTTATCGATGTCATCTATGATGGAATTTCAAAATGGTAAACAAATTTCCAAGCCTATTTAACAACCTCTAAATGTCAAAAAAATAGAATGTTTCCCTTAACTACCAATCAATGTAGGACCCAACCAATGTGAAATTTCTAAGAAAACATAAACACTAACTAGAAATTACAAAGTTTTGTGATAATGATCAGCATAAGAATTAAACTAGATATATGTCATCGACATTCTATAATGAATCAAAAGAAACACTACTATAATCTCTTTAACAAAAATCGGTCCAACCATGGAACTTTTATAGATCTCCAAACAACATAATTGTGATCTATAAGGAAAAAAACATAAAGCCTTAAAAATATCCCATTTGATCGTGGAATGGTAAATATTTTATAAGAAAACTCAAATAGACCCAAATGATCATTCCATTCTCTTACAAGCCAAGTATACATGAAAAAATTGTATCCCTTTGAATCAGTATAGAAATTTCATTCTAGTATCCCACCATTGATGGTATGACATATTCTAATAGACATAATATCCCAATTATTTTTAAATCCAATTAAAAAAATAAAAAGTGAACTAAGGATCTCGATCTGAAACTATAGTATATAGAACTATGTGAAAATGAACAATCACATTTATGTAGAGACTTCCCAACGCCTCAATCTTGGTTGTATCATGAATTTGTATAATGTGATCTGATTTACAAACCATATCACATTATTCTTTATATGGATATACAGAAACAAAAAATCAATATCCATAGTGATCTCATCACATATCGAAGTAGGAACTAATTGTGGATGAAGCAAACATGATGGTTTCTAGAGATCATCCTTGGCCTAATGGAACATATAACAATAAGGGGAAAAAATTTCAATTCCCCATCTCATACTTGGTCACCAGAATCTATGCTGCATTTTATTGGACATCACCAAGTTTTTTGGGTGCACTACCCATTGGGAATAATGTAAATCCCCCATCCTATATTTCCTATCCTCTGATAGAACTCAAAAGAAATTTTGATATCATATAATTCCCTTGGGGGTGAGTTACCAATTAATAAATGTATCCCCTAAATAAAGATAGCCTTTAATTCTATAAAACACATCACCAAGATGATGTTCTGAAATAATATCCTCGACAATAGAGGGGGTCATCTGAACAGTATCCAAAGAAACCTCATCCCCTAATTCTTGGACCCCAGTTTTCAACATTACAAATGGAGATATAAAGTTTCATTTTTTTATTCTTTCTCATGGCATGGATCAAAATATTCCTTCTCAATGAATATGTATTGATATACCCTTCCTGTGGGTTATATGTGATGTCAATGTGAAAATATTGTAGGTATTTCCCCCAATGACTCTGGTGGAGATTTAAATCATTTTTAGATAAGATATAACTTATGATATTATGGGTGTTAATTTCTCCTCTATTTTCTCTATTCATTGCCACGTTTTCATTTTCCAAGTGGTTTGACCCAAATAATGAGGAATAGATTATTTAACACCCATTTCATTATGCAATGATAAAACATCATAGATTTGGACATGGTATGGTGTGAGGATCATGAAATGATGTTAGAGGTGATTTGATTAGACCCGATTGATAACCCTGGAATATGTGTTGTGTGTGTTGTGGTGATGGGAATGAATTAGCATCGATTTTATAATGAATCGGATGAAAAGAATCTGGAGAGCAATGAAAAAAAGGTTCATCTATACTAGACCCACTCTTCCCACTAAGAATCATGGCTATATTTGGTGTATGAAGTGTAGATAGACTTATGGAAGGAAGAACATTGGGACTCCCAAAGCCCCAATCTATAAAGAATGTTATCTAGGATAACACTACATGTAAGACCCATTCTCATTTTCTAGGGTTTTGAGATGGAGTTTAGGATTACATGAATGTGACCCTGTCAAATGTCACATGACTCCCCAATGATGTTTTTTAATATAACATAGAGTGTAAACATACATGTCATGAGAGTACATGGTAAGGGGCACGTCATGTACACCCCCATGAACATGACCACCCAGGATATATACGATCTTGGTCATGTACTTTGACCTAGGAATAAGTACATGGGCATGGGAAAATAATATACTTCTATAGGGAAATATTCATGGGATATTTTACATTATCTAATCATTTTTTCTGAAAGGACATGCCATGTACTCTTAGAAAACACCCCATACTCCTTGATATTTCTATGATATCCCATTTCCATTGTATATTTAGAATTCATTATTAGTTTAAATTCACTATATCCATTCCCTGGGGGTTAGTATCGAATCAACTCCAACATGTAGGACATTGATCCCAGTAGTGGGACTTATTGGATAGAATTGTTGGAATTATTTAATATGGTCTGGGGTGAGATCCTCTATCATCTTCTTTTCAATGGCATTGTTCTTGATTTCACCATGACCAAGACTACACAGAAATCGATCCTCTACATAGTTGGTTAATATAGATTGAGTTATTGGTATAACCCATGGACATGGGAGTGATCCTAATCTATGTATTTTATCACTTCAAACTTCCAACATATACACCTAATGGTGAGACCCTATGAGAAGAAACACTCAAATGGATACCATTAATGTTATCTGATTCATGGAGTGGTTTCTCATATGAGAGTTGTATGTGGAATATTTGATCAAAAATCATAGGATGGAATTATTATTGTTACTTTACCATAGGATTTTGTGTCTTTGTTTATTATATTCAAATATTATTTTTATATATTTTGTTGAAATATACTTGTGTATAGTTAACTATTTTTCATTTGTTATATGTTTTTTGGTTTCAGGGTGTACCTACAGGTGTCATTTCTTGTGAATAAAATTGACCTTTTGAATGAATCCCAGGGAAACAAGGGCCAAAGAGTTCATAGTGAGACAATAATGATCGAGGTGTGTTCCTACAAAACATTGAATGAAGTAACCATCTATAATTTCATGATGTAATTTATTTTAGAATTTTTTGGGTGGGATTATATTTGAACATTTAAATTATTTTAATTATATCCATACATTGTTTTTGGGACTTATCTGTATGAATGCATGGTTTTTCAGATGTTTTTACATTTGGGAAATGCATGATCATGTATTTGTTCTTGTCTTTATAGATACACTAGGGTAAGGACACCCATGTATGTGATATGACTTAATCAGCGGTAGTCTCTACCCATTGACCTATTGTACGAAGGCATGTGAAGTTGTTGCATGGTACCCTTAGGGATGGTTCATGACAAAGTGGTATCAGATTTGTCAGTTATACCATAGGATTGATGTATTTGAGATTGGTTTGGGTCATCGATGTTTAGTGTTTCGAGTTTGGAATTCATCCCAAGGACTCCGGTGTTAGTGTTGTGAGCAATGTATCTATACATAAGAACTCTGGTCACCTTCCTTTGGACTCGATACATGAGAAAACTGGTTACATGGAAAACCATTGTAAATGAATCATATAAGAATGGGTTGTGGTTTCCATGTAGTTATGGAGTCATCTATCCAGATATACTCATTGATCATGGTTCATCTTATTTTCATTCTAGATGATTTCAGGACATATTTCTACATGGATTAAACATCCAGATCATGAAGATTGTTCAATCAGCTATGATTCATCAATAAAGGTCTCATTATAGAGATGATATCTCCAAGCGGGTCAGCAGCTGTACTACCACATATTTAGTGGAAGATGGTACTCTTGGTATAAGAAGATGAGGTGTGCAGGCGGAGCATAAATCATGATATTTAGTGAAAGAGACCCCTCAGGATCTAGGATGAGGTCAACAAACATTTTGATAAATACTGTAATGAGGTGATTCCATGGGTTTTCTATCTGGAAAGGACACCCAAATATCATAATGATTTCTTAGTGGCCAGCATTCTTCATAGCCCAATATGGAGATGGTGGGGTTTAGTTACCCATTCTTATGACTTGGGAACTCTTTCATGGTCATTTTTTGAGGACCTTTTCAGATCATATTTCTCCCTAACTATGATAATGATTATATGTATCTAGGAACTTCTATAGCTATATTAGGAATGAAAGATAGTAGATAAGTATTTATAGAGGTTCAACAAATCTTTCCTGGTAATCAATGGATACGTTCAGAATTAATTATTTTGGGATTGTTCCTTCGAGTGAGGAATGTATTGAAAAATTTGAGATAAATTTATACCTCTATGAAATCATCTATATGTTGTTTTTCTTTAGAGATCACTAGTTGTTCCAATAGTCCTGACTGAGTAGACATTGATAGTGGATTCCAGAAATGGAAAGGTATGAAACAAATACATCAGTATCAGGGACCTAAAACCATTCTCAGGGACATGTACTTGAGAGATATTCCATAGAGGATATTTTTTGATAGATGGTATCCAATTCAGGTCTAACAAGATGTGTCCTATCATCCCAGGGAGAGGCAGTGTAGATCATTTGATGATAGGGAATATCATAGACCCTATAGTCCGACCTACCATATGTTACCATGGTGATAATAAATGAGATATCAAGGGAGAGTAAGTTGTAGGAAAATGTAGGTACGTAGGGTTTATGATATGTTATAGGTGATGGGAGAGAAAATGGTGGTTCTAAATGGTTTGACTTGTTACTCCTACCGCCGAAAAGTCTTTCGTGCCATGCTTATGGAGCTGGAGCACATGGGTAGGGGTAGATACATGTGGTCGAAGATTATGACCCAAAAGATATTAGAATGTTTTTTTGAATAATATATGTAAATTATAGAATACTTTCACTATGGATTGAAACATGTTCGATTCATTCCATTATTTCCATATACATGGTTTGAGACATTGAAATTTTGGTTAATCCCTTGGCCCGACCTTTGATCTTGGAGACTCCTAGTAGAGATGAATTAACAATCACATATTTTGGATGATAGTGTGACCTGAATCATAGTGGTGAGAGGTTTTTCTGAGATCTCTTTTTAGTGGAAATGAGGAGTTATGATGTCAACTTAGGTATTGGTTCATTTTCTATAGTACATTCTCATTTTCAATGTTTTAGGAGGATGATATTTTGTGACTATAATGATTGGACTCGATTCTCATTTTAGGTTAAATTGAATATCATGAAGCATTGTATTGACTCATGAATATGAAGTTGAATCCCATTAATGATTAGTTTGATAGAATGATAATTGGTATAATTGATGTTATGAGTTTTCACTTTATTTTATTGGTGGCAGAGTATGAGAATGATATTCTAGGATTACATCCATAAAAAGATATAGGATTCTAGTTTGATCTACACCCCTGGGATGACCCTGATATCTAAACTATAATATCGAATGGCTACCATAGAATTTCAATAGTTGAGTGTAAAATAAGCAGAATTTTAGAGGAATTTATTATTTAGAAAAAATTATTCACCCTAGATGGACAAAAATTTGTTTTCCTAGAATGTGGGATAAATCATGAGGTTATTTATGGACTAACATTGATTGAAGTATATTACCATGAATAATAATTATCCACTAATGATAATTGGTGAACTATTTGATAAGTTCATAAGGGGACAATGGTTCTCAATGATTGAACTCAGATCATGCTATTAGTAGTTGTGAGTACAGGATGAGAATATAACGAGGAGAAATTTAGATATCTCAACGTTCATTATGAGTACATAGTGATTAAATTTTTTAAGAAAAAATATATTGAATTATTATTGGGATTAGGGAAAATTAATTTTCATCCATTTATAGATCAGTTCTTGATAGTCTTTGTCGAAAACATTATTGTGTACTCGACATCTGAGGAGGAGCACATGAGCCACATAAAGATGGTCCAAGATGTTCTCAGATATCACATTCTTTATAGGATTATATCAATGTAATAGTTTTGGATTCAAGAGGTCCACTTTTTGGGACATGTTTTCTTAACATATGGTGTGGTGGTTGTCCTAGATATGTTGAATATAGTGTCATCTTTGGTTCAACCAATGAGTTTTATGGATGTGTTTAGATTACTTTGGTATGTAGTTTAAAAACTTGAGATTAATGCAAAATTTATATAGGATATATGAAACCATGATAGCTTTGACCCAAAAGCAGAAATATTTTTTGTGTACAAAAAATTAACTAGTAATCTCTTCATGAGATGAGGTATAGATTTATGTGCACCCCCATCTTATGTTTTCAGATGACTGTGTTGGGTATGCGATGTTATATGATGCGTTACAGACCAGAATTGATTATTCTTCTTATGAGAAGGTAGGATGTGATTCCAAATGTTTTACATCACTTGAGACCTTATGAGTAAAACAACATGACCCAAGATCCTATGTTATTAGTGGTAGGTTTTTCACTATGGATTTGAATAACTAAAAAGTTGGTGAGATTATTACCATATATCATTACAATAATATTATAATGAATATCTTCCCTTGAAAGGGCCTCAACTTGAGACTGAGTTAATGGAAAGAGTTCCTCTAAGAGTATGAATTTGAAATTTTTTATATTCATGGAATGTGGAATTTTTCAGAAGATGCCCTTATAGAGATATCTTTTTTTTCAGTTGATGAATGAGGCACTAGAGTATTTGGAATCATTACAGTTATCCTTTATGGATGGGAATAAAGTATCTTACATGTATTCAATGGGTTTTATCCCACCAATTTTATTTTTTTCTAGGGAGACATAAATTGGGGATAAATAATGTAAGACCCTAAATTATAATACATCCACTATACATAATTTTGATTTATTTTCTGAGAGAGGGGAAAATTTCATAATTTTTTGAGGATGTCCAATGGTACCAGTGATGTTGCATGAGTTGTTTCTGAGAGGTTTTTATATATCTCAATTTTTGGTAAATCTATCTATGCAAAAGGTATACCCAGAACATCAAGGTTAGAATTTGTAGATAGAGATGAAGAAGATATTTATGGTGTTAGTATGTCATTCCTTTACATGTCATCATTTGGTGGATGAGGACCATTTTTTAGTGGGTTTAACCCAAAAAATTATTGTTTCATACTGAAAGTGGGATGACAAATCAATGGACTTTGTAACGATCTTACCACATATTTCCAAGTGTCATGATTCCATTTGGGTGGTCATAGATTGACTCACCATGCCTTCCCACTTCTTATCTATTAGATATAATATATCATTAAAGAGATTGTAAACACGCTATTTACAGAAGATAGGATGACTCCATGGATTTCCATTTATGATCATTTCTAACAATGTTTCTCACTTCACATATTGGTTATAGAAGGGATTGTAGGAAGCATCTAGAACTCAGTTATTCTAGAGAACAACATTTCACCACTAGAATGCCATTCAAACTGAGCAGACCATTCAATTTTTGTGTGACATTATATGTGCATTCATATTGGACATTTTCCATTGTAGGGAGGACTACATAGAATTGGTGGAGTTTTCATAAAAGAACAGATAACATTATAATATTTTTAAGAAACCATTTGATTCCTTCTATTGACAATCATGTAGGTTACCACTTTGTTGGGTTATCCCTAGAGAGTCATCACTAATTGGATAATAATTAGTGCAAGCCAATATGGAGATGGTGAAGATCATCCAGTATCAAATTTGGACAATACAAAGGTATCATATTCCATATATATAGAGTAAACATATAAATTTTGTGTTTGATGAGTAAGACCATCTTTTTCTATGGGTTTCACATCAATTTGAAATGTTGATATTTGGGTGTTGTTGAGGGATATTTCCAAGATTCAGTTGCAATTTTTTCATACTATGGTGATTTGGACAGGTAGCGTACCACATAGTTGTGCCTACTCTATTATAACGAGTACAAAACATCTTCCATGTGTTGTAGATGCGGAGGTGTATGCATGAACCATTTCATGTTATCGACTAGGGAAATTTGTACACTGATGATGGAATTAACTTTATAGATTACCCATGAGAGATTGAGTATCTACATGATTGGATCCATTATGATTGAGTGATCCCATTAGCGTGTGTTTGGTGGAATCATGATAATCCTTAAGAGATAATGTGGGAGTGAAAGATTCATATTCATGATCAGTACCCACATGATTTTTTGTAGACACTTTTTTTGAATTTTTGGGAAAATAATCCTTATGTTGAGGAGAATTTAATGACCTAGATTTGCAATTATTTAATTTTGGATATTTTATGTATTATATTTGAGACCAGAAATTGAGAAAGTGTGTGATATGTGGGCCTGGTTTTCCAAAAATAAATGTTTGAAAATATTAAATAATTTTATAGAACATATGCACAGTTTTTATTAAAAAGTGGAATAACCTCTAAAATGGGGATGAATTAGAAATATGAGGTTACCACTGAGTATTGAATAATTTTTTCACCTAACATGTGAAATACCCTGTGTGAAAACATGATGTGTGTTGAAAAATCATCATGGGTAAAAAATTGAATTAAATAATGAAATAAATTATTATTTTTTAATCTGTTTAAGTGACAACCTAACTTATTTCATTTTAAAAATTCATATTGATTATTTTTTGTGATATCTACATAACAATAAAATCCATATAGAGTTTTTGGAGTGCTTGAAAGAAGATTTTTTGTTGAACGATAATCGAATAGTCATTCCTTGAACCTTGTGAAACGGAATGGGTGGATCTCTCCAATGTTGACAACAAATACCCATTATTTCTTATTAATTGGTCAAAAATCATGGTAAGGCATTTTTTGATAGTATTATTTCCACATATACTTTTTATATGATGAACATGACTCAATTGACCAATGGATTTATTAAATTATTGGTCATTATATTGGATGGGAAAATTTCCATAGATTGATTGGGAGTTTCATTTGATTATTAGAAACTCGTCTTTTTTCATTATAATTGTAACATATCAAGACCAAAAAAAAATCCATGTTTTCTTCCTGAGTTTTTTTATTTTTCATTTCACCCTTAATTTATTCATTAATTTATGGAGTTTCTTTTTTCCCAATGGATCAACCCAAATACCGAGTAATTGATCATTGTGCACACATTTCATGGCACAATGATCTGGTAACCTAAATATGGACTCAGTATAGTATGAAGATCATGTGATGGTGGTAGTAGAAAGTGGATAAGGAATTAATCTAAACATATTGTTAATTTTGTTAATGTGACAGTGATGAGGATGAATGATAATCGATTCTCATATGAATCAGATGATCAGAATCTATTGAATGATGATAGAGGTGTTGGCTAGACCAGATCCACCATTACTAGTTGTAATCGAAGCGTAATTTGGTGCCAATGGAGTTGATGGATCCATGGGAGCATGTAAAGTTGGAATCTAGGAATCCACGTCTACCAAAATATAGTCTAGGAATATAAGGTGTGTGGGCCCCTTGTGCAGTGGATTGTGTTTTAGGATGGATTTATATGTCACAAAGCATGTATCCCTTCCACATGGTATGAGACCCATCCTAGATGGATTAATATGTACCTCATAGGGCACACATATATGGAATGAGAGCACATGACTAGGGTAATGTCGTGTACACCCAAAAATATTGGGCCATCATAGATATACACATGATTATATGTGTACTAAGATATCAAAATAAATACATGGGAATGGTCATTCAATGTACATCCACATGGATATGAGAAATACCCATTTCATACAGGAAGTAACTGATGTTGAATTAAAACAATGTGTACTCTTATCAGACAACATGTACTCCTCAAAAATTGCCTGGGAGGCTTTTTCCTCTGTATGTTGGACATGTTTCATTTGGGTGATTTCCCTATATCAATTTCCCGAAGGTTTGTATTGAACGAAACCCTACACATAGGACATAGATCCATTCAGTAAAAATTCCTCAATATAGCTATTTGATTCTTACCCTGGGACTCAGTGTGAGATCCTCTAAAAACTTCTTTCCCTCGGTGGAGTTCTTAAAATCTTTATGACCAAATATACATGGGTACTGATCTTCTAATTTGCGGGTTAATCAAGATTGAGTTGTTGGCATACCCAATGTCCATTTTTGTGATCCTCATCAATGTATCATATCTCCTTAGACTTATACTTTATTGGTATAATTTAAAGACCTAGAGAGTATTATCTATTAGACATGCAGCATTATTGCTATATGAATCATGGAGTTTGGTTTCCAAGATCAGTGCTATGTGGTTTATTCGAGTTGGAATCCTGGGCTGGAATTACTATTGTGACTTTACCATAAGGTAGTGTACCCTTTTATTATATCTTAATATTTCGGTAATAGGTTTTGTAGAAATATACTTGTTTTTATATTCCTGTTATTCCATTGTTATAGGAATTTTAGTTTCAACGTGACATACTGGATTTCACATTAACTACACATTCTTGGTATTTTCCAGCACATGTCATGTATTTCATTGTCAATTGACCTTTTGACAGAGTCCCAAAGGGACTAGGACCAATAGGTGATTATTATGAGCAGAAATACCTAGGTGTATTCCTGCATTTAAAGTTGAATTCATATTCACTTTCATGTTTCACTTCTTTTAGAGTATTTTTGGTGGTTTTTTTTTATTTACTTTCTTGAAATTCAAATAGTAATCTAGTTGTAGGAGTTAGATGTATGAATGAATGGTTTTTCATTTATTTAATTCTCTTTTTTTTATATTATAGTTGTGTGTTTCTGGGTGTAAGGTTACTTTAAGTTAAGGCCTCCCATTTTATTCATATACATACTTTTCATTTTTCTCTATCCCATAACCTATTGGAGGTGAGCTTGGGGAGTCATGGCACTAGCCACTTTGGGACTGGTCATGATAATTATTTTATTTAGAATAATGAAGTTACAATTTTATGATAAATAATAATAATTTATAGGATGTAAAAGATTAAAATAATTGAAAATGATCAAATATTATGATCACATTTTCTTCGGTAGGTGTTCATTACATAATTTTTAAGACCTTTATAGTGCTATATTAAGAATAGAAAAAATAAAAATCATGGACCCATATGTCATGAACGTAATTAGGTATGGGTTATTTTATCATTATTTTTTTAATGATGAAAATATAAGGGTGTCTATTTATGCGTTGGAGAGGGTGCACATGGAATTTCATAAAATATTAAAATAGAATAAGATCAATCTAATTTAAAATGAAACTAAAGGGGTATATATTGATAGTTAGATAATAAAAAGAGAAAATTTATACATAAATTAGAATTTATAAAATTAAAACTAGAAATCACACCCTAATATCCTGGATTAAATCCCCCATGGTAAACCCATTTTAACATTTACCATGATATAAATTTTTTAAATTTTTTTTATTAATTATGACCAAAAACATTATTAACATTATTAAATAATATTACTTTACATAATTTACAACATTGAATACATTTTATCTAATTAAATTAATATAATTTGATTATCATAATTTAAAATTATACTTGAAAAACTTTTTGATATCTTTTTTTCCAAAAAATGATCCATTACACACAAAATGTTTTTATTTATAAATTAAACATAAAATAGACTGTAATGAAAAAATTTGATTATAATTAATATAATACAACTGAGGAATAATTTAATATATTTCTCAAATCAAAAGTTCACATTTCAAATTAATTAAAATAATGTATAGGTTTAGATAAAAATTAGTAATTTTCATTGTTTAAAGAAAAAGAAATATATCTAGAAAAATCCAAAAATTTCACTCAAATATATTTATAAATGATGATGTCAAAAAGGATGTTTGTTTAATAAGGTAAATTTTATAATTGTGGATAAAAAATATAATTAAATTTTCTTTGAAAAATAATTAAATATTATTTCGGAGAGAAAATATATTTTTGAATCATATAATGGAATTAACGAAAATTGAGTAAATGTTTGTAAATATATTTTCCGTATCTAAAAAAATTATAAATATTTTAAAAAAACATTTTTCTTATTTGATATTTTAATTAAATTTATGGTATAATATATCTTGATTTATTTAGAATCATTTTTTCATCTATAAAAAGAAATTCAAAAAGTTATCATTTTTTAAGATAACTATATCTTAAAATCTCATGGTTTTCATTCAACCCCAAAAAATGAATTTTACCCTAAAAAATAAATCAATTGGTACATTAAAACGAGTATATATTTTATTTACAACATCCTTTTGTTCATATATAGCTTTATAGAATTAATAATTCCCCCAAAAAACATTAAGAATGTGTATATTGGTTCCGTAGAACATTTAATCTATGATCCAATATTTCTACTAGATGTTCTTTGAAATAAGCATAATGTTATATCACTACTACCTCAATGTTTTAATCTTGTGAAGGATTAGGTATATACAACCAACAGTGAGAATCATGTAAAATATCATTAATATGAGACTGTTTTTTTGAAGTAACAAGTTATAAGATACCTTCTCTATTCGATCAAGGATCTGGAAGTGGCCAATATACCTAGGATATATCATTCCACATTTATGAATATTAAATATTTTATATATTTAATTTTTTCTTAACCACTATCTCCCTAAATATGAATTCTATATTTCATTGATGTTTGTAAATATTATCTTTAAATCGATTCTATGAGGTTTGGTTTGGTTACTAAATGGATCTAAATTTTTCTACCACATCCACATATAGCTATGTCCCCAATAGATTTATTTCTCCCAATTTAGCACATAATTTTATATTTCTATATTCAAATCCATTGAGGGATTCATACGGAGTCATTTGAACTCTCTATTGAATGCTATTATCATATGAAAACTCAACTACATGATGTTTTTTGTCCCCAAAACCTATAAAATACATTGAACAAACTCCACATCTCTTCTAGGATTTTAGTAGTTCAATAAAATATATATATATATCTATGGTTGATAAGAAACACTAAAACATAACTCTGAATCTTGATCATGCTGATGACATCACCCAAACATTGATGTAAAGCTTGGATCCTACAATAGATTGTGTAACAACATATATCATTTGTATTTCCTTAAGTTATATTCCAAAAATATGACCAAACGATAAATATTAATTAATGAAAATGAGGTGTACTAAATTTATATGAAGATACCTTAAAACCAAATAATATTATTGGATTTTAATGATTTAGGTTATCTTATAATTATATCCCTGGTGGCATTTTCATATTTCCATTATCATATAGGTAATGGTTATATAATACTCATTGAATTATGTCTCTCAACTATAACATTCCAATAAAATATGAATAATGAAACATAATCTCCTATATCTATCTCCAATTTCTCCAATCAAAAACACTATTTTGAATCATTATAATTCTGCCCACATCAAGGATTAATTGATAATTGAGATCTATGATCATTATCCAATTTCAAAATCTTGGAGTCTATTGTGGAAGGGAAAAAATAAATGGTTTCTAAACCATATCATTCCATAAATATCATCGATGATCTCTATAATATTTCTCTGCATCTCTTCCAACAATTTATTCTTCATTCAATGCGTTATTAATATTTACATGGATAGATTTTTAAACACTCATCTAAGTAAGATAATATTTATCCCCTTAAACCAATATTTCCTTAAATATCCTTTGAAAAAAAATATTGTAAATTTACTAATCCAAGACATATATAAGATAGCACGATCATTCATACTAAAATAATCAACCACCATTTTTTATTTCCCACAGTCATAATGTATTGATTATTCATAATTCTAAATCACCACTAACCATCTTCCCTGAAGAATGTTCAACAATTTCTATGTGAATATTTTTTTATGATCTATATATATATATACAAAAGAAACCATTTACTATTATTTTAATTCCCCCATTTCATTAATGTAAAAGGAAACACAAATAACCCTAAATCATGACAAGGGTAAATTTTTTTAGGATCCCTTAATTTTTATGAGGAATAAGATAACATCATATAATTGAAATGAGGTTACATCCCAATCCCATCATTGATGCATCAATAAATATCACATAACATAGTCCATTATAGTGTACTGTAATAACATGTTCCTAAAAAATATTCTATTAAGTTCGATGAAAATTTCCCCTCATTCATCTATCCCATTAATCTTAGTTCCCTTCTAAGCTACCGTCTTATCTGGATTAGAGATCTATTAAAAATAGTCCTCATACAATTTATAAGAAACATCCAAAGAAAGGAAACTATGAATCTTATAAATATAGGTTGGTTTGGGATAGAATTAAATAGGTTCATCCTTTAATGGATAAAAATATATGATTTTCTAGATTATATGATTGAAAAATAAAACAATTAGAAACCATAATTCACACCTTTTAAATTTATCATACTAATTTTTAATCCTTATAATAATTAGTATAATATTTATGTGATCCTAATGTTATTTCTTTCTCAAAGAATATATAATTATAACATTGATAACATTTAATAAAAAATTATAAAGATAATATATTAATACTATAGTCATTTAATCCTTGAAGAAAAAGAGGTGCTTAATAAGACTAAATGTAATCACTATAATGTTTTATTATCCATACTATGAATAGAAGGGGAATATTGAGAGCTTCATCATGTTTTAGTGCCATATAATTGTACTATTATTATACATAAATAATATGACAATATAGACTCTTAGAAATTAATCAAACAAATAATCCATACGATTAAGATGATACTTATTATTGATTTTGACCTGTATTAGTTTCTATTAGTTAATAAAGGTTTGCAGTCTTTAATTATTCTACTTACTAAAAAGAACATGTTCACCCCAATATATAGAAGTAGGTTGAATGAATCCGTAATTATTATTCTCATGGAGTGATGAATTTATTTGTTATAAATTATTTTGGTCCATTTTATATGGATACATTGAAATAGGTGATCCACTAATTATGAGTTCTATTGAAAAAATAATTTCATGATTTATAGGCACACGAGGAAACAAAAAAATATAAAATCATAAAATCATTTAAAATTGAAATAAAAACGCCATTGATTCCCCCTAACCATATAAGATAAACACACTATTTGAATTCTAATAAATCCCTATACAATTGAAGAAATATTAGTTAGACATTAATATATATTTTTCACATATATTTTAAATAAGATGGTTTAGAATATCAAACATGAATTACCTTTATGTATAATTGATGTGAGATTAATGTAAAAAAATATAATTTAATATTTAAATAACATCAAATTCAACTAAATATTGAATAACGATTTATTATGGAACAACATTCTCATAGATATAAATTATAGAGTAGCCGTACTATTGATATGTGACCATTATACATTAAAGGTTATTCGATGTATTTTTCCAATATAATCACTTAGGTGACATTGGGATTCCATTACATAATTTTCCACATATAAGTTATTGGGAAGATATGCAGTTAAAAATTACATTAGTATTTAAATAGTTTATTATAAGATTACCTATCACCACTTATTTATTATACCATAAATTAAAAATTATGATCTAATGAGATGTACCATTTTATATTAGATTGATATGTTTCTAAAGCTAATCAATTTCAGCATCAATTGTATTTAATCACTCATTCAAAGAATTTCCATAATCCTTGAATTTGAAAAACTAGAGTGTTGATGGTAGATTATATAGTCTCTTTTTCCATCATCAGCTAATTTATTTTACACATCAATTATATATTTGATTCCCTAATGAAATTCCATTCCGCACCTAAAACAATTCCCAATTCCCATAATATAATCTCCTCCACTATTATTTCTACACTTAGAGAATAATGAAAAACATATCATCATTTTGTTATGGTTTTTTAATTTAATTTTAATTAAATAAATATTTCCCAATCAAATCAATTAGATTTATGTGTAAGTAAAATCTGAATTTCCACCACAATAGAAAATCAAACTATTTATCCACATATACTAAATTATATTACAAATAGAACCCCTAAGATATATTGTTTTAGTCCACTAATGAATTGATCAATCATAATTTCATGGTGGATGATAATACAAGAAGCGTACCTCTGAATATTTATAAATCTTTTTGTTTGACTCTTCATGTGTTAATCATTTTTTAATGATCGCAAAATCATATTGATTCTTTAAAAACGTGTTATTCCTATGTAATTTATCTTAAATCATGTATACAGATTATTATTATCTTTAGGCATTAAATAAACCTTTGTAACTATATTTAATTTACTTTATAATGAGTTCATTGATTAATGATTAAGTCTAATCCATTCTATGAATATCACTTCTTATTTCTGAATACATATAGTTTTCTATGTTTGATACACCATGAGTCTGCCACGGGTTGTCTTTTTCTAGAAAAAGAAGTAGACACCATGATCATCCAGACACCGTGACTATCCAGACACTATGACCATCCAGACACCGTGACCATCTAGACACCTTGACCATCTAGACACTATGACCATCTAGACACTATTTCAAGGAGACACCATTTACAGAAAAACTGGGACACCGTTTGTTAATATGTTTTTCTATTTTTCAATCTAATTTCTAACTAACATAATTTTTCTCTTTTAAATGCACTTACATAATTAATTTTTTTTGTAGATATAGCATCTGAATGTATGAGTTATGAGGTTTATAATACATGCATCCTGTCGGATCAAACACATGCAGTCCATGAATAAAAGAGATGTGCGGCCTAGAAAAATAAAAAGTGTAATAACAAAGTACACACGAGTTTCATTGGATACAAGAACCAACACATGAAAATAAATATTCCTAAAGAAAACACAAAGCATTCTTTAATCAAAAAGTCGGAAAACATAAATCAGAATCATTAATCACATCTTCACATACTCAATACCGCAAAGAAGATAAGCCAAATCTAGCTGACTCACGATACTCTTCCTTCCATGAGAGTACTTGATTTATACATCTGCATCATACCAGAAGACCAGGGCTACATAGACTAAAACTCAGATCACTTATAAACATGTCTCATCATTTCTACTATGTTGTGTATTGTTTTTATCATTTGAGTAGTGTGTGTGTCTATATAAAAACCCACACTGTCTCCTACATGAAACTGAGGGATAAAAGATATCCTTTCTATTACACCATTTAACACCTGTGTATTCACACAGATGAGTGTGGAAGAATTCCATGTGTGACTTGTTTGTGTTTACACACAAAAAACTATGGAAGAGGTTGTGTGACTTGGATAGTCTTGCATGTTGTTTTTAACCCTAATCTAGGGTGTGGATCATTTTTATTTATACAAACATCTGGGTGAGAGATGATCACCATGTAAAGTTGATTAGGTCATGGATTGAGATCGAACCACATGGTTTATATCCACTTTGCTGTTTACTTTAGTATAATTTGATTTACTGTATAATCCAAAATTCACTAAAATTACTTTTATATTTAATCATTGAAGGAAGTTATAATTTTTTTTCCTTATTAGAATAGCTTCAAAAGTAATGTTAATAACTATGATTAGGATTACTGAGAATTAATCAATCTTTTAAGAAGTTATTTAAATAGTCAAACATCCATAACAATATAACCTTGATTAACTGGGTTGTATTTTAATTTATTGGGAAACCATTTAAAGAAAACCTTTTAAACAAATTTTTTTAGATACTCCATTCACCCCCCTCTTTAGTACTATAATCTGACCAACATTTGGTATCAAATGATTGTTTGTTAATCTTATTAAAACTCTATTTTTAACCATATTCAATTGTGATTGCGGTTGTACTTTAAAGATCTATAAATTTATGTAAATACTAAATTTTGAGCACTTTTTTGTTATTTCTTTATCATGTATAATATATTGGAAGGTGCAATAACAAACAGACCACCATTCTTTTATGGAAGTAATTATGCTCAATGGAAAATTAAAATTAAAATTCATTTAAAATGTATGAGCTTTGAAATATAGTCTTCAATTAAAGATGAATATATGATTCCTACTACTGATAGAATCTCTTGGTAATAAACTACAAAAAATACATACAAAAACAATTACAAAGTAATGAATTCTTTTTACTACTCTTTAGGATAAGAGGAATTTAATAGAATTTTTGCTCTGTAAAACTGCCCATGAAATATGGGATACCTTACCTATTTCACATGAAGTAACATCTAGTGTGAAATAAATGAGACTTAACAACTATACTATTAAATATAACAACTATAAAATGAATCCTGATGAGCATATTTTTGACATTTATCTCAATTTTAACGAAATTGTCAACACAATGATTTCTCTTATAAGAGAAGTCATTGCTAAGGAACAAATCATGATAATTATCAAATACCTACCAGAAAGATAGAGAGGAACCTCTATCTCTATTAGAGAAACATGTGATATAAACATGATACTAGAAAAAGAACTCATTGGGAAACTAATGATGTATGAAGAGGAGAGGAATGTCAACAAGTAATAGGAGGATGAACCCAAAAAAATAATTTACATTCAACACCAACACCTCTAAACACATCAAAAAAGGGAAAGTGGAAGTTTCTGAAGAAATTTCCAGTAGTGAACAATCATCACCTGACAATGATGAGCGGATAAATCAATTATCCAGAAGGTTTTAGTGATTCAAAAAAAAGAAGAACTTTTCCAGAAAGACTAACTTGAAGGGAATATATGATCAAAATGGATGTTGGAAGAAATATTAGAAAATAAGTGATTAGTTTGATGGGATTGTTTTCTATGAATGTAAGAGAAAAGGACATATCAAGGATGACTATCCAAAGATCAAGTACAAAAAGATATTTTAAGACAAATATAGAAAGTAAAAAAAGACAATGAATGAAACATGGAGTGCTTCTGAAGACAGTTCAAGTGACTCATATTCATTACATGATGAACATGCTAATAAATCCAATATGTGTTTTAAGACAAACACCTCTGAGGTAACACTGGAATCTCGTGTACACAATTCATACTATTGTGGAGATGATAGTAAATCTAAAAATATGTCTAATGATGAAATTATTTAGCATTGTAATCTTCTATAAGAGACATGCAATGAATTAAAAGACAAATATAATTCTTTTAAGAAACAATATTCTCTTACCTCAACTATTAAAATTGACATCTCTGTAGAAAGGGAGAAAAATGCTCAATTACTCAAATGGAACAATGAACTGAAACTATATAATGAGAAATTTAATAAAGACATATAAATGTTTACCATTGGAAAAAATACCCTTACTCAAATTTTGGGTAAACAAATTGCTCTTAAATATACTACTGGCATTGGATATCAACCAGGAAAAATAAATTTTGGATGAACTAATTTTTTCTCTAAATCTATTACATACAGCTTTACTCCATGTTCTAGATAGTATTCAACTAGTTCAAGTTATAAAAAAAATTCTACCATGTCAATCTTTTCTGGACTACATAGAGTTTATATTTCAAATACTTTACATAATGATTATAGGAAACCTATGAGAAAGATATGGGTTCCTAAAGCACTTATCACTAATATTATGGAACCCAAACAAGTTTGGGTACAAAAATATGTTTTTATTTGACTATTTTGTAGGAAATATGCTTAAAGAGTTCTTATTAGAGAATATGGTACATGGATAGTGGGTGTTCATGACACATGATAGACTAATCATGCTTCAATAATTTTGTAAAAATTGATGGAGGACATGTCACCTTTAGCGACAATGCCAATGGAAAGATCAATGGACTTCGCCAAATCGGTAGCTCTAACTATGTTTTGACTTCCAAAGTACTTTTTGTTGAGGGATTGAAATATAAACTTCTTAGTATTTCAAAATTATGCAATGTTGGATTACATGTTAAATTTGAAAATGATACTTGTAATGTTTTTAATTCAAAAAAGGAATTATTGTTTTCTGCATTAAGAACTGAAAATGTGTATTCTATTTACATACATTCTTTAGCTTCTCAAAATGTATTATGTTTAGTCGTGTCTCACAGAGAGACCAAGCTTTGGTATCGGAGACTCAGACACAACAACACTCACTCCCTTATAAAGTTGACCAGAAAAGGCTTAGTCAAATCCCTAGGAAAACTTGAGTTTTCAAATGGTAAAGTGTGTAATACTTGTCAAAAAAGAAAGAAACACAAAATTTCCTTCAAACCAATGAATTAAGTGTAAACTTCTCAGCCTCTCAACATGGTTCACATTTATTTGCTTGGACCATCTAGAGTATCTAGATTAAATTGGAAGAACTATGCTTATATTCTTGTAGGTGCCTTTTTTAGATATACATGGACTTTCTTTTTGGCTCACAAAATTAAATCCTGCATTCATTTTAAAATATATTCCAAAACTATAGAAAATCGTAGTGAACATAAAATTAAATCCATAAGAAGTGATCACGGCCATGAGATTTAAAATCATGAGTTTGAATCCTTTTTCTCACAAAATTCCGATTGTCATAATTTCGCTGCCCCAAGAAGACCTCAATAGAATGGAGTTGTAGGAAGAATAAATAGAACCCTACAAGAGCATGCGAGAACCATGCTTAGTGAGTATGACCTACCTATTTATTTTTGTGTTGATGCTATAAATACATAATTCTACATAATTAATAGAGTGTTGATTAGGCATATTCTTAAAAGTACTTCTTATGAGTTATGGAACAACAGAAGACCCAAAGTTAGCAACTTTAATGTTTTTGGATGCATAGTCTATATCATTAATACTAAGGAAAATCTAGAAAAATTTGCATCCAGGAGTGATGAAGGAATATTTTTGGGATATTCAATTTCTAGTAAAGCCTATATAGTGTTTAATAAATCAACAAAATGTGTGGAACAATCTGTCCATGTAAAATTTGATAAAATAGATCCACATGAGCCTAATACCACTCTACAGAACCTGGAGGATGATTTATCAAATCTAGACATTAATTCAAAATCCTCCAACCATCCTGTAAAGGAATTTCCTAAAACCCATAGTTTTTGGAAATTCCAAAGATTCTAGTCACAATGAACTAGATCTTATTAGAGAACCTGAAATCAGCAGTCCTTCTTTTTCTAGAGCTATTAGAACCCTTAAGAACGATCCTTTAGATTTTTTGTATGAGACTTAGATAAATGAACACAAACTATAGCTTCCCTTAGAAATCAGGTTTAACATCAAGTCTTCCTATCACAATTTGATCCTAAAAACATTAATGATGCAATCAATGATGAATTATGGGTGATGGATATGCAAGAAGAACTTAATCGGTTTGAAAGGAAAAAATTTTGGAAAGTTTTTGAAATACCCAAAGACATATTCACCATTGACACTAAATGTGTGTTTAGAAATAAGGTAGACGAAGATTGTAACATTGTTTGAAACTACGCTAGATTGGTTTCACAAGGCTATAATCAATAAGAGGGAATTGACTATGAATAAACCTTTACAATTGTAGCCAGACTTCAAGCCACCAGAATTTTTCTTGCCTATGTTGCACATCTGAATTTAAAACTATATCAAATGGATGTTAAGAGTGCAGTTATTAATGGGTACATAGCTAAGGATGTCATTTCTGAGCAACCCCCTGGCATTACAAATCCTCATTTTTTAAATCATCTTTTTAAATTATCAAAAGATTTATATGGTTTAAACAATCTCCAAGAGATTGGTATGATAGATTAAGTACTTTTCTTATTTCCAAAGGTTTTACAAAAGGAATAGCAGATCCTACCCTTTTTATAAAATGAATTTTCAATGATGTTTTAGTAGTTCAAATTATCTATGGATCATCAAGAAACTCTTTATGTATTGATTCGTCTTAAATAATGAAAATATAATTTGAAATGAGTTTAATGGGTGTCCTAAAAATCATTCATAGACTTCAAATATTTCAAAATGATGATGGTATTATTATAAATCAATGAAAATATACTAAATATCTTCTAAAGCTTTTTGGATTGGATGGAACTAAAAGTAGTGAAACTCCAATGAGTACCACTTGTAAGTTGGATCTTGATGATGATGGAAAATCTATTGATCAAACCATTTAAAGAGGAAGGATTTGATATTTACTCTACTTAACTTCTAGTCAGCCCAACATTATGTTTAGTGTGTGTATGTCTGCTCATTTTCATGAAAATCATAGGGAATCTCATTTAAATGTTGTTAAGAGAATTTTAAAATACCTTAAGCAGACACCCAGTATTGGACTGTTCTATCCCAGAGGACAATAATTTGAATTACTTAGTTATTCTGATGTTGACTTCAGTGGTTATAAGTTATATAGAAAAAGAACCTCTGGAACATGTCACTTTTTAGGCAAGTCACTAGTATCATGGTGTAGTGAGAAACATAATTTGGTTGCATAATCTACTGTAGAAGCATAATACTTAGCTGCAGGTAATTATTGTTCACACATTTTGTTTATGAAACACACATTACTATATTATGGATATCAATTCAGGCATGTACCGATAAAATGTGATAATACAAGTTATATTAACATCTTAAAATTTGTTTTTCACACTCTAGGACTAAACATATTGATGTAAGACATCACTTTTTGAGACATCATTATCAAAAAGGTGACATATCTTTGAAAATAATTGGAACTAAATATCTGATTGCTGATATATTCACTAATACACTATTATATGAATGAATATATTACATAATAAAAGAATTGGATATGATAAATCTTAAGTAGTTATCTTAGTGTTTCATATCTTACTCTTTTATATCTTACAATTTCTTATCTTATTGTGTCTTACCTTATTGTTTCTTATCTTAGTGTTTCTCATCTTACTGTTTCATATCTTACTGTTTCATATTGTAATATTTCAGATCATACTGTTTCTTATCTTACTATTGCATATCTTACTGTTTCACACTTTACGGTTTCACAAATCACTATCTTGGGATTACTATTTAACTCTAACATTTGTATAATTTTACTATCTCAATACATACTATTTAATGTTTACGGTCTCACAGTTACTATTTTGTGGCTACTGTCGGACACTTATTGTCTCAAAAAATACAGTTTCATAGTTTATAAATCACACTGTTATGTTCTCACTGTGAGAGTCAGTTAATGTATCACCATAAAGATGGTTTACTATTTCATTTATAAATTAGAACCTGTATCAATATACATACTTATTTTACCCTTTTATTTCCCTGCACTTTTATTTTTGTGAGGATTGGTATTAATAAATGATAAAAAACTAAAGTAGTTTCACTTTTTCTTCACGATATCTCTCTTCTATAAAATCATAACCCTTCATAGAGTCCTTCAATTTTACCTCTCTCTCTTGAACCCTTGATGAATTCCCAGGATGAAAAGCCCATCATCATCAACTCCGGAGAAACGATGTTCAATGAAGAAGAGGAAAATCATGCCAAAGATAACACATAAAGGTCCTCTGAATCTGACTATGGTAGATATAATAGTGCTACCTGAAAAAAAGATTGGCCCCAAGTGGATCATGTAAAGTATTTCTTTTTTGATGAAAGTATTGAATTTGAAAGGATGGTTAGATTGGTTTACGAAGGAGGATCTTCTAACTTACCCGAAATTAGTTGCACAGTTTTACTAGTATGTTTAGTTTTCTTTTGATAAGGATGATGGATTTATTGTGAAAAGCTGGATAAATGGACAGAGATATAGTTTTTATTCGAGGGTATGTGTAGTATTCCTTATGATACCCCATGAGGGTATTTCTGAGGACTATCAGAGAGGTCCTCCCCTAACAAGTCAGATATTTGTTTTTCAAGATGCTTTGGGGAGCCTAACTGAATATACAACTAAGAGGAGAGTTGTAGCTGCAGAGATGTAAGGAGAAACCAAACATCTATTTAAATTTTTTTAGAATCTGATTAGCCGCAGAAAAGGTGATTTTGCTGTAGTCAAGTATCATGATGTATTTTTGATACAACTAATGAAAAATGGAAATAATAATCAATCTATTCAAGTATGTCATACTCCATATGTTTGAATTGATCAAGACCACCTCCAAGTCAACCTCCATATTCTATTAGAGGCTTATTTCAGCCATGCTTCATTCCAAATGTTTGGTTGGAAAGAATGAATATGTTACCAAGGATTATGAGTTTTTTCTCTCAAAAGTTATAGTAAAGGGGATGAAAATCAGTTGGAATCCTTAGAGAAAAGCATGGGTGGAAGACAATGATATTATTTTTGAAAAGATAAATCTAGTGGAACACCCTTCAAGACCTAATGATTTTTTTAATCTTGGTATAGAACCAGCGTAATTTTTTGAGTATCTTGAAGAAGAAGAAGTAGAACAAGAAGAGGTTGTTTCGCCTATAAAAAAACTGTCCCAAATGAGGTGGATAATGAACCTTTTCATCAAGATTTAGATGAGATAGAAGTGACTTTCCTTGAAAAGGTTATTGATTTATAAGAACAACCATCCTTCAAAGAATAATTTGTTTCTCTTGAAGGAGAAAAATAAATTTGTAGAGAGGAAATAGATGTGGAAATTAGGGATGAAATAATGGAAAAATATCAAGGACCTAAACCTCTCATTCCTGTGAATGATGCACCTATTGAGGGGTAGAATCCCCCTAGTATATAAAGTGTGGATGTACCAAATCTGGTTGATCTAAGATCAATGGATACATAGTATAAATTTCCCAGATATATCGATGTGAATGATTTACAAGAAGTCACAGTCAATGGTCTTGATCTATCTACTATGTTTCAGTAGAAAATAGAATCTTCTCTTGAAGCTAACTTTGCCAAAGAAGCTGAGATTGTCTCAGCTTCTATCTCTTAGCCTTCATAATAACGTTCAAACTTAGTAAATAAGGATGATTTGAAAGAATTTAGAGCTATCATTTTGGATGGGGATGAAAAGCTCATGAATAATCAACCTTCTCCTGTAACCAATTTGAGTGAAAGAGATGATGAACTGTTATTGGAAAAGATTATATGGTCGATTCAGCCAAAAATGATCCATGAGATTCGAGAAACTAGAATTGAGAATAAACTACTTAATAATGAAGTATAGACTCTAAAAGGTATGGTTGAAGATATGCATAATGTGCTAAACTCGGGACCAAAACCTACTTCTCTTATTTCTAAAGATCATGGTAGTCAGATTCCATAGGAAGTAACCTCATTGATTCAACCTCATCTAACATCTTTAGCTGACAAAGTAGCTGAAAGGAAAAACAGATTTTTCAAGAGATGCATGAGCTTGTTATTGGACATAACAAGTTAACTGATGTGTATATGGGGTACATTTTTAAAGTTCTCAATCAACTGAAATCTCTTACCTCGACTATCACTACTTCTCGTACTACTAAACAATCTTCTCAACCATATTTAGACATTGATCTTCTCTGAATTGTTTTACATGAAGAACCTCAAGAAATGCTTAGTGACTTTGATAAAGAATTTATATCTAATGTTATCAAGAACAATGATAGAGTTCTTGATTTGATGAGAATACATTCAAAGATTTAAAATGATGATCAGAAAGAAATTGCATAGAAAGTGGACACCTACTTCAATCAGATCTTCCCTAATAATGACATGACAAACCACTTCATGTATCTTTTTTATCTTTCGAGGATCCTTCTTGTAACTCAAGCATTAAAAACTCAATTACAAAAGATTGATTATTTTACTCTATTGTTGTACAAGTTTATGGAGAGCACAAATGACTTTGAGAAAGCTATGCAATATGGTGTTGAAATCATTGATGACTTTATCAATCTTTTAAGGTCGTATCTTCATGTTCAGAGTACTTCCATTGTCTCTCCTGCAGCTGCACCTATGAGATCTTGTTTTCCTACCTTCTCATCCAATTCCCTAGCCTCCACATCTATATTTGTCAGTCGGGCCCTAAGACAGATCAGTCCTATAATCCTTAATCAATAGTGGCCTCGGTCTTCTACAACCCCTACCTTTTCCCCTTAAGTCTTTGAATGAATTCCTTTACCTTCTCTGTCAACCATTTCACACCCTTCTTCTACTTCTACCTCTACTCCAATTGCTTCTTCTTTTGATGATTCTTCCAAGGGCAAAGAAAATTCAAGCTAGTGTTGTAGAATAGTGAATACAATTTTTTGATAGGGATCTTGTGGAATTTTTTTTTTTCTATCTACTCATTGTAATGACTCTATTCTTTATCTAATGTAGTGTGAAATTTTATTATCTATTTCAAATTCACTCTTTTTGATAATCTTAAAAGGGGGAGAACTATGCACATTAAAGAAATAAATGAGAAATATTCATTTTATATTTTCATTAGAGACATATACTCTATAAATACACACTAAGGAAGAGCCACATTCTTTAAGAATAGATCTCTTACTCACATGATTTTTGGTCATCAATAAAGGTGGAGATTGTTGGACTCCAAATGTGTTAATCATGTTTTAATTATCAAAAAATATTATTCATTTTGTAAAAACTTGTAAATCCTGTCTAATTTATCTTAAATCATGTGTATAGAAGATTATTATCTTTAGGATTTAAATAAACCTAATACACTGCATTTTAATTTACATTATAATGATTTATTTGATGAATGGTTACATCTAATACATTCTATGAATATCACTACTTAAGCCTGAATACAGATATTTGGCTAAGTCTGATACACCGTGAGACTACCACCAGTTATGTTTTTCTAGAAAAGGAACCAGACACCATGATCATCAAGACACTGTGACCATCCAGAAACTGTGACCATCCAGACACCAAGACCAACCAGACACCGTGACCATCCAGACACCATGACCATCCAGACACCGTGACCATCTGGACACCTTGACCATCCAGACACCGTGACCATCCACACACCATTTCTAGGAGACACTGCTTCATGAAGAAACCATTTTCAGACAAACTGTGACACCGTTTCTTAATATTTTTTGTCGTTTTTCAATCTAATTTCTAACAGTCATAAATTGAAGCTTTTAGATGCATTGACATAATTTATGTTTCTTTGTAGGCATATCATCTGACAGTATGAGGTACGAAGTGCAGAATAAATGCATCATGTCAGCTCCAACACATGCACTCCAATAATAAAAGAGAAGTGTGGAATTTAAAAAGATAATGTGTAATAACAAAGTACACACAAGATTATTTGGAAACAAGAACTGGAACATGCCACTTAAAATTCTTGAAGAACACAAAAAACATTATTGAATCCAAAGTTGGACACCATAGATATGAATCATTGACCACATCTTCACATACTCAATAACACGAAGAACACATGATAGAAATAGCTGACTAATGATACTCTGTTTTCCATGAGAAGACTCGATTAATGCATCTTCTTCATCCCAGATTTCTAGATCTGCATTGACTAACACAAATTTAACTTTTAAACTTATCAAATCATTTCTCTCCTGTTGTGTACTATTTTTATCTTTTGAGAAGCGTGTGTGTTTTTATAAAAACACACACTATTTATTTCATAAAAATGAAGGATACAAGATGTAATTTCTATTACATCTTTTTACACATGTGTATTCCCACATATAAGTGTGAAAGTAGTCCCAATGTGGCTTGTAAGTGTTTACCCCTGAAAAACTGTGGAAGTGGTCGTGTGACCTGGACAGTCTTGTGTGATGTTGTTAACCCCAATCCAAGGTTTCGATAATATTTGTTTATATAAAATGATTAGTGGTAGGTAATCACCAAGTGGAGTGGATTAGGTCTCAGCTTGAGACTGAACAACTTGTTTTATATCTGTTGTGTCGTTTGCTTTAGTTTTCTCGTTTTTACTGTGTAATCTAGAAATCACTAAATTTACTTTGATAGTTAATCTTGGAAAGAAGTTATAATTCTTTTTCCTTATTATAATAGATTCAAAATAAATACTAATAACTAAGATTAGGATTACTGATAATTAATCAATATTCTATGAAGTTATTTAAATAGTCAAACATTCATAACAGTATAACCTTAATTAAATGGGATGTATTTAACTTTATTGGGGAACCTTTTTAAGAATAACTTTAAAACCAAAATTTTTATAGAAACTCAATTTAGCCCCCACTTGAGTACTCTACTCTGACCAACAATTTACTCATAGGAACTAACTCATTAATCATTATACTGATTTTCATCATGGAATTTTTTTCAATTTTTTTACTAATAAAATTTGGAATCTACATATTGAAAAATAATATTATAATGTAATCACACTCTATAGAGTCAATTTCTATTAGATACCTTATTTTATTGATAATATTACATAATTGACATTATTCTATATCCAAATAATAAATAGATAAATTAACATGTTTAGGATTTAAACAATATAAAACATATAATGCATTTATAGTTGTATTAATCTGTTGATTAGAATCTACTAGATCAAGAAACCCACTAAATTTTTGTTATTACCATCTGAAAGACTCAATAAAATGTCATTCCCTCCCTTTATAGTTTGGAATCATATGTAGATTCATATATTTAGAGAATTTCATTGACGTAATAATTGAATTATTTATTCAAGATCTTTTAAAATATTATTTCAAAAGAGGATAATCATTGAACCATCCATAATAGTAATTATTAACACCATTTTTTTGGGTTTCATACATTGAATGAAACCAAAAAAAACTGTGTAAAAAAATACTCATATAGAGAAACCAAATTATCATGAAAAATTATTTATATGAGTTCTAAGTGATGATATATTCTTTTAATAATATAGAAATATTTGGTCATTCATTATTATCATCTATTCATATACTTCATAATTATTCCAAATTAAAATCTAAATTAATCCAATAATATGAACAAGCATTTTAAGGGAATGCTCATAGTTCATTTTTCTGATATATGGGACATTCTAGACAAAATAATTTTTGTATCATGACCCCCAGATTCTTTTTTTCCAAATCCATGTTGAGAGGTAGTGTTAGAACATGGATGTTTTTTTTAGAAAACAAGAATCCTTTTTACCATAACATATGATGTTCTCTGATATATTGGATTATTCTAAACAGTTCTTATTCAATATTTCTCTTACTATATTCCAAATATTGAAAAAAAAATATCGTAAAAAATATAACAGACTATAAATTTCATTTGAAAATATATAAGATAATTTAATGAATATTAAATATATAACATTATAACCTATTCAAGAATCCTATAGGTTTATAATGATTGGGATCACTGATATATAAGATACTGGTTCATAATACATATTTATCATATCCCACTAATTTCTTCATAACTATAACCATTCTTAAAAACATCTTACTTAAAACTATTCTTCATAACCTAGGTTAGTGAATCATAAGAAAGGTTGAGGCCAGATTCTGGAATACACTAATCAAGGGATATATTAATGGTAGAATTGTAAAATAATGTGCGTTAGGATGTCATAATATTGCCCAAATTTTTCAAAATCATACCCAACATATGATTAATCATTAATATATATAAAGGTAGAAAACATGGAAGTTCAGAAGAAATGATTCATAATATAATAAAACAACATGAGTAATGAGAGTATAAAATTATTAGAAGACTTAATTTTTTTACATTCTCATAAGCATAGAAAATCATTTCATTTGTCATGAATATCTTCCAATGCTATCATTTATGATTGACATCACTCACGATTCCATCATATCCTTAGAAAATATCCATTCCCAAGACTATCAGAGTGGATCATGTGCCTTACAGAACCTAGTTCAATCCCTGTTCTAGTATTAATTATTTCATCCAAAATCCATCCTTTACAAATACATTATAGAGATATAAAATTTGAGAATGGAAATCACAAAATAATAATCCATTGGTATTAGTGACACAAGATCATAAAATATTCATCATTAAAAATAATCTATGTAAAATAAAATGGTTTCATAAATAATTCAAGAATTAATCATAGCATAAATTGTGAGAAATAAATGAGTTTCATAAACATCTATTCATCATAACCATAAACCATCCATATAAATATAAAGGATATAATCCTAGGATCATGTCCCATATAAATAATAATTAATATCAATTGGTGTTATAATCAATAAAAATTAATAAAAATGGTCACTGAGAGTATTTTTCTTACATAGAATACCATTTTCCGTTTAGAATAACTTATTTAAATGACATGAATTTCAAAAAAATTATTGAAAAAATTTTAATTAACAAGAAAAATTTAAACATGTAATGTAATCATCAATTAATGTGTTTTCACCAAAATATTCAATTGTAGTCATATGATTTATATTAAAACAGACATCACATTCATATTTTTTTGTAAAAAGCCATTTGTGGAACGTTTGGAAAACAAAAGGAATACTTATTTTTTAAAATTTTCTAAATTATTATAATATTGAAAAAAACAAGGAAAATAATCATTTTATAATAGTAAAAGATTTTTTTAATAATTTTTTAAAACATGGATATGGAATAAAAAAATATTTCCACTGAAGAGGGAGATAAAGATGTTTTTAAATAAAAACATTGTTTTATACCCTTATATTCATAATGTGATGTAAATGTTAGGGAAAAATTAATTATCTATAAATAATTGTAGGATATGTGAAAAAATATTATTATTTAGAGAAATTATAGAATATTTCATCCTTAGAAACATTTTCATAAATAATCCAGATACATAATTAGATTGTCACATAGATCTCTTACCTTAGGATCGACATTCAGTTAAAATATATTATATATTAAGTTTAAATTTCTTATAATTAAACATTGATATCATGTACATATAAATAATATTTGATATATGATCCACAAATAAAATTTAAATTACCTTGTTTTAATAATTCCTCATTGAAAATAACATTTATCGATGTTAAATATTTAATTTTTATGATAATTTTGATTCATTAGATTCTGTACTTTAAATTTTAACAATTCTAATCAAATCAATAATTTTAAAAATTATATAAATACAATATATTTTCACTATATATCTGTATATTCAAATATAAAATAATGATACATAAAAATTAATCACACTTTACACGGAGATGGTAGACAGTACATATCCATTAATGAAGTTTCTATTTTTCAATGTATTGAATGAAAAATTGTAAAATGTGAATTCAATATTAAATAATATTTATTATATAATAAGTATGATATATAGATTTAATAAAAACATCCTTGTTAAGATACATTAAAATATCAAATTTTAAATGTATCACATCTCTTCATGGAGGTCCTAGTATAGACATAAGCACGAGCGACATTAACATTTTACAATGGTTTGGACGTTCAGAATATATAAATGATATTATAATTACAAAAATTATATTAATTTCATAAAAATTGTATATTAAAATTAAATTAATCAAAATATCCATCCATTATCATTGGTGATGGAAAATTAATTAAATCACAAGCTAAAGGTGATAGTCTACACACAAACAACACTCTATAGTGACGCTTTCACATCCTAGATGAAGAAATCCATGGTGGATATTCATGGTTATATAATATTATTAAGGTTTAATTATGTTTGGCATACTTGTGTTATTATTTAATGATATATATAAATTTTTTAGAAGAGGAAGGAGAAGAAATAATTTGAAAATATTGTGTAAGATGATTACCTCTTCTTTGGAAGGCGTCATTTAGATACTTTATTAACTAAACATGGAATGTATTTTTTAGATTTCCATAACATATAATTAAATGATATAGATAAAGATAAGGTAAATTTGGTAGGGTTTAGTTGTGTTATATAGTGATGTAAATAATACAATAGAGGGATGTCCTTTTATATGTGCATGGGAGGAAATATGGACAGTTACATGTATGATGGAAAGAAACTAAAATCATACCCAATAAAAATGAATAACAATGTAATTATATTTGATTTTATGATATAATATGTCTGACATATTTATATATAGTAATTTTTTTACTTGTTTAATTGGAAATCATTTCATTATATCTTGGTTTAACCACCCTTTGTGAACTAATATTATGTTTATCTTCTGTATCAATTTTTTTGTAATATTCATTATGACCAAAAATTAATTTCAAATTTTTTTAATACAATTAGTTATTATTTTTAATATAAAATTAATTCTATAAAATTTAAATAACATTAATTAATGGATTTAATCTAATATTAACGTCACAAAACATGACAAAAAGAAGCTTTCTAAAAAAATGTTTTATGTTTAAAAACTATTAATATAAATATGTAACATTAAATTAATTCCAATGACCTAAATTTAATTTTTGTTAAAATAATTTATATAATGATACTTCTAAGATCTTTTTAAATAAATATTATTATTTATAAATGATTTAAATGAAACTATTTTTTTTAAATAATATTCCTTTTTTCTATGTTCATTAAAAAATAATTCATTACAAAAAATTCAAAAAATTCATTCAATGATTTTTATACATTATTATTCATTAAGGAAGTTAATTTCTCTAAAAAATATCTAAATGAGGAAAAATAGAATATATTATTTTTTTCTCCAAAAGTAAAAAACTCAGTTTTTTGAGAAAATTTATTTTTCAGGAATACAATCCCTTCAAAAACAATTGATAAGTTATTCTTCAATATAGATTTTTCTCTAAAATTTTTTTGCATAATTTTCATTACATGGTTATTCCCATTAATTTTTTATATTTAACGGCATTATAAACTGTTACAGTTTATTAAGACTCAATTTTAAAAGCATAACAACTTATCAAATAAACAAAATTTATTTAAAATAGAATATGATGTAGAATCTCAAGTTATGACACATATATTAAATAAAAAAACATATTAAATTATCTAAAAAACATTATAATTTCTTATTATCCTTTTACTTCTAATTTTTATTAAAATGATAAATTGTGTGCAAACAGATCTGTTTTCCAAAAATGATTTAGTTTGAAGGTCCTGGTACTTACAAATTGGTCGAGATTTAATCGTCCAAATAATATTAATCATCATATAAGTATAATATTTTTTTATAAATTACAAATTTTTATCAACTCAAAAATAATTCGGAAAAAATTAATTACATATCTATTTAGATATTGGCGTTGGTGAGTATGAAAAAGTGGTATTTTCACATTTGAATGGATGAAAAAATAATGGTCTATTTTAGTTAAAATTTATTAAATCATTATAATATTATAAATTTCATATATATTCATTAAATATACCCTTATTACTATCTATATAATTCTGAAATGAAATATGACTCACATCGCTTCATAAAGGTAGCAGTACACACATATGCATGAAGAACACCATTGATTAATAATGGATTGAAATGTATGAAGGTAAAAAAGATATTATAATTATATAATTATAATTAATATGTAAAAATATATATAAAAATTAAATCTATAAAAATAATAATCCATGACTAATGGTGATAGAAAAAGACTGTCCTCGCTCTGTGGAGGTGGTATTCCACACATATGAATGAGAGATTAGTTAATTCCCTATTTGTTGTAAAGGAGGTGGAAAGTGATTAATAACTAATAAAATTAAAAATTATGTATATTTAAGATACTTATTTATTCGTTCTGTAATGTATATGAATTATTTAGTGGAGGTAGATGATGAAATAAAATAGAATGTAACCAGGTAAGAGTTATGCCTCTTCATTGTGAAACATCCATTTCCTTACACACTTATCCATGAAAGGATGATATTATAATAAAACCATGAATTAAATAAATTGGTTAGGTATTTTATGGACTTATTAGGGAAGTAATTATCCAAAATATAAGTGGCATATTTTTTAGTAAGAGAATAGAATTGGTATACTTTTATAAAGAATGGAATGTATACACTAGGATTTTTCTAAAACATTGAAATATCTAATTGAAATTATAATGACAGGTGGCTCCAAAATTTAAATTAAAATATGGTTTTATGTATAAGGTAGAATATTTTTATTTAAATACTATTCAAACAATTTACAATACTTTCAACCTTATATTATAGTTTACCCCCACTATTAGGAATCCCTTTCTAATTCTATGACTCGTAAGAACATTTTCTATTTTTACTCTACATAATGAAATAAAAATTATGTTAAACATATAAAATATTAATAAATATAATTATGGAAAATATTTAACCCATTTTATATGATTCAATTTGTATAATTAGTATAAATTCACTTGAGAATAAGTTCACAAAATGCATCAATACCATTTCTACCACAATGCATTTTATAGATAAAAATTGAGTTCTCCATTATTTCATCCATTGAAAAAACATATAGATGAATTTATAAATATTTTTTTGAATTTATTATTAAATCCTTTAATTAAAAATCATTTTTTCATAGAGATTAATTGAATTTTTCAATATAAAATTCCATTGTATGTATAAATATATATGTTCATAGAAAATAATCTCCATTTACTATCAATTGATTTTATATTCATTTCTATCCAATGAATTAATTTTATAAATATGTAAAAAATTATTTATCATAAATTTTTTATTCCTATTCAAAACCAAAAATCAAATTTCTAGGTAATAACTATAACATAATATTATATTTATATTATATTATTGTTTGTTTAATCTTAATGTGGTGTATAATGCAAAGTATCATTCATTTAAAATTTAATATTGAGAAAGACATCATAAAATTTTGATGAGTTACAATAAATATAATATTCAACGATGAATAAATCATTTCACTAGAAATGTATGAAAAATAACCCCCTATATAATTTTATAGGAATTGAACAAGTATGATTGAATTCACTGGTCAGTCAATTCTATGGCATGAATGTGGTTTGAAAGAGATTTATGGACACTCATATCAATGACTAAGTCTTGGTATGTATTTACCATTGGAACATTTTTCACATTAGGATATGATTATACTAACAATTATTGTTCATGCATTATATAACATGGGGAAAATAATTATTTCATTGTCTCTTTTTTATCATTTAATGTGCCCTACTCTGTTCATTTTGAGTGCTACTATATTATTCTCTTTGGCCTCGATTTGATTACGATATGTATTATATATATTAACACACTACACTTGGGATAAAATATGAATATGATGGTGGGATTAGGAAAAGTGATATGGAAGAAATAGATCCTAGTGAAAAACCATGCTTAATATTCTACCATTGTAAAATTCTCACCTAATTTTCATCACTATTTTCTTCAATCACTCAAAATGGTCTTCCTCATTTACATTGCATATATTCATCTAATATAGATTAATTTTATTAATTAAAATGGAATATTATATAAACATCATCCCATATACTATATAAGTGACTTGTATGGACCAGTTACTCAAATATATCATACATGGACAATCCAAAAGATGTGGGACCCATATTTTATCCCACATATAGGTCTTTTATGTTCACTATTAGAAAATACTAGCATTATAATTAATACCACTATAAGGTTAAGAATATATTTCCAACTATTATGTCCTATGTTAATAATACAATCTTATATAAATATAATTGAACTAGTAATCCAATATAAGAAGCGTAGACAACTAATCAAGAAGATCAGATTTCATTATGGGGGATAACATCTGTACATACATATAGAAAAGTTTAATAATAATGTGTATGTCAGAGTGTCGAAAACCCACTCTTATTTCTCCATGATCCTCTAGTGAGAAACTATTCAACATTATAGATGGAATTATTTTTGGTTCTAATGTCTTGTAGGTGGTGTGAATAATAAATTGTTGTTAGAATAGTGGGTTCAAAAAAAATCAGTTGATATTAACAGTGACATAGAGAATGAGTTTATTTATATGTATATTTTCATATCATAGAAATATATATACAATTTTTTAACTTCATTTAACATCTTCTTATCCATTACATCTCTTTACACAAACTCAATCCACTTGGCACATGGAGGTGAGAGAATTAGTTTTTAGGATATATATAATTTTTATTAATTACCCATCCTTGGGGCCACATATAATGTGTTCTTTCCCTAAATAGACAATATGAGATTCATATTTAATGAAACTATTTTATTAGGGAGTCAATCAATTATATGTGTAAGGAGTATTACACGTATATAATGGTTTTTATTAAAAAATAGATAAGGTTATTTTTAGTCCCACATGAAGATCACCCAACCTCATAATTCCTAATAGGGTTCCCCTCTATATAGAATACTAGATTCTCATGAATAGAATTATCTATTTGGGAAATGGAAATTAGTAGGAGTGATTCTATAATGTTATATAATATATCGATCCTTATGTTCACTACTTTGAAATCATCTCCCTATGTCTTAGTTGTTATATGATTATAATCCATGACTCAGACAATGTTTTATGCACGATCCCTTCCATTATTTTATCTTATCTATAAGAGGAGAGTCTCATTGTATTTTAATTACCAATTATGGATAAGATCATCTAATTATTATAGTATGTATACAATATTATGTCCTCATTTTACATTACTGGACAATTGCAAGTGATTTGGGAAGGATTACAAAAAAAATATTGACCTATGATATCTATGGATAGGTTAAAACAATTATATGGATATTTATTTCTTTCAACCATTCCATTTCATGCATCCTGATATTATTATTGAAGGATCACAATGATGTCAATATCTTTAGAGTACAATCAATTTATTAATTTCTTCCTTATATTGATGACCCCACCCAATAATTAATGATGTTAGCCACAATGAAAGTGATGTATGATAATATAAAATAGCCATATTAGACTATATCCCCACATTCCAAATACACTGGGACTTTTTTATGATTATTTTTCATTATATTTATTCATACAATAGTTTTGGTGCAATCAGTAATAAGTTATGTCACCAAAAATTACTATCTGATTAAAGAATCATTTTCTTGTTGGAAGACATCAATGAGTGCTGATAGAATAATATAATTTATGTGATAATATTAGGATTCCTTACCCTGATAGATTTATTATGTTCGCACAAGGTTATACGTGTTCTTTTATGTCGTAAAATGCAAACAAGATGTTTGAGATCGGCCTTACCAAACCACCACTTTTCTAGAATTATTTAAATTGAAATGGGTTTCCAAAAATTATAATAAGTAGTTCATGTCTAATATGGATATAAGTCCTCTAGACTAACCCTAATCATATTCCTTAGGATATCCTAAAAATTAAAATCTATCAAATTATGAATTAGAGAAAAGATGTTCCAACTGATGACAACAATTAGATTCTCTAGTTGATGATTAGAGGTAGGTTGAATAGTTAAAATATATGGGACCTAAATCCCCTTATATAACTATATGGGATCAATTTAAAATATATTTATATTATATATACATTAAGGAAATATAATTTTTTTATAGGTGGAATTTATCTATGAATGTTTGGGGATATGTATGACTCTTGAAAGAAGAGCCTATATCCATCAAACAAGAATATTGTTGATTACCCATTACTTAAATATTAAAACCAATTCCAATGATGCATTAATGTATCGTATAGATCACGATATGCTATTAAATGATTCTATTAATATTATACCCCTTATGATATAGGTGAAATATTTGGTACATCATGGGGAAACTGAGGGGGTAATTAATCTTTCTATTGATGAGGAGTTGGATTAACTCACTATCCAAGAAGAGGTATTGAAATATTTCTCTAATTATACATTCCATATGATTTATTCAATTTATGATATTAAACTATGATTATAGTTTTATAGAATTGTCAAGTATTGTACACATTCTTGAATCACCTAATACACTATGTATAGAACCCTAGTGAATAGTGTAGTGGGGATAACCACTCTAGAGTAAATAGAGTACCCCTTTCGTTGTAGAATAATGATAGATGTGGAGGGTATTTATAAACTATATAACATCCTAGTTTTGGAACATACTAATATATGGGTAGATCTAGATAGTCTTTTATTAATGGTTAGGCATAGTGGAAGTACTAAAATGTTATCCAACACATTTTATATAGTGAAATAGGTTGATGGTATCCAATATAATCTATATTTGTTACATAATATTATTATATCACATTCTATTAGTGGAAGAATAAAAAAAAATTGAGATGGATTTTTATGGATGTATCCCGAAAGGTGAACAATGAGAATCTCAATGAATACCAATGTATTCATTCATCATAAGTGATTGTATAATGGTGTATGGAATTTTGACATAAAACACTCGGATTGATTCTTCAATTAAATGAGATACTGGATAGTGTATAAAAACTGATTGAAATACCAAATTACATAATAGAAATATAACATTGTATCTCATGCCAATGTTTATTTTCTTATTGAATTGATGACCATAAATAATATTTTATTTTCAGTTATAGATATTCTCCCTTCATTTTTATATTTCAATGAATTGAATAATTAATTATATGGATGTTTGTTTACTTATCCTACACATTAAAAATTATATATTAGTAATAAATACTAAAATGGACTCAAATAGCTTATATCCTTTTCTGTAGATATTGATTCCACTTGTACCAATAGAAATGAGACTATAAGATTTGATACTTCTTAGGTAAATCAATTAGTGTCCCTATAGTAGGAAAGTGTTGACATATTTTATAGTCATTAAATCAGAAATGAGAGTTCCATATAATATTATCCTAAATATTATATCATGTCCCACGTATTTAAGATACAAACATCATGGGAGGAGCTTGATAGCCACTAGCCAAATGATCTATTATTTACTCAAGATTATGGCATAGCCCTTTTTATTAATTAAAGGAAAAGAAGTGAGAACAAGAAGAAAGACGGGGTCATACAAGCACACATGCATTCGTACCCAAGGAAAACCAAATAAAAGAAGAACTCAAATATCAAAGTCACATGGATAAGAAGTGTCATAGTCATCATCCCATCCGGAATCATAATCAAGAGGACCATGGGACCTGGTAACCATGGTTGGCTTCAGGTATGAGTATTCCTTCCTTGGTCTCACTTTTCTAGGAGGAAAATGTTGAAAACCGTCAATATCCAAAACCACATTCTTACCTTTGGATAATACTTGACTGTAAGTTAGTTTTTTTGGGGAGTCATCCTCCAAATCATCCCACTTTCCCTGAATTCCATGTGTTTCCTGTAATTAATAAATTTTCAATTGAGTCGTTAAAATAATCTCAACATCACTGGGAGTTTGTTTCTCCTCAGGCATAGGATCCAATATTTCCTTCAACACTCCTAGAATAACATCACCCCCACCCCGGGCAACATGCTCAGGAGTCAAAGAATTCTTGCACTCCTATGATTGATCCATCTGCAAACTGCACTCTTCATCCTTATTCACTTGAGGCACAAATGATCTATTATTGGATTGAATTCAATTCATATAGTGCCAAATATTAGAATAGTTATAAAAAAACCAATTCTAATGAATGTTTAAGGTAAAACATGAAAGTATTGAATAGTTATACTATCACATGGGATGATGGTAATTGAAGACGATTACACTATTACATGAGTTATTGAGTATCTATAATTCCTTTAGTAAACATTGAAAGTAAGTAAATGATACATGGACTCTCTATAATTTTGTATTATTTATTTCTAAAATATTAGAACAATTTATTAAGTAATAATATCAAAACGAAAAATACATGAGTTTTTAGATATTGATGTTATTTTATCATGTACAAGATCAATGGATGATGAAAATATGATTTTTATGAGTGAATTTATCCTATAATATTTTTCTATCTTCAAGAGTGACTCTTAGTTGGATTAAGATTATATACATTTCCAAAACAAATCATGGAAGCACATGTGTAAATACATTTTGAGGCTGTTGTATAATACATTAATTAGTGTTATTTGAAAATAGGACAAATAATTCCACTTATTCATGTCCATATCAAAGTTTCTATTCAACAACCAGACAATCCACACTGTAGTGAGAATAATCTTCTATGAATAGGTTCATGAGAAATCATTATAATTGTGGCTCCCCAAAATAGAATCAACAACATGTTCTATAATTATAAAATCTATTATGCATTAAATGATATCCCATTTTATAGATATGACGTTGAAGGAATAATTTTTTGATCGTAAAAAGTTAACCTTTGTAATACATATATATTATGAACTATGTACAATGGAAGGGGGATATGAAGAACACCATATGCAACATGTTTAATCCAATAATGGGGAGGCATATGCAGCTACCATATAATAGATATATTCACAATTAAGGAAAAATAAGATATAGATTTGAAAAATCATCAATAAAACATCCATTATGTTGAAAAAATCACTAATTAAATATAATCATTAGTGCAGAGTAAACTATAATGCACCATCACTAATAATTCAATCTAAACTTTAAAAACTACATGCATAATTTTAATTGCTTATATAGATACATATCAATATTATTAATGGAATCCTTCTTTTAGACCTCAATTTTTTTAATTCCCATGATTTTTTGTGGCTTTTTTTGTCAATATGACATACCCTTCCCAACTAATAACGAGAAATATCATGTTAAAAATATCAACCTATAACATTGTATGGGTATGGACCATGTACATCATAACATCCAATCACTGTAGTCTATAATTAAATATGTAATAATCAATTATCATTAAAAATGTCCCATTATAATGATATAGTTTTTACATACTTTATGAAACATATACCCCCAGAATTACACCTGGAAAGTTTGTGATACAATACTCTATGAATGATAGTTTCCTTAGGAACATTAAAAATCATTAAAATATTGGAGGGTAGGATACAGAGGTACATATACCATCATCATAATGAAATGTAAACCCATTTAGATATGACATACAGATTCCTCTAAGATAAATAATCCTAGAAAATTATAGGCATATAATATATGGAGGCACATATACCATCCATACAGGACAACTTTATCCCATTATGATAATAGTAATTTAAATTATCCACCAAGATGAAAACAATAAAGGGGTTTTGAATGAGGTTTTACATTTTTTAAGTGTAAATTACCCAATAATTAAAAATTCATTAATTGTATATAAATAATCTCAACTAATAAATGTGAGGATAATAAGAGAAATCTCACTATTTCCAATCTCTAATGTCATATAGAGAAGAACTTGTAATTTATTCATAGACACATGTCATTACACATTATAAAAATTCATTTTTATTTTTTAAATAATTTGTTCTAATGTTGATTATGTTTATTTACATAGATTTTAAGAACTCTTCATTATATTAGGACACCATTTATATGATTATGAGCTAAAATGTATTTAACATTTTCTATTCGTAAATAATATTTTTTTCTTCTTATGATATGTGATGAATAGGCCCAAAAAGTGGAAAATCAATGATTTAATAGGATTTAATTTTTGTGTTTTGAACTTTTATAGTACCATTTCTCATCCCTATGGTAGTATAGGTTTATAAAAGTGAGACTATAAATAATTGTGGCTATAGTTGGAATCTTTAACAAAAAGATAATGTGGTCTACATAGCAACAATGATTAAGTATTAAGACATGGGATTCAACTATAGTAACCTAAATATTATTTACATAAATGTAAAATAATATTATTAAATAATGTAATTAATAACTATTAAAAAGTTATATTAATCAATTTTTATTACAAAAATTAGTCTCATATGTTATAGAATATTATAAAATTCACTAGAAAGACACTTTGAAAAGTATATGCACTGAATTTGTGATTCTAAAATAAATTTTTATATTATAAAAAAATTAAATTTATTCTATTTAGATAATCACAATCATAAAATTAAATTAAATCTCAAATCAAGATACAGAAATTTTCTATTTGTGAACAATTATTTGTTTTATATAATAGTTGATTCTTTTCCTAAAACGTAAAATATATAATGAATATAAATTAAGTATGATAACATCATAATGTATTAAAATGATTTAATATTTAAAATATAGTGATTATTTAACAAATAATTTGTTCATAAACAGAAAAAATGTCTTTTATGTTTATTAATGTAATTTACAATACAAATAATGATTCTTTCAAAACATAATGATGATTTTATAAAACTAAACCAAATTGTAATTAAATAAATACTCATTAAAAACTAATAATAATATATTTTAAATTGGGGGTGCTTATTAGACTATAAAATCCTAATATAAGTCCAATGATGAAAAATAATATGAGCTGAATCCATTTTCAGTGCTATTGTTTTCCTATTTTTTATAACCTATAGTCCATGGAATATATATTGAAATTTACACACAAATCTTCATCATTTTATATTATACCCACCCATTGATCCTTTACTCTTTACAATAATGTGATTAAGAGTGATTTTCTAGCATTTTCCCATTTTTTAAAATTATAATATACTATTATTATTCCACCCATTGTTTTCTTGCATTTTCTTGCATTTTTTTCTATCATTAAAATAATATATTTGACGGTAATTATACCTGAAATTTTGTATACCATTATTTTTCAATCATTTCAATTTGAATTCTTTTTAAAGATAAATTTTAATATTCATCCTTTTTATAAAATCAATGTTATTTTACCAATGATGGGTCCATATTCAGTCACACTATAAAACCTTCATAAGATGTTATAATTCTTAAACATTCCACAATGCATAAAACATTTTAATATTTAAGTAATGTAAGAACCATTTTATTTTTCTAAAAACGAAATCCATTTCATGATAAAAAAAATCAAATTCATTGTATATATTAGATAATCGTATGGGTAATAACCCTATGATTGGATGGTTGGGTATTAACTCAATCATCACAGGGTGCACAAATTATTTTCCAAACTACAGATTGATTTTAAAATCCTAAGAGATATGGAATTTACTTTTCACAATAATCTTATAAACTATGTTGATGGGTTATTTATATTTGATAACTATAAACAATGAATGATGTATTTACTAATAACACTTTATCATTCCGTTGAAAACTATATATTCCATTACATTATATGAATCCAATTATTTTTACATTTATTAATGGAATTCTCCTTGATAACCATATTGATCCATTCAGGGGGTATTATTAATTTTCCAGACACAAATAATTCCAATTTATAAAACAATTGATTACTTACACATTCTTATGTATGAGTTACTTAGGGAACATTATTATATGTATTCATTATCCATTATATTCATATGATGGATGTGTTAGAATTATTATGTGACTAGTGGTGCTTAAAATTATATATCTAATTCATATTGAATGCGTCTAATGAGACAAACAATCTTGGGTAATAGTAAAAACACTAAAAAATTTATTCATCGAAGTGGAGTACTCAATTTGTGATTATTTTAGATTCAAACAATTTTTTTGTCCAAGATAATTTATAAAAACTAAAACCACCAATCTGATTAAAACCAAGTAATTTAGAAGTATATGTATATATTATTTAATGCTATTATTTAACCCCTTAGAATTTCTATCAATACTCTTCTTGAAAAATAGTATTATTTTTCCAGGATTGAGGGATTTATCTTTTTTCACTAATTAGTATGAAAATAATATGTAATAAATAACTATCAATGTAAATATTCATTAATCATATTTCAAAATGTATTTGGTAAATATAAAAAATAATAATTTTAATCATTTTTTAGTATGAAATTAAAATATTTTCAGACTATTGTTTTTATTTAATACTCTAGAGATTATAGTCACCTGCTATCAATCTAATTTTTTATTTTAAATAATCTTCATTCTGAACCAAGATTTGATTTTTATAGACAAAGTCCCACAAAGAAGTCCAGGTATCCCAGAAAACATCCATAGTTATTCTATGATAGGAGATATAAATGAAAATAAGAAAGAGTATAATTTTACTCTCTAATATATTACTAGATATTATTATCATGAAATAAAAAATTACAATAAGAAAAACATAAATTAATGGAATATAGAGATATATAAGTGAATATTTATTTATATAGTAATTATTTGAGTTCTTTTTTTGATGTATTATAATTTCATTCATCATATATTATTTAATATAAGAGATAATTTGTAAATATATATAGATATTCATTGTTGTTTTGGCAATGTTAAGAATAGAATAATGTAGCATAGGCTTATAAAACAGATCTCTATTAATTATGTTTTGGTTGTAAGAATTTTTTATATGTTTTTACAGTTTTTCTAACTTAAGCCACTTATAAATGCTTAAATTCTCTAAATATATAGTTTTATAACTCTTCATTAGATATAACCATACTGTACATGGAATATGGGGTCATTAACTTCTTCTTACAAATATATAGTTCTATATAGAAATGTGCTTGGAAAAAACGATATTAATGTAATATTCAACTATTATATGTGGTATTTTTTGTGTTCCATGTATGCATCAATGGTATTTTTGACACATATTTTTATTTCAAATAATATTGCATGAAATTTTATATAGTTGACCACATTGAACATACAGTCAATCATATACATTGATATGTTTTGACTACATTCCATAGCCACTTCACTGATATATCTGATCACTTCATCTCATTTCAAAATATATTTCTTTCATATATGGTTAATTAATTTAAAAATGTGTTCAATTGGAAATAATTATTTAGTCTCTTGGAAGTACAAAAATTAATAGCTACAGTTCATTGGAAAATTTATTATTGTTATGTGTTCATATCAAACAAAATTTTTGGTCTGAAGTTATCCCATATAGTAAATCTAAGAGTTTTCTAGAAAACAATAATAGTCATTTTAATAAGAATTTGAATAATCTATATTCCAACAATTCAATCCAATTTTCATGTGGTCTACCTATGCGTGCAAAAATATAATATGATTTTGTTTTATTCTATTTTGAGGATAACCATGTTCGACACACATACATTATGGTTGAATAAATCCATATCATTCTATATTACTTTTTAAAATTTTTATCATGATCAATGGATTCATCAAGAGGATGATTTATTCTCTATAAAAAGAATATAGTAATTTTTGAATTCTATTATAATGTAAAATCATGGTCAATATACTATCTTTTTATGATTTATATTCATTTTAAGAAATGATAAAATATCTTGTATGTTCTCAATAAAATATTTAACATTCCTAGAATACAAAAATTGATTATAAACACAAAAAACAGATTTATGATCATAAAAATTTGAATTTATTAAATAATCAAACAATCTGCCCCTATTTTATGATCAAAAATCATGAAATAAATGTGAGTAACAATTTTACTAGGAAAAAATACTAATTTAAATCTTCTAAAACCTTCAATGTTATATGTAACATTCCATTCATAACACCCCTATTTGGGATTATAAAAAAAAAATTGGGATAGTAAAATGTAAAACTAAAATGGAATATGATGTGTCAGAAATTAAGATATATAAAGAATAATTAAGTGATATTTCATTAATAATTAATGATGTAGAAGTGGCCTTATCAGAATCCCAAATCAAAATATGAATCCATAATGTATTAAGGGTTAATGAGATGTTATTATTTTATAAAAATGGTACAAGGGGGAAGTGAATTCCATTAATTAGTTGTAGCTTCTAAAATCATAATGGTTTTGGAAGGTGGACAGATCTTGTTAACATTTAATGGAATATTTTGAGAAAATTTTCATGTAATTTTTATATTAGATAAAGGAGTAGTCAAAGCATGTGTTATTCTAGGAACTGGTAAAGTATGAAGTTCCAGAACTATATCATTGGAACTATATATAGATGACTCCAATAGCTGGGTAATATCAGTCATAGCATCGAAAACATACTCTATAATATGATGAAATACATCCTTATATGATAATTATTGATCAATAATGTGTACCATATTAAATAATTTATATATAATTACTTTTAAATATGATTTAATACAGGTAATATTAATGTCCCTTCTATTGTCTTAAGTTGTGTTTGAAAATCAACCATAGTATAAATCCGATGGAGTTAATTATTAATCATTTTATTGATTATAGATTTCACCTTATAAGCATCAACTAATCAAGATCTTATAATATCATATATATTTTCACCAAATTTAGAAACAACCATTTTAACATGATTCTATATATTCCTTAAACTATACCTCATACTCTATATTTTCTCATGTAAGAGGCTACTAATAAGATCCTCAATAATAGAGAAATTTATAAGAGGATCAAAGTTGGATGTAGAGTGCCTAGATGAATAGTTAATCATGGATATATAGCTTTGGTCCATCTTTTTTATAATATCAGTTAAATATATTTAATGTGAACCGATATAAAATCTAAAATCCACCATCTTTTCTTTAAAACACATATTCACATTATTAGATAACCTAGATAGAGGAAAATATTTTGATCGATATGAGAAACTACACTATCAATAGTGTAGTAAACATTATGTTTATTATCATAATAATATCCAAACCAATTTTAAGAAACACAGCCTTAAACAATTCTATAATATCACTCTTTATGTGGATAAAATTAGAAAAACATATTACAAAGGATGGAGTTAAAGAGGATTCATCTTATCAAGGATGATTGGGGGAAGACCAAGGAGATTGAGGTGGTTATTGAGTAGCTTGAGATAATATGGGAGATGTGGAGTCATTGTAAACAAATTTTGAATGTCCTATCAAATATCATTATTTTTTTAAGTTAAAAGTAGGTCCCTAAAATTCCTTAATTGTGGTACCTAATTCTCTATATGAATATTCCATAATAACAAACACATTTCTATATGATGAATAACAAAAGTTTTCTCTATATAAATGCCTTTATAATATAGTTTTAGGAGATTATGTTGGGGAAAAGTGTCCGAAAATATTATCATTGGGCTCAAGTATTCTTTTTTATTCTTGAACTGATGAATATGTACTCGTCACAATATTCTCCAAAAACAATAAAATGACTATAATGTCATGAACTTCTTGATTTAGTGTACTATCAAAATTATCACCATTACTTTCACAACCACGTTCTAATGAAATGTTATGTTTCTCCATGAATGGATTATGTTGGAAAAAACGTCTTCTTTGAGTAGTGTAATAAAATATAGTGGTTACTCCTATATAAAAACTCTTAGAAATCTTCCATTAGCATCTTCTCCATTTCACTCTTATAATCTATGGGAACTAGTTCAAGAAACAAATACCTTGGAGTTCTCTTTCTCTTAATATATACTACACCCCTAATCAGTTCAAACGTAATAGAGACTTCAGAATCCTATACAACATATTTAACAATATTTCCACATATTTCCCCTTCATAAGACTGTCTGCATTATTTACATACATCAACCATATCATGAGATCCATATTCATCCAAAGTGTAATTTTTTAAAATATAGTCATGTTATAATCCTAGATCAATTTAATCCTTTGGTCTTTTATAATTCTTTTCTTGATTGAGCAACTCGTACTACATGTATTCAACTGTTTACTATAAACTATTCCAGGTATTCCAATAGATCATAATTATCATCCATCTGGTATGGTTTAAATATGAACCAATAGAATAATATAATCAGTCAACTCCAGTAGAAATCATCTATTTCAGTTCACGTAATGATGAAATGAACTTAGAGAATATAATATAATTGAATCATTTAGAAAATTTACATATCACTTCTATGTGCCTCATAAAAATCTAGTGAAATATATCAAGATTCCATTAAATATAATATAATAGACAAATAGATCATGGTGTTGAAATATACTAAAATCACTCATTCTATTGATGATAGTGTGTTGTATTAATTTTAGTAGCAGCCAACATTCTCCACATAACTCAAAGTAAATAGGCCTCTGATGAATTCTATGAAATGTTTAGTCTTATTGGAATTTCTATTTTAAATTATTGAATTTTTCAAAAGATATGAACTATAATAATCCTCATTTTCCCCATGATTTTTAGCCCATAAATATTTATCCCAAATGGTTGAAGAGGACACACACTCATAAACATCATAAATTATAGTAATCATATCCTTATGATCTCTATATTTAAAAAACAAATTTTTATAAAAAAATTGACTATATACAGATAGAATGGATGATTATCATATAAAAACCCATTTTGTCATCCATGAAATACAAAAACTCTCTAAATTAAATAATGAAATGACTTTATCCATTCACCATCGATTTATATTCCTAGGACTACTTCAGGGGACATAAAATATGGCTTCTTAATCATTTGGAATGGACTCATATATTCCTTATCTCCTATCGTAGAATTATCAGATTCATGAAAATATTATTCAAAATATTTCCACATATATAATAATATCAAGAATATGTGCATCTTTAAAGTTTGGGGATGAGGTATAGAAGGTTAAAGGAAAGAGTTCAGTAAGAGTTTCAAATGGAATGAAATGAATCGGATTATAATTTCATAATATTGAAAAAATTAGGGATTTAATGACTAGTAACATGCGGGGAAGAAATATAATAATGAATATTATGATTAATAACATATAAGTTGTTATTAATATAATGAATAAGACATAGAATAACATTCCAAATAAACTGGATATATATTTTTTTATGAAATTCAAAAATAAAATTAAAAGCATTCAATTTTTTAACCATAATTGATCATTAATAATTTAATTCTAGTGTAATTTAATATCTCATTATACATAGTCTTTGTAAAAATGTCAAAAAAGATAATATTATATTCCAATGAATTGAAGTGTGTTACCTCTTTTTTGAAATGATCTCTCAAAAAGTGATATCTTATATCAATGTGTTTATCCATATAGTGAGTAACAAGATTCATTGAAATGATGATAAAAATTTATTATCCCTCGTTTTTGGGACATGACTGAGTTTATATTAATTATATAGTAACATCTATTTCATCAATAAAATATGTTAATTATGTCTTATTACATCACCATATTGAGATACTAAAATAAATAATTCAATAGAATATTGTTTCTTATGAAACAGTGAAACTAGATTTGTTCTTATCATGATAGACATTTTAGAGGTTCTTTTTATATCAAACTAAATCCAACAAAATAAGAATCATTATTGATATTTTTTTAGAATAAAGTCCAATAGATATTAATAATCCTAAATCTATTGTACTTTTGAGCGATTTAAAATTTCATTTGAGTTGAGTAAAACGTGATTCAGTAGGTTTTTCATGAAAATCAGCATACATACATACACTGAATCTAATATATAGTAGGAAATATTATACATAATAATATATTTTATCATACCACTATAATAGATTGATCAAATGGTTTTGTAGCTTCATGAAAATCCAATTTAATGGTGGTACTCATTGGTCTATCATTTAAATCAAATATATCACAGAGAAAATAATTTGTTCTTTAGTGTAATTTAATTGTTATTAAATAATTACATCATTATTATAAATCATTTGAAATTCAAGGAATAAATTTATCTCATCTATAAAACTAATTAACAATACATTTTTCATTAGTTTGTAAAATTAAGTAAAAATATAATTTTTTGAAGAACCACAAATAATATCATCAACAAATAAATATGAAAATAATATTTTATTGATTTTATTTAAATGAATATATGTTTAGTAAAACTATTATTAAAACCATATAAAATTTGAGAATTATAGTGCCTATCATACCATGCTCTAGGTACTTGTTTCAAACTATAGAAATGAATAGTTAGTTTTGAAATATAATTTCAAAAAATATGATTTAAAAAACAAGTGGAATGGTTAAAAAACATCCTCAATAACATGACCATTTATAAATTCACATATAGAATCTATTTTATTAAATTTGAAACATAGATGTGATGATTAATCAAGTTGTATCCTAATGGGTTGATATATTTTTATATCAGAAACATTTTTATCATAGTTAATTTTTTCTTCATGGATATAATTTTATCCTAATATTCTAGGAATATTTTTAGTAATATTTTTATATTAATTAAGCTTTTATCGATATACACATTTAGTACTGATTTTTAATTATTAATTTGATATGTCAACTAGTTCGACATATTTATTCATTTCAAACTGATTCAATTATTCATGCATAACCATCACCCAATGTTCAACACTGATTTCTTCATTGTTTTATTTGGGTTAATGTTTTGGTAATAATTTTTTATATTTAACATGGTGTATAAGTGACCCTCGAGTTTTACTTCCTCCATTTATATTTCAAAATTCATTTCATAACTTATATTCTCTATTTTTTCTATTGGTTCTAGTTATAATATATTCCTATATGATTTCCTCATGGTCTATATCCTCAAAATTGTATTTTCTATATGATTTTTGAAAAAATCAGTAGTTATAATTTTTTTCTAATTTGTCTTATTAATATCCCAATTTTATATATTGTACTATAGTGTTTCTATGGATGAATTAGATTAATGTGGATCATTATCACAAAATTTGTTGTGAAAAAAATCATCCACCACATTTTATCTTTTATTAAAGAACTTAATGGATTTATAGATATAGAATAACCTTGAAAACATAATTCCTCACTCTTGGATACAAACATATCCAAATTATCCATTATTTTGATCATATAAACATTATGTAAAATACTCAAGAAATAATGTACCACATTATTTATTCCATTCAATAATTCATGTGGATTATTCTGTAGAAGTGATCTTAATAGGGGTATATTAATTATATAACTAGAGGTATTTATTGATTTATCTCAAAAATAGATGTCTAGGGCCTATTCAATAAGGATCATATAGAATATAAATTGAAAAGTCCAATTTATTATTTTAAAAACATATTTTTTGGGGTATTTAATGAGAATATAAATTATAATTATGACATTATTATTAGTATAAGAGGTCAAAATCCTAATTCTCAAAATCATGGACATGAAAACTTTTATCATATTTATTTGTATACCAACAATGCTTCTATACTGATTTTTCCTAATTTTCAAAACACCTATATGGTTGACACTTTTTATTCACCAAATATATTAATGTAAATATGGAATTCTTAATAATAGTTGCTCAATAATAATTTTATCCTTACAAACTGGATATTCTATTTGGTCTAAACACATCAATGAGAAAAAATTTGAGATTTTTTGTAGGTGATATTTATATTCAAAAATTTAATGATATTTTATTTTTATTTCCATTATTATAGGGAAATCACATATTTTCTCTGGGAAAATATAACTTAGGTAGAAAAATTTCCAAACCCTTCTTCACTAATAATTTAACAGACTATATATTATAGTTACCTACTTTCAAATTCCACATCCAAGATTCTGAATGAATGTAATATAAAGAAGTAATATTTTTGAGAAAATATAGAATTTAAATGTTCTATATAATGAATTTTATTTATAGATTTATTAAATTGTAATTTTAATTTAGTATCATAAATATCAGAATAATATTTCTATAATTTGAAATAGAATCCATCAACACATAATATACATATGTTATTCAGATTATAAATTAAATTATTATCAAAAAAAATTAGTAAAAAAATTAATGCAACCAAATTAAATGTGGCTAATAATATTTCCTTTAGAATTTTCTCCAAAAATATAATGACCACCATCATGTTTGGTCATATTATGGTAGCTTCAGAAGTCTCTTTCCATAATTATAGAATATGAACTTTTTTGATACCATAGCTTATAAAATGTTCGGTCAATACTTGTAACCTGCAATGAATTAAATGCATAGTGTCCATGGTTACCAAATCATTATTGGTCCAGATATGTTATCCATTAATGCATTTGGAATCTAGTTTTTTAATAAATTTAACATTAGATGTATGAATAGAATTGAATGAATTTGAAAATAGGATCTATTAGGAAAAAACATAATTTTTGTAGATTGTGATGTTACAGGTATGTAATTTAAAACAATTTTTCTAACATAATTCAGTCATAAAATAAAATAATATTTATAATGAATAATTTTTTATTCGGTTTTATAAAAAAAATAAGCTCATTATTTAGGTACAGCATTAATACCTTGAATTTTATTAAAGGCATCATTTCATGAAATAAAATAATAAATATAAATTTTTAATATCTCATTTGATATTGTTAAAACATTAATTTCTTTACGAATCATCTCACTGCTATCTTTTTATAAATTATGATCTGATTTTATATAAATAGATACAGAATTTTGTATATTTTAATTTTTTTATTTATATTTATGTTCATTAAAAGTATCTTCTATCATTTAGTAACATTAAAATATTTAATTGAATTTCATATTTAAATCATAAATTTCATTTTTTTGATATATTAGAAATAGGATATGTAGAGACAATACTTATTACTTTATATGTTTTCTCCATAAGAAACAAATTATCCCATTCATTATGATAATCATTTCTTAAATAACATTCCATATCGATATCCTTAGTATAATTCCAGTTTTCATTCATTTCACTCTTTAATTTATTACATTTATCTTCATATATTTTCATATATATCATATTTTTACATTCCTGTCTAACATTCACTTTTATATTCCCCTCATATTACCTAACTAGAAAATTTCTATATTTTATAGAATTTCCTTTCTCGACATAATTCCCTTTGATGGGTGATTTTGTAAAGAACATGCTCTTTTTTGTATAAAATTTTTAACCTTCTAGATATAGGATTCATCCCATCATTACAATGATACTCACCATCATTTCCAATATTTCCTTATTCATTGAAAAAATCAATGGATATAGACTAGTATTACTAAAATGTAGTGGATCTTTTTTTCAGAATCTACATCCCTCACTGAGATTTATTCTTTATACATCATCAATGTTCATATTAAATAATTTCTTGGATTCTTTATCACATAAAATTATAACATTATAGATACAGAAGTTCTTATCCATTTATCTTATATATTTCATAAAATTCATAGCACCAGATATTTTTTATCTAATGTGTTTCTTATTGAATTTTATATGTATATTGTTAATCCTAATATACATGTTAGATATATATTCATCCCAATTTCTAAAAAAGTTTTATATTTTATGGTGTATGTGTTAAATATACTTTATTTTATATTATATGTAATTTCATGAGACATTGATAAATATTCCCATATTTCATAAGTAGTTTTAGAAGCAGGCATTCACTTAAATCAATCGCCACCTAGAGAAAAATATAAAGTGTTAATTTTTATGTATTTTAAATCCTGTGTATCATTAGTGAAACTACACTATTAAACTCTATATGCATTAGGGTTGTCATATATATAATCAATTATATTATTCATCTAATAAACCATTATCTCTAGATCTATTTTCATATTTATTTACCATTCATCATAGATTTGAACAAAAATGTTATTTGTTATTTTGGTTGTTGTCGCCTAAGTTATAAGATTCTCCAGAAAGATAAAATTTTATTTTTAAATGAAAATTTGATATTTTACCAAAAAACATGAACATATAAGTGAAATAAAATTACATTCATACTAAATGCTGGTTGCAATTGAGTACTCAAGAATAGGGTAAATTGAGTATCACATAAGAATTTCAATCCAACCTAATTTATAAAAAATTAATCCCAATATATGATTAAAACCTAGTTAAAAATACTACATGTATATATAATTTATTTTTTGGTAACCCCCCCAGATTTATGAAAACTCAACTTGTGTAATCATATGATTATTCAACAAAACATTTCCTTATATACTTTCACAAAATAGTAGAAACATCACATGTATGTGATAATATTCAAAGTATAGTTTTATAAAAAGGATCTAAATTTTGTTTTAAAAATTAAGTTGTGAAAGATTAAAACATGGGGGAGTATAAAAGTAATATAATTTCAGTATAAATAAAATAATTAAGCCTCATCACTTAACAATTACCCATCCCCATGCCAATAAATAAGTAATAAATTGTATAATCAACAATGATCTGGTTCTTAAAAACAATGACACAAAAGGATTTCATGATACACAAATAATATTCCATAATTTATGTTGAATAAAAGTTATAAATGAACAATATAGAGAGTATTGGAGTAATCTAAAATAAATTACTTGATATTTTTATAAAGGGCATAAAACATTACTGAGAGTAAAACTAAAATAATAAAATATAATATACAGCTAATATAAAATAATATTAATGAATAAATGATTGGGGTTCTATTATTATATGGGTGGTTCTTCTATTGATATGATATTATATAAGGTAGGATATGATGTGTGAAAATCTATATTTTTTCTATGATTTTTTAATATTGATTTGGAGAGAACATTGTAGTTTGGACAGTTAAAAAAATGATCTTGTAAAAAACCTAGATTTTCCCAAGGCCCTTACTTTTTGAAAATCCAATGTTATGGTCTTCTGGGATCTATCGGTGTCTTATATCATGAATTTTCCAAATTTACAGTTTTTCCATCGGCATGTTAGTTCATCCTCATGTAAGTGTATCGGCATGGTAGAAAGTTGGTGAGTTGAGAGTGTCAACATCAGTGATTTAAAGGGTGTCTGCATTAGTGAGACAAGGGGCATCATTATTGATGAGTCATGGGGTGTTAGCATCCATAGATCAAGGGAATAAGTGTTAGTGAGTAGAAGGTTTCGACATTAGTAGGTCAGGGAAATGGTACGTTAGGGCGTCAGTAGGTTAGTGCATTAGTGGTTCATTGTGTCAATAGGTTGTGGCATATGTAGCTCCGTATCAGTGTTTCAGTGTTGTTATCACACCCATTGGTGGATCAGTGTTAGTGACACACCCATCAAAGACTCATTTCCAATTTACAACTTTTTCCCATGCTTTTCCATTTTCAAGGTTGTTAACTGTTTAAATCCGTGAAATGGTAACTTATCAACTCACAGCCGTAAAATGGTGTCTATCCACTATTTCAAAAAGGGAATTATTAAATTCCTAGTATCTTGTAACATCCCACAAGACATGTAACCACCGACTATGTGTTCATACCATTATTTAAATTTCAAGTATATTGAAGTTGTGTCCCTAATTTTTAGGATCTCACCCTTTCATTAATCTAGATCTATTATTTCGTTATTTAATTATATTTCCCATGGTGCATCTATATCCATCCTCCCCGTATGAGTTATGCACGTTTTCACAAAAAACTCCTACTCAGTTCTTCTTGAAGATCATCCCTACGACTAGCATGACCTCTTATTCATGGAAAAATTAGGATATTCGATTTTTTGATCACCTAGGTAGGTATTTCTTTTTCACCTCTTTAATATTTCATCATGCAGAGTGGGTACGCTAATAAACACTTTTGAAGAACGGATGAGGAAATTATTTAAAATAGGAAATGGATAATATGTGTATTTGATTAGAAGATAACACGGGTAAATAATATAATATAATGGCAGTAGTTTGATGTTGATATCTTTTTTTATTTGTTATATTTGATTATTTTATGGTTTTCATGGCTATATGACTTCTGAAAATAATAGTATTTGGTGGATTTTGTTTGCACACTAATGATGTTCGGTTTTGTAGAGATGATAGAACAGTGACTGTAATAGTAAATCTGCTTAATCGCGTATATTTGGTTAAATAAATGAATGCCCCATGATCAAGACTATTTTTGGATCACCTCGCTAATAATAATGTGGTATTAAATAACCCATGCTGGTTAAATTTGAAAGTATGTGAATCCTGCTAATAAGTTTGGTGGAGTGTTGGGTTCAGTTGTGTTTGTAACCATGTGTGAGATATTTGGTACTACTTTTTGGAGCAAGGTAGTAGGAAAACGGTTGGACATGGGGTTGGTTTTTTTAGAAGGGAGTGGTATGGGTGTTTAGCGGGGCTTTGGTTGAAATGATAGTTATAGCAGGCATTGAGAGTTGGGTGGTATAGGTGATGGGTGTTATTATCTCAATCCGAGAGATTTATTGATTGTATAATGGATGAACTTATAGGTAGGTGAACATCAATTTTCTGTGCTCTAGTCGTGAGGAGAAATCAACCGGTGGGACTGTGGTGTGATGATGGATGCATTCTATAGTGGGCCTACATTGGGGAAATGATTGGGATGTGGGACTGCATGCCTGTTTTTGATCGGTGTTACGATATGGTTATGGTTGGTAGTTGACCGGTAGTTCTGGAATAGATTATACTGAACCCCCTTACATAATAAATGGAATGTGGATAAATAAAAAGGGGCTGAGTTCATGTTATTTGTAGGCTGGTCATTCATTTAGGGGTGACAACAACTGTGGTTTGTGTTGGTTAGTTATTGTTCTGAAACACATAGGTTGGGATAATTGTTTGATTACCTATATATATATATATACAAACGTGTATTTTCTTGTGATTTCTATACACATGCCTCCCTTTTTGAGAACAATGTGCTGAACACCACCATTTTTTGGTGGAGGGTATCTTTCCTAATATCTTGGTGGGAGAATGGATTGATGGTTACTATCTTTCTTCCTCACACCCTCTTCCAGATATTTCCACTTGGGCATATCCAGGAAGGCTATAATTTATTGAGGCTTACTATAGTCAAGGATTCTTCAAGAAGGGGTCTGTTTTGAATGAGATTCCTATGACTTATTGTTTCAGTTTTTTCTTCCCAATCATCTTCTGGGTGAGGCCCTACTGTCTATGGGCGAGTGGTGTGGTTGTTGTGGCTCAGATGTATGTGGGTGAGATTTTTTGTGTGGTTGAGGCCCAGGTGTGTGTGGGTGGGTTGTGGAAGTGGGACTGCGTATGGTAAGAGATTTAGCATCATGATTTTAGACATTATGGAAAATCATTCAACCTGTGTTAAAGTGGTGTGGGGGTACCCAAATATTGACATGATTATACTATTTATTTACATGGCTTGGGTTATTTGGCATGCCTTCCTTGGTGATGTTGGTCTAGTTAGTATTCCTTGGAGGTTCATGAGGTTCTTATAATTTCTCACAAGGACATTACTGTGTTCCCAAAATTCTGAATGGGTAGCCTTAAATTTCCAACTGAGTATACTTGAATTCTTACCCTATGTATATAAATTTTTTTCATGTTTATGGGAGGACTTTGAGAACTACATTGATCCTTACTATCTTGGGTTTCATGGTTTGTTTTTTTCTTCTTATACTCTTTTTTTCTAGAACACTAACTTGTAGTTTTCATTTTAACTTTCATCAGTTTCACTTTTCAACATGAATGTGGGGATGGATTTTGTTTTTTCTTTTGTTTTTAGAATTTGGTGTTGTTTTGGATTTACCATCTTATCTCCTGGTCTTGTTCAAAAAAAAGGTTAATGCCTTATATTTTCATGGGAGATTCTATACCCGTGGTGATATTTTCTACTCTAGGGCCTATTAAAGGCAGGAATCAGGGGTCATTATCTCTCCTCGTCTTGAAGAAGGAAGGGTATAGCAGTTTTACATCCATTCCCTCAACATGAATAAGGCGGGTTGTGACACAATGGTATCATAAGGAGGGATTGAGTGTTTGAGATATAGTATAGTGTTCAGAGATAGGCACAGTGAGTATTTCATGGGATAGTTGGGAAACATTGTTATGTAACCATGGAGAATGAGATATGATAGGGAGGAATGGCTAGGAAACAGTATTTTCGGGGCCCTCATGATCTAAAGCAAGGACTTTGGACCTCTTGAATGACCAAGTGAGGCAATACAGATTGCATTGTCAAGACCCTTGGAAATGTACATGAATCAAAATAAATTGTGTTATTTTTTTGTCTTGATTGTTTTGGGAATTTAAAATCAATAAAGTGTTCAAAAAAATTCAAAAAATATCCTCACCACTCAGGCTTCTGAATTATTTGTTTACCTTTCTAAAATGTCACCCCAATATTATTCCCATGTGGTAAAAGTAGTTGTGGCCTGACAGGTTGACCCGATTGATCAGTGGAGGGCCAATTGAGAAGAGGATGTTGAACACTATAAGAAGACGCTTTATGCCTTCCAGCGACATACTCTGGGATAGTACAAGGGTAGCATCTTAGAAATGGAGACATAGATTTTTATCAAGGAGGTGGTGATCGCTTTCAGTATGATCTGATCTCCAACAGAGTATAGGGTTTCTCTGGTAGTGAGATAGATATGATGAGTAGTGCATTAGTGGTGGATGAATTACCTCAGAGAGAGTAATAAATCTATGATCCCCTAGGCTGACATTGAGAGGGTGTTTTGGGTGGAATTCCTTTCTTCCCTGATAAAGGCCGAGAAGTGGCACAAATTACTCTTCCAAAAGTAGAGCATTATGTTGATAAAGAAATTGGGGATCATTTTCAATGATCCCTTGTGCTTCGCACTAGATCTCTTCGCCGATGAGGAGTCTCGAGTGAGATGCTTAGAGGAGGAACTCTGAACCTCTACTCAGTATGTTGTTACTCCCATCTCTCCAATAAATTACCCTATAAGTTCAGATTAATGATGAAGTATTGGAGAGGATGCACACGCTGGTAGGTGTTCTGTAAGAGGGGATCCAGTTGAGTTCGTCAATGGGAAAGGCCATCTGCAGCAGGTCTCCGGCTTCATGGCCATCCAGGTTTCGACTAGTGGGGTGTAGACCTTAATAGATCTAGTTCTGATATTCTTGTACACACCCTTTCCTCATGGTCCCAAGACCAAGGTGATTTATATATGGAATACATGGTCATCTTCAGAACAGTTTCATAGTTCAAGCACCATACTGTGTGGGTTGGCTAGCTCAGCTTCCACTATAGTAGCAGCAGTTGCTGGTCAGGCCCTTCTATCAGTAGGAACATCGAACACATGCTCCACTAAGGGTAAAAGGTGTTGGGGGAGGCTGACCTCAAGGTGATCCTTTGTGACCTTGACTAGGGCGTGGTCGGGGAGGCAGTCAATAGCAGAGATAAATAGATGTTGAGAATGGGTATGTGCATGCCGCAAGGTAGCATTTCCAACATGGTTAATAGTTTTTCTAGGAATGATCAGTCTATTAAGTACTCTTTCATGTTCTTGGTTTGATTTAGGATCCTCACACTCCTTTTTTGAAACTAATCTAGAACATGCTCTGGGACTAGACATAGAGAGATATATCTCTCTCATGGTGTTTAGTATGCCAGTTGGAGTTCATGTCAGTCTGTTTGATGTTTTTCAAGGGCATAGAATGATGTTGGGGTTGCATCGGTCCAGTGGGGACCTTCTCCTATTACAGATTAAGCCATACAATGTCATCCAAGGAATCAATTGGTTTTTTTCTATGCATGTTGTTATCAAATGCTTCCAGAGGAGGGTCATGTTCTCAGATATGGGTGTCCACCACATATAATTCTTTATAAAGCAGAGTAGTCAAGAGAGTAGTTGGAGTTTGGTTCCTATTATTTCCTTGTTAGCTGAGATGTTAGTGAAATTAGGAGATACAGAGATGATGGATATTCCAAGATTTGTCAATGAGATTTTGATGTCTTCGCTGCTGTGTTTTTTACTCTACCACCTCGACATGATGTTGAGTTTGTGATAGTCATGCATCTCGGTGCCCATCCAAATTTGATTCCTCCCCATCGGATGTCGCCTTCTGAGTTGTATGAGTTATAGGATCAAGATGATGGCCTGATGAAGAATAGTTTTATCTGGCCATGTTTTCACTATAGAGTGATCCATTCTTATTTTCGATGAATCCAGATGGTGGCCTATGGCTGTTCATAGAATACCAAAGGGTGAATTAGATAACGGTCAAGAACTGTTTCACCCATCCAAGGATTGAAAATATTTTGGTCCAGTTAAAGGGGGAAGGTTGGTTCTCTAAGATTGACTTGCAGTCTCAATATCACCAGTTGATGTTAATGGAGTGTGAAATCCCAAAGACTAATTTCAGGTGCAGGAATGGGGACTTCAATTTTGTGGTCATTCCCTTCAGTTTCACGAATTCACCAGCTATGTTCCTGGGACTCCTAAACACTATTTTCTGTGTTTACTTGGAACAGTTTTTCGTCGTGTTCATCGATGACATCTTGATCTACTCAAGGACATATGAGGAGCACTCTGGGAAAATGAGATCTATATTGGGGGTCCTCCAACACCCCCATTTATACGGAAATTTTTCTAAGTGAATGTTTTGTATGAGAGAGTTACACTTCCTCAGACCCATAGTTTCACAGAAATGGATAGAAGTAGAACCATCATTGGATGAACCAGTTGTTTCTTGGGTAGCACCCAAGAATGTGGTAGAGGTTCATAGTTTCCTGTGTCTGGGAGGCTATTAATAGAGAATCGTATTCAAATTCACATTAGTTGCTTATTATTTGTCATCTTTGACAAGAAATGAGCAGGCATTCATATGGAGTAAGCTGTGCGAGGTGGATTTCAGCTATCTAAAAGGGAAGCTAGTCAGTTCTCTGGTGTATAGGTTTCTATAGTAAGTGGTGTTGTTCGATGTGTTCTGTGATGTTTCCAGCCTAGGCAAGGGATGTGTGTGGATGCAACAGTGAGGGGTAATATCTTATGGGTCTTGGAAGTTATGTCCTCTCAAATGTAAATATGCCAACAATGATTTAGAGATCTTAGTGGAAATGTTTTCACTGATGTTGTGGTGGTATTACTTCATCGAGGAAAACATTGTGGTTTTCATATATCACAAGTGACTGGGAGATATTTTCTCTTAGTGAGACATGAACTTGCAACAACGAAGGTGGGTGGACTTTTTCTGGGATTATGACTTAGAGATATCCTACACCCTAGAAAATGGGAACATGGTGGCTAATTCCTTGAGTAGTAAGTCTCTAATGGAGGCAGTTCAGAAATCCACGAATTATTGGAAGGAAATGGAAGAGTATGACTCTTTGCACCAACACATTGGGGAGGATAATGGTCGAGGATATCGTTTTCAACTGAAATTGTAGTCCCCCTTAGTGTTGTAGGTAGAGGAGTATCCGTGGAGAGACTCAGAGGCTCTGGTGATGCGTGATCATGTTGTGTAGGGTGATGTTTTGTAAGGATGGACAGAGTATAGTCGGAATTAGATGTTGTTTTGGGGGATGTTATTTGTCCCAGTGGATATACATGAGGGAGTTCTTCAGGAGATCCATATCTCAACCCATGCTGAGCATCCAAGAGTCTCAAAAAATGTACCTAGGCCTAGGGGAATAATCTCAGTGGCATGGGGTAAAGCAGGTAGTGGTAAAGTTTATGGAATGATTCCTAATGTGTCAGCAGGTGAAGGTCGAGCACAAATTTCCCAATAGTCTTTTCGAGCACTTGGATATCACTAAGAGGAAGTGGGATAGAAACTCAATGAATTTCATCAAAAGTTTACCCAGATCTCATGGAGGAAGTGATGATCATTGGGTATTTGTGGATAGATTGATGAAATCAACTCACATCCTGGAAATCATGGAGACAAACACAGTAGATTCCTTGGTAAGGAGGTATGTGGATGAGGTGGTGCGTATTTATGGATTCCCACAATCCATCATCTCAGATTGTGAAACAATGCTTGCCTCACTATTCTAGAGGGGATTGAAGAATTCATTTGGAACCCAGTTACGCCATAGCACTTCTTTCCACCCTTAGATTGATTAGAAGATAGTGAGGACCATCCAGACGTTCAAAGACATGCTACAGAAATGTTAATTTCACTTCAGAGGATCATGGGTACAATAATTTCCTCTAGTGGAGTTTTCCTACAATAGTAGATATTAATATAACATCATAATGGTGTTTTTCAAAGCCCTGTATGGATGGAAATGTCATTTAAGTTTTATGCTCAACAGTGGTGGGTGGAATTCCCTTCTCAGACTAGAGGTAGTGCAGAGCACAATGGAGAAGGTTCAACTTGTTCTTGAGAAAATGAAGGTAGGTCAGGACTAAAGGAAGTCATATGCCAATCATATTTCTAGAAATTTAGTGATCAATGTTGGGGACCATGTGTTCTTAAGGGTCTCCATTTGGCGTGGGCAGCTGAGATTTGGCATATGTTGCAAGATTTCTCCCAGGTTCATCAGACCTTTGAAAGTGTTGGGATGAGTTGGTGAGGTGGATTATTAGCTAATGTATCCACTATGGTTGGAGAAGATCTATGATGTCTTTATTTCCTATTAACTCTGTCAGTATATACAAGATGAATCCCACGTTCTTGACTGGGGATAGTTGGATATCAAGGACAGTGTGACGTTCATGGAGCAACTGTTAAGAATTGAGAGTCATGAGGATAAGGGGTTGCATGTGTGAACCATTCCATTGGGACATGAGTTATGGAGGCATGGTGTAATTTAGGAGAGTAACTAATAATAAGAAGTAAATATATGTTCCCAGTACCCAGATTTGTTTTAAGTTTTGATCTTCTATTTTCATTGTGCCTTTCTCAGGATGTAATGTTTGACCATGCTTGTTCTGTGATATGTTTTTTCCTTGTTCTCTTTTTTAAAAAAATTCATGACTATGGGTAGGGGAGAACCGGATCCCTAATCTAGACACATTAATGTGGATGATATTAAACCTGTGGGGTCAAGTCTGTGACACTCAAAGTGAACAGTACTTGAACATGGAAAAAGTAGCACCCAAATATATATGTCTGGACATCATGAAATTGTTGTATGTGTGATTTTTTGGGGTATTGTGGGGCCTACGTTTTGCAGAGTTTTTCATTATATATATTTCAAGGTGTCTTACTTAGATGTAGAGGTTTTCGATATAGCATTAGAACAACATAGGGTGGTTTACTAATGAGTGGTATCTTAAGGGATGGTTGTCAGGACCTATTTTCATCTGGGTTGGTTTTAAAAAAAATTAGGATAAGAACTGTTTGAGATGTATTTGATGTAATAATGCAAATTTTTCCTTTTACCTTTGTGAAAATATAGTGATTAGGTGTTATGGGAGTTTTCAGTGGAATACATCAAGAGTTTTCCAAATTTCCAATTTTTTCATCGGCATGTTAGTGTGTCGGCATATTAGTGAATGGTTCTGACAGTTCGTCGGTGCGTCGAGGGCATCAACATTAGTGATTCAACATGTGTCATCATTGATGATTCAAGGGGTTTAGGCATCAGTGAGTCAAGTGGTATCAACATCAACGTGTTAAGGGGAACCGACATCTGTAGATCAAGGGTGTCAGTGTCAGTGATTCCAAGGCATCATTATCAGTATGTCATGGGATCGGTAGGTTAGGGCATCAGTCGGTCAGGATGTTAGTGGGTCATTGAATCAATATACCATGTCATCGGCAGCATAGGTTTGGTTGGTTAGTGTTAGAAGCTTACCCGTTTCTGGCTCAGCGTCGATGACTCACCCATCAGTGACTCATTTCCAAATTTCCAGTTTTTTTTCAGTTTTGCCAATTTCACCCAAGTTACGTGTTTAACTCCTTGAAATTCTAACTTATCAACTCATAGTCATGCACTGGTCTATATACACTATTTCAAAAGTGAGTTATTAAATTCCATGTATCTTGTAACATCCCACCAGCCTTGTAACCACTAGCTACATTGAAAAACCACGATCTAATTTTCAAGTACATTTGAAATTGTCCACCTGATTTTCAGAATACAACCCTTTCATAAACAAAGATCTCTTATTTTCATTCTTCCATTTCATTTCATATGGTGCATAAGGAGCCTTCGTCCTTAGGGGAGTCGTTCTCCTGTGCTAGAACCCCTCCATCTCATTTATTCTTGATGACCTTTCCTGTGACTCACACAATCTCCTATTCTTAGCACACAGAGGATCATTTATCCTTTGGTCATCCAAGTATGTATTTATTTTGGTTCTCATTAATTGTGCATCATGCGGGGTGGGTACTATAGTGAAGCCTTGTGACAAACAGATTAATACTTTCATAAAAACGTGAAATTTATAATAAATGGATTTGAATAAACGATTACATAGGTAAATAATATAACATTTATATAGTAGTTTGATGTTTATAGCCAATTTAATTTTTTTCTTTGATTTTTTATGGTTGTCATGGATATATGCCGTAAAAAAATCATGGCCATTGGTGGTATTTTTTGTTCTATAATGACATTATATTTGGTAGATATTCTTGACTCGTGAATGTAAAAGTGAATCTTATTAATAAAATATATTAGGTTAAAATAATGAATTCCTTAGGATTAAGCATGTTCTTTTATCACACTGGTTATAACTAAGTGGAAATAAAGTATCCACGCTAGTTAAATATTACTATACGTTCATCCTATTGATAGGTATTTTGAATGATTTGTTTTGTTGAGTTTGTAAACTTGTGTGAGATATTGGGTGATGCTATTGAGAGCATGGTGCTAGGTATAGGGTTCGACTGGGGAGTTAGTTTTATGAGAAGTGAGTGGTATGGAGGTGGTGTAGGTATGCAGTTGAAATGATAGTTACATTGGGATATGCATGATGGGTGGTATTGGAGAGGTGTGTTGTTATATCAGTCCGAGAGATTGATTGATTGTGGAATGGATGAACTTGTATGCATTTGAACTACCTTTTGTTTTTGTTGTGGTCGTGGATCGATGTCGAGTAGTGGGACTGTGTTGTGGTTATGGACCAGTTCTGCAGTGGGACTGCATTGGGGGATTGTTTGGGAACTAGGACTATAGGTATGGTGTTGATATCTGTTTTTATATGGATATAGTTAGTAGTTTCTTAGTAGTACTGAAACATATTACAGTGAACATCCCTTACTTATTAAATGGAATGTGTTTAAATAAATAGTTGTCTGGTTCGTGTTTTGTTGAGGCGGGTCATGCATTTAGGGGTGAATCAAAGGTGGTTTTTGTGGGTTGGTTGTTGTTTGGAAACCAATCATTTGGGATGAGTGTTGTTTTAACTATAAATATAAACTTGTAGTTTCTTATGATTTCTATACTCACCCAACCATTTTTGAGAACTATGCTCTGAACACCTCCATTTCATGGGGGTGTCTTTCCCAATATCCTTGTGGGAGGATGGATGGCTAGTTACTGAATTTCGTCCTCACACTCTCTTTTGTATTATGCTTCTTGGGAATATCTAGAAATGAAGTATTGGCTTAAGGAATACCATAGTACTAGATTATTCTAGAAATGGTTTGTTTGGAATTAGTGGCCTAGGTGTTGGGGGGCAGGGTCTATTTTCCCATGTATCTTTAGGATGAGTCCTAGGTGTCTTCAGGCGAGTGGTGTGGTTGTTGTGGCCCAGGTGTATGCTGGTGGGATTTTGTGTGTTGATGAGGCACGAGTGTGTGTGGTAGGGTGTTGGAAGTGGGAATATGTATAAGAAGAGTGGAAGTATCAAGACAACAACTATTAGGGACAAAAGGTCAACCTGTGGGAATGTGGTTCGGGGTACCCAAATATCGATGTGCTTATACTGTTACTTTTAATGGCTTGTGTTCTTTAGAGAGTCTTCCTTAGGGAGGTTGGGATAGTTAGTATTCATTGGCAGGTGCTTGATGTTCAACTATACTCTCACAGGGACATTAGTATGTTCCCCCAGTTTTTCAAAGGTAGCATTCGTTTTCCTACTGAGTATACTTGTATTCTCACACTATGTAAATAAAATGTTTTCAAGATTCTTGGAAGACATTGAGGACCACGATGGACATTACTAAATCAGGTGTTAGGATTTTTTGTTGTTTCTACTTAGACACTTTTCTTCAGGTACATTACCTTGTATTTTTTTTGGTACCTTGTATCAAATTCACTTTTGAACACGCATGTGGGAATAGATCTTGGAATTTTCTTTTGTTTTTACTATTTGGAGTTGTTTGAGATTTAACATCTTATCTCACGATCTTGTTCAATAAAAATAGTATTTCCTTCCATTTTCATGTGAGATTATATTCCCTTAGTGCTAGTTTCCACTCTGGGGCCTATTTATGGCAGGACTAGGGCTTATTATCTCTCTTTCATCTTGAATAAGGGAGGTTCTGAACGTTTTTAATCCCTTCCATAATCTTGAAGAAAGCGGGTTGTGTCAAATCTGGATAATATTTTTATTCTAAAGAAAATTTTGGATATGTGTATATAATATTTATATGACTTAGGTACCATGTAAAGTGATAATATCTTCCAAATGGAGTTACTAAAAACACATAATTGGAAATCTTAATATTTGACATAAAATATAAGGTTATTAAATTTTTATGACATACATTTAAGACAATGTAGAAATTTTGTTGAAAAGTTTTATATTAATACTATAATCCAATTTTATATTGAGTGACTTTAATTATTTAACATTTTATTCCTTTTTAACTTTTTTAATTTTATATAATTCTAATCGAAACCCTTGATATTCAATTTGTTCTATAAAAATGAACATATGGCCAATTTAGTACATTGAAATTTTATATCTACATCTCATGGACTCTTCAATGAGCCATTTAGTATCATCATTACATTTCCAATAATTAAATGTTTCAATGTGTCCACATCACATACACATGGGGTTGATTGGAACTCAGCATGTGGACTCTTAGATATCAAAGTGTTATCACCCCCATTGCTTTAAAAAAATTCGTCATGTGGTATTCATGAGTTGGTAAGAAAATTACCCCAATAAATAAAATATGTGTATGGTTGACCAACTTTTACTTATGTTTATCCACTATAAAAGGGAACATGTCTAACCATATGCAATGATGAAAGGAGTAATTGATGTAAAAAATGATGATATAATAGGTAATTTCACCATAGAATCAGTGTTATCATGTAACAACCCAGGATTAAACGTATGTTATATGTTTTTTCAATGTTCCAAAATGAAATAAAATACATTAACTTCTGAATGCAGATATATACATAGTAGGAAATTTATTTATACAAGGAGCATAATACATCCTTGACACATACAAAAAACTGACCCATTATACCCACTTATATTGATAATAAAACAATTATAATTCCTTCTAGAAACACAATAATAAAAATTGGGTAGTTCTCATCTTTTAGATTGGATAAAAGCTCAAAAGTTATATCAAGAACAATAGAAACGAAACTAAGAATAAGAGGAACATATAAAATCATTTCCAAAAGCTATGGTGTGAGCATCGTGGTATTATTTTTTGTGTGTGTTTAATCGGCCCTTAGATGTTGATATTTATATCATTTTATCCGATTGTTAAAAAAACTATCTGTTATAAATTATAATATTTAAAAATGACATATGACAACTGTTAATAAAATAAATAGACAATGTTGATTTGAATATTATTATTTATATTTTAATTGATGTATATTAAACAATGTTTTTGTATTTAAATAAATAAATAAATATATATATATATATATATATATATATATATTAAGTTTTAAATTATAAATTAACAAATTATAACGGAAAAGTAATATTATGATTAAGATTTAAATTGAAAATTATGAACAAATATTATATATATATTTATAAATATATATTTTTTAAGGAATTTAAAATTATTGAGATTTGTTTTGAATATATATATATATATATATATATCAATTTAATATATTAATATTAATGTTGTAATTAAACATCTAATTTTAGTGTCTTTTAAAATATAGTAATACATATAAATACCTTTATAAGATTATGTATAAAATAAAACATAAAGAATGAAATGAAATAAAAAAAATGAAATTAATGAACCGTGTTTATGTTTTGGGAGGCCGGAGTCGGGTTTGTGGGTGAATCCCTGCATGAGACATGAGGAGCAGCGGGTCTCCAAGTCGACCCAAGGATAAGGGACTTGAGTAACATTTGAGGGTTTCACCGGGAAATGGAAATGTGGGCCGCAATCCATGGGAGGTCAGTTCGAGTGGATGGTGAGACTGAGGTGATTGAGCCGCCATGTGGGAGTCCTCTGTCGGTTCATCGTGCATCAGTGTTCATCGGGAATCGATTTCTGGTACTTTTGGATGAAGCCGAACAAGTGTCTGGTTCTGGAATCATGTTCATGATAAGGTTTCAAAGTAGTGTTCGAAGCATGATTTAGGTTGGTTTACACCCAATATGTTTCGCATTAAAGTATATGAACATGATTTCTGTAGATCTATCCCACAACATCCATAACTGTAAATAGGTTTTGATAATTTATTTTTGGATCTTGTTTTTGGATCTTGTTTTTGGTATATTAAATTCATATATGTCGTTAGTGTTCTGTTTTTCTTCCTCTCCGAGATGGACGTCCTTCTATTTATAATTTCATAATTTTTCATGTAGCATTATTTTATGATCAAACCTTATCTCATATCAGTGAATTAATTTCTCTAATTGTCCTCTTGTTTGATTTTTCTTCTTCGAATGTTGAAATATTACTATTACATGTTTTTAGGGACTTCTTCATATATGTTTATCTGTTGTACTTTCCGGTTGATTTATTTATTCAATATGAGGATGATTTTTGTCATTTTTTTATTCTTTAAAATAATTTAAAATGATAGTGGTACCATTTTTCAATGCATTTAGTTCGGTCTCATTCAATTCCATACTTTTATTTTAGATATAAAAATGGTAGAAAATAAATGACTAATAAGATTATGATTATAAGACTAACCACTAGATATATATTTTTAAACGATTATATTAATCACTTTTATATTCTTTGGTGATGTTATCTTATAAAATATATTCATCTATTAATATCAATAGACCCAAATTTCTTTACAACAAAATCCCACATTAAGATATATATCAAGTTAAATTAAAATATTACCTTGATGTGTGTATAAATTGAGAGTGGGGTGATGTTTTTTAAAAATCAATATCCCCTCCCCTTCTCTTTATTTGTATCAAGGAAGATGATATTATCTACAAATAAAGACGGTAAGGGACTTCAAAAATATCTTTTGGAAGCTCATTTTTCTTTCCTAAAATTATAATTGTGTAAGGTACATACTATCTATAGGTTTTTATCATATATTCTATAATTTATTGTTTGTGTAAGGGTTATATTATATTTATGTTTTCAATTATTTTATTCTCAAAATACAATTGTGAAAGATAAATTTATTTAAGTCACGGGTTCTTCAAATCAAAATAAACATGTTTTTATGTTTTTTAAATACTAATAAATTATTTTAAAAGATTATTTTATTTAAAGTATTTGTGTCTTATGATATGAAACCATATTATATATTTTTGTATTTAGTTTTTAATCATTTTGAAGGTATAATTTTATATTTTTGTAAAGAGAGTTTGTTACATTCAAATTATAATTCCTATATATGTGGTATTATATTTTTTTTCTAAATTTATTTCCATGTTTTATACTTCTATGGAGTCCTAATATATACTTTTCACTCATAAATTGAATATGTGTGTTTTTTCATGCATGATATATACATATATGAACGTATATAAATTCACATGTTTATGCATGATATATATATATATGTATGTATGTATGTATGAGTATATATATATATACTGAATTTTAAATTTTCACACCAATTTAATTATTAAAGTATCTAATTATGGGTGTGAGATACATGTGTATATTCTAATCAAACATATATATATATATAATTTATTTAACGTTCAAGATCCTTAGTTTCTAATTCCAGTTCTATGATTGTGTATATTTTTATGTACTTCTTAAACTCATGTTCCCTAAAACATAAGTGCATATAAAATGATGATTTCTTTAATAAATGATGCTTTGATAATTTTTGTGTGCACACATAATTGTCCATTTTTATTGATTTATTTTAAGAAGATATAATTATAGCTTCACTATTGTGATCAATTTACACCTTCATGCATAAAAGAAATTTAATAAATATATCATTGAAATTTCAAGTGTGTGGATGTTGATTTAAATTCCATGCGTTTATGCAAAGTCATGTATCATGAGATCTGATCATACAATGTGGAATATATAATTTTTAGAATGTATTATTATTCATTTTTTCCAAACATGATTATAAATATATTTTCAAAACAAAAACACTAGTGAAAATTATATGTATATAAGTCAAGCTAACTAAAAAAATGTTTTATAAGAACCAGTACTCGAACATTGTAAATACGATAGGTAATTGGATAGTGAATCCGTCCATCAAGTGGGTAGACCCTATATAGCATTCAAGGATTCATGTGGCCGTAGTTGTTTAGTTTTTAAGAACTTTCTTAATATTTTCAACTGAATCACAAGGTTAGTTTTAAAAGAGTATTCAAATATAATTAATATTCAAAGAATTATAATATTTTCGTATAGGCTGTTCTACATAAGTATTTCTAATTGAATTTTCCAAATGCATTCTCAACAGAATATTTTAATGGGATTTATCAATGGATTTCAAAACTGCTTACTGGGCACCTTTTGTGATCACCCTACATTTTTGAAATGTTTTTCACAAGTTTCAATGAAAACCAGAGTTGGTCATCATTGTTGTATAGTGAACAGAAGTGGAGATGGTATTTCATTTTGTTTTAATTTATTTTGTAACTTTGATTTCTTTAACCATGTATCTTTTCTCCAGAGCCTAGACTAGTAAAATATATTCGTTTGTTTAGAGTGTTGTGTAATTTTTATGTTCCATTTAAATAAATTACACATCATTTTCAAGCACAGGGTCTGGAAGAGTGGGCTCAGGGCGTTATAATTGGTATTAGAGGAATGGTCCAGATAACTTTGGAAATTAGAACCCTTTGATAGATTGAATATACTTTCTTAGTCCAAAATTCTTCATTATAATTTTCAGATGGAAGGAAGGAGAACTCAAACAAGTCTCTTTGGCATTCCAAATGAATTACATTATATGATCATTGAAAAATCATGAAAAGATGAATATGATCGCTATGAATCCACGAGACATTCTTGTAAATAACATTACAATGTATCAGGCACACCTAATATACTTCATTTTCATCGCGGTTCAGGTTTTGTCTTTGAAAACATCAGATAGATTCAACATCGCTTTTATAGATTCCAATGGGCATATTACGAAGGACTTTTTCGGTGCTTTACCCTATTTAAGTATCCAGAATCAATCTCAGCCTTTTATAGAGTAGCAGAAGAAGGAAATCATCACGCAACCTATATGTGTCAACTTTTATGATTTTTCATCACATGAAGAATTTACGATGATATTGAAACTTTGGAAGATGGTGCAATGAGATTTTCTTATAGGAATCAAATTCAAGACAAACTTCTTAGATACTATTTTGATTATCATTCATTGAGGACTGTCTTCTGGTCCCTACATCTATAAAACCCCTCTTGCACAAGTTGTGTTTGGGAAAAAGAGGTGGAGGATTTCGAATCCACTTTGAACATTAATATCATAGGAAGATACAGTAACCATGGAAGACAACTATACATACCATAGGGACATCATGTGAGACTAAGTAGAGATGGAAATTAGAAGTTATAAGTATAAATTAATTGTTAGGGCGCAATTCAATTAAGTGGGGAGAATGTAACACCCCTAGATTAAAATTATGTTATAAGTTTTGACAATGTTCCAAAATTAAATAAAATACATTATCTTCTGAACACAGAGATATAAATAGTAAACACTTTATTTATACAAAGACTATAATACATCCTTGACACACAAAAAACTAACCCATTATACACACTGCTATCGATGCTAAAACAATTGGAATTCCTCCGAGAAACACAATGATACCAATTTTGTAGTTCTCGTCTTTTGGATCTAAAAAATGCACAAAAGTTATAGCAAGAACAATAGAAACGAAACTAAGAATAAGAGGAACATATAAAACCATTTTTGAAAGTTGTCGTGTGAGCATCGTGGTATTAGTTTTGGGCGCGTTTGATCGGCCCTTGTACATTGATATTTATAGTGTTTTATCTGAACATTATAAAAACTATCTACTAGAAATTGTAATATTTAAAAACTACATTTGACAACTGTTAATAAAATATATAGACAATGTTGATTTGAATATTATTATTTAAATTTTAATTGATGTATATTAAACAAACATTGTGTATTTAAATTTATATATATATATATATATATATATTAATTTTTAGTGTGTATTTATAAATTAAAAAAAAATTATTAGGGAAACATAATATTATGAATAAGATATAAATTGAAAATTATGAACAAATACTATATATATCTTTATAAATATATATTTTTGATGGCATTAAATATTATTGAGATTGGTTTTGTAAATATAAATGTGTGTGTGTGTGTTAATTTAAGATATTAATATTAGTGTTGTAATTCAAAATATAATTTTACATTTTTTTTAAAATATAGTAATACATATAAATAACTGTATAAGATTAAGTTTAAAATAAAACCAAAATAATGAAATGGAATTTTAAAAGAACGAAATGAATGAACCGCGTTTATGTTTTGGGAGGCTGAAGAAGGGTTTGTGGGTGAATCCCTGTGTGAGGCATGAGGATCCGCGAGTCTCGAAGTCGATGAAAAGAGAATAGACTCGAGCAGTATTTGACAGTTTCACCAGGAAATAGAAATATGGGCCACAATCCATGGGAGGTCAGGTCGAGTGGAAAGCGAGACCGAGGAGATCGAGCCGTCGTGTGGGAGTCCTTCATCGGGAAATCACGCAATAGTGTTCATCATGAATTGATTTCTGGTACTTTGGGTTGAAGCCAAGCATGAGTCCGGTTCTGGAATCTAGTTCAGGTGAAGATTTTGAATCATTTTTTTAAGCGCGATTTAAGTTAGTTTACACCCTATATGTTTCACATTGAAGTATACAAACGCGATTTTTGAAAACCTATCCTGCAATGTCCATAACATCAAATAGGTTTTGATAATTTATTTTCGGATCTTGTTTTATTTTTCTTCTTTGGATATCGACAGATTACTATTACCTGTTTTTTAGGTATTTCTTCATATAAGTTTATCTGATATCCCTTCCAGTTGATTTGTTTATTCAATCTGAGGACGAATTTTGTCATTGTTTGATTCGTTAAAAGAATTAAACATTATTTTGGTCCCATTTGTCAATGAATTTAGTTCGGTCTCAATCAATTGCATACTATCATTATAGATATAAAAATTAAGACAATAAATGATGGATAAGATTTTGATTATAAGACTAACCACTAGATATATATTTTTAAATGATTACAACTATCACTTTTGTATTCTTCGGTGATTCTATCTTATAAAATTTATTTATCTATTCATGTCAAAATACCAAAAAAAAATTACAACCAAACCCCACATTAAAATATATAGCATGTTAAATTAAAATATTGCCTTAATGTGTGTATAAATTGAATGTTGGGTGACATTTTGAAAAAATCAATATCCCCTCCCCTTCGCATTATTTCCTGTACAGATGATCAATCAGTAGAAATCATCAATTCCCTATGAAGATGAATGTTCTTTGAAACATTAATCTCCAGAAACGTGTATCATTCATACAAAAAGGGCATGATAATTTCTTTTTATTACTCCAACCAAACATCATTCTTTAGGAAGGGAAATTATTTATCATCCATAATAAATCTGCACAAAACATAAACTACTCATTCTTGAATGCATCACACGCTTGTGCACCAATAATCCCAATCTCCTAAAGTCCTCTATTAATGGATGCAAGTATATATCAATATAATTTTCAGGATCACAGGATACATATATCAATATACTCAAGATAGTAAATAACTTCTTCACACATCCATGAAAGAGAAATATAAATGTGAATATAAACAGGCCAAGTACTGTGTGCAACATGTATTTGGTGAAATGGGTTGAAACCATCACCAGATAATCCCAATCTAACATTTCATGGGTCAGCTACAAAATCAGGATTAACCTATCAAATTTCTCCCAAGACAACCCATCTGTAGAATGCACTATTTCATCATTATCTTTATTTATTTCATCTTCATGCCATCTCATATTCTTTTTCATTTCTTTTGACATAAAAATTTATTGAAGCTTGGGAATTAAAGTGAAGTGCCACATCTCTTTCTCTGGTATGCGTGTTTTCTTTACGTCTTTATTAGTCTTCCACCTTGATGTTCCACACTGTTTGCACTGACTCAACTCGACACTTCTTTCTAGAATAGACAATAATATTTGGGGAAAGTGTCACGACCCGTCCTCGGGGCCCATGCCGTGACTACCTCAAGCTCGCCTTTCATAGGCCAGGGGATGACGACTAGCACCAAAGGCGTAAATCCCGATAACTAAGAAGACATTGCCTTTATAAAAATAAAAAAACACCACAGAGTACAAGCGGAAGTAAAACACTAAGTACAAAAGAAAGTGCTGAAAAGTAAATGGGGCAGAATACAAACCCAACTGAAAGTACAGCTACAACTGAACGAAAGTACAACAGAAAAAGACAAACAGCTGGAAGAAAGGAAGCAACTCCTGGGTCATCCTCCTCGGATCGTACCTGAAGGGTAGATACAGATAGCGCAGCTCCTGGATCGTCCACTACGGATCCTACCTGAAGGGTATGTACAAATAGTCTCCACAACGCTCTCGCCCGTTAACTTCCTCCGAGTGTCGTCTCGCCATGAATTCCACCTTCGGATACCATCCAGTCCTCGAACACTCGGCCTCCGTCAGCACTGCCCGTCGTCTGCAACCAACACAACGAGGTGCGGGCTTAGCCCGTGCAGGGGTGAGTATAACGATACTCAGTAGGGACCCCGAGACCCTCAAGGTCTCTATAAAACCAACAAGGATAACCACAAAGAAGATCTCAAAAGATAACCTACACTTAGGTATATGCCCATACATACACCTAAGTTATCAAGTAACCCATCTCAATCATAAGGAAACACAAAGATTATGAAATCAACGGATAACCACTACCCAGATATATGCCCATACATATACCTAAGTTATCAAGTGACTCATCTCAATCATGAGCTAAACACAAAGGTCATAGTCTCAGCTCAAACCAGGATTTTCATTATCGAAACCGTAACTGCTGAAAAGCCCCGTCTCTGGAGTGTACAGTGGTCTTGTCACGACTCCGAGGTACTGGTCACTAACCTAAGACTGCTGAGGTACTCCTCCTGTCGAGTACCGCGGCTCAGCCACCCAAACACAGTAGTGCTTCCCGCTGAGGTATGTCACCCAAACACAGTAGTGCCCACCCCCTAATAGCCTGCAGAGGTACTCTCCGGACGAGTACCGCGGGTCTGCACTGTCACATAGTAGTGCTCCGTCCGCTATGAGTTTATACCCAAACAAAGTAGTGCTCCTTCCACTGGGCTAGTCGACTCACTCCAAGTCGAGTCGGTCAAGCAGTCGTCAGGTCTCAGCCGGCTACACGGTCTTCGTACTCCGAACGCTCGTCTCCGGGAGGGTCCGCTCCACGAGCTACAGGTCGATACTCCATGTATCTTAAAGTCCCACGAAGAAGTATCTCAAAGGACCGCCTCGTCATAGGGGTCTCAACGCAACAGACGGCGCGTCAATCGGAGGCCTGGTCTGTGAGTTATTAGCCTTTTCGTCCCCGGGGCCCTGTTGGTTTCGTGTACGAACCAACCCAGCCGTATCTCAACTGTACCCCGAACTCTCATAGGGTATACTCATAGGGACCGTTTCTCCACGTGATCACCAACGCCGCTGACGGTTTGTCAAACGGACGTCCAGTCTGAAAATTATCAGCTTTTCCGTTCCAGGAGACCGGTTGGATTTCAGGTTCAATCCAACCTGGACACTATCCAACTGCAACCAAAACTCAGGCGAAGTATGCCAAAAGTTCCGTCTCATCAAGAGAAATCCAACAAAGTCGACGACACGTCAATCAGACGCCCGGAGCTCAAGATATAAGTGTTTCCGCTCCGAGGGCCCGGTTGGTTTTGTCTCCGAACCAACCCGGCCGTAGTCAATGTTCTCTGAAACATTGAGTGTATTATACATAAACGACCTTCTCGATCCAAGGATCGCTACTCAGCTAACGGTGCGTCGATCGGAGGTCCGTACCCCAAGATATGGGTGAGAGACCGAAAAAGGTCTATAAGTGGGGGTTTTGAGCCCGGACTGATCCGGCTCGAAACCCCCTGGGTCGGCCTGAACCGGGGCGACCCGACCCGGGTCCGCCCCACTTGGGCGCAGGCCGACCCGACTGGCGCGGCTTGGCCCGGCGCGCTGGCGTGCTGGCCCGGCCAGGTGGCTCGGCCAAAACGGCCGAGCGGATGCGCAAAGGTGGGGGGGGGGGGGGGGCGCCCCCTTGAATGAGACCGCGTCCCCATGTGGGGGCCGCCCATTGCCAACAGACGCGGTTGAGCACCGCGTCCCGCCTCCCTCGGTCCCGCGCGGTCGCGGGACCAGCGGCCTTCCGCAGCGGCTTCAGCCCCGGCGGCGCGTCGGGCGCCGCCGTCTCCTCGCGGCCGGCCGGTGCCGGCTGCCGCCTCCGGCCGCTGGCGCCGCCGTGCCGGCAAGGCGCACCGGCGGTGTTTTCCGCGGACCACCGGACGCGCTCCGGTGGTCCGTTTTGCTCGTCGCCTTCGCCAATGGTCCTCTCGGGACCCGATCATCACTACAGAGGCTTCAAAATTTCCTTGCGGCCCCGTTTGTCATCGCCCGTAAATCCGCGCTCAATGTTCAACCAGCAGAGTCTTCGAATCGCCTCCGCGGCCCCGACTCCGGCCGCGGTTTCGTTCAGCCTCAACGGCGCGGCGCGACGGCGCCGCGCTTCCTTGTCATATTTCTCCATGATTCCGCGCGGTGTCGTTGCACCGCGCCGCCTTCGTTCGAGCCGCAACATAATCAACAACAAAGGGGAGGAGGGTCGGTCGTGTTTGTGTTGTCCGACCTCCTCTCGTTATAATGATAGCAAGCGACCATCAAATAGAAGTCGACGTACGACAAAGAAATAATTCACGGGAAAAAACAATAAACCTCAACATCAACCCGCATGAACGAACGATCCACAGATCAACCTGGAAATGTTTGGTCCGCGCTCGTCGTTCTTTTCTCAAAAGATAAGAGAACACCAAATAAATTCCCCTACCTCGAGCGTAGTCGTCGAATGAGGTTTGTCGCGGAATGTGACGACGCGGAATTGAACGTCGCGGAAGAAGACGTCGCGGAAGGAGACGTCGCAGAAGGAGGATCGTCGTGTCGCGGAGAAAAGATTTGTCGGCGTCGCGTCCTCAATCTCCGAGGATCTGGCGTTTTTCGCATTCTTCGTCGAGGAAGAAGAACTCCAAGACCTTGAGTCGTTCTCTCCAAAATCCTCCCTCACAACCAAGGCAACAACAATAAAATAAAAGTTACCTTATTTTATTAGTCACGCCAAATGTTTTAAAATTCAAAAACGAATCAAACAATTAACTCAATTAATTGCAACGTTTTAAACCGCCCAATTAATAGAGGCATTTATTATAAAGTTTAAACGCAATAGTTGACTTACATTTAAAAAAAAGGGGGGTGCGGGTGCATTACCTTAATCATAGGTGGGGGTTTCGTGGAAGTTGAAAAGGTGGGGCTCGTGTGGGCCCCACCTCACAAATATCCTACCTAGTGGAGTAGGATATAGTGGGTCCCTCTTCAACCACTTAGATTAGGTTAAATAACTTTAAATAAAATAAATTGGTTGCCCCATTTTATTTTATTCATTTACTTAACCCAAAATTTTAGTAACCACACCCGAGCAAACACAACTCCGGAAAAGGTGTTTCTAAGAAATTACTGGCGCTGTGATTCTATCGGTGCCCTCGGATTTCGATTCCGAGCACCGGTTCAAAAGTTAGGAAAACCCGCTCGTTCGTTCACTGAACGTACCCGAGCTAAACTTCGGAAAATGATTCCAGGCACACCGGGCCTCGGAATCAGGTGCCGTCAGAAACTGCATTCGTGTAAAATTCCAAAGAAAATTAAGAAAAAACGTTTCCTTGAAATTTACGGGTCTTTACATTACTCTCACCTCAGGGCTTTACGTCCTCATAAAGCTTTAACAAAAACTAGGGTTACAAAAGCGGTACTGAGCACGCATCTGAGTCTTCCGCTCCTATGTGCTTACCTGGAGGTTCCCATACTGCTAATGAAAGCGCACCCGAGGAATCGACCGTCCTTGTAGGATCCGCTCCTATCGATCCTTGATCCCCACTGGAATCTCTGCGTATGTCGCCCTGTCACCGACGTCCAACTCCCTGAGGTCGATGATGTGTGAAGGATCATGCACGTATCTCCTCAGTTGAGATACGTGGAAGTTGTCGTGCATCTGGTGCAACTGAGGTGGATGGGTCAAGCGGTAAACCACCTCGCCTACCCAGCTGAGGACCTAGAAAGGTCCGTTGAACCTCGAAGATAACTTGTCGCCTCGGCTACATCTCCGTAAACCTCATCGAGGTGAGACCCGTATAAGGACGTGATCGTCATCCTCGAACTCTAGAGGTCTCCAATTCCTGTTAGAACTGAAACTCAAAACGACTGCTGCCACGAGGGTAAGGTTGACCAACTCAAGAGTGATTGGTCGCACCCTCCTGTGCATGAGTTTATCCTGTGCTACCTGGGGTTTCCTTTTCTCCGACCAAGGAAAACACATCCCGACGTCGTAGTTAAACCACAACCTTTTTGCCTAATACCGTCAATTTTTGTATGAACTGTGATTGCCCAGTCCATACTCAAACCAACGTCGTAAGACCTCGATGCTGCCACCAAGAGATTTCAACCGAAACTCTCGCCTCGGGGGTCTGACCACACCGTCGGCGTAAGTGTGATTATCGAGTCTTCTCCCAAGGTATCTCCAGACGTGCGGGTCAAGTCTACGTCTTACGGGAAACTATAGGTCTGGGACAAGATTCGTGGAAGGAAGGAATGATTCGTATCAACGTCTGTTACTACGGCAGCTAGTAGTGGACACAGACTATCCCTCGAATCATTCTTAGAGCCATTGGGTCACTCTCCCTGACCGCATGCAGCTACTCTCTTCCCCTGCCTTCCAGCTCCCTGAGCCTGACAGGGACAACTAAGGCGGGTGGTTGTAGCATGTTAAAATGTACACCACCTCATGCTGCTCTCCTAGCTCTGCCTCTACGTCTGCTGCTTCGCAGACTCATCTCTCCTTTAAGCTTCCTCTTATTGAAACATTTAACACGTCCGAGTCTCTAAGACTGGCGTCGGTTTCCCATTTCTTACTGCACTGTGCAGTCTTCATCCGCTCCTGGATGATCTGCATCTTCTTTGCCTACGATCTGAAAGAGCTGCTAAAATTTCTCCTTTGCCGATAAGAGAAACTCGGTCTCACCCCCTGGATGAACCACACCCATTGCCTAATACAGTCAATCCTGACATGAATGATGTATTCATGCCATGGATAACGTCGTAAGGCCTCGACGTTACTACCAAGAGATCCAACTGTCACTCTCGCCTCCAAGGGTCGAGTCACACTGTCGGCATCAGTGTGAGGTCACTAGGTCTCCTCCAGTAGAAATCTCGAAAGTGAGGGTCAAGTCAACAGTCTTAACCAGGACCACTCAGTATCAACCAAACAAAAGGACAGGAAAGCAAACATCACAAAGATAAGTGTCTTTTTATTATTGCAGCTCATAGTACAAAGACACGAATACAACAGAAATATGGAACTAGAAGTACAAGAGACGTATCCACTAGTTCCGCTCCTGTCCACCTGCTCCCGGAGCTCTACTGCCTTGTCCACTGTTCGGCTATTGCTCAAGCACCCGCCGCTGCTTCTGCCTCGGTGGCTCCTCCAACGCCTGCGGATCGACTGTGCGAGGGGTCGAACAATCACATGCCAGGTGACCCTTCCTGCTGCATTCATAACACTTCCTGCTCCTCGTACGACTGGCTCTAGTCCTCTTGGACCTCTGCATCATCTGTCTACTGCCCAGAGATTACTCAGCTACTGATCAAAAATCCTATGACAAAGGCAGCAGCTCTTGTACACGCTCGGGGTGTAGAGCTACAGGCACAAACTCCACCCTGAAGAAGGTCTCGAAGTCTTCCCATGTAAAGGTTATCCCGTCACAAAACTGGAACAAGTGGCTCCACCACCTGCCTGCTGCTGCCTGAAGAAGGCTGGCAGCAAAGATCACTATGAAGTCTGCTGGTGTCCCCACTAGCCTGAAGACTCTCACCACAGCCTCCAGCCAATCCTCAGCCGCCTGCAGGTCCGTCTCTCCCCGGAACCTGGGTGGCCTCTGGCGCTGGAACTCGTGCAACGCGCTCAAGTGGCGTGCATCGCCTACTGCTAGGGCTGGTGGAATCGGTGGCCTAACTTATGGTCGTACCGTTGGTGCCTCTACTGCAAGAGGGCCCTGTACCGAAGCCCCATCGCTCGGCAGGCTGTCAGTACGCACATCCCTCTGGGCTCTAGCTGGGCGTCCGTGAAAAGGCATCCTGAAAGGAACATACGAGACACAATCAAACGATTTATACCTGGTGAGCTGACCTGGTTTGAGCTGTTTTAATGGAAAACCTTTGAAAAAACACACACAATCAGTGTTTTCGTGCACAAAGTCGGAAATCAGTTGTCAAGGTCCTAGTGTATGGATACGTCGGCCGCCCGCACCAACACTGGACTCCCTGAACTGAAAACCACACTCGGTACTCTTAACACTGTTGCTTCGCAGAAAGAAAAATATCAGAGTTATAAGTTCTGCGATAGAACCGAACTCCTCTGATACCAATTAGTCATGGCACGGGCCCCGAGGACGGGTCGTGACAGAAAGAAAGAATCTTAATAGATGAAAATCAAAAAATTTCAACCAACATTGATGCCATGTAATCATTTTCTGGAATACATGCATAACCAGGAAGTAAATCCTTAATAAATTTAAGGACATAGTCAACTGCAATATTACTAAATCCATAAATTGTTTTTCCATGATAAAATCACATTAAAAACTCATGTTTGCTCATTATTCCACATGCCTGATATACTGGGGTATTTTCATCATCCATCAGGTTTCTAACACTCTCAACGTTCATCCATCAGGTTTCTAACACTCTCAACGTCATCATCATGATTAATAGGCAAAAACTGTGTTTTAGTATTAATTTCCTCTTTAACTGGTCTACACGAGGAGCTACATTTAGAAACAGAAGAAACTGATCGGAAATCATATTTTTTATACCAATCCTTTATGAAGAATCAATGTCATTCACCACTTGAGCTTTTCTCCATTGTGATTCCACACATGATGATTTTTTTGGAAACCTTATTTAGTGATATGGTTACTCACTTCCTCACATGTTAACCATGGTCTTCTAACCCAATCAAATCACTAGAATCAAATCAATCTGCCATCTAAATCATTAGTGAATGAAATGTCCTTGGAATATCGTAACTCCTTCTGAAATTCATCAGTGATCCGATCAACGTTGTACATCTAGTATCTATCCATTTTGAGTCATATAAACATATATTAAATATATAATCATAAAAATGAATTAACGTTATATATATTGTTTCACAAGACAATAAGTAACCATCAATAAGAAGTAAATAAAAAAAATCATAACAAATTTTATGGTAAAGGGAATTCATAAATGTTTCAAATTATAAAAGATCATGAATAGTCACACCTTTATATGACAACATAAGATTATTTTGGTGTACTTACAACACCCATATTAAAACCTATAAGTATTAACAATGACCTATTATGTTTTCTATATAATTGTTTCATGGACACGCCCCTCCTGGACACCCCTCCCCCCTGGACACCCCTTCCCTCCTTGACACCCCCGGACAACCCCCTCCACCTGAACCCCCACACCCCTTTCCTGCTCCCTTCCCCCTTCACACTGCTCCCCCAGCCCCTTTTACACCCTCTTGGACAACCCACCCTCCCCTTTCATTCCCTACCCCATTTTTGGCACACTGCCCCCCTCCCTGACACCCCCTCCTAGACACCCCTCCCCCTTGACCCCTACACCTCCACCCCCACCTTTCATCCCCCTCCTGGATAGCCCCCTGAGACACCCCTCATAGACAGCCCCTCCCCATGCACCACCTCCCCCTCCCCCATGCACCCTCACTGCCCCCACCCCCACCCCCACTAGGATAGCCCCCTCCCCCTACACCCCATGCCCACCACCCTTCAAACTGCCCCCCTTAGACACCCCCCTACACACTGCCCCCAACCCCCAGTCCAGACACACCCCTCCTTGATATCCCCCTCCACTTTCACCCCCCCCCCCCCGCAACCCCACACCCCCTACTCCATGCGCACTGCCCACCCAACTCCCACCACCTCTTGAACAACCCCTCCACATGCACCCCATTCCCCCTCCTTGCACACTACCCCGCATGGACACCCCCTCCCCCAGCACCCCAGACCCCCTTCACACTACCCTCCAACCCCCACCTCGAACACCCCCCTCTTGAACAACACCCCTCCCCCTGCACCCCCTGCCCCCCTTCCTGCACACTAAAGGCCCCCCGCCCCCCTGAAATAGGACTCAGTGCCTAGCTCCATATATTCTAGTTGGTCTATGTGTAAAAAATGGAATTTCAGAATCATAGAAGTAAAATACCTAATAGGAAAATCTATTAATATATTCATGAATTAATATTCAAATATGGTTAAACATGCCTCCAATTTAGGGAAAAAACATGCCACCATAAGGAATACCCTACTCATGTGAACTGTTCTCCCATAAAAAATATTACACAAAACTCATTCCCCAGTTGAATCCCAAATAGAAATAAATATTGAGGAAGAAACTATCTTTATAGTATTATAGGAGAAACCCCGCACCATAATTACTGAGATATTATTACAACCATTTCATCGTCAAAGATTTTCAAAATAGTGGTATAGTAACCTCATACCATATAGATGTGATAATTATTACACCCTTCCCCTTAAAGGTATTTGGACATCTCTTGGTTAAGAGGGAATTCATTGGATTAATTATCTCGGATCCATCAACCTTATGATCATCCTCCCCCATTGGGATCTAGTTTAATGAAATCCACAGAAAAGTCACTCACATTTACCTATAAAAAAACATTTCTATGGATTTTTTAAGAGAGAGGGAGAGAAACCTCATAGTGATCATAATCTAAAATAGACTGCCATGATCAAAAATATCAATAATAGTTATTTTTTCCACTTCAAAATTGTTTTATGGAAATGAATCCCCCACAACACTGAAGAGGATTTGATCACAATTATTCACATTACCTAATTAAATTTTATTATAATTATCCATATAAATAAAGTATATCATGAAACAAACAACGATTATCATAATGATATTATATCCAACAAAAATATGTTTCTCACTAAAGTACATGATGAATGAGTGTTCACATGGATTAAGAGGTAGATTAAGTAATATAGAGATCCTTAAAATATTTAGATATTTCTTGACATAGAAGGCCTCAACGAAATAAAATGAATATTTCATGGATATATCGTTCCCCCCTCGTAAATGATTTCGGACTCTTTCCACTGAGAATAGATGCAATGATTATGAAATTGAAATAGAAAATTTTGAGAGAATCAATATTAAGGGACATAGATGTGGTTTTCCAATTAAGTGATCCATCATGGAGATGGACTATATATATCATCAAGTTAATTCAGCTAACAAGAGTGTACTTATCAACCATCAATATTTGATTCCACTAATTTGGATAACCCATGTCACATAAAATTAGATTATCTAACCTGCAAAGATCATGACTATCATTAATACCTTAAACTATTTTTGCAATAACTGATATTTCATGCGAGATAACCCAAACATGTTCATGATGGATAAAAATATAAAAAACATGATAAAATCCATATTTTGATCTACCCTATACCTCCACATGATTATATTCCAATGAGAATATTCTATCAATAATACCTGACTTAATCAATTCATTTTCTTCTTGGAGTGAATCATTGTATGAGAGGAGACAATTAATTCATCCCAAGAGGTATCCAGATATTGAGTGGGTAGATCTAAATACTTCATACATGGATTTTACAAACCCCATATTTCCTATATTCAAGAGGAAGAGAGATCTAAATAACTATCATGTGAAATTAAAATCATAGTACGACCTCAAAATCAGAACATTGATGAAATGATATGGTATAAAATAAATGCATTGATTGGAAGCATCTTGGAGGAGGGCACCGTGGTGACAGGTCATCGGAGAGTAGGGTGTCGCGGTGAGAGAGGTATCTATGGAGGAGGGTGCCACTGTGAGAGAGGTTGTCGGGGAGGAGGGTGCCATGGTGAGAGAGTTTGTTTGAGAGGAGGGCACTACAATGAGGAGAGGTCGGGGAAAAGAGGTCTAGAAGGAGAATTCATCGGGGAGGTGGGAATTGTGGTGAGGAGAGGTCGGGGAGGAGAGGTACAGGAGGAGAAGTCTTCGGGGAGAGCAATGCGAGTTGAGTAGCGAATCAGGGGAGGACGAGTGTGATGCAAAATACGAAAAATGTTGACGAACAAATTTGATGGATGCAGTATAGCAACAATGGTTTAATTAGACTATGATAATTAGAAATCTATATCCATGGACTAATAAAACTGTGGATATAGGTCCATGGATATGGATTTAATTTCTAGTAGTGGTACATGCAACATACATTAATAGGTTGTGTTTTCCATGTCCTTTTTTCATCTATCTAGATATACTCATTAACCATGGTATATATTACTTTCCTATAGGATGCCTCCATGGTGCATACCCGCTAGGATTCGGCAGCACGCTCACGAGGATCACCCCCTCAGTGACGAGGCTTCGGGACAGGGACATTTTCCCCAAGATTTACCTCCAGGTGGTTCACCTTCTATACCACCACCAGTAGAGCAGCACGTGGTACCTGTTGTGACACCCCAAAACATATGTCTCATATATTAATAATATCATGCTTTTGTTTGGTTTTAATTTCATGTAACTGAAAAAAGTTTAGAAGATAAAAAACGATTTTCATTTAAAAAAGTCACCAAAGTGGTTCTAATGTATGTAGATCACAAGAAACCATTCTACCAAAAAATAGCTTTTAAAATACCTATCAAAATTACATAGAGACTTCCCAAAACAACAATTTCCCAAAGAAGGTAATATGGGTCCTTAGGATCCATCATAAAAAAAATTAGTATGGCCAAGACCACTTTAGCCATGCTAAGAACCAATGGTATGATGAGAGCCATTTTCTCCAATTTCTTTGACATCAACACACCCAAAGGCATGTTTTTATAATGCATAAACTTGATCGTTTTTGTGGGTGACCGTTGAATTCCAATGCCTATAATTATAGTTGTTGGCCTTTAGGTGAATTAATTGAAAACATGTGAGTAGAATTTAGTTTTCCAAATAATTATGTTATCAATTGAAAATTATAAAACCACCCCTAATGATGAACATTAAAATGATGTGGTGTAATATTTTTAATTAAAATTAATATATTTTTAAATGTAATAAGGAATTCAAAACACTTTGCAAATATTTAAAATATATTTTAATCATTTTCATTTCTAATTTTTAAACAGTTTTTTAAACCATGTTTTATTTATTTTTAATTAAAGTATGTTTTTGATTAAACTATGTTTTCACTTCTATAATACTAGAGTATGAATTTTCATGTGGGTATATTAAATTTCAATTTATAACTTTGTATGCTAAAGGTTTAGTGTTTATAAATAATTTTAGTAAAACTTTTAGCTAAGAAAAAGTAAATTTTGTATTCATTAATCTTTTTATGTTTAAATAAAAGTCATGTATAAAACTATATTTTATATATAGTTATAATAAATATATTAATTTATTTAAGACTTTATAAAATTGAAATATTGGATTTTATTAAAAAAATAATAGGCCCACTAGGGCCAGCCATTTAGTTGGGCCAAGAAAGGCAGATCACGCTAGGTGGCTGATGCAGAGACGCAAAGCTTGACATACATAGATATTACATTACTTTTGCGGAATAATTAATACATGACAAAAAAAGATTCCCAAAGACCGTATTAGTTTAGTGTCTTTGGAAACTCAGAACATAATCTTCTAATCATGTTGAAAGATCTTAAAAATCTCCCATAATGATCTCCCCCTTTAGTTTTCCTACCTAAAACCTTTATTTAAATTCTGGGGAAAGAAAACATATAAAGGGTGAGCTCAAATGCTCAGTATGGGAAAACATGGAGAACATAAAACAACCCATAAACATTTGAACATAAAACCATGAACATAAAACATCAAAATCATGACTAATGACATAAATATTGGTAGTACATAAGGCATAGATCATAAAAGAACATTAATAATGATAAAATAACATTGGAATAAAACATGTAATTATGGAAATCACTTATGCACATGATATGATTTCCATAGTAGCCAATGTATTGCTGCCAAGACCATCATAGTGGACAAAGTCCATTACTGAACCGTGTTTACTTACCATTCCAGCCCTGTATTACTTAACTGGATTCACTTGTTGTTCCATCCATGTCTATATCATGAGATATAAATCATTACCTAGTGCATTGTAGGGTGATATAGGTCCCACCCATCTCATAATGAAATCATTCTTTCGTGTGCCACAAAATAAACATAAATCATTCATCATAACCAAACGAATAAAATGGGTTTCATAAACATCATCCCATCATAACATAATCCATATAAAATAATGGATATAATTTCATCATAAAAAAGTAAAACCATGTAAATAATAGAGACATTATGCTTGAATCATAACCATATTTATGAATGTCATTATAGATGTGTAATAATTTCGATAAAACACTTGAAATGAATTCTTGAGGAAAGTATCCTTTCTTCTTTCAAATCATTTTCTTTTCTTAAAATGAAGTGAAATTTTAAAAGAAAATAATTTTCATGAAAATAATCATGAAATATTTTATTGTAAGCTTCATGGAAATAAGGCATTATGAAACATTAAAAATATATTCATGCCATATAAGTTAAAAAATTCTCCTCGAACTTTTTTCGAAAAAGTCAAAAATACCTCATACGGTAAAAAAAGATTTCTTCCATAACACAAAGTTAAAGTCCAAACGGGGTAAAAATGACATTAAAAATACATGGAAGAATACTAAAAACTTTATGAAAAACATTTTATGGACATGGATGAAAAATATAACCCCAGTAAATACTTATGTATAAGCAATCTCGGATAAAAATGAGATTACAAAATTAGCCCTTACCTTAGGTCCTATTTCATCCGTACGTGTCCGAAACGTATGTATAGTGAGTTTAAACATATTATTAACTGGTAACAGAACCATAATAATATTTATGATATCATATATGATTCACTTAGTACTTTATATTACCCGTTCTTTTGTCAATTCCATGTTAAAGTAATGTTTTGGGTAAAATCGTTTCATTTAACGTACGTGTTTGGACTTGTTGTTCTTCGTATTATTATTACATATATCATTATTTACTTATTTACAAAATGTAAATCATGATTTATATATCATATATATTCAGTATATATATATATATATAATAGATAGATAAATGAAATGAAATACACCATTCATGGAGACGGTAGGTCGTACATACACATGAATGTTGTTTTCCTTTCATTATTGACTTGAATGGTAGTAAGTAAATAACATATAAATGTATTTACATAAATCCAGTAGATTTATTATGTCATATATTTCATTATTATTCATTATATATACTTTATAATCATTCTTGAATGGTTAACATGGATAATGAATCTCATCGCGTCGTGGAGACGATAATCCGTACGAACGCACCAGCGAGGATAGTGTTCCCATAATTATTGAATGAAATTGGAGTGGATGATATAATTTCTAAGAATTAGTATCATGGTATAAGAATCACATATATTTATTCTTTATACCATTATACCCATCCAAGTATGGTGGTGGTAGAAAAACATATTACACCACAGCTTGGAGACGGTATTCCGTACATACGCACGCGCGGTGATTTCATTTTTCATAGGATGGATAAAAGGATAAATAGGGTTATTTAATATTTTTAATAACATATCAGTATATAATTAATACTGATGTTATTACTTTATAATGAAACAACTAAAGAAGAGGAAGTAGAAGAAGAATGAAATTTGAAAGAATCTATAGGAGAGATTACCTCTTCTTCAACGTGCCTTTTTAAAACTTCCTCTTACGGTAGAGTTGGTCTTTTGAGGAGACCAGAAACTCTATGATATAACTAGAGGGGTTGATAAGAAAAATTGGTAGGGTTTTTCTGAGCATAAAGGCTCAAAATTGTTTAAAGAGTAGAGGGAGGAGGTTCTCTTTTTTGAGGGAGGAGAGAGGACCCTTTGGAAACCTCAAAAATATTAATTTATAATAATTACAAACCCCACATAAAACCTCCAAAAATGACTCAATTCGACGCTGAGATGATATAGGGTTGAAATATAATCAACCAATAAAACTTATACATGTTTTAAGTTTATTTTAAACCTTATCAACTTGATTTATCCTTATTTTATCTATTTAATTTTATTTATGGTAATAAGATTATAAATTTTAAATTGTTATAAATAATTACTTATGTGTTTTGAATAGTCCATAATTGGATACTTTATGACATTTTAGACCATAAAAATTTCAGTCTATAATTTTTAAATATTTTTGTGATTTGTAAACAATTTTATAATATGTTATTTGTATAAAATAACAATATGTCAATTTTGACACTATTCATTTATTTGAATTTAAATAAAATCCACATAGAGGATATATTTGAAAAAATATATTTAATAGTCTCTTAACATGTCATTTTCATCTAGAATTTTTTTGGAAAACATTAATTAGTTCATATAATATTTATTTTTGGTATTTTTAAAACCATTTGTTTGATACTTCGCTTAATGAAATAATTACTATAACATATTTGTATAATTATTTAATATACATATTTTTTAATAAAAATTAAAAATAAAATACAATAATGAAGATAAATATAATATCCTTTATAATAATACTTTTACTCGAATTTATCATCATAAAATAACAACATATAAATTGTTATATTTATTAAATTATGAAGGTGACAACATTAACATCATTTAAAATAATATAATATAAATTTCCTAATCTCTTTTATACAGATCCAAATGGTCCCCAAGTAAACCCTTGTATTCTTATGGTATAGATATATTCTACCAATAAGTTTTGGTCAAGTGTTTCAGCTTTTTGATGGGTATTATGACTTTAATAAAAACTATATTATTGATTTTTCACTTAGTAAATAATTTCTGCATCATTAATGTATAAGCTATTAAGGTAATTAATTATTTATTAAAAATTAAAAATAAATTACCATAACAAAGGAAAACATTTTAAATTTCAAATGAGTATTTATAATCTAATTTATATTCTGTATAAACTTATATTTAAAATAATTTATTTATTAAAGTGTGAGTGAGACATATTTCATTTTCCCATAAATAAAATAAATTAAAGGTCTTAATCACATCCAAGTGGGTTCAAATAGATTTAATTTCTAACCAAGTATGTTTAAGGACTAATTATAATCATCCAATTATATTAATACAATTGTTATGGTAATTTTATAATAGTATATTTACCCTTAATTACCCGATGTACCTTCAACTATGGTAAATAAAATTTACCGTAGTTAATATTCATATTGCCAAAAAATAAAAAATAGCCTATTAACATAATTTGGACCTACTGATTCCATATATGGAATCCATTTTTCAAAATTCAAATCACATAAGATTCATAAATTAACTTAAAATTAATCTCATTGTTAAGAAAGCGAGTTTGAAAATTTAATACATTGCAAAAGATTGAAATGATTTTACCTATTAATTCAATGTAAAATCAATGCTAATGACATAAATTATATTAAACAGTAAAAATATATTCTATTTTTACTTTAAATCCATTCAATATTATAATTTAACAATATAAATGTTTACGATGAAAAAAGTTGTTTTTAATTGAAATATAGCATGTTTTTACTATTCATTAAAATATGAAAGTTATCAAAATAATATGAAAAATTTAACCAAAGTAAATTTTTATATCCCGATTTCAAATAATGATTTTAATTTTTCAAATTAAACTTATAAACATGTCAAAAAACTATATTTAATGCGGGTGCACCATCAAAAGGAGGAAAAACTGCATTTTTTTAAAAATACTTATTTTACCTGAAAAATATATTTTGTTCTCATAACATGTTCTAGAAAATGTGTAAGATAAAAAATATTGTCATAAAATTCAAAATTTAGTTAATACTATTCAAAACAACTAGTTGATAATAATATTATAACAATATATCATTGTTTAGTGAATCCCGGTATTGTGTACTACACATGCTATCGAGGAAGATCATGATTACGTGTAATGCAAGACAAGTCAGGGCTGCGTGTAGTGAAGTCTCCCTTTGGTGTTGTGTATAACATAATCTAAAATTATTTCATTTATACATTATACAATGTCTATACTTAATGTTGCGTAGAATAATTTCAACAAAACGAACTTGAAATTGTGTGTAACATGAGCCAAGAATAGTGTTGCATATGCTGCAAGCTAATATAGTGTTGCGTATAGTACACTTTAATCTTGGTGTAGTGTAAAATAGTAAACATCAATGAAAATAAAAATAATATATCTCATAAAATCTCAGGGTATTAAATTATACCCCCCTTAAAATGAATTTCTCCATCGAAATTCGTCAGGGTTATAAATCGTCTACTACTTGAAAGTTTCATTCATAGAAACCCACAACGTAAAAAGGAATACTAAAACATAATATAAAAAAGTGAAGTATGAAACATAACAATTACCCAAATTAACGTATCAATGAGTTTCCACATAGGAGAACATAGGTGAAAATATGGATATGGAAGAGAAATATAACCATCAACTTCTGCTGAAGAGGGGTAGAGGACATGGCTATGAAAAAGCCAACAATCACAAAGCCATAAATTTTTGATGATCTAAGGTACCATCAAATTCATCAGATATGAGGGCACTAGGACAACATTTTTGGTTTTCAAGATCATTTCCCAAATGTAGAAGAATTTTTTAATAAAAAGAAATACTTACTTGATTTTGGTACAAACTCAATGTTTCTGGTGCCTTGAACAACTTCCACTTCATCTCTTAAAAAAATAAAGTCAAATTTGTCTTTCGTGAAGTGTTAGCAGATCATGCGATAGAATGATAGGTCATTCAATCTATCTCAAACATAAGGTTAGAAATAATTATATACTTAAGTCCATCTATGGTGATATTAATCGTATATAGTTCCAAAAATGGATTTATACTTCATCTATCATCCTGCTTAATAAAATAAAACAAGTTTCTACTAACCAGGGACTTCCTGTAGGCCAGTGGTAGGCGATAAAGGCCTATCTCCCTTCAGTTGTGGGTTCGATTCCCCCAATCTTGTCCGATGCGACGGGTTGTTTCCCGTCCTGAAGGTGGTCCTTTTTCTAAAACTACACTATTATAACATTCCAGAAATAATATCGAAAAAAAGTTCTATCCGTAAAAAATATTATCTTTTGTCCAACATAATCAATTTCTAATCTTAGGCTTATCCAAAATAATTCCAACCAAGCTCATAGTATAAAGAAAATGATTACTAGAAATTTCATCAACCAAGCATGTGAATACCATCATTTATCCCCCATATATCATAAGATATATCTTGTTGATCGCATTCATAACATGTGAATACCTTAATCTTATATTCTCCTACAACATGAATTACAATAGAATCTTATTGAAAACATAAATGCTGTAAAAAAGTTAACTCTTTCCACATACCAAAATCCCAAAATTTCTTTATACTCAAACCATGATGTCACTTTTTCCTTATATCAGTCATGAGCTCATTAATAATATCAAACATATTATTTTATCCTTATCCCTTCATTATGCACATATCATCTACTTTACAAAAATATTTCAATCACTTTTCATGGTTACCGGTACCATACAATTATGGAAAACCAATACATAGATATTCCAAAATTCCACGATGCTATGAATGAGATTCCATGATACTATTTTGAAATCTCATTACATAAACACTTAATCATTCCACAACATCATTTTCATCCTCAACATCACAAATAGTGATTTCTTGTGGCTTCCCTTTTTCCTTTTCCTTAAGTGGTTGCTCACGTCGATCATCATTAACCCTTGGATTAGGGCATTGATTAGCATAATGCCCCATTTCCTTGCACTTGAAGCTTTGAAGTGTTGGTGGAGCATTCTCTGTAGTCTTTTCTATATTCACGTCATTAGAAACTTTTTTCCCATTCCTTCGGCACTCAGCCGCTCGATGACCTTATTTTCCACACTTGAAACATTTTCTACTACCTTTTAGACAATCTTCCCCATGCTTCTTTCCACACATTGATCATAAAGAAACATTCACCTTCTTTTCACAATTATTCTGAGATTTTTCCTTGAACTCCATCTTTCATTTTGTGTCAAACCCATGAGATGGATATGTAACACCAACTTCTAGTTCTACCTTGATAGCACAACTCACAATTTCTTCATAGCTATTGAAGTATCTTATAGCTAGTGCCCTTTGAAGACCTGGTTTTAAGCCACTTAAAAATCGATCAATTTTACTTTCAGGTTGGATGATAAAGCCATATGCATACCTTTAAAGCCTTGTAAAATTCGCCTCGAATATACCAACAGATTAATCATCCTTTTTATTAAGCTCAAGGAACTCCTTTTCCATCTTTGTTCGAATAATAAAAGGGAAGTACTTATTGAAAAAAAGTTCATGAACTTGTTCCATTCCATGGATTAAATTTCATCTTGGGGCCTTGTCTTTTTAATTAGATTCCACCACTAGTCTGCTTCACCTTTTAACCGGTAAACAACCAAAATGACTATTTCATGATATTGTAAAGACCCGTAAATTTCAAGAATTATTTTTTCATAATTTTCTTTGGAATTTTACAAGAGCGCAGTTTCTGACGGCACCTGATTCCGAGGCCCGGTGTGCCCGGAATCATTGTCTGAAGTTTGGCTCGGGTACGTTCAGTGAACGGACGAGCGGGTTTTTTCTAACTTTTGAATCGGCGCCCGGAATCGAATTCTGAGGGCACCGATGAAATCACAGCGTCGGTATTTTCTTAGAAATGCCTCTTCCGGAGTTGTGTTTGCTCGGTTGTGGTTTTTAATTTTTGGGCTTAAAGTTAAGAAATAAAATAAATTGTTCGACAAACTTTATTTTATTTCACTTAAGCCACTTGAAGACACTTGAAAGACACTTAAACTGAGTTGAAGCGGATAGAATACTATCCAAAAATATCCTACCCTCTTGGTAGGATATTTGCGAGGTGGGGACCACACGAGCCCCGCCGTTTCTTTTCCGCTAAGTAACGCACCCGCGAAAACCCGTCATTATGAAAGTCAACTGATGCATTTTCTTAAATTCTTAACGCACCATTTAATTGGGTGGTTTATTTCGTGAATTAAATGAGCAGTTTCTTTCATTGAATTAATTCTACGAATTAATGGGTCGTTACTTACCTCTTTTCGTTTGTTGGCGTAATAATAAAATAAGACCAACACGACATTTGGAGGATTACACGTTGAGAGGTTTTGACAGAGTTCTTGAGCCTTCATCCTCCTTCTCGAAAAACGCGAAGAACGCGAAGAACGCCATCACCCTCAGAGTTTGACGACGCTTCATCCGAGATGTTCTTCCCCGCCCCGATCTCCGATCACCAACTGCTTGAGGTAAGAGATCTCGGGTTTCTTTTTTTAACTTCCTTGTGGTTTATAACAACACACGGATTTAATTATTTACAATTAAATCTGTTGTCTCTTGGTCCGTTGAGTTCGTCGACGCAACGCCGGATTCCGCGATGACGCGACGCCCTTCCGCGACGACGCGACGCCTTCCGCGACACGACGAACCCCTCCTTCCGCGACGAGCAATTCCGCGAAGAAAGCTCACGCGCGACAACTTGTCGAGGTAGGGATTTTTGTTTTGGAAATGCCCTTATTCCCGTGAACATTCTTTAAAATTAAAGAACCAGATTCCTATGATCAATTTTAAAATTATTAAAATTGTTGTTTCATGTGTTGAATATTTCTCCCGTTGTTTTATCTAACGCGGAGGGTGCGGGCCAAACGAACACGGCCCGGCAACCCTCCGCCGTTCTTCGTTGTTGTGCGGATTTGACGGGCGACAACGGAATGTGCCGCAACGGAAATTTGATGGTTCCGCAGTGAAGAGCGAGTCCCGGGAGGAGCAGCGGCGCAGACGGGAACAGAATCGGACCACCGGAGCGACTCCGGGGGCCCGCGGAAGCCGCCGGCGGCTGAAGCCGCGCCGGCGGCGCCCGCGGCCGCGCGGGTCTGGCGCACTCGGACGCGGCAAAGCCGCGTCCTTTGATCCAGCGCGGCCCCACACAGGGGGCCGCGACACCTCCAGACCGCGGGGGCAGCGCCCCGCGGCGCACGGCCGTTCGGCCGCTCGGCCTAACCGAGCCAGGCCGGTCCGACCGGCCGGGCCACGCCCAGGCCGGACCGGACCGGATCGGGTCGACCCGGTTCGGCCGACCCAGGGGGGGGGGGGGGGGGGGGTCGGGCCGGGTCGGCTCGGGCCCAGACCCCCCGTCTTCGGACCGTTTTCGGTCAAATGCCCGTAACTTGAGCTACAGGCCTCCAAACGACGCGCCGTCAGTGGCAACACGATCCTTGGATCGAGACGGTCGTTTCGGTATATCGAAATCAAGGTTTCAGAATACTTTGAGTTTGGCCGGGTTGGTTCGTACACGAAACCAACCGGGCCCTCGGAGCGGAAACGCTCATATCTTGAGCTACGGATGTCCGATTGACGTGCCGTTGAATTCGTTGAATTCCTCTAAGTGAGACAGATCTTTTGGCATACTCCGCCCGAGGTTTGGACGCAGGTGGAGTACGGTCGGGTTGGTTTTGCCTTAAAAACCAACCGGGTCCCTGGGACGAAAAAGCCAATAACTCTCAGACCGGACGTCTGATTGACGCGCCGTCTGCGACATTGAGTTCCTGTTGACGATACGGAACTTTTGGATACATTAACTTCGGACTTTGTGACAATTGATGTATCGGCCTCTCGGCTCGTGGAGCAGACCCTCCCGAACGAGCTTGCTGTGTGCGGGAACCCTAGAGCCGACTGCGACTGCTACTTCGACAGCGACGACCGTACAGAGATCCTCAGTGGACTGCGGCGACGACTGTGCAGAGATCCTCAGTGGACTGCGGCGAAGACTGTGCAGAGATCCTCAGTGGACTGCGATGACTACAACACTCAGCGATCCTATGTGGATCAGTGCTACAGGCCCTATGTGGGCCTGATCCTGTGTGGGTCCGATCATGTGTGGGTCAGCGCTCAGCGGTTCTGTGTGAGCCAGCGTCTACAGGTCCTGTGTGGGCCCGATCCTGTGTGGGTCTTTACGGGGGGTAGTACCTATCGATCCTTTGTGGGTCCGACGACTTAGATGGATCAGTGATCATCTTTATCGTCATCTGAAGAAGTATACCTGTGTGAGCTGAATCCTGTGTTACTCTCCTTTGTGGATTGTGTTGAGCTATCCTGTGTGGATTTACTGTTTACTCTCCTTTGTGGATTGTGTTGAGCAATCCTGTGTGGATTTACTGTTTACTCTCCTTTGTGGATTGTGTTATACTATCCTGTGTGGGTTTACGTTTGCTTTCCTGTGTGGACTGGGTTGTGCTTGGGCTCGTACGTTGGAGCCGAACGGGAATCGATGACTTAGGTATATGTATGGGCATATACCTAAGCCGTGTCGGATGTTACTTCGTGATTGTATCTTTCCTCTGTGGGTTATCCTTTGTGGATTCCGGGAGACCTTCGGGGGTCTCGGGGTCCCTACTGAGTTGATTATACTCACCCCTGCACGGGCTATGCCCGCACTTCGTTGTGTTGGATGCAGACGACAGACAGCGCTGTTCGTGGTGGAGGCTTGCGGAGCAGGACGGTACCTGGAGGTGGACCACTGGGCGGGACGCACTCGGAGCGGTCAGGTGGACCCGAGGAGCAGTGGAGGCTATCTTTACCCAACCTTCAGGTGGGACTTCCAGAGGACGGCTCGACGCTGCGGCTTTCCTTTTCAGTTGCTGTTTTTCCCTTTCAGTTGTACTTTACAGTTGGGCTTGTATTTCCGGCCCCTTTTACTTTCAGCACAGCTTGTTACAGTTTTTACTTAGTGTTTACTTTTCCGTTTTCTTACTCTATGGTTCTTGTTTAATTTTCAAAGGCAATGCCTTCCCTTTTTCTGGGATTTACGCCTTGGTGCTAGTCGCCATCCCCTAGCCTATGGAAGGTGGGCTTGGGGTAGTCACGGCACGGGCCCCGAGGACGGGTCGTGAAAAATTGGTATCAGAGGTGGTCGGTTCTACCGCAGACTCTGATCTTTCTTCTATGTGAAGCAATAGTGTTTAGCGTATTGGGTGTGGTTATCAGTCCAGGGAGTCCAGTGTTGGTGCGGCGGCCGACGTATCCATACACCAGGCCCATGACTTCTGATTTCCGACTTAATGCACGAAAACATTGATTGCATGTGTGTTTCAAGTTTTCTTTGTGATTACTTGTGTCAGCTCACCAGGTATACTGTTCTGACCGTGGCGCACTTGTTTCCTTTTCAGGATGGCCCCACGACGGCAGCCAGCTAGGGTTCCGAGAGTAGAGCACGATGACAGCCCGCCGAGCGACGAGGCCTCAGTACAGGGCCCATTGACAGTAGAGGCACCGACGATACCTTTACCCACCGAGCCCCCGATGCTTCCAGCACCGACCGCTGACGATGCACGTCGCCTCGGAGCTCTGCACGAGTTCCAGCGCCAGCGACCACCGAGGTTTCATGGGGAGACGGACCCCCAGGCAGCCGAGGACTGGCTGGAGGCGGTCGTACGAGTTTTTAGGCTAGTGAGGACACCAGCAGACCTCATGGTGATCCTCGCGGCGAGCCTACTGCACGCAGCAGTAAGACGATGGTGGAGCCTGATGCTCCAGGTGCATGATGAGGCCTCTCTCATCTGGACGGACTTCGAGAGCCTCTTCTGCTCAGAGTTCATCCCGGCCACCCTCTGTGCGGTGCAAATTCAGGAGCTTCTTCAGCTACGGCAGGGAATCTTGACGGTCGCCCAGTACGCGGAGAGGTTCACCGATCTTTCTCGCTACTCGACCGACATGGTACGGGACCCCTTCTTCCGGGACCGGACCTTTGAGCAGGGTTTGAGACACAAGATCAGGGCATCGCTGATCTCCCTCAGCATCCCGACCCAGGTAGGAGTGCTGGAGCGAGCCCTTCTGATCGAGAGCTTTCTGGCTGAGTCCACAGCGAGACCTACCGCAGGGCGGCAGGTAGCAGAGTCTTCGGCAGCTGGTAGCCGACGGATGACTCAGGGTTCCAAGCAGACCAAACCTTCCGGAAGACGGCCTCAGGACACTGGCTCAGCAGTGCGGGGCACACAGCGTGGAGCCAGTCTTCCGAGAGGCAGGCAGTGCTACGCGTGCGGTGGGCATGGCCACATGGCTCATGACTGCCCGACCCACCATACTGAGGAGCAGCAGACGGTGGAGGGGCCACCCAGGAAGAGGCAGAGGGTCGACCGTGGCAGTCCGCAGGGAGGAGGAAGACGAGGCAGAAGAGCTGGCCGAGCAGCAGGTGGTGGACGACGCTTTGAGGCTCTGCCACCACCCCCACCAGGAGGTCCGCCCTGACCACAGGGAGCTGGCGGGCAGAGATAGGAACAGCTCCAGGCAGCGGAGGCCTATGACCACGGCGCACCAGAGATGATTCGAGGTACTATCTGTGTCTATTCCACCCTTTCTGCAGTTTTTATAGACACAGGAGCGAGTCACTCTTTCATAGCCACTGCCCTTGTTCGGAGCTCGGAGATTCCGACAGAGCCGTTGGCTCGATCCTTATGGCTAGAGACTCCTACGGGAGCAGACTCGATGATTACGTACTGGTGCCGGCAGTGTGAGCTTACTCTAGGAGGCGAGAGCTTCGGCTGGGATCTTCTTGTAGTGGCGTCGAGGCCTTACGACGTCATCTTGGGCATGGATTGGTTATCTACGGTCCATGCACAGATTGACTGCATTAGGCGCAAGGTGCGATGTGTGTGCACCGACGGGAGAAGGTTCACCTTCACCGGAGAGAAGGGAGCCTTTGCAGCACAGGATGGACTCTTGCAGAGGTGGGGACAACCCATCACGCATCAGTTGGCTAGCCTCATCCTTGGAGCAGTTGACGTGTGGAGTCCTAGTTTTCCTGCAGTGGTGGACCAATATGCGGACGTCTTCCCCGACGACGTTCCAGGACTACCTCCTCGTAGAGAGGTAGACTTTTATATTGACCTATACCCTGGGACAACCCCGATATCCACTCCAGCGTATCGGATGGCCCCCGCTGAGCTTCGAGAGCTACGGGTACAGTTGGAGGACTTGCAGGGCAAGGGGTTCATCCGACCCAGTGTTTCACCCTGGGCCTCCCCGATTTTGTTCGCCAAGAAGGCGGACGGGAGCTTGCGACTGTGTGTCGACTATCGTCGCCAGAACCAGGTGACAGTGAGGAACAAGTATCCGCCACCGATGATTGATGACCTCTTCGATCAGCTCAAGGGAGCACGGTGGTTCTCGAAGATAGACCTCAGATCAGGCTATCATCAGCTTAGAGTTCGAGATGAGGACGTGCAGAAGACGGCCTTCAGGTGTCGGTATGGCCACTATGAGTTCTTGTTTATGCCCTTCTGCGTAACCAACGCTCCAGCAGTGTTCATGAGCCTCATGAACAGGATCTTCCAGCCATACCTCGATCGATTTGTCGTGGTCTTCATCGACGACATTTTGGTGTACTCGACCACGGAGGAGGAGCACGCCTACCACTTGCGGGTTTTACTAGACACACTCCGAGAGCACCAGCTTTATGGCAAGCTCTCGAAGTGCCAGTTCTGGTTACGTGAGGTCCACTTCTTGGGGCACATCATTTCTGAGGCGGGAGTTGCAGTGGATCCCGCGAAGATCGAGGCAGTTCTAGCTTGGGAGCAACCCAGGAGCGTGATGGAGGTACGGAGTTTCTTGGGTCTAGCCGGATACTATCGGAGATTTGTGCCGGACTTCTCCAGAGTTGCGGCGCCACTATCAGCTTTGACGAAGAAGGGGAAACCCTTCGTGTGGTCAGATAGATGTCAGCAGAGCTTCCAGGAGCTGAGACAGAGATTGACCAGCGCACCTATCTTGAGGTTGCTTGAGAAGGGAGTTGGATACGTAGTCTACTGCGATGCATCAGGGGCCGGACTCGGGTGTGTCCTGATGCAGGAGCAGGTCGTGATTGCCTATGGATCACGTCAGTTGAGGCCGCATGATCAGAACTATGCTACCCATGACCTAGAGTTAGCAGTAGTGGTCTTCGCTCTGAAGACATGGCGGCACTATTTGATGGGCGAGTGCTTTACAGTCTTTTCTGACCACCAGAGTCTCAGGTACATCTTCTCTCAGAAGGACCTGAACCTGAGACAGCGGAGATGGCTCGAGTTCCTCCAGGACTATGACTTTGAGATAGTCTATACTCATGGGAAGGGGAACATGGTAGCCGATGCCCTCAGCAGGAGGACGGGCATCCAGCTACTTGAGGAGGCGACAAAGCAGCTAGCCGCTTTGCAGATATCCTTCGTGGATAGAGACGGAGCAGCCTTCCTTCAGTCTCTCACAGTCACCCATCCACTACTGCAGCGGGTCAGAGAGGCACAGCGTGAGGATGCTGACTGTGAGACGCGGCGTGCACAGATATCCTCGGGATAGGCACCTGATGGTTTCTCCCTTGGAGCAGAGCACGACATCCTTTTCAGAGGACGTACCTTGGTGCCAGTCGTTTTACGAGAGGAGGTGTTGAGAGAGTTTCACACTTCTCCTCTGGCGGTACATCCTGGAGTGGCGAAGATGTACCAGGACCTCAGACGACAGCACTGGTGGCCAGGCATGAAGAAGGCTGTGGCAGAGTTCGTTTCACGGTGCCTCACCTGCCAGCAGGTGAAGGCAGAGCATCAGGTACCAGCAGGCTTGGTACAACCCTTGGAGGTCCCGGAGTGGAAGTGGGACGGGATATCTATGGACTTCGTGACTGGACTTCCACACACTTCCAGAGGTCACGACTCCATTTGGGTGATTGTGGACCGACTCACCAAGTCGGCACACTTCTTACCCATCCGAGAGCAGGGCTTAGTGGAGAGCTTGGGGCGTCTCTACGTTCAGGAGATTGTACGGCTTCACGGTGTGCCATCGACTATCGTCTCCGATTGGGATGCTCATTTTACTTCCCGGCTTTGGAAGGGATTGCAGGAGGCGTTCGGGACGCGGCTACGTCTGAGCACCGCCTTTCACCCTCAGACAGATGATCAGACGGAGAGGACCATTCAGACTCTCGAGGACATGCTCCGCGCATGTGTCCTCGACTTTGGTTGCAGCTGGGAGGACCACCTACCCTTGGTGGAGTTCGCGTACAACAACAGCTACCACTCCACCATCGGGATGGCACCATACGAGGCGTTTTATGGCAGACCTTGCAGATCTTTTTTGTGCTGGACAGACCCTGGGGAGTCAGCACTTGTGGGACCAGAGATGGTCCGGGACACGACAGAGAAGGTCCAGGTCATCCAGGAGCGGATGAGGATAGCTTAGAGCCAGCAGAAGTCATATGCTGACAGGAGGCGGAGGCCACTAGAGTTCGAGGATGGCGACCACGTCTTCTTGCGTGTCTCACCTTGACGTGGTTTGCGGAGATTTGGTCGAGGTGGAAAGTTGTCTCCACGCTTCATTGGACCATTCCAGGTCCTCAGCAGGATTGGCGAGGTGGCTTATCGCCTGGCTCTACCACCTCAGTTGCACCGGGTGCACGACGCCTTCCACGTATCTCAGCTGAGGAGATACGTGCACGACCCGACACACATCATTGACTATGGGGAGCTAGACGTGGATGATGGGGCGACTTTTGCGGAGGTCCCAGTGGAGATAGAGGATCGACAAGAGAGGGTCCTACGTGGGCGATCGATTCCTCTTGTGCGCATCAGATGGCAGCATGGGAACCTCCAGGAGAGCACATGGGAGCGGGAGGCTCCGATGCGTGCTCAGTACCCACATTTGTTTCCCTAGTTTTTGATGTATCTTTACGGGGACGTAAATCCCTGAGGTGGGAGTAATGTAAAGATCCGTAAATTTCAAGGAATTTTTTTTCTTAATTTTCTTTGGAATTTTACAAGAGCGCAGTTTCTGAAGACACCTGATTCCGAGGCCCGGTGTGCCCGGAATCATTGTCCGAAGTTTGGCTCGGGTACGTTCAGTGAACGGACGAGCGAGTTTTTTCTAACTTTTGAACCGGCACCCGGAATCGAATTCTGAAGGCACCGATGAAATCGCAGCGCTGGTATTTGCTTAGAAACGCCTCTTCCGGAGTTGCGTTTGCTCGGTTGTTGTTTTTAATTTTTGGGCTTAAAGTTAAGAAATAAAATAAATTGTTCGACAAACTTTATTTTATTTCACTTAAGCCACTTGAAGCCACTTGAAAGCCACTTAAACTGAGTTGAAGCGGATAGGATACTATCCAAAAATATCCTACCCTCTTGGTAGGATATTTGCGAGGTGGGGACCGCACGAGCCCCGTCGTTTCTTTTCCGCTAAGTAACGCACCCGCGAAAACCCGTCATTATGAAAGTCAACTGACGCGTTTTCTTAAATTCTTAACACACCATTTAATTGGGCGGTTTATTTCGTGAATTAAATGGGCAGTTTCTTTTGTTGAATTAATTCTACGAATTAATGGGTCGTTACTTACCTCTTTTCGTTTGTTGGCGTAATAATAAAATAAGACCAACACAACATTTGGAGGATTACACGTTGAGAGGTTTTTACAGAGTTCTTGAGCCTTCATCCTCCTTCGCAAAAGAACGCGAAGAACGCGAAGAACGCCATCACCCTCAGAGTTTGACGACGCTTCATCCGAGACGTTCTTCCCCGCCCCGATCTCCGATCACCAACTTATTGAGGTAAGAGATCTCGGGTTTCTTTTTTTAACTTCCTTGTGGTTTATAACAACACACGGATTTAATTATTTACAATTAAATCTGTTGTCTCTTGGTCCGTTGAGTTCGTCGATGCAACGCCAGAATCCGCGACGACGCGATGCCCTTCCGTGACGACGCGACGCCTTCCGCGACACGACGAACCCCTCCTTCCGCGACGAGCAATTCCGCGAAGAACGCTCACGCGCGACGACTTGTCGAGGTAGGGATTTTTGTTTTGGAAATGACCTTATAACCGTGAACGTTTTTTAAAGTTAAAGAACCGGATTCCTATGAACAATTTTAAATTTATTAAAATTGTTGTTTCATGTGTTGAATATTTCTCCCGTTGTTTTATTTAACGCGGAGGGTGCGGGCCAAACGAACATGGCCCGACAACCCTCCGCCGTTCTTCGTTATTGTGCGGATTTGACGGGCGACGACGGAACGTGCCGCAACGGAAATTTGATGGTTCCGCAGTGAAGAGCGAGTCCCGAGAGGAGCAGCGGCGCATACGGGAACAGAATCGGACCACCGGAGCGACTCCGGTGGCCCGCGGAAGCCGCCGATGGTGCGGACAGCCGGGGGCGGCGGCGCCCGCGGACCCGCGGCCGCGCGGGTCTGGCGCACTCGGACGCGGCAAAGCCGCGTCCTTTGATCCAGCGCGGCCCCATGCGGGGGGCCGCGACACCTCCCGACCGCGGGGGCAGCGCCCCGCGGCGCACGGCCGTTCGACCGCTTGGCCGAACCGAACCAGGCCGGTCCGACCGGCCGGGCCGCGCCCTGGTCGGACCGGACCGGGTCGGGTCGACCCGGTTCGGCTACCCAGGGGGGGGGGGGGGGGTCGTCTTCGGACCGTTTTTGGTCAAATGCCCGTAACTTGAGCTACGAGCCTCCAAACGACGCACCATCAGCGGCAACACGATCCTTGGATCGAGACGGTCGTTTCGGTATATCGCACGCAAGGTTTCAGAATACATTGAGTTCAGCCGGGTTGGTTCGTACACGAAACCAACCTGGCCCTCGGAGCGGAAACGCTCATATTTTGAGCTACGGACGTCCGATTGACGTGCCGTTGACTTCGTTGAATTCCTCTAAGTGAGACGGATCTTTTGGAATACTCCGCCTGAGGTTTGGACGCAGGTGGAGTACGGTCGGTTTGGTTTTTCCTTAAAAACCAACTGGGCCCCTGGGACGAAAAAGCCAATAACTCTCAGACCGGGCGTCTGATTGACACGCCGTCTGCGACGTTGAGTTCATGTTGGTGATACGGAACTTTTGGATACATCAACTTCGGACTTTGTGACAGTTGATGTATCGGCCTCTCGGCTCGTGGAGCGGACCCTCCCGAACGAGCTTGCTGTGTGCGGGAACCTTAGAGCTGGCTGCGACTGCTACTTCGACAACGACGACCGTGCAGAGATCCTTAGTGGACTGCGGCGACGACTGTGCATAGATCCTCAGTGGACTGCGGCGACGACTGTGCAGAGATCCTCAGTGGACTGCGGCGACGACTGTGCAGAGATCCTCAGTGGACTGCGATGACTACAGTACTCGGCGATCCTACGTGGATCAGTGCTACATGCCCTGTGTGGGCCCGATCCTGTGTGGGTCCGATCCTGTGTGGGTTAGCGCTCAGCGGTTCTGTGTGAGCCAGCGCCTACAAGTCCTGTGTGGGCCCGATCATGTGTGGGTCTTTGCGGGGGTTAGTACCTATCGATCCTTTGTGGGTCCGACGACTTAGATGGATCAGTGATCATCTTTATCATCATCCGAAAAAGTATACCTGTGTGAGCTGAATCCTGTGTTACTCTCCTTTGTGGATTGTGTTGAGCTATCCTGTGTGGATTTACTGTTTACTCTCCTTTGTGGATTGTGTTGAGAAATCCTGTGTGGATTTACTGTTTACTCTCCTTTGTGGATTGTGTTGAGCAATCCTGTGTGGATTTACTGTTTACTCTCCTTTGTGGATTGTGTTGTGCTATCCTGTGTGGGTTTACGTTTGCTTTCCTGTGTGGACTGGGTTGTGCTTGGGCTCGGACGTTGGAGCCGAACGGGAATCGATGACTTAGGTATATGTATGGGAACATACCTAAGCCGTGTTAGATGTTACTTCTTGATTGTATATTTCCTTTGTGGTTTATCCTTTGTGGATTCTGGGAGACCTTCGGGGGTCTCAGGGTCCCTACTAAGTAGCTTATAATCACCCCTGCACGGGCTATGCCCACACTTCGTTGTGTTGGATGCAGACGACGGACAGCGCTGATCGTGGTGGAGGCTTGCGGAGCAGGACGGTACCTCGAGGTGGACCACTGGGCGGGACGCACTCGGAGCGGTCAGGTGGACCCGAGGAGCAGTGGAGGCTATCTGTACCCACCCTTCAGGTGGGACTTCCAGAGGACGGCTCGACGCTGCGGTTTTCCTTTTCAGTTGCTGTTTTTCCCTTTCAGTTGTACTTTACAGTTGGGCTTGTATTTCCAGCCCCTTTTACTTTCAGCACAACTTGTTACAGTTTTTACTTAGTGTTTACTTTTCCTCTTGCTTACTCTGTGGTGCTTGTTTACTTTTCAAAGGAAATGCCTTCCCTTTTTCTGGGATTTACGCCTTGGTGCTAGTCGCCAGCCCCTGGCCTATGGAAGGCGGGCTTGGGGTAGTCATGGCACGGGCCCCGAGGACGGGTCGTGACAGATATGTACAACGAAGTATGGAAAATATATTTTCAATGGTACTGATCCATTGTTCAGCAACAGGTGGATCATAAGACTTATTGATAGAAGGTGGTTGTTTCCTCATGAAGGACTCAATAGAATATTGTTTTTTTTTCTTCTGCTCATTTGGAAGTCCATAATGATTCATAGCTTGTGTAAGTATAGAAATAATATTTTTTCCTCCATCTCCCATTACATTTGGTTGTTCGGGAGGAATGTCATTTCAGTGTCCATTACATTGATCAACACGGTTCCTTCGGTTTCCAGCCATCGTCTAAAACCCAAAAATAGCAGTGTGAGATGCAAAAATCATGCGAGGAAATAAACATAATAAAGGGGAGTACTTTCAATATATAACATCTTAGGTTTAATTCTAAGATTATTACCGTAATTCTAGGACTATAAACTATACGTATACTTATCCTTAGGGACATCCCTAGATATACCTTAGAAATATCTCTAGGGATTTCACTAAAGTTTTCACATCCAAGTTTCCAAAGGTTAACTAAACCTCTACCAACTGTAGAGACCTAAAGCTTGACGTAAATAGATATTACATTACTCTTGCAGAATACTTAATACATGACAGAAACAGATGCCCAATGACCGTATTAGTATAGTGTATTTGGAAACTCGGAACATAATCTTATAATCATGTTGAAAGATCTTCAACATCTCCCATAACGATCTTCCCCTTTTGTTTTCCTACCTAAAACCTTTCTTTAAATCATGGGGAAAGAAAACATATAAAGGGTGAGCTGAAATGCTCTGTAAGGTAAATCATGGAGAACATAAAACAACCCATAAACATTTGAACGTAAAACCATGAACAAAAAACATCAAAATCATGAGTAATGACATAAATCATGGAAGTACATAAGGAATAGATCATAAAATAACATTAATCATTATAAAATAGCATGGGAATAAAACATGTAATTATGGAAAACCCTTAAGAACATGATATTATTTCCATAGTATCCAAGACATTGTTTCCAAGACCATCATAGTGGACAAAGACCATTAAAGAACCGATTTTACTTATTGTTCCAGCCCTGTATTATTGAAACAGATTCATTTTTCATTCCCACCATGTCAATATCATGAGATATAAATATTTAACCAATGCATTTGAGGTAGATATAGGTCACACCCATCTCATAATGAAATCATTCTTTTGTGTGCCACAAAATAAACATAAATCATTCAGTATAACCCAACAAATAAAATGGGTTTCATAAAAATCATCCCATCATAACATAATCCATATAAAATAATGTATATAATATCATCACAAACAAAATAAAACCATATAAATAATAGAGACATTATTCTTTAATCATAATCATATTGAATAATTTCATTATAGATGGAAAATAATTTTGATAAAACACTTGAAATGAATTCTTGAGGAAAATATTCTTTTTCTTTCAAGTCATTTTCTTTTCTTAAAATGAAATGCAATTTTAAAAGAAAATAATTTTGATGAAAATACTCATGAAATATCATATAGTAAGATTCATGGAAATAAGGATTTATGAAACTATAAAAATCCATTCATGCCGTATAAGTTAAAACATTGTCCTCGTATTTTTACCGAAAAAGTCAAAAAGTTCCTCGTATGGTAAAAAAAAGAAGGATTCCCTCCATAACACCAAGTAAAAGTAAAAAAGGGGTAAACACGACATTATACATACATGGATGAATATTAAACACTTTATGAAAAATATTTTTTGAACATGGGTGAAAAATATACCCCCAGTAAATACTTTCAGATAAGTAATCTCGGATAAAAATGAGATTGCAAAATTATCTCTTACCTTAGGTCAAATTTCTTCCAAACATGTATGAAACTCCAGCATAGTGGGTTTAAACATATTATTAACTGGTAACAGAACCATAATAATATTTATGAAATCATATATGATTCACTTAGGTATTTATATTACCCGTTCTTTTGTCAATTCCTTGTTAAAGTAGCGTTTTGGGTAAAATCATTTCATTTATCATACTTTTTTGGACTTGTTATTCTTGATATTATTATTAATAATATCAGGATTAAATTACTTCCAGAATGTAAATAATGATTTATATATTATATATATTTAGTATATATATATATATAATAGATAGATAAATGAAATGAAATACACCGTTCATGGAGACGGTAGGCCTTACATATGCATTAAAAAATGATGTTTTCATTTCCTTATTGACTTTAATGGAAGGAAGTAAATGACATATATATGTATCTACATAAATCCCGTAGATTTATTATGTCAAATATTTCATTATTATTCATTATATATACTTTATAATCATTCTTCAGTGGTTAACATGGAGAATGAATCTTATCGCGTCGTGGAGACGGTAAACCGTACAAACTCACGAGCGATGATAGCGTTCCCATAATTAGTGAATGGAATTGGAGTGGATGATATAATATATCAGAATTAGTATCATGTAATAATAATCATATATATTTATTCTTTATACAATTATACCCTTCCAAGTAAGGTGGTGGTAGAAAAACATATTACACCACGGTGTGGAGACGGTATTCTGCAATTACGCACAAGCGGTGATTTCATTTTTCATAGGATGTATAGAAGTTGAAATAGGGTTGTTTCATATTTATAAAAACATATAATTATATAATTAATACTGATGTTATTACTTTTTAATGAAACAACTAAATAAGAGGATGTAGAAGAAGAATGAAATTTGAAAGAATCGGTAGAAGAGATTACCTCTTCTTTGACGTGCCTTTTTTAAACTTCTTCTTAGGGAACTAGAGTAGGTCTTTTGAGAAGAACCGAACACATATGATATAACTAGAGAGGTTTATAAGAGAAATTGGCAGGGGTTGTCAGAGCATTAAGGCTCAAAATTGTGTAAAGAGGAGAGGGAGGAGGTGCCCTTTTATAAGGGATGAGAGGGGCACCTTTGAAAAGCTCAAAAATATTAATTTATAATAAATTCAAAACCCACTTAAAAACATCCAAAAATGAATCAATTAGAATATGAGATGAGATAGGGTTTAAATATCATCAATCAACAAACTTTAGACATGTTTTATTTTTATATTAAACCTAATGAACTTGATTTATCCTTTTTTAATATATTTAATTTTATTTGTGGTAATAATATTCTAAATTTTAAATTGTTATAAATAATTAATTATGTGTTGTTAATTGTACATAATTGGATATTAATGACATTTTAGACCATATAAATTTAATTTTATAATTTTTAAATATTTTTGTGATTTTTACACAATTTTATAATTTGTTATTTTTATAAAATAACAATAGTGACAATTTTGACACTATTCATTTATTTGAATTTAAATAAAATCCACACTGAGGATATATTCGAAAACATATATATAATAGACTTATAACATGTCATATTCATCTATAAATTTTTTTGAAAACATTAATTAGTCACATAATATTTATTATAATATTTTTAAAACCATTTGTTAGATATTTATCTTAATGAAATAATTACAACAACATTTTTGTATAATTATTTAATATACTTATTTGCTACATAAAAATTAAAACTAAAATACTATGATGAAGATAAGTATAATATATTTTATAATAATAATTTTACTCGAATTTATCATCTTAAAATAACAACATATAAATTGTTATATTTATTAAATAATGAAGGTGATAAATTTGACATAATTAATAATAAAATAATATAAATGTCCTAATATCTTTTATACGGAGCCAAGTGGTCCCCAAGTCGTCTCTTGGATTATTATGGTATTGATATACTAGAAAAATAAGTTTTGTTCAAGTTTTTGGGCATTTGGATGGATATTATTACTTTAATAAAAACTATATTATTGATTTTTTCACTAAGTAAATAATTCCTGCATCGTTAATGTATAAGCTCTTAAGGTAATTAAATATTTCTTAAAAATTAAAAAATAAATTACCATAAAAAATAAAATAATTTTAGATTTCAAATGAGTATTCATAATTGAATTTATATTCTGTATAAGCTTATATTAAAAACACTTTAATTATTAAAGTTTGAGCGAGTCATATTTCACTTTCCATTAAATAAAATAAATTAAAGGTCTTAATCACGTACAAGTGGGATCAAATAGTTTCCATTTCTACCCAAGTATGATATAGGTCGAAATATAATTATCCAATTATATTAAGACAAGTGTTAGAGTAATTTTATAATATTATATTTACCCTTAATTACCCGATTTACCTTTAACTATGGTAAATAAAATTTACCGTAGATAATATTTATAGCGCCCAAAAAAAAGTAGACTATTAACATAATTTGGACCTAATGATTCTAAATATGGAATCCATTTATCCAAATTCAAATCACAGAAGTTGCATAAATTAATTTAAAATTAATCTCATTGTTAAGAAAACGAGTTTTAAAAGTTAAAACATTGCAAAAGATTGAAATGATTTTACCTATGAATTCAATGTAAAATCAATGCTAATGACATAAAATATATTAAATGGTAAATAAATTTTCTATTTATCCTTTAAAACCATTCAATATTATAATTTAACCATATTAATTATTATGATGAAAAAAGTTGTTTTTAATTTAAATATAGTGTGTTTTTTTAATTCATTAAAATATGAAAGTTATCAGAATAATATGAAAAATTTATCCAAAGTAAATTTTTATATACTTATTCCAAAGAATGATTTTATTTGGTCAAATTGAACTTTTAAACATTTCTAAAATTAGATTTAAAGTGGGTGCGCCGTCAAAAGGCGGCAAAACAACAATTTTTGAAAATTACTTATTTTACCTAAACATTTTATTTTGTTCTCATACCATGTTCTAGAAAATGTGTAAAATGAATAATAATGTTATAAAATTAAAAATTTATTTAACACTATTCATAACGTCTAATTCATAATAATATTATAACAATATATCGTTGTTTATTGAAACCTATTATTGCGTACTACACACATTATCGAGGAAGGTCGTGATTGCCTGTAATGCAAGCCAAGTCAAGGCTATGTGTATTGCATGCTCAATTTGGTGTTTCCTATAACATAATCAAAAATTATTTCATTTATTCTTTAAACAAAATCTGTACATGATGTTGCCTAGAATAATTTCCCCAAAACGAACTTGAAATTGTGTGTAACATGAGCCAAGAATAGTGTTGCGTATACTGCAAGCTAATACGGTGTTGCGTATAGTATATGCTAATTTTTGTTGTTTTTACAATAGAAGACATCAAAGAAATTGAAAAGAATATATCTCATAAAATCTCAGGGGGTTACATTCTACCCCCCTTAAAATGAATTTCTCCCTCGAAATTCATCGTGGTTATAAATCGTTTATTACTTGATAGTTTAATTCATAGAAACCCACATCGTAAAAAGGAAAACTAAAACTTAATTTTAAAAAGTGAAATATGAAACATAATAGTTACCAAAATTAACTGATCATTGAGTTTCCAAATAGGATAACATAGGTAAAAATATGGATATGGAAGAGAAATATAACCATCAACTTCTGATGAAGAGTGGTAGAGGACATGGCTATGAAAAAGCCAATGATCACAAAGGCATAAATTTTTGATGATCTTAGGTACCATCTAATTCATCAGATATGAGGGAACTAGGACAACATATTTGGTTTTAAAGATCATTTACCATATGTTGAAGAATTTTTTAATTAAAATAAGTACTTACTTGATTTTGGTACAATCTCAATGTTGCTCGTACCTTGAACAATTTCCATTTCATCTCTTAAAGAAATGAAGTTGAATTTGTCTTTCATGAAGTTTTAGCATATCATGCAAAAGAATGATAGGTCATTCTATATGTCTCAAACATAAGGTTAGAAAAATTTATATACATAATTCCATCTATGGTGAGATTAATCGTATATGGTTCCAAAAATGGATTTACACTTCATCTATCATTCTGCTTAATAAAATAAAAATAGTTTGTACTAACCAGGGACTTCCTGTAGGCTAGTGGTAGGCGATAAAGGCCTGTCACACTTTGGTTGTGGGTTCAATTCCCTCAATATTGTCCGACGCAGCGGTTTGTCGCCCGTCCTGCAGGTTTTCCTTTTTCTAAAACTATACTATCATAACATTCCAGAAATAATATCAAAAAAAAGTTCTATATGTAAAAAATATATTCTTATGTCCAACAGAATCCATTTAAAATATTTAGGCTTATCCAAAACAATTCTATCCAATCTCATAGTATAAAGAAAACGATTACTAGAAATGTCATCAACCAAGCATGTGAATTCCATCATTTATCCCCCATATATCATAAGATATATCTTGTTGATCGCATTCCAAACATGTGAATACCTTAATCTAGTATTCTCTTGCAACATGAATTACCATATAACCTTATTTAAATCATAAATGTTGTCAAAATTTAACTCTTTGCACATACCAAAATCCCAAAAATTCAATATACTCAAACCATGATGTCACTTTGTCCTTATATCGGTCATGAGCTCATTAATAATATCAAACATATTATTTTCTCCTTATCCCTTCATTATGCGCCTATCATCTGCTTTTCAAAAATATTTCAATCAATTTTCATTGTTATCGGTACCATACAATTATTGAAAACCAATACATAGATATTCCAAAATTCCACAATACTATAAATGAGATTCCATGATACTATTTTGAAATCCCATTACATAAACACTTAATCATTCCACAACATCATTATCATACTCAACATCACAAATAGTTATCGCATGTGACTTCCCATTTTCCTTTTCCTTAAGAGGTTGCTCACGTCGATCATCATTAACCCATGTATTAGGGCAATGATTAGCATAATGCCCCATTTCATTGCACTTGAAGCTTTGAAGTGTTGGTGGAGCGTTCTATGTAGTCTATTCTCTATTCACATCATTAGAAACTTTTTCCCCATTACTTCGAAACTCAGATGCTCGATGGCCTTATTTTCCAAACTTGAAACATTTTCTAGAAACTTTTAGGAAATCTTCACCATTCTTCTTTCCAAACTTTGAGCATAAAGAGACACTCACCTTATTTTCCCCATTGTTCTAAGATTTTTCCATGAACTCCATCTTTCCCTTTTTGTCAAAACCATTATATGGATATGTAACACTAACTTTTAGTTATACCTTGATAGCACAACGCACAATTTCTGCATATCTATTGAGGTTTCTTATAGCTAATTCCCTTCGAAGAATTGGTTTTAATCCACTGAAGAATCGATCAATTTTACTTTCAGGTTGGATGATAAAGCCAGTTGCATACCTTTCAAGCCTTGTAAAATTTGCCTCATATATTCCAACAGATTCATCATCCTTTTTCTTATGATCTAGTAACTCTTTTTCTATCTTTGTTCGAAGAATACGAGGGAAGTAATTATTGAAAAACATGTTCTTGAAATCATCCCATTCCATGGATTAAATTTCATCTTGGGGCCCTGTATTCGTAATTAGAGTCCACCGCTGGTCTGCTTCACATTCTAACTGGTAAACAGCCAAAATGAATTTTTCATGCTCTGTACAACGAAGTATGAAAAATATCTTTTCAATGGTACTGATCCATTGATTAGCAACAATTGGATCATAATTCCCACTGAAATAAGGTGGTCGTTGCCTCATGATGGACTCAATAGAATATTGTTCCTTTCTCTGCTCATTTGGAAGTCCAGAATGATTCATAGATTGTGTAAGCATAGAAATAAGATTTTTCACTCCATCTCCCATCACATTTGGTTGTTCGAGAGGACAATCATTGCATTGTCTGTTACATTGATCAACATGGTTCCTTCAGATTCCATATATCATCTAAAACCCAAATATAACAGTGTGAGAGGAAAAAATCATGCTAGGAAAACAACATAATCAAGGGGTATTACTTTCAACATATAACATATTATGTTTAGTTCTAAGATCATTACCATAATTCTAAGACTATAACCTATACATATACTTATCCTTAGGGACATCCCTAGACATACCTTATAAATATCTCTTGGGATTTTACTAATGTTTTCGAATATTAGTTTACAAAGGTTAACTAAACCTTCACTCTGATACCAACTGTAGAGATCAAAGCTTGACGTACATAGACATTACATTACTTTTGTGGAATACTTAATACATGAAAAAAACAGACATCCAAAGACCGTATTAGTTTAGTGTCTTTGGAAACTTAAAACATAATCATCTAATCATGTTGAAAGATCTTAGACATCTCCCATAACGATCTTCCCATTTTTTTTCCTACCTAAAACCTTTCTTTATATCTAGGGGAAAGAAAACATATAAAGGGTGAGCTCGAATTCTCTGTAAGGGAAAACATGGAGAACATAAAACAACCCACAAACATTTGAACGTAAAACCTTGAACATAAAACATCAAAATTATGAGTAATGACATAAATCATGGGAGTACATAAGGCATAGATCATAAAACAACATTAATCATGATAAAATAGATTGGTAATAAAACATGTAATTATGGAAAACCCTTGAGCACATGATATTATTTCCATAGTAGCCAAGGCATTGCTACCAAGACCATCATAGTGGACAATGTCCATTACTGAACCGGGTTTACTTCCCGTTCCAACCCTGTATTACTGAACCAGATTCAATTGACATTCCAACCATGTCTATCTCATGAGATATAAATCTTTACCCAATGTATTAGAGGTAGATATAGGTCCCACCGATATCATAATGAAATCATTCTTTAGTGTGCCACAAAATAATCACAAATCATAAATCATAACCCAATGAATAAAATGGGTTTCATAAAAATCATCCCATCATAACATAATCCATATAAAAGAATGGATATAATTTCATCATAAACTAAATATAACCATGTATATAATAGAGACATTATTATTGAATCATAACCATATTGAAAATGTCATTATATATGGAAAATAATTTTGATAAAACACTTGAAATTAATTTTTGAGGAAAGTATCGTTTCTTCTTTCAAATCATTTTCTATTCTTAAAATGATGTGGAATTTTAAAAGAAAATAATTTTTATGGAAATACTCATGAAATCATGTATAGTAAGCTTCATGGAAATAAGGTGTTATTAAACTGTAAAAATACATTCATGCCGTATAAGTTAAAACATTCTTCTCGTACTTTTACGAAAAAAGTAAAAAGTACCCTGTATGGTAAACAAAAGAAATATTCCTTCCATAACACAAAGTAAAAGTAAAAAAGTGGTAAAAATGACTTTAAACATACATGGAAGAATATTAAACACTTTATGAAAAACATTTTATAGACATTAATGAAAAATATAACCCCATAAAATACTTACGTATAAGCAATTTCAGATTAAAATGAGATTGCAAAATTATCCCTTAACTTAGGTCCAATTTCTTCCATACGTGTCTGAAACTCCTGTATAGTGGGATTAAAAATATTATTAACTAGTGACAGAACCATAATAATATTTATTATATCATATATGATTCACTTAGGACTTTATATTACCTGTTCTTTTGTCAATTCCATTTTAAAGCAGTGTTTTGGGTAAAATCGTTTCATTTATCGTACGTGTTTGGACTTGTTATTATTAATATTATTATTACTTATATAATGATTTACTTACTTCCTGAATGTAAATCATGATTTATATATCATATATATTCAGTATATATATATAATAGATAGATACATGAATGAAAATACACCGTTCATGGAGAAGGTAGGCCGTACATACTCATTAAAAAATGATGTTTTCCTTTCCTTATTGACTTGAATGGAAGTAAGTAGATGAAATATATATGTATATACATAAATACAGTAGCTTTATTATGTCATATATTTCATTATTATTCATTATATATAATTTATAATAATTCTTTAATGGTTAACATGGAGAATGAATCCCATCGCATCTTGGAGACGGTAATCCGTACGAATGCACGAGCGATGATAGCATTCCCAAAATTATTGAATGGAATTGGAGTGGATGATATAATATATAAGAATTAGTATCATGTTATAATAATAATATATATTTATTCTTTATACCATTATACCCATCCAAGTAAGGCGGTGGTAGAAAAACATATTACACCACGACGTGGAGAGGGTATTCTGTACGTACGCACGCGTGGTAATTTCATTTTTGTAGGTTGGATAGATAGTGAAATAAGGTTTTTTCATATTTATAATAAAATATCAGTATATAATTAATACATATGTTAATACTTTATAATGAAACAAATAAATAAGAGGAAGTGGAAGAAAAAAGAAACATGAAAGAATCAGTAGAAGAGATTACCTCTTCTTCGACGTGCCTTTTTTAAAATTCTTTGTATGGAACTAGAGTTGGTGTTTTGAGAATACCAAAAACTCTATGATATAACTAAAGAGGTTGGAAAGACAAATTGGTAGGGGTTGTCTGAGCTGGAAGGCTCAAAATTGTGTAAAGAAGAGAGGGAGGAGGTTCCCTTTTATAAGGGACGAGAGGGGCACCTTTGGAAACCTCAACAATATTAATTTATAATAAATTCAAACCCCACTTAAAAACCACCAAAAATGACACAATTATAAGATGAAATGATATAGGTTATAAATATCATCAACCAATAAAATTTAGACATGTTTCATGTTTATATTAAACCTTATCAACATGATTTATCCCTATTTAATCTATTTAATTCTATTTGTGGTAATAATATTCTAAATTTTAAATTGATATAAATAAATACTTATGTGTTGTGAATTGTCTATAATTGGATACTTTATGAAATTTTAGACCATATAAATTTCATTTTATTATTTTTAAATATTTCTGTGATTATTAAACAATTTTATCATATGTTATTTTTATAAAATAACAATAGTGTCAATTTTGACACTATTCATTTATTTGAATTTAAATAAACTTCAAACAGAGAATATATTCAAAGAAAAATATATAATAGACTCATAACATGTCATATTTATCTAAAAAAATTGTGTAAAACATTAATTAGTTCTTATAATATTTATTTTAATATTTTTAAAACCATTTGTTTGATATTTGTCTTAATAAAATAATTACTTAAACATTTTTGTATAATTATTTAATATACTTATTTATTGAATAAAAATTAATAATAAAATACTATGATAAATATAAATATAATATATTTTATAATAATAATTTTAATAGAATTTATCATCTTAAAATAAAAACATATGAATTTTTATATGTATTAAATTGTGAAGGTATCAACTTTGACATCATTTAAAATAAAATAATATAAATGTATTAATCTCTTTAATACGACACCAAATGGTCCTTAAGTCAACACTTGGATTCTTATGGTATAGATATATTCAACCAATAAGTTTTGGTCAAGTGTTTTAGCTTTTTGATGGGTATTATGATTTTAATAAAAACTATATTATTGATTTTTTCACATTGTAAATAATTTATGCATCATTAATGTATATGCTATTAAGGTAATTAATTATTTATTAAAAATTAAAAATAAATTACCATAACAAAGGAAAACATTTTAGATTTCAAATGAGTATTTATAATCGAATTTATATTCTGTATAACCTTATATTTAAAATAATTTATTTATTAAAGTGTGAGTGAGACATATTTCACATTCCCATAAATAAAATAAATTAAAGGTCTTAATCAAATCCAAGTGGGTTAAAATAGATTTCATTTCTAACCAAGTATGTTTAAGGACTAATTATAATCATCCAATTATATTAAGACAATTGTTATGGTAATTTTATAATAGTATATTTACCCTTAATTACCCGATGTACCTTTAGTTATGGTAAATAAAATTTACCGTAGTTAATATTCATATTGCCAAAAAATAAAAACTAGACTATTAACATAATTTGGACCTACTGATTCCATATATTTAATCCATTTTTCCAAATTCAAATCACATAAGTTTCATAAATTAAATTAAAATTATTCTCGTTGTTAAGAAAGCGGGTTTTAAAATTTAAAATATTGCAAAAGATTGAAATGATTTTACCTTTGAATTAAAAGTAAAATCAATGATAATGACATAAATTATATTAAACGGTAAAAATATATTCTATTTGTACTTTAAAACCATTCAATATTATAATTTAACCATATAAATGTTTACGATGAAAAAAGTTGTTTTTAATTGAAATATATCATGTTTTTACTATTCATTAAAATATGAAAGTTATCAAAATAATATGAAAAATTTAACCAAAGTAAATTTTTATATCCAGATTCCAAATAATGATTTTAATTTTTCAAATTAAACTTATAAACATGTAAAAAACTATATTTAATGTGGGTGCACCATCAAAAGGCGGAAAAACTGCATTTTTAAAAAAAATACTTATTTTACCTGAAAAATATATGTTGTTCTCATACCATGTTCTAGAAAATGTGTAAGATGAAAAATATTGTTATAAAATTCAAAATTTAGTTAATACTATTCAAAACAGCTAGTTGATAATAATATTATAACAATATATCATTGTTTAGTGAATCCCGGTATTGCGTACTACACACGCTATCGAGTAAGGTCGTGATTGCGTGTAATGCAAGACAAGTCAGGCCTAAGTGTAGTGAAATCTCACTTTGGTGTTACATATAACATAATCTAAACTTATTTCATTTATACATTATACAATGTCTATACTTAATGTTGCGTAGAATAATTTCAACAAAATGAACTTGAAATTTTGTGTAACATGAGCCAAGAATAGTGTTGCATATGCTGCAAGAGAATATAGTGTTGCGTATAGTACAATTTAATCTTGGTGTAGTGTACAATAGTAAAAATCAAAGAAATTAAAAATAATATATCTCATAAAATCTCAGGGTATTAAATTCTACCCCCCTTAAAATGAATTTCTCCATCGAAATTCGTCGGGGTTATAAATCGTCTACTACTTGAAAGTTTCATTCATATAAACCCACAACGTAAAAAGGAATACTAAAACTTAATTTTAAAAAGTGAAGTATGAAACATAACGGTTACCCAAATTAACATATCAATGAGTTTCCACATAGTAAAACATAGGTGAAAATATGGATATGGAAGAGAAATATAACCATCAACTTATGCTGAAGTGTGGTAGAGGACATGGCTATGAAAAAGCCAAAAATCACAAAGCCATAAATTTTTGATGATCTAAGGTACCAACAAATTCATCAGATTTGAGGGCACTAGGACAAAATTTTTGGTTTTCAAGATCATTTCCCGAATGTAGAAGAATTTTTGAATTAAAAGAAATACTTACTTGATTTTGGTACAATCTCAATGTTTCTCGTGCCTTGAACAATTTCCACTTCATCTCTTAAAAAAATAAAGTTGAATTTGTCTTTCGTGAAGTGTTAGCAGATCATGAGATATAATGATAGGTCATTCCATCTCTCTTAAACATAAGGTTAGAAAAAGTTATATACTTAAGTCTATCTATGGTGAGATTAATCGTATGTGGTTCCAAAAATGGATTTATACTTCATCTATCATCCTGCTTAATAAAATAAAACTAGTTTCTACTAACCAGGGACTTCCTGTAGGCTAGTGGTAGGTGATAAAGTCATATCACCCTTCAGTTGTGGGATCGATTCCCCCAATCTTGTCCGATGCGACGGGTTGTTTCCCGTCCTGCAGGTTATCCTTTTTCTAAAACTACACTATTATAACATTCCAGAAATAATATCGAAAAAAAGTTCTATCTGTAAAAAATATTATCTTATGTCTAACATAATCAATTTATAATCTTATGCTTATCCAAAATAATTCTAACCAAGCTCATAGTATAAAGAAAACGATTACTAGAAATTTCATCAACCAAGGATGTGAATACCATCATTTATCCCCCATATATCATAAGATATATCTTATTGATCGCATTCATAACATGTGAATACCTTAATCTTATATTCTCCTACAACATGAATTACAATATATTCTTATTGAAAACATAAATGCTGTAAAAAAGTTAACTCCTTCCACATACCAAAATCCCAAAATTTCTTTATACTCAAACCATGATGTCACTTTTTCCTTATATCAGTCATGAGCTCATTAATAATATCAAACATATTATTTTCTCTTTATCTCTTCATTATGTACATATCATCTAATTTCCAAAAATATTTCAATCACTTTTCTTGGTTACCGGTACCATACAATTATGGAAAACCAATACATAGATATTCCAAAATTCCACGATGCTATAGATGAGATTCCATGATACTATTTTGAAATCTCATTACATAAACACTTAATCATTCCACAACATCATTGTAATCCTCAACATAAAAAATAGTGATTTCATGTGGGTTCCCTTTTTCCTTTTCCTTAAGTGGTTGCTCACGTCGATCATCATTAACCCTTGGATTAGGGCATTGATTAGCATAATGCCCCATTTCCTTGCACTTGAAGCTTTGAAGTGTTGGTGGAGCATTCTAAGTAGTCTTTTCTATATTCATGTCATTAGAAACTTTTTTCCCATTCCTTCGGCACTCATCCACTCGATGACCTTCTTTTCCACACTTAAAACATTTTCTAATACCTTTTAGACAATATTCACCATGCTTCTTTCCACACATTGAGCATAAAGAAACATTCACCTTCTTTTCACCATTGTTCTGAGATTTTTCCTTGAAATCCATATTTCATTTTTTGTCAAACCCATGAGATGGATATGTAACACTAACTTCTAGTTCTACATTTATAGCACAACACACAATTTCTTCATAGCTACTTAAGTCTCTTATAGCTAGTTCCCTTTGAAGACTTGGTTTTAAGCCACTTAAAAATCGATCAATTTTACTTCCAAGTTGGATGATAAAGCCATATGCATACCTTTAAAGCCTTGTAAAATTCACCTCGAATATACCAACAGATTAATCATCCTTTTTATTAAGCTCAAGGAACTACTTTTCTATCTTTGTTCGAAGAATACAAGGGAAGTACTTATTGAAAAAAAGTTCATGGACTCGTCCCATTCCATGGATTCAATTTCATCTTGGGGCCTTGTATTTTTAATTAGATTCCACCACTAGTCTGCTTCACCTTCTAAACGGTAAAAAACCAAAATGACTTTTTCATGCTCTGTACAACGAAGTATGGAAAATATATTTTCAATGTTACTGATCCATTGTTCAGCAACAGGTGGATCAGAAAACTTATTGATAGAAGGTGGTTGTTTTCTCATGAAGGATTCAATAAATTATTGTTTTTTTCTCTATGCCCATTTGGAAGTCCATAATGATTCATATCTTGTGTAAGTATAACAATAATATTTTACCCTCAATCTCCCATTACATTTGGTTGTTCGGGAGGAATATCATTTCAGTGTCCATTACATTGATCAACATGGTTCCTTCGGTTTCCAGCCATCGTCTAGAACCCAAAAATAACAGCGTGAGGCGCAAAAATCATGCTAGGAAATCAACATAATAAAGGGGAATAATTTCAATATATAACATCTTAGGTTTAATTGTAAGATCGTTACCGTAATTCTAGGACTATAAACTATACGTATACTTATCCTTATGGACATCCCAAGACATACCTTAGGAATATCTCTAGGGATTTCACTAAAGTTTTCACATCCAAGTTTCCAAAGGTTAACTAAACCTCTACCAACTGTAGAGACCCAAAGATTGATGTAAATAGATATTACATTACTCTTGTAGAATACTTAATACATGACAAAAACAGATTCCCAATGACCGTATTAGTCTTGTGTCTTTGGAAACTCGGAACATAATCTTCTAATCATGTTGAAAGATCTTCAACATCTCCCATAACGATCTTCCCCATTTGTTTTCCTACCTAAAACCTTTATTTAAATCATGGGGAAAGAAAACATATAAAGGGTGAGCTCAAATTCTCTGTAAGGGAAATCATGGAGAACATAAAACAACCCATAAACATTTGAACGTAAAACCATGAACAAAAAACATCAAAATCATTAGTAATGACATAAATCTTGGAAGTACATAAAGAATAGATCATAAAATAACATTAATCATTATAAAATAGCATGGGAATAAAACATGTAATTATGGAAAACCCTTAATAATATGATATTATTTCCATAGTAGCCAAGAAATTGTTTCCAAGACCATCATAGTGGACAAAGTCCATTACAGAACCGGGTTTACTTGTTGTTCCAGCCCTGTATTATTGAACCAGATTCACTTTTCATTCCCACCATGTAAATATAATGAGATATAAATATTTAACCAATTCATTTGAGGGAGATATAGGTCACACCCATATCATAATGAAATCATTATTTTGTGTGCCACAAAATAAACATAAATCATTCAGTATAACCCAACAAATAAAATGGGTTTCATAAACATCATTCCATCATAACATAATCCATATAAAATAATGTATATAATTTCATCATAAACAAAATAAAACCATATAAATAATAGAGACAATATTCTTTAATCATAATCATATTGAATAATTTCATTATAGATGGAAAATAATTTTGATAAAACAGTTGAAATGAATTATTGAGGAAAATATTCTTTCTTCTTTCAAGTCATTTTCTTTTCTTAAAATGAAATGCAATTTTAAAAGAAAATAATTTTAATGAAAATACTCATGAAATATAATATATTAAGATTCATGGAAATAAGGCTTTATGAAACTATAAAAATCCATTCATGCCGTATAAGCTAAAACATTCTCCTCGTAATTTTACCGAAAAAGTCAAAAAGTACCTCGTATGGTTAACAAAAGAAGGATTCCTTCCATAACACCAAGTAAAAGTAAAAAAGGGGTAAACATGACATTAGAAATACATGGAAGAATATTAAACACTTTATGAAAAATATTTTCTGAACATGGATGAAAAATATAACCCCAGTATATACTTTCAGATAAGTAATCTCGGATAAAAATGAGATTGCAAAATTATCTCTTACCTTAGGTCAAATTTCTTCCATACATGTATGAAACTCCGGCATAGTGGGTTTAAACATATTATTAACTAGTAATAGAACCATAATAATATTTATGAAATCATATATGATTCACTTAGGTCTTTATATTACCCGTTCTTTTGTCAATTCCTTGTTAAAGTAGCGTTTTGGGTAAAATCGTTTCATTTATCATACGTTTTTGGACTTGTTTTTCATGAAAGTATTATTAATAATATCATGATTAAATTACTTCCAAAATGTAAATAATGATTTTATATCATATATATTCAGTATATATATATATAATAGATAGATAAATGAAATTAAATACACCGTTCATGGAGACGGTAGGCCGTACATACGCATTAAAAATGATGTTTTCATTTCCTTATTGACTTTAATGGAAGGAAGTAAAGGACATATATATGTATCTACATAAATCACGTAGATTTATTATGTCATATATTTCATTATTATTCATTATATATACTTTATAATCATTTTTCAGTGGTTAACATGGAGAATGAATCTCATCGCATCGTGGAGACGGTAAACTGTACGAACTCACGAGCGATGATAGCGTTCCCATAATTAGTGAATGGAATTGGAGTGGATGATATAATATATCATAATTAGTATCATGTTATAGTAATAATATATATTTATTCTTTGTACCATTATAACCATCCAAGTAAGGTGGTGGTAGAAAAACATATTACACCACGGTGTGGAGTAGGTATTCTGCAATTACGCACACGCGGTGATTTCGTTTTTCATAGGATGTGTAGAATGTGAAATAGGGTTGTTTCATATTTATAATAACATATAATTATATAATTAATACTGATGTTATTACTTTATAATGAAACAACTAAAGAAGAGGATGTATAAGAAGAAATAAATTTGAAAGAATCGGTAGAAGAGATTTACTCTTCTTCGACGTGCCTTTTTTAAACTTCTTCTTAGGGAACTAGAGTTGGTCTTTTGAGAAGAACCGAACACATATGATATAACTATAGAGGTTTATAAGATAAATTGGTAGGGGTTTTCCGAGCATGAAGGCTCAAAATTGTGTAAAAAGTAGAGGGAGGAGGTTCCCTTTTATAACGGATGAGAGGGGCACCTTTGGAAAGCTAAAAAATATTAATTTATAATAAATTCAAAACCCACTTAAAAACATCCAAAAATGACTCAATTAGAATCTGAGATGAGATAGGGTTTAAATATCATCAACCAACAAACTTTATACATGTTTTATGTTTATATTAAACCTTATGAACTTGATTTATCCTTTTTTTAATATATTTAATTTTATTTGTGGTAGTAATATTCTAAATTTTAAATTGTTATAAATAATTAATTATGTGTTTTTAATTGTACAAAATTGGATATTAATAACATTTTAGACCATATAAATTTCAATTTATAATTTTTAAATATTTTTGTGATTTTTAAACAATTTTATAATATGTTATTTTTATAAAATAACAATAGTGACACTTTTGACACTATTAATTTATTTGAATTTAAATAAAATCCACACAGAGGATATATTCGAAAATATATATATAATAGACTTATAACATGTCATATTCATCTATAAATTTTTTGGAAAACATTAATTAGTCACATAATATTTATTTTAATATTTTTAAAACCATTTGATAGATATTTATCTTAATGAAATAATTACAACAACATTTTTTTATAATTATTTAATATACTTATTTGTTGCATAAAAATTAAAACAAAAATGCTATGATGAATATAAGTATAATATATTTTATAATAATAATTTTACTCAAATTTATCATATTAAAATAACTACATATAAATTGTTATATTTATTAAATTATGAAGGTGATAACTTTGACATAATTAATAATAAAATAATATAAATGTCCTAATATCTTTTATACGGCGCCAAGTGGTCCCCAAGTTGTCTCTTGAATGATTATGGTATATATATACTCTACAAATAAGTTTTGGTTAAGTTTTTGGGCATTTGGATGGATATTATTACTTTAATAAAAACTATATTATTGATTTTTCACTAAGTAAATAATTTCTGCATCATTAATGTATAAGATCTTAAGGTAATTAAATATTTCTTAAAAATTAAAAAATAATTTCCATAAAAAAAATATTTTTTGATTTAAAATGAGTATTTAAAATCAAATTTATATTCTGTATAACCTTATATTAAAAACACTTAAATTATTAAAGTTTGAGTGAGTCATATTTCACTTTCCATTAAATAAAATAAATTAAAGGTCTTAATCACATCCAAGTGGGTTCAAATAGATTCTATTTCTACCCAAGTATGTTATAGGTCGAAATATAATTATCCAATTATATTAATACAAGTGTTTGGGTACTTTTATAATATTATATTTACCCTTAATTACCCGATTTACCTTTAACTATGGTAAATAAAATTTACCGTAGATAATATTCATAGCTCCCCAAAAAAAGTAGACTATTAAAATAATTTGGACCTAATGATTCTAAATATGGAATCCATTTTTCCAAATTCAAATCACAGAATTTGCATAAATTAATTTAAAATTAATCTCATTGTTATGAAAACGAGTTTTAAAAGTTAAAACATTGCAAAAGATTGAAATGATTTTACCTATGAATTCAATGTAAAATCAATGATAATGACATAAAATATATTAAATGGTAAAAATATATTGTATTTATACTTAAAAACCATTCAATATTATAATTTAACTATATAAATTATTACGATGAAAAAAGTTGTTTTTAATTAAAATATAGTGTGTTTTTTTAATTCATTAAAATATGAAAGTTATCAGAATAATATGAAAAAATTATCCAAAGTAAATTTTTATATCATGATTCAAAATAAGTATTTTATTTGGTCAAATTGAACTTTTAAAAAAGTCTAAAATTAGATTTAAAGTGGGTGCGCCGTCAAAAGGCAGCAAAAATGCATTTTTTGAAAATTACTTATTTTACATGATGAATTTATTTTGTTCTCATACCATTTTCTAGAAAATGTGTAAAATGAATAATAATGTTATAAAATTAAAAATTTAGTTAATTATATTCATAATGGATAGTTCATAATAATATTATAACAATATATTGTTGTTTATTGAAACCTATTATTGCGTACTACACACACTATCGAGGAAGGTCGTGATTGCGTGTAATGTAAGCCAAGTCAAGGATATGTGTAGTGCATGCTCCATTTGGTGTTGACTATAACATAATAAAAACTTATTTCATTTATACTTTAAACAAAATCTGTACATAATTTTTCCTAGAATAATTTCCCCAAAACTAACTTGAAATTGTGTGTAACATGAGCCATGAATAGTGTTGCGTATACTGTAAGCTAATACGGTGTTGCGTATAGTATATGATAATTTTTTTTTGTTTTTAAAATAGAAGACATCAGATAAATTAAAAAGAATATATCTCATAAAATCTCAGGGGGTTACATTCTACCCCCCTTAAAATGAATTTCGCCCTCGAAATTCATCATGGTTATAAATCGTTTACTACTTGAAAGTTTAATTCATAGAAACCCACATCGTAAAAAGGAATACTAAAACTTAATTTTAAAAAGTGAAATATGAAAAATAATAGCTACCGAAATTAACTGATCATTGAGTTTCCACATAGGAGAACGTAGGTAAAAATATGGATATGGAAGAGAAATATAACCATCAACTTCTGATAAAGAGTGGTAGAGGAAATGGCTATGAAAAAGCCAACAATCACAAAGGCATAAATTTTTGATGATCTTAGGTACCATCTAATTTATCAGATATGAGGGCACTAGGACAACATATTTGGTTTTCAAGATCATTTACCAAATGTTGAAGAATTTTTGAATTAAAAGAAGTACTTACTTGATTTTGGTACAATATCACTGTTTCTCGTGCCTTGGACAATTTCCATTTCATCTCTTAAAGAAATGAAGTTGAATTTTTCTTTCATGAAGTATTAGCATATCATGAAAAAGAATGATAGGTCATTCTATCTGTCTCAAACATAAGGTTAGAAAAAGTTATATACATAAGTCCATCTATGGTGAGATTAATCGTATATGGTTCCAAAAATGGATTTATACTTCATATATCATTCTGATTAATAAAATAAAAATAGTATGTACTAACCAAGGACTTCCTGTAGGCTAGTGGTAGGCGATAAAGGCCTGTCACACTTTGGTTGTGGGTTCAATTCCCCCAATCTTGTCCGATGCGATGGGTTGCCGCCCGTCCTGCAGGTTATCCTTTTTCTAAAACTATACTATTATAACATTCCAGAAATAATATAGAAAAAAAGTTCTATCTGTAATCAATATTGTCTTATGTCCAACAAAATCCATTTAAAATATTTAGGTTTATCCAAAACACTTCTATCCAATCTCATAGTATAAAGAAAATGATTACTAGAAATGTCATCAACCAAGCATGTGAATTCCATCATTTATCCCCCATATATCATAAGATATATCTTCTTGATCGCATTCCAAACATGTGAATACCTTAATCTAGTATTCTCTTGCAACATGAATTACCATATAACCTTATTGAAATCATAAATGCTGTCAAAATTTAACTCTTTGCACATACCAAAATCCCAAAAATTCAATATACTCAAACCAATACATAGATATTCCAAAATTCCACGATACTATAAATGAGATTCCATGATACTATTCTGAAATCCCATTACATAAACACTTAATCATTCCACAACATCATTTTCATACTCAACATCACAAATAGTGATCGCATGTGACTTCCCATTGTCCATTGCCTTAAGAGGTTGCTCACGTCGATCATCATTAACCCTTGTATTAGGGTAATGATTAAAAAAATGCCCCATTTCATTGCACTTGAAGCTTTGATGTGTTGGTGGAGCATTCTCTGTAGTCTTTTCTCTATTCACATCATTAGAAACATTTTCCCCATTACTTCGAAACTCAGCTGCTCAATGGACTTCTTTTCCAAACTTGAAACATTTTCTAGAACCTTTTAGACAATCTTCGCCATTCTTATTTCCACACTTTGAGCATAAAGATACATTCACCTTATTTTCCCAATTGTTCTGGGATTTTTCCTTGAACTCCATCTTTCGTTTTTTGTCAAAACCATTAGATGGATATATAACACTAACTTTTAGTTCTACCTCAGTAGCATAACGCACAATTTCTTCATATATATTGAGGTTTGTTATATCTAATTCCCTTCGAAGACTTGGTTTTAAGCCACTGAAGAATCGATCAATTTTACTTTCAGGTTGGATGATAAAGCCAGTTGCATACCTTTCAAGCCTTGTAAAATTCGCCTCGTATATTCCAACAGATTCATCATTCTTTTACTAATGCTCAAGTAACTCCTTTTCTATCTTTGTTCGAAAAATACGAGGGAAGTACTTATTGAAAAACAAGTTCTTGAAATCGTCCCATTCCATGGATTCAATTTCATCTTGGGGCCTTGTATTCGTAATTAGAGTCCACCGCTAGTCTGATTCACCTTCTAACCGGTAAACACCCAAAAGGAATTTTTCATGCTCTATACAACGAAGTATGGAAAATATCTTTTCAATGGTACTGATCCATTGATTAGAAAAAAGTGGATCAGAAGTCCCATTGAAATAAGGTGGTTGTTGCCTCATGATGGACTCAATAGAATATTGTTCCTTTCCCTGCTCATTTGGAAGTCCAGAATGATTCATAGATTATGTAAGTATAGAAATAAGATTTTTCACTCCATCTCCCATCACATTTTTTTGTTCTGGAGGACAATCATTGCATTTTCTATTACATTGATCAACACGGTTCCTTCAGATTCCAGCCATTCTCCAAAACCCAAATATAATAGTGTGAGAGGCGAAAATCATGCTAGGAAAACAACATAATAAAGGGGTATTACTTTCAATATATAACATATTATGTTTAGTTCTAAGATTATTACCATAATTCTAGGACTATAACCTATACGTATACTTATCATTAGGGACATCCCTAGACATACCTTACAAATATCTCTTGGGATTTCAGTAATGTTTTCGCATCTTAGTTTCCGAAGGTTAACTAAACCTTTACTCCGATACCAACTGTAGAGATCAAAGCTTGATGTACATAGACATTACATTACTTTTCTGGAATACTTAATACATGAAAAAAACATACACCCAAAGACCGTATTAGTTTAGTGTCTTTGGAAACATGAAACAAAATCATCTAATCATGTTGAAAGATCTTAGACATCTCCCATAACGATCTTCCCATTTTGTTTTCCAACCTAAAACCTTTCTTTATATCTAGGGGAAAGAAAACATATAAAGGGTGAGCTCGAATTCTCAGTAAGGGAAAACATGGAGAACATAAAACAACCCATAAACATTTGAACGTAAAACCTTGAACATAAAACCTCAAAATTATGAGTAATGACATAAATCATGGCAGTACATAAGGCATAGATCATAAAACGACATTAATCATGACAAAATAGTTTGGGAATAAAACATGTAATTATGGAAAACCCTTGAGCACATGATATGATTTCATTAGTAGCCAAGGCATTGCTGCCAAGACCATCATAGTGGACAATGTCCATTACTGAACCGGGTTTACTTCCCGTTCCAACCCTGTATTACTGAACCAGATTCAATTGTCGTTCCAACCATGTCTATCTCATGAGATATAAATCTTTACCCAATGTATTAGAGGTAGATATAGGTCCCACCCATCTCATAATGAAATCATTCTTTAGTGTGCCACAAAATAAACACAAATCATTCATCATAACCCAACGAATAAAATGGGTTTCATAAACATCATCCCATCATAACATAATCCATATAAAAGAATGGATATAATTTCTTCATAATCTAAATCTAACCATGTATATAATAGAGACATTATGCTTGAATCATAACCATATTGAAAATGTCATTATATATGGAAAATAATTTTGATAAGACACTTGAAATGAATTCTTGAGGAAAGTATCGTTTCTTCTTTCAAATCATTTTCTATTCTTAAAATGATATAGAATTTTAAAAGAAAATAATTTTTATGCAAATACTCATGAAATAATGTATAGTAAGCTTCATGTAAATAAGGCATTATGAAACTGTAAAAATATATTCATGCTGTATAAGTTAAAACATTCTCCTCGTACTTTTACCAAAAAAGTAAAAAGTACCCTGTATAGTAAACAAAAGAAATATTCCTTCCATAACACAAAGTAAAAGTCAAAAACTGGTAAACATGACTTTAAACATACATGGAAGAATATTAAAAACTTTATGAAAAAAATTTTATAGACTTTAATGAAAAATATAACCCCATAAAATACTTACGTATAAGCAATCTCGGATTAAAATGAGATTGCAAAATTATCCCTTACCTTAGGTCCAATTTCTTCCATACGTGTCTGAAACTCCTGTATAGTGGGATTAAAAATATTATTAACTAGTAACAGAACCATAATAATATTTATTATATCATATATGATTCACTTAGGACTTTATATTACCTGATCTTTTGTCAATTCCATTTTAAAGTAGCATTTTGGGTAAAATCGTTTCATTTATCGTACATGTTTGAACTTGTTATTCTTAATATTATTATTACTTATATCATGATTTACTTACTTTCTGAATGTAAATCATGATTTATATATCATATATATTCAGTATATATATAATAGATAGATAAATGAATTGAAATACACCGTTCATGGAGAAGGTAGGCCGTACATACTCATTAAAAAAAACGATGTTTTCCTTTCCTTATTGACTTGAATGGAAGTAAGTAGATGACATATATATGTATATACATAAATCCAGTAGCTTTATTATGTCATATATTTCCTTATTATTCATTATATATACTTTATAATCAGTCTTGAATGGTTAACATGGAGAATGAATCCCATCACATCGTGGAGACGGTAATCTATACGAATGCACGAGCAATGGTAGCATTCCCAAAATTATTGAATGGAATTAGAGTGGACGATATAATATATCAGAATTAGTATCATGTTATAATAATAATATATATTTATTCTTTATACCATTATACCCATCCAAGTAAGGCGGTGGTAGAAAAACTTATTACACCACGGCGTGGAGACGGTATTCTGTACGTACGCATGAGTGGTGATTTCATTTTTCGTAGGATGGATAGATAGTGAAATAAGGTTTTTTCATATTTATAATAAAATATCAGTATATAATTAATACTTATGTTAATACTTTATAATGAAACAACTAAATAATAGGAAGTGGAATAAAAAAGAAACTTGAAAGAATCAGTAGAAGAGATTACCTCTTCTTCGACGTGCCTTTTTTAAAATTCTTTGTATGGAACTAGAGATGGTGTTTTGAGAAGACCAAAACATCTATGATATAACTAGAGAGGTTGGAAAGACAAATTTTTAGGGGTTGTCCGAGCTAGAAGGCTCAAAATTGTGTAAAGAAGAGAGGGAGGAGGCGCCCTTTTATAAGGGAGGAGAGGGGCACCTTTGGAAACCTCAACAATATTAATTTATAATAAATTCAAACCCCACTTAAAAACCTCCAAAAATGACTCAATTCGAAGATGAAATGCGATAGGGTATAAATATCACCAACCAATAAAATTTAGACATGTTTTATGTTTATATTAAACCTTATCAACATGATTTATCCCTATTTAATCTATTTAATTCTATTTGTGGTAATAATATTCTAAATTTTAAATTGATATAAATAAATACTTATGTGTTGTGAATTGTCTATAATTGGATACTTTATGACATTTTAGACCATATAAATTTCTGTTTATTATTTTTAAATATTTCAGTGATTATTAAACAATTTTATAATATGTTATTTTTATAAAATAACAATAATGTCAATTTTGACACTATTCATTTATTTGAATTTAAATAAACTTCAACCAGAGAATATATTCAAAGAAAAATATATAATAGACTCATAAAATTTCATATTTATCTAAATTTTTTTTGTAAAACATTAATTAGTTCTTATAATATTTATTTTAATATTTTTAAAACCATTTGTTTGATATTTGTCTTAATAAAATAATTACTAAAACATTTTTGTATAATTATTTAATATAATTATTTATTGAATAAAAATTAATAATAAAATACTATGATAAATATAAATATAATATATTTTATAATAATAATTTTACTAGAATTTATCATCTTAAAATAACAACATATGAATTGTTATATGTATTAAATTGTGATGGTGTCAACTTTGACATCACATAAAATAAAATAATATAAATGTCTTAATCTCTTTTATATGACGCCAAATGTTCCTTAAGTATACACTTGGATTCTTGTGGTTTAGATATATTCAACCAATAAGTTTTGGTCATGTGTTTCAGCTTTTTTATGGGTATTATGACTTTAATAAAAACTATATTATTTATTTTTCACTAAGTAAATAATTTCTGCATCATTAATGTATAAGATATTAAGGTAATTAAATATTTCTTAAAAATTACAAATAAATTACCATAACAAATAAAAACATTTTAGCTTTCAAATGAGTCTTTATAATCGGATTTATATTATGTATATCCTTATATTGAAAATACTTTAATTATTAATGTTTGAGTGAGTCATATTTCACTTTCCTTTAAATAAAATAAATTAAAGGTCTTAAACACATCCAAGTGGGTTAAAATAGATTACATTTCAACCCAAGTATGTTTTAGGATGAAATATAATCATCCAATTATATTAGGGAAAGTGTTAGGGTAATTTTATAATATTATATTTACCCATAATTACTGAAATTTCCTTTACCTATGGTAAATAAAATTTACCGAAGTTACTATTCATAGTGCCCAAAAATAAAAAGTATCCAATTAACATAATTTGAACATAATAATTCCAAATATGGAATCCATTTCTCCAAATTAAAATCATATAAGTTTCATAAATTAATTTAAAATTAATCTCGTTGTTAAGAAAACGAGTTTTAAAAGTTAAAACTTTGCAAAAGATTGAAATGATTTTACATATGAATTCAGTGTAAAATAATTGATAATGAAATAAATTATATCAAATGGTAAAAATATATTCTATTTATACTTTAAAACAATTCAATATTATAATTTAACCATATAAATTATTACGATGAAAAAAGTTTCTTTTAATTAAAATATAGCGTGTTTTTACTATTCATTAAATTATGAAAGTTATCAGAATAGTATGAAATTTTTTTCCAAAGTAATATTTATATGTTTATTCCAATTTAGAATTTTATTTTGTCAAATTTAACTTATAAACATGTCAAAAACTAAATTTGAAGTGGGTGCACCGTCAAAAGGCGGCAAAACTGCATTTTTTTAAAAATACTTATTTTACCTCAAATTTTTTTTTCTCATACCATGTTATATAAAATGTGTAAGATGAATAATAATGTTATAAAATTTAAAATGTAGTTAATACTATTCATAACGGCTAGTTCATAATAATTTTATAACAATATATCGTTGTTTAGTGAATCCCGGTATTGCGTACTACACACGCTATCGAGGAAGGTCGTGATTGCGTGTAATGCAAGACAAGTCAAGGATGAATGTAGTGCAAGATCTATTTTGTGTTGTGTATAACATTATCAAAAGTTATGTAATTTATACATTAAACAAAATTTATACTTAATGTTGCGTAGAATAATTTCCACAAAATGAACTTGAAATTGTGTGTAACATGAGCCAAGAATAGTGTTGCGTATACTACAAGCTAATACGGTGTTGTGTAGAGTACACTCTAAACTTGGTGTAGTGTAAAATAGAAGACATCAAAGAAATTAGAAAAATATATACCTCATAAAATCTCGGGGTGTTACATTCTACCCCCCTTAAAATGAATTACGCCCTTGAAATTTGTTGTGGTTATAAATCGTTTAATACTTGAAAGTTTCATTCATAGAAATCCACATCGTAAAAAGGAATACTAGAACATAATTTTAAAAAGTGAATTATGAAACAAAATGGTTACCCAAATTAACTCATCATTGAGTTTCCACATAGGAGAACATAGGTGAAAACATGGACATGGAAGAGAAATATAACCGTCAACTTCGGATGAAGAGTGGTAGAGGACATGGCTATGAAAAAGCCAACAATCACAAAGCCATATATTTGTGATGATCTAAGGTACCATTAGATTCATCAGATATGAGGGAACTAGTACAACATTTTTGGTTTTCAAGATCATTTCCCAAATGTTGAAAAAAAATTTAATTAAAAGAAATACTTACTTTATTTTGGTACAATCTCACTGTTGCTCGTGTCTTGAACAATTTCCACTTCATCTATGAATAAAATGAAGTTGAATTTGTCTTTTGTGAAGTGTTAACAGATCATGTGAGAGAATGATAGGTCATTCCATCTGTCTCAAACAAAAGGTTAGCAAAAGTTATATACATAAGTCCATCTATGGTGAGATTAACCATTTATAGTTATAAAAGTGGCATTATACTTCATCTATCATCCTGCTTAATAAAATAAAACCATTTTCTACTAACCAGGGACTTCTGGTAGGCCAGTGGTAGGCGAAAAAGTTCTGTCGCACTTCAGTTGTGGGTTATATTCCTGCAATCTTGTCAACGCGACGGGTTGTCGCCCGTCCCACAGGTTATCCATTTTCAAAAACTACACTATAATAACATTCCAGAAATAATATCAAAAAAAAGTTCTATCTATAAACAATATTGTCTTATATCCAATATAATCCATTTCAAATCTTTAGTCTTATCCAAAATACTTCTATCCATGCTCATTGTATAAAGAAAACGATTACTAAAATGTCATCAACCAAGCATGTGAATACCATCATTTATCCCCCATATATCATTAGATATATCTTGTTGATCACATTCCACAGAAGTGAATACCTTAAACTTGTATTCTCTTGCAACATGAATTACCATAGAACCTTATTGAAATCATAAATACTGTCAAAAGTTAACTCTTTTCACATACCAAAATCCCAAAAATTATTTATACTCAAACCATGCTGTCACTTTGTCCTTATATCAGTCATGATCTCATTAATAATATCAAAAATATTATTTTATATTTATCCATTCATTATGTGCATATAATTTTCTTTCCAAAAATATTTCAATCACTTTTCATGGTTACCGGTACCATAAAATTATTAAAAACCAATACATAGATATTACAAAATTCCACGATACAATAAATGAGATTCCATGATACTATTTTGAAATTCCATTACATAAACACTTAATCATTCCACAACATCATTTTCATACTTGACATCACAAATAGTGATCACATGTGAATTTCCTTTGTCCTTTTCCTTAAGAGGTTTCTCACTTCGATTATCATTAACCCTTAGATTTGGGTATTGATTAGCATAATGCCCCATTTCCTTACACTTGAAGCATTGAAGTGTTGGTGGAGCATTCTCTTTATTCTTTTCTCTATTCACGTCATTAGAAAATTTCTTCCCATTACTTCGGCACTCAGCCACTCGATGAACTTATTTTCCACACTTGAAACAATTTATAGTACCTTTTAGAAAATCCCCACCATGCTTCTTTCCACACTTTGAGAATAAAGAATCATTCAATTCTTTTCACCATTGTTCTGAGATTTTTCCTAGAAATCAATATTTTGTTTTTTTCAATACCAAGAGATGGATATATAACACCAAATTTTAGTTCTACCTTGATATCACAACACATAGTTTTTTTGTAGCTATTGAAGTCTCTTATAGCTAATTCCCTTCGAAGACTTTGTTTTAAGACACCGAAGAATCGATCAATTTTACTTTAATGTTGGATGATAAAAATATATTTATACCTTGAAAGCCTTGTATAATTCGCCTCGTATATACCAACATATTCATCATCCTTTTTTTAATCTCAAGAAACTCCTTTTCCATCTTTGTTTGAAGATTACTACGGAATTACTTATTGAAAAACAAGTTCTGGAACTCATCCCATTCCATGGATTCAATTTCATCTTGGGGCATTGTATTCAAAATTAGAGTCCACCACTGGTATGCTTCACCTTCTAACCAGAAAACAGCCAAAATGAATTTTTCATGCTCTGTACAACGAAGTATGGAAATATCTTTTCAATGGTACAGATCCATTGTTCAGCAACAACTGGATCAGAAGACCCACTGAAATAAGGTGGTCATTGCCTCATGAAGGACTCAATAGAATATTGTTCTTTTCTCTACTCATTTGGTAGTCCAGTATGATTCATTGCTTTTGTAAGTATACCAATATGATTTTTCACTCCATCTCCCATCACATTTGGTTGTTTGAGAGGAAAATAATTGCATTTTCCATTACATTGATCAACACTGTTCCTTCAGATTCCAACCATCGTCTAAAACACAAAAAGAACAGTGTGAGAGGCAAACATCATGCTAGGAAAAAAACATAATAAAGGGGGAGTACTTTCAATGTATAACATCTTAGGTTTAATTATAAGATCGTTACCGTAATTCTAAGACAATAACCAATACATATACTTATCTTTAGGGACAACCCTAGACATACCTTAGAAATATCTCTAGGGATTTCACTAATGTTTTCGCATCCAAGTTTCCAACCTATAACTAGCCCTTCGCTATGATACCAACTGTAGAGAACCAAAGATTGACGTACAATGAAATTACGTTACTTTTTCAGAATACTTAATAAATGAAAAAAATAGACGCCCAAAGGCTGTATTAGTTTAGTGTGTTTGGAAACTCAGAACATAATCTTCTAATCAAGTTGAATGACCTTCAACATCTCCCATAACGATCTTCCCCTTTTTTTCCTACATAAAACCTTTCTTTTAATCCTGTGGAAAGAAAACATATAAAGGGTGAGCTCAAATGATCAGTAAGGGAAAACATGGAGAACATAAAACAACCCATAAACATTTGAACGTAAACCCATGAACATAAAACATCAAAATCATGAGTAATGACCTAAATCTTGGCATTACATAAGGCATAGATCATAAAAGGACATTAATCATGTTAAAATAGAATGGGAATAAAAAATGTAATTATGGAAAACCATTAAGTACATTATATGATTTCCATAGTAGTCAAGTCATTGCTGCCAAGACCATAGTAGTGGACAAAGTCCATTACTGAACCGAGTTTACTTACCATTCTAGCCCTGTATTACTGAACCAGATTCACTTGTCGTTCCAGCCATGTCTATCTCATTAGATATAAATATTTACCCAATTCATTATAGAGATATATAGGTCCCACCCATCTCATAATGAAATCATTCTTTCCTGTTCTACAAAATAAACATAAATCATTCATCATAAACCAACAAATAAAATGAGTTTCATAAACATCATCCCATCATAACATAATCCATATAAAATAATGTATAAAATTTCATCATAAAAAAAATCCAATAATGTAAATAATATAGAAATTATGCTTGAATACTATCTATATTGATTAATTTCATTATATATAGAAAATATTTTTGATAAAACACTTGAAATGAATTATTGAGGAAAGTATCATTTCATGTTTCAAATCATTTTAGTTTCATAAAATGACTTGAAATTTTAAAAGAAAATAATTTTGATGAAAATACTCATGAAATTATTTATATTAATCTTCATGGAAATAAGGCGTTTTGATATAGTAATAATCCATTCATGCCTTATAAGTTAAAACATTCTCCTCATACTTTTACAAAAAAAGTCAAAAAAGTACCTCGTATGGAAAACAAAAGAAAGATTCCTTACATAACAAAAAGTTAAAGTCAAAATGGGGTAAACAAGACATTAAAACTACAAGTAATTCTATTAAACACATTATGAAAATCATTTTATGGACATGGATGAACAATATAACCCCAATAAATACTTACGTATAAGAAATCTCAGATAAAAATGAGATTGCAAAATTATCCCTAACTTTAGGTCTAATTTCATCCATACGTATTTGAAACTACTGTATAGTGGGTTTAAACAAATTATTTACTGGTAATTGAACCATAATAATATTTATGATATCATATATGATTCACTTAGGACTTTATATTACCCTTTCTTTTGTCAATTCCATGTTAAAGTAGCGTTTTGGGTAAAATCGTTTCATTTATCGTACATGTTTGGACTTGTTGTTCTTGATATTAATATTAATTATATCATGATTTACATAGTTCCAGAAAGTAAATCCGGATTTATATATCATATATATTCATTATATATATATAATAGATAGATAAAAGAAATGAAATACACCGTTTATGGAGATGGTAGGTCTTACATACGCATGAACATTGTTTTCGTTTCCTTATTGACACAAATGGAAGTAAGTAGATGACATATATATGTATCTAAATAATTCCAGTAGCTTTATTATGTCATATATTGAATTATTATTTATTATATATATTTTATAATCGTTCTTGAATGGTTAACATGGAAAATGAATCTCATCGCGTCGTGGAGACGATAATCCGTACGAACGCACATGCGATGATAGCATTCCGATAATTATTGAATGGAATTGGAGTGGATGATATAAAATCTCAGAATTAGTATCATTTTATAATAATAATATATAATTATTATTTATACCATTATACCCATCCATGTAAGGTGGTGATAGATAAACATATTACACCATGGTGTAGAGACGGTATTCCGTACGTATGCACACGCGGTGATTTCATTTTTAGTATGATGCATAAAAGGTGAAATAGGTTTGCTTCATATTTATAATAAAATATCAGTATATAAGTAATACTGATGTTATTAATTTATAATGAAACAAATAAATAAGAGGAAGTAGAAGAAGAAAGAAACTTGAAAAAATTGGTAGAAGAGATTACCTCTTCTTCGACGTGCCTCTTTAAAACTTCTTCTTAAGGAAAAAGAGTTGGTATTTTGAGAAGAACAGAACCTCTATGATATAAATAAAGAGGTTTAGAAGAGAAATTGATAGGGAATGGCCGAGATTGGAGGCTCAAAATTGTGTAATGACGAGAGAGAGGAGGTGCCTTTTATAAGGAAGGAGAGGGGTACCTTTGGAAACCTCAAAAATATTAATTTATAATAAATTCAAAACCCACTTAAAAACCTCCGAATATGACTCAATGTGAATATGAGATGAGATAGGGTTGAAATATCATCATCTAATAAAATTTAGACATTTTTTATGTTTATTTTAAACCTTATCAACTTGATTTATTCTTATTTAATCTATTTAATTTTATTTGTGGTAATAATATTCTAAATTTTAAATTGTTATAAATAATTTACTTATGTGTTTTGAATTGTCCATAATTTGATATTTGATGAAATTTTAGAGTATATAAATTTTAATTTATAATATTTACATATTTTTGGGATTTTTAATCAATTTTATAATATGTTATTTTTATAAAATAACAATAGTGTCAATTTTGACACTATTCATTTATTTGAATTTAAATAAAATCCAAACAGAGGATATATTCAAAAAAAATATTTAATAGGATCATAACATGTCATTTGAATCTAGAGAATTTGTGGAGAACATTAATTAGGTCCTATAATCTTTATTTTTATATTTTTAAAACCATTTGTTTGATATTTCTCTTAATGAAATAATTAGTACAATATTTTTTGTATAATTATTTAATATAATTATTTGTGGCATAAAAATTAAAAATAAAATACTATGATGAAGATAAATATAATATATTTTATAATAATAATTTTACTCTAATTTATCATCTTAAAATAACAACATATAAATTTTTATATTTATTAAATTATAAAGGTGACAACATTGACATCATTTAAAATAAAATAATTTAAATGTCCTAATATCTTTTATACGGATCCAAATGGTCCCCACGTCGACCATTGGATGATTTTAGTATATATATACTCGACTAATAAGTTTTGGTCCCATTTTGGGCCTCTTGATGGGTATTATTACATTAATAAAAACTATATTATTGATTTTTCACTAAGTAAATAATTTCTGCATCATTAATGTATAAGATATTAAAGTAATTAAATATTTATTAAAAATTAAAAATAAATTACCATAACAAATAAAAACATTTTAGATTTCAAATGAGTATTTATAATCTAATTTATATTCTGTATAACCTTATATTAAAAATACATTAATTATTAAAGATTGAGTGAGACATATTTCACTATCCTTTAAATAACATAAATTAAAGGTCTTAATCACATCCAAGTGAGTTAAAATATATTCCATTTCTACCCAAGTATGTTTTAGGATGAAATATAATCATCCAATTATATTAAGACAAGTCTTAGGGTAATTTTATAATATTATATTTACCCTTAATTACCTGATTTACCTTTAACAATGGTAAATAAAATTTACCGTTGTTACTATTCATAGTGCCGAAAAATAAAAAGTAGACTATTAAAATAATTTGGATCTACTGAAAACAAATATGGAATCCATTTTTCCAAATTCAAATCACAGAAGTTGCATAAATTAATTTAAAATTAATCGTGTTGTTAAGAAAACGAGTTTTAAAAGTTAAAACATTGCAAAAGATTGAAATGATTTTACCTATAAATTCAATTTTAAAATCAATTATAATGACATAAATTATATTAAATGGTAAAAATATATTCTATTTATACTTTAAAAACATTAAATATTATAATTTAACCATATAAATTATTACAATGAAAAAAGTTCTTTTTAATTAAAATACACTATGTTTTTACAATTCATTAAAATATGAAAGTTATCAGAATAATATGAAAAATTTATCCAAAGAAAATTTTTATATCCTGATTCCAAATAAGAATTTTATTTTGTAAAATTGAACTTATAAAAATTTCAAAAACTAAATATAAACTGGGTGTTCCATTAAAAGGCTGCAAAACTGCATTTTTTGAAAAATAATTATTTTAACCGAAAAATTTATTTTGTTTTCATACCATGTTCTACCAAATGTTTAAGATGAAGAATAATTTTATAAAATAAAAAATGTATTTAATACTATTCATAACGTCTAGTTCATAATAATATTATAACAATATATCGTTGTTTAGTGAAACCTAGTATTGCGTACTATAAACGCTATCGAGGAAGGTCGCGATTGTGTGCAATGCAAGCCAAGTCAGGGCTGCATGTAGTGCAAGCACCCTTTGGTGTTGCGTATAAAATAATAAAAACTTATTTCATTTATAAATTAAACAAAATCTATACATAATGTTGTGTAGAATAATTTCCACAAAACGAACTTGAAATTGTATGTAACATGAGCCATGAATAGTGTTGCGTATACTGCAAGCTAATACGGTGTTGCGTATAGTACACGCTAATCTTGGTGTAGTGTAAAATAAAATACATAAAAGAAAATAAAAAGAATATATCTCATTAAACATCAGGGTGTTTCATTATACATCCCTTAAAGTGAATTTCTCCCTAGAAATTTGTTGGGGTTATAAATCATTTACTACATGAAAGTTTCATTCATAGAAACCCACATCATAAAAAGCAATACGAAAAGTTAATTTTAAAAAGTGAAGTATGAAACATAGAGGTTACCCAAATTAACTCCTCACTAAGTTTCCACATAGGAGAATATAGGTGAAAATATGGATATGGAAGAAAAATATAACCATCAACATCTGATGAAGAGTGCTAGAGGATGTGGCTATAAAAAATCCAACAATCACAAAGCCATAAATTTGTGATGATCTAAGGTACCATATGATTCATTGGATATTAGGGCAATAGGACAACATTTTTGGTTTTCAAGATCATTTCCCAAATGTTGAATAATTTTTTAATTAAAATAAATACTTACTCGATTTTGGTATAATCTCACCGTTGCTCATGCCTTGACCAATTTCCACTTCATCTCTTAATGAAATGAAGTTGAATTTGACTTTTGTGAAGTGTTATCAGATCATGCGATAGAATGATAGGTCATTCCATCTGTCTCAAACATAAGGTTTGCAAAATTTATATACATAAGTCCATTTATGGTTAGATTAATCATATATGGTTCCAAAAATGGACTTATAATTCATCTATCATCTTTATTAATAAAATAAAACTATTTTCTATAAACCAGGGACTTCCTGTAGGCTAGTGGTAGGCGATAAAGGCATGTCGCACTTCGTTTGTGGGTTCAATTCCAACAATCTTGTCTGACACAATGGGTTGTCGCCTGTCCTGCATGTTTTCCTTTTTCTAAAACTACATGATTATAACATTCTAGAAATAATATCAAAAAAATTTCTATCCATAAACAATATTATCTTTTTTCCAATATAATCCATTTCAAATCATTAGGCTTATCTAAAATACTTCTATCCAAGCTTATAGTATAAAGAAAATGATTACTAGAAATGTCATCAACCAAGCATCTGAATACAGTCATTTATCCCCCATATATCATAAGATATATATTATCGATCCCATTGCAGACATGTGAATACCTTAATCTTGTATTCTCTTGCAACATGAATTACCATAGAACCTTATTGAAAACATAAGTGCTTTTAAAAGTCAAATCTTTCCACATACCAAAATTCCATAAATTATTTATACTCAAACCATGATGTCAATTTGTCCTTATATCAGTCATGAGCACATTAATAATATCAAACATATTATTTTCTCCTTATACCTTCATTATGGGCATATCATCGTCTTTACAAAATTATTTCAATCACGTTTCATGGTTACCAGTACCATAAAATTATTGAAAACCAATACATAGATATTCTAAAATTCCACGATACTATAAATGAGATTCCATGATACTATTTTGAAATCCCATTACATAAACACTTAATCATTCCCCAACGTCATTGTCATACTCAACATCACAAATAGTGATCGCATGTGACTTCCCTTTGTCCTTTTCCTTAAGAGGTTTCTCACGTCAATCATCATTAACCCTTGGATTAGGGCATTGATTAGCATAATGCCCCATTTCGTTTCACTTGAAGCATTTAAGTGTTGGTGGAGCGTTCTCCGTAGTCTTTTCTCTATTCACGTCATTAGAAACTTCTTTCCCATTTCTTCGGCACTCAGCTGCTCGATGACCTTCTTTTCCACAATTGAAACATTTTCTAGTACCTTTTAGATAATATCCACCATGCTTCTTTCCCCACATTGAGCATAAATAAAAATTCAACTTCTTTTCACCATTGTTTTGAGATTTTTCTGTGAACTCCATCTTTCGTTTATTATCAAAACCATGAGATGGATATGTAACACCAACTTCCAGTTCTACCTTGATATCACAACACACAATTTCTTCATAGCTATTGAAGTATATTATAGCTAATTCCCTTTAAAAACATGGTTGTAAGCCACTGAAGAATTGATCAATTTTACTTTCAGGTTGGATGATAAATCCAGATGCTACCTTGAGCCTTGTAAAATTCACCTCATACATACCAACATATTCATCATCCTTTTTCTTAAGCTAAAAGAACTCCTTTTCCATATTTGTTCGAATAATATAAGGGAAGTACTTATTGAAAAATACGTTCTTGCACTCGTCCAATTCCATGGATTCAATTTCATCTTGGGGCCTTGTATTCTTAATTAGATTCCACCACTGGTCTGCTTCACCTTCAAACCAGTAATGAACAAAAATGACTTTTTCATGCCCTGTACAATGAAGTATGGAAAATATCTTTTCAATGGTACTGATCCATTGTTGAACAACAAGTGGATCAAAAGACCAACTGATAGAAGGTGGTCATTGCCTCATGAAGGACTCAATAAAATATTGTTCCTTTCTCTCCTCATGTGGATGTCCAGAATGATTCATAGCTTGTGTGAGTATATCAATAAGATTTTTCACTCCATCTCCCATCACATTTGGTTGTTCGGGAGGAAAATAATTGCATTGTCCATTACATTGATCAACAAGGTTCCTTTGTGTTCTAGTCATCGTCTAAAACCCAAAAAGAACAGTGTGAGAGGAAAAAATCATGCTTGGAAAAAAACATAATAAAGGGGAAGTACTTTCAATATATAACATATTAGGTTTAATTCTAAGATCATTAACATAATTCTAGGACTATAACCTATAGGTATACTTATCCTTAGGGACATCCCTAGGCATACCATAGAAATATCTCTAGGTATTTAACTAAAGTTTTCGCATCCTAGTTTCCAAAGGTTAACTAATCCTTTTCTCTGATACCTACTGTAGAGACCCAAATCTTTAGATACATAGACATTGCGTTACTTTTTTGGAATACTTAATACATGACAAAAACAGACACCCATAGACCATATTAGGTTAGTGTCATTGGTAACTCGGAACATAATCTTCTAATCATGTTGAAAGATCATTCAACATCTACCATTACGATCTTCCTCTTTTGTTATCCTACCTAAAACAATTCTTTAAATCCTAGAAAAAAACATATAAATGGAGAGATCAAATTCTCAGTAATGGAAAACATGGAGAACATAAAACAACCCATAAACATTTTAACTTAAAACCATGAACATAAAACATCAAAATCATGAGTAATGACATAAATCTTGGCAGTACATAAGGCATAAATGATAAAATAACATTAATCATGATAAAATATAATGGGAATAAAACATGTAATTATGGAAAACCCTTAAGCACATTATATGATTTCCATAGTATCCAAGGCATTGCTTCCAAGACCAGCATAGTAGAAAAAGTCCATTACTAAACCGAGTTTACTTGCCATTCGAACCCTGTATTACTAAACCAGATTCACTTGCCATGCTAGCCATGTCTATATCCTGAGATATAAACCTTTACCCAATTAATTTGAGGGAGATATAGGTCCCAATAATCTCATAATGAAATCATTTTTTTGTGTGCCACAAAAAACATAAATCATTCATCATAACCCAACTAATAAAATGGGTTTCATAAACATCATCCCATCATAACATAATCCATATAAAAGAATGGATATAATTTCCTCATAAAAAAATAAAACCATGTAAATAATAGAGACATTATTCTTGAATCATAACCATATTGAAGAATGTCATTATAGATGGAAAATAATTTTGACAAAACACTTGAAATGAATTCTTGAGGAAAGTATCATTTCTTCTTTCAAATCATTTTATATTCATAAAATGAAATGAAATTTTAAAAGAAAATAATATTGATGAAAATACTAATGAAATCTTATATATTAATATTAATGGAAATAAGTCATTATGAAACTGTAAAAATCCATTCATGTAGTATAAGATAAAACATTATCCTCATACTTTTACCGAAAAAGTCAAAAAGTGCCTCGTATGGTAAACAAAAGAATGATTCCTTCTATAACACAAAGTAAATGTCAAAAAGGGGTAAACATGACTTTAAACATACATGTAAGAATATTAAAAACTTTATGAAAAACATTTTATGGACATGTATGAAAAATATAACCCCATTAAATACTTACGTATAAGAAATCTTGGATAACAATGAGATTGGAAAAATATCCTTTTCCTTAGGACCAATTACTTCCATATGTGTCCAAAAATCCTGTATCGTGGGTTTATAAATATTATTAACTATTAAAAGAACCATAATAGTATTTATGATATCATATATGATTCACTTAGGACTTTATATTACCCATTTTTTTGTCAATTCCATGTTAAAGCAGCATTTTGGGTAAAATCGTTTCATTTATCGTATGTGTTTGGACTTGTTGTTCATGATATTATTATTACTTATATCCTGATTTACTTACTTCCAGAGTGTAAATAATGATTTATATATCATATATATTCAGTATATATATATATATATATATATATAATATAGATAAATTAAATGAAATACACCGTTCATGGAGACGGTAGACCGTACAGACACATGAACGTTGTTTTCCTTTCCTTATTGACTTGAATGGAAGTAAGTAGATGACATATATATGTATATACATATAATATATTAGCTTTATTATGTCATATATTTCATTATTATTCATTATATATACTTTATAATCACTCTTGAATGGTTAACATGGAGAATGAATCTCATCGCGTCTTGGAGACGGTAATCCATACGAACGCACGAGCGATGATAGTGTTCCCATAATTATTGAATGGAATTGGAGTGGATGATATAATATATCATAATTAGTATCATGTTATAATAATCATATACTTTTTATTCTTTATACCATTATACCCATCCATGTAAGGTGGTGGTAGAAAAACATATTACAGCACGGCGTGAAGACGGTATTCCGTACGTACACACGCGTGGTGATTTCGTTTTTCGTAGGATGGATAGAAGGTGAAATAGGTTTGTTTCATATTTATAATAACATATTAGTATATAATTAATACTGATGTTATTACTTTATAATGAAACAACTAAAGAAGAGGAAGTAGAAGAAGAAAGAAATTTGAAAGAATCGGTAGAAGAGATTATCTCTTCGTCGACGTGCCTCTTTTAAAAATTCTCTTAGGGAACTACAGTTGGTCTTTTGGATACTTTATGAAATTTAAGACCATAAAAATTTCAATTTATAAATTATAAATATTTTTGTGATTTTTAAAAAAATTTATAATATGTTATTTTTATAAAATACAATAGTGTCACTTTTGACACTATTCATTTATTTGAATTTAAATAAATTCCACACAGAGAATATATTCGAAGAAAAATATATAATAGATTTATAACAGGTCATATGAATCTAGAAATTTTTTTGAATACATTAATTAGTTCATATAATATTTATTTTAATATTTTTAAAACCATTTTTTAGATATTTCTCTTAATGAAATAATTACTATAACATTTTTGTATAATTATTTAATATACTTATATGTTGCATAAAAATTAAAACTAAAATACTCTGATGAATATAAATATAATATCTTTTATAATAATAATTTTACTCAAATTTATCATCTTAAAATCACAACATATAAATTGTTATATTTATTAAATTATGAAGGTGATAACTTTGGCATAATTTAAAATAAAATAATATAAATGTCCAAATAACTTTTATACGGCTCCAAATGGTCCCCAAGTCATCCCTTGGATGCGTAGTTTATAGATATACTCGACCAATAAGTTTTTGCCAAGTTTTTGGGCCTTTTGATGGTTATTATTACTTTAATAAGAACTATATTATTGATTTTTCACATAGTAAATAATTTCTGCATCATTAATGTATAGGCTATTAAGATAACTAAATATTTCTTAAAAATTACAAATAAATTACCATAAAAAAGAAAAAAATTTTATCTTTAAATTTATTATTTATAATTGAATTTATATTATGTATAACCTTATATTAAAAATACTTTAATTATTAATGTTTAAGGGAGACATATTTCACTTTCCTTTAAATAAAATAAATTAACGGTCTTAATCTCATCCAAGTGGGTTCAAATAGATTCCATTTCTACCCAAGTATGTTTTAGGACGAAATATAATCATCCAATTATATTAAGACAAGTGTTATAGTAGTTTTATAATATTATATTTACCCTTAATTTCCAAATTTACCTTTAACTATGGTAAATAAAATTTATAGTAGTTACAATTCATAGTGGAAAAAAATAAAAAGTAGTCTGTTAACATAATTTGGAAAAAATAATTCCAAATATAGAATCAATTTTTCTATATTCAAATCACAGAAGTTGCATATATTAATTTAAAATTAATCTGGTTGTTAAGAAAATGAGTTTTAAAAGTTAAAACATTGCAAAAGATTGAAATGATTTTACCTATGAATTCAATTTAAAGTTAATGCTAATGAAATACATTATATTAAATGGTAAAATTATAATCTATTTATACTTTAAAACCATTAAATATTATAATTTAACCGTATAAATTATTACAATGAAAAAAGTTATTTTTAATTAAAATATAGCGTGTTTTTACTATTCATTAAAACATGAAAGTTATCAGAATAATATGAAAAATTTATCCAATGTAAATTTTTATAACCTTATTCCAAAGAAGAATTTTATTTTGTGAAATTGAACTTATAAACATGTCAAAAACTAGATTTAATATGGGTGTGCCATCAAAAGGCGGAAAAACTGCATTTTTTGAAAAGTACTTATTTTACCTGAAAATTTTATTTTGTTCTCATACAATGTTCTAGAAAATGTGTAAGATGAATAATAATTTTATAAAATTAAAAATTTAGTTAATACTATTCATAATGTCTAGTTCATAATAATATTATAAAAATATATCGTTGTTTAGTGAAACTCGGTATTGCGTACTACACACGCTATCGAGGAAGGTCACAATTGTGTGTAATGAAATCCAAGTCAGGGATGCATGTAGTGAAAGATCAATTTTGTGTTGCATATAACATAATTAAAACTTATTTTATTTATACATTAAACAAATTCTATACTTAATGTTGCGTAGAATAATTTCCACAAAACGAACATGAAATTGTGTGTAATATGAGCCAAGAATAGTATTGTGTATACTGAAAGATAATACGGTGTTGCCTAGAGTACACGCTAATCTTGTTGTAGTGTACAATAGAAGATATCAAAGAAATTAGAAAGAATATATCTCATAAAATATCGTGGTGTTACATTCTACCCACCTTAAAATTAATTTCACCCTCGAAATTCATCGGGGTTATAAATCGTTTACTACCTGAAAGATTCATTCATAGAAACCCACATTGTAAAAAGGAATAATAAAACATAATTTTAAAAAGTGAAGTATGAAACATAATGTTTACCCAATTTAACTCATCACTGAGTTTCCACATAGGAGAACATAGGTGAAAATATGGATTTGGAAGAGAAATATAACCATCAACATCTGATGAAGTGTGGTAGAGGACATGGCTATGAAAAAGCCAAAAATTACAAAGCCAAAAATTTGTGATGATCTAAGGTACCATCTGATTCATCATATATGAGGGCACTAGGAAGTCATTTTTTGTTTTCATGATCATTTCACAAATGTTGAATAATTTTTGAATTAAAAGAAATACATACATGATTTTGGTACAATCTCAACGTTTCTCATGCCTTGAACAATTTGCACTTCATCTCTTAAAGAAATGAAGTTGAATTTGTCTTTCGTGATGTGTTATTAGCTCATGCGATAGAATGATAGGTCATTCTATATGTCTCAAACATAAGGTTAGAAAAAGTTATATACATAATTCCATCTATAGTGAGATTAATCATATATGGTTCCCAAAATGGACTTATACTTCATCTAACATCATTCTTAATAAAATAAAACTAGTATCTACAAACCAAGGACTTATTTTAGGCCAGTGTTAGGTGATAAATGGATGTCACAATTCGGTTTTGGGTTCTATTCCAGTAATCATGTCTGACGCGACGAGTTGTTGCCTATCCTGCACGTTGTCCTTTTTCTAAAAATACACAATTATACACTACTGGAAAATGGACCTATCCCCATGGTTTTCCTCAAAACCGTGGGGATAGAACCCCCCTATACCCACGGTTTTGGAAAACCCTGGGTATAGGTGACTTTTCATGACCTATACCCACGGTTTTCCAAAACCGTGGGTATAGGGGGGTCTATCCCCACGGTTTTGGAAAACCGTGGGGATAGGTCATGAAAAGTCACCTATACCCACGGTTTACCAAAACTGTGGGTATAGGGGTACCTATCCCCAATGTTTTGGGGAAAACCATGGGGATAGGTCTGGGATAAAATACTTATACCCACGGTGATGAAAAACCATGGGTATAAGTCACTTTTGTGTGCACGGGAAATTTGTTTTCCACAGGAAGGAAATTTTTTTTGGCGGGAACCATATACCCACAGTTCTTCCCTCTATACCCACGGTTTTTATAACTGTATTTAACTATATATATATACATATAGGTGATGTTAGGGTAGTGGTTAGACACGGTGTTTTTAGTGAAGAGGTTGCGAGATCGAAACTCAACAGCTGCATTATTTTAGGACCTATACCCATGGTTTTGAAAACATGGGTAAAAGCTGTTGACACCGTGGTAATTGGCTATGTTTCGGTGACACGGTGGCAGGACACCTATACCCACGATTTTGGAAAACCGTGGGTATAGGCTGGGGACCTATACCAACGTCATTCCAGCCCACGGTTCCCAAAATCGTGGGTATAGGCCGTTTTTCCAGTAGTGATAACATTCCATAAATAATATCGAAAAAAAGTCCTATCCATAATCAAAATTATCTTATGTCCAATATAATCCATTTCAAATCATTAGGGTTATCCAAAGTACTTCTATCCAATCTCATAGTATAAATAAAATGATTACTAGAAATGTCATCAACCAAGCATGTGAATACCATCATTTATCCCCCATATATCATAAGATATATCTTGTTGATCGCATTCCACACATGTGAATAACTTAATCTTGTATTCTCTTGCAACATGAATTACCATAGAACCTTATTTAAAACAGAAATGTTGTCAAAAGTTAACTCTTTCCACATACCAAAATCCCTAAAATTCTTTATACTCAAACCATGATGTCACTTTTTCCTTATATTAGTCATGAGCTCATTAATAATATCAAACATATTATTTTCTCCATATCCCTTCATTATTATAATATCAACTTCTTTTCAAAAATATTTCAATCACTTTTTATTGTTACCGGTACCAAACAATTATTTAAAACCAATATATATATATATATATTTCAAAATTCCATGATATTCTAAATGAGATTCCATGATACTATTTTGAAATCCCATCACATAAAAACTTATTCAATCCAAAAAATCATTTTCATACTCAACATCAAAAATAGTGATCGAATGTGACATCCCTTTGTCATTTTCCTTAAGTGGTTTCTCACGTCGATCATCATTAACCCCTGGATTAGGGAATTGATTAACATAATGCCCTATTTCCTTGTACTTGAAGCATTGAAGTGTTGGTGGAGCATTCGCTGTAGTCTTTTCTCTATTCATATCATTATAAACTTTTTTCCCATTACTTCGGAACTCTGCTGCTTGATGACCTTCTTTTCCACACTTGATACATTTTCTAGTATATTTTAGACAACCTCCACCATTATTCTTTCCACACATTGAGAATAAAGAAAAATTCAACTTATTTTTACCATTGTTCTGATATTTTTCCTTAAACTCCATCTTTTGTTTTTTGTCAAAACCATGAGATGGATATATAATACCATGTTTCAGTTCTACCGTGATAGCACAACTCACAATTTCTTAATAGCTATTGAAGTCTCTTATAGCTTATGCCCTTCAAACACTTGGGTTTAATCCACTGAAGAATCGTTCAATTTTACTTTCAGGTTGGATGATAAAGCCAGATGCATACCTTGAAAGCCTTGTAAAAGTTTCCTCGTATATACCAACAGATTCATCATCCTTTTGATTAAGTTCATGGAACTCCTATTCTATCTTTTTTCAAAGAATATGAGGGATGTACTTATTGAAAAACTAGTTCATAAACTCGTCCCATTCTATGGATTTAATTTCATATTGGGGCCTTGTATTCTAAATTAGAGTTCACCCCTGGTCTTCTTCACCTTCTAACTGATAAACATCCAAAATATCTTTTACATGCTCTGTACAATGATGTGTGGAAAATATCTTTTAAATAGTACTGATCCATTGTTCTGCAACAAGTTGATCAGAAGACCCACTAAAAGAATGTGGTCATTGCCTCATGAAGTACTAAATAGAATATTGTTCCTTTTCTGCTCATTTTGAAGTCCAGAATGATTCATAGCTTGTGTAAGTATAGCAATAAACTTTTTCACTCCATCTCCCATCACATTTGGTTTTTCGGGAGGACAATCATTGCATTGTCCATTATATTGATCAAAATGGTTCCTTCGGGTTCCATCCATCGTCTAAAACCCATAAAGAACAGTGTGAGAGGAAAAAATCATGCTAGGAAAACAACATAATAAAGGGGGAGTACATTCAATATATATAATCTTAGGTTTAATTAAAATATTGTTACCGTAATTCAAGAACTATAACCTATACGTATACTTATCCCTAGGGACATCCCTAGACATACCTTAGAAATATCTCTAGGGATTTCACTAAAGTTTTCGCATCCTAGTTTCCAAAGGATAACTAAACCTCCACTATGATACCAACTGTATAAACCCAAATCTTGACATACATAGACATTACATTACTTTTGAGAAATACTTTATACATGACAGAAACTAACTTCCAAATACTGCATTAGTTTAGTGTCTTTGGAAACTCAGAACATAATCTTCTAATCATTATGAAAGATCTTCAACATTTCCCCTAACAATCTTCCCATTTTGTTTTTCTACCTAAAACATTTCTTTAAATCCTGGGGAATGAAAACATATAAAGGTTGATCTCAAATGCTCAGTAAGGGAAAACATGGAGAACATAAAACAACCCATAAACATTTGAACGTAAAACCATGAACATAAAACATCAAAATCATGAGTAATGACATAAATCTTGGCAGTACATAAGGCATAAATCATAAAAGAACATTAATCATGATAAAATATCATGGGAATAAAACATGTAATTATGGAAAACCCTTAAGAACATGATATGATTTCCATAGTAGACAAGTCATTACTACCAAGACCATCATAGTGGACAAATCCCATTCTTACACCAGGTTTACTTGTCGTTCCAGCCCTGTATTACTTAACCGGATTTACTTGCCATTCCAACCATGTATATCTCATGAGATATAAATATTTACCAAATGCATTGGAGGGAGATATAGGTCCCACCCATCTCATAATGAAATCATTCTTTTGTGTGCCACAAAATAAATATAAATGATTCATCATAACCCAACGAATAAAATGGGTTTCATAAACATCATCCCATCATAACATAATCCATATAAAAGAATGGATATAATTTCATCATAAACTAAATAAAACCATGTAAATAATTATGACATTATTCTTGATTCATATCCATATTGAATAATGTCATTATAGATGGGAAAATAATTTTGATAAATCACTTGAAATGAATTCTTGAGGAAAGTATCCTTTCTTCTTTCAAATCATTTTATTTTCTTAAAATTACGTGTAATTTTAAAAGAAATTAATTTTAATGAAAATACTCATGAAATCTTGTATAGTTAGCTTCATGGAAATAAGGTGTTATGAAACTGTAAAAATATATTCATGTCGTATAAGTTAAAACATTCTCCTTGTACATTTACCGAAAAAGTCAAAAAGTGCCTCATATCGTAAAAAAAAGAATGATTCTTTCCATAACACAAATTAAAAGTCAAAAAGGGGTAAAAATAAATTTAAAAATACATGGAAGAATATTAAAAACTTTATGAAAAACATTTTATTGGAATTGATGAAAAATATAACCCCAGTAAATACTTACGTAAAAGTAATCTCGGATAAAAAATGAGAATACAAAATTATCACTTACCTTAGGTCCAATTTCTTCCGTACGTGTCTGAAACTCCTATATAGTGGGTTTAAACATATTATTAACTAGTAAAAAACCATAATAATATTTATGATATCATATATGATACACTTAGGACTTTATATTACCCGTTCTTTTGTCAATTCCATGTTAAAGAAGAGTTTTGGGTAGAATCGTTTCATTTATCATACGTGTTTGGACTTGATGTTCTTGATATTATTATTGCTTATATAATGATTTACATACTTCCAGAATGTAAATCATGATTTTTATATCATATATATTTAGTATATATATATATAATAGATAGTTAAATGAAATGAAATACACCGTTCATGGAGACGGTAGGCCGTACATACGCATGAACTCTATTTTTCTTTCCTTATTGACTTGAATGGAAGTAAGTAGATGACATATATATGTATCTACATAAATCAAGTAGATTTATTATGTCATATATTTTATTATTATTCATTATATTTACTTTATAATCATTTTTTAATGGTTAACATGGAGAATGAATCTCATCGCGTCGTGGAGACGCTAATCCGTACGAACGCACAAGCGATGATAGCGTTCCCATAATTATTGAATGGAATTGGAGTGGATGATATAATATCTCAGAATTAGTATCATTTTATAATAATAATAATAGTTATTATTTATACCATTATACCCATCCATGTAAGGTGGTGGTAGAAAAACATATTACACCGCGGCGTAGAGACGGTATTCCGTACGTACGCACGCGTGATGATTTCGTTTTTCATAGGATGGAATGAAGGTGAAATAAGGTTGTTTCATATTTATAATAACATATCAGTATATAATTAATAGTGATGATATTTATTTATAATGAAACAAATAAAGAAGAGGAAGTAGAAGAAGAATACACTTGAAAGAATCGGTAGAAGAGATTACCTCTTCTTCGAGGTGCCTCTTTTAAACTTCCTCTTAGGGAACTAGAGTTGGTCTTTTGAGAAGACCAGAACCTCTATGATATAAATAGGGAGGTTGAGAAGACAAATTGGCAGGGTTTTTTCGAGCTTGAAGGCTCAAAATAATGTACATATGAGAGGGATGAGGTTCCCTTTTATAAGGGATGAGAGGGGCACCTTTGAAAACCTCAAAAATATTAATTTATAATAAATTTGAACCCCACATAAAAACCTCAAAAAATGACTAAATTAGAATATGAGATGCGATAGGGTTGAAATCTCATCAACCAATAAAAATTACACATGTTTTTTTATCTTAAACCTTATCAACTTGATTTATCCTTATTTAATCTATTTAATTTAATTTGTGGTCATAATATTCTAAATTTTAAATTTTTATAAATAATTACTTATGTCCTGTAAAATTTCCATAATTGGATACTTTATTACATTTCAGACCATATAAATTTAAATTTATATTTTTCAAATATTTATGTAATTTTTAGACAATTTTATAATATGTTATTTTTATAAAATAACAATAGTGTCAATTTTAAAACTGTTCATTTATTTATATTTAAATAAAATCCAAATAGAGGATATATTCGAAACAAATATTTAATAGACTCCTAACATTTCATATTCATCTATAAAATTTGTATAAAACATTAATTAGTTCATATAATATTTATTTTAATATTTGTACAACCATTTTTTTGATATTTTTCCTAATGAAATAATTACTTAAACATTTTTGTATAATTATTTAATATACTTATTTGTTGAATAAAAATTAAAAATAAAATACTATGATGAAGGTAAATATAATTTATTTTATAATAATACTTTTAATAGAATATATAATCTTAAATTAATAGCATATAAATTGGTATATTTATTAAATTATGAAGGTGACAACTTTGACATCATTTAAAATAAAATAATATAAATGTCGTAATCTCTTTTATACAGATCCAAATAGTCCCCAAGTAGACCCATGGATGATTATAGTATATAAATACTTGACCAATAAGTTTTTGGAATGTTTTTGGGCCTTTTGATGGGTATTATTACTTTAATAAAAACTATATTATTGATTTTTCACTAAGTAAATAATTGATGTATCATTAGTGTATAAGCTAATAAGGTAATTGAATATTTCATAAAAATTAAAAATAAATTACCATAACAAATAAAAATAGTTTATCTTAAAAAATAGTATTTATTATTTAATTTATATACTGTATAACCTTATATTAAAAATACTTTAATTATTAATGTTTGAGTGAGACATATTTCACTTTCCTTCAAATAAAATAAAATAAAGGTCTAAATCACATCCATGTGGGTTTAAATAGATTACATTTCTACAAAATTATGTTTTAGGACGAAATATAATCATCCAATTATATTAAGACATGTTTTAGGTTAATTTTATAATATTATATTACCCTTAATTACCTGATTTACCTTTAACTATGGTAAATAAAATTTACCGTAGTCACTATTCATAGTGCAAAAAAAGCCTATTACAATAATTTGGACCTACTGATTCCAAATAAAGAATCAATTTTTCCAAATAGAAATCACAGAAATTTAATAAATTACTTTAAAATTAATATCGTTGTTAAGAAAACGAGTTTTAAAAGTTAAAACATTGCAAAAGACTGAAATGATTTTACCTATGAATTCAATGTAAAATCAATGATAATGAAATACATTATATTAAATTGTAAACATATATTATATTTATAATTTAAAACCATTGAATATTATAATTTTATCATATAAATTAATATGATGATAAAATTTTTTTAATTTAAATATAGCGTGTTTTTACTATTCATTAAAATATGAAAGTTATCAGAATAATATGACATTTTTATCCAAAGTAAATTTTTATATCTTGATTCCAAATGTAAATTTTAATTTTTCAAATTAAACTTATAAACATGTCAAAAACGATATTTAATGTGGGTGCGCCATCAAAAGGTGGAAAAACTGCATTTTTTTAAAAATACTTATTTTTTTCCATATTTTTTTTTCTCATATAATGTTCTTGAAAATGTGTAAGATGAATAATAATGTTATAAAATTAAAAATTTACTTAATACTATTCATAATGTCTAGTTAATAATAATATTATAACAATATATATTTGTTTAGTGAAACCCGGTATTGCGTACTACACATGCTATCGATGAAGGTCTCGATTGCGTGTAATGTAAGACAAGTTAGGGATGCTTGTAGTGCATGCTCCCTTTGGTGTTTTGTATAACATAATCAAAACTTATTTCATTTATACATTAAACAAAATATATACTTAATTTTTCGTAGAATAATTTCCACAAAAAGAACTTGAAATTGTGTGTAACATGAGCCAAGAATAGTGTTACGTATACTGCAGGCTATTACGATGTTTTGTATAGTACATGATAATCTTGGTGTAGTGTAAAATAGAAGACATCAAAGAAATTAAAAAGAATATATCTCATATAATCTCGGGGTGTTACAGCTGAGCCTAGCCCTCATCCTTATCTTGGGCTAGCCTGAGCATTGGCATAGTTACCCCGAAGGTCACACAAGAGCATAAGAGCGCACGAGTGTGCCACCATGAGCGCGAGGCCACGGTGACACATGGGAGGCCGAGGCATGTGGGTTGGGGGGAGCCCATATATAAGTCTCCCTATGTGTATGTTGTGTTTTTTCTAAGACATTGTTCGGAGACCTAGGTTTATAAAGGGGTTGCGAGCATCTCCCCATTTCGATATGGGATGGAAAAATTCAACATGGATTGAATCCAAGCCGTCAGATCTCACCGCGTGCAATTTGGGACATCGATTTCGATCCTGCGTTCATCCGTCAGTGGCCACGAAATACCTATCATATTTCTTAAGACATTCAATCTGACGTGGATATAATTTTGGCTATCCAAGATCATTAAAACGCCACATTGATCCAGGTCTATGTGATCAAACTCGAATTTTATCTGAGCAGCCTAACTCTTTTTTAAACCACGGATGTGCCCCAACCAGCGGATCTAGGCCGGACTCTTTAGTACACATAATTTCATGAGGATATACATCGAAAAGGGTTGAACTAAATTCCTAGTATGAGGATAATTATGAACAGTATAACAATGAGAGGGAATAACTATAACATATCCAAATGATCATGAACATGAGAGGAAGCATTGATAAGAGACTTAAAATGTGGCAATGCATAAATAAAGAAACATCATTTATTAGTAGATAACTGCCACACATTCTTGTGGAAATAGCTAGAATATTGTTCACACATAATTTCACATAAACTCATGAGATTTATCACTTTAGCCAATGCATTTGGTCACTATATAATTCTGGGCACACCAGTCACATTAAATAATTCATATTGCGTTATATGTGTAACACCCGAGACTTTTATAAGAAATATTTTGTTTTTATTTTATATAAATCATCAAAGGAATCTTTTACTACACACAACACTATATTGACTTGCTTTACACGCAATCACAACCTTCCTTGTTATCTTGCGTCGTACGCAATACCAAGTTTCACTAAACAACGATATGCTATTAAAATATTATTAAAACTAGCCGTTATGAATAGTAATAACTACTTTTTGAAATTTTGTGAGTTATATTTTTCAAAATGGACTTCATTTTTGGATTAGGAAAATCGAAATTAGCCTAGGGTGAAATTTTGGTATTTTTTCTAGAAACTATCAATTTTTGATGAATAGTGAAAACACCGGGTTACTATTTAAAAGCCGACTTTTTATTTAGATAATTATTTAATTTATTTAAATTTATTTTAGGTCAAAATTGATACATAATACCTATATAAGTTCAATGTAATTCATTGGAGTAATTTTATAATAATTTTAGATATATAAAAATTTTATTGAACTTTTCACCGTCTTTTACCCACCTCCTAAGAAAATTTGCAAATTTACATAAAAAAATTTATTACCGCTTCTGTGAGTGGAATTTCAAATATCCGAGAGACAAGGTTGATGTCAGTAAGTAAAATGTGGATCAATGAGATGAAAATAATTTTTGGTGAATAGTAACTTTTTACTTTTATTTACCACGATTAAATGTAAATAGGGTAATTGAGGGTAAAAATGATATTATTATTACCCTAACACATGTACTAATTCTATTTTATAAGTGTAATTCAACCAAAAACAATCTTAGGAATAAAATATGATCATTTAGGCCCACTTGGATTAGATTAGGACATTTATTATTAATTTATTTAAAGAAGGGTTAAAATAGTTAAAATCAAAGTTTAATAAGTAAATAATTTTTAATATAGGGTCATAAATAAGATAAATTAGACTATAAATATTCATTAGAAATATAAAAGGATTTCATACATAATGTTATTTTATTTGTAATTTTTAGACATTAAATAATTTAATTTATTTATGTCACAATGATGATGCAGTAATTATCTTATTAATGAAATATTGACATAATTGATGTTATAAATACCCAAATAAATGTAATTTGAGACTTTTTATGAATTCCACTACTTATATAGGTTAATATGACATGTTAGTATTTATATAATTAACTTTTTTCGAACTAAAAATTCTGTTATGATTTTCACAAAAATCAATTACTAAATAGTGTCAAAATTGACATAAAATAGTTTTTTTAAAAAAATATTATATTATTAATTGTTTTTTTATTCTTAAAAATCTAAGGTTCGGCAAAATGACTAAGATAAGGTTATATATATTAATAATAAACAACTTGGGGTTATTTTGGCTTTCTATAGTATGTTTATTAACCTTATAGTGTAAGAACACAAAAAGACACGACAAAATTAAAATTATCTAACTTAAAGTTAAATCTAAATGATAAGGTTAAAATAGTAAACTAAACTTTTCCAAATTCTATTGTATGAGATTATTCCAACCCATACCCACCTTATCTTCTAAATAAATCAATTTGGAGCTATTTAAAACCGAATATGGCTTTATAATAAAATAATATTTTTAGTTTTTCCAAAGGTGCCCCTCTCCTCCCTTCTAAAAGGGCACCTCTTCCCTCTCTTCCTCACACCACTTTGAGCCTTCAAGATCGGACAACACCTGTCAATTTATCCTCTCCACTTCCCTATAAACATCCTAGAGGTCCTGGTCTTCTTTAAAGACCAATTTTATTGCCTTAAAAGGAGGTCTCAAAGAAGCGCTTCAAAGAAGAGGTAATGTCCGTTACCGATTCTTTAAACTTTATTTCTTCTTCCACTTATTATTATTTAGTTGTTTCATTATGAATTAATAAAATAAGTATCACTCATATACTGATATGTTATTATCAGTATGAAACAACACTATTTCACCATCTATCCATCCTACGGAAAACGAAATCACCGCGCGTGCGTATGTACAGAATACCGTCTCCACGCCGTGGTGTAATCTATTTTCCACCACCACCTTACTTGGATAGGTATAATGGTGTAAATAATGAATATATATGATTATTGTAAAGTGATATTGATTCTGAAATAGTATACATACACTCCAATACAATTCCACAATCATGGGAATGATATCATCGCTCGTGCGTACGTACAGAAGACCGTCTCCACGATGTGATGCGACTCATTCTACATGATTTTCATTGAATAATGATTACATAAATGAATTGAGTGAATAAATATGATATATATTACACTAATAGCATTCTGGAAATGAGGTATCTATAACCTAAAAAGAATAATAATAATTTAATCGACAAAACACGCATAAGAACAAAAAGTAATAAACATCCGAATAACAAGTAGCAATGAAATATTACTAATAATAAGCTAAGAATATGACCATATATGATATCATAAAAATGAGTATGATTCTGGAATAAGTCAATGACATTATTTAATTAATTATACTGGATGTTCGGACACTTACGAAGAAAATCGGACCTAAGGTAAGGGAAATATCACAATCTCATTTTTATCCGATATTGTTTATAATTTGGAATTTACTGGGGTGTATTTTATCATCCACATCCATGTTTCCTCAACATGTAATATTATTTACATCCACCTAAAATTTTTTAAATCCAATTTTACCCTTCGGTTTGTTTTTAGTAAAAGATATGAAAGGAATCTTTTGTCGTTTTTCGTACGATGTACTTTTTGACTTTTCCGACAAAAGTACGAGAAAAATGTTTTTTTAACTTATACGGCATGAATGGATTTTTAAAACATTATTTCCAAGAAGCTTACTTGAAAAGTTTTCAAGTTTATTTTTAATCAACTTCTTTTAGTTTAGAATTGTATGACATGTTAAGAAAGGAAAAGTGTTTTTGAAGTAGAAATGATATTTTCCTCAAGAATGGAGTTCAAGTGTTTTATCAAAATTATTTTCCATCTATGATAATAAAGGGTTCTTATTCTATCCCTATTATTACATTGATTTGATTATGTTATGATGGAATTATTTTTATTAATTCCTTTATCTTATATGAATTGTTTTATGACGTCACGATGTTTAAGATTCCAATTTTTATTACATGGGTTATGCTATGATGTATGGATTATGATTTTGTGGAACACATAAGAATGGTATCATTATGAGATGGGTGGGACCTATATCTCCCTCCAATGCATTGGGTAAAGATTTTATATCTCATGAAATAGACATGGCTGGAACGGCAGGTTAAACCAGTTCAGTGAAAGAGGACTGAAACAAGGAATGAACTCGGTTCAGAAATGGACTTTGTCCACTAAGATAGTCTTGACAATGAGTCTTGACTAATAAGAAATGATTATCTATGATTATGTGTGTATGCCACAAAGCTTCATGTTTTAAGTTATAATTATTGTGATTACATTTCACTACCATGATTTATCCCATGTTATGAAATTATGATCTCTTTTGCAGTGTAAGATTTCCAAAATGTTATGTTCTTATGAATATGATGTGATTGATATTTCTTTTGTTTACCCTTACTGAGCATTTGAGCTCACCCTTTTGAATGTTTTCTTTCCCCAGGTCAGGAAGAAGGTTATTAAGTAAGATATGCCAAAAGAGACTACAGATATGATGAAATAAATGGGAGACAATGTAGGTGATTTATGAACCAGTTGTTTATGTTTCCCAGTTTCTAAAGAAACTATACCTATACAGTCCTTCCATGGTTTTGTTATATATTGTAATAAGTTTGCTTCAATTTTGAATTATTAACAATGTATATAAAGTATGGGTTGTTATATTTGGTATCAGAGGAAAGGTATAGTCAACCTCTGGAAACTAGGATGTGAAAACCTTAGTAAGAATCCTAAGGATATGTCTAAGCATAGAACACAATCTTAGTGTTTTAGAAATGGCCATGAATAACCTAGGATAAGACCTTAAGTGTGAAATTTTATTCTTGATTATGTGGTTTTCCTATTATAATTAGTGTTTCTCATACTATTCTTCTTGGTTTTAGTCAATGGCTGGAACCCGAAGGAACCGTGTTAAGGCGGAATGCGACGGGAAATGAAATGATTGTCCCCCTGAGAAACCAAACGTTATGGGAGCTGGAATGAAAAATCTTGTAGCCATGATCACACAAATTTCTCAAGCTATGAATCATGCAGGACTTCCAAATGAGCAAAGGAAGGAGAAAAATTCTGTTGAATCCTTCATGAGACAGCGTCCAACTTCATTCAACGGGTCTACTGATCCATTAGTTGCTAAACAATGGATCAGTACTATTGAAAAGATATTTTCAGTTCTTCAATGTTCTGAACATGATAAAGTCAACTTAGCAGTGTATCGTTTGGAAGGTGATGCTGATCAATGGTGGAATCTTATCAAGAATACGAGGCCAAGAGATGAAATTGAGTCCATGGAATGGGACGAGTTCAAGAACTTATTTTTCAATAAGTACTTCCCTCGTATTCCCCGAACAAAGATGGAGAAGGAGTTTCTTGAACTAAAGAAAAAGGATGATGAGTCTATTGGTACCTATGAAGCAAATTTTACAAGACTTGCAAGGTACGCTTCTTGTATTATTATCCAACCTGAGAGTAAGATCGATCTATTCTTTAGTGGCTTAAAACCAAGTCTTCGAAGGGAGTTAGCCATAAGGGACTTCAATAGCTACGAGGAAATCATTCGATGTGCTCTCAAAGGTGAGATGGATATTGGAGTAACCCATCAGTCATATGGGTTTTATAAGAAGAGGAAAATGGAATTCAAAGGAAAATCTAAAGAGCACACTGAAAAGAAGATGAGTTTTCCCTTATGCTCAAAGTGTGGAAAGAAACATGGAGGGAGTTGTCTTAAAGGGACAAGTAAATGTTTCAAATGTGGAAAGTAAGGTCATCAAGCATTTGAATGCCACAATGATGGGAAGAAGATGTCTAGTGATGCGAACAATGAAAAGGCAACACAGAGTGAACATCCTACACTTCAATGTTACAAGTTCAAGGAAATGGGGCATTATGCCAATCAATTCCCTAATCCAAGGGTTTCTTATGATGATCGACCTCAATAAACTCTTATGGAAAAAGACAAAGTAAAGTCACATGCAATTTCTATCAGCGATGTGGAGTACGATAACGAAGTGGTGAAAGGTACACTTACCATCCACCCTAAAGTAGAAAATGTTTTATTTGATTCTGGATCCACCCACTACTTTATTTATGATGAATTTTCTAAGGGTATCACCGTATTACCTCATCAATTAGATTTTGAGTTAGTTGTGACAACCACTAATGGAACAACAGTCACATCAAAATTTTATAATTCTTCTCCGATTGAAGTTTGCGGGAAAGTGCTTCCTGCAAATATTGTGATCCTCCCTATAGTGGAATTTGATGTGATTCTTGGCATGGATTGGCTTTCTCTATATGGAGCTCATATCAATTGCCAAATAAGGGAAGTCACATTTCATATTCCAGATCAATCATTGATCGTCTATCGATGCAAGGATGAACATAACCTTCCAGTGGAAATTTCTTCCATCTTATGGGTCTTGATTCCACTAAATGAAGGTTATTTATCTCAAATGCTTGGTGAGAAACTCACGATTAATAATATGCCCATTGTACGGAAGTTTGATGATGTCTTTCCGGAGGAATTTTTGGGTCTTCCACCAAATCGTGAAGTTGAGTTTTCAATAGAACTCGTACCAGTTGCTTTACCTATTTCAAAGAAACCTTATAGAATGACCCCAATTGAGTTACATGAATTGAAAAAGCAACACCAAGAGAATCTTGATAAGGGTTTCATATGCCCTAGTGCGTCACCTTGGGGAGCACCTGTTCTGTTTGTTAAGAAGAAAGATTGATCAATGATACTCTGCATTGATTATCGAGAACTTAACAAGATCACTATCAAGAATAAATATCCTCTCCCACACATTTATGACTTATTTGACCAACTAGGCAGAGCTCAAAACTTTTCCAAGATTGATCTTTGTTCAGGGTATCATCAATTAAGGGTCAAAAGGGAGGATATACCAAAGACGACTTCCCGTACAAGGTATGGAAACTATGAATTTATAGTGATGCCATTTGGTCTTACTAATGCCCCTGTTATCTTCATGGATCTGATGAATAGATACTTTAGAGACTATCTTGATCAGTTTGTTGTAGTCTTTATAGATGATATTCTTTTATATTCAAAGAGAAAGTAAGAACATGAAGATCACTTTAGAATTATATTGAAGACCCTGAGAAAGGAGAAGCTTTATGCCAATTTTACCAAGTGTGAATTTTGGCTTCAAAAAGATTCATTTTTGGGTCACATAATCTCAAAAGAGGGGATATCTGTGGATCCAGTGAAAATAGAGGTTATCGAAAGATGGTCGAGACCAACAACAGTAACTGAGATCCGAATTTTTCTTGGTTTGGCTGGATATTATCGACGTTTTGTGAAAGATTTTTCACGATTATCTAATCCACGCACCAGGTTGAATCGGAAAGGAGTTAAGTTTGTTTGGACGGAGGAATGTGAAGATAATTTCAAGGAGTTGAAAAGAAGGTTATCCAATGCACCTGTGCTCACACTTCCTTGTAGTGGAGAATGGTTTGTGATCTAAAATGATGCATCCAAGAAGGGATTGGTGTGTGTTCTAATGAAAAATGATATGGTGATAGCTTATGCCACACGACAGTTGAAAATCCATGAGAAAAATTACCCAACTCATGATTTGGAGTTATATGCGGTAATCATTGGATTAAAGATTTGGAGGCATTATCTTTATGGAGAAAGGTGTGACATTTATACTGATCATAAAAGATTAAAGTATATTTTCACACAAAAGGATCTGAATAAGGGCCAAAGAAGATTGTTGGAGCTGATTAATGATTACGACTGCTCAATTCATTACCACCTTAAGAAATAAAACAAGGTGGAAGATGCATTAAGTTGACAAGACCATGCCAGTTTATCCATGATGAGGATCACAAAAGATCCTATATTTATGGATTTACAAAGGATGGATCATGGAATTATAATGAAAGGGGAAAAATCGTATCTTTCTCAAATGAATGTTCAACCATCTATACATGTAAAGATTAAGGTGGAACAGAAAGAAGATGTCGAGTTACAAAAGAAGGTGAGAAATGTTCCTAAATTCAACCTTGATTGTGATGGGATAATAAAGTTCAGGAATCAGGTTTATGTTCCTCCCATCCCCGAATTAAAGAAGGACCTGCTGGATCAGGCTCAAAGTTCTTCATTCTCTATTCATCTTGAAAGCACGAAGATGTATAGGGACCTGAAAGAGTACTTCTGGTGGGATGGAATGAAAAGAGATGTTGCTGAATATGTCTCTCGATGCTTGGTTTGTCAGCAAGTTAAAGCTGAGAGAAAGAAGTCTAAAGGGATGTTACAACTATTACCCATACCCGAATCGAAATGGGAAAACATCACTATGGACTTTGTCACAGGACTTCCTAAAACATCCAAAGGAAATAATTCTATCTGGGTCATAGTTGATCTTCTTAAAAATTCTGCACACTTCATTTCTATTAGAGAGGATTTCTCTCTGGATCAGTTTTCCAGGATATATGTAAAGGAAGTTGTAAGATTGCATGGAGTACCACATTCTATTATAACTGATCGGGATCTGAGGTTTACCTCAATGTTCTGGCGAAGTCTTTAGCATACTCTGGATACAGAGTTGAGTTTCAGCACTGCTTATCATCCTCAGACAGACAGTCAGTCAGAGAGGACAATTCAAACTCTAGAAGATATGTCGAGATCTTGCTCTATGGATTTCAAAGGTGGTTGGGATCAACACCTAACTTTGGTGGAATTTTCTTATAATAATAGCTTTCACTCCAGTATTCAGATGGCTCCTTATGAAGATCTCTATGGAAAGAAATGCAGGACTCTAACTTGCTGGGATGAAGTTGGGGAATGAAAGCTATTAGGACCTGATCTTGTTGATGAGATGGCAGAAAAGGTCCGATCTATTCAACAACACATAAGAGCATCTCAGAGTCGACAAAAAAGTTTTACCGACAACCGAAGAAAAGAATTAGAGTTTGAAGTGGGTGATAAAGTGTTCTTACGAATATCTCCTTGGAAGAGAGTAATGAGATTTGGAAAGAAGGGAAAGCTGAGCCCTAGGTATATCGGTCCTTTCGAAATATTAGATCATGTTGGGAAGGTAGCTTACCGATTGGCGCTTCCACCGAATCTCTCTCAAGTTCACGATGTGTTCCATGTATCTCTCCTGAGAAAGTACATACCTGATCCCTCACATGTACTCAGATCAGAAGTTGTACCGCTGGAACAAGATCTTTCTTATGAAGAACAGCCCATAGAGATTCTCGATCATAGTGAAAAAGTCCTACGGAACAAGACCACTCACTTGGTGAAAGTTTTATGGAGGAACCACCAATTAGAAGAATCTACATGGGAGCTTGAGGATATGATGAGGGAGAGGTATCCTCATCTGTTTGTTACAAGTGACGAATTTCGAGGGCGAAATTCATTTTAAGGGGGGAAGAATGTAACACCCGAGTCTTTTATAAGAAATATTTTGTTTTTATTTTATATAAATCATCAAAGGAATCTTTTACTACACACAACACTAGCTTGTCTTTCTTTACACGCAATCGCGACCTTCCTTGATAGCTTGCGTCGTACGCAATACCGAGTTTCACTAAACAACGATATGCTATTAAAATATTATTAAAACTAGCCATTATGAATAGTAATAACCACTTTTTGAAATTTTGTAAATTTTATTTTTCAAAATGGACTTCGTTTTTGGATTTGGAATTTCAAAATTATCCTAGGGTGAAATTTTGGTATTTTTCTGGAAACTTTCAATTTTTGATGAATAGTGAAAACACTGGGTTACTATTTAAAAACCGACTTTTTATTTAAATAATTATTTATTTTATTTAAATTTATTTTAGGTAAAAATTGATACATAATACCTATATAAGTTCAATGTAATTCATTGGAGTAATTTTATAATATTTCTAGATATATAAAAATTTTATTGAACTTTTCACCGTCTTTTACCCACCTCCTAGGAGAATTTTCAAATTTACATAAAACTTAATTTTACTGCTTATGTGAGTGGAATTTCAAAAATCCGAGAGACACGATTGATGTTAGTAAGTAAAATGTGTTTCAATGAGATGAAAATAATTTTTTGTGAATAGTAACTTTTTACTTTTATTTACCACAATTAAAAGTAAATAGGGTAATTAAGGGTAAAATGATATTATTATTACCCTAACATATGTCCTAATTCTATTGGATAAGTGTAATTCGACCACAAACAACCTTAGGATTAAAATATGACCATTTAGTCCCACTTGAATTAGATTAGGACATCTATTATTAATTTATTTAAAGAAGGGTTAAAATAGTTAAAATCAATGTTTAATAAGTAAATCATTTTTAATATAGGGTTATATATAAGATAAATTAGACTATAAATATTAATTATAAAGATAAAAATATTGAATACATAATGGTATTTTATTTGTAATTTTTAGACATTAAATAATTTAATTTATTTATGACACAAAGATGATGCAGTAATTATCTTATTAATGAAATATTGACATAATTTATGTTATAAATAACCAAATAAATGTAATTTGAGACTTTTTATGAATTCCACTAATTTTATAGGTTAATATGATATGTTAGTATTTATTTAATTAACTTTTTTCGAACTAATAATTCTGTTATGATTTTCACAAAAATCAATTACTAAATAGAGTCAAAATTGACATAAAATAGTTTTCAAAACAAATATTATATTATTAATTGATATTTTATTCCTAAAAATCTAAGGTTCAGAAAAATAACTTAGATAAGGTTATATATATTAATAATAAACAACTTGGGTTCGTTTGGATTGTTATTGTACATTTATTAACCTTATAGTGTAAGAACACAAAAAGACACGGTAAAAGTAAAATTATCTAACTTAAAGTTAAATCTAAATGATAAGGTTAAAATAGTAACCTAAACTTGTCCAAATTCTATTGGATGAGAGGATGTAGACCCATCCCCACCTTATCTTATAAATATATCAATTTGGAGCTATTTAAAACCGAATATGGCTTTATAATAATATAATATTTTTAGTTTTTCCAAAGGTGCCCCTCTCCTCCCTTATAAAAGGGAACCTCCTCCCTCTCTTCCTCACACCACATTGAGCCTTCAGGCTCGGCCAAACCCTGACAATTTCTCCTCTAAACTTCCCTAGAAACATCCTAGAGGTCCTGGTCTTCTTCAAAGACCAATTTCAGTGCCGTAAAAGGAGGTCTCAAAGAAGCGCTTCAAAGAAGAGGTAATGTCCGTTACCGATTCTTTCAACTTTATTTCTTCTTCCACATATTATTATTTAGTTGTTTCATTATGAATTAATAACATCAGTATCAATAATATAGGTATATGTTATTATAAGTATGAAACAACCCTATTTCACCGTCTATCCATCCTATGAAAAATGAAATCACCGCACGTGCGTACGTACCACTACAACATAAACAGTGTTTAGCGGCGGTTTTGTGGCGGCGGTTCACAAAACCGCCGCTAAACGTTATCCGTGAAAGATTTCGCGGCGGTTTTTAACAAACCGCCGCGAAACCCAACCTATTTTGAAAAGCCGCGACGCTTTCCCCTCCCCTATCGCATACCCGTCTTCCCCGATCCCCCTCACAAACCCTCCCCTCTTCCCCGATCCCCGTCCCGCTACCTCCGGCGACACCCGCGCCCTCCGGCGACACCCGCGCCCTCCGACGACACCCGCGCCCTCCTGCGGCCGCCGCGGCCCCCGAGCCCCCCGGCGAACCCTGCACCCCCCCTCGACCGCCGGTGACCCCCGCGCCCCCGCGCCCCTCGCGCCCCCCACGCCCTCCGGCGACCGCCACACCCCCCGCGGCCTCCGGAAACCCCCGCACCATAATTTCAGTCCTCCCACCATAATTTTCAGGTTTATTTATATATAATTTTTATTTTTTCCACATTTTAATTAGGGATATTGTGATTTTTATATTCCAAATATCGTTGTAGTGTGTTTTGGTCTTTATTTTGGCAGGTTTGAGCTGTCATCATCAAAGGATTACATGTGTATTCATAATTAAGAATCTATATATAAGTTCTCCATTTATATATATTCAACCTTGAAAGTATTAATATATATCATGGGGCTATATGTGCTTATATGTGTATATGAAAATGAATATGTGTATCATTGAAAAGGGGTATATGAAAGTATAGTCAAATATGTATAGATCCCTTATACATATTTGTACACCTTAATATGTATATATGGACTAGGTATCATTACATATGAGTTAAGGTGAATATGTGTGCATTTGAAAATATTAAAATTTGAGATTCCATCATCTATTTTAGCATGGCTTGAGTTTTAGGTAGTTTCCATATTCATGTTACCATTATTTGAATTCCATGATAGCATGGATGTTTTTTAATCTGTTATTCATTATTTTATCAATTGAATATTGTATATCTTTTTATATATATTATTGGTTTTATTTCTCGGAATGTATCTCCCAATGTGGTTGATATAAATTATCCTAAACATTTAAAATGTGTTTTAAGGTGTAAAGCGTGATTTCAAAGTGAGTTTTCTATCGTGTGATTTTCTATTTAGAGATAATGTTTTGAAAAAATGGTAAGATGGTGTCAAGCGTTTTGAGTAATGTGTTGTGAAGAGGATCGGGCCGATGGGGAATATATTGGATATTCCATGATGGTATGACTTTATGTGAATTATTTCTTTATGTTTCATTTTAGGTGATGTTTCATAGACTTCTCTATAGAGTCCATGTGGCTGAATTTTTGTTGGAGGCCGAATCATCCTTTAAGAGAATCTAGTTCATTTTATGGATCACAATGGGATGGTTTTGCAAGGTAGTATTGTACCTTTTGTTCTAGTTTTATTACTACATAGTACCATTAAAGAAGAGACATGGGAGGGGAGATGAATATGTAGGAATAGTGGTCCAATCTCTTTTTTAACAAAGCTTTTATTACTATATAGTACCATTAAAGAAGAGACATGGGAGGGGAGATGAATATGTAGGCATAGTGGTTCAATCTCTTTTCTGACAAAGCTTAGTGATACTTTGAAATGTGGCTCAAAGCTAAGACATTTCATGTTAGGGAGGGTATGATATTCTATGATTTTTTCAGGTACTTTCTCATTTCAATTTTACTTTAAATAGATAATTTTGGGATATCAAAATGTTTACTGGATGTATGAACAGTTTTTGGGGTGTCCAGGGTTTTTAGGACACAAAAGGTTGAAAAAGTGCCTATCCAGCTCAAGTAATACGATCAGAGCCCAGTTAGTAGTTATTGTGTTCCCTAACCATGATTTACAAGAGGTGGGGTAAATTCAATGAAAAAATAAGGAAAGGGGGAGAATAAACCAAGTGGAAATGGATAACCCATTCCTCATGGTTATAGCATGACTTAACAAACCATACAGGCTTTATCGAAGATCATGTGACTAGCCCGCATTTCTATCCAACAGTCCAACATTTCTAAAATATTACTTTTGAATAACATGAATTGTCTTTAAAGTTTCCACATGATGAACTTTTTCCCAGCAATACTCATACACTGATCCTTTCTTTTCAGCTTCATTCCATCTCTCATAAATCAGATGAAGTGCCAAACAACAACTATTGTTTGTTTTATATTCATGGACTAGATTATGCATTAGAAACCATTAGTGGTGGACTACTTAATTTACCTCACACACCATATCGAAGTTCCACCTGGCCTTCCCTATGAACCCCCAAACATGTCCCTTATAGGTTTCTATTTGGAACCTTGATTCCTCCACATCCACTCTACAATTTTCTCCACATTTCCATGACTAACATAATTCTCTCCACCTTAGGAGGGTCATTATCACTAATTTATTCAAGAAATTCAAACACCATGTCTCATGCTTCCATCACAAGATGAACCCCAAAACTTAAATGTGGCCATTTAGATTTCCCTAGAACAATAAAACAAACATTACCCATTGTGAAAATGGTTTCAGTGAATGTAGTTAACTTGATTTAAAATGCATTATGATCAGTTTCGATCACACATCAAAGGGGTGTTGTTTGAGGCAACATAAATGTGTGATCGATGGTGTTATGATAAGTGTGTATCCCGATATTCTTATTGTTCCTAAATGAGGTGTTGACGCTGTCTCCTATGGACCAGACTTGTTCAGTTGGTCTGAAATGGTAAATGTGGTCAATGAATCATCTTTATTATATTATGCATACTTTATGGCCAATGGTTCATCTTTATTATATTATGTTTCTGTAATCTTACACTATCGTATATTTTGTGTAGGCACATTGTGATATACATGGATAAAAGCTGGATCACATTACCGAGGAACACATCTCAATATGTTAAGGGTTTGAATGGGTTTTTAGATTTTGCAATTTCTAATCGATCCGTTGAAGGGAGAATAAGATGTCCATGTCCTAAATGTAAATTTAGAACATGGTTGAAGAGAGATGAAGTTTATGAACATTTAATACTGAAGCAATTCCCTGAGCAATATTTGTGTTGGATTTGGCATGGAGAATCAAACAATACAGAAAGATTGAGGACTGATGTTAATACACAGAATGAGGTCCCAAGTTCTTCGACAATGGAAAATGAAATGCAAAACCTCATAAATGATGCATTCGGCACTGCAAGACACCACTATGAGCATCAAAACATATCAGAACAACCAGAAGAGGGTGCTACAAATTGCAACGTGACAAGTGATGTTTCTGAGACTGTAACACAAGCAGATCAAGATTGTAACATATCATTGGATCCTCTTGATTCTGTGGAGCCAAATGTAAGGGAAAACTTCAGTGAGGAAAATGCATTTCATGATTTAGTTGACGATGGAAATCAAGAGTTGTATAGTGGGTGTTTGAAATATTCAAAGCTTTCATTTCTACTGAAGTTGTACCATATCAAATGTCTATGTGGAATTACAAATAAGGCAATGTCCATGTTATTGGAATTGATTCGTGATGCATTTCCTGAAGCAAAAATCCCAGAATCGTTTTATGATATGAAAAAAGTTGTTAACAAGCTTCGTCTGAATTATACAAAAATACATGCGTGTCCCAATGATTGTATGCTTTACTGGGGAGAGGATTCAAGTAGACAGAATTGTAAGAAATGTTCTTCTTCTAGATGGCAGTCAAAGGGTGATGTTGGAAGTATGACTGAACATAATTTCACGGAGAAGAAGAAAAGGAACACACCTGCAAAAGTTTTGCGTTACTTTCCTTTGAAGCCTCGATTGCAAAGATTATTCATGTCATCAAAAACCGCCGAACACATGAAGTGGCATGCTGTAGATAATAACAATGATGGGTTAATGAGACATCCACGGGATTCCCAATCGTGGAAGACATTTGATTCATTACATCCAGATTTCTCAGCTGATCCTAGGAATGTTCGATTGGGATTGGCTGCCGATGGATTCAACCCATTTGGGACTTTGAGTACGAGTTATAGCATTTGGCCAGTTGTTTTGATCCCTTATAATCTGCCTCCGTGGATGTGTATGCAACAAACATCTTTTATCATTTCGATGATTATTCCTGGAAAACAAATGCCTGGAAATGATATTGATGTATACCTGCAGCCTTTGATTGAAGAATTGCAGGAGTTATGGAGCAACGGTGTTGAGACATTTGATGTTTCTTCTAAAACAATGTTTAAAATGCATGCTGCTTTAATGTGGACCATTAGTGACTTCCCTGGGCTTGGGAATTTATCTGGTTGGAACACTTATACGGGTTTGTCTTGTCCCGTTTGTAACTTTGATTTCGAGCCCAAACGGCTACCTCACAGTAGAAAATGGTGCTTCTTGTTCCATCAAAGATTTCTTGATGCATCTCATAGATTTCGGCTGAACAAATCAAAATTTAATGGTTGCATTGATCGTAGACCACCTCCAAAGTTGTTAACCGGTTCTGAAATATTGACACAGCTTGAAAATGTTAAAACAGAATTTGGGAAGGTTCATCATTTGAATGATAGCAGAAAACGAGTGCGAAGTGCATCGTCAAGTGAAATCAGAACGCAACAATGGAAGAAAAAAAGTATATTCTTCAAACTTTCGTATTGGGAATTTAATTCTTTGCGCCACAATCTTGATGTGATGCATATTGAGAAGAATGTATGTGATAATTTGATTTTCACATTACTTAATGAGCATGGAAAGTCGAAGGATCATCTCAATGCTCGCAAAGACTTACAAGTAATGAACATAAAACGTGATCTCTGGCCAGATGAGAATGAAAAGTATGCTCCGGCCATTTTTTCATTGAAAAATAGGGATAAAGATACGTTCCTTCAAATTTTAAAGAATGTGAAGGTATCTGATGGGTATTCGAGTAACATCTCGAGGTGTGTTGACTTGAATAATCGTAAGTTATATGGATTGAAAAGTCACGTTTCACATGTTTTGTTACAACAGTTACTACCATTGGCATTGCGTACATTATTACCTGAAAAAGTTACTGCTGTTGTACTCCATTTCTGCACATTTTTCATACAGTTATGTGAGAAAGCTCTACATCCATTTCAGCTGGACAACCTACAGGAGAGGTTTGTATTGACCCTTTGTGCAATGGAGATGATCTTCCCTCCATCGTTTTTTACTGTCATGATGCATTTAACTGTGCATTTGGTTGACGAAGCTAAATTAGGAGGCCCCGTTCATTATCGATGGATGTATCCAATTGAGAGGTATTTTATTTATATGTTTCCAGTTAAGTAAACATTTTTTGGCATTTAAATAAATGCACAATATTATTATTATTTTTTCACAGATATCTTGGGCATTTGAAAGCATACGTGAGAAATAAAGCTCAACCAGAAGGCTCTATTGCTGAAGGCTATTTGGCCGAGGAGTGTCTCACCTTTTGTTCCAGATATTTGGATGATATTGAGACAAGATTTACTCGAGTTGGACGTGTTGACGACACATCAACTCAATCTCAAATGCATCAGAAATCAAAAATATTTCCTGCTATTGGCCGATCAGTTGGGAGGACCTCATACGCGACACTAACAGAATTGGAATTATTACAGGCACATAGATATGTGCTGCTGAATAGTGAAATTGCAGATCCATTTATTGAAGAGTTGAGGATACAAACAAAGAGACGAATGAGAAGCCGAACACGAAATGAAAAAGATATAACGAAAGCTGTGAATAAAGAGCTGGTAGAATGGTTTGCACGACGTGTAAGTTTATAAATATTGCAATAAATACGAATATTACTTTGACACATACAATTTGCAAATCTATTAAATTATATTTTTTTTTTCAGATCATGAATACTGATAATCGATCTGACTTTTCAGAAGATTTGAAGTTTCTTGCTAGAGGTCCTATAAAACAAGTTAGAAAGTTCAACGCTTATAATGTGAATGGTTTTAGATTTCGTACAGTCGATCGAGAAGTGGGTTTGAAAACACAGAATAGTGGTATTTTTACATTTGCTGAAGTGGAATACTATGGAAAGCTGCATGATATTATTGAATTAAACTACCACGAGCATTTTTCTGTTGTTTTATTCAAATGCAAATGGGTCGATTTTATCAGAGGTGTTAAAAGAGATTCATTGCAATTTACTTCTGTAAACTTCTCTCGCTTGATGGATGTTGGTGATCGTGAACTGCATGATCCATATATCTTAGCATCGCAGGCAAAAATGGTATATTATGTGAATGATGTTGTGGATGAAGGGTGGAGTGTAGTTACTCACGTAATACAAAGAGATTTGTATGATATGGGTGATGAAGTGGAAGATTTGACCTCTGCAATTGAATTTCATCAACAACAGGAAGCAGAATTATTTGTCCATCATGATATTGAAAATATTGGTCTAGCAAGGATGAATGAAGTGGATGAAGCAATGGAGCAGGAAACCGACATGATTGAAGGGGAAAATGATTGTATGTACAATTATTTATTCATTCAGCAACTACTTGTTTCATTTCTGTAGTCATTCATTATCATTGTTATATATATATTGTTTGTTAATACTGGGCATCTATTATCATTTTTAATTTTTTTTCTGCATGAATTTTTTGAAATATATATTCTGAACTTAATTTTATTTGATTAAATGACAGGAATGCCAAGGAAGAAGCGGTACACTATTCCTTCTTCTTCTGCGACAGATGACGATCCGTCTGTCCCCACAGCATCATCTCCCCCTGCACCATCTCTGACACCATCAGTGGATGCCTCATTAGAGGATGAGTCATCACCTCCCCCTACAGGAGCTTCAGCAGCGGGGCAGCGACACGCCCACTCCAGTTCATCACGGACATTCTGGAGGGTCGCAGTCATAGGTACAAATTTTAATTAAATAAATTTATTGCATTTTGTTTATAGTAATTGTTTGCTCATTGCAGATGAAGACAATGAAACCGTGGAAAGAGACATAAAAAGTTCTGATGTTTGGAACATGCATGGCAAGAAGATAGTGGTGCCATTTGATTCTTATGGGGTCCCGACGGATGACGCCGCAGGTTTACTTGGTCAGATTATAGGTCAGCTGGCAGCGGAGCCCGTTTCCCTGCCTATTTCGTATGATGATTGGAGGCATATGCCTCCAAACTGGAAAAATGAAGTTTATGATTCTTAGATAAAGGTAATTTTATTACTTTATGGTTTAATTGAATGTCATTTTACTAATATATTCAAAATGAATTTCTGTATACATATGTTCTTCCACTTTACCGTTGCTGATGTGATAGCACGGAAGTGGACATTGAAAAATCTTGGAAAAAAATGGAAAGATTTCAAATGGAGGTTGTGGTGTGATGTCAACGATTCTTCGTTGACCGTGCAGCAGATGTATGAGAAGATACCCAGTGGGGTACCGAAAGAACAGTGGAAGGTTTTTGTCGATAGACATCGTGATGATAAGCGGATGGTATTGAAATATATATTATTATATTATCCTCATTTTACATTTATAAATGTACATGAAGAGGAGATAGACATTGAATACAATACTATTAAATTGAATTTTATTTATTTCAGGATCTCTCAAGAAAGAATGCTTCAAACCGGGCGAAGCAGGTAATCCCGCACACTGCGGGTTCAAAAAGCTTTTCAAGAAGCCGAATGTCATTGGTAATCTTTTAATTAGTTTAAATATTTATAAGATAATATTATCTATTTAACATATTTGATTGATGATTTATCTTTGTTTAATGCAGTCACAGAGTTTAGGGCATGAAGCATCCCGAACAGAACTGTGGCTGGATGTTCATAAAAAAACAGATGGAAGTTTTGTTAATGAACCTGCCAGAGAAGTTGGGGTATGAAGTCAATTATTTATTATAATAACTTAATATCAGTTTTTACTGTGTTAATATATATTGATATTTGATTTATAGGTAAAAATTAAAGAAAAATGGGATGCCAATCCTGGGCAATCCTACTCAGTCTCCCAGGATGACCCGGTTGGTCAAGTCCTTGGGAAGGAGCATCCTGGTAGAGTGCGCGGGATGGGTTTGGGACCCGTACCATCTGAGGTCTTTCGCATGCCATCAGGGATTTCGGCCTCATCTACTCCTGGTTATAGTCATTTCATACCTGAAGATGCTCAGAGGGAGATGTCTGCTCTACGAAACACAGTTCACCAGCAGGGGAATCAGATATCTGATTTGCAGAAAGAGTTGCTTGAAATACGTCAGCATATGAGCAGATATGCCCCCGGTGGTAGTGCATCGGGTAGTGGTGAGCAGGTAAATCACAAAAAAATCAAAATCATTTAGTTTGCAAACTTTTATTGGTTTTAATTTTTATTATAAATATGCAACAATATTTAATTTTCAATATAATGTTCTTACAGGTGGCAGCAGGTGGTAGAGATGAAGGTGGAGAGGGTGACGATGCAGCATCAGATGATGAGTAGTAGTATTGTTGATGTGTTGAACAAGTATGATAACAGTTGGTTTGTAGTAAAAGCATTTCATTTGCTGAAAATTATTTCTTTTTAGCACTCTAGTGTTGTTCTCTATGTATTAAGATGGTATTCTGAGACTATGTTTGGAGTAATTAATGTTTAATTATCATAAAATCAAGAATTATTACCCATTTTAATTGTAGATGATATATTACACCATTTAAAGGAATCTGATAGGTTTTTTATGATTGATATATGGTCTAAAAATCACCCGAGGTGGTTGAATGATGAGGTTATCTTGAATACATCCTTCCCTCATAGGTTTGAATACATCTGGTTTGTGGTTATATCATTCAATGTTATAATAGAAGAAGATATATAAATGGGGCTCACAATATATATGATCTATGAATTCATATACTAGTTCTTAGATGTGTACATTCATGAAATCATTATATACCAATTGGAAGTGGGTGGAAGTCAAAATTGTGATGGTCACAATGTATCCCCAATATTAGGGAGGATATGTGATCATATATTGAATAATGATTTCATAACATTATATAGAAATCAAGGAGTCCAGTTAAATACATTATTAAGAATGATTGTACATGGATGAGGTTTTAGGACTCCCCATGATACCATAATTAATTGTTTAGAATGTAATTCCTATTTCATATCATCATTATTGGGAGGAATATGGAATCCCTCCATTACCTAAACTCTCTTTAAAATGACTTTCAATCCCCTAATCGATGGAAATCTGGAATTGAATTTCAATAAGTTGTGGGATTTTTTGGGAACATTAATTTTGACCTAGTTGCATTATTGGATGTTGTATACTTTTACATTGTGATGTGTTTATGTTTTGTTTTGATTCTCAAGGATGATAATTGTTTAATAGATTTTTGTTTTGAGGGTCCAGAATTCAAAAGTCACTCCCTTTACATTTTTCCATGTCTTGTTTCTACTAAAAGGAATTTTAGAGGTGTTTTAGAGTCTTGGTGAGAGTTATGTGCATTCAAAGGGTCACCATTCCATGTTGTTGGTTGTGGTGATGGTTGTTTTGGCCATTGGTTCTTGTAGGTTGTCTATGGAGATGGTTGTGTGATGTTTGGATACACCACAAAGAGTGAAATGGTATGGTTGGTTATGTTGTTGGGAATGGTGAATGGATGTCCACCCTGTGTAACATGGGAAATAGAATATGCACGGTGAAGGGAATTATATTGTTCATTTCACTTTTGGGTACCACCTGTGTAGCACGGGGAGCTAGGTTTAACCATGTCGTGGTCTTGGGTGTGGTGAGGAGAAAACAACCAATCTTTTTATGTTATGTCATAGTGGATGTTCATGGAGGGAATCGAGGGATCCAGCACACCTTGGTCCATTCCATGTTCTAGGATATGGTGGTGGTCAATTTTTTTTAAAAACACATGAAAGGCAGGAAAGAGATATGGGTGACTTAGATCTCCTTTAACCAAGGGAGACCACAGCATATTGGGATGTCTCCACACTATGGAGAACCCATTTGGGATTTCCTCTATAAATAGAAGGCACATATGGACTTATTTTGATTTTCTTTCTTCTAATTTGATATTTGGATAACACCAAATCCCATTGATTACCTTTTACCATCTCTCTTAATGTTTTTATCCTCTTGGATTGTGGATAATTGAGTTCCATTTATTCAAGTTTCCTTCTTCTTTCCTTTCTACCTTTTATTATTCCCAATATTTTGGGTGTTTATTGTTGAGAACCCCTATATTTTTGGTTGAGTTATGAGTGTGTTTGGGTGATGGGATTCTGAGGATAGGTTTTGGTGGGTTTCTCTTATATCCTAGTGAAACTTGATCCTTTGTTTCTTCTGTTGCGATTATGGTTCTCCTTAAATCTCTAATTAAGGTAGGATATTTGAGTTCCCTCATTACTATTTTAAATATGTGATATTATAATACTACTATTTCATCTTGGGTGGAAGTTAAGATATTTCCTAATGAAAATAATTAATTGGATATATTAAAATTAATGGGAAGGGGTGATATCAAATGTGCTTTAGGTTTTTCATGATATTGCTTTTCTATGAATGTGTGTTGGTTGTTGTTTATTATGAATTGTTTTTACTTCTATGAAATTATTATTGTTTCTAAAATTTAATTTGATAAATCACCTCACATTAAAATGATAATGTCTTTACTTATGGTAATTGAATTTCCTATCTGTAAACAAGGAATCATTGTCTTTTCCCTTTTCTTGTGAGGTTGATTTAATTTGATAGTTTGCATAATAGATGGAATTATGGTTATGGTTACTTTATGAGTTTGGATTATGGATAAGGTGATGATTTGTGATGCAAAAATTGTGGGTTGGATGTGTTTGAATTTTATAACATTGTGTCTTGTCTTGTTAGTTACTCAGTAGTTATGGAATTCTTGAAATGGTAAATCCTAGTAAATGAATGATGATGGATAAATTGGATAATTTTGCTTAAATTAGGTTGAAAAAAATGTAGGTCTTGAATATATAATGGATTGTAATTAAATATATAAATATGGTAAATGATTATGTAGGTGGTTGGTAATTGATGTAGTTAAATTGGAACTATGAAACTGGTGTATGGTTGTGTGCTTGGTAAGTGGGACTGGAAGGGTGGTAAGTGTTATAGTAGAAATTTTGATGTGCAATATTAGTGACGCATAGGTTGTGGTAGTTTATTGGCTTTAGTTGTGTGAACCTATAGGTTGGGATTGTGTGTAACTAATATACAATTTATTTTCCTTATTATTTGTATATACACACATTATGGGTTGTGTGTTTACAATGATTCCCAAAGGATCTAGTTTTCAGGTGTCTACCCCAAATATCCAGGTTAGTGATGGTGGATGGTTAGATATCCCATATACCACACTTTCTCTTCCAGGTGATGTTTTTATGCATGGGTTGTGATGGATTGTGGATATAGCGCACTTAAGGTGATGATTGATTAGATGATGAGGTGTTTTATAGTGGGGGGGTTTCCATGGTAGGAGGATGGAATGATGTTAATATCCTTCATGTTCATGATACCCTCTATCCTATTTATTGAAGTGGTTATAGGATGATGTGTAATTAATGGTTAAGTCACATGGTATGATGATGATGCACCTATAATGCAGTGATTTTCATGGGTTGAGATCTAGGGATTGACTGCTATGATGAGGCTTTTGAGGTATGATTTTGAAGGATATGGAAGGGATATGATCCCTAGGATATATTATGTTGGGCTATGAGAGCATAAAATTAGTGGGGCAGTGGTGTAGCAGATGCAACATATTTTTGTTTTCCAGTTCAACGTTTAGCGGCGGTTTTAACCGCCGCTAAATGCCATACCTGTGAGCATTTAGCGGCGGTTTTAACCGCCGCTAAATAACCGGGAATCCGTTAGCGGCGGTTTTAACCGCCGCTAAATGATGAACTGGGCAGAATTTAGCGGCGGTTTTAACCGCCGCTAAATATATTATGTTGATATTTAGCGGCGGTTTTCACCGCCGCAGAATAGGCGCATCAAACGACTGAATTTAGCGGCGGTTAAAACCGCCGCTAAATAAGATACCCATATAACCGCCGCTAAATGAAGAAAAACCGCCGCTAAATGACGGACATACGACACATTTCTAAAACCGCCGCGGAATTGAAAAAACCGCCGCTAATAGATTGCCGACGCCAAACTTAGCGGCGGTTTTTGTAAACCGCCGCCACACAATATAGCGGCGGTTTAAACCGCCGCTAAACCGGAAAAAAACCGCCGCTAGGATCGGCATTTGTTGTAGTGTACGGAATACCGTCTCCACGCTGTGGTGTAATCTATTTTCCACCACCACCTTACTTGGATGGGTATAATGTTGTAAAGAATGAATATATATGATTATTTGAAAGTGATATTTATTCTGAAATAGTATACATACACTCCAATACAATTCCACGATCATGGGAATGATATCATCGCTCGTGTGTACGTACGGAATACCGTCTCCACGATGTGATGCAACTTGTTCTACATGATTTTCATTGCATAATGATTAAATAAATTAATTGAGTGAATAAATATGATATATATTACACTAATACCATTCTGGAAATGTGGTATCTATAACCTAAAAATAATAACAAGAATTTATTCGACAAAACACGCATAAGAACAAAAAGTAATAAACACCCGAATAACAAGTAGCAATGAAATATTGCTAATAATAAGCTAATAATATGACCATATATGATATCATAACAATGAGTATGATTCTGGAATAAGTCAATGACATTATTTAAATCATTATACAGGATTTTCGGACACTTACAAAGCAAATCGGACCTAAGGTAAGGGAAATATCACAATCTCATTTTTATCCGAGATTGTTTATACTTTGGAATTTACTGGGGTGTGTTTTATCATCCAAATCCATGTTTACTAAATATGTAATATTATTTCCATCCACCTAAAATTGTTTAAATCCAATTTCAACCTTCAGTGAGTTTTTAGTAAAAGATATGAAAGGAATCTTTTGTCGTTTTTCGTACGAGGTACTTTTTGACTTTTCTGACAAAAGTACGAGAAGAATTTTTTTTAACTTATATGGAATGAATGGATTTTTAAAACATTATTTCAAATAAGATTCCTTTAAAAGTATTCAAGTTTATTTTTAATCAACTTATTTTAGTTTATAATTGTACACATGTTAAGAAAGGAAAAGTGTTTTTGAAGTAGAAAGGATATTTTCCTCAAGAATGGAGTTCAAGTGTTTTATCAATATTATTTTCCATCTAAGATAATAAAGGGTTATGCTTCTATACCTATTATTACATTTATTTTATTATGTTGTGATAGAATTATTTTTATGAATTCCTTTATCTTATATGAATTGTTTTATGACGTCACGATGTTTAAGATTCCCATTTTTATTACTTGGGTTATGCTATGATGTATGGTTTATGATTTTGTGGCACACATAAGAATGGTATCATTATGAGATGTGTGGGACCTATATATACCTCCAATGCATTGGGTAATTATTTTATATCTCATGAGATAGACATGGCTGGAACGGCAGGTTAAATCGGTTTAGTGAAATAAGACTGAAACGAGGAATGGACTCAGTTCCGAAATGGACTTTGTCCACTAAGATAGTCTTGGAAATGAGTCTTGACTAATAAGAAATGATTCTCTATGATTATTTGTTTATTCCACAAAGATTCATGTTTTATGTTATGATTATTGTGATTACATTTCACTACCCTAATTTATCCCCTGTTATGAAATTATGATCTCTTTTTCAGGGTAATATTTCCAAAATGTTATGTTCTTATGAATATGATGTGATTGATATTTCTTTTTTTTACCCTTACTGAGCATTTGAGCTCACCCTTTTGTATGTTTTCTTTCCCCAGGTCAGGAAGAAGGTTATTAAGTAAGATATGCCAAAAGGGACTATAGATATGATGAACTAAATGGGAGACAGTGTAGATGCATTATGAACCAGTAGTTTATGTTTCCCAGTTTCTAAAGACACTATACCTATATGGTCATTCCATGGTTTTGTTATATGTTGTAATACGTGTGCTTCAATTTTGAAGTATTAACAATGTATGTAAAGTATGGGTCGTTATAATATGATTTTGGGGGCACCCGTCACAACATAACATTATCATTATCATGCATCCACACTATACATATATAAAAAATGAACATAACTAAACCCTGTAAAGGAATAATTTTCATCTCATATGAACACATTCATAAACTTTTTGTTCCCAAAAATAAAGTGGGAATAACATACTTGATACGATAACCATCAACCTTGAGATAGAAGTAGTTGTGTTTTTGAGAGATTAGATCTTTTATAAAACATTTGATTAATATAAGCATCAGTAGAAAACATGTATTCCCCATAAATGGTAATATAATTATGTAAATTTTTTGTAAGTAGTAATCATACAATAAATGGAGTGAAAGAGGGAGAAATCTAAGAATGAAAGTTGTGTTCGAGAATTTCACCTTACCTTTTATCTGAATGCTTTATTCACATTGAAGTCCTAAATAACCACATTATATTTATTAATTAACAATTATAGAACCATGTGTACAATAATATGGTTCATTATGGTTTCATTATGTAATTTTATGGACCTTTTTATGAGTTATAGATTTTAAAAATATTGTTCGGGAATGTTCGTTTTTATGGTTTTCTTGAGCGGTTCATGTGTATTCATAAATTGATGTTTGTGTAGAATATGGTTAAACATAATGAACTGATATTTCATGTTTTTCATTATATTAAATGTGTTTAAATGATTTTATAATTAATTATATTATTTACCATATGTATTAATCATTATATATGAATTAAATGATGATTGTTTGGGTTAATTTATGCTCTTTTTGACTACAATGAACTTTATTTCATTAATCATTTAGTAATATTTACATAAGTTAGTTACAGAACATGAAATAGGATAAAATACATATAATATAATTTTATTCATCTATAAAAATGGTTCCATGAACATATCTAAAATATGTAAAGGAAATTGAAAACATGTCATTCTTGAAGGTGATAAATTAACACCTCACAAACACCGTTCACTTTTATAGTATAAAAGGAAGAGGAGTAGGGGGTTTGATGATATAATATACCATTAGTATCATAACATTATAGTATACGTATGATACTAGTGTTACCATACCATGTGAGTGGTGATAGGTGGGTAGAGATTATGAAATGAAAACGAAATTGAAAAAAATTTAAAGTGAAAGAGGGAGAGAGAGAGGGAGAGGAATTACCTCTTGAATCATCCTCTTGAGATCCTCCTTAAGGAATCCAGGCTTGGAATTTTTATGAGAACAAAAGATCTTGGATGTAGGGGGGGTATAGGGTAGATGTTTGGGCAATTTTTAGACATGTTTTGAAGCTTGAGAGGTGTGAGGAAATGAGGGTGTGAAGGGCGGTATTTATAGTGGAGGGGAGAGGGGATTTCTCAATATAAAATTTATTAATTTATTATTTCCCAACAAAAAAAGGAACAGTGAGTCTTATATTACGAAGAATAGTAATTTTATAATGTGAAACCTAAAAAATTGGTCTTACATCAGCAGAACATCTTGCATGACTCTATAATTTTCTTATTTAGCATATTTTGTAAATTATGGTATTTCAATATTCATAAAAAATAATGTATTTTAGAAAAATCCAAAAAATGTACCCCAACTATTTCTTGATGTGTATAATTCAAAAATGAGGTCTATTTTTCAATTTTTTTTTCTAAATATGAATAATTTAATTTTTTATTAAAACTATATTTTACATGAAAAATAAAGTTTTTAAAATTAAAACTGATTTTATAATGCTTTCAAAAATTACATAAGGTCTTATAAAATTAGCATAAAACTAGAAGACATAAGAATTGTTACTTTATGAACAAATTTTAACAAAATACATTTTCATTTAAATTAATTAATTAAATATAATAAATTATTTATAACATACAAAAATACAAGTACTTTCACTATGGTCAAATTTTCATTAATAAGATGCCAAAATGTTATTTATTTATTCATGGGTATTGTTACTCTTATTTTGGACAATTTAATATTCATAAGTGTCATATTAGTATTCATAAGGGTAGGTTAATATTTATAAGGGTATGTTACTATTCAACAAAAAATTATGTTTTTCCCATCAGACTCCAAACATCTTACTAATCACAAATGTGTATGTAAGATTTTTGAAATTCAAAACATAGCAGTGGAAAGATTATGTTTAATAGCTTGGTAATAAATAACACATAGTACTTTATAGTTAATTTAAGAAAATTTTATTTCCTTTTAAAATCTATGGATGTTACACTATATCTAGAGGTTGAGTTATTAATTTATCTTATACAAGGATATATGCCCATATCTAAAACTCCTTATGGAATGTCCACCATTTTGTTTAAAAAACAGAGAAGGTAATTACCTGAAACTATAGGCTAGTGTATTATTTTCCTAGGATCTTCCTCATTTTATTTGATATAACTCTTTTTAAAGGATTGATAAATTTGCATCTTTTAAAATTATCATGAACTCAACAAAACACAATTAAGAACCATGTATACAATTGCATGGATTGATGACTTGTTTGATCAACTTTGTGGGCCCCAATACATATCTATGGTAGAATATTGGTTGGGATATCATAAAATAATTGAATATAAAGGGTATATACATAATTCAACCAATATAATAAGTCGTGGATATTATGAGATCACAGTGATTTCATTCATAGTTATTAATGATCTGGAAATATTCTTGGACATTATTAATGTTATCTTTACAGATTACCTGGAAATATTATTAGAAGTATTTTCAAATGATATTTTGATATACTCCAAAGGAAATGAGGTGAATATTGAGTATATAAATATTTTGATAATTAATTTTCAAATGTATAGGTATATGAATAGTTTGTGAAATATGTGTTATAGTTGGAGGGAGTATCATTTATTGGGTATGTTATCCCAAATATATGAATATTTGTGGTTCATTATAAAATAAATAAAATTTAGATGTGGCCCAAAACATCATCATTAAAAAAAAATATTTTTTGGAATACGATTTTATTATAGATGATTTTATAAAAAATTAATATAATTTTGATATCTATAAATATATATTAATTAGAATGGGATAATGTTTTTGTGGACTGATGAATGTAAATTATTCATCAAGGAGTCAAATATTAGGATTATGACTACAAAATTACCATAATTCAATCATGTGGGGAACTATTTATGCTATATATAGAATCTAGAAAGATGAAATGGGCTTTGTACAGCTGAAAAAGGAAAATTTGATAGCTTATGTAATGAGTTAGTTGAATGATCATGATTGTAACTACTAATCATATGATATAGAATTGGTTATTGTGATTTTATAATTACTAATTTTGTTGAATAATATTTATCAGTACAAAATTTTAATATATATATTGTTATAGTCATAAATATACATTCACAGATAAGGGGAATTTTAAGCACCATTGAATATGGTAAGTGAAAATTAACGAAATGACAAGTCAATAAACAACAATACTTGAAGGAAAGAATGTGGTAGAAGCTATATTTTAAAAGGATCCTAAAAAATCAATATTTATAATGATTTAGAGGGATCCAATCATCTAATACAAGAAAATTATGGATATAGTAATCATAATATGGATCAACATTATTCTTTTCTCAGACGATTGCTAAACCACCCAATATAACCATGATAAATGTTGATCTAAGGGATGATGTGGAAACAAAAAAGTATGTGGAATATATAAGAAAATGGAAATCCTTCAATTTCAAAATTGATATAGAGGGAGTTATAAGATTTATTGAAAGACTATTTGTACAACCAATTCATGAAACAAATAATACACTAAGGAATCTTACCCATAGCTTGATCTTCACCATATAATAAGGTAGAATTAATTTATTTTGAGACCCCTTATAGAAATATTGGTACGAAAATATGAAGAATGAGATCAACAAATATAAAAATAATTATTAATATTTCATAATTTATAGTTATAAATAAAAGAGTCCTAAGGGTTAATGACGATGTTACCCACAATTTCATTGATATGGGAAACTATCAAAATTGAAAATGTCTATTTTCATCACAATACATCAACTTCAAATAATGGATTATAGGTTGTGGTGGATCATTTTATAAATAGTTCTCATTTAATTTATAGGACTTCTAACTCAATAATCATTCATGTTTTTACTTCAATTTATTTGATAGGATGAAAAGATCACCACTATCAATTGTATATTATTGAGAAATAATTTTTAACAATAAGTTTTAGAAATGTATCCACCATGATATAAATAATGATTTGACCTTTAGTATAGCTTATCACTTCTAAAATGATGTTAAATATGATTAAACTGTATAGAAAATAGATGATATTTGCATAGCATGAATTACAAAAATTAATTAATGATGGGATTAACTTCTTCTTATGGATCAATTCTCATTCAACAATAGATTGCACTCATGAATCCTAATGGATCCAAATGAATCCTTTTATGGGAAGTGTTGTAGAACACTGTCATACACTGAAAAATTTAGTGAATGAAGAATTATTGGACCAAAAATGATAAATGAAATGGATGAATAGTTCAAAAATATCCACCGACACATCAGGAAGGTTAGAGACGATAACCGAGTTATGATAATTCCATTGATGAGACTTAGTGTTCATTTTTGGAGATAGAGTGATCATCCAAAAAACTATATACATGATAAATATTAATTTTTTGAATAAGGAAATTATATTTGATAGGTACAATGGACCATTAAATATTATTTATTGCAATATATCTTTAACCTATCAATGAACACTCCCATGTATCCTAAATTATGTAAATTACATATTCAATACATCACTCGTATGGAAGAACATGTATGATCCATAACATTTAGTGAATTCGGGGATAGTATAACTTTAAAATTATCTCTCCTATTAGGATGTATCTGAAAAGATAATGGAATTTAATGAATAGGTTCTACGTAATAAGAATACTCATAAGGTGTAACGCCCCGACCCTAGTTAACTAGAGTCGGTGCATTATTACGCAACATTGGCATGATCACAAAATAGATCATGTCTCAAAAGACCGATTACTTTAGTAGTTTTGGAAACACTAAATACATTAATAAATCTTACATTACATCATAAATTGAAAACTACAACAATATCTTGTCTCCACACTCATATCCCCTTATTCTATCCCTATAGGTCATTCATAAATTACTTCTTCACATCCTGGGGAAAATAAAACATAGAAAGGGGTTACCTCAAATGCCCAGTAAGGATAACAATATAGCGGAAACTTTTATAAATAAGCATAAACATTTAAGCCAATGTATAACTAAAACAAAATATTTTAAACTTGAACTTCAACATAATACGACAAAAATAAAATGATATAATTCCATTTACTTTTTCACATGGATATTCTACTAGTCTAATAATCACATGCAATATCAATAACCACTTTCATAATGATGGAATTCATAATGCCATACTATCATAACCACATAGCCAAGGCCTCATGCCAAGACTACAAATAAGATTTTGTCAAGGCCTTGTGCCAAGACACTAGTTTGTCTCATGAGACCTACCGATGCATCGAGGAGCTATAGTGGGCTCCACCTGTCACTTATTAAGTCCAATTAATTTCTCATATAAGCAGGTTTAAACATAACATAAACATTCGTATTAAAACTAGCATATGAAATGTCAATACATTCTCCATAAACCGTGAATGGTATAAAAATAACACATCCACAGTCAAACATATCACAAAACCTTCAATACAATATGGAAGATTTGTATCATAATAAATAAACTTTAAATAAGCTTAAAATCCATCAAAGGATGTTGACATAGATGAAATCATAAATATTTGAGAGAAATATCTCTTTTCTTGAAATCATTTAAAAGTCACATAATTATAAAATAAAAATTTTACTTTGAAAATATTCTTAGAAGCTTATAAGAGAAGCTTCGAAGATTTTATAATGGCGGAAAATAGCCGCACCCACCATATAATTTTAAAAAGATATTCTTACCTTAATTCTGTCGAAAAGGTTAAAAAGGAGCTTGTTTGGAAAACGACGGAAAGATTCCTTTATAAACAACTTATAAAAATTCAAAAAAGGGTATACATGACTTTAACCCATATTCTGTAAAATAGTAAGAATGTTTTGAAACACATTTTTATGAAACATGGATGTGGATGATAAAGAGGTCCCAGTAGATAATTATGTATAAAAAACCTCGGATAATGAACAGATTGTGAAATAAACCCTTACCTTGTACTTTTCCTTTGTTGAGGGTAGGTTAAACTCCTGTATAATGGTGAAATAATTGTTATTAAATTATACAATAATCATATACATTAATATGATATCATATATGATCTTTTAACATTGATTTGTTAATAATATCTTAGTATTATCGTCGTTTCAGGTGTTAACTTACTCATTTTCTTTTATATGTTTTGTTACATAAGTTGTGTTTGTTATGGATAGGTTGTATCTTATTCTTATCCAGAATGATATCAAGTCCTTAAATACTATTATTAATCATCAAATGATAATTATACTTGAATGGATATGATGGAGAATGAATCTCATCGCGTTCGTGGAGACGGTAGTCCGTACGTACGCACGAGCGACAATATCATTATTTTGATATTAAAATAATATATGATTGGATGGTATATCATATATACAGAATCCTTATCATGTTATATTTATTATTTACATGAATTACACATAATTATTATACCCATCCAAATAATAATATATTGAATAACAATTACACCACAACGTGGAGACGGTAAGCCGTACGTACGCATGTATGGTGACATGTAATTCAAATGATGGATAGAATACTGAATATGGTTGTATCATATTTTTAATGAAATCAAAGTATATAGAAGATACTGGACTTATTATTTTAGAATGGAAATAAAAAAGAAAGAATAAGTTGTATAAGAAAGGAACTTGACAGAGGGTGGTGAAAACATTACCTCTTCTTCATGTTATTCCTTTTGATTTGATCAAAAGGGATCCTTAGGATGGATTTCGGATCAAACTAAGGCATCTAGGTTGAATTGATGGAAGTTGAGAGAGTATATGGTCTGGGGTTGACCAAACCAAAAGGCTTTTAATGTGTGAAGAATTTTCTAGAAGTGGTGTCCTTTTATAAGGGGGAGGAGGGACACCTTAGGAAAATCTAGAAATATTATTTTATAATAAATTCATATTCAATTTCTAATGGCTCAGAAGTAGATTAATTAAAGTTTAAGGTGGGGATAGGTCTAAAACCACTCAAACAATAGAATTTATGTTGGTTTGGGTCATTATATTAACCTTATGTTTTAGTTTTAACTCTTAGTTAATTAGTTTGACATTTACCATGCCACTTTGTATTTTTATATTATATTGTTAATAAACTTACTATATACCTCCAATAGACACCCAAGTGGTCCATTAATGATACACCTATCATGATATATATCTCTTGGCCGAACCTTAGATTTTTAGGAATTGAATATAAATTAATAATATAATATTGGTTTTAAAAACTCTTTTATGTCAATTTTGACACTATTCAATAATTGATTTTTGTTAAAGTCTTAACAACTTTATTAATTCAAACCAAATTCATTTAAGAAATAAAATAATATCATATTAAGAAATAAAAGTCATGGATGTCATCAAACCTTTCAAATTATATTTATTTTAACATTTATAATACCAATTATTTGATTCATTCATTAATAAGGAAAATACTGCATCATTATTGTGTCATAAATAATATTAATTATAAAATTTATAAAAATTACGAATAAAATACTATTATGTAGGAAATCCTTTTAAATTTCTAATTAATATTTATAGTCCAAAATCCAACATATATAACCCTATGCCAAAAGTGTGTTTCTAAAAGATATATGCATATGTCATTTTTGTATTTATTTTAACTTAATTAATATAAAGTGTCATTATCACATACAAGTGGCACCATGGGGTCCCAAAATCGACCCAAATATACCCATGGTCGGAAATGTATCAACCAATAAGGTTATGCCACGTTTTAAGACAATTTAGTATTATAATAATATTATTTTTTTACCCTTATTTACCGGATTTACCCTTTAACCATGGTAAATAAAATTTTTACCGAATTAATAATTCAAAATGTCTAAAAATAAAAGTTACCTATTTACACAATTTGGAAATCCTGATTCCAAATATGGAATCCATTTTTCCACATTCAAAACACAAAAGTGGCATAAATTAATTTAAAATTAATTCCCGTTGATAAAACAAAAAGCCTGTTTTTTAGAGATAATAACTATCAAAAGATTGACACTTGTTAATGTCCGTTTTAATTGTGAAATTATGTCCAATGACAAACATTGTATTAAATGGTAAAAATATATTCTAAATATACTTTAAAACCACTCAAATTAATAATTTATCAATGTTAATTATTTAGATTAAAAAAGTTGTTTTCAATTAATTTTTTTGTATTTTTCACTATTCATCAAAATATAAATGTTATCTGAAAAGTTCCAAAATTTTACCATAGGCTAATTTCAATATTCCGAATCCAAAAAATGAAGTCAATTTTGAGATTTGAAATTTATAAAATATCAAAAAGTGGGTATTACTATTCATAACGGCTAGTTTGATTGGTTGTGGTGTGTGTTAGAACTCGAAGTTGCGTACAACACACGCTACTATATTATTCAAAGGAAAGCGTATCGTGGAAGCTTGGGGTGTTACATTCTCCCCACATTCAAATAATTCCATCCTCGAAATTTCTAGAATACTACCACATGAAAGGACTCAAGTGGGTTTTCATCATAAGTTCCTCGGGTTCCCACGTTGCCTCTTCCATCTTATGGTTTCTCCACAAAACATTTACCAGACGAGTCATCTGGTTTCTCAGTACTTGTTCTCTCGTATCAAGAATCCTGATGGGCTCTTCTCAATAAGACAGATCAGGTTCCAGTTCTAATTCCTCATAGGTGAGTACATGCGTTGGGTCAGGCTTTTATTTCCTCAATAGTGATACGTGGAACACATCGTGGACTTTTGAGAGACTTGGCGGCATTTCCAAACGGTAAGCTACAACCCCAATTCATTCTAGAATTTCGAAAGGTCTGATGTACCTAGGACTCAATTTACCTTTCTTACCGAAACGTATAACTCCCTTCCATGGAGATAACTTTAAGAAAACATGATCTCTTACCTGAAATTCCAAATCCTTCCTTCGGTTATCGGCATAGCTCTCCTACCTACTTTGAGCTGCTTCGATGTGGTTTTGGATTACCATTACCTTTTTCATTGATTCCTCCACCAGTTCTGGGACTACAAGTTTTTCTTCACCAATGTCATCCCAACAGGTTGGTGTGCGACATCTCTTTCCACATAATGCCTCATATGGTGCCATCTGAATACTCGAATGGAAGCTATTGTTATTTCTAAATTCTACCAGAGGTAAATATTGACCCCACATACCCTGAAAGTCAAGCGAGCATGATCTCAACATGTATTCTAAGGTTTGAATAGTCTGTTTTGATGGTCCATCTGTTTGAGGGTGGTAGGCAGTTCTCAAACAAAGTTCAGTATCCAAGGACTTTTGAAGACTCTTCCAGAATCTTGATGTAAAATGGGGATCACGATCCGAAAAAATCAATAGGGGTACTCCATTAAGTCTCACAACCTCATTAATATATAGTCTTTCTAGACGTTCCAGTGGTAGACCTTCTCTTTTTGCAAGAAAATGTGCTGAATTGGTAAGACAATAAAAAATAATCCATATTGCATCATTCCTTCTAGGAGTCTTTGGTTTCCCCATAAAAAAGTACATCGTAAAATAGTCCCATTTCCACTCAGGTATGGGAAGAGGTTGCATGAATCCTTCAGGCAGTTTCCTTCATGCTTTCACTTGTTTACAAACCATACACCTTGACACAAAATCAGCAATCTCCCTCTTCATGTTGTCCCACCAAAAATGTTTCTTCAAATCTCTCTACATTTTGGTGCTCCCAGGGTGTATAGAGAAATTGGAACTATGAGCATTATCCAACAATTCCCTTTTTAGTTCAGGTATATTGGGAACAAAAAGTCTCTTCCCAAATTTTAAAGTTCCTTCTTCATACATAAAGTATCTCAATCTCCCATCATTCACAGCTTTAATCTTCTTCTGAAACTCTTCATCATCAGTCTGAGAACTCTTTATCCTTTCTAATAAAGATGGTTTGGCAACCATTTGAAAAAGCATTGATGTTTCACCTTCCTTGGTGATTTCCATATCCAACTTTACTAGATCCATAAAAATAGGATCCCTTTCAATTCTCATCATGTTCAAAACTCTATGATCTTTTCTGCTGAAAGCATCTTCCACCTTATTTGCCTTCCCCAGGTGGTAGTGTATCGTGCAATCATAATCCTTGAGTAGTTCAAGCCATCACCTTTGCCTCATGTTGAGTTATTTTTGTGAGAAAATATACTTCAAACTCTTGTGATCAGTATAAATTTAACATTTTTCACCATAGAGGTAGTGGCTCCATATCTTCAAAGCAATGATCACAGCTGCTAACTAGAGATCATGAGTAAGATAGTTTTTCTCATGAATTTTCAACTGTCGTGATGCATAGGCAATAACCTTATCATTCTGCATAAGGACACAACCAAGTCCTTTCTTCGATGCATCACTATAAATAACGAACCCATCATTCCCCAATGGTAGAGTCAATATAGGACCATTGACTAATCTTCTCCTTAGTTCTTCTAAACATTCTTCACAATCTTTTTTCCAAACAAATTTAACCCCTTTACGTGTGATCTTTGTTAATGGGTTAGCCAACTGGGAAACATTCTGGACGAAACGTCGATAATAACCTGTTAAACCAATAAAACTGCATACCTCAGTTATACTCGTCGGTGCAGGCCATTCTTGTATTTCCTTGGTCTTAGAAGGATCAACAGAGATTCCTTCTTTAGAGACAATACAACCAAGAAAAGAAATCTCTTGAAACCAGAATTCACACTTGCTAAACTTCCCATATAATTCATGTATTCTCAGAGTCTTCAGGATAATGCGCAAGTGATTTTCATGATCTTCGTAGCTTTTGGAGTATACCAATATATCATCAATAAATACCACCAAAAAATCATCAAGATATTCCTTGATAACTCTATTCATTAGATCCATGAATACAGAGGGTGCATTAGTCAGCAAAAAAGGCATTACTGTAAACTCATAAGGCCCGTTCCTTGTTCGAAATACTATCTTCGGAATGTCTTCCTTCTTCACACACAACTGATGGTATCCATATCGAAGGTAAATCATTGAATAGTATTGAGATCCATGCAGTTGCTCAAATAAATCATCAATGCGAGGTAGGGGATACTTGGTCTTTATTGTTATAGCATTGATCTCCCTGTAGTCGATACATAACCTCATAGATCCATATTTCTTTTTAACAAAAAGAACAGGGGATCTCCATGGAGAAACACTAGGGTTAATAAATCCCTTATTACTAAATTCCTCTAGTTGTTTCTTTAGTTCAACTAATTCCACAGTGGCCATTCTATAAGGGGTATTCGATATAGGCCTTGATCCATGAATTTAATCAATAGAAAACTCAACTTATCATTATAGAGGATGTCCAGGTAAATCTTCTGGAAACACATCTACATATTATTTCACAATAGGTACATCTTCTATTTGAACATTCCTTTCCTCACCCACAGTCATTTCATTCTCTTCCTCCCGAATAATTGAATTTAGTTGAGCTACTGGGGGTGGATCAAGATAAGAATTAGGTTTTAACGATTTTGCTCTAAAGATAAGGTGTTCCTTATCATCATCATCAAAAATCGTAACCTACTTCTTATTACAATAAATATTCCTATCATGTTCCGAAAGCCAATCCATATCAAGGATTATATCAAACTCAATCATAGGTATGACGATGAGATCAGCGAATAAAGAAAATTTATGTGCTCTAATGAGGACTGATTCACAAAACTTTGTTTCAATGATAATTCCCTTAAGAGTTTTAACTGGAAACTCCCTTGTTAAATAAAATTGGAAATATCTAATTTTCTTAGCAAACTAGGAAGATATGAAACAATGCGATGATCCAGAATCAAATAATGCATTTTCTAAACTTGAGGAAACCATTAAATTACCTGCCACCGCGTCTTTCGGAGATTCTACCTTAGGAGTAGTGATATCATAATCTTGGCCTTGATCCCTTGTCCATTTCTGAGGTAAGTTCCACTGAAACTTAGGAAATTCATTTGCATAATGTCCCATCTCCCTGAAATTGTAGCATTGAACATCAGTAACTTCCTTCTTCCCCTTGCAATCATGAGATTAATGGCCTTTTTCACCACACTTGTAACAAAATCTCATTCCTTTTAAGAAAGTACTGGGATGTTTCTTCCCACATTTACTGCAGGATGGATATTAAACTTTTCCCTTCTTCCCCTTACTTCCATTCCCAGATTGATAATCAGATCTCTTCTTCTCATGCTTTGCTTTAAAGTCATAAGACTTAGAAAATTCCTTTTCTATCTTGATAGCACATGAGACAATGTCTTCGTACGAAGAGAAGGATTGTGAGACTAATGCTCTATGGAGAAATGGTTTTAACCCATCAAAGAAACTATCAATCTTACTTCTTGGGTTACGTATATAATCTCCAACATACCTTGCTAACCTCATAAAGTTAGCCTCATACTTTGCGACATTCTCATCCTCCTTTGGTCTCAAACTCAGAAATTTCCTTTCTATATCTTCTCGATAGTCACGAGGAAAGTATTTTTCTAAAAATAGATCTTTGAACACCCTCCATTCCATATTTGATACTTCATCATCTTCCTTCATGTTTTGAATCAATGACCACCATTGATCAGCATCTCTAGTGAGGCGATAAACTGTCATGACAACTTTTTCTATTTCTCTACTCCACAAAGCCTGAAATATTTTCTCTAGGGAACTTATCCATTGCTCATATACTATTGGATTTCTACTGCTATTGAATGTTGGTGGATTCTGCCTCATGAAGCGATCTGACATTGATCCTCCACGTTGTGGATCAGGGTGCTCCATACGGGTAAGGTTATTATTCATAACCTGAGTGAGTTGTCCCAGTATGGTGATTAGTTGATCGGCACCAGTTGCATCACCAGCTCCACTATAATTATATTGAGCAGGAGGAAAATCCCTACATGGAGTGTGTGCATTGATACTGTTTCCATTTCTTCTACTTGGCACCATTTCTAAACAATGGCATAAACTATATCAGTTTATGAATCAAAATACATAATTCCATACTTGTAAAACACTTAACATAAATTGAACTATTTATGGATATAATCCATAATCATAAAAATGTTTTCGTTGCATAAATATATAATCATAAACCCTTCATAATGATTTGTAAAGAAAATGAGAGTTTCCCTAAGCATATCCCCCGGGAGTGTCGTAACCAAGAGTGCAGCAAGGACCGTTGTCGTGCACCAGTTCCCGTTCGAGTCTATATCAAAGCGGTGTTTTTAGGTTTTACCCCTAGGTACATATATGCCAGATCCGCCTCTACCTGCTCGTATCCAGACAGGGATGTATTGCTCGAAAAACTCACAAAATCTCTACAATACCAAAATTCTAGGAAGTTCTTCTATACTAATCCTCAACGTCCATCTTAGATCTATGTGCTCTAATCAGAGTTTATCTAAATCTAGCATCCAAGGTTTGTACTAAACTTCCTATGATACCAAATGTAAGTCCCCTACCCCAGTTACCTAGAGTCGGTGCATTATTACGTAACATTGGCATAATCACAAGAAATATCAAGTCTCGAAAGACCGATTAGTTTAGTAGTCTTGGAAACACTAGATACATTCATAAAGTTTACATTACATTATAAATTGAAAACTACAACAATATCTTCTCTCCACAATCATATCCCCTTATTCTATCCCTACAGGTCATTCATAAAATACTTCTTCACATCCTGGAAAAAATAAATCATATAAAGGGGTGAGCTCAAATGCCCAGTAAGGATAACAATATAGCAGAAACATTTATAAATAAGCATAAACATTTAAGGAAATTTATAACTAAAACAAAAGCCTTTTAAACTTGAACTTCAGCATAAAATGCAAAAAATAAAATGAAATAATTCCATTTACTTATTCACATGGATATTCTACTAGTAGAATAATCACATGCAATATCAATAACCACTTTCATAATGATGGAATGCATAATGCCAGACTATCATAACCACATATCCAAGGCCTCGTGCCAAGACTACAAATACGATTTTGTCAAGGCCTTGTGCCAAGACACTATTTTGTATCATGAGACCTACCGATGCATCTAGGAGCTATAGAGGGCTCCACCCGTCACTTATTAAGTCCAATTCATTCCTCATATGAACAAGTTTAAACATAACATAAACATTCATATTAAAAGTAGAATACGAAATGTCAATACTTTCACCATAAACCATGAATGGTATAAAAATAACACATCCACAGTCAAACATATCACAAAACCTTCAATACAATATGGAAGATTTGTATCATAATAAATAAACTTCAAATAAGCTTAAAATCCATCAAAGGATGTTGACATAGAGGAAATGAAAACTATTTAAGAGAAATATCTCTTTTTCTGAAATCATTTAAAAGTCACATTATTATCAAATAAAACTTTTACTTTTAAAATTGTCTTAGAATCTTGTAAGGGAAGCTTCGAAGACTTTATAATGGCAGAAAATAGCTGCACCTTCCGTATAACTTAAAAAATACATTCTTACCTTAATTCTGCCGAATAGGTTAAAAAGGAGCTTGTTTGGAAAACGATGAAAAGATTCCTTTATAAACATTTTATAAAAAGTAAAACAAGGGTATAAATGATTATAACCCATATTCTGTAAAATAGTAAGAATGTTTTGAAACACATTTTAAAGAAACATGGATGTGGATGATAAAGAGGTCACAATAGATAATTACGTATAAACAACCTCGGATAATGAAGAGATTGTGAAATAAACCCTTACCTTGTACTTTTCCTTGGTTGAGGGTAGGTTAACCTCCTGTATAATGGTGAAATAATTGTTATTAAATTATAAAAGAATCATGTACATTAATATGATATCATATATGATCTTTTAACATTGATTTGTTAATAATATCTTAGTATTATCGTCGTTTAGGGTGTTAACTTACTGATTTTATTTTATATGTTTTGTTACATTAGCCGTGTTTGTTATGGATAGGATGTATCTTATTCATATCCAAAATTATATAATGTCTTTAAATACTATTATTAATCATCAAATGATAATTATACTTGAATGGATACGATGGAGAATGAATCTCATCGCGTTCGTGGCGACGGTAGTCCGCACGTACGCACGAGCGACAATATCATTCTTTTGATATTAAAATAATATATGATTGGATGGTATATCATATATACATAATCCTTATCATGTTATATTTATTATTTACATGAATTACACATCATTATTATACCCATCCAAATAATAATATATTGAATAACAATTACACCACAACGTGGAGACGGTAAGCCGTACGTACGCACGTATGGTGACATGTCATTCAAAGGATGGATAGAATACTGAATATGGTTGTACCATATTTATAATAACATCAAAATATATAGAAGATACTGGATTTATTATTTTATAATGGAAATAAAAAAGAAATAAGAAGTTGATGAAGAAAGGAACATGAAAGAGGGTGGTGAAAACATTACCTTTTCTTCGGTTTCTTCATTTTGATTTGATCAAAAGGGCTCCTTAGGTTGGCTTTAGGATCAAAATAAGGCCTCTAGGTTGAAGTGAGGGAAGTTGAGATAGTATTCGGGCAGGGTTTGGCCGAACCAAAATTCTTTTAAAGTGTTAATAATTGGATAGAAGTGGTGTTCTTTTATAATGGGGAGGAGGGGAACCTTAAGAAAATCTAGAAATATTATTTTATAATAAATTCATATTCAGTTTGTAATGTCTCCAAAGTGGTTTAGTTAAATAATAAGGTGGGTATAGGTCGAAAGTCACTCAACCAATAGAACACATACAGGTTTGGGTCATTATATTAACCTTATGTTTTTGTTTTAACTCTTAGTTAATTAGTTTGACACTTACCATGTCACTTTGTATTTTTATATTATATAGTTAATAAATATACTATATACCACCAAGATACCCCCATGTGGTTCATTAATTATACACCTATCATGATATATGTCTCTTGGATGAACCTTAGATTTTTAAAAATTGAATATAAATTAATAATATAATATTATTTTTAAAAACTATTTTTTGTCAATTTTGACACTATTCAATAATTGATTTTTGTTAAAGTATTAACAACTTCATTAATTCAAACAAAATTCATTTAACCAATCCAATAATGTCATATTAAGAAATTAAAGTCATGGATGTCATCAAAACCTTCAAATTATATTAATTTTAACATTTATAATACCAATTATTTGATTCTTTCATTAAAAAAGAAAATACTGCATCTTTATTATGTCATATATAATATTAATTATTAAATTTTTTAAAATTATAAATAAACTACGATTATTTAGGAAATCTTTTTATATTTCTAATGAATATTTATATTCCAAAATCCAACATATATAACCCTATGTAAAAATTGTTTTTCTAAAATGAGGTCCATTTTTCAAAACAACTTTTCTAAATATGAATAATTTAATTTTTAATTAAAACCATATTTTACATGAAAAATACAGTTTTTAAAATTAAAACTGATTTTATAATGCTTTCAAAAATTACATAAGGTCTTATAAAATTAGCTTAAAACTAGAAGACATAAGAATTGTTACTTTATGAACAAATTTTAACAAAATACATTTTCATTTAAATTAATTAATTAAATATAATAAATTATTTATAACATACAAAAATACAAGTACTTTTAATATGGTCAAACATTCATTAATAAGATGCCAAAATGTTATTTATTTATTCATGGGTATTATTACTCTTATTTTGGACAATTTAATATTCATAAGAGTCATATTTCTATTCATAAGGGTAGGTTAATATTTATAAGGGTATGTTACTATTCAACCAAAAATTATGTTTTTCCCATCATACTCCAAACATCTTACTAATCACAAATGTGTATGTTAGACTTTTGAAATTCAAAACATAGCAGTGGAAAAATGATGTTTAATAGCTTGGTAATAAATAACACATAGTACTATATAGTTAATTTAATAAAATTTTATTTCCTTTTAAAATCTGGGGATGTTACACTATATCTAGAGGTTGAGTTATTAATTTATCTTATACAAGGATATATGCCCATATCTAAAACTCATTATGGAATGTCCACCATTTTGTTTCAAAAACGGAGAAGGTAATTACTTGAAATTATAGGCTAGTGTATTATTTTCTTAGGATATTCCTCATTTTATTTGATATAACTCTTTTTAAAGGATTGGTAAATTTTTATCTTTTAAAATTATCATGAACTCAACAAAACACAATTAAGAACCATGTATACAGTTACATGGATTTATGACTTGTTTAATCAACTTTTTGGGCCACAATACATATCTAGGGTAGAATATTGGTTGGGATATCAGAAAATAATTGTATATAAAGGGTATATACATAATTAAACCAATATAATAAGTACTGGATATTATGAGATCACAGTGATGTCATTCATAGTTATTAATGATATGGAAATATTCTTGGACATTATTAATGTTATCTTTACAGATTACCTGGAAAAATTATTAGAAGTATTTTCAAATGATATTTTGATATACTCCAAAGGAAATGAGGTGAATATTGAGTATATAAATATTTTGATAATTAATTTTCAAATGTATAGGCTATATGAATAGTTTGTGAAATATGTTTTATAGTTGGAGGGAGTATCATTTATTGGGTATGTTATCCCAAATATATGAATATTTTTGGTCCATTATAAAATAAATAAAATTTAGCTGTGGCCCAAAACATCATCATTAAAAAATCTATATTTTTTTGGAATACCATTTTATTATAGATGATTTTATAAAAAATTAATATAATTTTGATATCTATAAATAAATATGAATTAGAATGGGATAAAGTATTTGTGGACTGATGAATGTGAATTATTCATCAAGGAGTCAAATATTAGGATTATGACTACAAAATTCCTCATAATTAAATCATGTGGGGAACTATTTATGCTATATATAGAATCTAGAAAGATGAAATGGGCTTTTTACAACTGGAAAATGAAAATTTGATAGCTTATGTAATGAGGTAGTTGAATGATCGTGATTGTAACTACTAAAAATATGGTATAGAATTGGTTATTGTGATTTTAGAATTAACAATTTTGTTGAATTATATTTATCAGTACAAAATTTTAATATATATATTGTTCTAGTCGTAAATATACATTCACACATAAGGGTAATTTTAAGCACCATTGAATATGGTAAGTGCAAATTAACTAAATGACAATTCAATAAACAACAATACATGAAGGAAAAGCATGTGGTAGAAGCTATCTTTTAAAAGGATCCTACAAAATCTATATTTATAATGATTTAGAGGGATCCAATCATCTAATACAAGAAAATTATGGATATAGTAATCATAAAATGGATCAACATTATTCTTTTCTCAGATGACTGCTCAACCACCCAATATAACCATGATAAATGTTGATCGAAGGGATGACGTGGAAACAAAAAATTATGTGGAATATATATGAAAAGGGAAATCCTTCGATTTCAAAATTGATATATAGGAAGTTATAAGATTTAGTGAAAGACTATTTGTACAACCAATTCCTGAAACAAATAATACACTATGTAATCTTACCCATAGCTTGATCTTCACCATCTACTAAGGGATAATGAATTTATTTTGAGATCACTGAGAGAAATTTTGGTAAGAAAATATGAAGAATGAGATCACAAAATATAAAAAAATTTATTAATATTTCAAAATTTGTAGTTATAAATAAAAGAGTCCTAAGGGTTAATGACGATGTTACCCATAATTTCATTGAAATGGGAAACTATCAAAATTGAAAATGACTATTTTCATAACAATACATCAATATGAAATAATGGGTTGTAGGTTGTGGTGGATCATTTTATAAATAGTTATCATTTAATTTATAGGACTTCTAACTCAATAATCATTCAAGTTTTTTACTTCAAATTATTTGATAGGATGAACGGAACACCACTATCATTTGTATATGATTGAGAAATAATTTTTAACAATAATTTTTATAAATGTATCCACCATGATCTAAACAATGATTTGACATTTTTTATAGCTTATCACTTCTAAAATGATGTTAAATATGATTAAACTGTGTAGAAAATAGATCATATTTTCATAGCATGAATGACAAAAATTAATGAATGATGGGATTAACTTCTTTTTATGGATCAATTCTCATTCAATAACAGATTTCACTCATGAAATCTAATGGATCCAAATGAATCCTTTTACGGGAAGTTTTGTAGAACACTGTCATACAATGAAAAATTTGGATAATGAAGAATTATTGGACCAAAAATGATAAATGAAATGGATGAATAGTTCAAAAATATCCACAGACACATCAGGAAGGTTAGAGACAATAACCAAGTTATGATAATTCCATTGACGAGACTTGGTGTTCATGTTTGGAGATAGAGTGATCATCCAAAAAACTGTATGCATGATAGATATTAATTTTTTGAATATGGAAATTATATTTCATAGGTACAATGGACCATTAAATATTATTGATTGCAATATATCTTTAACCTATCAATGAAAACTCCCATGTATCCTCTATTATGTATTTTACATATTCAATACATCACTCATAAAGAAGAACATGTATGATCCATAACATTTAGTGAATTCGGGGATGGTATAACTTTAAAATTATCTCTCCTATTAGGATGTATTTGAAAAGATAATGGAATTTAAAGAATAGGTTCTTTGTAATAAGAATACTCATCAGGTGTAATGCCCCGATCCCAGTTTCCTAGATTCGGTGCATTATTATGTAACATTGGCATGATCAAAAGAAAGATAAAGTCTCGAAAGACCGATTACTTTAGTAGTTTTGGAAACACTAGATACATTCATAAAGTTTACATTACACCATAAATTGAAAACTACAGCAATATCTTGTCTCCACACTCATATCCCCTTATTCTATCCCTGCATGTCATTCATAAAATACTTCTTCACATCCTGGAAAAAATAAAACATAGAAATGGGTGAGCTCAAATTCCTAGTAAGGATAAAAATATAGCGGAAACTTTTATAAATAAGCATAAACATTTAAGGCAATGTATAACTAAAACAAAATCCTTTTAAACTTGAACTTCAAAATAATATGGCAAAAATAAAATGATATAATTCCATTTACTTATTCACATGGATATTCTACTAGTCTAATAATCACATGAAATATCAATAACCACTTTCATAATGATGAAATTCATAATGCCAGACTATCATAACCACATAGCCAAGGCCTCATGCCAAGACTACCAATAAGATTTTGTCAAGGCCTTGTGCCAAGACACTAGTTTGTCTCATGAGACCTACCGATGCATCGAGAAGCTATAGAGGGCTCCACCCATCACTTATTAAGTCCAATGCATTCCTCATATGAGTAGGTTCAAACATAACATAAACATTCGTATTAAAAATAGCATACGAAATGTCAATACTTTCTCACTAAACCATGAATGGTATAAAAATAATACATCCACATTCAAACATATCAGAAAACCTTCAATACAATATGGAAGATTTGTATCATAATAAATAAACTTCAAATTATCTTAAAATCCATCAAAGGATGTTGACATAGATGAAATCAAAAATATTTGAGAGAAATATCTATTTTTTTGAAATAATTAAAAAGTCACATAATTATAAAATAAAAATTTAACTTTGATAATATTCTTATAATCTTATAAGGGATGTTTCAAAGATTTTATAATGGCAGAAAATAGCCGCACCCGCCGTATAAGTTAAAAAAGACATTCTTACCTTAATTCTGTCGAAAAGGTTAAAAAGGAGCTTGTTTGAAAAACGACGGAAAGATTCCTTTATAAAAATCTTATAAAAAGACAAACAAGGGTATAAATGACTTTAACCCATATTCTGTAAAATAGTAAGAATGTTATGAAACAAATTTTTATGAAACATGGATGTGGATGATAAAGAGGTCCCAGTAGATAATTACGTATAAACAACCTCGGATAATTTAGAGATTGTGAAATAAACCCTTACCTTGTACTTTTCCTTGGTTGAGGGTAGGTTAACCTCATGTATAATTGTGATATAATTGTTATTAAATTATACGAGAATCATATACATTAATATGATATCATATATGATCTTTTAACATTGATTTGTTAATAATATCATAGTATTATCGTCGTTTCGGGTGTTAACTTACTCATTTTCTTTTATATGTTTTGTTACATAAGACGTGTTTGTTATGGATAGGGTGTATCTTATTCATATACAGAATGAAATCACGGCTTTAAATACTATTATTAACCATCAAATGATAATTATACTTGAATGGATACGATGGAGAATGAATCTCATCGCGTTCGTGGAGACGGTAGTCCGTACGTACGCACGAGCGACAATATCATTCTTTTGATATTAAAATAATATATGATTGGATGGTATATCATATATACAGAATCCTTATCATGTTATATTTATTATTTACATGAATTACACATCATTATTATACCCATCCAAATAATAATATATCGAATAATAATTACACCACAACGTGCAGACGGTAAGCCGTACGTACGCATGTATGGTGACATGTCATTCAAACGATGGATAGAATACTGAATATGGTTGTACCATATTTTTAATAACATCATATTATATAGAAGATACTGGATTTATTATTTTATAATGGAAATAACAAAGAAAGAAGATGTTGTAGAAGAAAGGAACTTGAAAGAGGGTGGTTAAAAAATCATCTCTTCTTCGGGTTCTTCCTTTTGACTTGATCAAAAGGGATCTTTAGGTTGGATTTTGGATCAAACTAAGGCCTCTATGTTCAAGTGAAGGAAGTTGAGAGAGTATTTGGGCAGGGGATTGTAACGCCCCAGGTTTTTATAAACTAGTCCAAGTGAACAATGTTGTGCTTTTATTGATGTCTGTTGTTTTATTTTATTTTATTTTATGCTTTGTGTGTTGATAAAGAATTCTAATGGGAATAAAACATGAAGAATACGATAAACTATTATATATTTAAAAGTTACATTACAATAAGATCCATCTAATTGAAAGTACCATGCACAAGACCTAACACGGCCACAACAAGACTACTGAGAACCACAACATGGGCAATCAGATAGTCGTCATCTTCAGGGTCCATCAGTGTAAAAAGTATAACCGCCAGAACCACCGTGCACGCACTCAGCACCAGTGGTATGAGGAGATCCATCCTCCAAGGGTCCGGTGTTTTGAAAATGTAAAACATCCTACCCCTTTCTTTTATAATGGGCCTCTAAGGGAATATGACCGTTTTTTTGACCGTTGGATTCCAAGGGATAAAGTGCATCTTTTTATAAAAATTTGGTCTTTATAATGATTTTATAATATAATGGTGTTTCGATATTTTAATAAGTACAAAATATTAGAATTATATCTTAGATAATTAAAATAAAATATTATCCTTGGAAATTAATCTATTTTCTTTTTTTTAAAAACATGATGATATTTATATGGTGGAAAACTTAGTATTTTAAAATGTGTCGAACATCATGTCTACAGCGGTATCTGCAATAATTGAAAAATATGTATCTAATTGGATTTATAAAACTATGTATTTTGAAATAGGGGAAAAAAATTATTTTTGAATAAAATGATGGGGTATGATAAAAATTGGATTTTTGAAAAATGTTTAGTATGTTAATTATAAAATTTATAAGATTTATATCAAATGGTATGGTATTTTACATAATCTAAAATGGGATTTTCAGATTTTTAATTTCTAAGTTAAAAATATCTGTTAAAATTGTGTAGGTTCAATTTTAATGTTATATATATTTTTCCTTTAAAAGTAAACTTTTTTTAAAAAAAGAAAACTGTTCCTGTTCGGCGAAGCCTTTGTTGGCCACGCGTTTGCCTCGACCATCCGATCATGCCAAGGACAGATCCCGGCCGTTGATATGTTTTAAAACTCTCTTTTCTTTTCGTCCATCCAATCACGCCATGGTCGAATCCCAGCCATCGCGTGTTTTTTTACTACTGCTTTTCCCATCGTCTTCTACCTCACGCTGGGGTCCCGCGAACCAGTAACTGGTTTGCCCGAGACGCCTCCTCTCCACTGTTCACGTTGACCTCGCACACCCACCTCCATAAGACACCATAGGCTCGGCCTAACCCCCGGATCTTCTTCCTTTAAGAACCATGACGGGGACCTCCGGAGCCAACATGCACCACCGCGACACCTTCCTCGCCGTCGCCTCGCTACCACACGAACCACCTCCGGTGTCGCACCACGCCCCCGTGCATGACCACACCACTACCGACGCCACGCCGCTGGTCACCCTGATGCTACCTTGCAGCGTTTCCAGGAGGCCTCGACCTCACCGGACCACCTCCGGCCGCCCAGGTTCTCCAGCCACCCAACAAACCTTCCTCCAGCGAGTTTCCTCCTCAAGCAAGGTAAGGGCGCCATCTTCATGTGTTTTTTTTAAACCCTCCCAGGATCATCGGTTCATCTTGTATATAAACATAAGTATATATAAAACTTATAGTTAAAGGTATATATATATATATATTTTCCATGCTAACCGTTCTTCTAACCAGAGGACACCAAGGGTGTTTACCCTCACGGGGTACACCCGTTTTTTTCCCTTCTTGTATGTATATATATAGTAGAAAACCTAGAGTACACCCCTAGGCGTAACCGGTTCCATGCAACGTATATATATATACATATAAATTCTATATATTTGTATCACCCTTTGTTTCAAAAAAACGGGTGTGTTATTTTGGAAGTGTGTTTCTCTAATATGATGTAAAGATTTTGTTCATTTTGAGTTTTTATTTTGTAACCGGTGTGATACAATATGTGTATTAAATTAATTTTATATATATATACAACACAAACTCTTCAGTTTTGAACAATTTTCAAGGGTGTTTCCCTCGTGATATAAAAGGGATATCACTTTTAAAGATCCTATTTTACAAACCTAAAACTCAGGTTTAAGAGTATTTTGTATATACGGATTTGAATATATGTATATTTATACAAATATATATATATATATATATATATATATATATATTTATGACTCAGACCCATTCTTTTTAGGGTATCCAAGATTATTCAGTAATTTTATACTAAGAATTATGCTTTTGAAAATGGTTTTTCTAAAATAAATTCCTAACAGGTTGGATTTTATATAAGCCGTATATATTTATAGAACTATATTTTTATAAAGTATTGGAATGGAAATCAGTTTTGATGTTTAAGGGATAAATAATTATCTTTGAAAAAAATATTTTTGGATGCGAACTAGGTCCTTGGTTTAGGTACAATTATGTTATAGTTAATATCAAAGTTTTATATATTTATGTATTAATAGTTTCATGAACATTTAAATCCCGTAAGGTTGTGTTCTTTCTAAACTGATTAAATGATAGATAGTTAGAGGTTTTCAAATCTTAAGTGAACCATGTTTAATTTATGAGAAAACCTATATATATACTTTGTGTATATATCCCTATATATGTATGTATTTTTAAGATTAATGTCTGAAACCCTAGTTTCAAGAAATGGTTATTGATATTTTTTTTATGCATGTAGGATTTTAGTGCTTGCCTATGCTGTTTTATATTTTTGTGTCTAAGGGTACACCAATGAACTTGATTAATGTCGCCCTTGAAATGATTTTTGTTTTTTAAGGATATGCTTATTCCTGTTTTAAAATTATAATAAAAGGATAGGGATTTAAGGGTTATGTTAATATGTAGAAATCCTCTATTATTTTTATACCCAACTCGCTGTAGTGATTTTTAGTGAGCAGGGTGTAACTGCAAATTCTATGACTAGTGAAGAACAATGATTAATCACAAGTATTTTATTTAAAGTGGTTTATTTCCAAGTGTTGTAATTTTTAAAGATTTCAAGTGTTTATTATTTTTATACCAAGCATGCCACAACAATTATTAGTGGATGGAGATTTGTTGCAAGTACTGTGACCTGTGAAGTACAATAGTTAATGCCAAGTAGTTCATTTCCATGTACTGGAATTTTAGAAACTCATCATTTAATACCCCTTGGGAGAAAATCTCACACATTCATCATTTTTAATTGTTCTATGCACATAGTTTGCTTTCTTAACCATGCCTGCTATTGTTCCATATTTTCAATTTTATCCATCATATCATGTATTTGTAAACCAATTATATAATTGTTACCTTATTCATATTACTCATGAATATGACTCAACATGATAATGAACAAAGAACTAAATTATCCAAAGTGATATGGGACACCTTGGGTAATGAGTAATGAAAATGGTATTAAGCAATGTGGTATGGGACACCTTGGGTAATATGAAATGAAAATTAAATATTTAAAGTGGTATGGGACACCTTGAATATCTGACCTTATCAACATGTGGGAAATGTATGGGACTACCCGGAATGGGGTCCGGTAAGAAGAAAACCCTCCAGGATGGGGACTGGTTAAAGTAAGCCCTCCGGGTTGGAGACCGGTAAAAGTAAGCTCCTCGATGCATCGATAATTCTCGAGACAGTCAGATTGGGTTTTTACCCTTAGGACATGGCACAAGGCCTTGACACAGAGACCATGAGTCCTTCAGCATACATTTTATTGTTTATGAACAACCAAGTGATTACTCCGTCTAGAGGAATATCCTTTGTGATAGAACCTTACCTATGAGTATCAGATTAAAAAAAAAGAAACACAAGACATATGATATGGAAACGTTGATGCATGCCCAGTTTTCTTTTCCAGAATTTTTATTACAAATGTTGAATTACATTTATCATGTAATGATGTGTTTTTTTAGATAATGCGCTTGTGCGTGACTCTGATGATGTTTACACCTTGTTTTGCATGCACAACTTTCTTGTTTATGGACAATTTAATTAGTATAACCCATGACATTTCATTAGAATGCTTATATTGTCTATTGAGTGGGTTCCAACTAAGTGTTCTAGTGTGTAAATATGAAGTGCTTTAACCGTGTTACATAGACTTTTGTTTTGCCTTGAAGTTTTTCCTTTAAGAAAAAATTTTATGTATGGGAAAGTATTTTCAACGTAGTTTTCAAAGGCTGTATTTATGTATTTTCAAAAACCTCTTACTGAGTATTTCAATGCTCACCCTATGTTTTATGTTAAATTTTTACAGGTTGATAGAGCATTTCCAAGTCTTGGATGTTTGTTCTTAGCTCAGAAATAAAGAAGAAAAGTTGTTGTCTCTGATTCTCCAAGATCTAAACCAGAAAGTTCATCCTGATGTGTTATGATGTGTGACTTATTTGTTTCTTTTGTACGAAATAAATTACACACCATAACCATAACACCGGCTCTGGGATACCGGGGTCGGGGCGTCATAGTTGGTATCAGAGGAATGGTTTGGGCAACCTTGGAAAATTAGGACAACACAAAAACATTAGTAATGTTTTACTAAGTAGGGTTTGTTCTTAAACTTCTCAGATGGCAAGACATCGAACCACGCCTAGACTCTTGACTCTCCCTACAGAGATCATAGAGACTATTGTAGAAAAATCCTGCTCAACAAGTTACCAACCTTTTGTTAACTTACGACTCACGTGAAAAACCCTCTTTGAAATATCGAAAAGCTCGAATGTCCTTCGAATCTTCCGAGGGTCGGAAGTTGTGTATAACCAAATGGCCAGTGCGTTGTTCGAGAATTATAAAAAAAAGGGAAGTACTACGAAGGACTCTTCCTGTGTTTCACCATGAATAATAAATGGTTGGAATTCACGGCCTTCAGAGAAGCTGCAAAGCAGTTGGACTTCCGCACAGTATTTATGTACCAAATCTTGTGCTTCAACATGCTTGGGGAGCTCTGCGATTTTGGGTCTTTCATCGAATCCTTCAGATATGAAGTGGTTCGAGAGATCTTTAGGAACCAAATCCAAGTGGATATCGCGAAGCTTGATGTCACTCATTCCCATCTCTGGAAAACCACCTGTATCAAACGGGAGCTTGGTTTCAACCACGATCCACTTTGCCAAAAATGTATTTGGGAAGAGGAGACCCACAAGCTTTGTTCTGCCCTGGGGATTGAGTTGAATAGTAACTTCTTCCATGGGCGGTGGAGGTAGAGGGACATCACCAAGGGTGTCAAAGGAGCTGTGCGAGTAAGTCAGTGTTTGTACACCGATCGAATTGCGAGGACGCAATTATTTTAAGAGGGGGATAATGTGACGCCCCAGGTTTTTATAAACTAGTCCAAGTGAACAATGTTGTGCTTTTATTGATTTCTCTTGTTTTATTTTATTTTATTTTATGCTTTGTGTGTTGATAATGAATTCTAATGGAAATAAAACATGAAGAATACGATAAACTGTTATATATTTAAAAGTTACATTACAACAAGATCCATCTAATTGAAAGGACTGTGCACAAGACCTAACACGGCCACATCAAGACTACTGAGAACCACAACACGGGCAATCAGATAGTTGTCATCTTCAGGGTCCATCAGTGTAAAAAGTATAACCGCCAGAACCACCGCGCACGCACTCAGCACCAGTGGTATAAGGAGAGCCATCCACCAAGGGTCCGGTGTTTTGAAAATGTAAAACATCCTACCCCTTTCTTTTATAATGGGCCTCTAAGGGAATATGACTGTTTTTTTTGACCGTTGGATTCCAAGGGATAAAGTTCATATTTTTATAAAAATTTTGTCTTTATAATGCTTTTATAATATAATGGTGTTTCGATATTTTAATAAGTACAAAATATTAGAATTATATATTCGAGAATTAAAATAAAATATTATCCTTGGAAATTAATCTATTTTGTTTTTTTTAAAAACATGATGATATTTATATGGTGGAAAACTTAATATTTTAAAATGTGTCAAACATCATGTCTACATCGGTATCTGCAATAATTGAAAAAAATGTCTCTAATTGGATTTATAAAACTATGTATTTTGAAATAGGAAAAAAAAATTATTTTTGAATCAAATGATGGGGTATGATAAAAATTGGATTTTTGACAAATGTTTAGTATGTTAATTATAAAATTTATAAGATTTATATCAAATGGTAAGGTATTTTACATAATCTAAAATGGGATTTTCAGATTTGTAATTTCTAAGTTAAAAATATCTGTTAAAATTGTGTAGGTTCAATTTTAATGTTATTTATTTTTTTCCTTTAAAAGTAAACTTTAAAAAAAAAACAAACTGTTCCTATTCGGCGAAGCCTTTGCTGGCCACACGATTGCGTCGACCATCCGATCACGCCAAGGACAAATCCCGGCTGTTGATATTTTTTAAAACACTCTTTTCTTTTCGTCCATCCGATCACGCCATGGTCGAATCCCAGCCGTCGCGTGTTTTTTTACTACTGCTTTTCCCATCGTCTTCTACCTCGCGCCCGGGTCCCGTGAACCAGCAACTGGTTTTCCCGAGACGCCTCCTCTCCACTTTTCCCGTTGACCTCACGCACCCACCTCCATAGGACACCGTAGGCTCGGCCTAACCCCCTGGATCGTCTTCCTTTAAGAACCATGACGGGGACCTCCAGAGCCAACACACACCACCGCGACACCTTCCTCGCCGTCGCCTCGCCACCACACGAACCACCTCCGGTGTCGCACCACGCCCACATGCACGACCACACCAGTGTCGGCGCCATGCCGCTGATCACCCCGCTCTTACCTTGCAGTGTTTCCAGGAGGCCTCTACCTCACCGGACCACCTCCGGCCGCCCAGGTTCTCCAGCCACCCAGCAAACCTTCCTCCAGTGAGTTTCCTCCTCAAGCAAGGTAAGGGCGCCATGTTCATGTGTTTTTTTAAACCCTCCCAGGATCATCGGTTCATCTTGTATATAAACATAAGTATATATAAAGCTTATAGTTAAAGGTATATATATATATATTTTCCATGATAACCGTTCTTCTAACCAGAGGACACCAAGGGTGTTTACCCTCATGGGGTACACCCGTTTTTTTCCTTCTTGTATGTATATATATATAGTAGAAAACCTAGAGTAAACCCCTAGGTGTAACCGGTTCCTTGCAACGTATATATATATACATATAAATTCTATATATTTGTATCACCCTTTGTTTCAAAAAAACGGGTGTGATATTTTGGAAGTGTGTTTCTCTAATATAATGTAAAGATTTTGTTCATTTTGAGTTTTTATTTTCTAACCAGAGTGATACAATAGGTGTATTAATTTAATTATATATATATATACAACACAAATTCTTCGGTTTTGAACAATTTTCTAGGGTGTTGCCCTCGTGATATAAAAGGGATATCACTTTTAAAGATCCTATTTTACAAACCTAAAACTCAGGTTTAAGAGTATTTTGTATATACAGATTTGAATATATGTATATTTATACAAATATATATATATATATATATATATTTATGACTCAAACCCATTATTTTTAGGGTATCCAAGATTATTCAATAATTTTATACTAAGAATTATGCTTTTGAAAAAGGTTTTTCTAAAATAAATTCCTAACAGGTTGGATTTTATATAAGCCATATATATTTATATAACTATATTTTTATAATGTATTGGAATGGAAATCAGTTTTGATGTTTAAGGGATAAATAATTATCTTTGAAAAAAATATTTTTGTATGTGAACTAGGTCCTTGGTTTAGGTACAATTATGTTATAGTTAATATCAAAGTTTTATATATTTATGTATTTATAGTTTCATAAACATTTAAATCCCATAAGGTTGTTTTCTTTCTAAACTGATTAAATGATAGATAGTTTGAGGTTTTCAAATCTTAAGTGAACCATGTTTAATTTATGAGAAAACCTATATATATACTTTGTGTATATATCCCTATGTATGTATGTATTTATAAGATTTATGTCTGAAACCCTAGTTTCAAGAAATGGTTATTGATATTTTTTTATGCATGTAGGATTTTAGTGCTTTCTTATGCTGTTTTATATTTTTGTGTCTAAGGGTACACCAATGAACTTGATTAATGTCTCCCTTGAAATGATTTGTGTTTTTTTAAGGATATGCTTATTCCTGTTTTAAACTTATAATAAAAGGATAGGGATTTAAGAGTTATGTTAATATGTAGAAATCCTCTATTATTTTTATACCCAACTCGCTGTAGTGATTTTTAGTGAGCAGGGTATAACTGCAAATTCTATGACTAGTGAAGAACAATGATTAATGACAAGAATTTTATTTAAAGTGGTTTATTTCCAAGTTTTGGAATTTTTAAAGATTGAAAGTGTTTATTATTTTTATACCGAGCATGCCGCAACAATTATTAGTGGATGGAGATTTGTTGAAAGTACTGTGAATTGTGAAGTACAATAGTTAATTCCAAGTAGTTCATTTCTATGTACTGGAATTTTAGAAACTCATCATTTAATACCCCTTGGGAGAAAATCTCACACATTCATCATTTTTAATTGTTCTATGCACATAGTTTGCTTGCTTAACCATGCCTGCTTTTATTCCATATTTTCAATTTTATCTGTCATATCATGTATTTGTAAACCAATTATATAATTGTTACCTTATTCATATTACTCATGCATATGACTCAAAATGATAATGAACAAAGAACTAAATTACCCAAAGTGATATGGGACACCTTGGGTAATGAGTAATGAAAATGGTATTACCCAATGTGGTATGGGACACCTTGGGTAATATGAAATGAAAATTAAATATTCAAAGTGGTATGGGACACCTTGAATATCTGACCTTATCAACATGTGGGAAATGTATGGGACTACCCGAAATGGGTTCCGGTAAGAAGAAAACCCTCCAGGATGGGGACTGGTTAAAGTAGGCCCTCCAGGTTGGAGACCGGTAAAATTAAGCTCCTCGATGCATCGATAGTTCTCGAGACAGTCAGATTGGGTTTTTACCCTTAGGTCATGGCACAAGGCCTTGACACAGAGACCATGAGTCCTTCAGCATACATTTCATTGTTTATGACCAACTAAGTGATTACTCTGTCTAGAGGAATATCCTTGGTGATAGAACCTTACCTATGAGTATCAGATTAAAAAAAAGAAACACAAGACATATGATATGGTAACGTTGATGCATGCCCAGTTTTATTTTCTAGAATTTTTATTACAAATGTTGAATTACATTTATCATGTCATGATGTGTTTTTTTAGATAATGCGCTTGTGCGTGACTCTAATGATGTTTACACCTTGTTTTTCATGCACACCTTTCTTGTTTATGGACACTTTAATTAGTATAACCCATGACATTTCATTAGCATGCTTATCTTGTCTATTGAGTGGGTTCCAGCTAAGTGTTCTTGTGTGTAAATATGAATTGATTTAACCGTGTTACATAGACTTTTGTTTTTCCTTGATGTTTTTCCTTTAAGAAAACATTTTAAGTATGGGAAAGTATTTTCAAAGTAGTTTTCAAAGGCTCTATTTATGTATTTTCAAAAACCCCTTACTGAGTATTTCAATGCTCACCCTATGTTTTATGTTAAATTTTTACAAGTTGATAGAGCATTTACAAGTCTTGGATGTTTGTTCTTATCTCAGAAATAAAGAAGCAAAGTTGTTGTCTCTGATTCTCCAGGATCTAAACCAGAAAGTTCCTCCTGATGTGTTATGATGTGTGACTTATTTGTTTCTTTTATACGAAATAAATTACACACCATAACCATAACACCGGCTCTGGGATACCGGGGTCGGGGCGTCATAGGGTTGGCTGAACCAAAAGGCTTTGAAAGTGTGAAGAATTTGTTAGAAGTGGTGTCCTTTTATAAGGGGGAGGAGGGGCACCTTAGGAAAATCTAGAAATATTATTTTTTAATAAATTCATATTCAGTTTCTAATGGCTCCTAAGTAGATTATTTAAAGGTTAAGGTGGGGATAGGTCGAAAACAACTCAACCAATTTAATTTAGATTGGTTTGGGTCATTATATTAACCTTATGTTTTAGTTTTAACTCTTAGTTAATTAGTTTGACACTTACCATGTCACTTTGTATTTTTATATTATTTTGTTAATAAACTTACTATATACCTCCAATCAACCCCCAAGTGGTCCATTAATGATACACCTATCATGATATATGTCTCTTGGACGAACCTTGGATTTTTAGGAATGGAATATAAATTAATAATATAATATTGGTTTTAAAAACTCTTTTATGTCAATTTTGACACTATTCAATAATTGATTTTTGTTAAAGCCTTAAAAACTTTATTAATTAGAAAAAAATCCATTTAAGAAATAATATAATATCATATTAATCCTTAAAAGTCATGGATGTCATCAAAACTTTCAAATAATATTTATTTTAACATTTATAATTCCAATTATTTGATTCTTTCATTAATAAGGAAAATACTGCATCATTATTGTGTCATAAATAATATTAAATATTAAATTTATAAAAATTATGAATAAAATACTATTATATAGGAAATAAATTTATCTTTCTAATGAATATTTATAGTCCAAAATCCAACATATATAACCCTATGTAAAAAAGTGTGTTTCTAAAAGATATATGCTTATGTCATTTTTTTATTTATTTTAACTTAATTAATATATAGTGTCATTATCACTTACAAGTGGCTCCATGGAGTCCCAAAATTGACCCAAAGATGAACATGGTCAAATATGTATCAACAAATAAGGTTAGGACACGTTTTAGGGTAATTAATTATTATTATTATATTATTTTTTACCATTATTTACTGGATTTTCCCTTTAACTATGGTAAATAAAATTTTTACCGAATTAATTATTCAAAATGTCTAAAAATAAAAGTTACCTATTTAAACAATTTGGAAATCCTGATTCCAAATATGGAATCCATTTTTCCAAATTCAAAACACAGAAGTGGCATAAATTAATTTAAAAATAATTCATGTTTTTAATATAAAAAACGTGTTTTTAAGAGATAATAACTATCAAAAGATTAACACTTGTTCATGTTCGATTTAATTGTGAAATTATGTCCAATGAACAAAATTGTATTAAATGGTAAAAATATATTCTAAATATACTTTAAAACCAGTCAAATTCATAATTTATCACTATTAATTATTTCGATTAAAAAAGTTGTTTTTAATTAAAATTTAGTAATTTTCACTATTCATCAAAATATAAATGTTATCCGAAAAGTTCCAAAATATAACCCTAGGATAATTTTGATATTCCAAATACAAAAATGAAGTCAATTTTTAGACATTAAATTTATAAAATTTCAAAAAGTGGGTATTACTATTCATAACGACTAGTTTGATTGGTTGTGGTGTGTGTTAGAACTCGAAGTAGCGTACAACACACGCTACTGTATTATTAAATGGAAAGTGTACCGTGGAAGCTTGGGGTGTTACATTAGGTCATAGTTATTTGTAGGAACCATAAATATAAAGAGGTATCATGGGGATAAGAAGAATCAAGGAATTGGAAGTTCACATTAAAATATCAATATCAGTATGTAAGATGAAATCTTGAGCATTAAATTTATCATCTGGGTATTATATAAAAACTAAAATTTTATATATTTATTTTCACTTTTGATAATATAACTGTGTCATATTTAGTAATTAATAACATGCCACACATAGTAAAAACATGCATTATTTTTTTTATTAATTCGAAAATTAAATATAGATAACCAAAATTACCTTAAATTTAAGAATATTATAATGGGATAAAAATAGAAAATTTAATATCTTTGATATGAAAATTGAGATCTTCTAAATACCCTATAATAACCACACTAGTGAACAAAACAACAAAAATAAAGAATAAATGTAACAATACAATATGGAATTTTAACCTGAATATATATATATATATAACCTTGAGAGAAAATATATGTTAATTAATAAATAATTAAATATATTGTATTTTTAGAATTTCAGAAACCCATGTATCCATTAAAAATCACATTGAAGGTAAATGAATATGAAATATGGATTAATAAACTGATTATTTTGAATTGTGTCCTAACTATTGGAATAATATTTTCTGTTATGGTAGTCTAAATTTTTTTATATCCTTAAAAATAAAAATATTATAAATTTATATCATGATACAAGTAAATAAATAATTAATAAATGAATAAATAAATGTTTTCTAATTTGTTGAAAAAAATTATTTATTTTCATTTTTATAAAAAACCTTGATATATATGATAGATTGTTTTCAAGAAATTATTTTATAAATTAATATTGAGATTTATCATAATGATAATATCACTTCATGTGACTATTTTTATATTCTCAAATTGTCATCAAATTTATCATAATATTTAACATGGTATTTTTCATATAAATTATTATTATTGTTAAAAAATAATTTCCCATGTTAATTGTTTTTTCATATAATTGATTCCGTTTTTGGAATATGTGTATCAAAAAAATGGACTAGGTTTTTTTATTTTTATTAAATAGTTTTATTTATTGGGTAATAGTGAAATTCGAAAGATTACTATATTAAACATTATGATAAAGCACTATTTAATGTATATTGGATGATTTAAGCAACCATATTATGAAAATCACATAAATGTATATTTAAATATAGTCATATGATTCATCACTATTGACAGTCTTGAGAAAAACAAATAAAATATTAATATTCAAATAGGACTCTTATCCTAGCCTTATAAATGCAACCACTGACAACCCCCTCTACTCTCATATTATTACTACCATACCATACCAAATCTCTTCCAAATTCACTAAACATATCTTCCTAAGAAACCTATATTACTTAATCTCATGAAAATACCAATTCATGATTCCCTAAGTGGAATTCCAATAGGGGACATCTAATTGGGAAGGAAATACACTCAACAGATCTTCCAAAATATTCCTCCTCATTATTCTCCAAAAACATTTCTTCTAACCAGACATAATGAAACTGATATCATAAATGTAAAGAAATTATATTTTTAAAATGGTATATATATCATCCAAAATATTTACATCTACTCTAAATATAAAAGTGAAATGTCGCTGACATTAGGGTGAGTTCACCACCTTAATGAATCAAATATATTGTTTTTCTAAACCACTCTCAATAACGATTTTAGAAATATTTTTTTTTGAAAAAAATCTTATAATAAACAGTATATTAAATCTTGTTTTATGATGTGATATATAATAATAATTATTTAATAATATAAAACCAAATTAGTTATTGAAGGTCAGTAAAACATCATAAATGAACTAACCATATAATGATAGTGATTATAAAAAATGAATCACCTATATTTGTAAAAAATATGTTTTTTTTTATAATTAAAATATATTAAAATAAATTATTATCAATTCATTTCACTTATGGTTTTATATTTTCAAATAATATGAATTTTATTAAAATTCTACATCTTATCTGAATTTGTATCAATGATATAAACACCCTAGGTGCAATGAAAATAAATATTAAATTTTATTAAATTAGTTTTAAATATACATAATATAATAATAGTAAATAAAATATAGATGGAAAATGTTCTAAATTGATAAATTAATTAATATATTTTTATTATTAAAAATTGTATCTTCTGGTATATAATTATACTACAGTATACGACAAGGGATCTCTCTAAACCAATCAATTTTTCTTTAGATATAATTTCTCTCTCTAAGTGACATTAAATCACTATGATTAGCATTTACATATTATATATAAATTATATATGTACCAAACATATATAAATACTTTAACTCACCTTTAATTTATAAATATGTATATTTTTAATGGTTCCCATCATATTTTATTTTTATAAGGAATCATTATTGGAGGGATACTTTTGTTTCTTAACCATTTCATGTAACACCCCCTAAAATGTTATAAAAAATACATGGTTTCTAAAATTTAAATTTTTATTATAGAGAAAAATATTAGTCATTTTATTTTTTAATATTAATTATTATGAACATACATTATTTATTGATTTATTACACATTTTCCCAAAAACAAAACTTAAAAGGAATGATAGGAAACTATTTCTTCACTAAATTTATTCTTGAATTCAGATGGGATACTATTCAATTACAATGGTATTTGTTTATCTTACTTATTTAGTGGAATTCATTATCAAATTATTTTTTTTCTATGTAATAATACATGAGTATGTAGCCCATTTCCCTTCCTTGCGAATTTATAATTCCCATGACATATCATTATTTTCCATACATGGAGAAAATAGTCATATATATGTTATAGTGGATGACCCCGTATAGACATCCAAATCATTGGGTAATTTTTATGTATTGTGAGATGATATGTATCAGATTATTGAGTAAACCTAGTCTCTAATGACACTTTTCCACCATATGATGTTGTCTTGATATTTATCCTTTACTTATATCTATGAAATGTTTTATATTACAACAACATTACTTTTATTTGATGATATTATAATTCCATATTCATTATTTCATTCTTCCAAAGGATTTTTCATGAGACTATACCTTAATGATATCATGTTATGGAATATACATATATCTTATTCTTCATTATCATGTTTATTCCCTTATTAGTATTTTTAATTCACCCATTTCTTTTATATATTAACTTGGTTAGTATATGTTTTTTAAATGTCCATAGTCATTTAGGTGTGCATTATGGATATTAAAATAAATATTTATTACTATAATTTCATTTCAATGTTTTATGTACCTGTTATTCCAAATACACTAGGCCTAATTATAATTGGGTTGAGTTTATTAGATATTTATTATCAACTTAATATTACAATATTTTATAATGATGTGATTTACTACAATTAAAAACAATTATAGATTTTTAATGAGTCTATAATTGATAAAGAGCTATATTGGAAATTAAGAAAGTGTCAATTTGGGTTCTAACCTGTATCTATTAATTTAATTTATTTCTCCATGGATGGAAATTAAGTCAGACTAATAGTTATAAAGGATCCCACAACAACATATATAACGGAGTTTAATATTTTTCATAGATTAACTAATCACTATTGTTGATCTATATAAATTATTTCCTGATTAGATTATATTTTAACTAGAATGAAATGTAAAGTGGTCAAATTTACATTGTCTAATGAGTGTGATGATATACATAGAGAATTATTTAAATGATTGATCAATTGACCGGTATTGACTGCACCATACAGAGAGGATGTATTTTTTATATAATGTGTCACCTAGATGAAAGGAGTTGGGTGTGTATGTATGTATAATGACTGATTTTTTTAAATGAATCAAATTAATTTTATACCCACTGAAAAAACATTAAAACCCTCAATTTTGGTTACAAATCAATAATAAGTGCTTCAAAAATTTAGAGGCATTAAATTTTGGTGGAGATTATAACATATATTTGAATGTTAAAATTGTATATGTATACATTCACTCATAATGAGATTATCTATCCATATAGGAAATGGATTAAATAATTCAATGAAAAGGGCAGTGAAATGCACATTAACCATGTGAAAAAATAGGGTAGTTGATTTATTGAGTAGGAAACATCATAGATTCTTATTTTTAGTTAGATTAAAAAGGATTCAGTACGCATACATTCTATGAATATTGATAAGTAAATAATTATAGAAGGATAAACATTATTTATTTCCCATATAATTTTTAATATATTGATAATTCAAAAATAATGTCTTTGTTTGATAGCATATATGATTCACAACATTGAGATTCAATGAACAAAAGAATTTTATTATTTAAATGTGAAAATTATAACCTAGTCATTAATTTTGAAGGAATGAATATGAATGAATTATCTATTAAACAAATATAAAGGTTCTTTACAATATAATTTTATTGTTAAATGGTTATAAAATAATAACATAACATCTTTTAAAGTCATATAATGAATACATTTTTCCCAAAGAAGTGTTTTTATTCTTTTTAAGGGAGAATATGAAAATTAATTTCAAGATTTTTAAATAAATTAATTTATAAAATGGAATTAGTTCATGAAATTATAATTTAAAAATTCAACTATGGTGAAAATTTGAAAAATTTCCTAAAATGTTAAACTTTTAGTGAATAGTAAAAAATACATTTGTTATAAAACACTGTATATTTTTTGATATAATTGAAAAAAATTATGTTATAAAAATTTATTGAACAAATATAATGACTCATGTATTATTATATAATATACATATAATCCAAAAATCTTCATAACATGTAAATTTTAATTTATTTCATGATAATTATGAAAATCACATTCACTGGAGATGGAGTGCTTGCACAACGCTGAAGAAGTCAAAGTTTTGTATTCTAGCTAATAATTGAATTGTAATAGATATTTAAATGTAATTTTTATTTAATTTAATCCATAAATGGTGATTTTAATTTATAATATCATATTTATGAGCTATATAAAAACAATATTATCCCATTTGTTATCCAATGCTAGAGCAAGGCTAAAAGTGTCAAATTAACAATTTAAACAAATGTTGACCTGGATAGAATTAAATATAAAAAAATATAAGGAATTATCTTAAAAATAATAAGTTTAATTTTTTATCATGATTTATATTTTGTTTTTATATATATAATACCATCCTTGTATTCTTATGTGACATTAACGCATTACTTATGAAAGTAAAATAAAAAATAGAAGGATTTTAAAAATATTGTAATTAAATTGATAAAAACTAATAAATAACTAAAAAATAATAATATCTTAATTTTAAATCCACAACATAATAACATTAGTGTATAAATGACGAATTTTTAGAGCTACATGGATGATATTATGACCTTTATAGTATATTATTAAAATAAATGTTATATTTCTTGCACCCCTATTTTTAAAAAATATAATATTTTTTATATGATGTTATTTAAAGGATATATTTTACTATAAGTAGTTTTTTAAATATAAAATATTTATATTCATCATGGTAAATTATTTTTATTTTTATTGAATATACAATTTCCAAATATTCTTTCATAATGGAGATGCAATAATTATTTAATTTATGGATAAAAAATGAAACCAATTTTTTTTTTCTAAAAAAATATTTCTATAAATGTAATGTTACAAACCAAATTAATTTATGAAATTGACATGGTTAGGTTATACGAATTTTATTTCAAAATTTAAATGGATCATTGATGTGTTCAATTTTGATGTAATGAATAGTATCATATATTACAATCATGATATTTTATGGAATTAATATTTCATTAAATTATTAAAAAATCATAAAAAAGTAAAATATGTACAATTGGGATACAATATTTCTGAACATGACATCCCATATGAATCTATTTTTAATTTTTAATCACTCTAATCTATAATAGATTTATTATAAATCAATACATAGAGAAATTCCATGAGAGACCATCCCTCTCTTAGAAAAGGGATCCTCTAATTGTCAATCATACACACATAAAAACATTTTTTATCATCCCATACCTGAAAAAATAAAATCAATGGATAGCTTTCCAAATAAATTTTATATTTTTTTCAATAATAAAAACATTACTGGTCTTTCAATGTTAAGGAAGAAGGATTTCCATGGAAGATGTCTAGTTTTTAACTGTATGGTTTAGTTTATTTTTCTATTTCCACATCCAAAAAATAATCATAAACCATGATGAAATAATAAAACTAGTATTCCTATAATACATATATGTTCTTATTTTAAAGTAAACACATAAATTTATCTACAATTTCCTCATATGGGAAATGAATTGATCATTCATGTGTACAACAGACTATATCCACCCAAAACGATGTAATCTATTTTTCACCACTCTCTATCAAGGATGAATTATAATGATGTAATTAAATTTAATATATGACAATCATGAATTTATTTATCATTATTAAACATTAATATAATAATTATTATCTTATAGTTACATGCATAGAAAAATTATATCATCATTCATGTGTAAATGTAAATTACAACCTCCACGAAGCTATGTGATTATTTTTTCACCACCAAATAATATGAATGATATATATAGGTATATTTAAATAATTTATTTTTAAATTATTATATTATGAAATTTATTTAAGGATAAATTAATACATACCTTCTTTCCATAATGATCTGTGAAAAATGGAAACCATACTCATGCGTACAGAAAACCTAGAGTCTCCCTGATTGTAACATAGTTTGGTTTTAATTAAAATTTATAATGGTTTAATTTAGATGTAAAATTTATGTATAAAAATGATCAATATTTTATTGTTATTATTTTGGATAAAATGTAATTATGAATTTTTTTAACATATTCAATTTACCGACACCATTTTCGACTTATAAACCAAGAAATTTAAACACACCTAACATGATAATAAATGATAAAAATTTTATATACCATGGTTATATGTGATATAAATATAATAATGAATTTATAAAATATTATTAATAATTTAAATAATTATCATATGTTTATTATTCAAGAATATAAAGAACATATGTGAATATTTGAACATAAGGTAAGGTAATTCAAAACACAATATCATTTTTATGGGTCAAAATTCTACTTAATTGAAAATTTCATGGTAATATTATGTGTAAAAGTAAATTTTATTATTTTATGTTTTATTTAAAATTAAAAATGTGTATTTATAGATAAAACACATAATTGATTTATTTGGTTAATTCCTAATTGAATGATATTATATCTTTAAGGTATTTTTTAAAAAAATTATCTTTTAAATTTCCCCATCAATTTATTAAAAATTTACAAAAGAAATTTAATTTTAACGTATTAGGTAGGAACGAAATTTACCAAATTATTGACTACTATTTTATTTTAATATTCCTTTACATACATAAATGGGTATTTCCAATAAAAAACTTTCCTTTGCAAGTGCTCAGTTTTATTTTAAATTAAGTGATTTTAATCATAATATTTTTTTATTATAAAAGAATTAATTTTTTTATTATGTTATGTATCATGGGAATTATTAATGATTAAATGTAGTTACAATATAATACAATGAGATATGGTCCAGTGATATCCCGCTATTGAATTAGTTATGTTGGAAGTTGACCGTGAAGTGTAATCAATCTTTTATTGCAATAGTTACTCCATGTTTAACCATAAGGGTTATATCAATTTTAAAAGTGAGTGTTAATTCATGTTATACATGTATGATAAATCATATTTATTTATGATAGTAATATAGTTCCCCATCTTACCTATTTGATTAATTAAATTTTCTACATTTTTAAAAAAATATTATGTTTTCACAAGGAATGTTTTTTAGTTCATGTTATGTATCAAGGTTGAAATGTGTATGATTTTGAAAATATATTCATTAGTTTATAATATTTTCAAAGAAAATTTTATGTTCATTATTTTTACGTCATGATTACTTATGAATTAAAGCTTTATATCTTTCATTATTTTTATGATCCTTACTGAGAATTGTTTGGTCATCCCATGGTTATAAAAAGTTTTCCCCATGGTTTATGGATGGATAGGTACAAGTAAGATTACATGGTGAAAATAGTGAATATTTTTTGAGAAATTAAATCATCTTTTATTTTAAATGTTTTAAATGGTTGAAAATTTGATTCTAATATGTGGTTTGGACCATGAATTATAATATATTATTATAAATTATTTATGAAATAATTCTATAAAACTCTAAACCTAAATAGATCATCAAATATAAGATAAAAAGTATTTATATAAAACTCAATATTATTTTTAAGATATGTTAAGATCTATATAGTTGGTATCAGAGGAGGGTTTTGAAAACTTTGGAAATTCAGAGGATGTCTTTTTAGGTTTTATAAGGATTTCTGGATATCATCACATGTTTCAATGTTTATGGTTGGTCATATTTTAATGGTCTTAGAGTATAATAATGAGGCTTTATATTTAGAAATTTTATGGTGACTACTGATATTTCTGGAGAAATTTTTCCTTGAATAAAATATGTGTTATAATATTTTTGGATACAAAATGAAATGTATGAGGTAATTTTTTAGGTTAGATCACTTCACAAGTGTTAAATATATTTATGTTATTTTTGAGGATTTTTCTAACATTATTCGAATTTTATAAGGTTAGAGTGAACATAGTTTTAGGAAAAGGTCACCCCACAGGATCGATTAAAGTTATTCGAGTCTAACAAGACTGAATGGATTGGACTAACAACTGATGGGAAGTATTGTTGTATCACCTACCAATGACATATATGTTGTCTTGTTTCGTATGAAATTTTTTTCATGTACATAATCTATATATTGGAAAAAAATTAAATTCATTTATTGGAATATGTTTAATTTAATATCTTTCTGTGGGATTGGAAACCTATTTGGTGATTCTGTTATTAATGTTATTTCAAAACAAATTAACTATTTTGGAGACCCTATTTTTATATGAAAAATTAAATATATTGTATTAAATATAATTACTAAAGGTAAAATTTTCTTTTGGAATAATATGGGATGTTAATTTTCCTTTATGTTGTTTTAATTAATTGATGTAAATGATTATAATATTTGAAGAAAATTTGATTATGGAAATTATATTTTGGTATTAGTCATTAAATGTGATTTATGATATTTATAGTTAAATGTTAAATTTTATCTTCAAATAATATGTCATTAAATATTTTGAATTATTGGGTTTTAATATTTGTTTATAGTATTTTGTATTAATTTATTGGTTAGTTATTTGTTCAAGGAAATATATAGAACTTGGGTATTAGTACTAGATTTTAGAGATTAATGTAGTGCTTCTTAGTGTGAAGGTTTACACAATGTGGAGAATTATTTTATCTTGTAGAAAAAATATTAGATTTGGTTCATTTCTCTAGACCTGAAGAATACATTTTTATCCTTTTCTATATTTTTGGATGTATATATGTTGATTATATAACTTCATGAATGAAATATTCATGTTTAATAAACATCATTTGAAAAAAATGATTAATTTGTTGAGGAAATTGATTAAATCCTAAAAATATACTTGAATGTTTATAATTTATACTTTCAAAATAAATTACATTATTGATTTTTCAATGAAAGGAATGATTTTTTATCTTATTTGGAATTAGTGGATTTTTCCACCATCATGAAGCCTTAAGGTTTTAATTTTTCCCTTACAATATTATATGGTTATTTTCTAAATAATTTTATTTCTTTTAAAATATCATGGTTTTATAATAATATGATGTAAAAGGGGTATTTAACCTATGAAAATTTTCAAACTTTTATTAAATTTTTATCTATTCCAACATCCATTTTCAGATTTTATACTTAATTAAGGGTGATGTATTATGATACAATATACCATATTTTATTTAAGGGTTTAAGATAGGTTTTACTATAGATTATTTATTTTAATTCAATTCATGGATTTGGGGCAATGTATTTACTTTTTGTATACTAGTTTTAGTAAAAAAAATATAAGTTGGTTATGTTTAAGTATTTTCATATAAGGAATAAATTGGACATAGTAATCACTGGGTGGGTCTAGCTATTTCCCCTCGAAGCATAGTTATGCCTCACGAGACACACAAGTTGTGTTCTAAATAATGCCTTACTTTCATAGGTATGGTATTAGAATGTGGCCTTGATATTATGGTTATGATGTATTTTATTATGAAATACCTTGTTATTATATTAGTTATTGATAATACACGTGATTATTCGATTACTAGAATATCCATGTGAATGTTTATATAGATTTTTTCAATTTATTCTTGGTATATTATGATCAAGATTATATAAAAAAGGATTTTGTTTCAGTTATATAACTTCCCTTGAATTTTATGTTTATTTATGATAGTTTCTGTTATATTATTTTCCATTACTAAGAATGTGATCTCACCCACTTTTTTTTGTTTTATTTTACGAAGATAATAAGAAGTGTACTATGATTGATATATGGGGTTATTTTTAGTGAATAATGTCATTCTCGAAGGATTATCTATGTTTTTTTTGAATTGTAATTTAATGTTCATGTTTTTAATCTATTTTTCAAGACAACTAAACTTATAATTCCATTGAGATTTGATACATGTATCTATGTCAATGTATTAAAGATAGGAACTAGTTTAGACTTCTGGGTTTGGGTCATTACAGTTGGTATCAGTGAAACTTTATAAACAGACTTCGATAATAGATTTAGAAAACAAAAATTAGGGTACATAACCTAATGATATACTTGGAGAATAATTATAAAAGAACATCCTATAATTTTTTAAGGGAAGAAATTATTTCTGTATTCCAAGGAATACATCACAATCATGATACTACAAGTGGATGTCTTTCTCGAACAGATTTAAATAGGGGTAAAAACTATGACAAGATCTTACGGGATAGATTTAGTGTAACCTTTTACAAGAAAATGGGCCTTAGGTCGCACCCAGTTTGACACTCTGGAAGGATATCATTAGGATAATTAAAATTTTCTCTACAAATAATTATGACGGATTTAAAAGTAAATATTCCTAAAAGAAAAAATAATTATTATTATGAAAGTAGTTATGCATAATGTTTCCAATTTATGTTATTTATTATGCTTTATTTTGGATTTCACATATTGATTTTATTAAATCTAATGTTTGTCATCATTTAGAAATGAGTCCTAGAAAATGGATTGTGATTCTCAAAAATTCCCAGGAATAAAAGAGAAATAAGGATCATATATTTCCTGTTATAAAATTAGTTCTTCTTAGAAAAATAGTCTCCAAAGCATTATCATCATATGATTACATTGAACCAATTATTAATATGATATGTAAAGAGTATTATAGGTATTATGGCTTTGGAGGGAAGTATAAAAATAAAAGGACATCCTATAAAATTTTGGGTAATAGGAATAAGGGAAGGAAGAATGTTCCCCCATGTGATAATTTTGGAAATAATAACCCTAGTTAATCCTTAAAAATAATGGGTGCTGGATATAAGTATGGAGAGAGAGGACACCATGATTTGGATTATAAGGATAATAGAAATGTCTCTAATATACAATGAATCAATTAAAATGTGATGGGACATTAAGAAAATTATTTTCCCAAGGATCATTGAAATATAGATATGAAATCCCAAAGAGATAAAGGCCAACCTAATGATATAAATATAGTCAATGTGGATTAATTAATGTATTTATATTTTTGGATTCCTTAATTATATTATGATATTATTGTTATAAAAAACATAATATCTATATGGATTTTATTAAAGTACATATTCATTACAAATTTTAAAGAATTCATGTTATCATTAAGGTATTGTGGTGATCTTGGAATTCATATATTTGGTATGTGAAAAAATGACACGTATAATGCTGTTTGGAGAAAATATGATGTTTTTTTGTTTTCTTAAATTTAGTGACTTTCCTTAAAAACATTTGTATTGTGAGCTTGAACAGATTAATTTTTTCTCTGTATTAATGTTGGAATGGATTAAGTTGAACTGTGGATAGTATTGTTTAAGGTTAAAACATTTATTTAATTTTTAATAAATTCAGATTTTTTCTAGAATGTAATAATAATATTGTTTTAGAAAAACAAGACAACATTGAGGTCGTGAGACAACCTGTTGCATCCACCAATGCCATAAGACTTGAACCCACAACCAAATGGAGACAAGGCTGCATGACCTACCATATGACTAAATGATGTCCTGGTTAGTATAACATAGAATTATTTACTTAAATAGTATTAAAAATTAAGTATAATTTTTTTGGAACCCTATATGATTAAGATAAATAAAATCTTATATAATTTTATTATATTTTGTTGTGAAAGATGATTTTATGGTTGAAATTCATTAAAGGATGAAACTGTACATTCAAAATAATTAAGTTTCCTTATATTCTTAATATATTAATTAAATTAATTCTTCAAATTTTAGGAATGTATCTTGAAACAAAAAATTATATCCGATTACGTTTTTCTGATGAATCAAATGGATCCTTAGATCATAGCCTATTTATAGCCCACTTACTGTTAACTTTCTCCTCATAATGTTCTTTATCACTATCCATCATAAAATGATGTTTATATTTTTCTTTCATGTCCATTATTTACTGTCTAGAACCCATGTATTTCTTATCTTAGGTAAGGTCCAGACTTCACATTAATTATATTAAAGTAGTAGTTTTATCAAACCTTGTTCCAATTAGGGATTTCAATATTAGAATTTTTAAAAGTCAACCCTTACTTACTAAACCATAATTCAAAAATAGTGAGGACATGATATATTGAAGAAGATGAGAATTTAAAACCCAGTGATTTTAAATTATTTATGTTTTTAAATTTATTCTCTTTGATAGATTTTGTTTAACACAACAACATGTTTAAACAAACTACAATATACAATTAAAGATCATTGTTCTAATAAGGCCGTTATAACCTAACTGTAACATTGTTTGGGATAAATAGTATTAACCAAATAATGAAATTTATATATAATATTTCTAATAAATGATTTAGATAGTCGTGCAACTGATTTTTTAAGAATAAGAGAAGAATTATTCCAATTTTATACATTAAAAGTCTATATTTCCTCAAACCAATTTTACCGCATTTTAATAGGGAACCCATTTTAAATCCAATATTTGATACTTTAATATATTTAGTTTTACAAAATAAATTTCCTCATTCAATTTTTGATATCACAAATTAATATGGTTCAATTATTTTAGTATTTTTCTGACAAATGTCATGTTTTGATGAATAGTGAAAATATTAAATAGTAATTGAGAATAACATTTTTCATCAATATAATTTATAGTGTTAAAATAGTTTTTTTGATTAGTTGTAATGATTAAATATATAATTTGTTTTATAATTTAATCCAATTTAGTTCATTTAATGGATGTTGACCTTAAAAATGTATATAGACAAATTTGAATCTATTGATGGTTTTTACTTTCAATAAAACATATTTTCTTGTTCCATGAGCTGGATAAAATTTAACATAATAAATATAACTATTGTTATTTGAATATGGGAAAATGTATTCCATATTTTGAATTAGTGGGTCCAAATTATTTAGATCGGTTTCTTTTGGACATTATTAATAATAACTTTTGTAATTTGTTTATTACCACGATTAAAATTTAAACCGGGTAATTAAAGATACAAATAATATTATAAAATTACCCTAACACCTATCCAAATCATATTGGATAAATAAATTAGACCCTTATTACCGAAAGTTAGAAATTGAATCATTTAATAGAAACAGGTAAATGGATATGACATAGATATTATTAAATTCAAAAATGTGACAGAATGTAACACCCTCATTTCATGTAAGCATAATATTATTAATATAGGGATACCCTACAGATAAATTTGATTATATATAATCTAAGAAAATACAAAATAATTATCTAATATTTTTTAAATTTATTAATAAGATTTATATATTAAATCATAACCGTAAATGTTGATGTAATAGTGATGCAGTAATTATTTTTTAATCGAAATATAAAATAAATGATTTTAAAAATATGAAAAGAAATAAATTATAAATTAATGAAGGTGATAAAATAATTTTACATGTGACTATGAAATGTTAGGAGTATATTTACTGGTTTTTTTGAATTTATCTTTCTGTTTTGATTTTATTTAATGTCAAGGTTACAATTAGAGTAAAAAATCACAATATTGAAGTTATATAACAATAAAATTTTATTAAATTATATAAAAATTGTAAAAATATATAGATACTATAATGTTATAATAATAATTCAGTAAATTTCACCGTGTTACCATTTATGGACAATCGACATCATATAAGTAAATATTTACAACAATTTAATATTGAGAACATTTTTACAACAATTATAATTAGATAGATTAATTAAGGATAAATCAAAATGGAAAGATTTAAAATATAATAAAAAAAGTGTAAATTTTATCTATTTAGTGGATAACCACCCATCATATTATTATCTTTGAAATAACTCACTTCAAAGGAATTTGGAAGTGGATATTAATTTAATATTTTCAAAGATTCCTAAAGTGTCCCTCCACTATCTTATAAAAGGTCAACTCATCCCCTACTCAGTTCCACAAATTTTAGCATTATAGATCGATGAAACCTAGATATTATATATTATAAACTTCCCTAAAAACATCCTAGATATCATTTCCTCTCAAAATTCCAATTGTACTGTCCTTATGAGGATTCCAAAGGAGGTTCAGTAAATAAGGGGAAATCATCTTTATCGACTCCATAAAAAAACATTTCTTCTTCTACCTATTTTCACAGATTTTTTCCATTAAAAAATAATTAATAAATTATGATATCTATTATGGTATTTTATAATTATTTTTAGACAAACAAATTCCCTTTTTTATCCGTCCTATGTAGACCAATATCACTATGTGTGCATACATACGGCTTACTGTCTCCAGGATGTGGTGTAATGTTTCATCACTACTATATTTGGATGGGTATAATGATTTATATAATCAATATAAATAATATATAATAAATTATATTGTTTATTTATAATTAATATACCATCAAATTTGATTCCATTTCACTATTAATAGAATGATATAGCTGCTTGTGCATACGTATGCCCTATCATCTCCACAACATAATGAGATTCATGTTCCACATTAATATTCAAAATTGATTATATAAATGAATATACTGATTTAATTTAATAATTATGGACATAATTTAATTATATATATTAAGAAAATACATCTTACGCAATAGATACATGGCTAACTTGACCAAAATAACATAATAAAACGAAGCATTTAACAACCGAAACAATGTTAATAGTAAAATATTATTAACAAAATGATATAATAAGATCATATATGATTACATTAACATTGATATAGATCTGGTATAATTTAATAACAAGTTATAATGAATATACATGAGGTTAAATACATTAATAGTATTTAGGATAATATTAATATATAATTACATTAACATTCATGATTATGCTTGATATAACATATATGATTTCTACACCTCGATAGATTACTGATGCATTTGATAATGGTTATGTTTTAAGAAGAATTATTTTGGATGTGGGACATATAGTTATTCCAGTTGAACAAGTTCTTTATGGATTATATGATGATGATTTTTCATAGTACCAATACCTTTATATGGGTTATAAAATATTTCATTGATTAAGGATGACTTCAAATGGATCTTGATTATTAATTATTTTTACTTGTTTAATATTTTCAATTATTGTTCCATATTTTCTTGATTACTGATCTTGGTATTGATCAAAATAAAATATCTTATGATTATTATCACTAAGAATATGTTATCATTTTCTATGTTTACATATAATTCTAATTAAGGAAATGCAATTTTATATTCATATGTTTACTATAACAGACTGCTTAAGTTCAAACTTCTTGTGATTCATTTTCCATAGGTTATGAAGAACGGTTTTATGAATTTTTAAAATAAAAAATTGGGAGATAATATTTAACTTTATGTAGAAGTCTTTTATTAATCCTTACTATCAATATTTGTTTTTTCATAATTCTATAAATCACTAATATAAATATATGATTGTGTATTTATATGATCAGTTAATTCATTTGGGCATTTTATGGCTTAGATGTAATATATTGGGCCACAATATTATTATAAAATAAAATATATATATATATATATATATATATATCATATTTCATGAATAGTTTTTACAAGTGTAGGTTTGATGTCATAACAATTGGTGTTATATTTAGTTTCAGATAAATTTGGTGATTATGATATTTTAATATGTGGTTATCATAAGAGTTATAAATACAATCTTGGTTATATAAGTTTGAGGGTTGTCATTATCTAAATTTTTTATTAACAATTTTTTTGGAATAATGTGATTAAATGTTTGGGTGACTAATTATACTATGGTCAAACGTTTATAGGCATAATATCAACTATTGTTTATAAGAATTTCTATTATACATTTATGAAGTATTCAATATAGAATGAGTTCAAAATTAATCATAAAAATTACATAATGTTGGGATTATAAAAATTATATATTATATATCGTAATTAATTAATTGAAATTATTTTCAGTTATTGAGATTATGTGATTTTGTTATAAACATTAAAAATTATGAGAAATTAAGAATGATTGATGTTATTCGACAATAAATTTTAAATTTATCTATGAATAATTTATGATGAAATATTTTTTTTTATATTTGAATCTTAGTTAGGAATAATTTTACATGCCTTGTTAATATTTATATATCAAATTATTTAGTTTGAACAGTTGGTATCACATTTTAATTTTTGAGATTAACATACTATTTATTTGTATGGATATTTAATCATTTGGAAATTAACATGATCTTTATACCCATTTTGGGTTTTTAAGTATAAATATAGGATTAATATCTTTTCATCTTTTTAAGATTTGTATATCTATTATAATTTTAATCTAGTGATTCAGTAATGTAAAATTCAACTTTTATAGTCTTAATTTGAAGAAAAATATGATATTCTAGTAGAAATTGATTAATAGATGAATTTTTTATGTAATATAAGTATATATCCTTAGTTTATTATTCAATATAGTTAATTATTTCCTAATTTTAAAAAAATTATATTTGAAACAACAATTTTATCACATTACCTTCATACTTCTGATTATCTCTTTTAACATGTATATTTTATTAACAATTTTTATGATGTGAAATATCAACAAAGGTATTTACCAATATTAATAATTTGATTATAAATACATATTTCTAATTTGATGGATTTAATTTCCTTATAAGTGTGGGGAGAATGTAATTTTTCTATATTTTAAAATAAATAAAATATTATATATTATACAAAATATGCAAAACTAAGTGTAAAAAAACCATGAAATATAATTATTTGAAGGTGGTGTTTTTCAAATTTTATGAACCGATGAATTTTTCAATTAGTAGAAAAAATTAAATTGTGTTTGATTTTTTATACTATAATTTTAAATTTTAATATTTTATACTTTAAATAGTCATTTTATGAAATAACTATTTTTATCATGTTTTTTATTTAAATTAAAAATTATACCTACATAATATATGTTTTAGAACTTGAAAAATGGATTAAATATTTTGAATCATTGGGGAAATATTCGATAAATAATCCAATTTTATTTTATACCAATATGAATAATATCCTTTGTAATTTTTTTCCATGATAAAGTGTAAATATGGAAATTTATGGCTAAAAATAACATGACATGGAACATAAAATGAAACTAACACTTCACATTATTTTTTTATGATAACATGTCATCCATAATAATATAATATTCGATTATATAGACTTCTATTACATTCAATTGAGATTATGATCTTCATAGTATATTATGTAATTAAATGTGAAAAATGTAACACTATTATATTTAATGTAATGTGCTTAACCCAGAAGATTAGATCTTGCACATTGTTTCAATAAATTGGCATGATTATAAGGAATCAACTATTAAAGAAACAAAGAGATTAATCTTCTTTGTAAACGAGATACAAACATGAGTTTTATATTACAAATTAATATAATAATTAAAATATACATTTTTTTATTTTGAGGATAATTTTATCCCATCTATTATATCCTTGCATATATTCCATAGTAATATTAATTAAATCATGGATAATGGAAACAAAATAAGCTTTATCTAAAATTTCAGGTAATGGAAGGTAATGTGGAAGTAATGATATGTCAATAAAAATATATCAACAATAAATTGTTAATAATTGAGAACAAATGCCAATTAAATTACTAGATAATGAATAATAAATATGGAAAGGGAAGAAAATAAAACACTTCCCATTTAATAAATTAATATATAATGAAATGAATACATATATTTTATCATACTGATATATCAAGAAAAATAAAAATAGTAACTGAAATATCTATGAAAGAAATTCGTAATTGTTGGACGTCGTGTATAAGGAAAATTAAAACCTATACTCTCATTACCTTTTGGAAGACAATATAAAACAATTGGTAGATATCCATATAATTTGGCCATTTTATTTTTCACATGAGAAGAAATAAATTCATCGAAGGTCCATATAATGTCTGGGTCCAACCTGTCACTACATGTCCAAAGCATTACTCATATCAGATCATCAATTCCATTAACAAAACATTTTCCTAATAAAATATCCTTATTGAATAATAAAAAAATAATTTATTAATATTTCCTCAGAGGAAGATAATGATATACAATGGATTTTTTATTTGATGAATGGAAATACATTGGAAATAATATTAAAACATTATTAAATAAAACAATTTGAAACACTCTAAATTATCGCATACCACTTTGAAACATATGAATCATAAACCCCATGAAGAAATAACATTAAGTGATACTATAATTTCTAGATAATAAGGATATTTAGGATATAACATATCAAATGAAATTATATACACCATATAAAATTGAATTGCTGTATAAAAAAATAAGGTTAAATGAAATGTAAATTGAGATGAATTATATTACCTTGCATGTCCTTCGGGTAGGATGTCCTTTAAAATATTGTATAATGGGTTTAAGTATAAGGACCCAGCCTTAAACCTTACTTAATATTGAATTAAATGAATAATTCACATTTAGGATCTTTTCAGGTTTAGAGTTTTAGAGAATTAGATCATAAATCATGAATTACATTCCACATTTAAACAAAGTGGTTACATAAAAGATAGTATTCGTTTTTCCCCATCAATGGAAACATATTTAAAATAAAACATGGATTCCTTCTTGACACTTCCTTGACACTATCATCATAACATGCACCTTTCCCTTGACCTATGAAAAACATTTCAAAAACTTGGGATGAGCATAAAAAGCTCAGTAAGGGATATAAAAGTATGAAAAGAAAACATTAGTCCATGTATAAAATCATACTTTACTCATAAAACATAAGCATTTTAACATACCTCATCAAATCATGAATAAATCATAGAAATCATAAGGCATAAAGGTAACTTGAGGCATTCATAACATTCTTACGTAGGGAGTAACCCTCTTGGTTATGTTTGGAATACCCATCACAGTATATTCCCTAAATCTCTTCGGAGAAACCTTAATGTTTAACCCCTTCGCATTACCCAATGCATTGGAGAGCTATATCGGGCTCACCCGCCCTTAGTTTATCACGGAACCACCCGTCTTAATAACAATTCCCAAGAACCATAACATAATCATAGCACATAACTTAAGAATAAAGGAAAGATAACATTCCCACATTGCAATAACAATATAACATTTTAAGATATTGAAATAATGAATCCATTCTAAAAACCATTTTCAAAACCATTTAAAACATTTAATAAAGAGATTTTTAAATCAAAGTGTACCATACCACATTGAAGCTTTTAACATTTTAATACATTAATATCCATATAAATAAATCCTTAAAACCATTTTGAAAACTTGGATATTAATGAGAAATATTTATAAGATTAAATCATTAAAACATTTAAAACGATATTTTAGTTAAAGGGTTTTTAACAAAATGAGAGACACTTGAATACAATAATTGAGGAATAATATTTAATCAAAACTTTATAATATCATAAGAATAAAGGGATTCATGATATAATATTCCAAAGGACAGTATATACAATATATAAGAGTGAATTGGTGCATAACAACAATGAAGTCTCAATGGAAATGTAAATTGAGATGAAATCCATTATAAAGATGGTATCCTTAAATTTAGGATAAATCAATCTCATAATTATGTGCGAAAAATATAAATACACCCAATATAAGTGGGTATTAAGTGTAAAATAATCAAAGGTCATTCACACATATTCAAAGGATGACATATTTAATAACTACATGTTGAACCCAAAGAAATCAAAATTGGGTTAAGAAGTTCCCTTAATAGCCTAACAGCATCACATGAAATTTTAGAAAAAGAGTTGATGAGAGATTTAAAGGGCATCTAATCTCTTGGACATAAAATTTATGGCAATAAGGATATATAAGAACATATCCCCACATAATAAGATGAAAATTAAAAGACATAACAAAAAAGGTCTTTTAAAAAGAGGAGGGTGGAAGGTTCCCTTACCGATTTGGGTAACTTTCGAAACGTATACCCCATGAAAGAAATACTATACAACATTGATGTAAATACTCATAAATGAAAGTATGTACACAAAGAGTAGAATAATGGACATTACATACACCAGTCAAAAGGAAATATTGGAAAATGTAGCATGAATCTCATGAAAACACAAAGTGAGATAAAAATCCCCTTACGAAATTTCGGCAGCCTAACAACGCCAATTAAAACTTCCAAAATGGATTTATGAGAGAAAATAAGGTCTCTCATCAAATTAAAATAAAAAGTACAGTAAGAGTAATATAAAATAACATCCGAATCATAAGAAATATGAGCTTAAAAGGAATGACATAAAAGAGTGTACTTAAAAAGAAAGAGAGAGGTTGGATCCCTTACCTCGGGTCCGACTTGACTCGATCGTTCTTTTAATCTCCTGAATAATAAACTTGAGTTAATTTATACTTTCTTAAGAACCTTTTTCAAGTTAATTATTCCTTTTATATCACTTACTATCATGCTATGAACACTATGTAATTATTTAAGTTAATAATGGTCGTTTTGTAGATCATTGCTACTTGCGTCAAAAATAAACTCTTTATAATTACAAGTTGTTCATGTGGTAAAATATATATTATATCAAGAATTATATTCATTATTTAGATATCATATATATCATATATATCCATTATATACATGCATTTATAATGTTACATAACATTTAGAGGTAAGAAATGAAATGCACCGTTCATGGAGATGGTAAGCCGTACGTACGCATGAACGCTACATCCATTTCTATTTATTATTTAATGGAATTAAAAAATAATGATACATAATAGTATTATAATTCCATTATGGTATAATATATAATATCATTAAATATATCCTTTATACGTACCACATATGGTATTAACGAATCAAATCACTTTGAGGGGGCAGTAGTCCGCACTTCCTAAAATGAAGATATCGCGTTTAACCATAATGGAAACCATAAAGGTATGCCATAAATTCAAAATACAGAACCTTAAGTAAAAAATAAACATATTATACATCATATATAAATATAGTGACATCTTAATGGACACCTTTTAGGGTGTTAAAAGAATATTGAATAATCATCGTTTCATGAGGCAGAAATTCACCATCCACAGAAACATTATGTTATTTAACCCTTAGATGTAGGTGTGAGTAAGTTTAGCTCGAATAATTATTATAAAAACATCCTAGTATATTGAAGATACTGTATTTGTTACAAAATAAATTAATAAAAAGAGTTTAGGGGGTTGGAGAAGCAAAATAAAACAAAAGAACACAAGTGAAGACATTACCTTAAAATCGGGTATCTATCATTCATTTGAGCTCAAAGGCTTACCAGGGAATACTTCTACCAAAAGTGAGGCTTCTAGGAGTAAGAGAGGGATGTGGGGAGACAAAATGAGCTGGGTTTGTCCGAGACAAAGGATTGAGAGGTGTGGGTAAGGTGGTAGAGGTGGGTGCCTTTTATAAGAGGAGAGGAGGGACACTCTTGGAAAGTAACAAAATGTTACTTTATTTTCAAATGGGTTTCTGATTTTAAAGGTCCCACATTGATGTATTTTGAGGATAAGGTGATAAGGGTTAGATATATACTCATCCAATAGGTCTTTGATAAGTGTAAGTTTTAGTTTTAACATTATCTTTTCATTTTATTTAAATCCTTTATTAATGAGGTAATCGCTGCATCATCATGATGTCATAAATAATTTAATTTATTTAACATATAAAAATTATAAAAAAATATCATGATGTAGGAAATATTTTTATATTTCTAATGAATATTTATAGTAAAAAATATGACTTTTATAACCCCATTTAAAAATTGTTTTAGTAAAACAACTCATGCTTGTGACATTTTTATTTTAACTTTAAATAAAAAGTTATTTATGTCATTTTCCAACCAAAGTGCCTCCATGGGGTCCCCAAGTTGACCCATGGATTTTTTGGTCGGTCATGACACATCCAATGAGGGTAGGAAATGTTTCTAGGTCATTTAATATTATTAAAATATTAGTTTTACCTTAAATTACACTAATTACCTCTAATCGCGATTAAAAACTTAAAAGTTACTATTCACCAAAAAAATTATTTTAATCCCATAAAATCACATTTTACTTCATAATTACAACCATGTATGTAGGAGTTTTTAAAGTCAAAACAAAGAGGTGGTAAAATTTCATTTAAATGAAAAATCAGTTTTTTTAAGTATCACTTAGTGGTTTCACTATTCATCAAAAATTGAAGTTTTTCCGAAAAATAACAAAACTTCACCCTAAGCTATATTTTATATTACTAATTCAAAAATGATTTCTATTTTAAAAAAATTAAAAAAATATAAGTTACATTAATTAATTTAATAATTAATTCCCGTTGTCAGAGCAAATAGCGTGTTTTTATGAAATAATAAGTATCAAAAGATTGACACTAGTTTAAGTCCAATTTCAAGATGAAATTAATTCCAACGACCACTATTGGATTAAATGGTAAAAATATATTATAATTTCACTTTAAAACAAATTCAAAAGATAATCTAATCATATAAATAAATTAGATTAAAAAGAGGTTTTGAATTAAAATACAACATTTTTAACTATTCATTAAAAAATGAACTTTATCGGAAAAATACCTAAACTTTACACAAAGTAAATTTTGATGTCCCGATTCTAAAGAAGAATTTTATTTTGTCGAATATTACACATAAAATTTTTAAAAGGTGGATTTTAAATAGGTTCGCCATAAAAAGGCGGTTAATCGACCTTTTAAAGAATATTAGAATGTTTACACTTAAAATTGGATTCATCCGCATTTTTAATCCTCTAACATTCATTGTAAAAAGTAAAACTATTTGACAAACATATATAATCATTTTTTAGTTAGTTCTGTTCATTCCCGCCATTACAACGGCTAGGCGTTAACTACCATTTAAAATAATATTATTTTGTTATTAGAGTTCAACGTAAGATTCCCAAGAAACTCGTTGTTGCATATTGGGTACGCCATCGAGCATAGCGTCCCCTTTAAAGTAATATTAATATTTTATTCAAAAATATGGATAAACATGAAAATTTCATATTCTTTATTTACCCGGGGTGTTACATCCTTCCCCCCTTTTGGGAATTGCGTCCTCGCAATTTTAAAATTGGGCTTGGAAACTTCATTGAAAATCCCAAATCGGAACAAGAGTCAGTAAAACCATCACTTTAAAATAAAGATAAGTACAAAGGTCACCCAAGTTAACCCATACTAGGATTCCATGTAGGAAAACATGGATATGGTGGAAAAAACAAAGGGTCATGTTCTGAGGGAGAGTGATAGTAAACATGTCTAGGAGAAAGTTAACCATAAGAAAATCACAAACTTGTGATGGGTTAAATGTTATTTGATTCCCCAGTAGGAAAAATTAACAGACAACATTTTTTTAAGTTAATTTTCATTGAGGAATTTATTTATGATCTTAACTAAAAAATAAGGAAACATACTTACTTGTCATGTTGAATTTCAACTTTTACTAGATTTCTTACACGAACTCATATTTTCTCCAAAAGGCGAGTATTTAGGATGACTTGTTCACATTAAGAGAGCTATAATCAACTTCTAGAGAATCACCTAATCCAAAAAATAGAACTATATATTTCCCATGTCTTTATACAAAAACCAAAATTGTTAGTATGAGATCAGATAATCCACAAAAGTATAATCCTTTATAAAAAGAAAATCTATTCTTAATCTCCAAAATTTGTCCAAAAAAACCCAAAGTTAAAGGAAGACCATTCGATAAAAAATTTTCCATAAAATTATTCAAAGTAAACCAAACTAAGATTGAAACCCAAATATTTTAAGGATTTAATCACATAGTCTTCAAAGGTACAAATTAACTTTTATCTCCAAATAACATTAGTTTATCTTAAATTCTCATATTGAAAAGTAATTAACCTAATCACATATCCTCGATGATAGGTTAATATTTTCCATAGATAACCAAAAATAATCTTACTCTTGATTCCTAAAATCATATAACTAAAAAAAATTAGTCAAAATAACCAGGGACTTAACGTAGTCTAGTGGTTGGTGATAAATACCAGTCGCACTTTGGTTGTGGGTTCGATTCCCGCAGCTTTGTCCGACGCGATGGGTTGTCACACGGTCTGCGTGTTGTCCTTTTTCCAAAACTATATAATTATTAAAACATTCCCCAAAACGAGATAAAATCATCAAAAATAATCACAACATATTTTAACATCAAGTTTATCTCATGCCTTTCATTTTCCATCATAATATATAATAACCCATAATTACCTCAAAAGTAAGGATCATATAAACCCTAATGGTTACCTTTATAATTATTACCTGAACTTCCACATCGATTGGTCATCTCGTACATGATGAATTACAGAACATACCAAGGTACAAGTGTTTGATCATGACTCCTTGATAGCTGGTTTAGAACAACCACGAGTTTCCTCATTGAATCCTCCATTTCATCCAGTCTCTTAATCAGAGAACCACCACAGTTTCCTTTAAACCTATTGTCACTTTGGTTCCTGCTAGATCCATCCATTCACTAAAAACAGAAATGTTAGTGAGTATATCAACAAAACCATCATGTACTAATGAGGAAGATAAACACTAAGATATACTTACTCATTCACTTTATCTAAAACTAGGACCCCTTCTGAAATACTAACAATTATGGTAATGTCACTTATTCTTAGAGAATACCCTAACCTCTAAAGTTATCTAAACCGACTTCTCATACCAACTATAAGGACCCGACCTTAAACCTTACTTAATATTAAATTAAATGAATAATTCACATTGAGGATCGTTTCAGGTTTATAGTTTTATAGAATTAGATCATAAATCATGAATTACATTCCACATTTAAACAAAGTGGTTACATAAAAGATAGTATTCATTTTTCCCCATCAACGGAAACATATTTAAAATAAAACATGGATTCTTTCTTGAAACTTCCTTGACACTATCATCATAACATGAACCTTTCCCTTGACCTGTGAAAAACATTTCAAAAACATGGTATGAGCATAAAAAGCTCAGTAAGGTATATAAAAGTATGAAAAGAAAACATTAGTCCATGTATGAAATCGTACTTTACTCATAAAACATAACCATTTTAACATACCTCATCAAATCATGAATAAATCATAGAAATAATAAGGCATAAAGGTAACTGGAGGCATTCATAACATTATTACGTAGGGAGTATCCCTCTTGGTTACATTTGTAATACCCATCACAGTATATTCCCTAAATCTCTTCAGAGAAACCTTAACGTTTAACCCCTTCACGTTACCCAATGCATTGGAGAGCTATATCGGGCTCACCCGCCCTTAGTTTATCACGAAACCAACCCTCTTCATAACAATTCCCAAGAATCATAACATAATCATAGCACACAACTTAATCATAAAGGAAAGGTAACATTCCCACATTGAAATAACAATATAACATTTTAAGATATTGAAATAATGAATCCATTCTAAAAACCATTTTCAAAACCATTTAAAATTTTAATAAATATATTTTTAAATCAAAGTGTCCCATACCACATTTAAGATTTTAACATTTTAAACCATTAATATCCATATAAATAAATCTATAAAACCATTTTGAAAACATGGATATTAATGAGAAATATTTATAAGATTAAATCATTAAAACATTAAAACGATATTTTAGTTAAAGGATTTTTAACAAAATGAGAGACACTTGAATACAATTATTGAGGAATAATATTTAATCAAAACTTTATAATATCATGAGAATAAAGGGATTCATGATATAATATTCCAAAGGACAGTATATACAACATATAAGAGTGAATTGGTGCATAACAACAATGAAGTCTCAATGGAAATGTAAATTGAGATGAAATCCATTATAAAGATGGTATCCTTAAATTTAGGATAAATCAATCTCATAATTATCTGCGACGAATATAAATACACCCAATATAAGTGGATATTATGTGTAAAATAATAAAAGGTCATTCACACATATTCAAAGGATGACATATTCAATAACTACATGTTGAACCCAAAGAAATAGAAATTGGGTTAAGAAGTTCCCCTGACAGCCTAGCAACGTCACATCAAATTTTAGAAAAAGAGTTGATGAGAGAGATAAAGGGTATCTCATATCTTGGACATAAAATTTACAGCAATAATTATATATAAGAACATATCCCCACATAATAAGATGAAAATTAAAAGACATAACAGAAGAAGTATTTTAAAAAGAGGAGGGTGAAAGGTTCCCTTACCGATTTGGGTAACTTTCAAAACGTACACCCCATGAAAGAAGGACTATACAACATTGATGTAAATACTCACAAACTAAATTATGTTACACAAAGAGTAGAATAATGGATAGTACATACACCACTCAAAAGGAAATATTGGCAAATGTAGCATGAATCTCACAAAAACACAAAGTGACATAAAAAGCCCCTTACGAAATTTCGGCAGCCTAACGGTGCCAATTAAAACTTCCAAAATGGATTTATGAGAGAAAATAGGGCCTCTCATCAAATGAACATAAAAATTACAGTAATATTAATATAAAAGAAAATCCCAATCATAAGAAATATGAGCTTAAAAGGAATGACATAAAACAGTGTACTTAAAAAGAAAGAGAGAGGTAGGATCCCTTACCCCGGGTCCGACTTGACTTGATCGTTCTTTTAATCTCCTGAATAATAAAAATGAGTAAATTTCTACTTGATTAATAACCTTTTTCAAGTTATTTATTCCTTTTATATCACTTACTACCATGCTATGAAGACTATGTAATTATTTAAGTTAATAATGGTCGTTTTGTAGATCATTGCTACTTAAGTCAAAAATAAACTCTTTATAATTACAAGTTGTTCATGTGGTAAAATATATATTATATCAAGAATTATATTCATTATTTAGATATCATATATATAATATATATCCATTATATACATGAATTTATAATATTACATAACATTTAGAGGTAAGAAATGAAATGCACCGTTCATGGAGACGGTAAGCCGTACGTACGCATGAACGCTACTTCCATTTCTATTTCTTATTTAATGGAATTAAAACATAATGATACATAATATTATTATAATTACAGTATGGTATCATATATAATATAATCAAATATATCCTTTATACGTTCCACATATGATATTGACGAATCAAATCACTTTGAGGGGGCGGTAGCCCGCACTTCCTGAAATGAAGATATCACGTTTAACCATAATGGAAACCATAATGGTATGCCATAAAAGAACAATACAGATACTTAAGTAAAACATAAAAATATTATATATCATATATAAATATAGTTACGTCTTAATGGACACCTTTGAGGATGTTAAAAGAATATTGAACAATCATCGTTTCGTGAGGCAGAAATTCACCATCCACAGAAACAATATGTTCTTTAACCATTAGATGTAGGTGTGTGTAAGTGTAGCTCGATTACTTCTTATAAAAAAATCCTAGTATATTGAATATACTGGATTTGTTACAAAATAAATGAATAAAAATTGTTTAGGGGGTTGGAGAAGCAAAATAAAACAAAAGAACACAAGTGAAGACATTGCCTTAAAATCAGGTATCTCTCTTTGATTTGAGCTCAAAGGCTTCCTTGGGAAGACTTATTCCCAATGTGAGGCTTCTAGGAGTAAGATAGGGATTTTTAGAGTCAAAATGATCAGGGGTTGGCCGAGCCAAAGGCTTGAGAGGTGTGGGTAAGTTAGTAGAGGTGGGGGCCTTTTATAAGAGGAGAGGAGGGGCACTCTTGGAAAGCCACAAAATGTTACTTTATTTTCAAATGAGTTTCTGATTTTAAAGGTCCCACATTGATGAATTTCTAGGATAAGGTGGTAAGGGTTTGAAATATACTCATAAAATAGGTATTTTACAAGTGTAAGTTTTAGTTTTAACATTATCTTTTCATTTTATTTGAATCCTTTATTAATGAGGTAATCGCTGCATCATCATGATGTCATTAATAATTTAATTTATTTAATGTCTAAAAATTATAAAACAAATATAATGATGTAGGAAATATTTCTATATTTTTAAATAATATTTATATTAAAAAATATGACTTTTATAACCCCATTTAAAAATTGTTTTAGTAAAACAACTCATGCTTGTGACATTTTTATTTTAACTTTAAATAAAAAGTTATTTATGTCATTTTCCAACCAAAGTGGCTCCATGGGGTCCCCAAGTTGACCCATGGATTGTTTCGGTCGTTCATGACAAATCCAATGAGAGTAGGACATGTGTCTAGGTCATTTCATATTATTAAAATATTATTTTTACCTTAAATTACACTAATTACCTCTAATCGCGATTAAAAACCTAAAAGTTACTATTCACAAAAAAAAATATTTTAATCCCATTGAACCACATTTTTCTTCTTAATGACAACCATGTATGTCTGATTTTTGAAATTCAAAACACAGAGGTGGTAAAATTTCATTTAAATGAAAAATCAGTTTTTTTAAGTATCACTTAGTGGTTTCACTATTAATCAAAAATTGATGTTTTTCAGAAAAATACCAAAACTTCACCCTAAGCTATATTTGATATTCCGAATTCAAAAATGATGTCTATTTTAAAAAATTAAAAACATATAAGTTACATTAATTAATTTAATAATTAATTCCCGCTGTCAGAGCAAATAGCGTGTTTTTATAAAACAATAAGTATCAAAAGATTGACACTAGTTTAAGTCCAATTTCAAGATGAAATTAATTCCAACGACCACTATTGGATTAAACGGTAAAAATATATTCTAATTTCACTTTAAAACCAATTAAAAAGATAATCTAATCATATAAATAAATTAGATTAAAAAGAGGTTTTGAATTAAAATACAACATTTTTCACTATTCATTAAAAAATGAACTTTATCGGAAAAATACCAAAAATTTACACAACGTAAATTTTGGTGTCCCGATTCTAAAGAAGAATTTTATTTTGTCAAATATAACACATAAAATTTTCAAAAGGTGGATTTAAAATAGGTTCACCATAAAAATGCGGTTAATCGACCTTTTAAAGAATATTAGAATGTTTATGCTTAAAATTGGATTCATTCTCATTTTAATCCTCTAACATTTATTGTAAAAAGTAAAAATATTTCACAAAAATATATAATAATTTTGTAGTTAGTTCTGTTCATTCCCACCATTACAACGGCTAGGTGTTAACTACCATTTAAAATAATATTATTTTGTTATTAGAGTTCAACGTAAGATTCCCAAGAAACTCGTTGTTGCGTATAAGGTACGCCATCGAGCATAGCGTTCCCTTTAAAGTAACATTAATATTTTATTCACAAATATGGATAAATATGAAAATGTCATATTCTTTATTTACCTGGGGTGTTACATTAAGCATGATAAGACATTATAATAGAACCTTACTAATCATGTTTATAATATCATATATTATCTTCTTATAATGTATTATTTTTTTTTAACAAATATTCATTTTTTTGTATTTTTTGGTGTTAATTACTTTTTTTTGTATGTTTTACACGTTTCATGTTATTACTATGAATTAAAACCCGATTTAAAAATATCCCAAATGTAAAACATGATATGAATATTATATATATATTTAAATTATTTATGTATTTCTAATAATCCATAAAATTTTGAAATTGGAAATTAAATGCGCCAATCATGTTGATGGAAGGTCGTATGTACACATAAACAACACTTTCATTTCATTTCCATATTTTTAAGAATGACTATTAGATAATATATATGTATATATATGTTATAATTAGGGTATAATATTTATTTCAACTATTTCACATTGGTTTATTATGTCAATCCTTTATACATTCCATGTATATCGTGAATAAATCACACCACTTTGAGGAGGCGGTTGTCCACACTTCCACAAATGATGTTATCATAGACCAAAAAAGTGAATTGCATAAGTTTTTGTGTAAAAGAATAATTCAATAAAATAAAATAAATTATAAATATCATATATATCATATAAAAATAGTTTATCAATAATAATTCCCACCATTATATGTGGGCGAGAGTAAGTGTAGTTAAAAACCATATAATGAAAACATATCTGAATATTTATGATATAATTTTTATTATAGAACCATTGAATAAGAAGATTGTATGGTGTGAAGAATGAAAATAAAACAAAAGCATTCGAGGAAGGATGTTACTTATTTTTTGGGAAACTCATTTTGGTTTTCACCAAAGGCTTCCTTCGATGGATTGATTCCCAATTATATGACTATAGGATTAGTGGGTGGAGGATTTTGTGAGATTATTTTAGAAGATTTTTTACGATGCGATGTTCTTTGAGAGGTGTGAATAAGTAGGACAAGCGAGTTCTTTATTTATAGTCAATGAGGAGGGGGCATTCTTGTAAATGTTTAAAAAGGGAATTCCATAGAGGTTTTACCATTGTAAAGTGGATCTAATAATGGTAAAAATTATATAAAATGAGTTTTAGTGTATAAATATGAACATCAAATAGATATCAGATAAGTTTATAGGTGAATTTGGAACCTATATTTAAGGATTAGTCCTTTATTAAGTTAATTTTCCTCTTAATAGCTATAATTAATTTAAATTAATTTCAATATTATTTTCATCCAAAAAACTAAGTTGACCTCATTATAAGTTAAATTAAATTTATTTAATTAGTATAAATTAATTTAAATTTAATATTGTATGCTGGAAAACAAAGTATGTTTTGAAGTTATGATGTTCATATGTTTTCCATGTCTTTATATTCAATTTCAAAGAGACATTTATTTAAAATACCTAAATTTGATTATTTGGTATAAAATTGACTAATTATACTTTAAAAATAATCCAAAATATAATGTAACCATATAATTATAATAGAAAAAAATATGTTTTGAATTGAAATTAAATATTTTTCATTATTCATAAAAAAAGAAACTTCACTGAAAAGTACCAAATATTCACGATAACATAATTTTTATGTTTTTAGTTTAAAAATAATTTATATTTTTTCATAATAATTTTATAAATGTTCCAAATTCTCTATTTAAAATAGGTTCCACATTAAAATAATATTAATCAAATTTTATAAAAATATATATTTTATGCATAAAGTTGATTTTGTTCTTATGAAATTCAAATATATTGGATGAATATAGAAGATATTTGAGAAAATATAATATATATATATATATATATATATTAAACTTATATATCTCACTATTTAAAATTAATGTATTTTATTAGGATAAAATGACATTGTGAGCATTAAAATAGGTTTTTAAAAAATATTCCCTTTATATACAAATGGATCTTATATTAATTTATAAATAATTTGTAACTAATAAATTTCAACAAATATTTTCATTAGATAGTTAATCCTCTTCATAAAAAATTCCATGGCTAGGTTATAATATATTATATAATATCATCTTATTAATATATTTTTGTTTAGTAAAACTCGGTCTTGCGTGTAATAAAAACTACTGAATAAAGTTTTTCTTGAATGATACACATTCTTTCTTAGGGTTGAACTCATTACAATATACCGAATAGAATTATTTACAATATTATATATATAATGATGTCTTGTTTCATTATATTCCTTTCTATGCTTGGGTATTCATGTTATACAAATTATTAAACATAACGTTCTTACTTTAAAATTTAATGGAATTACATTATCCCCACTATAATTCAATTGATCCATCACAATTCAAACAAGATATTTGTAATCGGGTGTTTGATATTTTAAAATAAAATTGTTTAAAATTCCACCTTCCATATAGTATTAATTAAAAATATTATTAGCAATAGGTAAATGAAAATGATAAGGTCCCCACAAAACTAGGATTAAAATATGAGAATGCTAGTGAAAACATGAACATGGAAGAAAAAGGTTACTATAATTATCTGATGAAGAGAACATTGATCACAAGAAAATGTGTTAACCAGATATGGTTAGAGAAAAGAAGGCAAAAATAAGGTTTTAGGTAAAATATTGGTAAAATATGTCATAAAAAATAATGATAATAAGATAACATTTTTAACCACAAAGGTTATCTAATAACTTTCGTTTTGCATCCCAAAATGTATTAACCAGTAATTGCCTAAAATTCGAGGATCATATAAACCCAAATTATTCTTTATAACTATATCCATAAAAGAAAATATAATTATTCCTTGAATAAAATTTTCATATATCAAACATCAGGGTTACACATAATATAAAAAGTTTTCTAATGTAATATCATCATCAAAAGAGCCTTAATACTTTTAAGAATATCACCATCCTAAAATATACCATAACTCTTGAATCCCTTATATGCTGACTTCTTACTCATTCAACATTATTCATGATCTATTAACCATTCCTTTCAAACTTATTATGAAATACATCTTTCCTAAAAGCAAAATCATGAATCATATCTTAAGAATCAATAATAGGAAAACATATGTTAAGAAATAATCCATACCATTACTTGGTCTTTGTCAGTTTCTTCATCCTCAATCGAAATGGAATTAGGTATTGGTAAATGAATATATATATGATCCTTGTGATCCCATTCCCAAAAAATCTTCGTAGGACATGTGTTTGCATAATGACCATCCACACCACATTTAAAACATCCAATTGATCCTTCAGAAAGAACTTCTTTCCCATTTCTAGAGTCAACAAGATGCATCCTTTTTCCATGGTAGGTTCTTTCTTTATGACCTTCATTTCCACATCTATATCATCTTTCTACCCCTTTAAAACATTTTACTATGTGTTTCTTTCCACATCTTTGACAAATATGTTTTTTTAACATTCTTACCTTCATGATTATTACCTAAACTTCCGTAGGGATTTGTTTCTCTCATATATGATTCCTTATAAAAATCACCAAGGTTCAGGCTGTCAATCATGACTCCAGATAGTTGGTTGAGAATGACCACAAGAGTCCTCATTGCAGCTCCCATATCATGTAGTTGCTCGTTCATAAAATCATCACAGTTTTCTTCACATAAACTATTACTTTTGTTCCTGCTAAATCCATCCATTTACTAAAACCAAGAAGGTCAGTGTGAGTATATCAGTAAAATCATCATATAATAATAAGATATAATTATTCCTGTTATCTTAAACTAATTCACTTTATCAAAAAAAAACTATGAATCTTTCTAAAATTCTAACCATTATGGTAGTGTCACTTGTGATTAAAGAATACCCTAACCTCTTAAGATATCTAAACCGACCTATTATACCAACTATAAGGCCCCACCCTTAAACATTACTTAATCTTGGGTTATTTCAAGAATTCACGTTGAGGATATTTTCAGGTTTAGAGTTTTAGTGAATTATGAAATGACTATTACATCTCAAAAGATTATAAGGTAGACACTTCTACTCAGTTTCCATTTTTTCATAAAATAAATACTCTAAAAAAAGAAACATGACTAGTTCCATGTTTTAGACAGAATGTCTTTCCTTGATCCCATCCTTGACCCTATTCATCTTTAAGTCCTATTGAAAACGTTTAAAAAACATGGGATTAGCATAAAAAGCTCAGTAAGGGATATAAAAATACGGAAAGAAATCATTAGTCCATGTATACATAAGAATCTATGAAGTCATACTTTACTCATAAAACATAAGAACATTAACATACCTCATGAAATCATAATATTTATGAATAAATCATAGAAATCATAAGACATAAAGGTAAATTGAGGCATTTATAACATTCTTACGTACAGAGTAACCCTCATCGTTACGTTTGGAATACCCATCATAGTATATTCCCTAAATATCATCGGAGAAACCTTAGAATTTAACTCCTTCTCATTACCTAGTGCATTGGAGAGCTATCTCCGGCTCACTCACCCTTAGTTTATCATGGAACCACCCGAAATCATAAACAATTCCCAAGAACCATACCATAATCGTATTACATAAACATGCATAAAGGAAACATAACATTTCCACATTTTAATCACAAGATATCAATACAACACATTGATATAATCAAAACATTATCAAAACCATTTTTAATACCAAAATAAAAGAAAAGTAAAATATGGTATTTATTTTTCATTTAAAAAAGTTATGGTTGGTAGAGGAAGTTGAAGCTCAAATAATGGTCATGGCTGCGGAGAAGTCGTCGTCGCCGCATACGTAAGACAAAAACATTCCTTTTGTCATTTAGTAAAATGATTCATGTAAAAAGATTATTTTGGAATGATATTAAAAGTCAAAAGGGTTATATACACCATATAAAGTAAAGTCGTGTTGAAATCAAAAGATTCCTCAATGAAAGGAGATTAAGACGAAGTCCCGTACAAAGACGATGTCCTTAGATTTAGGATAAATCAATTACATAATTATGTGTGACAAATATAAACACCCTCAATATAAGAGGATATTAAATTTAAAACAATCATTGGTCATCCACACATATTAATAGCATGACATAATCAAGAAGTTGAGGTTTAACCCAAAGAATTGAACTTGGGTTAAGAAGTTCCCTTACAGAAATTCAACAGCCTAACGACGTCACTTTAAAATTCCGAAAATGAGTTGATGAGAGAAAAAAAGGGTATCTCATCACCTGGACATAAAATTTACATCAATAAGGATATATAAAAACATATCCCAACATTATAATATGTAAAATAAAAGACCTAACATAATGAAGTCTTTTAAAAAGAAGAGGTTGGAAGGTTCCCTTACCGATTTGGGTAACTTTAGAAATGTACGCCCCATGAAAGAAGGAATATAAAAAATTGATTTAAATACCCATAAAAAAAGTATATTATACAAAGAGTAGAATAATGGGTAGTATATACACCACTCGAAGAATATAGTGAAAAATATAGCATGAATCTCATGCGAATAAATATTGAGATAAAAACCCCTTACCTCATTGTAATAAATCGAGTCGTATGACCAAAATATAATAAAAACTGAATGAATCACAGAATACCATGAATATAAATATAATCATGATAATATATATCAAATGGCAGTATACAATACACCACATGAAGTAAATAAGTGGTGAATAATGGAAATATCACAGAATTAAAAGTGAGATAAGAAATCCACTTACCTCAAGTCCGACTTGTCTTGTTCGCTTCTTTATATTCCTGAATAATAAACTTTGGTCAATTTATAACTACTTAAGGATATCATTTAATGTTTATTATTCAATTCATATCACATATTATCATGTTATAATAATTAGTTACTTATGTGAGTTCATATTGTAAGAACCCAGTTCTTATTTTGAGGTACGAGTTTCTTCTTTTCTCTTTTCCTTTAGTGTTTTTGAGAAAATAAGGAAAATGGGGAAAATCCCAGATTTTGGAAGTACACACCGTGTACTTTTCCACACTTCGTGTACTTCTGGCAGTGTGGAATGATTATACAGGGCGTGTGGCCATATCGGCGATGAGGGGTGTAGGAATCGACCACACGACATGTAGTGGTCCTTTACACGCCTTGTGGTTAGTCGGCAGGAAAATAGTAAGGCGGTGGCTAGATGTACGACAACACATGCCGTGTACTCAAGAAGACACGCCGTGTAGTCATGTCGGTAGGGGAACAGTGTCGTGTTGGCGGGAAGCCGCTAGAGGAATAGTTAAAAATGGAAATTACACGCCGTGTACTTGAGAGCACATGCCATGTAATTCATTTTTTTGGCTTAAAATAGGTAGTAGCCTCCTCATTTGGAAGATGAGGCATTTAAGCCGTTTTGGAGCCAAAAAAGGAGACCGAAGCTTAAGAGATCCACCAGGTTCTCGTCGGGAATCTGTTTCCGCCTCGGATGATCTCGTTGGAACCGCACGGGTGGGTTCTCCCTTCTCCTAGAGTATTTCTCACCAATTCTTCCTCATATGTATGGTATTTACATTTGAATTTTTTGTCTTTTACTCAGATCTACCTCGTTCTGGGATGATTCGTGGAACCTTGTTCGAGTATACTAATCAGGGGCGTATAAGGTAGGTTTCGTGGTGTTTAATTTCCAACTGTCGTGCGTTTTTGTGTTTTTTTATCTAAGAACCCATATTTGGGGTGTCGTGAGGCTGAGGCCATAGCTATTTTAAATACCTTGAATTATATAGGTGATTGAATGTGATATTGAAATGCTGTTTGGGATCGTTGCTTGGATTCAGGACCACCCCAGGGGTGTGTTCCTCTGTTTAGCCATTTGGCCAGGATACCCAAGGGTGTGCCTTTAAAGTAATGAATGTGGAATTTCCGTGAGAGGAATTGCTTGTGAATATATATTTACATGTTGGGCCTGGCCCGGTTACTTTAACCTGAGGGTGGTGTTTTACTTAGCCCGTGGGCATTGTTTGCTTATCCCGAGGGCAGTTGTTATCATAGCCCGAGGGAAATTTATTTCGTGCCTGTGGGTAGTTGATTCTGTGCCTGTGGGTGACACTTCTTACGCCCGAGGGCAATATCTATATGCCTGAAGGAATATTCTTGTGTTGTATGCTATTTACCTGAGGGTTGGAGTTTACGTGTCTGAGGACATTAGCTGTTTATTTAGAATATTCACTGTGGTAATATTCAAAATTAAGTGATTAAATGGATATTAAAATGGAAATATAATTGGTTAAGTTAGTTACTTTTAGTACCGCTTACTTTATTGCATTTTACTACTGCACACTATTGTTTCATGTTTTACACACAGTTGAGCATGGTACTTTAGTGGGTGCCTACTGAGATATATTTCTCACAGCCTGTTTGGGTCATGCATTTCGGTCCAAACAGATTGTGTTTCTGCAGGTGTAGATAAGGGAAATGGCCCTTATACAGGTACTTGATTGATGCTGAGGAGTAGGGGAGCATGGGACCGTGCATAGGATCACGATGCTACTGACTGTTTTGTTTTTCTTTGTTATACCTTGTATTGTATTGTACTGCTATGTAACATGTTTTGGATGTTTTCATAGAACTTGAGACATGTTGCATCATATCTATATAACTGGATGGTTATCTTTACTGCAGTTGATTATTTTAAAAGTGTATGGTTTATTGCTTCTGCTGATGATGTATGCTTTTTATTCCACTGCGCTACACTTTGAAAAATGATGGCATAATTTCCCCACTATCAGACCTGGGCCCTTGCTGATAGTCAATAGTCTCTGGCATTTGGGAAAATACCCTTGAGGTCACGTGGCGAACCGGGTTCGGGGCACCCGTTGAGTGGCACCCGGGCTCGGGACGTTACAAAGTGGTATCAGAGGAATTCATTTCTTTGACTTACTGTTTGGAGACGTAGTCAGGGATAGGATGAATGGTAGTTGGTAATAAGTTGTGCTCGTGTGTAGCTAACCCGTGTACACGGAATAGCCAGTCTACCTCATATTTTTGCAATTCTTTGATTTTTAAAATTTTATAGTTGATTTTATTTCACCGTTGGGTGACATACTTTTGATTGTGATGTTTATATTTTATATATGGGTTCTATTTAGTTGTAACTCGATTAGATGAGGGTATGCCGTCTCATGCATCATTTAGGAACATGCAAGAAATCACATTACATGCATAGTTTAATGCCATGTAGGTGCATTAAAAATTTCATGTTGTTGTGACAGTTGCTGTGATAGAGAACCATGCTGTTGTGGTAGCTTCTCTGATAAAATACCTACTGCGTGATAGGGTGATTTTTTAGCCTGTTTATATAATGGATGCCAAACTTTGGTTTTTGGGGAGTCTAGGCCCCCATTTATCGGAATTTGGTGGATCATTGACTATTTATGTTGTATAACACAGATAAGATGTCAAACTTTGATCCGTGAGGAGTATGGGCACTCACGGACCAGAATTTGACACTTAGGTGTTTTTTTCAGTATTTTCTAGGTTCCGTAAAAGATTCTGAGGCATACTGTCTGGAAATCTAGTATACACACCATGTAGTAATTCAGACACGCCGTTCATGTTCTTCTGTTGGGGAAGAAAAATAAACTTTTTGAGTACACACCATGTACCCTAAGTACACGCCGTGTAGTTTCTTCCCATGTCATAGACCGTGTGGGCGGGGACATGGGGAAGGGAAATTCATTGGGTGAAAATGCCGTGTAGTTTTGTACACACCGTGTAGTGTTGACCCGGAGTCCGCCCATGTGAGAGACAACCCGGACGGAGGAGACCTTGAGACATTCATGCCGTGTTCACTATGGAACACGCCGTGTAGTGTGACCTGGGGACCCGGCCATGTAACTAACAACTCGGGTCGGTGTAATCTTTTTGGATACACGCCGTGTGTCTATAGAACACGCCGTGTAGTGTGAGATGTGTGTCCGGCTGTGTAACTAACAACACAGGTCGACAGAGCTCGTCTAGTACACGCTGTGTACCCGTGGGACACGCCGTGTAGTCTTGTCCGAGGAAAAACCGTGTGGACTTAGCCGTGTGGCTGGGAAAATGGGATGGTGTACACGCCGTGTGTGGGTGTAACACGCCTTGTGGTAGCAAGCCGAGTAGCCGGCCGTGTAACAAACGACACGAGCAGTTGGAAATAACACCATACACACCATGTAGAATATATACACACCGTGTAGTGTTTGTTCAACGAGAGCCATGTGGATTAGCCATGTGGAAGGACCCGGGTCGGGAAGGGAAGTATAGTACATGTCGTGTAGTCAGTATACACGCCGTGTAGTATTGTTTAGCAAATCTCGAAATGCTTCCTTCCTCTTGTTTTCTTTATGGTTCCTTCATTTCCAGTCTTGATAATCTTGAATATAAGGTGTGTTTTTGACCTTGTAGTGTCATGACGCATAGAAGACCGCATGTTGTTTTCCAGGAGAGCGGCAACGATTATAATCCAGAGATGGTGGGCCATGGGCTACCAGTGGATCAACCAGAAGAGCCAGATGAGGCACCAGCCGGTCTACCAGACAAAGGCATGGAGGCGCACTTCCGTGAAGGCTTTATGCGGATCATGCAGACCTTTTAGGGAGCACCGCCGGCAGCCACACTTATGGCTGAGCTGACCCGTATCTTTCAGCAGCGACATCCACTTACGTTTTCAAAGGATGGCAGACCACAGGCCGCGGAGTCTTGGCTGGGGTCGATAGAGACTATTTTCGTGCATCTTGAGATGCCTCCAAGGCAGAGGGTCAAGCTCGCAACTTATATGCTGCATGATTCCGCCAAGAGGTGGTGGGATGTGATCACCCAGTCAGAGAATCACAGAGACATGGTGTGGGATGATTTTCATTCATTCTTCTATGACTTATTTTTCCCGGAGACTCTGAGAGAAGATAGAGCTCGAGAGTTCATGAACTTACAGTAGGGAGCTATGTTCGTTATGGACTATTCTTATCGTTTTACTGAGCTTCAGTGTTTTGCACCTGTACTGGTGGCTGATGAGACGTTGAGAGCCAGGCGCTTTGAGGATGGTCTCCGTTATGACATCCGAGAACTATTGAATGTTTTCAGGTTGCATACTGTACATGCTATTGTGAACCCAGCGCTGATTACAAAGAGGAACCTGCGTGAATCTAGTGGTGTGGGACAGGGCGGTTCATCACCAGTTGCTGGTACTATTTCTATAGGAAAGAGGAAGAGACAGATGGACTTCTCTCAGGGTGGAAGTACCAGTCAGAAGAATGCTTCAGGTGGCCAGGTTATGTGCTTCCAGTGTGGTAGAGAGGGGCACAAGAGGACACAGTGTCCACGAGACCTAGTGGAGTGCCGAGCTTGGGGCAAGATGGGTCATCTTCAGTGCTTTTGCAGGGCATTTCCACCGGTGTCTAGTGAGAGGGGTTCTGTACAGACTCTGCGTGCGGGAGAAGGACCAGAAGCTTCTTACCAGTCAGGGAACTGGAATACGTCAGGGTGTGCATGCAGAGATGGTGGTCGTGGTCGTGGTAGAAAGACACCGGGATCTCAGAGGCAGCAGGGTGGGACAGCTCAGGGTATCCAGGCTATGTCGCAGGGCCGCGACATTGGGAAGGCATATGTAGTGCAATAGACCCAACAGGAGAAGGATCCCGGACCTCCTATAGTCATAGGTACTATCCTAGTAGCTTTTGTCTTATCTTCAGTACTTTTTGATACGGGTTCCACACATAGTTTCATATCTGTACCCGTTATGGAGAGCCTTGGACTCTGTGTTTCAACTGCTTCTGATATCATGACGCTGGATAGTCCATTGGGGACTAGAACGACATGTCTGCGTCAGTGCAAGGAGTCCCCCCTGGAGGTTGGTAGTTTCCACTTCCTTTGGGACCTCTATTTCTTAGAGATGATGAGCTATGATTTCATTCTTGGGATGGACTGGTTGGTTCCCTTACGAGCCTTTGTAGACTGCTATCGTCACAGGGTGCATTTCACGTCAGCAGAGGGCGGAGAGTTTCTATACAAGGGCGAATGGGATGTTCAAGCGAGTCAAGTTGGAACAGAGCATCATGGGCGAGGTGGTGTCACTTCCTAGATTGAGAGTTTATATCTGGATGATCATGGGACTTGTCAGACGGATTTCCCTCCAGTGGTTGATCATTTTAGGGATGTCTTCCCAAATGACTTTTTAGGTCTACCTGCGGAGCAAGAGGTGGATTTATCTATTGATCTTGTGCCAGGAGTAGCACCGGTGCCCATTCCTTCTTATAGGATGTCTACACCTAAGTTTCAGGAGCTCAAGAGGCAGTTTGAGGAGTTTCAGGTGAAGGGTTTTATCTGACCCAATACTTTCCTTGGGGTTCTCTGGTCCTTTTTGTGAAAAATGCGGAAGGTACCCTCAGACTCTATGTGAATTATCAGAAGCTGAACCAGTTGACGGTTAAGAAGCGATATCCCTTACTGAGGATTGATGATATTTATGATCAACTTCATTGAGCATGAGTGTTCTCGATGATTGACTTGAGGTCAGGATATCACCAGCTACACGTGAGACCATCGGATATACCGCTTACAGCTTTTCGAAGTAGATATGGTCTGTATGAGTACTTGGTTATGCCATTCGGACTCACGAACACACTAGCAGTTTTCATGGCTCTGATGAATCGTGTGTTCCATCCTTATATAGACTCTTTTGTGGAAGTATTTTTGGACGAAATCTTGGTGTACTCTCACACTCGACATGACCATGCCACCCATCTTGAGATCGTATTGAGTACACTGAGAGAGCATCAACTGTATGTTAAGCTCTCAAAGTGACACTTTTGGATGGACCAGATTCACTTCCTGGGTCATATCATCTCAGAGTATGGAGTTGCAGTAGACCCAGAGAAGGGGAGAGCAGTGGTTTCTTAGGAGTATCCCAAGAATGTGTTTGAGATAAGGAGTTTCTTGGGGCTATCTTGTTACTACAGGTGCTTCATACAGGACTTCTCCCACTTGGCAGCACTGTTGACGGGTTAGACTAAGAAAGGTGTGAAGTTCAGTTGGTCAGAAGCTTGCGAGACAACCTTTCAGGATCTGAAGTGAAGGTTGACATCAGCACCAGTCCTCATACTCCCAGAGTAGGGGAATAGCTATACAGTTTACTATGATACATCAGGTATTGGGCTGGGAGCATAGTTGATGCAGGGCGATCGAGTTGTTGCGTACGAGTCTCCACAGTTGAGGCCACATCAGAGGAATTACGCAACGCATGATCTCGAGTTAGCTACAGTTGTGCATGCGTTACTCTGTTGGAGACATTCTCTCTTGGGAGAGCATTCTGTGGTTTTCACCGACCACAAGAGTCTCAAGTATAATTTTACTCAGTGGGACTTGAACCTGAGATAGAGAAGGTGGGTCGAGTACCTACATTCTTTTGATTTTGAGCTTACCTATACACCTGGTAATGGTTATGCAGTAGCTAATGCACTGAGCATGAAAACTTAGATACAGGCAGTGCAGGAGGCCAGTGGTCAGTGGTAGCTTATGGCTTTGTTCTCTGAGATGCATTTGGAGGTGCACAATAGTCAGGGGAAAACTTATCTTTCATCTTTAGCTGTGACTTCTACCCTCTTGTATAGAGTGAGGATTAGACAGCTATCTGAATCAGAAGGCCTAGTTATACGGGAGTCGGTGGCAAGTGAGGACCCTCCTCCTGGTTAGACGATAGGCGATGATGAAATTCTGTGTTTCCATGGACGAGTGTAGGTTCCAGGGGATATAAGCGAGGAGCTGATGCAGGAGTTTCATGATTCAGCTGGGGTAGTTCATCTCAGGGTTACCAAGATGTAATGTGACTTGAGACGTTAGTACTGGTGGCCAGGTATAAAGAGAGATGTAGTTGGTTTTATTACGAGGTGCTCCACCTGTCAGCAGGTGAAGGTAGAGCATCAGAGGCCAACCAGACTGTTGCAACAGTTACCTATTCCAGAGTGGAAATGGGATGATTTTGTGATGGACTTCGTGACCGGTTTGCCGAGGTCACCTCAAGGCAATGATGTCATGTGGGTTGTTGTGGATAGACTCATGAAGGTAGCTCACTTTTTTCCAATCAAGGAGACCTTCGGTGTTGACGAGCTCTGAAGGTTGTATATTCGAGAGGTCGTACGTCTTCATGAGGTCCTTCGTTCTATCATTTCAGAAAGGAAAAACCGTTTTACGTCTCATTTATGGTGGAGTTTTCAGAGGGTATTGGGTAAATATGTGTTTCTGAGCACATCATACCACCCTCAGACCGATGGACAGTCAGAGCATATGATACAGGTGCTTGCGGACATGCTGCGTGCATGCGTCCTAGACTTTGGGGGCTCTTGGGAGAAACATATACCTCTAGTCGAGTTTTCCTACAATAACAGTTTTCAGGAAACTATTGGGATGACACCTTATGATGATTTATATGGTAGGCCATGCCGATCACCCTTATTCTGAATAGAGGTAGGTGATGTAGCTTTACTGGGACCACGTCTCGTGTAGGAGACTTTAGAGCAAGTCCAGTTGATTCAGAAGAGGATGGCTACCGCGCAGTCTCATCAGAAGACTTATGCTGATCGCCGTAGACGACCTTTGGAGTTCATGGTCGGGGATGAAGTTTTCTTGCTTGTTTCGCTGAGGCTGGGACACAGGCAGATCAGGAGACACGGTAAAATTTCACCAAGGTATGTGGGGCCATTCGAGATTCTGGAGAGAGTCGGGCCGGCTGCCTATCGGTTGTAGTTACCACAGTGGTACCGAGCCATGCACGACGTCTTCCATGTATCTCAGTTGCGCCACTATCATTCAGAACAGTCTCACGTCCTTCATCTCGAGGAGGTTGAGCTTTAGATCGATGCGTCCTTTGAGGATAATCTGATTCGTATCGTTGACAGGAGCACGAAGGTTCTTCGAGGCCGGTTAGTTCCTCTCCTACGGGTGTTATGGCAGCATAGTTGAGTGCATGATGAGACCTGGGAGTCTGAGACTAATGCACGTGCTCAGTGGCAAGAGTTGTTCACGACTATATCCTCACCACCCTTGGAAGGGAAATTTGGGGATGAATTTCTTTAAAGGGGAAAGTTTGTAAGAACCCAGTTCTTATTTTGAGGTATGAGTTTCTTATTTTCTCTTTTCCTTCAGTGTTTTTGAGAAAATAATGAAAATGGGAAAAAATCCCAGATTTTGGAAGTATACGCCGTGTACTTTTCCAGACGCTGTGTACTTTTGGCCGTGTGGAATGAGTACACAGGGCGTGTGGCCATGTCGGCGATGAGGGGGTGTAGGAACCGACTACACACCGTGTATTGGTCCTTTACACGCCGTGTAGTCAGTCGGTAGGCGAATAGTATGGCGGTGGCTAGCTGTGCGACAACACACGCCGTGTAATCAAGAAGACATGCAATGTATTCATATCGGCAGAGGAATAGTGCCGCACTGGTAGGAAGCCGCCAGAGGAACAGTTAAAAAATGAAAAGTACATGCCGTGTACTTTGTTTTTTCGGCTTAAAACAGGTAGTAGCCGCGAAATTTGGAAGAGGAGGCATTTGAGCCATTTTGGATCCAAAGGAGGAGGCCAGAACTTCGGAGATCCGCCGGGCGCATGTGGGGAATCTGTTTCCGCTTCAGACGATCTCATTGGAACCACACAGGTGGGTTCTCCCTTCTCCTGGAGTAGTTCTCACCAATTCTTACTTGTATTTAAGTTATTTACGTTTGAACATTTTGTCTTTTACCTCAGATCTACCTCGTTCTGGGATGATTCGTGGAACTTCATTCGAGTATACTGATCAGGGGTGTATAAGGTAGGTGGCTTGGTGTTTAATTTCCAACTGTTGTGCGTTTTTGTGTGTTTTTGAGCTACAAACCCATATTTGGGGTGTTGTGAGGCTGAGGCCGTGGCTATTTTAAATACCTAGAATTGTATAGGTGATTGAATGTGATATTGGAATGCTATTTGGGATCATTTCTTAGATCTAGGACCACCCCAGGGGTGTGTTCCTCTGTTTAGTTGTTTGGCCAGGATACCCGAGGGTGTGCCTTTAAAGTAATGAATGTAGAATTGCTTTGAGAGGAATTGCTTGTGAATGTTTTTTTACATGTTGGGCATGGACCAGTTACTTGCGCCTGAGGGCGGTGTTTTACTTAGCCCGTGGGCATTGCTTGCTTAGCCTGAGGGTAGTTGTTATCCTAGCCTGAGGGAAATTTCTTCCGTGCCTGTGGGCAGTTGATTTTGTGCCTGTGGGAGACACTTCTTACACCCAAGGACAATATCCGTATGCCTGAGGGAAGATTCTTGTGTTGGATGCTCTTTACCTGAGGGTAATAGTTTACGTGTCTGAGGACATTAGCTGTTTATTTAGAATATTCACTGTGGTGATATTTAAAATTAAATGATTAAATTGATATTAAAATGGCAATATAATTGGTTATGTTAGTTACTTTTAGTACTACTTACTTTATTGCATTTTACTACTGCACACTATTGTTGCATGTTTTACACACAATTGAGCACGAGCCTTTGGTGGGTGCCTACGGAGATATATTTCTCACACCCTGTTTGGTTCATTTTTTTTAGTCCAAACAGATTACGTTTCTGCAGGTGTAGATAAGGGCAAGGTCCCTTATATAGGTACTTTATTGCTACTGAGGAGTAGGGGAGCATGGGACCTGGCTTAGGCTCACGATGCTACCTACTATTTTGTTTTGCTTTGTTGTACCATATATTGTATTGTACTGCTATGTAACATGTTCTGGTTGTTTTCTTAGAACATGAGACATGTTTCATCATATCTATATAACTGAATGGTTATCTTTACTGCAGTTGATTATTTTAAAAGTGTATGGTTTATTGCTTCTGCTGATGTTGTATTCTTTTTATTCCTCTACGCTACACTTTGACAAATGAGGGCATAGTTTCCCCACTATCAGACCTGGGCCCTCACTGCTAGTCGGTAGCCTCTGGCGTTTGGGGAAATGTGTTTGAGGTCACGTGGCGAACCGGGTTCGGGGCACCCATTGAGTGGCACTTGGGCCCGGGACATTACACATATCATACGTTTTTCGATGTTTGGTACATGAGTCAACAATGAATTTGTTTGAAGAGAATTGTCCATTTAGTCATAAGTACATCATCTCCAGAATGGTGTTAATGATTTAAATAACAGATGTATCCAGTATATATGTATTCAATAATATTCTATAATGTTTGGAGAAAAGAAAAGAAATGTACCGTTCATGGAGACGGTAAGTCGTACGTACTCATGAACACTACTTTCATTTTTTGTCATATTAATGGACATTAAAAATAAATTAGACATAGATATATTATAATTATAGTATAAAATATATGTTATATAGGTAACATAATTTCATTAATTACATTATTTATAAATTCCATGTTTGGAATGAACGAGTCACATCACTTGAGGGGTGGTAGTCCACACTTCCTCATATGAAATTATCACATTTCCACAACATGAAAAACATAAAGGTATGTTTTAAATATAAAATACATAAGCATTGAGAGGAAATAAATATAATATATATCATATATAAATATAGTTCTATCATAATGGCCACCATGAATGGTGTTAAAAGAATATTGATCAATCATCATTTCGTGAGGTAGAAATTCACCACCCATAGAAACACTATGTTCTTTAACCATTAGAGGGGTGTTTGTGTAAGTGTAGGTAGAATCCTTATCATAAAAACATACTAGTATATTGAGGATATTAGTGATATTATGGGATTAAATAATAAGAAGATATTGGTTAGTGAAGAAGGAAAATAAAAGAAGGAAACTCGAGAGAAGACAATACCTCTAAATCGGGTAACTACTTTTGATTTGAGCAAAAAGATTACTTGGAAAGACTTATGCCCAAAGTGAGGATTCTAGGAGTAACAGAGCGATGTGGAGTGATAAATGAGCATAGGTTGGACGAGCCAAGGGCTTCAGAAGTGTGGGTAAGGGGGTAGTGGTGGGGGCCTTTTATAAGAGGGAGGAGGGTCACTTTTGGAATGTCTTGAAACATTACTTTATTATAAAATTATTTTCACATTTTAAAGGACCCACAATGATAAATTTCAAGGATAAATTGATATGGGTTATAAATCCACCCATCCAATAGTATTTAGAAAAGTTTATGTCTTATATTTTACCATATCTTTTCATTTTATTTAAAATTTTAATTAATGAGGTAATCACTACATCATCATGGTGTCATAAATAAATTTATTTATTTAATGTCTAAAAATTATAAAAAAATACCATGATGTAGGAAATATTTTTAGCTTATCAATGACTATTTATAGTCTAAGTGATCATTTATGTAATCAAAATTAAATTTTTTTACTTAGCATATACAAACCATTGTTATATTTCTCTTATTTATTAAAGATAATGTCTTAAATGTGACTATCACACCCATGTGACTCCATGGACCCTCAAGTTAGGTACAAAGATTACCATGGTCTTCCATGACTCAAAAAAGTGGATTTGGACACATGTTGAGTTCATTTTATATTATTATGATAATATTTTATTACCCTTAACTACCTGATTACTAATTAATCACGGTAATTAAAGATAATTACCGTATTTACTATTCATAAAATCCAAAAAACAAAAGTTTCTTAATTAAATAATTTTGACTTTATGATTCCAAATATGGAATCCATTATACCAAATTACAAACACAAAAATTTCATTAATTAATTTAAAAATAATTCTCGTTGTCACAACCAATGACAGGTTTTTTAGAAGTAAAATTTATCAAAAGATTGACATAATTTTACATCCAATTGAAAAGTGAAATGACTTCCAACGAACAATTTTTTATTAAGTGCTAAAAACATAATTCAATTACACTTTAAAACCAATTAAAATAACCATATATCTATATAATTAAATTAGATGAAAAATCAGTTTTGAAGTAAAATGCAGTATTTTTCACTATTCATTAAAAATGAACATATGTCAGAAAAATACCAAAAAATTATCCAAAGTAAATTTGATATTCAAATTAAAAAATGATGTCCATTTTACCAAATTAAAAACATAGAAGTTTCTTTAATAAATTTTATAATTAATTCCCACATTCAAAACAAATAGCGTGTTTTTACGAAATAATATCTACCAAAAGATTGACACTTGTTTATGTCCAATTTCAAAGTTAAATTAATTTCAATGACCACCATTGGATTATATAGTTAAAATATATTTCAAATAAACTTTAAACCAAATTAAAAAGACAATCTAACCTTAGAAATAAATTAGATTAAAAGATGATTTTGAATTAAAATACAACATTTTCACTATTCATTAGAAAATGAACATTATCAGAAAAATAACAAAAATTTACAAAAAGTGAATTTTGAGATCCTGAATCAAAAGAAGGATTATATTTTTTCAAATATAACATATAAAATTGAAAAAATTAGTTTTAAAAAGGGTTATCCATCAAAAGGCGGTTAATCGACCTTTTAAAAAAACATTAGAATATTTATGCTTAAAATAAAATTCTTTTATTATTTTAAGCCTCTAACTTTGATTGGATAAATGTAAAAATATTTAACTAACATATATATCATTTTTTATTTAGTTATGTTAATTCCTTGCATTATAATGGTTAGGAATTAACTACAATTTAAAATAATATTATTATATTATTAGTGTGCAACGTAAGATTTCAAAAAAAAACTCATTGTTGCGTATTGGGTATGCCATCGAACATAGAATTCCCATTAATGTAATATTAAAATTTTATAAACAAATATTAATAAATAAAAAAATTTCATATTCTTTATTTACCTGGGATATTACATCCCCCCCTTTTGGGAATTGCATCCTCGCAATTTTAAATTTGGGCTTAGAAACTTCATTGAAAGCCCTACATCGGAAAAAAAGTAAATTAAACTATCACCTTAAAAGAAAGAAAGAAAATTAAAAAGGTCACCCAAGACAACAGATAGTAGGATTCCATGAAAACATGGATATGGAGGAGAAAACCAACCATAAAGTTCTGATGGAGAGTGATAAAAAACAATTTCTAGGAGAAAGTTAACCACCAGAAAATCACAAATTTGTGTTGGGTTAAACGGTATTTCATTCCCCATTAGGAAAAGCTAACATACAATGTTTTTGTTTTATGCTACTTTTAATTGAGAAATTTATTTATGATCTGAACTAAATCATAAGGAAACATACTTTCTTGCCATGTATACTTTAATCTCTTACTAGTTTTCTTACACAAACTCATATTTTCTCCCAAAGATGAGTATTTAGGATGACTTGTTCACATTAAGAGTGCTATAATCAACTTGTTGAGAATCTATTAATCCAAAAAAGATGATCTATATAATTACCATGACTTTAGACCTTAACCAAAACCAAAATTGTTAGTACAAGATCAAATAATCCCCAAAAGGATAGTCGTTTATAAAAAGAAAAATACTCTTAATCTCCAAAATTCAACAAAAAGAACCCAAGGTTCATGAAAGACCATTAAATAAATAGCAATCCATAAAGTTATTCAATGTAATCTAAACTAAGATTTAAACCCAAATCTCTGAAGGATTTAATCACATAGTCTTCCAAGGTAAATATTAACATTAATCTCAAAATAACATCAGTTACTCTTAAAGTCTCATACTGAAAAGTAATTAACCTAATCCCATATCCTTCATGATATGGTAATCATTTACCTAGATAACATAAAATTAACTTATTACTGATTCCTGAGATCATCTAACTAAAAATAATTAGTCAAACTAATCAAGGACTTCACGTAGTCCAGTGGTAGGTGATAAATACCAGTCGCACTTGGGTTGTGGGTTCGTTTCCCACAGCTTCATCCGACGTGACGGGTTGCCACACGATTTGCGTGTTGTCCCTTTTTAAAAACTACATAATTTTATAACATTCCCAAAAAGTGATAAATTCATCAAAAATAACCGTAACATATTTTAACAACATTTTTTATCTAATAACTTTCATTTTGCTTCCCAAAATGTATTAACTGGAAATTGCCTCAAATTAAAGGAACATATATACCCAAATGGTTCTTTATAACTATATATGCAAAATAAAAGATAATTATTCCTTGAATAAATTTTTCATATATCAAACATCAGGGTTACACATACTATAAAAAGTCTTCTAATGTAATATCATCCTCAAAAGATCCTTAATACTTTTAAGAATTTCAATATCCTAAAATATACCATAACTCTTGAATCCCTTATATTTTGACTTCTTAGTAATTCAACATTCTTCATGATCCATTAACAATTCATTTCCAACTTATTATGAAATACTTGTTTCCTAAAAAAATCATGAATCATATCCTATGATTCAATAATAGGAAATCATATGTTAAGAAATAATCCATACATTTCATTGGTCATTGTTAGTTTCTTCATCCTTAATCGGAATGGAATTAGGTATTGGTAAACAAATATTTATAAAATACTAGTGATCCCATTCCCTAAAATTTTTCGTAGGACATGTGTTTTCATAATTACCATGCACACCACATTTAAAACATTAAATTGATCCTTCAGAAAGAACTTCATTCCCTTTCCTATAGTCAACAAGATGCTTCTTTTTTCTATGGAAGGTTCTTGATTTATGACCTTCATTTCCACATCTATAGCATCTTTATATACCTTTGAAACATTTTCCTATGTTTTTCTTTCCACATCATTGACACATAGGTTTTTGAACATTAATATCTTTATGATTATTACCTGAAATTCCGTAGCGATTTGTTTCTCACTTATATGATGCCTAATAAAAATCACCAAGGTTTAGGTGGTCAATCATGACTCCAGATAGTTGGTTGATAATGACCACAAGAGTCCTCATTGTAGCTCCCATATCATTCAATTTCTCATTCAGAAAATCATCACAGTTTTCTTCACATCAACTGTTACTTTGGTGCCTGCTAGATCCATCAATTTACTAAAACCAAAAATGTCAGTGTGAGTATATCAGTAAAATCATCATATAATAATAAGATATAATTATTCATGTTATCTTTAACTCATTCACTTTATCTAAAAAACATGACTCTTTCTGAAATCCTAACCATTATAGTAGTGTCACTTGTGCTTAAAGAATACCCTAACGTCTAAAGATATCTAAACTGACCTCTGATACCAAATATAAGGCCCCAGACTTAAACATTACTTAATCATGGGTTATTTTAAGAATTTACATTGAGGATATTTTCAGGTTTAGAGTTTTAGAGAATTAGGACATAACTATTACATCTCAAAAGATTATAAAGTTGTCACTTCTACTCAGTTTTCATTTTTTCATAAAATAAAAACTCTTAAAAAAGAAATATGACTAGTTCCATGTTTTAGACAGAATGTCTTTCCTTGATCCCATTCATTGAACCTATTCATCTTTAAGTCCTGTAGAAAACATTTCAAAAACATGGAATGAGCATAAAAAACTCAGTAAAGGATATAAAAATACGAAAAGAAAACATTAGTCCACATATACATAAGAATCAATGAAGTCATACTTTACTCATAAAACATAACCACTTTAACATACCTCATTAAATCATATGATTTATGAATAAATCATAGAAATCATAATACATAAAGGTAAATTGAGGCATTCATAACATTCTTACGAAGGGAGTAACCCACATGGTAACGTTTGGAATACCCATCGTAGTATATTCCCTAAATCTCTTCAGAGAAACATTAACATTTAACTCAATCACATTACTCAGTGCATTGGAGAGATTTCTCATGCTCACGCACCCTTAGTTTATCAGGTAACCACCCGACTTCATAAACAATTCCCAAGAACCATAACATAATCGTATCACATAAAACATGGATAAAGAAACATAACATTTCCACATTTTAATCAAAAGATATCAATACAACACATTGATATAATCAAAACATTACAAGAACCATTTTCAATACCAAAATAAAATAAAAGTAAAACATTGTATTTATTTTTCATTTAAAAAAGTTATGTATTGTATAGGAAGCTGAAACTCAAATAATGGTCACGACTGCGGAGAAGTCGTCGACGCCACATACGTAAGACAAAAACATTCCTTTTGTCATTTAGTAAAACGCTTTGTGTAAAAATATTCTTTTTTAATGAAATTAAAATTAAAAAGGGTTATATACACCATATAAAATAATGTCGTGTTGAAATCAAAAGATTTCTCAATGAAATGAGATTGAGACGAAGTCCCATACAAAGACGATATCCTTAGATTAATGATAAATAAAGTACATAATTATGTATGAAAAATATAAACACACTCAATATAAGAGGATATTAAGTGTAAAAAAATCATAGGTCATCCACACATATTAATATCATGACATAATCAAGAAGTAGAGGTTTAACCCAAAGAATTGAAATTTGGTTAAGAAGTTCCCTTATAGAAATTCTACAGCCTAAAGAAGTCACTTTAAAACTATGAAAATGAGTTGATGGGAGATAAAAAGGGTATCTCATCACTTGGACATAAAATTTACAGAAATAAGGATAAAGAATAACATATCCCAACATTGTAATATGTAAATTGAAATACCTAACAGAAAGAGGTCTTTTAAAAAGAGGAGGGTGAAAGGTTCCATTATCAATTTGAGTAACTTTCGAAACGTACACCTCATGAAATAAGGACTATACAAAGTTGATTTAAATACCCATAAACAAATTTATATTACACAAATATTAGAATAATGGTCAGTACATACACCACTCAATGGAGATAGTGACAAATATAGCATGAATCTCACGGGAATAAATGTTGAGATAAAACCCCTTACCTCATGTAATAAATCGAGTCATATAACCAAAAGATCATAAAAACCAAATGAATCATATAATAACATGAATATAAATAGAATCATGATAATATATATCAAATGGAGGTACAAAATACACCACATTAAGCAAATAAGTGGCGAATAATGGAAATATCACAGAATTAAAAGTGAGATAAGAAATCTCCTTACCTCAAGTCCGACTTGTCTTGTTCATTTCATTATATTCCTGAATAATAAACTTTGGTCAATTTATAATTGCTTAAGGACACCATTTAAAGTTTATTATTCAATTCATATCACACATTATCATGTTATAATAATTAGTTTATTATGTGATTTCATATCATACGTTTTGTCGATGTTCGGTACATGAGTCAACAATGAACTTGTTTGAAAAGAATTTTCCATGTAGTTATAAGTACACCATATTTGGAATGGTGTTCATGATTTAAATATCAGATATATCCAGTATATATGTATTAAATAATATTCTATAATTTTTGGAGAAATGAAATTAAATGTACCATTCATGGAGACGGTAAGTCGTACGTACGCATGAATGCTACTTTCATTGTTTTGTCATATTAATGGAAATTAAAACTGAATTAGACATCGATATATTATAATTACAGAATAATATATATGTTATATAGGTAAAATATGTTCATTAATTACATTATTTATAAATTACATGTTTGTCATGAACGAGTCACAACACTTGAGGGGGCGGTAGTCCACACTTCCTCATATGAAATTATCACATTTGCACAACATGAAAAACATAAAGGTATGTTTTAAATATAAAATAAAGAAGCATTGAGAGGAAAGAAATATAATAAATATAATAAATAAATATATTTACATTATAATGGCCACCATTAATGGTGTTAAAAAAATATTGAAGAATCATCATTTCATGAGGCAGAAATTCGCCACCCACAAAAACATTATGTTCTTTAACCATTAGACGGGTGTGTTTGTAGGTGTAGGTAGAATCCTTATCATAAAACCATACTAGTATATTGAGGATAATGGTTTTATTATGGGATTAAATAATAATAAGATAGTGTTTATTGAAGAAGGAAAATAAAAGAAAGAAACTCGAGAGAAGACATTACCTCTAAATCGGGTAACTCTTTTTGATTTGAGCTAATGGATTATTTGGAAAGACTTCTACCCAAAGTGAGGCTTATAAGAGTAAGAGAGGTATTTGGAGAGATAAATTATCAGAGTTTGGACAAGACAAGGGCTTGAGATGTGTGGGTAAGGGTGTAGAGGTGGGGGCTTTTTATAAGAGGGAGGAGGGTCACTTTTGGAAAGTCTTGAAATGCTACATTATTATAAAATGATTTTCACATTTTAAAAGTCCCACAATGATATATTTCAAGGATAAGGTGATATGGGTTCTAAATACACACATACAATAGTATTTAGACAAGTTTATGTCTTATATTTTACCATATTGTTTTATTTTATTTAAATTGTTCATTAATGAGGTAATCACTACATCATCATGGTGTCATAAATAAATTTATTTATTTAATGTCTAAAAATTATAAAAATTAGCATGATGTAGGAAATATTTTAATCTTATAAATGAATATTTATATTCTATGTGATCATTTATGTAAACAATATTAAAATTTTTTTACTCAGGATATACAAACCTTTGCTATATTTCTCTTCTTTTTTAAAGATAATGTCTTAAATGTCACTATCACACCCAGATGACTCCATGGGCCCTCAAGTTAGGTAAAAAGATTAAGATGGTCGGACATGACTCAAAAAAGAGGATTTGGACACATGTTGAGTTCATTTTATATTATTATTATTTTACTTTATTACCCTTAACTACCCGATTACTAATTAATCACGATAATTAAAGATAATTACCGTCATTAATATTCATAATTTCAAAAAAAAAATAGTATTAATTAAATAATTTAGACCTTATGATTACAAATATGGAATCCATTTTACCAAATTCCAATCATAGAAATTGCAGTAATTAATTTAAAAAGAATTCCCATTGTGACAACCAAAGATGGGTTTTTTAAGAAGTAAAATTTATCAAAAGATTGACCTGTTTTTACATCCAATTGAAAAGTGAAATTACTTCCAATGAAAAAAATTGTATTAAGTGATAAAAAAATAATTCAATTACACTTTAAAACCAATTAAAATAACCATTTATCTATATAATTAAATTATATGAAAAAGTAATTTTGATGTAAAATGCAGTATTTTTCACTATTCATTAAAATTGAACATTTGTCAGAAAAATACCATAAATTTATCAAAAGTAAATTTGATATTCCAAATTCAAAAATTATTCCAATTTTACCAAATTCAAAACAAATAATTTCCATTAATAAATTTTATAATTAATTCCCACTGTCAAAACAAATAGCGTGTTTTTAAGAAATAATATCTATCAAATGATTGGCACTTGTTTAAGTCCAATTTCAAAGTGAAATTAATTCCAATGACCACCATTGGATTAAATGGTTAAAATATATTTAAACGAAAATTTAAACCCAATTAAAAAGGAAATCTAACCATATAAATAAATTATATTAAAAGGAGGTTTTGAATTAAAATACAACATTTTCACTATTCATTAAAAAATGAACTTTATCAGAAAAATAATTTTTTTTTACAAAAAGTAAATTTGGATGTCCTGATTCTAAATAATGATTTTATCTTTTCAAATATTACATATAAAATTGACAAAAAGTTGTTTTAAAAAGGGTTCGTCATCAATAGGCGGTTAATCGACCTTTTAAAGAACATTAGAATATTTATGCTTAAAATCGAATTCTTTTATTATTTTAAGACTCTAACTTTTACTGGATAAATGTAAAAATATTTAACAAACATATATAATCATTTTTGAGATAGTTCTGTTAATTCCCTCCATTACAATGGTTAGGCGATAACTACCATTTAAAATACCATTATTATATTATTAGTGTACAATGTAAGATTTAAAAAAACTCATTGTTGCGTATTGGGTACACCATCGAACATAGAATTCCCTTTAAAGTGATATTAAAATTTTATTAACAAATATTAATAAATAAAAAAAATTCATATTATTTATTTACATGGGATATTACATCCTTCCCCCCTTTTGGGAATTGTGTCCTCGCAATTTTAAAATTGGTCTTAGAAACTTTATTGAAATCCCTACATAGGAAAAGGATTAAATTAAACTATCACCTTAAAAGAAAGAAATAAAAGTAAAAATTTCCCTCGACACAACAGATACTAGGATTACATGAAAACATGGATAAGGAGGAGAAAAAAAAACCATCATGTTCTGATGGAGAGTGATAGAAAATATTTCTAGGAGAAAGTTATCCACCAGAAAATCACAAACTTGTAATGGGTTAAACAGTATTTGATTCCCCAGTAGGAAAATATAACAGACAATGTTATTGTTTTATGCTACTTTTCATTGAGAAATTTATTTATGAGATTAACTAAATCATAAGGAAACATACATACTTGTCATGTAGACTTTAATCTCTCAATATTTTTCTTACACAAACTCATATTTTCTCCCAAAGAAGAGTATTTAGGATGACTTGTTCACATTAAGAGTGCTAAAATCAACTTCTTGAGAATATCCTAATCCACAAAATATGATCTATATATTTCCCATGACTCTAGACCTTAACAAAAACCAAAACTATTAGTACAAGATCAGATAATCTCCAAAAGGACAATCCTTTATAAAAAAAAAACTACTCTTAATCTCTAAAATTCAACAACAATAACCCAAGGTTCATGAAAGACCATTAAATAAATTTCTATCCATTAAATTTTTCAAAGTAATCCAAACTAATATTGAAACCCAAGTCTCTGAAGGATTTAATCACATAGTCTTCTAAGGTAAATCTTAACATTTATCTCCAAATAACATCACTTTCTCATAAAGTATCATACTGAAAAGTAATTAACCTAATCACATATCCTTCATGATAGGTTAATCATTTCCCTAGATAACCCAAAATCAACTTATTCTTGATTCATATGATCTTCTAACTAAGATGAATTAGTCAAACTAACTAGGTATTTCACATAGTCCATTTGTAGGTGATAAATACAAATCGTACTTTGGTTGTGGGTTTGTTTCACGCAGCTTCATTCGACGTGACATGTTGCCACACGGTTTGCATGTTTTCCCTTTTTAAAAACTACATAATTTTATAACATTCCCAAAAAGATATAAATTCATAAAAAATAACTGTAACATATTTTAACCACAATGGTTATCTAATAACTTTTGTTATTCATCCCTAAATGTATTAACTGGTAATTACCTCAAATTAAAGGATCATATATACACAAATGGTTCTTTATAACTATATACACAAAAGAAAAGATAATTATTCCTTGAATAAAATTTTCATATATCAAACATCAGGGTTACACATACTATAAAAAGTCTTTTAATGTAATCTTATCATTAAAAGAGCCTTAACACTTTTAAGAATTTCACCATCCTAAAATCTACCATAACTCTTGAATCCCTTATATGTTGACTTTTTTCTCATTAAACATTCTTCATGATCCATTAACCATTACTTTACAACTTATTATGAAATACTTGTTTTATAAAAACAAAATCATGAATCATATCCTAAGATTCAATAATAGGAAATCATATGTTAAGAAATAATCCATACATTTCATTGGTCATTGTCAGATTCTTCATACTCAATCATAATGGAATTAGGTATTGGTAAATGAATATTTATACGATCATGGTGATCCCATTCCCAAAACATCTTCGAAGAAGATGTGTTTTCATAATGACCATGCACACCACATTTAAAACATTCAATTGATCCTTCAGAAATAACTTCGTTCCCTTACATAGAGTCAACTAGATGCTTCCTTTTTCTATGGAAGGTTATTTCTTTATGACCTTCATTTCCACATCTATAGCATCTTTCTATCCCTTTGAAACATTTTCCTATGTGTTTCTTTCCACATCTTTGACACATAGGTTTTTGAACATTAATATCATTATGATTATTACCTGAACTTCCGTAGGGATTTGTTTCTCACATATATGATGCCTTATAAAAATCACCAAGGTTTAGGTGGTCAATCATGACTCCAGATAGTTGGTTGAGAATGACCAAAAGATTTCTCATTGTAGCTCCCATATCATTCAGTTTCTCATTCAGAAAATCATCACAAATTTCGTCACATCCACTGTTACGTCGGTGCCTGCTTGATCAACTGAGTTACTAAAACCAAAAATTTCAGTGTGAGTATATCAATAAAATCATCATATAATATTAAGATATAATTATTCATGTTATCTTAAACTCATTCACTTTATCTAAAAAACTATGACTCTTTCTGAAATCCTAACCATTATGGTAGTGTCACTTATGCTTAAAGAATACCCTAACCTCTAGAGTTATCTAAACCGACCTCTAATACCAACTATAAGGCCCCATCCATAATCATTACATAATATTGGGTTATTTCATGAATTCACATCGAGGATCATTTCAGGTTTAGAGTTTTAGATAATTAGGACATAACTATTACATCTCAAAAGATTATAAAGTAGACACTTCAACTCAGTTTCCATTTTTTCAGAAAATAAAAACTCTTAAAAAAGAAACATTAATAGTTCCATGTTTTAGAGATAATGTATTTCCTTGATCCCATAATTGACCCTATTCATCATTAAGTCCTATGGAAAACATTTCAAAAACATTTTATGAGCATAAAAATCGTAGCAAGGGATATAAAAATACAGAAAGAAAACATTAGTCCATGTATACATAAGAATCAATGAAATCATACTTTACTCATAAAACATAATCACTTTAACATACCTCATGAAATCATAAGATTTATGAATAACTCATATAAATCATAAGACATAAAGGTAAATTGAGGCATTCATAACACTCTTACGTAGGGAGAAACCCTCAGGGTTATGTTTGGATTACCCATCATAGTATACTCCCTAAATCTCTTCAGAGAAAACTTAGTGTTTAACTCCTTTATGTTACCCAATGCATTGGAGATCTATATCGAGCTCACCTGCCCTTAGTTTATCATGTAACCACCTGACTTCATAAACAATTCCCAAGAACCATAACATAATCATATCACATAAAACATGCATAAAGGAAACAAAACATTTCCACATTTCAATCACATGATATCAATACAACAGATTGATATAATAAAAAATTACCAGAACCATTTCCAATACCAAAATAAAAGAAAATTAAAACATGGTATTTATTTTTCATTTAAAAAATTTATGGCTTGTAGAAAAATCTGAAACTCAAATAATGGTAATGGCGGTGGAGAAGTCATTGTCACCGCATACGTAAGACAAAAAAATTCCTTTTGTTGTTTAGTAAAACGCTTCATGTAAAAAGATTCATTTGGAATGAAATTAAAAGTCAAAAGGGTTTTATACACCATATAAAATAAAGTCGTGTAGAAATCATGTGATTCCTCAATGAAAGGATATTGAGACGAAGTCCCGTACAAAGACGATATACTTAGATTAAGGATAAATCAATTACATAATTATGTGTGACAAATATAAATACACTCAATATAAGTGGATATTAAGTGTAAAACAATCAGAGGTCATCCTCACATATTCATAGCATCACATAATTAATATGTAGAGGTTTAACCCAAAGAATTAAAATTGGGTTAAGATGTACCCTTATAGAAATTCGATAGCCTAACAACGTCACTTTAAAATTCATAAAATCAGTTGATGAGAGATAAAAATGGTATCTCATCAATTGGAAATTAAATTTACATAATTAAGGATATGTAAGAAAATATCCCTACATAATAATATGTAAATTAAAAGACATAACAGAAAGAAGTCTTTTAAAATGTGGAGGGTGAATGGTTCCCTTACCGATTTGGGTAACTTTTGAAATGTAAACCCCATGAAAGAATGACTATACAACATTGATTTAAATACACATAAACGAAATTATATGACACAAAGAGTAGAATAATTTGTTGTACATACACCACTCAAAGGAGATAGTGACAAATATAGCATGAATCTCGCGGGAATAAATAGTGAGATAAAAACCTCTTACCTTATTGTAATAAATCGAGTCGTATGACCAAAAGAAAATAAACACCACATGAATCATAAAATACCATGAATATAAATAGAATCATGATAATATATATCAAATGTCAGTACACAATACACCAGATGAAATAAATAAGTGGCGAACAATGGAAATCTCACAGAATTAAAAGTTAGATAAGAAATCCCCTTACCTTAAGTCTGACTTGTCTTGTTCATTTCTTTATATTCCTGAATAATAAACTATGGTAAATTTATAATTTCTTAAGGAATTTATTTAATGTTTATTATTCAATTCATATCACATATTATAATGTTATAATAATTAGTTAATTATGTGAGTTCATATCATACGTTTTTTCGATGTTCGATACATGAGTCAACAATGAACTTGTTTGAAAAGAATTGCCCTTGTAGTTATAAGTACATCATCTCTGGAATGGTGTTCATGATTTAAATATCATATTTATCCAGTATATATGTATTCAATAATATTCTATAATGTTTTGAAAAATGAAATGAAATGTATTGTTCATGGAGACGGTAAACCGTACGTACGCATGAACGCTACTTTCATTTTGTTGTCATATTAATGGACTTTAAAAATAAATTAGACAAAGATATATTATAATTCCAGTATAATATATATTCTATATAGGTAACATAAGTTCATTAATTACATTCTTTATAAATTCCATGTCTTCCATGAACGAGTCATATCACTTGAGGGGGCGGTAGTCCACACTTCCTCATATGAAATTACCGCATTTGCACCACATGAAAATCATAAAGGTATGTTTTAAATATAAAATACATAAGCATTGACAGGAAAAAACTATAATATATATAATATATAAATATAGTTCCATCATAATGGCCATCATGAAAGGTGTTAAAAGAAGACTGAACAATCATCATTTCGTGAGGTAGTAATTCGCCACCCAGGGAAACAATATGTTCTTTATCCATTAGGAAAGGGTGTGTGTAAGTGTAGGTAGAATAATTTTCATAAAAACATCCTAGCATATTGAGGATACTTCTGTTATTATGGGATCAGATAATAAGAAGATAGTGGTGAGTGAAGAAGGAAAATAAAAGAAATAAACTGGAGAGAAGACATTACCTCTAAATCGGGTTACTCTTTTTGATTTGAGCCAAAGGCTTCTTTGGAAAGACTTCTGTCCAAAGTGAGGATTCTAAGAGTAAGAGAGGGATTTGGAGAGATAACATGAGTAGTGGTTGGAAGATCCAAGGGCTTGAGAGGTGTGGGCAAGGGGGTAGAGGTGGGGGCCTTTTATAAGAGTGAGGATGGTCACTTTTGGAAAGTCTTGAAATATTACTTTGTTATAAAATGATTTTCAGATTTTAAAGGTACCAAAATGATATATTTGGAGGATAAGGTGATACGGGTTTTGAAATCCACCCATAAAATAGGTTTTATACATGTGTATGTCTTATATTTTACCTTATCTTTTCATTTTATTTAAATCGTTCATTAATGAGGTAATCACTGCATCGTCATGGTGTCATAAATAAATTTATTAATTTAATTTCTAAGAATTTAAAAAATACCATGATGTATGAAATATATTTAGATTTACAATGACTATTTATAGTCTAAGATATCGCTTATTTTGGAAAAATTAAAATTGATTTACTTAGGATATACAAACCTTTGTTATATGTCTCGTCTTTTTTTAAAAAAAATGTCATAAATGTCACTATCACACCCATGTGACTCCATGGGCCCTCAAGTTCGGTAGAAAGCATAAAATATTCGGCCATGACTCAAAAAAGAGGATTTAGACACATGTTGGGGTCATTTAATATTATTATGGTATTATTTTATTACCCTTAACTACCCGATTACTAATTAATCACGATAATTAAAGATAATTATCGTCATTACTATTCATAATGTCCAAAAACAAAAGAGTCTTAATTAAATAATTCATACCTTATGATTAAGAATATTGAATCCATTTTACAAAATTCCAAACACAGAAATTGTAGTAATGTATTTAAAAATAATTCCCATTGTCACAACCAAAGACGAGTTTTTTTAGAAGTAAAATTTATCAAAATATTGACTTGTTTTTACATCCAATTGAAAAGTGAAATTACTTCCAATGAACAAAACGGTATTAAGTGATTAAAACATAGATCAATTACACTTTAAAACCAATTTAATGGACCATTGAACTATATTATTAAATTATACGAAAAAGTAGTTTTGAATTAAAATGCAATATTTTTCACTATTAATTTTGAATGAACATTTGTCAGAAAAATACCAAAAATTAATCCAAAGTAAATTTGATATTAAAAATTGAAAAATTATTTCCATTATACCAAATTAAAAAAATATAAGTTTCATTAATTAATTTTATAATTAATTCTCGATGACAAAACAAATAATGTGTTTTTAAGAAACAATATCTTTCAAAAGATTGACACTTGTTTATATACAATTTCAAAGTGAAATTAATTCCAATGACCACTATTGGATTAAATGATAAAAATATATTTCAACTACACTTTAAATAAAATTAAAAATATAATCTTTCTATGTAAATAAATTATATTAAATGGAGGGTTTGAATTAAAATACAGCATTTTCACTATTCCTTAAAAACGAACTTTATCGGAAAAATAACAAAACTTTAAACAAAGTAAATTTTGATGTCCTGATTCTAAATAAGTATTTTATTTTTTCAAATATAACATATAAAATTGAAAAAATATAGTTTTAAAAAGGGTTCTCCATCAAAATACGATTAATTGAACATTTAAAGAACATTAGAATATTTATGCTTAAAATCGAATTATTTTGTTATTTTAAGACTCTATCATTTATTGGATAAATGTAAAAATATTTAGCAAACATATATAATCATTTTTTTGTTAGTTATATTCATTCCCGCCATTAAAATAGTTTGGCGTTAACTACCATTTAAAAAATTATTATATTAATAGTGTGAAACATAAGATTTCAAAGAAACTCATTATTGTGTATTGGGTATTCCATCTAACATAGCATTCCATTTAAAGTAATATTAACATTTTATACAAAAATATTAATAAATATTAAAATGTCATATTCTTTATTTACCTGGGATGTTACAATAAACCTAAAAGTTACATGAGTATGTAGGTTATCCGATTTTTCCTTTTGACATTGTATTATTTGTTGGGAAAATTTGCATTCTAATTTATCATTTTCAATCACAAAAAATGTAACGTTTATGTTGTATCAAAAAATTCAGGAGTATAAATTTAGTGTAATTAAATATAATCAAGGGATTGGTCTAATATATATAGATTAAATGTCACTATATATCCAAAAATATTAGGAATCAATAAACGTATAAATCTTTATAAAAATAGGTTGTCTATTGGTTGTGTCTAATATAAAAAGGGTTGAAATGAATGAGGATATAATAAGATGGGATAATGGATTGGAAATGATTATTTTTAGGATGATCCCATGATATAAAATTTATAAATCACTACATATCATGTAATATTTTCATTAAGGAAACATGTAGTTATTGTACATAGAATATATTTATATTTGACACATATAAAATGAAAATATTTTATGATTATCTCATAATGGGGATATAGAAAATAAGAAACATCTGGTGAATTTGGATATCCAAGATATGGGGAAACAATTCATTAAAATATGTTCATTTTATACAAGATTATGTTTATTGAAAAAGAATGATACGTAATGGACTCCCTGAAATACTTGGTTATTATATAGGTTAATGAAGTATTATAACATGTACCAAACCATGTAGTTTAATTATAATGTTTTGTAGACCATATGTTTTTTCATTTAATGTCTTGTAACAAGATCATAGAAACCATTCATTTAATTTTTATTTCATGAGCATCTTTATATGGAAGGATTGGCAATGATTGGAACATGGGAATCATGGAATGGTTTCATCATAGAATTGAGTTAATGGATTAAATTTGAAATTAATTGATGGAGTCTCAAAAACCTAGATGAAATTATTGTTTGATATAAATAAAACCTTTATATAAGAATAAATTTTGAAATATATACGTCACTTGATATCCTTTGAACATAGAACTCAATCAATACAATACTTTGGGTAGGGAGTCTATACACACATCTGTTTTTTATAAGAGAATGTGAGGTGCTGTCACTGTGGTTCCAAGATGATATGTTATACCAAACCTCGAATTTTCAACAACATTAGAAATCATAATTATTATTGATGGTATTTATGGATGGACCTAGAACATAACTTTTGCATCTCACAGTATTTCATTAAATAAGAGTAATCATTCTACACAATGATCTTTGTGATTTTCCTCCACACAAAATGATATTATCTGTAGGGGAAATATGAAAATGTAATTCTTTAAATGTATTCTAACACAAGACCAATGTGAATGATTGATACCACATAGTATGCATAATGGAAATTTTAATATGATGTGAATTTTATGGAATTAGGTCAAGGAATATTGTATACACTATGAATCTGGAACGAGTGTGAATCAAGACACAAACTAAACATAATAAAGGCACACATATTCATATTTGACACATTCACATGGTAAATGATGATATAATGGATCGTTATCCATATGTGAGTTTGGTGAAAACAAATTTAAATGGTTAGAAAGTATTTCACAAATATAAATGGTATTATATTAATTAAATACCATGGGATGAAGTTATGCGAGTTAGTTGGGGACCCATTTTCCTGAATTAATTAATCACCAATATGGATTATTGGACAAAACATGAGATAAAATACCTATATATAAATCATAATCTAATATGAAATGAAATTAATCAAATGATATTTCAAGTTAGGGGAAGTTATATAATATTATTGGTCAATCCTAATAATTAGATTTGGAATGTGTGTTGTATCAACCAACTACCTAAGGAAATTTAATTTCTAATTTAGATTGACATACCACTTATGAGGGATTAAGGATTTTTGGTCGCATTCCATAGAAATTTATTATTCGGATAAATATATATAGGATAGAATACCATGGAAAATTTATTTACATACAGAATGGTCTATATGTAATATAGTTTAACACCATGTTATAAGGATAAAATGTATAACACAAAATAAAATTATAAAATTATGTTTTTGTGAAACCATAAAATGTTGGAGGTATGGAAAAAATTGAATTGATGAAAATTGTAATGTCCTAGTTTTTGGAATAGATAGTGTTTTGGGGGTAAATGTTAATACCGTGTTTGGTGAGTAGAACAACATTGATTTTGATATTCAAGACATAAATATAAGTGTGTGAATACTCTATTGTGTTTATTTTAAGATAGGAATCATGGCCTGGTGAGTGCTTTAGTGGTTTTGATGAGCTTTGGTAGTGAAATCCCAAAAGAAAACATTTTCAAAATATGCAATCATAAGGGAAAGAATTAATCAAAAGGTTTATCCCTTTATCTTAAATTATGTAATCCATATTTTAATTGTTTCCAGATTATAAAAAACACCATATTAAATGGAAAACAATAATGTGATATTTTCATATTTATTAACACATGGTGTGCATCATCTTTGAATATTTTGAAAAACCACAGATCATATCCTACACACTTAGTGACACTAAGGAATTGAGTGAGAACATTTTTTTCATGGTCTGTAAAAACTAGGAGACATGTTTTAAATTGGGTTCTATTTAGACAGTGGAATCGTATAGTTGATTAAATGTTATCAAAACTATTTCATTCATTTAAAGTGGTGAAATTACTAAACATAACTAACCCTATATTTATTTAAAATACCATTTTATCATCCTAATCATATTAATCCCTCCAGCTACAGGTCTTCTCCTCTCACTCATGTAGGATCCTTTTTATCTCTCTCATCCATGCTTCGATTTAAATTATTTCTAGTGTGTTAGAGGAATTTAGTTAATCCATTGGATCATATTACTTCCACTATTCATTTACCGTACCGTTCTGAATTCCATATCCATCCGAGATGAATTCCTATATTTCATGGGACCTTTTCTTGAATCATTATTTTTATCATCTTGGATAATACTAGAAATTGATATTTGATTATTGAGAACCTATGAGAAAAAGGTTGGGGCACCAATATTTATCATCTTTTATATTCATGTTATGGGGGGGGGGGTTATTAAATAAACATGTGTGGGTTATCCCGGAGAAACATTTGTTAACTAAATACTTGTTTTTAAATCAAAATTAAATATTTTTTGTGATGATGATGGACATTATCTAGTCTATTTAAATATTATACACCAGTTATGGGGCTTTTGGTTCCCTGGGATGGTTATACCTATTATTTAAATTATTTTAGTCATTATATTTTGATAGGATCAAATGAGTTCCATGGGAAAATTATGGGAAATGCATGAGGTTTTGGGGTGATGCTGATCATAAAAGAATATAATGATTAGGTTAATCTAGATATGGGAATGGCCCATGAAAATAGAGTGATGAAGAACATCATATTTGAGATGTTGTGATTTTCCGTTTTAGACTGTTGATAGTAACCATGTCATTGATATTTTTTTTGGTTCACATGTGGGGATCAATTTTCAAATAGTCTTAATTAGGCTCCATTGAATATTTTAGCTCACTATTGATGGTTGATATTTCTATTGGAGTCATGTGCACATTTTTAGGACTCATTTGGGGTGGTGTTGACTATGCATTGTTGGTAGATTCCTCAGTACAATTTGTAGAATATGGGGACAAAATTGACCATCATTTAAAAACAATGTCAAAATTATAAAAATCAATAGTTTATGATTTATTTTTCCATTAGATGGGGCTAAGGATCATTTTATATGTTTTGTATGATGAGACAATTTTATTAGTGGATGAAAATAATCATGCCTTGGGATATCAGGATGTTGAGCTGACAATGATTTATTATACATGTATGGTGTATATCAGAATTCCATAGGAAATCGGGCTATTGATCCAAAATGGATTCAGTGAATGAAGATCATATGGAATTGTGAGATATCGATAGGAATGGGGATGAGATATTGGTTACCCAATTAGTGTCACATTAGTTATCAATTGGAATTATTTGATGGTGATATATATAGGAGAATCAGGAGGGTTCATTGTGTGTATATCCTTATATGGATAATTTTAATTAAGACTCTAATGCTCACCCATAAAAATATATCATTGCAGAAATGTAATGTATGGAAGTATATATTTTATGCAATGTGTTTAATTATGTACGAATGTTTTCTAAAATACGTAAATGATCACTTGTGTCTATTGAGCACAAGTAGATAGATTAACATATTTTTAAGTGTATTTTTTTCTATTTAATTATTTATCCATACACACATATAGATAATGATGTTTTATAGGAACACATTGGTGGTGTAATATTATGTTCATACTGAAACCCTACAAGATCCATTTGAGATGTGTGTATACATAATTGTTCAGTCATAAGGTTATGGAATGGGATTACGATCTAGACCATAGTAATATTAGATTCTCATATGAATCAGATGGATAGAAAGAAGTCTACAGTGGTTCTTTTTATTGATTTTGAATATAATTTTGGGTCTATTAAGTCTTTTCTGATGAGATCATCCATGGGTTATCTTACATGAAAATTTTTGTATCACTGATAGTAATTTTAAATTATCATATATATATATATCTATTTTATTTTGGAATTATATTATCACAATTTATTATTAATTTCATTGATTGTTGAATTAATTCTTCAATTGTTTTTAATTTATATAATAACATTATAATATCTCCACCAGAAGGTATAGTCTCTTCAATATCACCTCATAGGCCCTCACTAAAAGTCTATGGTTTTTGATGTACTGGTTTGCTGCTTAAGGCCTAGCAGTCCTCCAAATTCGATCATTAATTTTTGGGAAACCTATGGCAGGGGTGAATAAGTAGTATATAATCAGATTCTCTTCCATTTATGATTATTATATTTCTTATGAAAGAACTGTTACTAGGGTTTAGTTAGAATAAGGAATGGAGCTCATGTTTGGGTACCTATGTCTCCATGAATGCGGGGAAGACTTTATTTCCAAGTGTAGGAGAATTTAACTTATAATTAAGTCTATTATGTTTTACTAATTTCAAGATCGAGTGAGAATTAGACAAAGTTGTTATGGGAATATAAGATAATAACCCTTGGACGGATATAGCAAGGGAGGATTATTAATGCCTCAATGTAGGGACATTGGCTCCAATTATATGTGTATATTCTTTTCATTATCATTGGAAATGTGGAATACATTTAGAGGGGTCGGGTTATTTGACGTTCTAACAAAAATCTAAATTTTTTTACCTCTATATCCTTTTTGGAGGCATTCTACTCAGCCAGCCTAGGTATGTGGTGCCTGATTTGCATTGTATGTAATGCTATGCTTGTTTAGTATGTATGGATCTATCACTAATAAGGGTAAGAAAAAAAATGCTTGAATGTGTTGCATTGTTAAAAATTTCATCATGAATATAAATGTAGTTTTTCTATATTGATTTTGGTTAAATAATATTGTGTAACCAAAGATTTAGGTGATTTTGGTATGCATGATTTGTGATGCTAGACTCTTTTATGGGAAGGTAGGGGGTGATGAGGCCCGATGATATGTTATATGTGTCTAGTAGGGAAGTCTATGAGTGGATATATATGTTTCTTGTTACATATTTCCATGTCTAAAATACATACGATTCTTATGTTAGTATTAACCATGATATTAGGTCTTCACAGTTATTCTAAAAAGATGGATTCAGATGGAGTTTCAGGAGGAAAGAATGTTGTTCCACTAAAGAATTTTTGGGATGAAGCCCCTAAAGGTTGGGAATGGGACACTAAGGGTTATGTTGATTATGATCCATATGCAATAGATCCATTATAGCCCATAAATCCAGAACAGATGGTTGGTTTTTGTCCATCACTAGTAAATATTCTGAGGAGGTTCATGGTATGATGCATAAAGGCTGTTGAAAAGGGAGCATAAGGATTTGATCCATCCATGGATTATATAATGTATTAGTTCTGGTCATTAGACCCATATTTTTTTAAGGTGAGGGTGGAATGCATGCCATAAAGAATTGGATTGAGATTCGATAGATGATTTATGACAAGGTTGACACACCCAAAAGTCAGATAGTAATGATGGATACATATATTCATAGATAACAAGGATAATTATTATCGTACATAAAGGTATAGGCTGGTAGGAATGGGGTACTTTCATTTAAGGATTCTGAGACCTTCTTCATTGAGCATTTATTTTGAACGATGTTGAGGTACGATTGAGCCTTTGAGTTGATGAACCTACATTATAGGATATTTATTGTTATGGATTACGCACAGAGTTTAACAGAACTCTGTTGATTTCCACCTTCTTTGGTGGGTTATAACATTTACATTGTGATTTATTTTGAGGATGGTTTGTGACATTAAAATATGGGTTTTTTAATTTCATTAGATTGAAATCATTCTAAGAGAAAGTAAATTAGTCATTTATTGCTACGAAAATCATGATAGACTAGACTTATTTGAGATGGGTAATAGTGAAATGTGAGATTGGAAGTGATTCTTCTAGTAGAAAAATGTAGGGTGGTGAGGAGTCTGTGGGGATGTTGGGCCAAAATCTATGGAATTCTTTCATGGAGTGGGTAATCAATGGCGAGTCTCTAGGGTGGATATCATAGATATGTTCATACATTTTATTTAATCCACTGATTGAGTTCTATGAATGATTATAGATTGAGAACAAGTAGAGGTTCTATAAGAAATGATTTGAGGTAGCTAGGCATCAGGGATCATATCAAATTTTGGGATCTGATTTAAGACAAGGAAAAGTACTAGGAGAAGTTAGTAATGATTCTATAGTTCAAAAAATTCTTGTTATAGATAGAGAGATACCCAATATCATTCTTAGTGGATAGTGGATGGTGTAGCTTTATATGGATGTCAGACATTATTCTAGGTGAATTTTGTTGATTTGGAAGGGTTATTGTAGGTTGGGGATCTAACAATAGCTAGAGGTGCCACTTGATCATGGTGTATCATTTTTTGGGGCATGATATATATGAGTCAATGAGGTATAAATGATTTATTGTAACTAACTTAGAGATAGTTAGTATGTGTTAATGATGTATTATTCATGATTTTATGATATTTATAGGAATTGAGAAATTTATGGGAATATATATATATATATATATATATATATGGCGTGAGATAACATTGGAGCATCAATTGTGATGTAGGACATATGGTAATTGGATGAAATACATTAGTCATTGGTTTTTTTATGAAATGAATTCAGAATGAGTTTATGATGAGGAGAAAGAATGATGGTTATTTATTTTAGTATATTCATTTCATAGGGATCATTGGGTTGGACTATCAAAATGACACTCCGGGTTTGGAATTGACCAGGTATGTAATTCAAAAAGTGTGGAGAATTATAAGAGGAATTGATTTATGCCTAATTAATAGGGGTAGTCTAGGGATATTTTTATGAGATGGATATTTTCTGTATCATCTCATCATGAGATCACATATCTTAGTAATGATCTATCTTTTAATGGAGAGGTTGTACTTCCACTAGTTTTTGGAAGCATTCTATTTTACATGTAAATTTGAATTTTGTGTTTAGTGAGAGGAAAAACATTTATTTTTAGTTTCATAAATTAATACAATGTGTATGAATACTCTAACGTGTTATTTTATGATGGGTTAGAAGGTTCGATGAGTTCCGTAGGTGGATTAGTTGATTTTATGGTGTTTATATCCCTAAAAACTCTTGTTAAAAATGTTTATGTTGAGGTGAATGGTTTTATCAATCTATTCATCCATTAATGTTAATCCATTAAGCACATATTTGAACTAGATAATGGTCAGGTGGACCATCAATATTGGGAATATGACTATTTGATATTTGAGTTGTTTTTAACATATTTTTACATGGTATTCACTATATTTGAATTATAGTGCAGCTTAGACCACATTATTAATTCCCCTTAGGATGCGAGGGTTCAAGGTTACTTCTTGGTCTAGATATACTGTCCATACTAAATCTATTAGTTTTTTTAATGGAGGATCTTTATAGAAAGTGTAATTACACTGTTGGAACATAGTTATCCAATCCATGTGTTCTAATAATGGAATATATTTAAAGGGCTGAAATTAAAAAACTACAATTCCTTATTTTTATTTATTATACGATTTTTATCCACCCATTAATGAACCTCCCTCCATAAATTTATTTTCTCTTCCCCCACTCTAGGTTTTTAATTAAAATCCATCATTTTTTCTCCAATTTAATGAATTATGGTGCATTGGACGTATAGAGGTAAGTCATTGACTCCTCTTACTTCCTTTATTTTTTTGTCCCATATTTTTAATGATATTTAAACCAAAACTAATTCGAACAACCCCATGGTATTTTTATAAAATAACTACTTTCAAATCACGGTTTTAATGAAAGGATAATGTTTTTATATTGATATTCTATAAGGATATAGTAGGGTTTTCTTAGCTTTTCCCACTATTTTACACGTGTCTTGGGGTGTGTTCTTAAATTAAAAGTTGTAGTTTGTCCATGCGAAACCCATACTAAATGAATTATTGTTTTTAAATCATAATTAAATATTTTTATGTTATTTATATTATCATTCTATAGTCTACCCAAATTTTAGATGTCAATTATGGGTATTGTGGTTGGTTGTGTAGGTTCTACTAGTTCTTTAAATGAAATTTATAAATTATATTATGGTATGACTAAATTATTTATATAGGAAGGTGACGAGAATAGACAAAGAAAATGTGGTGATCTTGATCAACTTAACTAATATGATGGGGTAAGTTAGGTTTTGGGTGTGGCATGAGACATATGGGATGGTGATGACCATTGTAATTGAGGATACTTGATTGTTGGGTTTATTCAGATTGTGGTGTCCATGCTGAGAGTGGGAGATGATGTTTGTTTATTGAAAAGAGGTTTCAAAATTGAGTGTATTGGGTAAATTTGGTGATTTTATCTCACCTTTGTAAAGAAAAAAATTTCATTGATGTTGTTTGAATACATATAGGTCCTAGTAGAGGTGGTTTCGACAACTCGTTTTCAGTGGGGGAATCAGTGGATTTGGAATTTTTTGGAATGGTGTTGACCATCAGTTATAGAGGAATTTCTCTACATAAAAATCTATAGTTGATGTTGTTTTAGAGCATCAGTTGGGGGTTAAGGATAACCATATACATTCAGGCTGATGGTCTAAAAATTCTTGAGGATTGATATCATAATTCCTTAAGATGTTAGACTATTGAGCCAATAATGATTTATTATTTGTGGAGGATGAATATCACAATCCCATAGGATGTTTGGATGTTGAGAAAATGGGGATTTAATGAATGGAATTTTAAGAGAAATTGTGACATATTTATGAGAATACTGATGAGATTTCAGTTAATTGATCTGGTGTTATGTGAGGAGTGGGATAGAAAGTGGTTACAAGACATGTTTATGGGAGTATAAAAAATGTTCCATATGAGTGATATTCTTATACAGGTATATGGGAAATAATCCATGGGTCCCCATAATTACACACACACATATATATAGTCATGTAATGTATGTGACTATATATTTTATTTATTTTATTTAGTGATGTATTAGCATTGGTCAAAAAAGTTAAACACTTAGTTTTGGTTGTTGAAAAAATTTGAAGAGAGTTACTTATTTTGATATTTGATTTGATGACATATAATTATGTATGAATAATTTTTTATATTTTTGTATGTAAGGATGGTACATTTTGGTGGTGAATAATGAATTCATACTTACACCCTAAACATTCTATTCAGGATGCGCGCAGATTTCATGATTTTGGGATCAAGTCAAGGACTGAGATCATTATCTATATAGTAGTGATCATGGATGAATATATTCATGGGGGGATAAAATATGGGCCATTGTGGTTCTTGGAATTAATATAGAGTTTATTTTTCGGGCTCCTGATTTCCTTAATATAATTTCATCCATGATAAATTTTATAGGTCTATTATTATATGAAAAAATTATAAAAACACAATAATGATATGTATGGATATTGGCTTTTGTTATTTTTATGATTATCTATTAATTCTTTAGAGGAGTTGTGTATTTATGCTTCTGTATTATTCTATTATCAAATGAATTTTCATATATCATCACTAGAGTACATCTTCATGACATAAAAACATTGATCAATGTGAAAATACCCCAAAATAACTTTTATAGTCTAGGGGATAGTGAAAAGAACCCCAAGTCCTACCAAATATTGAGGTCCCTTTACTAAGTACATGTATGAAAAAATCCAAGAATATCCATGAATAAGTGAGTAGAAATAATAATAAAAGATAAAATATCAAGAGAATAAAAATGAATATGAAATATATTGGGAGTACAATAATATGAAATTATAATATGAAATGTAAATATAGGAAAATACATTCTCATCCTGAATGATGTATCAACATGAAGAAACAAGAACTGTTAAGTATTTAGAGAGCCTGACTCTAAATATCCAAGACCCAACCACTATACCTATTCATATACACAATGTTATATATTTTAACCTCTATAATCTCTTCCAAGATACCCATCATCTTCATAAAACATGATGCATGAATGAAAAGGCTATGTAGGGGTTAGTAAAAACATACCTAGTAGGATTCATAAAATGATTTAGTGGGACCAGTATAAAATGCGATATGAATAGACTGCTCAACCCATTGAAATATAATAATAAAAACCCAACAACATGTGTATATATGTATATATATACATAATCAATGAAATAATCCCAAATTTGAGAGTAAGGGGATATCCATCTCACTACTCACCTAGGAAAAGAGAAAAACTTGTTCAAAAGAGTCCATCAATTATCCCAGTATCTCGTTCTTCTATCTGATGTAAACATCCTAGTCAAATAACTACTCACAATTGTGTTTCACCATAATGGTGAATGATATCTAGGTAGATTACTCATACCATGGTATAACAATAGGGTTCCACATAATAGAGTGTCCACCCATACCTTGACTTCACTAGAAGGTGCTACTCAATAAATCATATGATGACCTCCTCCAAATCACCATAGTAGGGTGCCACACAGATCATAGAGGATACATTCTAGGACCCCACAATAATGTTCCTCTCAATAATCAATAGAGTAACAAAAACCCCAATAAAAATAATGACATACAAGATAATTTGAACAGAAGGTAATGAATTACTTCTCAATCTTCTTTTGTTGAAGAATTTATTGATGATATAAACCTTTATTATTTTATATTATGTATATATATCCCCTCTAACATATTTATCCATATTTAATCTACTATCATGTTATTTAGTATTTAGTTAAAATATATTCATTAATGGGGATTGTATTTTAAATGTCAAAAGTGTTATGAGTTTCTTTGAATGATTAAAGATATAATACATTCTTATAATTTAATATTCCTAATATTATTTATCACTTATAATTATATGGGTAAAAAAATATTATACTAAAAATTTTATGTCATCTTTTGGATTTGATTTTTACTAAAACCCTTCATATTTTAAAATTAAAATAAACCCTCTCTTTTTTTATGATTATTTTTTCCCCAAAAAATGGTTTCTGAAAATTGATTTATTATTTCAATATAATTAAACTTTATGATATGATTAAAAATAAAATTTTATGAGTGAAATATTGAAAATTGAATGATTTGTGTGTTTTGATTATATAATGCTACATGGACATTTGTGAGGTGGTTCTGTGATATACCATGAATAGATGGTTCTATAATAAACCAATGTTTGGTGGGTCTGTGATAAACATATAATGAAATGGATATAGAAGTCATTTGTATGGAATTACATTTAAAATAATGATATGTGTGTATATTGACACCACAGTTATTCTATTTATAAGAGTGAAAAACTAGTAATTCCCCAAGGTACCTTTATGCTTTTTTATATGATTGATATAAGTTTTATAGTAATATTGTGATTACCAAAATAGCTATAGAATACGATTATTTTAATAGGAAAATATTTACTCTTTATTAAGGGTGAAAATTGTTACATTATGAAAATATTTTCATGTGTCATAATTTTTTTTGGTGGACTAACAATTTCCTTATTTTTATACTCCTTACTGTGATTTTTATCCTCATCCCATATTTTTAATGTTTTTCAAAGGAATTAAGGGTGAGTAAGGGATTAGAAGAATTCATATTGATAATTGAGATGAGTTTTAATAAAATATGTCATTATCTGTTTCAAAAGTTTTATACTCTGTGGTACATGAATGCTATTTGACAGTTTTAACATTGTATTTTATTGTTTTTTAAAGTATGAGTTATGGTTTAATTTCCAAATAATATAAAACAAAAATGATCAAGAATGTGAATTAGAGTATATTTCATGACATAACTCAGTATTTAATGTTTTAATGACAAATCATTCTAGTTAGTATCCATGTTATTTTAAGATAATTCTATATGTTTGGGTAATATTAATAACATTCCATTCAAAGACTATACCTTATGGTCATGTTAAAATGTTATAGAAATTGATGATAAAAATATTTCATCATCAGAAATATATCTATTAAAAATGGTTTTCCACAGAGTAAATAGAGAAGAAATAGTGGGATGTAATTGAGATGGTTAGAATCAGAAGTGAGTAGTTTTTTTAGTGATGAATAAATTGGAAAAAGATATAAATAATTGTGGTGTCCATACAAGAGATAAAATAGATCTGCCATAGATAAATAGTAGTGGGATGTAATTAAGAATATTATATCATTTCAAAACAGTATCTCGATATGGTTATAATATAAACTATGTAATTTGATGTAGTGATGAATTAGTTGACCAAAGATTTAAATAGTTACGCTTTCTGTGCAAGGTAGAAACTAGATTTACCATAGAGGAACATGAGTAATGTGGGTCATTTTATGTGAAAACATCTCCCATATCTCAGAGGAACATTTTACCATTTTATGGATGAATAATTGATTAAAGTCCTAGAAGAGATATTTGATGTCATTGGTTTCTCAGATCACCAAAAGGTAAATCTTGTAATTTATATTTTTGAAGGTGAATTCGACCAGTGGTGGCCATTGGATAATAATATTAGGAAATATGAAGATATTTTTTGCTTGGAATAATATTAAATTATTATTATTTTCCATGAGAAATATTTTCCTAAGGCTATTACACTTAGGAAGGTAAGAAAAATCTGGGAATTTGGAAGGTGGAGGAAGATTCAATGGCTGCATATGAAGAAAGATTCACTCAACTGGCATGAGTTGTTTCAAATATTATCTGAGATATTGACAGTAAGATAAATATGGTTCAATAAGAATTGTAGATAATATATCGAAGGGAATTTTCTTTTAAATATTTCTATTTTCCTTGGAAACTTGTTCAATTTTCTTAAAAGGTAGAAATAGAGTTTTTCCATTAATATGTCTCCCCTAAAAATAAACAAATTTATATGTTTGGTTGTTAGGAGATGGGAAATAATTTATCAATGATGCTTGGAGGTATGAAAAAAAATACTATATTGTGAGAAGTGTGGTAAAAATAATCCGGTAAAATGTCATTAAACGTTTATGAAGTGATTCTGATGTGGTAAGATTGTTCATTCAGATCATGATTGGAAAGACGATGATTAAGAGTGAAATGAAAATCCAATGGTAATATTATTTAGTTATAATTGGTTAAGTAATTATGCTATTTTTTGTCTGAAGTTGATTCCCCACGTGGAAGCTATCATGATGAATAGAAAAATGTTGTGAAAAAGACTTTTGCAACTAATTTTCTTGACGTTGTCACATCAAATGAAGTGGTGATAGGTATGATACTCGTTAATTTAAATTATTCCAATACTCTATTTGACTATAGATATTCTATTTATTTTATTTCTAAGATATTTTAATGTAAATTGGGAATATCAACTCATTAATGTAAGATATGAATTTTGGTAAAAACTCTAGGTGAGATAATTAGAGAAACACTTTTTTATAGGACTCTTTATATTGTAATTAGTCAAGTGGTATTTTTGGAAAATATTATTAAACTTCTTATAGTTTAAATTTATATAATTTTGGGTGTGGAATGAATATCAGTTTATAATGAAAAAATAGATTGAAATGAAAACTATTTATTTAGTGATTTCATACCCTTGATAACATAACATGAAGCTAAGAAATTTTATGTAATTAGGATTCTAATAATATATAGATTATGTTTTCGAGATGAAAGAATCCATTCTGATTAGTGACATCCAAGTAGTAAATAATGTTATGGATGTTTTTTATGATGATATTCATGTTTTTATAATTGATTGAGAAGTTGAACTTACTGTTCATTCAGTGCCTAATGCTATGTATATTTCTTAACACCATTATTGAATGGATTAAGTAGAAATTATTTAATTTAAAAACTAGTTTCATCAGTTATTAGATAATGGTTTCACTTGACTAAGTACTTCTCCATGTGGTGATCCTTTTTTATTTTTGGAAAAATAAAGATGCATCCTTGAGACTTTCAATTGATTATATAGATATTACTAACATCAATACTAAGAACAATTATTCATTTCCTTATATTAATGGTTTTTTTATTAGGTCTATTGAGCTCAATATTTATCAATTTTTGATCTGAGATCTGGGTAAAATGTACAAAACCTGAAGGAAGATGAAATTCATAAGGAAAATTTTTTGACAAGGTATTTGCATTGCGAGTGTATATTTATTCACTTTTAGTTATCTAATTCTCTTTTTGTATTTATGAATCTTATGAATAGAGTCTTCCATATGTTTTGGGCTCATTTTATTAGTTGATTTTATAGATGATATTTAGGCAAATTCCAATGACCATGATGAACATGAAAGACACATAATTTTTTTTTCAAACATTAAAAGAAAACAAACTATATGGAAATTTTAGTAAGAGTGAATTTTCATTGAAAAAAAATCATTTCATTGACATAATGTTTCTAAATAAGGAAAAACTATTGAACCTTATACATTTTTTTTGAATAATAGAAAACACATAATAAGGTCATATATATTCCTAGTTTTCTTGTACATGTGGGTTATTACTGAATTGTATTTGAAAAATATTCTCAGTTATCTATCACACTATATATCATAATACAAAAGGGACGTAATATTTTTTAGATAGGCGAATGTGAAGTTTTTTTCATGAACTAAAATGAATACCATTCAATGTTCATGTTTTGGAACATCCTTCCTGAAATGGAAATTGTTTTTCCAATAGTGACATTTCATTAAAATTACTTGGTTGTGTTCTTATGAAAAATGAAAAGGTAATTGATAGGTTTTACTATAGTTGTAAAATTAAGAGTTTAATAAAACTTCATATGATTTTGAATTATCTAATGTGATGTTTTCATTAAAAATATTATCGGCATCATTTGTATGGAGTAAATTTTGAATTATATACTTATAAAAAATGTTTGAACTATATATTCACTCAAAAATAGTTGAACAAGAGGCACATAAGATATCTAAAACTAATAAATTATTACGATTGCACGATTCATTATCATCAAGAAAAAGAAAACAAGGTTGTTGATACTTTGAGTTGAAAGAGTAATAATACATTATACATGTTATGTATTCAATGTCATAGTTTGGTTAACGATTTTATAAATATTGGCATGGAATATGTGGATGTAGGGACAATCTAAATTTTGTTTCATGTTTTAGTACTGTTGACAGTGTCAAAAATAATTAATTGATCTCAGTAGGAGGATCAATATTTGCAGGAAAATAAAGAATATTTTAATAACGGTATGTTGTATGATTTTAATATTCCTAAAAAATGTTTTTTATGATTTTAAAAAACATTATGTGTTACTTGTTAGTCATTTTTGCGAAAGAGTTGTTGAATGAAGATAATAGTTCTTTGTTTTCCATTCATCCTTGAAACACTACGATATAGAGGGACCGCTATCAGTATTAATGGTGGAATGAAATGAAATGATATATTTCTAAAATTACAATGATTTTTTTTCATTAGGTTAAAGAACATCGATAGTTACCAAATGTGATTTGTCTACATTTTCAAATGAAAGAGTGGAAGTGGGAAACTAGAATAATGGATTTCATAGTAGGAACACCAATGAAAAATCAATGTAATAATGAAATTTGGGTTAATGTTGATCTATTAACTATGTTTTCACATTTCCATCCCATTCAAGATACAAATTCCTTGGATAATATTTCTCAACTGTTTATAATAGTGAATGTCATGTTACATGGAGTGTATCTCTCCATCGTATCAGACCATGGTCCCAATATCACATATTATTTTTTTAATGGACTTCAGAAGTCGATGGGTAAGGAATTAAATTTATGTGCATATTTTCATCCTTCATCCTATGTAATGTATGAGTGGGAAATTATAACCATGGAATAGATTCTTTTTTTGATCAATGGGTTAATATGGAAGTTAGGATCAACATATTTAATTGGACTATTTTTCTTATAATAACAGTTTTCATTCTAGTATAAATATTGTACCTTTTGAAGAAATATCAATAAATAATTTTCAATAACTAGTGATTTGGGATGATGTGGGAGAAATGAAATTGATGGTATCATAGTTTTTAAGGGAATTAGAAGAGAAAGTTCAATGGATTCAGTGAAAAGTGAGTATAGCTTAGAGCAGGTAGAAAAGATATGAGGATATCAGGATAAAAGATATTTCTTCCAAGGTAGGTTATTTTTTTATTTCGAAATTTTCTCCATGAAAAAAATATCTTGTGTTACGGTAATAAGGGGAAGATAATTCCACATTTCACTAATCTATGTGAACTCATTATCATAGTTGGATTAGTTGCCGACCATGTTTTTTTACCTTTGAGTATATCTCCGGTGCACAATATATTTCATTATTTAATTCCAAGAAAGTATATATTGAATTTATATCATGTTTGAGCCCTAATGTAGCTCAACTAGAATATAGTATTTCTTATTAATAATAACATGTTTAGGATTTTGACCACAATGAGGAAGAGTATCAGAATAACTTGATTCATTAGGTTAAGGATTTATTGAAAAACAATATGATTGGAGAAGAACCATGGTAATCTGAAAATTCTTTGAGGGAAAAATATCTCCATTTATTTGATAAGTGAATAAAATTTTGAGGACATAATTTATAAAAGGGGAAGGAATGTACCATCCTAGGAAAATAATGAAATAACTAAGAATTTGGTCATATGGTAAGGGATTTCATCAAAATAAACTTCCATTGAAGGATTTATTGAGGATTTGTAACTTTATTATTTTATATGGTGTTTATGAATCAACTCTTACACTCTTCATCCATATTTTAAATATTCCTATGTTAATTAATTTTTTTATTAATGGTTATCCTTTAATGTTTCTTATAATTTAATTGGTCAAAACGGTATCTGACTTTTTGAATGTTTAAATATTTAATCCATTGAACCATTTAAATTTTCTTGATATTATTTTATATATTTATTTATATGTATATAATAATTATTATAAATGAAATTTAATTTCTATTATTTTAATTTCACTTTAACTATAAGATTTCATGTTATTAAATGAAAATGTAACCCATATTTTTTTATTTTTACTATGGATTTTTTTTTGAAAATTATTTTTGAAAATTGATTTATTGTTTTGATTTCTTGAAATTCTTTCTTTTGATTACAAATTAAATTTTATTAGTGAAATGTATAAAATTTAAATCCTTTTTTTAGTTATATAATGTAACATGGACATTTTCTGAGTGGTTACATGAAAAACCAAAGATGGGTAGTTCTGTGATAAACTAATGATGGATGGGTCCTTGATATCCCTCTAATGCATGGGGCATGGAAGTCTGCAATATAGATATTCCATTTGTAATACTGACATGTATGGAGATTGAATTCTTGGTTATTTTATTTATAAGAGTAAAAATGTATAAAAATTCCCCATGTAACTATATAAATTTTCTATTCCTACTATTGGGATTATGGAAATATATTGATTTAATAAACAATGAATTATAGGAAATTATATTCAATGAAAAGTATTTTCTACTTATCAAGGATGAAAAGTATTACATTATGATACCATTTTTGTGGGTTTTAATATTTATCAATTCACTACTGATTTCATTCTTTTTATACCAGGTACTGTGCTTTTTATGCTCATCACATGTTTTTAATGATTTTTATAGGATTTATGTGTAATTAAGGGATTTGAAGAATTCATTTTGGAAATTGTAAAGAGTTTTCATAAAATATATCATTAATTATTTTAAATGTTTTATATTTTGGAAAAAATGAACATTGTTTAGAAGTGTCCACTTTTTATTTTATTGTTTAGGTTTTTATACTTTATGTCCCAATTCATTAAAACCATTAAAATGAAAATATTATCATCATCAACGAATGTAAAATTCATTACATGAGTCAAGACATGGTAATGATTTAATTTTTACCCCTTATAGTAACCATGAAATGTCTTATCAATAAGGTTCCATTATAATAATAAGTAAAGGACCCATGAAATTCCCAGGTAGAAGGTTGTTACTCTTGTATTTCATTGAAGAACCATGAAATACCTAGAAATAGGTTGCCACTATAGTGGTCGAAGACCCCTTAAATTATACAATAGGAGGGTTCCAATATGATGGTAGATAAGGGACCCATGCTCAACCAGTCCGGAGGGTTTCTCTCATATAGTAGATTGGGGACCCATGCCCTGCCCTATATAAGGGTGACACTTTAATGTATCTGGTGATTCATCTGGATCACTATCTCCATCGAGTGTCACATAATTAAGAAACACTCCAATAAAATCTCAAATTGTATCTAAAAGTCCTCCATGAATGCCACCACCATGTTTTATATATAAAACACTCAGTATAAGCTACTACCTATACAAAATACTAGTCCAAATGTAAGATATAAAAGAGGTAGAAGTTTCATCAAAAGGATGAATCAGTAAATGATGTGTAAGGGGAACAACATGATATGTGGTAAACACTACTACATGGTATTTTTCCTACCATTACATGACTCATTGCCATATTTCCTAACATGGAGTGTAAAGAGACTACATAAAATACCTCATCCACACAATTTCCCATCAATGTTTCTCGACCATGTCCGTGTAATATTTCCCATGACCATGTAATTTAAAACACAAAGTGTCCTCCCATGTGGGGTCTTACCTATATCATTCAGTCTATGTGAGGGTAATATGTATATTTTTTTATACCCAACATGAGCCTAGACATTCCCATGTTCATGTACTCCCAAAGATTAGACATAGTTCTGATCCCTATTTCACAGAGGTTGTTGGCTTCCCACATGACATTTCATACTTATAATCATCCAAAAACCATAGCACCATAGATTTATAGAGAAAAAACCTTGTGATATTCTGAACTAAATGGTTTATAGTTTTAATTTACCAAAAAAACCTAGATCCTATATGTATTCCTCTAGATCATTGTCCTCCACATTCTTTCACACCTCTAAACTTCACAAAATGGAATAATAGGGCCTCTTTTAATCATTTTTTTCCATTTATTGGATGAAAAATGGTCTTTCATATGTTCTTTCAGCCCACATATTTTCCATGATTTCTTTATTTTCTAAGTCCATATAAACTTCTGATCCAAGATCCACTATTCAATAACCCACAACTCATAATTTTTCTCCTTTAATCAATAGAATGAAAAAAATATTCTTCTTGTGAATCCATCATTAATACGGGGGTTCTATTAAGCTCGGTCATCCCTAAAAATATTATAAAATGTCCATCTAGGCCTTTGGTGAAGAGAAAAAATAATGGAAAGGGAATGTCACAAAAAAAGTGTTTAAAAAATGTTTTAAATGCATTCATTGACAATAGTTTCAGATTAAGCTTCCCTGAGTGTGAAACATGTCGAAAATTGATAAAACTTTTCTAAAAAAATCACATGCTCATTCAAAGGATCATAATAAATGAAAATCAATGATAATGAATTGATCATATTCAATCCATTAATAAAATTGTATATAATCCCTAAATAAAACATCTGACCTCATTGATGGATCATTTTTTTTGATGAAAAACATGCTCAAAAATGATGGAGAGAAGGTGCTACATTCATTGCACATTGATTCACCTAGATCTAGAGGGACATTAACATATTAAATCGATTCGCCTATAGATGATGGAATAAATATCCAATAAATTTTCCAATTCATATGTAATTGATTATGGTTATCTGAAAAAACATTATATGTTTTGATAATTTCTATTTATGTCATTAAATAAATAAATAAAATTAATTATTTAATTTATCCACTTTATATAGAAACACGGGTTGTAATATCTCAAAGTCACACAATTATCCATTTTTATTCATTATTATGGTAATCATAATGTTCCATATATAACTGTTGTCTCAGATTTTTGATCTAAGACATTATTTAGTAGATATCATATTTTCCAGAAGAAAATGTATGTGTGTGATATAAAATATATTTAATATTTTTATAAAATTAATAATAGGAACACTCGGATATTTAATGGTGTTCCATAACAATTCATGGCTTCAAAAATAATTATATATATATTTCAATTCCTTTAAAAGAAAAAATAGGGTTTCTAAATTATTCCCTCCTTTCATTCTTATCTTCCTGAAAAAAAGAAAAACTAAAAACAATATGGGAATACTAAGATTCAAACTAGATATCCTGATCCCATGAGGTCCCCTATATCCTCACAAGATGCCAAAATAGATGAAAAATGGTATATTCTCTTAAAAATGATCCACATATGATGATCCTCATTCAGCACATAGTTCTCCACAATAGTGACTCAACCCTTGATATCTATCTCTTCCAAATAAATAACATGCTTGGGGTCATGCATGTATCTCCTTAGTTGTGACACATGGATGATTTCATTCACAAAATCCGATAGTGGGGGTATTGTGAGAGATTAAGAAACCTCTCTGACCCTCTGTAAGATATTGAATGGTCGGATGAACCTCAGAGATAGAATTCCTCCCATACCAAATCTGTACAACTCTTCTCATGGGGAGATTCTTAAGAAAACATGGTATCTTATATGAACTCTAATGGATTATGACATAAACATCAGAAAGAATTTTGTCTCCTTTTATCTCTCTTTATCTACACACAGATGACATAGAGGTTCCCCTTTGTTGTATGTACCATCTTTTTTACCAACAAGTGATGCATCAATGATCCCAGTCCAGGACAAGGGTGACATTAATGTTCTCCCATATAGGGCCTCAAAAATTTTAATGTCAATAAAATAGTGATTTTTATTATAGTATCAAAATTTATTTAATGAAAATTGATCCTCCCAAATCCAACCAAAGTCTAACAGAAAATCCTTAAGAATATCTTCTAACACTAGGATAGTGCACTTGGCATGCCCATATGTCTGGGGTAGAAGGAAATCCTCTTTCACATCATGGTCCAGAATACCTCCCACATGACTATAATAAACCATAATGTAAACAACCTATCATAGTCTAAAACAATATTCTTGGTCACCCCATGATGGATAATGATATTCAATATGTACAAATGTCCCCATCTATCCATTCAAATACACTCCATGATAGTACGGAAGTGTACTGAAATTATGAGTCGGTCAACTATAAACTAGGTAAAATCATGGATTCTAACTTTTGGTAGAAGTATTGTCACGAATTCCATTGATATTTCATTTCATTTTACTTCTAGATCTCATGAGGCCGCAACAGACCTACCAGAACCTTGTACAATTCCTTCAGCTGCTGACATGTGACACACTGATATATGAACTGAACCATGGGTCATCTCATGACACCCACTAAAAACTATCACAGGATGAATCTACACATATTCCCTATAAATGGATGTAAAACCAAAGTGTATGTGTGAAACTCTCTCATCACTTCCTCTCACATCGTGAATGGAACAATCGGTTGTCCCTATAAAAGGATGATGTGAGTGTGTCCTTCAAAATATCCACCTGGTGAATATTTTGAGGATATATGGTAATGTAAGACTTTACAGTTGATTCATCCAGATTGGGACACTCTTACATTATTAGGTAGAGGGTGATTCAACACCATCGACTATGGAAATGTTGTATCATCCTACTCATCCATGTTTAGATGATGAACGAAAATTGCTTACATGCGTACTACACCAATCGATCCTATTATCTCTTGTTGAAGGATTCCAAAAACACATTTTCTTATGTAGTAGTATATACTATCTAAATGACATTTTTAGTAATGCACAATAATATGATATTGTATGTCATATTCATGCCTCTCTGTGTGAAAACGTATTTGGGGTGCAGATAGTTGGAGTATTTATCAATACACACTCCCAAAAGATAGTTCCTCTATATCCACAGAGGGACGACTAAAACTTCCAAATATAGTTAATCAGTTTAATAGTTTTTATCATGGTGGATCAACATCATCAACCCATATAAGTTTTATTTCTATATATTCATCATTAGGTAGAAAATCCCAGCTCTAGAGGAATCAAAATATGATACCTACTACACTCCCACCTCTAGATGTCTCAAAACATGAGTAGTCATCAACCTTAGGCTTAACACATTGAAGGATATCTTGAACTACCATGTCAAGTAAATGGATTCCATTTCCATGTCAGGGAATTTACCAGGGTGAAATCTATTAGAATCCTACCAAAAACCTCTAATAAAACCTCACTAATCCATGAATATTCTCCACCTATATCATTCTATTGGATGGATCCCTAGAAGCTACAAAATAATTCATTAAAGGTACCACATATATTACAATTTTATAAATGATATTACTCAACATGTGGACCACATGAATCCAAAACCAGAACCACAAGAGTTTACCATATAACTAGTGCTCCCAAAGAAAATATAGGACAATACTCGGGTTCTATTCATGCTCATCCCCTAAATCATTTTATATCAATATTTTTTTAATTAAGTTTGTAACAAATCAATATAAGTAATTATATAATATTTCATTCATCAAATCCATAATCACAGCAGGTTCATTCTTCACACCTAAAATCATCACCATGATGTCATAGTGTATATAGAATCCTCAAAATGATTGATTCAGAATATCAACCTTGTAAACTCTCTACTGGTTGTAGTCAGACCTGAGATCAATCTTCAAGAACCATATAACACCTCACAACTGATGAATGATGTCATCAATCCTCGGCAAGGGGAACATGTTTTTTTATCATGACCTAGTTTGTGTGATGATGATCCACCCTTATTCACAAGCTGTGATAAACTTTTTTCACAAAAAAACATTGGGGATAAATTTTGGGGAAATACTGGGTCTAATGAAACCCTCATCTCGAGGGTCCTCTACCTATAGACAAAGATCACAAAGATCAATAGGGGCCATACAATATGCTGTAAAGTAAATTGGGGTGGTCGATCAGTGCATGTCGATGTATGACACTATATCATAATTCTGAGGTAGTCAAAGAATTTACGCGGTGAGGAGATCCTTAAAAATATTTACGACTAAAGGTATAAAGAATCCTAAAGAACATATAATGTCAAGGGTAATAGTAGAAAACTCATGGTTAATGGTATGATGCCTCTTTCTCACAAAACCCACTCTTCCAACTATGATATCTATCTCACCCATAAAGAGAAGCATTTCCTATCAGTGTAAATGAATCAGATTCATCTACGGTGATGGTTAATCTCGGATTCCACTATGAAAAACCAATAATTATGAAATCTGAAATCATATGGTTTCATCATGAAGACCAAAAGGCCCCTTGAAAAATTCTTTCAACCAAGTGATATATAACAATACCATTAGATAATATATCTCAAGTAAGAGTTTCCTCTCAAAATCTCATGATAATGTGACTAGGGGAAACCCTTAACTGGATACTCCATTTCTTACAACAAGATTAATGAGATGATGGATTGAATCAACCCTATGTCTACTAAAACCAAAGAATGTGTAGAATGATCATAGATCATACCTCTAATCATATCATCTACTGCTGGGTCATATGCATCTATATCCTCCAACTCTCTATAGACCTAATTTCCCACTCCATCAGCTGAATGTGAGCATCTTGGTGGTGGTGATATATGAGGCACATAATGCCTTCCACCACCCATATATCCTCCTCCTAGACCCATAAAAGCTCATATACCATCTCTGCTTCGTTGGGGGCCACCGAATCATTTCAGGGGAGTCCCTTGATCATGGAGACTTTTGTTTCATGGTGGTCCAACCAATATCTATTTTCCCACCTCAACAAATAAGGTTGGGAAATAATATTTAATGTGACCTCACCATTCACATGATTAGAAACTCCACACTCTGGGATACCTTGGTCTCTTGTACTATCCATGATCATGTGTCTATGTATGATCCTAGGATGATCTCTTATGTTGAAATTCTATCGAACAGTTCCTACTAGATGATATAGAATACCTATGCCTATAATGTTCACTATAATTTCTAACTACATGGTTCCCCTTTGATAGGGTTCTCTCTATCACCAGTACTCAATCCAACACTCCAATAGAAATGGGAATGAAAATAGGTACTCAAAACGAATAGATATCTCTACAGATAACCTATTGAAAAATCTATGAATATATCATATCGTGGGAGAACTTTTTAATTTCTTTGAACCACACAGCTTACACAACCACTTTCATTCCCCCAGTTGCAGCTCTAAAATCTTATGATTCAGAACTGAGCACAATAATGCGGAGTAGTACTCCAAAATAACTACTAATGTATTTCATTACATTTGAGTGTTTATTCATCATGAATTATGTATCTAGACACTACTTAGAACTAAATAATATAAATAAAATGTTTTTTTGGAGGAAAAAATATGATCAGTTAGTGTCTGTATTCGTGTGAAAACATAGATCACTTACATTCTCCAATCATAAGCAGCATAGTGATCTAGAATTCCATGGATCCTCATAGGCCACTAGTGTTATAAGTCATAGATTTCTCTACTTCTGGGTGCATCATCAGAAATCGGTGATGGAAATATCTACATATCAATAGGTGGGGGTGCTTCTACCTTTCAACCTAGAGGACAAATCACATGATAAAACCCATGAACTGTGGACACAATTCTCATGAGATCTTTTTAAAGATTTGTAATTGGTAAACTGATAGGTTTTCATTAATGTGGCCTCCTAATAATAAAATTATGATGTACCGTGGTCATATTAGCATACATATATGGGTTTCTAACATAAAAATGATAGTCAAAAGACTCAATACTATATCATTCATTTACCAATTTTCCATGTAAAAAATGTCTTTGTATACTAAGATAATAAAAATAGGTCTAGATTCATAATGCATGGTTACAACGATCACTATAACAACACTAGTTTCAATGGTCTTAGACCCAGACTTGATATACATTGACATATTTTCGGAAAGTCAAAATGAAATCATCATAAGGGGAATACTCCAAACAACATCCGAGGAAATAAGCTTCCTTGATGCTGATATTTCATGACCCAAGCCAATGGGGTTACATACACAACTACCAAAATACCTCTTATATATCAATATGGATGTAGAAGCATTCCATAAAGAAAAAACTATATGGTTGGCCTTTATTTTTGTACCTTTATGCACAAAATAAACCTTATACATGAAGAATTGCAGAAAAATAATAATAAATGATGTAAAATATATAGAATGACCATGAATATTAAACCTATTTATAGTGGAAAAGTATGAATACTTATTCTGGAAAGAAAAAAGAAAGGAAATATACAACCAAAAAGAAAAATGACTCAACATAAAAAAGAAGTAAATTTAATGTTCAGAGAGATTCCGGATTTGAAACAGCAGGCCTCAATCGCCATATGCGGTCAAATGAACTAGGGTATACATATGCTCTTATATAATCATTGTCAAAATGTCGATTTCCTCTATATAACATTGTATATTCATAGAAATACCATTAAGGGGTGATAATAAAAGCACCCATTAAGACCCCCTGAAATATATATGGGGAGAAGATAGAGACAAATAGGAATAAATAACCCATCCAATAGCAAGATAATATCAAAATCCAACTACATGAGTTTATATATATTTTCTATTAACTAATAAAAATGAGAGAGAATATGGACATCCATCCCACATTACACATAGGGAAAAAATATCCAACAATTCCAAAGGGTCCATAAAATATTCCCGACATCTCATGCGTCTAATAAATAAAAAATCAATGTCAACCTAAAGGATTACATTGTACTGCATATTTTACTGGAACAATATATAGGTATAGAACCCATTCCCTATTAAAACTAGAGTGTTCATCTATAAGGATTGAGTAACCGTACGCTCACACTATAGGGAGGTTCCATTCAATAGTTAATAAAGGAACCATTCCATTTTCCCAACTAGAGGGTTCCACTCAAGTTATTAGTAGACGATCCATTCCATTCTCCAGTAGGAGTGTTCCACTCTAGTAATCGGTATAGGACCCAATCCATTCCAATGTGAAGGGGGCCACTTTCATGGTGGGGAACCTATGACCTAGTACAATAGGAGTGTTATAGTTTGATGGTAGATAGTGGACACCTACCCCACCCAGTATGAGGGTGCCACAATAAAAGTATATATGGGTCCTATGACCTTCCCACATGGAGGGTTCTAGTGTAATGCCTTTGGTGATCGTGCCTGAACATTTTCATTGTTGACTTTCCCCTAAAGAAACATCACGCCTAAAACACCTCACATTTTATCCCAAAAAACACTATAAAGGCCACCATCATTTTCATGGAAGAAAAAAATCATGATATTAAACTCATGGGATAAAATATGAGACCAAATGAAAGAGATAAAATAGGTAAAATATTCATCAAAATGAATTAGTTGTATTCTGCGTGCATGGGGACCCACACAATATGTTTTCCTTCTATGCTACCTAGTCATGTACCTACTAGTATAGTCTATATAATTACCCAATATTGACATACATTAACAATACATAACATGTGTTTAAAACTAAATTTCTAACCGAAAAATTACCAAAGACCATACTAGTATAGTGCCTTTGGAAACATGGAAACACAAAATATTTCTCATAAGTGGTCTACATGATATTCCACTAGGTTCATCTAGACTATCACCCTTATTATACACATCAAATATAATACAAATCCTCATAAACTAGGGGAAATAAACCATAAAAATGGTTGATCTCTGATGGTAATTAATGGAAAATAAGGGAGACATGTAAACATAATAATTAGAATAAGGGTATAAGAACATGATCATGAAAATTTATGTTCATAACTTTTTTTTATAAATGATCATAATAATGATTCATGGAATAAATATTTTATGTTCACAAAACATGAATCATAATGAAATAATGAATCTTATATCTAAAAACAAATCATAGGAATAAGACCAGGAATTTTTGGAATACACCTGAAAATATAATATTATTTCTATAGTAGTCTAGGCATCACCACTAAGGAAAATTTAGTAGTATGGTTTCAATCACCATACCATAATAGTTTTCATTGTTTACTCCCATGACTCACTTATTAGAAATGTTTTATTTCCATGACCATATTATTCAGGAAGATTCACTCCCAACAACATATTAGAATTCAAGGATCGCTCTAAAGACCATATTAGAAGGCAAAGTCATTTACTAATCCATGTTCACTCCCCATTCCTATAATTACCAGATCTAGAATCCCCTGAAGCTGGTGAATTATTACATTTCATTAGATTTATTACAAGGAAACAAATCCTGAAGGACCGTATAGTTTAGAAATATTGGAAATCCAAATTACATACACGATACTAATAATACATTGGGAAAACAAAATAAAACATCCTAAAAAATAATTGAAATGAACTGAATCCCTGAAATAATTATAAATGTTATCTTCTTCATAACCTGGGGAGTAAAACCTAATAAGGGGGATCTCAAATGCTTTATAAGGGTATGTACTACAGATGAAATAATCAATATATATGGAATGGTAAATATATGAGAACAATTTTAATTTACAAAACCAGATAAGACACAAATAATATGGAAAGTAATGAACTGAAACATATTCCATACATCAATACACTATGAATCAACTACATCCATATATATATATATTGATGCAAAATATCATGGATAAATAATAACTGAAATTAAACGAGGGAAATACCTTATTTAAGGATGTCATGTCTCAAGTACATGAAAACCTCTTACCATCAAGGCCTTTCACAAGATGATTTAAAACTAAGGGTAGAAACCCTTTTGGCTAACATATTTTTCTCATGAGAAGCTGTTGATGCATCGAGAAGCTATATAATTTCTGGGATTCACCCTTCATTAACAGTCTAATGTATTTCTCATATTGAATAACAAAATAAATAATATGCGTTTTCCAATGACCATATTGACTTCTTAATATAGATATTTCAATAATTCCCATGAGGGAAATAATATAATATCATGAATTTAATGACCTTCATGATATAATAAGTCAAAAGGTACACTGTATAAATGGAACTAGGTGTATAACATTAAAATATTCCTCAATGAAATGAAAATAAGATGAAGTCCCTTACCTTAAGTCTAATACTCTCTGCATTTTTCCGAAACTCTAGTATGATGGCATTATTAAATTATATTAGAATCATAATAATATTTATGATATCATATATGATTCTTTTATGACCTTATATTACTTGTTTATTTACAATTCAATGTTAATGCAATATTTTGGGTATTAATCTCTTGGTTTATTGTACATGTTTTGACTTGTTATTATTTATCACATTACCTAGATCATGATTTACTTACATACAAAATGTATAATATGATATTTGTATATCATATATATTCATAATATATATATAATATAGGAATACACCATTCCTAGAGATGGTAGGCCGTACGTACACATGAACACTATTTTCATTTTCTTATCATATGAATGGAAGTAAGTGAATAATATATATTTATATGTATATATATTGTTCCATTATCATTATAATGTCAAATATTTCATAATTACTCATAATATATGTCTTTATAATCATTCTTGGATGGTGAACATGGATGATGAGTCTCATCACGTCGTGGATACGGTATGTCATACGTACGCACGAGCAACGATATCATTTACTTTATGTTTTAATAGTACATATATGGATTAAATATAAATCATAAAGAAGAAATATCATGTCATATTTATTATTTAACCAATTTTATTCATCATTATACACATCGAAATAATGTATATATGAAAAATAGTTTACACCACAACGTAGAGTCGGTAAGTCGTACATACACATGCATGGTGATATTCTTTTTCATTGGATGGGTAAAAGTGGAATATTGTTGTACCATAATTATAAAAACATATCATCATATATTATATTCTGGATAATTTTTTTAGTATGGTAACATCTTAGTAAGAGGAATTAGAGGATGAAATGAACTTTGAAAGAAGGTATAAACGATTACCACTTCTTCGGGTGTATTCTTTTGAATTGCAGAAAACGAATCCTTAAGTTAGTTATATACCAAAAAAAGGTGGCCTATAGGATGAATAGAAGGATGTTGGGAGGACATTACTTTAGGGGTTGGCCGAGCCAAAGGGTTTTGGTGGTGTGAATATGTGGGTAGAGTTGGTGCCCTTTTATAAGAGAGGGGATGAACAATTTAAGAAGGTATATTAATATTATTTTATTATAATTTTTTTGGTTTGAAATGGTATAAAACATATTTATTTCAAATATAATATGACTTTGAGTAGAAAACCTCTCAAACAATATGTTTTAGTCATGTCTATGTCTCAAAAGTAACATAATCATTTAGCTTCAACTGTTAGTTAAAAACATTAACTCTTACTATGTCTTCATGTAATTTCAAAATATATGGTAACTATATTTACAATAAAATGAAAAACGAAAAATAAGTTGATAATTAATCAAATTTGTATCATTATATAATTTAGCAGGCTAAATCAGAGATTTTATGATCTTTATATAATTTAATAAAATAGTCTTTTTTTTAAAAACACATTTTTGTCAATTTTGACACTATTAAGGAATTGATTTCTATTCAAGTCATAATAACTCGTATAATTCTAAAAAATGAATTAAATCAAATATAATATGTCAATATCAACCAAAAAATTCGTGGATGGAATCAAAATAGTAAAATTATATTTTTTTTTATATTTATAATTTTATTTAATTGAATCTTTCATTTATAAGGTAATAACTGAATCATCATTGTGTCATAAATAAATTTATATATTAAATGTCAAAAAATTACAAATAAAACATAATCATGTATTAAGTATTTTTATATTTTTAATTAATATTTATAGTTAATTAGATCAATTAGAAAACCCCATTTAAATTTTTTTTGTAAAAGATGCATGTTTATGTTAATGTTTTCTATACTTTAAATTAATTCTCATCAAATGTCATTTTCACACCCATGTGGATACATGGAGTCCCAAAATCAATCCATGGAAGACCGCTGCAGGACATATATCATAAAATATAATTATAACATGTTTTAGGGTAGTTTTTTATTATTATAATATTAATTTGTTACCTTTATTTACTAAATATTTCCTTCATACTGTGGTAAATAAAATAATTAATGGGTTACTATTCATAATTTCCAAAAATAAAAGGTACTTATTTACATAATTTGGAACGTATGATTCCAAATATGAAATTCATTTTTCCAAATTCAAATCTCAGAATTTATATTAATTAACTTGAAATTAATTCCCTTTTTCAAAACCAAAAAGCAGTTTTTAAGAATTAATATCTATCAAAAGATTGTTATGTGTTTATATAAAATTTAAATGTGAAATTACTTCCAATTTACATAATTGGATTAAATTATACAATCTTATTCCAATTAAACATTAAAAAAAATTTAAAATAATCTTACAATATTAATAAATTATACCAAATGGAATTTTTTAATTAAGATGCAGTATTTTTCACTATTCATCAAAATTTAAATCTTTTCATTAAATTACAATAAAAATCATCCTAAGATAATTTTGATATTCAGAATTTAAAAATGAAGTATATTTTAAAAAAATGTCTATAAAATTTCAAAATGTGGTTAATAATATTCATAACAACTTATTAAACAGATACTTTGATAGGTCGTGGTGTACTTGAACCCAGGGTTGCGTATAATGAAAGCCATTGAATTATTTAAAAAGTAGCATACCGTGGACACATGGGGTGGTACATTATTCCCCCTTAAAATAATTTCTTCCTAGAATTTTTTTGAATATCATGAAATAAAATGATACATGTTGTTCTTCATCATCTGTTCTCTCGGCCCCCAAATCGCCTCTTACACTTTATTATTTCTCCAAAGAACATTTACCATATGAGTTTTCTGATTCTTAAAACCTAGTTCTCTAGTATCAAGAATCTTAATAGGATCTTCATAATAAGATAGATCATTTCATGTTTTATTTCTTAATAGGTGAGTACATGCATTGGGTCTGGCATATATTTCCTTAACATTGATATGTGGAACACATCATGAACTTTCGAAAGACAAAGAGGCATTGCAATATGGTAAGTAACAGGACTTATTCGTTATATAATTTCAAACTGTCTGATGTACCTGCGAGTTTATATACCCTTATTACCGAAACTTATAACAACCTTCCATAGAGATACATTCCATAAAAAATGATCTCCTACTTGAAATATTAAATAATTCCGTTGGTTATCGTCATAGCTATTTCTCTTATATTGATATGTTTTGATATTGGTTTGGATAATCTTCACGTTCTCTATTGTTTCATAAACATGTCATGGACCTAAAAGTTCTATTTCACCCACATCATCCCAGACAGTTGGTGTATGAAATATAATGCTTCATATGGTGCCATCTCTATACTTGAATCGAAACTATTATTATAAAAAAATTCTAATAGAGGTAAATATTGATCACACATACCAAGAAAGTAAAGTGAGGTGGACCTCAAAATGTATTATAATGTTTGAATAGTCCGTTCAAATTTTCCATCAGTTTGAGGTGGTATGCAGTGCTGAAATGATGTTTAGTATCTAGGGCCTTATTTAAACTTTTCAAGAATCTTGATGGGAAATGGGGATCACGATCATAAATAGTGGATTGGGGCACACCATGAAGACTTACAATGTCATTAATATATAGTATTTCTAAATGTTCAAGTTTTAAATCTTCTCTTATAGTAATAAAATTTACTGAATTTGTAAGACGATCAACAATATCCCATGTATCATCATTCCTTCTAGGAGTCTTTGGTATCCTCATGAAAGTGTCCATTGTAATATTATCCCATTTCCATTGAGGTATTGGAAGAGGTTGCATGAATCCTTTAGGATGATGTCTTCCAGCCATCACCTATTGAGAAAGAAAACATTTTGACACATAATTAGTAATTTTATCTCTTCATGTTATCCGAAAAAAATTGATCCTTCAAATCGATATTAATATTAGTGCCACAAGGGTGTCTATAGACATGGAAGCTATATGCATCCTCCAATAATTCCCTTTTAGATCAGGTATAACAGGAACACAAATCATCTTCCAAAATTTCAAAAGACCATCTTCAAATATGAAATCAATCAATATCCCATCATTCACAATATTACTTATATTTTTAAACTCAACATCATTATTTTGAGAACTTTTTATCAATTCTAGTAAACATTGTTTGGAAACCATTTGAAAAAGTAATGATTCTTCACCCTCAATAATAATTACCATATCCAACATTATTAGATCAATGATCATAGGATCGCTTTCAACTTCCATCTTATTTAGATCTCCATTTTCATTTCCACTCAAGGAATTTGCCACTTTATTTTCATTCCTTAGTTGGTAGTGTGTTGTGAAATCATGATACTTGAGTAGATAAATCCATCTCATTTGTATCATGTTGAGTTATTTATATGATAAAATATATTTCAAAATCTTCGGATCAATATATATCTCAAAATTTTCACTATAGAGATAGTCTCTCCATATCCTCAAATCAAAGATTACTACAGCCAACTCAGGATCATTATTTGGATAGATATGTTCAATGGTTTTTAATTCCATGGATGTATACTCAATAACCCTATCATTCTACATAAGTACACAACCATGACATTTTGTTGATGCATCAATATAAAAAACAAACCCATCATTCCCAGATGGTAATTTAATGATCTAAGAATTGAATAATATTATCTTTAATTCATCAACATATTCATCACACTATTTTTTCCAAATGAATTTACCCACTTTTTGAGTGAGCCTGGTTAATGGGTTTTCAAATCAGGTGAAATTCTAGATGGAAGATAGATAGTAACATGCTAACCCAATAAAACTACATAGATCAGTTATACTTGTCGGTGCTGTACATTCTTGAATTTCCTTTTTCATTAAAGGATATTAAAATATTCCATCCATGAAGACTATATGGCCAAGGAAAGAAATTCTGTGAAGCTAGTATTCAAACATGCTAAATTTACCATATAATTATTTTGTCATGACAATATCATGAATTATTTTCAAGTGATACTCATGGTATTCAAAGCTTTTAAAATATATCAGAATATGTTCAATTAATACCACCACAACATCATCAAGATATTCCTTGAATACCAAATTCATGATATCCATAAAAACTGAGTGTGCATTAGTCAATCCAGAGGGCATTACTGTAAACTCATAATGACCATATCTCATTCGAAAATTTGTGTAAGGAATGAATTCCTTATTAACTCATAATTGATGATATCCATTACAAAGATCAATCATAGAAAAGAATTAAGATCATTTAAGTTGATCAAATAAATCATCGATTCAAGGTTCCAGATACTTTTTGTTTATTGTAATTGCATTGATTTACCTATAATCAATGCACTTCCTCGTGGATCCATCATTGTTCTTAACAAAGAGAACAAGGGCTCCCCATGGATAAACTATAGGTGGGATAAAACCCTTTTTACCCAACACATCATGATGTTTTTAGCTCTACTAATTATATAGTGTCCATTATATAGCGTGTTTTTTATATTTCCCTTATATCTGGGATTAAATCAATACCAAATTAAACTTCATGCTCTGGGGGGTGCCCAGGTAAATCTTCAAGAAAATCCAAAATGTCTTCCTTTAAAATAGGTACATCCTAAATTTTATGGTTACCTCCTTCATCCCTAGATGTTTATTTTTATTCTTCCCTAATAATCTCATTTAATAATGTTATTTGGGGTGGATCTTGAAATGAATTGGTTGATGATGTTTCTTCTTTAAAGATAATGGATTCAATATATTCATAAAAAATCGAAACATCCTTCTTCATGCAATATATTTTCACATCATATTTTGAAATCCAATCAATACTAAGGATTATATCAAAGTCAACCATAAGTTTGATAACAAAATTAGCCATTAGAGCATGTTTATATGCCAAAATAAGAACTGGTCGACACATATATTTTGCGATAAGGTTCCCACTTGGAGTTCTAAGGGACAATTCCCTTTTCATGGTGAAATGGAAATATCTAATTTTAAAGAAAACTGGGAAGATATAAAGGAAAGCGATGATTAAAAATCAAATAAATATTTAGCTAAATATGAGGTAATAAATAATATACCTTCCACCACATCATTAGTAACATCATCCTTAATATGTTTGCTCGCAAAAGCTTGGCCATCTCCCCTCGGCCTCTTCTATGGTAGATTCCCTAGACTTTGGGGGAATTCATCGGAATAGTGTCCCATCTATTTATAATTTTAGCACTAGAAATAATTGAATTGTTTCTTCCCTTTTCATTTATGAGCTTGTTGTCCCTTTTATATACACATATAACAAACTCATAATCCCTTAAAAAATTTCACAGGGTGCTTTTTCCCACAATTTTCACAAGAAGAAAATTGTCCAAACTTTCTTTTCTTATTTGATGAATTCACTTTTTCGTGGTTATTAGATGGAATTTTATTGTCTTGTATTCCTTTAAAAATATTGATCTAGATAATTTATTCTCTTTTTTATGGAACATAAAACCATTTCATCATATGATAAAAAATTCTGTGAAACCAGTGCCCTTTAGATATTTGTCTTAGTACCTTCAATGATATCATTGATATTCCAATATGTGTTTCATATATAATCTGCAGAAAACATGGCTAAACTTGTAAAGGAAGCTTTATAATCTTTAAAACTCCCATAATACTTTTTCTATAAGCTACGTATGTTCTTATTCGACTCAATTTTTTGATCATGATGATGGTATTTGCTGAAGAATATCTCTTTAAAAGTTGTTCATTCTATAAATTCTATTTCTTATTCATCCGTATTATTTTGTAGAAATTTCCACCATTGATCAGCATCACATTTGAGACAATATACCACAAAAGTAACCTTATCTATTTTATTACATCCCATGTCCATAAAAATCTTTTCTAAAGACCTAATCCACTGCTCAGATACAATTGGATTTGTAGTCACAATAAATTATGGAGGAATTTTCCCCATAAATCAATACAACATAAGAGATTACCTCTACAGAATGGGTTGTTCCATTCTAGAATGGATATTTTTCATAAACTGATTATGTAACCCTTGTATCACCATAATTTGGTCCATTCTAATACCAAATAAATTTTTTTCTTCTGCAGGGAAACCCCAACAGTTTCCTCAAGTATTGGTACCATTCTTACTCTCAAGTACCATCTCTTTATATTGACACACATCAGATTAGCTCATAAAATTATGTGTTTCCAATATGGTAAATCACTCAGCATAAATTAATAATTTAGGCATCATAAATCACAAAAATTTGTTACTTTGGGTGAATTATCATAAATTTATCCCCAAATCCTATCATCGTGTATGATAGCTAATCTATGTTCTCTAAATCTAGTTTCCAGTGTTATTAGTAAATGTCCTATGATACAAAAACTATTTCCTCATCCTTAGATCTCTTAAAGTTAGTGCATCATTACATTTCACCGGCATTATTATGAGGAAACAAATCCCAAAGGACCTTGGAGTTTAGGATTCTTGGAATCCTATATTACATACACGATGCCTGAAATATATTTGGAAACAAATAAAACATGCTAGACAATAATTGAAATGAACTTTATCCTTGAAATCTTAATCAATATTATATTATTAATAACCTATGAAGAAAAAAATAGTAAGGGTGATATGAAATGCTCAACAAGGGTATATACAACATAAGAAATAATCAATCTATATGGAAATGTAAATATCTAGGAACACATTCTATTAGAAAACAAGATAAGGTTCAAATAATATGGAAAGTATAGAACTGAAAAATATTCTATAATTCAATAATCAATGAATGAAATACTTTCATAGATATTTCGATGAAAAATCTCATGGATAAATAATAACTAAAATTAAATGAGGGAAATACATTATGTAAGGACGTCATGTCTCAGGCATATGAAAAAATATTACTATCAAGGAGTTTCACAAGATGGTTTAAATCTAAAGGTATAAACCCATATGGTCAACTCATTTGTCTCAAGAGAACCTTTCGATTCATCGAGGAGCTATATAAATTCCAGGATCCACCCTTCATTACCAGTCCAAATAATGTCTCATATTGAATAATCAAAATAAATAATATGCCTTATCAAATGACTATATTGAATGATTAATGTAGATATATAAATAATTCCCATGAAGGAAATAATATAATATCATGAAAATAATGAGATTAATGATATAATAAGTCAAAATGTATAATATAAACTATATAAAAGGAACTAAGGGTATAACTTTACAATAAGCCTCAATGAAATGAAATTGAGACGAAATCCCTTACCTTAAGTTTGATACTCTTTGTATTTTCCCTAAAATATTTTATGATGGTATTATTAACTTATATTATAATCATAATAAAATTTATGATATCATATAATATTCTTTTATGACTTTATATTATCCATTAATTAACAATTCCATGTTAATGCAATATTTCGGGTAATAATCGCTTTATTTGTCATACTTGTTTTGACATGTTAGTCATGATCATATTAAATATATCATGATTTATTTACATAAAAAATGATATATATATATTTTTATAATATATATATTCATAACATAAACTTATATAACAGATATGAATACATCGTTCCAGAAGACGGTAGGTCATACATACACATGAACATTGTTTCCGTTTTTTTATTGTGTAAATGGAAGTAAAATATGGTAGGATCCAGTGGATGATGCTAGGGAAACTCAACTGGACAACACTGGAATGGATGTGACCCAGCTTGGAGACTCAATTTTGAATGAGTCTACCACACCTATGAATGTGATAGCAGATCCATATTTACAAACGTTAAATATGGAAGGATCTGCAAAATCTGGATCCAAGGTTCAGCATGAAGTGGAGAGATTAAATACTGACTTTCAGTACATTGGTAGGGGGGTTGCTCTGATGTAGGCTATCACTGAACCTGTGGAACTGGTGTCTGAACAAAGTAACACACATGATGTCCTGTTTCAGGTAAACCCTCATGAACTATTAAATTGTTCAACAAACAGATTTGCAGCACTGGTTGATGTTGGATCAAATGAGGCAAAGGAGCTTGAAGTGGCAGAGGAAATTGTAGAGAAAGAAGGCCATGTTATTCTGGATAGAATTATTGATGAATGCAAAAGCCCTTGTGCTGATGACCCAATCAAGACACCTCAATTGGAGGGTGGGAACGATGGCAGTGTCAACCCTCCTATAGCCCATAAAAAGAAGTGGGGGGATAGATCTGGTTGTGAAGAAGAGCTACATAGTCACAAAACATCCTACAATGATGCTATTAAGAATGGAAATCATGAGACCCAGAGCAAGGAAGTGGAAGAAAATGTTCAAAGAAGGAGGAAGCCACAGAGGGACTATACGGACCTTCCCAAACCAATGGTGACAAGGTCTGCATACAAGAATGTTGGGACACAAGAAATTGTCTTTTCAAATGGGAATAGTGGCCCGAAAAGGGTAGGGTCCTTTAAGATTGACAAAGGACCCAGCGGGAAATGGCCACTCAAGGAGAAAATGTATGTAGAAATGCTTCGAAAGAAAAACATGTATCTTGAGTTGATGTGGAAGTACAAGTCTTCTGAACAGGAGTCAGCTGATCCTGGTGATGAGTTATCCAATGATGGGGAAAGGGATGCGTATGGTTTTGATGTAATGTAACATTTATATTTTCTACCGCCTTTACTTGCAGTTTTCCTTCAATAAATTTCCGGGACCAGGATTTCTCCTGGTTCAGACTTTCCTGGTAACTTTATAATTATTCTTGGATGGTGAACGTGGAAGATGAGTCTCGTCGCGTAGTGGAGACAGTAAGTCGTGCACACACACGAGCGATGATATCATTTCCATAATGGTTTAATGGTATGGATAAGGATTGAATATTAATTTTAAAGAATAATATAAATTTTTATTTATTATTTAAGCTATATTTAAGAATCATTATACCCATCTAAATAATGTATTGATGAAAAACTATTTACATCACGGTGTGGGGATGGTAAGCCGTATGTATGCACACATGGTGGTATTATTTCAGAATGATGGGTAAAAGAGGAATATGGTTTTCAAATAATCATAAAATCATTTTAGAATATAGTGTATTATGTATTTAATATTTTATTATGGTAACAACATAGTAAGAGGATATAGAAGAAAAAATGAAATTTGAAACAAGGGATAAAACAATTAACTCTTATTTGGGTGTCTCCTTTTTATTTGCACAATTTGAATCCTTATGTTGGTTTTTTGCCTAAAGTGTGGCCTCTGGATAAATTTATCGAAGTTGGGAAGATATTTGGAAAGGTTTTGGCTAATCCAAATGGCATTGGAGGTGTGAATAATTTGGTAGAGTTGGTTCCCATTTAAAAGAGGGAGGAGGGGCACTTTAGGAAGGCATCAATATATTATTTTATTATAAATTTATTTTCGTTTAATAATGGGCTCAATATTATTTAGTTCAAATGTAATATTCCATTGGATCAAAGAAATTTCAACATTTAGGTATTACACAGGTTAGGTCAAAAAAGTAAACTTATCTTTTAGCTTTATCCCTTTGTTAAAAAACATTAACTCTTACCATGTCCTCTTATATTTTCATAATATACAGTAACTATATTTACTATAAACTGAAAAAAGAACTATAAGTTTGTAATAAATAGAATTTGTAAAATTATATATGTTAATGGGCCAAATAGTATATTTCTAGGACCGTTATATCATTTAATAAAGTAATATTTTTTTAAAAACTCATTTATGTCAATTTTGACACTATTTAGGAATTGGTTTTTGTTAATGTCATAAAACTTTATTACTTAAAACAAAATCTATTAAAACAATAATAATATGTCAATTTGTACCATAAAATTCATGTATGACATCAAAATATATAAAATATATTTATTTCAATATTTATAATATCATCTAAAAGAACCTTTCATTAATAAGGTAATCCCTACATCATCATTGTGTCATAAATAAAATTAGCTATATAATTTTTTAATAATATAAATAAAATATCATGATGTATAAAATCATTTTATATTTCTAATTAATATTTATAGTCAAAGAGATCAATTATAAAACCCCATAATACTTTATTTATTAAATGATACATGTATGTGTTATATTTTTCTATACTTTAAATGAATTCTTATAAAATGTAATTTTCACAACCATGTGGGTCCCTATGGTCCCATAATCAAACCAATGAAGACCATTTTCATACATATCTCATCAAATAGGATTTTGAAATGTGTTAGGGTAGTTAATATAATTATAATATTATTGTTTTACCCTTATTTAACTGATTTAACCTTTTTACCATGGTAAATAAAATATTTATCGAAGCTAATATTCTTAATGTCAAAAAATAAATGGTACCTATTTACAAAATTTAGATTATGATTCCAAATATGGAATCAATTTTTCCAAAATCAAAACACAAAAGTTTCAGAAATTAAATAAAAATTAATTCCTGTTGTCTAAACTAAAAAGCGGGGTTTCAAGAAGTAATATATACCAAAACATTTTTATGTGTTTATTTACAATTTAAATGTTAAATTAATTCTAGAGAATAAAATTGAAATAAATTATAAAATATTAATCCAATTAAACTATTTAAAAAATAAAAAGGAAATCTAAAAATAATAAAAAATTAGATGAAAAAGGAATTTTGAATTAAAATGTAGTATTTTTCACTATTCATCAAAAAAATTGTCTCTTTTCATTAAATTACCAAAATTTTACCCTAAAATAATTTTAGTATTTAGAATTTAATAATGAATATTATTTAAAAAAATAATGTTTATAAATTTTCAAAATGTTTTTAATATTATTCATAAATGCATTTTAAACTGCTACTTTCATAAGTCGAGGTGTGCTTGAACTTGGGGTAGCGTAAAACGTAATCCATAAAATTATTTAAAAATAATCATACCACGAGTTAATGGGGTATTAAAATTCCATCCATGTATATCACATGACATGTAAATCATTACCCATTTAATGTAATGGGTTTCATAAGTATTATTCAATCATAACATGACCCAGGAAAAAGAAATGGGCTTCATAAATAACAATACATCAAAAACAGAGTCCATTAATAAAAATAATAAAAATGTTAGAAGGGAATAAAATATATTTTAAAACAAAATTAATAATTTTTTATCTTAAATGGAAAATAATTATGATAAATCCATTGGAAAATTCGTGGGAAAATATACTTTCTTATTTGAAAACATTATATTTTATTATAATTCAATTAAATTTTATAAAAAAATTTGAAAATAAAATTATTTTATTTTAAATTAAGTTCTAAATCATCATGTCTTTATGATGGTGTAAAATTATGTTAATGTTATATAAGTTATGAAAAAAATTCGTTTCGTAATTTTTTCAGAAATGTCATAAAACTCCTTATTTGGAAAATAACATAACGATTTCTTGCAAACCATGTAGTAAACAGTAAAAAACCAATAAAAATAAATCCAAACATCTAGAGTAGAATAATAAAAACATTTATGGAAATATTTTTATATAACATAGACATGGTAGATCGATATTACCCTGAGGAGACTTAAAACGAAACATTGAACAATATTGATGAGGTTGTTAAATAAATACTCACATCTCTGCAATAAATAGAATATTTTTCCCAATGAAAAAAATAAAATATTATGGAAGAAAAAAATACAATAATCTTATTGATATGACTCATAAAATACATTTATGTGATTTATGTACACCGTTTAGAACAAAAAAGTAGTTTATAAGGCATATGTCTGAAAAAAATAAAAGAGATAAATAAATCCCTTAAAAATTGAGTAACTTTATAATTATGAACATCAGAAACTAATAACATCAATTAAAGTTTTAATATCATTAAATAAATAAAATTAATGATGTCAACTATCATTATTTAGTATATGCACCGCCCAAAACATGTGATCGGTGAATATGGTATGTATCTCAACAAAATAATAAGTGAGATGAAATTCCCTTATCTTAGGCATGATTACCTTTTAAAGTATCATAAACTCCTATATAATGATTTATATAATGTTATTAACTTATTTCAGAATCATATATATATATATATATATATTATTTCATATATTATTATCTAATCACTCATTTGTTAATAAGATTTCATTTTTTCTCTTCTTTTCGATGTTAAGTACTTTATTTTTATATGCATATTTTGTCAAATAAGTTCTATTTCATGCATAGAGGTTATAATAATGTAATTTAAAGAGTTATATAAAGGTATTACATAAAATATTTAATTCATTATATATATTTATATAATCATTCTTTAATGGAGATCCTAGAAAATGTATCGCATCTCATCGTGTAAACGGTGGGTCGTACTTGTGAATGAGCGTGGATATCATTCAATTAATTTTAAAAAGGTAATGAATTGGATGGTATATATTTGTTTTGAAACCAATATATTTTTATAATAAACATATATAATTATTATTTCAATAATTATACTCATCATTTTAAATTAGTGATGACAAACATATTACACTATTATATGGAGATGGTAGGTTATACGTATACACATGTGGTGATTTATTTTTTCATAGGAAGGATAAAAGGTGATATATTATTTTCTTAATAATCAAAATAACATATAATAATATAGGTAATTCTATATTAATTACTTTATAATGGAAATAATATATGAAGAGTAAGTAGAAGAAAAAATATGATTGAAAGAATTAGTAAAGACGACTACCGCATACTTAGAAAACCTCAATTGGATATAATCATAGGGGCACTAGTGATGGTATTTTGAGAAGCCCAGAACAACTATAATATGTTTAGGGACATTTAAAATAAATATTTTTAGAATATGGATGATATTTAATGATCAAAGTGATATGATTGAGTGAGGGAAGAGGTTCCCCTTTATAATTGTGGTGATGAGACTTTTAAAATTTCCAAAAATTTTAATTTATAATAAAATAAATCTCCATCAACATGAGAAAAAAATTAAATGTAATATTAGATTATATTACATTGGGTTTTAGTCTCCTCATCCAATAAATTGTATATAGGTTTTAATTTAATTTGTAAATGTTATCTTTTTTATTAACCCTTAGATAACATGTGTTACTTTGTTTATGGTGACAATGTTTTGATTGTTATGGGAATGTAATGATTACAACTAAACTATAAATTTTACCATAAACGGTCAATTTAGGAGATTTTAGTACACATATCATGCCTTTTTCCTTATTTATAATCTCTCATATTTTTAAATAATTTAACAAAATATTACTTTTATAAAATATCAATAGTGTCAATTTTTACAATATTCATTATTTTTCATTTTAAAAATATTATAACAAAAATATATCATCAAGAAAACTATATAAATCATCCATATAAAATCAAAATGTTTAATAAAATTCATTTATGTCATTAATTATATCAAACTACTTTCAATTTAATATTTCTAATATCATTTATTTTGTATTTCCATAAATTTAATAATTATTGTTTCATCATTGTATTATACATTAAGATTATTATCTACATTATAAAAATTAAGCACAAATTACCCTAATAAAGAAAATATTTTTGGATTTTAAATGACCACTTATAATTTAATATAACGTCTGAATTATAATATATTAAAAATGTTATAGTTTTTGAAAATATGGTTTTGAAATCATGAACTTTTCTTTAAATAAAATATAATAAATGTATTACTCTCATCAAAGTGGCATAAAAAGCTAATAAATTAATCAAAAGGATTAATAAACTTGAATTAAACTCATCCAATGAAATTATTAAAAGTGTTAGTGTAATTTTATATTTTTTATAATATTATTTTTACATTTAATTATCTGAATTATCTTTTACAATCTTAACAAAAATTTAGTATAGTTATTATTAGTAAGTCACAAACATAAATTAAACCTATTTTCATAAATTTTACCTACTAATTCCAAAAATAAAACCTTTTTTTCAAAATTAAAAACATATAATTTTATGTAATAATTTTTAAATTCATCATGTTAATGTGGGGGGAAAATGACCCATTAATATTAAAACATGCAATTGATTAAAATGTTTTGATATCTAAATTCAATGTAAAATTGATTCCAATGACCAAAATGATATTAGTTGATAAAAAATTGATCTAATAATAAAATAAAAAATATATAATAATTTAAAAATATAAATTATTTTAGTAAAAAAAATTATTTTCAATTAAAATTTATTATTTTCATAATATTCTTAAAATAAAAATACTTATCAAAAAAATACATATAATTATATCAAAGTAAATTTTTTATATTCATTTTAAAAAATTTTAATATTTAGTAAAATATAACATGTAAACGTTTAAAAAAATAATATTTAAAATGGGATCACTGTTAAAAGGTGATAAAGTTACAATTTTGAAAATTATAGGGTATTATGTGTTAAATCGTGTTTGTTCTTATGAAATGACTGTAAAATAAATTGGAAAAATATAAAATATATTTGAAATAATATATAGAAGATATATTTAATTATTTTACTTAATTTCATTCACTAATTTAAATTTATTTAATTCATTATGACAAAAATATGTTAGGAGAATAAAAACAAAAATATATTCTTTATATTCATTTGGCATATAATTTCATTTAAAAATAATTTGTAAACATTGAATTCATATTATAAAACATTAATATTAATAAATAAATTAATAATATTAATAATTCATAATTTAACAACTACTTTTTTGTTATTTTATTATATAAAAAATTAATAATATACTATTATTTTGGAAAAAATGTTTTTCATATAATGAAATATATCAAATGAACTCAATATTTTGAATAACAGAATCCAAGAAGTGTCTTTTATATACATAAAACTAATATAAGTGTTGGTCTTCCCACAACTTTTTCTTGGTGTTATGTAGAAATAATGAATAACATGGTTCCTTCATATAATAGAAGATAGATTCACTGTTGTATGAAATTTATAGTATCAAAAATATTAAATTAATTCATAGAAATATATATTTCATAAAATCTCATGGTCTCACATTCTGAACCCCTTAAAATAAATTTCTCTCATTAAATACATTGGTTTATCGACAGCTTAATACTTGATATTTCCATTCATAGAAACCCACATCGTAAAAATGAACACTAAAAAATCCTTTTAAAATAGAAAATTTGAAAAATTAACAGTTACTTAGAGTAACTCATAACTGGGATTCCAAATTGATGAAAATTGGGGATTAGTGAAAACATGGACATTGAAGTGAAATCTAACTATCAAGTACCAATAGTCTATGATAGAGAACACTATCATATGAATTTAAACAATCTTAAAGCAATAAAGTTCAGATGACCAAAGTGACCATTTGATACATCAAAAAATGAGGCACTAGGATAATTATTTTGGATTTGAAGATTTATTCCCTAGAGATGAAGAATTTTATAGGAAGATACATATAAATGATTTCAAGATAAGATCACTCATTATTCTGCCTTAATCAATTTCCATATAAATAGGTATTCTATGAAATGCAGTAGATTTTTTCATTCCTTAAGAATTACTAGATCATGTGAACCAGAAAATGATTAGTTAACAACACAACTAAAAGTAAAATATAGGTTATACAATATTCATAAACCTTTATATGGAGATATAAAACACTATTCTTAAAAACATAAAATAGTTTCACAAATGGTTACATTTATGATCCCTCTAAATGAGTAAAATCCAAATCATTCGAAATAAGGTAACTAACTGTCAAAAATATACTCATCACTAATCCCTCAAAAAATATGGTTTAGTTATTAATTTTCATACACCAAACATGGGGATACCATTATAATTTACACTCTTGAAATATGGTAATATCCTTAATTACCATACAACCATATTGAATCCACACGTATTTCATCATTTTATATATTACTTCTATTCTTATACCAATATAACTTTTAATTAAAATCATGGTTTCTTACATATACTGATAGAATGAGTGATACCATTATTCCAGTATCCATGTTGATAATTACATGGAATTCCACAAATCTATAAAGAATAATGTTTTCACAGGTCTTATACAATCAAAATTAAATAATAAATTCACCAAAAAGAGAGTAGGATAAGTATTCAATAATTATCAGGGTTCTATTTATCCATTATAACATCATAATATTTACCCTTTAATTTTACCTTAGTAGTTATTGAAAATTATCATCCAAATTAGTCTTTGGAATGAGGAACTTGATTTCATAATTCCCAATCTCCTAGAATTTGTGACACTGAATCAAGGGAGTTTCACTCTTTAAAGGTTAATTTTTATTCCCATTACTTCAGTAGTCAAACGCTAAATGACATTCTTTGCATTGGTTAATAAAAATATCAACCCACTTAGAACAATTTATTCCATGTTTCATTCCACCCTATTAGAATAACAGAAGGTCCATATTCCTTTATCCATGGTTTTTCGAATTTCTATTGAATTATATCCTTATTTTCTCATCATAACCATGATATAGTTTTGAAAATTTGATCACACATTTTTTGAGAAGAATATTGATAATATATTGACAAAATATGTTCTTTAACTCAACCAATTACATGGAGTCAATTTTATGTTGTTTCCTCATATTCTTTAGAATGTTCCCCCACAGATTATCTTCACCACACAAGTGAAAAGTTTCAAACCTAATTTTATCGCATTTTAAGAAATAAAAAATTTAAAATATATTTTCAATGCTACAAATCCATTTATTAGCAACTAGTTGATTGGTACTTAAACTAAAAGTAGGTTAATATTTCCATAACAGGGATTTAGAGAAATTTGGCACACATGTTTAGTCATTTTTATATCTAGAAGGATTCTTGGATTAGTAAGGTGGTGTTATCATATAAATGATTTTTTTCATTCTATATTCTATAAAATTTAGTTTCTCACGAGAGATATCAATACATTATCTAATTTATTCTTTAATAACATGATTTAATTTCTTTACATCCATAAATAAGATCAAAAATAATTGCGTAAGAAACAATTATCCTTGTGAGGAACCATATAATCATTAAAAACTCTTATATAATGTTCATGTTATGAAATATTCCTTAATAAATAATGCCATATGTTTATCCTAGGTTATTCATTTCCTACTTCCATTTCAATCCATACTAATGGTTCATAAAGAGTTTGTGAATTTCCAAATCATTTCTCCTAGGAGTTTAAAACCAAGTACGCAACAATGTTTATCATCATGTACCTGGTTACTCTTGAGTCATGTCTAATGAACGTAGTTAGTGTTTTATCCCATAGGTATATCTATTCCAGATCCACTTCCAATTGATATATCAAGACATATATGTTATACTTGAAAACCACTAACTCTATCATCTACTAAAATTTAAGAAATTTTGGTAAACATTAACTCAACCATAGAATTATCATTAGATACACCCATCGATATTACCTTTGAAATAACCCTTGAAATCTCATTAATGTTTTCTCATCCTAGGTTCCAAAGGATACAAAAAAATGTTCTCTAATATAAACATTATCTAACCAATCTTTATGAATATCTACATTACATTACTTTTGTAGAATACTTAATATCACACATAAATTAATTCTCAAATAATTTACTAGTGTAATGTCATTGGAAAAATGGAATCACAAAAAGTAGTACAAAAGTAATCTATATAATCTCCCAGTATGATCATCTCAATTGGCTCCCTTTTTATAATCTTCAATCATATTTAAAATCATCATAACCTTGTGGAAAGGAAAAATAAAAATTGGTGATCTTAGATACTCAATATGGGTAAACAATAGAGTCATATAATTATAATCATGATAATAAGGGTATGAGAACATGATTGGTAAAATAAAAGATCATAACTACTGTATCAATGGTCGTAAATAATATTTCAGGAAACAATATTGGTAATTTATAAGGCCGGACTCATAATTATGTAAATAAAATAATTAATGACACAATAACAAAGGAATAAGACATGGAATTTGTGGTAGACAAATAGAAATATTAAATTATTTCCATTATAGTCAAGGTGTTGCTTGAAATTCCATATTAGTAGTATGGGTTCACTCAAAATACCATCATGGTACTAATATTTTACTCACATGTCCATATTACTTTACAAGGTTCACTCCAAATACAATCATAGTAGTCATGGATCACTCGCAATACCATCTTAATAGTCAATGTTCATTCCCAAGACCATCCTAGTAGACAATTTATTTTATTGAACTGAGTCCATTGCCCATTCTAGCCATGTCAATCTCATGAGATATAAATCATTAACTTATTTATTTGGTGGAAATATATGTTCCACCCATCACATAATGAGATAAATACCTACATGTACCATAATAACTTAAATCATTCATCCAATCAGATCACATTGAATGAAATGGGTTTTATATGAATATTTCAATCATAAAATAACTCATTGAAAAGAAATTGGTTTCAAAAAAATCACTCCATCATAAAAAAATATGGAAAACAATAAAAATGGTATAATTAAATAAAATCCTTAGTAAAACATAAATAACATCAAATGAAGTTAATTTATTTGGATTTTTTATAAATCTATTGAAAATAACTCTTGAGGAAAATAACCTTTTAGATTTGAAAAAAAGTACTTTTATTAAAATGTTAGAAAATTTTAAAATAGAATAATTAATATAATTTTAAAATTGTATTATATTAAATAAATGTTTAAATAATTAATGTTTCAGGATGCTATAAAATTATTATCTTGTCATATAAGTTAAAAGAATTCATTTATTACTTTTTCCAAAAAAAATCACAATGCTCTTCATTTGGAAAATGTGCAAAATATTACTTAAAAATAATTTATTTAAAAGTAAAAAATGGGTAAAATGACTTTAAAAATAATTATGATTATAGTAAAAGTGTGTTTTTAAAAAAATTAGAAAACATGGAAAAGGAATATAAATATTCCCTAATAGAGACTTAAAACAAAACAATCCCAAATATTGGTGACATTTTTATATAAATACTCACCACGTTATAATATATATTATCATATGATTGATGAAATAATGGAAGTTAAATGGATATTAAAATATCATAATATTTTGGTTAATACTCATAAAATACATTCATGGTTAGTATATAAACCACGCAACATAAATTAGTTGTGTATAAGGCTTGTGTCCCACAGAAATAAAAGAGCAACATAAATCCATTACTACTTGAGTAACATTAGTATCATGAACCCCATGAAATAATAACTTTAATTAAACCATTTTATATCATTAAATAAATTAAATTGATGATTTAAATTCCCAGAGGACTTTATATACACCACCAAATAGACGTGAGTGATGAATATGGCATGTATCTCTTAAAAATAAAAATATAGATGGAATTATCGTGCCTCAGGCATTATTTCCTATATAAATTTCTAAACCTCTTATTTAGTGGTTTAAATAATATTATTAATTTATTAAAGTACCATATTAATATTCTTGATATGATATATGATTATCTTATCACCTTTTTGTTAATAACATTTAATTATTACTCTTCTTTCACGTATTAACTACATCATTGTCCTATCCATATTGATTTTTACAAGTCCCAATTCATTCCCATAATATATATTTATTTCATTTAATGAATGATATTACGGTATTATATAAAATATTTATTCATTATATATATTTATATAATCTTTATGTAATAGTCATCAATGAATATGAATCACATCATGATGTGGAGATGATATGCCGTATGTATGCATAAGTGATGATATAATTCCATTAATTATAAAAATATAACGAAATAAATGCTATTTTTTTCTATAATTAATAAACGTTTCTAATAATCATATATAATTATTATTTCCATCATTATAACCCTCAAATTATATTGATGTTGAAAATTTTATTACAATACGTCGTGGAGAGGGGAGGACGTACCTACTCAAGCGTGTTGATTTCATTTTTTGTAGGATGGTTAAATGTTTAAACATTGTTGTTTCATAATAACAACAACATATAATAATATATATAATAGTGGATTTACTACTTTATAATTTAAAAACAGATGAATAGGAAATAAAATAATAAATACTCTTGAAAGAATTAGTAAAGATGATTAACTCTTCCATAGATAACCTCATTTGGATATCATCTTAGTGACACTATGGTTTGTTTTGTGATAATATAAGTACCTATATAATGCCTCTAGATACATTGATACTATAATTGTACAAGGTTTAGATGATTATTAATTCTCAGAGTGATGTGAATAATTGATGGAGGAGGTTCCCTCTTATAATTGAGGTGAGGGGCACTTTTGGAATTTCCAAAATAGATATTAATAATAAATTTAATATCAATATAAATACTACACAATTAAAATTTATTCAAATATAATATGATATGGGTTTGTAATCCCATCATCTGATAAATTTTATACATGTTTTGACGTAAATGTAGACAATATCTTTTTTATTATCCCACAATTAATCTATTATAATTTAAAATATGCTAACAATGTTTTTAATGTTAATATAATGTAATTTCTACATATAAAGATTCCATTTGACTATAAAAGGTTAATTTATGATATTTTAGAACATATATAATCTACTTGTCATTATTTAATATGTTGATAATTTTTAAACAATATAATAAAAGAGTACTTTTATAAAATATCATTTTAGCCAATTTCGACATAATTATTTTGTTCCATTTTAAAAATTTGATAAGAAAATGATATTGTAGAACCAAATATATGAAATCAACCCTATGAAGATTTTTTTTTCATAAAATTATTGGATTTCATTAATCATATCAAATTACATTTATTTTAATACAATTAATAGCATTTATTTAATATTTCATTAATTAATGTATTACTGCATCATCATTGTATAAGCCATTAAAGTATTTATTAATGTCCTAAAAATTAAAAATAAATTGCCCTGATAAATAAAAACAATTATATAATTTAAATGACTATTTATAGTCTAATTTATATTCTTTATTACCCTGTATTAAAAAATAATATAAATATTTGAAAATATGAGTACGAAATTCTTATCTTTTTCTAAATACAATATAATAAAGTCCTTACTCTAATCCAAGTGTAATAAAATGTTATAATTTTTTTTCCAAGGATTATTATTTTAAATAAAAACTTATATAATGAAATTAGGGAAAGTGTTAGGGTAATTTTCTATTTTTTATTTTCCCATAATTAGTTGATTTTCCATTTACCATGTTAATAAAAAATTTAAAAAGTTTCTATTAATAAAACCCAAAAATAAAATAAAAATGATTCCATATTTTTTACTAACTCATTTCATATATTGAATATATTTTTCATGATTCAAACCATATATTTTCCATCAATTAAACTAAAAATTAATCCTGTACGACAAGGTGAAGAAATGATTGTTTAAAGTTGAAACATGCAAAAAATTGAAAAGAGTTTATATCTAATGTAATTTTAAAATTAATTAAAGTGACCTATATTATATTAATTTATAAAATTTTGATTAAATTATACATTAAAAACTATTAAAAAAATTAATTTAACACTATAAATTATTTAATTATTATATTTTCATTTTAAATTTAATATTTTTTTTACAATTTATGAAAACATTAAAATTATGAGAAAAAAAATTAAAACAAACAATGTTTTTATATTAAAATTTAAAAAAATATGATTTTATGTCAAATATTATACATTAAAGTGTCGAAAAGATTATTTTAAATGTGTTCAACATTAAAAAAAGACAAAATTACCCTTTCTTAAAAATAGGGTTTTGTGTGTATAATGAGACTTGTTCTTATCATATGCTAATAAAATGTATTGGACAAATATAAAAATTATTTTATTGAATATACAACATAAATATTTCTTTAATTTTATTAACTAATTTTAATTTATTTAATTTATCAAAAAATGAAATTAAAAGAAAAAAAATATTTCTTTTATATTCAATTGTAATATATTTTCTTTTGTACTTAATTGGTAACCTATGAATTCATATTATGATTCATATGTTTTCTTAATTTTGTCAATAATATTAATAAATTTTAATTTAACTTTTAAGATATGTCTTGTTATAAGAAATAATAATATTTTAATAATATACCGTTGTTCGGTAAAACACAGTCTTGCTTATAATGAAATCTATCAACATATCTCACCATTATTTATTACAAAATCTAATAATTGTGTTTTTTATACTGAAATATGTTCTATGTGTTGTGTGTAGAACAACCTTGACATGTTTTTTCAAATAAAAAGTGAATAACATGGTTATATCTTATATAACATGGTTTTATCTTATATAACATGTAGTATTCAGTTTTATGTAAAATTCAATGTTTCGAAAAGATTAAATTAATTTAAAAAAACATACTTCACAAAATATTAGGTCAATACCCACCTCACTACCCATGTCACCCTAAATGTATTATAATGAGACGATACAATAATCATCACCCACCTATTGTCCTAAACATGCTACCTAGTCATGTATTTGTAATCTTTATGATGCCCATGTACTATTATATGTGAGGTGTCATCCCACACATAGTCCTACCCATGTCCTTCAGGTTATGTCTACTAGACCTAGCCATGGGTTGGTACATGGCATGTTTCTAGATGTACACGCGTCATTGTACTCCAAAAGTACATGCTTGGTTTCCAGCAACATGTTATATGGTGTGTAGGGGTCCCACAAAGCTGGTTGAACTAATAATATTTTTGAAATACTAGCTCCAACTATATTGTATCAACATTTAGAAAATATGTTTACACCTAGAATTACATTAAACTATTGTTCTTAAATTCATTTTGGGGAGAACAAACTCGCTCTGGGTTCAAGTGTAATTTTACCACTATGCACAACTCATCTGTTTAAACATCCACATTAGTCATTTCTAGCCTTCAGATAGATTCACACATGATTTATCCATGTGAGGGATAAATCATCCAGGTTCAAGACCATAAGTAGTTACAATTACCCTATGAAGACTCGCTTTCAATATGGCTTGGGTGGGTTACCTTAACCAATCGACTACATATTACAAACTAAATGGAATGTAGTCAAAATTTCAAGAGAATCCGAAATACTAAACTTTTTATATCATATAATCTCCACCACTTTGATTCACACCACCAATACACATGAAATAAAAGTAAATAGGCTTTTTTGTCTTTCCTAGCCATCCAATATTTGTAAATTGGATATATATTAGTTATTTGAAGCCGTTTATGTCCCTCACATGCCTCCCACACTATTTAAAACTTATATTTGGATATTATATTTACAATTAAATTACAAGAAACACATAATTCATCCCATTTCATGCTTATATTTCAAAAACATCTTTCACCGGTTAATTTATTCTGAATATGGGGGTTCGATCAAGCTTGATACCAACGGGAAATGTTGAACTGTGGATCTGTAGACCTACATCAAAGAACATGAAGAATGATAACTGAAACAAAATAAAAGTAAGGTGAAATAATATTTGTATAATAATTGTTGGCCAATGGATTTATACTGGGTATCATTTGGTGAGAAACATTGAATAAATTGGATAAAAATTCTAAACCAATATAAGGGATAATGAAAAGGATCATAATAAAATTGGATTTAAGACAATAAATTTATCAATCTAAATAGTCTACTAAAACTAGTATGAATAAAAAATAGATGATTCCTATATGAAATTTTTGTCATTCATCGATGAAGAATATACCCGCTAATGAATGATAGAATTCATTGCATTTGATGCACCCCAATTCATCTGGATCCTGAAGCTCCTTGTCATTAGAACTAAATTCACCTATTCCAGGTGGAATAAATCTCATATCTGTAGTCTCAGGGTTATGAGGTTAACATTGGTCATCCTACATAACATTATATTTATAGATAACTTAATTTTATGTCACATAATGAATTAATTATGAAACTTTTTGCAAGTGAAATTATTTTATTTAATATTTTTATAATATTAATTCAGGGGAAATAGGGCCTTAGAATCATGGGCACTCCCAATTCCTATATTTGAAAACATTTCTAGATATTTTTAAAAGTATTTAAATTAAATAATAAGGTATATACATCTATATTATCCCCAATATCTCATAACAAACCGTCACTTCTTGTTGATAGACTTTGACATATATGGTGCTGCATCTTAAGATTAGTTTTTCTCTGGCATATAGCATGTGTTTTATTTGTCTCATAATTCAATGAAATAATATAATCATGGAGAAAAATACATTGGTGTAGTTCTTGTAAATTGAAAAGTTATTTCCAAAATTATATTTTATTTTAGGTGATTTATCCCATGTATTATAGGAGTTCTCATAGACTGTAGCAATTCACTTTAGAAGAATGAGCAGAGTTGATATATATTAATGATCTCTCATAAAACTCAATTTTCATGATTCCAATTTTTGTATCATATGAGTTACCTTTTCTCACCATGCATATCCAGCTCATCAAATCATATTTCAGATTTATTATCATTTGATTATTGACTATATATTGTGATGTGAAGTCACGGTTGTGAATCCTTCATATGTAGGCTTACTTATATCCTACAAAAAAAATAATATTTGGCTGCCTTTGTGGTAATATGGATTTCATTACAAAGTGACCATAAATCATGCATGATTATATCCATCCAAATTTATTTTCATAATGTAAAATATATTATTGAATATTACATAACTTATTATTGAAAGAAATTTTCTATACATTAGCAATTGAATTATATTAAAATTAATGGCCCGACATTATTATATAATCATATAACATAGTTGTAAGAATTTAAGATGAAATATTATTCAACTAGTGTGAGTGTAGTTGAATAATCGGTGAGTTAAGGTGTAATCATGGGAGAGATAATGTTAAGGTGCCCTATCTTTTTAACCAATACCTAGTGGTGATGAATATAAACACAGGTCATTGATAAATTATTATATAATGGTGAGGTTGTAATATATATCCCTTATTTAGGAAATTTATATCATCGAATTCTTAGTTAACCCTTTTTACTTACAAAAATGGTCCTTTTATTATTATATTGTGGGGATTCATATATGTTTGGTGGATAATATGATCCATAAAAGAAATGTCCAGAAGAATCATGAATCTCTATAACAGATTCAATTCCATCTAGTTCCCTGAACAATCCTTTTTCTAGATGGTGGAAAAGGAAGAAACCTAGTTGAACTACAAAAGTCAAAATCTCCTGCTAGTAGGTACCATCTACTATATATTGGTGTCTTGATAGAATAGAACTCATCAACATGTGCCGCATTCAACTTGGTGAGACTCCTCAACTCACCAAAAACGTCAACCAAGGCTAGGATATGGGTGGTAGAATAGTATTATCTCCCCTAATACACTTTATTTATGATCCCTTATACCCTTTTACAGCTATAATTTGTTAATTAAGACATTGAATCATTTTATTTGGATTTATTGAATTCTTCAATGCACTTCCTTAACTCCTTGATATGTTCTTTGATATGGATGACTTGAATTAGTGAGTTTTTCAGTGTTTGGGTGACTTTCCCTTACATTCCCCTATAATAAAATTCTTTTAGATTTGATATGGTGATCTACTCCTCTCTATAGGGACCAGGGTTTTTCATGATGATCAATATTTACATTTTTTTGGTCTCATGATCACTCAACATGAGGTAGGTGGACCCATGTATCTTCAAAACTTCATCTTTTTTATTCAATAAGTGTCACTTATACGATCACACCAGAACACCATTTTTGTGGTCGATATTTAAAATATTATATTTTATAGATTTTATCCATATAATTAAATAACATATAAACCCATCATAGTTTTTTCGGGTAGAGATCAGATGTGGTTTCAACCTGTGACAGATGTCTATTATTGAACCTATGAAGAACATGTAACATCAATAACCTAGAGCCCTATGTTAAATGAGTAATAGTTTATGGAATTATATTAACGGGTTAATTGGGTAGTGAATATTTTATGGAATCATTATTATCTTATATGTGTTAAATTGGAATGAATATTTCATTGGCATGATGATGTGATGAACGATAATTTTTTTTAGAATTTTAAGGGTAATAGGTCTTAATTTATATGTGAATAAAAAATTGTCCCATTTATTTGTGAATTAGAATAAAACTCATATAAGTGGGATGTCAATAGATTTATATATAAATGGGAATCATAGAATAACTAAATAAATTTAATTATAATTTGTAATTTGGATAACATAAAAATTATAAATTATTTTTAAAGGATTTGAATTTTTAGTAAATAGGAATGATTGGGAATTATTGCATTATATTTTTTGATTGTTAAATGGATTATACAATGTTATTTTTCATAGAGTCTGATTTTAAATTAGAATATAAGTGGGAATATAATTGTAATTAGAAATGGGTTCATTTATATTTTTTCCCTTGGTATGATCTTATGACTTGGGAAAATGTATCTAGGACTAGAATAAAAATTCATATAGGCTCAATTATTTCAAAGATAAATGATTAGTAATGGGGATATGCATGGTTACATGATTACAGAACAAGATATTCATAGTTGATTGATTACAGAGTTAGATACACACATTTTGATTATACATGGAATGGATATTTGATCAAGTTAATGGAGATATTCTTAGACATGATGAAAGAACAGTCATAGATATCTTACATTAGATAACAAAATTGGATAAACCATAGCGTCAACCATAAGTTTGAGTACCTGAAGTTTATTTTATTTTATATATTATTTTCGGAATTAATTTTCATAATTATGATAATATTTTTCACTAGTATATCCCAGTAGATTTGTTTAGATGTTATTAGGGTCAAACTAGAGAATTTAAATCACAAACTAATCGAGATAATTTTTGTACCCATGATTAAATTATACAAATATGTATTGACAATGGAAAAATAACCTTTCATTAATTCCAATATTTATTAGCAGGGAATTGAAAAAGTATATGGGATATAAGATGTGGATCAAGATTGGGTTTTTAAGTCATTATTTTTTTGTCTTCATTTTAGTTGATTATTTGTATGAAATTAATCATTAAATTTAGTTTTAATTTTCTATATAATGTAATGGATTGTTATGTTTTGTTTTTGGTATTCATATATTATATCATTGAGTTATAGGTATCTATTGGTTTATCTCATTACCATTTAGACAACTTATTTATGATATAGGTTATATTTTACCCCATTATATTCCATAGACCCTTGAGACTAATTGACGGCCTATAGCCCATGGGTAGAAGCACATGTGGTCATGTAGAAACCCATAGTAGTCCTATAAGGTAGAGCTAGGCCAAAATAATTTTAATATTTGTTAAATTTAATTTTAGAACCATCTATGTATTGTGGTGAAGAAAAATGAAATATGTCATTTCTTACAGGCAATTTTTTGCACATAAAATTGGAGTTGTTTTCATTTTCCAATAGATGTGATGAAGAAAGATATATATTTTTTGATAATAAAAATAATACTTTTTAAAAATAATTATACTATTTTTTATTTTTGGACATTTATTAAAACATTTTAAGTGGTTGTTTATGAAAATAACTAGAATGAACTTATAAAAAATTTTCTCATTTTTTGATATTATAATTAAATTCAAGAATTATAAATTGTAGATTATCCTTTGGAGAGACCGAATATAATAGGAAATAGGAATGAATGTTGGATAATTAATTTATTAGTGTTTATTTGAGTTAAGGTTATGAATTTTTGTACAGTAGTGGTGTGATGATGTCGTCATTTTATAAATAATAGTCAAGACATTATTTTAATATTATCCTCATAATTGAAGAAGGGGCGTAATTAACCATAAAAGTGGATCCCATATGGATAAAAAATTTATTTATATGAGTTAATGTTCTATAAATCCTCTGTAATGCAATTTTAGGACTGGTTTAGGAGAAATTATGACTTTAACCCTTGATTTAACACATTAACACTATTTAATCCCATTCTATAGTGAAGATTTTTTACATTGGTAAATATTTTAGATGATTGAAAATAAATTGTATCTTCATACCAACTATATAATTTAAAATTATAAATTTTGAAACATTTTTAAAATTTTAAATATATAGGTCTTGTAAAAATATACGAGTAAAATTTTCCTTCACACAATAAAAAACATTATTTAGAAAATTTCATTTTGTAGCAAAATAATGAATTTAGAAATAAATGATGTATATTATTGAATATCTTCTAATTTACTTTATTATTTTTTTAATAAGGATATTTATATGGTATTTATATTATTCAAAAATAGAATGGTTCATTCCAAAAAACTAATTAAATGATAAAAACCAAATATATTTTTTTAACCAATAAAATTAAACATAGGTTCCAAAATGTCAATAACAGATTTTAAAAAATACATAATATATTAAAATAAATTTTTTTCCACATAAATGTGTTTTTTTGTATAATATTTCATAAAATTTTAATAAGTTATAATAACATGATGAGGTTATAAAAGTTATAGTGTCTAAAAAATTATATTGTACACAATTTATGATTTTTTAAAAAAATTAAAAAAAATAAATCTGAGATAATTTAGATTATTTGAATCCAAAATTGAATTTTATTTCATAAAATTAATATTATAATATATATTAAATATAAATTTAGATAAAATAATTTCATGAATAGAGAACAATATTTAAATTAGAATCTATTTTTTCAAATCAAAAACCATATCAATTATTTATAGACTTGTAAAATTATTTTTAAATTTAGATTTTTATAATTAGAAAAAAATTTATTTAAAAAAATATTTAAAAATTAAATTTATCCATTAATAGTTCAAAATAATATATTATGTTAAGGAAATTTACAAATCCTTTAAATAAACCATCCATTATGATCTGTGGTAAATTTATTAATTTTATGTTTATTATGTGTATATAATTTGTTGTATATTATATTTTTGGACATGATATAAAAATGTATAATTTATAAATAATATATATATAATAAATATTAATGTAATATAATAGTTCCATCTTATTAAAAATAGTATGTTTGTCACATCATGCACAACATCTATTGAGTCTGGATAATTTACATGGATACTTGACATGTTACCTCCATAGAGTAAAATTGGAAGGTTAAAGAACATGTGAAGTCATACACTACACAGTCAGGAATCATTTGAGTAATTGGTTAGACACCCAACCCAACAACTTTTCATAAGTGTCATGTCATAGTTCATTTTCTCTTACATACATCCATCATGGATTTGAAGAAGGTAAGACCATGAGTAATAGTGGTTTGGTCAGGACATGATGACATCACTTCTATTCCTATAAATTTATTATGTGTCACATTTTCTAGGTGAAGGGTTTCCATGAAAACCCCAAAATAGTTATAAATGTATTTAATGATCATCCACATGATAATAGAAGCATAACATATCCATAAGGCATTGAGTATTTATACTGGGTCATTGTACACTCCCCTACCCCATACACAACATGGTTTAAAATGTACATAGTTATATTATATTAATTTATATAAGGGAATTTGTATCATATAGAATTGGACACATGGATTTGATAAAAGGATGTAGAGGTTAATAATTCAAAATATTTTTTTATTTGGATTGGTTTGGATGTCAATGTATTTTATTTTATATTATTATTATTATGTAAATTTCACTTTTTCATTTATATATATGAGAAAAAATTAACTTTTTATCTTATAATAATAATTTTTTTATTTCATCATATTGATTGATTTAACAATTTTTATTTTTAAATTTCAAGTCCGATTTTCACTAATTTTTTCTGTCTATAGTATTTTGGGAATTACTTTTTGTAGGCAATTCATGGATTGTTTTCTATAGAATCAAGCTTCAAATGTGATCTTTGTGTTATATGGATTTGGATTGTAACAACTATATATGACATTGGTTCTAGTCGGTAGACTATAGAATACCAAGTGGCATGAATGAGGTATTGTGATTCCACATCTATAAATATCATTTGGGTGATTCAGACTAGGGTGTTATAAAACTGTCTCGAGAGCCAAATGATTTCATGATTCGACCCATTCCAAAAAATTAAATGATCCATAAATATTCATATAACATAAAAAATTAAAATGAACCACATATTTATATATATCAAGAATCTACTCATTTTTTAATCTGTGATTGATTTCCCCCTAATAGGATAAAATCATATAATTTATCATAACCCCATCATTTGGGGTCAATCAGTCAATTATGAGATAATGGTAAAATAAAATACATAAAAACACATTAGTAAAAAAATCATTTCATTGGTGTACCATCATGAAGATAAAAATGATGAACATAGAAGACTTAATTAACATACCACATCTACGAAGATGAATTATTATCATATAGTGGGGAATAATAAAAATTTACATTTAAATGTGCCCTATTTTATTATTTCTATAATTATTTAAGTCATTAATTACCTAGAAACTTTTTAATCACACCCCAAGAATCCAGTAGATCACTGGTGGACCCCCAATGGAATAATACTGTCATATATAACTAGGATGGGAAATTATTAACATAAAAAACCCACTAATTGCCTCTCAAAGGATGTCTACATTGAGTTCTAATCACCAATAATATTCACCAATAACAATATAATTTATAGATGACCAATATCAAGCCACTATTGTCTACCTCGACACTTAAATAAAGTATAATTACACTGGTTTATGTTATTCGGGGACAAAAATTAACTCATATTTAAAACCCAAGATATTATAGTGTATGTTCCTATAACACAATCCATCACTCATTTAGAAGTCTTCGTGATCATAAATAAGTTAATGTCTCTCTTAGTATTTGAAATAATATGTCTAAAAATAATTATTTGAATATTCTTAATGTTATCGACCAATAAAAATTGATATCAAAACAATTACCTGAAGTATATTTTTAATGATGATCTCGAATAATAGAACATTTTCTATAAAGTACAATGTGGAACATGTGTTTTGAGACGAATTTATTTAAAGTATCATTAATATAAATGAATATTATTTCACTATTCATAAAATATTATTTTATCACAAACATTTGAAGAGATTATTTTTCAATATTTTTTTATAATAACATGGGATTTTATTGAATATAACATATTTACTATAATAAATTTTTTTCTCTAATTGTCCTGTAGTTGGTAGGTTGATATTTAATTTCATATACAAGAACATTTTTAATAATTTTAGGATAATATATTATATTCATTATTTTATTCCATAGGTTTTAGATAAATATATTAAATTAAAACTATTAAATTTGTTCTTATATTGTGTTCTGAAACTAAATTTACATTAAAATATAAATACGTGATTATACAGACAATTATAAAAAATTATGATATTTATTAAGACCAAGATAATATTTTTTATGGTTTTAATGTATTATGGATATTCAATAATAGAAAAAGAAACTCGTTATCTATAAAATATATTAGGATTTAATATATATTCACACTAAATTATTAATGTATTCATTGTTAAATTTCATTTAATGTTATAGAAAAGTTTTCTATATAATGTGTATTATATATTTTAATTAATCATGAATATTTCATTATGAACAAATAAATTATTATAAATGAAATCCTTTTTTGAATGAATAAATTCCTTGTTATGTATTACAGTTATTGAAAACACATGTACCCGTTTAGTTTTTTTTGGAAAAATAATAAACTATATAATGTCATATTTAAATGGAACATAAGTATATAAAAAATCTATTATATTTTTAATTTTAATTTGACTAGGAATATTAGAATATATTATGGGAGATGATAAATTCTAATATTAATATATAGAAAGAGCAGTTGCCTCGACAGGTATTATCCTTCTATATGAATCCAATTTATTAAGAATTTTGAGGAATATGGGATCAAAATGATTTTTTCATGACCAAGATAATTATTACATTTAATAACTAAATCACAAATGAAACTTGTTATGAAAAAATTTCATGCTTATCAAATCATGGACGAAATAATGTTTGTTAAAATTCCCTAGAAATACTCATCATCACACACATTACCATTGGGGGTTACGATGGTGTAATAAGGGGTTATATAACCACACACATGTAGTATGAATTTTTATATATTAATTTAGAATAAAATATTGTAAATATTTATCCATTTTTTTATTAAAATTTCAAATGAGTAGAGGAAAATTAGATTTTGATACAATGAAACAAAATGATTTTTGTTAAAATATAATGATTTATTTAAAAAAAATTATATATTCAAGAACATTGAAATAAATCACTATCATTAAATATTTTTATAAAAAATATTTCTTGGAAAATGATAAAACAATTTATTGAAGTATAATATAATAATAATACTAGTCCTCAAACTATCACTGTCTTTAAAAATATTATTAAATATTGGAGAATTTTGATATAAATTTAAAAATTCTCATTTCTTGATAATTATTTTTACATATATAATATTATTTTTTAAATATTATCATATATTTTATCCAATGGTAAAATTTTCATAATTTTATTAGAGCCTAATTGTTTTTGGAAAAATTTAAAAAGTTAAAATATATGATAATTTTTATAAAATCATAGAGTCCTGAAATGATGTAATAAATTATATAAATAAATAAATGACAATAAATATGTTTACCCTTCAAAATTATTTTATTTTATTTATTATAATTAATTTTTTAAACCATTATTATATGCTCCTAAACTATATTATATTTTATGGTATTAAAATATGTTCATTATAAACATGACTCACCCCCACATCACAAAGGGAATTATTTTAAGGAGTTTGGTTAATGTACTTTTTAAAATATTGATAATCACTCCTACTTAGAATAAAATATGGTTATAAATAATGGTAAGGTTTTTGGTTTTGATTATTTTATCATATAGAGTCCCAAAATAAATATTAGACATTAATAAATAATTCACCATATTTTTCTATAAATACCCACCCATCCTCCCACTCCTCTTCATTCAACACCCTTTAGGAAAGACATTGATATTGCAATACAAATTCCCAAAAATTGTGTTCCTGATATCTTATAAAGCTCCACCCATGCGTTTTTAATCTCCCTACCATGGTATGGCACTCCCACCTCTTCATTTTATTTCATGTACTTTCATTGTATTGATCCCTTTTTATTTACATTTTCCTAGCTATTAATGAATTTACACATACCATTATAATTCATATGGTTACCTTATAATGAGATACCTACAATTACTCTTATTATCCCCATTCATAATTATTTATGTACACCTTGTCTGGCGATTGTTCTATAATATAAATTTGTATGTTGAATATACAAAAATATTTTCATTCAATAATATTCACCCTATTATAAAAATTCAATATTGATATTGGAAATCCATATATAATATATATTTGGTTCATGGGGAAAAAATTACATTTAAACACACACAGACACACCTCACACGGAGGCCCTAAAGGAACTCTATAAGAAAATCGTTGTGTAGTCGCGATTATTTTTGATTTTCTGAAATTTTAATCCACCTATAAATAATTTTATGATGGTTTCAAAAAAACATCCTCTAAAGTTGGTGTCGAAATCCAATATAATATTCATCCTTTCCTTTAGTGGTAGTTTATGGAAAGTGTCATAGAAAGCATATTTTATGGAGGTCTTCTTCATTTTAGCATTGGTTTTCTGACATAAAATTATGATGATTTAGTGGAAAAAAATCAACACTAAATCCTAATGTTTTTAACCGAAAACCTCCCACTAAAATCAGAAAAACACTGCTAAATAATATTATTTCATATTTAGCGATGGTTTGAATCTCCACGGATAAAAAACCATCCTCATATTGCGGTGGTTTAAACGACCACTAAAAAAATATTCCATATTTATTGTTGTATTAAACCACTGCAATATATTGATTTAGAAGAATACGCCAGAAGGAAATTTGACAGCCCTAGAACTACCCTAAAAAATAAATTCCAAGACTAGGTGTATCGCCTGTCATAGAAATACAAAATCAATCACATGAAAAAACAAATACATCATGAATACATCAACATATCTCACCAATTCCATAAAATTATAGTGATAAATAGAATTAATTATGATATTAATAGGACCAAAACAATCCTATATATTTATCTATTATTTTATTAGACTATATTCATATACATAGTCCCCTGAAAGAAGAATAAAAAAAGTAATCTCATATAAACATGTTTATTAATATACATGAATCATAAATATTTTCAGCATCTTCAAATATTATAAACCATGAAAATGTAATGATAATACTCTATTCAATGAATTGATACATGAACAAACCCTCACCTTCCATATTATTCTAATATATCAACAACCCTCTAATCACTGCTCGATGATGAACTTTTCTCATCACCCTCGACGTCTCCACTATTACTTACTACTACCAGAACATGTAAGATAATTATATTGAAAATTAAAAAATGTTTTATATTTATTTTTAAACATAAAAGAATTAAATGTTTGTAAAATAAATGATTTTGAAGTTGTGTGATTTACCAGCACACAACCAGCCATAGCTGAAAAATCCTCGGGTACAAATCTAGTCATATTCTCATATAAATCTACTAAAGCTTTCTACAAATTGGATATCTAAGATCAATGTTCCTAAATATTGAATTACATACAAACGTACTCTCTCTATGAATATCAGGGTAGGGAGTGACTTCAACCAGGAGTAGATGTTAATGAAATACCTGATTTCCTGCCAAAGACCTCATATGTTAATGGTCCCAAATATATATTTCACACTCAAATGGGATTCTCATTCCCGAGAGCTTTACCATCAAGTTCATCATGTAAGTTTGAGTCGGATTTCATGGTATTGGTATCCCGTAGTTCATAAATTTTTACCTATAAATAAAATATCATTAATATTTGAAAATTATATATTAACAAAGCGAAAATGATAATATTTCATTATAATGAACAATTAATTCATACCCCAACGTCTATGACTAGATAATTAATATAAATCCCATATGATTTTTTTATAAAAATCCAACCATAGTTTTGTTTGGGAGTCTTGGGGACCCATACTCTATGACTGCATTAAACAAAGATTTTACAAAAATTTAATAAATGGAATAGATAATATTGTCTTATAAACATTTAAAATAATTAGAATATTACCATTGTTGATTAACTTCTAGAAAAACTTTTGCAATAAATAGTGTGAGGGATGATTTTATCAGCCCGACCAGATGCATTCTTCCATGAAACATCTTAAAATAAATAAAATATATTTTAAAAGTTTATTATGAAATGTAATATTTTTATCATATTCCTATATAAATGTCTAGTGAAATCAATATTATAATATATATGCAAATACCATGTGCTTTTCATCATGGTGGATATCAATATAAACATTACATTTCTATCTAGGTACCCCATTGGGTACCTTATTATTTAGTTTTTGGGTTCTCAAAGAGGTATCATTGAATTTGTTTCAAAATATTGAATTAAAATCATTCTATTTCTTGCCCAAATCCTTCAATGTCCACTTTCTTATTATAAGATCATTAATGGGTAATTACAATAGCATTTTTATAAAGTGATTTATTTTGAAAATTCTAGGAATTAATAACATAAGGAAATTCAATTACACCAAATTATATCAAAATTAACATTATTTTTGGAATAAACACATCAATATTTCATGATGAAGTAATATGCATCGAATAATTATTTTTAGTCGGAAGGGTAACTAGATTCGCTGCCAGATAGCCTAGAGTCTTGATAAATAATCCCTTATTATCATCAATAGGGACCCCATCGTAGTCATATGGGACAACTATCATTAGTCCATTTTGATTCCTAACATCTGAACATTTCATATTTTTCTCCATTGTAGCATTATTTATATCTTATATGAAAACAATTATAGTAGTTTATAAAATGTTATATAACAAAATTAATTTTAAAATTTGTTCTTATTATAATAAACCTCTAATATTACAGTGAAGAACCTTGAGTGGAGACCTACTCCCTCACTACTGAGGCTGATGAATGGGGTGTTATCAACTGTTCATTAGATGGGACAGGTGTATGAGATGGTGTTAGAGGTAAGTGGATGGTGTCTCAGATGGTGTATGCAGGGAAATAGATGGATAATTTTCTATTGGTATGGTAGAATGAATTTCTAATGAGATTCAACTAGAATACATATAAATATTCCTCATTGTCATTTCTATAAATTAATCAGCTAAATTTAACATCAAAAAAATATTTCAAGAAATTTATTCCTAAAAAAAATATGATAACGTATCAACAATAATAATAAGATACACATAACAAAAATAAATTATGAATGAAAAAAATAAATAAGTAGTGGATAAATGAATGGATGAATTCACATACAATCATTATCTCCTTCAATAATTTTTTTCCAACTCCATCATTAGTTCATCTAAGTCATTGACACATAGAAGACTAATATTTTTTATATAATTATTGACATGTAAGTTCTATTATTATTATTGATGGGATTTAATGTCATAGGTAATATTATCTACATTATCACCCATATCGTGCATGCCTTTTCATTTTATTGGATCATATACACTCTCTAATGACCCGAAAATTCCATATAATTTTTTAAATTATTTGGGATTATTAAAAATCTCTAAAATTTATAGAACCTGATTTCGAGGCCTGGAGAGATCAAAACATATATTTGGACTTTTTTAAGGTACATTGAGTAAACTTGTGGGTGTAGATTTCTATATTTTGTACCGGTGATCAGATTAAAAATCTGAGGGAACCATTGAATTTTATGCATAGGTATTCTCTTAAGAGAATCCTAACATTGATCGGAATGGTTCGAAAGAAAAAGTTAATTTCTTGGACTTTACAAAAAAATTATAAAATAACCAAAGGTTGTTTTTTTCCAACTGTTGGAAAAACGGTGGTGGGACCAAATTGTGACGTCAAACCATTTAATGTCTTGAATTATAACTGTTATAAATGAACCATTAATATAGTTAAGAGGTTTATTAAATAAACTCATTAATGAACCTCATTAATTATGTGATGTGTTAATCTACAAATTCCCCTCTATATAATCTGATCTCAGGCTAGGATTTTGGGAGAGCTAATAGAGGAGGATCTGATGAAGTGATGGAGACTTTCCGATCCAACGAAGAACTTGATCGTGCAATGGTCGGTGGGGGAAACGATGAGCGATGGTTGTAAAGACCCGTAAAATTCAAGGGAAATTTTTTTTCTTCTTAATTTTCTTTAGAATTTTACAAGAGTGCGGTTTCAGACGGAACCTGATTCCGAGGCCCGGTGTGCCCGGAATCAATTCCCGAAGTATGGCTCGGGTACGTTCAGTGAACGAACGAGCGGGTTTTTCTAACTTTTGAACCGGTGCCCGGAATCAAATTCTGAGGGCACCGATGAACTCACAGCGCCTGTAATTGCTTAGGAACTCTTGTTCCGGAGTTGCGTTTACACGAGTGTTGATAATAAAAATTGTGGAAGTTTTTTATATAATGAAACTACAATTTTTATTATTTTACTCTAAGTGATATCTCTTATTGGAAGTTGGGTAACCACCCAACCTCCCATGGGAGGTTATGAGGGTGGTGGGGCCCACACGAACCCCACCCCTTCATATCCTCTAAAACCCCCTCAACTCCCACTTAAATTATGTTAACTTAAGTTATAAACCTATGACTTAAATGTAATGAGTTAATGAGGTGAGTTGTGTGTGGTTATTGAATTTCAAACCTTTGAAATTCAAAGAGGTTGGGTTGTGTGAATAAAATAAGAAAGAGTCTTATTTTATTTTGTTAGAATTTTATCTCCTTGAGAGAGTTGGGAAGTCTTCTTCATCTTCTTCAACCTCGACGAAGAACACGAAGAACGCCGTTCTTCAACGAAGAACTTCTTCGCCGAAGAACACGGTCCTTCCGCGACGCCGTATCCGCGACGCGACGTACTTCTTCCGCGTCGTCTCTTCCGCGACGGTTTTCCACGACGAAATCATCGTCAAAGAACTTCGAATCCTAGCTTCACGACGTCGACATCCTTTTCCCACAACGCCCGACCTCCGAGACGCTCGTCTCCCGCGGGTTGTTGACGAACACCGCTCTTGAAGCCGAGGTAGGGGTTCTTGAGTTCGTTGTTTACATTTTATTTGACATCCCTCAAGTATTTCTAAGCCAATTGATAACAAACTAACGGGAGGAGGCCGGTCCGCACAAACACGGCCGATCCTCCTCCCATCGTGATTTAGTTTTATTGTGGTTTGAAGCAGGGTAACGCGGTACCATTGCACCGCGCGAAAAGAATTTATTTAAGGCCGGTTTGGATCACGACGAAGAACCGCGACGCTATAATGCCGCGCCTTTGAGATCAGATGAGACCGCGGCCGGAGTCGGGCCGCGGCGGTGGGGCGCGACGTCGTTACGCTGCGCAAATCTTACAAGGGCCGAGCAAGAAGGGGCGGCCGGAAAACCAGCCACCGGCGGTAAAAGAAGAACCGCGGCCGGACGGCCACGGCGGAGCACCAAGAGGCGGCCGGCCTCGCCGGCCGCCGGAGATCAGAACAGCCGCGGCCCTATGGCCGCGGCGGAGGAGCTAGGAGCGGCCGGCCTCGCCGGCCGCCGGAGAACGGAGGAGCCGCGGCACTTCGGCCGCGGCGGAGAAAACAGGGGCGGCCGGCTTCGCCGGCCGCCGGTGACCAGGAGAGCCGCGGCCTTCAGGCCGCGGCTTAGGAATGAAAGGCGGCCGGCCGTGCCGGCCACCGGCTTCAAAGGAGGCGGGACCCGCAGGTCCCGCGTGTAATGAAACGGCCGGCTTAAAGCCGGCCGTGATCCTCTAAATCCGGGGGATTGAAACCCCCGGTAGCCCTTGAGTCAGCCCCCACGTGCGGTGGGGGCCGTTTAAAAAAAGGGCGCGGCTAAAAAGCCGCGCCGCCCTTCTGGAAAGCGGGGGGCTTAGCCCCTCCCGCGCGTGACCCAGCGGCGCCAGCCGCGCCGCCGCCGGTCGGGCCGCGCCGCCGCGCCGGACCGCGCCGCCGCGCCAGTCCGCCGCCGGCCGGGCCGGGTCGGACCCGGGTCGGCTCGACCCGGTTCGGGCCGACCCAGGGGGGGGGGGGGGGGTCGGGCCGGGTCGGTCCGGACCCGGACCCCCCGTTTCGAACCAGATTCGGTCTTTTGGCCATAACTTGAGCCACGGACCTCCGATTGACGAACCGTCTGCAGAAACGCGATCCTTGGATCGAGACGGTCGTTTCGGTATATTGCACTCAAGGTTTAGGATTACTTTGAGTTCGGCCGGGTTGGTTCGTTCACGAAACCAACCGGGCCTTCGGAGCGGAAACGCTCATATCTTGAGCTATGGACGTCCGATTGACGTGCCGTCAGCTGTGTTGTGTTCCTCTTAGTGAGACGGATATTTTGGAATACTCCGCCCGAGGTTTGGATGCAGGTGGAGTACGGTCGGGTTGGTTTTGCCTTAAGAACCAACCGGGCCCCGGGGACGAAAATGCCAATAACTCTCAGACCGGGCGTCCGATCGACGCGCCGTCTGTTGCGTTGAGTTCCTGTTGACGATACGGAACTTTTGGATACATCAACTCTGGACTTTGTGTCAGTTGATGTATCATACTCTCGGCTCGTGGAGCGGATCCTCCGAACGATCTTGCTGTGTGTGGGAACCCTAGTGCTGGCTGCGACTGTTACTGTGACTACTACTGCTACTACTGCTACTGTGACTGCGACGACGACAGTACAGAGATCCTGTGTGGATTCGACGACTACAGCACTCAGCGATCCTACGTGGATCAGTGCTACAGGTCCTGTGTGGGCCCGATCCTGTGTGGATTCGACGGCGACGACTACATCACTCAGCGATCCTACGTGGATCAGTGCTACAGGTCCTGTGTGGCCCCGATCCTGTGTGGGTCCGATCCTGTGTGGGTCCTTGCGCTCAGCGGTCCTGTGTGAACCAGCGCCTACAGGTCCTGTGTGGGCCCGATCCTGTGTGGGTATTTTGCGGGGGTTAGTTACCTATCGATCCTTCGTGGGTCCGACGACTTAGATGGATCAGTGATCATCTTTATCGTCTTTTCAAGAAGTATACCTGTGTGAGCTGAAACCTATTGCTTTCCTGTGTGGATTGTGTTGTGCAATCCTGTGTGAATTACATTTTTCTTTCCTGTGTGGATTGTGTTGTGCAATCCTGTGTGGATTACATTTTGCTTCCCTGTGTGGATTGTGTTGTGCAATCCTGTGTGGATTACGTTTTTCTTTCCTGTGTGGAATACGTTTACTTTCCTGTGTGGACTGAGTTGTACTTGGGCTCGGAGGTTGGAGCGTATTTGAAATTCATGACTTAGGTATATGTATGGGCATATACCTAAGTAGTGTCGGTTGTTACTTCGTGATTGTTCCTTTCTTCGTGGTTTATCCTTTGTGGATTTGAGAGACCTTCAGGGGTCTCGGGGTCCCTACTGAGTAGCTTATACTCACCCCTGCACGGGCTTTTCCCGCACTTCGTTGTGTTGGTTGCAGACGACGGACAACGATGATCTTAGTTGAGGTTTGCAGAGCGGGACGGTACCCGGAGGTGGACCACTGGGCGGGACGTGCTCGGAGCGGACGGCGGGACCCGTGGAGCAGTGGAGCTATCTGTACCCACCCTTCAGGTGGGATTTCCAGTGGACAGCTCGGTGTAGCGGCTTTTACTTTTCAGTTGTTGTTTTCCCTTTCGAGTTGTACTTTACTTTCAGTTTGGGTTTGTATACTGGCCCATTTACTTTTCCGCACTTTCAGTTGTACTCTTCTTTTGCTTAGTGTTTACTTTCCGCTTGCTTACTCTGTGGTGTTTGTTTACTTTACAAAGGCAATGCCTTCCCTTTTTACCGGGATTTACGCCTTGGTGCTAGTCGCCAGCCCCTGGCCTATGGAAGGCGGGCTTGGGGTAGTCACGGCACAGACCCCGAGGGCGGGTCGTGACAAATTGGTATCAGAGGAGTTCGGTTCTACCGCGAACTCTGATCTTTTCTCTATGAAGCAATAATATTTAGCGTATTGAGTGTGGTTATCAGTCCAGGGAGTACAGTGTTGGTGCGGCGGCCGACATATCCGTACACCAGGACCCTGACTTCTGATTTCCGACTTAATGCACGAAAACATTGATTGCGTGTGTGTTTCAAAGTTTTCTTTTTGATTTCCTTGTGTCAGCTCACCAGGTATACTGTTGACCGTGGCGCACCTGTTTCCTATTCAGGATGTCCCCAAGATGGCAGCCAGCTAGGGTTCCGAGAGTCGAGTGTGATGACAGCCCACCGAGCGACGAGGCCTCGGTGCAGGGCCCTTTGTCAGCAGTGGCACCGGCGGTAGCACTACCCGCCGAGCCCCCGATACTTCCAGCACCAGCCGCTGACAATGCACGTCGCCTCAGCGCATTGCATGAGTTTCAGCGCCAGCGACCACCCAGGTTTCGCGGGGAGACGGATCCCCAGGCAGCAGAGGACTGGCTGGAGGCAGTGGTACGAGTGTTTAGGCTTGTGAGGACACCAGCAGACCTCATGGTGATCCTCGCTGCGAGCCTACTACACGCAGCAGCAGGACGATGGTGGAGCTTGATGCTCCAGGTGCACGATGAGGCATCTCTACTTTGGACGGACTTTGAGAGCCTCTTCCGCTCGGAGTTCGTCCCAGCCACCCTTCGTGCGGTGCGTATCCAGGACCTTCTTCAGCTGCGGAAGGGCAGCATGACGGTCACTCAGTACTCGGCGAGATTTACCGATCTCGCGCGCTACTCGACCGACATGGTACGAGACCCATTCTTCCGGGCCCGGACCTTCGAGCAGGGTTTGAGACACGAGATCAGGGCATCACTGATCTCCCTCAGCATACCGACTCAGACAGGAGTACTGGAGCGGGCCCTTCTGATCGAGAGCTTCCTTGCTGAGTCTACACCAGCACAGCGACCCACCGCAGGGCGGCACGTGGCAGAGTCATCTGCAGCAGGCAGTCGACGGATGACTCAGGGGTCCAGACAGACCAGACCTTCAGGCAGACGACCTCAGGGCACTGGCTCAGCAGTGCAGGGCACACAGCGCGGAGCCAGTCTTTCAAGTGGAAGACAGTGCTACGCATGCGGCGGGCAAGGCCACATGGCTCGTGACTGCCCGACTCTCCATGCAGAGGAGAAGCAGATGGTTGAGGAACCACCTAGGCAGAGGCAGAGGTTCGACCGTGGCGGTCCGCAGGGAGGAGACGGACGAGGCAGAGGAGCTGGCCGAGCAGCAGGTGGTGGGCGATGCTTTGAGGCTCTTCCACCACCACCACCAGGAGGTCCACCCCGACCACAGAGAGTAGGTGAACATGCGAGAGCTCAACTTCAGGCAACCGAGGCCTTCGATCATGGAGCTCTGGGAGCCGATGGACAGGAGAAGAACTAGTGGATACATCCTTTGTACTTCTGGTTCCTTGTTGCAATTGTGTAGCATCTTGTATTATGAGCTGCAATAATAAAAGACGCATACCCTTGTGATATTTTCGTTCCTGTCCTCTTTCGTGATGTTACTAAGAGGTTCCAGTTTGACTATTGACTTGACCCTCACTTGTGAGACATCTACTGGAGAAGACCCAGTTACCACACACTGATGCCGACAGTGTGACTCAACCCTTGGAGGCGAGAGTAACGGTTGAATCTCTTAGTAGTAGCGTTGAGGCCTTACGACGTCATCCTTGCCATGAATTAACTAATCATGGCGGGATTGACTATTTTAGGCAAGGAACGTGGTTCATCCTGGGGATGAGACCGGATTTCTCTTATCGGCAAAGAAGAAATCTTGCAGCTCTTGTGGGACTTGAGATGGTCCAGGTTATCCAGGGGCGGATGAGTACAGCTCAGAGCCGGCAGAAGCCTTATGCTGACAGGAGGCGGAGGCCACTGGAGTTCGAGGATGGCGACCCCGTCTTCTTGCGGGTCTCACCTCGACGTGGTATTCGGAGATTTGGCCGAGGTGGCAAGTTATCTCCGCACTTCATCGGACCCTTCCAGAATCTCAGCAGGATTGGTGAGGTGGCTTATCGCCTGGCTCTACCACCTCAGTTGCACCGGGTGCACGACGTTTTCCACGTGTCTCAGCTGAGGAGATACGTGCACGACCCGACACACATCATTGATCATGGGGATCTTGACGTTGACGATGGGGCGGCTTTTACGGAGGTCCCGGTGGAGATAGAGGATCGACAAGAGCGGATCCTACGTGGGCGATAGATTCCTCTTGTGCGCATCAGATTGCAGCACAAGAATCTCCAGGAGAGCACATGGGAGCGGGAGGCTCAAATGCGTGCTCAGTACCCTCATTTGTTTCCCTAGTTTTTGATGTATCTTTACGGGGACGTAAAGCCCTGAGGTGGGAGTAATGTAAAGACCCGTAAAAATCAAGGGAATTTTTTTTTCTTCTTAATTTTCTTTAGAATTTTACAAGAGTGCGGTTTCAGACGGCACCTGATTCTGAGGCCCGGTGTGCCCAGAATCAATTCCCGAAGTTTGGCTCGGGTACGTTCAGTGAACGAACGAGCGGGTTTTTCTAACTTTTGAACCGGTGCCCGGAATCAAATTCCGAGGGCACCGATGAACTCACAACGCCTGTAATTGCTTAGGAACTCTTGTTCCGGAGTTGCGTTTACACGAGTGTTGATAATAAAAATTGTGGAAGTTTTTTATATAATGACACTACAATTTTTATTATTTTACTCTAAGTGATATCTCTTGTTGGAAGTTGGGTAACCACCCAACCTCCCATGGGAGGTTATGAGGGTGGTGGGGCCCACACGAACCCCACCCCTTCATATCCTCTAAAACCCCCTCAACTCCCACTTAAATTATGTTAACTTAAGTTATAAACCTATGACTTAAATGTAATGAGTTAATGAGGTGAGTTGTGTGTGGTTATTGAATTTCAAACCTTTGAAATTCAAAGAGGTTGGGTTGTGTGAATAAAATAAGAAAGAGTCTTATTTTATTTTGTTAGAATTTTATCTCCTTGAGAGAGTTGGGAAGTCTTCTTCATCTTCTTCAACCTCGACGAAGAACACGAAGAACGCTGTTCTTCAACGATGAACTTCTTCGCCGAAGAACACGGTCCTTCTGCGACGCCGTATCCGCGACGCGACGTACTTCTTCCGCGTCGTCTCTTCCGCGACGGTTTTCCGCGACGAAATCATCGTCAAAGAACTTCGAATCCTAGCTTCACGACGTCGACGTCCTTTTCCCACGACGCCCGACCTCCGCGACGCTCGTCTCCCGCGGGTTGTTGACGAACACCGCTCTTGAAGCCGAGGTAGGGGTTCTTGAGTTCGTTGTTTACATTTTATTTGACATCCCTCAAGTATTTCTAAGACAATTGATAACAAACTAACGGGAGGAGGCCGGTCCGCACAAACACGGCCGATCCTCCTCCCATCGTGATTTAGTTTTATTGTGGTTTGAAGCAGGGTAACGCGGTACCATTGCACCGCGCGAAAAGAATTTATTTAAGGCCGGTTTGGATCACGACGAAGAACCGCGACGCTATAATGCCGCACCTTTGAGATCAGATGAGACCGCGGCCGGAGTCGGGCCGCGGCGGTGGGGCGCGACGTCGTTACGCTGCGCAAATCTTACAAGGGCTGAGCAAGAAGGGGCGGCCGGAAAACCAGCCACCGGCGGTAAAAGAAGAACCGCGGCCGGACGGCCACGGCGGAGAACCAAGAGGCGGCCGGCCTCGCCGGCCGCCGGAGATCAGAACAGCCGCGGCCCTATGGCCGCGGCGGAGGAGCTAGGAGCGGCCGGCCTCGCCGGCCTCCGGAGAACGGAGGAGCCGCGACACTTCGGCCGCGGCGGAGAAAACAGGGGCGGCCGACTTCGCCGGCCGCCGGTGACCAGGAGAGCCGCGGCCTTCAGGCCGCGGCTTAGGAATGAAAGGCGGCCGGCCGTGCCGGCCACCGGCTTCAAAGGAGGCGGGACCCGCAGGTCCCGCGTGTAATGAAACGGCCGGCTTAAAGCCGGCCGTGATCCTCTAAATCTGGGGGATTGAAACCCCCGGTAGCCCTTGAGTCAGCCCCCACGTGCGGTGGGGGCTGTTTAAAAAAAAAGGGCGCGGCTAAAAAGCCGCGCCGCCCTTCTGGAAAGCGGGGGGCTTAGCCCCTCCCGCGCGTGACCCAGCGGCGCCAGCCGCGCCGCCGCCGGCAGGGCCACGCCGCCGCGCCGGACCGCGCCGCTGCGCCGGTCCGCCGCCGGCCGGGTCGCGCCGGACCGCGCCGCTGCGCCGGTCCGCCGCCGGCCGGGCCGGATCGGACCCGGGTCGGGTCGACCCGGTTCGGGCCTACCCAGGGGGGGGGGGTCGGGCCGGGTCGGTCCGGACCCGGACCCCCCGTTTCGAACCAGATTCGGTCTTTTGGCCATAACTTGAGCCACAAACCTCCGATTGACGAACCGTCTGCGGCAACGCGATCCTTGGATCGAGACGGTCGTTTTGGTATATCACACTCAAGGTTTAGGATTACTTTTAATTCGGCCGGGTTGGTTCGTTCACGAAACCAACCGGGCCTTCGGAGCGGAAACACTCATATCTTGAGCTATGGACGTCCGATTGACGTGCCGTCAGCTGTGTTGTGTTCCTCTTAGTGAGACGGATCTTTTGGCATACTCCGCCCGAGGATTGGACGCAGGTGGAGTACGGTCGGGTTGGTTTTGCCTTAAAAACCAACCGGGCCCCGGGGACGAAAATGGCAATAACTCTCAGACCGGGCGTCCGATCGACGCGCCGTCTGTTGCGTTGAGTTCCTGTTGACGATACGGAACTTTTGGATACATCAACTCTGGACTTTGTGTCAGTTGATGTATCAGACTCTCGGCTCGTGGAGCGGATCCTCCGAACGAGCTTGCTGTGTGCGGGAACCCTAGTGCTGGCTGCGACTCTTACTGTGACTACTACTGCTACTACTGCTACTGTGACTGCGACGACGACAGTACAGAGATCCTGTGTGGATTCGACGACTACAACACTCAGTGATCCTACGTGGATCAGTGCTACAGGTCCTGTGTGGGCCCGATCCTGTGTGGATTCGACGACGACGACTACATCACTCAGCGATCCTACGTGGATCAGTGCTACAGGTCCTGTGTGGCCCCGATCCTGTGTGGGTCTTTTGCGGGGGTTAGTTACCTATCGATCCTTCGTGGGTCCGACGACTTAGATGGATCAGTGATCATCTTTATCGTCTTTTGAAGAAGTATACCTGTGTGAGCTGAAACCTATTGCTTTCCTGTGTGGATTGTTTTGTGCAATCCTGTGTGGATTACGTTTTTCTTTCCTGTGTGGATTGTGTTGTGCAATCCTGTGTGGATTACGTTTTGCTTCCCTGTGTGGATTGTGTTGTGAAATCCTGTGTGGATTACGTTTTTCTTTCCTGTGTGGAATACGTTTACTTTCCTGTGTGGACTGAGTTGTACTTGGGCTCGGAGGTTGGAGCGTATTTGAAATTCATGACTTAGGTATATGTATGGGCATATACCTAAGTAGTGTCGGTTGTTACTTCGTGATTGTTCCTTTCTTCGTGGTTTATCCTTTGTGGATTTGAGAGACCTTCAGGGGTCTCGGGGTCCCTACTGAGTAGCTTATACTCACCCCTGCACGGGCTTTTCCCACACTTTGTTGTGTTGGTTGCAGACGACGGACAACGATGATCTTAGTTGAGGTTTTCAGAGCGGGACGGTACCCGGAGGTGGACCACTGGGCGGGATGTGCTCGGAGCGGACGGCGGGACCCGTGGAGCAGAGGAGCTATCCGTACCCACCCTTCAGGTGGGATTTCTAGTGGACAGCTCGGTGTAGCGGCTTTTACTTTTTAGTTGCTGTTTTGCCTTTCGAGTTGTACTTTACTTTCAGTTTGGGTTTGTATACTGGCCCATTTACTTTTCCGCACTTTCAGTTGTACTCTTCTTTTGCTTAGTGTTTACTTTCCGCTTGCTTACTCTGTGGTGTTTGTTTACTTTACAAAGGCAATGCCTTCCCTTTTTACCGGGATTTACGCCTTGGTGCTAGTCACCAGCCCCTGGCCTATGGAAGGCGGGCTTGGGGTAGTCACGGAACAGACCCCGAGGGCGGGTCGTGACAATGGTGAACACCTTCGGATGTTGTCACTTCATTCTCTTTTTCATCTCCTTCAAAAAAACTCGAGGTAGGCGATTTAATTGTTTAATTAAGATTTGTTCTTTTTTTTGAAATACTATCAGTGTTAATGAAATTGCAGAGGGCATAGGAATAACGAACAAGGCCCGGACCCTCACAGTAATCAGATTTGGTTGCCTTTCTCATGGGAAAAAGGAAGGTATGGAAGAACTCAGTGGCGCAAGCCACATGCCTGGCTAAGAAGAGACAGGACACTGGCCCGGCCAATGGTTGGAGTTGGAGGCACGCCCTAGTGTTGTGCATGGGAGGTGGAAGTCGTGGTCGCGATGGGACACAAACTAATGGAGGTGTGCCCTAGTGGCATGGCTGGGTGGTGGAAGTGGCAGCTGTGACGGGACACAGCGCTGAAGGAGGCCCATTCCAGCGACGCACCTGGGTGATAGAAGCTGCAGCTGCGATGGGCCATGGTGCCAGCGTGGCACTGCGTGGATATGTCAACCCGTCATGTGGGTTGACACGGGAGACACGTTTGGTGGACCCAAATAGGTGAGAAGGAACCAAACACATCTATTCCATGTACAGGGAGATAGAAGTTGGCCTACAACCATGGTTTGGGGTGATCATGGTGAGCTGCACCGCAAGGTGGTACTGACCATTCTGGCCAGCCCAGCAGGCCAAGCCTGCATGCCCAATAGGCTGGTTCAGACATAGATGGGCCAGGTTGATGCGATTTGGGTAGAACACGGTTGGTTCGACCAATATAAGATCAATTTTACCCCGACAGTGTTGGGTTGGGTCGGTCTGACTGGGTCAGACCAGACACAAACCCCTTTCGGTCTAGTTACACATAATAAGACATATCTCATAAACCTGATGTCCATTCGATGAACCTTTTTCAGAGCTAGAACCCTTAATATGAGGCAACCCTTTTGAGATATTCCACGCATGTTTTAGAGAAAGATGGAGTGTGGCCAGGTTGGATCGTACATGAATCCAACCAGTCCCTCGATAATAAAATTCCTATAACTTACAGTCTGGGCATCCAGTTGACACACAATCTGATGCATTGGAACCCTAATAACATGGTAGTTTATTAGGTTACTTCCTCATGGGACTTTGTCCTGGCATAAACATGACCTATGGATTGAGGAATGGATCCCCCTAAAATAATTCATTGTTTGTGCTGGAATCTAGTGGTTGGTTGAGACGTGAAAAATGAATATTTATCTTGTGTAGATCAGCGCCAAGAGATCCTTTGTTGATCGTCACCGAGTGATCGTGTGTGGATCAACACTGAGCGATCATGTGTGGATCATCCCCAAGCGATCATGTGTGGGTCAGTAGTAGAGCCTTATGACAGAATAAAATGATCTAACATTATGTCTAAACATTCAAACATCTATACTTATGTTAAACCTACTATGACCTATCTTTTGGTTTGTGATTTAGGATTGAGATCATGATTTTTGGTTTTTCCTTTGTGGAATTCTGAGAGTTCTTCGGGGGTCTTGGGGTCTATAATGGGTATTGTTATACTCACCACTACATGGGATTCTCCCACACCTTCTTGTGCCTTGTGTAGATGACCGAAATCTTTGAATGAGTCTCTCAGAGCTAGGACTTGATGGTGTATAGAGGTGACTAGTTGACTTGGAGAACCATAGTGATGAGTCGTATCTATAATTCAGGTATGATCCTTGGCGGAAGACCTCAATAACGTTTTTCATTTTTTATATATTTCAATTTCAGTTGGGGTTGTATTCTGGAACCTTTACATCAATACGTACTTTTACACTATGCGGTGTTTTTTAGTTGTGGTTGCACCTTTCTTCTTCCATTGTGTTTTACTTGTGTAAAGTGTACCCTATTTGTGTGTGTACAGATATTGAGGAAATGCCTTCCCATTTTATGGTAATTCTTTTCTAGTGCTAGTTTCCAACCCCTAGAATGTGGAAGGTGGGCTTGGGGTAGTTATGTCATGGGTTCCGGGGACAGGTTGTGATAAATTTGTATCAATGGAGTCAGTCCTACTAGAAGAACATCAAAGAGTATGTTTTTAATGGGGAAATTGTGTTATGTGTCATGATATTAGGTTTCAGTTTGGGTAGTCCAGTGTTGGTGTGGTGAATGACGTATCCATACATGAGGACCATGAATTATGATTTCCGACTCGGTAGAGGAAAACACTGGTTTCTTGTGTTTTGAAAATGATGTGTATCTTTTTTACCTCTTTGAGTCAGCTCACCAGGTATAACTTAATGAAAATGGAACACCTGTTTCTTTCAAGATTCCACCGTGTAGATAGCCAACCTAGATTATAGGGAGAGAACACAATGAAGGACCACTGAACTATGAGGCATTAGTGTAGGGCTCCTTTATAGTGATGGCACCATCAGGTGGTGTACCAACAACACAACCACCAGTGGGGCAGCAGTTTCCTCCAGCCCCACTAGTAGACCGTGCACGCAGACTGAGTGCATTGCACGAGTTCCAGAGATGGGGGCCACTATGGTTTTGAGGTGAGAAATATCCCTAGGCAGATGAAGACTGGCTGGAGGCGGAGGCACATGTTTTATGCTTAGTTGAGAAACCAACTGACCATATAGTGATCCAAGCTCTTAGCCTATATCAGGGAGAACTAGGGAGATAGTGGAGCCTGAAACTCCAGATGCACGAGTAGGTGACACTATCCTAGTTGGACCTCGAGACCCTCTTCTGGGAAGAATTGATAATAGATACTTTAGACATATTGTGTATCCATGTGCTACTGCAATTACAGTAGCGCATCCTAACAGTGGCCTAGTACTCAGCGAGATTCACTGAACTCACTCGCTACTCCACCAACATGGTACAAAACCCATTCTTCATGGCATGGAACAATGATATGGGTCTCTAGTGGGAGATTAGAGCATCGATGATATCACTCAATATCCCGATGTAGTCTAAAGTACTCGAGTAGGCATTATTGTTGGAGATCTTGTTAGCTAATTAGGTACAGAATGTGAGAGCCACCACGGTATGACAGGTAGCTGATTCTTCTATAGAATGCAGTAGGAAGATGAAGTAGAGGTCCAATAGGGGATGAATATCCAGAGAATGACCCCGGGATGTAGGGTTTGATGTAAAGACCCGCAAATTTCAAGGAAATTGTTTTCTTAATTTTCTTTGGAATTTTACAAGAGCGCAGCTTCAGACAGCACCTGATTCCGAGGCCCGGTGTGCCCGGAATCATTTTCCGAAGTTTGGCTCGGGTACGTTCAGTGAACGGACGAGCGGGTTTTTCTATCTTTTGAACCGGTGCCCGGAATCAAATTCTGAGGGCACCGATGAAATCGCAGCGCCGGTATTTGCTTAGAAACGCCTCTTCCGGAGTTGCGTTTGCTCAGACGTGGTTTTAAAATTTTGCGGCTTTAAGTCAGAAATAAAATAAAGTTTGTGCGACAACTTTATTTTATTTCACTTAAGCTGCTTGGAAGCCACTTGAAGTCACTTAAAGACAACTTGAACTGAGTTGAACTGGATAGGATGCTATCCAGAAATATCCTACCCTCTTGGTAGGATATTTGTGAGGCAGGGCCCGCACGAGCCCCGCCGTTTCTTTCGCTAAGTAACGCACCCGTGAAAACCCGTCAAAGTAACTGAAAAGTCAACCGACGCGTTTTCTTAACAGACCATTTAATTGGGCGGTTTATTTCGTGAATTAAATGGACTGTTTCTTCGTAAATTAATTGGGTCGTTACTTATGCGTTTTACGTTTGTTGGCAAAATAATAAAATAGACAAACTTGTCTATTTTGGAGGATTGCTATCGTTGTGCAATTCCTCTGAGCCTCCACCCTCTCCGCGAAGAACGCGAAGAACGCGAAGAATGCGAAGAACGCGAAGAACGCCGGAACCGGAATCCGACGACGCACGATCCGCGACGTCAACAGCTTTTCCGCGACCTTCTCCTTCTTCTTCTTCTTCGGTGCCTCTTCTTCCGCGGCGAACCTGCGATCGGCGGTTAAAGGTGAGAATCGGAACATCTAAATTCTCCCTTCTTAATTTCAATAACAATGGATTTAATTAATTAAATCCGTTTGTTCTTGATCCGGAGATTGGCGACGCGACGCCGGATACCGCGACGACGCGACGATCTCCTTCTTCCGCGACGAGCAATCCCGCGACGATCCCCCGTTCGGCAACAACAGCTGCGAGGTAGGGATTTATTTTGGAAAAGTTACCCCTTTTAAATTTTCTCGTGAACGTTCTTGAAAATTTAAAAAGCCGGTTTCAAGCGAACAATTTTATCTTTAAATAAAATTGTTGGATCATGTGTTGATCATCTTTTTCTTTTCTCCCGTTGTTTATGATTAACGCGGAGGGAGCGGGTCTCACGAACAAGACCCGGCAAACCCTCCGCCGATCTTCCCTTTTTGAGCGGATTTGGCGGACGACGACGAACCGTGCGGCAAGGGAAATCCGTTGTTTCCGCAGTGAAGATCGTCCCCCGGGAGGAGCAACGGCGCAGACGGGAAAGGAATCGGGCCACCGGAGCATCTCCGGCGGCCCGCGGAAGGCGGCGGCGGCGCCCGGCGCGCCGCCGTGGAGGAAGCCCGCCGCGGCTGAAGCCGCGGCGGCAGCGACGGCCGGTTCCGCGGCCGCGCGGAACCGGGAACGGACGCGGTGGCCCGGCCGCGTCCGCGTGACAGGCGGCCCCCCGCGGGGCCGCGTTTCGTTTGAGCCGCGGGTGAAGCCCGCGACGCCCTCCTTCGGCCGCTCGGCCGAAGCCGAGCCGGCCGGTCCGGTCGGCCGGGCCGCGCCCAGGCCAGACCGGACCCGGCCGAGCCGGTTCGGGCCGGGTTGGGCCGGCCCGGTTCGGGCCGGCCCCAGGGGGGGGGTTCGGGCCGGGTCGCCCCGGGCCCAGAACCCCCGTTTCGGGCCCTCTTCGGTCTTTTGCCCATATCTTGGGCCTGGGACCTTCAATTGACGAACCGTCAGCGGCTACGCGATCCTTGGATCGAGACGGTCGTTTCGGTATATTATACTCAAGGTTTCGGAAGACTTTGGGTTCGGCCGGGTTGGTTCGTACACGAAACCAACCGGGCCCTCGGAGCGGAAACGCTCATAACTTGAGCTACGGACGTCCGAACGACGTACCGTCAGCTGTGGTAGTTTCCTCTAAGTGAGACGGAACTTTTGGAATACTCCGCCCGAGGATCGGATACAGGCAGAGTACGGTCGGGTTGGTTTTGCCCTAAAAACCAACCGGGCCCCTGGGACGAAAATGCCAATAACTCTCAGACCGGGCGTCCGATTGACGCGCCGTCTGTTGCGTTGAGATCCTGTTGTCGATACGGAACTTTTGGATACATCAACTTCGGACTACGTGTCAGTTGATGTATCAGCCTCTCGGCTCGTGGAGCAGACCCTCCTAAACGAGCTCGCTTTGTGCGGGAACCCTAGCGCTGGCTGTGACTTCGACGACAGAGCAGAGATCCTCCGTGGACTGCGACGACGGGAGAGCAGAGATCCTCCGTGGACTGCGACGACGGCAAAGCAGAGATCCTTCGTGGACTGCGGCGACGACTGTGCAGAGATCCTCAGTGGACTGCGTCGACTACTGCACTCAGCGATCCCATGTGGATCAGTGCCTACAGGTTCTGTGTGAGCCCGATCCTACGTGGGTCCTTACTACCGGTTCTGTGTGAGCCACTGCCTACAGGTTCTGTGTGAGCCCGATCCTACGTGGATCTTTTGCGGGGGTTAGTACCTATCGATCCTTCGTGGGTCCGACGACTTAGACGGATCAGTGATCGTCTTTGACGTCATCTGAAAAAGTATACCTGGTTGAGCTGAATCTTATGTTACTCTCCTTTGTGGATTGTGTTGAACTATCCTTTGTGGATTTACTGTTTACTCTCCTTGTGGATTTGAGTCTTGCTTTCCTTTGGGGATTGAATTGTTCTCGAGCTCGTGAGCAGAGCAAGAAATGGGGACTTAGGTATATGTATGGGCATATACCTAAGTCGAGTCAGATGTTACTTTGTGATTGCATCCTTCTTTTGTGCTATATCCTTTGTGGATTTCGGGAGACCTTCGGGGGTCTCGGGGTCCTTACTGAGTAGTTGTACTCACCCCTGCACGGGCTATGCCCGCACCTTGTTGTGTTGGTTGCAGACGACGGACAGCGCTGATCACGGTTGGGGCGTGGAGCAGGACGGTACCTGGAGGTGGACCACTGGGCGGGACGTGCTCGGAGCGGACGTGGGACCCGAGGAGCCTGGAGGCTATCTGTACCCACCCTTCAGGTGGGATTGCCAGTGGACGACACGAGGCCGCCGTCTTTTCTTCAATTGCTGTACTTTACTTTTCAGTTGTACTTTACAGTTGGGCTTGTATTTCCGGCCCCTTTACTTTTCTGCACTTTACTTTCCGCTTGCTGACTCTGTGTGGTTGTTACTTATAAAGGCAATGCCTTCCCTGTTTACTGGGATTTTACGCCTTGGTGCTAGTCGCCAGCCCCTGGCCTATGGAAGGCGGGCTTGGGGTAGTCACGGCACGGGCCCCGAGGACGGGTCGTGACAAATTGGTATCAGAGGTGGTCGGTTCTACCGCAGACTCTGATCGTCTTTCCTTTCTATGTGAAGCAATAGTGTTTAGTGTATTGAGTGTGGTTATCAGTTCAGGGAGCCCAGTGTTGGTGCGGCGGCCGACGTATCCGTACACCAGGACCCTAACTCCTGATTTCCGACTTAATGCATGAAAACATTGATTGCGTGTGTGTTTCAAGTTTTCTTTGTGATTGCTTGTGTCAGCTCACCGGGTATACTGATCTGCTTTATGAAAGTCTCAAGTTTTCCTTGTGATTACTTGTGCCAGCTCACCAGGTATACTGTTCTGACTATGGTGCTCTTGTTCTCCTTTTCAGGATGGCCCCGCGACGACAGCCAGCTAGGGTTCCGAGTGTAGGGCGCGACGGCAGCCCACCGAGCGACGAGGCCTCGGTACAGGGCCCTTTGCCAGCAGTGGCACCGGCGGTAGCCTTACCCGCCGAGCCACCGATGCTTCCAGTACCAGACGCTGACGATGCACGTCGCCTCAGGGCACTGCATGAGTTTCAGAGCCAGCGACCGCCCAGGTTTCGCGGTGAGGCGGACCCCCAGGCCGCCGAGGACTGGCTAGAGGCGGTGGTACGGATCTTTAGGCTAGTGAGGACACCAGCGGATCTCATGGTGATTCTCGCAGCGAGCCTCCTGCAGGCGGCGGCAGGACGATGGTGGAGCCTGATGCTCCAGGTTCACGATGAGGCTTCCTTGCTCTGGGCGGACTTCGAGAGCCTCTTCCGCTCTGAGTTCGTCCCGGCCACCCTCCGAGCGGTGCGCATCCAGGAGCTTCTCCAGCTGCGCCAGGGAAGCATGACGGTCGCTCAGTACGCGGCGAGGTTCACTGACCTATCTCGCTACTCGACCGACATGGTACGGGACCCCTTCTTCCGGGCCCGGACCTTCGAGCAGGGCTTGCGACAGGAGATTCGGGCGTCGCTGATCTCCCTCAGCATTCCGACCCAGGCGGGAGTGCTGGAGCGAGCCCTCCTGATCGAGAACTTCCTGGCAGAGCCTTCTTCAGCGGCGAGACCTAGCGCAGGGCGGCAGGTAGCTGAGTCTTCGGCAGCAGGTAGCCGACGGATGACGCACGGGTCCAGGCAGACCAGACCCCCACGCAGACGGCCTCAGGACACCGGCTCAGCAGTACGAGGCACACAGCGGAGTGCCAGCCTTTCGAGAGGCAGGCTGTGCTACTCTTGCGGCGGGCAGGGTCACATGGCTCGTGACTGCCCGACTCGCCGATCAGAGGAGCAGCAGACGGTGGAGGGGCCACCCAGGCAGAGGCAGAGGGTCGACCGTGGCGGTCCGCAGGGAGGAGGCGGACGAGGCAGAGGAGCTGGCCGAGCAGCGGGTGGTGGGCGACGCTTCCAGGATCTACCCCCACCACCACCAGGAGGGCCACCTCGGCCACAGGGAGCTGGCGGGCAGGGACAGGCCCAGCTCCAGGCAGTGGAGGCCTACGACCCCGACATGCCAGAGATGATTCGAGGTACGATCTGTGTCTATTCCACCCTTGCTGCAGTACTTATAGACACAGGAGCGAGTCACTCTTTCATAGCCTCTGCCCTTGTTCGGAGCTCGGAGATTCCGACTGAGCCGTTGGCTCGATCCTTACGGCTAGAGACTCCTACGGGAGCCTCGACGATTACGCACTGGTGCCGGCAGTGTGAGCTTACTCTAGGAGGCGAGAGCTTCGGCTGGGATCTCCTTGTAGCGGCGTCGAGGCCTTACGACGTCATCTTGGGCATGGATTGGCTATCCACGGTTCATGCCCAGATCGACTGTTTTAGGCGCAAGGTGCGATGTGTTCGCACCGACGGGAGCAGGTTTACCTTCACCGGAGAGAAGGGAACCTTTGCAGCACAGGATGGACTTCCGCGGAGGAGAGTGCAGCCCATCTCTCATCAGTTGGCTAGCCTCATCCTAGGAGCAGTGGACGTGCGGAGTCCAGTTTTTCCTGCCGTGGTGGACCAGTACATGGACATCTTTCCCGACGACGTTCCAGGACTACCTCCTCGTAGAGAGGTAGACTTTTACATCGACTTGTACCCCGGGACAGCCCCGATATCTACTCCAGCATATCGGATGGCCCCCGCCGAGCTTCGGGAGCTGCGGGTACAGTTGGAGGACTTGCAGAGCAAGAGGTTTATCCGACCCAGTGTTTCACCCTGGGCTTCCCCGATTTTGTTCGCCAAGAAGGCGGACGGGAGCTTGCGACTATGTGTCGACTATCGTCGCCTGAACCAGGTGACAGTGAGGAACAAGTATCCGCTGCCACGGATTGATGACCTCTTCGATCAGCTCAAGGGAGCGCGGTGGTTCTCGAAGATAGACCTCCGGTCAGGCTATCATCAGCTCAGAGTTCGAGACGAGGACGTGCAGAAGACGGCCTTCAGGTGTCGGTATGGCCATTATGAGTTCTTGGTTATGCCGTTCGGCGTAACCAATGCTCCAGCAGTGTTCATGAGCCTCATGAACAGGATCTTCCAGCCATACCTCGACCGATTTGTCGTGGTCTTCATTGACGACATTTTGGTATACTCGACGACTGAGGAGGAGCATGCCTACCACCTGCGAGTTGTGCTAGACACACTCCGAGAGCACCAGCTTTATGGAAAGCTCTCAAAATGCCAGTTCTGGTTACGTGAGGTCCATTTCTTGGGGCACGTCATTTCTGAGGCGGGAGTTGCAGTGGATCCCGCGAAGATCGATGCAGTGCTAGCTTGGGAGCCACCTAGGAGCGTGACAGAGGTGCGGAGCTTCTTGGGCCTAGCCGGATACTATCGGAGATTCGTGCCAGACTTCTCCAGAGTTGCGGCACCACTCTCAGCGTTGAAGAAGAAGGGGAAACCCTTCGTGTGGTTAGACAGATGTCAACAGAGCTTCCAGGAGCTGAGGCAGAGATTGACCAGCGCACCTATCTTGAGGTTGCCTGAGGAGGGAGTTGGGTACGTAGTTTACTGCGATGCATCAGGGACTGGACTCGGGTGTGTCCTGATGCAGGAGCGGGCCGTGATCGCCTACGGATCACGTCAGTTGAGGCCGCATGAGCAGAACTACGCCACTCATGACCTGGAGTTAGCAGCAGTGGTCTTCGCTCTGAAGACGTGGCGGCACTATCTGATGGGCGAGCGCTTCACAGTCTTTTCTGACCACCAGAGTCTCAGGTATATCTTCTCTCAGAAGGACCTGAACCTGAGACAGCGGAGATGGCTTGAGTTCCTCCAGGACTATGACTTTGAGATAGTCTATACTCCTGGGAAGGGGAACGTGGTAGCCGATTCCCTCAGCAGGAGGACGGGCATTCAGCTACTTGAGGAGGCGACGAAGCAGCTAGCCTCCTTGCAGATATCCTTCGTGGATAGAGACGGAGCAGCCTTTCTTCAGTCTCTCACAGTCTCTCCTCCACTTCTACAGCGGGTCAGAGAGGCTCAGCGTGGGGACGCTGACTGTGAGACCCGGCGTGCACTGATATCCTCAGGTCAGGCGCCTGATGGTTTCTCCCTTGGAGCAGAGCACGACATCCTTTTCAGAGGGCGTACCTTCGTACCAGTTGCTTTACGAGAGGAGGTGCTGAGAGAGTTTCACACTTCTCCCTTGGCGGTACATCCCGGAGTGGAGAAGATGTACCAGGATCTCAGACGACAGCACTGGTGGCCGGGCATGAAGAAAGCTGTGGCAGAGTTCGTTTCACGATGCCTCACCTGCCAGCAGGTGAAGGCAGAGCATCAGGTACCAGCAGGTTTGGTACAGCCCTTGGAGGTCCCGGAGTGGAAGTGGGATATCATATCTATGGACTTCGTGACTGGACTTCCACGCACTTCCAGAGGTCACGACTCCATTTGGATGATTGTCGACCGACTCACCAAGTCGGCACACTTCTTACCCATTAGAGAGCAGGGCTCAGTGGAGAGCTTGGGACGTCTTTACGTCCAGGAGATCGTACGGCTTCACGGTGTTCCATCATCTATCGTCTCCGATCGAGATGCTCGTTTCACTTCCCGGCTCTGGAAGGGGTTGCAGGAGGCGTTCGGGACGCGGCTCCATCTGAGCACAGCCTTCCACCCTCAGACGGATGGTCAGACAGAGAGGACCATACAGACACTCGAGGACATGCTCCGTGCATGTGTTCTCGACTTTGGTCACAGCTGGGAGGACCACCTACCCTTGGTGGAGTTCGCGTACAACAACAACTACCACTCCACCATCAGGATGGCACCATACGAGGCATTGTACGGCAGACCCTGCAGATCACCGTTGTGCTGGACAGACCCTGGGGAGTCAGCACTCGTGGGACCAGAGATGGTCCGAGCCACGACAGAGAAGGTCCAGATCATCCAGGAGAGGATGAGGACAGCTCAGAGCCGGCAGAAGTCATATGCTGACAGGAGGCGGAGGCCACTGGAGTTCGAGGATGGCGACCACGTCTTTTTGCGTGTCTCACCTCGACGTGGTTTACGGAGATTTGGCCGAGGCGGCAAGTTGTCTCCACGCTTCATCGGGCCTTTCCAGGTCCTCAGCAGGATAGGAGAGGTGGCTTATCGCCTGGCTCTACCACCTCAGTTGCACCGGGTGCATGACGTCTTCCACGTGTCTCAGCTGAGGAGATACGTGCACGACCCGACGCACATCATCGACTTTGGGGAGCTGGACGTGGACGATGGGGCGACTTTTTCGGAGGTCCCAGTGGAGATCGAGGATCGACAGGAGTGGGTCCTACGTGGGTGGTCGATACCTCTTGTGCGCGTCAGATGGCAGCACGGGAACCTCCAGGAGAGCACTTGGGAGCGGGAGGCTCAGATGCGTGCTCAGTACCCCCATTTGTTCCCCTAGTTTTTGATGTATCTTTACAGGGACGTAAAGCCCTGAGGTGGGAGTAATGTAAAGACCCGCAAATTTCAAGGAAATTTTTTTCTTAATTTTCTTTGGAATTTTACAAGAGCGCAGCTTCAGACGGCACCTGATTCCGAGGCCCGGTGTGCCCGGAATAATTTTCCGAAGTTTGGCTCGGGTACGTTCAGTGAACGGACGAGCGGGTTTTTCTATCTTTTGAACCGGTGCCCAGAATCAAATTCTGAGGGCACCGATGAAATCGCAGCGCCGGTATTTGCTTAGAAACGCCTCTTCCGGAGTTGCGTTTGCTCAGACGTGGTTTTAAAATTTTGCGGCTTTAAGTCAGAAATAAAATAAAGTTTGTGCGACAACTTTATTTTATTTCACTTAAGCTGCTTGGAAGCCACTTGAAGTCACTTAAAGACGACTTGAACTGAGTTGAAATGGATAGGATGCTATCCAGAAATATCCTACCCTCTTGGTAGGATATTTGTGAGGCAGGGCCCGCACGAGCCCCGCCGTTTCTTTCGCTAAGTAACGCACCCGCGAAAACCCGTCAAAGTAACTGAAAAGTCAACCGACGCGTTTTCTTAACAGACCATTTAATTGGGCGGTTTATTTCGTGAATTAAATGGACTGTTTCTTCGTAAATTAATTGGGTCGTTACTTATGCGTTTTACGTTTGTTGGCAAAATAATAAAATAGACAAACTTGTCTATTTTGGAGGATTGCTATCGTTGTGCAATTCCTCTGAGCCTCCACCCTCTCCGCGAAGAACACGAAGAACGCGAAGAACGCGAAGAACGCGAAGAACGCCGGAACCGGAATCCGACGACGCACGATCCGCGACGTCAACAGCTTTTCCGCGACCTTCTCCTTCTTCTTCTTCTTCGGTGCCTCTTCTTCCGCGGCGAACCTGCGATCGGCGGTTAAAGGTGAGAATCGGAACTTCTAAATTCTCCCTTCTTAATTTCAATAACAACGGATTTAATTAATTAAATCCGTTTGTTCTTGATCCGGAGATTGGCGACGCGACGCCGGATACCGCGATGACGCGACGATCTCCTTCTTCCGCGACGAGCAATCCCGCGACGATCCCCCGTTCGGCAACAACAGCTGCGAGGTAGGGATTTATTTTGGAAAAGTTACCCCTTTTAAATTTTCTCGTGAACGTTCTTGAAAATTTAAAAAGCTGGTTTCAAGCGAACAATTTTATCTTTAAATAAAATTGTTGGATCATGTGTTGATCATCTTTTTCTTTTCTCCCGTTGTTTATGATTAACGCGGAGGGAGCGGGTCTCACGAACAAGACCCGGCAAACCCTCCGCCGATCTTCCCTTTTTGTGCGGATTTGGCGGACGACGACGAACCGTGCGGCAAGGGAAATCCGTTGTTTCCGCAGTGAAGATCGTCCCCCGGGAGGAGCAACGGCGCAGACGGGAAAGGAATCGGGCCACCGGAGCATCTCCGGCGGCCCGCGGAAGGCGGCGGCGGCGCGGGTCACCGGCGCGGCGGCGCCTGCGACCGGAGGCGGCGGCGCCCGGCGCGCCGCCGTGGAGGAAGCCCGCCAGGGCTGAAGCCGCGGCGGCAGCGGCGGCCGGTTCCGCGGCCGCGCGGAACCGGGAACGGACGCGGCGGCCCGGCCGCGTCCGCGTGACAGGCGGCCCCCCGCGGGGCCGCGTTTCGTTTGAGCCGCGGGTCAAGCCCGCGGCGCCCTCCTTCGGCCGCTCGGCCGAAGCCGAGCCGGCCGGTCCGGTCGGCCGGGCCGCGCCCAGGCCGGACCGGACCCGGCCGAGCCGGTTCGGGCCGGGTTGGGCCGGCCCGGTTCGGCCGACCCCAGGGGGGGGGGGGGGTTCGGGCTGGGTCGCCCCGGGCCCAGAACCCCCGTTTCGGGCCCTCTTCGGTCTTTTGCCCATATCTTGGGCCTGGGACCTCCAATTGACGAACCGTCAGTGGCTACGCGATCCTTGGATCGAGACGGTCGTTTCGGTATATTATACTCAAGGTTTCGGAAGACTTTGGGTTCGGCCGGGTTGGTTCGTACACGAAACCAACCGGGCCCTCGGAGCGGAAACGCTCATAACTTGAGCTACGGACGTCCGAACGACGTACCGTCAGCTGTGGTAGTTTCCTCTAAGTGAGACGGAACTTTTGGATACATCAACTTCGGACTACATGTCAGTTGATGTATCAGCCTCTCGGCTCGTGGAGCGGACCCTCCTAAACGAGCTCGCTTTGTGCGGGAACCCTAGCGCTGGCTGTGACTTCGACGACAGAGCAGAGATCCTCCGTGGACTGCGACGACGGCAGAGCAGAGATCCTCCGTGGACTGCGACGACGGCACAGCAGAGATCCTTCGTGGACTGCGGCGACGACTGTGCAGAGATCCTCAGTGGACTGCGTCGACTACTGCACTCAGCGATCCCATGTGGATCAGTGCCTACAGGTTCTGTGTGAGCCCGATCCTACGTGGGTCCTTACTACCGGTTCTGTGTGAGCCACTGCCTACAGGTTCTGTGTGAGCCCGATCCTACGTGGATCTTTTGCGGGGGTTAGTACCTATCGATCCTTCGTGGGTCCGACGACTTAGACGGATCAGTGATCGTCTTTGACGTCATCTGAAAAAGTATACCTGGTTGAGCTGAATCTTATGTTACTCTCCTTTGTGGATTGTGTTGAACTATCCTTTGTGGATTTACTGTTTACTCTCCTTGTGGATTTGAGTCTTTCTTTCCTTTGTGGATTGAATTGTTCTCGAGCTCGTGAGCAGAGCTAGAAATGGGGACTTAGGTATATGTATGGGCATATACCTAAGTCGAGTCAGATGTTACTTCGTGATTGCATCCTTCTTTTGTGCTATATCCTTTGTGGATTTCGGGAGACCTTCGGGGGTCTCGGGGTCCTTACTGAGTAGTTGTACTCACCCCTGCACGGGCTATGCCCGCACCTTGTTGTGTTGGTTGCATACGACGGACAGCGCTGATCACGGTTGGCGCGTGGAGCAGGACGGTACCTGGAGGTGGACCACTGGGCGGGACGTGCTCGGAGCGGACGTGGGACCCGAGGAGCCTGGAGGCTATCTGTACCCACCCTTCAGGTGGGATTGCCAGTGGACGACACGAGGCCGCCGTCTTTTCTTCAGTTGCTGTACTTTACTTTTCAGTTGTACTTTACAGTTGGGCTTGTATTTCCGGCCCCTTTACTTTTCTGCACTTTACTTTCCGCTTGCTGACTCTGTGTGGTTGTTACTTATAAAGGCAATGCCTTCCCTGTTTACTGGGATTTTACGCCTTGGTGCTAGTCGCCAGCCCCTGGCCTATGGAAGGCGGGCTTGGGGTAGTCACGGCACGGGCCCCGAGGACGGGTCGTGACATTTGAGGTGCGAAGATCACAAAAAAATGGATTTCTTTTGAGGAATAATGTCTGTTACTATTATTGTGGACAAGGACACATGGATCGAGACTGTTCGACTCCCCACATTGATGATCAGATGATGATCGAGGGACCACCAAGGCAGAAGCCGAGGTTCATGAGAGGAGGTCCACAGGGCGGTAGATGTGGAAGAGGAGATGTTTATGAAATAGGCGGTGGATGACGGTTTGAGGGTCTACCACCACCACCATCAGGTGTTCCACCCCAACCATAGAGATATGGTGGACATGGATGATCTCATCATTAGGCGGATGAATCCTATGACCAAGACACTCTAGAGATGATTAGAGTTATTATCTATGTCTATTACACCATATATGTAGTTCTTATAGACACATGTTCCATCGCTGTTTCATTTCCATGACACTCATTCAGATATCAGAGATTCTAATAAAGTTGTTGGCTCGATCCTTATTATTAGATAATCATAGGGGAGAGGATTAAAAGATTACACATTGGTTCATTAAGTGTGAGCTCACTCTAAGAGGTGAGAGATTCGTCTGGGATCTTTTAGTAGCTGCATCAAGCCCTAACGATGTAATCTTGGGTATGGACATGTCACCCACAATACATGCTCAGATCAACTATTTTATGGGGAGAGTGCGGTTTATCCACGAGGATGGGATCAGGTTTCCCATCACCTATGGGAAGGAAACATTTGCAGCACATGATGGACTTTCTTGGGGGAGGATGAAATCAATCACTAATCAGATTGTTAGCCTCACCCTCGGTGTAGTGAACATTAGGAGTCTAAGCTATCCAATATTGGTGGACCATTATGCTACTATCTTCCCTAATCATGTTTCTGGACTACCTCCTCTTAGTGATGTAGAATTTTACATCAACCTGTACCCTGGGATGACACTGATATCTACACCAGCATATCTGATGGATCCCTTGGAACTTCATGAGTTTATGGTATAGTTGGAAGACTTGAAGTGGCACAATGTTTCTCCAAGGGTATCTTGATTTTGTTCCCCAAGAAAGAAGATGGGAGTCTAAGGCTTTGTGTAGACTATCAGCACCTAAATTAGGTGACCATTAAGAACAAGTATCCTCTACTAAGGATTGATGATCTCTTTGACCAGCTGAATAGAGCACTATGGTGTTCAATGATAGACATTAGATTAGGATATCCCCAGCTCAAATTACGAGATAGAGACGTACAGAAGACAACCTTCATATGTGAGTATGGCCATTAAGAATACATAGTGATACCTTTCAGCATGACCAATGCTCTGACAGTATTCATGGGACTCAAGAACATGATCTTTTATCCTTACCTTGATCACTTTGTGGTGGTCTTCATTGGAGACATATTGGTGTACTCAGCGACGGAGGAAGAGCAGGCCACGTACCGGAAGATAGTTCTTGATACACTCCGAGAGCACCACCATTATGGATATCTATTGAAGTTTTATTTCTGGTTACAAGATTTCCACTTCTTGTGGACCACCGTCTCAAAGGCTACCATTGTAGTGAATCCCTCAATGATAGAGGAAGAGATTTCTTAGGATCCACACAGGAGTGTGACCAAGGTGCAGAGTTTCCTAAGATTGGTTGGGTATTTCAGAAGTTCGATACCTGACTTCTCCAGTGTAGAAGAACCAGTTTCAGATTTAATGAAAAGAGGAAACCTTTATTGTAGATGGATATGTGACAACAGAGTTTCCAAGAGATGAAGCAGATACTGATGAGTTCCATGATCATGACATTACCGAAAGGGGGCATTGGGTTTGTATTCTTCTAGGATCCATCATGGAAACGAAATGAATATATTCTAATGTAGGAGTGAGAGGTGATCACCTATGGCTCATAGAAATTCAGATAGCATGAGAAGAACTATTATACCCAGGACATGAAGTTAGATTCATTGGTTTCTGCGATGAAGTTGTTGTGACACTACTTGATGGGTGAAAGATTTTCTATTTACCCAGATCAAAAGAGCCTCCAGTAAATCTTCTCCTATAAGGAATTGAACCTGAGACAATTAAAAAGGGTGAAGTTTCTCCATGACTATGAAATTGAGATATTCTACACTCTCCAGAAGGGTAACTTAGTAGAGGACGCACTCAGCTGGATGTCTGGTATATAGTTACTGAGTGAGGTGATAGAGTAGCTAGCTGCATTGAAGATATTCTTTGTGGACATACATGGAGCATCCTACCTCTAGTATAAGACTGTCACTCCCCCACTCCTTCGGCAAGTTCAGGAGGAATATCTTGGGGACGTTTACTGTATGGCTCAACATTCTTATATATCCTTAAGATAGTCTCCTGAATGATTTTATGAAGGTGGGGAGAACATCATTCTTTCCATAGAATGCACCATGGTACCAGTGACACTACGAGAGGAGGTAATGTGGTAGCTTCATGCACCTCCTTTGGTTGTAGATCATGGAGTGGCGAAATGAACCAGGAACTCCAACGTCAGTAATGGTTACTAGGGATGAATAAATCCGTGGAAGAGTTCATATCAAAATGCCTCATTTGTCAGCAAGTGAAGGATGAGAATATGGTAACAGAATTATTAGCTTAGCCACTTGAGGTTCCGGAATTGAAGGGGGGTGGTGTACCCATGGACTTCAAGACATGACTACCACATACATCTAGGGGTCATGATTCCATCTGGGTGATCATTGACAGAATAACCAAGTTTTCCCACTTCCTACCCATTCACCAGTAGGGATCATGAGAGGGCTTGGGATGCCTCTACATACAATAGATTGTGGTGATTTACGAGGTTCCATTGATGATCCTATCAGATTGCAATGATCATTTTGCATCCATCTTGGGAAAGGGATTACATGAGGAATTCACGAATCATCTACTCTTGACCACCACCTTTCATGCTCAGACAGATGGTCAGATGGAGTGCACTATACAGACCCTGAAGGAAATGATTCGTGCTTGCGTCATAGATTTTGGCCATAGTTGTGAGTAAAACATACCATATGTGGAGTTCACATACAATAATAGTTATCACTCCACTATCAGCATGGATCTATTTGAGGACTTGTACATGCGACCATGAAGATCAACTCTATGCAGGGAAGACCTAGGGGAGTTATCACTTATGGGTCTAGAGTTGGTACTGGCTACCACTGAGAATGTTCAGATCATCCAAGAGAAGATGAAGACTTCACAGAGCTGGCTAAAGTCTTAAGCAGACATGAGACAAATATAGTTGGAGTTCGAAAAGGGAGATCATGTCTTCCAATGGGTCCCACCCCCGATGAGGATAATGGTGGTTTGGTTGGGGCGAAAAGCTACTTCCGAGGATCGTTAGACTTTTCAGATCCTCAATAGAGTAGGATAAGTGGCATACCATCTGGATCTTCCCAGACAAATGCACAGGGTGCATAATGTTTTTCACACGTCGCAATTGCGGAGTTACATGCATGATCCATCAAACATTATCGACTTCGGAGTGCTGGACATCGATGAAGGGGAAACATTTTCAGAGTTTCTAGAGGAGATAGAGGATCGATAGGATTGAGTCCTTCTTGGGCGGTCGATTCCTCCGGTGCAAGTTTGATGGTAGCATAAGAAACTATAGGGGAGCACATGGGGGCAGGATACTCAGATGCATGGTCAGTAACCCCATTTGTTTCCCTAGTTTTGTTGTATCTTTCGAGAAATAAAATCCCAAAGGTGGGGATAACATAAAGAGACAAAGATTCCATATAATATTTTTTAAATTATTTGTGTTTATTATGAGTCTTTGAAAATTAATGGCACGTGAATCTTAGGCCCGGAGAGCCTGGAACATATTTTTGTATCTTTTTAAGGTTAATTGATTAAACGTGCATGCTGTGTCTTCTATCTTTTGATGTGGTTCTCAGATTAAAAATTTGAGGTCACCGTTGAATCCAAAGCATTAGGATTATCTTAAGGGAAGCTTAACATTGACTGACAAGGGTCGGATGAAAATGTTAATTTCTTGGACTTTTCAAAAATATAATAAAATAACCAATGGTTATTTTATTTTTCTTTTAACAAACGTTGGAAAAACGGTTGTGTGACTTCAATGAAACATCAAACTATTTAATGGAATGACTCCTAAGTTGTGTAACCCCACTGTTGAGAGTGTTAATAGGATCATTTATTAAACTCATTAATGAACCTCGTAAATTTTTCGATGCTTTAATCTTAACCTTACCCTATAATTAATCTGAGCTCAGGCTTGGGTGTTGGGAGATCAATAAGTTGAAGCTCTGATGAAGCACCAATGAAATTCCATTCCAAAAAAGAACCTGATCGAGTGATGGTCGTTGGTGGAAATGACAGGCGATGGCGAACGCCGACAAACACCTTCGGACGTGGAAACTACTTCCTCTGCTGCAATTCCTTCCAACAAACTCGAGGTAGTGGGGTTTGTAGTTTAATTAAGAGTTGTAATTTTCTTGAAATACTATCCATATTAATGCTAATGTGGTGGGATCAGGCCACACGAACAAGTCATGGACCCTCTGCTATTTTCGGATTTGGTTGTGTTTTTGTGGGCAACCGAAAGGTAAGGTGACATGCGGGGGAACCGACCGCATGTCCGGTGGAGAAGATACATGCCTCCAGGATAGCCGATGGACAGAGGGGGAGGCACAGCCCGACGACGCACCTAGATAGCAGATTTTGTGGTCTCGATGGTCTATGACACTGAAGGATGCATGCCTGGGCGGTGGAAGTCGCAACCACAACGGGCCGCGACGCAAAAGGAGGCATGCCCCGACGACATGCCTTGGTGGGGGAATCTGCGGCCGCGATGGTCCATGCTAATGAAAGAGGTGTACCCTGGCGGCATGCTTGGGGAAAGGAAGTTGTGACTGTGATAGGCTGCGATGCTGGAATCCCACAATTCTAGCTTGGCACCACATGGAGAAGTCAACCCGTCATGCTGGTTGACATAAGGGACATGAGCAGTGGACCCAGCTACATGAGAAGGCACCGAACGACCCTATGTAGTGTCTGGGGAGAAGAGAGTCAGCTTGAAAATGCAGCCAGGATGATCCAGGTGGGCCATGATTCCAGGTAGGATAGACCATTCCGATTGGCCCTACGGGCCAAGCCTGGTGGCCCAGCGGGCTGGACCCCTGGCCCAACTAGCCAGTTCGGACCCAGCTGGGTCGGGCCAGTCCTAGCAGACCAGGTCAACCCGATTTGGGAAATACCCGGTTTCGATCGACCCAAATTGGATCAGGTCCACCCAATGCAGGTCGGGTCAGGTTGAAAGAACCTGGTGAAACCGAAACCGCACCCATTTCGGCTTAGTTACACTTAATTGGACATATATCGTAAACCAGACGTCCGTTCAAAAGACTATCTGTGGCCCCATAACCCTTAGGATGAGTCGTTATTTTTGAGATACTACCCATGAGTTTTGGAGAAAGTTGGAGTTTGGCCAAGTTGGATCGTACCGGAATCCAACTAGGCCCTTGGCATAGAAAATGCCTATAAATTATAGACCAAGTGTCCAGTTGACGCGTCGTCTGTTGCATTGGATCCCTTATTACATGACAGTTCATCATGTTACTTCTTAGTAGGACATCATGATGGTTGAAATAATAACAATGGCTTGAGAAGCGGATCACCCCAGAATCATGGGTTCTTTGTGATGGAATCCAGTGGCTAGATGAGAGGTGAATAATGAATAGTGATCCTTTGTGGATCAGCACCAAGTGATCCTATGTGGATCAGCACCAAGTGATCTGGTGTTGATCAGAACTGAGTGATCTTATGTTAATCATCACCGAGCGGTCTTGTTTGGATCAGCACTGAGTAATCCAGTGGGGATACGCACCGACCGATCCTATGTGGGTTAGCATCAGAGCCTGAAGAAAGAATATGATGATCTAGCTTTATGAATAAACATTTGTACTTTGATACTTATGTTAAACCTGGTGTGAGCAGTATTTTTCTTTATGCATTGTGACTGAGATCATGATTTGTGGTTTTTCCACTATGGAATTCTAAGAGTCCTTTGGGGGTCTCGGGGTCCCTAAAGGTTATTGTTATACTCATCCTTAATAGACTTTTCCCACACCTTGTTGTGTCTTGTGCATACGACAAGAAACTTTGACTGAGTCTCGAGGAGCTAGTACTTGACGGTGTACAAAGGTGACTGGTTGATGTGGAGAGATACGATGACGATACATACCTAACCATTAGGTAAGAACTTTTGGAAGAAAACCTCAAGAGATTCTTTCTCTTTTTGATGTATAACCATTTCAGTTGGGATTGTATTCTGGACCCTTTACATCAGTACATACTTTTACACTCTGGGGTGGTTTTTAGTTGTGGTTGCATATTTATTCTTCCATTGTGTTTTACATGTGCGCAGCATACCCTGTATGTGTGTGTACATATTTTGTGGCAATTTCTTTCCATTTTAGTTAAATTCCTTTCCTGTTCATTTTTTCAACCCCTAGCCTATGGATGGCGGGGTTGGGGTAGTCACAGAATGGGCCCTGGGCGGCGGTTTGTGACACACTCCACACTTCATCTGAATAATCATCCACATAATATACTATTTTTTCTAATAATGATAATATATACGGATTAAGTAATTCATGGTCACCAAAAATCATCAATTGAGAGAATTTCATGGAAGTAAATTGCAATGAACCTCTTTTAACACCCATGATAATATTGACCCAATTGAATTTGAATAATACAAATGATGAATGCCCATGGTAGTTTATATCGATAACATCATTAAACCTTCCATAGTATCCCACTTCGATATACATAAATATACCAATATTATTCATTTCAAAAACTCTTCCTAATGGAATATATTAAATCTATATATTTTCAAAATGTAATTTTCAAACATTAGATCATGTTTTAGATAAACTCATGTTACAAAAATCAAATATTCTAACAACTTAGCTTGGGTATCCATATTCATGATCATCAAAGAGTAATATACATTATTATATTTACAAAAATATATATTTCAACCTAATATATTTATTGATTTGTAAAATTTATATACTGACACGTTTTAAAATCCATTATAGAAGACCTTTATTAACATAATTTTTAATATCCTTTTCTTTTCATGTTTATCCTCTCGTTAGTCAGATTTTTTGTATCCTAAAAACATCAATAAATGTATATACAATTTCACTATTCAGAAGATCATATTTATGTGCATATAAAAATTATATTTCTATCAGTTAGACTTTTGAGCTTAACCCAACTAATTAACCAATATCAGGAATGGTTTTCTATTTTACATGTAGATCAGATTTAGTTGATGTGTCATCAAAACATCCAACTCGATTGAGTCTTGTATCAAGTTTATCCATGTATGTGGTACAATAAGTAAGACAACACTTTTCCAAATAGCCATAAAAATTGATCCTTCATGTTGATAATTATTTTTTTATGCATAATTTAAAATTCCAAATATGTTTGTGAAATAAAATAAAATACTAATGGTCTATTTAATTAAGTTCCATGAAATGTTTAATTAATTGAAAAAACATATAAATATTGTACCTCCCAATTGGATAAATTAATTGATAATGTAAGGGTACTTCTAATTTATCTTCCTAAACCAAATCCATAGTTAAATACGTCATGATAGAAAAAAAAATGGATGAATGATCATATCCATTGAAAAAAGTGAAAATAAAAATACCTCTATAAGGTTTTCAAGATCAAGTGGTTGTTCATTATTCTCACATAGTTGTCTGAAGAATGTGAAAATTTTGAATACAATAGTAATAACCTTTTATATAAATAATGTACACAATTCCAATGGTAGTGACTACTATAAAACAATTTGTAAATAATGAATTTTCAATCCATGTAACCTATAATAATTTAAGTGAAAACATTGGTATATTATTTAAATACCCATCAGATACCTTTAAATGATTTAAAATTTTATTGAATGTATCATTTTCACTATCTTTAATTGAAAAAATTCTAGATCATACTTTCCATTCTAATTTGTCTATAGATCACACTTTATGATCATTTATGATAATTATTTCTAATCATTGAGTTGATCCTATGATTTTCCATACTCATTATGAAATGTGAAGGTTAATTAATCACCAAAATTATTCTCAATATTCTTAACATCATGATTATGTTACAAAAAATTAAATTAAAAATAAAAATGTTTGAAAAATATATTTTTTCTCTTCCATTATTTCATTTATGTTTCACTAGATGATGCAATTTGAACAAATTTCCCATTATCATTAAAATTATGAACCTTACCAAATATTTTTTATAAATTACCTTGTTGTTCGAATATTTCAGAACCTATTAAAATATTTGGAGGTGGTATACAGTCAACAAACCCCTTGAATTTTGACTTCTTCAACTGAAATGAATTAGATGAATTGATAAACCATCAATGAAATAGGCAGTGACATTTTATACTATGAGGTAGTCATTCGGTTTGAAAATAAATGTTAGAAACATGACATTCCAAAACTGTGTATTTTTTCTAACTAGCTAAATTCCTAAGTACTAGGATGTCACTAATTGTTCACATTTTAGAAGCGTGCATTTTTAACATTGTTAGAAAAAATGCATTATATGTCTCATCACCATTGTTCCACAACTCCTATAGTTAATCAATTAAAGGATAAAAGAATACATAAATATGATTTCTAGGAATTTTTCATAATAATAATCATCGAAATGAAAAAATATGTTTGTTTCATACACATCTACGGATGCAGATTGTAAGGGATCAAAAACAATTTACCAAATTCTATAACTAGTGCTCAAAGTCCCAAATGGGATGAATCCATAATCATCAAATTATAATGTACATTTATATGATTAAATGAGAAATTTGGATGTAATAAATCAAATGTTTTCCAAGATTGTGAATCCCATGGATGTCACATTATCCCATCATTGTTATTATTTACTTAATTCCACTTCATGTGTTATGTGGTTTCAATGACATGAATAATCTTTCAAATTAAGGCTTTAAATTAAAGTAAGGAAAAACCATTATATGTGTGTTCTATTTCTTCTTCTTCATTGTAGTATGTTGATTCAGACATCCAAAAACACCCATTTATTGACATTGAGAAGAATAGAATCTTTTACAATTATTTTTTCTCGAATCCTTTCCCCAACAAAGCATATAATCATTAGGAAACACATATAATTTTGTATATTTCAGACCAAGAATGTTAAAAAAATTCATATCATAAAAATACATAGGGATATTTGATCCAGGAAATGAATCATGAAACAATTATAATATCAAGGTCATTGCCTTATTTTTAATTCCACAAGGGCATTATATATAGTATAACATCAGCAAAAATGATGGTTTTGAATATATCAAACAACCACTACTAAAAAAATGATTTCAATCATCAACAAAACTGTTAAATGCATTTTTCTTCTCAGGTAATATTTCTCTTACATTAGCCTCCATAGAATCAAGAGATGGGTCCAATGATATTTTACAATCTTGATCTGTATTTCCTATAGTCTCAAAGACATCACATGTCAAAGTTGTTGTTTGTAACAACAAAAACATGTTGTTGTGATATATTTTGATGTTGATTTTGGTGTCTTGAAATTTTGAATGCATTATTTATATGGATTTTTATTTCACTGTCACATTTTTAGGTTGTTGGGTGCTCATTCTTTCGATTGATATTAGTTCTAAATCATTATATAAGGTTTTATTCACTATTAAAAATCCAAAAAAAATATTTAGTAGGCAATTTATGCAATATCAAGTTCTCATAATCTTGGTTGCACCTAAACAATATTCTATATTTAAATTTAGGACATGGACATCTTATTCTCCAATCAACAGATCGATTAGAAATTGAAAAATATAAAAAATCCTCCAAACCCTTACCATAACAATGTGTGTTTCTTAATAATGTGATACATATTTTATCCATATCACAATGAGCCTAAATATTATTTGAAAAATTAATCACATTAATATTACAAAGTATAAAAATAGATAAATGGAAGATAAAAAACACAATCTAAGTAGTTATAGAAAGATTCATATTAGTACTAAAAATGTCATAGAAAACATTAACATCAATCATGTATATTATTATGTAAAATAAAAAGAAAATTAAAATAATACATTAATTAATTTAAAATATGCATCATTGTAGAAACTCCTTAGGTTAAAAAACACATGGTGAACATATTAATTCTCTATCACTATTGCAGTGGATTTAGAGTTTTGACACATTTTTAAAAAGAGGGGTGTCACGTAATGCATCACTATCATTACGAGTAGTGATATAAGTGATTATATTTATGTATTTCACATTATATATTTGCTTATTTACATATGTTACATCTCAAACAAACTATAGTGGTTTTAAAATTACCTAATAGATCCACTAAATCTCAAATAGAGTAGTTTAATATGTTTGGTCATATTTCTCTTAAACATATGTGATATAAAACTAGTGGATTTTAATATTGATTCAATAAATTTTTTAAAGGAATCATTTTCTAGAATATTTGAGATGAAGGATCTCAATAAATCCAATTGTAAATTTAGATTACCAATCATGATAGATAGTGATGGCATGTATTTGGTTCCTTCATTAAAGAAATATATATAAATGTTCATTGAATGATTTAGAATAACCATATATCACCCTATTACAACCCAAATTTTCTAGATATTTTGTGTTATCCAATGAAAAAGAACTATAAATTTGAGAGAAGGATATATACAAGGAAAAGGTATTGTATACATCAATAATTAGATCATTTAATCTGGGATAATTTAGAAAATTAAGGTAATTAATTATGTTGTTTTCAGTTTCCTTTTGATTCTATAAATTCTATGAATATATCACTTATATGATGTGAAGTGAATTGTATACTATCATAAATAATTATTTGATATATTATTGTATTTACAAATGGATGATATATTATAGGGGTACATTAATGAAAATTTTTAATGGGATATGGATGATTTGATGACTGCCATTTTTTCTATTTAATTTTATATGTTAAATATTTATTCATATTCTAAAAATAATGTTCGTATATTCAATTTCAATAGTAAAAGTTTTTTTCATTAACATCCTTAAAGTTGGGAAATAATTGAAATTCATATAGTTCCTATAGGAATATCATTGAAGGAATCATGAAAGTTGGGTCTTGATTAATGATTTCTATTGAATGGTTTATATGGAAATAAATATAGAGATTCATTAATGGAATTTCACATTGAACTCATGTATCATTTCATATAAAATGTCTTAGATGATAGAGTTTTATAAATTCCATAGATCTGTGTATGTTATAATCTATATTACATGTTGACCAAAGTCATATTCCATGAATGTTAAAGAAAACGTTTTCCATCAATGATGTATGTGTGACTTTATTATGGGATAGTGACCAAGAATTTTTCTTCAAATGTTGATGTGTGTCAAATTTTCCCATTTCATTGTGAATACCCTGAATCCTTGAAATCAAATCTTCTTGCTAGATATTTTTATAATGTAGGAATATTTCATTCATGATTTTATTTATTTATTTCAGAATGTGAATTCTTGAATCATGGGACTCATTAATTATGGGAATTTTGGTAGTGGATGAAATATAGTTATAGGTATTGTCTTTATGTTAATGGTTTTCAAACTATTTATGGGTGAATATATATAAACGATGGAAGTGGAGTAGAAATTTATTTTTATGGTAAATTGTATTGATGCATTAGTGTAAATGGTGGTTTTGAACATTTGAGTTATAATATATAGAGGTATATATATAGAGATATAGATCAATTCAAAAGAATACATTTTTTGAGGTATTGAAATCTATATTCAATCAGAAGTGTAAAAGATCCATGGTAGCCTCCCTATAAACAAAAAATTGTATATGATATTTTTTTACATTCTATATGACACTAGGAATTTATATTTTTTTGCAAACTATCAATTGAGTAATCAAAACTATTAAAAATTATACATTTATGTTTTTATAGATAAATAAAAATTGTTATTCTATGAAGTAGGAATACCTTCCAAACCTTTTAGATTCATGGTGTAGTCCATTTATTTTTCTACCATTTTCTACTTTTCTGGGACTGTTGTCCTATCATTTCTAATAAATCATTTTTGTAACTTCTTTTATTTTTTTATAGTTTCAAATTTTATTCCACATTTAATGTTTTTTGGGATATTCCTTTCATAGTAGTTTTGAACCCAACACTTCACATATGAACTTCATGATAAGAGGTAATAATTCCCTTAATCCTCCAAAAAATACTTGATATACAACAAGAATGTTTTCGTAGACTAATAAATCTAGAATAAAAGGCATTGTTTGTTTTAAATCACCATTGAATCAATTGGTTAACTATATACTGGATAATTATAATAATATATTCATGTAATAAATACTCTAATAAAAATATTTTTTTTAGAAAAAGCTAAATTCATATGTGATAAGTATTTAAAAATTAAACATGAATATATTGATTGAAAATCCGTAGTGCAATAAAACTATATTCAATAATACTATGAAAATATTTTTTCAACAATTACCACATGTTACATTTCATAACTCATTATTTATAACATTATATTTGACATACTATTTTGGTAAGTATTTAGACACTAGGATAACCACATTCCACATTTTTTCTATACAAATAATTATGTCATCATATTTAATTAAAGAAACTCTATAGTTATATTAATGTCAATATATATGTTTTCTTCATCATTAACTATTTTAGATGAAATGATATGTACGGATTTTATAGAATTATAAATATGGAACTAATTTGAGCTCCACTTTTTTAGTGTTCTATCATTATCCAAACTATGATATTATAACAACCTAATCATATTTCAAACTAGAAAATGTATTTATCATTATTGATAATTTTTTACTTCTTTATATAAAAAAATATTTCAAATATACATATTTAGTGTCATGGTATAGTTTTAACAACATATTAATAATATTTTCCTAAATTTACTACAACCTATAATGTCATAAATAATAAGAATAATCATCATAGAAAATTAATTTGTACACATTCTTAATGTCATGATACAATGGAGACAATACCCAATTAATTTCTCAATAATTTATCTATGAATTCATTTTTAATGATTAAAAATTTACATATTATAAATAACATACAGTTTTTATGTCTATGGTCACTAATCCTCGTAATATAGATTGATTTATATTATTGTTTCATGGGAAAAATTTTAAACCTTATATAGATTATTTTTAAGAGTAATATTTTTTTAAGGACATGTATACAAAAGTGGAAAATATGACCCAATATGTTTATTAAATAAAAAAGGAAAATGGTTGATATAGAATTAGAAAAGTAAATGGATCAATATACAACTATAAAAAGTAGAAATTATATTACAATGAAACATAAATAGTCATTATATAAATATTAATTTCCATAATTAATGTTAAAATTTTAATCTGAAGTGACAAATGATATAACATGAAATCATAAAAACATAGTTCATTATAAGTGAGAATAATATATCATCCACATTGATTCCTTAGAGGTATTATTTAAAATGCCACCACATTAACCAAATAATTCATTTCTTTTTTTCAAATTGATTAAATGTTGTACTTCATTAACATTGAAATTCATCCTCTATATATTCCTAAAATAACCCAGCATTCTTGTGGATATTCATTTTGATCTCCTAAAAAATTTATTATTTCTAAGAAAAATTATTTAGTAACTCAATGTATTCCACCCCCCCAATTAACTTTTGATGATAGATTCTATGTATATTAAAATACTATGGCCCCACTCTCAGAGGAATAGATTCTTGTGATTTACCTATGGGACAACTATTTTCCCATACTATTATTCCTATTTTACATTAACATATCAATGATGGAGAGTTATCATTCCACTTGCATAGGTCTATGTGTGAACTTACATACACAATTCTAATTGTTAGTAGGTTTATATATCATATCCCCACTGTCCTTATAAACTATCCCATTAGTGTAATGTGACTCATTCCTATACCTCTAAATATTATTTTGACTCAAACAACTACCTTCTTGATGTGGTGTGAGACCATTATTCCCATATGAATTTATTTTTCTCCCTATTCCATGAATTCTTCCTAGATGGATAATTTAAATCATCACTATTTAGTACCATTATATGTAAAATATTTTATCCCTGTTTAAATCATTCTTCTCAATTTAGTAACTATTACTAATTGAATCACCATGCCTAAACTCAAACCTCTACACAATCCACTAATAATAGTCTATTAAATCATTCCCTAATGGTAAATATATAAGAGAAAGAATCATAAATTAATATTTTTACATTACCAATAAAAGGACACATGATGAATAATATTGGAAATATATCATACTCAATATAGATGAATAATACACCCTCATTAGTGGTAAGAAATAAATTACCTATCAGTGTAGAATTTAAATCCACCTAAATATTATTCTAATCATATTGCCTAAATATCACTTACTTTGTTTCATTATTCTAGTAAAATTGAATTAATTGGTTCCATAAAATCTAATTTAGGAAAAAAACCTTGATTCAAAAATGAAACAACTGGTTATACATAGAAAAAAATTACAGAGCGTATTCTTTTACTAAATGCACAATGTACTAAGATTTATATAATTTTACATATATCCAATTATTTATGCTAAAAGATTATGAAAAAAGATGAACAAGGTTGTTTCAACACCCCATCAGAATAAATTTATACTCAATGAATCCTCAAAAAATTATGATTTAGATGATCCTATTGATTCCGTGATTTACCCTTATGAATTAGTACCAATCATACAATGATTATGTTATGGAAAATCATCAAATAACAAAAAATAAAATCAAAGATAAAAATTTATCTAATAGATTCACCTCTATTAAGATTTAGATCAACATCTGTATTTAATTCCGTGCTGTAACACCATATATTTAATGCATCATCAATCATAAATCCATCACATGAAATTGAAACATCTACCTACCCCCATTAAGGCATCCAACAATAAAAATGAAGAAAAAATGATCTGAAACACAGTTGATCAATATAACAATATAATTAAAAAATAATTTTTTTTTGAAAACATGATAAGCATAATCCATGGTAAGTAAAAAAACTGACAATAATTATATTTTGTTTTTCAAAAATAGAAGATCCAATGTTAGAGGAATATCACACAGTTACCATGCCAAGGGTTAGTAGTAGTGATGGTTCAGGGGGGATAGGGTGTGGAGACTCAGTATTTGGATTGGGTAGGGAATGAAGGGGGGCAATAGAGATGGAGAGGGGGGTGATTGTGATGGTGAAGGTGGTTGGTGGGAAGGTGTATAAAGAGGACGATGTGAGGGGATAGGGTTTGATGGGGTTGGGGGAAGAGGGGGTGTGAGGTTAGGGTGGATAATGACAGAGAAGGAAGCTAGTGTCGAGGGACATAATAGTTATAGCGGGAGTTGTCGTGGGTTTTAAGGGGGGATGAGAAGATGTGGGAATGGTGAGATGTTTGGGGGGATAATTTTTGTATGTAAAAAAACGTTCTAGCATCAGGTTTTTACAAAACCCCCTATAATTATAGATTTTTTTGTAGTGGTAGGCCATATCCCCCCCAAGGGATAAATCACTTAGGAATCCTTATATATTTAACACATGACCTATAGTACTAGTGGGAATGAACACCATTAAATGACCAATGGACCTAGTGGGCCTGACACCCCATTTTTTACCCTGATAGACAATATTTTAAACAAATGTATCATTGGGTAGTAATACTACTATAATACACGGGCCGCTATAATACTTCGAAAATTGAAGCCACCATTACAATTTCTTCAATAATTCCCACCATTGCTCTAATGTTGTTGATGAAATAATTTTATCGCTACTATAGTTCCATTATAGTTATACTTTAGTACATGCAATTTTTGGGTTTTGATCCCCCAACCTCAATGTATTATCATCTTATATTATTCATTTATGTTCATGTTATTGATAATCATGCCTTTTATGTAACATGGATATTAATATTGAATAAAATTTATTAATTTGACCATGGTAGGATTTTATTATTCCCTTATTATGTTTAAAACTCACTTTTTTATTATATATGACCCTTGTTTATCCCATACAGTTTTTGAGAAGTGATGGAATTTTAGAAGAATGTTATAGAGTTTAAAATATCATAATTATATCTATGTATTAAATTATTTCTCTATATATCTAATTTTATTATGTCACTAAAAATATTGATACTTTTGGGTTGTATTAAGTGTATTTTATGTAATTAATATGGAATTAAGGCATATTAATGATATGGTATTTCATAGATTATATCAAAGTACATTATATTAATTTTTTTGGATTAATATTATAAAACACCAGTGAAATACTTTGATATAAGACAATATTTTAGAAATCATTCCAAAATTATGTAAAGTAAAGAGTATTTGGATTACAAACTATAAAATACAAATATAGATACTAATAGTAGATGTTTCTCAACTGTCACTATATCTAGGTGTAGTAAGCTAAAAACGTTTCATCTAGAATTTATTGAACTTCACCTTGTGCAATTCAAAAAAAATCCTTAATACACACATTTCATGAAACTCTTATTGGATATTATTTGGAAAATTCCTAAGATAACTATGAACCTTTATAATTGGAATAAAAATTCCGCTAATTTGTCTTGTTAGAAAATTGAACTTGGAAAGAATAGATTGAGACCTACTAATTTATAGGTTATAGAATGAATTTCATTTATTCGATATCACTTTGATGTTAATGGTTTCTATTTTATGTTTTACTTGTTTTAAAATTATCATCAGTATTATTATATATTTTTTATTCACCGAATAAGAATAGGTGGAACTGAGTATTGAAAAAAACCATTGAGAAATCTAATAGATGACCAAATGAGTTTTCTATCCCAATGAGATTCAGAGACCATGAATTGATGAAAATAATTTTCAAATAAAATATTTTTTGAATATATAATTGATTTACTAGGAAACAATAAATCCTTAAATGATTTAAAATGTAAAAATAAGAACATTATATGATAAATTACTATGAATTTCATGGTTATTATTATCAATTCATCATGTGAGGATAGATCAACACCATTAAAAATATAATCATTATCCTTCAATTCATTGAGAAATAAATTATAAATTTTGTTGTTTATCGTATGGAGGGTAAAGATTTCAAATGGAATACATTGATAAAAAAATATGAAACCTATGGAAGATATCAATGTGATGAAGTGAAATGAATTATGATTTTTTTGATAAATAGGTTCCTCACACACTACGAGTTAAAATAGAGAGGGATTTATTTTTTCACAAGAATAAGGTTGAGGAATCCATAGATGTGTACGTGGTCAAGTTAAAAACTATTTCACAATATGAATTTGAAATTATCATTACCCCATGTGAGTAAATTTGGCTTCTTCTTTGACGGGATATAGTCATTTCTATGAAACTAATTTTAAATTAAAGACTTTTAAATGAATTGGGAAACTGGTTGATGATCCATCAAAGTTGAAATTAAATTTAGTGAATTTAAAGGGTCTCATGGTTTAGGAGATAATAATGATATAATGGATTTTATTTTTGGCGATGTGATAATGAAATAAAATTATGGATAGAACATCCTAGAACCATATTTTCAATATTGTTGTAAGATGAATTGAATAAATTTACATAACAGGACAATGAAATGATTTAGATTTAAGAAGGAATGAAACCATGGTGGAGAATGCTAATGATAGATACCAAAATTTGTGATGTAAGAAATGAATTCATTAGTCAATCCTTAATATAATGTCAAATGTTTCATCTTTAATAAATAATGATGTTGACCAAATTAATGAACTAAGATAAGGGTTGTGGATGATAATTGACCAAGGAATACCATATGTCCTATAGAGAAATCCTCAGAATATTCAATCACAAAAACTAAGGTAGATCCTAAATAATAATTATTGGTGAGTATACTGCTAATTAATTCAAGGATAAATAACACACTTTTTTATTCTAGTTCTATGTATTATTTCATATCACACATGTCTAGTGGAACTATCCAAACGAAACATCTATATATGGAAGTGAATTTATCTAAGTAAAATGAAAATGGGGAAATTATTATATTCAAATTATTGAATGAAATCCATTGTACTTATTTGTGTGATATTCTTCCGAGAAAATCATCTATTGATATTTGATGATGGACCCATTGTAAGGGAATATGCTAATGTTTTTGTGGAAGAATTATTTAGTCATCCTCAAATCCTTGTGGGTGAATTTTCAATCAAGAAATTATTAGATCTTATAAAATATCCAATCCATTATATAGAATGTAAATTAATGAAAATGATGATCTGAAGAAGACACATCAATATAAATTGTGTAATGGGTTTATAATCCCATGGGAATCACCAATGCATGAACTTGTCCACTTTTCCAAGAATAAGGATGCGATAATACTCCAATCCATTTACTATAGTGATCTCAATAAGATTATGATACAAAATAACTCTATACTTGGATGGATTGATGACTTGTTTGATCATTAATTTGGAGCCTATTATATCAATAATATAGATATTTGGTTGGCATATTACCATGTATGGGTGAAGAAAGAGGAAGTATACAAATCTATTTTCATACAAGGTACAACAGGGAGAAGTTTATTCTAATATGGATCAGAAATTATACTATAATCTAAATGGATGTAATGAATACAGTCAATATGGATTTCCTTGAAAATATTTTGGTGTTATTAACAGAAGATATTGTAATATACACCAATATAAATGAGGTACCTGAATAGAATTTGAATTACGTACTGATAACCTATAGAAATTGTGATATTGTATGAAAATTATAGTAAATGAGAGTTTCTGATGGATCATGTAAACTTTATATGTAATAATATAAAATGAAATGGGATATCAATAGATCATTCAAAAAAAATATAATTTAAAGGATGTAACATAACATTATCTATGAGGTATATCGATAGTTTCTTTAAACTATTTGCGTGCTATCGGTAGTTTGTGTGAAACATCTCATGATTTTCTAAAGAAATAATGAAGATAAAATATATGGTTATGATGTTTTTATAAACTAAAAAATGAGAGGATATATTTATAGAGTTAAATAATAAGATAATCACCACACATGTTCTCATATTAACAGAAAGTTTAGGAGTTGTGGTATATATTGACATGCCCAAAAAAATAATGGGTTGCGTACTCATGCTTCATGAAAAATTTATAATATATCCATCACAAAAAATAAATATCCATGAATTGGACTACCAAATATATGATCTTGAATTGGAAATATTGATCTTCACATCCAGTATCTGGTGAAATTAAATATATGGGGAGATTTATGAAAAATATATTGATTATAGTCTTATAATTATATTTCAAACAAATGTAACTCAATATCCTCCATCAAAGGTGGCTAGATAGGATCAAGGATTGTGATTGTTCATTCCATTACCATCATAATAATGTGGAAAATGTGGCTGATTCTCAAGGTAAAACGAATCACGCAACCCTATCCATGATATATATTGAATGGGATCTTAAATTATTGTACATGAAAAGGAAATACATGGGAATAATAAATGAATATTTATGATACCAATCTCAAATAAATTCATAATAATCCATTAATTTGATGATCAAAGAGACACAAAATGATTATGTGGAGCTATAAAAAATTAAAGAAAATATTTATAAGTTCAATCTTGATAATGGTAGAAATATATGGTTGTGAAAACATATATTAATCCCTTAATAAAATAAATGTGTGAAAAACATGATGACTGGAATAGATTATCCATATATATTAAGAAACGAATCAATAAGATATTAATTGAATTTATGCAATAATTCTGGTGGGAAAACATGAAGAGAGTGATGAGAAACTATATATCATGGCTCTTGGTATCAAAACAAAATAAGGATAAATGATAAGAGTATAATGGTATAATATAACCATTTCTAATACAATACTATATATATGAAATCACAGTCATGGATTTTATCATACGACTCCCCAAGACACCTAAATGAAATAATTCCATTTAGTTTATATTTGATAGCATGAATATGTTTATAATTTTTATTATCAACCATGAATATATATTTTTGGAAAATAATATATGATATACAGATGAAAAGTATTAACAATTCATGGAGTTCCACAAACCCTTATATAACATTGAAATATATGGTTAAACAAAATTTTCTAGAGAAGCATTGAAGAATCATTGGATACATATCTTTGTTTTAGTTATGGTTATCACCCTAAGAAACAAGGGATGTTGGAAAGGACCATTTTAAATCTATGTTGTATCTTATGATCATCATCTATGGATTTAAATTGATGTTTTTTATTATTACCTTACACTAGTGGAGTTTTCATATAATAAATGAATCCTTTTTAAGACTCAAATGAAACATTATGAGGCTATATATAGGAAATGGATTCTGACTACATCATATTAATAAAATGTTAGAGAACAAAACATTATGGGACTTTATCTTCTATAATATATTAGAAATAAGGTTCAAAACATCAATCAAGATATGAAACCTTCAAAATTTTTATAGAAAATATATACAAAAATCTTGGATGAGATTTTAAATTCAAGTTGGAGATAAGTTGTTTTATTTTGTATCACTATTGATGAATATCATGAGGATTAAGAAGAGTGGAAAGATAATTCATTAATACATTGGCCCCTTTGGGATTGGTGACCTCAACATAGTTGTATCATATTGACTATAACTCCAAAATATCTTATAAAATATTCATGACGTGTTCCATGTATCATCTTGAAGAAGTAAATAATAGTACCCTCACATGTTTTATATCTACAGTTGGTACCCTTGGAGAGTGACCACTCATACAAGGACCATTGAGTGAATATATTATATTATAGAGACAAAATTATACAAAAAAGGAAACTCACCTAGTTAATTTGTTGTTGTACAACCACAAGATTGTAGAATCAATGTGGGAAATGGAAGAGTCGATGAAACATAAGTATCATAATCTTTTACAAAGTATGAAATTAAATTTTTTGAGGATAAATCTATGAATCGTAGATTAAAGTAATGAAAATATCCTTTATTAATGAAATTATTTTTTCCATTAGAAAATTCCTTATTAATAAATATAATAATAAAAAACATATTCCCCACATTGGATATTTTAAAATAATTATAAAATATAGCTTAAAAATAGTAAAATAATTCATTGAATAATAATCATTGGTAATATAAACATTATATTTTACCAATATTACTATTATTTTGATTTAAGGGTTGTTAAAAGGAATAATTATTAATGATGTAAGGAGAGATGTCCTAGACTAATACAATTTTACACTATGAATACATTTTCAATGTTTTTGAGGGACAAGGAAAATCCGGTATTTTATCTTGACCAATACCAAGATGAAACTCATCAACTCAAGCATGAATGATATATTTTAAAGGATAAATTAAATCATATATATCAGGAAACAAATCATGTTTTCGCATCCACCCTGTGAAATCCACACTTTCACACATCTTACCTATAAGCTTCACACTACTATAGTAGAGGGTTATGTGTCTAGATCCATGTAATATGAATTTTTATATTTTTATTTGTATTGTAATTATTATTATATTAATAAATTTTCACTATAAAAAATTTATACTAGTTGATGAATATTTTATTTTTATAATAATAATAAATTGATTTTTTTGGAAAATAATTGAATTTAATTAAAAATGTATTTTGGATAAATTCATAAATATGAAAATAATTTTTATTTTATTTTAATTATGTTATTTAATATTTTTTTTAAATTATATAACAAATTTTTTATGTATTATATAATTTTTACATGTTTTAGAAAACAATTATTGTAGTGAAATCCAGTATTTTTCTGTAAATGATAATTTTGATTTAAAACTGAAATTTCTCATATATATGAATTTAATTTGGAAAAAATATTATTTTATAATCTGAGAATAAAAATTATCAAAATTTAAATTTTCATTAACTTTCTAAAGTAGTCGAATTTTTGGGTAAAAATAAAAAAATGGTATAAATATACAGTATGTGTTGTTATATCATAAAGGAAAAAAATAATTTATTATATTGAATAAATAGATTAAAATGAATTAATTTACTTCTTATATTATTTCACAAATTTTATGAACCCTAAAATAATCATACAAAACCTATATTATAATTTAGGGTTTAAATTCTATTATATGTAAATATGACTCCCTTTAACATCCCATAGTGAATTATATTATGGCTTTTGGTTCTAAAAAATATAAATAACAATAAATAGTATTCTTTAACATATACCATGGTAAAATCTATGGGAATTTTTTTTGTTTTCATTTTTTGTCATATAGAATCTAAAATCTATGTTTATAAACTAGTAATGAATCCCCCCTTTTTATAATTACCCTCTCTTTCTCACACACCTTTTAACTCAAGACCCATAAAGAATTAATTTACACTCCCAAATAATCCATGAACACATCCCTTGGTGTTCTTAATTACATAATAATATCTTAATAGACATGTAGAAGCACACTCTCATTGTAAGGGACTCCCTCCTCTTGATTTTTATTAATGTACATTAATTATACTAAAACTATTTGAAATCCAAATTTTGATGATTCAATGCATTTTAATGCACAACAATAATTTTTATGATGATCATGTATTGAGTTTCTCCTATTAATGCTCATTCAACAATTCCATAAACATTTATGAACACTTGTTATTCTATCGTAATTACCCTATGATTTTTCCTTAAAATAAATTAGTGTAATAAATACATTTCACCATTTCCACTCAAGGGTATTAACTTTTTTGTTCATATGAATCATAAATGTTGGAATACCATTTTTTGTAACCCTTACTCTTTAACAGTGTGTTTAAATAATTTTTATGGTTTTTTATATTGTATGATTTTTGTGGTGCAAATATAAAAATTCTTAATATGAATCTAATGGGTGAGACCATTATTATATATCAATCCAATGCATTGGGAAGATGTTTGTATATTATGATATTCCATGTATAGTAAATGAGAGGTTATCCTAGGAACACTATCTCATGATGTATCTATATTCGTCCATAATATAATATTATGAAGTCAATTTTTATTGTAAATTTTTTATATTTTCTTGACGTGGTAATATAATATCAAGATTTGATGTTCATGTTTATGATTCTCACCCCTTTAATGTCACCATAACTTGTCTATTGAATAACATGTTTTAATTAAACCATGTTATGCTTTTATAGTTACCTTACTAGGATTTATATCTCATCCATTATGTATATCTACATATTTTCCTGTGAATTTTTAAAATTGTGATAAAATTTTAAAACCATGTTAAGGAGGTTTAAATTATTTCATTCTATCCATGTATATATTCATTTTTTATATTTACAAAATTTTAAAAATGTTCATGGCCTATTGATCTTATGGGATTTTGTTAATTATATTTTTCTGTAATAAATATTTAATTTAGTTTTAATAATTATATAGGTTGTCATGTTATGACAAAAATTATTGTCAAATAATTATAAGAAATTAGAAAAATAACATTTTTTATTTCGAAATATATTTTGGATTGTATATATTTTTTTCTCAGAAGATATTGGATGGAAAGAAACCAAATTCTATTTGAAAAATTAATATATTTACAATATACAGTTGACCACAAAATATTTATTTTCATATATTGAAATTCAAAAATAATGGTCACAACATAAATTTAGAAGAGCAGTATATAATTTTGTTTTGGATGATGTGTATTTGAGTTTCGAGGGATTTTTTAAAAAACTAATTATATATTTTTTATTTTCTATATATTATCATGTCTCTTCCATAACGCAACATTAAAAAAATTTACAAAATATTACAAGGAAACATTAACTGTGTATGTTTAATATTATCTTGTAAATTAATGCTTCATATTTGAATATAGATTAATGGAATTTTATATTGGTAAGTAAGTTATATTTTTCAATTAAAATTTATTGGTAATTAGAGGATATGTATGGGATCTTTTTTATGATGTATTTTAGTGGAAATGGGAGACAATGTGTAATGAGAATCCGAAGAGAAGAAGGACAACTCATAAAATTCAATAAAAACTTAAATATTTTAATTTGATACTGAAGTATCATATTATTTGTAATCAAGGATATTGATGAAATATAAAAATACATGTAAATGTGATTTATGATTAAAAAATAATTTTTATATATTATTATCACAGGACATAATGATATTTATTGAATGTTCTACCTCCTTGAGTAAATTTATACATGATTAAAAAATATAGCAACCATAAGTTGTTTTATTCATATATCATGATGAACTAATTTCTTATTGTGTATGCATGGAGTTGCATCATTATCGAGTTATGTTTTATTGGGTTTTTATTTATAAAATATCATATTATGAACATAATTTCTATGGATTCATAATAACTATTTCACATATCTGGGATCACTAAATTCAAAATTCAACACTTTTAGTGTATTATATATTTAGGGATAAACTATACACAATATATATATTATGTTGATTAAAGTGGATCATATACTAAGGAATATTATATGTATTACCTATATATTAATTATTCACACTAAATATAGTTTATTTAAAATATTTTCCTATGTTATCATAGATTATTTATTATTGACTTCATCAATAATATGGGCAAGTCCAAAATTATGAATCATATTATCTACTAAGTAATTTATTTTTTTCATGTTCAATCATAATTGTTTGATAAGTAAAAAATTAAAAACAATGTTCTCAAATATCAGTATAATGAGATATCAACTGGTTCATTCTCACATTGGATGGACCATATTATACCAATAATGGTACTAAATTAAAAAATTTAATTATATCTAATAAATAAGGTATTTAAAATTTCAAATTTTCTTCACATATCTCGCATATAGGACAATAAACCCTTTGTGTCAACTCAATAGATTTGATATTTCAAAAAAAAACGAGTAATGTTATTTGGGGTGATGGTATCTTGGAAACAATTATAGGTTTGTGTGGAAAATAATTGGAAGGTGGTTTTAAAAATCCCATTATGTTTGGGTAAGAAAGATAAATATTTGGTCATGAATTTATAATATGAGTGATGAGAGGAAAAGGTGTAGTGTGTAACATTATATATATATATACATATATTGTAATCTCATTAACCATTGATCAAATCAAATATGAACAATTAAATTTACTATTGGAGTCTCATTATTTTATTATGAAATGATATGTTGAGAATCTAAGAAATAAGATGTAAAAATAATTAGAAATTTTAGAATTGAATATAGAATACTAATTATAATTCCAATGAAAAAAATTATATATAATTAAAAATGGATATCTTTATAATATATCTATTTCAATATTTTAATTACAATATATTCACACATGGATTGAGTATAATAACATAGAAAATTTTCATTTCCATTAAATTTATAGACAAGAATTTTTTAATTTTTATATTTTTAGGAATATTTTAAGATAATAAATATATTTATAAAATATTTTTACTTGTTAGGTAGAAATAATAATTTTCAATAAAAAATAATTATAGACACCCTCATTTTTTAAAAGATAGATTTTCATATTTTAGGATGTTATAATAAAAAGGGTAATCATTTATGTTCAATCATTTACAAATTTATATGATAGAAGACAACTTATCTAATTTTAATGGTTATATGAATATATCACTTAGTAAAAAATAAATCCTTTAAAATCATTAGAGACATAAATTTTTTGTGTATAACCATAGTGGATGTGATGTATTATATCTCAAAATTTACCACATCTTCAATGTGTCAATTTTTTTATTGTGAAATAGTAACATAGTTATCAGATGTTATTATAGCATTTGTATATGTATAATAAAATACGGATAGTGTGTGTTTCATTCACAATAATTTTATATAGAGAGGTAAAAAATTTATATTTTTCAATTTTATATTGTAGACTCTTTGAGTTTGTTTCATTTTCATTGACTATAAATTTCATGGAAAAAATTTTATTCAATATAAATATTCATTTTATTAATATACGGATCAAACCATTGCATATAATCTTATCAATTTGTTTCTTAACATCATAAAATTGAATAATACACTAGTTATTTATTGGGTATCTATTACATGAGGTATATTAAATGGTAAAAATGATTTATAATTTGTATTTTCTATATCAACTTATTTTCATATGATTATTGTAAAAATTTAAACTAAAGAATGAATTTACTTTCAGTCATAAATGATCAATTAAAATTAATTTTTAAAAAGTTTAGATATTCATTTAAAAATTGATTTATATGTAAATAAGAATATTTTTTTCCTGTATATAAAAAAATATATTTCCTTCAATTATTTTCTATAAATAGAGTTGGATATATCATTCACTTTTGTCAAAAAAATATTTTAAGATTAATTTTATGAATATTCATTCCATGATACCATATCATTTTCTAGTTCATATAGAGCTTTGATATGTTTGAAATCAAGGTCTAATATATTTTAATTTTCAAAACACTGAGGTTCCTCAATGTAATCATTCTTTAAATCATAAATATATTTTAAAAGCATTTACATCATTTTTACAAGTTCACCAACTGGATTCTCACCTTGATAATTGAATAGAGGCTCCACATTGTGTCAATTATGTTACCCAATCATGAGAGGATTGAGAAAAATGTTCATAGATAAAATACATATCATTAGATAATCATTTAAACCAAAATAATATATCCATAACTATATTAATATATATATATATATAAATATTTTTCATATCGAAATATTCCATCTCATTAGATGATTATTTATTGAATATTAATACAATACATCCCAATAATATAATGGTTTATTGAATATAGAAAATTGGTTACACAAACAATATATTCAAAAATGATTTATATCATTTACCACTATGGTATTAAAAAATAACAAACTTATTTGACACATCATACTAAAACCATACTTTATATTCTAGTGAATGTAAATATAATAATGTATGAGATTAGATGCATTATAAAGGTTGATATAAGAGATATTAATCAATGAACATAAGAAATAACAAGATAAATATATTGTTTTGAGAACAAAATCATGACTTTAATATTTACACCAAATTAGTATATCATAATCAATAACTAAACATGGAAGAAATTTTTGTGAAACAATATGTAATACCTAATAGTGAATCATCATTATTCATCAATTACAATTAGTGAGATCAAAATATCTGAACAACAGAGATAGTGGTCTCTAACGAATTAGCCTATAAATTGTTTTACATAGACATGCATCACTACCAATACTGTTATAGTTTTAATAGCCCATGACATTAAGAAATATATTTAATTTATTCAATATATTTCGTTACACGAATCACTAATATTTAAGAATCTAAAATATACTATTAATATTATTAGTAAACATGACTCTATTAATGTAGCCATTAAAAATGGTGGCATTAATATGAATAAATAAATTTTGAAAACTATGTATCAATGTTAGAGATAAATAATATATATTGTTATTTTTGTATATAATCTATATAAAAAACTTTATGTGCTTCAGAAATAAATCTTATTTCAAAAAATGATTTTTAATTCTCTTACTAGAAATATAATAGAAGTAATTTTATCTACTTATAGAAATTATATTTTAAAAAATAAATATAATTTTTAACTCACCCAATAAATATTATCATAGACTGAATTTTTTTACTTTTTTTAAAATATTACTTATTAATTGAATAGTAAAAAATAATGGGTTTTATTTAACAATACTGTCACGACCCATCCCTTGGGGCTCATGCAATGACTACCGCAAGCCCACCATCCATAGGCCACTGGCTAGAGACTAGCCCCAAAGGCGTAAGTCCCTAAAACTGGGAAGGCATTGCATTTATAACCTGAAAACGCACCCAACAGAGTGCAATATGGAAGCAAAACACTAAGTAAAACTGTATAACAAAAGAGTGCTGAAAAGTAAAAGGGACCGGAAATACAAGCCTAACTATAAATTTCACGAAACTGAAAGTACAAGTACTGGAAAAGGGAAAAAAACTCATGTATCATCCACCAAGAAATCCTAACTGAAGGGTAGGTACAAATATCCTCCACATCACTCCACGTCTATCTGTCTCCTCCATGTACCATCACGCTGTGTGGTCCACCTCTGGGTACCATCAAGTCTGGGTACACTCAGCCTCGGTCAGTGATGTCTGTCATCTACATCCAACACAACGAGGTGTGGGAATATATCATGAAGGGATGAGTATAATGATTCTCAGTAGGGACCCCAAGACCCTCAAGGTCTTGCAAAATCCAACAAGGATAAACCACAAGGTTTGAAATCAACAGTTAAGCCCACTTAGGTATATGCCCATACAGATAACTATGTTATCAAGTAATCCATCTCAATCATGAGGTAAACACACAAGTTATTGACTCAGCTCACACAAGTATACAAATTTTGTAGAGAGTTATAGATGATTTGATGTAGCCACTATATCATCTATTCTGTCGAACCCACATAGGATCCCGTAACAGAAATCCGAACTGTCGAACCCACACATGATCTATGAATTGTAGTCAGAGATGTCATACCCACACATGATCCAGGAACAGTAGTCAGAGCTGTCGAAGCCAAACAGGATCTTGGAACAGTAGTCAGAGCTATCAAACACACACAGGATCCAGGAATAGTAGTCAGACCAGTCGAAACCACACAGGTTCCAGGAATAGTAGATAGAACTGTCAAACCCATATAGGATCCAGGAATAGTAGTCAGAGCTATCGAACCCACACACGATCCAGGAATAGTAGTCAGAACTTTCGAACCCACACAGGATCCAGGAATAGTAGAAAGAGTTGTGAAACCCACATAGGATCCATGAACAGTAGTCAGAACTGTCAAAGCCACACAGGATCCGGGAACAGTAGTCAGAGTATTCGAACCAACAAAGGATCCAGAAATAGTAGTCAGAACTGTCGAACCCACACAGGATCTAGGAACAGTAGTCATAACTATCAAACCCACACAGGATCTAGGATCAGTAGTCAGACCTGTCAAACCCACACATGATCCAGGATTAGAATTCAGAGCTATTGAACCCACATAGGATCAAGGAACAATATTCAGAGAGCGTCCATCCACAGGGTTTCCACACAAGGACACTTGATTCCGGGAGGGTCCACTCCCCATGCAAATTGTTGATACATCAATTTCCAAGAAGTCCCATGAAGAAATATCCCGAAGGTCCACCTCATCATAGGGGTCTCAACTCAATAGAAGGTGCGTCAATCGGACTCTCGGTCTAAGAGTTATTAGCCTTTTGGTCCTATGGGCCCAGTTGGATTCGTTCACGATCCAATCAGATCGTATCTCAACTATACCCAAAACACTAGTGTGGTAAACTCTAATGGACCGTCATGCTCAAAGAATTACAGTTCCAATGACAGTTCATCAAATGGATGTCTGGTGCCAATGATATGGTCGAAAAAGTGCAAATCAGTCGATGTGGGCCCGGGTCTGATCCGACCCAGTAGGAGTGACCTGGCCCGACCCCGTATGGGCTGACCTAGTCTGAGTCAACCCATCCTGACCCATTGGTTCTGGCCTGGCGCCGAAGGCCACAAAGGCCGCATGTAGCGTGAGGGTGCGAACTGGTTATGACGGTGCAGACCGACCGCACATCGGTGTAAGGGTGGTTCGGTCGGAAGGCGGTGAAAGGAATGCGGTAGGCCGACTTAGCCAGGCACGTATGGGGAACAACGCAGAGGCTCAACTTGAATGGCTGAGGTTGGTTTGGCTAACGCCGCATGGGGCGCAGATCAGGGGGCTCAACCCGGGAGTCCAGCGGGCTGCCGGGCGGCCTTCAGGTAGCTAGGCGGGAGGCGGGTGGGCGGGGGACCGGTAGGTGCCTGGGAGGTTGGCGGAGGCCGGGATCCGGGAGGTCGGTGGGCAGCCAGGAGGCCAGCGAGCGCACGAGAGTCCAACAACGGCTGGGAGCCGGTTCGACCAAAGCCCCGTGTGGGCGGTGCGGGTTGCGGAGTCTGTGGGTAGCACGATCGTTGCCCATCACCTCTGTTGCCTCATCATTTCGTCTCTATGCCGAAGAACATCACAAAGAGATCGACAGAGGGAGTCGGTAAATGTTAGTTTGGCCTGCACCCTCCACGTTTAGGATGATAGCAATCATTCCATCAAGAAAACAGAATGTTGAACATCAAATTCTAAAGCCTCTGCAATGATTCTTTTCCAATCCGAAAAATAAAATAAGGAAAGTGTTAACATGAAAATAAACCCCTACCTTTGTTTGATCTTTTTCTACGTTGGAACGGGGAAGAAAATAGATCATTGGGAAAAGACATACGTCAGTGTCATTGGCGTTTTCTTTGATCGTCGGTTTTTGCACCGGCTTGTCGTAGTTGAAGATGTCCTACATTGGAGTAGGTTTCGAGAAAGGAATTCAAAGTCGCTCCTCACCGGCATTCTTCATTAGAAGAATGAGTTCTTCATGGAGGAAGTGTAATCCTCCAAGTGTTGGGAATCGTGTCACCTTACCAGCGCTTCGTCACGTGGTGAAGCCATCCCAAAACCTCCTCCCATGTTGCCTTTGTACAGGAGAGGGAGGGAGGTAGGTAATGATCATTGGAATTTTTGACGGTTTATTTATTAGGAACCTTCCTAAATTCCAAAAACATGGTTATATAAATTTAAATGGAGCAAGCTAATTAAATTATTCTGGCGCAATTTAATTGGGGCATTGGCTATAATTATTGGGAGGATACCAAGAGGCATCATGTCACATTTAATAGGGACTTGAGAGATTTCTCCCAATTAATGGAAGGTTTCAGGGAGGTTTAAAAACTCAGGTGGTCCCTACCACCATAACCTTTCGTTGGAGGTTATGGTTCAGGTGGTCCCCACCACCATAACCTCTCATGGGAGGTTATGGTTTGGTGGTCCCCACTTCTTTCTTCCATGTGGAGGTTTACTCTGATGGACCCCACCCGAAATATCTACACGTAAGATAAAAATAAAATAAAATGAATTTTATTTTATATTATTATTTCCACAGAAAACCCAAAAACTAACTTTCTTCCTCGTCCATCTATCGTCGAGGTTAAAGTCTCCTTAAGTGAATACCGGCACTACGAGTTTAGCGGTGCCATCAGATTTCAATTCTGAGAATCAGTTCAAAAGTTATAAAACATCCTTCACGTGTTTACTGAACGTACCCAAAAAAAAGTTTAGAAAATTATTATCAGTCACCCTCGACTCACGTCGGTCGAGGTTAGGCTCTACCTAGGTGAAACACACCCAAAAGAACCCAATGGTACTCTCTTATTTTAAATCCGATTTACCGTTTATAGGTTATGAATTTTACAATAAAATAATTTTCACTTAATTATTTTATTTGCGGCCAAAAAAAAAAGTTTCTCTGGTTGCCCGCATTGGCCAATGTTAGTATCTACATAAAGAAACAAAACCTCATAAGTTTAGCAGTGGTCTTAGATTTTTAATCTGAGTTGCCATTTTTAAGTTATAAGCATTTGGAAAATAAAATAATTTATTTAATTTGTTTATTTACGATTATGAAATTTTTTGGGTTTTCTCACAGGAGGCCCACACCGACTAATCATAATTCTCACGTAGTGTAAAACCACCATCTTGAGCACAACGGTGCCCTCAGATTTCTGATTCAAGTTACCATTTAAGAATTATTCCACTTTTTCTTGAAAACATATTACACACATTAACATAAGCTTAACAAAACTTCGACAGATCATTCGGGGCACTCCGGGCCTCAGAAATGCACAACGTCAAATTTTGCAGACTTGTATAATTTCCATATAATTAAAATGAATTACATTGAAATTTTGGGTCCTTACATTCTCCCCACATCAGGTCACTAAATCCCCGTAAGCCACAACTCAATCAAAGGAAACTAGTAGGGGTACTGTGCACACATCTGATCCTCCCACCCCCATGTGCTCACCTGGAGGTTCCTGTGCTACCAACGAACACACACCAGAGGTATCGACCGCCACGAAGTACCCACTCTTATTGATCCTCAATTTCTACAGGAAACTCCGTAAAAGTCTCCCCATCGTCGACATCCAACTCTCCCTAGTCGATGACATGAGAAGGGTCGTGCACGTATCTCCTCAGATGGGATACGCAGAAGATGCCATGCTTCTGGTGCAACTGAGGTAGAAGAGCTAAGAGGTAAGCCACCTCACCAACTCTGCTGAGGACCTAGAAAGGTCTGATGATACTTAGAGATAACTTGCCGCCTCGGCCAAATCTCCGCAAACCTTGTCGAGGTGAGACCTGTAGAAAGACCCGGTCGCCATCCTTGAACTATAGAAGTCTAAGTCTCCTATCAGCATATGACATCTACCATATCTACACAGTCTTAATCTTCTCCTGGATAATCCGCACCTTCTCTGTGGTATCTCGTACCATCTCTAGTTCCACTTGTGCTGACTCCCCAGGGTTAGTCAAGCACAAAGGTGATCTACAAGGTCCCTCGTATAATGCTTCAAAAGGTTCCATCCCAATGGTGGAGTGATAGTTGTTGTTGTATGAGAACTCCATCAAAGGCAAGTGATAATCTCAAATTCAACCGAAGTCATGGTGACAAGCATTGATAATGTCCTTGAGGGTCTAAATGGTCCGCTCATTCTGGCATTCCATCTGAGGATGGAAGGCGGTGCTCAAACAAAGATGTGTTCCGAAAGCCTCCTACAACCAGTTCCATAGCTGGGAAGTAAAATGTGTGTCATGATCGGAGACAATCATTGAAGTTACTCCATGTATCCGCACAAACTCATGCACATAGTGGCATCCCAAGCTCTGTACTGAACCCTACTCTCTGATCGGTAGGAAGTGGGCCGACGTAGTGAGTCGGTCGACGATCACCCAAATCAAGTCATTAACCCTGAATGTATGTGGAAGTCCTATCATGATGTACATGGATATCTCATCCCACTTCCACTCTGGGACCTCTAAATTCTGAACCAAGCCTACTGGTACATGATTCTCCACCTTCACAGGGTGACAAGTGAGGCATCAAGAGACAAACTCTGCGACTGCTTTCTTCATTTCCGGTCACCATTGCGGTCATCAGAGGTCCTGGTACATCTTCGCCAGTCCTGGATGTACAAATAGAGGGGATGTGTTGAACTCTCTCAAAACATCCTCTTGAAGTGACATTGGTACAACTGTACGTCCCCTAAAGAGAATGAAGTGCTCTACACCTTCAGAATATCCATCAGGTGCATGTCCTATGGATATCTGAGCACGTCATGTATCGTAGTCAGCATCTCCATGCTACACCTCCCGGACTTTCTAATGGAGTGGGGGAGTGACTGTAAGAGACTGAAGAATTACTCCTTCTTCTCGATCCACAAAATATATCTTCAAAGCGGCTAGTTACTCTATCTCCTCACTCGAAAGATGCAGTACAAACCTCCTGCTAAGTGTGTCTGCTACCGTGTTACCCTTCCAAATAGTATAGACTATCTCAAACTCAACTTCTACTACCATGAGGGTGAGGTTGGCCGACTCACGAGTGACTGGCTGCACCCTCCTATGGATGATTTTATCATGTGATTCCTGGGTTTCTGTTTTCTACGACCAAGGAAAACCCCATTCTAATGATGTAGACAAACCACATCCTCTTTGACTAATATAGTCAATCTGAGTGTGAACTGTGTATTTCACTTCCAAATAAAAACTAACACCATAAGGCCTCGACACTTCCACCAAGTGGTTCTAACAAAAACTCTCACCTCGAGGGTCAGATCACACCATCAGTGTAAGTGTGATTATCGAGTCTCCTCCCAAAGGTATCTCCAGACGTGAGGGTCAGGTCAACGGTTTAACTGGAAACTATTGGACTTGGAAAAGATTCATGGAATGATAGAATGATTGGTACCTATGTATATAGATACGTCAGCTAGTAGTAAACATAGATTGTACCTTGAATATTTCTTATAGCCCTTAGGTTGCATTCCTTGACCGCTTGCCACTACTCTTTTCCCCTGCCCTCTAGCTCTGCTTCCACATCTTCTGCCTTGATGACTCATTTGTCCCTAACAATTCTTCTTCCCGAAACATTTTATATTCCCAAGTCTCTGATACTGGAGCCAGTTTCTTGCTTCCCCACTGCTAATATTAACTGGATGTATGCACTCAGCCAATGAACATTCAACCACAAAGGTTCTCTCTAGCTCCCTAATATATGTAGGAATGCATAGAGGAATTGTGTTAGCTCAAATTTTCTTTAAACACACCTCGCTCAGAATTTAGAGCCCTGAAAAACTAATTGTACCACATTCATCAACTAACAGGAATGATCGGTATGCCTCGATAAATACTCAGCTAAAAACATTTCGTCCTACCGAAGCTGTAGAAGTTATAGAAAACTCTCATCCACCACCTCAATCCAGTCCTCATACACAAATGAGTTGGGCTATCCTCATAACCTGAGAGATATTTGATACTGAAACACGTGTAAGTTACTAGGCCTACATGTGTCCTCTACTGGTACTGCCAGTTGTAATTGTTAACCAACAGGTAGTGATATAGCTGTCACACTACCCGAAGGTACTATCTTGGTAAACAGTCCACATACCAAAGCCTCATCACTATGCAGACCATCCTCATGGCCACTCAATGAAAAATTCTAGTAACTAAGATCATTTTCTGCACTAATGGTGTCTAAACTTGACAAGAAACTCTAGCAATTTCCTCTAACCAGCCCTCAGCTGTGTGTGAATCTGTCTCTCCCCAAAACCTCAAAGTCCTCTGCTGCTAGAACACGTACAATGCACTCATTCAGAGTGCACTGTCTTCCAGTGTGGCTGGTGGTATCTGCTTCCCAATAGGTGCTGGTGATACTGGTACACTACCCGATGGTGCCAACATAGTAAGAGGGGCCTACACCCGAGCCTCATCACTCGGTGGGCTGTTAGTGCATACAAACCTCAGAACCCTAGTTGTCTATCTGTGTAGAGGCATCTAGAAGAGTAACAGGTGTGCCACAGTTAATATATTATACCTAGTGAGCTGACTCAAAGAGTTCACAAAGAAGACTCTTTGAAAAATCACATGTAATCATTGTTTTTGTGCACTGAGTCGGAAATCAAATGTCAGGGTCCTGGTGTATCGATACATTAGCCTCCACACTAACCCTGGATTCCCTAAACAAATAACAACAGTCACTAGACTTAACACTATTGTTGTTAATAAGAAAGATATGAGTCCTAAGTTCTGTCGTAGAACTGACCCCCTCTGAAACCAATTTGTCACGACCCGTCCCCAATGGCTCGTGCCATGACTACCCCAAGCCTTTCATCCATAAGCCAAGGGCTGTAGACTAGCACCAAAGGCAAAAATCCCTAAAACTGGGAAGGAATTTTCTTTATAACCTGAAAACACACACAAAAGAGTACAAGATGGAAGAAAAACACTAAGTAAAACCGTATAACAAAAGAGTGCTGAAAAGTAAAAGGGGGTGGAAATACAAGAACAAATGTAAGGTATAAGATACTTAAAGTACAAGTACTGGAAAAAAGGAAAATTCTCCTAGATCATCCACTGGGAAATCCTACATGAAGGGTAGGTACAGAGAACCTCCACAACAATCCGCGTCCAACCATCTCCTCTGTGTATCGTCACGCCGTGTGGTCCACCTCTGGGTACCATCCAGTCTTGGTACACTCAGCCTCAGTCAGTGTTTTCTATCATCTGCATCCAACACAATGAGGTGCGGGCATAGCTCGTGTAGGGGTGAGTATAACGATACTCAGTAGGGACCCCTAGACCCTCAAGTTCTTGCAAAATCCAAAAAGGATAAACCAAAAGGTATTAAATCAGCAGTTAACCCCACTTTGGTATATGCCCATACATATACCTATGTTATCATGTAATCCATCTCAATCATGAGGTAAACACAAAATTTAATGGCTCAGATCACACAGGTATAAAACTTTTTTAGAGAGTTATAGGTGATTAGATATATCCATGAAATCATCTATTCTGTCCAACCCACGTATGATCCTAGTACAGAAATCAAACTGTCGAACCCACACAGTAACCGAGAACAATAGTCCGAGCTGTCGAACCCACACAGGATCTAGGAACAGTAGTCAGAGCTGTCGAACCCTCAAAAAATCTAGGAATAGTAGTCAGAGCTGTTGAACTCACACAGGATCCAGGGACAGTAGCTAAAACTATCGAACCCACAGAGGATCCCGGAATAGTAGTCAGAAGTGTCGAACCCACATAGGATCAAGGAACAGTAGTTCGAGCTATTGAACCCACACATGATCCTGGAATAGTAGTCAGAACTATCGAACCCAGATAGGATCCAGGAACAGTAGTTAGAATTGTCGAACCCACACAGGATCCACGAATAGTAGTTAGAACTGTTAAACCCACACATGATCTAGGTACAGTAGTCAAAGATGTTGAACCCAGAGAGGATCCAGAAACAGTAGTAATAATAATCGAACCCACACAAGATCCAAGAACAGTAGTCAGAACTGTTGAACACACACATGATCCTAGAACAATAGTCAACTTATCGAACCCACACAGGATCCAGGATCAGTAGTTAGAGCTATCGAACCCACACATGATCCAGGAATAGTAGTCAGAGAGAATCCATCCATAGGGTTTCCACACAAGCACTCTTGATTTTGAGAGGATCCACTACTCTGGCCAAGTGTTGATACATAAAATTCCACAAAGTACCATGAAGAAATATCTATAAGGTTCACCTCTTCATAGGGGTCTCAACGCAATAGGCGACGCATCAATCAGATGACCGGTTTGAGAGTTATTAGCTTTTTAGTCCTGGTGGGATGGTTTGATTCATAAACGATCCAACCTGACCATATCTCAACTATATCCCAAACTCTAGCGGGTTATACTCTAATGGATTGTCATGCTCAAATATTTCCAACACCGCTAACAGTTCGTCAAACAGACATCTGGTGCCAAAGATTTGTCCGATGGAGCGTAAATGGGTCGATATAAGCCCAGGTCCGGTACGACCTGGTTAGACTGACCCGGCCCGACCAAGTCTGGGCTGACCCGGTCTGGGTCGACCTAGCCAGACGTGTTGGGTCTAGCCCGACCCATTGTTCCTCGCCCAGCAGGCCGCGAAGGACGTGAGGAGTTCGAGGTCACAACCGGTTGCGAGGATGCGGACCGGCCGGAAGTCGGTGTAAGAGCGGTTCGGCCCGAAGGCGCCACGAGGGGAACGGAAGGCCAGCTCAGCCAGGCGCGCGGGGGGCGCGGCTCGTCCCAGATAGCCGAGGCCGGTTCGGTCAACGCCACGAGGGGCGCGGCTCGGGTGGCTCGACCCGGGAGTCCGGCGGGCGGCCGGGTGTCCGACGGGTGGTCGAGAGACCGGTAGGCGCACGGGAGACCAGCAGTGACCGGGATCCGGGAGGCCGGTGGGTGCACGGGAGGCCATTGGTGGTTGTGAGCCAGTTCGTCCGAAGCACTGTGAGGGCGGTGCGGTTTGTGGAGTCCGCAGGTAGCGCGGTCGTTGCCCGTCGACTTCGTCGCCTCGTCGTTTCGTCGCCATGCCGAAGATAATCAAAAAGATATAGGTGGAGGGAGTCATGCCATGTTAGTTTGGCCTGCACCCTCAACGTTTAGGATGATAACAATCGGTCCATCAATAAAAGAGAACAATGAACTTAAAATTCTATATCCTCCGCAATGATTCATTTCCAATCCACATAAAAAATCAAGAAAAGCATTAACATGCAAATAAACCCCCTACCTTTGTTCAATGTTTGTCAACGTTAGCATGGGGAAGAAACCATATCATTGGGAAAAGACATGCATTAGAGTTGTCAGCATTTTCCTTGATCATCGGTTTGTGCCCTGGCACATCATAGTCTAAGACTTCCTATGTCAGATTAGGTTCCTAGGAAGGAACTCAAAGTCCCTCCTCACCGGCGTTCTTCGTTTGAAGAATGCGTTCTTCGTGAAGGAAGTGTAATCCTCCAAGTGTTGGGAGTCACATCACTTTACCAGTGGTTTGTCACTTGTTGAATCCGTCCCAACACCTCCTCCCATGATTCCTACATTTAGGAGAAGGAGGGAGGTTGGTAACAATCATTGGAATTTATGGCGGTTCATTTATTTGGGACCTTCCTAAATTTCAACGACGCGATTATTTAAATTTAAAAGGAGCAAGATAATTAAATTATACTGGCACAATTTAATAGGTGTGTTGGCTATAATTATTTGGAGGATGCCAAGAGGCTCCCCCCACATTTAATAGGTACTTGAGAGGTTTCTCCCAATTAATGGGAGGTTTCAAGGAGGTTTAAAAAATCAGGTGGTCCCCTCCACCATAACATCTCATGGGAGGTTATGGTTCGGGTGGTCCCCACCACCATAACTTATCAGGGGAGGTTAAGCTGTGGTGGTCCCCATGTCCAACATCCATGTGGAGGTTTAGCTCCTATGGACCCCACGTGAAATATCCACATGGAAGCTCAAAATAAAATAAAATGAATTTTATTATTTCCATGAAAAAACCCAAAAACTAACATTCCGCCCTGTCTATCTGATGTCGATGTGAAAGTATCCTTAAGTGAATACTGACACTTCGAGTTCAACAATGCCCTCAGATTTCAATTCTGAGCACCAGTTCAAAAGTTATAAAACATCATTCGAGCGTTTACTGAACGTACCTGAAAAAATGTTCGGAAAATTATTATCAGTCACCCTTGACTCGTGCTAGTCCAGTTTAGGCTCTCCCTAGGTGAAATACACCCCAAAAAACCCAACGGTACTCTCGGATTTTCAATCTGAGTTACAATTTAGAGGTTATGAATTTTCCAATAAAATAATTTTCACTTAATTATTTTATTTGTTTCCAAAAACTAACTTTCTCTGGTGGCCGGTGCCGACCAAAGTTAGTATCTACTTAAAGAAATCATACCCTCACATGTTCAGAAGCAGTCTCAGATTTTTAATCTCAGTTACCATTTTTGAGTTATAAGAATTTGAAAAATAAAATAATTTATTTAATTATTTTATTTACGATTATGCCATTTTTGGATTTTCTCAAAGGATGCCTACGCCGACTAATATTAAGTCGCACCAAGTGTAAACCCACCATCCCGAGCGCAAAGGTGCCCTCATATTTCTGATATGAGTTACCATTTAAGAATTATTACTCATTTTCATGATAACTACTTCTGCGCGTTAAATTAAGATTAAAAAAATTTCAATGGATCATTCCGGGCACTCCGGGCCTCGAAATCGTGTGCCGTAAAATTTACTGGAGTCGAAAAATTCCCATATATTTAAAAAAATTACATTGAAATTCTAGGTCTTTACAACTAAATTTACATATAATGTATTTAAAATATGTAAATTGTTTTCTAATTGGATTTAAAATTAATAATTTGATCAATTATGTTATTATTTATCTAATTAGTATCTTTATCTTTTAGATATATATATATATATTATACTTTTGAAAACCTTTTCTTTCGAAGACCATTTATTCGACATCTGTTGGATTTAATTTTAAATTATATTCTATAATTTTTTGAATGGAATTTGTTAAAATTGATTAATTATTTAGAATAGGAATAATAATCATTATATAATATTGTTAGGTTACTTTTTGGTTATAATTTATAGTAATAACTTCAAAAATTAATTACCACTATTATGTTTAAGACGAGTTTACTAGGGTATAAATTAAAAATATAGGGGCTAAAATGACTTAAATAAATGTCTAAATACTATTTTATGACTCTATTTAGTCCCTTATCACATTTATATATATTTTTTTTGTCTTATTGGGAACCTTTCAATAAATTTAGAAATTATAATAATTTAATTAATGAAAAATAAAAAATGCCTCCCTCTTCCTTTAAAACTCCAATTTTTTGTTCATAGAGGGAAAAATAAAGTTGATAATTAATATGGATGGTAATTTTGTGTTTTATTTATGTATTTTGAGGTGAATAATATAGTTATAATTTTTAATAAATGTATAATTACCCTTAATTATTATCCAACACCGACACATTAATTCTTAAAAAATTGAAATTTTAGATAAATTATTATAAAAATATTGAAACAGATATTATATGAATTAATTATTGTATTAGATTATTTTATAATATAGATAAAAAATGTTATAATGGTGTTGAATTAATATATTTGGATCTCACTGAATTAATTTGTTTATGGTAATGTCATTTTAATTGTGTCAAAATTTAGAATAAAGTTATTTTAAATTAAATAATATCCAGAAGGTTCAGGAAGCAGGCAGAAACCTGATCCCATTAAAATTAATAAATGAAGAAGTAAACAATACAGTACACCTCAAGAACTAGAGGCTTTTCAAAGCCTTGAGTACATAACCCCATTCCTATTATTGCTACTCAGATCTTCACAATAGAAAGGCAAGACAAACGACCAGCTGGAACTGACCTCCACAATGGCCCTTTTAGATAGAGCATCAGCAACCTGGTTGGCTTCATGATATGCATGAGAGACATCAAGGCGTAGGCTGCCGGCAAGCCTAAGACAGGAGATCCAATCAGGCATCGTCCTCTAAGGAACATTTCGAGACCTATCCTTCAATATCTGCATATCAAGAGACGAATCCGACTCCAACCATATTCTATGCCAACCATAACGAACTGCATACCTGATAGCTTTGATAATCACCCATAGCTCAGCTTAAATAGCATGATCATAACCAATATAATGTAAAAAACATCCTTTCACAAAGCCCCGATGAGTTCTGAAAACTCGACCACATCTAGCAGGACCCGGCGCACCGTCAGCCGCCCCATCAACATTCACTTTCAGCCACTCTGGAATTGGTGGAATCCACCTAATATATTTGATCATTTTAGGCTTTCATTCCCTGCCACTGACACCAAGGGATATCAAGATGACAAAGTCAGAAATATCATTATGCATAGACCCAGTTTGGATCCTGGAAGCAGCTGCAATACTTCGGTGTATATGGAGAACACCATCCCGGAATGATGGCTTTTCATTGTTAAAAACAACAGAATTCCAAGATTTACCTATGTAGGAAAAAACAGAAGTAATAGTAGCAGTAAACAAGGAATGCAGTTGATCACTGAACTCGATTCTCAAGGGAGAGCTTAGCACTGATTCAAGAGAATAGAAATCAAGACAGCAGTGAAACATTGATGCCACATAATTCTATAAACGCACAGAAAAAATGCAGTGAAGGAACAGGTGCAGAAGGGACTCATCTCCCCTGAAATAGAAGTAGCATACCGAGGCCAGGTTGATTCCAGCACGCGGCAGCACACATTGAATTGGCGTTCTGTTCTTCCAGATCCTCCACATCAACATAACATCGCTGGGAGAGATGTATGGTTGATGAAAACCTGCCATCCAAGAAGGAATTCCAGAGAGAGTGCCACACTACATACCGTAATAATCCCTGCTGGAAAAATCACCACAAAGGGTAGGTTTCCAAGTCAAAATATCACTATCAACGTAAACATAATTGACAATTTCCATTCGTATATTATTTGGAATATGCTCTTGAGAAATCAGGTTTTCCTGCAGATCAGAAATGGAGTGATTTCCCAGGGAGGGGGGAATATTAACATGATCTTTCAAAGGAGAGGACAACCATGGTGTGTTCTAGCAGTTCAGCTGAGAGTCAGAAGAAACCAACCAAATTGACTAAGACATAATAGACGAAAAATAACTCTTAATTGAAGCCCTGACAGAAGATTTCCGAAATCTGCACCTATTAGCATTTTGTGCACAAACCTGCCAACCATAAAATCAAGAGAAAATCCATGCTTATATAGAAGCCTCCAAGTGAAATTCTGAAGAAGCATGTTATTGAATATTCTAGCATCCTTGATCCCCATCCCTCCCATTTTGAGTGGCTTTATACACTCCTTCCATGCAACAGTAACAAGCTTACTCTGATGAATAGATCCAGTCCAAATGACATTCTGAATCTTTCCAGTCAATTCCTTTAGAAGTAGAGCCAGTCATCTATACATAAGAAAAAGAGTAGACAAACATAGATGTAATAACGGAATTGACAAGGAAAACTCTACCAGCCTGAGACATTGTCTTCCCTTTCCAACTTGATAACTGATTGGTAATTTTTAACGCAATGAACTCTAAATGGGAACGTTTCACCCTTCCCCAAAATAAGGGAACCCCAAGATAATTAAAGGGCAGTGTGCCTCTTCTGACACCGAGCCTATGAGCAACCCTATTTTTCTTCGAAATTCTAATTCCTTCCCCAAAGATGAAAAGGATTTATTCCAGATAATGACCTGACCTGAAACCTCTTCATAGTGTGAGAAGATACTTTTGATGCAAAAAATTGTCTTCCTATCATCCTTACAAAACAGAAGTGTATCATCATCATAGAATAAATGCTATGGGGCAAATAAATTCCTACTTGCCCTCATTCTTTGATAAATACCAGTGTTGACAAGATCATGAAGACAAATACTCAGGTAGTCCTCCGCCATGGAAAACAAAAGCCCAGATAAAGGATCCCCTTGCCTGACCCCTCTTGTGCATTGAAAGAAGCCCCTGGGGGAGCCATTAATAAGAATGGATAGTCGAGCACTTTTCAAAATGGCATGAACCAAAATAATGAACTTATCTGAGAAGCCATGCATCTTAAGAATTGAAAAAATAAAGTCCCACCTTATAGTGTCAAAGGCCTTTGCAATATCAATCTTCACGGCCATGTTACCATGTGGAACTTTGTTTCTCATGATGTTAATGCATTCTGAAGCGGTGAAGAGACAATTTTGAATCCTTCTTTCAGGTATAAAGCCAAACTGATTATCAAAGACAAGACTTTTAGCAACATCACCTAATCGGGTAGCCATGATTTTGTTGATTACTTTTGGAATCGTGTTCCCAATTGAAACAAGCCTGAAATCTTTAATATCCAAGGCGTTATCCTTTTTAGGGATTAATGAAATAAAGTTAGAATTCATCCCAAATGGTATATAAGAGTGATGAAAGAATTACTTGATAGCAATAATTACTTCCATGTAAATAATATCCCAATAGAACATAAAGAACTTGTTTGTGAAGACATCAAGGCCAGAAGTACTGTCTATATTTAAAGAGAAGAGGGCATGATGAATTTCCTTTTGGGAAGGAGTCTCAATAAGATTTCTGTTCTTATTATCATCAACACTGGATTCAACACATCTGATAATCTTCTCAAGGTTGTTCACACCAGAGCCAGAGAATAAATTTTCAAAATAGGAAGTCGCACCATTGACAATGTCATTTTCAGAAGTCAATATATTACCATCAATATTTAAGGCCCTGATATTTCTTCTAGACTTTTTCTCCTTGTTCATACAATGAAGGAATTTTGAGTTTCTATCCCCATCCTTGAGCCACTTAACATTGAGCTGATTTCGGTCAAGATTCTCCTTACGGGACAAGAGACTATCAAGCTTTGAAGCGGCTTCCACCTCATCTTGTGATGGACTTTCCTGCTGCATGTTTCTCTTTTGACAGCTCAACAAATGAGACTCAGCTTCTTTAATATCATTATCAATGTTGGAGAAGGTCAATTTACTCCACTCTTTGAGTCTGGATTTCACAATTTTCAGCTTGGCATTCAGGATGAACAACGAACTACCTATGACATCTATTTTCCAGGCCTCTGAGATTATTTCCCTGCATCCAGGCACAACCAGCCAAACATTATTAAACATGAAGGGTAAGGGTGCAGACCTTAGACAACTGAAACATATATCAACCAGAATGGGATTATGATCCGAATGAATCCTGGGAAGAGTCACCCCAGAGACTTCCATCATTTCACTGCTGTCATCCAACTTAATTAGACATCTGTCTAACATACTTGCCTGCCTACCATTCAGAGTATACCGTCTCCAGGTAAAATCCACACCTGAGATTGGGACTTCATGCAGCCTACATTGATCAATACAGGCGGAGAATTCTTTAGCTGAAACTCTACAAAAGTTACTCCCTATTTTTTCCTCTGGCCTCAGAATGGTATTGAGATCTCCAATCAGAATCCATCTAGCAGACATGCTATCAGATATAGTAGTAAGGGATTCCCATAAAGTTCTCCTTCTAATATACTGATTGAAAGCATACACAAAGGTCACACAAAAACTATTCTCCTGAAAGAAACAAGATAAAGTAACCGACTGTTGATCAATCTGAATGGAATCAAAGCTAACACTATTGTGTTTTAGAACCCATAATGTTTCATTCCCATTCACATGCTGATTAGCCGAAACAAGTGAGTAGCCTATATTACTCCACATAAAAGCCATCTATCTTTCAAAATTCATTCTTGGCTCAACAATACCTACTAACATAGGTTTGTTGGTCATAATAATATGCTTCAGGGTTTTGACCATGGGAGAGTTCCCAAGAACCTGGCAGTTCCAGAAAATAATCCTCATTGATTAGAAGACCTCTGTCTAGTGCAGGGTCCAGCATATATTGAAGCTAAGAATTCCTTAGGGTCTGACTTAATCCCACCTACTGTATCATTAGAGTCATATCCAACTCCAGCTTCATCATCAGAGAGAGAGGTAAACCTATTTTCTGAATCAATAGGCATTGAAAAAGATGCCGGTAACTTCCTTCTTGTAGCTTTAGAAGAAGTTACTTGTGAGAAATTTTTTTCTAAGTCCACAGTGGGCTGTGCCATCAGACTTTGACCAACAGAGGAATCATGAGTCACTATGTCAGTTATAGTCTGAGCACCAGAGCCCTCATACACAGAAGGACAGCCCTTCTGTGCTTGTGTTCGTCTACCAGCAGAATCATGTTCAATAACCACCTGACCAGCAGGCACATCACCCTCATGCTGAGGGTCCAGAGTTTTACTCATTTCATTGGCAATCTGAGCACCACAGCCCTCATTCGCAGATGGACAGCCCTTCCCTGCTTGTGTTTATAAAAATCATGATCTTACACAATTTATAGGTATTTCTATAAAACTAATTTCCATAGATTAATAATGGAACAATATTTCTTTTATTGTAATTATATTAACTACTAAATAGTGAAAACATCATTTCTGGGGTTAAAGGGTTAAATTTTTTGTTTTCACGTTACAGGTGGTTGTGTTTAAATTAATTATAGAAAAAATAGGATTTTTATATTATGAATTATATTTCATATTTATATCAAGATGGGTAAAATTATATAATTATTAAAATTTAAATTTTTTTCTTAATGGATAGTTTTCTCTCATAAAAACTAGTTACCATAGAAAAAAAATGGAAAAATTATGTTAGATAGAGGTTTTGGAATTACAAGATTTAAAATATATTTTTTGGGGATTGAATTTTTTATCAACAATATATTTTCTAAAATAAATAAATAATAAATTTTGGAGGAATTGGGGTTAATTTTTACTCTGTAATATTGAATAATTTTTGGTATTTATGAAAATGCCACTCATTCTAAATTATAAATGGCCACATACTTTTCTAACCTATGTACAAATATTTTTGAATTTATCTCAACAAAACCATTCAAAAATCCCACCCCATTTTCATTTACCAATTTAAAGAGATTCCTATATTCCCAAAATACTAAGTATGAGGTCCATAAAAAGATATCCAAATGATCTTCTTCTAAGAGAAGATAATTTCCTTTACTAATCTATTTCCTTTTAAACATTCTCTTTACAACTTCATTGATGAATTAATAATTAAAATATAGTAACAACATTATATAATATTTATTTAGATGTTATTATGTTCATAAAATTACCTATATCTATATCCTCTTCTATCAAATGGGAAATAAAACTATCGATCATGTCTATGGAGAATTTCAGCCCCGAGAATCGATGTAATTAGATTTACATATCTACCAATCTGAGATGGATGGAGTGATTGATTTAAATAATATATAATATTTTTTTTAATTTATTCATATTGTTAATTATAATTTTACATCTACCATGTTACAATACTTTCCTTCAGAAAAATAAAATTTTGCTTGTGCATACATGTTGAATTCCTCCTCCAAAAAGAGATATGATATGTTATTTATTTTATTTTTACATGTATAGTAATAAAGATATAAAATTTAATATACATAATCTCATTAAATATTATGTTTTTTAAATGAATATATATAATTTTATTCTAATCCATTCCATCCCTTGATATAATGGAAACAACATTCATGCACTCATATGACATTTTCTCTCAAAAAGTGTTGAAATTCATTTTTAACTGAATATTTCATGAGTTATTAAAAATACATATATAATGAATATATATGAGATTTATATCATTTTTATCAATCTATATATTATATAACCATGTTGAATGTAAAAGGATAGAAATTAGTACGGTAACCCATACATGAAAACGAAGCATTTAGTACCTAAAACATGATTTTAATAAGGACTTGGTAATAAACAGATTAAAAAAGATCATCATTAAATAATAAATGGTATAATATATATTTATTATTATATAATATATTTCTAATAATCATATATTTATTATACATTCAGTTAAAACAGGTATTATGGAAGTCAAGACTTGTTATTTGGGAATCTCATCTCAAATTATCTTTTTTGGGATATAAGATATAATGGGAAATATCTTATTTTATGAGGGGTATATACATCCCATATTTAATGTATTATCATAAATATATTTTTTTAGGATGTATAATGTTTCATTTGATGTTAATATTTAATGTCCATTATGATTTAAAAGCTACAGATCATGTTAGGGTATTGTGATAAAATATTATTGGTTATCATGATTATTTATGGTTTTTTTTCTAGATGATGAAATATATGACAAATATCTCAAGAAACTAATTAATTATAGTTTCCTATAGAATGTTTTTTAAATTACATGATTTAATTTTTTTTCCACAATTTATGTACTTTAGAGTCCAAAATAATTATTTTCTACAAAACTAACCACATTAATCTTGTTAGTCAAAAATCCATTTTATTACATGTAAATTATTATTAAATGTTCATAATAATGTTTTAAAAAACAATATAATGATCTATTAAAATTATTTTGACCATTGTTTTAATTTTTACAAAATGGTTTAAATATAAATTTCTTGTTATTTATCAAATATGTTACTTTTTTTACTTTCAATTGAAAATTAGAATGGCATCATTATTTTAATGTCAACCAGATTAAGGATATTTAAGGAAATCATCATAGCTCAATGATGTATACCATCCATTAAATTTCTCAAAGTTTATTTTAAGAAAATATTTATATTCAATATTTGGTATGTTATTATTTTTTTAAAAATTGATTTCAAAGTGCAATGGATATTTTTCTAATGAAATGTTCTAAGTGATCTTTTAAAATATTTTTCCATGTAATAAGACATAATTGGTTTTTTCTGAATATTTACTAGGGATATGATCCAATAATTCTACACTTATTATTTCTATGGATTTTTTTCTATGATTAGAATATTTTTATGAAACCTAATACTTTTATGGGTTATACTATGACTAATTGATGAAATGAATATGAAATCGAATTCATATCCACAGGTTTTACCATAATGAAATATTTATGAAACACATTTCTCCTTCATGGGTCCTAAAATAACCAATGTTATTTATAATATTAAAAAACATATTATTCTGTTTCATTATTTTATGGGAAGTACTAATATTTTGATGCCCTTCTGATCAATATCTTCACCTTATATGAGTATTGGTATTTTTTTGACGGCTATGAATATTTGTGTGGTCGCAGGATGAAAATAATTGTTTTTAGATAAAACTGGAATGAAATATAATTATGTCCAATGGGTTTTATAACCATTTGGCAACCATTGGTTATGAATTTATGTGTTGAAAGATGTTTTTTTTGCATAGTTTTAGCATGATTAATGTAGTTGTGCATATCTTAGTTCAAATCAAGCACCCTTTGGATTGAGAGGGTTAGATGATTTTCACAGAGTTACAATAATTGTGTGGAAAAACCTTTGCACACCTAGAATTGATATTAGGGAATCATGATTAAGGTTCATGGTTAGATTAAAAGTGCATACTTTCCCCATGAAACTTTCTGACCCATTTCTAAAATATTTAAAAAATTGGATTGTACTTTAAGGTTTGTATCAATTTTTAGCTGGGTTCCCCTCTTCTTTGTAGATATATACTTGATCAATTATATTATCTTCTTGTTAGATCCCACATTTGGCTATGATGTAGATCTCATAGTTTTTATGGATCAAAAAATATTTTCTTATAAATCTAGTATTTTTATAACATGAACTTCCCTACCATGGTTTGAAGATATTTTGGGATACCTCTATTTTTATTAAGGGGTTTCTATACAATGGGTTAATTCTGTGAAGTGTTTTCCATTCATTTAAAATTAATTAGGATTATTAATTTATTTAATGTGATTGTTGGTTTACTGTATTTAAGGGATAGATTGATGTTTTTAATGGTGGTTTTCTTTAAAAATGGGGTTTCTACATGAGATGTTTGAGGAATGTATGAATAGTGGTTTTTGTTACAAAATGTGTTTTCTAACCCCGAATAGGATTGTGTTTGATTTTAAAATTCTTTCTGAATTGTATACATGGTTTTAATATTTAATTGAAAAATTATTATATTGGGTTCCTTGGATACATTACGAATGGGACCATGGTGACTCTAGTGTGAGTGTATATAGAACCATTTGGGGAAACATTAGATAAATCAATACACTATGATAGGTGTAGATATTAGGTTGTACAAACATATGACTATTTGTGATAAATAGATTTTTATTACATATTATCATAGGATAGGTCCATATATAGTTTCCCCTTTAACTTATGGTTTATTTATGACATTAAAAAATTTTCTCATAGATCTTGCTCACATTTTTTTCATGAGGTTTAATAACAAGGATTTACATGATGGATTATGTTACAAATGTTTTCTTATTTAATTAAATTAGGTTTTATGGATATTATTTCCTAATTAATCATTTATAATATTCTTATGAGGGGAATTGTGGATATAGTAGGGTTTTTTATGTAAAGATAAAGAAAAACGTCATAAAATGGGTATGGAATTATGAAAATGATTATTAAAACTATTTTTTTAATCTCAAAATTTATTATTCTTGATATTGTCCTTTATATAGACTATGTAGTTATGTCCTAAGAGGATTTACTTTCAAAACCTTATGTTGAATTTATTAGTTTTTAGATGGGGTATTAGGGTATTCATGTAATGGAAAGGGAATCATATAGCATGACAACATCACTTATTTTCACATCCTTCGGTTTGGGATGGTTTGAAGGAGACATTTCATCACATGGGAACCTATTAGTCTTGTATTGTTATAAATTCTAGTTTATCCATCTTATCTATAACGGTAATAATATTGGATGTACATTTTTCATCCAATTTTTACTCTATCTTTATGTCATTTATTTTTTTATACAATACTTGTTTTTGTTTCATGTTTCCCCTTACCATATTGATTGGTCAACCCAGGTGTCTTGTCTTGTTTAGTCTAGTTGGTTCATTATAGAATGTAATTATAGGTATTATCATCCTAATTTGTGTAAACAGTTCATGATTTGTTTTCTTTATCTTCGGTGTATTGATGTTTTATCGAATATAATTCTGGAAGTATGTATATGAGAGTGCCTTGAAAAGTTAATTCCTTGACTAAACATGATCTAATATTGTTTGTTATAATATTTTTACCTATTTCGACAAATGGATTTTGAGGTCATTAGATTGAACTGTATGGGGGTGGTTATATAAATTGACATGTTCACTCTTATAAATTTTTTTTTCATTCATTTAATTCATGAATAATTTAAATTCCGGATGTTTTAAGGAATATATATGAATTAATAAATTTAGTATTAATATTTTGGAATATTATAGAATTTTTATTGGACATTTCTATATATTTTAAATGAAATTCCTCTGAGAGGAGACCTTCCAAATATGATTGAGGAAGCAGTGAGTTAGAACCTATAAAGGAATCCTCAATTAGACTATTATTTGGAAGAATCTGTAATCTATATAACTCTGAGACTATGTCCGTTCATTTTTAGGATCTAGTGGTGTATGGTTGATTATGGATTTACATTAACTATGTAGTATCTACTGTTCTTCAGTGGTGGTAATTTATCCATGAAATATGAGGAGTGTATTGAGAAAATTGAGAGGTTATTTTTTTTCTAGAAGACAGTAAAGGACTCTAAGGTGGTTGTTTCCATATACATGATCAATAGGTCAATAAGGATATGGTGGGAGACTATTTTGCATTATAAGATGCAAGAGTATCTTACCGAGACAGAATTTAAGAAAATATTCAATTATAAATTTTAACCTGATACAATATATCCATTGAAGAATGGGGAGTTTTTTACCATAGATAATCAAGAGCATACTATTACAGGGTTTACACCCCTTTTTCTAAGATAGTGCATCTTGTACTATAGCTTGTTAACAAATAGTATATAAATACTCAACATATTGAGTCGGAATTGAAGAAAAATATCTGGTTGATGTTGAACCTCATCTACCTTCCAACACGTATGGAGGTAGTTGAAGAATAATCATTGGACATAGTGGAAAAAGATGGATTTATTGGTTTGGTTGGATATTTGGTTGGTTTATTTATTAACTAGGATGTATCTTCTAGACATATAATTAAGAACAACTGTGATTAGTTTTATTCAGGATACAATTCATGGGAATCATCAGGATGATAATAGTTTTTCTGTATTAGTGTAGAATGTTTGCTCATACCAACCCTAACCATATCGAGGCTTCTAATAGTGTACATCATTATGGATTGTCTGGTCACCTATAGAATTTATTATTAATGTATATACCATGGAAGTATTATTGGATCCACTCCAACCAAGGGTGTATTGGTTCATACTGATTATTATATGGGAGGTGGGTCTAATCCTCAGGATGAGGGGTACATTCATGTGACTATTAGAAGAAAAATGTATGCAAATTATTATACATAATATGAATCTGAAGCATGGCCAACAAATATTGGAGGTATATTTTTTATTAAATCTATTATAGTTCTAGATTTGATTGATTTAGGTTCTATTCATTCTTTTATATCATCTAAATTATTTTTTGTGTTGGATATATATTTAGGACTAATGTCATAATTTTTGGATATCTATATGCTTTTAGAAAGGAGGTCTGAATAATATTTCATGTATCATGTGTCTCAGGTGAATAGATCTGGCTTCTTGGTACTATGGTATTTTTATTTTCTCATTATTGTCATCTTTTAACTGATACATAGGCTATAATGGATTTCATCATTAGGTCCCAGATACACTATTGTCATTATTGGGTTGATTTTTTATCATCTAAAGGGGTCAATTGTGTTTTTCATTGTGAGTGGGACTCTAGACCGGGATGGGTGGGGCATTTTGTTAATTTTCATTGGGTAATATCATTCATGTTGTCAAAGATGTTTCATGATACTGTCAACCCTTTTTGGTTAGTTTTCATTCGGAGGATTTGTTTTCAAACTACGAGGTCTTTCTAGATGTTTTTTGGTTACCATAACAAATAAGGGTAGGGTATACTATTGACCTACACTTTAGTACCATTACCATTTCTTTTCAATCATATCAAATGGATCATAATAATTTATTGAATGTTAATGTTCATATTTAGGATGTTGAGGCTGTGGTATTTATATGTCATAGAATGTTACCATAGTAATTTCTCATTATCATTAATAAGAAGTAAGAAGTGAGCCTCATACATTTAATAGATTATTGATAGTTAATTTGGAAGACTGTTATGAAGACATATTATTTTCCAAACATTCATGATCTCTATGTCCTGTTTATATCATCATGTTGGTTTTTATGGACAGTTATTTGGTTATGGAATGACTTATTAATTGTATGAGAAGAATATACATCTAATAGATCATTTATCATCATATATAGGTATTTAACTTTTCTACATATATAATTCTATCTTTCCAATTACCCTCTAGTGATTACAAATTTGATGAACTAAATAATTCAACTGTTCATAGAATACTTTTTGGGGGTTCATTGTTGATATTTTAGTGTTATCCAAGTAATAAGAGGAGTATAGAAAGCATTTGGATGTCATTCATTGAACCATCAAGGAAAACCATCTATATGGTAAGCTATCCAATTGAGCGTTTTGGATATGGGAGGTAAAATATCATTGAAATGTGATATATGAGAGGGATGTCTCAATTTATAAGAAGTATATACATGTAGTTATTTCCTAATATAATCACATAAATAATAATTAGATTCATAGTTTTACGGATTTGGCTTGATACAATATATTGTTTGTTCTTAATTTATTCAAGACCGCTTATTTGATGAAAACATTAACTCATAAGGGTGAAAATTTTGAATTGAATGATAAATATCATGGATATTTTGTGAAGAAGAAGGTGTGATTAACTTTAGAACCTATTTTAATTCTTCTAAAACTAGGATTTGGTTATGATAATTTTTATGATGCTTCTAGTATAGGTTTTGGATTAGTTTTTATGTATTTGAAAGATGTGATGGATGATGGATCCCTCTATCTACACAGATGTGAGAAAGATTACAATACCCACAATCTTTAGTTTTTAGTGGTTAAGAATGCATTCAAAACATGGTGTCACCATCACATTGGTGAGTGATTTACAATGTATTTGGATAATAAGATCCTGAAAAATATTCACACATTGTGGGATCAGAACATGTGATATAGATGTTGGGTAGAATATCCTTAGACATTATTAATCTTTTATTGAATAAACTATTGGTAAAGGGGGTGTTGTTGCTAATGTATTAATAAGAAGGCTAATGAAAGAACCCATGAATGAATTAGTTGATGAGTGATCTAGGGATATCTTTTTAACAAAGATGAGTTTGGTAGTGTAAGATATTTTTCGACATGTGTTCTTGGATTCAATGAAATATGAACTATATTTTTATGATTGAGTTAGTCTTTAGTGGGTGATACAAACTGAGATCCAAATTATTTAGTAAAAGACTTTATTTCTGGGGAGACCTCAAGTGAGTATTATTAATCTCCCAGAAGAGTGTTGTGCTTCCGTATAAGGATGGTTGATATGATTTCCCTTGCATTAGATTCGACATACAATGGAAACCAATCATGTTGGTCTATACATACTATGGATACAAATAATTATCATTACATGGGTTTTCAGTATTATTTTCCTAGCGTGAGGCATTTGATTTCATATTATGTTTCATGGTGTATAACATCTCTAAAAATTAATACAAAACACTATAGACCTATTAGTTTATCATAAACTATTTTCATTCTATTATGGATGTTGGATGATATTTCCAAAGACTTCATCATTGGTTTTCCATGGAATCATATTCGGATGGTTTCAATATGTGATATGATTTATCAAATTATGAAATTGTCTCATTTCATTCCTATTATGGATACAATGATGGTGGAACAACTTTTGAATTTCCTTGTATGGGAGATTATGATACATCTTTGAGTTACCTTTATTATTATATATAACATGGGCATGAGGATAAAGTTATAGTTATGGAATGTTTTGAAAGAGGTGATGGGTTCTATTTTGAAATTAAGAATGTATTATTATCCATAGATAGATTAAATTATATAGAGGGATAACCAGTTTTATAAGGATATGATTCATGCTTACGATCTTGATTTTGGGGAATCTTGGGAAAAATATTTTCTTATGCATGATTTTTTCTAAATTTTTTTTATCATAATTGGATAAATATTATTCCATTTGAAGTGTCCTATGGGTGTCTATATAGATCACCCTTATTATTATAAGAGTTGGGATATAGGTCAATGTAATAAGAAATACATGTTCAAGAGATGACGAAAAAGTATTAGTTGACACCAATGAAGTTGGACTTTGCATATAGACATCATAAATATTATATAGACTATCTTCATTGGCATTTATAGATTTATTTGGTGATCTGGTTTTTCTAATAGTTTCACCTCACTTGGGACATCATTATTTGGGAAGTATGACAAGTTGGAAATGAGCTTATTTACCTTTGATATTGTTGAGTCACTCAAAACTGTTGAATATTATTGGACATACAATTTAATTTGACTTTGATACAGAATATGTATCACATTTCCTAGATGAGAAGGTATAACCTAGATACTTACCATTGAGTTTACTTTGTTGTGTTTTTCTTGAGCATGATACCTCTATTTTTGAGCAGCCATATTAATTATATTTTTTGGGGATGTGGTATTGTGTCGTGAAACAATTCCATTGGTTCTGGTACAATCTATGTGCAGATGATATAGCTTTGATTCATAGGAGGGTGGGTAGTGATGATACAGTACTTGCATTTTTAATTTAGGGGTTAAGAATCTTTTGGAATCTTTTGGTGTATAAATATTTTACCATGGGAAAAATTATGACTCCCTTAGATTCAAAATATTTCCTTAGCTAAGCCTTGGTATTTATCGTTTGATCTATGTGGTTATTCGGGTATCCGAAGATGGAATTTATTTAGAGAAACCTATAATGGAAAAAAATTAAGTCACACTATTATCATAACATTTCAATAACCATGCAATATGGTTATTTGTTTGCAAAATAATTTCTAAACAGTTTTAGTATAGTTAATGATATTATGTGGACCCTAGTGTACAACATGGACCCTTTTAATAGAGGCGTTAACACTGTTGTTGTATGGTTAAACTAACAGGGTGGAAAAACCTATTCCCCACCCAAAATGGATAATAGGGGTGAACAATTAAGCTTCAATATTAGATTTACTATGGATCCTTCCATAGGAAACAACGTGACCCCATTGGAAATGTTAAAAAAATAAGACATTAGACTTTTTTACTTGGTCAACCTTAAGAATAATCACCCCCTAATATCATTTTGGATCATCCAAATACCATCCCCACCTAGAACATCAAATTCTATTCACATTGAATGGAAGTTGGAAAATCGTTGTACTTGATGGACTACTTTGTCTTATGTTGTATTATTTTTACCTGGTTTCCCCTCATCTTTATAGATATACTTTATTTCACTTATCCTAGCATATTATTAAAACCCAACTATTCATTGATACCATATCTTATTGGGTTGATAAATACTTGATGTTTTTTTTGTATTTATGATTGTTAAGAACTAATAAAATCTACAAATATCTTTTTTTTCGAAGGCTTTTTGTGCTGTCATTTTTTTGAGATATTTTTTCAATAAAATGAGTTAATTATATTAATATCATTACATTAATGTAGAATTATTTTTTATTATTAACTGATTTTATGTTATTTTTTATTTCAATTTATTTCTTTGAATGATTTCTAATTATGAAGGTCATTTTCTATAAATTTGGGCTTCACACCAACTGTTTAATTAAATAATTGAATGAATGTTGTGGTTTGGAAATGGGTTTTCAAACATCTATGTGTATTTTCAGAGATATGAAATTTTTTAATAAATTATGATCATGGTTTTGAAAATTAATTTGATAAAAATATAACTTTGGGAACCTTAGTGCATAAGGATATGGACATAGGTGAAGTCAGTGTGTGTGGCCCCACAAGGGGTTTAAATGGAGATATCAATGGATTTTGGATGGAATTGACATTGGTTGACACCATCATATAATTATTTTGGTTATTACATATATAGAATATACTCCCATTTCTTAGGGCCCAATATAGTGTTATTTGTTATTTATAGCTTATTAATAGCATTAATAATTTTGACCTGGTTTATTTCTCACATGTTTTCACATGAGGTTGTATCAGAGGGCTTCTAATGATGGATTTTGTTATTTTTGTGTGTTTAATTTCTTACCGTATGATACCGAAATATGGTTTCCAATTTTATGACTTATACTTTTTGTATTCCTTGAATCACGGATATAGATATATTTTTATTCAAGACCAATGGAAAAGTGTATGTAAATGGGGATGGACTTATGGAAAATATTTGTAAAATAATTTATGTTTTAAAATCTATAAATAATGAAATATTGATATTATAAAATATTCAGTCTCTATGGTGGTATCCAAATGGTATTTTCTCTCACACTTTAATTTTTACAGTATGCGGTTATAGATGTTGAATTGTAAGATTCATGTAGAAATAATGACAACATATTGCATTGTGGATTCTCTGGTAGACATTTTCTTCTATTTAGGATGGTTTGGAGGTGATGATCGGCCACATGTATTAATGATGATCATTTATTGTTATAAATTATATTTTAAATGATGTGGATTGGATTGAATGGAACCCAGATGTATCATTTTCTTCAATGCTGTAATGTTTTTGTTTCTCCTATTTCGGTTTATATGTTACATGTAACTATTTTTTATTTTTCCATACCTGGATGACTATATAGATAACGTATCTTGCATATTTTACTCGGGATGATTCATTAACAATATGACTTTCTAATGAAATGAAAAAAATGGATAACTAATTAATTACTTATGATATTTATGATCCTGATTTAATGTTCATAATATTATGTGAGGAATAGATTTAAATTTCATATTTAATATATGGAAATGTATTTATATACATAATGATATGGGTAGACCCAAAATCATGTCCATAAGATTATGCATGTACCTTATATCAGTTCCATATGGTTTTTCATATACATGTTTTAATATCCACAATTTTATATAAGGTAATTATTAAATGTTTTTAATATGATGAGTGACATTATTTCTGATTATACATTATTAAAAGGTTATAATGTTTGTTGTCTTCCAAAAAAACAATGTCTTATAAAAGTGTCTTGTTACCATGAATCATGATATTGAATACATTATGATTCATTTCATATAGACTACCATATTTTAGGTCATGAATACAGTTTATTGTCTATGATATATTAGTTATGGTTTGTAAATGTTATTCTCATGTTCTCATATACTTATTCTCCAATAATTTTGATATCTCTCATATCATCATTTAATGGGGATCTAGGATCACCCTTTCTTATTTTTTCATTCCCATAGTTACAAATTGTTTTTTTCAATTAGGTTATGTATAAAATGTGTTATATGTTTGAAGATCATTACGGGAGATATTGAATATCATTCATAAAATAGGATGATCATGTGTCTAGTATCCAATGATAGAAAAAAAAATTTCATCCTTGGGAATTTATTTATGAAATGTATTGAATATACATCTAAAAGTATGTAATATTTTTGTATGAAAATCTAAGGACATTTTAGGGTTTCTATGAGAATTATTTTAGCTGACATTCAAGAACTAGGGTGATAAATAAATAGTGAAATCCCATGGGATATTCATTACAATATTTATAATGATATGACTAAGGATGTGACTAAAGATAATTCTACTGAAAAATATAATCATTATAAAATATCCAATAGTTTATATAAAAGATAAAGAGATTTTTTCCAAGAAATTATATATATGAATCGATATTAATGGAATAGTTTCACATGGGGGTAATGTTTTGGAAAACTGAAAATTGGGTTTATCATGATTGTGACTTACTATATTACATTGGGAATTTATGGGAAACTATTTGGAATCTCCCATATAATATGCATTGAAAATTAAAAACACATTTCTGAACCATCTTGAAGAATTTGAATAGATGATGACTATTATTCTTATAAGTTGAGCCCAATGTTTCCTATATAAAATATATGGTGTCATGATCTAGAGAACATAAAATGATTTATCAAAATTATATGGTTTTGAACAATGAATATTTCTTATCATATTATACTTTTAAATTTACATAATACTTCGAACTAGATGGATGAAAAATAATGTTAATTATGATATAAATGATGATGATGAGAAACCAAGAGGGACAATAAATAGAGTGGAATATACTATTATTATTCCTAATTAGTTATCGTGGTATATGACGAATAACTTAAAAACACTCGAACTCACCATAGAAGATAAGCATAGTGTTCTTGTGTTGGAAACCACTGATGAAAGAATATTCATTTTCATATACTTGAATAATTTGGGACAATTACTCAACGAAATGTCTGGGAGGGTCAAGAAGTTGTTATATGTGTGGATGAGAAGGGAACAATGTAATTAATTTCCATGAAGAAAAATTAAAATTTCATTTAATTGATTTTATTAGAATAATGGTTTCTATAACGTATCATCTTTGTGTGATGTTTTAAATTATAAAATATAGGATTTATTAAAATTGAAGTTATAGGGGGAGTGATCAAGAAGTTGATAAAAAATGTTATAAAAGTAAATATTTTTCTATTGAAATTAAGGTGACAATAATTGACAGATAAATAGGAGGAGGTCTTACAAAGTAAGATAATTAATCAATGTTCATGATTTATTAATTATGTTGAATGTTTGAAGTGTTTATGTTTTTTAATTAATGAATAATGAATCATTAAATATAAAAGGATTTTTCTGTAAAAAACTTCATTAAGTATTTTCATGAATATATTGAACAGTATTAAAAATATTGAAAATTAATTTAATTTTATGGAGATTTTTAATGGATTTTTTTGATGGAATAATGACCCTTAATTTTTTCATGATGTTAATAGAAAGAAGCTTTCATGCGATAATGTAATTATTTTTATATATAATGAAAATTGGATCGTATTGATGACATTGGAAATAATTAATGATTTGATAAAAATGATTTTATATTGTCATTTATCGAGATTACATCATTTTTGGATTTATAGAATATATCCAAAAATAATAGTTTTATTTAATTAATGTGGAAGTTTTTATATTTTTATTGATGTTTCATGGTAATTTTTCAAATAACCAAGTTATCGGGGAATTTATGACTAATCATATTAACATATTTTCTGTGTGAATATTATTTTATACTCAATGATATTTTGGTGGTTAAATTTCTATTGATTTGGGGAATATTTTTAAAATTATTAATATATATTTTATTTTTAGATGGTTCTAATGGTTAAAAACTTATTAAATTGTTGATATTTAACAATGGATGATGTTTAAGCGATTGATGTATTATCTCTTCATATATAGTTTTATCCCTATTGGATAACATGTTCTAATATTTTTGGTTTGGATGATAATTATAGGTAGAAGGAATATCATATCAATATATTATGGATCATACAATTCATTAGTTCTTCAAGAATTAAAAAGTCATATTCATATCATAGAATGTGAGAAGAAGTGGAAATTGATCAAAATAGAACCAAAGGATGTGATTTTTTAAATTAAATTAAAAGAAATTATATAATTATATTTTACTAATTTTCTCAACCATGATAAGAAAAATTCCATCAACTTTGGGAAACTGATTTGAGATAAAAATTATTTCCAATTACCTTCATTTTTTATTAAATGATTTTCTTTTTGTCCCATCATTGGTTTATTATATTTTTCCATTAATATTTTCATGATCATCAACTTTCTTATGATCAATGAAAAATCAGCATTACATTTTTCCCATTTTATTATCATCAATTCCAATTATTGTCTTCCTATTTAGTGTCCATTTTATTTATTATCCCATATTACCTTTGAATTTATTGTTACCTTTTATAAGTGGATTTATTATAAGCCCTTTTAAAATTTATGTTTCTAAAAAATGGAAAATTGAAATGTAAAAAATTTATTTACCACGGTCATATTTGAATTATGAGGATAATTATTTTAGGGGGCCAGGCTATATCACACCCTTATTTCATTTTATTCAAATTGATATAATTTCATTGATCACTAGAAGTATGCACAACATGGTGTTTTAATGATCAACGACATTCAACTTATTTTATAATTTTTTAAACTATACTATATTAACTTTTACATTAAACACTATTGTTCGAATATGAATAAACACATTTTTTACATTTGATAGAAAGTTTTATTATAATGAAAATATATTCATGATTTCTTAGATAAAATTTATTATTTTCTTCATGCATTTTGAAAATATATATTCTATCTAAAAATACTTTTATTGACTTTTTTATAATAATTTTTAAATTAAAATTTTGAAATTTGGTTATATTTTGTTTTTAATGTTAATGTAATTTTTTTAAATCAATATATAAAAATTATTTTCTTGTGAAATGTTGGTAGCTTTTTGAAATTAAATTTTTTTAGTAACCAATTAATTTTTTTGATTTTTTTGAAAAGTCCCTATTAAATTGAATTATTAAAATGTAAAATTTAATTTAAATTTTTTTAAATAATATATACATTATGTTACAATATTATTTATAAAATTAATATCATTTCATTAAATTTTATTTTACTTTTTTATATATAAATTTTTTAAATATATGAAAAAAATTCATTGAAAAATTGATTTTTAGACGCATCTGTAGGTTTAATTTTTATTTATATTATAACTCATATTTTAATTGATTTTATTAAAATGAACTCCATTTTTGGAATAAAAATATATTTTATAAAAAGGCAGAAATTATTTTCTAATGTATACATGATTGAAAAATCTAGACCACTATAATGATTTATATAAATTTTATGTATTTTTGGTATGTTTCTATGAATTTTTTCAATATAATAAATTTTGTAATGAAATATTTAAAATTTCACAATCGTTCATAAAAATATCAATTCAGTGCTCATGTTGGAAAAAATGAACTTGTGAATGAATATTTATAGTTATATTTTACATAATAAAAAATTTTATTACGGTAATTTTTTTATAATTTCTATTAATTATATAATAACCTTAAGTGCCTACTCAATACCAACATAGTAATAATTTTAATAATTTTAAAAAAATTAAATAATTTTTAAAATATTAATAATTATATAATTTGAAAGAATTATTATATTCAATGATTTTTTTTGATAAATACATATTGTTATAAATTATTAGAATTAATAAATATTAATACTACATTTTTCTTGATGTTTTTATGTAAAAATAATTAAATAGTTTAAAATTGAAATTAATGTTATTAAATAGAAAATTATATTGTATTAGATAATTTAGACTTCCAAAAAACCCTATAATCAGAAAACGTAATGATAATTTTTAAAACAATATAAAAATTATTCTATTCATGGAAAATATTTTCCCTTTATATTATTTATATTGACCCATAAAGTGTAATAACATTTTTAACTCGATTAAATGGTAAAACATGGGTTTTAACATTACAAGTGATTATGCTAAAATTATTTTTCCATTCATATTCAATATTTATTTTAAAATTTTTATTTAATAATTATATCTATTGGGCACAATTTATCTCAAATTTCTCCTTTTTAGTATTATTGGTTAAATTATATTAGAGAAAATACTGGTTATAGTATTAAGAAAAAAAAATAGTAAATATAAGCAATCATAGAAGATAAGGAAGAATATATTTAAAAAATGTGATTTTTTAGGATGTTTGAATTGACCATATATTCTATACATTCAACTATTTTTCACTTTTTGGGGAATTTTATTTGTCTTTATATCCCCATTATTTTATAGTTTTGGTAATTTATAAAAATTCTTCACTCCTCAATAATAAAACGCCACCTCCTCCACTCACATATGCACCCCACTTTAGTAATTTTTCTTGACAAACACCTTCCAAAAGACATCCCAAACATATTTTTCCATGTTCTAGAGCCATGTTTTATCCCAATAGACTAACCCTTTGGTCTATAATATGTGGTCTGAAGGTTTTTTTCTAATATAAGTTAATTGTCATCGCTAATCTCTTTCTCTTTACTCCTTATCATACCACCTTATTTAATGTATTAAAAAATAAAATATAAACAGAGAAGTATATACCATATATTTTATATTAAACTTTTTAATTGAATAATATATAACTTTATCCTCTTATATAAAATGGTATATGAAACCATATATCATGTCTAGGGTGTACTATCTTATCACTATGGAATGTAATTCGATTTCAATTACAACCAATAACAATTAGATTTAATAATGTAATTGAGGTATATATGTAATATTTATAATATTATTACAATTATTAAAATATGATATCACATCAACCTCTTTTGCATTCAAACTCATTGGAATAAAATAATGAATCACAATTGTATGTGTCGACTACCGCCTCCATAAAGTAATTTGAAATGTTTTTCATTTTATTTTTACTAGGAATGTAAAAAGTTTATATTTATTCAATATATATAAGATATAAATTAATTACAAATTATTATGGATGTGTGATATAATATCTACCATCCTTTCATGCCATCTGTTGGGTGATTGGAAATAGTGATCCTTCATACAAATGACCTTCCATCCCCAGGATATGTGTAAGTAATTTTCTATAATTATTTTTATGGATTATTACAAATAAAAATATAATGAATATATATATATTTGTGTCATATTTACATCTTTTGTAACATTATATATATTATACAACCATTTTCAATGTAAAAGAAGAAAATACCAAATAAAAACATATATAAAAAACCCAGAAATTTTTTCTTGAACCACAATTTTAATAAAAAATTATCAATAAAAATGTAGTAAAAAATAATTATTTAATAATATATTGTATTTTTTATATATCAATGTTAATATAATATATTTAGAATAAAAATATATGTATTAGATAGCAGTTTTCAACCTGAATGATGGAAGATTAGACATTAGGTAATAAAATTTCTTCTCAAAATTTATTCTTTGGGACATGTGTTATGTTATAAATATATATTATTATAATAAGTTTTTATATATCCGAATTGATAGGTTATATACGAAATCATTTTTTTTATTATATTTAATATTTCATTTAATATTATTCTTTAATATAGATGATGATTAAAAAATTTCTTCATTATAAAGGGTTTTATGGTACAATCTCATTGTTTATCAAGATTATTTATGTTTACTAATACAATTATAAAATAATATGATATATATCCAATGATACCGATGAAATTTTTTCTCATTTGGTTATTTATAAATATTATAGTATTTTCATTAATTTCCTTCCTTTATATAGTCATGATATTAGAAGACAGTTCTTATGGAAAACTGATATCTAATCCCTCTTTTGTAAAACAGAATCAACCAAACATATCAAATTTTCACAAAACTTATTTTATATAATGTATTTAATATTCTGAAATTTTATTTTAAATTTATTTTTATACCTATTTTAATAAATAATAAAAAAATTTAAATTTAATCATTATATCAATTTAAGAATAAGGATATTTTAAATTTCTATTTAAAATGTAATGGAATCTTTATTTTACATTATATGTCAGGATTTTTTTCTCAGATTCATGACTACTCAATTTTTTTAACATTACATTAAAATATTCCAATTAAAATTCCAATTTAAACATTCCCTTTAATTTTTGTAACGTTTTTATAATTTAATAATGTGATCTAAACGTGAAGAAGATATTATCTTAATAAATGATCCATGTGATCACTGAAAACCATTTTTATTGATATTGAAATTATTTTTATGTTACATAATATTTAATATAGATGTTATATATTTAATCAATCTTTATCCATTCTCTCGATGTTTATTTTTATAATGAAAATATTGTTTGAAATGTTATAAATTACCAGTGGTTATAATTTGATGAATTAATGAAATGGTTATGAGACCTATTTATTTTCCAAGGTTTATACCAAGATACAAATTTTATAAAGAACATATCTTCCACAGGTTTTAATATGCTGAATATTCTGTGATCATAGTGTATAAATTTTTATGACTTTAGATATATGAACCTTTCTTCCTACATTACCCTTTAATTAATTAGTTAAAGATAGATAACCCATACATTAATTAATTCATTCATGAACATGATTCCATGCTAAAAAATTAATGTGTTTTCATGGTTTGATATAAATAATGTTATGTGTTGGAAATATTTAATGTTAAGGAAACATCCCATTACTATTTTTGGGTATTCCTAAATACTTCGGTGTTAAATTATTAATTTATTAATTGGATAAAATTATTTATAAGATATTTTATGAAATTTATGTTAAAAGAATTAAATACTAGATAACATCGTGGAATATTCAAAATGAATATTTTTGAGGTTTGAGACTGATTTGATGAAAGATTCTGAAGCCAAAAAATTCTCAATGAATACTAAATGAAAATATTAAATATAATATATTAAACACAAACTTTTTATTCAAAATAATTGAATTAATCTAAACTGGTTTTTCAAATGGGAAATCAAATACCTCATTTAGGTTCGAAATACAGTTTTTACCCTAAGAGGGTTATAAAAATCAATGTCACTCGAAATATGGATGGTTGGCTCATGGAATAATGTTATTAAAAAATATTTAATATACTATTTATGAAAAATAATTAAATATCTCTCAAAAGGTGCATCATTTGGGAAATCTGTGATCACAGATGTGTCCAGAATGAGGGGTTAACCCGAGATGAGGAACTACATTTGTCAGCGTCAGGCGTTTGGATGCTTCGCTTGAAAAAATAACACTTTTTATTTTAATTAATTATTTATTCTGATTTTTAATTAATAAATCATTAATATCTCTCAAATGGTTCATTGTTTGCGAAATATGAGACCACCGTTGTATCCGGAATGTGGTTTTTAACCTAGATAGGGTATCAAATTCATTAGCAATGGGTGTTTGGTCTTTCTACTTTTTAAATTTAGTTATTTAATAATTTCATTAAGTGAATAAATTTATTATTTCAATTGAATTATTAATTTAATTATAAAAAATGGATGGTATTGTTCATCCATCTTCTATAATTCGTAACTCTTATTTTTGACAACCGAAGGTTTTTGAAACTACATTTTCACCTATTTTTACCCAATTAATTAAACAAACACCCTAAATGAGTGAATTAATGGATTGACAATCAATTTTAGATTGAATTGCACTTTTAAATAGATTCTTCAATGAGGGTTTTAAGAAAATGAAACTTACTCTTCTTGGGGTTATGAAATATCCAAATCAATCAGGTTTTCTAGTGCTGTTATTCCAGATGACTCTTAGTAACCTCAGTTCTAATCGAGAAGTGATAGGTAAAGTTGGTTGTGGTATTGATTTTCATCTGTGCCTTTGGTCTATGATCAAACTTATTTGGTTCTACGTTTTATTTACATAATGTGTTTATTCTATTTTATTTTATTTTATTTATTAATATTATAATATTCAAAATTCAATATCTTCTACATTGTGGATCAAATTTATGCACCCTTAGTTTTGTTAGTTTCGTATTGACAAGAAGACTCTAAATTATATTTTTTTATTCAAAGGAATGAATGTATTGTTTGATCTAACTGTTCTAATTTTAAATGGATTATTTTTAAAAAATTATCATATGATAATTATATGTAATATAAAAATATAGTTATTGTAAAAATTGTAAAAGGATAATCAGAGGTTTTTATCTAAGGATAATATATAAAATTATTGTATCAAAGTTTTTTTAATTATTAAAGGATAATTACAAGTTTAATTGAAATTAATTATAAAAAATTGTTTATGGATAATTAATAGGTAATTATCATGTTACATATATTATTAAAATTATCCTTGGAAAATCACATTTTTTATTAAAAGATATTTATTATAATTATAAAATGATAATTTGGAAATTATCCAAGAGATATAAAATATTATACCATGTAAAATTTTAATCAATAATTTGATATTATCGAAGATAGATAAAATATTATCACATTTATTATTTTGATAAATAATTTATATTATTTATGAGAGATAAAATATTATCTCATTTAATATATTTATAAATAATTTTAAATTATACATGATTTATAAAATATTGTCACATGTAATATTTCAATCGATTATTTTAAAAATATCTAAGATAGAGAACATATAATCACATGTGTTATTTTATATTCTTTTGATATAAGATAATTGGTATTGGTTCTAGGAACCTATGATGTACATCGATCATTGGTGGATCGACACTTATGATAATATGGTTGTGTAGAGGTGTATTGAATCACATGCGGTGGTTTATCATTACCGTCGACATCGACGACATTAAGGTAGGTGGTTCCATCATGATACATAATTTTTATTAACCCTAATAACTCTATTTACATATCAATTGTTTTTATTAAAATAAAATTATTAAAATCTGAGTCTTATAGTTTTCAATTGATTTGTTGGAAAAACCCAAATCCAGTGAATTGGGGTTTTTCAGAAAAATGGGTTTTGGAATGTGAATTTGGTTAATTAAAATTGTTTAATTTCAATTTTGGAATTATGGTAACTATTTAATTTAAATTATTAAATTTAATTATGGAAATGAAATGTGAAATTTATGGAATTGGTTTTGAATGAATTTAAAACTTGTGATAATAGATTAAAATGTTTTGATAGAGACCCGGTGGTTTTATCTTTTAAAGAGAATTTTTTTTAATTAAGACCGGTTTTGGTTTTGAATAGAATATTGGAATTTAAATGGAATAATGTGAATAATTTTATTTTAAGTAGTATTAAAATAAATTTCACATCATTGATTGGGTAAAATCACGTGTAAGACAGGTAGTTTGTGAGTTAGTTGGACACACTCTACTATTACTACAATGCTCTAAAACATACATGTATCAAGTCACATCACCTAGGAGATGGTGAAGAGTCCTCTTTGACCAGTTTTTAGATAAAATATATGTACTCATATTACCAAGATAAATTAGAGACTATGGATTCCTATATCTACAAATACTATCAAACTTATTTAGATGAAGATCATGTTACTCTCTTGTTTATTTATATATGATATTTAAATGTATGCCAATATTGTAGAACATCATTACATGACACTTCTGAATATACATAAATTGTTTTATGTAACTATTTTATTCAATCCATTTTTTATAAATATTCCATCATTTGTAAATTCAGTGGTTAATGCATTTTTCCATCATTTTTAATATGTATAGAATGTTTTTGTATAAATATTCTTTTGAATTTCCAATCCAAATTTTCTTTAAAAATTGAAATAATTCCTTTTTGTTAATATGTATTTATAATCTATTATAGAATCATTAGTGGTATCCTACTAGACTTAGGCTTGCACTATAGTTCTTCTTTTAGGTGTATTTAGAGTTTCTTCTTTTAGGTTCGAGAAAAGGGAAGGGATCTCTTATAGGTTGATCTAACTGTTGAGCTTTGGTCTTGAAGAGTTGTGTATATAAGGAACTTGGAGGTTTTTTCCCTTTTAGTATTTTGGTTCTAGTGCTTTGGGCTAGTTTCTTCCATGTTGTCTTATGATACATTTCTTCTAGTAGAGTTACATTTGTTATGCACATTGTCTTGTTTCTTTTCATCCACATTATTGGTGAAGAAATAATTCCCACATGAATGTTGTGTGAACCAGGTGCTAGTCACCGAACCATTGTGATTGGTAACGCACTTCGGGCTATGTCAGGGTTTTCTTAGTTATCAGGTTACAAGGGTACCCAGGATTGTTCGTGACATTCAATAATGTTATGGGTAGACCACATTTATTTTACATTAGGCCATGTGTGGACCCATATTCATGTCCATAAGTTAATTTGAGGACCTGGTTTCATGATTATACATTTATAAATGGACTTAATTTGATGTCCTTAATGTGATAACTAAACTTATTTCTATTTATATATGTTAAAACTTTTATAAGATATTTTTTATTCTAAAAAACAATGTTACTCTGCCAATGAAATGTTCTCAATGGTCATGTCCGTGACTCTGTTATGATTCATGTCTTATTACCTTCCACTAATTATGCCATGAGTCATGTTTTTATCTATGACTTGTATGAAATGGTTTCAAAATATAATTCTCATATTTTAATACCCGTATGATCATTTTATGTTGATATTTAATATTTTTACCCGTACTGATAATATGAGCACAACCTCTCATATGTTTCCTTTCCACCAGGTAAGAAGAAAAATTTAAAGTAGTGTATTACATTGAAGTGTGATATATTAAAATATATCTATTGGATAAGATAAGGGTAATTCAGGATATAAAAATATTGTGTATCTAATCTCAAGTGGAACTAAGACATTATTTTCATCAGTGTTTATTAGAGAAACCTTTTGAATATAAATCTCAAGAGATGTAATATTTATATATAAAGACACTATTTTATTATAATAGTGGATGTAATTTACTCCCCATTCCATTATTTTTTTTATTTAGGGTTCACAAAAAAGACCATGTTATTTGAAAAATTCCATTTCTGAACTCATCTTACTCTACAAAACATTATTTATTACCCCATGGGATATCTATACTCACCCAATGGATTTGTGTAATATATAATTCTTCTCCAACCCAAAAAATAAGGAAAATTATACATATTTATTTTATAAGATAATAAAATAGTCATCATATTATCTTATCATAACACAAGTAAAGGATATGGTATTCATAAAAATTTAATATTCATAGTCATAAAATATCTATTGACTGATTACTAATGGTAATATTGGATGATATCCTATGTAAACAATATAAATTATCATATATATTCTTACACAATTGTAACACCCCAGGTAAATAAAGATTATGACATTTTCATATTTATCCATATTTGTGAATAAAATATTAATATTACTTTAAAGGGGACGCTATGCACGATGGCGTACCCAATACGCAATAATGAGTTTCTTGGGAATCTTGCATTGCACTCTAATAATAAAATAATATTATGGTAGTTAACTCCTAGCCGTTGTAATGGCGGGAATGAATAGAACTAACTAAAAAATGATTATATATGTTTGTCAGATATTTTTACTCTTTACAATAAATTTTATAGGATTAAAAATTCAAATGAATCCAATTTTAAGCATAAACATTCCAATATTCTTTAAAAAGTCGATTAACCGCTTTTTGATGGCGAACCTCTTGTAAATCCAAATTTTGACAATTTTATGTGTTATATTTGACAAAAATAAAATTCTTTTTTAGAATCGAGACATCAAAATTTACTTTGTGTAAATTTTTGGTATTTTTCTGAAAAAGTTCAATTTTTAATGAATAGTGAAAAATGTTGTATTTTAATTCAAAACATATTTTTAATCTGATTTATTTATATGATTAGATTATCTTTTGAATTGGTTTTAATGTGAAATTAGAATATATTTTTACCATTTAATACAATAGTGGTCGTTGGAATTAATTTCACTTTGAAAATGGACTTAAACTAGTGTCAATCTTTTGATACTTATTGTTTCATAAAAACACGCTATTTGCTATGACAGCGGGAATTAATAATTAAATTAATTAATAAAACTAATATGTTTTGAATTTTTTAAAATAGACATCATTTTTGAATTCATAATATCAAATATAGCTTAGGGTGAAGTTTTGGTATTTTTCTGAAAACTTCAATTTTTGATGAATAGTGAAACCACTAAATGGTACTTATAAAAACTGATTTTCCGTTTAAATGAAATTTTTCCATCATTGTGTGTTTAATTTCAAAAATCCTACATACATGGTTTTCATTAAGATGTAAAATGTGGTTCAATGAGATTAAAATAATTTTTTGGTGAATAGTAACTTATTAAGTTTTTAATCGCGATTAGAGGTAATTAGTGTAGTTTAAGGTATGAATAATGTTTTAATAAAATGAAATGACCTAGACACATGTCCTACCATCATTAAATGTGTCATGCCCGACAAAGAAAATCCATGGGTCAACTTGGGGACCCCATGGAGCCACTTTGGTTGGAAAATGACATAAATACCTTTTTATTTAATGTCAAAGTAAAAATGACTCACACATGATATGTTTTACTAAAACAATTTTTACATGGCGTTATAAAAGTAATAATTTTCACTATAAATAGTAATTGGAAATATAAAAAGATTTCTTACACCATAGTATTTTTTATAATTTTTAGACATTAAATAAATTAAATTATTTATGACATCATGATGATGCAGCGATGACTTCATTATTTAACGATTTAAATATAATGGAATGATAATGTAATATCTAAGACCTACACATGTCCAAAACCTATTGGATGAGTGTATTTCGCACCCTTATCACCTTATCCTCGAAATACATCAATTTTGGACCTTTAAAATCCGAGACTCCTTTGAAAATAAAGTAACATTTTGTAACTTTACAAGAGTGCCCCTCCTCTCCTCTTATAAAAGGCCCCCACCTCTACCTCCTTACCCACACTCCCAAAGCCATTGTCTCGGCCAAACCCTGCCAATTTTGTCTCTACGCATCCCTCTCTAACTCCTTGAGGCCTCACTTTGGGCAGAAGTCTTCCCAAGGAAGCCTTTTAGCTCAAACCAAAAGGAGTTACCCGATTTTAAGGTAATGTCTTCACTTGAGTCCTTTTGTTTTATTTTGCCTCTCCAACCCCCTAAAATATTTTTATTTATTTATTTTGTAACAACTACAGTATCTTAAATATACTAGTATGTTGTTATAATAAGTATTCGAGCTACAATTACACACACCTACATCTAATGGTTAAAGAACATACTGTTTTCGTGGATGGTGAATTTCTGCCTCACGAAACGATGATTGTTCAACACTCATATAACACCTTCAAAGGTGGACATCAAGATGTCACTATATTTATATATGATATATAATATGTTTATGTTTTTATTAAGCTTCTGTATTATTCATTTTGAGCATAACTTTATGGCTTCCATTATGGGTAAACACGATAATTTCATTTTAGGAAGTGCGGACTACCACCCCCTCAAAGTGATTTCATTCGTTAATGCCATATGTGGGACGTATAAAGGATGGATTTAAAGTTATTATATATGATGTTATACTGGAATTATAATATACCTATACATCATTATTATTTCGTTCCATTAAAGTATGAGATGGAAATGAAAGTAGCGTTCATGCGTACGTACGGCTTACCGTCTCCATGAACGGTGCATTTCATTTATTATCCCCAAATGTAATGTACTATTATAATTACATGTATATAATGGATATATATGATGAATGATACATATAAATGATGAATATAATTATGTAATTAAAATATACATACCTCTCATTTAGTTTTAATTCCATTAGTATGACAAAGAAATGAAAGTAGCGTTCATGTGTACGTACGGCTTACCGTCTCCATGAACAGTGCATTTCATTTCTTACCTCTAAATGATTATGTAATATTATAAATACATTTATATGATGGATATAGATGATATATATGATATCCAAATCATGAATATAATTCTGGATATAATGAACCATTGACCAAACGAACAACATGTAATTGTAAGAAGTTCACTTTCGACTTAAGAACCAAATATCGACAAAACAAAAATTATTAACATAAATGATTACATAATGTTTATAAAATGTAAATAAGTGATATAAAAGGAATAATGAACTTGAAAAATGTTCTTAATAAAAGAGGAATTAACTCAAGTTTATTATTCATGATGTTAAAGAACGATCGAGTCAAGTCAGACCCGAGGTAAGGGATTCTACTCCTCTCTTTCTTTTTAAGTACACCCTTTTATGTCATTCCTTTTAAGCTCATATTTCTTGTGATTGGGATGTTATTTTATATTACTCTTACTGTAATTTTTATTTTCATATGATGAGAGACCCTATTTCCTCTCATCAATCCATTTTGGAAGTTTTAAGTGGCGCCGTTAGGCTGCCGAGTTTTCGTAAGGGGTTTTTCATCTCACTTTTATTCCCGTGAGATTTATGCTACATTTGCCACAATTTCCTTTGAGTGGTGTATGTACTGACCATTATTATACACTTTGTGTAGTATAATTTCATTTATGGGTATTCTAATCTTCATTGTATGACCCTTCTTCCATGGGGTGTACGTTTCGAAAGTTACCCAACTCGATAAGGGGACCTTTCACCCTCCTCTTTTTAAAAGACTTATTTTGTTAAGTCTTTTAATTCACATACTATTATGTTGGGATATGTTCTTATATATACATATTTATGTAAATTTTATGTCCAAGTGATGAGATACCCTTTATCTCTCTCATCAACCCTTTTTGTAAAATTTTATGTGACGCCGTTAGGCTGTCGAATTTTACCAAGGGAACTTCTTAACCCAACTTCGATTTCTTTGGGTTCAACATGTAGTTATTGAATATGTCATCGATTAAATATGTCTGAATGACCTTTGATTGTTTTACACTTAATATCCACTTATATTGGGTGTATTTATATTTGTCACACATAATTATGAGATTGATTTATCCTTAATTTAAGGATACCTTCTTTATAATGGATTTCATCTCATTTTACATTTCTTCTGAGACTTCATTGTTGTTATGAACCAATTCACTCTTATATGGTGTGTTTACTGTCCTTTGACATATTATATCATGAATCCCTTTATTCTCATGATATTATAAAGTTCGGATTAAATGTTATTCCGTAATTATTTGTATTCAAGAGTCTCTCATTTTGTTAAAAAACTCTTTAAAAAAAATATCATTGTAAATGTTTTAAAGATACATTATTATAAATATTAATCTTTAATTTCAATGCTTTAAAAATGGGTTTCAGTATTAATTTATATGGACATTAATGTTTTAAAATTATAATTCCATTAAAATCTTCGAAGTGGTATGGGACACTTTGATTCAAAAATATCTTTTAAATGGTTTTTGAAAATTGATTGATTAATTCAATATCTGGGAAATACTTATTGTGATTTCAAATGAAATGTTGTTATTGAAATGTTTATATTTTCAATATTTTATGTGTAATGATGGTACTTGGACATTTTACGGGTGGTTACGTGATAAACCATATGACGGGTGGTTCCGTGAATACCAGGACGGGTGGTTACGTTATAACCTCCAATGCATTGGGTATGGAAGTCGGCCTTATGGATATTCCATTAAGTATGTATGGAAGTTGGCCGAATGGCTATTCCATTAAGTGATATGTGTGGAAGTCGACCTTATGGTTATTCCACTTATGTATGTTTATGTCCCAAGTTACCTATATATGTTATGTGATCATTATATGGGTTTTATGGTAATCTTTTGGTTACAGAAGGGTAAGTAATGAACTTTTATTCAGTGAAGAGTTTTCACTACTTCAAAAAGGTGAAAAGTATTACTTTGTTAAAGTATACATGGTTTACTTGTTGTTTTGAAAAAACTAATAGTTTTCATTCTTTGTATATCCCTTACTAAGCTTTTTATGCTCATCCCATGTTTTTGAAATGTTTTTCACAAGTCTTAACGTGGAATAGGGTCAAGGATGGGATCAAGGGAAATTCATGCTACCAAAAACATGGAACTAGACATTTTTCGTTTTAAGAGTTTTTATTTTATGGAAACTTAGTAGAAGTTTATACTTTGTAATCTTTTGAGATGTAATAGTTATGTCCTAATTCTCTAAAACTCTAAACCTGAAAAGATCCTCAATGTGAATTATTCATTTAATTAAATTTTAAGTATGGTTTAAGGCCGGTGCCTTATAGTTGGTATCAAAGGTCGGTTTAGATAACTTTAGAGGTTAGGGTATTCTTTATGCATAAGTGACTTTACCATAATGGTTAGGATTTCAGAAAGAGCCATAGTTTTTAGATAAAGTGAATGAGTAAGTATATCTTCCTCATTAGTACATGATGGTTTTGTTGATATAATCACACTGACCCTTTTTGGTTTTAGTAAATGGCTGGATCTAGCAGGCACCAAAGTAACAGTGGATGTGAAGGAAATTGTGACAGTTTTCTGAGCGAGCAGCTGAATGATATGGGAGCTACAATGAGAACTCTTGTGTTTATCCTCAACCAACTATCTGGAGTCATGATTGACCACCTAAAACTTGGTGATTTCTATAAGGCATCATATATGCGAGAAACAAATCCCTACGGAACTACAGGTAATAATCATAAAGGTATGTGTGTTCAAAAACCTATGTGTCAAAGATGTGGAAAGAAACAGCTAGGAAAATGGTTCAAAGGGACATAAATATTCTATAGATGTGGAAATGAAGGTCATAAAGCAAGAACCTGCCATGGAAAAAGGAAGCATCCAGTTGACTCGAGGAAAGGGAAATAAGTTCTTTCTGAGGGATCAATTGAATGTTTTAAATGTGGTTTGCATGGTCATTATGAAAACACATGTCCTATGAAGAAGTTTCGTGAATGGGATCACCAAGATCGTACAAATGTTCGTTTACCAATACCTAATTCCATTCTGATTGAGGATGAAGAAACTGAAAATGACCAATCAAAGAAATGGATTATTTCAGGACTATTGTTTTCCTATTTTGGAATCTTAGGATATGATTCATGATTTTGTTTGTAGGAAAGAATTATTTCAGAATAAGTTGGAAAGGAATGGTTAATGGATCATGAAGAATGTTGAATGAGTAAGATGTCAACATATAAGGGCTTCAAGAGTTATGGTGAAATTATTAAGAGTATTAAGTCTCTTTTGATGATGGGGTTACATTAGAAGACTTTTTATATTATGTGTAACCCTGATGTTTAATATATGAAAATTTTATTCAAGGAATAGTTATATTTTCTTTTGTGTATATAGTTTTAAAGAACCTTCTGGGTTTATATGATCCTTACTTTTGAGGTAATTATGGGTTACTATATGTTATGATTGAAGTGAAAGGCATGAGATAAAATTGAGGTTAAATTATGTTAGGGTTATTTTTGATGATTTAATCTCTTTTTGGGGAATGTTTTGAGAATTATATAGTTTTGGAAAAAGGACAACACGTAGAACGTGTGTCTACCCGCCGCGTCGGACAAAGCTGCGGGAATCGAACCCACAACCAAAGTGTGACTGGTATTTATCGCCTACCACTGGACTACGTGAAGTCCCTGGTTAGTTTGACTGATTATTTTTAGTTATATGATTTTATGAATTAAGAGTAAGTTGATTTTGGGTTATTTATGAAAATTATTAACCTATCATGGAGGATATGTGATTAGGTTAATTACTTTTCAATACGAGACTTTAGGAGCAACTGATGTTGTTTGGAGATTAATGTTACGATTTAACTTGGAAGACTATGTGACTAAATCCTTCAAATATTTGGGTTTCAATCTTATTTTGGTTTACTTTGAATAATTTTATGGACAAATTGTTTATCGGATGGTCCTCGATGAACCTTGGGTTTTGTTGGACAAATTTTAGAGATTAAGCATAGATTTTCTTTTTAAAGGGTTATCCTTTTCTAGATTATCTGATCTTTTACTAACCTTTTTGGTTTTGGTTTTGGTTAAAGCCTAAAGACATGGGAAGTATATAGTTCTCTTTGGTGGATTAGGTGATTCTCTAGAAGTTGATTATAATACTCTTAATATGAATAAGTCTTCCTAAATACTCGTCTTTTGGAGAAAATATGAGTTTGTGTAATGAATCTAATAAAAGTTGAAAGTCAACATGACGAGTGATTATGTTTCCTTATGAATAAATTCCTCAATGAAAATTAACTTAAAACAAAAATGTTGTCTATTAACTTTTCCTACCGGGGAATCGAATACCTTTTAACCCATCACAAGTTTGTGATTTTCTTATGGTTAACTTTCTCCTAGACATGTTTACTATCACTCTCCCTCGAGAACATGACCCTTTGATTTTTCTTCCATGTCCATGTTTTCCTACATGGAATCCTAGTATGGGTTAACTCAGGTAACCTCTGTACTTATCGTTATTTATTTTAAAGTGATTGTTTTACTGACTCTTGTTCTGATGTGGGACTTACAAGGATGTTTCCAAGATCAATTTTAAAATTGCGAGGACACAATTCCCAAAAGGGGGGAAGGATGTAACACCCCAGGTAAATAAAGAATATGACATTTTCATATTTATCCATATTTGTGAATAAAATATTAATATTACTTTAATGGGGACGCTATGCATGATGGCGTACCCAATACGCAACAATGAGTTTCTTGGGAATCTTGCATTGCATTCTAATAATAAAATAATATTATGGTAGTTAACGCCTAGCCGTTGTAATGGCGGGAATGAACAGAACTAACTAAAAAATGATTATATATGTTTTTTAGATATTTTTACTCTTTACAATAAATTTTATAGGATTAAAAATACGAATTAATCCAATTTTAAGCGTAAACATTCCAATATTCTTTAAAAAGTCGATTAACCGCCTTTTGATGGAGAACCTCTTGTAAATCCACTTTTTGACAATTTTATGTGTTATATTTGACAAAATAAAATTCTTTTTTAGAATCAAGACATCAAAATTTACTTTGTGTAAATTTTTCGTATTTTTCTGAAAAAGTTCAATTTTTAATGAATAGTGAAAAATGTTGTATTTTAATTCAAAACCTCTTTTTAATATGATTTATTTATATGATTAGATTATCTTTTGAATTGGTTTTAAAGTGAAATTAGAATATATTTTTTACAATTTTATAAAATAGTGGTCGTTGGAATTAATTTCACTTTGAAAATGGACTTAAACTAGTGTCAATCTTTTGATACTTATTGTTTCATAAAAACACGCTATTTGCTCTGACAGTGAGAATTAATTATTAAATTAATTAATACAACTAATATGTTTTGAATTTTGTAAAATACACATCATTTTTGAACTTGGAATATCAAATATAGCTTAGGGTGAAGTTTTGGTATTTTTCTGAAAAACTTCAATTTTTGATGAATCGTGAAACCACTAAGTGGTACTTATAAAAACTGATTTTCCGTTTAAATGAAATTCTGCCATCATTGTGTGTTGAATTTCAAAACTCCGACATACATGGTTGTAATTAAGAAGTAATATGTGGTTCAATGGGATTAAAATAATTTTTTGGTGAATAGTAACTTATTAAGTTTTTAATCGCGATTAGAGGTAATTAGTGTAGTTTAAGGTATGAATAATGTTTTAATAAAATGAAATGACCTAGACACATGTCCTAACATAATTTTATGTGTCATAGCCAAACAAGAAAATCCATTGGTCAACTTGGGGACCCCATGGAGCCACTTTGGTTGGAAAATGACATAAATACCTTTTTATTTATTGTTAAAGTAAAAATGACACACACATGAGATGTTTTACTAAAACAATTTTTACATGGGGTAATACAAGTCAGATTTTTCACTATAAATAGTAATTAGAAATCTAAAACGATTTAATACACCATAGTATTTGTTTTATAATTTTTAGACATTAAATAAATTAAATTATTTATGACATCATGATGATTCAGTGATGACCTCATTATTTAACGATTTAAATAAAATGGAAAGATAATGTAATATCTAAATCCTACACATGTCAAAAACCTATTTAATGAGTGGATTTAGAACCCTTATCAACTTATCCTCTAAATACATCAATGTGGGACCTTAAAAATCCGAAACTCTTTTGAAAATAAAGTAACATTTTGTAACTTTACAAGAGTGTCCCTCCTCTCCTCTTATAAAAGGATCCCACCTCTACCTCCTTACCCACACTCCCAAAGCCTTTGGCTCGGCAAAAACCATCCCATTTTGTCTCTCCACATCCCTCTATAACTCCTTGAGGCCTCACTTTGGTCAGAATTCTTCCCAAGGAATCCTTTTAGCTCAAACCAAAGGGAGTCACCCGATTTTAAGGTAATGTCTTCACTTGAGTCCTTTTGTTTTATTTTGCCTCTCCATCACCCTAAACTCTTTTTATTCATTTATTTTGTAACAAATACTGTATATTAAATATACTAGGATGTTTTTATAAGAAGTATTAGAGATAAACTTACACACACCTACATCTAATGGTTAAATAACATACTGTTTCCGTGGATGGCGAATTTCTGCCTCACGAAATGATGACTGTTCAACACTCATATAACACCTTCAAAGGTGGCCATTAAGATTTCACTATATTTATATATGATATATAATATGTTTATGTTTTCCTTAAGATTCTTTATTATTCATTTTGATCATACCTTTATGGCTTCAATTATGGGTAAACACGATAATTTCATTTTAGGAATTGCGGACTACCGCCCCCTCAAAGTGATTTGATTCATTAATGCCATATGTGGGACGTATAAAGGATGGATTTAAAGTTATTATATATGATTTTATAATGGAATTATAATATACCTATATATAATTATTATTTATTTCCATTAAAGTATTATATAGAAATGAAAGTAGCGTTCATGCGTACGTACGGCTTACCGTCTCCATGAACGGTGCATTTCATTTCTTATCCCCAAATGTAATGTACTATTATAAGTACATGTATATAATGAATATATATTATTCATGATACATATAAATGATGAATATAATTATGGAATTAAAATATAAATACCTCTCATTTAGTTTTAATTCCATTAATATGACAAAGAAATGAAAGTAGCGTTCATGCGTACGTACGGCTTACCGTCTCAATGAATGGTGCATTTCATTTATTACCTCTAAATGATTATGTAATATTATAAATAAATGTATATGATTGATATATAAGATATATATGATATCCAAATCATGAATATCATTCTGGATATAATGAACCATTGACCACACGAACAACATGTAATTGTAAGAAGGTCACTTTCGACTTAAGAACCAAATATCGACAAAACAAACATTATTAACTTAAATGATTACATAGTGTTTATAAAATGTAAATAAGTGATATAAAAGTAATAATGAACTTTAAAAATTTTCTTAAGCAAATATAAATTAACTCAAGTTTATTCTTCAGGACGTTAAAGAACGATCGAGTCATGTCGGACCCGAGGTAAGGGATCCTACTCCTCTTTTTCTTTTTAAGTACACCCTTTTATGTCATTCCTTTTACGCTCATATTTCTTGTGATTGAGATGTTATTTTATATTAATATTACTGTAATTTTTATGTTCATATGATGATAGACCATATTTCCTCTCATCAATCCATTTTGGAAGTTTTTAGTGGCGCCGTTAGGCTGCCGAGTTTTCGTAAGGGGTTTTTCATCTCACTTTTATTCCCGTGAGATTTATGCTACATTTGCCACAATTTCCATTGAGTGGTGTATGTACTTCCCATTATTATACAATTTGTGTAGTATAATTTCATTTATGTGTATTCGAATCTTCATTGTATGACCCTTCTTCCATGGGGTGTACGTTTCGAAAGTTACCCAACTCGGTAAGGGGACCTTTCACCCTCCTCTTTTTAAAAGACTTCTTTTGTTATGTCTTTTAATTCACATAATATTATGTTGGGATATGTTCTTCTATATCCTTATTTATGTAAATTTGTTTTCCAATTGATGATATACCCTTTATCTCTCTCATCAACCCTTTTTGTAAAATTTTATGTGACGCTGTTAGGCTGTCGAATTTTACCAAGGGAACTTCTTAACCCAATTTCGATTTCTTTGGGTTCAACATGTAGTTATTGAATATGTCATTGATTGAATATGTGTGAATGAAATTTTATTGTTTTACACTTAATATCCACTTATTTTGGGTGTATTTATATTTTTCACACATAATTATGAGATTGATTTATCCTTAATTTAAGGATACCTTCTTTATAATGGATTTCATCTCATTTTACATTTCTTTTGAGACTTCATTGTTGTTATGCACCAATTCACTATTATATGGTGTGTATACTGTCCTTTGACATATTATATCATGAATCAATTTATTCTCATGATATTATAAAGTTTGGATTAAATGTTATTCTGTAATTATTTGTATTCAAGAGTCTCTCATTTTGTTAAAAATTCTTTAACAAAAATATCGTTTTAAATGTTTTAAAGATTCATTATTCTAAATCTTTATCTTTAATTTCCATGCTTTCAAAATGGTTTTCAGTATTAATTTATATGGACAATAATGTTTTAAAATTACAATTCCATTAAAAGATTCAAAGTGGTATGGGACACTTTGATCGAAAAATATCTTTTAAATGGTTTTTGAAAATTGATTGATTAATTCAATATCTGGGAATTACTTATTGTGATTGCAAATGAAATGTTGTTATTGAAATGTTTATATTTTCAATATTTTATGTGTAATGATGGTACTTGAACATTTTACGGGTGGTTACGTGATAAACCATATGATGGGTGGTGCCGTGAATACCAGGACAGGTGGTTACGTTATAACCTCCAATGCATTGGGTATGGAAGTCGGCCATATGGATATTCCATTAAGTATGTATGGAATTTGGCCGAATGGCTATTCCATTAAGTGATATGTGTGGAAGTCGACCTTATGGTTATTCCACTTAAGTATGTTTATGTCCCAAGTTACCTTTATATGTTATGTGATCTTTATATGGTTTTTATGATAATCTTTTGGTTACAGAAGGGTAAGTAATGAACTTTTATTTAGTGAAGAGTTTTCACTACTTCGAAAAGGTGAAAATTATTACTTTGTTAAAGTATACATGGTTTACTTGTTGTTTTGAAAAAACTAACAGTTTTCATTCTTTGTGTATCCCTTACTGAGCTTTTTATGCTCATCCCAAGTTTTTGAAATGTTTTTCACAGGACTTAACGTGGAATAGGGTCAAGGATGGGATCAAGGGAAAGTCATGCTACCAAAAACATGGAACTAGACATGTTTCGTTTTAAGAGTTTTTATTTTATGGAAACTTAGTAGAAGTTTCTACTTTGTAATCTTTTGAGATGTAATAGTTATGTCCTAATTCTCTAAATCTCTAAACCAGAAAAGATCCTCAATGTAAATTATTCATTTAATTCAATTTTAAGTATGGTTTAAGGCCGGGGCCTTATTACAATGATAATTGATTTAAATGATTAATATGATGTTCAAAAGTAATATACCCATTTCATTAAAAAAAATATTTTTAAATGTAAATAATTTTAAAATATTAGTGAAAACATATGTTGAAAATACCAATTTATTATAATAATGTTGTATTCTAATAAGATAATAGTCATGATTTTGATGAAATTAATTCACGCGGAGTATGTTAAAAAAACTCCTTTCACATTTTCGATAAAACATCAAAAGTACCCAATTTAAAAACAATAATAATAATAATTTTAAATAAAATATAGAAAATCATAAATGGTTAACATAACTACAATAAATCATTATATAATTTTAAGAAAATAATTGATAAAATTAATAATAAAATATTAATATCAATGAAATGTTTCCCGACCGAAAATAGAAATGTAGTAGATTATCATTACAAGTATTATTGTGTCATTTTTAAAACATAAAAAGCGTACATTGAAATGAAAATATATATTATATATTAATAACTATAGTATAATGAATGAAATAATAAATATAAGAGACAGATCAAATAATTTCATCATCTAAAAATTTAATCATACGAAATCCAAATAAAAATGATATTGTGACATAAAACCCGTATTTCTTATTTACATTTTAACTCATAACCCCCACTAAAATATAAATTTAAAATTAAATATTTCATATAATTATTATAAATATAATAATTATATAGAACATTAGACAAGTAGTATATCAAAAAACTAATAGGATCATGTAGTTAATTTTTCTTATGTCTCACATAAATAAAAGTGAGACGAGATATGTTGACCTCAATTCCATATTTCATCATCAGTGCTCTAAAATAATGTATAATAAATTGAAATGTATTAGAATTATATAAAATAAATATATTATTTACAAAAAATAAATTCATTATTTACATATAACATCTAACAATTCATTTATTAACAATACCTCATTATGATCATCATCTCAGTCGTTAACTACTTCGTTTTGCATATATAATTTTTATAATAAATTGTGGTAATTAAACATTGATCATGGACTCATCAAATACATGATTTCATTAATTTATATATACATATCATATATATCAATTATTTAAATAATTATAACAATTTATATAATACATTGAATAAAAAACATGTACATCACTATGTAGAGACTGTAGTCCATATGTACAAATGAGTGATGTTTACATTTTTTTATGGATGGATTAGAATAATGGAAAATATTAATACCCCTAAATGTGTTCCATTTTATATCATAAATAACATATTTATAAATTGAATCTATTATAATAACCAACTATTAATGTTTGTGGCGGGAAATTAATTTTATCACTATATGGAGGTGGTACAACAAACATATGCATGTGTGATACATTCATATCCCATTTGATGGAGAGTAGTTTATAAATGGTAGTTCCATAAGAATAATAATATATAAATATAATTATTATAATATTATAATCATTATATTTTGTATGAACATTTTTATTGGAATTATAAGAAGAATTTATGTCCAAAGATCTCAGTTATGATTTTTAGATCTTCTTGAAGAGGCCTCATTGGAATCACACATTAATACATGAAGGATTGGTCTTATGATGATAAAATAGGATATATTATGAATAAATGGAATCTATGAAGTACTTTTAGTAGGTATTTTCTATTATATAAGGCTCAAATGGAATGAAAAAGAGAGGAAATTGAGTTCCCTTATATAATTGAGGGGAGGTATATACATGGTATTTCATAAAAGATATTAATGATATAATGTCACATTAAAAAGAATATGGAACTAAATATAAAATTAGTAGAAGTAAATATAACATAAATTCGAAAAATATTCATAAATCAATAATTATACCCATGTTGATTCTAATATTTCCTTTATCACTTAGTTTAACACCATAGTTAAACCTTTTTTTACCTTAACCATGTAAATTTTGTTACTGTTTTTAAAATAAATTTTGAAAAAACTCAGTTTCCTCAACTATATTATATTTATTATAATAAATTAATTTATTTAATATAGTATCTGTATTGAACATATATTAGTTGATGAATTTAATATTAAACAATCTTGGAAACCAAATTGAAAAGAAGCTTAAGATAAATGCATGTTCAAGAATAAAAATAGATTTACATCTAATACTCTGTATGTAATAAAATTAAAATTAATGTAAAAGTATATTCTAGAACATATTATATATTAATTTTATTAAAACCATTTATTAATAGATATTAATTTAATTAATAATGAAAAACACATTGTCCATATAAAATATTATTTTGTGAAAATACATTTTCTTGTACAAAATTGATCTTATACCAAAATAATGTATAATGATAATTACCATGTAAAAAATATTATTATATAAAATTAATGGAGTTTATTTATTCGATAATTATAAAATTAAATTTTAATATTAATTTTAATTTACAAGAATGAATGTTTTCTAAAAAATTGGTATTTTTACATTGTTCACGATGAAATAAAACAATAGATAGAAAGCTAAAAAGTCACCCAAAGATAATGTTTAAATTATATTTTATAAGGTCATATTAAATTCCTTCATATTAATATTCTATGAATGAATAAATTAATTATAATTTATGTGAATGATAATTTCAATAATAGTCCATTTTTTGTAGAGAAATATTTTTGGAGCATAGAATGATATTATTGAAAATTGATAATTAATTTATATGAAAATAATAAAAATTAATTAATTATTTAAAAAATTTATTCATAATTTATCTATTAACATTCATACCATTGAATTTAACAATTGTGATATAAATGATTTTTTATTATGGTTCTTTTAAACTCTGTGTTGTGAGTAAGGAAACACATAAAATACATCATGTTTATTTCAATATAAATAAATATAAAATATTAGGTTGTCAAAAATAAAAAATTGAATAAAATTATATTCATATAAAACTTTAAATCATGTATCCAATTATCTAAAAATGAATGCTATTTTTCGTAAGAATTAAAAATATAAGATAAATATATAAAATTCTAAAATGAAATTCATTTTATATGGAAAATCCAACTCCCCTATATGATATATTATAGAACACCATAAAACCAATATACATAAATTTATCCCATCAATTTTCACTAATTAAAAATGACTCATTCAACGTACTAGAATTTCTAAAGTCGTCATCATCATGAACAATAATGTATACATGTTATGAGTGAGTAAAATATTACCCAATATGATTTCCATAAATGATTCACAATGTTTCCAATTCATGCACAATCCAATGTTATTAAATAAAGTTTCACGAGTTAATAAAAATTGAAAACATTAATTTTTTTTTGAAAATTATTTTTTTGCATCACTATATATTTCATAATGATATAATCGGAAAATAACTAATTAATTAGTTCTATTCCATCATGTAATATAGACAATATCACCCAATTCAAAATAATAATGTATCAATATTAACATGATCAAAACCAAAATTAACACATATCACATTATGAACATTTATAAATATAATTTTTTATTATAAATATCTTATAAAATTAAGGTGACATTTATGAATCACAATATTCCAATTTTATAGGTATTATTATATGGAAAAAGGATTTATAGTTCAATTGTACTAGTACCCAATTTATTTGGTAGTCCATTTAGTTCATGCATGTGTCTTGGTAATTTTCATATATAACTTCAACATTTAGGACATGTTATTGATTCTGTCATTATAAAATTAAATTTTTCCTACAATCAAACAACAAAATTATACCTACCTTATATTTATAATGTTATTAATACATATATTTTTTCTGTGTTGTTAACATAATATAGAATGAAACACCTACTATTTTATATAAATTGAAGTATAATTTATTTTAAAAAATAAGGAATTATCTTAAAAAAATAATGAAGCTAAATGTTTTTACAAAAATATCATTCAATTTTTAGCATAAAAATATCTATATACATGATAATTTTTCAAGATTACAATTATGATATATTATGAAAGGCTTTTAAAATCCTTCTTCAATTTAAATCATTTTATAATTAAATTATCATCAATTTTTTATTTATTTTTATTGATTCCATATAACCAACATATATGTACTATATGATTATGTAAATTTAATTTTCTAAATATTAAAAACATTTTTGTTACAATATGATTGTTCTTATATAAGACATAGAGTAAAATATTGTGATAAAAGAATATATTTCACTGAAAGGTTATTTAATTTCTCCACTATGATTAATATGTAGATTTTAAATGAAATTATTATTATATATATGTTTTATAATAATATTACATTATTTATCCAGGAATAAGTGATATAATATATCAAGGGTGGAGACTCATAAGACATTGAGAGACATTCCCATGATTTAGTATCTTGGTAATATTTTTTGTGTTAGGTTATAAGAATATTACTTGTAAATGGAAAATACACATTTATATTTGTCATTGGATGTGCCTATTGATGGATGTTGGTAATGGAACTTACCCTTGAATATTATTATTAATATATTTTGATTCATATTCATTGATTTATAGATAAATAAACTATGATAGAATATTCTCACAGTGAGGTAGGATATATTGGGTGAGATATGAGTGATAATGCGTTATTAGAGAATTAGAGATAGAAATTCTTGCATATAGTTTAGTTGAATATGATATCTCAAGAACTTTTATTCAAATATAATTACATAAATAACTCCATGAACATTGTGTTTCTTGTAATTTTAATTTATGGAATGTCAAAGAATGATACAATGGAGACATAGTTTTGGAATCTCATCTTGAAAAAAACAATATTAGATATATCAATATGAAAAGATTTCAAAACATGGATACTGTTCATATGAGGTTTCATGTCATTGAGAAATTATTTCTTAATGGTAGACTTCATGTGTTTGTGGATTCTAACCATGATCTTTTGTAAGTGTTTCCTAATTCCTCAAAATATGGGGCCTAGAGGGTAAAAACACTATGTGTATAAGTCATTAGAGAAATTATATATGAATTGAACATGTCAGATAAATATTATTCTCATGTGTCGTATAATAATTATTTATGTTGGATTGAATACAAAATATCCCGTAACCTCTTATTGGAACGAATATATATGTGATTTGAATATTTTAAAAAAATATATCTACCATATAAAAATTTATTAAATTAAATTAATATATAATTTTTATTTATTTTGATATAATAATACGGTAACATCAATATTTATTTTTTGTTTATGTGAATATTTAGTAATTATTATGTTTTTTAAAAGTGGATGTAATATATATTTATATTTATATGAATTGGTGAATACAAGAGTGATATTTATATAATTAAATAAATAGTTATTACTCAATCCTCAAAAAATATTTATATGGATGAACGTACATGATTAATGGAATGAAAAGATAATACAATATTAAATATTAACTTAATAAATAATAAATAATTTATTCAATAAAATGATATTTGTTTTATCAAAGAGTTTAACACATTATATGGAAATAATAATAATTATATAACTATTAATAAAAGAGATTCACGGTGGATTAATAAAATAATAATGGCCCATGTGAAATTGATATATTAAAAGCATAACTCTAACAAATCATGGTTACAGAATTTTTCAAAAAATTATCAGATATAATTTTTATACAGAACGAGTTTTACAGAGGCTTCAATCAATAACTAGTAATCTCGTCAACTATAAATCAGTCAAGAACAAAATTCAATTACCCTCCTCCCTCTAATCGGCTCCATATATACTAGAAGGATCCAATATTGATCATTATTAGTCGCTACAAGCATTAAAACCATCTTCACTTTCACCAAAAGGATTTAATAATAATGATCTGAGAATTTCGGAATACATGTGGGTCAACACTGATAGAAATAAATCATCATAATTCCTAAGAAATGGTTATATGAAAAGAGTTACTAATCTATTAAATATCAATTAAGAATGAAATTCCACATAATTTATTTCTTTATTCCATTCTATTAATTAATAATTATATGTTAAAAGACTACATCTTCTTATTTATGTTATATCTGTATATTATTCATCTATTTATTTTCGTTCGATGAAACATTATTTATCATGAATATGTCATATTATTGATAGATTCTCATAGAAATTCATGTTATCTATGCCAATTATGTCATTATATTGTGGGTAGATTGCCTAATTGGTATAAAAGTGATCATATACTGATTAAAAACTATTTATTATTTATTGATTTATTATAAGTTTTTTATGTCAGTTTTTCACTTCTTGTATTTTCTTTCTTTAATGAAAAAATTGATTCTATATTTTAAAATTTAATTATCTTTATTAATGATTTATATGGTCATAACTAGATTTATAATTGATAAATAATGATAAAAGATGCTATCAATTTTTGCTAAGGATTTTGGATGGTGGGAATTGGTAAAAAAACATGTGAAAAAAATACACAACATATATTTATTTTCACTACACCATAAAATGTTGTGGGATTCACGATACACCCGGAAATAACTAAAATTCATCATATTTATTAAAAAAAATTCTAATTATTCTAGTCTTGCACATGATATTTAAACCCATTATTTGTGAATATGGAGTACATGTCATTTCATCCACCTGTCTTTGTGTTGAGATTTATACTAACCATATAGTAAAATATGCTTCAATCAATGCATTTGACTAACATGGTGTATCATTAATGCGGTATATTTTTTAGATCATGTACATTCTATTCGGATCATTAATCCCTATTTCTATGAAACTCATTTTGTTATAAGGTGGGTTTCATCAATACCAAACAAGTGGAACAAATAGTGTGTTACTTATTATTTCACATCATGTATCCATGAAAAAAACAAGATGAGTATGTTGGATTTTTTATTGTAAACTTCATAATTGAAACATAATGATTTACTTCATTATTTATCACCATTTTTCACCCATCAAAAAATTAAATTACTTAAATAATAATTAGTTATACATTATAACCTAATTACATTACTATAGGCTGATATGATGACTATGTAACATTGTTTTTCTACTAAAAAAATATAAATTAATGCGATAAAATTAATTTTAAATGTTTTTCATTATTTTTATTTTCTATGATGCATTATGTGAAATATTTCTCAAATAATATTAAGATGAAAGATATGATAAAAATAATAAATTAATAATAAATTATTTAATTGAAGTTCATTTATCATAAAAATAAAAAATGAATTGATGTGAATTCCAAATTGTGTGGCTTTTTATTTCAATTATATTTATATCGATGGCCATGAGCTTTGTACATCCTATATATGTGATTTCATTACATAGTTTATTATTAACTCATCTCTTCTATAGTAAATCATGAAATTAAATAACGACATGTATTCCATTCCAATCCTTTATTTTTTAATTATAGGTGTGCCTGCAGTTTATTATATATAAACTCCACTACGAATATTTTGGTTCCACCTTCAATATGATAATAAATTTTTTGAAATATATTTTGTTACAAGGATAGTGGATTCACTTCACATTCAAATAAGATTTGAAAAAAATCTAGGAAGAATATATGAGTATAAGTGGATTGATTCAACTAAAACAAAACATAGTTCCACGAGTTTCTTCACTACGATCATTGGTTGGATTGGAATACTATAGATAAAAAAACCCTTATAAAATATTATATCAACAATAATTTATTTATTTTATTATATTTTCAATTTCATGTTTAATTATATATAGAATGTAATAATTAAATAAATAAATAAATTATTATTTGTTGTGGACTCAACATAAAAATAATTTATATATAATTTTTTATTATACTTGGATAATCACATAAGTAAACTCAACTTAATGCTAACAATAATCCAATAAGATAAAATGGTTAATATACACCAAAACATCCAAAAATCGCTAATGAAAAATATTAAATCAATATAATATAAAACAAGATGGGTAAAAATTGAACCACATTTTAGTGTTCTTGACCAATATTAGTTAGGAAACTTTAAATAATCATGGAATATCAATCATGTGTTTTTGGTTGAATTAACCATGTTTTCATTAATGGTTAATCATAGAGAGTGGATGTAGTGTAACTAGGTGGAAAAGTGATGAGGAAACCCTAATATAATATTTTAGGGTTGGGGATTCCAAAAAACAAATCTTGGAGAAGTTAATTAATGAACATGGAATTTTTTGTTTACATAAGCACTATGAAATAGAATTTCAAACCATGGTATGTGTTATTAAAAGAGAAATATGGGTCCTTTTTAATATAAAATTTATGTGAAATGATATTCTTAAACCAATGGTTTTGTATAGTAAGTTTTAATTGTACTAAGAGATATTAATAAACTGAAGTAAATATATTATCAAGTTTTTTATTCTTGAAAAAATTACTACATCATAAAAATATTTAATATCGAAATCGAATGATACACGACATTTAATATATCATAGTGGTTTATAATATAGTAGGATAAACCTCCCACTATCACCAATTTCCAAAAATTTATATGTTATTGTGTGTTTTATTATGTATATATGTTGGAAAACCACAATACTATAGTGAATGAAAAATAGGATAGTGATGAGGAACTATATCTTAACATAAAACATTTTTATGATGTCACAAATGTCAAATGATACATCTTATCACCCATATATAATCATATTATAATGAAACCTGAAGATATTGATATGTATCAATTCATCTCTCACCATCATGATGTTTATGAAGATATGTCGAGATTACAGATATATGATATTTCCAATGAACTTTCCACTTGTATTCATAGACTGTCAGTTCTATTTGGTCCTCAGGCATACAATATGATTAACATTATAGAGAAATGAGTTATCTAGTTATTAGAAATACCTAATGTGATTCTCACAGATCTAATTCAATCTTTATACCTAATTCATTATCGAGATTGTATTCAATTCTTATATTATAAGTAGTGAATATTCAAATTTTTAACTCCTTAAATTGATTCACCGTAATGATAAAGTTGTGTGATGTGACAATCTTGTGGTCCTCATACATAATAAGGTAAGTTACAATAAGAATTGGGGGTAAAGACACATTCCTTGTATAATGCTCTGAAAGACCAAACATTGACAAAAATTATGATGACAATACATGAGAAGAAATATAAATATTAATTTTTTATATAGAAATAAATATCTCTATATAAATAACTACCCACAGTTAAAAAGGAATGGGATAATCAATAAGAATTCATTATTTAGTGTAATATTTTTATATCTATGAATTGGGAATAAGATATAGTTTTTTGTTCGTATATTTGAATCCAAATGACGTAACCATGTTAAGTCTGAAATACATACCATGGAGTGAAAAACATAACGAATAAAATAAATAATGACATGTTTATTATCCTATCATTTGCTAAAAAATATTATTTCTAGTAGGGATGAATTGATTTCTAAATTATAGTTATACTTTACCATTTATTTCTAATAAAAAATATCAATTTCCATCCTAGATACACATGGTTTAATTTTGATGTTCATAAACTAGAGTTGTTACTGTTATAACAGTAGTGTCTATTATGGAATGACACATTTAAATAACAATATTTATTAATTTAATTATGAATAAAATGTATTAGAAATTGATATCAAATCAGTTTACATGATTAATTTCAAAAAAAAATTATGGAATCAATATAATGATCATGTTGATGAAGAGAGCCTGATAATTATATTCCAAGATGGATTTTCAGATTTTTTTAATGAAATCCAAATATTGGATGTATCCATTGTTTAGATATTAAGATGAGCCTAAAACATTTTTATGGACATAGTGAAAGTGCCACGAAGTTTATAAAAATATTATACAAAATAGTTGGGGGAATTTTCCCTAAAAAACTAGCCTATGTATTCTTAATCCATAACATTTAAGGATGCCTTGATTATATATGGTTAAATCTACTTGACTAAGAATACGTATAAATCCATTGATAAATCAAAAGTGTTGACGAATAAAGTGTATAATAAATATTATTATAAGATAAAAGCTAACATGATTGAGGATGTGAATATTACATCCATGATATAATCAATTTTATAATGGAAAATGGAGTTTTATCCCAAATCGCACCATCAGTTACACCATAGTGGAATGTTTTGGGTTAATGGAGGAACCATACCATGATATACAGAGTGAGGATTATGTTGAGTCATGAAAATCATCCATTATTATTTTTGAGATACACATTCCTAAAAAAAACTCACATTCCAAACTGAGTGTCAACAATAGTGGAAACAATAATACACTATAAATTAATTTATCAAATGAATCATATGATTTCAAATTCTCATGCACATGTTTTCAAATAATTTTTTGTGGATGTATCAAAAAACAAACTACCATCCTATGACATGAATTATTTTCTTATATGGTATTTATAAAAACATGGGGATGTTATCTATACCATTAATCAAGAAAAAAGGTGACCATCCTAATATGATTCACAATTCATTATAAAGAAAATGTATTCATGAATAATGGTGGGTGAGAGGTTAACTTAAATTATCCAGCATATAAAGATACATATGAGTTGATATAATAAAACATTGTATAGAACCCATTAAAAAATGTTACTGAAAGAAATAATTATTTTGGATAACTAGATTTCATAGATTATATGAAATTAAAATTATAGAGTCACTAAAAATGTGACACATTATGGGTTAAAAACATTGATACATTTACATTATTTTTGTAATAGATATATGAGAAGGTGAATAATGATAGGAACCCCAATCTTCTAAAATCGATTACATGTACCAGAACCAATTATATTTTTTGGTTGATCAATGATTTGAATTAAATCTTGTTGGGGGAATATGTGTTTTAATGTAATTCAACATGTGAAAGGTAGTTTAAATATCTGTAATTCAAAAATAGTTTCTAAAGTGTTTAAAAAGAATCATCGTATAGACTATGATAAAAATATTTCACAATGTTTCCATGTTTAAAACCATCATTATTCTACTTGCTATATCTATTTTCCCAGACTACATATTTTTTTTGATGAATATTAAAACATCATTATTTGATTGTATCCTTCTGGAAGATGTCTATATGACACAACATTAATCATTTTTAACTATATACAATTAGAAGAAGATTTAAATATTATATAAATCTATTTATGGATGGAATTATTCATCATGGTAATATAATATTTGGTATAATGAATCCATAAAACGTTTTTGAAAAAAATATTTAATGTAATCCACGTGTTTAATGGATGTTTATAATGAGTACATTAATATTCATAATAGTATATGATTATGGAAAAATAATTATCATAATTTTAATAAGAGTCTTATAGTTTGTTGAGGACTAGTGGAAAAATAATTTCTCCATGAAATTCAATTGGAATGTAGAATATATCCATGGTATCAATATCATTCTTGAAAGATCCAAATGACAACATCGACTAAGTCATGTTATATAAATTAACTAAATACTAATGGTATTTATTCTAGGACAATACAATAAGGAATTTTTTATAGTTTAACATGGTGTATATCTTTCCATGAAAATGCTTTGGAAGAAAAAATACAAGGGAGAGGGATAAATAGAATGATCTCATATGATTCATTGACTGGATCTATCATTTATATCAAATAATATAGTAGTATTAATGTTTCATATTTATTGAGCATAGTAGGTAGATATCAAGATGATCTAGTTGAATAACATCGATCTAATATTACAGATACACTTATATATCTATGGTGAGTTAATGATATGATCTTTGTATAAGTATGGTACAATGATCTAGTAATTAGGGGTTATAGATTTTAATTTTTAGATATATTTGTGTGTTCTAAATTCATAGACAAGATTTTTCTTAAGTATCAAAGGAAGATATTTTTGATAAAATAATTGAAGCCATCCAATTAAAGTTTATTTTATAGTCATCTAACATCCCAACTCATTAAGATGTTCCCTGGACTGGATAAAGACATAGAGTCAATAATGCCTCCCCATATGCATGAGGCTAATGACTAGAAGTGAGGGTCTATGGTGGTACTTTCCGGAGAATATAACCACATAATAATAGTAACAATGTAGTGTAACAAAATAATAAATATAGGAAGTATAATTTCTAAAAACTTTAAAAGGTAAATAATACAGATAAAATAAATAGTCATCAATATAAATACATAGTCCCATATACCAAATGATGCAATGTCATGTCGCTACCAAAAATGAACAGTAAAATCGGGAAGCATGTAGAAAAACATACAATTACTAAAAATGTGCCAAAATTATAAAAAGATTAACTCCAAATAGCTTTAAAATCCATATCTCATCACAGTAAACCCATACTCCCATGATATAATCAAATTAGCTATTGAAATATGTTCAATATCCCATATCCCAACCTATATCCATTAGGTCCGTTGGGTACTAAAAAGTGGACCGAAAAGGTCGTGAGATATAGTTAGTAGGCCCCCACCAATATTTCCTAGATTTATCCAGTCAAGGAATATAATATGATATGTTTGTATATATAATAATGAAATGTAGTAAGAAAATTTAAAGGGGAATCTCTGGTCTCTGAAGGACATCGGGGTGACAGTAACTACTTTGACCCATTCTAGGTCAATCTTTAACAAATGTTATACTAAACATATACGTATAAGTGTATATGCATGAAATAATGTATATGAGCTCTATATATAATGTTTTTATAGACATATATTTATAATATTAGTGTTATCCATGACCTGTGTAATATCATATGTATGTATGAAAAGTCACCAGTCTCATAATGTAGTATGGGATGCCAAGCTTGGGTATCGTAAGTTAGAAGGTTTTTTAGTCCAATGTCTCACAAATATAAGGGATTTATTGCCCAAGTATCATGTGTACAATAAATTCAATTCCCGAGTATCACATGTACATTTGAACCCATCTCATATTATCACAATTACAGAGGACACCATGACCTTATATCAAAATTATAAGAGATTCCATGTCTGTGTATCACAAGTATAAGGGATTTAGTGCCCTTGTTTCATAAGTTTATGGGACTCCATGACTGAGTATAATAAGAAAAAGGGAAAAAATTCCAATGTATCATAGGTATAATGGACATCATGGTAATGTATCCTAATAATATTATAACATCCCAAGTTTTTTAAAAGAAACTCTTTGTTCGATAACATACATGACTCAACACATTTAGATTAAATTAATAACCTAATATTATTATTTAATATTAAAGTTATAAAATAGCTATTAGAATGGTGGGAATGAAAATTATTAATTGAATTATGAAAATATGGTTAAAAAGTTTTATATAATGATTCATTGATTACAAAATTAATTTGGAAATTAAATAAAAACCTATTTAATATAAATTATGTGTTTTTATGAAAATCAATTTAAATGTGAATAATTTTATTTATAGAATTATAAAATCACACATTAAGGATTATATTAATGAAATATAAATTCAATATAATTTTTAAAATTAATTTTATGTTTTTTTAGATAATTTATAATAACAATACAATTTTCCAAATAAAATAAGTATTTTTCTAAAAAATGTTGTTTTACACCCTTTTAATGGAAAATCCGTTTTCAATCAATTTTTTGACACTTTTATAATTTATATTAAAAATATTAAACATATTAATTCGAATAAGGTCCTAAAAATTTACTTTATATGATTTTTTGGTATTTTCCTGATAAAATTCTTATTTTAAGAAATGGTGAATAATACTACATTTTAATTCAAAACTCTTTTTTCATCTAATTAATTTATATAGTTAGATTTTATTTATAATTGGATTTAAATATTAATTATTTTAATTTTTATCATTTAATTGAACTTTTTTCATTGGATGTAATTTTAAAGTGATGTTGAATATAAATACATGTCAATATTTTGATGGTTTTTATAGTTAAAAAACCTTCCCATTTTTTCAAACTAATTAATTTTAAATTAATAACTAGAACATCAGTGTTTTAATTTATAAAAAATGGATTCCAAATTTATAATTTGTGCTTCCAAATTATTTTAATAGGTTTGTTTTATTTTTAATAAATTATGAATATTAACTACATTAAATTTAATTTACCACACACAATGGTGAATCAAGAAAATTATGGTATTAAATAATATGATAATGACAATACAATTATCGCAACGCCAACCAAAATATTGTTGGATGATTAACCATCAAATATTATCACCTAAGGATATTAATTTATTCATTTATTGTTATTTTTTCTATGACATTTATATAAATATTTTTAAAACAAAATAAAGTGACCTGAATGTGAAAAAATGCCACCTATTTATTTCTTATGAGTATAATAATAATAATATATTGATAAATATGATATAACATCTATAATAAATATTAAACAGAAATATAATGAAATTATCTATGTTATGGTAATTTATTTATAATTTTTTGAAATTAAATAATTACCATAAATACAGACACAACAGTGATACAATATTTATATTATTAATAAAAATATCAAAAAATTGTTTAAAAAATACTAAAATAATTATAACAGGTTTTAATTAGGGTACTTGGAGAATTTTTTGGGTGGCTATGACATATTATAAGTCTATTAAATGTTTTTTCCAATGTTAACTCTATATTTGTAATTTATATACATTCAATGAAGTGAATAGTGTCAAAATTGAAACTATTTATATTTTATAAAAATGAAATTTTATTAAAATATTTATAAATCATAAAAATATATAAAATTTAAAAAGATTCTATGATATGGTTTAAATCTCCATAAATTTCCATTTATGTGAAATGTACATCACAAAATTACAATATATATCCAATTAATATTTAAAATGTTGGTTACCACAATTAAAATTAAAATAGAATAATTAAGTGTAAAATGAGATGATAATATTTTAAAAGAAACAGAAATATTTCTAAAAATTATGTAATGATATTATTTAGAACTATGATCAGATTATATTCTATATAACTAAATTTGGACTCATTTGGAGTTAAAATTTAATTTATATTATTTTAATATTTTATGAGTTTTCATGGGTACCATCTGCTCTCCTATAAAAAGGTACCAATTCTTCTCTATTATATACACATACAATTACATTTGGTACATCCAATACCTACCAAAACACATTCATGGAATATCTACCACTTTCTTGAGGCCTTATTGTAGGAAAACACCATCCTAAGAGGTGTTATGATGTTCTTCAAAATTATCAGCAGAATAAGAGAAATTGTTTTCATTATGTATTTTTATATTATTCCTTCTTCCAATTCATCAAATCCACATAAAACATGACGAAATAACAAAAATAACCTCAACATATTATAATTTTATTATGTTAAAATCCTCACATTATCCCATCTTTAATTTTATCAAATGGTAAATAACTTTTCGTTCGTGTGTACAAAGGACTACAACCTCAGGAACTGATATATTGTTTTCATTACTATCACTCAAGACATGTCATAATGATTGAATTAAGGTTTATATATGATTTTAATGACATATTTATCATCATATGAGAATAATTTGTCAATTATTTTCTTATTTTCCATTCACATAAAATTGATAGGCACATTCATGCGTATATGGAAAATATCACCTCTACGATGAGATTTGAATCATTTTTATTTACCAAATCACTTGTATGAGATATATAAGTATAATTAATTAGTTTATTTTAGGTTAATAATATTAGGACCCTTATTGAAATATAAAATAATAATTAATGTCTTTTTATAATTTTCCATGAAAAATTGAAATGTAACTCATGCGTATGTATGACCTACGATATCCACTATTATAATGTTGTTCATTTTTCATAACCATAATTAAAGGATTTATTAAAAAGTATAATAAATGTAAAAAATTAATAATGATTTCTTGGATATTATTCTATAGATGATAGACTTGTGACCACATGGACTATTTACATCATAGCATGTTAATGCTTGACACAATTACTGAATATTAACAAATCATTCAATATGAACATGAATAATTATGTAATTTTTATAACATGGTAATAAGTGATATAAATTGGATACTAAATTTAAAAAATGTTATCATAAAAGTATAAATTAAATCATTTTTATTTTTCCAGAATATAACGACTGAGCATTACGTTTCAGACTAAAGGTAAGGGACAATTTCACAAAAACATCATTTTAAATTTCTGGAATATTGATTATTATAAATCATTAATAAAAATTTATATGTTCTAAAATAGATTTATATATTATATATATGGTCATCAATGTTTTAAAATTTAAATTCCTATCAAATGTTTAAATGTGGAAGGGGACAGTTCGATTCAAAAATCATTTTTTAAACATTTAAATAGTTTTTTAAAATGGATTATTTATTTCAATAACTTGGAATGTTTTTTTCATATACATCAGGAATTTAATTTCTAGAATTAATGTTGATATTATGTATTTATGATTAGATTACATGTTTATCATTTTATATTAATATAATTTATGAGTGCACGACATGTAAATATGAAAATTGAGTTCAAAGTGGAAATGTTATTTTTTCTATTTTGTATATTTTATGTGTTATGATTATATTATGGTTCATTTGAATTATTTAGGTATATGGTTGGTTTCGTGATAAAATGAGGTGGGGACAATGATATCTCTCCCTTTAATTTGGTAATGAGATAGGGTTAACATGATGGGTTTCTCCTGAGATATTTTGGGAATATATTGCGATGGATATTTCAAAATGTAACCATGATGGTTTCCCACTATGTAGCTATAACATCTACAATTTATGTTTGATATGGATTCCATAAGTTATATTTATGATTTATTATTTCAATAAATTTTTTTAGGACTCATATAATTTCATGAGAAATGTTAATGAACTTATGTTTTATGGGTGAAAAGTATTATTTTGTGAAATGTTTTCATGAGTTTAAAATATTCACGGACTAAAGGATTCATTCCTTATTTTATATCCCTTACTGAGTTTTTTATCATCCAAATATTAAAAATGTTTTTCACATTTCTTAATATTTTTATGAAAAAAGTGTACGTCGTGATAAATGAATCCAATATGTTTATTTAAAGGAAATAATGTATTATTTTTACAACGGTTTGTTTTGTTGAAAAAAGGATACTTTTTTGATGTTTTCACATTTAATTAATATGGTTTTGTTATTTATGAGTTATTTTATTATTATCTAAAGCTCTAAACCTAAAAATACCATCAATGAAAAATAAAAACAAAATTCAATATACCTAAAGTATAGGTACTTTTTAAGTGTGGGAGAATATAGTTGGTATTAGAGGACTGGATTAAACAGTATTAGATGTTAGGTGTTAACTAATCATAAGACATATGTTGTATATAACAACAATGGATACCATGATTATTAGATTCATTGTTATTTTAGATAAATTTAATGAGTTTGAGATAACATGAATGAGGACATCTCAGTGTTTATATTCCTCGTAAAATTTTATATGATACTTTTTTATTTACAGACAATAACATTTTTTATTAAGTTGATGTATCTCATAGGCACCAAAGAAATAATGTATGTTATGGAAAATGTGTTCATTATTTGAATAAGAAACTGAATGAAATCAGATCTGCAACGAGACACTTTTTGTATTTCTAAACCGAATATTAGGATTCATGATTTACCAATTGAACCATGATGGTTTTTCTAAGGAATAATTTATGAGAAAATCTAATCTCTGTGTATGTTAAGGTAATAATCATAAATTTAATTATATTCAACGTAATATGATTCAAAGATGTGGAAAGTACCCTGAAAAATAGAATTTTTTAGTTGATTCCAAGAGTTAAAAATTTGTTCTTTCTATGTTATAAATTGAATGTTTTAAATTTAGGGAGTTTGATCATTATGAAAATCAAGGTCCTATTAATATGGTTCATTAATTGGATGTGGAATACCATACAATTATATGTCTAGAAATAACAAATTTAATTCCAATTGAAGATGAGGAAAATTAAAATGACCTAAGAATATTATGGATAATTTTTTGTCTCATGTTTTGATGGTATCTAATCATAGGAAATTATTCATGTTTGTTGTTTATAGGAATGAAGTATTAAGGAATTATATAGAAAATATTATTTAAACAATCATGAATAAATACTAATGATTATTAATTCTATATATAAAGGATTCATGTGTTATGGTATACTAAAGGATAATGAAATGTTTAAAAGAATTAATGCTCTTTTGATGATGGGATAAAGTTAGATTTTTTTTTAAAATGTGTCACCTTAAAGTTTGTTAGGTAAAAATGTTATTTGAATAAGAATTATCGTTTCTTGTGTAGAAATATTTATAATGGTATGAATAACCTTTATCATTTTATGATCATTTATTTTGATTTAACTATGGGATATTACTTGTTGGATAAAATATTAAAGGTATGTGATAAAAATTGAGATTAAAATTTTAAAGGGTTATTTTTAATGATTTTATCTCATTTTTGGAATTTTACAATAATTATATTATTTTAGAGAAAGGTAAATCCAAAGAATGTGGGACAAACCCATCTCATTGGACAACACAACATGTATCAAACCCACAACTAAAGCGAGACATGACATTATCAAATACCACTGTCCTACATAAACTCCTTGGTTTGTATGAATTTTATTTATAGTTAAACGAGTTTATGGAATAAGAATAAAATGATTTTCAGAACTTATGTTTTATCAAATGGATATCCATGGTATTGGAAAATGATTTGGCAATTAAGTGATAATTTTTATATTGGAAGATGTTTACTATTTTGGGAATCTCATATGATTAATGTAAATAGAATACTTGGGGATTTAATTAAGGAGTAATGGTTGAATTATATTTTTGAATAATATATGATTTTAATTATGTACTTATGGGAGATTTTGTTATTTATTGAAAGGACTAAACTATCATATAGAATATATGATTATTATAATTACTTTTATGTATGATATAATAAGAGTGATCGATGTTATTTGGAGATGAATGATAAAATTTATCTTGGAAGACTATGTAATCAAATTATTCTTATTTTTGGATTTCAATCTTTGTTTTTATTATTTTGAGGAATTTTAAATATAATTATTTTGTTAAATTTCTCTATGTTGGACATTGGGTATTACTTTTGAATTATTGAGATAAATAGCAGTCATTATTCTTTAAAATTTTATTATATTTGGATTATTTTCTTATTTTATACTATACTTTTTGTTTTTGATTAATGTTCTATGAATATACAAATAGATAGTTAATATTTCGGGGATTATGTAATTCTCTAAAAGTTTATTCTAGGGCTCCATGAATGAATAATTCTTCTTGAATACTCATTGACTAGTTAAAATAATGAGTTTAAGGAATAAATTGACTTAATCATGAAACTATACTTCTAAAGTATGTTTGATTGTTTATTTTATTTTTCACAGAAGTAAATGGATTCCACAACTCTATGAAAAATATCTTAAAACAAAATTCTTTTCTATTTACTATTCCTTCAATGAAACCAAATAACTTTTAACCCATCACAAAGTTATGGTTTTTTGATTGTTACCTTTCTTATAATAGTGTTTTCTATTACTCTCTATCAGAACATGATTTTTAGTTTTCCCTTCCATATCCATGTTTTCCTAGATGGAACCCTAGTATGTGTTATCTTAGGCAACCTTTATACTTTCCATCCTTATTTTTAAAGGGATGTTTTTTAATAATTTTTCTAATGTGGGATTGCAATAAATCTATTATGAAAAGTAATACCTTAGTAACTGAACCCAAATTACTATTGTGAGGGAAACAATTTCAAGGGGGATTTAACATCCCTAGTTTTAAAAAGGAAACACTATGTTCGATAGCATACATGATACATCACATTTATCTTAATTAAAAAACACAATATTATTATTTAACATGATAGGCATCACATAGTCGACAGAACTGTGGGAATGAAAATTATGAACAAAATTGTGAAAAAAATTGATTTAAACCAATTTAAATAATTATACTTTTTTCTACAAAAATAGTTTCTTAATTAAATAAAAAATAATTGAATATAAACATAGCGTTTTAATGAAACACTATTTAAATGTGAATTTTTTTATAAATAATAAATTCAATATTTTTGGATTATATTAATGAAATATATATTAAATTTAATGTTCAAAATTCATTTCATGTATTTTATAGACAATATTTAAGAACAATAAAATCATATAGATAAAATGAGTATTTTTCTAAAAAATGTAGTTTTCCCACATTTTGATGGGGAAGCAATGTTAAATAAATTTTTTAAAACTTTTATGAGTTGTATTTGAAAATTTAATTATCTTTACAATAAGAGGGATATAGTTATTTACTCTATTTGTTTTTTATATTTTCCTTATAAAATTTATATTTTAAGGAATTGTGAGGAATAATGCATTTTAATTACAAACTATTTTTTCATATAATTAATTTATATTGTTAGAGTATCATATTAATTGGATTTAAAGTATATTTAGATTATTTTTTGTCATATAATCCAATTTTGGTCATTGTATGTAATTTAATAATAAAAATTTGATATAAACACTTATCAATCTTTTGAATATTTTTAATTTTAAAAATCATGCTTTCTCATTTTTTCAAAGAGATTAATTTTAATTTAATTAACGCAAAATCTATATTTTTAATTTAAAAAATGGATAAAAATTTGAAATGTTGGGGGAGAAATTATGTTAATAGGATGATTTTATTTTTTGGAAATTATGAATATTAACAACAGTAATTTTTATTTACAATAGATTAAGGTAAATTGAATAAATTAGGGCATCAAATAATATGATATGGATAATAAAATTTCCCTAGAAGTTAAAAAAATACTATTTGATGAGTAAGTATATACCCTTAACATCTATGTATCTGAATTGACTCATTTAATGGATTTATATAAATAAATGTGGTATAAATATTTTTAAAACAATTGTAAGTGACAAAATGATACCCTCTTATTTTTTATAAGTAAAATATTTTTAATAAAGTGATAAATATGATATTACATAGATAATAAATAGTATCCATAAATATAATTAAATTATTTACATCATAGAAAATGTTTTATAATTTTTATTGATTATATAATTACCATATATTCTAACACGACAGTGATACAATAAATAATTTATTAGTAATAATATTTAATAAATGATATAAGAAATATTAAAATAAATAAAATTTTTATTAATTAGAGTTCTAAATGAATTTTATAGGTGACTATGACATATTATATGTATATTTAATATTTTTTTAAAATTTATCTCTAAATTTGGATTTTATTTGAATTCAATGAAATGAATAGTGTTATAAATAACATTATAGATATTTTATAAAAATAATATTTTGATAAAATATTTAATAATAATAAAAAAAATAAATATTAAAAATATATATGATATGGTTGAAAATTTCTTAGTGTTTCTATTTATGATAAATCTACCCCATATAAGTAAAATTTAAATCATGTTAATATTTAAATTGTTATTACCCCAATTAAAATTAAAATAGAAATATTATGTGTAAAATGAAATGATAAGGTTTAAAATGAAACAAAAATATATCAATTTTTTTAGAGAATTTAGAAATATACTCATATTATCATCTTCAAAACTCAATTTGGAGACATATTTAGGAAAATAAATAATTTTTATTAATTTAATATTTAAAGAGTTTCCAAGGGTGCCCTAGCCTCTCCTATAAACTTGTACCAATTCTTATATATTACGTACACTTCATAAATCTTTTTTTGGACAAATACCTACCCAGGACCATGAATAGAATACCTCCCTACTATATTTTGTATTTATTTTAGGCATAAAAACCTCCAAAGAAGTGTTAAAGTGTTCTCTAAATTTGACCAATTAAAGTTGAGTTATCAATTTCTTTTAGAATTTTTATATTATTCATTTTTACACTTCTTAAAATCTCCATAAACTAGGATGAAATAATAAAACCAGTATACTCAATATACTATAATTTTATTTGGTTAATATCCTCCCCTGAACCAAAATACAATATCATCAAATGGGAAATTAACTTTGCACTATTGTTTACGACAGACTACCACCTTGCGAATAGATATAGTTCATTTTTCATTACAATCTCTCGAGACTGGTCATAATAATAGAATTAATATATTTATATGATATTCATGACATATTTAGCATATAAAATAATAATATATCAATAAAATTCTTACATTCTATTTATAAAAAAAATGACAACATCATTCATGTGAATGTTTGAACTATCACCTACATGAACAGATGTGAATAATTTTTTTCACCCCATCCCTTGTATGACATATATAATTATATTTAAATTATTATTATTATTTAAATCATATTATGATAATTATGGAAATATTAAATAACAATTACCTTATTTCCAAACTGATCATTAAAAAATGGAAACACTACTCATGAATATGTACGACCTACCATCTCCATGATTGTAGCGTTTTTCATTTTTACTAACCATATTTAATGGTATGATTAAAAAGTATAATTAATATAATAAATTGATAATTATTATATGAACATTATTCAAGATATAATGGGATAATGGCCACATGGGCAATTGATGTAATACAATGTTCATTTTTACCCATGTACCTAATATCAACAAAACGTTCGATATGAATATAAATAATTATGTAGTTTTTATACAATATGAATATGTCATATAAATGGAATAATAATCTTAAATTTTTTTATCAATAATCTATAAATTAACCTATGTTTATTATTTGGGAATATAATGATTTACCATGAAATATTAGGCTCAACATAATGGACTCTTTAACTAAAAATTGTTTTAAATGTTTTAAAAATTAATTATTATAATTAAATCCCATTAATGAATTTTTTTTAAAATCGGTTTAAGGATTTATATATATTGATATGAATGTTTTTAAATTTTAATTATTTTAAAATTTTCAATGTGTTGTAGAACACATTGATTCAAAAATATTCTGTTTAAATGTTTTAATAGTTTTTTAAAAGTTGTTTGATTGTTTCAATAACAAGGAATGATATTTTTAATATAGGAAAAAAATAGAATTTCTCACATTCATGTTAATATTATTTATTTATATTTACATTTAATTTTTTCCATTTTATTTTAAAATAATTGACGAGTTCACAACATGTAAATATGAAATGTGATTTGAAATTTAAATGTTATTTTTCCTTTACTAATGTTTTATTTGTTATGATTTTGTTATGGATCTTTGGAAATATTTATGGATACAATTTGTTCTGCGACAACTCGATGTTGGGTGAGCCCATGAAGGCTCCCCAGTGCATTGGGTAATGAGACTATGTTAACAAAATGGGTTTCTCCTAAGATATTTTAGGATTATACTTTTATGGGTATTTGAAATGTAACCATGAAGGTTACCCCATATATTACTATGAAATCTATAAAGTTTGGGTGATATGGATTGTACAATTTCCCATTATAATTTTTTATTTCTATGATGTTTTTGAGGAATATTAGGATTTAATGATGTATGTTAATGAAATTATGTTTTATGGGTGAAAAGAATTATTTTTTGAAAATGTTTTCTTGATTATAAAATATTCATAGAATAACTGTTTCATTCCTTATATTATATCCCATACTAATATTTTTGTGCTCATCCCATGTTTTAAAAGTGTTTCACATGTCATAATATTGTTATGGAAAAATATGATTTTGTAATGAATGTATAAAATTTCTGTCTTGAAAAGAAATAATGCTTTATTTATACAGGGGTTTATTTTTGTGAAATGGATAGATACTACTATAATGTGTCCACCTTTTTTTGTTATATTTTTGTTATGTATGATTTGTAGCTTAATTTTCTAAATCTAGGTTATTTAATAGTCTCTCAACATGAAATAATTAAAATATATTGACTTACCTTAAGAATATGTACTATTTATGTTCGATATCTTGCACCTATAATACACCATAACCATGTATAACAATGATAAGGGAAACCATTCCCTATTATCAGAAGAAAAATGTATTTTGTGACCATGTATGAAATTTATAAGGGATTTAAAATAGCCTTAAAAACAATTAAAATTTCAATTTGATATGGGAATAAACATTGTATCTATTTAAATAGGCGATGTTATCATAACACTCTCTTATCAATGGATTCCATAAAGTCCATGCATTTATGTTTTAAGGAAAGATCATATTTAAATGGTTTGGTCCCATAAGTGGTTAAAATATTAACAGTTAGTTAGATTGGAACACCTCAAGTGGTATAAATAGTAGACAATGACCAATACCAAAATGAATAAGTAGACACAAGGTCCAATATATTATGGTGAACAAAATAAATTATGGATAAATTTAATATTAAGGAAATTCATAAATAATTCTATATATGACATCAAAATACAAAATATTAAGTATCAAGACATAAGGTAAAATTACTATACCACCAACATTGAGACTTTATTACTCTCCCCAACCATTATTTACCTTTGTTTTGGTTTATATAGGATAAAAAGAGAGAAATAAACAAATAATCTAAAAATATTTTTTTTTTTCTGTCATCAAAATTAGTCTATTGATTGGAAATAGAATGAGGATGTGAGCTAAAGGTGTGTGGAGAGTACTAATGATTATATAATGTGATATAAATATATAAAATATCATTTTATATGGATAAATGTGGAAATTTCCTTGCTTTATACGTAACAGAGATTAAATGGTAGATGATTCTACAATGACTACCTTCTGGACAATGTGGAGGGCTTCTGTCAAAATATATGGCCAAGCCACATTTTAAAAAATAGAACCTTCTTATTTACACGACATGTAAAGTATACACACCATGTAATTATTGAGTTTCTCCCTCTAGGGAAAAATTAATACATGCTATGAAAATTTTATTTCCAAACAAATACAAGTCAAGTATTTAATAAATTCATTGTATTTAAATACAATGTTGGAACCAAGGATAATCTTTGTTAAAAAAGAGCATGGTTTTGTTTTTTCAAACATCTTATGGATGATCAATGAGATTACAAGGAAATGTTTCATACAGTTTAATACAATAAGAGGTATGAAGGTGATTCCATTTCCTAGTGTTTTCCAAATTTTTGGGGTCCAAAATTTGGGGAATGGAATGCATTGTGATTTTTTTTTCATAAAGGTATCATGAAAATATGGAAAATTCACAATGATTTGTAGATATGGTATTCATGAAGTGTGTTTCAAAAATAAATGAAATATTTTCATGGTGTGCTCGGTGATTATGAGACTTATTGTGCGAATGGTACTTGGCGGTTGTGCTTTTGTACAGTGCGAAGTGTTCTGATGGAGAGCTCTGCAGTTACGACAAGCATTGTGAAGTTAGAGATACACAACAAAGACATTTTTGGCCAATCTGGATTTTTTAGCTAATGAAGTAGAGCTTCACATTTGACAGTGCTAATAAATAAGATTCCAACCCTCTTCATTCTATACAATTTGAATAGAGAAACTCTTGGATCACTTTGACATCGTGAAGCAAGGGGTTCTCTACAAACTAGACTGTTTAATGTGATATTGAGCTTCATGAAGAGAATTTTAATGTCTTGAATTATACCAATGCTTCCATTTCATGATAGATTCGTGATGATGAAGAGTTATTCATTAGGTGAGTGAGCTCTATGATGCAGGTTCCTCTACTAGGAAGTGAGATCCACAAAATGTGTTTCTCTGCGAGGTAGTGATCTCCACAAAGGGTGTTTCTCTACAAGGTAGAGATCTCCGTGAAGGGTGTTTCTTTGGGATGTAGAGATTTTCACGAAGTGTTTTTTCTTTAAAAAGGGGATTTTTAAAGGGTTGATTTAATTATCTATACTATGTGTTCAGGGATTTCAGTGAGCATCTACTCAGGTCTTTGATGCTTGTGGTGTCACGTGATATAAATAGATAAACACAAAAATTCCATTATACGGAATCAACCTTAATGTTGATAAGATAAGCTAGAAATATCTTGTAGAAGATAGATAGGGGTTGTCTATGGAAGTGTTCTAAGGGAGGTAGTGTTCCACTCATGAACATTTATAAGTGATGTGTTTCTGTCATGGAATGACTGTAACCTAACTCTTGTAATGCACAACTGATGAAGATTAATGGATTTAGGTATGACACACTGTCAGCATATGCACCTTGTATTCATCCCTTTCTACTAAACCCTGTAAAAGTGTTATGTCATCTCCTTGCTATCTTTTGACTGGAAGATTTAATAAGATCCTACCAATGTGGGAACAAGATCCACAAAATTAAAAAGAAAAAGGTGAAAACCCGATTCACCCCTCACATATAAGGGTGTTTCAGAGTCATTCATGAACATTACGAATTTTTCCAATATTCAGGCTCCATCAACAATGAAACCTTATTTCCAAAAACAAAACAAATTTCCATAAGAAAAATTTACCATGATAAAGCCAAAAGACTACCTCAACATAGGGTTAACCAAAATTCAAAGGATCAAGAAATCAAATGAAATGTCAGGATCACAATTTCTACCACCCATAAAAAACACATTCATGAATTTCCCTTCATTGGGTGGTAAATGATCATTTGAGAATATCTCTGGTCACAAAGAACATACATTGGCCTCTATCTCCAGTGTATTATATTGTATGCGACCATGATTCCATTACACCAATAAAAGAGGTAATAGTTATCCTTGGAGAGACTTTATGATCTAATAAAAAATATAGATAAGATGATCACCAAATGATTCATATACCTTAATCTCAGACTCATCATGCGGAACGAAATGATATTGACAAGGTTTGTACCCTCACAACTGTGAAACATAGAAGATATCCTGCAAATCCTGATAGCATTGAGGTTACTAGAGTCAATAGTATACATTCCAAAGTATCTTTAAAACCTCAAAAGGTCCAATGAACTAGGTGAATGATTCAACTATAGTCTAATCCATCGATATACCAGTATATTTGAAACACATAATATAAACTGACTCCCTACCTCAAACTATAGTGGTCCATAATGACATTCATTTTATAAAATTTGTCTAGACTGGGCTATAACCATTTTTTTTCTGATCAACATAACATTTTACACTATCTCTAAATTTAGATTATTACTCCAAACAGATGCCTCACATGACTCTAATAGGAATAAAGATAAATGGAATAACCATCAATATAAGTCCTTGTAGGGATGCAACTGAATCATCTATAGAAATTTGTAACTTTTGTATAAATTTTAATGACGTATATGGTTCTTCCAAAAACCAATGAATAATGGAAAAAATGCTCCCAGCATGTCCTCTTGAACATGTATTACCTATTTTGACATTCCATCACACTGAGGGTGAAATGATGCTCGCATAAGTACCTAAAAACCCAAATCACTCACTATCTCATACCATAACCTCAACATGAAATGATCTCACTTACATAAAATTATAGTGTGACGAACCCAATGTTGGTGTATAATCTCAAGATCATAAATTCTCTTATTCTCATCAACTGATACATTCTCAATGATATGTAAAAAATTGGTGATCTATATAAACCTGCCAAGGATCTCACATAAAATATCACTTCCTCAAGGGTATCATTTTAAGAATGTCAGAAAATCCAGTCTGAAGTCATTCAATTTATAATAAAAAGTATGAAATGGATGTAAAACCCCTACAAAAAATTTGTTCTCTTCCTTCACCTATTGAATGGTGTAGATCTGAGATATGAAATCAAAATATTCCTTTTTCATATCACAGACCAATATCAAGGATGTAGATCACGATACCAATTTGATAGAATAGGGTGGACAACCTATATAGAAGCATGTGACACAAATATCAACTCATCCTAGATGTTTGTATGATCATAGATAATTCCAGGGAAGTGTAAGATCTAATCCCTATATAAGAACCCAATAAAAATGAGGGTCATCATAAAAAATACTCTCCCATTAGTTTAGACCCTTATGATATGATAACTAGCTCATATTAAAAATCTCTACAATTTAATAGTTCTCTCATAAAAATTAAAGTATATAATACCCATGATGGTTTGGATGCTCCATGTGAATCTCCAAAAATCGGTCCATATTCTTTGACTCGTCACTAGCCTATCAAATAATCATTTTCTATGTAAATCAGTTAAGAGCATATGCTATATGGTTTCTATTCCAAATATTATTTGGGAGATCAATATTTAATTGTTTCAAATATTCAACCCACATACTATATATAAGGATAATTTCATAGTACATGAAAATATAGAAAAAAAATTTTGGGTCAGTGAAAACCACAAAATTTTATCCTACCACGTGTTTCCTCCTAAAATTCAAGGTGTGAACCACATCAACAGACATGATAAAGTGTTTTGGGAAATTCATCTAATATTTCCTTGAGTGTCGAGACATGTAATCCATGACATGTCCATCCTTCATCATAAATTCTCCTAGACAATATCATTATGCATTAAAAAAGTCTATATATCTTTTTCCATGCTCTGGACCAATCAGGATCGGGACTAAATTCAATCTATATTTCATCTTGTAAACGGATACCTAATAGTCATCTAAAAATATACATATCTCCATTTTTAATAGAACTTTTAAAATGTCCTATAAGGTGTGAGATGACCTAAATAATGTTCATGTAATATCTAGAAAACCCCCAAAAACTTTATATTTCAAAGGAATTCATGGTATACTTATAATAAAACACTGTTCTCAGCTTCTCTAGGTCAATAGAATCTCCTTCCACAGAGATGATGTGACCCAAAAAGTGAAAATTATCAATACAAAAGGGGAATTAGCTGAGTTTATCATATAGCTAGTACTGTATTAGTTTATTCGGAATGATATCATGATGCTTCACAAGGTTTTTTTCAAGTATGATAATACACCACAATATAATCAATGAAGACTACCTAAAATGAATTCAGATACGGCTGGAAAACCAGATTCCTTAAATCTATGAAACCCATTAGTGATTGTGTAAGACCGAACAACATAATGAGATACTCATAAAGACCATACCATCTATATAACACTATAAATGTTATGTTTTATGGACAAACACATATTAGAGGATAGTTTATCCTCAAAATGATTAGGTAGAAAACCATTGTTCCATGCAGCTGGTCAAAATTGTTATCAATATGAATATGTGGATACCATATCCAAATAGTAATATCGTTCTACAAATGGTAATTTATGAAATGTTTTAGGCTACCATTCCCCAAAATTGTAAAAAGGGATGTTGTAACCCATAATGATGTACATGGTCAAATAGAATCATCAGCCTGAAAATCCTCTTCCTACCCATTGAGCTCTTACAAATCATTTGTAGATATCCTAGAGGGATGAATGCACACTAGTGTAGGTCTGCAACAAAATAGATAGTAATTTATATATATCTATCAAGAGGTAAACAAGAAAATTCTTCTATAATTACATCCCTAAAAAGATATGTTATGAGAGATTATCCATCCTAATGTAATCCCTTATCCTCCAAATGAAGACTATCGATCATGATTTTCATTTCACAAAGAATATAATTCCCTAGAAATTCTCTATAAACATTTACATATCATTCACCATTGTGAATGAAATACCACCCTCATGTGGTAAAATAGATACCATATAGAAATAACAGTCCACATAGTCATGGTACGTGACCAACAAGTCCATCCGAATAATGGATTCTAAACCCTCTAACTCAAGGATAAATTGGACAAAAAATAAATGATAAAATATAACCTCATGGAGGCATCCCTTATAGTGGAATACACCCACTGATCAAATCTCCAATGGAGTTTAAAGTAACATCATGCAAAAAAAAACTCAATATCTTGTCCAAGGAATTTAAAAATAGCCACATGGATAAAGTAATGTGATGAAATTGTATCAAGTGTGGCACAAATGGCATTAGAAGATACAAGAATAATACCTCGATATGTAGATGTTTTGAAACCATACTCCACTACTATAGGATGCTTTGAAGAAATCATGCATGATCCATTAACATGTATAGAAACCTAAATACCATGAGTGTTTATGCTCCACCTGCACAATATATTGGAATCATTACTACTATAGAAATGACCTTATCACAACATGAATGGTTGGTAGTACTGAATCTACCTATGTGGTGAGGATATATAGACTCGTATCCTATAGTAATAGATGACATGTATCCTCTCGCACTATGCATAGATGTGTGGGTCCTTCAAAAATGATGATGATTCCCCAACATGCCACAACATCTTCAATATTTGAGGTCTTTGGGGTGTGAGGTACTATTATACCCTGGCATTCCACAATGTTGGAAACCCATGTAAATGTTAGTGGATGTAATTTGGAAACCACTTCTCATACATTTTTTCTAAATGTGATTATTTCAGATACTAATCGAACTAGTTCCATATCTCAATTCTGATCCACGCTAGCCCACACTATCATCTTCCCTCAGGTTCTTCTAGGAAAAAATATCCTCAATTAATATTTCCAAAATAGCAGACAAGTGAAGTACATTAATCAAGGATTAGATGGAATATAATAGAATATCCATAAAATTCTTCATTATCTCTAACGCGTTACCTCTAATAGTTGGTGTAAAATTATAGGTCCTTGGGAATTGAGAAGAATATTCCACCAAAGACAAAGTACCATGATGTATCTATATTAATACTCTATCTAGATTTTCCCTAATCACCAATAAACATAAATAGTCTTATAATATGACCATAATACCATATAAGATCATACCCAGATAAAGATCTACTATGTTATAACATCCTACCATCTTTTAGAAGATTCCAGAAGCATATAAGTAGCGAGATTTGGTCTCCTCTCATGATGTCTATCTATGTGCTTGATGATATCCAGCATGTTCTCTATCCATGACCACAAATCATAAAGACTTCCATACCCTAAAAACAGTTGTGGATGATACTGCTAAAACTCTCTCATTATCTCTTTAATAGATGGGGAAAGCCACATATCTACCTAAATAGCTATCAATAGTAAAAGAAAACCCTCACTGTGTTGGGCATCCACAATAATAATAGGTATTAAAGAAGGTTACATAGGTGGAACTATTATAGGTAACACATTAGGCTTAAGTTCCACTATCTCTAATGCATAATGTCCACCTCCATCCTGGTGCATGACTCGTGTATGTCATGATCATATAACTATAAATTTAAATAACATGTCTCAAAGTGGATTTGATAAATGAATAAATCTCTAGTATAAGAATGTGGAATGTAGAAAACCCTTCTATATAACAGTCAAACCCATCTAGATAATCTTGAATATAGATGTAGATGATTTATAGGTCATAAGAAAATAAGAGGTATGGATTACACCCCACTACTATGGTGGGGTCATGGTTATATTATCTTATACGAATCAAGATTATCTATATAGAGAGTTTTTATTAAAATTTAAATAGAAAGAACCCTCTAATTTCCAATTTAGATCTCCATCCAATGGATACCATTTCATATTAAAATTATTATTTATTCAAATTCTTGATTACTTATATAGAAAATCATTATTGGTTGAATTATATAGAACTCCACATTAAATTTATAGAGGCCCATACAATATATAACTTCAAATATGGTGTCTAATTTATCCCATAAATAAACATGTACCATCCCATTAGACTAGTGGACCATAAATCTACATTCCATAATTGAACACATAAGGTGTTAGACTAAAGATATGAAGGGATAAAAAGTTTTGATTATGGAGAAACATTATATAGACAATTTTATATCTCATTCCCATCTAATGAATGATATAAATATTCTATTTATAGTACTAATGGAACTTATGATAATAAAATGAAATACATGAAATGAGATTCATCTATATAGAATGATAAAATGAAGGACATGAGAATCTCTATGTGCCTACAATAATTCATGATCCAAAACATCCTTTCAATATTAAGATAATGGAAAATTGATATACTCTTCAATAATAATAATAAACATTGCATATCATTTGTGTGATCCATTAGTGGAATAAAATCAACTATAATAACAAGGATCCAAATTAGTAATTCTTATACCTAAAAAATTTGAATTTTTCTGCATACAGTTTAGATATTCCCAAGAACATTCTCATTCACAAAGTCTATCACATCATAGTTTCCATTATAGAATCCTAAAATATTAATGGAAATAAAAAAATTGATGATACAATTTTTTATTTTTTATTACCAGAAGCTACTAGGTGATTCCCTAAGCTAGTCTATCATATGTCCTCAATCAAACCTCCCCATACTCCAAAGGTGTAACGACCCGACCCGGAATCCACTAAACTGGTGCTCCAAACTAGTTCACCACAATGCCTCAAGTGCGCCTCCCCGTACGCCAGAGGCTACCGACTAGAAGCGAGGGCCTAGGGTGTGATAGTGGGGAGACTATGCCCTCTTACCAAAGTAAGAAAACAATATAAATAACTAAGTATCAAACACATCGGAAAGTAAATAGAGTACAGAAGCAATAATCATCTGAAATAGAACATGATGTAATAGTAAAATGTAGTTAAAGCCTAAATAGCTATGAAATACAATACAACACTAGTCACCCACTAGGCCGACCGTAGAGATACAAGTACAAAATAAACCGAAAGTAAATGTACAGGGCTCTGCTACTAACTTTGAGCCAATCCATATATCCGATCTCCATACACTGTCGAACTGCATCATCCCAATCAGTGAAACCACTTGAGCAGCTCCACTCGATCATACAACACTAGTCCTCATCCATATCCATCATTCAACTCATGCTTAACCTGAAAAGAAGACTTATAGTCTACACAAACACCGAGGTCCACATGCAGGGGTGAGAAATAATCTCAGTATGCCACCCTGATAAGAAACCTATAACTTTGCTTCTAAAAGTGTATGCAACAACAATGTCCTTAGCATAACTGGAACACAACAAAAGGAAATAAACCAAATATGCACCCACAGTCGAACTCAGGGTATGTAATCCATGTCAACTGGGAAAGTGCCACCATGGATATCCATATGTATATATGTACACATGTATAGTCCCATACCTATACACATATACACAAATATGAATATTCATGATTAGGTGAATCAAATAATAAGAAACCACATTAGCTGTTGATCCATGGGACCATACGCCTGATCTTCTCGAAATCTTTTGCATGGGAATTGAGATGGACGACATGCCACTCAAGCTGTGTATCCTTAAGTCGATATCTGGGTCTATAATCCCATCTACATGTACCTGATTCCACCAATGCCGGAATTATGTCTCTGAACAAGCTAAACAAAAACAAGTAACCATTTGGGATTTACTCACAGCCTGTCTCCATTGATTGAAATAAACCACCACAAGCAAGAAGACAACACAACAGGTACCCTCTGGGAAGTACTCACAACCTATCCCCTATGGTCCAACCTAAAAACACAAGCAACTCTCTGGGCATTACACTCAGTCTGACCCCTATGGTTCTTCTTAAGCATAGAATCTCTGGGGAAGCACTCACCGTCAATTCCCCATATAGTCTCGTATCATACTAAAGACGCTATGGGGAAGTACTCAACGTTAATTCCCCTTGTGGCCTACTTCGAGGAACTACAGACACTCTGGGGAAGCACTCAATGTCAATCCCCCCTGTGGTCTCAGATCTTATAATTATAAAGACACTCTAGAGAATCCCTCAATGTCAATTCACCCTATGGTCTATACGCCAGGTTCTCACGACCCTGTTTAAGTCAAGAAAGTCTAGCATCACGTATCGGACCAAGAAACCCACCAGAAGTACTTGTATAACAATCTACAGCATAACAGCATGTCATAAATACAACCACGCCATCCTAATAATACTAGGCATGGAAAAAAGGCATCCTAACAGGAAAAGCTAAACCAAACGGTCAAAATCAAGAAACATGGGAAAACACATCCATATCAAGGTAAAATACAATATTTACAATCAAACCACCTCAAATCAGTAACACAAGGAATATTAGGCATCCAAGAAAACATGAAATACTCATCGCGTCAGGCTCAGCAGCCACCCACCCATGAAGCACCTCTGCTAAACACTATAATATCAGCAAACCAAGTCAGATATAAACAAACAGTGAGGGTGGACTGAACGCCAACTCAACCATACATCCATATCCCCAAAGGGATCAACCATTTGGAACAGGTTCTAGGTGACACCTGATCACCATCTCTACCCAAACCGGACGTAACCACTCACGGTCGGTCAAACAACGATCACCCACTAGGCCCCTCAAGTCAAACATAAAGGAGGAGTCATACTCGGGATCCTCCAGGTAGACATGAGCGAAGGCATCCTACGCAGGATCCTTAGTTAACAGTAAGGGAGAAATACTACATGTGATACTCAAATGAATTACACCATAATCATTCCATAACATGGTTCATATCAAAGGAATAACTATAGAGAGATCCTACAAGGGACTCCCTAGGTCAGCACACAAGTAAAGGCATCCCTCAGGGGATCCTTAGAAGTAACCAGTATCAAAGCCACATAGGCCAGAAGGGAACATCTGACAAGGGGAAAATCCTATAAATTATAGGTTATGAGAGATAACTTATAGCTCATCTCCTATTAATGATCTCAACTATGTTGGTCTTAACACCCAATCTATCATCCACACCAAGTCTCACTCTTAGGTGTCAACTGAACTGATAACTAGAAGATGAACCCCTCCATTTAGATATAAATCCCCAAAACCAAAATTAAATGACCTATTAATTTCATAAGGATTACACCATTGCGATCTATGTGAAAAAATTCTCAGAATCGATTACCCACACTCCCAATTCTGACTTCTAGTGCCCATGATATCCCCAAAAATAATAAATTGACGTAGTACATGGCCAGAGCACATGGCCATAACCCATTGGGCCTGCCTGTGTAATAGTAAACTGCATGTAAATTACTGTAAACGGCATTTAATATTCAAAAAAATATAACCCCATGTGTGTTTTCACTAAAACAGATGCCCAGGTACCACTACACAACGTGTACTCAAAGTACACTGCGTGTACTCCTTAAAAACCACTATTCTGTGTTCTATTTCACACATCCAGCCACACGGACACCGACTACACTGCTTGTACTCAATGTACACGATGATTAATTAAGAAAAATTTGTCTTCCCAGAATGGGAGGAACACACGGCATGTACCCCTGGAACACACATCGTTTATTCTGGGTTTTCCGACGGGAAATCCCTTAAAGGTCTGAAATGCCCGTTTTTTCCCCTGAAACAATAGATCCAGCCATAAGAGGACACAAGAAAGAAATATAAAGATATAAATACTTAAAAAAATATGTTTAGAGAGTATATGTGGAGAAAACATAAACAAACCTACCTTCAGGCGGAAACCGCCGAAGCTTCGGTTGATTTCATGGCTCCCGGTTGTCGCATGCCGACTCAGTGCGTCCAGAGCATCAAATTGGTACCCCTATTGGATCCCAACTCTCTCTATTTATAAATATCCAAATCCCCCAAAAAGACATGGAAAAGGACGAGAGCATATGGAGTGTGCGCAATGAGGAGGAGGAAGGAAGAGACATGAAAAGAAAAGGTAAGAAGAAAACATGATGAAAAGGGGGCCCATGCTAGCCCTGGCGCCCGACATGAGTTTATGACTTACCTAGGAAAAACTCCCCATTCCAAACTCAACGGCCTAGACAGAATCTCAATCCGACGCTCCATTCAAAATTTATTTCCAAATAAACCTGCATGAATAATTTAATATTTATTTTAATAATATTAAATATTAAATATTCCACAAAAAATTCAAACACCTCAGATTTCCACCAAAATCCTATTATAAGGAAAACTCCCTATTGCAAGACCAACATAGTTTTCAGAAAAAAAAATCTGAGATCATCTGAAAGTGTAAAATGACTATTTAACCCCTCACGAGTATCCAACAACAAAAATTCAAAATTCTTGCCCAAAATGACTATCTGAAAAAACATGGGTTCTTACCAACTCCCCATCAAAAACCTTATTATCCCCGAGAAGCCCAGTGAAAGAACCAGAAACCATTCTCATAACTTGAGCATCTACACAACCAATCTATCTAGACATTCCAACAACCTGCCTTATATCCTTAACAACCACGTTCTATATATAAGATATTCATTTACGTCTAAATTGATACTCCCCACCATAGGAACACCATTTTCATCATCTTAAAATAAAACTATAAGCTTAAAAGCTCCTGGAAAACACCGAAGTTTAACCTAAACAAGGAGAACCACACTCAAAGGGCCAATGGTGAACTCCCCACCATATGGATTTCCTTACACCCCTTCGAGAGCACAACCAGAACAGCTTCCATCCTCAATAGGGATGAACATTAAGAAAGAAAAAGGATCTTGATGTAGGGTTGATGTTATCTCAGCATACTCAAGATGAGTCAAGATATCACATGATCATCTCTTACAGGAGTACACTAAGATTTCACCAAAGGCATATCTAGCCCCCTCCAAGCCACACTAACATAATACCAAAACCCGACCTCGATTCAAGCACGAGTCAACCATTTCACAGTAACCCAAAATTTCACAAAGTACCCAATACAACATCAGGACATTTCTACAGAACATCTGAGATTTGAGTCCATAGAAATTCTTGAAACATCGGTCCTTGGCTCGGACCCAGCCACTCACTGATCTAGATTAAAACAATGCCACCTCTAACAGCAATATCAAAAACATTAGTTGACCAGGAAAAGAAACTGAACAGGAATGGGTATTGAAACCAGCCGCAAAAAACAAACACTGCCAAAAGGAATTGGAAAATGAAGGCCAACCTTTCACACACAGGTTTCCCTATAACAGAACAGACATCGATCTACAAGGGTTCGAGTCAAAACCATGTTTCTCTAGGTCTTCCACCTATCCCTATAGAAATATCCTCACAAATGGGTCACAAGTTCTAACCACCTATCCTAAAAGATCCAAAACCAGGCAGAAGAAGGTAAAGATCACAACAACCAAATAATGTCAAAACCAAAGCATAGCCTACTAGGGCCCTAATCCTCTCCAAGCATCCTCAAAAGGAACTGCTCCTTAGAGGTGACAACCAAAACAAAAAAAAGGCCTGATGAGATAACCCCCATTGGGTATCTTTATACATAAATTCTACAAGGAGGTCTAGTTCACTAGAAAAGACTTGGTATCTATTGACATCGTTCTCAACGGTTCGACTATATAACCACAGACCTGAGAAACAACACAAAATAAGGGGTTAAACAAAAAGGCATCACCTGCCACATAGACCCACTGGGGTCACTGCACCACCTGTGCACAAGTATTGAGTCATCAGACACAACAAAAACGCCTTAACGTAGATCCACACAACCTTCCATTAGTGTAAAACGTATGTGTAAGTAGACCAAAATGACTCAGTCGTCAGTAAAAACACACTAGTAGGCCTATATGATGTGAATCGTATGTGCCTAGTATGATGCATGAGATGCCTATTGTCTTTGCCGACCAAGAGTCAAAATACAACCCTGGCATCTTACCAATGTCTAATATCTAGAGATCCATAGTAAATCAAAAGACCACACAACATGTACATCACTCAAGGTGAAAATAATATACCACTGTAACATTGCAAAATCAGAACAACAATCCCAAACCCTGGCAACTAGGACTTTTTACCGGAACAACTGTTCTTGACGCACCAGCTCGATATCCATCACAGGTTCTGACAAATTCCTAATACTCCTGTCTACCATATCCCAAATAGTAAATACAAGGAAAGGAAACCTCCTCTGATACCACTTTGTAACGACCCGACATGGAAGGCACTAAACTAGTGCTCCGAACCGGTTCACCACAAGGCCTCAAGCGCACATCCCCATATGCCAGAGGCTGTCGAAAAGAAGTGAAGTCCTAGGGTGTGATAGTGGGGAGACTATGCCTTCATACTAGAGTAAGAAAACAGTGGAAATAACTAAGTATCAAACTCATCGAAAAGTAAATAGAGTGCAGATGCAATAAACATCTGAAGTAGAATAAGCTATAATAGTGAAATGCGGTGAAAGCCCAAACAGCTATGCAATACAATACCACACTAGTTACCCACTAGGTCGAACATATACATACAAGTAAAAAAGAAATAGAAAGTAATATTCCAGGGCTCTGCTACTAACTTCGAGCCAATCCACGTACCCGATCTCCAGACACTGTCCAATTACATCAGGACGATCAGTAGAACCACTCAAGCAGCTCCGCTCGATCATGCAACACTGGGCCTCAGAACTCTTTACCATGAAACTTGTTCTCAACCTAAAAAATAAAACATAAGGTCTGCACGTACACCAAGGTGCATGTGTAGGGGTCAGAAATAATCTTAGTTGGGAACCCCGACAAGCAACCTATAACTGTGCTGCTAAAAGTGTATGCGACAACAATGTGCTCTGCATAGTTGGAACACAACAAAAGGAAATAAACGAAATACGCAACCACAGTCAAACTCAGGGTATGTAATCCCCTGCAATGGCCATGGATGTCCATATCTATATACGTACAGATGTATAGTCCCATACCTATACACATATACAAAAATATGAATATTCAGGATTATGTGAATTAAATAATAGGAAACCACATCAGTAGTCGATCTTTGTGACCATTAACAAGATATTCTAGACATATTGTGTAAAGGCATTGAGCTGGATGTTGTGACACTGAAGCCATGTACCATTAAGTAGATCTCTAGGTCTACAATCCCATCGACTTGTACCTGCTTCGGCCGACACCAGAATTATGTCTCTGAACAAGCTAAACGAAAACAAGTTACCCTCTAAAAAGTACTCATAGCATGTCCCCTATGGTTCAACTAATCAACTACAAGAAAGTAGATAACACAATAGGTAACCCTATGGAATGTACTAACAACTTATCCCCTCTAGTCCTACCTAGAAACACATGCAACCATTTTGGATGTAAACTTAGTCTGACCCCTCTGGTTCAACTTAAGCATAGACTCTCTGGGGAAGCACTCACTATCAATTCCCCCTATAGTATCGTATCGTACTAAAGGTACTATGGGGAAGAACTAAATGCCAATTCCCCCTGTAGCCTGCGTCAAGGAACTATAGAACCTCTGGGGAAGAAATTTATTTCAATTCCCCCTATAGTCTCACATCGTATAATTATAGAGACACTCTGGAGAAGCCCTCAACGTCAATTCTCCCTATGGTCTATACACCCGGTTCTCATGGCCCTGTGTAAGTCAAGAAAGTGTAGCATCAAATATCAGCCCAATAAAACCTCAAAAACTAGTTAGCTAAACATCTACAACATAACATCATTTCATAAATACATCCACTCCATCTTAACAACACTAGTCATGGAAATGAGGCAGCCTAACAAGCATAGCAAGACCATACGGTCCAAATCAAGAAACATGGGCAAACACATCCACAGCAAGATAAAATACACTATTTACAATCAAACCACCTTTACTCAGGAACACAAGGAATAATAGGCATACAAAAAAACTAGAAAAATGAATCCCATCAAGATCAGCAGCCACCCACCCAGGAATCACCTTTGGTAAACTCTACTGTATTAGCAAACCAAGACAGATATAAACAAATAGTTACAGTGGCCCGAATTCCCAACCCAACAATACATCCATAGCCCTAAAGGGATCACCAGTTTGTCACGAGTTCTAGGTTAAAACTGATGACTATCTCTACCCAAACCCGACGTAACAACTTAGGGTCGGTAAACCAATGAGAACCCACTAGGTCCCTCAAGTCAAACACAGAGGAGGCGTCATACTCGGTATCCTCCAGGTAAACACAAGTGAAGGCATCCAAAGTGGGATACTTAGCGAAGAGTAAGGAAGGAATCCTACACGGGATCCTCAAATGAAGTACAACATATGAATTCCATAACATGGTTCCTATCAAAGGAATAACAAGAGAGGGATACTACAAGGCACTTCCTAGGTCTGCACACTAGCAAAGGCATCCCTCAGGGGATCCTTAGAAGTACCTGGTCTGAAATACTCATAGGCCAGAAGGAAATGCCTCATAAGGGGTAAATCAACTATAGAATAGGTTACGGGAGATAGCTTATAGCTCATCTCCTAATAATGTTCTTAACTAAGTTGTCCTGAACACCGAACCTATCATCTACGCCAAGTCTCACTCTTTGGTGTCAACTGAACTTGATAACTAGAGGAAGAACCCCTCCATTTAGATAGAAACCCATAATATCCCATTTAGATGACCATTTAATGTCATAAATATTCCACTATTTAAATCTACGTGAATAAATGCTCAGAATAGACTACTCACACACCCAATTATGACTTCTAGAGCCCAAGATATCCCCAAAACTACTAAACTGAAGTAGTACATGGCAAAGCACATGGCCAGAACACATTGGGCCTGCCTGTGTAGTAGTAAACAACGTGTACATAACTATACATGGTGTGTAATATTCAAAAAAATCACCCAGTGCGTGTTTTCACTAAAACACATGCCCAAGTACCACTACACGGCGTGTACTCAAAGTACATGACGCGTACTCCTTAAAAACCACTATTTTGTGTTCTATTTCACACGACTAGCCACACAGACACCCACTAAACGAAATGTACTCAAAGTAAATGGTGTATAATTAAGAAAAAATCATCTTCCCGGAATGGGAAGAACACATGGAGTGTACCCCTGGAACACACGCGGTGTATTCTGGGTTTTCCGGCGGGAAATCCCTCAAAACTCCCGAAACACGCATTTTCACCCCTGAAACAATAGATATGGACTTAAGAGGACACACGAAAGCAATATAAAGCTTTAAGGCCTTAAAAAAATGTTTAAAGAGGTTCTATGGTAAAGCATAAGCGACCCTACCTTCGGGAGTAAACCACTGAAGCTTCTGTTGATTTCACGGCTCTCGGTTGCCGCACGCCAACTCAACACGTCGAGAGCTTCGAATCGGTACCCCTATTGGCTCCCAACTCTCTCTATTTCTCAATCTACAAATCCACTCGAAAGACGTGGCCATGTAGGAGCAAATATGGAGTGTGCACAAGAAAGATCAAGAAGGAAGAGAGAAGAAAATTAAAGTAAAGAAATGAAAATGAAGAAAAAGGGGCACGAGCCAACCCCATTGCCCGACATGAGTTTATGACTTCCCTAGGATAAACTCTTCATTCCAAACTCAAAGGCATAAAATAAATCTCAATAAAAAACTCCGTTTAAAAGTTATTTCCAAATGAACCCACATGAATAATTTAATTTTTAATTTAATAATATTAAATATTAAATATTCCATAAAAAATTCGAACAACTCAGATTTCCACCAAACTCTTGTCCTAGGGTAAAATCCCTATTCTAAGACCAAAAAAGTTGTCAAAAAAATATCTGAGATCAATTCGAGGGGGAAAATGACCATTTTACCCCTAATGAGCATCCAACAACAAAAATTCAAATTTCTGCCTAAAACGACTGTTCGAAAAAACACGGGTTCTTACAAAAGGCTTCAAACTAACAGTGAGGGTCTATGGTTATACATTAGGGATATTGGACACTCTTAATCAAAGTTGTATAGTTCAGTAATAAATAAATAAACACGGAATACAAAATATCAACCAAAAACCAATGTTAAACCATCCTGGTGAAATAAATTGTCATCAATAATAATATCTAAGATATATAGAAATTGAGGTATAGTCATGGCTATAATAATTGGATTTGGAAAACATAGTAGCAAGAACTCATAAATATCAATATATCAATTGGACCCAAATTATAAAAACACTCTCTCAAAAATGTCAAAAGATAAAGTTCAATCCTATGCACCACCAAAACCATGATATAATGAAATCATGTATCGATTATAGGACACTTTCCCTAATCCACATCTACATCAGTGATTTCTGTATGACTAATAAAAAGAAATTCCTGAATTGTGTCATATATACATTGTATTCCACCACTGATGATGCCCTAAAATATCCATAAAATTAATATAATATGAGAATTATGATTATATAATAATGTTAATAAGTATGTAAACTATATAGGTTCTGTTTGGTTCTTGAAGGATGTGACTTCACACTAGCTCCTTTATCCCATGTTGGAATCACTTCTGCACAGATATCCTTATGAAAATATATCTATAATTTTATATAATTGTATATATATTCTTTAAAAAGATAACGTCGTTTATAGAAATATATTTACGTATGTATTTTAATCCATGACTCTATGCATAACTCAATTTTCCATGTCTTGTCACTGAAGTTTAATAAATTAGTTAGGGATTCCATGATTGAGTATCATTAGTTACAAGGGACATCGTTACCAAGTATGATAGTTATATGGGATTTCATTCCAAAGTATAATGTATAAATCAGACTCCATTCCCATGTATCATAGGTATAAGTGATTCCACTAATGAGTATCATGAGTATAAGAGATGAATTTCCCATTTATGTCATGTATAAAGGACATCATGCATAAGTATAAAATGAATAAGTGATTCCATTCCCATGTATCACATGTATATGGGACACCCTGACCATTAATCACAAGTATAAGGGACACAATTTCCATGTACCACAAGGATATGTGACTCGATGATACAATATCACCATTATAAGAAACTCTAATCACATGTATCCTAAGTATAAGGGATGACATGATAGAGTATCAAATGTATAAGGGGCTCAATATTCCTGAATCACATGTATATAGGATACCAAAAAAGATTTCAAAATATTACCATTTGACATTTAAAATGGAATTTCCATTGTCTCCATTTATATAAGTTATTTGATCATAACACTCAAATCTAAATCAATTCAATATAGTCATTACACTTACGATTAAATAGAAAACCATATAAAAGATGATTTTGTCACATTAGATGTTACAATACCAAAAATAAATTTCATTGTAACACCTCAAGTGTAAATAGTCTACGAGGATCAATCCCAACATGAATAATGGGATACAAGATCATATATATCAAGGTCATCATTTTAAATGAGGGATAAATGAATTTTTCTACAACACATGGATAATCTCCTGAGCATCATCACTACCCATAATAATAGGAAATAAGAAAATATGTATAATTAATAGACCACCATCATTAATCCATTAGTACTCTCATAATCCAATATTTTACTTTTTTTGGGATAGATTTCTTGAAAATGGAAGTAGAGACAAACTCCCAAAAAATAGTGCATATAAGATAACACCAAAATTACACTATCATTAGGATTAATAACAAAAAAAATAAACTGAAGGAGTGGATTTAATACCACCAGATATCCAATATGTTACACATATCCTAAATCATAGTTCGAATGGAAGAGGAATCACAATTGCAAGTTTTATTGTTATATTAGATCAAATGGTAGAAGATACTATGACATATCTCTAATGTATAAAAAGGATGGATTCTGTTAAAAATAATATGTCCTAAAACCTTTTTAAAAAATAGACCCAGGACATATAAAAAACATCTAATATATACACTCCATGTATTTCTTAGTTTTTTTCATATTGGAAAATAGCAACACACATCGGAAAAATGATTTAGACATACAAATAGAAACCTTGTATTTAATACATGACATATTATTAAATTTATGTTGTTTATATGGATGTAATATATTACCTATTATTCATGAATACTTCCTTTCAAAATCAAATTGACCCTCTATAAGGTGTGGTTTCCAAATTTGTGTCAAAAAAATCTTAAAAAAAGGTTTAACATAAAATATTAAAGGATATGTGCCTGAAATAAAATTTTGGTATCATGCATGTGAGGTACAAGTGTGTAATGGATCCTTCAAAATAAAAATATAGTTTTTGGATTTGAAACATTGTAAATGATCATAATGTATTTCTTGAATGTAATAGTTTTATCACATTACAAAGTCATAGCGATTCAGCGGTGATATTCAAAATTTATCAAAGGTCATAATAGTGGGAAAATCACATATTCAAAATGTATCCCTTATTGTGGAAATTTTCATATTGGATTGAAGTTACAATAATAATTTTTTAAATGAGGAAAATATGTTGGAAAAATGACTTGATACTTATCTTTAAGAATCATTAATATCATGTGACTACTTCAAGACCGATGATTAACCGGAGTGGCCTCTAGAGAAAGTGGTAATTAATTAGAGTTGGCGTCCAACAACCAACATTTCTGTACTATATGGCTATATATATTAAATTTTTTAATATTAAAAATATTCATATGAAGTCTTGATTATTATTAAATGTTCTACAGTATGTGATAATTTTCTAAGGGGTAACTATCATCATGAAAAGTCATATTAGTTCCCTACAATGATTAGAACATAGAAGTTTCATAATAGAATTTTTAAATATTTGTTCTTTATAAAGATGATATCATTTAAATAGAAGAAAATGATAAATTTTATCTTCATCTGAGACTCATGTGACTTTGAGAACGTTTTATTGGTATAAAATCTTGGAAATTTCAAGTTCTTATGATTTTGGGATGTTGACACTATAGTAGGATATCCACATTTAAAAATTGAATTAGATGTTTAATTTCACGGGGATTTATAAGAATCAATGAAATGTAATATTATTGATAATTCATATCATGATTCCCTTATATAGATGAATTAACAAATAAATGAAGATATACTCTCATTTAGTTGTAGGATATGTTGGTTTTTCAGGATTGATATTACCTTAATGAGTAATGGTAGAATGTTTTTTTGTAATCAAAACATTGTTTAAGTTGATATATAAGGACCATAGTTGGGAATAAATATATATTATTTTGTCTACAATAATGAAATTCTATAAAAAAGTTCATTTGTAATATTTAATATAAAGAGACATTAGACACATAGGTTGATAACACCATCATAAAACCATTACAATTACAGATATTGAGATAATGGGATTATATTACACAATGAACGTTTATGCGATGTTTCATTTCATTGTTAGTTTAACTTATTTCTCTATGTTAAACATAGTGAGTCTCTAGATGACTTCCTTGGAATGTAGGAGAGGCAACAAAATTTCACTAATAAAGGGGAAAAGAGGGTTACACAATAAGTATATTAATAACCCTAGATAAATTATATATGATTGTAACATATTGGATAAAAATTATTCCTCTACATGGTTTAATAATATTTAATCATAGTTTGATAAAAAATATTTGGTCCCCAGTGATTAGAAATAATATATATTTTAATTTTTTATTTAATTAATATATATTTACAAGATAATTATTGATTAAATTATCTGAATATATGTATCTATTTCTACTAGATTATTAGAATATGAGAATAATATTTAATTTTATGAATATTTAATAAATACTTAGTTAATAATTTAATTAATATAATTACCTTAATATATTTCAAAATTAAGTAGTGTTTTTTATATTTACTAAAAATATTCATTATTAATGATTGAAAAAACATAGAGGACACATGACTAAATTTAATTGTCCTACAAGAAAATTTTATATTAAATATTTTCTAATGAAATATTAGTTTATTTATTCCTAGAAATAATATTTATAGTATATATAAATTTTTATAATGTCATGTAAATTATAATAATTTTATTATTATTAAATCATGTGATTTTTAGTGATTAATAAAATTATAGTGGTTATTTTTCTATCATTATTTAGTAATTATTTTCTATTTAATCCTAGTTACACATTTTTTTAAACCTATGCATGTTAATTGGTTTGAATTTTGGTTTATATATATTACTCTCTCATTCCATAAATACATCATCTCATAGAATTCTATAATAAACAAAGGGAAATTACCTTCCTCCCCTAGAGTGATCCATTCTGGTCTTCAAGAATTTAACTATGAGAAACATCCACATTTGATATATTTTGAACAATCCACCATTAAAATAAAAAGATTTAATGGTGATTATCTGAGGATTATGGAACATGTGTGTATCACTACTAGATGGAATTTGTGTTTTCATCCTCTGACCTAATGTTGGTACAAAAATTGGTCTTAATATGAACATTGATACTGATGAAACAAATTCAACTCAATCTATTTTTTATTAAAATAAATTAAATATAAATTTTATGTACACATATCCAATATTCATGGTTCCTATATTACTAACACATTATTTTACGTTCAATACCTTTTTACATTACATTCATCACCTTGTATATAAAATATTAGTTTGGCGATAAACGAGGACTATGTTCTATTGAGGAAATCCATGCTCACATACCTTCTCGAGCCTTTCTTAGGTTTGGACTCGAAAACAATAATTATTGTAAACATATCACCAGATCATGCATTAGTTAATGAGTCACTGGTATCTCTTCAGTTCGCAACTCAGGTGAATACCTATGATATTGGGGTTCCACACCTCCAGATATTATCAGACCATGTTGATGCTTCTTTCTTGAGTCCTGGGTAATTTCTCATTCTAACCGTTATTTTGATGTGACAAATACATGTGAAGGGAGTTTTATTGTGTATTATTAGTCGTTACATATATATCATTGATTTTATAAATACATACTGCATTACATATTTGATATATTAGTTTTAGTCTCCTAAAGAATTTTATTTGGATATGTCAAATAGGCACTTATTTAAAGCACATATCATTTAATAACAACTTTCAAAACCATAATTCATATAAAAATTTATTAACCAAACATGAATAGGTTATAAAAAATCATAATAAAAAATAGAAGTTAAGATTCATTAATAATGTTTATGGAAAATAATTATTTTTTAAATGGTTTTATTTTTATCTATATATTCTATGAAGGTATAGTATTATGATTTGTAATTCAAATATGATGATAAATTATACTCTCGAAATATAATTTGAATTTATAAAAAGCAATTAGATAATGAATAAATTTCAATTGGTTTTCCATAATTATGTAGTCTGTTCATGTAAATAATAGAAGAAAATTAATTCCATATGTGATAAAATATCTAAAATTTACTTTAAAATAATAAATTGGTAGTTCTGAAGTTTAAGAAGTTAATATATGATAATGAAGAAGAAGCTACGTTTTCAAATGATAAAAGAGAATTTAAATTCATTATCATTGATTATTTCATGATTATTTAACAATAACCAAATTCATTTATTTAACCTAATTTTTTATAGCTACAATGTAATTTATCCCTAAACTAAATATATCATTAATCATAATGACAAAAATTTGAGAACACATTTTTTATTCATGTTTAGTTTACCAGTCACAAAACAATAAATTCTGTTATTGCATTAAATGTTTAAAATATGTATTTATCTAAATAGTTATATAACCATTAACTAAACCACGTATTAGTAATAATTTTCTTTAAGGATACATTTTTAATCTAGAATCAACCAACAAACAAATGACTAATTTATATCATTATAAGACTATTTTGAAAAATCATTATTATGTATGTTTCTCTTTTAATTCTATTATTTCACATAAATTTTATTATGAATAAGTATTTGTTTTCATAGTTATGTATGGGTGTAAAAATCCATAATAAAATAGAATAATTTATTCCTATAATCTTATTGAGCTATTTTTTTAACAAAATATTAATCATTATTCTCACAAAAGATATTCTGTCTCCTATATTTCTAAAAATATCACCAAAATTATCTGACTCAAATTTTTCAACTTGTAAAGAGTCTATCAAGAACTTTATTAAAATATAAATATCATGAGTAAAACTATATTGAAAATTATTTTAACGATAACCCATTAAGACTACACTATACAACTCTATACAGTAATAATTTACCTAATTCGTTATGTGATTAACACTACAGAAGACCAAACATCATGATTCTAAATAAATCACAGTAATAGAATAGGAATAATTTCTCTATTAAAACAATTTATCATTAAATTCCCATAACATTATTAATTTCACTAGAATTACAAAATTCTAATACTTTAACAATAGAAACCCTTAAATTTTTTTATATATTAATCCATTTAAATGAAACATTGAATTGTGAAAATTTTTTAGAATGTTTTCATTGAATTTTGAATAGAACTTCTTTGTGGATGCATCATGTTGGTTGTGATAATATTCCTAAGTTTATTCATTCCAAATTTATGTGGCTTTTAAAAATAGAGGAAATGTTAATGAAGTATTTGAATATAACAAGAGGATGTGAGGATAAAACATCCCAATAATTATATCTTTTACTATTCTAAGTGTCCCTCATTTATTTCAGATATGTTATTGATTCAGTTTTTCAATTCCATAACTTTCAGAATCATTTAATTAAATAAATTTTTGAAATACCATGGTGAATATTTTTTTAGTCATGTTGAGTTTGTTTAGTATCTAGATTCTACAATCTTTTAATCATGTTTGGAAGTGAGTAAATTTGTTTCCCATCACAAAAGTATAAATGGGGACATTAATATCCTCACATATATTGGGATGCGTATTTTGATGATCATTAGATTAGGAAGAGAGTTATCGTATTATGACCAAATAAATACTGATGGGTAATATTATACTCCTCACATAAAGAAAACATGGATTATGTTATGATCAGTGTATAAGATAAAACAAGCCACCTTATTCTTTTAAAATAATATGCGGTGCTTCTATGGGTTTAAATATTTTTAATTAATTTTTCATTGTTTTGATTATAATGGGTAGACTCATAGTTTATTGTACATTGGGGACACTAAGGGTATAAATAGTAGTGTAGACCCTCTATACAATACATCTTCATAGTAAGAAACTCAAAGAGTCTTGGTGGTATATAGAAGGTGGTTAGGTTTATATATTAAAAAGACTAATGGGGGGTTATGGAATGATAATAATATAAGTGTTGAAGCTTATGAATTAAAAATACATTTCATATTGGAATAATAATCAGATCCCTATAGTTTATATTCTTAAGTTCATGGTTATGCCATATGACTATTCCATGATGCTTATTATTAAACTATAAGGACTCATGTACTGTAAATGTTGGAAAATACGATATCTATCGAGGATTATGCTTTGGGTGGCCTAGACCTTTCATATTTTTACTAGAGATATGTGTGGGTATTACACATATATATTCCTACACATGTTAGATTCAATTTTCATAGTGGTTATATGAAATAATTTTATTCAATTACTGATTGTTTTAATTAATGAATCTATATTGGTAGGGATTTAGGCACAAGTTTCATTAACATTGATGGAATTATGCTTTAAGAAAGAGTCATTAAATGGGTTACACTTATAGGGGACATGTATAATACATTTATTTAATTAAATATATGGTAGAAAATGGATTTAAACCATTTCATGATGGTTATTATTCATGTGTGATAGATTTTTTTAATAGTTATAGTGTTTTAATAATATATTAAATGTCTTATATGAGCTAATTCTCAAATTATATTTAACTTGTAGGATTCTATATAGATTCCTTCAAATGGTTTTACAAGAGGTATATAAGTTGAGGTTTTGTGAGATGAGATTCTTTAAAATCCTATATATGTTTAAAATCAATTAATTTTACGAGATTAAGGTAAAATATAACTTAATTTTCTCATAGAATTCATCGGATCATGAATGATATTTTCATTTTTGGAACACAAACATTACCTGGTTCCAAAACTAATATAATCATATAACTTTATTATCTCAATACTATAGTCATTTCCTGTAGATTTTATTCATTAAAAATTACAACCTATTTGATACTTCTTTAATGGGTTTTTGAGAATCAATATATATCCCCATCTCAATTATGAATGACGAGTGAGAGGAAGTCCAAATTCTTAAGATGAACACAAAGTTCAATATTTTTGAAAAATCGTTCTCACATAACATTGATAGCCTAAGGGCCAGACTTTATCCAATAAATTTTATAGAGGGCCCTAATGGGGGACAACAATAATTTTTTAAAATATTTTTGATCAGAAAATTTTGTTGAATTTGTATCATTCATGATATTTCTGTAATGAAATTCAGTTTCATTATAATGGATTTCACATAACATAGAGTTACATTTTTAGACTAGAAGTCGTGTGAATAAGAATCCATTCTTCCTTAAAAAAACAAATTTTCATAAACTGGGGTCAATTTCATGATTATGAATACGATAATTTTACACCACTATGAGAAACATATTTTATAGCTTCTCAATGTATTCAAAATAAAACACAAGGAACTAAATCAATGAAGGAGAATCATAAATTTGGACCAATTGAGTGAGATTCACCACTACAGTGGGTAATGGGTAATAAAATAATGACACCTTAGAGAATATAAAATTTTCCCAAAGGATACCATTATAATACATGAGCTTACTCGATGACTTCAATATCATAAAAGTGATCTTTGACCCCCTCAATAACGTGTGTGGGATCTCCATAAAATCATTATGAGAAAAATATCTACCTCTATAAAATTATGAGATTCCAAAACAAGACACTAGACTGCATATTATTAAAGACCATCCATATATCCAATAAAAATAAACATATTTATAATAATTTTTATTCCTAATATTTTATAATTTCTTAAGATTGTATATAATATAGTTGGTCAGTCTAGACCGAAGAGTTAGACAAGTTCCTAAGAGAAAAAATCATAAAAAATTGGCAATGGACCTACATTGTTGTATATACCTACATGGAGTATAGATAGATCAAATGGGTTCATGGGTTGTATTAGGTTTCTTGGAAATTGAAATTATACTCTAAACTCTACAAGCACCATCTTCCATATTATTTGAGATCGTGTCCTCTACAAAGAAACATATTCCAGGTACATTAAATTTATGTGATGATTATCCTCTAGGGTATCTGGAATAATATATTAACCCCCATCCTTAATGAAATATATGTTCAATTTTATACCACATAGTATTATTGTTGGAAAAACAATATTCCTTATTGCTTGTGAAGGCATTGTTACATGAATTGGGGGGGGAACAAAAATAGTGAGTGACTTACATGCATCCATATTTCCCATTTATAAGGGCATTTATGGCCTTCCTAGATTTTTATAATGGAAAAATTGACAGGGTGCATGGGTATTCAATAACATGAAAATATTAGTTTTTACTAGTTCTTCTTTAAGAAGGAAAAATTGAAGGAGTTGGGATTTCAAATGAATTACCAAAATACCATGTGGATTGAGTCAGTTAGATTAGAAGAGACATTTCTTAGTGGATGGGTATATTTGAAAAGGGATAACCACATAAAGGTAAGAACAATAAATTTATTCATGGTGGAAAGTTAGATAATCAATAATTAGATAATCTTATCCATCGTAGTCATGAAAAACCATTATGTCATATTTTGGAACATCAGTGATGGGGAATGCACCTTTATATCCATATTTTATTCGAGTTCATTGATGGGATGGTCATTGCACTCTTAGAGGGGTGTTTTTTATTATGCTAACATTGTTTCATAGAAAATAGGTACTTTAGGCCAATGAAATTGATTATCATATGAGGTTGACTACTACAGATTAATTATTATAGGATGATCGTTATGATAAATCCATATTTAAATTTCATCTTTTCCCCCTATAGAACACTATATGTTGGGATAATTTATTTAATTATAGGAATCATTATGGAGAAATATATTCTATTAGAATTGAAAACTAGTGTGTCAGATATTTGTATAAAATATTACAACATTTTCAATCCAGACCACCTTAACTAGATCACATTCCATTTTTATACCCCTAAAAAATATCACAATGTGTTTACACTAGTGTATTCAAAAATCCCCACCAAATTATTATCCATGATATATAGATTGTGATGGTATATGCAGATATATTAATTTGGACGTTATTTTAATTTTTATTCTCATATCTGAAATATACTATAACTACACCGTGATTTTAATAGTGTAATATCAAAATTATATGGTGAGAATATTAATACCTTGGTAATATGCACCTTGTAAATCCCCAAGGTAGTAGAATATACTAATTTTCACTATTATAAGAGTTCACTAACCTAGGAAAAGAGACATTAATAAGGTAATTAAATCTATGGGAAACAAAGGAGAGGTATCTAGAGTTAGAAAATCCATTATGGAAGGGAATAAAAGGATGTCGGTATAAGAGTGGGGAAGAATACAAGGACCTTCGAGTCCACAATCGTATTGGATTAAGGTAATCACCCATGGGAAATGAGAGAGATTTCTAATGATAAAACTATCCCAGAATCCAATAAAATCTGATACATGGAATTTTTGTACATCATAAAGAGGAATATATGGGAAACTTTAATGACACACCATATATTCATTCCCATTATCGGGTATCTATGATCTATTCTCATGGTTAGCCAATCAAAACTCATAACTGACATCATTGATCTAGATATTTTTGTGTACTTCTATGCCTACTGTTTCTTATTAATTGACCTTTTTATAGTCATTATTAATGTGGTACCCATTGATGGATTAGAACATGTTCTTCCACCTAGAGAGTATGACGCGACAAAGTCTAATGTGAAAATTCTCAATAGTTGTGATGAAAAATGTATGGATTCCCCCATGGAGGGAGAGGACCTGACATATTTCATGTTGATATGGGATATCTCACTAAATTAGTTAATTGCAAAAATATATAACTTTTATAATTTAACTATGAGTTTTTGAGGAATAATGAATCATATTTTCTTATTTATATTATATTCATTGTATGAAGAGACTCTTGGGGATCCCCTTATACAAGAATGGAGAATGTGAAATGTGGAACACTAAAGTGATTAATAAGATAGAATAATATCACTCAAATAAATTTATATAAAATTGTTTTAGAAAGTGATACCTCCAAACACTTTGGGTGTACAAATGGCTGTTAATGAATTTCCAAATAGTGGATGAATTTCCACTATTTTTTTGTTTTTATAATTAATTATCATAATATTAGGTTATTATTTATTATTATTCATCATTTTTTGTATTTACTATTATTATGGGAATTATTATTCTAGTTCCTTATGTTATTTATGTTGTTTTTTGAAATTTACAATACATTTACATATAAGGATACGAATTTTTTTTATTTCATATGTATTTAGAAATTAAATATATGTTTTTCTTGTAGTCTATTATTTTAGTAAAGGTTGTTTCCCTTATAAATTCTTGAAGTCTAAAATGTGGCTATAGACGTGAAACATAAACAATATACTAAAATTCATAATTTATTCTTATATATGATGAGTGTTGGAAAATTTATAATGATAATAACATTTATATATGAAGTTATGATTTATATATATTTAACAAAATAAACTTACAAATTCTTAATTAAAAATTACATAATTAGTTTTAAAATTTCCTACTCTAGCGACATAAATAGATTATTTAGACATATTTAATTTTATAGAATTATGTCATATTACATATTAATAAATTTACTTGAATTTATTATGTGAGGAGTGATTAATGAATCTTATCTATATGAACTACCAAAATATTTAAATGGTGGTTACATTTACATATTATAATATTCTAGGATTAGAGGATTTTGAAATTAAAATTTTGAATTATTTGGATATTATCTACTGAGATTATTGACACATACGTATTGATTGTTTGATGAATTCGATAGTGTTTTTGAATTTTAGTGTATGAGCATTAACATTACTTATAAAGGCATTGATCAACAATTATTTATCACTATTCACTATATTATTATAAAAAATATTATGTGAAAGATAGTTTTTAGAAATTTTATGTTTTCAAATAAATTTTTTTAGGTACTATTCAATGTTTAAATATTTATTATCAGGGGTATTTTTCAATTAGTTTTCAAGGATTATTTTAATTAGTGTATTTAATAATATTTTTTCACAAAATTATATTTATCCATAAGTAGAGACATGTTATCAGAAATATATTACTAATAAATGAATGTACAATTTACCGAATTATGAAAAATATATTAATTACATTTTTTAATTATTATGAATAAGGTATTACATACTATTAATAAATTTATAGATAGGATGAGAATTGTTATTTTTTTAATTCCAATAGAAGTTGAATAATATTATAGTTAATGGATGAATAAATTAAATCATGAGATAGACATGATATGACTAATAACATGTATTTAACTACACTATTCTAATACTTATTTTCTAAAATATAACACCCCATTATTTTAATATTAATTACCATTTAAATAATTCTAATGCATTTTATAACTTGTGATATAAGTAACAAAAAATAAATTTCAATATTGAATTATTAAAATACAATATTAAATACATTTAATGATAGTTAAATGAAATTTTATTGTAAGAGTATATGATTTTTTTTAAAATAAAAAGGTTCAAATTATCCTAGGAAATAACATCAATCTTAAATAAAGGGTTATTAGGAACAACGTATTTTCATTGAATATATTTATTTTGAATAATTTTATCAATAAAATATTTTAATTAAATAGATGTATTTATTAGAAAAATCAACTAGTAATACTAATATATAATTAAGTATGTATGAGAAGTACTACTGTAAATATTAATTGAAACCCAATTTTATTACCGCATTATTTTTATTCAACATTATATGTTTTATATTTATTATTTATTTTATAATTTTTTAAGTATTGATTTTAATTAAACTAATTTTTTTTATATTCAATTAAATTACCAATCATTTAATCATTATTATGTTGTCTGTAATATGTATAATTTCATTATATGGATAAAATGTAATTTTAAAAAAAAAAATTTTTTTGAACTCTATGTACTTAGAGTAAAAATAGTATTTATATCCATTAGAAAATAAATCATGACAACTATATTTCACATTCTAAATCAATATTTTTCTAAATTTTATCCTGGTTAATTTTTTTTTCAATATGTTACCAGTGAAATATTTAGTTTCCATGATAAAGGATAAAATAATTAAAATAAGGTAAATTAAGGGATAAAGGCCAAAAATATCAAAAAACCTTATTTCCAAAAGTGTGGATAAGGCATTTATTAAAATCTGCATGTATTATCCTCTATAATTGGTGATTAATTTTCCATGTTCCTTTAATATTAAATTATCTTGATCATAATACATGGTTATTAAAAAAATGATGTCCATATCCAATATATATGGACCCCTCTTCAATCAAATTCTTCACATAAATTTCCATAAAAACACCTTGGAACCCCAAAAATAATTATTTTATACTCAATCCTATTTTAATATTTGAGACCTATGGTTCCAAGAAAGAATATGAAATCCCATTTTTTTATTATTATATCTCAGTTGAGGATATATTCTTAAACATTAATTTTGAAATTTCCTTACTGATTCTACATTGTATTCCTAACCTAACTCTTAATAGAAATGATTTATCACCATAATGAAATTTCTTAGGAATCATTAATCCTTGGTAAATGTGAATTTATTATTATAAAATATCATGTTATTGCATATTAATTCATTATTAAGTTTTATATTTTGTGTTAATTTTAACACATATTAGAATTATATTATAACATTTATATATTGAGTAGTAAAGAAAAATAACTCAAGAAACATTATGTTATGATGATTAAGTTAGCTTTTTTTCTAAATTTTTGATTGGTAATATATATATATATGTATAAATACATTAATAAAATAATGTCTTGTTATTGAAAAATATTCACAAAAATATACTTTTACACATTCTATGGTAACCATTACGATGATATCTATAAAAAACATGAAACTCAAGAACGATCTCAAACATATTTTCTTAATATTGAATAATATACTAGAGGTTAAGAATCTAGGAATAATTAACAGAGTCCAAAACCAAAAAACTAAATTATGTATGGAAAACTATATTAATTGAATACCAAAGATCAATTTTCACAATAAAAATTAAATACATCATAAATAAGGAATAATAAATTAATGGTATTAAATAAATCAACTATGAATAAGGTTACTATGTATATAAATAATATACCTAAAATTTATTATAAACGACATTAGGATATGTCTTATGAAGTAGAATTAAATGATAAGGTGTTCTTTCGAAATCTAGTTATTAATTAAATACGTTCTATTTATATGTTACAAATTGATATGATTTCATTATAATTATCTCTAAAACACTATCTACTTTATATGGCTCGTGTTACTTATGGGGTGTACCTGTAATCCAATATTTTCACTTCCCTAAGGTTCAAAATTCCCCCAAAAGGATTAAATTATGTTGAATTAAACATATATCTTCATTATAATCAATAATCGTTCTCATTCTTCTCTATATTATTATATTATTTTCTAAATTTAGTTATTTTTAAATAAATAATTTCTTAATTTAATTTATTATTTATTATAAAATCCATAAAAATTTTAAATAAATATTATTAATTTTTTCTTTTCTAGTCTTTTATGACATAATTTTAAATTATGTAATGGGAATATCATTTTTATCATTTTATATATGAACACATTTCTTACTTTTATAACCACTTTTCTTATTCATGATTCCACATAATGATTTCCTTGTTGTACTATGTTGTTTTTATTCGTATTATTCCATGATTTTCATTAAAATAGATGATTGAAATTAATTTAATTGATTATTATTTGTCTTAAAATATTATATATATCAAATCATATTTAAAACACTCCAGAAAATTTCACTATAATAACAAATCTCTAACACCTTTACCTCAACATCTCTTAATAAATAACCATATTCATATCCTGGGTATAAAAAAAATATAGGGGTTGAGCGGAAATTATTATTATAAGTAAACATGGGAGATAAAAATTAAAGTGAATAAGTGAGAATTAGATGATAAAAGGTGGAATGGGAGTATAATAAAAATACATGAATTTATGTAAGAGAACCATATGTTGAAAATCATAGAACATCAATTTAATATAAAATAAAACATTATAATAATAATTATTATAAATAACTAGGGTGTGATAATGTAATCCAATAATCATGTGTATTAAAAAATATAGCATATTAATAAGGAATAATAAAGAAATATATCAATGAAATAATTCATATCATATAAATAATGAAAATATATAATTATGTCACAAGAATAGGTATATTGAAATGTATCATTAAGGTGTCACAAAATTTTACCCATATGTATGAGTAACTAAATTTTCAAAACATATATTTGTACGAAGAAATTTATATTTTTAACTGATGTATTATAGTATGAAATTAGACCCCACCCATCATTCATGGATAATAAATGTTCAACATTACAACAAAAAACAGATCACATTATAAAGAAATTAAGAAAATAAAAGGGGTTAATAAAAATTAAAAATCAATATCATTATCTTTTAATATCATAAATAACCAATAGAAAGAAAATAAGATTCAAATCAATTCCAACTCGTATAAAATAACATCATTTATTATGTCAATTAATAAAAAATATTTTTAACCCAAAGGGATCCCTTGAAAATAAAAAATTATATCTGGAATAATCAAAAAATGATCCATTAGAAAATAAAAATAAATTTATGACAAATTTTTTAATGAGTAAAAAAATAATTTTTTGATGTGAACGTAATAATTCTATGTCTATTTCCAAGTTTCCAATTCTTTTAAAAACATGAAATTAGGGAACCATAAGGAAATGTGTTCAAATTATACCACCAAAATTGAAAAATAAATTATTCTATAATCGTGGAGTGTAATATAAAATAGAATATATTGACAAAATTTTGATTCATAATATTTTTGAAATAAATTTCATGAAACCCAAAAAAATTGGAAATGATAAAAAAATTAAATTGAAAATGTATAATGGGAAGAATATAGATTAGAAAACAAAATTAATTGTATTATTTTTAAAAAATACCATGGATCATTTTGGGATATAAAAAATATAGATATGGAAAGAAAAGAACCAAAAATAGAATAGAAACTACTCTTAGAAAAAATATATAATTTATTTTTAAAATGGATTTTGATGGGAAATAATTAGATATCGATGAAATATGGAATCATCATAGGTTATAATATATCAAATATGAAGTATTTTAGTGATAGTGGAATGGTTACGACCCAAAGAAAATATTTGAGTTATGGATACCCCTTACCTTTATTTATACTTCATTGAATGCACTCTATAACGATTTATAGAAAAAATAAATATACCAATCCCATATTAATAAAACAAAATCATATATACATTAATTTGAAATTATCATTTATATTATTATAATACATAAATATTTTTTTTATTTATACCATATTTTCTTGTTAAATGTTATTATTTTTGTTAGTTTGTTTTCTAGTTTCATTATATTTGAGGTGTGAAATATTATTCATTAAATATAATTTATTAATAGTAAAATAATTATAGTTATTATAATATATTATTTTTAATTATTTAAAATGTTATTATTTAATTTATTATGAACTATAGTTATGATTCATGATGACGATGTCTATGATTAACTTATCTCAGTAATTTAAACCAATAAGGGAAAATTTTATTAATTATGGATTACATATAACGATGACTATTATTAAGGGAAACAAACATTATTTACATATTTTTTCAAAAATAACTTATAATATCATTTTTGTATTTATCCATGATAGAATATTCTAGGTAAAAATAAAATAATTCTCTTTCCTGGAGATGGTAGTCCACACACATGCATGGGTGAATCATTCATCTACATAGAATATAGGGGAATGAACTGGTTAAAATTTTCAAAATCATAACAATATTTTGTGTTTCATATTTATTAATTAAATACCACCTTTTAATTAGAATTATTTGGATGTTATGAAAAATGGACCACATAACTAATGGAGTTGGTAGTCTGTAAACAACCCATGCAACATTTTTTATTTTTTGAGGGTTAAGGGAGGGTATAAAATTGATATATCATTATTATTGAAAATAATTTTATAATACAGTCATTGATACATATTATGTATTTTTTGTTATATCAATGAAATAAATAATAGAGATCAGTTGACAAAAATTTCTATGATAATTGATTGTATCCATTGTTTGAAAATTAAATACGTTTCTTATTGTATTTGGGAACGAAAAGGACTTATAGGTCATGATGATAAAGATGATGATATAGTCGTGTCCAGATTTATATGATTTAATTATATGGAAATGCTGGATAAAACTAGTACAGGTGTTCCACTTTAGCAAGTGAAGAATATAGAAGATTTGTAAATAATAATCACATTTCAAGTAATTTCAAGAAACAATTCATGGTTCAATATATCCAAAAGTTCTAAATAATAAGTATTAGTGTGAGCTAAAAATTATAATTATTCCATAATTTATTTTCACCCATTTTTTAATGACATTTTATTTGTTTTACCAATATATTTTTAAATTATTCCATTTTGGTTTTTTATTTTTAACTAATTTAAAAATAATAATTAATAGTTTATTGAAAAAATAAAGGTAACCCCAAATGCCAAATATTTATTTTATGGGCCTAAATATATTTATCATATAATATAATTCAATTTCAAAATAAGATAAAATCTTCTTTAAATTTAAACATTTACTATATATAAAAATAGTTTGTAGGACCAAAAATATTTTTTTAGTAATTAATCGTTATAACTCTTATTTAATATTCACTACTGGTTGAATAAGTTCAAATATATTTATATTATGATTTAATCAATTATTAGATTAATTATTTAGACTATTTTAATTCATTTGATGAGATAAAAATTAAATAATTCTAATATAATAATATTTTATAAATAACTAGTTTTCAATTATAGTGGTGAATAAATTTAGTCAAAGTAATAAAAAAATTATACCAAATAACGAAATAGTAATTTGGTCTTATATATTAATAATACAATATTATTTTTAGACAAATAAATTTATATGTTTCAAAAAAAAATAATTTTTATATTACCAAAATCAATGTGTCAAAATAATTTTCTAGAAAAAGTGTACTATCATGAACTAAATGAAAATTTTTATATAGTTTTACATAGTTCTCATATAATGGATAATTCTATTGAAACTAGAAATATTACTGGATATAATATTTTTTCCTCGTATTATAATTTCTTTTTTAAAATTATCTAATTTTCCATTTTACTTGATTGTTTCATGAAAGTATATCTTCTCAACAAGATTTAAGGGTAATTGTTTACTAAAATAATGGGTCATTACATTATTACCCAAATAAAAATTATTCTTTTTATAAAATTATATTAAATGGTAGAAAAAAATTGAGGTTAATTTTGTCTCGTTACATTATTGGGGTCTCATGTAGCATCTATAATGTTCTTATTCCACTATATACAATTACCCAAATTAGTTATCCTATTCAAAATTACCATACCTATTCATTCATGGGTCTCCACTTTCTGTTCATCATATGGTAGATCATGTTTTTATTACAGTACATTTGAGCATAGAATACAGAATGAGTTTGGTTTGCAATTAATTAAAATTGGAAAGGTGAACACCACATGTACATGAGATATGTCTTGAGGAAGTGTTAAAGAATAATCTATGGTCTCAACATGATCAAGGATCTTGAATTGAATTCCATAGACGTGGACTATCATTCCCCTACTCCCAAAGTTCTTTAAACCTATTACATGACGATTTATAAAGGAACACTTTATCGCCAATATTAAATTATTTATTTAATCCATAATTACTTACATAACTAATCAATCAACTATATTCAACATTCATGTACTATAAAATGTTTTAAACCTCCTCCAACATTTCTATGTTATGATCAAGCCCTGTTAAATTCTCCTCTATATCATTATCATAATAATTTTGGTTTCTACATCTCTCCCCACAATGATCCCCTTAGGGTACCATCTAAAAACAATAATTAATATTGTTATTATATGTGAACTATACATATTGGGGGTGTCGAATGAAATAAAATTGGAATTAAATTGAACTACATAACAATATTTTACCATAATTTTACTGGTAATCTCATATTGAATATATTTTATTGGATTATAATTACCAATAATACTCAACACTGTATTCAGTTATTGTTGACTGTATCTCTAAAACCCCGAGGTAATTCCCATATCTCGATTTGATATTATTAGGAGTTGGAATCCATGTAACCATTCCATTTATCTTATGTAAATCATGATTTATTGGACATGATAGAAATATATTTTGAGTTAAATTATATGTATTGAAATTTTAAGGTGATAATATATAACCCAAATATATTTATAGCATTTTTAGGTCATGGGATGTACCAAAACAAATTCTATGATTATGTTTTCATATTTCTATACTAGCATGGTTAATGATTACAACATACCAATGGACCTCTCCCATTCCTCATTCCATTAATGTATACCATGAATTTAGATATTTACAGTGTTATCGACCTTTTTGGGTTATCATACCATATATTTTTCAATAGATAAATATTCATATTCATGATTCCAAAATTAATAGATAAAGGTAACATATAATAATAATCCAAAATACCAATATTCATTTATTTTTTGAGCCATTACGTATATGGGATCAATAAATTATATCTCCCACATTATAAAATTTAATCTCTAAAATACATGCTACCCTAATCTACAACTCAACATAATTCTCTTAGTATTGTTTTATATTAATCTGAATGGATCTTGAATCCATTATTTTCGTAAATTAGTATTTATCTGTAACCATCATGACATCAAAAAGTGTCATATTCCAATACATGAGAATTCATTCTTTTAAGTTATCATCATGTGTTCTAATGAAATATTTTTCGTAGAGTATCAACCAAATTATTTTTTATCCTTAGGTTGTTAAGGATTAAGAATTCATAATATTTTATTTATTGAAATAATATAATTTGGATCATATTTATCTCTTTATGTGTGATAAAACATTTCTTGATATATTGATCAATATATATATCTATATATATATTCTCTATTGAGATAATATCTCCAAATATTTACAATTTAGGCCATTGATACCATACCCAAAACATTGTTTTTTTATTTTATAGGTTTTTTTAAATGTTATCAGGAATAAGAAATAATCTTATCATTCTATATGATGATTCATCTTATCCTATTTAATGAATAATTGTTGTATATTATGTACCCTTCCAGATATTATGTAAATATATGTATATGTTTAATGAACAACCTATTTCTTAGATCCTTGAAATATTTTTACATAGCTCATCCCAAAATAACTTCACCCCATTACTTGTTAACGTTTTTTTTGCTTTTCATATATATGATTAAATTCCTTGAAATGTTTTGTCAATTTTCTTTTAATTGAAAAAATATATGGATCATAGTTACAGTTATTGCTCCAATTCTTGTTTGGATGATATACATTGTTAATTAGTCTATATATATTCACTCTTTTCATATTACACAACCCATGAATGACACATTCTATAGTCAAAAATAAAAATCTCTGAACATGTCATATTGTAAATTATTTTTTAATGGTCTTCGCCGCATTCAAAAAATAAAATTTATGATCTCTATTACTATTTGAATATATATGAATATCTTTTATAAATAAAATACAAAATTTATCATGGTAGACATTAAATACCATATTTACTAAATCCATAAAAAATGGGTGTAAATTTATATGTCTAAATGGAATCACAATAAATTAATTTTGTCTATACAAAATAAAAAACAATCGTTGAAATTACATTGATTTGGACCCCAAAATAATGGTATCTTAATCAGAGGCAGATCATTCAAGAGTCCTGTGAACATATGATTTTATCAAAAATATCATCAATATATTGTATTGGTGCAATTTATTAATTTTGATTTTAGTTTTCACATTATAATCAATGAAAAGACACATTTATCCATAATTTTTATGAAAAGGTCTAGTTCACATTCACATAAATAAATAGGGTGTATAAAACCCTTGATTTCATTTTCATGAGTAGCTTCATTAATTATTCTAACTTATTTGGATACATATAATATAGTGTTTTGGGAAGAGGTGTAAATTTTGGAATAATTTTTATTAGAAACGTAACCTCATGATCATAGGTTAGACCATCAAGTTCATCTATAAATAAATAATAAATTTAATCAATTATAATTTAACCCTCAATCATATGATCTACAAATAAAAAATTTTGGTTACTAGGGAACATAAAACATTAACTTATTATAATGTGAGATCAATATAATATTTGAATATATATTTTATCAAATTATTACTCGAGATATGAAATCTTATCTCCTAACCCATTAAATATAAATTTTATCTTTGTAATTTAATGTAATTTACATGTAGTATTACATAAAGTTAAAAAAAGGTAGATGTTACAAATTTATAAGAAATATATTCCCACTAATAATTTTTTAAAAGTAGATATACATATTATACATAATATTCAAACATCTTAGAATTATTTTATATATTTTAGTATTAAATTATTTTGGTATTGTAAGTCAAAGTTCATAGAAAACATATATAATATAAATTAACGTGGGGAACTGTAATAAAATAAGTTGTTTTCAGTTTTGGAGTGGATAATGTGTTAGATTTTCAGTAGATCACTATCATGATACACCACCATAGTAACTTTGGAATATAACCTCCCTTTATCCCTTGGATACATATTTTTTATGTTATATTCTCTAAAATAGCTCTAGGTTTGGAGAATTGATTTTCATTATTCTCAAACATATAGTACTTGATATATTTTACTATAGGTGGTGCATAGGATGGGACCACGATCTACTCTATGGTGTTTTTTTTCTTTCTTTTATTCATTTTTTCTTATTGTTGTTAGATAAAGGATAATGTTTTACTGACATAAAATAACTCATAGTTCTCTTGAAGTAATGAAATATGTGTTAAACCCCAAAATTTTTCATGTAGATAACAAGTTATTCATTCCCCTATGTTACTTATCATCACAACCTCTATGATATTTTAATTTTTTTATTCTGACCAAAATAATGAATTTCCAGCGTTTCAATCTAACAAATTATTTCGAAAATAAGAATTTATTTTTATCTTCCAAATAATCTAATTTATAACCCCCTTAAAAGATATTTTTTATTTCATACAAGAAATATGATATCATATTTTCAAAGGTATTGATATAAATAGTGGAATACATCTAAACTCTTCTGATTTTTTTTATCAAACTAAAAATATATTCCTCGTATATTTTTTTAACTCTAATAATTCTTCCAAAATTTTAATATGAAGAGTTCGAGGAATTTACTTTAAGAATAAAATTTTATTGATCTCTTTCAACTATGTATATTCTAACTCCACTATTTTTATTATATTATTACTGATAATCAACCATTTTCAACTTCTCATTCCAATTTATTGATATTAAAGAAGGCCTCCTCATTTTATAGGAACTATAGAATAGAAATATCTTTTCCATCACATTTATCCATTGTTTAAAAATATGTGTATATAATGATCATCTAAAAGAGTATTGGAATCATGAATTGAATGTCTTAATGGAATTTTTATCCTTCCATGGTGTATTTATGATCTCAACACAATTTCCATTATTTTTCATATATTACGATATTTTTGTATTTATTTATTTTAGATTATTACACCATATTCCATTCCATTTTATAGTTTATTTGGTTAATTTATTCATTTTACCTCAATAAAAATTCTTTAATGATTCATCCAAACTCTAAAAAATACATTAAATTGAACAATAATTTTGGATGATAATAAATAAAATCTTAAATTTCTTAAGATCATAACATAATCATAAAAAAAATTATTCATATATTATTCACGTAATATATTTTATAAGTATATATGATTATATATAATTTACCCATAGTCAGATTTCTATTAGGTAATACAAAAAAATGTATTCATATCCCTCATAATGGTATATATAGTGAATGTGAGTAAAAATAGAATATATAACTGGAGTGTAGAATTATGTGTATATTTTAGAATATTTCATTTACAATATGTGATAACTGATTTGATACCTAATAATCTCATTTCAGGGTTACTATCCCTAGGTATATTTTTGATAGATCCTTTATCCACTTTTAGTCTCTATAAAAGCATGTTTCTTTCTATAAAAATCATATAATCACTATTTTAGCATAAATATAGATATTATCCTATACCAAACATTCCCATTAGGTTTATCCCATTTGTGTTCACTATTGTTATATTATCCCAACCCGTAATATTATGAAAATAACCCCAAAAATAAAAAACTATGATCTATTTCCAATTAAGGTGAACGAATCTAAAAAACATAAAATTTACCATTATACAGAAATAATTATTGTATCATACAAATTTTTCAAAAAAATAAGGTGAAATGTCTTGAGAGATATGTTATATAAGTATTTTATTTTAATATAGTCATGAAAATATCTCTATAATCTTAAAACTCTAAAATATACTTATAAAAATATCCCCTGAAATACCAATATTTATAACATGGATAATGTCAAACAATTAAACAAGGGATAAACACAAATTTTTTTGTAAGGGTAAAGGTTGGAGAAAGAAATCAAAGAATATATGTGTGCATAATAAGAAAAAATGGGTATAATAACCTAATATGTATAAATGAACTGAAATTGGAAATTCAGGCACAAAATATCATTGATCATAATAGATTCATAGAAAATACATTTTCATATCATGAATCATAACTAAAAAGGAAGTCAAAACATCTTAAAAAATCATGGGTTATAAAAACATTATATAGGTATAAGAAATAATATATAAATATTTCATGGAAATACCACATTCCATAGAAGGAATGAATACTTGAAAATTGTGTCATAATTTTAGTTATATTGATACATCACAATCAAAAGTCACACACATGGAACTACACTTACATACAACTAAATTTCACCCCTCTATACATGTCATAGGAAATATAAATTATTAACCATTGCATTAGAGCGCGATATTTTAACCCACTCATAAATCATTCATATATATATTTTTTACAATTTAAAATCATTAAAATATCACATCATAAATAAAATTTCAAAATAAAATGGGATTTATAAAAATTCTATGTGAGAATCATGATGTTTTGATATTGTAAAGAAGCCATTGAATTAAAATGGATTACATATAATTTATGTATGGAATAAAATATTTTCCTGGATTTAGTTGAATAAAAAGAAATATTTTTAACCAATATGTTTCACATCATGATATAGTTATATAAAACGAAACATGGAACAAAAATTCCGCTGAAAATGAAAACTAAATCATGAAAAGATAATTCTTGAAAACTTTTTTGGTAAACATCAATGTAAAAGTAACAGTTAGGTCTCAATTTTCAAGAATTATTTTTTATAAGGTTATAGGAAGAGTTCATAAAACAACACATTCAAAATAGATCCCATGAATAAAAAAATAATAAAAATTAGTCTTATCTAATAAATAATTATTCCAATCAAATTAAAATATCGTGAAAAACAAATGATTTTCAAATATTTTTTAAATTCTCTTATTTAAAACAAAATCATTGAAAAATATACTAAAATTTTAAAATATTAGTTAGTAGTATTAATATAAAGACAATAATTAAAAAAAATTACATTACATATATAAATAATAATGGACAATATTGATGACTATTAAATAAATTGTAGTGAATGGAAAAGAACAATAAATATGAAAAAAATCATACATAAAGGAATAAAAACTTTATGAAGTAAGGGGTTTATTAAGAGGGAAAAACAAGATGCTAAACATTAATTCCTTAGATAAAAATATGAGGAAAAATATTTCATCATTCTAATTTGAAATATATCAAGCATTCATAAAAATAGTCTAATAAAAATTATTATTAAGCATTGAAAATATTTGTGTCAAGCAAACCCCTTACATTAAGTCATGATTAACCAAATATGCTATATCATCTTGTATAACAAAATTAATTACATTATTGATATACTTAAATATATATATATATGTGTTTGTGTGTGTGAAAAGAAATTCACATGTAATAATTTTTTTAAAAAAAATTAGTTATACCATATTTTTCATCAGATGTTATTCACTAAGACACGATGATTTGTACTATATTTTTATTTTCATTATCGATTAATATTTATATATTTTCAAAGAAGATCATTATCATTCCATTATATTTAATATAATAATTTATTATTATTATTTTTAATGTTCTAACTTAATTACATAATCATTTTATTTATGATCTATGACAGTATGGTTTCAGTAATTATAATGGGAGAGTAGATGATTTATTAAAAATAGGTTAAATATTATCATTTATATTTTAGAGATAAAAAATTTTATTTAATTATTATTCTCTGTTATCAATAGTAATTCTCTTGACCTAGATATACATTATGGAAAATACTAGTTGAAAATTTAAATACATCACTTTTATGGATGTGAAAATCCCTAGGTTCACAAGGGTGAAACATTCATTTATGTAGAATGGAAAATATTTCAGAATTATCCAATAACACCACTAAATTCGAAAATAATAACATTGTATTAAATATAGTTTATGAAACATAGCACCAACCATCAGAAGAAATATATTATCCTGATATATTACAATATAATTAAATTTTTAAATAAATTCAATCTATAGCTTATGATGCAAAAAATGATGATTTTTATTGTGTTACATACAGAAAAAACATTCTTCAATATATAGCATTTCATGAAAGATTGATTATTACAATGAAAAACATATTTAATTAAAAATATTATTACTTAACATAATTAGATATATCGTAGACATTATGTTACTTTTTATTAGTATTTTTAATTATCTTATGAAAGTATATGGTTTAAAAAAATATAATATGATTTCATTTATTTAAAATTTATTATAAATAAATATAAGAACCAATTGAAAATAAAAGGAATGTTTTTATAGAAAAATATTATTATTCCAAAAAATATATTTTAAAATAATAAATTAAATTTATTAAAATTAGTGAGTGATAATACATTATTATATATGATATATATTCAATAAAATATTTCTTATAGTCATCCAATAGTTTTTAAAGTCATAAGATAAGTACAGAACAAATATTTCACAAAAAAAAAATATTTTTCTAAATGAAACATTTACAATCTTTTAAAGGGAAAACGATTTTAAATCCAATTTTTGGAATATTTATAAATTTTATATGTAATAAAAAATTTAATTTTTTAAATAATAACATAAAAATTCTCTAAGGTAAAATTTTTAGTATTTTTCTATGAAGTTTCATTTTTTTTAATAGTAAAAAATAATGAATATTATTAAAAAACGGATTTTTATATAATTATTTGATAAGGTTAAAATATATTTTTATCCATTTTAATGATTTATTAGATCAATTTTATTTTAATTAATCCCATTTAGGTAATATGAGTACATTTAACCTCCAAATTGTATATGGAAACAAAACATTATTTTAAACATTTTACTTTAAAAATTCTCTTTTTCATCCCATCTACGGGATTAAATCTAAATTACTATCTAATGTTGTAGTAATTGTAATTTTTAAAAATGGGATATATATTTTGAAACATAATAATTTATAATTTCTAAAAATTTAAACTAATTTTTTGACCAAAATAATTGATGAATGTAAATAAAATTAACCACAACGATTAAGAGGAAAAATTTCTTTACAAGTGAATAAAAACTAAACATAATTTCCAACATTTTGATTAAATATTGTGCAAAATCAATTGGCTTGCCATATTTAGACCCTATAATCCCATGTCTAGAATTTGTTTAATTTTTTGAGTAAATTTTAATCATAAAAACATTGGAGGAATTTACACTTCACAAATTTAAAAGAATTTCACTCCACATCCACCATAAAAGGCACTCACCCTTCCTCTTTCTCACATTAATTGATACATATTGTATAGATCAATATCTACCTAAATAGTTTCTTAAAATCCATCCCCTCAACCTAGAAGCCTTCATTTTCTATTAAATATTGACACATTTTTAACATACAAGGATATTACATCACTCTAGATAAAGTTTGGGGACATTAAGAAAATACATAGTGATGAACCATAATAGTTTAGTGTCATTGGAAACATTAAACATATTTTTCTAGTATGGTGAAATATCTAAAACATCTTCATTTTATATCTTAACCTTTATTAATACAACATAAAAACTTTCTTCTCGTCATTGGGAAAGAAAACATAAGAAATACATGAGATCGAATTCACAATATGGGTAGATAAATGAAATATATAACAATAACAATAACATAAGGTATTATAACATGATCATATCATTTTAAGATCATCGATTGCATCAAAATATAATAATAATGGGACATGGAATTGTTTGATCATAATAAGATAGTATATGTACATTAGATGACACTATACAAGAGGGGGTTAATTGTAGGTCTAAAAATGTTGTATTTAAATGTTTAAGAAAGAAATTAGTTTAAAAGTATTAAATTAATACAAATCACAAATTAATACAATCAACCACAATTTTCTTGGATATAATAGGTATGATACAATGTAATAGTATAAGTAATGTAAAACAATTGTATTCAAAATGAATAGAATAATCAGAGAAATAAAAATGAGAAAGATTCTACCATATAACATGTAGAATCAATTAATACAATATGTAATAAAATAATTTTAATTGAAAAAATTACAATTGAAATTAATATTAAAAGAAAGAGGAAACTAAACAATTCTTTTTCTTATACAAATAACAAAGGAAAGTAAAAGTTTTACAATTTTTTTATCCCAAAGAGAAGGGTATCATTTCACCTAGGATAAAAGGTATGTATTACCACCACCTTGGTAAGACCTCGATACGATGATCGGCATGCCCATCTTGTTATCCCCGCAAGCCCACGATTTTATAGGTAATCGGTACCTCCACATTTCAAACACTTTAAAGCCCTCAATAAGAAGATTAGTCGCACCTTATGACTATCCTCGGCAGCCCTTGATCGTTATTAACAGATCAGTCGCACAAAGCAAAACAACACACTTATTGAAATCACAAAACTAAGAATGAGCCCTTCAAATTTTGTAATCCCATGGCATTCACATGAAGAAAGAGAGAAGTCAAAATGTCTCTCTCTAGAACATGATAGAGGCAAAAGATGATCAAAATCAATAAGTCTTTGTGTCATCAACAAATGAATTCCTGTATATACGCCTCTGGTTCCGATATTTATATTTCCAACAATGGTCTAATTTCTCTGAAAATCACAGAGGGACTTGGACACCTAGCATTATAACGATCATGTTGAAACTGAAAACATGACATCATATTGATTATTTTATATCTAATAGCACGGAATCATTTTGGTTGAAAAAAAAAGATATATGAAAATGATAATCATGAGTATGATTTATATAAAACATTTGTTTGGATAAAATAATAAAAAACATTCATGTGAGAAAATTAAAGCATCAGTACTATTAATATTACTTACAGTAATGTATTCATATGATTCAAAGTGAATATGATATACAAAAGTCAATACGATAGATAAAGACAATATGATTGACAGAGTCAGTAAGATTGAAAGAGTCAGTACCATTGGCAGATTCAGTATGATTGAAAGAGTTAGTATGATTGTAAGAGTCAGTACAATTGACATAGTCAGTAAGATTGACAAAGTTAGTACTATTGACAGAGTCAGTATGATTGATAGAGTCAGTATGATTGACAGAGTTATTATGAATGACAGAGTTAGTATGATTGAAATAGTTAGTACGATTGACCGAAAAATAGTATTCAATGTAATTACCTTATTTGAGAAATGAGTATAAAAAATTTCTGACTTCCAAAAAAAGACATAAAAGTCAAAAAAAACTTTTGACTTCAAAATATCCCCCTTTTTGGAAAGCACAAATAAAAAAAGTAAAACCGGAATGAAATACTTATCTCCCCCCAAAATATGAAAACTATAATGAATATGAAAAATAAATACAACTAGTCCCCCTAGTTATAGACTTTTCTAAGGATTTTATTCGTAGTTTTTCCTAGATTTAGATGTATTAAAATTGAGTAAGTCAATTTACAATTCTCCCTCTGTGAAACATTCTCCCTTTTTATAATACATTCTCCCCCATTGTAATTTACAAATATAATGGGGTAGTATTGAGTTTCCGGAAATGGATAGAGAGAACCAAAATTAAAAAAATTGAAATAAATACATAATTTATTGAATCTTAACAACAGTTAAGACAAAAAGAGGAAAGACACAAACAAACATTCATTTGTTTTTCCTTTTTTCAATTTCTTGATCAAATCCTAAAGAAATTCCTCCATATTCTTTATCTCTTTATTGTCTTATAAAATAGAATCACCATGATATTTGATAATATCTTGTTGATCGACAGAAAGTTGATCCAGGGGTTTTATAGACTATTCTTAATCTCTAATAACTTCTTCAAGAATATCAATTCTGTCTTGAAAATTCATATTCTCTTGAGTCCACATAGTATATTGCTTCTTCAACAAAACTATTTCATCTCTTAAAGATGAAACCTTGGAACAATCTTACTAGAAATCATTCATCCTTTCATGAATCTCTTTTACTGAAGGAGTATCATCTACGTGGGTATTTGAGATCTGATTCAGCCTTTCAATAATTTTTTTTTCAAGAGTATTAAAAGCAATAGATAGATCATTTGAAAGCCTCCTTATGTATTCAGTTGATTCCTCATGTTCATTCATTAGGCACTCTATTTTGTATGACCTCATAGTCATGTAATTGCAAGCCTTCTTATTAGAAGCTGAACTATCACTCAGAACTTTTAAATAATCTCTATCGTAAAAACTCTCTTTCTGAGCACTCTTACTAAACCAAATTTCAACCATTGGTTTTCGGTGATGAAATAAATCTTCCCTTCAATTCTTCGGAAATAATGAATTGACTTCTCAATTATTCTCAACACATGAATAATTTAATCACATTCCTTCAAATAAATTGTGTGTTCTGAATCAGTATCATTATTATATGATTTGAGTTCATTTGATCAGTTTGAGTGTTCAATAGTCTGTTCTCCTTTTCCTTTCTCTTTTTTCTTTCCTTCTTCTTCCACATTGTCACTGATGACAATAAATTTTTTGGTATGAGAATATCGAGCACCTTGCATTATCGGAGTAGGAATTCTTTCTGAATGGGTTTCTAAATACTGAGTCGATCCTTGATCAGTATGTGGATTTTATTGAATTTATTCAATTTTATTTTGAAGAGAAGATTATTTTCTACTCTTTTTAGAACTTGAATGAAATTACAAATTATAGTCTTCATCCTCTTCATCACCTACCAAAACTTATTTCACTATTTGTTTCCCATTCTCTTTTTTTGGAAACTCAGTATGATTGATCTTGTTTCACTTCTTCTATTAGTTGAGCACTTGATAATTCAATGCCTTTATGGATTCTAGAAACATCAAAATCATGAGATTTTATATTCAAAAGAGTTGTCTTTCTCTTCTCAACTTGTAGAGTATCTTGAAGCCTTATCTTCTCTGCTAGAGCTTCAATATGGAACAAGACCAAACATATGATCATGTTATTTTCTTTTTTCTTTATCCTTTCTCCACTTTAATACATCCTCCTTTCTATATTTTTTTTATTCAGATTAGTTCTGACTTGGGGATCTGACTTCTAAAAAGCAATAACTGTTGGAATTGATTCAACCCGCATAAGTGTCAATTGATTTAGTGCTCATTCTGCTTCCACATCTTTCACAATTTTTTTAATCTTCATCAAAACAAACAAACAATTTCATAACCGTATTCTTACATATCCAAGAAGTATTTAGTTATTTTAATTATCATTTCAGAGGAATATTACAAAACTTCAAATATTCAAGAATAAACCTTTTATGAATAGATAGATACATGATCAGATGGGACTTGATTGCTCTTGACATCACATTCTTGATAGTTTCAAAAATATACCCCATGAGATTTAACTTTTTCATGTTTATAATATAATCCAGCATAAAAATGAGAGAAATCACAAGGGTTTCACTATCCCCATTCCTGGGGATAAAAAAACCTTGCATCCAAATGACCACAAACCGGTAGTCATGAAATAAATGAGTTACTTTTATTTTCTATTCATTTATAAGAAATAATGATATTCACCTCTTTATTTTTTAAATGTTCCCATATCCTCAAGAAGTTTATGAGATTGAAAAAAAGAGTCACCTTATATTAAAACATTGAGGAAATCAATGCTTGTTTAACAGACATTGAGAATTCTCTATCGTAAACAGAAAAATTGATCATCATATTCTTGTTAAATGACACTGTATTGTAGAATTTTATGACCTCTACAACAAGGATTGGGTCTTGAGATACAGTTTTCTAAACACAAAAATGTTCCCAACCTTGAAACAAAATAATCCTCTTGAATTTCAAATCATAAATAAAAAATAAATTTCGAGATACTAACCTTTCTATAAACAAATCTTTCTCGAAGAATGTATTTGAACACATTTCGGCAGGAGTGTTGGAAAAAGAATGAGACATAAAGGTGTGAAACAAAAGAAAAGATCGTACGGGGTCTTAAAAGGTAGTGGTAGATATTTTCCATGAAATTTGAAAATACAGTGTGGGTTTGAGGTGGGGGTCATTTATTTATAAGTAATTTTTGACGATTATTGGTCTTCTATAGTGGAGATTAAGAGATTAAGAATCCAATAAGTTAAAATAAAAGAGGGTTTTAAAAAAAGTGATACAATAGAAAAGTAAAAGATAATGTACCTGTCAAAGATTTAAATTAAGTTTTTGGTTTCACAGTATTATGAAGGTATACATAATACAATACCATAATAAAAAGAAAATACAAACATGAAATCGATGAATTTTTTTAATACAATTAGTTGTCAGATCGATGGAAATCTATTTCATTACCATTTATTGTCAAACTGATGGAAAACGAAGTCATTACCATAGTTTTTATGGTCGATGGAAAAAAGGGTCATTACCATTGGTTGTCAAGACGATGGAAAGAAATGTCATTACCATAGGTTTTCAATCTGATGGATAACAAATTCATTACCATAGGTTGTCAAACCGATGGAAAAAAAATTCATTACCGTAGGTTAAGCAGATGGAAAAAAGCCATTACCAAAGGTTGCAAGATAATGGAAAACAAAGTCATTACCATAGGTTCTGATGCCGATTGAAAACAATGTCATTACCATAGGTTTTCATCTGATGGAAATCAAAGTCATGAACATGGGTTGTCAAGTAGATGGAAAGAAAAATCAATACCATAGGTTTTCTTGCCGATGGAAAACAGTCATTACCATAGGTTGTTAAGCCAATGGAAAACAATTCCTTTACCATCGGTTTTCAAGATCATGGAAAACAAAGTCCTTACCATATGTTGTCATGATGATGGAAAATAAAGTCATTAGAACAATTAATAGATAGTCAAAATGATAACCAGAATGAAAAGAAGATAAATAGAATGTCAAAACAGAATATCTAAAGAATAAACAAAATTCAGAATAAAATAAAGAAAAAACCAAATATAATGAAAAGAAATGGGCAAAAAAATAGGTGAAAAAATGTCCTCCTTCTTTGAAGAGGTGTTTTTTAAAGTGTGGAGAAATTTAATACAGGAAGTATATGTGAATTATTATTTTAGTGTAATAATTCCTAGATTTTGTTTAATAAATTCAAATCTATAGAAAGGTAATTATTTTTTAAAAATGTCCGTAAGTTCTTCTTTCATTCGGATGAATCTTAAAATAATATATCCTTCTGTGTGTGATCCCTAAGAAAGTGATGCATAATATCTATTTTTTTCATAAGTGTGATACACTGGATTTTTACTAAGATCTATACCACTAGAATTATGACATAGTATTTGAGTTTTAAGAGACTCGTTCCACAATAAGTGATAGTGGGTTGCATCCACAACGCATGAGCACAACAACATCCATTTGCAACATATTCATCTTCAGCAGTAGAAAGTTCTACTGAGTTTGGTTTCTTGCATGACCAAGAAAATAAAGAATCTCTTAAGAAATAACTTGTTCCAGACGTACTATTTATATCCATTTTACAACCTCAAAGTCAGCATCTGAAAATCATTTAAAAATAAAATCATTTCCAGAATAATAAAAAAACCCTAAATCCAATGTTCCTTTTAAATAGTAGAAAATCTTTTTCACAACATTTAAATGGGATTCTATTTGATTTGGTTGGTATCTTGCACATAAGCATATGGAAGACATAAAATTTGGATAACTAGATGTTGAGTATAACAATCTTCCTATTATACCTCTAAAGGATGTTTAATCCACTGGTTTCCTAGCTTCATCGAGATCAAGTGTATTTGAGGTACCAATAGGAGTGATATTACTTTATGTATTGTCATATCCATAATTTTTGAGTAAGAAATTTATATAATTATGTCAATATATATAGATTCCTTATGATTTTTCAAAAATTTGAAAAACTAAAATGAATTTTAACACACTCATCACTCTCATTTCAAACACAGATTTCATTAGATTCACAAATTAATTAGTTAGATATTGCAAAGTTGACCCGAATATAATGTCATCAACATGAATTTGAACAATAAAAAAGTTTTTATTTTCCATTATTATAAAAAGGGTTGGATCCATTGTACCTTTTTCATAATTGTTTTGTAGAATAAATCATGTATGTCTTTCATACCATGCTCTAGGGGATTTTTCAAGGCCATATAATGCTTTGGTAACTTTAAAAACATGATTAGGATATTTTGAATCTATAAAACGAGGCAGTTGTTCAAAAAAACATTTTATTGTACAAAACCATTAATAAAAGAACATTTTACATCCATTTGAAATAATTTGAAATTAAAGTATGCTGAAAAGGCTAATAAAATATTAATAGATTCAAGCCTAGCTACCGAAGCATATTTTTCTTCATAGTATATTTCATCTTTTTCATTATAACACTTAGAAAAATTTCTTTCTTCATTTTCTTACGATGGCCCCATTTTAATCGCATTTAATTCTAAAGATCCATTTTACACCAATTATAGTTATTTCTTTAGGTCTTTCAACTAAATTCCATACCTGATTCCTTTCAAATTAATTTAGTTCATCCTGAATTGCTTTAATACAATATTCATCACTTAATGCCTCAAATATATTTTTAGGTTTGAATCAGAAAGAAAATCAAGGTGCTCTATTTCATTTCTCACGGATTTTCTGGTTCTTACAGGTTGATTTACATCACCAATGATATTATCACTGGAATTATTCCTAAAAACTATTTATTTGGGTTCTGTAAAACTTGTTCATCAACATATGGTAGGAAATATTCTGGGGAAAATGCTTTAGAAATACATTATTGAACATTTTCCTTATGAGAAGGGTTTTCTATCAAGGGTTGATATTCATTTTATGAAAACACGTCTGGGTATGTATCTAGAGGTTGTTTAAAAATAAAACGAAAAGTTTCATCAAATTTAACATGCTGTATTTATTCAACAACACATGAGTTTTTGTTAAATTCATTACATGATTTAGAATTTTCAAAATAACCTAGTAAGATTCCTTCATCATATTTGGGTTCGAATTTATGTAGATTATCTTTTTTATTAAATATGAACACATTTCATCCAAATACTCTAAAGTATGAAACTTTAGGTTTTAGTCTTTTCAACAATTCATAATGTGTTTTATTAAGAATGGGTCTATTTAAAACCCGATTTATAGTAAAACAAGAATTACTAACAACGTCATCCCAAAAATGCTTAGCAATTGAGTATTCAGTCAACATGGTTCTTGAAATTTCATAAATAATATGATTTCTTCTCTCAACAACACCATTTTTCTAATGGGCCCATAGAGCTGAAAAGTTATGAGTAATACCATTCATACTACAATAAGTTTCAAAATATAAATTTTGAAATTCACCCCCATTATCACAATGAATAGTTTTCAATGGTATGTTTTTCTCATTTTTAACTTAGGCTCTATATAATTTGAAATAGAAAAAGGCATTAGATTTATTTGTTGTAAAATATACACAGGTAAATCTAGTATTGTCATCAACTAAAATAAATACATAATATTTTCCTCCAATGCTTACAGTTTGTGTATGACCAAAAAGATCCATGTTCACTAGCTGTAATGCATTAGAAGTTGATAATACATTGATTAAAATAAAGCTAGTTTTATTTTTCTTTCCAAATTGACAATAATAAAAAACCTTTGAAGAATATTATCTATAATATGGTAGATCCCTATCAAAGTATTTTCATTGAATTTTTACAAATGGTTTCTATGGTTAGTGTGTCATAGACTTTTATGACATAACCATAATTTCGTCTTCTATTGCACTTAATCAAGGTAAGACTTTGCTCATAAGGTCTTCTATGTTAATAGTGTAAACATTCTTTTGCCTAATGGTAGTTTGAATGAATTCATCCACATAATTGTGACGTAATGACTTATCTTTCCTTAAATTCACAAGGTATCCTTCATTAAATAATTGACTTATGCTGATGATATTTTTCCTGTGTCCTTTTAGAAACAAAACATTCTAAATTAATACTTTACCAAGGAAAACAATATTACCTATACAAACAATATTTTCATGAGCATTGTCTCGGAATGTAAGTTTTCCACCTTTTGTTTCAATAGTGTTTTGAAATAAATCTTGGTTTTTGGTCATGTGTTGATAACAACCTCTATCCATGTACCAAAAATGTTCTTGTTATTGGTAAACATCTTTTTTAACAGAAAAAGAAACAATTGGTTTTTCGGAACCCAAACTTATTTGGATCCAAAATGGTTAGATAAGAGAATTTTGGGAATCCATATTTGTTTTCCAAAAGGATATTTATGAAAACCTAACGATTGAGTTCTGTTAAGTGAATAATTTCTTTCCTAGTGTCCACTATATTGAAATTTAGTACAGAATGGGGAACATTTTGGAACAAAATAGTTATTACTGAAAACTATTTTAGGATTAGTGTAACCAAATTCGTAATGATTCCTTAAATGTCGAATTTGGAAATACACTTTATCAATGTTTTCCTTACTAGAGGTAATGTTTGACCAACACATCTTAACAGAAAATATTTTTGACTTAGTTTTAAAACTATGTTATTATCCATACCATTATATTTAGTACTAGAATTAGTCTCTAAAATATTTTTCTATAAAATTATATTTTGAAGATCCTTAGAAATCTTATCCTTCTTAGAACTGACTTTTTTCTAGGTTTTTTTAAATAAATTATCAATCAAGTGCTTTTTACCATCATCTTTAGAAATATCTTATACTTTTTTAGTAAGAATGAAAATTCTAGAATTGTATTTATCATGTTTTTTCTTGACTTTAGAATTTTCATTATCAAGGAGTTTGGAAAACATAGAAACGTCTTCATAAGAAGGAAATATATTATCTTCTGATGAAAAAGATTCGGCATCTGAAGATTCATAATATTTTTTCTCAATATAATTTTCATTAAAGGAGAAATCTGTAATAGATTCCGCATTGTAAACCTTTTCCGTTAGAAAATGATCTTTAATGGGAAGCATTGCTAAAAGACCAAGATTCTTCTGACCATAAGATTCATACTCTAATGATTTATCTGAAGAGTCACCACCACTATTACTCTTTGTGTCATTAGATTTTTTTACTTTCTTCACATTAGTCTATAATACTTCTTTATATTCCTCTCAGAATGATTTTCCTTTCTATCCTTTTTCTTAAGCATAAGAAAATCTGGTCTTACATTCCATGATCTTTTGCATTCAAAAAAGGCACAGCTGAGTCTTTCTTGCATTTTATATCTTTATTTTCAAATCATTATTGATTGTATTTCATTCCCACTATATTTTTCATCCTTCAAGCAAGATTTTCTACCTCATTATCTGAATGATCACTATCACCTGATTCTGATATAACAACAGATTTCATAGCTTTGGATATTTTTATTCATTCGAGGGTCTTAGTTTTGGATGTAGTTTTAAAATCTACACATGCATTTACATTTTTCTTCTAACTGAAATCAACATCTCTTTTCATACTTATCTCGTGCGGTAGAAGAGTTCCAAAAAACTCATCAAGAATAATCTGAGAAACATTCCTATTTTCATCAATAGTTTTCCTTTTTGATTCCCATTCATTTTGAATTTTGTTAATAATATTGTATAGAATAACATCATCATAAAGACCCTTTTCACCCATAGATTGTAAACTGTTGAAAAGTTTCATAAATATTTGTTGCACCTTATATACTGGTTCTCCATAAGGAAAAAAAACCAATGATATTCTTCTCGAAGCATTGCTCTTATTGTTTCAATAGAATTAGATGTACCAAATTGTGTAACTTACAATTAATTCCAAATACAATTGGATTCTTGACATGATGATATCATGCTATATATATTCCTGGTCATAGAGCATAACAATGTATTTCGTACCTTGTAATTAAGTAGATATTCTTTTTTTTCTTGAATGGTGAATGTACTAACTTCTTTGTGAGGAGTTTTATAACCTCCAGTAACCATAATTAAATTGTATACACAAGTATTAATAAAAAATGTCTTCATTCGATCTCTCTATTACTCATAATCATTCCCATAAAAAATAGTTGGTCGAGTAGGATTCCGATTATCAATTGATCGAATATTCATTCCTTACGTCTAATAAAAAATACTTTTCCACTCCATACATTAGTGTAGTAAGTAGTTATAAACATGAATTTATAATCACAATACAATAGTATTTTAAAAAAACGAATCAAGTAATACATTCAGTGGAAACCTCCTCTAATACAAATTTTTGGCTCATAATATGATTGTCTATGTATATTAGATGACACAATGCAGAGGGGGGGGGGTGAATTTAAGGTTTAAAAACATTGTATTTAAACTCTTAATAAAGAAATTAGTTTTAAATTATTAAATTATTACAATTCAAAATTAATACAATTAACCATAATTTTCAGGGATATAATAGGTATGATATGATGTAAAACTATATGTAATGTAAAACACTTGAATTCAAAATGAAAAAAAAATCAGAGTAATATAAATGAGAATTATTATAACATATAACGTATAGAATCTATTAATAAAATATGTAACAAAAATAATCATAATTGAAACAAATACAATTGAAATTAATATGAAAAGAAATAGGTAACAAAAAAAATTATCGTTCTTATACAAACAGAAGTGGAAATTAAAAGTATCAGAATTATTTTATCACAAAGAAGAGTGTATATTTTCACCTAGGATATAAGGTATGTCTTACCACCACCTTGGTAATCCCTCAATATGATGATCGGTACATCCATCTTGTTATCCTTGCAAGCATTTGATTTTATAGTTAATTGGTACCTCTGTCTTTCATACACTTGAATTCCCTTGATACGAAGATAGGTTGCACCATCTGCCTATCCCTAATAGCCCTCGATTGTTATCACCAGATCAGTCGCCAAAAGAAGAAAAATTCACTTATTGAGATACAAACACTAAGAAGGATCCGTTCATGTTTTTTAATTACAATTAATTCGCGTGAAGAAAACAAGATGTCACAACATCTATCTCTAGAAATTGATAGAAGAAAAAGATGATCAACTTATATAAGTTGTTTTATCAGCCTCAAATGACCCCCTATTTATATGCCTCAGGTTACAACAGTCATATTTCCTCCAATGGTCAAATTTATTTGGAAAATTTTAAGGGAGTTGAACACCTGGAATTATAATGGTCATGTTGAAATAGAAAACATGACATCGTTTTGATTAGATTATAACAAACTCCAGGACATCATTTTGGTTAAAACAAAAGATATATGAAAATGAAAATCATGGGTACAATTTATATAGAACATATGTTTTCATATGTGAATAAAAACATGCATGTGATAAAAGTAAAGAATGATTACTATTAAAATTACTTACTACAATGTGATGCTGCACAAAATTCAATAAGATTGATAATGTCAGTACGATTGACAGAGTCAATACGATTGAAAAAGTCATTACAATTGACATAGTCAGTATGATTGATAGATTTAGTACGATTGACAGAGTCAGTTCGATTGACGAAGTCAGTTTGATTGATAGAGTCAGTATGATTAACAGAGTCAGTACGATTTATAGAAAACATTATTTAATGTAAGCCCTTTATTTGATAAATGAGTATAAATTGATTTGTGATTTATAAAAAAACATAAAAGTTAATAAAAGTTGACATAATATTAAAAAATATTGGAAGTTCATAAGACACGAATCATAAGAGAAAAGACCATAATACTTGAAAACATATCATAGGAATACGACATGCAATTCGTGGCATACATATAGCGTAGAAATTCTAACATCCACAATAACATACAATACCTTCATAAAAAGTTAGGCTTGAATTAATAACTCATATACCAACTTTTGTCTTGGTATTCTCTTACATGCACCTTCTTGTTTGCGGCTTGGGATTCCCTCCCATGTAATATTTTTTTTGGATTGGGATGGTCTCTTGTGTACCCTCTTCATTCTATATTATGACTCCCTCTCGTTTTATGTTTTGGATGTCCTCTCGTGTACCCTCTAGATCTCATGAATGTTATTATGTTAACCAATTCATTTGAGGGAGATATAGGTCCCACCAATCACATAATAAAATCATACATGCATGTTCAATAAGATAATTAAATATTATTCATATCAAAAACCATGAAATAAAATAGGTATCATTAATGTTTAATCAAATCAAAACCTATAGATAATGAAGAGGCTTCATAATCATTTAATAAAATATTAACACATGAAATGAATCAAGTATCAAAAGAATATAAATCATTGAATAGAATTGGGTATTACAAATATCATTACATAAAATTAAAAACCATTCATAAAATAATATAAATGGTATTCATAAACTATAAATTGTACATCATTTTTGATATAAAAGTACTTATAAATATACCATGTGGCATTTCTTAATAAAAATAAATTTTATTTAAAATTTCTCTTTATAAAACCATTTAAAAAATCATATAAATAAAGATTTACAACATTATATTAAACATTTCATGAGAAAAATTTCATTTTTTATTTATAAAAATTCATATTAAAATACAATGAATTTTGAAAACCATTTTTGATGAAAAATTAATGAATATATAAATATAAATATTGAACTATTTTTTGAAATCATTTTGTGGATATTGGTTTTGAATATTTATAATAAAAAATTAAATAAATGTAATCATTTTCTTTGAAAATTAACTTTTTGAAAACATATATAAGGATATTTAAAAAGCATCTAAAATAGTCTTTAACATTAAAACAATTATTAAAACCTATTAATTTTGAAACTAAATTAATATAATAAAATTATAAAAATAACTGGAAAAAATATTATTCAGAAAATAAAAAATTTATCTTATAAAAGAAGAATCTAGTATGTGATGGTCATAATTATGGGTATGTTTGTACATTTCTAACATTCATTTCCCACCTTAACAAGTTTAGAAATGTTCTTTGATTGGAAAATGACAACATTATTAATTTTATAAAAAAATGTAAAAAATGTGCAAAAAATAAATATAAACATAATAGGATAAAAGAAAAAAAAATTTGAATTCATTTTTAGAAGAAATGGTTTTGAAAAAATTCAGATTTCTAATGTAGATGAGAAATAATGTCAAATTTAGATAACATTTTCATAATTATTTCAATAACCAAAGAGTGAAAAAAAATTTAATACATGATGATATCATGGATAACCATTTGAGAATAAAATTCATGAGTGTTACAAATATCTATATTTTATGATTTCTATAATGGAATCGTAATTTTAAACAATCTCGATAAATGATGAGATTGTAGCAATAAATTGTTACAATTCTGGTAACTTTAAATCATATTACTATGGAAATAATAATATTAAATGAACATAAAAATATAATTATAGGAATTACATTCTTCATATAACATGTAAATGGATATTATAAAAATCTCAAATCACAATTTATGCTAATAAAATGGAATGTGTCTCAATGTTGGAAAATCAAGAAAAAATTACATTACCCATTTGGTAACTGTTGAATGGAAAACCCCAGTAAATAAAGGTCATAACATGGATAAGTACATACTAATAAATTTTAGAATACGAATCATATGACACATCGATGGGTATTATTCAAACCACAATAAATATTTCCATGTGTAGTATAAACATCACACAAATTAATTAGGTGGTTAATAAGGATTGTATCTCATGAAAATTAAAAGGCAAATGAAATTCCCTTACCTTAAGAATTGACTTACATTGAACAAAGTCAAAAATCCTATATAATAAATATAATTTTATTTTAAATCTATTAATGAACCACAATATTATATATAAATACAAGTATGATTTTTTATCACTCTATATTACCCATTTATTAACAACACCATAATAATATTGCGTTTTGGGTAAAATCCTCTTTATTTTTCATATATGATTTGACATTTTATTCGTGATCCTCTAACAAAGAAGATGATTCAAGTATTAAAATATTTTAAAACATGGTATCAATATCATATATATTATTTATATATATACTTTTAAATATATATAATATATCAATGTTTGAAATGGAATACACTGATCATGGATATGATAGGTCATATGTACACATGAACGATGATTCTGATGTATTTTCATATTGAAATAAATAAAGTTAATGATGTACATGTAAATATATTTATTAATATATTATTTTAATAATGATTATTATATATATATATATATATAATATGTTCAATAAACACAACATTAATACATTCAATGTATGGTGTGAACGAATTACAATGATTTAAGGAGGTTGTTGTGCACACTTCCCCGAATGAAGTTATCATTGTTACAAAAAATACAAATTTTTAGGTATGTGTTATATAATAAATATATAATCATAAAAACATCATAAAAATCATATAAAACATTTAAAAATACGTTTTCCATCATAATTCCCAACCATTATTGATGGTAAAAGAAAAATGAACAATATCGTTTCATTACATGGAAGTTTGACATACACAAAAACAGTACGATTGTAACCCATTAAATGGATATGTGTTTAGGTGAATTTCTATCCCATAGAATATAATAATCATGGTATTTTAATTGTAATTTTATTATTATATAATCATTTAAAAACAACAATAATGGTGGTGAATAATGAAAATAAATTAAAGGAGCTTGAGGAAGTATGTTATCGCTTCTTTTGGATAGCTCATATTTCATTGCAAAAAAAGGATTCCTTTATAGGATTTCTAATAAAATAGAGGTTTCAAGTTTTAATGGAGGGACTTTTAGATCATATTTGGGATGAGTTAGTTTGATCAAAATGTACTGAGAGGTTCGAAAAATTGGGATGGGTGAGTGCCTTTTTATGGTAGAGGAGTAGTGGAATTAGTGTAAATTATTGAGAAAGTAATTCCACTCATGTTATTCATAAAAAAAGTGGATAAATTAATATACCAAATTATATCAAATGGAAAATCTCTTCTAAATATTTCCATCCAATATATTTTGGACATGCTTCTAGGTCATTCTGGCCCCTATGTTAAGGTTTAGGTCCTTGTTAGGATAATTTTACTCACGATCATTGTAATTAATTTTAATTACTTTAATTAAAATATTTTAATATAAGATGACCTTATTTGACATTATAAATTATTTTGATCCAAAATATGGAATATATTTTTCAAAATTATAATCATGTATGTTTCAGAATTTAATTTAAAATTTATCCCACAGACTGTATGTGTAATGACCCAGAATTTCCATATAGTTTTTTTAAAATTATTTTGGATTATTACGAATATGAAAAAATTGACGGCACATTATTTTGAGGCCCGATTTTCCCGTAATGGAATGTTGAAATTTTTTTATGTACATTCTTTAAACATGCTAGAGGGAATTTCATACTTTTGAACCCGTCCTCGGAATTTACATCTGAGGTCACCGTTGAATTCTCAACACTGAGATTCGCTTAAGGTAGGCTTAACTTCGACCGTAGTAGGTCGAGGGAAAAAGGTAGTTACATAGACTTTTTAATAGAATAATAATATAACATGATATGTTATTTTATTTTTATACCTCTTATTGAGTGATGTTTGTGGGGACCATAGAGGTGCTCAGTTTTTTTAATGAGGGAAGTTAAATTGTGGTTACACATTAATTGTGTAACCAAACCTCGGTTAGTTAATTTCGGTCATTAATTTCACTAATTAATGAACCATTACTTGAAAATATGATTAATCTCTTAACACACCCTTAGGTTCTTAAATTGTTGACGAAGGGAGAGGGTGGTGAGATATTATGGGAGAACTCTAGCGAAGCGCTAGTGAACAACCCTTCCAACGGAGAACATATACTTCAATGACATTATTGGGGAAAAAATCTGGGATCAACGAATGCTGGTGGCTTCAAGGAACGTGGCCTATTCTACCACAACTATGATAACTACTATGATTCTAAGGTAGTGATTTTTTTAATCCATGTTTTTTTATTAATTCAAACACTCGTTCTAGGAAAAACATGACGAACATGGATCAACCAAAATGAGTTGATCTGTGATTCGTATGAAACTGTGGTTGGTTGTTGGGGGAAAATTTATTATGGGTTTAATCATTATCCATGTGATTTTTTTTTAATACTCAATTGATAAAATGATATCGCGGAGGGATGGGCCAAAAGAACAAGGCTCGACCCTCTGCTGCTTCGGTTTTTGTGATGTTTTTTTGGAGAGAGTTTTCAACTTGATGAAATATTTAATTAGGGAGGCCCGTATTGATGAAAGAACCCAAGAGGCCCTTAGGCATTATAAAATGAAATAAAGGACCACTAGATCTCACCCAGTGACCCACAGAAGCCCTGTCGGCATATCATCGACGTGGTAGGACATTGTGGTGACCAACTCCCATGGTCCAGGGAGGAGAGGCGGTGAAAATAGGTGCCACGAAGGGAAGTAGGGGAGGAAAAATCTTGTCCGACCACATTAGAAGCATGGAGCTACTCCATCATGTGTCGTAGGAGGAGGTTGTGACTTTGAGGCGATGTGGAGGGAGACCCGCCCGCAATGGTTCCCACTAACAATTGGGGTGCCACATGGCACCACCAGTTGAAGAATCTTGAACGAATCAGTCATTCATGAAGGGGGGTGGTCCGCATGGCGGTACATGGCCCAATATGCTCGTGTGATTCCAAAAACATTGGCCTGGGCCAGGTCAGACCCAGATTGGGTTTGGTCAGCCCAAGTTGGGGTGGGTCGGCTCGGCCTGACCGGATCGGACCAGACCAGGACCCTTTTCGGCTCAGATATGCTTAAAAGGCAGTATTTCTCAAAATAGACGTCTGTTTAATGAACCGTCTGTGGTGATGGAATCCTTGGATCACGACTACAATTTTGAGATAATACACCTATGTATTGGAGAATGTTGGAGTATGGATGGGTTGGATTGAAACTGATTCTAACCGGTCCCTTGGTACTAAATCACTTATAACTCAATGATCAGACATCTGATTGACGCACCGTCTATTGCATTGGAACCCTTAAGATATGTAGGTTCTTCAGAATACTACTTTTTGGATATTCATGGATATTTAAGAATGAAAAATTTCTTGAGGAGAAGATTCTATGGATCTAAACCGAACAGGGTGTGGGGAATCCTATGGATAGTTGTCAATTGAATAGTGACCTTCTGTTGATCAACATCATAGCGATCCTATGTAGATCATCATCATAGTTACCATGTGTGGATCAAAATCATAGTTACCAGGTGTGGATCAAGATCATAAGGACCCTGTGTGGATCGACATCATAACGAATATATGTGGATCAAAATCACAACGACCTTCTGTGGATCAGCATCATAAAGACCCTATGTGGATCACCATCATATAGACCATGTGTGGATTTTCATCATAACAACCATGTGTGGATAAGTAGTGCACAAACCGATTAGGACCATACATAGAGCGACCCTTCATGGATCAGCAACATATGGGCTTGGGTCAATCAACAACAGAACTAATTTTTCGTGGTTATGTTTTGGAAGTTCCTAACATAATAAAATGATATTGATTATGATTAATAATATTTAATCCTGAACTCTGAGTTATAAACCTGGTGTGATATATCTCTACTTTATGATCTGTGGTTGAGTTCATGCCTTGTGGTTTTTCCTTTTTGAAATTCTAGGATACATTCATGGGTCTCGGGGTTCTTACTAGGTATTATTATACTCACCCCTGCATGGGATTTGCTAGCAACTTGTTAGGTCTTGTGCAGATGATGAGCAGCTTGGATAAGACTTTAGGGGTCCAGGACCAAGTGTAACACAGAGGTAAAATTTTGATGTGGAGAGACAAGGAGTCGAGCTATAAATTCCCTTCAGGTAGGATCCTTGGAGATCAAACTCATGAGTTTTTTATATTGTAGATGTTTTTATTTCAGTTGGGCTAGAATTTTTGGCCCCTTTACTTTTAGTTGTACTTGTACTCCATTTCACAGTGGTATGTTATTTCCCCTTTGTGAGTTGGGACATGGTTGGGCATGTGTCTGCATACAGGTATTCAGGATAATTCCTCCCACTTTCAGTTTGATGCCTTCGGTGCTAGTATCCAGCCCATGGTCATCAGGAGGCGGGCGTGGGGTTGTCACTGCACGGGCCCCGGGGGACAGGTCATGACATAGTAGTATTAGAGTATTCAGTTCTACTGAGGAACTAAGACTATGATATTTCAAATGGATAAATATTGTTTAGTGTTTTGAGAATGGTATTATTTTTGGGTGGTTGGCTGTTGGTGCAGCGGCCGATGTATCCACACACAAGGACCCATAATTCTTATTTCTTACTCGGTTCACTAAGACAATGATCATGTGTGTTTGGAAAATGTTTCACATTGGATCTCTTTTGAGTCTTCTAACCATGTATAAATTATTGACCATTTCACACCTATTTATTTTTAGGATTCCACTACATAGACATCCGACCATGATTCTAGAGAGTGTTCACGATGATGGACCACCGAGTGATGAGGATTCTATGCAGGGCCCTCTTACAGCGATCGCACCTCCGGGTGGTGCACCAGTAGCACCACTACACATTGGGAAGATGTTCCCACCATCCCCACTTACAGACAGTGCACGCCTATTGAGCACATTGCATGAGTTCCAGTGGCAGAGGCCTCTATGGTTTTGAGGTGAGATGGATCCACATGCAGCTGAGTATTTGCTGGAGGATGTGGCTAGTGTTTTCTGCCTAATTGGGACCCCAATAGAGAAAATGGTGATCATAATTGCTAGTTTTTTCTATGGCACGATAGGTATATGGTGGAGCCTAATGCTCTAGCAACATGATTAGATTACCCTCACCTGGATGGGATTTGAGAGCCTCCTTAGGATAGAGTTTGACACAATGAAACTACTCTATATGCGTATTCATGAGCTCCAACACCTACAGCAGGGCAACCTGATAGTGGCCCAATACTCGGAGAGATTCCATGACCTCTCTCACTACTCCACTGATATAGTACGAGACACTTTCTTTAGGGCCCAGGCATTTGAGCAGTGTATCTTGTGGGAGGTAAAAATTTCAATGGTATCTCTCAATATCCCGATGCAGGCTAGAGTACTCAAGATATAATTATTGGTGCAGAGCTTTTTAGTTGACTGGGCACTGATGGTGAGAGACACCACTGGAAGACAGGTAGCCAAGTCATCTGTGGTTGGTAGTAGGCATATGACATAGTGGTCCTAGTGGGCTAGACCTTCTGAAGGACGACCCAGGACACAGGGACTGAGGTGTGGAACTCATGTGGTAGAGCAGGGCAGTAGAGGTGAAGACTATGCTTTACGTGCGGGGGGCTGGGCCACATGGCTCATGACTGTGCAACATGCCGTACCAACGATCAGTATATGGTTGAGGGACCGCCTAGGAAGAGGTAGATATTTGAGTGATGAGGTCCACATGGCATCATACATGGAAGAAAATTAGGCCATGCAGTTGATAGTGGGTAGTGATTTGAGGATCTTTCACCACTGCCTCTACGTGGTTCTCCCCGACCTCTGGAAGCTAGAAGACAAGGACAAGCACAACTTCAAGCAGTTGAGGCATATGACCACAATGCTCTGGAGATGATTCATTGTATGATATGTGTCTACTCCACCCTAGATACAATAATTATGTACACAGGTTCCAGTCACACTTTAATTAAAATGGATCTTGTTCGTAGCATGGAGATTTCGATAAATCCATTGGCTCAATACTTACTATTACAGACTCATACTAGAGAGGATTCAATAATAACACACTAGTTCTAGTAGTGTGAGCATACTCTAGGAGGTAGTATAATTGGATGGGTTCTCTTAAGAGAAGTGTTGAGGCCTTATGACATCATTTTGGGTATAGAATGGATATCCTAAATCCATGCTCATATTGACTATTTTAGGCGCAATGTGTGGTGTGTCCATGAGGATTGGACAAGTTTTTTCTTGACCAGTGAGTAAGGAACCTTTTAAGCTAATGATGGACTATTTTAGAGGATGGTGCAGCTGATCACACATCAGTTGTCTATCCTTACCCTTGTATTAGTTGATTATAGGAGTCCGAGATATCCTATAGCGGTGGACCAATATGATAATGTCTTTCCTGAGAATGTTCTGGTACTACCTTCTCACTTATATTTAGACATCTATATCAACTTTTACCCTATAACGACATTGATATCTACTCAATCATATCAGATGGCTGCCGTGGAGAATTATGAGAAACATTTACAGCTGGAGGACTTGCAGAGGAAGGGGTTCATAAGGCTCAATGTCTCTCCATGGGTAACAAATATTTTGTTCACCAGGAAGGAAGATGGGAGTTTGAGTATTTTTGTAGATTATCGATGCTTGAACTAGGTGAAAATTGAATAACAAGTATCCTCTACTTAGGATCGATGATCTCTTTACCCAGATGAAGGGAGAACGGTGTTTTTCAAAGATAGACCTTAAATCAGGATATCATTAGCTCATGGTATAAGATGAGGTAGTACCGAAATGACATATAGATGCATGTATCGACACAATGTGTTCTTGTTGAAGACTTTAGGAATGAAAAAAACACTAGAATATTTCATGGGGCTCATGACATGATCTTCTAGCCATACCTTTATCGCTTCGTGGTAGTCTTCATTGATGACATTTTGGAGTACATATCATCGGATGAGGAGAACGCCACACAAATGCATATGGTTATAGATATATTCCCAGAGAACCAGAATTATGGAAAGAAATTGATTTATTAGTTCTCAATAAAGGAAGTCCACTTCCTTGGGAACGTTATCTCATAGGGTGGAGCCACAGTGGATCCAATTAAGAAAGAAAAAGTACTTTCTTGGGAAGAACCTAGGAGTGTGACTGAGGTGCCGAGATTTCAAGGATTGGTTGGGAACTACTAGTGATTAGTACCTTACTATTCTAGAGTTTTGACACCCTTGTCAGTATTGAAAAATAAGGGACAACCCTTCATGTGGAAGAATAAATTCTAGCATAGTTTTTCGGAGTTGAGTTAGAGAATGAAAAGTTCCCCCATCTTGAGGCAACCATAAGAGGGTGTTGGGTATGTAGTTTACTGTGACACATCAGGGTCCAGACTAAGTTGTGTCCTAATGCAGGAGTGAGTTGGGATCTCCTATGACTCAAAGAAGTTGAGACAACATGAGTAGAACTACACTACCCATGACCTGGAGTTAGAAGAAGTGGCCTTGCACTGATGATGTGGTAGCGCTACTTTATGGGCTAATGTTTTACATTATACTCTGATCACAAGAATCTCGGGTATATCTTCTCATAGAAGGACATGAACCAGAGACATCAACGATGGATATAGTTCCTACAAGACTATGAATTTGAGATAGTCTACACTCCTGAGATGTGGAACATTATGGCAGACACACTCTGTAGGAGGTCTGTTCTATAGTTGCTGAGTGAGGAGACATAGCAGTTATCCGCATTGCAGTTATCCTTCGTGGATTTTGATGGAGCTTCCTACCTCCAGTCTGTGAATGTTAATACCCCACTCTTTCAGCGAGTCAGGGATCCAAAACATGGGGAAATTGACTATGTGGCCTAACATGATATGATATCCTCAATATAGGCTCCTGATAGATTTTATGAAAGTTGGTATCTTGTCATCTTCTTTGGAGGATTCATTATAGTATGAGTGATGCTACGGGAGGACCTTTTGAGGGAGTTCTATACACCCCCTTTGGCGGTACATCATGGTGTGGAAAAAATGTATCAGGTCCTCCGACATCAGTACTGGTGTCCAGAGATGATGAAACAGTGGTGGAGTTCATTTAATGATGCCTCACTTTTCAGTAAGTGATGGTCGAGCATTAGATACCAACAAGGTTTTCACAACAACTTGAGGTTCTAGAGTTGATGTGGGATGGTATCTCCATAGACATCATGATTGGGACACCATGTCTATCCAGGGTCCAAGATTCCATCTGGGTGATCGTTGACCGACTCACCAAGTGGGCCCACACACTACCCACTAAAGAACATGGATCAGTATAGGGCTTAGGGAAACTCATTGTGGAGGAGATGGTATGGCTTCACGGGTTGCCATCAATGATCATCTCAAATAAAAACTCTAATTTTACATCTCGATTGTGGAATGGGTTATAGGAGGCATTTGGGACTCACCAACATTTTAGCACCACCTTTCAACCTCATATAGATGGTCAGACGGAGCAGACCATACAAACACTTGGGGAAATGCACCGTGCTTGTGTCCTTTATTTTGGCTGTAGTTTGGAGGACCACCTTCCACTAGTGGAGTTAACATACAACAATAGTTATCACTACAACATCATCATGGCCCCATTTGAGGCCATGTACGAGAGACCTTATAGATTACCTCTATGTTGGGTAGGCCTAGGGGAGTCAACACTTATGGATCTACATTTGGTACGGGCTACCACTGAGAAGCTGCATATCATCCAGGAGTAGATGAAGACTGAACAGAGTAGGAATAAGTCATATGCTGATAGGAGAGAGAGACCATTTGAGTTTGAGTAGAGAGATCATGTCTTAATATGAGTCTCACCTTGACATGGTTTATGGAGAATTGGTCTGGGCGTCAATCTACCTCTGAGGTTAATCAGACCTTTACACATTCTCACCAGAGTATGGAAGTGGCATACATCCCAGATCTTACCCACAAATGCACCATGTACATTATATTTTCCATGTGTCATAGGTGAGAAGGTACATGCATGATCCATCACACATTATCGACTGGGGGGAGCTTGACATCAATGATGGGGTGACATTTGTAGAGTTTCTGGTGGAGATAGAGGTTGATAGGAGCGGATCCCTCATGGGAAGTCAATTCCTCTGGTAAGAGTTTGTCGGAAGAAGGGGAATCTCCAAGAGAGAACATGGGAGAGGGAGGATCAGATACATACTCAGTATCCCCATTTTTCCCCCTAGTTTTGGTATACCTTTTCAGGACGAAAATCCATATGGTGGGGATAATGTAAAGAATTGGAGTTTCCATTTAATTTTTTTAATTATTTGGTTTTATTACGAGTCTTAGAAAATTGATAGTGGTTGACTCTAAGTACTGGTGTACTCGAAATAGAATTTTGAACATTTTTTAAGGTACGTTCAGAAAACATGTGAGCATGAGTTTCAAACTTTTGAACCAGTTCTTAGAATATAAACTTGAGGGTACTTTTGAATTCAAAATGCCGAGATTCAATTAAGGGAGTATTAACTTCGACATTAGTTGGTCGAGGGAAAAATAAAGTTTCACAGACATTTTAAAAGAATAATAATATTACATGATATGTTATTTTATTTTTCTACCCTTTCTTGAGTGATGGTGGTGGGACCCACGAAGGTGGTCAATTTTTTTAATGAGGGAACTTAAATTTCAGTTACAGGTCAATTGTGTAACCACTCCTCATTTAATTAATGTGGTTCATTAATTACACCAATTAATGAACCATTATTTTAAAATAGGATTAATCTCTTAATTCTCTCTTGATATCATAAAATATTGGTGAAGGGAGAGGGTGGTGAGATATTTTGGGAGAACTCTGACGAACCTCCAATGAAAAACCCTTCCAATTATGAACAGAGACTTTGACGACATAGTTGGGGAAGACAATCTGGGATCAATGAATTCCAGTGGCTTTAACAAATATCAATTCTTCTCCAAAAACCATGACATATCCAATGATTCAGAGGTATGATTTTTGTTTAATCCAACTGCTATTATTAATTCAATCCCTCATTCAATAAAAACATGAAAAATGTGGAACAACCAAAAGGAGTTGATCCATGATTCGTATGATGTAGTGGGTGGTTGTTGAGAGAAATGTTTGAATGGGTTTAATTGTTATATATGTGATTTTTTGTTTACTACCCACTTGAAATGGTGACAACGTGGAGGGAACATGCCAAATGAACAATGCATGAACCCTCTACCGCTCTAGATTTTGATGCGTTCATTGCGAGAAGTTTTTCAACTTGATTAAATCATGAATATGGGAGGCACATAGTGACAACATCACCCCGAGAAGCCCATAGACGCCATTAGAAAGAAAAATGGAACACCAGAGCTCACTTGGTGGCCCGTGGAAGCCCCGTCGTCTCTGGATGGAGATGGTGGCGGCCGAATCTTGACGGTTGCGGAGGAGAGGCAGCGCCCGTACGTGCCGCGTTGGCAGTAGGGGTGGCGGGCTGTTGCGCCCCGCGGAAGGAGGCCACAACTTTGAATCACGGGGGGGGGGGGGGGGGGGTCACCACGCAGGTCCTGCTGACTAGGGGTGGCTCCATGTGGTGCCGCCGGTTGGGGAATCTCGAACAGCTCAGCCATTCAAGAAGGTAGGGGGGAACCCAGCTAGCGGGTTGCACCATCCAGTGGGCCTGGCTACTCGGTGGACCGCACCCAGCCAAGGTGGGCCAGGCCAGTCCGCGGGCAAGCTGGATGAGCCCACCACGATGCAGCTCACTCCGAAAAACCAAGCTAATTCGAGCTAGGAGAGATTGGACCCATGTCAGACCAGGACCAGGTAGGGTGGGCACAGTTTAGGGTGGTTCGGGTCAGTCTGACCAGGTTGGATTTGACCCATACCGTTTTCGACCCAGATATGCATAAATATCGCATCTCACAAACTAGACGTTTATTTGAAAAACCATATGTGGTGTTGTAATCCTTGGAAAAATATTATCTTTTTGAGATACTCCACATGTGTTTCGGATAATTTTGGATTACGACTGGGATGGATTGAACACGAATCCAACTAGGAAATTTGTACTAAATCACTTATAAGTCACAGACCGGGTGTTTGATTGACATGTCATCTATCACGTTGGAATCCAATAAAAATGGAAGTCCATTGTATTAATCATTTCGAAAACTTGGTGGAATTTAAGGCAAGACTGATGTATTGACGACTAGATTCTATGAAACTCAAGCACACTGAGTGTGTGGAATCCAATGGTTGGATATTAATTGAAGAGAGACCATGTGTGGATCAGCATCATTGAGACCCTGTGTGGAGAAGGATCATAGAGACCATGTGTGGATCAGTATCATAGAGACCTAGTGTGGATCTGAATCATAGGGACCCCATGTAGATTAGCATCATATAGACCATGTGTGGATCTGCATCATAGGGACCCTGTGTGGATAAGTATCATAGTGACCCTATGTCGATCAATAGTGCACGACCCGGCAAGGACCAGCCTTAGAGAGGCTCATCACAGATCAGAAACATACGACTCTTTGTGGATCGAAAATAGAACAAATTCTTCATGATTCAGTTGTGGAACATCCAAAAAGAATAAAATGATAAATCTTAAGACTAATCATCTTTATTCTTGAACACATAGTTATATACCTATTGTGAGTTGTCTCTACTTTGTGCATTGTGATTGAGGTCATTCCTTGTGGTTTTTCCATTGTAAAATTCTTGGAGACCTTTGCAGGTCTCTGGGTCCCAACTAGGTATTGTTATACTCACCCCTATACGGGCATCGCCTCCACCATTTCGTGTCTTCTGCAGACGACGAGAATCTTTTCTATGACTTTAGGGAGCCAGGACTAGGTGGTACATGAAGGTGATTAGTTGATGTGGAGAGGTGTGGGGATGAGTTGTACCTACCCTTCAGGTAAGATCCTTGGAAAGCGATCTCAAGGTTTTTTTCTATTGTAGTTGTTTTTATTTATGATAGGATTGTATTCTGGCCCCTTTACATTTAGCTGTACAAATACTCAATTTCTCAGTGTTATGTTGTTACCCTTTTGTTAGTTGGGACTAGGATGGGTGTGTGTGGGGGTACATGAATCCAGGATAATGCCTCCAAACTGCAGGTGGATGCCTTCAGTGCTAGTCGCTAGCCCCCGGCCTTTGGGAGGCGGATTTGGGGTTGTTAAAACACGGGCCCCGTGGGATGGGTCATGACAGGATGATAATGACATGTTTTAATGATCAAATGATCAAAGTTTTGAAATGTTTTATATCTAATTTCAATGTGAAATTGACCAAAATGAGATAAATTATATTACATGATGTAAAATTGGAATGATGAGATTAGAAAACATAATATAGGTATAATTTATCATTAAAAATAGAAGATAATATGGTTTGAATTAATATTCAATATTTTTCACTATTTGTCAAAAAATGAAACTTCATTGAAAAATAAAAAAAGTAACCCTAAGAAAATTTTTACCTTTAAAAAAAATATTTTTCATTTTGATATTAACACTTATAAAAGTTCATTTTTATATAGAATATGTTCTCCATTAAAACGGGGTAAAACTACTTATATAAAAATATAGGTATTTTGTGTAATTTTGGGTTTGTTCCAATATTATGCCTAAAAAATGTATTCGATCAATGTAAAAATTATTTTATTTAATATATTAAATATATATTTCATTAATATTATTAATTTTTTTTAATAAAATTAAATTAGTATGATAAAATTCGTTTGTGAGCATAAAATTTTTTTTCATAATAACATTCCATTTATATTCATCTTTTTATTAAATTCATGCATATTTAATTTATAACAAATAAATTCAACCATGTATTTTAATAATTTAGTAAATCCTATTCATAACTACCAAAAAACTACTCAGTTATATATTATCATATAAAATATTATTATTTTTCATAATATATTATTTTTAGTAAAACTCGGTCTTCCATGTAATGTAATCCCACCACAGTTCTCCGTGTATAGAACGATAAACATTATGTTTTGTGAATTTCATTATTAACATGGTGTTTCATATAATTAAGGACAATATAAAATCTTATAAAACAATTTTCTATGTTGTGTGAAATGAAAAATATCAAAAATATGAAGTTAATTCCAAAATAATATGTCAAAAAATCGAGGGGTGTTACATTCTACTCCCCTTAAATGAATTTTACCCTCGATATTATTCTAGGTATAAAAGTATTTATATTTTAATTTTCTATTAATAGAAAACCATATCATAAAAATGAATACTAAAAAATCATTTGAAATGGTAATGCTAGAAACATAATAGTTACGCAAAGTAACACATAACTAAGTTTTCAAAAGGGAGATAATTGGTGTAAACAATAAATATCGGTTTGGTGGAATAGTGTATGTATTCATAGGGATTTATTGATGCCATCACTAACACAGAAGTGAATGATAAATGGAAATTATAGGGCCTCAGGGTCATAAATACGTGATGATTTAAAAATCCATCAGCTCCACACAAATTAAGGTATTATGATAACATTTTTTATTAGTTTTCTATGTTGAGTAATTATTTTATATATTGAAAAAATATAGAGATATAAATACATTATATATTTCAATAAACATGATTTCATACATTGTTTATTCTTTGATAAATTTATATTTCATGAATATCATTACGAAATGTATATCAAAAAATTATCTTTGATTTCTGAATCACCTTAATACACATTTGACAAATCTTAAGTCTCATAAAAGAGTAAAAAGTATAAATTTCTGTCTCTAAATTTTTTACAATGTCCATATGGTTAATAATTTAAACACAAATACTAAAATATAACACTAATTTTCTTTATTAATATTTATTCAGAAAATTGGTATACTAAAAAATAATTAAATTTTACACAGGACATCGTGTAGGCCAGCGGTTATAATGGAACCCTTATCGTCCTTTCTTAATGGGTTCATGACCTGCTACCTTACTCGAATTGATGATTTTCCATATGAAATACATAGTTTCCTTTTCAAAAACATCATTTATTTAATTTCAAAAATAAATATGCTACACATCCTTGAAAAATGGTAAGTCACAAAATATACCTTTAACTAAGATTTTCAATACAACCTCAGTACATAAATACATATTTCGATGTTTAACATAAACATTCCATAAATTTTTATCCTTATAACCCTTATGAAAGATGGAAATACAAAAAAATTTAAATAAATTCATCAAATTAGCTTATCATTGGTCCCCCATATATCACAAAGAATGTCATGGTTATCACATTCCTATCATATGAAGACCCTAATCATAAAATCTGTTCAAACATTTTAATAAACTGAATTACCATATATCATTTTTGAAAACATGCTTGATAACTTTTTTTTAAAAAAATTGGATATATTTGATAGATCAAATAATTTTTAATCTTCATGTATCATAAAATATAGTACATTAGATAAAAATACTTTATCAATTATCATCATCATCATATAATTTTTTATTCAATGGAAATAGAAGATACAAAGTAGATATTTCCAGCAAAATAATTGCAAAGAAAGGAAGAGAATAAGGGGGTATAAAATGGTGGAGACTGAGGGCATCACCTCTGATAATATTAACCCCTTCCACCTTCAAGCAATGAAGATCATGAAAGACTAAGCATTCCGTACAAAGAATATCAACAGAGGATATGATGTCTTCCACCTTGTTCCCCTCCCACCAGGTATGAGATAATTTGATTTATTCACCCAGAAAGACACATAAGTTTCTGATGGTGTAAAGAATAGACCAAATAATATTTCCCACACCATGAAGGGCGTTGTGCCAGATCCTAGAGTATGTTTTCGCTTCCCTAATGTCGAGGCCTCTCTCCTAACAAATTTTCAAACCATTGAACATGACCATGGATTTTTCTTGAAGGGAAGAACACTAACCAAGCCAAATTGAGGGTTACCTTACCTTAATGAAACCAATACATTAAATCAATTTTGTAGATCATGAATATAATATAACACATTCTTGAAAATTGAAAAACAGCTAAAACAATTTTTTATACTTCATGGGTCATATAAAATAATATTTGAATTCAAAAACCTATAAAATTCAATCATAGAACATTATACATTAACCAGTACTCAATATTTTTCAACTAATTCCTAGATACATATTTTATCAAATATTAAATATTAATCATTTCATAGGATTTCTCGGCCTTCATACAGTCATTCTTATTTTAGTATAATTTAAAAAATTACGGAAGAATATTCCATACCATTCACATGTCATCTATGTTAACCGTTTCTTCATAACAATATCAGGTTCATGTAGCACAATCCCGATTCTCATCATAAGGTTTCCACCAAGGACATCGATTTTTATAATTACCATACATTCCACATATGAAATATTCAATGTTAACATGGTTTCTTCTTACTACTTCTATTGTAATAGACCAGAAGTCATAAGGTGAAAAAATTTATAATATAAAACATTTAAAAATATAGTTTCCATCATAATAACCAACCATGAGAGGTGGTAATGAAAAAATGGTCTACATCATTTTGTGAGGAGGTAGTTCCGCAAACACAAGAATGGTATGTTCGTTACCCATTAGATGGATGCATGTGTAAGTTACAATAGAGCCCTTATCATAATGACATATAATTATATTTTGGATATTTATGTTAATATGTAATCATTTAATAAGTCAAATCGTTTTGTTGGATAAATTAAATAAATTAATTGAACTTGAGGAATGATGATACATCTTTTGTTGGGTAACTACATTTTCATTTCACAAAAGGGATTAATTGGTTATATTTTTTTCGAAGTAGGATTGAAGGAATAATTTAGGTATTTTAGGAGTTTATTTGAGCATATTTTGGTTGATCCTTAAGTCATTCGATTTATTAATATGAGGTAGGTGTGATTACCTTTTTATAGTGGATGAGGAGTGAAATTTTTATAAATTTATGAAATAATAATTACACCCACATTTTTCTGATGAAAATTTGATCCAATAAAAAACTATATTTGAGATAATTATATGGTCAGAAGAAATCCATCTAGTGGATTTTGGACTTTTTAATATTCATTTTGACCCTTATGAGTAAGGTATAGTCCCGTGTTAAAGTGATTTTCTTTTTAATCATTGTAATTGATATTAATTACATTAATTAGAATTTTCTAAAAAATTAATTTGACCATATTTGAAATTATAATTTAGGATTATAAAAAATATATAATACATTTTTTCAAATACCAACAACATAATAGGTATAAATTAATTTAAAATTAATCCCACAAAAAGGATGAAAATGAGGTTTTAAAATAAAAAATGTTCAAATGTTTACTATGATTTAATATCTAATTCCGAATTCAAATTGATACCAAATACCTGAATTGGACTACCTGATGTAAAAAATATATTTTTATGCATTGAAACCAATTGTAAATATTATTAAACATTATAAAGAAATTGATGAAAGATAGTTTTTTAATCAAAATTAAGTATTTTTGACTATTGGTCAAAAAATGAAACTTCATAGGAAAGTATGAAAATTTCACCTAACCTAATTTTTATGATTCTATTTCTAAAATAGTGTTTAATTTGAAATATATTGTTTATAAATGTTCCAAAATTTATACTGAAATATTATCTCAAATAAATGGCAGTAAAGATTTTATAAAAATATTGTTTTTGTGTGTTATATTGGGATTCATCCGATCTTATGACCATAATATATATTCTATTAATACAAAATCAATATTTTATTGAATATAAAAAAAATATTTTTTTCATTAATGTAATTAAAAAAATATTTATTAACTTATTTTTTTAGGAGGAAATTCATTTTGTATCATAAAATTAGCTTTATTTGAAACATTTTCTTTGTATTCATTTGGTTCATGTATTCAAATTCGATTTAATTTTTAACCAGTGAATTCTACATTTTATATTGATAAGTTACTGAGTAAAATTATTTATAACCAACAAAATCGATAGTATATATCTTCCTATATTAAATAATAAATATTTTAATAAAATATTCTACCATGGTAAAACATTGTCTTCAATGTAATATAAGCTAACATCAGTGTTCTGTGTAGAGAATGCTAATATTTATGTTTTATATAGTTCATGATTAACATTGTGTTCCGTATAAGAAAATCCCAATGTATTAATTTAAAAATATACTATTTTAAATGTTGTGTGAAATGAAAAATATCAAGAATATTAAATTAATTTGAAAAAATATGTCACAGAATCTCATGGTGTTATAATCCATCTAAGGAATATATTTAGTGAAAACCAAAAGGAAATATCTGAATAAGAGGTAACATCCTTCATCAAACTATTTTGTTTATTTTCCTCCTCCAACCCTCCCCAAAATAATCATATTCCACGAATGTAGAATAACACCAATATTATAAATATAATTAAATTTTATTATATATGGGGTTCGACCTACACTTACACACACTAACATATAATTTGTAACAAACTTAATGTTTATTTGTATGGTGAACTACTACCTCAACAAACCATGTCATTATTTATTCCTTTACCACCTCTATTGGATGGTAATTATAATGTAAATGATATTTATATATGATATATATTTTATTTATAATTTCTATATGCTTTTGTATTTTTTACATAACACATACCATCATTCTTTCCATTTTGTCTTAATTGGATAACATCATTTGATGATGTGTTGACTACCGCCCCTCAAAGCGATGTGATTTGTTCACACATTACATAGAATGTATCAATGATGGTTTTATTTACACTATTCCAAATATATTACATAAATAAAATAATATAATTATAATATACATATATATAATTTACATTTCATTCTTTTAATATGAAAAATAAATGATTGTATGGTTCATGTGTACGTATAATCTACCGTCTCCATGACTGGTGCATTTAATTTCATATATCTAAATATTATTGATTATTATAAATAAATATATAATGAATTTATATGATAATTAAATTATTTTTTTCATTCTCTATCTTATTAGTACATTATATGTGTAATAGTAACTACTAATAACAAGTGAAAAGATACTCAATGTACATGGAAATTAATTCCCAAAATAGTGAATATAAATATTTTTTTAATAACTAATGGGTTGTCATATAGTTTTATAAGATGATATATGAAATTATAAATGATAATATGGTTATATAATAGCTTAGTAACAAGTTTGTAACAATTATACATGAGATTAAAATATGTTCACCCGAATGTAAACTCATGGTAAGGGATTATCATCTCACATTTTACATATGTTATATAAATGTCATTTTCCACACTTATTTGTTTTATGCATTGTATAAACACTCTATTTATATATATTATATCATTAATTGTTTTATCTTTGTGGTATTTTTAGTTTCAATTTTAATTATTTCATATAAGGAGATTTCACTGACAAGATACCATGCGGTAAAAAAATTCATAACCTCATTCAATTTCATTATGTAATATTACATCCTCACTGTCATTAATATTCCTAGATTATGCGTGAAATAAATTTTTACTATATATTTTTGTATTGAAATGTTATTTATGTGGATTTTTATTTTATAAATAAGATATATTCAATGATTAACTCTCACATCAATGTTATTGTCTTTTCATTGGATTACATCACAATCTCATTCATTTCAGGATTATAAATACAAGAATTTAAATCAGAGGAAATTATTGGATAATTATCTAATAATACAATTAATTTTATTCTCATTTATTTTTTAAAGATCATTTCCATGAAATAGTACCATTCTTATACTCTTTATTATTCAATTTGTTTAAATTTTTTTTATGAAAACCCATATCCATTTATATATTTAGTTAGAAATCCAATTTTCTTCTAAAAACCATATTTTTTAAAATGATACGAAAATTGTTTTATCCTTCCAAAAATAATTTATTAAATATATTTGACCCTTTTTTTATTATAATTTTTTTTCAATGGAATCTTCTAAACTCTTTATTAACAAGGATCTTTTAAACGTGTGACCTTATAAAATAAATGTTGTTTATAAATAGGAATACATATACAACATTACCCATCATCGTTTCTTTAAATTTTCCAATACATGTTTAAAAGAATAATTATTATATAAATTGTTTTGTAATTGTTTTTCAAAAAAATTATATTTTCAAATTGTTCTTTAAAATTAATAGGATAGTTTCTTCAAGAAGGTTTTTAATAGGTTTTTTATAGTATTTTCCTTCATCAATGACATAAAACCGTTATTTTATACCACTTTGGATATGTTGTATTGATATAATCATTATTAATCCTCCAACTTTTTATTGACCCTTTTTCCCATGTATAGTTCTTACCTTCCCTAATTTTATTTATTTGATAGTTCCCTTGAAATATTGAATTTCTAGTAAACATTGAAAATTATGATTCCCCTAAAAATTCGTATCATATATCATATAAATTATTATTTCCTAAACTGTATAAAATTTTTACATAGGATGTGTACCTGATAGTTTTTTAATAAACTAGGGAAATAACGGTAAAATTTTCTCCTATACTCTATAGGGATATTTTTAAGGCACATTATTAAATCAATAATCCAAAATATTGAGAAACGATTTGGACATTTACAACATGGGTGGGGCTCGGTTATAAATATCCCATCAAATGTTGTGGTAGTATCATGGGAAGAGTTAGTTGGATAGCCTTATATGAGTTTTTTACTTGATATTCTAAACTCTATTATGAATGTTCTTAATAGTAGAACTACCATGTGCCTATGAAACATGTCATCTAATAATTAATTGTTCTTTTTATATTAGATTTATTTATTAATTTTCCATGTGATTTTTTATTTGAAAATTTCAATTGAATTATTGATTAAATATCACATTATTTAGTTACACACCTTGGTATATTGATTATTCATCATCTAGTTATTTGAATGGAATGTGTTCTCAATTATTTAACATTCTATAATGACTTATTTCCATTGATTTTTTATTTCATCAGTCATAATTAACCCATACTAATTTTTGAGATCAACTGTATTATGTTTCATTTCAATAAGATTCCTTGAAATGTACCAAGAAATATACACAAGGATAAAGTAGATAATAATTTGTTTCTATCCTTGATAAAATATATTATAATTAGTGTATTTATTTGTGAAATAGTACTCATGTACCAATATGGTTAATCAAGTCTACTATACATATTGTTAATTCAGGATTTTATTCCTCAAAATAATTCCCTTGTAATTGCACTTGACACTACCCTGTGTATTTCTATTGTTGGGTCACAATACTTGGTATCAGAGGATATTTTTTAGGAACCTTAGAAATAATATTTAGAAAAATATACTATAGAACATAACATTATGACATACTTGAGGATAAGTATAGAGGAGAATCCTCGAATATTAGAAAGTTTTAGACTATGTAGGACTTAAATTTAATACATCCCTATATGGATACATCATTTTGACATGGTTCTGACACAATTTTTTCTAGTGTTATCAAATATAACATGATGCATCGGGCCTAATGAAAACCATTATGAAGGATTTGAATTAATAATGAAAATTGATGAACTACATTAAAATTAAGAATTTTTAGTTTGAAAATAAGGTTTCCTGGTTTAGATATCCTATAAATGATCATAATATTTTATCACTATAAGTATTGATACATGCACTATGATTTCTATTTTTAGAAAATAGTTGGTACCTGATGGAGTCATGATACAATGATCATGAAGGAAAAAGTGGTGAAAATGATCAACCAAATAGAACTTTTAGCAGTGTGGACGATATATTGTTTATACCTAATTAGATTCCCTGAAATGTTATTAACAACATATACCAGATCCAACTTCTAAACTAACCATGGTTGATATGTAAGGGGTTTTCAAAGAACTCGTGTGGTGGATACTCATGAGAGAAGAAGGTTTAATTTCTATCTTAAAAAAAATGTGGAAGGAAGCACCCGATAAATTGTATCAATTGAATGGAGAAATTCATTTTCTGTGGGAAAAAAGGATATAAATAAAGAAGTATTGGAGAAAAAAAATAAAGATCATTCTAATTATCCATTTATCAATTTTTTACATAAATGTGGGGAACCAAAGAATAACCAGATTCAATGACCAATTTTAATAGATAAACCCTAGTAAAAGGAATTATGTGGAAATAAATGGATGAAGTATTTATGTTTTGAAGATTTATTAAAAACCTCATTTAAAATATTATTTAATGACCATGTTTCAATGATTTCAATTATTAATATTGAAATGGTTTTAGAAAATGAAAACATATATATATGGAGACAACCAATCATGTCTGAAAACATTATGGGACTCGAACCAATGACCAAAGGTTAATAAGATTTTCTCCCCAACCACAGACCTACAAAATGTCTTAGTTAACATTTCCTTGTTTTTTGATTAATAATTTGATGAGAAAATATTATTAATTATTTGGTAGTATCAGTGTTTAGGCTTAGGGATTACTGTATTGACCATTATATCTTTTCAAATAGTTAGAGACAAGGAGTAAGACATGTCACTCTATTTTTGTCATGATAGTGCATTGATGTTTTATTTTAGTGATTCACGAGTCCATGTTAATATTTTTGTATCCATTTAATGAATTAATGGATAAATTAGAAATTTATCAAATAAAAATAAAACAACACCAAATTTTATTATATGAATATTTTATGTAATTGCATGTCCATATATTCATAGAAGTAAAAGAATTACCCAATAATAATAAAAGGATCTTAAATCAATTTTTTTCGTAATACCATAATTTTTTATGAACTTTTGGTCTTCTGGATCGTCATATTTTTATGGATTTGAGGTGTTAAAAATTCAATTGATCATTGACTTGATTATTATTGAAGACCTAGATCACTCCCATTAATTATTTTCACATTTAATATACATACATATCTATACATTTCACTATTGTTTTCCAACATAGACACCTACTTATATGTTAGTCTCTGTGACCATTTTACATCACATTCTCTCTTTTCTATAGGATGTTTTACGAACACTTATCACAATGTGGGATTTAAACATAGGAAATGAGACAAAATGTATTACCATGTTAGAGTTTAAATTGTGATGACATAATTAAATTAAGATGTAGGGAATGTGATGCAACAAAATTCTGAAATAACTATATTTTATTCGATAGCAAGTATGAAATGGAACAATAAGTGAATAAAGGAATATAAAATCACCTGAAATTACAATATAATTACTATTTTAAATTTATTAAATATATTTATTTAATGAAAGAAATGCTAAGTTATATTGTGTTACATGCCACAAGGACTATATTTGATATCTTTTATTAAACATAAGACTATGTTTTACAGAGTAACAATATATTATATAAAAAATATATATAATATAATATGATATAACCAAAGAATTAAATTATTGGTTATGAATTGTATTAAATAAATTTAAAAAAATATATGGTTAAAACATATATACAATTAAATTATTTGATAAAAATTATTTATAAATGATAATAAGAACCAAATGAAAATGAATTGAATATTTTTATAGAGATAATTTTTTTATGCAGAAAGTTGTTTTATCCTAATAAATTAATTTAAATAAAATTACTCTGTGATATTAATTCAATATAAATATATAATATATTCAATAAAATATTTTTTACATTCATCTAAAACGTTTGATAGGTAGATTATAAGGTCAATGCCAATATTTGTAATATAAATCAATATTTTTCAAACGAGATGTTTACCACCTTTTAACAAAAATCTATTTTATATCCATTTTTTAAGAATATTATAAATTTTATATCCTGAATAAAAAATTATTTGTGAAATAAAAATAAAAAATTTAGGTTTCTGTGAATTGTTTGTATTACTCTGTGATGTTTTTGTTTGATGAATATAAAAAATACTAAATTTTATTTCCAAAGAACATTTTCATCTATATGATTATTAAGGTTGAATTATTATTATTATTTTAAATATAATTATATTGATTTTATATCATTTAATCCCATTAATTTCAATACAATATATTTATATTTTATGTATAATTTAGAAACAATGAAAAAATTTGATCATTTTATTATAAAAACCAACTTTGTCATCCTACCCACATTATTCAATTTAAAATAATATCATCCAATTCCTGATTCAAATTTAGAAAAATTATTTCCACATTTGGAATAAGAATAAATTTTAATTTGTAATATGTTTATCCATGTTTTTTATGAAATATATTAGTGAAATTAATTATAACTAATTATAGCGATTAAAGGAAAAATTCCTTTTAATAAAAGACAAAACCTTAAAATTATGGGACCAAATGACCTAGAAACATAGAAAAATTCCATTGAACGTCCATATATAGAACATATCCACTATTTTATCTAACATTATTCATTTTGGTACCAACTATTCATAGGAATACTTTGATGTAATTCCCTTTTCATATATTTACTATAATACCACCCCTCCTCTATTATAAAAAACACTCACCCTCCATCATCTTCCCACCACTCAAAAAACTTCAGATTGACCCTGATCATCAAAAATTGATCATCAACTACCATCGTAGAATCCTCTATATTTTAAATAATTCACTCATGGAAGCCCTTTCGTGCAATCTAAACAGAGATACCCGAATAAGTGGTATCATCCTTCCTTAAGATATTTTTTTCATTCATTATCATATAAACAATTAAAATAGCATGATTATATAAAAACACCAATATCCTCAATATAATGTTATTTTTTAATCTAGGTTTTATACATACAGTTATACACAATTCCATATAATTTGTAGTTACCTTACAGTTTATGTGTATGAAGTACTACCGTCACACAAAATGATGTTTTTTATTTTTTCTTTACTACCTATGATGGTTAGGAATAATGATTGAAAAAATAATTATATATGATATATCTGATATTAATAATGTATCTATTATTATTTAATTTTTATATAACCCATACCCTTAATCTTTCCATTTTTGTAAATATGATGACATCATTTGTGGAAGTGTGGACTACAACCCCTCCAAGCATTGTGATTCATTCACATAATACATGGAATGTATAAAGGATTTTTTTATTAAATATATTTGAAATATACGAATTAAATTTAACTATTAAATCATAATATACATATATATCATCTAATTTTAATTCTTTTAATATAAAAAATAAATGAATGTAGTGTTCATGAGTACGTTTGACCGACCATCATCATGAACAATGCATTTAATTTCATAACAACAAAAATTATAAATTACTATAAATACACATATAATATATATCTATGATAACTAAATATTTTTATATATCTTAGATATGATTAAATCATGATATATTTAATAGGAACAATATGTAACAAGTCCAAACATACTCGATGAACTAGGAAAATTACACCTACAATAGAAAAATGGAATGTTTACTAACAAATGAGTGGTAATATATTATTATAAGATAATATATGATGTAATATCTTTTTATATGGTTATGGAATATGTTATTAACATGTATGAAATCCTTATATATTATGTTAATGTATTTTTACCTAGAAAAAGACACAAGGTAATAGAATTTCATCTCAGAACCTTTACATTAATGAAATAAAAGTCATTTTCGATACTTATTTATTTTATGTGATGTATCTAAATACTATTTTAATATATAATGTCCTAAATCATCAAATCATAATGGTATTTTGCCATCAAATTTTAATTAGTCCTTCTATGGGTATTTTAATTAAAAGGTACCAAAGGGTAAGGAATTTCATAACTCGATTCTTTTTCATTAGACAATTACTCCATCATTGTCATTAATTTACATGATTATGTGTGTACTCACATTTTTATATCTATTGTTGTATTTACACTTTCATAAATTAGATTAATTTTGATATACATAATATATTATTTTGTTGATTCTCACATAAACGTTATGGTCTATTCAAGGGTTTACTTTAAGAATATCATTTTAATGGGGATTATTTACACATGAATTTCTATTAGACATAATTATTTGATTGTTGTATAATAAACCCTATATTTTTCTTCTCCTCTAGCTAATCATTAATTTTTCCAACTAATTGTTCTATTTTTCTAGATTTGGTACTAAATATGTTTTAGAATTTTTTTTAAGAAAACATGTATTCATTTATCTTTTTAGTTAAAGAATATATTTTCTTATAAAATTCATGTTTTTTAAAAGGTTATAAATTTTTGTATCCTTCTCAAAATGATTTATTAAATAAATTTTACCCTTTTGTGTTTTAAAATGGGTTTCAAAGGAATCAACTTATACCATTCAAAACAATGAACTTTTCAATCCTTTTATCAAAGAAAATGAAATTTTCTTTTACCTTTGTGAAATCAATGAAATTACCCACAATAAGTTCATTTAATATTATAATGTATGTTTAAAATGATAATTAAAAAAATTGTCTTTTTAAATATGGTTTTCAATGAATTGAATTTTGAAAAAATAAAAAAAATATATACTTTCCCCTATCATGTTATAAAAATATATTTTTGTATCATTTCCCATAATCAATGAAAAAACATTTTATTTTAATCTACATGGGATAAATTTTATATATTCCATCTATATTCTTCCTTTGTATGGTTTATGAATCCTTTGAAAAAAGATAGTAATAAAATTTAGTACATTTATTCCTCTATTTTCCCCATGAAATATTAAATTTTCCACGATCATTAAACATTATGTTACCCCTAAATATTCATATCACTAATCATGGATATTATTATTTCATACACCGTGCTCCATTCAGACATATGGAATGTACTAGAAGGTTATTTTTTTAACTAGGGAAATGTTGATAAATCCATTTCTTCTATTAAATATAAAAATTTGATAAGGCATATTGTGAAATTTATTAAATTATATATGAAGAAATACTTATAAATTTAGGACACGGGAAGGTCCTAATTATAGAGATCCCCTTGAATAATCAATAATTTCATGGGAATAATCACTTGTCTAGACAAAAATGGGTTTTGACCCTATATTCTAAAATGTCTTGGGAAAGGTCTTGACAGTAATAGATCCATGTACATACCAAACATGACGTCTAATAATTAAGAATATTCTTATTTAAGATTTAGTTATTATTCATTTATGATATTATTTATTCAAAATTTTATGTAGATATATTTTATTCTTAGTTTTTTTGATTAATTGGAATGTGTTTCAATTACATACCTTTATATATTGATTATTATTTATTTAGATATTACAGTGGAATTTTCTATCAGTTAATTATATTTCCATGTTTATTTTTTGTAATTTATTTATTATTACATTTTCTATAATTTAATCTTTCTAGAAAATTGAGCTCACCCTTAATATAGCTTCTTTCTGAAGTATTCCTTTTAGTGTAATATGAAAGATTTGAATATATATTCTAGATGGAACATTGGTAATATCCTTGAAATTTTTTTATTGTAATTCATGTATTAATTTTTTAAACGAGACTCATGAAGGTCTCTGGTTTACCAAGAATACTAATCCCTTCGGTCTTTCAGGATTTGATTCATTGTAATAATTCTAATATAATATAAGTGGATACTAGAACTGATATTTCTAGGGTGGGTCCCCACATGGCTTATATTTTCATTATATTAATATTGAATTATTTATAATAATTTTCCATTATATACCTCCTTTGAATAATTCTTCTGCAACGGTTATAAAATATGGATCACATTATATATAGAGTTAGTAGTCCTCACATAACACAAGTGTTATTTTCATTTTTCGTATGTTTGGAATGATTGTAGAAAAATATTATTTCACGTGTATAATAACATTTATGTTTGTTTGAAATACTGATGTTATCATAAATTCATCGATATTAAATTTTTTATGTATGATAATATGGACATAAATAATATTTCATGGTTGAGAACATTACTACTCACAAAAAATTTTCATTCATGGGATAACATTAAGAACACTTATCATTTTATTTTTGGAAGAAAAAATATTATTATGAGAGGGGATATATTTGAATACATACTATGGTATAGAAATGTGGTAGATAATGATTTATGATTGGTTAATTAATTCAATGGATGTTAATTCCTTTAATATTCAAAAAATGTAACTTTTGTTAGTATTCATGGCATTTTAAATGATTTTAAGAAGTTATATAGAATGAATAACACTTGTCATACATAAATTTAACATCTTAATAGATTAATATTAATGACATAAAAACTATCCATGATATAATAATATGTGTATAATATATTTAGAAACATGGAATGGTAATCAATTGGTTTATAAGTGAACTGTATCATCTCCCAAAAATTTATTCAAAAATGGAACCCTTAAAATAAATATTATGAATGATACCATTCATCATGTCATAAGAAAATGAAACAAAGGAATGTGTGAAATAATATTCTTAGTTTGTATGAACATATATATATGAATATAACATGTGAATAAGTATAAGGACCTGACCATAAACATTACAGAATCTTGAATTAAATGAATAATTCACATTGAGGATCTTTTTAGTTTTATAGTTTTAGAGAATTAATCCATAACTATTGCATATAAACTTGAAAATTTTATGTATACACTACTAATAAGTATCAATTTTTTTCAAAAAATAAAAATACTAAAAAAGAAACATGCCTAGTTCCATGTTTTAAATAGCATGACTTTTTCTTGAACCCATCCTTGACCCATGTCCTGTGGCAAAAATTTCAAAAACATTGGATGAGCATAAAAAGAATAGTAATGGTTTCAAAATTAGGAAAGGAAACATTAACCCATAATTAAATACAAATAAATGAAACCATACTTTTGGATCATAACATACCTCATGAAATCATAAAAATTTATGAATAACACTTAGAAATCATAAATAATAAAGGTAACTTATGGCATTAATAACAAACATACATTGTAGCTATCATTGAAACATAGGGAGTCACATTTAGAATACCCATAAAAATATATTCCCTAAATATATTAGGAGAAACATTAACATCTACCTGGGTCATGTTACCCAATGCATTGGAGAGCTATCTCGGGCTCACAAGCCCTAGGATTATCATGGAACCACCCATTTACATAAAAATTTCCCAATAACCATAACATAATGATAACACATAACCCATGAATAAAGGAATGATAACATTTCCACATTCCAATCACAATATATCCATTTAGGATATTTAAATAAAAAATGCTTTATCAAATCATTTTCAAAACCATTTAAAACATTTTATAAAGAGATTGTTGAATCAATGTTTCCCATACCGCTTTTCAATTTTTAAGTAAATTATCATTTAAAAACATTAATGTTAATATTAATAAATCCTTAAAAACATTTTTTAAACATGTAAATTAATTATAATGATTTATAAGAATAAATAATTTAAAAATTTAAAATGATATTTTAGTTAAACAATTTTTAACAAAATGAGAGACTCTTGAATACAAATAATTGAGGAATGACATTGATTCATAAAATTATAATATCATGAGAATAAAGAATAAATTATTTCATGATGTTATATGTAAAAGGGAATTATATAAACCATATAAGATTGATATGGTGCATAATGACAATGAAGTCTCAATTGAATGTAAATTGAGATTAAATCCCTTATAAAAAATTGTATCCATAGATTAAGGATAAATAAATTACATAATAATGTGGGAAAAATATAAATACAGTCAATATTATTGGAAATTCAGTGTAAATAAATCATAAGAAATTCACACATGTTCTTTTTAAGACAAACCCAATGACTTGTATGTTTAGCACAATGAATGTAATTTGTGGTAAAATTACTCTTATCAAGTTCATATCGATGTCTTGAGAATTTATCAATGGAGTGATTATGTGTATCAAAAGTATATCCACACAAATGGAAGGTAAAATTACCAAATAAATTATTAAATAGTTTTTCCACACATAATCATATCATGAAATAATTAATAATTAGAAGATGAAACCAAGTAATGAAAATTCGGTTAAAAGGTTCCCTTACAGATTTGGTAACATACAAAACATTCAACCCATGAAAGAAGGATCATAAAATGAAGATGTAAACAACCATAAATTGAATTATATTACACAATTAATACAATATTAGGCAGTACATACACCACATATAAGTAAATAGTGGAAAATACAGCATGAATCTCACGGGAATAAAAGTTAGATGGAAATCCCATAACATACTGTAATTAATTGAGTCATATGACCAAAAGTTAATAACCACCAAGTTAAACTTAGAAAAAAATTAATATAAATAGAATAATGATAATATATATCAAATGTAAGTACACAATACACCAAAAACTATAAATTAGTGGCGAACAATGTAAATATCATCGAATTAAAAGTGAGATAAGAAACCACTTACCTCATGTCTGACTTGACTTGTTTGTTCCTTGTTCATCGTGAATAATAAATTTCAGTTAATTTATACTTGAATAAGAACATTTTTCAAGTTTATTCTTCCATTTATATCAATCATTTCCATGTTATAAACATTACGTAATCATTTTTGTTAATAATGGACGTTTTGTTGATATTTGGTACTTGAGTCAAAAATGAACAACTGATATTTACTAGTTGACCATGTGGTCCAGATTCCATTATCTCCAGATTGATACTAATGGTTTATATATCATATATATATTTTATATATATGTATTTATAACATTACGTAACATTTTGAGATAAGAAATGAAATGCACAGTTCTTGGAAACAGTAAGTCGTACGTACGCATGAACATTACTTTCATTTCCATTTCGTAATTTAATTGAATGAAAACATAATGATACATAGTTATATTATAATTAAAGTTTAATATAATATATTATTTCAGTAACTCCATCCTTTATGCATCCCTCATATGGCATGAGCGAGTCATATCACATTGAGGTGGCGGTAGTCCGCACACTCTCAAATGAAATTATCACGTTTTCCCATAATGGAAACCATAAAGGTATGGTATAAATGAAAAAAATATAAAATCATAAAGAAAATATAAACATAATATATATATATATATATATATAGTGCCATACTAATGGCCACCATGAGAGGTTGTATGAGATATTTGAACAATCATCGTTTCGTGAGGCAGTAGTTCGTCATCCACAAAAACAATATGTTATTTACCCATTAAATGGAGGTGTGTGTATGTGTAGTTATAACAATTCTTATAAAAAAACTAGTATATTTTTTATATTGGTTTTGTAATAAAATAATGTAATAAAAATATTTTATGTGGTAGGAGAGGTAAAAAAAACAGACTTAAGAGAAGGTGTTACCTTTAAATTGGGTATCTCCCTTTGGATTAAACAAAACGGTTTAATTCAAGTGCATTCTGGATAAGGTAAGGATTCATGGTGGTAGAGAGGGATCTTGAAATATTATTTGGGAAAAGGTTGGATTAACCATGGGGTTTGAGAGGTGTGAGTAATGAGTTAGAAGTGGTGTCCTTTTATAAGGGGGGGAGGGGCTCTTTAGGAATGTGTGAACATATTATTTTATTGTATAATGATTTTCACTTTCAGAAGATCCAAAACCAATTAAAGTAAATGATAAGATGACTTATGGTCTAAATATAATCATCTAATAAGAATTGGACAGGTTGTGGATATTATTTTAATCTTTATAATCTTATTTATTTAAATGATTTATTAATGAGGTAAACACTGCATTATTATTGTGTCATAAATAATTGAATTTATATGATGTCTAAAAATTATAAAACAAATACCATGATGTAGTAAATTGTTTTATATTTCCATATAATATTTATAGTTGAAATTATAACTTATATAACTCAATGTAAATATTTATTTACTAAAGGATATATGTTTATGTAATTTTTTTGTTTACTATAAATAAATTAATATAAAGTGTCATTATCACTTTTATGTTGATCCATGGGGTCCCAAAATAAACCCTAGGATTTCCATGGTCGTAAATGTATTAACCAATACTATTATGACACGTGTTAGGGTAATTTTATATTATTATATCAATATTTATTTACCATTATTTTCCCCATTTACCCTTTAACCATAGTAAATAAAATTTTTATTGAGGTAAATTTTCTTACGGACATAAAATAAAAGTTTCATATTTACAAAATTTTGACCTCCTGATTCCAAAAATGTAATCCATTTTTAAAAACTCAAAACTAAAAATTTGTATAAATTATTTTAAAACTAATTTCCGCTGTAAAAAAAAGCCTGTTTTTAAGAAATAATAACTATCAAAAGATTGACACTTATTTATTCCAATTTCAAAGTGAAATTATATCCAATGACCAACATTGTATTAAATGGTAAAAATATAATCTAATTACACATTAAAACTAATTAAATATATAGTGTATATATATTGATAAATTAGATTAAATGGCAGTTTTGAATTAAAATACAATATTTTTAACTATTCATCAAAAAATGAATTTTATCAAAAAAAAATACCAAAATATTTCCCAAGTGGTTTTTTATGTCCTGATTGAAAAGAACAATTTTATTTTTCAAATAAAGAATATAAAAGTGACAAAAACTAGATTTAAAGAGGTTTTTCCATCAACATATGGTAAATCAACTTTTTAAAGTTAATTATGATTAAAATTAGATTCATTCACATTTTAAGCCTCCAACATTTTTTGAGTAAATGTTAAAAAAATTAACAAACATTTGTAATAATATTTTAGTTAGTTCTGTTAATTCCCAGGAATAAACATATAGGAATAAACTACCATTTAAAAAAATAAAATTATATAATTATTGTAGAATGTATGATTTCAATGAAACCCGATGTTGTGTATCAGGTACACCATCGAACATAGAAACCCCTTTAAAGTAAAATTATTATTTAATTCAAAAAATATTAATAAAAATAAAAATGTATTTTTTTATTAATTACGTAGGATTTTACATCCTTCCCCCATTTTGGGAATTGCGTTCTCACAATTTTAAAATTTGGCTCGGAAACATCATTAAAAGTCCCATATCAGAAAAAGAGTCAATAAATATATCACCATTAAATAAAGGAAGATAAGTAAAAAGGTCACCCAAGAAAAAAAAATACTTGGATTCCATTGAAACATGTATATGGAGGAGAAAACAAGCCATCATGTTCTGATGGTGTGTGATAGAAAACATGATTAGGATAAAGTTAACCACGAGAAAATCACATACATGTGATGGGTTAAACAGTCTTTGATTACCTAGTAGGAAATGTTAACAGAAAACATTATTGTTTTATGTTACTTTGTGTTGAGAAATTAATATATGAGACTAACTAAAAACATAAGGAAACAAACTTACTTGTCATGTAGACTATCATACTTTACTAAATTTCTACCACAAACTCATCTTTTATCCAAACAATGGGTAATAAAACAGACATAGTCACATTAAAAGTACTAGAGTCAACTTCTAGAGTATCACATAATCTTCAAAAGATGAACTATATATTTCCCATGTCTTTAGAAATCAACCAAAAAAAAAATGGTTAGTATAATATTAGATAATCCCCAAAAAGGATAATCTTTTACAAAAAGAAAAACTACTCTTAATCCCCAATTTTTTTTAACAATACCCAATGTTTAACAAATACCATTCAATATATAATTGCCCTTAAAATTCTTCAGCGTAACAAAAAAAAGATTATAACCCAAAACACAAATGGATTTAATCACATAGTCTTCCATATTAAATCTCAACATTTATCTCCAAATAAAACTACTACTCTAAAAGTCTCATACTGAACTGTAATTAACAAAATCACATATTTTGTATGATAGGTTAATCATTTCCCTAAATAACCCAAATAACCATATGTCCATAAAAAACATTGATTATTGAAAAATAAAATTTCACCATTACTCATCAAAATAAATGTTAATTATTCCTTGAATAACGTTTTCATATATTAAACATCAGGGTTACACATACAATAAAAAGTCTTCCAATATAATCCCATTCTCAAAAGAGCCTTAATAATTTTATGCATTTAATCATCTTAAAATCTACCATAACTCTTGAATACCTTATGTTTTGACTTCTTACTCATTCAAATTTGTCTTCATGATACATTAACCATTCATTGCCAACATATTCTGAAATACTTCTTTCCTACAAAAAATAATGAATAATAACCTATGATTTAATAATATAGAAATATATGTTAAGAAATAATCCATACCTTTTGTTGGTCATTGTCAATTAATTCATCCTCCTTTGGAATGGCATTAGGTATTAGTAAACATATATTTGTACGATCTTGGATCACCCATTCCCAAAACTACTTCATAAGAAATTTGTTTGTATAATGACCATGCAAACCACATTTAAAACATTCAATTGATCCCTCAAAAAAACTTCATTCCATTTCATAGATTCAATTGGATGCTTATTTTTCCATGGAAGGTTCTTTATTTATGACCTTCTTTACCATATCTATATCATCTTCTTGTCCCTTTGAAGCATTTTCCTAGGTGCTTCTTTCAATATCCCAGACACATAGGTTTTTGAACATACATACCATTATGATTGTTACCTTAACTTCCTTTGGGATTTGTTTCTCGCATATGTGATTCCTTATAAAAGTCACTATGGTTCAGGTGGTCAATCAGGACTCCAGATAGTTGGTTGAGAACAACCACAAGAGTTCTCATTATAGCTCCCATTTCATTCAGTTGCTCATTCTGAAAATCATCACAGTTTTCTCCACATCCATTGTTACATTGGAGCCTGCTAGATCCAACCATTTACTAAAAAAAGGTCGGTGATAGTATATCATTAAAATCACCATATAATATCTTATGATTAGGGTAAATACTGAGATATAATTATTCATGTTACCATAAACTAATTCATTTTTTCTAGAATAATGATGACTCTTTCTAAAATCCTAGGCATTATGGTAATGTCACTTATTCTTAAAGAACATCCTTACCTCTAAAGATATCTAAACTGACTTATGATACCAACTATAAGGACCCGACCTTAAACATTATCTAATATTGAATTAAATGAATAACTCACAATGAGAACATTTCAGGTTTAGAGTTTTAGAGAACTAGGCCATAGTGATTACATATCAACTTGAAAATTTCATGCAGACACTACTAATCAGTATCTAATTTTTTCATAAAATATAATCTCTTAAAAAGAAACATGTATAGTTCCATGTTTTAGACATCATGAATTTTTTTTGATCCCATACTTGATCCAATTCATTTTTAAGTCCCGTGGAAAAAATTTCAAAAACCTGGGATCAACATAACAAGCTCAGTAAGGATTACAAAATAAGGAAAGGAAACATTAACCCATCGATAAATACAAATAAATGAAACCATACTTTTTTATAATAACATACCTCAGGAAATAATAAGATTTATGAATAACAAATAAAAATAATAAATCATAAATCTAACTTATGGAATTCATAACATACTTACATTATAGTTATCACAGATACATAGAGAGTCACATTTGGAATACCCATCATAGTATATTACGTAAATCTCTTAGGAGAAACGTTAACGTTTACCTATATCTTGTTACCCAATTCCTTGTAGAGCTACCTCGGGCTCACCAGCACTAGGTTTATCATGGAACCACCATTATATGTAAACAATGCCCAATAACCATCACATAATCATAACACATAACACAAGCATAAAGGAAAGATAACATTTCCACATTCCAATCACTATATATCAATTCAAGTTATTGAAATAAAAAAATGCTTTATCAAACCATTTTCAAAACCATTTAAAACATTTAATATATATATTTTTTAATCAAATTGTCCAATACCACTTTGAATAATTAATATAAATTATCACATGAAACCATCAATGTCCATATAAATAAATCCTTAAACCAATTTTTAAAATATGGAAATTAATGATAAATATTTAGATGAATAAATCTTTGAAGCATTTAAAATGATATTTTAGTTAAAGAGTTTTTATCAAAATGAGAGACTCTTGAATACAAATAATTGAGGAATAACATGGAATAATAAATTTATAATATCATGATAATAAATATTTTCAAGATGTACTATGTCAAAGGGATTCATATACACCATATAAGAGTGAATTGGAGCATAGCGACAATGAACTATCAATGGAATGTAAATTGAGCCGAAATTCCTTATAAAAATTGTATCCTTAGATTAAGGATAAATCAATTACATAATAATGTGTGAAAATTATAAATACACTCAATATGATTGGATATTAAGTGTAAACAAATCATAGGAAATTCAAACATGTTCTTTTTAAGACAAAACCAAAGACTTGTATGTTTAACTAAATGAATAAAAATTGAGTTAAAATGACTCTTATCAAGTTCATATCGATGACTTGAGAATTTATCAATGCATTAATTATATGTATCAAAAGTTTATCCACACAAAGGGGATTGTAAATTACTACAAAAATAAATAAATAGTGATTCCACACATAATCATAGCATGGCATAATAAAGAATTAGAAGATCAACCCAAGGAAAAGAATTTGGGTTAAATGGTTCCCTTACTGATTTGGAAACTTACAAAACATACAACCCATGAAATATGGATCATAAAATGAAGAATTAAATACCCCTAAATTTAATTATATTATACAATAAATTCAATATTGGGCAGTAAATACACCACAAAAAGGATATAGTGGCAAATAAAGCATGAATCTCATGTGAATAAAAGTGAGATGAAAATCCTTTACCACATTGTAATCAATCGAGTCTTATGACCAAAAGTTAATAACCACCAAGTGATTCATAGAATAAAATGAATATAAATATAATCATGATAATATATATCAAATGGTATTACACAAAACATAACTTGTAATAAATTTGTGGCGAACAATGGAAATCTCTTTGAATTAAAAGTGAAATAGGAAACCCCTTACCTCGTGTCCGACATGACTTGTTTATTTCTTGTTCTTACTGAATAATAAAAATAAGTTAATTTATACTTTATTTTGAACCTTTTTAATGTTTATTATTATTTTTATTTTACTCATTACCATGTTATAAAAATTATGTAATCATTTATGTTAATAATGGTTGTTTTGTCGATATTTGTTACTTGAGTATAAAATGAACACCTTATAATTACATGTTGTCCATGTGGTCAAGAGTATGTTATCTTAGGAATGATATTCATGATTCAGATATCATATATATCATATATATATATATAGTAATATATATGTTTTATAACAATACATAAAATTTGGAGATAAGAAATGAGGTGCACCATTCATGGAGGTGGTAAGCCATACGTACGTGATAAAACACTATTTTATTGAATATTTTATTGATAATAAATGATATAATTTCCTCACATTGTGTTAAATATGTTTATTTATAAAATATTTGGGATTAGATCATTCATTTGAATATTTGATGAAAATTCCAGTTTTACCCTTTATAGTTTATTGTAGTATTTCGAAGATATATATTTTTTTATATTTATTATTTGAATTTGAAATTTTGTAACAGTGTTCCTAACTTAATTATCTACAACTTTTATTCAAGACACTAGATAAAAAGAATGCATTTTAATGGAGTAAGTGGGTCATAAAGTCAAAGCTGGGCTGGACTCGCCAGAATGGATAAGCTTCTGTATTTCGGCCATAACTCCTATATATGAGATTTTATTGAGCCCCAATTTGGAGAGAAGATAGAAGATCCATATCCGCACATTTTAGCCTTCTGTAAGGACGGCCAATTCACGCGTTTTGGTGGTCAAATGGGCGGTGAACTGTGCATTAAAATATTTGGCCGAACTTCCACATTCACACTTGAAACCACTTGTAACCTCTCCTCCCCTCCCCTCTATAAATTGGATTTTTTCTCATTTGGAGGGATTGGGACGTGAATTGGGAGATTGGAGGTAGAGGAGAATTTGTTTCACCCAAATTCTCCAACCATTTTAAGAGGGGTATCTCTTGAAGCAAGGATCCCCTCATCGAAGCCTCATTCTCTTCTTCATTTTGTAATGTTTTCTTTTGTGTAATAAACTTCTTTGTTCTTCTTTTATTTCTTATCTTTTCTTCTGTTTTGTTTAAATTTATTCTTCTATTAATCTTCCTATTTGGGCTGGAATTCTTGAGTAGAAGCGTTATTTGGTTATACCCATTATAAACCTTTGCACATGAAAAACGCTTCAACGATGATTGTGCCACCCATGGAAGAGTAGTCGTTTAGTAATAGATCTATATTCTAACATCTTCATTTAATTATTTTAAATAATTGAGCTACTGTAAATCACATAATAGGATCCATGAATTGTGTTTTTAAATTTTAAGAAACTAAGCAAGCAATTGAACAATTAACACACAAAAACGCGAGGTTGGGATTTTGTGTAAATTGTGAGAGCGCGATCTTAATCGGCAATACAAGACCACACGGGATAAATTTGTAGAGTTGAAATATAATACCTAAACACAATTCATCCTCATTTCTAGAATGGATATGTGCCTTAATTTACCACTTACCATAAGCTAATCTTAGAACATCAATCAAAGCAGGGTGCTTCGATTGCATGTTCCGAAGTTAGCCTAGGGTTAAATTCACATCATCTTCGTGGTAAAGTTAATTCTCGTAGGGTTCGAGATTTAACAAATTAAGGGATCATAATTAATTGAATGTTAATTTAAATGATAATGATTAATAATAAAGTGAAGAGGTAGAGTTAGATCAATTACGCCTTTTAAATAGATTTCTATAAAAATATCTTCTTGTTGTGTCATTTTAATCCAAATTCATTTCAAAACTAAAAGCAAAAAAAATTATACAATCTTCTTCCAGCAAACTTCTTCTAGATTCATAAATTACAACAAACCCCAATCCTTTAAAGTAGAGCTTTTATTCTATTTTATTTTATTTTATTTTTTTAGAATACCTCTAATAAGTTGTTAAATTCACTTCCTCCTTTGAGAGACGACCTTGGTCAGCCACTCTGTTGCACCTAAGTACCCCAAATCACACTAATCATTTGAGGGCGCCCACGACAGTGCTCTATCAAATTGGAACTGTTTTCGGGGAGGCAAGTACTTATTTCAACCAATTAGAGGTATTTATTTTATTTTACATTTTATTCTCTTCCTCTCTTCTTTCTTCCTTCTGTACCCAATATGATTTTTCTTCCTCTTCTTTTATTTTCCTCTACTTCTTTTTGGACCATCAACTCAAACTTCTCATTTTTATTTTACTATGGTCTACTTTCTTTCTTTTCATTTTTATTTGATCTATGACACGAAATAATCCCTAAGATCTCTTAGATCTTGACCCTGATATTGAACGTAGCCTTAGGGATCGAATCATAAATTTTCAGTCTACGGGAAGTTTCAATATTCAACTAGTTGGTGAATTCCTCTCTTCTGGGAACTTTGAAATTGGAAGCAATTCAAATTCATACATAAAAGATGAACCAATGGCTGGAAACAATGGAAATGAACTTAATATAACCATTCGAGAATTGGCTGCACCTGATGTTAACTATCAACCAAATTGTATTGCATACCCAAATCTCGAATCGGACTTTGAACTAAAATCTGGGTTAATTCACTTACTTCCAAAGTTTCATGGCCTCTCTGGTGAGGATCCCAAAAAACATTTGAAAGAATTTAATGTGGTTTGCTCAACCCTTAAATCAAGAAATGTTTCTGAAGATCAAATCAAATTAAGAGCATTCCCATTCTCACTTGATGGAGCTGCAAAAGATTGGATGTATTATTTGCAACCTGAAGATGTAACATGTTGGAATGATTTGAAATGTCTTTTCTTGCAAAGATTTTTTCCAGCATCAAGGACCACATCCATTCGAAAGGAGATATCGGGGATCAGTCAAGAAAAAGGGGAGTCAATGTATGAGTACTGGGAGCGATTCAAGAAGTTGTGTGCAAGCTGCCCACATCACCAAATCAGTGAGCAACTACTCATCCAGTACTTCTATGAAAGAATCACACCTATGGAGAGGAGCATGGTGGATTCCACAGCTGGAGGAGCATTGGTGGAAAAGACACCAGCAGCCGCACGTGCATTGATCGACAAGATGGCTCAAAACTCTCAACAATTCGGTGATAGAGGTACACCACATGTTCGAGGAGTACATCAAGTAAGTCCTTCTTCTCTTGAAAGTCATTTGATTGATACTAAGTTAGAAGAATTGACAACTATGGTGAGGCAGATTGCATTAGCTCAAAAGACATCCCAACCCCCTCCTTCAAGGTCATGTGGCATTTGCACTGAGACAAGACACCCAACCGACTGTTTCCCACAACTACAAGAGACAGAAGATTGTGCAGCAGTGTTCCCTGGGAGACCATTTCAGCAGCAACAACAACAACCATATCCCCAAAAGAAGTTTGATACAGTATACAACCAAGGGTGGAAAGATCAGTCAGACATGAGGTATGGATCTGGACAACAACAAAGGCCCCCTTTTCAACCAAACTTCCAGCCGCCTCCACCTTACCAACAGGGTTTCCAACAACCCCAAAGGAGATTCGAAGCTCAAACATCAACGAGTCAGCAACAAGGGAATATCCAACAAAAGGTAGACTCTAACACTGATTATCTTTTGAAACAAATTGTTCTTAATCAACAGAATGAGCTGAAGAGTCAAGGTTCGGAGCTGAGAGAGTTGAAGACTCAAATGAGTCAGATTGCCACCGCCCTCCATGAACTTGTGAGTAAGAATTCTGGAAATCTACCATCCCAACCCACTCCAAATCCAAAGGGGAATGTTAGTGCCATCCCATTGAGAAGTGGGAAGCAAATGAATGATACATCTGGACCTACCATTACACCTGGATTCACCTCTAATCTAGAGAAGCCTCATTCCGTACCAACTGATGAGAAATCCAAGGAGAAAGATAAAGGTAAGAAAAAGATTGATGATGTACCTCCTAAACCCCTTCCTTTTCCAAACAGGGTTGTTCAAACCAAGAAGATGGCTGAAGAAGCAATGAAAAAGGAGGTTTTGGACACATTCAAGCGTGTGGAGATCAACATTCCTCTACTTGAAGCCATTAAGAAAATTACAAAGTATGTGAAATTCTTAAAAGAACTTTGTACCAATCGAAGAGGGCTTAAGGGAAATGAGAGGATCAACCTTGGAAGGAACGTCTCGGCACTCATTACACCAACTCTAGAAATGCCAAAAAAGTGCAAGGATCCCGGGACATTCACCATCCCATGTAACATATGGGAGTTTCACTTCTCTGATGCTCTTTGTGATTTAGGAGCTTCAATAAATGTGATGCCTCACTCTGTATTATCTTCCTTGCAAGTTGGTGAGTTGAATCCAACAAGAGTAGTGGTGAAAATGTCGAATAGAGCTACGGCATATCCAGCGGGAGTTCATGAGGATGTACTTGTTCGAGTAAGAGACATGATCTTTCCAGTAGACTTCTATGTGCTTAACATGGAGGATGATCAGGTAAGTTCTCATTCCCCCATTATCTTAGGTAGACCCTTCCTCAAAACTGCAAAAACTATCATAAATGTCAATGAGGGTACACTTTCCATGGAGTTTGGAGATGAAGTTGTGATATTTAATGTTATGGATTCCATAAAGTACCCCTCAGAGGACCATTCTGCTTTTGTTATCTCCCATTTTGAACCACCAAGTAAAAACATCATGGAATTGGATTGTCCTATACTTAGGGAGATTATGAGTATTGGTTCTAGTTTGATGTCTAAGAGTACTTCTACACCCGTTTTTAAGGAACAAGACTCTCTAAGATTTGATTTTGAAATGGAATCATATTCTGATTTTGATCATGTGAACTCTGATTATGACATGGCTATTGAGTATGCTGATGGATTTGGTGCTTTATTCTATTATTGTGATGATTTTTATTCTGATACTAATGTTCATTGTGCAGATATGTTTGTTGCATCAATTTCTCCATCCATACTACACCCTCCTTCATTAGAACTCAAGCCATTGCCACCAAATCTGAAATACTCATACTTGTTGAATGGTGAGAGATTACCTATTATCATTGCTAACAATGTCCCTGTTGAACATGAAGAAAAGCTTTTGAATATTTTGAGGGAGAACATCAGGGAGATTGGGTGGACCTTGGCTGACATATCAGGTATTAGCCCCTCCATTTTCATGTATAGGATTTTCTTGGAGGATGGGGCTAAACCGGTGAGACAGCCACAAAGGAGACTCAATCCCACCCTCCTAGAAGTTGTTAAAAAAGAAGTTGAGAAATTACGTGAGGTAGGTATAATCTTTCCCATTTCAGATTCTCAGTGGGTAAGTCCAATTCAGGTTGTGCCTAAGAAAACTAGTTTTACTGTTGTTAAAAATGATAAAGATGATTTAGTTCCAATGAGGGTGAAAAACAGTTGGCGTGTGTGTATTGATTATAGGAAACTAAATCAGACCACTCGCAAGGACCATTTCCCCCTCCCATTTATTGATCAAATGCTCGAGAGACTAGCTGGGAAAACACACTATTGTTTCTTGGATGGATTTTATGGATATTTTCAGGTTCCTATAGCTCCAGAGGATCAGGAGAAGACTACATTGACCTGTACCTTTGGCACATTTTCCGACCGGAGGATGCCATTTGGACTTTGCAATGCCCCGGGTACCTTCCAGAGATGTATGGTGAGTATTTGTTCTGATTTTATTGAGACCTGCATGGAGGTATTTATGGATGATTTTACAGTGTATGGGTCTTAATTTGATGAATTTATAAGTAGTTTGGGAAAGGTGTTAAATCGTTGTATTGAGAAGAATCTGGTCCTGAACTTTGAAAAGTGTCATTTTATGGTAGATCATGGCATTGTCTTAGGGCATGTGGTGTCAAAACATGGGATAGAGGTTGATAGATCTAAGGTAGAAATTATTTCATCCTTACCCTATCCTTCATGTGTGCGTGATGTTAGATCTTTCCTAGGGCATGCAGGATTTTATCGGCGCTTCATCAAAGATTTTAGTAAGATCGCTCTTCCTATGTCACGATTACTTCAAAAAGATTCTGATTTTGTGTTCGATGAATCTTGTAGGACTTCCTTTTATGATCTAAATAAGTGTCTGACCACTCCACCTATCATACAGCCCCCACGGTGGGACCTTCCATTTGAGCTTATGTGTGACGCCTCCAACATCGCGGTTGGAGCTGTCTTATCTCAGAGGGTGGAAGGACGTTCACATGTGATTTTCTATGCATCCAGGACATTAGATTCAGCCCAATCAAACTACACAACCACGGAAAAGGAGTTTCATGCTGTCATATTTGCTTTAGATAAATTCCGTTCATATTTATTGGTCTCTAAAGTAGTTGTTTTTTCTGACCATACAACTTTGAGGTACCTCCTGAAGAAGCCAGATGCAAAGCCATGACTTATCCGTTGGATGCTCCTTCTTCAAGAGTTTGACATCGAGATAAAGGACAAAAAGGGGTCAGAAAACATGGTGGCGGACCACATGAGTAGGCTTACTAACACACTAGAGGATGACACCTTGGATCAGGTACCACTTCAGGACACTTTCCCTGATGACCATATCTATACCATCTCAGGTACGCATCCCTGGTATGCTGATTTAGTTAACTACCTTGTTGCTTCTGAAATCCCTGCAAATTTAAAGAAACATCAAGTCCAAAAATTAAAGAGTGAGTCAAGATTTTATGTTTGGGATGATCCATACTTATGGTGCATGTGTAGTGACCAAGTCATTAGGAGGTGTGTTCCTGATCATGAGTTTGAGTCTGTTTTGCATTTCTGTCAGACACTTGCTTGTGGTGGACACTTTGCACCCCAACAGACAGCTAGGAAGGTTTTGGACTCTGGATTATATTGGCCTAGATTATTCCATGATGCCCATGTGTTTTTTAAGTCATGCTCCCGTTGCCAACACACTGGGAATATTTCTAAGAGACATGAGATGCCCCAACAACTCATACTATTCTGTGAGATTTTTGATATATGTGGCATTGATTTTATGGGTCCTTTTCCTAGTTCATTTGGATTCTTTTATATTTTTGTTGTTGTTGATTATGTGAGTAAATGGGTGGAGGCCAAGGCCACCGGGACTGACGATTCTCATGTTGTTGTGGATTTTGTCAAGGCTCAAATTTTCTGCAGGTTTGGAGTACCAAAGGCCATCATCAGTGACCAAGGGACACACTTTTTCAATAGGAATTTTGCTTCCCTCCTTTGAAAGTATGGGGTGACACACAAAACATCAACACCATACCACCCCCAAACAAATGGCCAGGCTAAGGTTTCAAATCGTGAGTTGAAACAAATCTTGGAGAAAACTGTGCAGCCAAATAGGAAGGATTGGAGAAAGTGCTTAGATGATGAATTGTGGGCTTATAGAACAGCATACAAGACCCCCATTGGTATGTACCCATTTTGGATTGTTTTTGGGAAACCATGTCATCTCCCATTGGAAGTCGAGCATCGGGCTTATTGGGCTATAATGAAATGCAACATGGATTTGGCCCAAGCTGGAATCCAAAGGAAGATGCAAATTCAAGAGCTTGAGGAGATTAGATTATCATCATATGAGAACTCAAGCCTCTACAAGGAATGATCAAAAGCATCTCATGACAAAATGATCCAACAAAGGGAGTTTCATGTTGGAGAGAAAGTCCTTCTCTACAGTTCACGACTGAAGCTGATGCCTGGTAAGTTGCGTTCCAGATGGTTAGGTCCTTATGTTGTGACTAATGTTTTTCCTTATGGTGCAGTGGAGATCACACAAGAGGACACTGTAAGGAGCTTTACAGTCAATGGGAAATGTTTGAAGAGATACATTGAGGGACTTCCTACTGATGCAGTGGATTTTATCACACTGTATGACCCCATCATCACTTGAGCACACGAAGCTGTTCCTAACCCTTTCACTTTTATATTATTTTTCCTATTTAAAAATTATGAATTTCATGTGCATATATCATCTCATAGGTTTACATTGAGGACAATGCAATATTTTAAGTGTGGGGGAGGGAACCTTTTAGTTTAGTAATTTCAATTTCTTTCCTGTTCAAAAAAAAAACCAACAAAAAAATTGTGTGTTTTTTCAAATTTTGTGTGTTTATTTTACAATTTTCTGTGTGTTTTTGAAACTTTTGGGCTGAAATTATTCTCATCACCATTTTTAAATCCATATCAATAAGTGAAACAATTTACCCCTTGAAACTAAGCTTAAATTAATGATGAAATGACTTTGTTCCAAGATCAAATATTTAGTAATTTCATGAAAAGTACGTTGAATTTTGAATCCCATGCCAATCTCACTGTCTTTATATTTGAAATCACTTTCCTGTGAGGCTTCTAAACCATTATTTTCATATTCTTTACATTCACCTCACTTCTTGAGAGAACCAAACCATACTTGATTTAACCAGAATTTGATTTATTCCTGTCAAAACTTGAGGTTTTGAGGTACTTATGTTTAAATGATTGAGGAATTTGTTTGGTATTAAAGCCCCTATTTCAAAGAATCCTATTTTTATAATGGCCTACCTTGAATATTTAATCCTTGTAGCCCTTAGAATCCATGAAAAGCCTGTTAGGTCATCCACATTACAATCCAATTTTCCCTATCCAACCAACTCTTGAAGTGAAATTGCATAATCTAGTTGAGCTTAAGTGTGGGGGAAGTTGTCTTGTGTTTTGCCACCACATTATGTGATACTTTGGGTGGAAAATTAAATTATGAAGAGATGTGTTTTCTGCTAAAGAAAGTCATTATATTGAAAGTTGTGCCTTTTCTAGAGCTTTCATGACAAGTGAAGCTGTGCCTTTTCTGGAGCTTCTAATTGAGGTGGAAAGCTATGCCCATCTGGAGCTTTCAAGAAAATCATGTTTGAGAAGATTGACATTTTTTATGCTAAAATGATGAATAGTGTAAACCTTTCATGACTTTTCATGATGATGGAGCTGAATTGATACTATGGGGATTGAAGAGAAGACCATATTTAAGTGAAAATTAGATTAATGCGATTTTACTTCAAAAGAGTCAAGCCCTCCTTATTCAGCCTCAGAGTTTTTCACATCTTAATCCTACCAACCGAAAGCCACAGAACAACCCTGAAAAGCCCTCATGATAAACTTATGTCCTTGACTCACATCGGGTAACAATGTAGGAATCTATCAAGCCTATGGTGACCCTTGTATGAGTTTGGATGAGAAAGACACTGCAAAAAAATTGATATTTGAGTGATGAGAGAAAATTCAATGAGGTAAGTGTTTTGTGCATGGGCCGATAAATGAAGTGGAAATATATTGAATGATATAAATGGAGAACTTGAAATAAGGTTTTTTATGAGGCATGATATCTTTTGATTCTTGGTGTGAAATTGATTGATCTTAAGGATATGTGTTTTAAAATTGGTTTTGATTTGATATTGATGTTTTCTTGATATGAGGTTTTGCCCAGGTGTGCAAAAGGGTAAGTGTGGGGGAGTTGATAAAACAATCTTTTATTGAATATTTTATTGATAATAAATGATATAATTTCCTCACATTGTGTTAAATATGTTTATTTATAAAATATTTGGGATTAGATCATTCATTTGAATATTTGATGAAAATTCCAGTTTTACCCTTTATAGTTCACTGTAGTATTTCGAAAATAAATATTTTTATATTTATTATTTGAATTTTAAATTTTGTAACAGTGTTCCTAACTTAATTATCGACAACTTTTATTCAGGACACTAGATCAAAAGAATGCATTTTAATGGAGTAATTGGGCCATAAAGTCAAAGCTGGGCTGGACTCGCCAGAATGGATAAGCTTCTGTATTTCGGCCATAACTCCTACATATGGGATTTTATTGAGCCCAAATTTGGAGAGGAGATAGAGGACCCATATCCTCACATTCTATCCTTCTGCAAGGCCGGACAATTCACGCGTTTTGGTGGCCAAATGGGCGGTTAAATGTGCATTAAAATATTTGGACGAATCTCCACATTCACACTTGAAACCACTTGTAACCTCTCCTCTCCTCCCCTCTATAAATTAAAGTTTTTCTCATTTGGAGGGGTTGGGACGTGCATTGGGATATTGGAGGCAGAGGAGAATTTGTTTCACCTAAATTCTCCAACCATTGTAAGAGGGGTATCTCTTGAAGCAAGGATCCCCTCATCGAAGCCTCATTCTCTTCTTCATTTTGTAATGTTTTCATTTGTGTAATAAACTTCTTTGTTCTTCTTTTATTTCTTCTATTTTCTTCTGTTTTGTTTAAATTTATTCTTCTATTAATCTTCCTTTTTGGTATGTAATTCTTGAGTAGAAGCATTATTGGGTTATACCAATTATAAACCTTTTCACATGCAAAACGCTTCTACGATGATTACGCCACCCATGGAAGAGTAGTCGTTTAGTAATCGATCTATATTCTACCCTCTTCATTTAATTATTTTGAATCATTGAGATAATGTAATTCACTTAATATGATCCATGAATTGTGTTTTTAAATTGTAATAAAATAAGCAATCAATTGAACAATTAACACACAAAAACGCGAGGTCGGGATTTTGTGTAAATTGTGAGAGCGTGATCTTAATCGGTAATACAAGACCACACGGGATAAATTTGTAGAGTTCAAATATAATCCCTAAACACAATTCATCCTCATTTCAAGAATGGATATGTGCCTTAATTTACCACTGACCATAAGCTAAACTTAGAACATCAATCAAAGCAGGGTGCTGCGATTGCATGTTCCGAAGTTAGCCTAGGGTTAAATTCACATCATCTTCGTGGTAAAGTTAATTCTCATAGGGTTCGGGATTTAACAAATTAAGGGATCATAATTAAGTGAATTTTAATTTAAATGATAATGATTAATAATAAAGTGAAGAGGTAGAGTTAGATCGATTACTCCTTTTAAATAGATTTCTAAAAAACATCTTCTTGTTGTGTCATTTTAATCGAAATTCATTTCAAAACTAAAAGAAAAAAAAAATTATACAATCTTCTTCCAGCAAACTTCTTCTAGATTAATAAACTACAACAAACCCCAATACATTAAAGTAGTGCTTTTATTCTATTCTATTCTATTTTATTTTTTTTATAATACCTCTAATAAGTTGTTAAATTCACTTCCTCTTTTGAGAGACGACCTTGGTCAGCCACTCTGCTGCACCTAAGTACCCCAAATCACACTAATCATTTGAGGGCGCCCACGACAACACTCTATCAGTACGCATGACCACAAATTCCATTACTATTTCGTATTTTAATTTAATGAAAAAATAGTGATATATAGTTATATTATAATTCCAATATAATATAATATATAATTTCATTAAATTCATTTTTTATACGTACAACATATGGCATGAACTTGTCATATCACTTTGAGGGGGCAGCAGTCTGAATTTCCTCAAATGAAATTATCATGTTTACGAATAATGGAAACCATAATAGAATGCTTTAAATGAAATAACATACAGAATAATAATGTCAAAATTAACATTATATATATATATATATATCACATATAAATACATTTCCTTCATAATGGCCACTATGGGAGGCGGTAGGATATATTTGAAAAATCATCATTTCATGAGGTAGTAGTTCACCATCCAGAGAAACAGTACATACTTTACCCATTAAGTGGAGGCGTGTTTAACTGTAGTTTTAATACTTATCATAACAACAACCTAGTATATTTCATATCCGTTTTTTGTTATAAATTAAAGGAATACACATATTTTATGGGGTAGGAGAAGTAAAATAAAACAAAATGACGTAAGAGAAGATGTTACCTTTAAATTGGGTAGCTTTCTTTGGATGGAAGAAAAAGGTTTACTTGATGTGTGTTATGCCTAAGGTAAGGCATATATGTCGAAGAGGGGGATCATGAAAGCATATTTGTGTAGGCGACAGATGAGCACAAGGGCTTGAGAGGTGTGAGGAATGAGTTATAAGTGGTGTCCGTTTATAAGGTGGAGGAGGGGCTCTTTAAGAATGTGTGAAAATATTATTTTATTATATAACGATTTTTGGATTCTAAAGATCAAAAACTCATTAAATAAAGAGAAAAGATGACTTATGGTCGAAATGAAATCATTCAATAAGAATTGGACTGGATTTGGATAATATTTTAATCTTTATAATCTTATTTATTGAAATCATTTATTATTGAGGTTAACACAACATCATGATTGTGTCATAAATATTTTAATTTATTTGACGTCAAAAAATTATAAAAAGTAAAATACGATCTATGAAATCCATTTATATTTACAAATAATATTTATAGTATAAAATATATCTTATATAACCCCATCTATTAATTTATTTACTAAATATATATGTTTATGTCATTTTTGCCTTTACTTTAAATAAATTAATAAAAAATGTCATTATCTATCTTAAGTGGCACCATTGGGTCCCAAAAATGACCCAAAGATGCCCATGGTATGAAATATATTAACCAATAAGATTGGGACACATATTAGGATAATTTTATATTATTATAATAATATTGTGTTACTTTATTTACCAGATTTACCCTTTAACCATGGTAAATAAACATTTTACTAATATAAATATTTATATTATCTAAAAATAAAAATTTGCCTATTTACACAATTTGGACCTCATGATTTTAAATATTGAATCCATTTTTACAAATTCAAAACCCGTAAGTGGCAGAAATTAATTAAAAATTAATTCCCGCTGTCAAAACAAAAAGTGTGTTTTTAAGAAATAATAACTATTAAAAGATTGACATTTATTTGTGTCCAATTTCAATGTGAAATTACTTCAATAAGAATAATTGGATTAAATGGTAAAAAGATAATTTAATTAAAAATTAAAATCTATTAAAAATATAATCTAAACATATAAATTAATTAGTTTAAAATGTAGTTTTGAATTAAAGTAAAATATTTTTCACAATTCCGCATGAATTTTATCAAAAAAATACCAAAATTTTTCCCAAGTGAATTTTGATGTCCCAATTGTAAATAAGAATTTTATTTTGTCCAATATAATATATAAATGTGATCAAAACTTGATATAAAGAAGGTTTTCCATAAAAAGGCAGTAAATCAACATTTTAAATTTAATTATGCTTAAAATTAGATTCATGCACATTTTAAGCCTCTAACTTTTATTGGATATATGTAAAAACAATTAAAAATCATGTATAATAATATTGTATTTAGTTCTATTCATTCCCACATATACAATGACTATGCATTAACTACCATTTAAAATAATAATATTATATTATTATTGTGCAATGTAAGATTTCAATGAAACCTATTGTGGCGTATCAGGTACGCCATCGAACGTACAAAACCCTTTAAAGTAAAATTAATATTTAATTCACAAAATATTAATTAAATTGAATATGTATCGTTTCTTTATTTACCTAGGATGTTACAATAAGGGTATCAAAACACAAGAGTAACTTTTGAAAACATTACCATGCATATCATAGATCATAAACATGAGTCATGGAATAAACCATTGTAGTTCATAAGACATGAATCATAATGGTTTTAGAAGGCATAATCAAAGGTATCATAACATTGGTATAAGAAAAATATTTGTGTCATGCATATAATCATATTGAATTTTATGTCATGTATACCCAACAAGACATTAACATGTCATGCTTCGTAAAACTAATAGTATATATAATTTAGTCGTGGGAAAATATCATGTGTTACCTATTTTATAATTCTGATAACATAGGATGTACCATATTTTTCCACTAGTGGAATAACCTCAAATGTACACTATTTTTTACGCTTGGGAAAACAACTCAAGTACTATTTAACCTCATTGATCAATAATCATTACCCATTACATTTGAGGTATATACAATATCATTCCAATCCATCACATAATAAAAATTATACCTATTTATGACACAAAATCATTAATTATATCATAACCTATTAAAAAGAATAGGTTTTCAAAGATAAATCACCATCACATAACTAATTCGAATGAAATTATATTCATAATCATTTTACAGTTGTTATTATAAACTATCCAGATAAATGATAATGATGGTTTCATTATGTCATATCCTTATCAAATCATATAAATCACAACATTTTATTATTTATCATGAATATAGTTACATAAAAAAGATTATTAATATCCTTTTTATGAAAATTTCATCTCCATTCTGTTACAACATCACTAAATTATGAAAATTTCAAAAAAATTGAAAACATTATAATTTAAAATTACATCATAATCTTGTAAATGATTCTTCAATGACATAAGTTTCCATGTCAGCTATATATAACCTACATTCTATATATTTTAAAAGAAAAAAATTATATTCCCATGTTGTAATTTTTTTTTCAAGATTATCACATTCATAAGTTGTAAATTTTATTAAATTGGAAAAATTATTGTAATAAATATTTGGAAAATAAAAAAATATTTTTTGAAAAAAATGTAAATGGAAATGAATATATTTATGACCGATTAGAGATATAATTTTAGTTTTTTAAAAATATATTTTGATCTAATGGTTATATAAAGTTATGAAAATGAATGAAAAATATTCAATTCCAATAAATAACTAATATAGAATAAAATCACTGAGTTTACAGAGAGATAGGTTCTAATATTTAATAATCGCAATCAAAGTCATAAATATTGTGGATAAACAATGATATTTTATCATAAAACCCTTACCACATCGATTACCATTGAAACGTAAGACCCTTGAATTAAAAAAATAAGTGGTTATTTATTTATTATAATTTTAATGATAATAAAAATAAATTCCGTTAATGGGAAGTATATTCACAACATAAAATAAAAAATTCTTGAATATGGTAGGTTTCTCATTGAAATAAAAGTGAGATAAATATCTATTACCTTAAGAGTTGAATTTATTTTACTCAATAAATATTTTTCGGAGGCCATGAATATTTTCATGGTCTACTGTTTGCGGTAATAATTTACAATTATTATTAATATATTATAGTGCTAAAATACTATATATCATACCAAATATGATTCAATTGTAGCATTTTACCATGACTTTAATGAATTTTTTTATTGAAATAATTTTTCTTTGTGCTAACTATTCCTTTTTCATGTATGTTTTCATTCAATAATTTTAGCCTTTTTTAAATTTATTATGGTTCTATATTTTACATAATATATATTTATATAAATATAACATATTAATTAAATGTATTACTATATAGTGTAATACCTAAATGTAATATATTGAAAAATTAAATACAATGTTCATTGAGATAGTAGGTCATATTTATGCTAGAACATTGTTTTCATTTTTTTACAGATGTAATAACATTAGGGTAAATAATATTTCATATTTCATGAATAAATATAATATATATATAATATTCATGAAATCCATCCTTATAAGAAAATATGTAAAGAATAAATGATAAAATAATTACATTATGTTTTACTGGTAGAAGTCCACATGTAAGAAAAGGGATGTAAATGTTCTCATATTGATTGGAAGGTATGAAATTAAAAGTGATATTAAAAGTCAAGAAGTGTAATTGTTTTATAAATATAATATATATTTATACACTAAATACATGATTATATCAATCCATGAGAGGTAGTAATGGAAAACCAATTACATCAGTTCACGATGTTGTAGTCTTTCATACACACAATTGTTGGTTTTGTTTCCCATTTTAAAAAGACAGAGATGTAAATAGGTGAATAAGTATACATAATAATGTATATTTTATTGAATAAACTATTTTTATTACTTAGTAATATTTTATGAGTATTATAAAAATGTGAATGATGAAATTGAATGAAAAATCATTGTTAATAACCATTCATCTCCTTTGTAAAACCACACAGTGTTATAGATAAATCAGTCATTGGATGGATTTTAGATTAAAATAGGGATTATAGGTCATTGGGTGTGATGTTAAGAAGGTTTATTCATGCGTTTTTGATCAAAAAATTTCCCTTTATATGTGAGGTAGAGATTATATAGGGTTTCATTTCATCAATGATTTGAGTGGAAGAAATATTTTTTTTATGTTTTAAAATAATTCCATGCTACTTTATTGGAAACAGTGATCCAAAATGGATCATTATTGAATAGTAGTTGAGATATGATCAATATGTAACTAGAGAAGAGTAATTATAAATTTTATGGTCACTTAAACTCACTAAATATTTGTTTGTCCCAAGGTAGACATATTTTAACCATAACTGAAAAAATTAATTATCAATGATTTAACTACTCGCTATGAAAAAAATTATGTTGGACTTATTATATGATATTATTTAGGGTGATTTTTAATATTTAATAAATTTTTCCAAATTAAATTCAAATAAGTTGATGAATTCATTTTTAAATTAATCAAGCAGATATGATAAAAAATATGTTTTCAAAATAAAAATTATTTATAATAATAATATGAATCAATATTAACAAAATAAAAAAAATTATTTTATGAAAAAAATTGGGTTAATAAAAATATAATTTAAAACGTTATAATTTTAATAATTTTAATATATGTTGAAACCATGTAAATTATTAAATGAAAAAAAAAGTTTTTAATGGAAATAATTATTTTTCATTACTCATCAAAAAATTAATCATTCTAGAAAAATCATAGTAATTAACTCTATTATTATTTTATTATGATTTTTTTAAAATGGTTTTAATTTATCATTTTTTAAATTGTGGAAAAATTATTTTTAAAATTATTTTTTCCAATTGTGACGATACTAAATTATATAAAAAAATTAGTATTTATAAATAGAAATAAATTAATTATTATTCCACACCAAAAAAATATTTGATGAGTTATAATAATTTTGATTTAATATCTTATATATATTCATCAAAAAATAATGCAGAAATATTTTTTTTACATGGATAAAAATATAATGTGTGCGAAAAATATTTTCCTGACAAAAAATTATTTATCTTTTTATTCATTTTATATTAATTTTTAATAAATTAAAATCTGGTGAATTGATTTTATACATATGTAAACCAAAAAAATTCCAAAATACAATTATTTATATTAATATAATTTAATTTTACATATTTTTTAAAATTAACACCCTAAAATATTATATTATAATATTATATAATGATTAATTTAATCTCAATGTTTTGTGTAATGAATGTTATTAAAAAACTAAATTTATGTGAGAAAACAATTTCTCAATATCTCAGGGAGTTATATAATACCCTTATATATTGATATTCTCTAAAAAATTCTTTTACTCTGATATGAAAAACTGTGGATACATCGGCCACATCATATCCTCATGTTCACATATGAATTCCGAAATTTTTGGTCTCACCAATAATTTTTATAAGGTGAGTGGTCTTATTTTATATCACTTTCACCCTATAATCAAGAATATCCACAACTTTTTCCTTATAGTAAATGCCTTACTCTAGTTGTATGACTTCTTTGTTTTGTACATGTGAAGTTCCATGTTTGTAAAATGTCAGTAGAGATTAATGGATCAAATTTTTAACTATAAATATCATTATATGAAGTAAAAAATTGTGATAAGATACCATCCCTACTCAGTCAAGAAAAAAAAGGCAATATACCATAGTCTTAGCTTTACTTTCTTAAAATATTTTATAAAATTATTCCAAGAGGACACTCATAGAAACACTATCTCATTAATATGAAACTCCTCGACTCATTAACGATTATTAAAATAACAATTTAGCATTTTTTGAACATTTTATTTCTTAAATTTATATAACCTTATCTAAGATATCATCATCTTTATAAGGCCTAAATGTATTTATTTCTCCACCTTCATCCCATCATATTGGTTTTATACACTTTATTCTACATAGAGCTTCATAAATAACCATATAAATTTTTGAGTGAATGACATAGTTTTATGAAAACTCAATTAAGTGAATGTGCCATCCCAACAACCATTCAAATCCTTATAAAATCATCTTAGCATATTATTTAGTTTTTTAATTATTTTCATGGGATAAAAATATCTATGAAGATGATAAGATGCTCTAAAAATCAACTTTGTATCGGGATCATTTTGAAATTTTTTATAAAACATCAAGGTAAACCTCAAATCTAGAAAATTTAAGACCTAATGTGGTACTCTAAGGTACTCCATGAAACCTTAAAACTATTTAAATTTATATTCATGAAATATGATGTAGAGACAAATATTCACATACACCAATGAATTCTGTAGAATATTCATGGATATCAACTAGTACACAAATAGCATTGTGGACATCAGACATTTTGGAGAGTCTAATGAAAAAATAATTGCTGATGTTTTCTTATTTCAATTTATGTATTGGTAATGTTTTTATTATCCTCATAATCTTTTCTCCCTCATAATTAACTTTCTAACTTACTAATAATTGATATATATATAAACCAAAAATATCTATATTTATTTTTTTTCACCGTAAATTCTCTGTCACATATCTATACATCTTCAAACATGAATGATGAATAGTGAATTAAGAAAAATAGGCCTCATCCAATGGCTCAATTAACTATGGTATGGATAGAACACAATAATGATTCATGCAATGTTACATTTCATCATAATCATTAATAAACCTAGTAATATTTCTAATAGAATTCTACATCTCTATGTGTTTCATTTTTGCATCTTTAATATTCAAATGATTATATGGTTGAGAAACCATTTGGGAATGATAATTCATTACCCGCATTTATCAATACTTCAATACCCATACTATGAATATATATATATATATTGATTCATCATGGATAATCTAGAATGACGCATTTGATTCAAATCATAAACCATCTTATTCACTTTCCTTGGGTGGTAATGTATTGAGTAGTCGAAGTTTTTAATTGTTTATATCAATATTTATTTGAGCATATTCAACTCCTTCTACATGAATATATACATTATTTTTTTATAAACATTTTATATATAATAGTATTATCGCAAATGGTAGATCCAAAATAATGGAATAAACCTTTTATATAATTTATTATAATATTTTCTAAAACATATCTTTTAATTACAAAATAAAGATTATAAGGCCTGGTTTCTTTAGAATATTAGTATTATAACAAATCAATTTGGGCCTAAAAGAAAACTACTCTATTTGATTATATATAATGACTTCCTAAAACTGTATGGAATAACTTATGGAATTTATACACAAAATGGGTGAGCTAAAAACCCTGTTAGGGTATAAAAAGGACAACTAAAACATATTATCTGAGCCAATGGATAAGCCTGATATCATAAATGAGAAATATTGTGAGTAATCACATAAAAGAATAAACTAAATTTTTTTGTATCATATGTTTTTGGTATGAAATAAAATTTGGAAACAATATATTATAGAACATTTAATTTTTTCAAAGATAATTTTCTAGACAATATCACAAAGTGGACAATTTCCCATAATGGATTATGTTTACTCCCTAATCACATGCATGATGTCCGATAAGAATAAAAAAATCATGATGAATTTGAGTAATATCACGTTGAATAAATTATAAAATTATCACTATTATGTGTTTAATAAAATGAATTAAGTCATAAGTAATAAACACAATAATTACCCACAATAATAAGTATGTTTTATAATATTCTCACACATCATAATTGAAGGAAATTTTACAATGAAAACATTTGAGAGAAGAACATAAGGAATGTATTACCATATAAATATAATAGAGAATAAAATATTTATATATTATAGATACATATATATATAATTTTTAATAAATCCATAATAAAAAATATTTTATCCACTAATGAAAATGTATTTAAAAGATTACACATAATACTTCTTGAGAAAAATTCCATTTTCCCTTCGAATTATATTTAAAAAAAATAAATCAATTAAATCTTAGAAAAAAATATTTCTAAAAAATAGAGACTTATATATTAATAGTTTATTATTTGATTCATCATGGTGGCTGGTAATTCCTCTCAAACTATATAAGATGAAACAAGCATTCCATTGATACTATTATAAAGATTAAAAAAGTTGAATCCATCAAGAAATTAAACGAATATTAATTTTTAAAAAAAAATCAAAGTAAAAAACTGTGAAAATTTTTATTTAATATATATTTTGGTTAATTTTAAAACATTAAATAAATTTATTTTTAGAAAACATGAATATATAAGAAAAGGAGTTTCATCTGAAGAGTGAAATGATATTATGTTTTCTTAAAAAAAATTTATATATAATTTTCTCAAAAAATGAAAATGTAAATATTTAATGAAAATGTAATCATTTAAAAAAGGATAATAAATATAAATTATTTTATTATAAAATGGTAAAGTAATTTACAATAATAAAAACCATAATGTAAATAATTTATAATAAAATGAGATTGTTGCAAAAAATGTTAATTAATTATAATATTTGAATCTTTAGAAACATGAGGGTTGTAAATGAATTATAACATATTATATAATTCAATTTGAAGGATTCATGATATAATATCTAATGGACAGTACATACATCATTTAAAAGATTTTAGGTTAATAAAAGAACATGTGTCTCAAAGAAGAATGTTTTTGAAAATACCCTTACCTTTAGTGGAAACATGTTGTGTGGGTAATGTTTTTCCAAAATAAAAACAATATATGTATTATTTGTTTTACTATGAACCTTTTAATTGTTTAATACATTATACACAGAAATGATTTGATTACCATTGGGTGGAAATGGATTTGGATAAATATTACAAAAATAATAATTAAATCATAATATATGTTAGATTATCTTGTTATTATATTTTATTTTTAAATACATAAATGGATATAGAAAAAGAATAAGTGAAAGGAAGGTGCTCAGTGGATATGATTACTTTATTTTGTAAGAAAATTATTTTTACCTCTTATTAAGGAAATTAATGATGGGCTTTTGGGAAGACCATTGGCTCTATAATGTAGATAATGGTTTTTGTACATTATTTTTCATGGATTGGTTGAGCGAAATTTCTTGAGATCTGTAAATAACTTATTTTAGGGTTCTCCCTACCATAACCAAGGAGGAGTGTAATTTTTTTTAAATATTCACAACTATTCAGTAATTTGAAATCTCTGTAAATTAAGTGTCCCCAAATATTATAGAATAAAATTATTTCAGGAGATATAATTTAGATATATTGTTATACAACTAATAGTGAACATTGTTTTAAAAATTACATCCTCTTTATCTATAAGTTTACTCACTTTTAATATTTACATATTTTTCCAAATTAAATTTATATTAATAATATTTTTTAATATTAATTAGAAAAAAATATAAAGTTGAATAAATTATTTAAAAAATTTACCATAATCCTAAAAATTCTATCCATTTTTTATATTAAAATCATATAAGTGGGAGAATATTTTTTAAATCAATACCGAAATTCTCATGAAAAATAATTTTATAAAAGAAGAATTTTCCAAGGATGGGATGATATTAAATTATTTATATGAATAAAAATAATAATTATATTAATTTAAATTAAAAAATAAAAATATGTTATATAAATTTTTTTAAACATTTCGTCATTATGGGATATTTTTAATAAATAAAATGGAGAACCATTATGCATAATAAAATAGTTTTCTGAAAAAATTAATTTTTAATCCTAATAATAATCTCATATTGAAATATACTATAAATATTATTTAAATTAAATTTATTAGATAAATTATATCTAAATGAAAATTTGTTCACTTAGAAAGAAAAATAAAATAATAATGGGAATGTTATGTTAATTTAATTTTTTATAAAAAAACGATGTTTACAAAAACTAAATTAATCACTATTCATTGTAAAATGGATGTTTTCCCTAAAATCATGTATTTTAACACTATGTAAATTTATTTATTATAATTTCAAAATTTATTAATATACTATACAATAATATTTTAATATTTTCCATATATTAATTATAATAGCATCTAATGATTATAAATCAAAAAGTTCATTGAAATTAATGTTTTTATTAAAAATTATGATCTTAATTACATTGATTTTATAAATAATTTTTTATTTATTAAAATTATTATATCTATTTCAAAAATTAATTAATCATATTCAAAACCACCAATTTATTAGATGGGTTTTAATGTTCATTTTCAAATAATAACATTTTAATAATACATTAGAGTTTATTTAATCTCAATGTTTGTGTTGAATACGATTTTGGATATAGTGTTATTTTAAAATATACAGGTATTACATTATATCACCATTAAATATATTATATCCTTTTAAATTCTATTTTTCCCATAAATCAATGGGTTTTCAATTGAAAAATTACTTTCTTGAAAAATCACATCGTAAAATGATTAATAAAACATTTTTCTAAAAGGGGGAAAGGATAATTAAGAAGATTATCATGAATAAATCAAGTATACGATTTCATGTAAGATCAAATTGGTTCAAAGTAAAAATACGTTCATTTAAATACAAAATAAACAATTATCCAAAGTGATTGTGATAATTGATCTAAAGAAAGAGAATTATAAAGAGAATGAAGACCACCATAATACCAAAAATCTACGATGAATTAATGTTCCATTGATTCATAATATGTGAAGGTAATATAATAAAATTTGTTTCTATATCCCTTTCCAAGATTTGAGTTATTATTTAACTGTCAAGATAGAGATGAAAAATTAAATATACTTACTTCCTATAATTTTATATATTATACACTATTTAACCCTTTCCTTTTTATCGATAAATTCCACATCACCACTTACTATAAGGTATAAAAATCCATCATAAATTTTTAATAACAAAAGTATTGTAATTAACATTAAAAGATGAAAAGATCCATAAAATGGTAACTATATATTCCTCCAATAAATATAAAAAGCAAAAAAATTTATCATAATTTATGATAATACCCAAAATGTATATATATATATTAATCTGAAAAATTGAAAAATTAAACCAAAGGCCTCACATTGATTATTAATAAAAATATAACTTTATCTATCAAATAACCACAATAAGCTAAACATTAAAGAATGTTTTAACCTCAATAATTATCTCATATCTTTTCTCTTAAATATGAAAAAACATAGTAGCACTAGAGAAAAATATTCATCTATTTAAAATATAAAGGCCATATATATCATAACATAATTATTTTTTACAAAAATTTTATTATTCACCTCATAATCAAAAAAATTCAATAATATTTCATTCTCTATTATGTTTCCGAAATAAAACAAAAAATATATCTACCAAATAATTTATGTAAAAACAATTTCATATTAACCAATATATTAAGCAGAACAGTGGTATGTTTTACTCCCTTATCAACCTTCAGTTTTGGGGTCATTCTCCATAGACATTCCATATAAGATGATTTGTCACTCAGAATCCTAGTTATCCTTTTTATAAAACAAAAACAAAATTATTTTAAAATTAAAAGTTAAATAATGAACAACCTTAAGATAATATGAATCATCAAAGAGGTTTTTAATAACTCTTTTAGTCTATTCCGTTTATCTTTTTCCACAATATCACATAATCTTAATTGACTATAATTACATCATCATTCAGTAAATATTGATGATTTTATATTCCCATTCATGTATTTTACATATCATAAATCCATATCAAAAAACCACATTTCCATGTCATTGGTATGATTTAATATAATCTTTAAATTCTTTACAAAAAAACTACAACATCACAATCCATGTATGATTCATGACTATCTGAACTAGTAAATGAATAATCAAAGTACATCAATAACCAACCTATTGAATTAAAATAACTCATGTTTTTCAATTATTCTATTTCAATGATAGTCATAACATATGACCTTAAGAATTAATACTTGATAAATGAATTTTAATAATATAATGAATGTTTTTTTCATATCTATAACATTAAAATTTTAGTGGTTTTATATGTTTAACATTATTTCTCTATTTATTGTAAATAGTAAAATGAATTATTTTTGGAGTTTTCGGCTTTTGGCCGCCTTTTCGTCACATAAATCATCTTAATATTCTCTTATGCAATTTTCCATGTCCCCTCTTCCCACATTTTTTAAGTGTATTAAATTATATATTATTTTTTTTATAAGCATAGACTCATAAATATACACAAGTCTTTATCCTTTTCATATATGATTTGTTGGAAATTCATTTATTTTCCATTTATTGTACATAATTCACGATCAATAATTTGGAATGATTACAAGATAACTAACTATCATTCCAATTAATTTTGGAATCTCATTTCTAAAACCATTTTATTTCCCAACATAATGGTTTTTGGCATGATTTCAACTATCTCCCATAGTTAACTAATATGTGAAGGATCATAGAAGAATATGTTAACTAATGAACATACAAATTAGAAAAATAAAAACATAGGTGAAAAAACAAATTAATGATAAGTATATCATGAATTATGAGCCTCTACGTTTCAATATAGTTTATCCATGGTAAATTTTTTGAATAGGTCTTTTAACATGAATTTTATACCAAGTACATCATAAATGGTCATTATGGAGTTTATTTCATATAATAACCTAAGGGTGTGTAAAACTATGTGTGAAATAATCCCCATTATTATGCACTAGTTTAAATACATTTCCCGCTCAATGAACCCATTTTTATGTTATTATAACGAGGTATAATTGTTCTAGAGACACATCCACTTGTATTATCGTTAATGAGATTTAATTTTCTTGAAACCACTTACTCTATTCTTCTCCAAAACACCTGGGTATTTCTTATACGTATTCTAATCTTGAAAATTATTCCTAGGGTTACCTATAACCTACATTAATCCTAGTATCTAAAGGATAACTAATCCTTTTCTCTGATTCCAAAAATAAATGTTATTTGATATAAACACATACTAATTACCACCCATAGATTAAGAGGAGGTGTGTCTTTTAAATACATGGTTGAGAATAAATCTACGTGTGTCTAAAATAAGAAATCATTATATAATTATATATAATAATCCCCATAATCCATTTGAGATCCTAACACTATATTAGAAATCCCAGAAAACAAATAGGCAAAATCGGTGAGCAATAAATATTAGTAATACTATAAAAATGACATGGAGAACATGACATGTTAGTGATTGGTACATCATGATATCATAAAATAGTAGTATCATGAGTAATATCATAGAACTATAACATAAATAACATGGTACTATAGGATAATGGTATCATATTTTATGTGGAACCAACATATAACATGACATAAACACAAGTCCAGGATAACTTCATTGATAATATGACATAGTGGACAATGCCTCTTAATCAGATTTGTTTTCTCATTAATCTCATACATGACAGCTAATTAGACTAAAAAATTACCCAATGCATTGAAGCACTATCATGGTGAACCTATAATAACATGATCATGATTATTTTTTTCCACTCATGAATGTAAATCATATTTCATAAAAAATAAATTTACCCATGTAATGAAATGGATTGTGTAAAATTGTATCATTTTGTAAGGGAATGAAATATCTTAATGAATGATTTATAAAGATGAATATATGGATTGTACATACCTTTCAATGTGATTGATAATAACATAGGTATATATTATATATATATTATAATTATCCATAACATTTATTGGATCCATTATTGATGAAAATGTTTTTAATGGATTATATGGAATACACAATGAGAAAAAAATAAAATTTTCAAATTAAAATTACATTAAAAATAATAAATATAATAAATAATAAATAATATTTTCAAAATAAATAAAAATTTATATATATACTAGAATATATCGTGATAGTAGTTGATTCTATACATTCTATATAAGATAAAGAAACATTCATTTCACAATGTTATAAAAAGTTCAACCATTCCTCATTTAGAAAATGACATGAAGTTAGCATTCAACTAGTTTTGTAAAAAACAAAAAATGGGTAAAATTTACTATAATAAATATTTTTTTGGAATGATAAATAACTTCATGAAAATATTTTAGAAAACACACATATATATATATATATATATATATATATAAGAAAAGTGATTTTCGATCGATGGGGTAAATGATGTCACGTTTTACTAAAAATAATTCTTGATTTTTTAAGCACCAATGAGATTGAAATAATACTATTACATGAAAATAACATGAATAAAAAGTGACACGAAATTGAAGTGTTTTATCAGGAAATTATCAAATAAATCATGACTGTGGAAATTCAATCATAATTAATCCAAATTAAATTTAGATAGAATCATAAACAATTACTGATTGGTTACATTTGAGTCTTTTCTCTAATCAATGAAGTAAATTAATTTTATCATAATATATCATTAATTATAATGGAATAATGAAATAATATATAAAGGTTAATTATATAAATATTTTAATATATATATATAGTTCAAAACATTTATAGGTTCCCCATATTAGTATTTTTTTAAGTGGAAAACCTCTCATTAAGTCACATATTGTCGTGTATTCCATTTATATCTTAAATGTTATACTAGTATAAATTACATTGTTTTATTAATAAAATTATACATGTTCAATAACATATTCTGTTCACATTTAATAAATTTATTTTAATGACTTATTTTATTACCTAACTAGATATTCCCAACTGGGGTGTTTTGAAGATGATCAGTTTGTGATTTTAAAACGACATCAGTGTGTTGATTGTGGCTAAAGGGGATATTGTTACATCATATATAGAATAATTATCTTGAAATAATTATGATTTTTAAATAATAATTATTATTATAAAACCTAGTGTGAAAATGGTTATAAAAAATGAACTAATTTAAAATCAATGATATGGAAGGTCGTACGTACGAATGTATAACAAAACATTTAATAAACCGTCATTATGGAAATAATTAAAGTTTTATTTTTGTACCATATAATGATAATTATATATAAAATATCATATAATGTTTTATATTCACTTACATATGACATCTATGTGGTGTATTAATTAAAAAAATAATCATATCACTTTGTGAGGTCTTACACCACCTTATAAATGATGACATTGTCATTCTCTAATCATTGGTAAATTAAGACTCTATATAATCAGTAAATTTCCACGAATTATTAACATATTCTGAATATACTATATAATTGATAAATCTATCTTCCTGACTATCCATGAAAGGTGATGATTGAAATTGATTAACATCGATTATTGTATTTGTAGTCTCTTTTACCCATGAATGATATTTTTGTTTCTAATTTGAAGGAAGTGGGGATCTTTTAATATTATCCCATAAACATAATTACATCTTTGTATATAGGTTATAATATTTTTCCTATATAATAAATTTTATGAAATTATTAATTTGGAATAAATCATAATTAAAAAAATAAGGATCTTGAGAAAAATGAATACCTTTACTCAGAAGAACCCTGTTTTGATCTCTTATTTTGGACAATATGGCCAGTCTTCTTAGAAACCAATATGTTTAGTAATGTGTCTAAAAATGATTTGGAGATCATTTTATACATTTATTTTATCTAAATTCCTTGATATGTGTAAAAAAATTATGTCTGTCATGATCCTTTTAAAACCGAGGAGAGAAATTTCAATAAATACCCAAAACTATTCAATAATGGGAATTCACTTGAAATAAAGTGCCTCAAAAATTGAAAAAAGTAGTTTATGAATAATAATGGAAATTAATACATCTATAAATAAAAAATAACATTTATTAATCATTTTAGCTTCATTACCTATAAGGTTACTCACTTCTATTTTAATTATTTTTTACCATGATAACTATTTTGTATTTTATTAATATTCATCTTTAACAAAATTTAAGATGATGTTTTTATATAAAATAAATTACTTATATATTCTAAACATAGAATATATTATATCAAAATCAATTCAAATTCAGGGTGTAATTTTTTTAAATAAAACCCAATCGCGGGACAAAAAAAAAGATTTTTGAAAAAATGAATGTTTCCTGGAAATGATGATCTTATATGAAAAAAATGAATATAAAAAATAAATATATGATTAAAAATTAAAAAGTTTATTTATATAATTTATACATTTAATTTGAATTAATAATTATATTCTCTATTTTTATTAATTACTATCAATTCACATTAATAACTTTAAAACATTTATAAGAATAATTCTCTTTTAAACCTAACAATTATCTTATAAAAAATTATCGTACAAAGATGAAAAAATAAAATTAATTCAATTACAGAAAAATAATTAATATTTTTGTTAAATTTTTGTAATATTTAATTAATAATGTGAATTTTAATATTTTAAATTTTTTTATAATGAATTGAATGTTTCAATAAAATCGGCATGTTTCATTATTCATTGTAAAATCACTATTTTTATAAAAAACTCAAAATTTCACCACATGTAAATTTTTATATTCTGATTTAGAAAATTATGTTTATTTTATGACATAATATTTTATATATTTTCAAAATATAATTATAATATCTTCTCAAAAATATCAATATAAAAATTTGAAATAAATTATTTCACTAATAATTAAGTGTTTATTTCCTATGAATTTATAAATACATTAATATTGCCTAAAACCATTACATATATTTTCGAATATAGGTAAACCTATCCATAGAGTCCAAATTAAAATCTAGGTTGTAATGATCATATTAGAGTGATATTATTTTAATAAAATTTCACGGTTTATTTATTCTATGTGTAGTGTGATTAATATGTTATTGAACACTGTGGTATTCTCGAACCTCAGTGTGTTAATGAATACATATTCTTTTAGTGGAAATTACCATAGATGACCATAAATCTTGTGTTTACAAATATGATCATGAATCTCTATTAGCATTGAAGAAAAACATACAACCATATTACTTTTCATGAGAATGCATGTGATTCTTTACATCAATGAATTGATATACAATAAACACCACTTATACAACATGTAAATATATGAATAGGATCATTGAATATCCTTCATTTCATTTTATTGAAACTTTAATTACATTAATTTCTCTAAAGAACCATGGTTACTTTCTGAATTAACAAGGTTAGTGGATTAGAAAGTCAAGATAAATTTTCCAAAAATCATTGATAATATCCATACATACATAGAAAAAAACAGAAAGTGGCTATAGTGTTTGATCTGCAAAAATGACCAATATCCTCATAATTTTATGGATCAACTAATACACCCTCTTCAAAAATTATACGACATAAAAATGACACATTTTTATCCAATATTCACACTTGGTTATTTTATCCCAAAACTCTTCCTTAATAAGGGTATTCAAAATAGTTATCAAGAGATTTACATTTTCTTCCATGCTCCATGAGTATATGAAAATACCATCATTAAATACTAACATCATACAAAATTAGGTAAATTCTGGGGACTTAATTAATTATATCAATGATAATAATTTGGCCACTATTAAGACCAATTTGTATTAATAAATATTCATAGTGTCTACACCTTATACATAATGTCATCTTGGTTACATCCTTATTTTCAATTAAATTATTAAATCTAGAATGATTGTAAATCCTAGAAATGTATTAAGATATTCATAGTTGATTAAATAAGTCATAATTATTTAGTAAATGATAATTTTTTAGATATTTATCTTGTTATATTTCTAATAATAAATATACAATATAATTGATCCACCCTTATTCAAAATAAAATGAATAGGTTCACCCCAAGGTGACACACATGGCTGAATAAATCACTATTCAATATTCTCAGGAAGATTCATAATCAATTACTACAACTCAATAAGTTCCATTTTATAGAGAATAATTGATATATGTGTTAAAACATGTATGAGTTCATTTGATAACTGATCTTTATGATTCGAAAAATGGTTTAGGTAACATTTTTAGAAAGGAACCAAAATATTCAAATATAATATGTACATCATCAATATTGAGTTTATCCCCAACTATGTTAGATGAAAAATAACTTTAACTAGGAATCAAAAATCTATATTATTAATGTAATTCTCATTGTATTATCACATATATCGCCACATTGAAATATAGTCAATAATAGGTTTTGATTATCATATATTAATTCGCTTCATCATTAATTAATTTGGGAATTATATAGGGAATGATAATCCATTATTGAGATCATATTAATTTCAATGAGATGGAGGATAACATGATTTACAAGAAGTATTTTCCCAAAAAATTCACTTGGGGATAGTCATAGACTTGAGATGATACCAAATTACCATTATCATTTTTTACTATTAATTCAGCATCTAATCAATTTGGAGGGATTTTAATATGGATTTAGAATTACTTAGATATAAAATTTGGGTATATGCACATTCAAATTTGACTTTGATTGTTCTATAGTGTATGATATGTATCCATTTCACCATGTTATTATCATACGAATTACCTGAAATAGTATGTACAAGTTATTTTCCATTACATATTTCCTTGATACGATTTAGACACTGATAATTAGCATCATCAATTAGATTTTATAACTGTTTAACATAATGTACATACTCCTTAAATTTGAAAAAATATATTGTGGGTGTTGCATTTTGTGTATCGCTCCCTATATTTACGTATATAGCTAAATTATTCTCACTATATTAGCATTTTATTTCTTAGTGACATTCCATTACACAATTGAAATATTTATTAATTTATGTATGATAGATTTATCCGTGTTTTCATCCAATAATTGAGAAAGAATGAATTCATATCATATTCTATCCATGCATTTTAGTGTTTCATGATATTTCCATCTTTTATTATTTAACAGTACCATGATATTTATTGGTAACTCTAATCAATAATTCCACCTATATAAAATATCAAACCATTTATTTGTACCGTCTTATGTACCTTATGGATAATACCCATCAGATAAATGATTTTTATACATTTAAGAATATCCCAATCATAATTTTGTATTGGATAACAAAACAAATAGTGTACATTGCATGTATCAAACAATATTCCTCATCTATAAAAATAGATTCAACATATTTTATTCATTATATCATAAAATTACAAATCAATATTCATAAAATGAATATGAGTAATTTACTTATAGAAAATTAAACAGATGGAATAATCCAAATCCATAGAGCTGAGTTCATCTAGTGTCTTGGTATTCTTGATAATAGTTCCTCCATTTATCTTCACTGGAGTCCAAATGATGGAAAATGAAATTGATTTATTTTTATTCTTTAAATAATAGTGAACAAGAAATACCATTCAATGGTCCTAACCCATTTCTCAGCAAATAGTGGATCAGAATAACCCCTAAAATATTATAGGGATTTCATTATGATGTAACCAATAAATCATTGTTCTATCCATTTCACATTTGGATATATTATATTATTCATATCCTAATAATTTTGTGTGAGTATATCGATGATAATTTTCATTACAGATCATATAATATTAAATTTACTATGAGATAAAACATTGCATTTTTTATTGCATTCAGTATTAACATAATTACATTAGGTTCTCTCCATCAACTATAAAAAATTGAATACTATGAGAAATAATTAATAAATTGGGAAACCACATAATCATGAAAAAATCATTTATAAAATTTTTAAATCATAACACCATTCATTCAATATATAACACCATATTATTTTCATGTGTTGTTCATGGTAGTCATATTTTATATTATTTCATTATAGATAATAAATATTTTCGGAATTTCTAAAACATTTCATCCTAGAGTGTAAAACTTTTAGTGCAATATTTCTCATTGTCGTTCTAATGGTGATAATCACATGAAATTCCAATGCTCCATTTTTGGGGTTATTATATAATGACCATTCTTTTTCTTACAAAACTATTATATCATTTTAATGACAAAAAACATAAATGAGTTACAAAACCAAGATACAAAGGTCTATTGTTTGACAAAAATTAAGATCATACATTAATTTTAATAAAAAATAAAAAAATTAATTCATTATTCTCTATATTATTATTTTCCCTCGTGATGTCTTTATTACAAGTATTCACATGAGGATATATATCAAATGAAGTGGTGATCTAACACCTAGTAAGAGGATAAATAAGAGAAATTAAACATGGCTTAGTATAATAATATTCATCATCATATAAAGAAAGATTAATAACCATAATCCTTAGTAGAAACATTAGAATAAGGAATTGAATATTGAAATGCATGAAAATGAAAAATCATGTCTTATTGGTCAAATAATACACATTGTTTTGAACCAATCTAGAATCACGTTCAACAAAAATCAGTTTATTTATTAGATACATCACATTACACAATTTATTTGAGATATATATAATTCAAATTTCCTCCAGCACATTATAACATTTAAGTGTTATATATAGATATGGGGACACCAGTCACATCATAACAATTCAATTATCCTACATGCCTAATAGAGTGTATATTACATTAGACATAAAATAACCCATTGAAATAAATTGGTTTAATTTCAAATAGAATATATTAATTTTATAGATTGGTATTCTCAATTGAAAGATGGAATTACATACTTGGTATAAGAATCATTAATCTTGAGTGAAGAAGAAACAATCTCATGATATGTAAAATAAGCATTTTTGAAAAAAGTTCTTTTTTAGAAAATTAATTGATATTGTCATAAAACCATATTGGAAGAATTATTATAAATGAAAAACTGTATGGGAAAAATAGATTTTATATATTTAAAATTAATGGAACATACATACTAAAAATTGAGTGAATGAGGGAAAATCTGATGAAAGGCGGTTGGTTTTGAGAATCCCCTTACCTTCTGTCCAAACGCAATATTCCCATTAATATCTGGAATAATTAAATTAAATTCATTAATTTACAAATAAAAAACCTATTATACATGAATTTAATTCATTATATTTATATTAAGTTCGTTTATGGACTTTTTGATGAGTGGTAGTGTTTAGTTTCATCATTCAGGGGTATTCATTTTCCCAGCTTTCATGACTAGTTCAATTATATATAAGTATAGATGTTCATGTATAATAGGAATAATTATCTAGAATTAAAATTACATGTTATTAATGATAATAACAATATTTAAATATTTATTTATATCATTTGTTTATATATATGAGGTTGAATCATTATACAAGACATTAGTGATAATGTTTTTAATTATTATGGTGTTTTTTGATTTTTAATGAACTCGTTTTATTTTATAATTTAGTATTATGTAAATATGTTAATTATAGAAAATAAAAATGGTTATAAAATTTATTTTTAAATTTTTCTTGACCATTAAAATAGTTTTCTATCCAGCATGAAAGGTAAAAGAAAAAAAACATGTCATCTTTGAAGATAATAAATCAACACCTCAATGATGATAATTTCTTTGTATGAATAAAAGGAAGAAGTGAAGGGATTTGATGAAGGATTGTTACATTTGCATTATAAAATTCTAGTATATATAAGGTAATAGATTTATCATTCCACTTTTATTAGGGAAGGTGAGGATAGAATAATTAAATAAAATAACCTAAAAATAAATTTAAAAAAATAAGAAATAATATTTTACCTCTTCAATCCTTCTCTTCGAGAACCTCCTTAGGGCAAAGGGTTTGATATTTTGATGAGACCAAGACCCACTAAATGTAGTGGATGGTATTAAAATTTTTTATTGTATATATTTTCATCAAATTTTGAATCTTGGAATACGTGAAGAGAATATGTGATGAGGGTGGTATTTAAAGGGGTTGAGAGGGGTGTTTTCTCATTATTTTATTCATTAGTTTTTTTTTTTTTCTCAAGAATATGAATTGTTAATAAATTATCAATAAATATATGAAAATAATTATATTATGATCATGGTTATTGTTCTATCATTTTCGATGACTCAATGAATAGTCTATTTATCTTTTAATATATATATAACAAATCGTAATATCTTACTATTCACAAAAAATTCAAGTATTTCAGAAAAATACCTAAAATTCACCATAACCATTTTTCAATGTTTATAACTCAAAAATTAACTTATATTTATGAAAATAAATTTTTATGTATTAAAATTTATATTTTTAATTAGAGTCATCATTCCTTTAAAAATTACTGATTTTCAAATTATTAATGATTTTATGACATATTGAAAAATTAGTTAAAGTCTCATAAAATTATCATATAATCATTAAAAAAATATTAATTTGTAAATATATTTTTTGAAAATAAACTTATTTTAAAATTATTATATTAAATATATAATTTTAATTAAATATTAATGGCTTAAAAATACTAATACATCATTAAAAATTACTAATACATTTACATACTAGTACTATGATATAACTATATCATATTAGAATTTATAATATGCATAAAATTTAATATATATCTTCATGGATGAGTTTTCTATTCATTTGGTTGGTTTACTATCAATAAGCGTCATAAATCTATTCCAATGTGCCAATAACAATTCCATTGGTATAGGTTCCTTATCTTCTAGAAATACATCTTATACCATCAATTATTCATTTATAATGTTTTTATTTTGTAATCTATGTGATTTTATGTGATTTATATTATATAAAATAATTATAAGAATGGAATTTCAATTTATAAAATTTTTGTTTCCTTACATTCTTCCCCCCTTATGAAATTCCACCCTCAAAATTTCGTTTTTAACACTTTGGTGAAAAAAGTTAGAGGGATTATTATTCATCACTTCCTATGGTTCCCATGTTACTTATTTGTAATTATTGTTCCACCTCAGTACTTTGAACATGTGATTAGTATTTTTGTGAAGAACATTACCTCTATGGCCCACGATCTTCACTAGATTCTATTCAAATCTTATATCGTCTTCCTTCTATACGACCTATAGATTTGGTAAATGTAATGTATCTGGATTGTACTTCCTCAAGAGGGATGCATGGACTTCTATCATGTAATTGATACATGGTTTTTGGAAGTTCCATTTGATATTGCACAAATATAACTTGATAAATAATCATAAAAGGTTTGATGTTCCCTAGACTCATCATTCCATTCATCCCAAATCTCATGATCCTCTTCATTGGTGATATGTGGAGAAATACCATTTCCCCACCCATAATCTCAAGGTCTCATCGATGATTGTCTAAAAAGATCCTCTATTGACATGGGATGAATTGATGTATTGTTGAATGGCTTTAACATTAATCCATTTCATCAAAAATTTCTTTTCATAGAATCTAACATTCACCGACATCATCCCAACACATGTGTTTTCTGCAACTTTTCCTATAAAGGGATTCTTAGGGATCTATATGAATACTCAATTGAATTTTTCTTAATATAGCTAATGTTGAGAAATATGTTTCTCTCATTCACCATTTATGTTCATATAACATTCCCTAATCATTTCATCAGTTGTTTGAATAGTTCATTCAGATTAGCTATTAGCTTGTGGATTACAACTCATAATATATTTTAACTCCATGTTTAGAGGATATTTGATAAATTCCTATATACATAGGTGAATCATGGATCTTGATCATATAAAATCGATATTGGTACCCTATTTAGCCTTACCTATGCTTTGATGTATATTCATTCAAGTTGATCCAGTGAGAAGTCATGTAGAATTGCAATAAAGTTAAATGTCTCTGCAGACAAGACAAATAAACACATATAGAAGTGTTAATGTTGTATGCCCTTGGATGTCCAGTGGTACAGTCTATATTGATGAATTTATATTTCCAAGATTTTATGTGTAATGGTGGAATAATCGTCTTCGAATTTTGTCTTACAACCATCAAATTCCAACATAGCATGATCTTTTTTTGTGTATTTATCGATCTCTTTCTTCATATTGTCCCACCAACTATCCTATTAATGATCTCGATACATATTTGTTCTGCATAGGTATATAGAGAAGGTTGAGCTATGTGAATCATTCAAAAGATCCTTTTTATCTCTAGATTTGATGGTATACATAATATTCTACCAAATCATAAAACACCACCCTTAATGATTTTAAACATTTAAGATTTCCCCTTTATAATTGATTACACATTCTTCATTATTTCTACATCATTGCTTTGAGAATTTTTAATTTTTTCCATAAGGGATGCTTAAAAAATCATTTGATAAAGGGTTTATGGTCCTCCCTCCTTAATTATTCCCATGTCTATCCTTTTAATATCTATGTTGTTTGGATCTCTATCAATTCTCATAATTTATAATGCCGCATGATTCTTTCTACTCCAAGCATCTCCCAACATATTTTCCTTACCATGATGGTAGTGGTTTTAGTATTCTTAATAATTGGTGAGATCTAACCATATTTTTTTGTTCATATTAATATCATTTTTTTAGAATATATATTTAACACACTTATGATAGAAAAATATTCAAACTTCTCCACATTGAGATAATGCGTCCATATTTTTTGTGAAAATACAACATCTACCAACTCCACGTCATTAACATTGTTTTTTTCATTAATTTTCATCTTCTTTGAGGGGTAGGATATCACTTTATCCTTTTAACTCCTTATAGATCCTAATACCTATTTTTAATAATCGTTGAACAATATAATGATTTCCCCGCATGTAGGAAGTGTGAGTACCGGTGAGGTAATAAGAATATTTTTTAACTCTATGAAGCAGTCCTCACATTCACTAGTGCAAAAAAAAATTCTCCTTTCCGAGTTAGCGTGGTTAATGGATTTGAAAATATTGATAAGTTATTCACAAATCACAAATAATACCCAGATATACCAAGGAATATTCAGTTAACTATTACAGATATTTTATTGGGACACTCTTAGATTTCCTTTTCCTTATAAGGGTCTAAACATATACTATTGATGGTGAAAAACATGCCCTAGTATGATACATCCTCCACCCAGAAGACACATTTACTATAATTTTCAAAACATTTCACCCTACTAAATTTCTTTAGTAATGTATTCATATGATCCTCATTTTCCACCTCACTCTTAGAGTATATCAGAATATCATCAATAAATATTACATTAAGTTAATCTAAGAAATTTATAAGGACTATATTCATTATGTATATGAATATATTTGTTGTATTAGTGAGTCCAAAGGATGTCACTATATACTCATAGTGTCCATATGTCATTCTTATTAAGTCTTGGGAATAACTTCCTTCCTCACCATTGATTAGTGATATCATGACTAGAGGACAACCATAGTGAAATACTTGGCACCATGAAGGTGATTGAACAATCTGTATATCCATGGATGAGGAAACATATTTGTGGTCATTATATTGTTGAGATCACAATAATTCATTAAGATGATTTTTGATCTATTAATCTTCTCAATGAAGTGGATGGTTGCACCCAATGTCGAAGCACTCGGACATACAAATCCATTGTCTATATTCACTTGTAAGTAATTATTTAGTCCTTCCAACTCAAATCTGGACATTATAAAATGTTTTTATAATATAGGGATGGATCTAGGAATAAGTTCAATTGATAAATCAACATATTGATCAGAAGGAAGACCATGAAATTATTTGGGGAACACATCTAGGTTGTCCCTTATAATGGTCATATCTTGGATCATGATTTTCTCATTGATTTAAATCATTTCAGACAGATATGCTAGAATATAAGGCTATAATATCCAAACAAGAAATAATGGATATGATGAAGATTTATCCTCCTCTATACACTTATATATAATTATGGGATGTTATAGGATGTGATTTTTGATCTCCCTTTCCTAATAGTTGATGTTGACTTTTTATAACGATAGCCAATCTATTCCCAAAATATCATCAAGCACCACTCAAGGTAGCATTAAAAGATATGATTGGCTGTTAAATCCCTAAAAATTAACTGGGGAGGAGTTATATATATTGGATAACATACTTTACCAATTTTTATTTCATGTAAATAATATAACCACTGTATTATTAGGGAGTGTATGAACAATTATACTAAACATGAGAGATATATAAGAATGAGTAGAACTATAGTGAAATAGAATGTTAGCTATTCATGAATGAATATTTATCATAATTATCACCACATCATTTTTAGGATCTATCTCTGTTTTAGTGATGGAATAAACCTGCCCATGATCATTTTTTTTGGTGGATAATTAAGCAAATTAACCTCGAGGACCCGCGATATAGTGCACAGGCATGCATAGTTCCCTCGATCCCACCCGTTGAAGAAATGAACCATGGGTGGTTCTCTATTTACTCTACCACATTATCAAGATTCTTCATGCCTCTTCATCATTTATGAGATTTTGGAAATTATCTCCCACACTTATCACATTTCCCTGCCCCTATGAGGCAATTCCCATTATGGTTCATACCACATTTTCACATATGGGTGGTTGAGTTTTGTTTCCACCTTTATAATCATCTCCTCCATCTAGAAACAACATATTTTATTTCTTACCACCATAGCCATTGGACCATTCTCCAAACATTATATCATCATTGGGAGCAAATTGAAGGACTTCTTCATAACTCTGAGAGTCTCTAATATCTATAGGTTATCGAAGGAGTGGTTTTAAACCACATATGAATATATCAATTTTTCTATCATTGTTAATAATAAAACCTAATGAAAACCTTGAAAACCTTGTGAAATTATCTTCATAGTATTTGATATATTCTCCTTCCTTTTACTTCATCTCAATAAAATGTCTCTTAATATTTGTATTAACAATTTGAGGGAAATACATGTTAAGATACATTATCTTAATGTCTTCCCACTCTATTTCATCAATTTCATCTGTTGTCTTGGTGTTCTTAATCAATTACCATAACCTGTATACCTCCCTATATCAATGATAAGCTTCCAAAGTCACATTCTACATCATAGAACATTGATCTACTGAAAATATCTTCTCTACCATGTTGACCTACTGTTATGCGACTAGTAGATTAAAATATTTATTAAATGTTGGTGTCATTACAATAGAAAGACTTAATATCCAGTTTCTTCAACATAAGTGATGGAGGATGCACTACAATTTTCATGTTATTGTTCGTTACCTATTATATCTAGGTAATAATATCCATGATTATTTGAAATCAACCTCTCTAATAATTTGGGATGTTGTTTAGGAAAACACTACATTAAACCACACATAGGTTGTTGGCCTGATTTTTCCTAGATCCCACTATATTCTCAAATAGAAAAGGATATAAAAATAATAGTTCAATCTGTCATGAATAAATTATTTTTTCCCTTATTTAATTAATCTCAACAGAATATGTTGTGGGATTCCAATATTTTTCATTTTTCTAAAAAATTCTTCCTTGGTTTTTACGTATATTTAGTCTCATACTAAGGTTTTCACTACAGTTTTATAATTTTAATTCCCATATTAACTAAATTATTATATGAGACCAAGTATAATGATAATAATTTTTCATACAATGATATTACATCATTTTAAGGAGAAAAAATATAAAATATTTACACAATAATGATCCAAAGGTTTAGTGTCTGGAAAAAATTATGGAAATACATAACATTTATATAAATAAAAAACATATATTTAATTTTTTATTCTCAATATTATTATTATTCCTCATGTTCCCCATATTATGTGTATTCACCTAAGGAAATTCATAAAAATTTGGGGAGAGAAAAAATCCTTGTAAGTGGATGGATAACTGACGTGAAACATAGAGGATCATAATAATCATAATCATAATATATGAAAAGGATAATAATAATATTCATGAGGAGAGATATTAGATAATTTAATGTAATGAATAAATTCATAGAAATGAAATATCATGCCCTAGTTGTAAAATAACACACAAAATTGTAAACAAAGATAGCTTCACGTTCATACAGTTTCACTTTATCTAACGAGATAAATCACATTACCCAATGAATTAGAGCACAATATAATTTTGGGTGCACCCATAAAATTATAACATTTACATGTTCTATATAATTATAGGTGAACCCATCAAATCATATTATTTTCATTATCGTTCATGCCACATAGAATGTATATCAATCATGGACATAAAATAACCCATGGAAAGGAATGGGTTTAATTTTATATAGAATATATTTAGAAATAATAATTTGGGTTCCCAAATTAAATATGTAATATAATATATGGTAATAGAATCACAATTCTTGATTGAAGAATAAATGAACTCATTAGAAAAATATGTTTTTTTGAAAAGAAGAGTTATTATGGAATTTATTTTGCATTTTTCATAAAACTAGATTGGCTATTTGTAAATACATGAGAATAATGGAGGGGGAAAAAATTTATTCAAAAAAAAACATCCATATTAAATATATAGTGAAAGAGGAAAATCCCAAAGCAATTGAGTTAGGTTTAATAATTATATTATATTATTTATAAATCATTTTTTCACTTTAATATCATGGATAATATCATTTAATTAATGAATTTATAAATCCATAACCATTTATTTATTCATTTTATTTATTATATTTTTATTTTGTTCATTTATGGGATTGTGAATTTGTTATAGAGTTTAATTTAATAATTTGTGCGTGATTGTTTAGTTGGTTTTCATGATCAGTTTTGTTCTATATAAGTTTGAAAGCTCATGTACAGTATGAATAATTCAACATCATCAAATTTATAGGTTATTAATGATCATAAATACGTTTAAATTATTATATATATATAATTTGGTGATATGATATTGGATTAATCATTGGATAAGAAATTTGTGATAATTATTAAGATTATTATATAGGGTTTTGATCATAATGAACTCCTTCTGTTATATCATTTAGTATTATGTAAATATTTTACATATATAACCTAAAAATGGATATAAAATACATATTAATATATTTTTTAACCATTAAATTGGTTTCATGACTAGAATTAATGGTGTTAATTGAAAATTAAAACATATATTCATTGAAGGAAATAAATCAACAACCCACAGATGATTATTTCATTTTAAAAATAAAAGGAAGAGGGGAAGGGGATTGATGTTGGAATAATACATTATCAAAATAAATTTATAGTATATTTATTTTTATAGATCTATCAATATATTTATATTTAGGGTGGTTATAAGAGAATAATTATAGAAAATAAATTGAAAATAAATTTAAAGAAAAGAAAGAATATTTTACCTCCTCATACCTTTTCCTTTTGAACCTCTTTTGGAAAATGGGTCTGTTCATTTGATGAGACCAAGAGATTGTGGACATGTCAGAGGGGATTAAGAAGGTAATTGGGATAAATTTTTACATGGTTCAAATCTAGTGAGGTGTGAAGAGAATAGGTGGTGAAGGTGCTATTTATTGTTGTGGATATATGTATTTTTTCGTTATTTTATTCATTAGTTTATTTTTGGGATCAAGACAATGAATAATTTGAACTTTATCACTATATAGGTCAAAATAATGAAGGTATGTTTTATATTACATTTCATTCATCAGTTATGACTCCATGAATAGTTTATTTACCTAATAATGTATATATAATGTCAATTGCCATATTTTACTATTCAAAAAAATTCATGTATTTCAAAAAAATACCAAAAATTTACCCAAACCATTTTTAAATGTGTATAATTAGGAAATGAACTCCATTTTATGAACCGAAATATATATATGATAAATCTGATTTTTAATCCAAATAATAATTTACTTTGAAATTACAGATTTTAAAAGTATAAATGATTTTATAACAGATTGAAAAATAAATGAAATCACATTAAAATAGATTTCAATCTCAAGACAAAAAATATTAACTTATAAATAAATTAAATGTAAATAAATTTTATTTAAAATAATTATATTAATTATATAATTTCAATTAAATATTTATAAAATACAAAAACTCAAAAAATTGATTAATAATTTCGAATACATTTATTTACATATACTATGATATAATTATATCATATTTCCATTTTTAAGATGATTAAATTTTATTTAGACATTGATGGTTGATGTTATAATTCTTTTGGATGGATTGTTATTCATAACAGACATACTAATATTCCAATGGTCATTTTTCTATTCCACTGGTATAGGTTCTTTATCTTCTTGAAATATATATTATACTATTAGTTATTAATTTATAAAAAATTTATAATTTTATCTATGTTATTTTATATGATTTATACCATTTTACAAAAATATATTAAGGTAAGTTCAATTGATAAAATTTTGGATAGTTTATATTACCCATAGGAAAAACATTTATGGAGCCACTTCAACTTGTTCTGTCCAAACAAGGATGTAATTTTTTCGTAAACCACTCACTCAATAATTCCCCAAAATTCTAATACATTTTCATAAACATTGAATTTCTTCTATGGTTCCTAGTAGTGGGTTTTAATCCGAATTTTTAATAGCTAATTAAACCCACCAATGATACCAACTATAAACACCATCAATTTTCAGACATATATATCATATCATAAAAGATGAAAATTTATTATATTAAAAAAATTATCCATGGAAAAATCAATTTGGTACAGTACACTTATAATGATGGAAATGTGAAATTTTATTCCATTAGTTAACAATATCATCTAAAATAATGTTATTTACAATTATAACCCATTTTAGAATTATAATATATCATACTATTCTTCCTAAAATGGCCTTAAAGGATCATAATAATGGGTGATATCATAATCTCAGTAATGGTAAACAATAAAAGGTGCATTGTGGTATGATAACATGAGAATAACATTAAAACCCCATATCATTCATATCATAGATCATAAAATAAATTCTAGGAAGAATGCAAGGATATTCATAAAACATGAATCTTGAATAATCAAATAACATACGAAATTAGAGAAAAGATGGGGAATAAGACATAGATATTTTGTATACACATAATAATAAAAAACATATATCCAAGATACCAACCATGAAACTAATATAATGTATTGATTATAATAAAAAACCACATACCAATAGGAGATTTTTTATTACCTATAATGTACCTTCTTTTTGGATTAGAATAACCTATTACACACCATCCTTTTTGAGAATTAGATAACATCCCACATACCATCCTTTTTTAATGCACATGATAACCACCCATGTACCCAATGTTCTCATAATAATTAGTAATTATACAATTCATTGGATAGATATATTATTCTGGTCCCACCTATCACATTATTAAAATCAAACATACGATTTCCACAGAATCATCTATCATGCCATGATAAATGAAAAATTAATGGGTTTCATGATCATTTTATTATAGCATAACCCATGTGAGAGAAGTTGGATTCATAATTTTATTTCAGTATAATCATTATCCAACAAGAGGAAGGGTAGGGATTATAACATTAGATTATATCCCCATTAAAACGTAAGGAAAATATGACATTGTTGGCATTAATTATTAGATCTTTCGTAAAAAATTCATTCAAAATTATTGTGGAAAATATCCTCTGAACATTAAATCCACTTCATTAAAATCTAAAACTTTATTAAATATTACTGAAAATATTATCATTAAAAATTTATTCAAAAAAATTTAATGGAATCTTAAATTTCATAGTTTTTATTTATGGTGGTAAATTATTTACATGTTGTACAAGTTAAAATAAAACAATCCTTTCCCTATTCTGTAAAAAAAATAAAAAATCACATTATTGTTAAAATGAGTAAAGATTCATTTAAAAAAAATTTATATAATGCAAAACATGGTTAGAATAATATTAAAAAATATTTTACAGGCAGAGAAATAATTTTTGAAAACATTTTTATAAATCATGTACATGAATGATAATGGATTTTCAACAGAAGAGGGAAATGAGGTTAGTTTTTCCATAAAAATATTATTTTTAACTCTTGAGTATATAAGAATAGAAAATTGAATGGAAGCGTTAAATTTCATGAAATAACCATATCATTATATAAATCTTATGTTTCATGAGATATAAACCACATTATTTCGTCATTATAGTAATAATCATAAACTAATATGATAGAAATGATATTGTATTATAAAACCCTTACAAAATTAATAAATTTAGATTCATAGAATCCATTATAAAATGAAACATATATGGATATTCATATCCCACAATATTCATGATAAAAAAATAAACATAATTAATAGTAAGTATATACACCACAAAAAAATGTAAAAGTGTTGAATAATGAATGTTTCCAACATGAATATAAGTGAGGAGAAAATTTCATACCACAAGTATCGACTTTTTTATGCACATTAGACACTATTTTATTAAAACATAAAATTAAATAAAACTTATTTTTTTATAAAAGTAATCATATATATCATACATTATATGACATATCTATAGCCTATTATCATGTTTATTATCAATTCATTATCAAAATCAATTTTCTTGGTCATAACTGGTTTATTTTTCATATATTTTTTATAACATAAGTTTTAGTAATTGTAAAATAATTATTTTTCTATAATGTCTAGAAAATTAATGAGGATATTAATATCATCTAAATTAATTATATTCAAATTTACTATCATGCAAAAATATTATGGATAAAAATATGAAATAAACCATTCAAGGAGATAATAGGTCATATATACGCATGATCACTATTATCATTTTTTCGATGATGGAAGTAAATGAAGTAAATAAATATTGACTGTTAAATTATAATTATTGTACCATATATTTCTTATATATTTTAAAAATATAACATTATTACCATCTAGTAAATGTTGAAATGAAAATCAAATAATATTACTTTATGGATGAGGTAGATCACACACATGCCTGTGAGATGTTGTAGTTATCCAATGGGTAGAAATGTAAGAAGGTAAATGTGATATTGTAATTCAAAAATTATAATTATTTAATAAAAATAACATAAATTCATTATATAAAATATTATATCCATCCGTGAAAGGAGGTGATGAAAAAATGATTTACATCCGTTCATGAGGTAGTAGCCCACCGTATACACGATTGATATGTTCGTTACGTAGATGATGGAATAGGTTATGAAAAAAGAAATGAAATTAATATAATATAATAAGATAATATGGAATGTAATTTTTTTCATAAATTATTTTAGATTTTTTTGGATGACTAATGTGAATTAAAATGAAAATTTTTGGTTAAGAATTATACATCTTCTTTTGAAAAGCACTATAGGACTATAAATAATCCCATACTAGGATAGTTTTATGATCAAAAAAGAATCTAGGAATTGTTTATCTATTAATTAATGGGATTTGGGAAGGTATCGTATGAAATAAAATGCTTTTTAAGTGTCGAGACGATATTAAAGGGGGTTTCCTTTAATAAGTGTTTTGAGTTGAAAGCATGTAATTTTTCAATGTAATGAAATAATTCCATGAAACAATCGTAAATAAATGGATCAAAAAATAGATCATGAAGATCATTAAGTGATTTAGGGAATACATACATCCATTAAATATGAAATAAATAAGTTTTTAGGTCATTTTATAATTAATATTATTAATTTACTCCTAGTTAACTTGGTTTAACCATAACCATAGTAATTAATTTTTTTTTCTTTTCATGATGGTGGAAAATTAATATAGACTTTTTACCAAATATAAGTATTTATTATTCTAAATATTGTATCTATTTCACCAATTGTATTTCATAGAATTTATTGAATTAAATTAGAAATAGAACCCAAAAACTCAATGAAAATGTCTTTTCGAAGAAATTTTTTTCATAATTATAAAATGATTCTAAATAAAAACATATTCTTGAAATTTATTCAAATGAGTATAATTATAATAATTATAAAATAATTTAACCATACTGATGTTTTTAAACTTTTAATGTAATACTAAGCGTTGTGAGTTATTTAAATAAAAATCTACTTTTTAATAAAAATCATTATTCCTCACTATTCATCGAAATTTTAATCTTTTCAAAAAATTATCATATATTTACTATGATATAATTAAGAAATTTTGTTGTAAAAAATATCTTCATCAATAAAAAAAATATAATAGTGTCAAAATATTAATTTTAATATACAGTCCCAAAAGGATTTGAAACAACTTTTTAGGAAAATACAATTTTAAGCATACAAATAGATTTACTTCTGCACCATGAATTTTTAAAATTTTATTTGAATGATAGAAAACAATGTTGAATATTTAATATAATTTTTTTCTAAAATCAATTATGAAATATGTATTAATTTAGTTTATTATTATAAATAAAAATTTCTCTAATGAAAAAAAATTACAAAAAATATATCTTTTACTTTCAAATGATTTATGTTTTAATTTATAATCAATTGATAGTCAACTAATTTATATTATAAAAGTTTTAGCAATATAATTTTAATAATTAACATATTCAAATTAATACTATAAAATATAATTGATAGATTAAAATTATAACATTAAATTTTAATATCATAAGTGTATGTCAGTATTTGTTTAATCCTAGTGGTTCATGTAACACATGCTTTGAAATAATTATTTAAAAAAAAATATTTCACATAATCTCAAGGTTTCACACTATTAATGGATCAATGGATCCATAAGTGGTAAATAATCAATGTTGTGGTGAGATAATTCCATGAAATCATCGATAATTCACATTAATACATGCTTTAAACTCTTCATTATTCTTTTACAATTAGTTTTTAAAAGTTTAATGTTTTTAACATGTTAAATTGTTTTTATTCAAATATCTTATATATTTATAAAAATTATCAAACACCATTTATGAAAATATTATTATTAATATTTTAAATTAAAATACCATATAATCTTATTTGATAATTTTATAATATAATATTCATGTTAAAATTAAATATTCAATATAAAAAACTTCTTTGTCGAAAAATTAATTTTTCAAAGCTATGTTCTTTGAATCAGATTTATTATTGATTAGAAATTGTATAATTATTAATATATTAATATATTAGTTTAAAATTCATATTTATATTAATTTTTTTAATAAATGTAATTCTATTTTATAAATAAAAATTAAAAAATAAAAATAAAACAATTCATTGAATATAAGACTTTTACAATTATTATGGTAATTAATAGTTTTCAAAGTACTCATATTTTTATTATTGAAAAGGAATTTTCCAATTATTAAAACATTGCACAATTTATTGAAAATAAAATATTTTTTAATAAATAAAATTTACTTCCATGTGAATAAATCAATTTTCATAATAGAACATATAATTCCTAAAAACATTTTTCTTCAACAATTGTATTTTTAGGAATAAAAAATACAATATTTTACTATAATATTTTACATACATTTAATATAGAATTTATTTCTTTGTATACCCACTAACATAATGTAATTTATTTATTATTAATATGTAATACATTTATTTTCATAATGTATCTATATTTTTTTATTTTAGATTTTTATGCTAATAATGCTATATAATACGATTTATAGAAATGTATTTACAAAAAATGTTGTTTTATACAATGTGTGATGTGTTTCACAATTCCCAATAATTATTTTAATACTTTTAACTAGAAACTCATGACCCATGTATTAATTTATAATTTTTTTATTTTTTTTATTACATATTACTATTCTAGAAATTATTATTTTTCTGATTAATATGATGTGCAGGTGAATTTAATAAGGTAAATAATTTTAAATATCCAAAAATTTGTCTTACATATTACTTATATTTTTTGAAATTATTTTTATGTTTTAGGGTCATTATAATTTAGTTAAACATCATTAACCAAACATACTAATGAAATGTGGAATTTACCTATTTGAATTCACATTATATATTACAATGGATGTCGAAATAAACTATTTTGTATGATTGGAGTTGGGAATTTTGTAAAATATGTGATCTTAAAGTAATAATTCATTACCTTTATGAATTAATTATGTTACTCTTACATATTATATGAAATGAGTTTAGAAAATTTATTTTGTGTTATATAAACAGTTCCACTTAATATTAACTCATAAATATTGAATTTTGGTAAAGGAATTTATCTTTCTGTTCGAAAGATTTAAATTTATGAATTTATGAGGTTTAATAGATGAATATTACATATTCAATGTGATAAATATTTATAAAATAAGATTATTTATTTATTTTATATAATATTTTCATTTCAAGTATTGGTCGAAATATTTTGGATGTCAAAATTAATAATGTTTCTAATTTGAAGGATTCGAATGAATGAATCTTAGGTATTCAGAGTTCAAAAAATTTAGTATAGTTATTGAAATATTTATATTTTAATATTACTTTTCCATATAAATGAACTTCTATATAATTACTTATCAAAATTTATAATTATATTATCAACTGTATATTATGAAAGATAATTTTGAGAGACATTCTGTTTTAAAAAATATATTTTTGAAGAGATTATTAATTATTCAAATGTGTATTTCCAAAATATAATTGTATTGAATATTGAATAAATATTTTATTTAGATTACTTAGTGATGTTTTAAATAAAAAATTATTTGGAGAATTTTTATTGTGTGTCTATGATGGATAAATGCATTGACAGTTTCAGGAATTGTGGAAACTATAATTTTTATTTATTTTATTTATTTAAATTATTTAATTACAGTACATTGAATGATATATATAGAATAGGATTACTAAGATTGTTCCAAAATCCATTAGCGATTAAAGAATATTTAATATATATGTCGAATAAAATAAACAGGGTTACACAATCAGTATTCCATATGATTCAAAAATTACTACGGAATTCAAATACAGAAATGATGAAAAATTGAAGATATTTTTTTTCATATTGTGATTCCTATTTTTATAAAACCAATTTATTCCATTTCATTATCTTGGAAACAAGATCATTACTTATTAACCACAATATAAATATTGATATTTGATTCTTTTTAGAGTTTTGTTAACCATTTCAATTTATTATAAAGTTATCAATGATTAGAAACACAACTCACACAATATTTATATCTCCAAAATACGGTATTGGTTTATTTTTCTATATGGCCAAAATATTTTTTCACATTTTCCCCAAACTAAATAAAATTCCATGTTTTACATTCCCCCATGTCTCATTGGATAGAGTCAAGGAAAAATTTCTTCCAGGTATTTGGTAAGATCCCCAAGATGATAATGGGAAATTATAAATGGAAAGGGATTCAATGAAATTGGGCGATGATTTCAAATTTTTATTGTAAAAAAATCCAGAATAAAAAAACCATATTCCTAAAAATTGAATAATTCATGATAATAATGTATTACAACACTAATTACCACTAAAGAAACAATACTAGTCTTCAACAAGACTAATATCAAAGTAATAAAGATGAAGACTAAAAGAATAATATCAATGACTTCCAATACATTTCTCTACAACTCCCATCATTCTATATAATCAGACTCCAAAATACGTACCAAAGTATCACAAATCATCATAAATAATATGTGATACTTTTCCTTTATGGGTGTCTCGATAAACAATATATAAAAAACCACAAATGTTCAAAGGTCATGGGTGAGTAAGGAAATTCAGTCAGTTTTCTTGAAATGACTTGGCTACTCACACAACTAGAATAGAACAATTTGGCATATTAATATAAAACAATTTACATAGAACAACATAAAACAATTTCATTATTTTATATCAAACACAATGTATTTACCACCCAAAATACTTTTCCAACCAAAAATAGTATCAATTTATGGAAAAAACAATTCTTCAACCCATTTCTCATTCTATTATACCATATATATTCAATGGTTCACACTCACAAAATTATGATTTAGTGATAGTTCCATACTCTTGAGATGCTTCTCGAACATCCACCAAATCATAACTAAGTGTTTAATATCATTACGACCCAATGGATTTCTATCTTTATCTTGGTCACAACCATTATATCCCAATGGTGTACACCTCTTTATCAGGTTCATATCGAAAGCATGGACTCACACAAACCCATGTATATCCAAACCAATGTAAAAACAACGATTTAAAACGATTTCAATAATTTATCCATTTTAATGAAAAAAATCAATCAAACCATATCAATGAAACATAAATTATCATTATTGTTAAAAAATACTTTAAAATCACATATCAATGTACATTTCATAACAACTGACTTCTTCAATATACAATCTTTCACAAAATAGGTGTTCTATAATGATTCGCACACCAAAATCACAATAAATTTCAAGAAATTCAATGAATTTGAAAGAACCATATAATTTATAATATGATTTTTTGATAGTGAATCCACATACATAAAAAATTATAGCAAAAATAAAGAATAACACAAATTCTTCAACAAAACAAGGATGAAAATCCTAAAACACACCATATATCTTGTTCCCTAACATCAAAACAACCATATATCATCATTATTTTCATCAACTATCATATATCTATCCTCAACAAAACCATAATTTTAAGACATGGGTGGATAATATATTAAATTAAACACACCAAGAATGAATTCTTATTAAGAAATTTGGCCCTCAACACACTAATATTTAAAAAAAAGTCATTTTGAAATGGAAGGGAAGAGTATCCACATCCCTTTGGATGAGTGGAAATTGATATATGGTATTAATTATGGAAAAATTAATTTCTTTGAAGAAATTATATATAATATCTACTTTTTAGGATTTAAATTTATATTATGCTGGGTTAGGTTGAATTGTTAGGAAAAATGTGTGCCAAACCACTGATAACCACTGCCTTTAAACAACCTTTGCACATTTGGATCAAATGGTGTGACAAACACTACACCAAATAGGTTTTCCATTATATTCCATTTCACATGGTTACTTTTAGGTTTCCATAAGGATAGGAAAAACATAAAACTAACCATGCACTTGTCAAATAAGCTTTGTCTCACCATTCAGGAATTCATGTAGGAGTTACATTGCTTATACTAAACATGATCAAAATGATCACCTCTAAAAAATCCCTAAAAATAAAAAAGAAGTCTTCAAAAACCTCCCAAAACTCACCCAAACACATTAAATTCTACAAATATTTAAATAAATGGTAATGTACTTAAAAATAGGGGAGATATATTTTCCCCAAAATTTTCATTTACATCCTCATAATGTTTAAAACTATCACACTCTCAAAATAGTTTGGGCCATTTCTCGACAATTTCATTTTCCTGTTGCCAAGTTTATTCCTCAATCTGACTATGTTCCCAAAAAAACCCACAATATACCAATTATTTCCCAAGGTAAGACATGTTTTTTTCATTTCCATTCTCGATACAATCAAATGACCAAATGAATAATATTTCTATAGGCTATTGTTATCCCACCAAAAGACATGATAAAGATTAGGTTGATTCTTCTTCAACTGAGATACATTAAAGACATTGTTCACTTAATTAAAAAATTATGGAAAATCCAACTGGTATTCAAACTCACCAACACAATAAAGTATCTCAAATGTTCCTATGTATCAAGGATATATCTTTACCTTCTTTCCAAAATTATAATGGCCAAGCCTTGTATATATTCTCAAGAGTTCATGATTACTCACCTTCAAAAAAATGACCATTGACGATGATAAAAATATGATTTATGAAAACACATGTCGTCTCAATTTTATTGTGGATGAACTAAACTATATATTTTATCTTGGAAAAGGCTTTATCCAACAATTGAAGTTTCAAATGTCTCCTTCCAATAAAAGAGAGAGTGGCATGGATATCCATGCAATGCTTCAAAAGGATATATATAAATCGATTCTAGATAACTGTACTTATTTAATAACTCTACTAATGGTGTGTGATCATCCCATGAGAATATAAGATCCATTATATAAGCCTTTAAAATTTCATCCAATGTTTTATCATCTATTTTTACTACCCGTATATATATGAATGATACATTGTACTTATAGTCAACTGAGACACTCTGTCTTATGATAAGGATTTCAAAAATCATAATATAAATACTATATGTAGTTCTAATATTATTGAAACTAGTGTGTAATATATCCTTATCACTTATCAGATATTTTTTACAATCATTTACTCAACCATATTATATTCATATATACGGATAAAATAAAAAGAATTTGTGAACCAATACACTATCACCCATATAGTATTATGTTTCTTAACTATTCTTGGTAGTCATATAAAAACATTCATGGCTACCTACTCCCATTTCAATATAAGAATATGTAAATAATGAAACATACTTACTATCTAATGATACTCTGCCTTAACCTGATGATAGGTGAGGCATCTTGAAAAAAACCCATCCACCAACATTTTCATTCTGGAAAACCAAAACATTTTTTTCAATTACTTATAGATATTTTGTATTCTAGGATGAATGAACCATATCAGTTGGGTGTGATATTAATGATTTTATCTATTAAAATACCATGGTTCAAAACTCTGATTTTGAAACTACAAAACTAGAATACCATCTTCATACATCCCTCAGTGGTCTCTACACCATTGATTTTAGACCTCATATTCAAACATTATGAATAAATTTTCATTTTCTATATAAATGTTTCAATAAAATTTGGATTAAATGAAACCAAAATTAAAATAAAAAAACAAATATGGTCTTTACAATCCAAAGGCATGCAATTTATAACCTACATCAACTTCAAATGATCTAAATCTTATTTCTCCAACTGGCTATAATAATTTCTTCTTAATGAATTTTCCACAAAATTTTCCTCACAAAATGTATACTGTAATTTATGTTTTAACAATTATATATACTCCATCTATATTCTTTTTCTTTACTTCAAATACTTTCTTGATAAAATATGTTTTAATCTCTTAGGATATACGAACTCTATAAATTTATCACCAAATTGGTAATCATACAATGTCATTAAAGCATGTAATAGAGAAATTAACTCCGAATATTGTGTTAGGAACTTATTCTCATGAAACTATAACTTTCATAAGACATAAGATAAAATATTATATCCCATCATCAGAACATATCTTAACCAAAAACCATAAAGCATACAATATGCCACATACCCATCTCTTGATTCTAGAAAAATCAGGATTATTGATAATGTAAGATGATATTTAAGATCTTTAAAATACATTTAAAATTATTTTTTATATAGGAATGGAATATGATTTTTTGTAAAATCAGTAATTAGTATGTATAGTCATCAAAATGCATGAACAAAGCATTTTAAATAACCTTCCAGACCAAGGAAATTGCGTATCTTGAAGACCATATCTAGTAGTTTCCAAGAAAAAACATCTATAATAATTTATGGATACATATAAACACCAAATAATAGATTACATGTCCAAGGAAACAAACATATTTTACCCAATGAAACACTTTGATAATTTGGTAAAGCAGTGATGAACCTGCTAAATTCACAACACTATAACAAAGTATTTATCATGATCATACCTTGTCCTTGAATAAAAATATATTCCATCCAAAAAAACCAATATAAATGTATCCATATATCATTGAAATATCTTATTAATCATTTCCATAATGGCAACAGTTGAATTTTTTAGACTGAAAGGAATAACCATGTACTCGTTATGGCTATATCAACATTTAATAGATGTCATTGTAATATCCTCCTTCTATACCTACAATTTGTGAAATTCTGATCGCAATTCAGTTTTAGATAACATTTGTGATCCCCTAATGTTTTCAACTAGATCATTTTTGGATGGAATTAGATACTGATTAATAATAAAAACATGGTAATTATTATAATAATATATACATAGATGAAGATTTCCACATGCCTTTCTGAAAAACTAGACTGGTGCTACCCATAGTGATGGGATAGGTCAAATAAACTCTTTGATTTATAACAAATCAAAATTCACATTCAATTCAACAAATTCTTTCAATTACATCTAATAATAAATAAGGAAAATACATGTTTTCCCCAGAATAATATCTATTTTAAAATAAAATTATCTTATGGGTAGAAAACGTTAAGTAGTTTCAAAAAAGAAATATGAAAACTAATCAACAAAATTTCAAAAAATATTACTCTCATTTTATTCCATCAATGACAAGATTAAATCTTCCAACTGGTATAATATAATTTCAACTGTTGGTTCCAATAATCCCATTTCACATATATTTATATTCTAGTATCCTTTAAAGAGATTATTGACAACATCATTAGTCTTAAAATGAACATTTTGTATATATAAATCCACGTGAGTATTGAAAATTTCGAACAAAACCATAAGAATTATTATGACATAGAAATCCATATTAAGAATAGAAAATCTCATATAAACTTATCTCTATAAATAATTATAGAAAATGCTCTACACATAAAGGATCGACATTCTGTTTGATAAAGATGAGTTTTAAGATTCAATATAAAAGGGATCATCTCAAAACAAAATCACATAAATTCATCAACATGAGAAGAAATGAAAATTGTGATGCACCAATATCAAACAAATCTTCTATAGGGGTAGAATTAAGAATAATTAAAAAATATCCCCATAGATGGTCTGGATTTTTCGTCCACAATCACTTTATTGTCACTATATAACTGCTTACTCACCACACATTCTCCTTTATTTCCCTATTGATATTGCACTTATCAAGAGATATTGGTCTTCCTAGAATTTTCATATCCATCTCAGTTCTACTATTGATTATTTTGATTCATCTCTCTTCCATTTGAAGCATACAGAGTCAAAGAATCATGAAATGTTTCCTAAACACCTGACCATGGAGCACTATGAAAACAGGGCTGTTGATTCCCCCTATGATTTCAATTGTATAATGATCTATGTGGTGTTGTATATTGTCTCCTCATGTGGTCGCTCTAACAACATTGGAAACAACCAATTTTATTCAAGTGTTTTGGATGAGGATTCACTGATGCAATTTTATGATTATGATTCATCCTACTACCTTTGAAATATGTGTCCCTCTTCTTCATATTCCTATCATTCATGTTACCAACATTTTCCATAGATACAAACATGATCCATCCACACGTAGCTCCTGATATGTACCTTTGTTCCACCATCTCTCTATTGACAATCTCCATATATTCTATTATAAAAACCATAACAATCATCGATCAAATAATCTTCCTCGCCTCAAATTAAAATTTTCATTCATTTTGGGATGCACTAGCTTTATCATAAAGTGAAAATCATTGTAAATTCATAAATTTAGCTGCATACACCATCACTACGTGCTTATCCAGCTTCAAGCTGAAAAAATCCTGTCATTATTGCAATCCAAATGTGTGAGTATATTATTTTTTTATTGATAAATTGTTCAATATCATCCCATGTAATAACTTGGTCTAATTTAGGATAAATCAATAAATCCCACCACTATTATGCAATATATTTCATTATATATGTTTCCAACATGAATTTTATCTCTATTTGCGCGCCAAGAAAATCAATGATTAGGTTGAACTATTTTGACACACCACTTCAATATATGGTTCGAAATCACCCAGAACGGTTGGCGGATTCTAATTCTTTAATGGAATTTAATTATCCACATATATTGGTTTATCACTTTAGTTCCCTATATCCGTATCTTGAAAATACGGGAATATACTTTGAATGATTTTTTGTTTCACCAGTGGCTTATGTGAAACCACATTCTCAACAACCAGTTCTAGTTAGATTTTCTGACACCTAGAGGATAACATTATAAATACGCAAAACATAAAACTGTAAGTTTCACTCTCTACAAATTGAAGGCTTCGAATTATAAAATTTCCCATAAAAAAAATATCACAAAAATAAATTCCATATATCATAACATTAATTTTTCAACACTTTTTTGAAAATTCAACAATGCTTTTGGAAATCAAACCATTTTAAAAATGACACAATTATAATTTTTTCAAGCACTATCATTTGAAAAAAAATCAATATTTTTTTAATTTTAAGCTGTCTTCAACAAATCATTAATCGTTTCTCAGATTTAAATACAAAATCAATTTGAGAATCCATTTTCATTCCTCTCATGTAATGATCTTCATGTTGTCTATACCGATGAAAATGAGACTACAACTCCTATAAGTGTCTCTAAAACAATTATGTACTCAACTCTCTGATACAATGAACTACAACATAAACTGGTTATCTATACCTTTTTATTCTCTAAAAATCATGATACAATAATATTAATCCTTTCTACAATATCAACCGAAGGGCTTATCAAGAATGGATTTTTAACTCTAATACCTTCACAATAGATACCTCACAATCAAACATCAAATACCAATTTTCTGAATTTATTAGCATCAACCAAGACTAATACCATTTGTAACATCCATTCCCTTATCATTATCTATATTCAAGGAGGAATTTCTATTAGGCCTTTGGTGACATCCCCAATATAATACAAGATATCTTCTAATGAAATTAGATTCAATAAAATTGGGTGATAATTATCTATTTTTAAAATAAATACAACCTAAAGATGGAACACCATAATCAAAACCACTATAAGATTCATGAAATAAATGTTACAAAAATTAATGAGAAACTCTAAATGATAAAAATAAAAAACTATAACCTTACCAATATTAAATTATTAAATCCAAATACTAAACTACAAAACTCAAAGAATACAATGAAAATACTCTATGTCTTCCAGCTCTATCTATTTTCTAACTCCACAATCCATCGTAATGTTTCATGATGCATCACAAAAGAAATGAGGTACTTCTCATTTACATGTGTCTTGAAAAACAATATCTACAAAAGAACCAATGTGCTAAGGAAGGGTATGAGTAATGAAACTCATTATGTTTTCACCGAATGACTGCCCTACTAAAACCTCTAAGATAGAACATGATAGAAAAAATATATAAAGTAGTTTATATATAACCATTTAAAACCATTTCATTAGTGTATATCAAATAAATTATAATTCAAACAAAAATATTTTTTCACCCAAAAAATTTTCCAGGTAATTAAGACACATATTTATTCAAACCATTTCACATTCCTTTTTTGGCATATACATTGTATGATTAACACACAAAAACATGCATCTGTTGGTTAGAGTTCAATACTCATGAGAGGTTTCTAATCCATCCACCATGTCCTCTCAAATTTTCAAACACTCTTGTGCATCATTGGAACTCATCCTTTATCCAAGGCCATATCCTTTATACCCCAAATGTTCCCACCCCTTTTTGGGGGTCACATTGATATCAAGGACTCACATAAACATGTGTTTGATAAAACCAATGCCAAAACAACTATTTCAAACAATTTCAATAAATTAATCTATTTATTGAAAACACTTCAAACAAACAATTTCAATAAATATAAAATGATCCATATTTTTATAAGTCATTTTAAAACCACATAAACAATCACTTTTCACAAAAAACCCAATTTCTACAATCCACAAACCATCACCAAAGTGGGTATTTACCATCATTTGGACACCCATTTCACAATCATTTTCAATAAATTCAAAAAATTCGATACTAGTAAATTATTCTCTTATAATATGAGTCAATAGTGAAGTCGTATACCTATGAAATTATGGTGAAAAAGAATAAAGACATCAATTTTTCAACAAACCCTGGTTAGATCTCAAAAAATACTCCTTATATCAGGTTCCCTAACACTTATATATCCATATATCATTATGATTAAAATGAAATATCAATCATATACCCCTAATATACTATATATATAAATCAAAGAGAGAGAAGAATAATACATCTAAGGAGAAAAACATAGAATTAAAACTTACAATCCAATCTGGACTTTAATACACAATGATTTTTCAATGGATCTATCCTAGATCAAAGGGATGTGTCTCCAAAGCCTTTAGTATGAGGGAAAAAATCAATTGAAACAGTGGGAAAATAAATGATTTAGGATATATTCTTAATGAGATCAACTTATTCAGGGTCTAATTTTAATCTATTCATGACTATGATGCAAATTTAAGAAAACTATGAACAATACACTACCTCCAAACACCATTTACATTGTTGACTCACATTAATATACAAAAATTGAGTCAAATTTTTTTTACCTCTATTCCAATTTTTATGGTTACTCCAACCTGAGTACATAACCGTGCACCTATGTAGTAGCCTCTTGATCACTTTTCACTATTTCCTAGGGGAGTTGTGTGGCTCAACTAATCATGTTCAAACTGTGAACCTCATGAAAATCCCCAAAAAATTTCAAAATCCATTCAACGATTATAAAACTCATCCCAATAACATTACATACTTAAAATACCTAATGATAGGGTTTCTCACTTGACACCAGGGGCGCTACACATAGGTTATAGATTTTTTTAGAGTTTATTGGTTTTTATTACACACATGTATTGGTTTGGATTGGACAACATGTGTTTCAAAGAATATATCCTTGTAAATATATATAATAATTTTTTGGTTCCTTGGATAGTTAATATAAAATCATTTGTATATAACAAGTATAAATATCTTATTCTATATTATTTATCATCACATCTTTTACACTTCACACATAGACATTGGCATTTATTTATTTCTGAATATTTTAATATTAACATGAACCACATTATACATCATTACTTTGATTACATATTTAATTTTTTAATTTAAAATTCGCACATATTTTCATTGAAAACATATCATTGGACCTAATATTTCATTGTTCCGGGGAACTAGAAAGTTTTATATCATAGTTCTCATAAGGTCAATTGAAGAAAAACTATTCCGTCGAATATAATCAAGATATATATAATTAGTGTTTCTATTTAATGATTTTTTATAATTTATGGTAGGATTGGAAACCCTTTTAGTGGATACTATGTTACAGATCGATGCCTAGAGTCCCTAGTAGGGTTATATTCCTTCAGCTACAATGGGTCTCAACCTTTTTTTCAATCCAATTACTGATTAAGTAAATTCATTCAAATACTATATCATTCTATATTAGGGGTATTATTGTATCATTTATAATTTCTTTAGTAATTATAATCTTATTTTAGAAATATATTATAACTTGGATACCATAAACTGAACTAACGTTAAACCAACATAGGATTTTATTCATCTTACTGGAGGATAAATAGTTATTGGAACCAATGAATCAGAGTAATTATTCCCAAAACTAATGGATTTTTAGGTGGATTTGGAGCTAAATGTTTCCACAAAATAATATGGATAAACTACAATTACATTAGAGAATGAGAAGGAGTATGAGGAACATATAAATCATGAAGATTTTTTTATGATCTAGGGTGTTTATCCTGTTCCTATATTGGTTATACATATTTTGATGATCCCCTATTCTACATTGGACCACTGATTGGTGGAGCTTATTATAACCCATCCATATCTAAAACATAAGAAATTTCATATGTATGAGACTCATCAAAAATTTGAATATTTATTTTGGATAGAAAAAAATTAGATAAATTAGGTGATCTGGTTAAAGGTACTAGAGAACTTCTATGGACTCATCAATAAATATTTTCTAGTTCATATGAGATGTGAGAGTGAAACTATTCACCATTGACCAATGATATTTGGGGATGGCATGGTATACTATTTCCAACTCCCTACTATGACACATGAAATCCTTTCTATAATGGTGAAAATATTTAAACAACATTTATAATTCCATTATTACATCTCTATAGATTTCAATGTATTGTCTCTACAAGGACCATGATAGGACATTTCTTTCAATGTTGAGTGGGATCTATATCTATAGGTCCTATATATGGAGATAGTGGACCATGTTACCTTCTCATGGATGTATCATTTAGCTGATAATGTTTATTTACCTAATGAGACTTCTCTTATTGTCAATTATGGGGCCCCATACGGATTGATCTATGTTCATGTATCCTATGTGATTGCATGGGTCAAGGGTAATACAGTGTAGCTAAATATTATTTGGACTGTTGGTTAATCATTTTTAAATTAGTTGACCATGATTTATATGTTAATGTTTTAGGAATACCATATGAAAAAATATATTTATGTTGTTGTTCTACCTTGTGGATGAACCTATTTATTATTATTCCATTTTATAATAAAAACTCAAACATATTTAAAAACCCTATTGTAATATCATTTTATCATAATCATGTTATTGAAATAATAAAATAAATCATCTATGTCCATTTGATTCATTCGTTATTTTTGAAAAACTATATAATGCAATAAATTTCAGAGTAAATCAATGTGTATAATAGGGGTGCAGGATATTTTATAGAAATTTAACATCAAACACTTTTGGATAATCTGTGAATATGGGGGGACTATTTTAATGTGGCTTCAGTATATTGATCCATCATAAAAAACATAAAAATATTCATGGTTAAACAACAATAAGGGTGTTAGAATTGTACTTGAGAAAATATAAGTGGGAGAATAGTGATGTGTGAATACTATATTTTGAATGAAATGATAAAGGGAAATTGTTTGGGTTTTACCACTATGAAATTTTCTAAAAAGTTGGCTCTAATGTTATATTATAAAAAGTGTTAAATGATGTGAGTAACTATTGGGAAATAATAGAAAAAACCAGGTTTCGTGATGTTTTTTTAGGGATGTATCCTACTGGAAATGTGCCCTATCTGGGTGGTAGGATGATAATAAGGAACTTGTTCTATTACCATAGACTGATCAGAGACATTCTAGAAAGTGGATTTATTCTATGATTCATTCCATATATAGGATGTTCTCAATTAAATTCAAATGTGTTCCATAGACATAAACAAAGTGGAATCAAATAAAAAATGAATGGATGATGAAAATTAGAATTAGGGGTAACATTTTGTTATTTATAATTATAAGAAGATGCTCAAAATGTGTCTCAAAACTCAAGGGTTACATATCCATGCATTGGTATTGTCGATGGTGTATACAAAAATATATTGAGGCCATGTTATAAAATGTTATTTTTGAGAATATTTATATTCCAACCCCATGAGAGACATGAGAGTAAGATTTGATATTTATATAAGGAGGGGGATAACATTGTTTATGAGGATTCATAGTTTAAGTAAATATTGATAGTTCCATTTTAATAATGATTTTAATGTCCCAAAACATACACAATATGTGGGATACTAGATTATGGACATAGAGTTTAGACTATACAAGTTTTGTTTCTATGTTAAGTTCATATAACATAGAATATAAGAGGATTTGGGGTATATGGTCATATGTCATGGATTATTGGGGTAATGTAGTTTTGGTTCATTTTCATTATACAATGGGGGATGGGATATTATTAGGGAAATGAAGTTTAGGTTCCAATCATTATATATTGGTGTGGAATAAAATCAGACATTAAAATTTATTTTAGTGACGAATATAATAATAAAATATAATGTTGTACATGAGGATGGTAAGATAATGTGTTTAATGTAATACAACATTGATTAATGGGGGTATTTTAGTTTAACATCATGATTCTTGGACTATTATTATGTATCACAACATCATAAATCTATGATGTATAAACTCAATAAATCTTATTATTTTGTACCTTAATCACACATAAAAAATCGTCGAAAATATTTAATACCAAATAAATTATAAAATCCATTATTTTTATGAGAAGGTTCCAAACATATCCTTTTTTTGAATTTTGGAATTTGTGTGTATGTTAAATATGTTTTCAATCACCGGAACTCTATTATGAGAGTTCTATTAACCCAATATATTTTAATTCTATGGTTTATAGGTTTAGATGAATTCATGGGTTCATAGATGGATTTCAAGTGTGTCGATGTTTTAGAGACCCTTTTTTTGGAGTTGTAGGGTAAGGTGTATGATTATGGTAAATCATAGAGCCTCTCAGAGAAAATTGTGCATTACTATTTTTTATAGTGGAATGGTTTGGAAAAACCTTTGGAAAGGGGTGAATGACCATGCAATAAACTCTATAGTTTTCCCAATATGATTTTACACTTCTTGTTCATGGTTAGTAAAAACCGTGTGTAAGCCACATGGTTAGTTCCACATAGGTAGTACCTCAACACGGTAGTGCACATGATTTGTGCATAGTTTGGAGGACCATAAATTCCAACCTTGAGGACATTAAAATGGATAAAAATTTATTTCCCATATCATATATTTATTCTTTTCCTCGTCGCTTCTCCCCTCTTGGTCTCATGTACAATAGTCAGTACCCCTATTTCATCCAACCATAGGGATTGTTCTACCTCCCGTATCTAATTAATGATTCTTCTATCATCATTTTTTATGTGAACACATCATTAAGGCTCTTCTTCTTCATGCTTCATTTGTTCATTTATATGGTCTCATACAACTCTAAATCTCTTTGGGTCATTTTTTCCTATTTTCAGGTAATTTAATGGAAATGTTGATTTCATCCTAGTGGGTCAGATTTATAAGCTAATACCGAACATAACTACATCTACGACCCCATGGTAGGTGGTTCATAACATTATTTGTGTTTCCAAAGACAATTTTTCTGTGTGACTTTTAGTGCTTCATTGCTTTTCCAAAGACATACTGCATACATTATCTTCTGAACATTAATTAATTAAATTTATCATTATGGGATGTCGTTGTCCATGCCATAATCATTTTTGTTTGTGTGAGGATGGGTTAGAGGCCTTTTACCACCTGAGTAGTTAGGATGCGGTGTGATTCATTATTTAAATTGAATTTTTTATTTATATTGAGGTGAATTTAATATATTTGTTTACTTATGATATGATACTATGATCCGTGGGATCTTGATTGGATCGACATGTGAAATTGAGATGGTAGGACCATTTAGATTGAGGTGATGTCGTAATCTTGTTGGATTTGTCACATATACCTTTAGTGATGTAGATAATAGGATTAGATGACTTGGATGTTGCATTGAGGTGGAGAGGCTATCTAGTAGAGGGCATGGTGCATGATATTGGGAGGAATGGCCATTGAAATTGAGAAACATGGTCGTAGGGGAATAAGTTTCCAGACATGGTGTGACTTAGATATTATTTTTTGATTGTTTCTCACCCGTGATTGGCTAATGCACCATTAGAGTCATGTGTACACTAGTTGACACAGTATTGAGATGGTTTTTACCACTCTTATGTTTTGAGGCCCCTACCGGTGTGTCTTATGTAAACAATTTTTGGGGATCTTGTCATAGAAAGCCACGATGATGGTGAGAAGTCTTCAGAAAATAGAGTTGAGGATATCATTTGTGGGTTGAGGATTTTAGGAATGTACTATTTTGGGAGGGTATAAATTTTCATTCCTTGGGATGTCGTGCTATGAGTGAACATTGATTTTTATTTGAGGAAACACATCGTTGTGCCTCCATTCATCTGGCATGGAGATGATGGGTTCTTTCGAGTAGGGGTTTGAGGGACCATAGTATTATTTTTTAGGTGTGATTTTGGGAATATAGAAAAGTGGTTTTTGACATTAGTTTTCAGTTAGATTGAAGTTCCAGGTATGTAATTTCGAGGTGGAACCTGAGGGTTCTCCTGGGAAATTCGACAATAGTGGATACCTTGGGCCTTGAGCCATGGATCTCACATCTTTTGGGATTTCATCTTTTTTCGAAGCATGTGAAAAATTCCTGGTAAACATTGAGTATTAAAGATATATTTTTTTGAATAAATTTCATAAGCTATTTTCATTATTATATTACACGCCTTCTTCAACAAAAATGTTGGGTATGCAATTTTTTGTGGTACCCTACCATGAATCATTATTATACCCTACATAGTCCCTTCAATATTTTTATAGACATTATGATTTTTTGTTTAGGTAGGTTTTTATGATCTGGATTTGGACCCTTGTGGAATTGGCATGGATGGAAGGTGGGGTACATTGTGGTTTGTGCATCAGTAGGAGTTTTCATTTTGGTTTAATTTTTTGTTTTCACATGATTTTATATATGTAGCTATTATGGTCAACCAGTGGATACCCCTTTTGGATGTTGTATTTTATGACCTGTTTTGGATTCATGCCTTGTACTATATTAATCAAAATGAATTTTTACATGTTTTCTATTCTAATGTTGTTGTTCCTCGTGCTTTCACTATTACTTGTTATTGATTTTTCTTCCACAATTACCAGGTCTGGGTCAAATATATTGAGTATTTCTTACACCGCATATCATATATCTATACATGAACCATAATTGAGTCATCCCTTGATTGTATAGCCTCCCCACTTTCCCTATTTTCTTCATTGATTCTACTTGGAAACCTTTGGTGTTTGGGGAGGTGCACATATGGCCAGTGGCTCCTAGAACAAAATCACTATTAAGGTGTCTAACCTAGCCCGAGAAACCAAAAATTTTATAAAAGGAGTTTCTTTTACCATATTATTGTTATTAATTTTTTATCAGGTAGAATGGAAAATATGGTGTTCTTGGAACATGGATTAGAACTTTTTCTTGGGTTCTTTCCACCCCATGCATGGTGGATGAAAAAAGATACCTGGGTTGGTAGTTGATGTTATATTCTCCTATTTTATATATGATGTTATTTCCACCTTGAGTGTTACATATAGAGTCTGATTTCTATTTTTTTCACAGATAACATTTTCTTAGATTGAGAAGGGATGAGATATTAACCCTTGGTTCGGTGTGGAAATGGTGTAGTGAATGCTTTTTGTCTATATAATACGCACATAGTGGGATGTTTTAATTATTAAAATGATGAGACTATGAAAATTTAATTCGTAATTTCTTATAGAAACATGTGTATGTGTTGTGATATATATATATATATATATATATATATTGACATGATATGGGTTTGATTTTATAGGATAAGGAATGTATGAATAAATGGGGTGATATTGATCACAAGGTCAGGGATGAGGTCGTTAGTTTGAGACAACATTGGTTGTCAGGATGAGATTGGCCAGAGATATACCCGATACATGGCTCAGAGATGGGGCAGTAAGGAGGCAATGACAGCAAGATATTATATGGAATGGTTGTGATGGGGGAGATTAATGTTAGTGAGGATGAAAATCCTATTAATTCTTCCATGGTATGTGATAATTATATATAAGTTATATTGAATATCTGACTATGTAATGGAAGTCAGTGGGTTTCATCCTAGATGATCAGATGGAGCACCATGAAAGTGGTGATAGGGTGATGATAGAGAAAATGTTGGTTAAGACCCACAGGGGGTCAGGAAGAGAACACTATGTAGGTAAAAGCTCAGTTATAGTCACAAGAACAGGCACATGGGTATGTGGGGCAGTTTTCAGACATAACCAATTTTGGTCCATGGCTCAAAGAGAAGGATATAAAAAGACTAGGGTGGGTGATCCATGGGATCAATATGGTATATCAGGGAGAAAATTTTATGTGGCATGTCATTATCAAAATATTCAATCTCAAAACCCTATTCTTCTTTACGGTGAGGGTGTTCCATAGGCAGTTGAGAATTTGAATGAGTTAATGCTTATTATTTTTGATAATCTAGAGATACCTCCAATGTGGAGTGTGAAGCTACCTACCTATATTCTTAGAGAACTAGAAAAGCACTGGTGGGACCATTAGGTGGAGGCAGGCATACACTGTGGACTAGCCTAGAAGTTCTTTGAGGCCACATTCTTCAATAATTTTTTCCCGTAGTCATTGAAGGGAAGATAGGGATCAAGATTTCATGAATCCTGAGTAGGGTGAGATGTCTAGCTTGGACTATACAAAAATGTTCATCAAATTGTCTCACTTTGCACCTACCATGGTGAACGAAGACACCATAAGGGTGTGGAACATGAAGGATGATTTATGGAATTCCATTTGGGAACATGTAAATATATTTTGTATTGTATCATTCCTAGTTGCAGTGAACTACGATGTCATAGATGAGGGAAACTAGATGAGGATGACTTACTGAGACCAGATAATGGCATTAGGTGACTCTAGTGGTGATGCATCAGATAGTAGGAAGTGAGGCCAAGATGAGTTCTTTCAGGTAAATGAGGACATGGAGTCCACCATACCACCTCAATGTGGGTTTTCGATTGTTTTCATTCAGTGTGGGAATCCTTGGAAACTATAGAATCATTGTTTTCTGCCCTCGAGTAGAGTATAGGGAATGTGGTAATGTTGTTCATCTTGAGAGGTTCTATAGGAATAATTCTCATAAATCCATTATCCAGAGACCTTGGTCTACTCATGGATCTAAGATTCTATCAGGAATGGTACTTGGTGATGGTACCAGAGTTTCAAATGCATACAGATGTCATGGAAGAGACAAAGGTACATAGTATTGTGGTCAGTGACCAGTGACTAGTGCAACACCACAAAGAGTTAAAGCTTCAGGCAACCATTCTTTTGTCCAGGCTCATGATGTAGAACTAACATGGTCATATAATCCTACTGACCTGATGAAAATTAGAGGTACAGTATGGTTTTATCTATTTTGATTTTTTTATATTTAGAATGGCCTATTGAGGAATGTCTTTTTTGGATGCCCAAGGTGCACATGATAAATGTATAGACAAACCATACACTGGTTAGTAGGATGGCCTCAACATAGGTGTGTTGTCATGTATATGTATATGAGGAGTAGAGAAACAAGAATTATAGGTGAGACTCAATGGATTAGTGTTTATTGAGTTGCATTGGCATCAGCACATTGAGGATATGTGGGTTACATGCGGTCTGTTAGAATCTAGGAATAATTATGATAAGGTACATCATCGAGGAGAGAGGTGTGAATAATAATTTGAGAACCTAAATATATTTGGGACCTCACTACATCCATGTGTGACATGGGAAACTAGTGGAATCTAATGCAGTGAATGATTAATTTTGGTTTGAGAAATGAAACAAGATATCCTGATGAAGTGCTTATATGACAATGCATAATGGGATGACTATTGAGTCCAACAATCATTAAATAGACCATATATTTGATTTGAGTTTTGGATTTGGAATGACACATTATCACCTGATGAGTTGCAGGAGTGAATATACATCACAATATAACATTTGAGTATGGGAATTGGTTTATGGACCATATGTTTGATTTGATTTTTGGGTTGGGATGCGACCAGGGTAGTTCACTCATAAGGCGAAGAGCCCGCTTTAGGGATTTGATCTTTTCCATTTTACCAGGGCTATCTGAGTTATTGTAAATGGGATGGGTATGTTCGGTAAAATATCATCATTATTTTTTGTATAATGGGGATGATATATGTTATGTTGAAAATATTGTAACATACTATGTTTTTTGAACTGCTTGAAGACCACTCAATTTTTTAATTTTTTAATTGGTGTGCATACCAATTTTTTCGATCTTTGAAACTCAATTACAAGAGTTCTATCAAAAAATGTTTTGAATTTGGATGGGTTTAGAGGTTTATCCAACTAATCATGTGTTTAAAACTATTTTGAGTGAGTTATTTTCCAATTGACCCAATTTTTGGAGTTATAGTCCACAGTGCATGGTTTGGATAATATGTGTGGCATCTCAGAGAGAACTATGAAACACACTTTTGTATTGCCTCATGGGGTAAAAATCAATGATTTCAGGGTCAAAAATTTGTGCATGTGACTATCTATTTTATTTTAGAGGGCGTTCACACAACATGTGCATAGTTAAAGAAAATTGTTTCCAAGCCACACATGTAGTGTCACAAAGGTAGTACCGCAACATTATAGCTTTCACAGTTTGTACACAGTTTGGAAATCCATGAAATATAAACATTAAAACCTTAAAAAGGGTGAAATGTTAGTTTTATCCTTTTTTATATTTCTTCATTTCTGCTTCCTTTCTCCCATATTTTTCACACATATTGTACGGATATTTTCCCTTTCTCCCTCCCCTAGGTATAGTGGTACCTTCCCGCTCTAAGATTTGATTTGTCCACTCTTAGTTGTGTTGGAACCAAATTAGAAAGGCTATCCTTCCACAATTTAGATATATTCTCTTCTGTCACCTCACAGACTGCTATAATTATTCGAGTCATTTTTACGAATTGTCAAATTTTTTAACAAAAAGGTTTGTATATTCTAAGAAAGTTAGATATAGAGTCTAATACTATATGTTTCTATGGATATGACTCAGTTGTAGGTGGTTCATACCATTCATCCTTATTTCATGGTTGTTTGTGGGGTGTGAAATTTAGCACAATGGGTTTTTGACTTCGGAAAACCCCATAAATTATATTATTACCTTTAATTAATTATATATATCATTATGGGATATCGTTATACATACCATATCCATTTTTTTTGTGCAAGGATGGGTGAGATGTTGTCAACAACCTGGGTAGTTATGTCGAAACTATATTTCTTTATTTAAATTGAATTGTTTATTTAAATTGAAGAGAACATTCTATATTTTTTCCTTCTGATATGCTATTTATATCCTTTGGATCATGATGGGATCAACCTGAGGAATCAAGAGGGTATTACCATTGGGATTGAGGGGATATGATTGTCTGGTTGGGATTTCCGGATATACATTGAATCATGTTTATCATAGTATTTAATGACATGGTTATTATATTGTGATGGCTATCCCATCAAGAAGAGGTAATGACCTATGATCTTGGGTGGAATATCTTTTGTAATTGAGAGACATGGTCATAGGACCACAAGGTGTCAGTCTAGCTATGTATTAGGTACCATTTGGTAATTTTACCCACCCATGATTGGAAAATGTGTTGTTGGAGTCATTTTCGCACATGCAGACTCATTGATGAGGTGGTTTTAACTAGTTGTGTGGATAAAGGAACTTGGTTGTGCAAAATTGGTAAATTGGGTTGTTGGAACTTATCGTAGAAATAGACAGGGATAATGAGGAGCTATCATATGATAGCATTTATTCTTTTAAATAGGGGTTGAGGTATGCTGAATTTAGGATGCTGGGCCTGGAATATTTTTAGAGGATGGAAATCCTCATTACATTGGGAGTTATGCAATGAGTACATATAGATTTTTATTATAGGACACACATCATTGTACCTTTGGATGTTGGGATTTGTGATGATGGGTACTTTGGACAATGGGTCTAAGGGACCGATATTCTATTACTTCGGAGTGACTTTTGTTCTTTGGTGACATTATTTAGGGAATGGTCTATTATATGGCATGTGTTTTGAGGTTAATTAATTATTACCGGATCCAGAGGGTTCCCCTAGTATATTTGACATTAGGGATGTACCTCAGTCCATGGCACAAGGATCCTCTCATTGTACTAGATTCATTAGTTGTCTGAAATAGGTGGAAACTCCATAGTAGCTATTGAGAACTAGGGATGTTTTTCTGTTTAATTAAGAATTGCATGAGATTTTTTACTCATTATATTAAACACATAGTTCAAAACATATATTGGGTATATAGTTTTTAGTGTTAACATAATGAGACTCCATCTTACACCCAACATAGGCCCTTCAGGATGCATGTAAGATTTTTTCTTTTATGTTCACATAAGGATTTCAGATATGAAGTTGGACTCTATATGAGTAGTCAGGGATGGAAGGAATGGAAATTGTGGTTCCTATCTCTATTATAGTTTCCATTTTTGTTTTCCATTTCTTTTTCAGCAACCTTAGAAGTATGTGCCTACTGTGGTTAGCCATCGGTGACCCCTTCTAGATATTGTATTGTGTGTACAATTTTGGGTGTATGTCTTATATTATAGTCTAAAATGGCATGTTGATATGTTCACTTTTCTAAAAGTATTGTTCCTTACAATTCCTCTAATACTTATTATTGATTGAACTTCTTCCATTGGTGGATCCAGTTCGAGTTTTCTGATTATTGTTTCCACCACCTGTAATATATCAATATTAAAACCATTATTATATAATCTTTTGAGGGTATACCTTGCACACATTTCTCTATTTACAACCATGTTTCTAGTCAAAAGCCTTTATTATTTTGGGAGGTGTGCCTAATTTTAGTGATACCCAACCCAAAAGCGCTATTCGGCTTGCTAATCATGTTGGGGATGTTATGTCAATTATGATCAATGTTCGAGACAATGGGTAATCGATGATCATTCATATATCATAATAGATATAAATAGGTTTATAAGGCTTGGAATTATAATTTTATATTTAAAAATATAACCAAACCCTAGATATTGTAAGAACAATTTGTATATGATTCTATAAGACTGATTCACCATTTAAACATAAAACTACAAATAATCGAGTAACACTGATGGTGTTAAAAAACATGATAAAAGTGGAGTGGATTAGGTAAAATTTTTTCAAATATATTTCAAATCATTGTGTGAATTGATATATAGGATAAGGAATTTTATTTCAAATCAATCTAATATTTGGTTTCCACAATTGTATTGTAAAAAATGGTGTGAAAAGAGGATGAGGTTTAATATTGAGTGATTCAATGAAAGTTGGTATTCTATAAGACAATTATCGAGGTTGTTTACTTCAAGACATATTCTTTATATAAGAGTTGTTATAATACTAATAACCTCTAGAAAAAACTATAGTCTAAGAATAGTCTAATATGAAATGAAATATTTATGTATGGTTTCAATCATACAGGACACAATATGTATTTTCAAATTGAATGAAGACACTCATGAAGAATTTGAATACCCTAGGACTATATCATTAGAGTTTTGGAATGCGAATGGGCTATACCTATGAATGTGGGGACATTTCTGTAATGTGATTTTTGGCCTAATATAAAATCCAAACATGGAAGATGTTTGTGAATATTGTTTAATTTTACCATGATGGAACCATATGATCATTGAGGCTATATATTTTAATGTCATATAACTCAGAACAAGGAATCACAATCATTTATATAATCCTATTGGGATAGACACAATTTTTTTACGATTAAGTGGTGGATAAATTTATATGAATATTAACAATATGTTGTATTTCTTATATGCAATGTAGCCTAAAAGTATATTTGATATAGAATATAATATTAGTCAACTTACACAAAAAGTGAAACACCCCGACCCCTCTAGACGAGAGGCGGTGCATTACTTGTTATATTAGCATGGTTTGGAGGAATGAAAATACCAATGGAATAATCATACTAGTAGTCTTGATGAAACTAGATACATAGATGTAACTCAAATTACATTAGAAAATGTTACAAAATACATTACATAACAAAAACTAAAAACTTAATCCACAGGAACTCAATAAATGATCTCCTCATCATCACCTATTGAAGGTGATCAATGAAAGGGGTGAGATCAAATGCTTAGTAAGGGTTAAAAATGTGGGAAGAATGAATCAATAATAACATAATTTTAAACAATTTTACATAATCTACATGGCATGGTGAATAAGTGAAAAACTCATTCCATTAATAAACAGAGAATGTGTCACGAACCATCACGGGTACCCTGGTAACATGATACCTGAGCCAGCCCTGACATAGCCTGAAGGGAGTTCCTGATACCCACAGGTTGGAAACTAGAACCTGCCATCGTACAACATACAATTTGGAACGATTTTTCCACACGAATATGGATGAAAGAGTAAAACAAACAGTATTCATAACAAAAGAAACACCAATGGGAGTGATGTACCAGAATACAAAGAGGCACAAAATTCTAAAGTACAACAACTCATGTAAAAAAAGGGAAAATAGTCCCAAGTTCCCAAAGGACTCAACTCACCAAGTCCAGAGATCAACAACTGGATCCACCTCCAAGAGGTCCCTTCCCATTGCTCGATCCTGGAAGAAGAAAGTCTACAAACACCCGAAGGAAAAAGTAGGGTGCGAGCCTAAGCCTAGTAGGATATCACCAAAGATTCCATAACAGATGCCAAATTTATATTATCCAAAGAAACTCTTTCCATTTTAAAATAAACAGGTTTGGCAATTCAAAAGAATATTTTAACAAAACTTGCTACACATTTTCAAATGATGGAAATAAATAGTTTTAAGAAAATTCTTTAAAAATGATGGAATATTTCTAAAACAATGGCTTAAGGAAAACATTTATATAAAACAATTTATATAAATTCAGCAGGCATGTAAAATAGTTCGCAAGCATTAGCATAAATTTATATCCCAAATATAAATAAACAAGCGAGCAACATGGTCATCTGCCAAAAGGTATGATAGTATTAACCAGTTATAGGATTCCACACACTCTATTTGAACTCAGAAATATGTGTATACACATTTCCCTATGACAATGGCCAAAGGAGACTCATCACCAACCCGTCGGGGATGTGACCCGCTATATGTATGTTTCAGAACGTTGTCGTAGCATAGAGTGTATCAAAATAACTCACCAACTACCTAATTCTTTCTTGCGCTCTTAAATGATGGGAGAAGTATTTTAAGAATGACTAAAATACAATCAATCCCATTCTTCCATTTCAAAAGTTCCAATTTCATTCCATTTAAAACCAAAACAGGTTTTATTCAAAACATTCCTTTTTTAACATGATAAAACCAATGGGTTTCTATCAAATCATTCTATTCCATTTTCAAAAGTTTGAAATTCATTCAAAACCAATTCCATCATTACACATTTCATTTCCACAATTAAATTAAACTATTTAATTGAAAACATTTCCATCAAATCGATAATTGAAATCCAACAATTTAAATTGGCCAATTTCCATAAACACACCCAATTCAATGGAATTGGGGTTTTCCCAAATTTCTATGCCAAAACCATTTCAAATATATCGATTCAATGGAATTGAGTTTTTATCAATTAATTGAAAGAATCATGTGAAAATTGAATTTAAATCAATAATTTAAATAAATCAAGCAAATACATTGATAAGCAATTTGGAAAATCAGGATGGGACCACCTACCTCAATGGTTTTGACCAAAACCACAATGGTTGAAGAACACGCAAGAATCCCGGTTAAATCTACAAAATCCCACCTTATATCTATTCTCCTAGAAATATCAAGACCAAATATCATAAAAAAAAGGCACCACAAACATAGATCTACCCATAACGGGCATAGATCTACGAAACAGAGAGAAGAAGAGAAGAAAATCTAAGTAGATCTAAGAAACTGATGAAGAACGATGAAGAACGATCACATACCTCAAGATTCCAGCTTCTATTCACCAAGAGGAGTCTTTGGATCTCCTCCAAAACAAAGGGAGAACCTTCTCTGACCCAAGGAGAAGACAAATCCCGAGTTAGGGCCAATTAGGGGGAAAATAAATCATTTATAGGGAAAACATCCAAGATCTACAATATAAGGATCTAAATTTAAGTGACTGCATGGTTTGTCAGCATGGTTTTTCAAACCGTGCGCACATAGTGCGGATCCCACTATCCAGGGTTGCTGGTCCGTATGGTTTTGTCACATGGTTTACCAAAATGTGCACACACCAGGCGTACCCCACTGTCCAGTGCTGCCAGGTTTTCACGGTTTGATCGCATGGTTTATCAAACTGTGTGTTAACCGTTCACAAGCCATTGCCTTCTGGTTTTACTTAAAAATTAACCCAAACGCACCCCAAGTCACTAATCCAAAACATAGGTACTTAGAAACATCAAAAAGTACCTTAAAACGTAACGAGGTGTTACAACATCCCCGCTATAAGATCATTCTACCCCCAGAAAGCCTATGATAAAACCTCCACGTCAAAAAGATGAGGTCACTGATCTCTCATTAGTGCCTCCTTTTCCCACATCTCATGGGAATCAGAACCATGATGCCAGAGTACACAGTTCAGAGGTATTGTTCTCCCACGAAGTACCTTGGTCTCAGAATCCATAAACATGACTGGTCGTTCAGTAACAGATAAATCTGGTTCAATTTCAAGATCACTCCATCTCACAACAAGAGATGGATCAGAGAGGTACCTCCGCAGCTGTGATACATGGAACATGTTATGTATCGACATCATCTGTGGTGGTAGACCAAGACGGTAAGCAACTTTTCCCACAAGACCAACAACCTCAAAAGGTCCCAAAAAACAAGGAGCAAGCTTCCCTTGCCTCCCAAGTCGTCGATGACCCAATCAGGGTGAAACATTCAAGTACACCTGGTCACCAACTGAGAACACTAAAGGTTTATGGCGACGATCATCATAATACTTGTACCGACTCTGCGCTGTCAGCATTCTCTGATGAATAAACTGGATCTTAGTTGTCGTCTCTTGGACAAAACTCAGTCCTACCAAAGAACTATCACCAATCTCCATCCAAAATAATGGAGATTTACAAGGATGGCCATAAAAAGCCTCAAAATGATCCATCTTGATCTAAGATTGATAAATGTTGTTATAAGAACACTCGACTAGCCCCGGATGATCATCCCAAGGCCAACCAAAGTCGAGAACACAAGTGTGGAGCATATCTTCAATGATATGAATAGTTCTCTCTGTATGGCCATCTGACTGTGGATGGTAGGCCGTGCTCAAATTGACCTGAGATCCCAGTGGCTCCTGAAAGCCTCTCCAAAAGCGAGAAGTAAACTGAAGATCCCTATCAGAGACTATAACAGAAGCAACTTTGTGAAAACGAACAACTTCTTTTGTAAAGACCCGGAAATTTCAAGGAAATTTTTTTCTTAATTTTCTTTGTAATTTTACAAGAACTCAGTTTCTGACGGCACCTGATTTCGAGGCCCGGAGTGCCCGAAATCAATTTCCAAAGTTTGGATCGGGTACGTTCAGTAAACGAACGAGTGGGTTTTTCTATCTTTTGAACCGGTGCTCGGAATTGGAATCTGAGGGCACCGATGAACTCACAACGCCGGTATTTGCTTAAAGAGACTTTTGCCACAGTTGCGTTTAATCGAGAGCGGAAGTTAGTTTTTGGGTTTTCTTTAAAAAAGAGTAATAATAAAATAACGTGTCATGCACTTTATTTTATTCCAGTCGCCATTGAGAGTGTGGTGGTTGAAAACTCCTCATGGAGGTTGGAGGTGGGGCCACCACACCTTAACCTCCCTTGAGAGGTTATGGTGGTGGGGCCCACCCAAACTAAACCTCCCGTGGGTGGTTTATTATGGTAGGGACCACACGGGGCTTAGCCCCCTATTAATGGGAGGAGAGGAAACCTCTCAACTCTCCCTCATTAATGATGGAGAGCCTCTTAATTCCTCAACTCCCCATTAAATGGGGAGAAACTCCTTGGCACCCTCCCCTCTTATGTGGTGCCAACGGACCTCATAAATTGTGTCAAAGCAATTTATTTCACCCGACCCATTTTTTTTAAAAAGTTATGTAACCACAATGGTTACATACCTATCCCTCTCTCCTATATATAGGGATCTTGGGAGAGGGTTTGGGGACGGCTTCACCAAGCGACAGAGCGCTGGTAAAATACCGTGACGCCCAACACTTGGGAAGAAACTTATCTTCGCGAATGAAGAACGCGCCACCTCTGACGAAGAATGCTCCTTTTCCTTCCACGGAATTTCTCCCCTTCCGCGGCGAGACTCTTCAATGGATATTCTTCTTCCCCTTCATCGTCAACGGATCGACGAACAAGATCGGAAGCGGAATCGGGTAGCAAGCGACGACAGCTTCGCCTTCCCTCGATTCGGACGAACGCCAACATCTCACTTCGACGTCGTCATCCTCGCGACGCCATACCACGACGAACCTCGAACGACGACGTCTCCTTCCGATCAGCTTATACCCAAGGTAGGGGTTTGTATTCAATTATTTTATATTTGTTCAAGATTTCCGACTTGATGATCTTCGTGGTTAAAAACCATTTGTTATCGAATTTGAACTATGTGGTTTGAAACCAAATGATAACGAATAACGTGAGGGGGCCGGACCGCACGAACACGGCCGACCCTCCTTTTTTTCTTTGTGGTTGGTACGAGGAAGCGTGGTGTCGTCGCACCACGCGGTTTCATGCGGTAGATATGCGCGACGCCGTCGCGCCACGCCGTGGAAAGGAATTCAAGGACGCGACGTCGTCGCGCCGCGTAAAAGAAAACCAAAGACATCTATGGACGGCGTCGGGCCGCGTCGAAGGGGCGTGGCGCCAACGCGCCGCGCCGGAGAACCACGAAGACGGCGTGTTTTGTTTTTGACATGCGGATTGACGGGCGACGACAAACGAGGCTGCAAGGTAATTTTGAGGCCTTCGCAGTGAAGGTCGGGTCCCGGGGGGACGATAGGCGAAGACGGCAGGAGAAACGGACCACCGGAGCGCGTCCGGTGGTCCGCGGAAGGCGGCGGCGGCGCGCCGCCAGAGGGTTGGCGGCCGGCGGATCCGCCGCCGGCATTAATTAGCGGCAGGCGGGGGACACCCCGCTCCGCGATTCAGCTCGTCCACGCTGGCCGAGCCGCGGCCGGCCGGTCGAGCCGGACCGAGCCGGACCGAGCAGAACCGAGCCGGGCCGGGCCGGGCCCATCCGGGTCGCGTCGACCCGGTTCGGCCGACCCAGGGGGGGGTCGGGCCGGGTCGGCCCGGGCACAGACCCCCGTTTTCGGACCACTTTCGGTCAAAAGCCCGTAACATGAGCTACGGGCCTCCAAACAACTCGTCGTCAGCGGCAACGTGATCCTTGGATCATGTAGGTCGTTTCGGTATATCGCACTCATGGTTTCATATTACTTTGGGTTCGGCCGGGTTGGTTCGGATAAGAAACCAATCGGGCCCTCGGAGCGGAAACGCTCATAACATGAGTTCCGGACGTCCGATTGACGTGTCGTCTACTTTGATGGATTCCTCTAAGTGAGACGGATCTTTTGGTTTACTCCGCTCGAAGTTTGGATGCCGTCGGAGTGCGGTCAGGTTGGTTCGCTCACGAAACCAACCGGGCCCCTAGAACGAAAAAGGCAATAACTCACAGACCGGGCGTCCGATAGTCGCGCCGTCTGTTTCGTTGAATTCCTCTTGATGAGACGGAACTTTTGGAGTACTTCGCCCGAGTTTTGGATACAGTTGGATAGTGGCTGGGTTGGATCGCACCCAAAATCCAACCGGGACCTTGGAACAAAAAAGCTGATATCTTTCAGACTGGACGTCCGTTTGACGAACCGTCAGCAGAGTTGGTGATCATGTTGAGAAACGGTCCCTATGAGTATACCCTATGAGAGTGCGGGGTATATTTGAGATACGGCCGGGATTGGTTCACTCCCGAAACCAACCGGGCCCCTAGGATGAAAAGGCTAGAAGCTCACAGACCGGGCATCCAATTGACGCGCCGTCTGTTGCGTTGATACCCCTATGACGAGGCGGTCCTTTGAGATACTTCTTCATGGGACTTTGAGATACTTGGAGTATCGACCTGTAGCTCGTGGAGCGGACACTCCCAGAGATGAGCGTACGGAGTACGGAGACCATGTAGCCGACTGAGACCTGACGACTGCTTGACCGACTCGACTTGGAGTGAGTCGACTAGCCCAGTGTACGGAGCACTACTTTCTGAGGTGCAAACACATGGCGGACGGAGCACTACCTGTGTGACAGTGCAGACCCGCGGTACTCGTCCAGAGAGTACCTCAGCAGGCTACTTGGGGGTGTGCACTACTGTGTTTGGGTGACATACCCCGGCGGGAAGCACTACTGTGTTTGGGTGGCGGACCCGCGGTACTCGACAGGAGGAGTACCTCAGTAGTCTTAGGTTAGTGAGCAGTACCTCGGAGTCGTGACAGGACCACTGTATACTCCAGAGACGGAGCTCTTCAGCAGTTACGGTTTCGATAATGAAAATCCTGGTTTGAGCTGAGACTTTTGACCTTTGTGTTTACCTCATGATTGAGATGGTTCACTTGTTAACTTAGGTATATGTATGGGCATATACCTGGGTAGTGGTTATCCATTGATTTCATGATCCTTGTGTTTCCTCATGTCTGAGATGGGTTACTTGATAACTTAGGCATATATATGGGCATATACCTAAGTAGAGGTTATCTGTTGAGATCTTCATTGTGGTTATCCTTGTTGGTTTAGTGATACCTTGAGGGTCTCGGGGTCCCTACTGAGTATCGTTATACTCACCCCTGCACGGGCTATGCCCGCACCTCATTGTGTTGGTTGCAGACGACAGGCAGTGCTAACGGAGGCCGAGTGTTTGAGGACTGGACGGTACCCGGAGGTGGACTACACGACGAGTCAGTACCCGGAGGTGGACTACACGGCGAGTCAGTACCCGGAGGTGGACTAAACGACGAGACGACACACGGAGGAGGTTGACGAACGAGAGCATGGAGGAGGCTATCTGTACCTACCCTTCAGGTAGGATCCGTGGTGGACGACCAGAAGCTGCGCCATCTGTACCTACCCTTCAGGTAGGATCTGAGGAGGACGACCCAGGAGCCGCTTCCATCCTTCCAGCTGTTATCTTTTCTGTTGTACTTGTTCAGTTGTATTTTTACTTCCTTTTGGGTTTGTATTCTGGCCCATTTAATTTTTAGCACTTCTCTTGTACTTAGTGTTTACTTTTTCCGCTTGCTTACTCTGTGGTGCTTGTTTTATTTTATAAAGGAAATGCCTTCCCAGTTATTGGGATTTACGCCTTTGGTGCTAGTCGCCAGCCCCTGGCCTATGGAAGGCGGGCTTGGGGTAGTCACGGCACGGGCCCCGAGGACGGGTCGTGACATCTTTCACATATATATTTCCCAACTCCTCAACATTGGTTGTATCTCGAATAGGTATAAAGTGAGCCGACATGGTCAGTCTTTCGATCACAACCCATATCGCATTCTTCTTCCTCTGGATTTGTACTAACCCAACCACAAAGTCCATAGAGATTTCATCCCACTTCCATGTAGGGATAGGAAGTGGTTAAAGAAAACCCGATGGTTTTTGGTTCTCAGCATTCACCTGCTAGCATGTATAGAAACGAGATACAAACTCAGCAATGTCTCATCTCATACCTGACCACCAGAACTGTTGCCACATATCATAGAACATCTTCGTGGTTCCCGGGTGTACCTCCCACTGAGAGTTATGGAAAACCCTCGACACATCCTTCATTGCCGCTAACGGCACAACATAACAGTTCCGATAACACAAAACACCCTCTTTGGAGAACTACCAGAGGGTTTCTGTCTCCCCACCATAAAGAGAGTCCCTAATGCTATGGAATTCATAATCCAGTTGTTGCTCCTGTAGAATCAATTAGAGGAGAGAAGAAGTCAACTGAACACTGGCCAAAGAAACTTCATTCCCCTTCCACTGAGTTCCAATATGCAACTGAACAAAAAAGGCATCAAACTCCACTCTTCGGAAGATTCTTTCCATCCCGAGTTGGAAGTTTCCTGCTTAACGCATCCGTAATGACATTACCTTTCCCCGGGGTATATGAAAAGTCAAAGTCGAAAGATTGCAGGTACTCCACCCAACGCCTTGGGAGGAGATTCAAATCTTTTTCAGAGAAGATATAACTCAAGCTCTTATGGTCTGAATACACAGTAAACCATTCTCCATAAAGGTAATGTCTCCAATGCTTATGTGTGTGCATTACAGCTACAATTTCAAGGTCATGGGTAGGATAGTTCTTCTCAAGAGGCTTAAGTCGACGATACCCATAGGAAACAACATGATCGCCTTGAATAAGGACACATCCCAAACCTGAACCCGATGCATCACAGAAGAACACGTAACCTATCCCAGCCTCAGGAAGAGTTAACATCGGCGCAGTAGTCAAAATATGCTTTAGATCAACAAAATAACTCTTACATTTATCATTCCATGAAAACATCACTCCCTTTAGAGTCAGAGTAGTCATTTGAGAATCTAACTTTGAGAAGTCTATAACAAACCGACGATAATATCCCGCTAAGCCCAAGAATCTCTAAATCTCGAAAACATTTCTTGGTTGTTCCCAAGTCATAACATCCTTCACCTTTTCAGGATCAACTGATATTCCTTGTTCTGAAATGAAATTTCCCATGAATTTCACTTCTCAGATCCCGAAATCGCACTTTGAAAGATTGGCATAAAGACAGTGATTCCTTAGAAGACCCAGAACTGTTCTCAGATGATGCACATGATCCTCCTCAGACTTGGAGTAGACAATAATGTCATCCACAAATACAACCAAAAAAGTATCAAGATACTCAAAAAAAACCATGTTCATCAACTCCATGAAAACTGCTGGAGAATTTTTTAGCCCGAATGGCATAAAAGGTACTCATAATGGTCATACCTACTCCGAAAAGCGGTCCTAGGAATGTCAGATTCCTTTATCCTCAACTGATGGTAACTAGATCAAAGATCAATTTTTGAAAACCACCTTTACCCTTTCAATTGGTCAAAAAAATCATCAATTTGTGTTAACGGATACTTGTTCTTTATCGTAACTCGATTGAGCTTTCGATAATCAACACATAAGCATAGAGTACCATCGGCCTTCTTGGTGAAGAGAACTAGCGCTGCCCAAGGCGACACACTCGGGCATATAAAACCATGAGTCTTCAGTTCTTTTAGTTCAGCTGGAGCCATTCGGTAAAAGGAAATAGAAACTGGTTGAGTACCAGACATTAAGTCAATAGTAAAATCAACCTCTCTTACTGGTGGAAAACCAGGGAAGTCTGAAGGAAACACGTCCGAAAACTCAGCGACAATTGGAGGGAGATCACCAAAAAATAAATCTCTCTTTAGATCAAAAGAAAACACTGATATAATTTTCGTCATCTATGGATAAGAAGGCCCGACTCTGCTTGACCTTGGGTCCCATTCTCCTTGAAAAACAAGAGACACACCATTGGGTGTAGTAATGTGGACCCATAGAAGGTAATAATCGATCCGAGATTTATTGGAAATGAGCCAATCCATCCCAAATATGGCGTCAAAATATTTCTTGTTGAGAACCAAAAAGTCCCAAACATGCTCGACATCTGATAGAATGAAGACGCAAGAAAGGCTACAGAGACCCTTCTCTCTCACTATACCAAGAGGTGTAGTAATATCCATCGCACACGATAAAAGCTCCAAAGGAAGATTAAGAAGATTAACAAGATGGGTTGAAATAAAAGAGTGAGATTCACCAGTATCAAAAAGAGATGTCAATAAAGACGAAGCTATAGTAATGGTACCTCTCACAATCTCTGGACCTGTATCAGCTACCTCTGGAGACTCTTCTACTGCGGGAAGAAGCTTCGTTGAAGATGCCTATGGATGGAACCTTTTAGCATGTGAATCATTTGATTTCCCTGTAGTTTATGGAGGTTTTGATGATCATGTTCCACTACTTGGAGTAGATAAGTGATGGGAGAATCTCTGTGAGTTCCCCAAATGTCCGCATGAGCTATAGTTCTTGGGGGCCTTAGTGCAAACCCTCTTAGAATTTCCGGGCTTCCCACACTGATAGCAAGTCAAGGAAGCCCCTCCTGGTGATACCGGTGGTCTAGAGTGACTCTGTTGTCAAGAACTACCATATGAGACATCGCTCTTCTTTTTCCCTTTAAAGGAACCAACACTGCCAGTAGAAGGAAAATGAACTTCCTGCAACCCGGACTTTCCTGCCAAATCCATCTCAACCATCATTTCTCTATCCCGGACATCGGCATAAGTGGGTAGCTATAGTAAGAAAAACTAGGAATGGATACCTGATCAAATCCCTAACTCAAATCATCGATCTTTCATCCTCTCATTAGATACAATTTAAGGAGATAACTGTACCAACTCAGCAAAGCGATTTGAGTACTCAGTCACGGTTTTGTTGGCCTTCTCAAGATTGAAAAACTCCATAGCCTTGGCCAACACCATAGATTTTTGATAGAACTGATTAGTGAAAATAACCCTAAAGTCTGTCCACTCCAAACCCTCATGCTTCCCAACTGTCACCATCGTGTCCCACCATCTCCTAATTGGTCCCTCCAGCACGAAGGTGGAACACTTCACCTTGATCACATCAGGTCTCTCCAAAAACCCAAACAGATGTTCGATCTTACTCAAATATTCCTCACCATGTTGAGGATCAGTGGAACCTTTGAAGACTGGTGGCTTCTGGCGAAGGAACTCTTGAGAACAACTTCAGATAATATCACTATGATGATCTATAGCTGGAGCCTGAATAGGAACTAGAGGTGGTGCCTGTCCAAGATCTTGGATATTACAAACAATCACCTCTACCAGAATTGGATCCACAATAAGACTTGCTTGCTAAGATTCACCAATTGCCTCTTTCTGGATTTTATTTCCATGTCTTCTCGGAGGCATGATGCTACAAAACATCAGCAAACAACAAAGAAGACATTAAATTAACACTAAACTAGAGTAATGAGGAAAACTACTCTTAAAAGAAGGGATAACAAGATTTTGATTCCACTATCTCCAAATCAAAATAGGGAAAAGACTAGAACTAATCCACAAGTCGCCATTTTCTAACCACCCCTGGAAACTTAATGTTTATTGTGGTGAGAGCTGGCCAGGCACTCAATCGAAACTACCTCTTATGTCCCAATAAGAAAACTCAATTGCATATTGTCATCAAGTCAAGATGTTTCAAAAAACCTCCCTCTGATACCAATTTGTCACGAACTAGCCCGGGTACCATGGTAACCTGATAACCGAGTCGGTCCTGACATAGCCCAAAGGGCGTTCCTGATCCCCACGGGTTGGTGACTAGCACCTGGCATCGTACAACATACAAGTGGGAATGATTTTGCCACAATAATGCAGAAGTAAGAGTAAAACAAACAGTATGCATAACAAATGAAACTCCACTGGGAGTGATGTACCAGAATACAAAGAGGCATAAAATTACAAAGTACAACAACTCAAGTACAAAAAGGGAAAATAGTCCCAAGGCCCCAAAGGACACAACTCACCATGTCCAGAGATCAACAACTAGATCCACCTCCAAGAGGTCCCTTCCCTTTGCTCGATCTTGGAAGAAGAAAGTCTACAAACACCCGAAGGAAAAAGTAGGGTGTGATCCTAAGCCCTGTAGAATATCAGCAAAGTTTCCATAACAGATGCCAAATTTAGATTATCCAAAGAAAGGCTTTTCATTTTCAAATAAATAGGTTTGGAAATTCAAAATAATATTTTAACAAAACATGCTATAAATTTTCCAATGATGGAAAAACCAATTTAAACAAAGGTTTTACAAAGGATGGAATAATTCTAAAACAATGGATTATGTAAAACATTTATATAAAACAGTTTATATAAATTCAGTAGGAATGTAAAACAGTTCAAATGCATTGGCATACATTTATATCACAAATATAAATATTTAGGCGAGCAACATTGTCATCTTCCAAAAGGTATGATGGTATTAACCAGTTATAGGATTCCACACTCTCTATGTGAACTCAGCAAGATGTGTATACACACGTCCCTATGAAAATTTCCAAAGGATACTCTTCACCAACTTGTCGGGGATGTGACGCGCCACACGTATGTTTTAGAACATTGTCTTAGCATATAGTGTTTCCAAATAACTCACTAACTACCTAAGTCTTGCATGCGATCTTACAAGATGGGAAATCTATTTTAATCATGCTAAAAATACTATCATTCCAATTCTTCCATTTAAAAAGTTCCAATCAAATTTCATTTAAAACCAAAACAGGTTTTATTCAAAACATGCCTTTTCACAGTATAAAATCAATAGGTTTCTATTAAATCATTTTAAGCCATTTTACCAGTTTGAAAATCCATTCAAAACCAATTCCATCATTTCAAAAAGTCATTTCCACAATTAAATTCAAAAATTTAATTGAAATTATTTCCATAAAATCCACCAATTAAATTTAAAAATTTAAATCAGCCAATTTCCATAAACACACCCAATTCAATGGAATTGGGGTTTTCAAAATATTCAAACCAAAACCATTTCAAATATCCCGATTCAATGGAATCGAGTTTTGATCAATTTATTAGATGGAAGCTTGAGCAATTGAATTTATATCAACCATTGAAATAAACCTAGAAATACAAGGATAACGAATTTCGCAAGACGGGACAGAACCACCTACCTCAAGGGTTTGGACAAAAAACACAACGGATGAAGAAAACTCAAGAATCCCGATTGAATCTCCAAAAACCTGCCTTAGATCTCTTCTCCTAGAAAGATCAAGACCAAATATCATCAAAAAAAGGTACCACGCACTTAGATCTACCCATATCGTGCGTAGATCTAAGAAACCGAGAGAAGAAGAGAAGTAGATCAAAGTAGATCTAAGAAACCGATCAATAACGATGAAGAACTATCACATACCTCAAGAATCCATCTTCGATTCTGCAAGAGGAGCCTTTGGATCGCCTCCGAAACAATGGGAGAACCTTCTCTAACCCCAGGAGAAGACAAATCCCAAGTTAGTGCCACTTAGGGGGGAAATCGAATCATTTAGATGAAAAACGGCCGAGATCCACAATTTAAGGATCTAAAATTAAGTGACCACACGTTTTTTCCGCACGGTTTGTCAAACCGTGAGGATCCCACTATCCGGGGTTGCTGGTCTGCACGGTTTTGTCGCTCGGTTTACCAAATCGTGCGCACACCGTGCGTACCCCACTATCCAGTGCTTCCAGGCTGGCATAGTTTGATCGCATGGTTTATTAAACCATGCGCTAACTTTGCACAGGCCATTGCCTTGTTGTTTTACTTAAAAATTCACCCAAACACACCCCCCAAGTCACTATTCCAAAACAGAGGTACTTAGAAACATAAAAAAGTACCTGAAAACGTAACGTGATGTTACAGAATGAAACTACATCCACATATTTTTCCATAGTGAAAACCTCAAGGATAGTAATAAATAATAATGAATAAAGAGAATGATTATTAATTGTATGTTATGTATATGGCACATGAAACCATAATACCGTTAAAACGGTTTAGTTCTTTGGGTAGAAACCCATCTGATTTTTGGAAACAAACTCGAAGGGTTTGTCGCCAACTAATTTGTCTCATTAGACTTACTGATGCTTCAAGGGGCTATAGTAGTCCCCAAACACCACTTAATGTCCAAATAATTCTTTATAAATTTATTAAATACAAGAGAAATATGCATATTCAATATCCGTAGTAGAGTATACGGATACATCAATATTTCAAAAATCAAAATAACATTCCAAATAAACACCATATGTAAAATTGTATAAGGTTTAGACAAAAAAGATATCCATCATATGATATTATGCATATTTAATATAAATATAATTTCAAATGAAAGGGATCCCAAATGGGAAATAGGTACACGAAATATTGATTATTAGGTTCACTATACAATGTTAGTCACAACAAAATAATAGTTGATACAGCGTATCTTACCATAATGTAATCAGTCGAATCATATGACCAAAACATAATAACCCTCAAATGAATCATTGAATAAAATAACATAAAGAGTATCATGATATTATATATGAAATGGAAGAACTCATATAACACATACAAGAAATAATTGGCGACCAATGAAAATCTCACAGAAATGAATGTGAGTTGAGAAACCCCTTACCTTATGCTCGAGTGTGTTTTTAGTTTGTCTTAATGACCTGAATAATTAAATTTATCATCATTAATTAATAACTTCCGAACCTCCAATACATTTAATTTATTTATTATAACTTTATTAGGTTCATTTATGGCCCTTTTAAAAGGTTTAAGACGTTAAATTTTATTGTTTTGCATCATTTTCTTCCTTGGTTTTCATGATTCGTTTACTTTCTTTCATGAATGGAAGTTCGTTTGAAATGGGGTTAAACATCCAGAACTATTAATAAATCTTATTAATTACATTAAGGATATATAAATGATATTATAATGATTTTGGGGTATATATCATGATGATTATTCATTAGTTAAAGGATTATTATAAATATTCCGATTAACTTCGTCGTTTTGTTCACAATGAACATGTTTTGTACTATTATTTTATATTATGAGTGTACAAGGATTACAGAACATTAAGGAAATGAAATACATATATTCTTATATGGATCAACCATTAAATTGATTTCATGAACAATAATTAAGGATAAAGTGAACAATGAAACTCCGTCGTCCATAAAGGTTATAAATTGGATCCTCATGCATGTTGATTTCATTTATAAAAATAAAATAGAGGGAGTCTGAATATCGATGATTATTCTTCCATTAACATTATATATTTCCCGTATATATATGATACTGGAGTTTATCATGTCCATTTGGATAGAGGAGGTGGCGAGAGAAAAATAAAAGAGATGGACTTTAAAATAAAATAAAAGGTGAGAGATCCCCTATTAAAATTTTTCAGCCTAACAACGTCGCTTAAAATTTCATAAAATGAAATGATTAGAGACAAAGGGTATCACATCATATTGAAATAAAAAAGACTGTAATAAGAACACATACAATTAAACCCTGACAAATTAGAATATAATATCCAATAGAAAACATAAAAAAGTGTCGACTAAAAGAAGTGAATGAAGGATTCCCTTACCTAGTAGAGTAGCTCCTAGATCATGAAGGATGAGACCTTGGAAGCTTAAGGACACCATGAGAGTACTTCTAGAGAGGTAAAACCACCATTTATTTGAATATATTCAGTTTTGAATGAATGAAAATGAAGGGGGTGGCTGGGTATTTATAGTAATTAAGAGATAGTTTTTTATTAATTAAAATGGACACCTCATTAGATGTTTTTGCAACACCATGGGATTACCCCAAGTATTTTCCCATGGGTTTAGCAACTTGGGAAAACTAATTTCAAATTTTACTAAAACAAAGTCAACCATACTTTTATATTTAACTATCACATCATTATGATGTCATTAAACTACCAAAAACTGAAATCTGTATTTTTACTATTTAGAACAAATTCATGTATTTTAGAATAATCCCAAAAAATCACCCTAACCATTTTTCAACATGAAGAATTCAAAAATGAACTCTTTTTTTAGAAGATTAATTTTCTAATTATACTTAATTTAATTTTTAAATAAAATCATAGTTAATTAAAAAACAAATTTTAAATGTATAATTAGTTATATATCACATTAGAAAATCAATTTCGATCTCATTATCTTATTACCTTAAGAAAATAAAATAGAATCATTATTTACTATTTATAAGGGTCATATTAGTATTCATAAGGGTATGTTACTATTCATCAAAAAATCATGTTGGTTTTATCAAGCGTTAAATGACTTAGAGGTCACAACTCTAGAGAACCGTTTTTTAAAATTCAAAACATAGAAGTGGAAAATTTATATTTAATTGATACCATATAAATTTCTCCTATAATTTTTTGTTTCACAAAATATATAGTGCTTCTTGCAATATAGGCTATCTAATGAATAGAAATTATTTAAGAGAAGCATACCATAAAATGTTTTGGGTGTCATATTATTCCCTCCTTCAGAGATTCCGTCCTCTAAATTTTATGTATAAAACCTATCAAAAAGATGTGGGTGGTTCTTCATGAAATCCTCTAGTTCCCATGTTGTGTCCTCCGTATTTTGGTTTCTCCAAAGAACTTTTACTAGAAGAGTTTTCCTATTTTTCAATACCTACTCCCCTGTGTCAAGAATCATGATAGGCGTTTCACAGTATGAAAAATCAGGATCTAGTTATATTTATTCATATGGGAGTAAATGTGTTGGTTCTGGAATGTATTTCATTAACAATGACACGTGGAACACATAACGAACTCTGGAGAGATTTTTAGACATTTCTAAATGGTAAGCTATAGCTCCAATTATTTCTAGATCTTCATATGGTCTGATGTACCCGGGGATCAGTTTCTCTTTCTTACCAAACCATAGGACACCCTTCCATGGAGATAATTTTAAAAAGACATGGTCTCCCACTTAAAATTCCAAATCATTTATCTGACTGTCAGCAGAACTCTTCTGCCTACTTTGGACTGCATTAATATGGGATTTGATTATCTTCACCATTTCTTTGGTCTATTCAATATGTTCTGGACCTATATATTTCCTCTCACCAACTTCATCCCAGCAAGTTAGAGTTCGACATATCTTTCCATATAATGACTCATATGGATCCATTTGAATAATAGAATGGTAACTATTATTTTAAGAAAATTACAAAAAGGCAAGTATTTATCCCACATACCATGGATGTCAAGAGACCATGACCTCATCTTGTCTTATAAAGTTTGAATTGTCCTTTCAATCTGTCCATCTGTTTGGGGGTGACATGCAGTACTCATACGAATCATAGTATTCAAAGACGTCATGAGACTTTTCCAAAATTTTAATGTAAATCTTGGATCTTGATTGGATACAATTGATAGCGGTGCACCATGAAGTCTTACAACTTAAATAATATACATTCCTACTAAGCACACAAGTGGTAAATACTCTCTTATATGAAGTAAATGTGCTGATTTTGTGAGATGATCAATTGTTACCCATATTGCATCAATCCTTCTAGGTGTCCTTGGTAGTCTGGTGATAAAATCCATCGTAATGTTATCCCACTTTCACATAGTAATTAGTAGAGGTTGCATCACTCCTTTGGGATGTTGCCTGTCTGCCTTCACTTATTGACAAACTAGACACCTTGACGCATAGTTGGAAATTTCCTGCTCCGTATTATCCCACCCAAAATATTTCTCCAAATCTCTATACATCATTTTTCTACCAAGGTGTATAGAATAATTTGAGCTATGAGAATCATCTAATAGTTCCCTCTTTAGCTATGGTACTGAGGGAATGCATAACCACTTCCCAAACATCAGAACTCCTTCCTTATACAAAAGGTCTTCCAAACTCCCATCCTTAATAGGAATAATATTCTTGTGTAAATTTTCATCATCATATTGAGGGATTTTTATCTTCTCTAGTAAATATGGGTTAGAAATCATTTATATGAGTAAAAAATATTCCCCTTCCTTAACAATTAAAATATACATATTTAGAAGCTCCAAAAATATAAGATCTCTCTCAATCCTAATTTGAGTCAGAAGTCTGTGACCCTTCCCACTTAATGCATCTGCCACCTTATTCACCTTTCCTGGGTGGTAGTGTGTTGAACAATCGTAATAATTGAGTAACTCGAGCCATCTCCTTTGCCTCATGTTGAGTTCTTTTTGTGTGAAAATTTATTTTGAACTCTTGTGGTCTGTATAAATCTCACATCTTTCCCCATAATGATAATTTCTCCCTATTTTCAAAGAAAATATTATGGCTACTAACTCAAGATCGTGAGTTGGATAATTTTTCTCATGGGGCCTCAACTATCTTGATGCATAAGCAATAAAATGATCATTTTGAATAAGGACGCAACCCATCCCATTCTTTGATGCATCATTGTAGATCACAAATCCATCATTTTTAGATGGAAGAGTCAAAACTGGATCATTAACCAATATTTTTTTCAATTCATTGAATCATTATTTACACTCTTTTTTCCCACAAACATAACTCCTTTACACGTGAGTTTGGTCAGTAGGATAGCTAGTCAGGAGAAATTCTAAATGAAGCACGGATAGTAACCTATTATCCCAATAAAACTATGTACCTCAGTTATGTTGGTTAGCATGGGACAATAATGGATTTCCTTTCTCTTCGCAAGATCAACTAGGATTCCATCCTTAGAGACAATATGACCTATAAAATAAACTGATTGGATCCAGAATTTTCACTTGCTATACTTCCCATATAATTCATTTATTCTAATTGTTTCCATAATAATTTGCAAGTGATCCTCATGGTCATCATATCTTTTTGAGTATACCAGGATATCATTGATGAATACCATAAAAAATTTATCAAGTTATTCCTTGAAAACAATTTTCATTAAATCCATGAAAATAGATGGTGCATTCATCAGTCCAAAAGGCATCACTGTAAACTCGTAATGCCCATACCTAGTTCGAAATGATGTCTTCAGAATATCTTCCTTCCTCACACGTAGTTGATGATATCCAGATATAAGGTCTATCTTTGAAAAGTATTGAGATCCATGAATTTGATTGAATAAATCATTAATTCAGGGAATATGATACATATTATTTATTGTAATAGCATTCATTCCCCTATAATCAATACATAGCCTCATGGATTCATCATTATTTTTGACAAACAAGACTGGGGATCCCCATGGAGAAACACTATATTGAATAAATAACTTTTCATTCAAATCATCTAGTTGTTTTTTAGCTCCACTAAGTCCACATTGGCCATTCTATAGGTGTCTTTGATATAGGTATTTCACCAGGAATTAAGTCAATGGAAAACTCAATTTCCCGCTCTGGAGGATGTCCAGGTAAATCTTCTAGAAACACATCAATGTATAATTTCACTATATGCACATCTTCAATTTGAATATTTCTTTCCTGACCCATATATATTGGGTTCTCTTCCTCTCCAATAATTGCATTCAATAAAGCTATTGGGTGTGGGTATAGATAATAATCAAATGGTGAGATCTCAACACTAATGATAAGATATTCTACACCATTTTAAAAAATTGTAACTTCCTTTTTCTTGCAATAAATCTTCGCATTATAGTTTGACAGCCAATTTATTCCATGAATTCTATCAAATTCATTCATTGGAATAATGATATGTTTATCATCTAAAGCACGTTTTTGGGTCAATAGGGTGACTAGCTGACATGCCTTTGATGTAATGATGCATCCCCTAAGAGGTTTGACTGATAACTCCTTTATTTAATCAAATTGGACATGTCTAATTTTCCTGGAAAACTGGGATGATATGTATGAATGCGATTATCCAGAATCAAATAAATTGTTGGCTATGTTTGAGGAAATAAATAAAGTACCTACCACCACACAATTATGAACTTCAACTTACACAGTTGTAATCGCATAAGCTCTCCCTTGTTCTCTCGACTTCTTCTAAGGTGTGTTTCTTTGGTGCTTTGGACACTCATTTTCATAGTGTCCCATCTCTCTACAATTGTTGCATTGAACATCATCAAATTGTTTCTTCCCTTTGCATTCATGGTATATATTACCCTTTTCTCCTCACTTATGGTAGACTCCCATTCCTTTTAAGCATTTCTTGAGGTTATTATTTCCACATTTTTTACATATTTGGAATTTTTTCATTTCCTTTTTCTTCTTTTGTGCTTCACCTTTCCCTTTGTTTTCAAAGTACCTCTTCCTATCTCGGTTCCCCTTGAAAAAATTTTATCTAGAAAGTTCCATCCTTGTTTTTATGTCACTTGATTCAATTTCATCATATGATGAAAACGTTTGAGAACCCAGTGCCCTTCAAAGACATGGATTAAGACCTTCAAAGAAATGATCAATCTTGTTGGCCAAGTCATGTATGTAATCCACGGCATACCTAGCCAGCCTTGTGAAGGTAGCCTCATACTCTTCAACACTGTTTTCTTCTTTTTTCTTTAATCCAAGGAATTTCTTATTCATTTAATTTCATTTCTCAAAAGGGAAATATTTTTTAAAGAATATTTATTTAAGAGTCCTCGATTCCATAACAACTATTTCTTCTTCCATTGGGGTATTCCGAATCAAGGACCACGATTAATTAGTATCACCCTTGAGACAATATACTGTCAATACTACTTTTCATTTTCATTTCATATTAATGCTATAAATTTATTTTCAAGGTACTTGATCCATTTCTCAGAAACCACTGGGTTAGTAGTCACACTGAAATTTGGGGGCTTCTGCTACATGAAACGATCCAACATAGGTGTGGAACAGAAATTCGTTACAATCAGAGTAAGTTCTCCCAATATGGTCATGATCATATCTACTCCAACATTGACTGTATTGACTGGCTCAGTAGGGAGATCCCTACCTTGCCCACAATTATTTATTCCCCTTATTCTGTTAGATTCCATTTCTAAATAATGGGATATACTAGATTAGTTTTTTAATCTCAAAAATAAAAGCACTCATCATAGATTGAAATTCCATGCATAGGTAATCTTATAAATATTGTTTTTGTGAGGAATAATTTACATTAAACTCCTCCATAATGTCTTGTAAAAAAATTTGAATTATTCAAAGAATATCCCCTATGTGTGTTGTAACCAATAGTGCAGAAAGGCCCTTTGTCATGCACCAATTCCAGTTTGCGTCTAGCTCAATGTGGGGTTTTCAGGTTTTACACCAATATAAATATGTTCCAGAGCCACCTCTAACTTCTCTTATCCAGACAGGGATGTATTTATTAAAATATCCACATAATCTATTCATTACAAAAATAATAAGATGATCATGTATGTTTATCCTCTAATACTACCTTAGGGTTTTGTTCCCTACTATACATTTCCTATTTTAGTTTCTATGTTTTCTACTAAACTTCTCTGATACAAATTGTAACACCATGTATCCTCTAGACCACAGCTGGTGCATTTATTGTTATATTTTCATGGTTATAAGGAATGAAAATCCTGAAGGAATGATCAGTTTAGTAGTATTGAAGAAACTAGATACATAGATATAACTCAAATTACATTAGAAAAAGGTTACAAAATAAAAAAACATAAAAAAAACTAAAAAATCAATACATAGAAACTCAATAAATGATCTTTTATTCATCACCTATAAAAGGTAATCAATAAAACGGGTGAGATAAAATGCTCATTAAGGGTTACAAATGGTGGAAGCATGAATCAATAATATTTTAATTGTAAACAATTTTTCATAATCAACATGGCATGGTGAATAAATGAAAAACTCATGCCATTAATAAACTGAGAATGAAACTGAATCCATAGATTTTTCCACTGTGAAAACCTCATGGATAGTAATAACTAGTAATGAATAAATTTAATGATTATTAATTGAATGTTATGTATCTGGAACATGAAACCATAATACTGATAAAATGGTTCAATTCTGTGGGTACAAATTTGTCTGATTTTTTGAAACAAACTCCAAGGGTTTGTCGCCAACTGATTTGTCTCTTGAGACCCACCGATGCATCGTTGGGAAATAACGGGCCCCACCCACCACTTCCTGTCCAAAACATTCATTATAAATTTATATAATACAAGAGAAATATGCCTTTTTAATATCCATAGTAGATTAAACGGATTCATCAATATTTCCATCATCAAAATAACTTTCCAAATATACTCCGCATGTAAAATGGTATAGAGTTTAGACAACAAACATATCCATGATATGAGATTATGGATATTTAATATAAATATAATTTCAATTGAAAATTGATATCAAATGGGCAGTAGGTACACCATATTAGGATTATTAGGTGCACCATACAATGTTAGTGACAACAAAATTGTCGTTGAGACAAAATCTCTTACCACAATGTAATCAGTTGAATCATATGACCAAAACATAATAAACCTAAAATGAATCATTGAATAACATGAATATAAATAGAATAATTTTATTATATATCAAATGGAAGTACACACATAACATATACAAGAAATATGTGGAAAACAATGAAAATCTCAGAGAAATGAATGTGAGATGAGAATCTCATTACCTTATGCTCAAGTGTGTTCTTCAATTGTTTTAATGACCTGAATAATAAATTTTAGATTAATTAATTAATCACTCCATAACCTACTATAAATTTAATTTATTTAGTATAACCTTATTAGGTTCATTCATGTCCATTTTAATGTGTTTAATAGGTTCAATATTAATGTTTTGGAAGCAATATCTTCCTTGGGTTTCATGATTTGTTTACTTGCTGTCATGAATGGATGTTCATTTAAAATTTGGTTAAACATCCAGAATTGTTAATATATCTTATTAATGAAATTAAGGACATATAAATTATATTATAATAATTTTGGGTTATATACCATGATGATGATTCATTAGTTAAAAGCTTGTTACAAATATTCAGAATAACTTGGCTGTTTTGTTCATAATGAACTTGTTTTGTATTATTATTTTATATTATGAGTGTATATAGATTACAGAACATTAATGAGATGAAATCCATATATTATTATCTGGTTAAACCATTAAAAAAATTTAGGACCAGTAATGAAGGAGAAAGTGAAAACGAAACTCTGTCGTCCACAACGGTTAGAAATTGGAACCTCGTGGATGTTTATTTCATTTATAAAAATAAAAGGGCGGGAGTAAGAATATTGATTACAGTTCTTCCATGAACATGATATAATTTTAGTATATAGATGATAATGTAGTTTATCATGGTCATTTGTACAGAGGATGTGAGTAGAGAATAAGAAAATCTATGAACATGAAAATAAAAGAAAACGTGAGAGATCCCCTATGAAAATTTGACAGCCTAACGACAGCACTTAAAATTTCATTAAATGAAATGATTAGAGAAAAATGGTATCAAATTCTATTTAAATCAAATTTATAGTAATATGAAAACAAAAAATTGAACCCCAACATATGATAATGGAAAATCTAATTGATAACATTAAAGAAGTGTCGACTGAAAGAAGAGAATTAAGAATTCCCTTACCTTGTAGAGTAACTCCTAGATCATGAAGGATGTAACCTTGGGGGCTTAAGGAAACCTTGGGAGGACACATAGAGAGGTAAAAACACCAGATCTTTGTGGATGTTTAGTTTTTAATGAATGAAAACGAATGAGGTGAGTGGTTATTTATAGTAATTAAGAGAGGTTTTTATTAATTAAAAGGGACACCTCATTAGTTGTTTTTTCTACACCATGGGATTGCCCATGTTATTTGCCCATGGTGTTAGCCACATGGGACACCTAATGTCATAGTATATTGTAGACTAGTAGACCATTATTTTATATTTAATTATTACATCATTATGATGTCATCAAACTACCAAAAACTCCAAACTGTATTTTTACTATTCTGAAAAAATTCATGTATTTTAGAAAAATCCCAAACATTCACCCTAACAATTTTTCGATGTGTATAATTCCAAAATGAACTCCATTTTAAGGAAATAATTTTCTATTTACTTCTAAATTAATTTTTAAATAAAATTATAGTTTATTAAAACAATAATCTTTAAAGGTATAATTAGTTATATATCACATTAAAAATTCTATTAAGATCACATTATCTTATTACCTTATGAAAATAATATATAATCATTATTTAGTATTTATAAAGATCATATTACTATTAATATTACTATTCATAACGGTATGTTACTATTCCTCAAAAAATCAAGTTGGCTCTATCAAACTGCAAATGACTTTCGGGTCAAAACTCTAGATGACCGGTTTTTGAAATTCAAAGAATTGAAGTGGAAATTTTATTTTTAATAGATAGCATATAACTTTCTTCTATAATGTTTTGTTTACAATAGAATTAGTGATTGTTGCAATATAGGCTATCTAATGAATAGAAATTATTTAAGATAATCATACCATAAGATTTTTGGGGTGTTATAAAATGATATATAATTTCATGTAATCTAAATATGAATATAATTTTTTGGGTAATTATTATACACTAAATAAAATGACTACATATATTAACATTATACGATGAGGATATGTATGACCAATGAGGCCTATCCATTTTACTTTTTAAAAACCCATTCATTGGTGGGGGTGTAATTCTATCTTTATCCATGGTTATCAGTGAATATATTGTATGGGGTTAATCCATTTGAATGATGAACATTCCTTCCCATTTTGGATCCAGTATCTATGATTTTAATTTAGGTGTAATTTTTATCATCAACCCTGTCAGTAAATCATAATATAGGAACTATCAAAAGTGAATCTTCTTATTGATTTCACAGTACATTAGAATATAATGGGACTCAACAATATATTGTAACTATATAAAATATTCATCAAGTGAATACAATTCCTAAAAATGTATATAAAACAACTCATCATGCATCAAATAGTCATATATGGTTGCAAAAATTATGGTTACTAAACATAGATGGGTGGAAAATATTTTTTCTTTATAAACATATTACTAAGGGGTGTCATTGGTGGAAATATAATTTATGGTACGATCTTACAAATATGCATTGGAATGATTTTTGGACCATCTATTTTTTTTATAATCCACCATATTCTACAAATGATATAAAGTATTAACTTTTTTAATACCTTAATAAATCCATTCACTTATAGGTGATTGTATGAAATATATTTGGAAAAGACGTTTAACCTGGCATAGACATTCCCAACAATGAGTCTTATATATTTTTTTGTGTGAGAATAGTATGAGGTATCCCAAATCACTGAATGATTTGATATATCATGAAATCATTGAAATACCTAGTATTATGCACCATTATTGGAATATATTCAACTAATGTTTGGAATAATTTAGTGCCAATAAGTATAAAAAAGAATTTTTTTCTGGTTATTGATGAGAATGGACCAACAAAATGGATTCCAAATAATATAAAGGTAAAAGACTACTTGGTGTCATAGAGAAGCTTTGGGAGATATGAGGATCTAATGATCATTGAATTTATGAAAATTCAAGGCGAAATATATGTTTTCATTAAACATGGTTGGATAAAATGAGCCAATACTTCTGATCAGATAAGAGATATTCAACCCTGTCTAATGAGATCCACATTCCACATCTTGAACCTCCTCCCTAAAAGATGTAATTTACATTCATATGATATACTATATAAGTATTTCATCAAATATTCTCTTAGATATGACGTTATATTAGTTGGTTCCATCATATAGAAAAATAGACTTTATCATCTAACATAACTAATTCTACTCTACCTAACTTGAGGGAATTATCCCTCAATGTATGTACTATAAAGACAATGTCTTCTAATTAGATATGTCTTAAATCATAGAGGGAATCAATGTCCTCACTTGATAAAATCTAGTCCTGAGATGATTCTATTATTTATCTTACACAAAGAGGGTAGTTGAAATGACTCTATAATTTACTAAATACATGATCAGCTCATCCTTATAAAAATTAATAACTAAAACAATACCTTTATTTTTTTATAATTACATTACCCTAATAAAAATTTATTTATGTATCTTTTTATTTTGTTTTGTAATCATCAATCAATTATTCTATATTAACATTATTTTACATTATTCATTAAAATTTAAATTTATTATTGTTTTGAAAACTTTCTATGGTTTCTCATACATGTTTTTGTTTGGAATAATTTTCTTAAGTATATAATCTTTATTTATTATATGATAATTCAAAAAAAACATATTGTTTTGAAAATTTCTAGATTATTTTTAAATTTATAGCTCTTATTTGTTAAAGGATACCAAAATTGGATTTTACATATAAAATTATACTACAGGAGATTATATTTATTTATTAAAACAGAAGTCTGAATATATGATTAAATTTAGAATAACTTTATTGTGATTTGTAATACATGTCAAATCATTATAATGAAATTACTCATCAAATTTGAAGTTAAATACTTTTTATATTGTCATTTTAATTATGTATTTAGGATTTCATTTTTATATATTTTACATGTAGTGAGCAATTAATCTAGAATAATAGAATTTGTCTAAATATAGTAATTATTATTTGATTTAGGTTTTATAGCTACATTAATTATTTACACATACATATCCAATACTAGAAAACGATTGTTAACTTTAAGTACGAATGTGTAAAATTTTGATGTTATTAATTAATATAGTTCAAGGGAAATCTAAAAGGCTATTGTATTGTGATTTTATTTCTATAATTTATCATAGACTGTGGGGAATTTGTAACTATAAGGAAACATTTATTATGAATAATGACTCATTTGTACTGACGAATGAAGCTTATATATTGGGAGTAATAAAAATTCATCCAAGTACTTGACCTTAATGTACCAGAGTACTACCCTTACATATGGAGACACCGATGGACCATTGTTTATAACTATTTAAGAATAGGTTCTCAGTAATATGATATGATCTTTTAAAGAAATTATTTTTTTTCTCATTTATATTTGAAAAATAAAATTATACTAATCATGATCGATTTTTATTCCTTAATAAGGATGATTTTTCATGGGATTATATAATGATAAATTATATAAATTATTTTATATATTAGTAGAGAATAATTATTATGACTATATAATTGATAAATGAAATAAATATTTTAGAAATTATTGTATATATTTTTTTATTAGAATTATTCTAACTATTCTATTGAAGGTTTTAGATAGATTCATTTCTATGTTTATATGATGTAATAATTGATCATTAATGATCCTTTAGATTAGTCTTAAATAACATAGACATAGAATAATATTATATATAAAGTCATAATCATTCATTAAATTATACCTATGAAATGAAATCAATTTCATTGTTGACTATACTATTTGAGTGTAAATGAGATAAAATGTTCAAGAACAATTTGTATACATAGTGCATTGTTGGTTCACTCCTAGATTAATAACTCTTCAATATAATCAAGGTTGGATGATTATTGTTTCTACCCGGAGATTTGATAAAAAAATCATTATTTAATTGATTGTATATTTGTATGTATTATGATATCTCTATTTAATTTTTTTAATTGAGTTGTAACAGAACTTAAATACTAGTTATACAATTATTAAAATTTACAATTTTGTTTTGATACCTAATAAAATAGATATTTCATATGTTTTTCATGAACCTAATGGGAATAATAAGTTAGGGATGGAGTTTAAAAATAATAGGATTCATCTACACCAATGTAAAAGACTATTTTTTCTATGTAATATCTCAACTATTCATGAGACATATTAAACTTATTTTTATGTATTATATTACCATACATTGATCAAACATTGATTGATAATTTTCTAGTGGTATTTTTTGGTTATATTGGATAATTTTGAAATTTTGCGGGGATGTTCACTTTTGGGGCTTGCTTAGATAAAACCATGTTGTACACCATAGTAAATAGTTGTCCCATTTTTTCGACTTGAAGGGGTGAATAGATTAGCCAAAATATTCATCCACCCCTCCAAACTATGCACCCCTATATAGAGTGGTGATTAATATTTGGATCATAGTTAATGAAATTGTGTATCCATACTGTGTACCCTAAAAATAAGCACCACATATAGTGAATAGTTAAGGCACATAATTAATTTAATCATGTGAAATGTCATAAAAATTGTCTGCATATATATTACATGATCCAAAATTTTAATTATACTTTCCCAATTCCCATGTTTATATCCTTATTCCTTATTCTTAGACAAATGTTATTATCCTTGATTTATGTCTTAGCAGAGGCCTCCTAGGATCCTTAATTTTCATAATATGAGAATCAATGATCATGTTGAATAAATAAACATATATTTAATATTTTATCTCTTCCTTGATTAGGTTACTCTATATCCCATCATACACTCTTTCTCTAGAGGGATTAATCCTTCTGTTGTTGATGGTATAAAGATAGATTTTAATTGATATGTCTTTCTTTGGATCTTGATCTTATGTTTTGATACCAAATATTCTCTGAGATTTTGATTTCATCTATTCTACATCAAATTAAAGGATAAGGTTGAATAATATATCATTAATTATACTAAGGAATGTGGTCTATAATATATTTCCATTAATCATTATTCCATTATCATGTATGTAATTTTAATGTTTCAATGATTTTTTTAATTCGTTTTAAATTAAAATTTGAATTAAACACTCATAATTTTGAGAGACCCTTCTCAGATCCCATTGTATCCATTGGGGATTAAAAGACCGTAAATGATGGAAGCCCTTGGGGTGTTTCAATATTCCATGAAAATGATAATTATGGAATGGAAAATCAGAATTATTGGGTTCACAATATTTATCCAGTTGTGAATGTTTTGGAATGATAAATTCTTCTAATTTTTTTTGGTATTAACACTAAATGGTCAATGAATTATGAGATTAATCATGGTGAATGTGTTCAATTGTTAAGGGATTATATGATGTCAATGATTATGATGGATTAATGAATTATTTTTTTGTGCTTATAATAGAAGATGAAAAGGTCACCAATTATGAACCTTTGACTATTACTCCTCACCTATTAGTGGAAAGAAAGATTCTCTAGGCCCATAATGCACTCATGAAAACTACTTATAGAATGATTATATAGTTGTCAAAGGCTTTGATGGAAGACTAATTCAATTGGTACTTGTGATATATTTTTTGGTATGATTCTCAAAGTAGACGAGATAATAATTTAGGAATGATTCTCCCAGTATCTACATAATGGTACATAGATTGATTCTATAATGGATTAAAATGTATGTGGAATTAATTTGAATACTGAAATACCATAAAAATATTAAACTGTGAAATACTTATGGGAAATGGGTTATAATACAACATATTATGATGTATGGTTAATTAAATATGGGTGTCACCATGAACTCAAATTCAAATGTCTTAAAATCTGAATAATAAATGAGAAGCATGTTTTCTTTCATTCTTTTCATTTATTCTTTATATAAATTCACACAATATTATAGAATGAATATTTCATTATATTGAACTAGTCATGGAATACCATGTTTTACTCTCACACTACTAGGGCCACTGATTGATACTTGAGTAGACATCAGGTTTCCATGTTAAGAGAAGGGAAAATTCCTTATCTTAGATTGGTATGTTAGGATTTTGCAGGGACCATGGATGTTGGAAGCAGACCTGATATTAGGACCCAATTTGGAGTTTTTGGTCTATCCTTAATTTTGGTTCCCTATTGAAAATTGATACATATTGGTATGAAATATCATCTACTTTTTATTTATGGTCATTTCCCATGTTTTGGGGTTCTTAATGTGTTTATTGTCCTCAATTTGAAATATTAATAATTATTTTATGTTTATTTATTTTTTGTATTAATTTGATAATTAGGGTATTGTATACCCACAAAACATATAGACCCTCACTACTAGTCATCAACCATTGGTGTAAGGGGTGTAATATTTTAGGTCTTGAATTGAACCAGCTCGGGCCACAAGCATGTGGCTCCCAGGTCGGGACATTACAAAGTTTTATTAGAGGATTATTTCATTTTAGTCATTCTATTATTTGAAAAAGGTAAACATGAGACTAGGATGATCCACAACATAGTCATGAGTTCATTCATGGTATTAGGAAACACATGGGTGGGGAAAACACCAAGTACCTAGGGTTGTATTTATATTCCTGATTTTTACTGTTATAGTTGAATTTCATTTTACCTTGACTAATGCACGTTTTGTGTAATGTTACAGTTTTCTTTTGATATTTTAATCATGTACTATAATGGAATGAGATTTGAGTATATATGCACAATTCTATGAACTCAAGAATATGTGTGACATGAATCATTATTGGAATGCATGAAAAAATGGGTAATAAAAGTGTTGCGGAATAAGATTTTTTCCCATACATGAGTAATTTGAAGGAAATTTTTCATAATAATTGATTTCTAATTTTTTAATGAGGTTGAAATGTGGTGATTTTAAATGGTTAACAATTATCTATAAAGGTAAAAATATAAATTGGAAATCTATTTTCCCTATTATTTCCATGGTCTAGGTTAAGGATGGTTGAGAGTATAACTAGTTCTGTGGTTTTGAATGTAGGGTAATGTATGCATGTTTTTTATAGGACTTTTTTTAATATATTTTTTGTAAATATATAAAAGATGTATTATGTGTCTTGAGATGTGTTCTTGGTGTTCTATACACATTCCTACAAATTGATTTTCTTTACATGAGATATATGAGATAATTGTTACAAATTAACCTCTAGAAGTTGGACAAGTGGCCACAATTGTTCTGGTTTAGGTAGAGGAGATTAACTGTTGTTTGAGATTTTATAATTTTATATCATTCATGGAAAGATGCATATGGATGGATTTTGTGAATATGTCTGAGTTGACCTAAGATTTCCAACTGTAGAACATTATAATGCTCATCGTAAAGTATATAAATATGGTAGTTGAGTTCTTGATTGTGTCTATTTGGAAAATCCGTGATCATATAAGGACTCCCATGGTGAAAATATTCGTATTAGCATCCTTTATGTTTTGAGGTCCAGAAAATCCTTGGTGGGATTTTCAATATTGGGATAAAAAGTTCAAAGGAATTGTATAAAAGGACTTATAGTATAAGTTCATGGAAAACTTTTACTCATATATAATGAGACATTAGAGGGTGGAAGGGACTATGTGGTTGAATTAGGGATCATTTCAATGATGAACTATGTTGGCCAGACCCCCAACTTCATGAGCTATGCTCATATGTTGGTAGGATGTGAGGCTAGTGTGCCAGGTTGTTTTCATGATAGAAAGAAATCTGGGATAAATTCATACAGAAATATCATAGGATTGAAGATATTTTGAAAGTTAGTGAATATAGATCTCATTTATAATGGGATCCAGGATGGTGAATTTAATGTAGTACATGTGGCTCCTATTGGATGACCACAATATATGCATTCAGATGGAAGTAAGAGTCTTCATGAGAACTTTCTCACGATCTGTGTAAAATAGATTATCTAAGGGGAATGATAAGTCACTCAAGGATAAAATTGCATGTTTTTAATCCATTTATGATGTAGTTCTGGTCACATTTATTTCAAGTGGTACAAACCACCGATATTGTGATGATGTTACAGAATGATGGGAATCCTACAAAAATTCTGAAATAACCCATGATAGATGTGTAGTGATAGAGGTTCTAGGCTCATACAGAGAATTGGAAGGGGTTCTTCTATAATATACAAGTCTTATAGTTAGAGTAATACTGGTCATTCCAGTCTGGGTAGAGGATGTGTGACTTCAGGTAATGAATAATTGTATCAATAGAGTAATGCAACATAAGGTATATAGACCTAAGAACAAGGTATATGTATAGTGTATTTACATGCATTTCACCCTCTACTAATTTATAAAAAAGTTAGATCATATATATAAATAGGTATAATTATTATAAATTCAATGATTTATAACATTTCATTTGATAGGGGAGCCTCGCATAGTTTTATATCTGCTAAACCTATGATTGTTTTGGGTGTGACAGTGTAGTTTGTGTGTGGGGTAATGAAAATTGGCAACTTGTTGGTTATGTGGTCAAATGAAATCTCTCTATGTAACAGGTTACCCCTAATGTTTGGTGAGTATCATTTTATTTTTAATGTTTATATACTTGAAATATTATGTTTTTACATGATTTTGGGTATGTATTGAAAGGTATCTTACCAAACAAAGAATTATTGTTATAATATGAGAGTAACCTTTGCTTATCCTAAAGGTGATAAATATGTTAATCATGGAGAATGGGATATATATATAGGTTGATCGGGCTTGTTCATTAGAAATTGGGGGAGATCGATGCCACAGTTGTGGGTCTATTTTTGGATGTCAAGGGCGTGGAGCTTAGTTTATTTCAAGTTATAGTGGATCAATTCTAGGACGTGGTTCCAAAGGACATATCAAGACATACACCTGAGAGATATATTGAGTTTATGATTGAGCTAATACATATAGATAAATTAGTTTCCATTACTCCTTGAACAATAGAACCAACATATTTTCATTAGCATATGTCTTAGTTCGAAATATATAATACATGATACTTTTCTATAACACCCCAATATTTTGTGAAATATTTTTTTTTTCAGAAAATTAAATCTATTCGATTCATGGAATTTTGACATGATGTTGAACATAACGTGTGTTATATGATAGAACAAAGTTATTAATTTTTTATATGAAAAAGAAAGTCAAGGATGCAACACAAAAAAAAAACTTGTATTGTCATGGGATATATGAAACACTATTCTTCTCTTATGTTATACACAATTTCGAGTACTTTCGATATCATTTGATACATGCTAGACCGTTTTTATAGAACAACAACATATTATTAAAATATTATTATATAAAAAATTATAAACTACCTGATAAATTATAATATATTACAAGTGATAAATAACTTATGAAAATACATGTATTATAAATTGATTTTTTACCAATTATATAGAAATAAAAATATACAACAATTGAATATAAAGGCACCATTTTTATTTATTTTTTTCCATTAAAAGTGATTTTATCTTAATAAATTAAATAAATTACAATTAGTGAAATATATTAATGAAATACATATGATATATATAAAATAATTTTTTTAATATTTATCCAATTGATTTTAAATTCATAAGAAAGGAACAAATCCTATTTTGTCCATTAAAACTTATATTTTTCAAACAGATAATTTTATCACCTTTTAATAGAGGGCCCATTTTCAATACAATTTTTGAAAATTTTTTTATATTCAATTTGAAAAAAATATTCATTTTATTTTTTATATCAATATTAATATTTACATTGGATTAATAAATGATATTTTTTCTGATAAATTTCAAATTTTGATGAATTATAAAAAATACTAAATTTCAATTGAAAAAAACTTATGTCATCAAAAGTAATATATTGATTTAAATTATTTTTTAAATTAATTTAAATGAATATTTTGATTAATTATTTATCATTTAATATAATTTTTGTCTTTGGAATCAATTTAACTTTGCATTTAGATAAGTAAATATTTCAATCTTTTGCATATTTTAACGTTAATAACTCCTTTTGTAACCTCATAAAGGGTATTAATTTAATAAAAATTAATGAAACTTCTTTATTTTAAAGTTTTAAAAATGGATTCCATTTTGTAATCGTAAGGTCCAAATTATATAAATAGGTTTCTTTTATTTTTTTTCATTATGAATAGTATTTTTTTAATTTTTATTAACACGTTAAAAAAATAAATCATGTAATTTGTAGCAAAATAATAATAATATAAATAATATAAAATTACCATAATAATGTTAATAATTTGATTTTATCATTGGTTATAGACGAAAATCATCATTTTGATGAAATTATTTCTTTTTTATGCCACTTAAGTAAAAGTAAAACATTTATTATATTTTATTTAATGAAAATTCAAAGATGTCATAGTCATATTTTCAAAAGATATATCATTTTTAATATATTTAAAAAAGAAGATAAATTATATCAAAAATATTCATTGTAAATCTCAATATATTTTTATTTATCACAGTGATTTATTTTTAATTTTTAAGAGGTAATTAAATACCTTAATTACTTCAACAATGTTGATGTAATAATTGTTTAATTAATGTAAATACAAAATAAATTATATTTAAAATGTTAAAATAAATTTAATTTAATATAATTAATGTCATACAACAATAATATGGACGTAATTTATATGTTTATAATTATTTAATATTGTTTTTTTTGTATATATCATGTTGTTATGATATTTCTAAGAAGACAAATAATGAATACTGTGCAAATTGCCACTAATGATATTATATGAAAGTAATATTTTATTAAATAATTTAAAAACTAATAAAAATATGAGATATTGAAAAGGGTACTAAATATGGAATATAATATTATAAATGTATCATTTATTGTCCATTTTAAACATTCTATATCAAAATTACATTCACATAACTTTTAAAAATTTGTTATCATAATTAAAATTTAAAAAGATTAGTCAATGTTTAATAAAAATATAATTCTTTGAAGTACATAAAAACCTCTTTCAATTTATTGAATTATTAAATTAAAAATCTATTTCATATTACCTTTTAATAAATTACATTTTCTTGTTATTTAAATTGTGTTTGAATTTATATGATATTAATGTCTTCGGAGAGCGCAAAAGTGTTCCCCAACTTCTTTATAAAAGGAAACCTTTTAACTCATCTCATTACCTGAAATTTAGGATTTTAGATCAACCAAACACTACCCATTTCTTTTTTCAACTTCTATATAAACATTCAATAGTTTCTGGTCTTCCTAAATGACCAACTACATAGTCCTTGTGAGGGGACCTAATGGATTAGTTATGACAAAGATATAATATCTCTTACGTATCATTGTCTTTTTCTACTCATTTATTCATCCTCTAAATGTATAATTTAAAAATAAAAATAAAAATTTAATAATTCATGTTGAAATTTTATTATTATTATGAGCATACCATTATACATCCCATTTTCCATCAAACAATAAAATGGAAGTATCTATCATGTGTACGTATGTCTTAACGTCTCCATGTAGCGATACAATTCATTTTCCATCAACATTTATTATGAGTGAGAAATATGAGTGATTTAATAATTATCTATGAAATTTATGATATAGTAATACATATGTAATGATAATATCATTGTAACCTTTTTACCAACAATCTAATATTTTTGGACAATAATAAGGTATCTGGTGTGTACGTATATCTTACCATCTCTATAATACAATGTGATTCGTTATTCCCCTATATTTTACATGGATGGAAATTGGGAAATTTTTTAGAAATATATATGTCATAAATGATATAAAAATTATTCTATAATTTTAATATATCATATAATTTCTTTTATATTATCTTGATAAGAAAATGAAAACAACATTCATGCATACATACAACCTACCATCTATATGAACTATGTATTTTATTTTTAGTAATTATCTTATATGAATCAGCATGAATATATATAAACTGGACATATATATGATGTTTATATCATTTTTATAATTTTATATATTAGTAAATAAGGATCTATATATGATGAAATATTATAACTAGTCAAAATATGAACAATGAAAAAATGGATATTACATGAAGGGAAAGATTAGTAAGGAATTATAAATAACGGGTAATATTAAGTAATAATAAAATTATATATGTAATATACAGATATACATATATGTATATTATTCGTTGTTAGATTTATAATAAACAAATATTTATTATATAGGTGGTTTTACCATGTTTGAAAGTACTCATGACTAAAAGTAAGTAATTTATATCTCAGTTTTATTTCTATCAGACACATGCCTTATAAACAACTTACATCATCTACATGGTGTATAAAATGCCCATGAATTTTTATTTTGAGTCTTATACCGTGGATTATGGAATATTTATATCCATATAATTTTATTTACTTCATGGGGAAAAAATTATAATGACTATAAAGATATTAGTATTTATTTTACAATGTCATAAATATTTTTGATTGTTTCATTTTAAGTCTCCATCGGGTAATATTTATCGCCCGTATTAAAACATTCTAATATTTTTTTCAAGAATTGTATTACTATTTCCCAATGGATGATTGAAGTAATATTAAAAAAATTACTTTTCACTGCATGTATTGAAATGATTTTTTTTCATTTTCCAAATGGGGATATTTATTGAATTTTATAGTAAAAGTATTAATGGAATGTTTTAATTAACTTATATGGATTGGGCTGAATTTCCCCCATCATGATGGCATAATAATTTTAATATTTTTTTAAATCATATATGTTTATTTTTAAATAAAATATTTTAATTCAATATTGTGCGTCATTTTTAGAAAACAAAAAAATTTCATAGTAAATATATTTTGCTCACTTTTTTTTATATGGGATATGATTCAATTATAAGAATGGTATGTGTTTAATATGGAATGATATTTACGAAATGCACTTCTTTTAAATGGGTTATGTTATGATGGAATGATGATTATGAAACTAATATCATTTCATGGGTTCTGATATAATGAATTATTTTTGTTCATGTGGAACACATATGTATTATATCCTTATGGGATGGGTGAAACCAATATTTATCTCCAATTCATTGGGTAATGATATATATCTCGGTAAATAGACATCGATAGAATAGGGAGTGAACTCAGTCCAGTTATGGAAATTTTCCACTAAGATGGTCCTAGAAGTGAATATTGAAGACTAATATTTGAATAGGGGTAAACCATGACTACAAATGAGGTATAGGGAGTGAATCCATATTTCTATTATGGGATTTCAAGTGATTCCTTGACTACTATAGAAATAATTTCATATGTATATGTGTATATAACAAATTCTATGTCTTATTATTATGTTATAATTTCATTTATTATGTTCTTTATTTCCTTATGATTCATGTATTATGTACTTCCAATAGTTATTCCACGATTCAAGGTTATAATAATTCATATAAAGTTTATGCTATTAAATTTTCATGATCATGTTCTCTTACCCATATACCCATATACCCATAATTATGTTTTCATGTCTCCATTGTTTACCCTTAATAATCAACCGAGTTAACCCCATTTTATGTCCCCCCTCCACTTTATGAAGATATGTATTATGTTTGATGTGTCTAAGAGTGGTGGTCATTGTGAATAACCTAGTGGGAAATATTTTAAATCTTTTACACACTAGTGTTTATATTTCCTTATTTCCAAAGGCACTAAACTAATTCAATCATTGGGTGTGTATATTTTTAAAGAATGAAATGCTCCACAAAAATAAAAAAAATGTCAACGTATGTTACTACTGGGTCCATATATTATCCATCTTAGTACATCACATTTGGGATCCCTAGTTTTTTTGTTAATAAGTATGAGGGAATGTTCTGTTTATGTTTTGACTAACAAAATTTAAAATAATTAAGATTAATAATTTTTATCCACATTATCATGTCGATGATGTCGTTATCCATTATAGTTTTTTAGGTGTCATATCTATGATCAGTATGAGATGAAGATATAATAAGTTGAGTGTGAGACCTTATGATATTCCACTAACTACTTTTAGATACTTTTATAGCCTATATAATTTTTTTTATGATTACATTTTTGATGATGAATGCATCTAGATTGTCTATGGAATTTATGAACTGAATATTCCACCCATAAATGGACTAGTTTATAGTTTGATTCATATATTACATATTGTAGTATTATTAGATTCATTATGATCATGAAAAACATCTTCAAATTTTCCTGTGTAATTTGAGAGAGCATATAAAATAAATTAATCTATCTATGTGTCAATTTGTGATCAACAATATAAATTTCATGGCCCACATAATCATTGTGGAAGGTGTTTCTATTGAACCTAGGCATGCCCAGGAATTTTTCTCCATGGATAACCAGAAAAATTATTTTGATATTTGAAGCATTATAGGTTTGGCGGGTTCTTATTGGAGATTTATCATGGTAATTTATCTTTTAAATGAAGTTCATTCAATCCTATAGAAAATGTGTATCATGTTCACTGTTATATATCATATTTAGATTCCTTCCATAAGTTAAAGATGAGTTTGACCACTACATTATTTTTTATCACGCCCAACATGTATGTGGATTATACATTGTTTTGTGTTGTATCCAAGATCATAAAAGGATTAGGTCTGATTCAGGGAGATTAGGTGGTGTCGTATTGGTCACGAATGATGAAGTTTCATGATAATAATTACCCTATGAAAGAAATTTAGTTTCATGTATGTCTTATATTTTAATGTTTTGGCAGAATTACATACTTACTGAAATTTTTACTGTTTATAATGGGTATAAAATTATGAATTACATCTTTTCATAGAGTGATTTATATATCTGGGAATGTGGATGGGTCAAATACATATAGCCAATTCATTTTGAGCAATCTTATACACCTAGAATGGGAAAAAATGCTTCAGATTCATTGTCTTGGATGATACATACACATCCATTCCAGGAGTCTCACTAAGAGTGTAAGATGATGGCCAGGTTTTCTATAATTTATATATGCGACTAAAAGTGATAGGGGAATATGACCATTATATTCTTATCAGTTGAGTCCACACTTAGGATCTAGATCATGTATGTGAATTATGAATAACAATAGATTTTTTCATTGACTGAGTGATATGAATGTGTGAATATACCATCATATTGGGGTTTCAATGATGATGATAATGTCTATTTTTATGGACATGTTTGTTAGAATACTTGTATTAAATAGGAGATGATTTCTTAGTTCCATGACTCAAACTGTGTAGTCTATACTAATTTTAAAAAAATGTATTGGGACCTATATAGTCAATATTAAAGGCGTGTAATGAATAAATAGATCAAATGTTTTTTGACCCAATTCTACACATGTCAGTAGGTTAAGGTAGATCAATGATGTTGTGGTTGCCTCTTATAGTCCATTCCCTTTCTAGAATGGAAGTGGGACTATGTTGCCTTGTATTTTTTGGTATGTATCCTGAGGAATTTTCTCAATAATGACTTGATATGGATTATTATGGAAAGTTTTAAAATATAACCCATATTTTTATAATTAGGAAATCATTCAATGTTGATAATTTGGTGGACTGGTATACTCAGATGATTGTATTCTTTCATTGGGATCTATAAAGTATTGTTCTATATCATGATCCATGTTTTACATCCCACATCTCTTTTTTATTTCATAGAGATCATGGAACTCTGGGGTTTTGGAGCATGGATTTGAACCCATAGATATACAGGAAATTAAAATATAATATTAAGGTGTCATAAGAAAATATGTTGGTGTGGATCCAATATTTTAGTGGATCATGGCAGAAGCATGTAACACTCATTGATTTCACCTATAACAACAAATATCATGTGTATATTTTTATATAAAAACATTTCACACTATATGGAAGGCCATACAGGTAACCATTATATTTGATAGAGGTAGGTGAGTCAACTTTTTTGTGAATGGTTCATGTGTAGGAGATGTTGTAACATGTTTAGTAAATTCTGAAACATGTCTATATGACCCATAGTAGAATGATTTATTATGATTATCGATGTTTTCAATCTCTTTAGATTTTGGTGGGTGATTTTGATTTCATTTCAGTTTCACATATATTGGGAAACAAATAAATTCATTTTAAATATAAGTGTGATACTATGTCTATTAGACAATATGAGATTAAAGATATGATCAAACTAATGTTATATAAATTGATTCATTCATAGTGGTATCAGGCTATGCATGATGTTTTTAGGGTGTCATATAATAAATAGTATCACCCTAACCCTTCTCATTTAATCAATGAAAATGATGTTGAATTTGAGGATGATATGTACTTTCAGGATCATCTGATTCATGTTATGGATTGCAATGAAAAATATTTTATGGGAAAGAAAATGTTATTGGTGTCATTATTGTGGGAGAATGGTCGAGCTCAGGATAAAACAACGAATATGTAATTAGACATGTAGGCCCAATGAAATTCAATTTTCCACATGGAATATTAATTATTCTAGGAAATATGTCTTAATGTTAATCTCTTAAATGGAGAGGATATTTTAAGAACCCAACCATTTTTATAATGTCTTATACATATATTTAGATATTCATTGAAATGTTTTTATCATAATATGAATGAACCTTTCCATTGGATATTTTTTGGTTGTGACGGGAATCTATTGGAAGACCATGGGGCTTTAAAAGTATTCCATACTATAATGTAAAATTGTGCATATTTCCCCAACAATCTATCAACACCATTTTGAGCCACTATAAGGTTGCTAATGGTCACACCAAACAATGTATCCAATCATCCAAAATTTTAATCCATAGACATAGCAATGATTTAAGGTTTGTGATTGGTTAATTTGATTGGGCATCCAAACCATAAACCCCAAATAAATCCTTTTTATTGGGCATACATATACCACATGCACTTACATTAATGATGTATTCTTTCCAAGAAACTATCAGTGATGATATTAAATTCTCTAAAAATTTAATTAAAAACTCTTGAACCCTATTTTTATATGCCAAATCACCCCCAATAATCATAATATTGTTTCCATGGATTTCAAATTATCTAGAGAGGATTCCTAGCCTCCTCACACTCCTTCAATTAAGAATTGATACTCATGTGAATGTACTCATCCTATCTATGGAGTATGATATCTTCCTTGTGTTAGGATCCTATGTATATTGTATTTATCTCCCTCTTTGGTGGGATGAATCCTTCCACTTTTGATGATACAAATATTTCTTTTAATGCATCATGTTTCACTATATCTTGATCCTAGTTTTAGATCCTAGATCTACTTTTCCATTTGGATTTTAGTCATTCTACATCAAAATATGGGATATTTTTGTGCGGGAATTCATTAACCATCATAAGTTAGGTACAATATATTTTATTACCCATAGTCTAGATATATTTTAAATGAATTTATTTTTATTTTTTCAATCATTTTTTTCATAATTGTATTTAAATAATAAAATTGAATTGAATGAATATGATTTTGAGAGAGCCTTATTAGATCCCATTAGATCCTTGGGGATTAAAATTATAGGAATAATGGAAACCCATGGGATGTCCCATGTTTTCATTGAAATGATAATAATATAATCGAAATGAGAAATTAGTGGGTTTAGGATGTTAAACCAATTGTAAATGTGTTTTCATGTTTATTGGTTGTTAATATTGTTGGTTTATCCTCAATGGTTTAATGACTATGAAATAATTATGGGTAAATAGTTCAAAAGTTTAAGGGTTGATATGATTCTAAACGATATTCTTGATCAATTAATTTTTTTACAACATTGATAAATAATGATAATAAGGCCACTGATGAGGAATCCTGATTTGTGAATATGTGAAAAATTAGATGTGGGTGTTGGACTGATGCCCCTCTCTTATGGGTGGCCATATGGACACTCTAACCACCCCCATCCCCAAATGCATGAATATAAACTATTACTAGAGTTATGATCGAAGTACAATGATCCATTTACCTGAAATAATGACACTACAATGACTCTACAACTATATATAATAATGGTACTTAGACTGATTCTCAAACTTACCAAAATGAAATTTGAATTAATTTGAGTAATAGAATCCCCTAAATGATGTATATTATGAAATCCCTACGAGATATGGTCCATATTATAGAATGGGATGAAGTATGTATGATGTAATTGGATGTAACCATGAACCCAAGGAATAATGTGGTTAACTAAAGTATTATAAATTAGAAACATGTTTACTTTTATTTTTTTCATTTATTCTTTATGAAACTGGATATTCTATTGTTTATTGGATATTACTTTAGATTTCATTAGTGTTGTCTTGATATGTTGTACTCACATATTGCTTTCTATGTCGATTGGTACCTAGGTAGGATTATTTTTTTCAGGTCAGGATAAGGGTAATTCCCTTATATATGATCGATATGTTGGGATTTTGGATAGGGAATGGGCTACAAAACCATACATGATTTTTGGAACTAGTTAGAAGATGTCAATTTTTCATACTATCAGTTTCCATTTTAATGTTCGCACATAGATATCATGACATATATACTTCTTTGGTTTATGTTAATTTCTCATAATTTGGGATTCCTCATGTTAAACTCTATATTTATTTTATTATTTTATTATTTGTATTTTGGTAATTTTAAATTGATTTCCACTATTTTCATACTTTGATTAAGATAGAATAGTCTCTACACATGACAAATTATGTAACGACCCAAACATTTAAAAATTTAATTTCTCTCTTTTTACAGTAATTTCATATTGATTAAATTACATAAAATAACATAGAGTACATAATAAAAACATTATAAATGAACAATTAGTGAAATGAGATGTATTTCTAGACATTAAAAACATATACTGATGAAATAGTAAATTGACAATAGGAATAGTAATGAGCCCTAATGAATAGTAAAATGGCCAAATGAATAGTAACCTCACCCATGAAAGTATAAATAAAATTTAATCCTCGTATAAGTGAAACTATATAATAATTATATCATAGACTATGAAATGAAATGTTTTAAAATATATTAATTACGTGTTGGATTTTCTGTAAGTCATCAATATATATTAAAAAAATTATATTTAATGTAATATTTTAAAAGAAATTTTAGTTTCGAAATATATATCCATAAATTAATATATTGATGTCTTATCATTTTATTATACTTTAATTAGACCTTATTAAATTTTTTAAATTGTTACAAAAATATTTCTAATTTTAAAAAATGTATTTTTCATGTAAAGGATGATTTAGATTAAAAATTAAATTATTCATATATAGAATGTTTTCACAAAATAGATATCATTTTTTAATTCTATGAATCTAAAAGTGTTAGGGTGAATTCTTGGGATTTTTTGACATACTTGAATCTTATGAATAGTAAAATATGATAATTTTTTAAAATGTTAAATTCATGAATTTTTTAGTAATTGTTCATGTAAGAATAATGTAATCACCTCAATATAAACCATAAATAATAATATTAACATATTTATAGATACTTCTCAAAAAATTTATATTATTGAGAAAAAATAATATTCAAATGAATATTATATTTAGAAAACACCTCTCTCATCCACTACAAATACCACCTCCCACGCCCTATTATCGTCACGACTCTAAATCTTTTAGACATGACCAAATACCACACAAAAAACATTTGTATTCACTCCCCCACATCATAGAGCTATTTGTGTCATCAAAAGGCCGAGCCTATGTTCCTTGAGGAGGATCTCAAGAGGACAATTCATGTGGTAAATCCTCTCTCTTTTTCATTTAATTTCCTAAAAATTTCATTTCATTTATTCTCTTCGCCACACCTTATTTTAACCAAAAGTTATGATTAATCTTGTATGTTGATATAGTATAATTTTATTATGTTAATGCATGATCAATCATTAAACTCCTTTATCCCACCATTTTAATATAAAAAAATAAATTATCACCCGTGATGTGTCAATTTACCGACAAAATGGGTGATGAAAATTTATTTTAATTAAATCCCATTGATAATGAAAATAAAATAATTATAATTGATGAAATAGATTTTAATTTGTAGGTTTCCACCAAATTAATGTTCATGATCTAACTTATACAGTTAATACACAATTATAAAACCAAACGAATTTATTGTGATCGAAAAACAGCCAAAAATATGCTAAAATGATCATTATTAACAGTTATCTAATTATTCATCCTCATGTTAAAAAACCAAATTCATTGTAGGGTTAGATAAAATTATATAGTATCATTAATAACATAAAATAATAATTATGGATATTTTTTCTTCATTTTATATGAACTTTCATTCATGTATACAAGAAAACAAATCATGAAAACCATGAAAATGAATGCTCTAGAACAATGAAATTAAACACTATAACTCATAAAAAAATCCCATAAAGGATCATAATTAAACAATAATGAATAAAAAACATATATAAAATCTTACTTATTTTTAATTAATGAATTTAATGTGATTTTAAAATATATTAACATGAAGGAATCATTCAAACAAATGGTAAGGGGAATTCATGAACAAAACTCTCTTTCATTAGATTTTCCCTTTTTCACCCCATTTTCAGTATGAATAAGTTTTATATATAATTTCTTTATAATTATCTTACCTTCTATGGGATATAAATTTGTTCTAAATTTTTTTATGACAAAAAAATATTATTCATAAGAAATATTAATTAAATCCCACCTTTTACTTATCCAAAATGACTATTCTTCAGTCATGGTTTATTATTTTTACATCATGAATATTATTCCTTGTATCAATTTAGAACCCAATGTTTATGAATGCATTCATTATAAAATTAATCCAGTACACTCTATGGGATATTATTTGTTAATTATTTATATACACTCTATGTGGTGTTCTTGATAATTTAAATGTTAGATATGACAGGTGCACCCAGAATTATATAGCATAATGTAAATATTATGATGTGAAAGGTGCACCTGGTATTATATAGAACTCCAATGAATTAGTTAATGGGATTAATCTCATGGGAAAATTGAAATATTTTTTCACATGATTTGAGTTTTTTCACAACATTGGGTGGTATTTCACTACAAATATATGATATTTTTCTATGAATCCCCATATTACATGACTTTATCTAATGCTTATAGTCATGATTGTGATGATAATGTTATGACTATTCGCACCTCATTTTATATTGTTTCATTTTTTATCTATCATCTTTCCTGTTTTTATATTTCTCATTTTTTATGTATATCCTCAGGTGATTACATGAACTAAAAATATTTCAAGGGAAAAGTAGAATCTAGAGAAGAAGGAAGAAAATAAATGTTTATGTTTTATTTTGTGAATGTATTGTATGGTCATAGTATTCCCAGGACAGTAAACCTTTGTATTTAGGTTTTGTAATTAATTTCTGTTATTTTGAAAATGATGTAATGAATTATGTAATAATAATCTAGGCCTATATTGTTGGTATCATAGGACAATTTAGTTAATTTTGGAATCCAGATTAGAGAACCTTAGTAAAATCTATTTGTGTTATACTATGTATATGTAAGAACCCAAGAAGCTCTATTTTAGAGAATTATAAACATATAGATCCCAAAATATTTGAATTTAGACTTAAAGGAATAGTATAATATATTATTTATTCATGAAACCTTGACTTAAGAATTGTTCTAACATTTTCTATTTATGAAAATGGTGGGAACCAGGAGAAATACAACCGACACTAGAGAAAGGGACAATGTCGTGATTTCCCGTATAACATCCCTAGTGAATTTGGTGGTGGAGTTCAAAATTTCATGGGCATGCATACCCAAATATCTCATGTTATGAATAATATCTAGAATAATGTGGAACATACACCTTCGCCTAATAGGGAGAAAGTAGATATCGAGTGTTTTATGTGATAGTGGCCACCGATGTTTAGTGGATCATTCGATCCACTAGTCACATGACAGTGGTTCAACTTGATGGAGAAGATATTTTCAATTCATGACTATTATGATATCGAGAAGGGGAAAGTTTTTGTTTATCATCTAGATGGAGCGACCAATAAATGGTGGGAATTTATTAAGAACCCCAAGATGAGTGATGAAATTGAAAATATGGTGTGTGAAGACATTTAATATAATGTTTCATAACAAGTATCTCCCTCAAAATATCATTACAAATATGGAGAGAGAATTTATAAAGTTGATTAAAAAGGATGGAGAATCTATCATGGCCTATGAAGAATCATTCACCGGTTTTTCATGGTATGCTTCATGTTATTTATGAAAAATAATAGAACAATTGATTGATTCATTATTGGTTTAAAACCATAACATCAAACGGGTATTTTAATTTGAGACATTGGTAGTTATGAAGATGTTGTATGATGTTCTCTCAAAGTGGAGATGGAGTATGGAGAATGTACACATGGATATGGTGATAAGAAATTAAAGATGGTGTCTCAAGTGATATGATCTAATGAGAAGGGTGGAAAGATAAATCTATTATTCAATTGTGAAAAACGTGGAAATAAGCATCATGGGAACTACCTCAAAGGGATAGGGAAATACTTAATGTGTGCGAGAGAATTCCAACAGTCTCATGAATATTGAAAATACATTAGGAATTAGAACAATGTGGTGGAGGAAATGATAGCACCACACATGGTCCAATGCTACAACTATAGGGGCAAATGTAATTATACAAGCTAGTACATGGATCCTTGAGTACTAGAGGGTAATCAGTTTAATGAGCCACAAAATCCAAAGGAATATGAAATGGCTTATTCCATCACTACATTAGAAGTGGATAATGAAAATGAAGTTGTAAAGGGTAAACTTTCTATTAACTAAAGAGTGGAAGAATCCTTATTTGATTCTTGTTAAACTGATTCCCTTAACTCGTGATAGTTTTCTAAAACTATTGAATATAATACCTTAAAACTTGAAGTAGAGATATATATAAAAAACCATGTGCTATAATAATTGCAACCCAAGTGTTTCACTCTTCTTATATTTGTGTATGTTAAATGATTCTTCAAGAAAATATCGTGATACTTCCCTTGGTGGAATTTGATGCAATACTATGAATGGATTGAATCTCATTATTTAAAACACATATAAACATTCAGGGAATGGAACTATCATTTCATATTATAAAAATACCCATTATCCTTTACAAATTTATGGAAGATCACAAATATCCTTTTGAAAATCCTTCTCCAGTGTGGGTGTTTATTCTCTGTGAGGAATCATACCTCACTCAAATGGTTGAGTCAAATGATGTTATCAATATATGAGAAATGTTGATCACGATAGAATATAATGATATATTTCGTGAAGAGTAACCCCATCTCCCCCCGGACCATGAGGTATAGTTATAAATACACCTCATACTTAGAGTTACTCATATATAAAAGTATCCCTATAGGATAGATCCTATCAATCTATAGGATTTAATGAAGCATCTATACTAGAATTTGGGAAAATGGTTCATACACCCTGGTGCATCACCTTGGGGTGCGCCAGTGATCCTTGTCATGAAGATGGGTGGAACAATGCAACTATGTATCAATTATCAAGAAGTCAACATTATCAATCTAATGAATGTGTAATATCTTCCAAGGATTGATGAATTGTTAGATCAACTAAAAAGAGCTCATTAATTCTCAAATTTAGATCTCCATTCGAGATATCATTAGCTAAAGGTGAAAAATGAATATATTCTAAAGACTACCTTCTGTAAAAGGAATGTGCACTTTGAGTTTCTGTTGATGCACAGTAGACATACTAATTATCTTATATTATTCATGGATTTGATTTATAGAGTCTTTAGACATTAACATGATAAATTATTGGTATTTTTATGGATGATATTCTCTTATACAATAAAATAAATAACAAACAAGAAGACCATCTATGTATTTTTTTGAAAAAATGAATGAATGAGTTTTTTTATGCCGAATTTAGAGAGTACGACTTTAGGATACATCGAAGAAGATTATTTGGACATTTTGTCACATGTGATGTAATTTATGTGGACCGTTCAAAGACAACGAGAGATTGAAGAATGTCCCAGACCCTCCTGTGTCAAAAAAATCTGTATTTTTATTTTCATAGTACTGTATTATCAATGATTTGTTAGAAATTTATTACGATGGTCATGCCTTCTAACTATATTAACAAGGAAAGGGGTAATGAATGTCTAGATGGAAGAATGTGAGTAACGCTTCAAGAACCTAAAGAGAAGGCCTATCACTACACATATACTCACACTACTGAAATTGGAGAATTTATTTTGATATAAAATGATTATTACAAGAAGGACTTGGGTTGTTTAATCATGAAAAATAATAATGTGATATCCTACACCTCAAGGATGTTAAATATCCTTGAGGTAAACACCCTGAAAAATGGTATGTAGTTAGAAGATGTGATTTTTTCTTTGAAAATTTTATGGAACTAACTCTATGGTGAGAAGTATGACATATTTACCAATCAAAACACCCTCAAGTTTATATTCACACAAAATTACATCATCATAAAATAATAGATATGGTTAGATCTAATCAAAGACTACGATTTATCTAGTCAATTTCATCCTAGAAATGTAAATAAGATAGTTGATTCTCTTAAAAGAAAATAAAATTCTACTATATTCATATTGCGGGTTGAGAAAGACATTATATTCTTAGACATGAAAATGATGGATTTGGAAATAATAATGGCAAGGAATACATCATACCTTGACTAAATGACTTCCAAACCATATATCCTGGATCACACAAAGGAGGCACAAAGGGATGATCCAATGTTACAAAACAAGGTGAATGTAGTAAAGGACGGGAAACAACAAGAGTCCAATATCGATGATAATGGTGTGATTTGGTTTGGAGCAAGGATACTTATGCCTTAATCATCTAGGATAAAGATGGATATGTTGGATAATTCACATATCTCAACTTTTACAATCCATCCTAGGAGTACCATGATGTACCACGATCTACGAGAATACTTCTGGTGGGAAAACATGAATACTGTGGTTGCTGATTATATCTCAAGGTGTTTGATATAAAAAAAAGTTAAAATGTAGATACATAATTCCAAATGGATGATGAAACCATTTAATATACCCATATAAAAATGGGATAATATCACTATTGACATCATCAAGGTTCTCCCGAATGCATCAAAATGAAATAACGTGGTATGACTTGTGGTGGACTGAATCACAATACTACTTTGTTTATCGCTACATAGGATGATATTTCACTTGAAAAAAATGAAAAAATAAATGTGAATGAAGTTTTGAGACTGATTGGGGTTCTATTTTCAATTGTCTCTGATTGTGATTCTAGGTTTACATCTAAATTCTTGAGGAGTCTTCAACATTATTTCATTAGAGAATTAAATTTCATCTCGAACAATTACCCCAAAACTGATCGCCAATCTAAAAGGACTATTTAGATGCTCAATGATATGATAAGATAATGCTTATTAAAATTAAATGGTGGATGATATCAATATCTTTCATTGGATTATTTCTCATTCAATAATTTCTTCCACTGCATTGTTCATTTGGCTCCAAATGAAACTTTGTATGGAAAGCAATGTAAAAAATCTAACCTATTGGGATAAAGTTGGTAAGGGAAAGCTAATTAGACCTGATACTCTACAAGACATGACAGAGAAGTTTCAAAACATATAGAAATAAATCAAAACATCCCAGATTCATAAAATGGTCTATTTCAACAACTGTCGAAGGGACTTGGGTTTTGAAATTGGAGATAACAACTTCCTTCGAATGTTACCATGTAAGAGTTTCAAGTGATTTTGAATTAAAGGGATGCTAATCCCAAGGTATATTGATAAATTTTTTATACTCTATTGAATAGGATCCATGGACTATCCACTTTCACATCAATCGAATATGGATCATTATCATTATTCATTGCATGTATCGGTTTTCGGAAAGTATATACCAGATCCCTCATATGTACTAAAATTAGAGTTGGTATAACTGGGTGATGATCTATCTTATTTTGAGTATCCAATGAAGAGTCTAAACCAATGATATATGGCTCTACAAAACATGATAAACTACCTTGTGAATTTTTTTTGGAGGAACCATAACTATTATGAAGAAATTAGGGATTCATAGGAGGATATGAAGAAGAATAAACCACACTTGTTTATGTAAGACGAAATATTGAGGGAAATTTTCAAAATGGTGGATGAATGTAATGATTGAAACATTAAACAATGGAATTTAACTACTCTATTAGTAATTTTATATAGTTTAAATCAGATACAATCACTAAGAGTCCATATTAAAAACTTTATTAATGAAGAATTAGAGGAATGATATATATTACTAGAAGTTGAGGAACCTATGACATAGAAATGGTAAATTTTTTCATACGAATAGTAATATGACCCTTATAAATATTAAAATGGACAAATGAATTGTAACCCCACCCATGAAATTATAACTAAAATTAATTCATCTTAAAATATATATTATTTTATAATTATCTCATAAACTAAGTAATTAAATATTTTAAAAATTATTAATTAAGTATTGGAATTTTTATAAGTTATAAATATTATTTTCAATTTTAAAATTAATTTAAGAATTCTAAATAGAAATTATTTCTACAAAATATAAATATAAATTAATATTTTTATTTCTTATGATTTTAAGATAATTTAATTAGACCATAAGTAATTTTTTAATGTCTTTAAAATTAGTTATAATTTTAAAAATTTGTAGTTTCCATGAAAATGATTATTTTAATTAAAAATTAAATTAATTTCATTCAGAAAATTATATTCATAAAAATAAGTTAATTTTTCAATTCTACACATTCAAAAATGGTTATGCTGAGTTTTTTAGATTTTTTTGAAATACTTGAATTTTTTATGAATAGTAAATATGATAATTTTCCAAAAATGAAAAATACATGAATTTTTGTGTCATTGTTGATGTTGGTGTTATTTAATAAACTTAATATATAACCATACATGATTTTTTTAATATATTTTTAGATAAACCTAAATATATTCATAGTCGTGAAAAAAATAATAAACTAATTAATGTAATTTTTTGAACACACTCATGTAATGCACTATAAATACAACCCCTCACATCCTCTTCTCCTCACACATCTAAATCATTGAGACTTTCCCATGTTATTCAAAACACTCTTTCATATCCTCTACCAACGTCTAAGAAGCCTTTTTCTCTTGAAAATACCCAACCTAGGTGCCTTGTGAAGGACTCCAAGAGGAAAATTCCAGAGGTAAATCCTCACACTTTTTCTTTTAATTTTTTTCAATTTCTTTTATTTTATCCTATTATCCTCAATTTATCTTATCTAAAAGGCATGAAAACTCCATTATATTGATATAATTGAATTATAACTTGTTAATTTAATTTCCATCATTAAAGTTCTCCCTCTAACTCTTTTATTATAATAAAAATCATTTCCCCTGATGTGTCAATTTAGCGACATCTTGGGTGATGCACTTTAATTTTTCTTTAACACCTTCAAAGACGTCAATAATAAAATTATAATGGTTTAAAAATATCTAATGTGTATATTATAAACACATTTATGTTCTGGAACCAAATTATACACATAATACTAACTGATAAAACAAAAGTAATTCATTGTGATCGAAAACCCGTCAAAATTAAGCTAAAACAATCCTCATTAACTTTTATCTAATGTTTCATCATCGTGGTATATTAAAATATTCATTATAATATTATTTAAACATAAATAATGTTATTAATATCATATATTAACAATTATGAATATTTATCCAAATTTCACATGAATTTTAATTCATGTATACAAGAAAATCAATCATGAAACCACAAAAACGAGTGATCCCGAACGATGAAATTAATATCTATAACTCTAAAAAATACCATAAATAAACATAATAAAACTATAATGAATAAAATACATGTATGAATTGTTATTAATTTTTAATTATTGAATCTAATGTTATTATATTGGGTATTTATTAACAATAAGGGAGCATCCAGACTCACGATATGTGGAATTATTGAACACAACTATATTTCTTTGGGGTTTCCCTCATTCACCACATTTTTATTATGAATATTACATAAATATTTTTTATAAATAATAACGATACCTATTATAGGATATAAATTTACTCTACATGAGTTTATGATAAACATAACATTTTCTAAAAGAACTCTTCTTAAAAAACTCATTTTTTACTTCTTGAGATTGTTTCTTCCTCCCTTGTGGTTGATAATTCTTATATCACATTTTTGATTCCCTATTACATTTGTAGACCCAAATATTATGAACATATGCTTAAGTAAATGAAACCCATTAATTTCAATGGGTTATTATATATAAAATTTCCACATAGGTTCTAGGTGTCATACCTGATAATGTAAATGTTATGGTATGACACGGGCACCCATAATTATATACGACAGTGTAAATGTTATAATGTGATGGGTGCGCCAAGAATTATATAGAACTAAAATTCATTGTTTAATGTGATGTATGTCATGATAACTGTTAAATAGATTTTAACAAGATCCTGACTTTGATCACAACTATTTATGGTAGTCGACCAGTATGGAAAGATGTTTCATTTTTATGAATTTCCACATTCAATGCCTTTTTATGATGATTACTCACAAAATTACTAGGACTATGATATGATTATTCTCAATCCATGGTAATTTTTTTTTCTTATCTATCCTATTAATTCTAATTTATCTCACCTATTTTTTATTTATATCCTCAGGTGATTACTTTTACCAAGGAGATTTAAAGGTTAAACCAGAAACTATAGAAGAAGGAAATAAATAAATAAATATGTTTTATTTTTTTGAAAGTTATGTAGGGTCATAGTTTTACCAAGACACTAATACTTTGGAGCCTAGTTGTGTGATGATTTTATGTTATTTATAAAATGATCTAATTTGTTTCGAATGATAATAAGGGTCACTATATATGAGATGCGCTGTATTAGTAGGTAGCCTATGAAATAAGGGGATGCATACATGGTGTCTTGTAATGGAACATATCGAGGAATCAATATATGGTACCCAGGTCATGACATTATAGTATAAACATATAAAAAGGTTATATCTTTGTAAATATCCATGCTCATGTGTCCATAGTGTAAATAGTATAGCTAGGGACATTTGTAACCAAAGAACTATAAAACTAAACTATACTATGATATTTATTTATTTATTTCACTACTTATAAGTATCTTGTATTTTTTTCATGTTTTTATTGTTTAGTATTTTCATCCATCGAATTTATTATTTTTTTAAACTGATTAATTAATGATTTATAATTCACCCTTCATGTATCTTCCATACCGGTTATTGGACTAAAAATTTGGTATATGAGGATTACCTTGTAATGCCATTTCTTATATGTTTTTTTTCCTCTTAATTAATAATATTTATCAGGGAGAACCATTTGAAACTCAAAGTGATCTGATTTTATTATTATTTTAAGAGATATATTTTTTATATCTAATTTTTTAAACTATACTATAAAACATAGAAGAATATATTTTCATTTAATTGGTTGGATAAATAATAAGATTAATGTAAAATATCATTAAATATGAATCATGAGATACTTCATTTTGTAGAAAGAATATAGAGATATGTTTTTCATTTATGTAAAAAAACTAGACAGTAGATGTCAAATTTTACTAAAATCAAGGGAAATAAGAGAAAATAATAAATGCATTGAAATAAAAATGTTTTAAATATTCAATATCATGTTATAAGAATAATTCATTAAGGTAATATAAGCATTATATATAAATCTATTTGTGTAAAATATCCATATTAAAACTCATGTACATCACCTGGATATGTTCCTAGTGTTGTGTAACTAAACGATATGTGTGATATGTAATAAAAATAATTTAATAAATTTATTATTATACACATGCAATTTATGATGAAATATAAAAAATTTGGTGAAGAGAAAAAATATTTATTATAAAGATGTGAAACCCCATCGTTTTCTGGTGATATATCAAGCTTGTATATAGGATCTATTTTTTCCTTATGTTGAGTAATTTTTATTTGTGTTTTACTTTGGGGTGTTTTTGGGTGAAAATTTTGAGAAAAATGGAGCAAATAAGGAAGTGCACAATTGGTTCATGGGTTTACCTAATCTTCACCCATGGCCCAATAAACTATGTTACCCAATACAAATAGGTTTTTAATGGATTCTGGATTTTTTAAAAAGTCAATCACCCTAGACAGAGATACCGTGAACACTCCCCTAGAATATGTTTGTGGTTAAGGCACATGGTTTGTGGAAACCATGAACCTCCAGCAGCAAATGGTGTCTGGGTAATTAATTCACCAGAAATGATATTCTAAAATTTATCGATCCACCATTTTAATCTTAAATAGACCCACATTTAATGTAGACATGTAATCCTTTATTTTGTATCCATATGAATAGATTCAAAGCCATTATAGCCTCTTTTATTCACGAATGAATGCCCAGATAAATGATTTGGGACCCTTTCAATAAGAGGATCTCATCCCTTGTAATTTCCTCTCTTTCACATTCGTCTTCTGTCCATTAATGGTTGTTCATCCATTATTTTGGATGGATTTAGATCTATTTTTGGATTTGGATCATGGAATTATGGTTTTAAACCTATAATTATAGAAGCATGATTTAGTCAATATTTGATTTTAGCTGGAATTGCCTGAAGTCCGTCCTTTCTTATTGATTTTTGATAACCCCCCTTTCAATAATTATTGGGAACCATTACAAGGCCTATAGGCTTAGAGATTATATGACTCGTAGGTCATAGTAATTATACAGACTATACATGTAACTCATCCTCCAAACTCCTTCATCGTGATATCATCTCTCCACCTTTTTATGACTATTCATCTAGGATACCTGTGAAATCACACGCTAGTCCCATTGGAAATTCCATACCCTCTCATTTTAAAATATTCTCTTAGCTTCTGCTCAGGTGAATGCGCATACTCGGAATCCTCATTTGGAGTTTACTTCATGTAGAGTCTGTCTGACATTTAAGCACAATTTCTAGTGGCCCGAAGGCCTCTATGTGTCCTGAAGTCCTTGATGTGGACCAAAGTCCTTGAGGGGGCCCGAAATCCTTACAGGCCCGAAGGCCATGGGTGGCTTGAAGGCCTTAAAGGACCCGAGGCCCAAACCCGTGGCCCAAAATCCCAAACATATGAATATTTATGGCTGCTACAGTACCGAACATTGTCTTCTACAGAGTCTGCTAAAGTGCCTTCTACAAATCCTGCTACACTTGGGGTCAAATTTTGATTTTGGTTTTTGATCTGGATCTCATGCACTTCCATTATTCCATTGAAATTGGTGAGTTTAATTGGGAAAACTCTCATAAAAAATTCAAGGTAGTTGGTCTATAATTATAATTCAAAATTATTGATCACAATTATTTTAATATAATTTTATTATTTCTATTAGTTGTTTATCAATTTATTTCAGGATAAAATTAATTAATTTGGTTATTTAGTGAATTAATAGATAAAAAATTAAAAATATTTGAGATTACATATTTGAGATAAATGGTTGTGGGATTAACTATGAACTATTGTAATTTTTGAATTGAGATACATAATTTTGAAATTAATTATGAAATATTGATATTGTGAATTTGATTATTAATTATTGAATTAATAATGAAATTTTGTGATTGTGTGTGGGATAATAAATCATTGAATTAATTTTGAAAAAATGAGATTATTAATAGAGATAAATAATTTTGGAATTAGTTATGTGATATTTATATGGAATGGTTGAATAAATAATTTTTTACTAACTATTAAATATTGAGATTTTAATACTAATTAAGTAATTAATTAATTAATGATGTATTGAAAATGCTAAAAAATAATAATTAATTATTTAATTAATTATTATGAATTTTTGTGATTAAGAAAATAATTTATCTAATTAATTAATTATTGAATAATTAATGTAGATGAGATGATTAATAAATTATTGAATTAATTTTTAGGATTTAATGGATTGAATGTAATTAATTATTTGTTTAGTTAATTAATAAAATTGATGGGGTTAATTAATTCTTGAAATAATTATTTTAATGATGTGAATATAATTTTTTTTACACTGGTTAAATTAAATGGGGAATTTATTAATGTGTTATTTAGAAACATGTAACATTTTGACATATGTTATATTTTTATATTGTCATATATATGATTTTAAATTGTGAATGGTAACATGGACTTTAATCAATGTATTGTTAAATATGAATGGTAACATGGTCATTAAAATATGTAATGATAAATTATAAAATTGACATTCGATCAGGGATTGTTAAATTATTAATTGTAACATAGTCATTCAATTGTAAAATTTTGAATGGTTACATGTTCATTCAGTTATGAATTATGAATGGTAACATTGAAATTCAGATATATTATTTTATTCAAGAGTCCTCAAGAACCCGTGGGTGTTATGTGGTTAAATAAATAGTATTTGAATAATTAAAATTGCTTAATATGTAAATTGTGTTTCATTATTTATAAATATTCATACACTATATTGAAATGATATTGATCTAGATACACTTTGTGGTGTCCTACTAAGTCGTACTCACACCCTTCTCATGCTTCCTGATTGGTACCCGAATAGATTTCATTATTACAGGATATTATAAGTCCAAAGTCCTATTGTTAGATGGGTACATTGGCATGGACAAGGGATGTGGTAATTGGACATGGTTCAAGAACTACATTGTACTTAATAGTGTATTCACCTTTGAGTTTAAATTTGACACATTGATTATTATGTAGCATGAAATATCTACATTTTGGTTTTGATATTGTCTTTCTAGTATTGGTCATATTATGATTTTGGATTGGTCTTGTTTTGTAATAGAAAGATTTCATTATTGATTATTTATTTTCCACTTGTGTATTACTCTGATTAAGAGGATATAGTCTCTCGGGGACTGATATTAGATCCTCACTACTAGTTGGAAGCCTCTTGTGTATAGGGAGGCATGCATGAGGTCATGTAGTTTTCCATCAAGGGGAATCAGTATGTGGAATGATGGAAGGATTTAAAAATGTTGTTTCAAAGAAGTTTTTTCTATTTTCTTTTTTATTAATATTAGGAAAATGTCCAATTATGACAATAAAGGGTTATTGCTTGGTTATGAGCTCATAAATAGAAGTAGCTGACCCATGCACGAGGGAGAACACAAGTACCCTGGGTGGGAATTATTGTTATTTATGTTTTCTATTACAAATGAATACTTTTTCACGTCATGTGATGCCCTTGTCATGTGATGTGATTATTTTTTCATGTATTTTTTTGTGATTTCACTAATGTATTATTATGGATAAGAGTTGAGTTTACATGCATCAATCTAAGAACATGGGATTATTTTCTGACATGAATAATTTTAGGAACACTTGGGAAAATGGGTTATAGGTAAGTTATTGAACATGATATTTTTCCTTTAATGGGAAATTAAATACACAATGGTACCTAACATAAAATTTTGAATTATTTTTAAATGAGGTAATATCGGATAAATGGGTTTCTAAATGAGAAACATAAATATGAGATGTGTTTACCATTTTCTACAAAAACCTATGTGTATAATGGTCAATGGTAGTGAAAATGCCTTAGGTTTGACTGTGTGGTGAGCTTTGGGGGAATGATGTTCTATGCCATGGTGTGTTTGAATCTTATGTAAACATGTGGATTTTTATAAATCTGTCCTAAGTTTCATATTTTTCATTTATGATTTATTCCTCCATGGTCACTCTTATTCATATGACGATATGAGAACATGTAAAGGGATGATTATTTACTGCTAGAACCTAATGAAACAATACTTACAGTTGAGGATGTTGGAGAGACATTCCATGAGAACATAAATTAGTTAATTTATCTAATAGATAGAAACCTAATTTGGGTTGTAAAGGGTTTTCTTAATCTGATGAGGTGGTTTCTATTATAGCACCCTCGAACTTTTACTAAAGAGGGTGGACTAGAGTGACCTATGTTCTAGGTCGATTCTATCCAAAATATGAGGCATAAGTGATCTCTTGAGTTCATGAGGTTGACTTAGGGGAGTATTTCTATGATGGAATATGTTTTATACTTCACATATTTTTATTGTTTTTCTCCAGTGTTGAAATGGGACGAGAATACTAATACGAGGAGATTTTTGTAAGGGATTAAATGTGATATTAAACCCAAATTTAACAACTTTTTGTTAAATATGGTTAATGAGGAAGTTGATCAGAATCTCCTTTATAAGGGGACAATGTAGGAGACTTCGGTTTTAGGACAAGTAGTTTTAGTTGTATGATCATTATATATACCTTCTGAGATAAGGAATAATTACTACGAGGGTGTTAACTTGGTGAATATCAAGAATAGAGGATATGGGGATGGGCCAGTCACTAAATAACATAACTAGATTTTATTCAACTTTTCTGTTATGAAGGTCCAAAATCATAGATATTTTCCCCAACCACATGTAGAGTGATGATCTTGAAGCTATATGGGAGATCTTTAGAAGTTCTATAAGACCTAGTAGAAGATTGGTAGTGAGTGTGTAACTATCCATAATCAATGTCTATGAAGGGTTATTCTACACCATATTCGTCTAGTAGCAGGAGTTATATGAGATAAGTTGGCAGATCTATTAGAAAAGAGATCTCATATCAGCAAAGTGGTGTCGCAGAGGGTACTTAGGTGTCATCACAGTGTAGAGGGGTATGACAATTGCATTCCATTCATCCTACACTTATGGAGAGCAAGGCTAAAGAATATGTTTTTCAAGGTACTATTCTTGTACCTTATATATTATCTAGTTCTATATTTGATATTAGTCCCATTCATTCAATTATATATGAAGAACATGCGAATGGTTTGAGCATGGAGGTAGATTTCGGGAGTGGGGTGTTGATGATAGACACACCTTTCAGAATTTGGTCTTGAGACATCTACTTGTGCAATGGGTGTTATCTAGAGAATAGAGAGTATCATTTTCTATAATATATCTATATTCATGAGATGATTAGCTTCAAAATAAGTTTTTTTATAGACTAGTTACTATTATTCTGATTCCACATAGATTTTTCCCACTGGATAGTGGCGTTTATGTCACCCAAGGGTTACAATTACATTCACTATGTATATGGGGATATCTGAGCAGGCCAAGTAGGGACACTCACTAAGAAACATGGATCCATTATAGATCATCTTTCTAGTTTAGTAAAACCTAATAGAGGTGTAAATGGAGTTATATTTCAAACCATAGTGGATATGTTTAAGGATGTATTTAAAAAATAATTCTGAGGAATATAAACCGAGGGAGATGTAGAATTTACTATTGATATCATCCTAGAAGATTAGCCAATTTCTATTACACCATATAGAATGAAACATATCGATATTAAATATCTCAATAATTATCTAGAGGAGTTAGTGGATATGGTGTTTATCCAACCCAGTATGTCGCCCAGGCGTTCAACGGATTTTTTTCTAAGAAGGTTGTTAGGAATCTATGATTATGTGTCGATTATCAGAAGATGGACCATATCAAAATAAAGAACCTATATCCTTTTCTATGTATCGAAAATCTATTTGACCAGTTAATAGGGGATTGAGTCTTTTTAATGATTTATTTTAGATTGGGGTATGATTAGTTGTGTGTTAGGACTTCTGATATTCTACAGGCTGCATTAAAAAGTAGTTATGTACTATATGAGTTTTTTATAATGTGTTTTGGGATGATGAATGAAATAGTAGTATTTATGGCCTTGATGAGAATATTATTATGTCTATATCTTGATCAGTTTTTTTGTATTTGTGGTGACATTTAGTGTACTACAATAGTCATGCTGATCATCCCTAACATCATGAGATCATCTTGAGTACATTGAGAGAGGATTGAAAGTACATCAACTTCTCAAAGTGTATTGGATTGACCAGGTATCCTTTATAAGTCACATAATCTCATTGGAAGGTGTGTGTGTGTAGACCTAGATGTGGTTCATTATGTTGTTTTGTTGGGAGTATTCCAATAACGTACTCAATATCCATAGATTTTTGGATTACTTAGATATAATCAGTGTTTCAAAAATGACTTTTCTCGATTGGATGTGCCACACTTAACTGAAATGTGATAAATTTTCACTTGTCTGTTTCATGTGAGGATTATTTATAGGATATTAATATTTTTTTACATCAGCACCAATTTTGATCCTATTTAAGGTATATGTAGAGTATACAGTGTAGTGTTATGCATCTTGGATAAGGTTTTGAGTCATGTCAATGTAGGATGATCGAGTTTTGGCATACGATACTTGGAAGTTGAATCAAAATGAATAGAACTAAGCTGCGAATGACCATGAATTAGACTTCTGGTTTTATGGTTTAAAGTACTAGTGGAATTACATACTGATAGAAATAATTACTGTGTATGTGGGTCATAAGATCTTAAGGTATATGTTTTCACAATGAGATTTGAAACTATGGAAATGGAGGTGGGTTGATTATATAATGTCTTTAGAGTTTGAGAAAGTTTATACCCTCATAAAGGGGAGTAATTTTGATGGTTATTTGATAAATAAAAATTAGACTCAGCCAATTCAATAGTTTAGTGTTGAGTAGAATATGACGACATTACTAGCTGATTTTCACATTGTGGATCAGGAGATTCAGAAGAAGATGAATCTCATATAAATTTATGTCAAATCTATAATTTTCAGATTTAGTAGGGATAATATGTAAGAGGATCATATGTGTTTTACCTTGAGGCATAGCCTTAATGTTGGGGAGCCACCTTCCATTTCTAACATTGATAAATATGAGATCATTTATGACAGGGGATGGTCTATTGTACCATCAAGAATATAGTAGAATTTTATGTGTGAGTTTCATGACTCGAAATGGGTGGTACATCCAATTGTTAATATACTTTATCGTGACCTACAATGATGGTTTTGGTGGAAGGATATGAAAAAGTTGATTGCAGTGTTTGTGACATGATACTACACCTGTCAGCTGGTGAAGACTGAGCATCAAGGGCCTAGTGGTTTTCTATAGCAATTTCTCATTCATAAATTCATGTGGGATGACATGAATATGGAATTTTTAGTGGTTCTCACAACGAATCCTTATAAGGATGACTTTATATTGGTGATTTTTGTCCATTTTAGAATGGTAGATCATTTCAGTCCTATATAGGATACATTCTTTATGGAGAAGTTGATAGGACAACATGTTTAGGGGATAGTCTGTCTCCACTAGGTTCTATAGAATATTTTTTAGACTATGACTCAGTTCTTACTTAACAGTTCTTCTAGGTATTTCAAAATGACCTTGGTATATATATTCCTTTTATTAAAAAATTCTCTCTACAAACACATGGGTAGTCAATCCATACTATTCATGTGCTTAACGATATGTTGTGATCATGTGTAATTGAATTTGGTTTGTCATGGATGAAGCAACATGAAAAAATAAAGTTAACATTTCATAATAGTTATCCGGAAACTATATATATGACACTGTAATAGGATATTTATGGCAATCCATGCAAATCACCTGCATGATAGACATAGGCGGGTGAGTAAGAGTTGTCAAGAACTGGTCTCTGATGTATATGTTAGAGCCTATTTAGCTTATGCAGAACCATATGACTATGGATCATAGTAGATAGATGTCTTATGATGATAGAATTCAAAAACCCATATAGTTTACATTGGGTGATTATTTATACCTCCAGTTGTCTCCTAGATTGGATCACTGGAGGATATGGATAAAGTGAATGTTGGCGCCAAGGTTCATTGGACCATTTGAGGTTAGGAAGAGATTTTTTTTGGTAGTATACTGATTGTATCATTAACATAGACACAGTTCTATTCTTTATTTTTTCAATTTGTCACAAATACAATGGAATCAACATTGGCCTTCTCATTTGATAGATGTCAATGATGTTGATCTTGAGATAAATGTGTTCTTTAATGAGCATATGATATGTTTTTTCCTTAAAGTGAGAAATTGTTTAGGGGAATGACCATGGTGATAGTTTTTTAATTTTGTAAAAATGGATGTGTGTATAGGTAAACATGTGATATATAATAAAATATGAGGGCTTAGTGGCCCAATATTTTCGACATAGCATCTTAGAGATACTTGAAAGTTTAGATCAAGGATGAGATGTTATAATGTGGGGAGATTGTAAAACACTAGCCTTTTCTAGAGAGGTACTGGACATGATTACAGTTAATATTTTTCTTTATATAGAGAAGTTTTTATTTGGGTTTTACATTAGGGAGTGTTTGGTTGAAAAATTTGAGAAAAGTGGATGAAAGAGTGAATTTCACAGTTGGTGTATGGTTTTCCCATACCCTACACCCTAGCCCAGCAAACCACGTAACCCGGGATAGAGAGGGATTTTATGGCTGGTTCAGGGATTGAAAATTATTCTATATAAATGTAGAAACTGTGACCCCACTATAAGGGGAACATAGTTAAGGCACACAGTTAAGAGAAACCATGTCCCATGAGGAACAAACTGTGCATGGGTTTTTAATTCACCCAAAAAAAAATATTATAAAATTTATGAAGCCCCAATTATATTCCCATACAGACCCATGTTCCACCCAAAAATTTAATTATCAATTTTATAGGATTATGGACAGATTCCAAGGCATTAATACCTATATTATTCATGATTTTAATCCAATATTAATGATCTAGACAGCTCCTGGAAAGAATATTTCATCATAGGCAGTTTCCTTTATGTTTCTCATTCTTATTCAACATGTTGAAGGTATTTGTAACCCATTTTTTGTTAGATCTAGTTTTATTGTTGGATTTAGATCATGGAATTGGGGATGTAGATCTACACTTAAGGGATATTGTTTTGATCATTCTTGGATTTAGGTTTTAGATCATAATCATGTGCTACATCATTATTCAAATAAAAGTGAGGATTTTCATTTAAATAATCCTCATCAATGAATCAAGGTCGGTGGTATATAATTCAAATATAAAAGTATGGATTGAAATTATTAGCATCTAATTTTAAAGTTTCTATTAAATTTTTAGAAAAAGAGAGAATTATTGAATTAATTAAGGGATATAAAAAATTGGGGATATTTGAGATTAAAGATTTGAGATAATTGATTGGGGGATTAACTATGAAGTATTGAGGTTTGTGAACTAAGATAATTAATTGTGGGATAAATAATGTTGTATTGATTTTGGGAATTCGATATTTAATTTTTGAATTAATTATAAAATACTAAGATTGTGAATTGGATAATTATTTGTTGACTTAATTATGAGATGGGTATAATATTAATTAACATAATTAATTGTGGAATTAATTATGTGATATTGTGATGGTAATTTATAATAGTTAATTTTTTATTTAATTAGGTTATATTGAAATTGTAAATTTGAAGAATTATTTGATGAATTAATCATTGTAGTATTGAGAATTATAAATTTAAAAATTTAATTATTGAATAAATTATTAAATATCTTTGTGATTTTGAAATTAATTGGAATGATTAATTAATTGTTAAATTATTTAATATAGTTTGATGATCAAGTAATTATTTAATTAAATAATTTTATCGAAGGAATAGAATTTGATTAATTAACTATTTAATTAATTAATGAAATTGTTTGGTTAATAATTGATAAATTTATTAATTAAATGACTTGAATATGAAATTCATACATTTGAATAATTTATTGGTGAATTAATCAATGGTATATTGTGATGCATGTTACATTGCTATATATGTGATATTGTGATATTTTGATATATGAGATTGTAAATGGTTAATTGTAACATAGACATTCATCCATGTCTTATTAAGTATGAATTATAGAATGGTCATTCAATACAAAAATAATGAATTATAACAAGGAAATTCAATCATGGATTATGAAAATATGAATGTTAATATGGCCATTCTATTGTAAAATTAGGAATTTTAACATGGACATTCAGTGGTGAAATTATAAATGGTATTATGGTCTTCCAATTATGAATTATGAATAATGAACAATGAATCATAACCATGACATTTGAACATATGATATTAATCAAGAGTCTATGGGAACATGTGGGTGTAATGATGTTATGTAAATAATATTTGAATAATTTAAATTGTTTTCATTATTGATAATATCATATTATATATAAAACTACATACACATTTTTGAAAACATATTTTTTTAGACACCATTGGTGGTAGCCTACTGAGTTGTACTGACACCCTTCTTGGGAATCCTAATTGGTTTCCAAATATATTTAATATTTTGTAGGATTGGATAATGGAAATTTCAAATATTAGATGGCTGATTTGGGAAGGATCATGGATAAGGGATGCAGACATGTTTCAAGAATATATTTCGAGTTGTCAGTGTCTCTGCATTTTTGTTTCATATTGACACATGGTACATACTTTATATTGACCTATATACTTTTTTTTATGTTTTATTTCAGGTATTGGTCATCTTTTGATACTATATTGTTCATCATATGTTGTGTCATGCTTTGAGAATAGTTGTTTCCGCATATGTAATAATTTTATTAAGATGGTACAGTATCCCCGTGGATGATATTAAACCATCACTACATGTAGAAAACCCTGAGTGTACGGGGAGGTGTGCATGAGGTTATGTGGTTTATTGGATCATGGCACTAGTGTGTGGAACTCGAGATGGGACATCAAAAAGTGGTATTGGAGAGGGTTTATTTTGATATAACTTTTATTAATATTTGGGAATAGTATATTACAAAATAGAAAGAGTTAGGGGTTGGTTATGATCTCATGCATGCGAGTATATGACCCTTGCAAGGGGGGGAATCCATGTATCCCTGGTTTGAATTTTTTTTATTGCTCATTGTTTTTAGTGTTGAATATTTTTCATATTGGGTGATTAAATTTTGGGTGATTTGATAATTGATTCACGGATTTTTTGAGATTTGAATCATGGCCTAGTACGCCATGGGAGTTGAGTTTACATGCATCATTCTGGACCCTTAGTATTATATCATTACATGCATCATTTTAGGCACACGTGGGGGTATGGATAATTTGTATGTTATTAAACGTGGACTATTTTTCCTTTATTGTGAAATATAACTGAAAACGACACCTAACATGAAATTTATAATTATTGTAAAATGACACTAGATGGGATAAATGGGTTTCTAGCTGATAAGAATGAATATGATATGTGTTTATACTTGTTAACTAGGTCTTATGTGTCGGATGGTCAAGTGTAGTGATTACGCCTCAGTTTTGACCATGTGGCAGGGTTTGGGAAAATAGACTTGCTGTTACATATTGTATTTTCATTTTATGAGAACATTTTGATGTTGTGAAATGTTTTCTAAGGTGAATATTTTTTATTAGAGTGTTATTAATCTATGACGACACTTATTGAGAGAGAGATAAGAGGAAATTTCTTGGGATAATCCTCCTTTGGTGGATCCTGAGGAACTGATCGTGCTAGGTGGGGAAGCATGATATTTGTTCCAAGAGATATTTTCATTGTTCGGGCAGTTTACGAAAATAGACCTAGGTTGGGTTGTGAAGATTATGGATGATCTGAAGAGGGAGTTTCATTTGAAAAACCATATGAACATTACTGGAGATGGTGGACGATTAGAATATTTTTTCTAGGCTGATTAAATCCATATGGGACTTGGCCATTTGGATAATCTAGTCGATGAGAGGGTCATATAGGCCACTTATACGCAATGAGGTTCACTGAAGAGATGGTGGGTCATTCATGCGCAGACTGGACAGGTTTTGGGTACGTTATGGATGGAATTCAAGGAGAAGTACACACAACACTTACATCTAGAGATGTTAAGGTATGAGAGAGATATTGAGTTCATGTGGTATACTCTAGGTAGTATGTTCATGGTGGACAATGTTGTACACATCATATATATTCAATTATTTTCTCTGAGGTTGGTATGGGATGAGACAACTAAAATGAGGTGTTTTCAGAATGGATTAAATGTGATATTGAGTTCCAATTTATCATATATTAGATAATTTTTTTTATAAGATAATGGATTGGGATCTCGTAGCTAACGAGATCTTAAAAGAGACTTCTGGTATATGACTGGTAGATCCTACTAGACAATCAGAAGGTACAACTTTTGAGACCATGAAGCATCCCTACAAGGGTTTTGACTAGGATAACAGTAAGAAGAAAGGCCATAGGGGAAGGTTCAACCATACAAGACATTGGCTGGATTCTATTAAATTATTGTGGTAATTATGGACGCAATCATACATACTATCCTCAACCACCAGAAGAGTTCTGGACTTATGTGAAGATGATAACTATAAAAAAGTTATGTAGGACCCAACGATAGACGTGTAGTGAGGTTAGAACTATGTTAAATCGGTGTGTAGGGAGGGGATGTTCTACACCATATTTTCATGTTAGCTGGAGTTCTACTAGTTGACATGGTAGAGTTATTGGACATAGTGCTTCTAGAAAAGAGCACTCATATTAGCAGAGTGGTGCAGCACATTGGACTCATGCTTCATCCAATAGAATATGTGTAAAATGGGTTTATTCCATTCAACCTACACTAGAGGATATCGTGGATGGACCATCAATAGTGGGAAGTTATATCATGTATATTATAAATTATATAGTTCCTTATTTGATACTGGTTCATCATATTCCTTCATTTCGTAAAAACATGTTAATGTTTTTATCATAACTGTGGAGTTTGTGATTGGGGTGTTTACAACAGACACACCTTTGGGAATTTGGTCTAGAGACATCATGTTGTGCAAAGGATGTTCTCTTAAGGATGGAGAGTATCATTTTATATTGGATCAGAATATTCGTAACATGTTAGCGATAGATATAATTATTCTTATGGAATGGTTAGTAGAATACTGATCCCACTAATATAGTTATTAAAGGAGGGTGATGTTTGCATCTCCTAAGGGTGAAAACTACATTCACAATAGAGAGTGGGGTATCTATGCAGGTCGAGTAGGGCCAATTACATATCTACTGGGATATATCATAGCGAGGGTTTCTAGATTATTACTTAATGATAGAGGTTTAAATCTATATTTATTTTCAAAAATAGTTGAAATATTTCAGTATGTATTTCATGAATACTTTTTAAGACTATAAACTGTGGTTTATGTGCAATTTACTATTGATAACCCACTGATGTCTTAGCCAGTTTCTATTCCAGCATCCCTAATGGAATTGATAGAGATTTAAGAGCTCAATATTTAGTTAGAGGAGTTATAGAATATGGGATTTATTCGAAAGAGTGTCAAATTAGAGTTAAATAATTTTTTTTGAACTGAAGGTTAACGAGACATAGACCTTATGTGTTAGTTACCAGATGTTGAAATAGATGACAGTAAATAACCAGTAACTTCTTGCACATATCGATGATATTTTTAACCTATTTAGTGGGGCTTATGTATTTTACATTACTAGAATGAGATCAGGGTATCATCAGTTAAGAGTTCGAACTTTAGATATACCGAGAAATTATTTAAGTAGCAGGTATGGCCTATATGTATTTGTCATAACGTTTTTTGGGTTGATGAATGAACCAGTTGTGTTTATGTCTTTTATAGATAGAATATTAAATCCATACCTCTAAGATTTTTATTTACTGTTTGTGGATGAAATATGGATGTACTTTAATACTCCTGATGATCATTCCCAACATCATCACATCACATTATGTTCATAGATAACGAATTAGATATACACCATGATATATAAGATTCAATATTTTATAGACTAGTTACACATCATAGGTCATATCATCTTATAAGAATGTGTTTCTATGGACCTAAGAAAGGATCATTAAGTTGATTAATGTGAGCAGTATGACAAAATAATCGATATCCAAAGCATTCTAGGACTAGTTGGATATTATAAAACATTTATCCATAACTTTTCTTGACATGAAACACTGATTTGGGGCATGAGAAAAAAATATATAATGTTGACTAGTTTAGGAAATTTGAGAATTCATTCTTGGAGATGAACAAGATATTAACATCATCACCAATTTTGATCCTACCTGATCATGGTGAGGATTATACAATGTATTTTGATTCTTTTGGAAACATTCTTGGAGTCATGTTGACCTAGGGAGATCGAGTAGCGGTGTATGGGTATCGAAAGTTGAGGCCGTACGAAGGGAACTACCCGATGCATGGCCTCATGTTGATAGTAGGGGTTTATGCGTTAATGTGTTTGACACATTTTTACTTGGGAGAGATGTTTACTTTTTATATAGATCATAGTAGCTTAAGGTATATATTTTCACATTGATATTTGAATCTACAATAGTGTAGGAGGGTGGATATATTTAGTCCTTTGATTTTGAGCTAGTGTATAAGGCCCCAGCTTAAACCTTACTTAATCTTGAGTTATTACAAGATTACACATTGAGGATCTTTTCGGGTTTAGAGTTTTAGAGAATTAGATAATAAAACTTACATTACATTCCACATATAAACAAAGTGGTTACATAAAGATAGTATTATTCATTCCCATCAATGGAAACATATTTAAAATAAACATGGATTCTTTCTTGACACTTCCTTGACACTATCATCATATCATGTACCTTTCCCTTGACCTGTGAAAAACATTTCAGAAAAACTTGGGATGAGCATAAAAAGCTCAGGAAGGGATATAAAAATATGTAAAGGAAACATGGGTATATATATACATAAGGATGAGATCATACTTTACCCATAAAACATAATCACTTTAACATACCTCATCAAATCATGAATAAATCATAGAAATCATAAGACATAAAGGTAACTTGAGGCATTCATAACATTCTTACGTAGGGAGTAACCCTCTTGGTTACGTTTAGAATACCCATCACAGTATATTCCCTAAATCTCTTCGGAGAAACCTTAATGTTTCACTCCTTCGCGTTACCCAATGCATTGGAGAGCTATATCGGGCTCACCCACCCTTAGTTTATCACGGAACCACCCGTCTTCATAATAATGCCCAAGAACCTCAACATAATCGTATCACATAAAACATGCATAAAGGAAACATAAAATTTCCACCTTTCAATCACAAGATATCAATACAACACATTGATATAAAAACATTATGAAAACCATTTTCAATACCAAAACAAAAGAAAAGTAGAACATGGTATTTATTTTTCTTTTAAAAAAAGGTATGTCTTGTAGGTGAAGCCGAAACTCAAATAATGGTCACGGCGGTGGAGAAGTCGTTGTCGCCGCATAGGTACGACAAAAACATTCCCTTTTTTCGTTTAGTAAAACGCTTCATATAAAAAAGATTAATTTTGGTTAAATGTTAAAGTCAAAGGGGTTTATAAACCATATGAAAGAAGGTTGTGTATAAAACAAAATATGCCTCAATGAAAGGAGATTGAGACGAAGTCCCATACCTCAGGTCCGACTTGACTCGATCATTCTTTAATGTCCGGAATAATAAACTTGAGTTAATTTCTACTTGTTTGAGAACCTTTTTCAAGTTCATTATTCCTTTTATATCACTTATTTCCATGTCATGAACACTATGTAATTATTTAAGTTAATAACGGTCGTTTTAACGATCATTGGTACTTGAGTCAAAAATAATCCCTTTATAATTACATGTTGTTCATGTATCCATTATATCCAGAATTGTATTCATGATGTAGATATCATATATGTCATATATATCCAGTACATTCATGCATTTATAATATTACATAATCATTTAGAGGTAAGAAATGAAATGCACCGTTCATGGAGACGGTAAGCCGTACGTACGCATGAATGCTACTTTCATTTCTATTTTGTATTTTATAGAATGGAATCATAATGATATAAAGGTATATTATAATTCCAGTATAATATCATATATAATATCATAGTTCCATCCTTTATACGTCCCACATATGGTATTTAACGAATCAACTCACTTTAAGGGGGCGGTAGTCCGCAATTCCTTAAATAAAGATATCGCGTTTACCCATAATGGAAACCATAAAGGTATACCCAAAATGAAAAATACAGAAGCTTAAGTAAAACATAAAAATATTATATATCATATATAAATATAGTGACATCTTAATGGCCACCTTTGAAGGTGTTAAAAGAATGTTGAACAATCATCGTTTCGGGAGGCATAAATTCGCCATCCACGGAAACAGTATGTTCGTTAACCATTAGATGTAGGTGTGTGTAAGTGTAGCTCGAATCCTTATTATAAAAAATTACTAATATATTTAGGATACTGGATTTGTTACAAAAGAAATGAATAAAATGGGTTTAGGGGGTTGGAGAAACAAAATAAAACAAAAGGACTCAAAAGAAGACATTACCTTAAAATCGGGTAACTCTCTTAGATTTGAGCTCAAAGGCTTCTTTGGGAAGACTTATGACCAAAGTGAGGCTTTAAGGAGTAAGAGAGGAAAGTGTAGAGACAAAATGGGCAGGGTTTGGCCGAGCCAAAGGCTTTGGGAGTGTGGGAAAAGAGGTAGAGGTGGGGGCCTTTTATAAGAGGAGAGGAGGGGCACTCTTGGAAAGTAAAGATAAGTTACTTTATTTTAAAATGGGGTTTGGATTCAAAAGGTCCCACATTGATATAATTCTAGTATAAGGTGATAAGGGTTCTAAATCCACCCATACAATAGGTTTTGGACATGTGTAGGTCATAGATATTACATTATCTTTCCATTTTATTTAAATCCTTTATTAATGAGGTAATCGCTACATCATTATGATGTCATAAATACATTTATTTATTTAATGTCAAAAAATTATAAAAAAAATACTATGATGTAGTAAATATTTTTAGATTTCCAATGAATATTTATAGTAAAAAATCTGACTTGTATAACCCCATATAAATTTTTTTTCGTAAAACATATTATGTTTGTGTCATTTTTACTTTTACATTAAATAAAAAGTTATTTATTTCATTTCCCAACCAAAGTGGCTCCATGGGGTCCCCAAGTTGACCCATGGATTTTCTTGGTCGGACATGACACATACAATAAGGTTAGGACATGTGTCTAGGTCATTTTATATTATTAAAGCATTATTTTTACCTTAAAATACACTAATTACCACTAATCGTGATTAAAAACTTAATAAGTTAATATTCACCAAAAAAATTATTTTAATCTCATTGAACCACATTTTACTTCTTAATGTCAACCATGTATGTCGGATTTTTGAAATTCAAAACACAAAGGTGGCAAAATTTCATTTAAACGAAAAATCAGTTTCTTTAACTACCACTTAGTGATTTCACTATTCATCAAAAATTGATGTTTTTCAGAAAAATACCAAAACTTCACCCTAAGATATATTTGATATTATGAATTCAAAAATGAAGTGTATTTTACAAAATTAAAAACATATAGGTCACGTTAATTAATTTAATAATTAATTCCCACTGTCAGAGCAAATAGCGTGTTTTATGAAACAATAAGTATCAAAAGATTGACACCAGTTTAAGTCCAATTTCAAAGTGAAATTGATTACAATGACCACCATTGGAATAAATGGTAAAAATATATTCTAATTTCACTTCAAAACCAATTCAAAACATAATCTAATCATATAAATAAATTATATTAAAAAGCAGTTTTGATGTAAAATGCAGTATTTTTCACTATTCATAAAAAAATGAACATTGTCAGAAAAATACCAAAAATTCACACAAGGTAAATTTTGATGTCACAATCATAAAGAATAAGTTTATTTTGACAAACATAGTTTATAAAATTGTCAAAAGATAGATTCAAAAATGGTTTTCCATCAAAAGGTAGTAAAACAATCTTTTAAAAATATTAGTGTATTTCATGCGTAAGATTGGAATTATTTTCATTTTAAGCCTCTAAAACACTATCTAGTTCATTAATAGGCATAGAAAAAAATATCTATTATTCATTACTTACTTGGGATGTTACATCCTTCCCCCCTTTAGAAAATTGCATCCCCGTAATTTATTTACTTATCGAATAAATGGGGGTACTTATCCCTCATTTCATTTTCAGATTCCCATGTTGCCTCTTCAATCATGTGGTTTTTTTCCAAAACCTTTACCTGGTGAATCACCTTATTCTGTAACACTTGCTCCCTGTGGTCAAGAATCTGGACCGGTTGTTCCTCATAAGATAGGTTCTCTTCCAGCTGAACTACCTCTGGACTCAAAACATGAGATGGATCTGGCATGTACTTTCTCAACATCGAAACATGAAAAACATTGTGTACCTGAGATAAACTCGGAGGTAAAGCCACTCGGTAAGCAACTGATCCAACTCTTTCCAGAATTTCATATGGTCCAATAAACATTGGACTTAACTTTCCTTTCTTACTAAATCTCATCACACTTTTCCAAGGAGAAACCTTGAGAAAAACATGATCACCTACCTCGAAAGATAGATCCTTCCTCCGATTATCCGCATAACTCTTCTGTCTGCTCTGAGCTGTTCTCATGTGCTTCTGAATTAGCTGAACTTGTTCTGCCATCTCTTCTACCAATTCTGGTCCCATCAACATCCTTTCACCCACTTTATCCCAGAAAGCTGGAGTTCGACACCGCTTCCCATATAATGCCTGAAATGGTTCCATCTGTATACTGGAATGAAAATTATTATTATACAAAAATTCAACCAAAGAAAGATATTAGTCCCAACTTCCCTGATAATCCATAGAGCAAGAACGTAGCATATCCTCCAAGGTCTGAATTTTTCGTTCTGACTGCCCATATGATTGAGGATGAAATGCTGTACTAAAATTTAATTCAGTACCCAACGACTTCTGAAGGCCTTTCCAAAAGTTATAAGTGAACCTGGGATCATGATCAGATACAATGGAGAGAGGAACTCCATGTAACCTGACTACCTCTTTAAGATACAAACGGGAAAGTTGATCTAGGGAAAAAGTTTCTCGTATAGCAAGGAAATGAGCAGATTTGGTCAAGCGATCATTAATAACCCAGATTGCATTATTACCTAGAGATGTCTTCGGTAATCCCACAACAAAGTCCATGGATATATTCTCCTATTTCCACTCTGGCACTGGTAGAGGCTGAAGCATCCCTTTCGGTAACTGCCGCTCTGCTTTAACCTATTGACATGTCAAACACTTCACAGTAAAATCAGCAATATCTCTTTTCATTCCATCCCACCAGTAATACTCCCGAAGATCTCTATACATCTTAGTACTGCCTGGATGAACTGAAAACGGAGAACTATGAGCTTCACATAACAACTCTGTCTTCAACTGTGAATCACAAGGCACACACAATCTCTTCCCAAATCTCAAAATTCAATCATTATCAATGTTGAATTCAGGCAACTTACCTTTCTGAACCAGCTCTACCTTTTTCTACAACTCACTTTCTTGCTTCTGTGATTGCTTGATTCTATCCGATAGAGATGATCTCACTGATACCTGAAAAAAAAACAGGAGAACTTCCTACACCAACAACTTCTATTCCAAAGTTCATCAAATCCTTAACCAAAGGATCATGTTCCAAACGCAACATTGTTAATGAAGCATTACTTTTTCAACTCAAAGCATCAGCCACTTTATTTGCTTTTCCCGGATGGTAATGAATTGTACAATCATAATACTTGATTAATTCCAGCCATCTCCAATGTATCATGTTTAACTCTTTCTAAGTGAATATATACTTTAAACTTTTGTGATCGGTATATATTTCACACTTTACTCCATACAAATGATGCCTCCAAATTTTTAAAGAGAAAACAACAGCAGCTAATTCCAAATCATCTGTAGGGTAATTTACCTCATGAGTTTTCAACTGTCGTGAAGCATAAGCAATTACCTGATCATTCTGAATTAGGACACAACCAATTCCTTTCAATGAAGCATCACTGTATATAACAAACTCACTATTCTTGGAAGGTAGTGCCAAAACTGGAGCATTCACCAATCTTCTTTTCAATTCATGAAAACAATCATCACATTCTTTTGTCCAGATAAACTTAACACCCTTCTGAGCTAGCTTAGTCATTGGACTAGATAATCGTGAAAAATTTCTAACAAACCTTTGGTGATAGCTTTCCAAACCAAGGAAGCTATGAATCTCGGTTACATTTGTGGGTCTTGGCCAGTCTTCCACAACTTTTGTTTTTGCAGGATCAATAGTTATCCCATCTTTAGAAACAATGTGACCAAAGAAAGAAATTTGTTGCAACCAAAACTCACACTTGCTGAATTTTCCATATATTTTCTTTTCTTTTAAGGTTTGCAATATAACCCTTAAATGTCTTTCATGCTCCTATTTACTTTTATAAAACACCAAAATATCATCAATGAAAACCACCATAAACTTATCCAAGAACTCATGGAAAATTCTATTCATTAATTCCATGAATACAGCAGGTGCATTGGTTAGCCCAAAAGGCATTACTACAAATTCATAATGGCCATATCTCGTACGGAACGCGGTCTTTGGAATATCTGCCTCCTTTACCTTCAGCTGATGGTACCCCGATCTCAAGTCAATCTTTGAAAAAAACTAAGCTCCCTGGAGCTGATCAAACAAATCATCGATATGAGGCAAAGGATATTTGTTCTTAACAGTGATGTTATTCAAGGCTCTATAATCAATGCAAAGTCTCATAGAACCATCTTTCTTTTTAACAAATAAAACAGGAGCACCCCATGGTGATGTGCTAGGTCGAATGAAACCTTTATCTAATAAATCTTTCAATTGCTCCTTCAACTCTAAAAGTTCAATTTGAGCCATTCGATAAGGGGGTTTTGAAATTGGCTTAGCATCAGGAACTAAGTCAACAGTAAACTCAACTTCCCGATCTGGTATTATTCCTGGAAACTCATCAGGAAAAACATCAGGATACTCATTTACCACTGGCACATCATTAATCTGAACAGTTCCTTTATTTTCAACGATGTGTGCAGGGTAACATTCATTTCCATCTTTTACAAGTTTCTTGGCCTCTTGATAAGTTATCAACAGTAAGGGTTCATTCTTGTACAAAAACTGAAAGTCTTTATGAAAAGAAACTTCTTTAGATCTACAGTCAATCTTAGCATGGTAAATAGAGATCCAATCCATACCCAGGATAACATCAAACTCTACTAGAGGTAAAACAATAAGGTTTTCAAGTAGGTTCTTTCCACAGATAAGGATAGGAAGATTCTTATAAATTCTTTTTTCCTCAACATTTCCCCCAGGTGTTTTTACCACAAGTTCAGAAGTCATTTCTTGAGATGGTATTCCCATTTTACTAGAAAAGTTTTCAGAGATGAAAGAATGTGTAGACCCCGAATCAAACAACACGCTGGCATAATCTAAAAAAAACAAAGTACCTGATACAACTTCATTTGATGGCCTGACATCTGCTGAAGTAGTTGCAAAGGATTTCACCACCCCTTTCTGCTTGTAGTCTAACTGCTTCCCATCACTCAAGCCCTTTGTCGGACACTCATTTGCATAGTGACCCATCTCATTTCACTTATAACATTTCACTAACTGTAAATCAAATTTGGTCTTACCTTCACCTTGATCCTTTTCAGTGCAATCACGAGCATTATGTCCCATCTTACCACATCGGTAGCACATTACAAGAATTCAGAAGACATTCCCCAGCATGCCTTTTTCCACATTTATCACAAACTGGAAACTTAGTTTTCTTACCATCATACTTTTTTGAAGAATTCTTACCTTTCTCCTACCACCTCGGTCTCTTCTTCTGTTGTTTGTTATAGAACACTTGATCATCGGCAAACTCAATTTTCACCTTCTCAGCACATCGAACAAGTTTTTCATAAAGTTTAAACTCACGATAAGCTAATGCCCTTCGATATTTTGGCTTTAATCCTGAGTAAAAACGATTGATTTTACTATCAAGGTCTCGGATAAAATTTGGAGCATACCTTGCCAATCGAGTGAACCTTTCTTCATAGGTAGCCACTGAGTCTTCCTCTTGCCTCAATTCCAAGAATTGCTTTTCCATCCTAAGTCAAACATCCTTAGGAAAATATTTCTCAAGAAACATACCTTTGAATTCATCCCAGTCGAGAGCATCAATCTCATTATCATCCCAGATATTTTTAACCATCAACCACCACTGATCTGCTTCACCCTCCAAACGGTAAATAGCAAGACTAACCTTTTGATTGTCCAAACACCCCATGACATCGAAAATCTTCTCCAGTGCTTTAATCCACCCTTCAGTTAACACAGGGTCAGATGATCCTCTGAATGATGGGGGATGTTGCCTCATGAAATGTTCCACCACTGACATGTTCCTCTACGGTTGATCTGGCTGATCTCGTGCATGGATACCACCGCCATTTATCGCTTGAGTCAACTGCGCCATTACTACAACAAACTATTCAGTTCCAATTCCGACCATCTTGGGATGCTGATTCGGAAGGTTATTTCCTTCTGTATGCCTTCCTAGCACTGCTTCCCTGTTTCCTCTGCGGAAACCCATTCTGAACAAACATTTCTTAGATGAAGCAACATGGTAATCTTCAAATGCTATATCATTTCAAAAAAATATTTTTGGATAATCATTTAATAGAATTATAACTCCTAAAGTTATCTAAACTGACCTCTGATACCAACTATAAGGCCCCATCCTTAAACCTTACTTAATCTTGAGTTATTACAAGATTACACGTTGAGGATCTTTTCGGGTTTAGAGTTTTAGAGAATTAGATCATAAAACTTGCATTACATTCCACATATAAACAAAGTGGTTACATAAAGATAGTATTCTTCATTCCCATCAATGGAAACATATTTAAAATAAACATGGATTCTTTCTTGACACTTCATTGACACTATGATCATATCATGTACCATTCCCTTGACCTGTGAAAAACATTTCAAAAAAACATGGGATGAGCATAAAAATCTCAGTAAGGGATATAAAAATATGGAAAGGAAACATGGGTACATATATACATAAGGTTGAGATCATACTTTACCCATAAAACATAAGAACGTTAAAATACCTCATCAAATCATGAATAAATCATAGAAGTCATAAGATATAAAGGTAACTTGAGGCATTTATAACGTTCTTACGTAGGGAGTAACCCTCTTGGTTACGTTTGGAATACCCATCACAGTATATCCCCTAAATCTCTTTGGAGAAACCTTAACGTTTCACTCCTTCGTGTTACCTAATGCATTGGAGAGCTATATCGGGCTCACCCACCCTTAGTTTATCACGGAACCACCTGTCTTCATAATAATGCCCAAGAACCTCAACATAATCGTATCACATAAAACATGCATAAAGGAAACATAACATTTCCTCCTTTCAATCACAAGATATCAATACATCACATTGATATAAAAACATTATGAAAACCATTTTCAATACCAAAACAAAAGAAAAGTAAAACATGGTATTTATTTTTCTTTTAAAAAAAGGTATGGCTTGTAGGTGAAGCCGAAACTCAAATAATGGTCACGGCGGTGGAGAAGTCGTTGTCGCTGCATACGTACGACAAAAACATTCCCTTTTGTTGTTTAGTAAAATTCTTCGTATAAAAAAGATTTTTTTTTGGATAAACGTAAAAGTCAAATGGGTTTATACACCATATAAAAGAAGGTTTTGTATAAAACAAAATATGCCTCAACGAAAGGAGATTGAGACGAAGTCCCATACCTCGGGTCCGACTTGACTCGATCGTTCTTTAATGTCCTGAATAATAAACTTGAGTTAATTTCTACTTGTTTAAGAACCTTTTTCAAGTTCATTATTCCTTTTATATCACTTATTTCCATGTCATGAACACTATGTAATTATTTAAGTTAATAACAGTCGTTTTAACGATCATTGGTACTTGAGTAAAAAATAAGCCCTTTATAATTACAGGTTGTTCATGTATCCATTATATACAGAATGGTATTCATGATGTAGATATCATATATGTCATATATATCCAGTACATGCATGCATTTATAATATTTCATAATCATTTAGAGGTAAGAAATGAAATGCATCGTTCATGGAGACGGTAAGCCGTACGTACGCATGAACGCTACTTTCATTTATATTTCGTATTTTATAGAATGGAATCATAATGATATAAAGGTATATTATAATTCCAGTATAATATCATATATAATATCATAGTTCCATCCTTTATACGTCCCACATATGGTATTTAACGAATCAACGCACTTTAAGGGGGCAGTAGTCCGCACTTCCTTAAATGAAGATATCGCGTTTACCCATAATGGAAACCATAAAGGTATACCCAAAATGAAAAATACAAAAGCTTAAGTAAAACATAAACATATTATATATCATATGTAAATATAGTGACATCATAATGGCCACCTTTGAAGGTGTTTAAAGAATGTTGAACAATCATCGTTTCGGGAGACATAAATTCGCCATCCACGGAAACAGTATGTTCGTTAACCATTAGATGTAGGTGTGTTTAAGTGTAGCTCGAATCCTTATTATAACAACATCCTAGTATATTGAGGATACTGGATTTGTTACAAAAGAAATGAATAAAAAGGTTTTAGTGGGTTGGAGAAACAAAATAAAACAAAAGGACTCAAAAGAAGACATTACCTTAAAATCGGGTAACTCTCTTATATTTGAGCTCAAAGGCTTCTTTGGGAAAACTTCTGCCCAAAGTGAGGCTTCAATTAGTAAGAGCGGGAAGTGGAGAGACAAAATGGGCAGGGGTTGGCCGATCCAAAGGCTTTGGGAGTGTGGGAAAAGAGGTAGAGGTGGGGCCTTTTATAAGAGGAGTGGAGGGGCACTCTTGGAAAGTAAAGATAAGTTACTTTATTTTAAAATGAGTTTCGGATTCAAATGGTCCCAAATTGATATAATTCAAGGATAAGGTGATAAGGGTTAGAAATCCACCCATCCAATAGGTTTTGGACATGTGTAGGTCATAGATATTACATTATCTTTCCATTTTATTTAAATCCTTTATTAATGAGGTAATCGCTACATCATTATGATGTCATAAATACATTTATTTATTTAATGTCAAAAAATTATAAAAAAAATACTATGATTTAGGAAATCTCTTTATCTTTCCAGTTAATTTTTATAGTAAAAAATATGACTTGTATAACCCCATATAATATTTTTTCGTAAAACATATTATGTTTGTGTCATTTTTACTTTTACATTAAATAAAAACTTATTTATGTCATTTCCCAACCAAAGTGGCTACATGGGGTCCCCAAGTTGACCCATGGCTTTTCTTGGTCGGACATGACACATCCAATAAGGTTAGAACATGTGTCTAGGTCATTTTATATTATTAAAGCATTATTTTTACCTTAAAATACACTAATTACCACTAATCGCGATTAAAAACTTAATAAGTTAATATTCACCAAAAAAATTATTTTAATCTCATTGAACCACATTTTACTTTTTAATGTCAACCATGTATGTTGGATTTTTGAAATTCAAAACACAAAGGTGGCAAAATTTCATTTAAACGAAAAATCAGTTTCTTTAACTACCACTTAGTGATTTCACTATTCATCAAAAATTGAAGTTTTTCAGAAAAATACCAAAACTTCACCCTAAGCAATATTTGATATTCTGAATTCAAAAATGAAGTATATTTTAAAAAATTCAAAACATATAGGTCATGTTAATTAATTTAATAATTAATTCCCACTGTCAGAGCAAATAGCGTGTTTTATGAAACAATAAGTATCAAAAGATTGACACCAGTTTATGTCCAATTTCAAAGTGAAATTGATTCCAATGACCACCATTGGATCAAATGGTAAAAATATATTCTAATTTCACTTCAAAAACAATTCAAAACATAATCTAATCATATAAATAAATTAGATTAAAAAGCAGTTTCGATGTAAAATGCAGTATTTTTCACTATTCATTAAAAAATGAACATTGTCAGAAAAATACCAAAAATTCACACAAGGTAAATTTTGATGTCACAATCATAAAGAATAAGTTTATTTTGACAAACATAGTTTATAAAATTGTCAAAAGATAGATTCAAAAATGGTCTGCCATCAAAAGGCAGTAAAACAATATTTTAAAAATATTAGTGTATTCCATGCTTAAGATTTGATTTATTTTCATTTTAAGCCTCTAAAACACAGTCTAGTTCGTTAATAGGCGTAGACAAAAATATCTATTATTAATTACTTACTTGGGATGTTATATAGTGTATTCAACCAGAGAGGTGAATATGGTTTTTGATGATTTTATAAGGGAATCATAGACTTATGTGGTTAATGATTCTAATGGAATGTGGAAGATGATGGCTTTACTAGCTAAGATGCACGTTGTAGTTCAACATGGTCAGGTGCATATGGATCTCATATCATTTTCAGGATAATATAAACATTTGAGATGGGCGAGGGATAGGAATCTTGAGAATCATTACTGTTTTATATTGATGGAAGGCCTTGAATCTAGGGATTCACCTTTTTATTGGATCATATATGAATATAAGATCATATATGAGAGAATAAATTCACTATGACAACAAGCATTCTAGATGAGAAGATGTACTAGTTTAATTCCTCATAATGAGTGGTAAATATTCGTGTTACTAAAATATACCCTGACATATGATGATAGTTTTGGTGGATGGGCATAAAAAATGTGACATTAGGATCACGAAACAATGTTACACCTATCAATAGGTGACGTCAAAGCATCAATGACCTAGTGGTTTTCAATAGCCATTTCATATTCGGAATAGAAATGGGATGATGTGAAAATAAATATTGTGGTGGTTCTATTGATTATGCCTCAGAATAATGATGTTATCTAGATGATTATAGTACATTTAAAAGTGGTATCACATTTATTAATTATATGAGATACTTTCTCAGTGGTGTAGTAGGGGAAATTGTATGTTTGTGAGTTAGTCAGCCTATATGAGGAGCCACATACTACAATTTGAGACCATGACATGTGTTTTACATTGGAATTGTGGTTGGTATTGTAGAATGTACTTTTTATCTAGGTTTTGTAGTATGAAATTCAATGAATAGACAAATTGGTAGTTGGAGTGTAATATATAGGTGCCTGAAGATATGCAACAAGCATGCTTCCATGACTATAGTGGGTCTTGGGAGAAGGAATATGGACTAGTAAAGTTAACATATATCCATCATTATATTGAAAAAATATATATATAACCATACAATGATCTTTATAGTTAATCACGAAGATCTACACTATTCTAGATGGCTCCATGTGTGTTAGAGTTGTTGGGACTGAGTCTCTGGTAGGAGACGTCAGAGCTGGTTCATCTTTTATGGAAGTGTATTGATAAGGCTCAGAGTAGATATAATTTTTTTGTTGATATACATAAAATACCATTATATTTTTTATAGTCTGATCATGTATTCCTATGGGTGTCACCTAAATTAGATCACTATAGGATACAAAGACAATTCAGGTTGTCTCGTAGGTTTATTGGACCACTTGTGGGTGCATAGAGAATTAGGCCAGTGATGTACCGATTTTCTCTTTAACAGAGTTATAGTGATGTATAAGATGTTTACCATGTTTCAAAACTATGTAGGTATCACGCTAATCTAACTCATTTGGTCTAAGTGGATGATGATGACCTTGAGAGTGATGTGTACTTTGAGGATCTTCTGATATGTGTGTTGGATCACAATGATAATGTGTTGAGGGGAAATATTGTGACACTAGTTCATGTATTCTAGAAACATGGATGTGTAAAGGAGGAAACATGGGTGATAGAAGAAGATATGAGGGATCTATAGACCAATATTTTCGATGTAGATCCTTATAGATGATTGGGAGTACACCTCTAGGATAAGCTGTTATAAGGTGGGAAAACTAAAAATCAATGGCCTTTTCTAGAGATATGTATGGATCATTTATAGGTAATACATGTTAATTTTTTTGAGAACCATTCAATTTTTTATTTTGGGGAGTGTTTTTGTTCAGAAAATCATGAAAACGGAATAATGAAGGAAGTGAATGGTTGGCACATGGTTTTCCTTAACCATGTGCCTAGCCCCAACAAATCGTGCATCCTAAGAAATAGAGGATTTACATGGCTTGTTCATGGTTTGATGTACCATGACTCCTCAATGGGGAAACCATGAACACCTTATAAGAGTCACAAGATTAAGGTGCACAGTTTGGGGAAACCATGTTCCTCGATCAACAATTCATGCATGGGTTTTTATTTACCAATAAATGTTATTTTAATATTTCTCGAGCCCCCATTTTAATACCAAATCAACCCCATTCATCACTTACAATTATTTCATGAATTTGAAGGCCTACTGAATGATTTAATTTCATTCATGCCTTTATTTTTCATGATTCAAAGCTCGGATTAATTATGTGGAACTATATCAAAAGAGGATCTCATCCCATGTAATTTACCCTCTCTTCACATCTGTTTTCTATCCTTTGAGGGTTTTTATTCCATATTTTTGATTGGATCAAGATCTATTTTTGAATATAGAACAAATTATTGGGGATGCAGATATATAATTTATGGATACTTGTTTTTTGATGTTTGATTTGGGTTTTAGATCTGGATATCACACTATATAATTATTCCATCGAAATTTACGGATATATGTTGTGTGAACACTCCTCAACGAATTGATGTAGACGGTCTATAATTATAATCTTAATGAATTGATTTAAATTATGATAGTCTAATTGATTAAATTCACTTATATATTTAGAAATCTATCTCATGGTTGAATTAATTAATTTTTGGAATTAATTTGTTAAAAGAGATGTAAAATTAAGAATATATGAGATTACAAATTTGAGATAATTGATTATGGGATTAATTATAATGTAATGAGTTTTGTAAATTGAGGTAATTAATTTTTTAATTAATTATTATTTTTAGATTGTGGATTTGATCAGAAATTATAAATAATTATGATATTTTGAACCTTTCAATTGGATAATTAATTGATGCATTAATTATGATATATTGAGAATATTAATGAAGATAATTTATTGTGGAATTAATTATGTGATATTGATATGGTAATGTTGAATAATTAATTATTGAATAAATTATTTGATGTTAATATTATAAAACTGACTAATTTATTACTAAATTAGTTATTTTCCTATTGAGTTTATTTATTTCTAATAATTAATTGTTTAACTAATTAATGGAGATTTTTGTAATTTTGAAATTACGTGAGTGGATTGATTGACCTTTCGAATTAATTAATAAAGTTCAAATAATTAATTAATTATTATATTAAATAATATTATTTAGGGTATTGAATGTGATTACATAAATGTATAATTAATTAATGAAATTGAATGTGTTAATTGGTATTAAAATTAATTAGTTGAATGATTTAAATAGGAAATTGATACATTTCATAAATTAATTAGTGAAATAATAAATGGGTAGTTGTGATCCATGTGACATTATGATATATGTGATATTTTGATATTGTGGAATATGTGATTTATATAGTTAATGGTTATATAGTAATTCAACTATTTATTATTAAAAATAAATCGTATCATTTCCATTCAATTATGAAATGATAAATGGTAACATGGAAATTAGATAATGGATTCTGAAATAAGTAGTTGTAAAAATGTCATCCAATTTAGAAATTATTAATGGGAACAAGGATATTGAATTATGAAGTATTAATTATGAATATAAATTGTAACATTGAAATTCATACATATGATATTATTTGGAATTCCTTTGTAACCTGTGGGTAGTATGTGGTTAAATAAATAGTATTTAAATAATGTAAATTGTATATATTATTTATTGAATTTTATTATTTATAAAAATTTATAAACATTTTTGACTTGATATTGCTTTAGATACTATTATTTTTGGCATATTGTGTTGAACTGAAACCCTAATTAGGCTGCCTGATCAGTACCAGATAAGATTTCAAGTTTCCAAGACCTGATAAGGGAAAGGGCCATGTATCAGATGAATGTGTTTGGATAGAGCATGGATGGGGGAACCAGATGTGGTTTGGTACCAACATATAAGTTGTTAGTGTCTTTATAGTTGAGTTTAATTTTTACACATGGAACATACTTTTTAATGGAATATATACATTTTTATATTATATTTACCACAATTTTCATCTTATGATACTAAATTTTCTAGTTATGTTATATCATGTTTTATTAATTTTTTCATTATTTTCTACTATTTTATTACTCTAATAAAGAGGTTATAGAATCCCCATGACTAATATTAGAACTTCACTTCTATTCAGTTACCTCTGGAATAAGGGGAGGCACTATTGTGGTCATGTGGAACACCACCTCAATGCATCGTAGTGTGGCACCCTATCCAGGATGTCCCAAAGTAATTAAGTCATATAAAACAATTAGACGAATAATGAATATATGGATAAGGTTTAATATTTTTATTCCAATAATTAAATTGAAACTAATTGGAAATTTAATTTTATGGTGGGTGATATTTATATTCCAAAAAGAAATATAATGATTAAATATGATACATCATTCACTAGTTTTTATATAAATAATTATGATTTTAGAGGTATATAAAAAATAATAACGAAAATAGGAAATGAAACAAGCCAGACATTATAAATGAAATATACTATTTAAGAAAACCAATTCATTATAAGATTTTATCAATGGTAAAAGTTTACAATCCAATTAATTTTAATTATTTTTTCGATTAGTTTAATGGAAGTTTTGTATATTATTAAATCAATTTATTTTACTATTACATAAAAATTCATTATTTTTCATATTATTGTGAAATATTTATATATCATATTAGTTGTATATATACATTTAATTCAATATAATGGATGAGTTTATATTTTTAAAATGGTCTCCCAACATGGTTTCTCAAATGCACTGTGTATAATATATTTGTTACCAACAAATATATTAATCCAGGTGATGTATTTTTATATATATGACTCATAGATTTTATAATTGTTTTTATTTTGTATAATGACTTTTTAATTTTCTTTGTTTCTATTATTTCTAGTGAGTTCTATTTTTTCATTATTTAGTGTACTTTATTGTAATAAAAAAATATTTATAATTTTTTGGAAATTTTTTTTATCTAAATCAATTATATAGGTTTAAATTTTGTTATACATGATTTTAGATACATTTATTCTTTCAAAATTTTGATATTTATTTTTAACATGTTTATGCATTTATTATTCCATCTTATGCATCAGAAGTATTTTTTAATTTTTATATTTCTTGTATGTCTTGTTCCTTATATTTTTATTTTGGGGAGTTTATTATTTATATTATTTCATTTCAATTTTGTTTTTTATCTTTTCTATTTACATTAGTTTTTTATTATCATGAATTTATTGGTATTATCTTTACTTTTTGAAATTAATAATGTGTGAGATATTTTGGGTTTTTTAATTATCATAAAGAGGCAAAATGTTGTGTGGGTGTTTTGATTTATTAATTTTTTAATAATTAGTCATCCATCACATAGTTCAATAAAATATTAAATAATATCATTATTTTTTCTTATTCATTCATTATATGTTATTATGAATTGTTATAATTAATTAGTTATTATTATGGTATTTTTTATTTTATTGTTGATATTGCTTCCCATTTATATCACCATTACAACTTCTAAGAGAAATTGAATTTACTTTACCATGTTGTAGAAGCCTATAATTTATCATATCTAAGAAAATTACATATTCCAATGAAACTATAATTGACCATTATATATCCCATTTTATTAAAGGAAACGATCATTATATATTAAAATGGAAGATAAAGGTTAATATTATATTTGGAATTTTCAAAAATTGATGGAATTAATATATAGAGTTTTTTTAATGAAATAACTTTCACATATTTAAATATTAGAAATTTTCACAAATAATTATTTTTAAATATTTACTATTTTTCATTTATGTTTTGTGGGAGTAATGAAGAATGACTCTTATTCATGTGATGTAATCTAAATTCATAAATGTTTTTTAAACGTATAAATCATAATGATATCAGGGATTTATTTTCATGTGTATAGTTTGGGAAACCTAATTAATATATACATATTCACTAAGAATACATGAATTTAAACTACAGAATTGATTAAATGGAAATGTAAACAAAACTTAGGTATTGAATTTATTACTGATAATACCTAAAAAATTTAAAATTTAATAATATAACGAATCTTACATATAAGTAACTGACCATAGATAAATCACAATCTAATATTTTAAGTCATGAATTCATTATCTTACATTTGAGTTTATTTTTTTGATTATATTTTTAGAGAATTTTTTCATAAATCATATGTATAAAATATATATAATTCAAAGTGGAAACTTTAGAACATTTTAATTTCATCACATAATATAAAACATTTAAAACAAAACATTATTTCTATTCATGAAAAATATTCATGAAATTGGAATAGACCTCATCCTTTTCCATAAACATCCCTAAAAGCTCTTAAAAACATTTCAAAAAATGTGGGATGATAACCAAAAACATATTGAGGGAAATAAAAAAGAATAAAATTTTTGTTCCATTAAAATATATAAAAACCCTTGTGATGTTTACCATTATATTAAAAGTTCACTAACTGTATAAAACAAAACATTTCCATGTGAAAAGAAAACACACCTTTTTTCAAAGTATTCCTATTAAATTATTCACATGAAAATTAAAACCCTTTTTATATTATTACATCATCATATATAAATAACAGTTTCAGGACTCATTATGTTGGATTAAACAAATTACTGAATTACAATAGAATTCCCTAAAATATATAATAATTACCCAATTCGTTGGAGACATGCAATGAGATCACCCATCATATAAGATGTAATTGGATAACCCATTTTTAATGATCTATAATGGGGCTCATACTGTTGAATATATTATATTTGGTTCAACCTTGATCTATAATAGGGATTAACTAATCATAAAAGTTGTACGGGGCTTAATTTATTTTAATATAATTCTCATGAAACATATCTCAAAATATAGTTTTCATAATTGAAACTTTTCCTTAAAAATATCTTTTAATGAATTTCAATCGACATGAAAAACCTTTTCGTATATTTAAATTTCATTTCCCATAAAATAAATTGATTTACTATAGAAAATACATTGAGAAAAAAAGAAATACTAGTTTTAATTGAGTAAATTATAATATATTAAAGTATATATCAATGTAGTAATAATAATTATGGTTAAAAGAAATGTCATTGATAGTTTATAAGTTAAAATGAAATATTAGTTTTGTCCTTTTTTAGAATTTTCTTAAATAAAAAATTTAAAAATATTCCATTTAAAATCTTTTGAAGTAGTTTTAAAAGTGAAGTAAATTTTCCATAAGAAAACATTAATAAATTAATCATAAAAAATGGATATGGAAGAGAAAGTGTTTGATGTTAAATAATAAAATAAGATTTTTTTTTCAATAGAATGTATAATATCACCTTAACAACATTGAAATCATAATCCAAAAGAAAAAATATAACATGAATAATATTTAAAATATCATGAGATTAAGGTAATTAATTATATAACATACAAATTGATTTCTAAATACACCTCCTAAAATAATATAGTATCATAACATGAAAATATGATTCAATGAAAGGAAATTAGGATGAACTCACTTACCATTATTATTACTCATCATGTAGGTTTTTAAAATTAATAAATAATTAAATTATTGTAATGATTTAATTAATTAACAAATATTATCGTGTTTATAGTTCCTTTTGTTTTATAAATTTCCTTTCTATATATAATTATAAAATAATTTTAGTTAACTTTTGACACTTTGAATTTATTCATCTCTTGTGCCACAGATGAGTTCTTTAGGTTGTCTATGGTAAAATATTTAATTATTAAAACATATATAGAATAATAATGATGAAATAATCATCATTTTTATACATAATTTATATTATTAATAAAAAATTATTAATGGATATGAAAAATGTACTATATTAAAATAATCGATACAATATGTCATATGTAAACATGAGTAACAAATCGATTTTTAATGGTCGCTATTGAAATAAGGTAAGTATTATTTTATCATTCCAGAGCGATCATAATATCATAAAAAAATTATTCCTTAAATATACATTTATATATTTTCTATGTAATGTAGTGATGAAAAAATAGTCGCATTGCTTCGTGGAGGTAGTAGTCGACACATATGCACACACGACATTATAAATTCTCGATTAATAGAAAGGAAAAAATAATTAATATATATTATCATAATAGAAAAATAAATATGAAATGGATAAGAAAATTGTTTCATATATATCACATATATTTATTTACAAGAAACATAGTAAATTCTAGTGAGAATTTATTGTGAAAAATCCATCACAACACTTTATGAGGTAGTAGTCCACTGTACAAAAGAGAAATGAAATTATATCACACACATAATAGAATGTTCGAATTTATGTTTTATATAGTAATTCTAAATATATATTTATGTTATAAATATATAATATATATATACATACTTTATTTCTATAATTATAACAATCCATGAGAGAAGATAATGAAAAAATAATCACATCGTTACACGATGAGGTTTTCCACCATACACAGAAATGATAATTTCATTTAACATTTTGTGGTAGAAGAGTGTGATTTATGTTATTACATTAAAATAATAACATATAAGTACATGTGATATAATATAATTATTATATCACAATAATTGAATAATAATTTGAGATAAGTGAAGAAGAAATAAAAAATGCTCATTTAAGAATGATACTCTTTCTTCGGTAAACCAAATATGGTTGACAAAAAAATCATCATATGATGGATTTTGGAACAAAAATTATCTCTAGGTCATGTTTATGATATTCATTTTGGTATTTGGGTAATAAGGTATAAACATAAATTTCTTTCAAGTTTTTTATAGTATATTGTTGTGTGTGGAGTTATATAAGTTTTGTAACAGGCACAATAGTTGTTTTTGAAAATGAAAAGATGTAAAAATATTCCTCACATAGATATAGGACTTAAAAGAGACCATAATATTTTATTATACATGATAAGGTAAATATAAATCCATCCAATGTATTTTTATGGTGTTTTTTCATTTCAACACTTATTTATTAAGTTGATTCTCTATAAAATACATTTTTATCTTAATAGAAGTAGATGGTTTTAATAGTGTTAACTGTTTATTATGAGAATAAAATTAAATTTTACTTATTTTATAACATATATTACTATTACTATTATTATTTATTCTATTTTAATAAAATAAATGTAAATAATTTTATCAATTTAATTTAAAATTCATTATATTGAAGCAATAAATAATGATTTTCCAAGTAGTGTATTGTTCAATCGTAGGATATATTTATATTTAATATATTCTTTATAACAGATATTTTATTAATTTCAATTTATTTTAATTTATATAGTATCTATAAATTTAATTTAAATCATTCATCATCGTGTTTTTTTATATATATTAAAATAGAGACACATTATGTACTTTAGAATTGTTTTTAAAAAAACTCTTTTTTAAACCAATAAACATAATTATACTAAAAATTAATAAGGATGACTCCAATTTAATTAATTTTATTAAATTTAAATATAGAAAAATTATGATACATTATGTCTTAAAAAATATTAAAATTTTATATTTAAATTACAAATTTTATTGAAAATAAATGTTATTTTATGAAATCCAAAATTTTCAGCATTCATTGAAATATCAATATTTTCTAAAAAAATCCAAAATATTGATAGTAAATAAATTTTGATATTATAATATATGAAGATAAATTAATTATTTAAAATTTGAATTCTAATATTTATAAAATAAACTTTTAAATTAAATCATTATAAGAAAAGTGTTCTGTTAAAACAATATCCATATTTAATTAAAATTTAATAAAATATTTGTATAATGAATATGAATTTTAAAATTTTAATATTTATTAAAATAAAAATAATTTATTCTATAATTACATTCACTGTTAACTCCTCCATTTCTATTTTAAAATCCATCCTCACATTTTTATTCACTTTTTTTATTTGTGGTATAACATTGCGACATAAAATTTCCATATTTTCATGTTCCTTCATCCACCATGTAGGTTTTTTAGAAATCCATATCTGAGATAATTAACATATTATGAAACACTTTTTATATGTTAAAAATAATATAAATATGTCATTCTACATATGAATGTCTTTATTCCAACTAATCTACTTCATGGATTAAATATATGATGAATCTCAAAGATATTTTCTTAACATCAAAACAAAGAACAAATTGTGTACCTAGGGTAAAATATGAGGCAAGGAAATTCAATTGGAAACAAATCCAAAATATATTGTAATTCATATATTCCAATGAATCATGGACACTGGATACCCATTTAAAAAAAATTAATAAAACTTTTACATATAGATAAATTAATTAATATTTGATTAGTTACATTGAATAAAAGTTTTTTGTTTAGTGTTCTGCATAGAATACCTCTTGATCTGAGCTATCCTCATTTTTTGTGGAATCAAATGATCATTTCTAGTCATTTATAATATCAAATCTATACCAAAAAACATCCATTATCCTACATCATCCCAATTTGATGGCATTTGGGACCATATTACATACAACACCTCAAAAAGTTCCATCTAAATGATGAAATAAAAACTATTTTTATAAGAGAAACTCAGCCAAATAAATAAGATAACATCGACATCACTAGAATCCCATCGATAAATAATGAATCATATGTTTACAATTCTTAATTATAAACTCGTTCTGATGATCAATTGAAGGATGAAATTCCATAGTAAAATTTAATTTAATACACGATGAACTCTAACGGCCTTTTTATAAATTAGAAGAATATCTAGGATCATGGTCGCATAAACTAGAGAGAGAAACTCCATGTCACCTGACTATCCCCTTAATATACCATTATTAAATATATTACAAATACTTAATATCTCAAATTGGAAGTAAATTTTTAGATGTAATTAATAAAACAAAAATCACAAAAATTACAATATTACCATTAGATGGCTTTGGAAATCACAACATGAAATCTAGTAATACAATATCCTAATTCCACTATTGAAGTAGAAATGGTAATGTCATTCCATTTAGAATTTTTTTTTATTTATTACACTAACAAGTCAAAAATTTCCTACTAAATTCAAACATATATATTATAATACCATTATCATGACCCCTCTCCACAAGGTGTAGCCCTCCTGGGCCAACAATGTGAGAATAAAGATAATGACCCATGAGTCCCGCCTCTAGTAGGCCCTGGGTTGGTGACTAACACCGAGGGTATAGTAAACAAACAAATACAAGGCATTACCCTCTAAGAGAACAAATGAGAAAGGGATAGATAAGGTAGACACCAACCAACTACAACTTAGACATAAATTTAAAAGAAAATCCAAGTGCAGATATGTAATGTCATGAAAAAATACTATAATTGAAAGGGGAAAACTGAACATACCCAATAGAAAGTAAAAAAAATTAAAGCTACCATGAGATCCGAAACATCTCTAGCAACCCAAATCTAGTAAAGACCAACCTGATCTTCAAACTGATCCAAGTGACCTGAAAATAATTTATATATACATAGGGTGAGTAAAACAGTATACTGACTAGGATCCTCCCCAGATCCTCTTGTGCAAAAGTAAAGAATGCATGCTAAAGCACAGTGAAAAACAAGTGAAACTAACTCATCACATAAACAGGTATACTATGTTACCAGTATCTCCATAGATACTATCACCAAGTATCACATTCAAGAGTATATAATATAATAATGAATATCAAGGGTTCCTTGTAACTACTTCCCCACTGGTTTATAGATTTTCCCCAATGTCGTACATCCTAATCCATATCTTTCCGAAAAGACTTGCCTGCAGACACCTTGGTGAAGTACCACAATATGCTCCTCGTGCAACAAATCCACCACTACCATGTAAGAAAAGTAAACATATAGTTTTCGGGTGCCACCACAGCTCGTGTAACGTGTATCATACATAGAGCATTATACCTCAATACATTACATCCCACACAATGAGTAATGATCCTCAAGACATCACAACCTATAAATGTTATACATATAGTACTCTGTAGGCAACTATATCAAGAATATATGTGTACAAATAACCAGAAGCCATCACGGCCCTCTACACATATATATGGAGAAAACTAACCAATGTGCCTACCAGCACAAGTAACTATCAAGAGAAGAGAGTAGGGCCTAATGTAGAAGTTATCCTTCCATCCTACCACCAAAATGTTGGAAAAAACACCCCCAAGACTCAAAATCCCCATGGAGTCAGTTTCCCTAACTGAGGGGTGGAGTAGCGTATAGAAACACAAATGTATAGAATAAAATATAGCTCATAACCACACTCTGGGCATAACCTAGTCTTAGAATCATGAGCATCTAACCTTTCTCGGACTCCCAGCTGCCACTTCTAAAACATGGTATCCTATAAGCACACAACCATTTAAAGAGCTTGATTACATTCCTTCATTCCCTTTTTTATCAATGGTACTTTACGTTCATTAATTATATGAACACTAAATAACTATTTCCAATTTCCACATTATATTTCATTAACGTCACACCCAAAGTCTACTGTTCCTTTTACTTGATACCTCGTCATTACATCCTAGAAATCTCCATCCCCATGGGTTTACGTCATTTATTCAATCATTTATTCACAACATTATTACATTCCCATATTCCAAGGAATTCTAGAAAAAAATTCTAAGTTACTAAACACAATGGGGCTCAACGCGGTGAGTAGATAAACATCACGTCGAGTCATTGCTTCCTATAGAAAGAGTGTAGACCCATTCTCACTAAGGATTCTAATCACAGACAGCTCGTGGAATACCCCGCGTGTCTTCACCCCTTTTGGATGGAGGGTAAGCAGACCTTCTACCATGAAAAGTGGGGAACGTATGGATGATAAACAACTAACAAGAAACAAAATGCATCCAAACATTCAAATACAACCTATTCTATCATCTTTGGTGTCCTCACTGACACCCACATGCTTAAACGGATGCATCTCAACACTCTAGTCGTCAACTGCTGCAAACACCAATAGGCATCCCTGCCCCCACATATCACAATTGCCTTCCAGGCTCACATCACAACATAAGCAGTTGGAAGACAAATATCTTATCAACTGGGCCCTTATCCCTTAAGCAAGTAAGAGGGTAACTCAGAACCCTATGAGGCATTATCCAGTATCAAACAACATGTTATTTAATCCATATGGAATTGCCCAATTTATTATTTGCAGGTTCCAACTACGGGAAGCCTAAACAGTAATATATTGAAAAATAATTAAACATCATTAATATATTAATTTCATTAATGAAAAATTACAACAAGATGAACCAGATTAATTTACATGCCTCTTTATCTTTGACACATAATTTAGAATTAATACCAGTTTCATTATTTACCAATTTCCAGTAAGAACGGAAAGCTAAACAAAGAAAGCCTGAATATCACGCTATCTAGAAAAACAAGAGGCAATAAAAAATGATCGATATCAATTTATTTATCCAATATAAATATTTATTACGTCAATTCCATTGTGATCCAGTGGGATAAAACATGCTAACTCTATAGTTGCACGTAAAATAATAGAGAAGCAACAAATCCCCTACTGCAAATGGTTCTTGACATTTTTTATATGAGGAGGATCTATGAAACAAATTATGATCTCCTCCCCCATGAGTATTTCATCCACAAAAGGATGACGTGGCACGACTGCACCATCCGACAGCAATTAAAACTCTATTTGAAGAATGGGGATCACATTCCATATCATGGCAAGGATAAATGTGAGTAGAATGAATGAAGAAAACACAATAATATAGGTATATCATACTTTATATCGATAACGGATCGACACTTGCTACTTACACCAAAACAAAGGGTGTGCATATAGATGGAAGAATATTCAAGGGGAAATGAGCCTAGGATTAAGGTTCATTCACATATCTCTTATGGAAGGAAGGAAAGGTTCCTGCATCTTGCATCAGGGAAAAAGAAGGTAGAAGATGGGAGAAAGATATATCATCCCTTTATAATATTTAATAAAGCATTGGTTTTAGATACGTTTGATTTTCCATTAAAATCAGATAGCATTAAACCACACAGTTTGACCATGGAAATGCATCTCGAGCCTCAGGAAAATTAATATCGGAGTTTTGTTGTTTTATTTGGCCTTAAATCCCTTAAAATAAGGCCTTAAATGCATTTTACGTCAAGGGAAATGTAAAAGGGGCGAAACAGTACGAAGCTGGAAACATTTTTCATGAACTAGAAATTTAGAAAAGGAAAAAAGGCAGTTGTTGGAAGTAAGCTATTCTGGAATCACTTCTCACATCAGTCTACTGTCGGAACTGTTCACATCGGTCTACCATTGGAACTGTTCACATAAGTCTACCATTGGAACAGTTCACATTGGTCTATCATTGGAACTTTTCACATCGGTCAACCATTGGAACTATTCACATCGGTCTACCATTGGAACTATTCATATCAGTCTACCATCAGCACTTTTCACATCAGTCTACCGTTGGAACCATTCACATCATTCTACCGTTGGATCCGTTCACATTGGTCTATCGTTGGCACTATTCACATTGGTCTACCATTGGCATTGTTCACATCGGTCTGCCCCTGGAATGATTCACATCGATCTACCGTTAGAACTGTTCATATCAGTTAACTGGTGGAACTCTTCACATCAGTCTACCATTGGAATTTTTAACATGGGTCTATTGTTGGAACTGGTCACATCGGTCTGCCGTTGGAACTGTTCACATCGGTCTACCGTTGAAACTTTTCACATCGGCCTACCGTTGGAACTCTTCACATTAGTCAACTAGTGGAACTATTCACATTGGTCTACTGTTGGAACTGTTCACATTGGTCTACCATTGGAACAGTTCACATTAGTCTACCATTGGTACTATTCACAACAGTCAACTATTGGAATTGTTCCATGGGACTACTCTTAGAACTTTTCACATTTCTCTACCGATGGAATCTCACTGGTCTTAAAATTTTTTTCATGAACTCGATATTTGGAAAAGGAAATAGAGGCTACTGTTGGAACCTCACCATTCTAGAAACACTGTTCATGAACTAGAAATTTGGAAAAGAAATATATGTTACTTTTGGAACCTCACCATTCAGGAAACATTGTTCATGGACTCAAAATTTGGAAAAGTGTTGTGAAGAAGTCACCATGACCTCCTATAACACCTCAAACACCAGATGTTTTCAAATTAAAAGACGAAAGAGGTTCAGGTCATTACATTAGATACCTTTCAAAAACATCATCATCCTTAATAATTCATACCCCAGTAAAAGGTAAATAGAAACGGGGTCTGAACAACCACCCATTGAGATACCTCTCAAAAGAGAGAAACCCATAAGAAGAAACAAAAGAAAGACATCTCATAAACACGAAAGGTCTACAATCACAAAGCAAACAATTTTTTTAGATTAAAAGGGTTAAACATAAACGAACTCAAGGTATTGGGCATGTATATGTGAATCACATTTCCAGGTACTCTTGTCCATGCAACTCTGTCGCCACAAGACACTATCCAAGGGGATAGAATGCTCGTGCAACACCTTCTCTTTGCGCTCTTCGATATCCATAGGCCACTCCACGAAAGTCACATCATCATCAGGATCAATATATCCCAAATCGATGACGTTTGAGTTAACATGAAGATAATGGAAGATCGGTGACTCATAGAAAACATCATGTATCCATATTATCTATTAGGGAAGTGCTACTCGATACGCCACAGCTTCAACATGATCCAACACCTTGAAAGGCCCAACAAACTGGGTAGAAAGATTACTCCAATGAAAAAACAATCACTACCTATGACGGGGAGTAACCTTTAGAAACACATGATCCCCATCATCGAAATCCAATGTTCTCCTCCTTTGATAAGCACATGATTTCTGATGATCCGACACTATCTTCATATACTCAAGGATCACTGAAACCATCTTTGTGTTATTCTACACTAGTTTTGGTCCAAGAATTATTGAATCTACGACCCCAGTCCATCCCAGATAAGAATGGGAAGTTCATCCATAGAAGACTTCAAATAGTGCCATAGCGATGGTGGAGTGAAAAATATTGTTGTAAGAGAACTCCACCAATTGTAATTTCCTCATCCAAGAACCTCCAAAATCATGGAAAAGGTGTGTATCATGTCATCAAGACTCTTCATAAGACACTATGCATGACCTTCTGTCTTTGGATGAAACATAGTGAGATAAAATATCTGAGAACCAAAATTATGCTGGAGACCTCTCCTCACACAAGAGTTAAAACGAGCATCTCGATCGGAAATAAGCATCCTTGGGACTCTGTGGAGTCTCACCAACTCCTCTAGATTCTGCCTTAAAAAAATATCCACTGAGCACGACTCCATTTTTGTTATAAAGTGGGATGATTTTTTTAAATGATCAACTACCACCCAAATAGCTTATATCCTCTCGTAGCTCAAGGTAAACAAGTAACAATGTCGATTGAGACCTCCTCCCACTTCCACTAGGGAACATCTAATGCCATGAGTAGACCACTAGGAATATGGTGTTCGACCTTCAACTGCTAGAAGACCAAACATCCATACACAAAATCTAAAACTACACGCTTTATCTTAGTCCACCAACACTAACTCTTCAAGGATTGAAACATCTTTGTCATATCCAGATGCACCACTAATGGAGAACTATGGAACTCCCTGATAACCATATCATGCATCACGAATGGAACAAATATCCTTCCATGATACCACACTCAGTTTTGTTAATCCTCAGACAAACAATCAGGGGCCTCTCCACAAACAACTCAGTCTCTCCAGACCTCCAACTCAATGTCACCCAATAGGGACTCTTCCACATGCTGCACTAGAGATGACTGCATCATCATCTAAAAAAGACAACATCTACCCCCAACTTCTCCCTTATCGAGATGTAATGCTGAGTGTTTTTTCCTAACTCTACAAGAATCACTAGATTCATGCACTGCATCACTACGCGAAATCCTACTCAGCACATCATCTACAAAATTCCAATTTACTGGGGTATAAGATATTTCCAATTTTTATTCCATTAATAACTCCATCCACTGACATTGTCACAAGTCACGTAGGGAGAAAACATGTCTCATGCTCTTATGATCGGTGAAAGCCACAACGTGCTCACCAATGTGGTAATGTCTTCACAACTTCAGAGAAAACACCATGAATACTAACTCAATATCATGGGAGGCATAGTTACATTCATGGGGTCACAACAGCCAAGACCCATATAAAACAACTAATATCTACTTCATCAAAACACAGCCTAACCACAGATGTAAAGAATCACAGAAAACATCATACATAACAACCACTATTAGATGAAAAATAACTGGAGTACTTATTAACTTCATTGTTAGATACTCGAATGATGCCTAACACTGATCAATCCTCATGAATACTTGATCCCTCTTGGTCAATGCTTTCAAAGGATACACAACCCGAGATAAATCATCTATGAACTTCTTGTAGTAGCCTACAAGAATATAGATACATCGCACCACTACCACTATATTGTGGGATTCCCAACACACAACTTCTTATATCATTGATGGATCCACATATACTTCCTTCTGGGACACAACATACCCAACAAACGGACTTCTCGAGCCAAAACTTCACACTTAGACAACTTCCCAAACAACTAATGTTGACGAAGGACTCCCAAAATGGCGTATAGATGCTATGCATGCTCCTCCTCAGACATGTAGTACACAAAGATGTCGTCCATGAAAATCCCCATGAACTTATCCAAAAAACTCACAGAACACTGCATTCATCAATCCCATGAACACAGCTGAATAGTTCATCCAACCAAACATCATTACAAAAAACTCTAAATTCCCATGATGCCAACTTAAAGAAGTATTCAGTATATCCTAATACATCACACATATATGATGATATACATACTATAAGTCAATCAGTGATAACCAAATTTCACCCATCATTTGATTGAAAAAATCATCAATCCGTAGAATAGGATAGTGATTCATCACTGTCACTTTGTTTAAGCGATTATAATAGATACACAACTACAAACATCCATCTTCATTCATCACGAACACAACTGGTTCACCCCACGGTGACACACTTGGCTGAAAAAAACCATAGAGTAACATACCATTGAGATGTATACATACCTCCCATAACTCAGAAGGGGCCATACTATATGGAAACATAGATATAGGAGATGCTTCTGGTTTTATCTCGATCCCAAACTGGATCTCTCATTGAGGGGGTAATGCTAAAACCTCTTCTAGAAAGACATCAGGGGACTATTCTATGACCCTAGGAAACTCCAACTACTGAACCTATGAATAAATCTACATTAGCTCAGTCATCTAGGATGCTAAGGATGGAACATGCCTCTAACCCATCTGAGGGTCTCTCTTCCCAAAAAAACAGCACTGGCTCTGCATCCACATCGAAGAACACAACCTGCATCCTGAAGAAATCTCACTTAGTCAGCACCAAATACAACCAATCCTTACTGAGGATGATATCATATGTTTGTATCTGTAAACATAGGTAATCTCCCCAAGGGAGGTGTTTCCCCAACCTAAGCTCACAATCTCTACATACTTCAAACAATTCATCTCGACCTCCTACTGGCGTAGTCAATGCCATGTGAACTGGAAGACTCACTTCCTCAAGTCCTAATTAATGGAAAAGGGATGGTGATATGAAGGAGTGTGTCACTTATGAATCAAATAATGCATACACCTAAGTAGAAAACAAGAATAAGGTACCTCTAACGATGTTTTGATCACCTGGCGTTGTCAACGCTAAAGCATGAAGCTAAACAAGACCTCCTCCATGGCTCTCCGACCCTGAGGACGACCATCACCACAGCTGTTCTCTACACGTTGAGGATGGAGAGAATCACTGGGTTTTCCTATTCATGCCCCATCTACCCTATGTTGATCCAAAACTGTTGAAACCTAATGTTGCTGCCTTAGTTGGAACTTACTCAACAGAAGATCCTGGTGCGGAACCCAGTGCACAATGACTGGTCTAAAAGGGTTGGAACTCTCACTGCTGATGACCTCGAACACCAAAATAAAAACAAGCACCTGATCCATTAGCATAGGCCTGAGATCCGCTTCCCTGTAGAAACTAGATGATGAGTTCTAGGACCTACCCCCATCCGAACAGAAACACTTATATCCTGAAAAATGGGATCCTTGGACTACAGCTCTGCTTTGTGAGGAATCATGATGACTCCCCTCTCGTGACGATCTAGTTCTGGCCAATGTCTTCTGGACAAACTTTATCATCACCATCACCACAATATATTTTTTCAGCATAAATGGCGTGACCTGGTGCTGGATCTTCCGATGTAAAACCTCCTCGAAATGCCTCACCCTGGCCTCCTCACCTGGAAATAGTTTTGAAGCATATTGTAAAAGGTTCCTGAACGGGATTCAAATTACCACACATTAGAGATCCCTGGTCGAAGGGTACGAAGCACCTAGAAATTGGATGCCTTTGTGGTCAAATAATGAAAATTGACTCTAAACATTCCTTAGAACTCCTCCCATGAATTCCCCAACACCTCATGATCCCAATGGAACAAGAACCACCTTTTCCTCACTACTCCAAGAAGCATAATCACAACCAAAGACACTTGGTTCCCCTTCCTGGCACGGATCAAACTAAAACCTATCTCGACCTCCTCCAGAGATTCTTCCATGACTACATCTGAAACAGAGCCCCTGTTAGGACCAATAGGGGCCTATATACCCTGAGAGGGGGGTGAATCAGGGTATGGATATTCTTTACTAAAATTGATTCTTCTTGCCCCACCGGATCTTGACCTCTTTATTACAAGGGTCACTTTGTTTGCTCTTATGTGTTTATGTTGATTACTTATCTTTATCTTTATCTGATGGTTATTCTTTAGATGCAATGCAGGGAACCAACCATCAAGACACAGAGATTTTTACTTGGTTCACCCTAACTGGGCTACCTCCATGGAGCATACAACGACGATGTGCCGCTGTACCAAATCCACTAAGGCTCACTACCAATAATGTTCTGGCTAGATCACTTCTATGCATAGGGCCACTGCCTTTACAATGTTTTGAGTTAGCTCACTGCTTTCCCAAGGGTCACTCCCTATTTCTCTCTCTCTGCCTCACTGCTGGTGGAGAGGATCACCTTCTTCATCTTTTTTTTCTCACTGCTCATGGAAGGGATCCACTCATAGTTTATAGACCTGTAGGTCTCTTCATTTTCATGAATAAATGCATCCTCAACTGTTGATAGATGCTCTGTTAAAGTCCAATATTCATCCACTGATGAATACCCCTTTTCCTCTTAACCACTGGGAAATTTCTTTGGAAAAGCCGTCGCAAAGCACCCTACTTCATGAGGCTCCCAATTTTCGCGAATCTCAAACAAGACTTCGCGAAGCTCCTACATTTTTGCGAAGCACTTTCGTGAAGCACTATCGCAAATCACTCTTGCAACGCTCAAGTCGTCGTAGAGAAACTTCTCTCGTGAAGCTCATTGAGCCAACGCGGAGCTCTCAACTTTCGTGGAGCTAGATTAGCCGCCGTGAAGCTCTTCTTTCTTGAGGCATGATACCTACGCAAACCACCTTCGCGAATCGGGAGCAAATGATTTTATCTAAAAATTATCTATACTTATCTCGAGGGGGTCGTCCTGTATTTATAGAAGATTTCACTAACCCTCAATCCTTCTGCGTGAAGTCAGCGCCACGTCAGCTCAAATCGCGAAGCTCCGAAGTTCCCGCAGAAATTCTCTCAAAATCATGAAGCACCATGGAAATTTTCCAATCGCGGAGGTCGTCGTAATCAAAGAACATCCCATAATTTCCTTCGCGCCTTCTCCACGAAGTTTCCTCTCAATGTTCATTTCCGCCGCACTACTCTTCATCCTTTGTCGTTCACAAATCTCGTTGAAACCGTGAACCATCACCATAAACATTTTTCTGGTCTTTGCGAAATCCAAACCATGAATCCTATCTTCATGAAATTCATGAGTTTTCCATATTTAAATATGATCTTCATAAAAATCATATTTTTGCGATGCTCACCAACCTCCAAATTTTGGACCAAAAAATATGGCAAACACTGGAAAATGACGCCACCTTGTATTTATCTTTTATACTGCCTCCAGATCGTCCTTTCCTTTGTGATTGTTCATTTGAAAACATGGATTGTCAACAACTTCTATGGAACTCGACAATTATTCATGGAAACATGCTTTTTCAACAAACACAATCAACCCAAAAAATACTGCAATGTTACCTTGAGGGATTTTTGCCCAACAATCTCCCCCTTTGGGTTTGTTGACAACTCTTCACAAATCTTCACAGAAAGACTTTCTGCACATTGATACCTCACTGGGTCTTCTTCTAGCAACAAAAACCATTCGCCTCTTGTGATTATGATAGCGTCTAAGGATTATCTTAACACGTACTCTAATCCCATATGAGCAATTCTCTACGTGAGAAATAAGAGTAGTATGAAAAGTTCATTAATGAATCACTTCATGTTAAACACCAATTGTCGATTCCAAGATGATACCAGTTGAAAAATGATACCTATTTTTGAACCATACCAATACCAATTGGTGATAGCTAGAAACCCACTCTCACCATTCCAAACTCACTATTCCTCTTTTATCATGATCCTCAGCTGTCGTGATATCTAGTATTTGATCGATCACTTATAACATTGTCAGATTTAATTTTCTCCATATATCTCATTGCTCTCCCCCTATCTCGCTGCTCCACCTGTCATCTTCTCCACGTGTCATTGACAAAGACATTTTCTCCCTTCACAAGCCACAGTTTCTCCCCATTGAGGAGTCATTGCTCCCCCTTAAGGAGTCACTATTTCTCCCCCTTTGTCAACGAACTCAAAGGTTATGCCTCTGTGGTCTGAGACATTGGAAAGAACACATATTAGAACATTAGAGAAAAACACACAATACCTCGGGGAGAGGGGGTGTTCCACATCCACACTCTTTCAAGTGCGTGAAGTCGACTAGACTCCTAGAGATAGTCGATGCCTCTCAAAATCTTCTTTGGGTAATGCCTTCATCATAATGTCTGCAACTTGTATTTCTCTAGGCACATACTCCAACTTCACCATTCCTTTCTCAACATTATCCTTGATAAAATGATACATTATCTCAATGTGCATTGTCCTTGAGTGATGATGGGATTTTTGCTGATATTTATAGCACTTGAGTTATCACACTAGATTCCGATCAGAGGCTTCACTTAAATGCCCATATCATCAAGTTGATGTGTTGTCCACAATAAGTGTTTGCATTCTTGAGTGGCCATAATATACTCAGCTTTCGCGGTGATCAATGAAATGAAATATTTCTTCTTTCTCATCCAAGAAATACATAATCCACCAATATAGAATGCACCTCCTGACATTGACTTCTTATCATCCGCTGAACCGACCCAATCTGCCTCAGTATGTCCCAATAACTCTGTCTGAGATTTGACATTATAGGTTAAGCCGAAGTCCACTGTTCCCTTGAAATACTGAAGTATTATTTTTACTACAAGCATGTGGATTTCCTTGGGATTTCTTTGATATCTTGCTGCTTAGAATGCGGTGAATACAATGTCAGGCCTTGTTGCTGTTAGGTATAGTAAACTACCAATAATTTTCCTGTATTCAGTGATATTAATTGCCCTGCCACTGTCATATTTTGATAATTTCATCCGGGTAGCAACCAGAGTCATCATTTCCTTGGAATTTTCCTTTCCAAAACTTCTCAAATCATCCTTGGCATGTTTGGTTTGAGAAATGAATGCTTCATGCTCTCGGTACTTGTTTCAATCCATATAACTCCCTCTTCAGCTGTCAAACCTTGTTCTCATCTTCATGAATGAGAAAACCATCTAGCTGCTCAATATACACATATTTCTCAAGAACCCCATTCATGAATTATGATTTTGCATCTTTCTGGAGCACTTTAATCTTTAGTTTCACTGAAATGGATATGAATAATCTGATTGTATCTAGCCTTTCAACTAATGAAAATGTCTCATCGACATATATTCCCCCTATCTGGGAGAATCCTTTGCACACAAGTCGTTCTTTGTTTCGAATCATTGTGCCATATTTTTTCATCTTGTTGCGAAAGAACCATTTATTCCCGATGACGTTCTTATCTGGGGGCCTTGAAACAATCTCCAATATCTAATTCTTTTCTAAATCAGCATCTGTCACTTCTTCTCCCCCTGTGTTGTTTTCTTCCTCAACACTTTCATCGGGAAATTTCTCACTGTTTCATTTTTTAGTGGAATAATTTATTTCAACTACTTCTAGAAGATTATTGGTATCCTGAAAACTGCCAGCTGATACCACATTGTTAGATCAAAATAAATAAGCCTGAGATGCGTGATTATTTCTACTTCTCCCTGTGTTTCTTTCATCCCTCTATATATAACGCCTGAGCTGATTCATCCAATTATTTCTTTGATAGATCTTGCATCGGATCATGATATTGAATTATCCCCTTATGCTATGCAACACTTCCTAGTGTTATTCCCATAAAAATTATTCTTCTCCTGTATCATTTATTCTTATCTACCACCTGCATCATTTATACCAATCTGATTTGAGGAAATTGAAACTCCGAAGCATATCACTTCTCCACTTTGCATTTTTAGATGCAACTTCCCCTTGAATCGTATCTACCTAAAACCTGAAACACTTGAATCAACAGTTAATAACATTTATATACATAAGGAGAGGGGCACTTTTAGAATCCTCAAGATGAGGATTGTGGTTGATCCTGATGGGTCAACCCTTTGATTATTTCTTGCAGAGCATCACACTCTTTCCTTGATTCTTCTAGTTGCCTTGCCAACTTCAACTGCTCTGGCCATATGACTAAGCATTCATTATCAACATGATGATCCTTTTTCTAATATGTAGATTCTGCAGGCTTGGCATTGTTCACAATTTGGGGTCTTAGACCACTTGTACACACTTTTTTCTTTGATGTACCACCAATATGCCACTTCCATTGATTCCATCTCTGGGTAGGATTCTCTATGTTTGGTATCTTCCCTTTCATCTTTCCCCATTTTAGGGATCTTCCTCTTTCCTCCAAATCTCTCTGTGGCACACGACATGTAAAGTTTTCAGTACATTCTTTTTTTATCTTTGTTTTATCAGATATCTGAGTCACCACACTATTTTGTGCTGGTGGTGAGTCCCCCACTAAGCGTGCATTCTTATTTCTCACATCTAGAGTAGATCTCCCCTTAATCTTCCAGGTTTTTTAACATTCTCTCCATGAGATCTATTGTGTGTATGACATAGGACGTGACTAATACACCTTCCGATCATCTCCATGTGATTCCCCTGAGGCTCTAAACCTATTCTTCATCTTACCACATTGTCTCCCAGTGTAGAATATCTCATTATGCATCACTGGAGTTGAGAATCTCCCTTTGAGCCCCTTTTCCTTTTCGGATTTCTTCTTACTAAAATGTCTTGCCAAATTCTCATGATTAGAACATATAAAACATTTTCCATCAAAGGCATACCTCATTTCATCATTTGTATGTCAGGATGTTGATGCAACTTGAGTACTTCCTCTGACATTGAGCTCCTGAACATCCTGACACATATTCATGGTGTGTCCCATTCTTCCATAGTAATAGCATCTAATGATTTCTTTCCTCTGAGAGACTCTTCTCTCTGATTTCTCATGATGCATCTTCATATTCTAAGATTTATCAAATTTTCTATTTTCACAGCCTGAAATATATTCCAAAGACTTTGAACAAAATCTTGATGTGTGGCCATGAATCCCACAGAAATAGAACATGTCATCCCTACTTTTTGTAACTGTCCTCTTAGGCCTATCTCCATCACCTATAGGATTTTTTTCACATCTAGAACTCTTCACAGCTCTTTTTCTATCTTGCATGGGAGGTGATTCATCAAATCCAATACTAGTTGTTCCCAAACAGTATTTTATTTGACCTAAGAAAATTTTTTCTTGACTCGTTTCAGAAATAGAAAATTTTCTTTTCATTTCATCATCACCTGCTGAAGGATAATCAAATAGTAATTGCAAGTCATCCTTCATTTTAGGCTTTTCTCTAGCAATGGATTTCTCCACTTCCTTCTTCACTAATTCTAGACCTTCTTCCAACTTTTGAATCTTTATATCCCTTGAATCAAGTTGGGCATTTAGTTCTCTTCTTAGATTCTTTACACAACTCATCTCATATTCTAGTTCTCGTGTGAGCATATCCACCATGTGACTCTGCTCCTTTACTTTCAATTTTTCATGAGTAATAGAATCACAACAACATGCATTATCTTGTGGTAGCCATTGATTCTTCTGAACATGTTCATAAAACTTCGTAGCTAGATCATCATTTATGAATTTAAATTCTGAACTTCATATGACTTCTGATTCCCTTCATATTCCTCATCCTTTTGTTTTCCTTTCATTCTAGCCATCTTTTTTAGTTCTTCACCTTGGGAATCATTCTTATCCCTTAGGTCAGTAGCCACATTAATAAGCCTTTGATTTAATCCACTTAGCTTGTTGAACTCAATTTCCAATGCTTGGATCCGTATTTCTTTATATTTCATCTATTCATCCAATTTCTAATCAAATTTCTTTGCCTTGTGGACAACATCCACTTTTCATCTTCTTGGCGTCACTTCATCAGCAGTGGTTCCAACATCACTTGGAATGTTAGGTTCTTCACTCATTCCTTCAGAATCATTGAATGAGTAAGTATTTTCAAAGTATAATTCATCCAAACCATTCTTCTATTCACTACGTTATTCCTTTAACTGAATCATACTCTTTCCATAGACACTTTCACTCTGGGTAATTTCACAAGACTTCTGCTTATTCTTTGAAGTTTTTCCCTTTTCCATGGCACACCGAGATAAGAGTAGACTGATTTAATCACAAAAATAAACTATACCAAGTTGAAGCAAACAAATCAGATAAAAGAAACCTATCGCTCTAATACCAATTGTTAGGAAAAATAGGGTCCTATATACCCTGGGAGGGGGGTGAATCAGGGAATGGATATTCTTTACTAAAATTTATTCTTCTTTCCCCACTGGATCTTGACCTCTTTATTACAAGGTTAACTTTGTTTTCTCTTATGTGTTTGTGTTGATCACTTCTCTTTATCTTTATCTGATGGTTATGCTTTAGATGAAATGCAGGGAAGCAACCAAGTAGACATAGAAAGTTTTACTTGTTTCACCATCACTGGGTTACATCCAAGGAGCATACAACGACGATGTGCCACTGTACCAAATCCACTAAGTCTCACTGCCAATAATGTTTGGTCTAGATCACTTCTATGTCCAGGCTCACTGCCTTTACAATTATTTGGGTCAACTCACTGCTTTCCTATGTTTCACTCCCTATTTCTCTCTCTCTGGCTCACTACCGGTGGAGAGGATCACATTCTTCCTCTTCCTTTTCTCACTGCTCTTTGAAGGGATCCACTCACAGTTTATAGTCTTGTAGGTCTCTTCATTTTCATGAATAAATGCCTCAACAACTATTGATAGATGCTCTGTTAAAGTCCAACTTTCATCCACTAATAAATACCCCTTTTCCTCTTAACCACTGGGCAATTCCTTTGGAAAAACCATCTCAAAGCACCCTACTTAACGAGGCTCCCAATTTCATGAATCACAAACAGGACTTCGTGAAGCTCCTTCCTTTTTGTGAAGCACTTTCATGAAGCACTATCGTGAAGCACTCTTGCGATGCTCAAATCTTCATAGAGTGACTTCCCTCATGAAGCTCACAGAGACAACGCGGATCTCGCAATTATCACGGAGCTAGATTAGCCACCACGAAGCTCTTATTTCGTGATGCACGCTGCCTACACAAACCACCTTCGCGAACCGAGAGAAAATGATTTTCTCTGAAAATTCTCTATTCTTCTCTCAAGGGGGTCGACCTGTATTTATAGGCGATTTCACCGACCCTCGAACCTTCTGTAGGAAGTCAGCTCCACGTCAGCTCAAATCATGATGCTCCGAAGTTCCCGCCAAAATTCTCTCAAAATCACGAAGCACCACAGATATTTTCCAATTGTGGAGCTCATCGTAATCGCGTAGCATCCCGTCATTTCCTTCACGCCTTCGCCGCAAATCTCCCTCGCAAAGCTCTTCATCTCCGCACTGCTCTTCATCCTTTTTCATTCAAAAAGCTCGTCATAACCGTGAAGCATCAACATCAACATCTTTCTGGTCTTCGTGAAATCCAAACCATGAAGTCTATCTTCGCGAAATTCATGCCTTTCCCATATTTAAATATGATCTTCATGGGAATCTTATTTTCGCGATGCTCACCAACCTCCAAATTTTGGACCCCAAAATTTTGGCAAACACAGGAAAATGACGCCACCTTGTACTTCTCTTTTGTACTGTCTCCATATCGCCCTTTCCTTTTTCATCGTTCTTTTTCCAACATGGATTGTCAATAACTTCTATGGAACTCGACAATTTTTCATGGAAACCTGCTTTTTCAACAAACATAATCAACCCAAAAAATAATAATGCAATGTTACCTTGAGGATTATTTTCCCAACAGCCCCCATACTTCTATAGACTCAAGTACTGAAACTTCTGGAAATTCCTTCTCAATGTTTTGGCATCATCAAACTATACAATACGGTGATCTGATGGCACAACCTACTGGACATATTCTATGCAAAACTGACGAGGATGTTATCATGGATATATACCTATAAAATAAAAAATAGTTATAGCTTCTAAAACTGGAATATGAAAGACACAACATTAATTAATTAATTGTTTTATTTTATTCATTTTAGGTTAACCTATACAAAGTTTTATGCATTCAAACACATTCACAAAGAGGAATTATGCATAATCCTTTCATAGGTCTCTACCCTGTAACTAGTCTCACCTCTTTAAGTTTCCATTTTAAACTAAAAGGTGTGTGCATCAGATCACAGGGGTCCTTAAGTGCCTATGTCTCAGGCAGTCTTTTATGTTTACATCGCTTTCTAAAAATGACTAACATTGTTTCCCTACCAACCCATGCAACCTCACCTATGCTTGACACCAAACTCCATAATTTCTCTCAACCAGGCCACTGACACCACTATGTCACAACCCCCTCCCCACAAGGTATACCTCTCCTGGGATGAAAATGTGAGAAGAGAGATAATGAAACCTGAGTCCCGCCTCCAGTAGGCTCTGGTTTGGCAACTAGCATCAAGGGTATAGTAAACACACAACTGGGAGACACTACCCTCTATGAGAAAAAATGTGAAAGTGAGAGATAAGATAGACACCAACCAACTCCAACTCAGACTGAAAATATAGAAAAAATCGATGTTCGCATATGTAATGTCATGTAAAACAACTACAACTAAATGGAGGAAACTTTAAATACCCAAAATAAAGAAAAAAACTACAGAAACCACGAAGACGAAACTGCTCCTGCAACCCCAATCTAGTATAAAAAATCCTGATATCCAACCTACTCCAAATGACCTAAAAACAGTTTATATATACATAGGGTGAGTATAACAGTATACTTAGTAGGATCCTCCATGAAACCACTCTTGAAAAAGTAAAGAAATGATGCTAAATCATAGTAAACAATAAGTGAAAATAACTCCCCACACGAATAGGTATACTATGTTACCAGCCTCACAATGGATACTCTCACCATGTATTGCATACAAAAGTATATAATATAATAATGAATATCAAGGGTACCCCTTCACTACTTCCCCACTGTTTTTTCACTTTTCCCCAATGTCGCACGTCCTTAGCCATATCTCTCCATAAAGGAATTCCCACAAACACCTGAGAGAAGCACCAAAATATGCACCTCATGCTAAAAAACCACCACATTCATGTATGCAAGGTATCTAGGTAGTTTCTAGGAGCCACCACCGCTCACATAACATGTATCATATGCCAGACATTATACCTCAAGCCATTACATCCCACACACAAAGTAAGGATTCTCAAGCCATAGTAGCCTATAAATGTTATACATATAGATTTCCATAGGTAAGTTTATCCAGAATATATGTGTGTGAATAACTACAATCCATCACATCCCTCTACACACATATATGGGGAAAACTAAATGATGTTCCTACCAGCACAAGTTTGTTCCAGGTGAAGAGAGTGGGGCCAATGGGGGCAGTCAGTCATCCATCCTCCCACAATACTGTTGGGTAAAACACCCCCAAGTCCCAGAATCCCTGGGGTGTTAGTTGCACTAAGTGATGGGGTAGAGTATCATATAGAAACACCAAAATTATAGAATATACTATTATTCACATCCATAGTCTAGGCATATCTTAGTATTAGACTCAAATGCATCTAACATCTCTCGGACTCTTGACTACCACATCTAAAAAAAGTATCCTATAAGAACACAACCATTTGAAGAGATTGATTACATTTATTCATTCCATTTTTATCAGTCGCACTTTAGACTCATTAATTATTTAATCACTAATTAACTATTAACAATTTCCACATTATATTTCATTAACATCACACCCAATGTCCACTGTTATTTTAAATTGAGACCTCGTCATTGCATCCTAGAAAGCTTCAACCCCATCGGTTGACATCATTTATTCAATCATTTATTAACAACATTATTACTTTACCATATTACCAGAAATTCTAGAAAAACATTATAAGTTACTAAACACAAAGGGGGTCAACATGATGAGTAGATGAACTACCCGTTGAGTCTTTTCCTCCTATTGCATGAAACTAGACTTATCCTTCCTCGAAAAATTAAACAGAGAAAGCATGTGTAATACCCTACATGTCTTTTCCCCTTTTGGAAGGATGGTTCAAAAAATAAACTACCTTGATTAGTAGGGAAATTAAGAAATATAAACTACAAAAAAGAAACAGAAATCATCCTAACATTCACATCCAAGCCGTTCCATTATCTTTGATATCCTCCCTGACACCCACATGTATAAACTGATGCATCTCGCCACTCAAGGCATCAACTGCTGCCACAAACAATAAGCCTCCCTACCCCTAGATATCCCAACAACCTTCTAGACTCACATCATGACACAAGATGCAGAAAAAACATCATATCAAATGGTCTCCTAGCCCTTAAGCAAGCAAGAGGGTAACTCAGAACCCTATGAGGAATTTATAGCATCAAAAAAAATCTTTTAATCCATCTGAAATTAATTGATTTATTATTTTTAGGTTCCAGATATAGGAAACCTAAGTAGTAATATTTTACAAAATAATTAATCATGCATATTGTATCAATTTAATTATCATCAAATTACAACAAGAAGAACCAGATTCATTTACATGCCTCATTATTTTTAAAACATAATTTACTATTAATCCCAGTTTATTTTCTTTACCAATTTCCATCATGAATGAAAATATAAACAAATAAAGCATGAATTTCACACTATATTGAAAAAAAGTTTCAATAACATGCGATTGAAATCAATTAATTTAACAAGTTAGAATAGTTATTATGTCAATTCCAATGTGATCTAGTGTGCTAAAACATGCTTACTCTATAGTTTCACCTAAATGACTAGAGATTCAACTAATCCCCTACCTCAAATTATTCTTAACATTATTTATACAAGGACGATCAACTCAACAGATTACAATCTCCTCCCTCGTGACAACGACATCCACCTTAGGACGCTGCCACACGACCGCACCATCTGATAGCCAAGAAATCTCTATTAGAAGCATAGGGATAACATGAGATAGAATGGAAAGGATAAATATGAGGAAAAGGATTGAGTAAAACACAAGAATAGAGGTTGATCATAACTTATATCGATGAAGGATAAATACTTGTTGGTTACACCAAAACAGGGGGTGCGGATGCAACAGGAAGAAACTTCAAGGGGAAACGAGCCTAGGATTAAGGTTTGATCACACATCCCATAAGAAATGAAAGAAAGGTTTGAGAATATTGCACTAGGGAACAAGAATGTAGAAGGGGGGGGAAGACATATCATCACCTTAGAAGATTTAATGTAGTATCACTTTAATTTACACTAGATTTCCCATTAAAAGAGGTTCTAATTAAAACACATGGTTTTACAAAGTAAAAGCACCATGATCCATAGTAAAATTAATATATGAGTTATGGGATTTTATTCGGCCTTAAACCCATTATAATAGGTCCTTAAATTCATTTTATGTTAAAGGAAACCTCCAAGGAGGGAACCTGTAGGAAGATGCAAACACTGTTCTTGAACTAGAAATTTGGAAAAGGAAAAAAGGATGATGTTGAAAGGCTGTTGTTGGAAGGCTCATGATCTAGAAATTCTGTTCACATCGGTCTACCATTGGAACTGTTCACATGATTCTACCATTGCAACTCTTCACATAGGTCTACTATTGGAAGTGGTCACATCGGTCTACCATTGACATTGTTCACATCAGTCTTCCATTGGAAATGTTTACATTAGTATACCATTATAAATGTTCACATCAATATACCATTGGATCTATTCACATTAGTCTACCATTGGCACTGTGCACATCGATCTACCATTGGAACTGTTTACATAGTTCTACCTTTGGAATAATTCTCATCAGTCTACCATTGGCACTGTTCACATCGTTGAACCATTGGCATTGTTCACATCGGTCTACCGTTGGACCTGTTCACATTGTTCTACCTTTGGCATTGTTCCACCCAGTCTATTGTTGGAACTTTTCCCATTGTTATACCATTGGAACTATTCATATTAGTCTTCCGTTGACATTATTCACATGGGTCTACCATTGGAACTGTTCAACTCAGTCTACTATTGGAACTGTTCACATCGGTTTACCATTGAAACTGTTCACATCGGTCTACCATTAGAACTTTTCACTTTGGTCTACAGGTGGAACTATTCACATTGATCTACCATTGGAACTATTTACATGGGTTTTTCATTGTAACTATTCACATCGGTCTACCGTTTGAACTATTCACATTAGTATACCGTTGGAACTCTTCATGTGGGGCTACCGTTGGAACTGTTCACATATGTATACTAGTAGGACCTCACTGGTCTGGAAACACTGTTCATGAACATGAAATTTGGGAAAGGATATAGAGGTTGTTGTTGGAACCTCATTGTTCTGGAAACACTTTTCATGAACTCGAAATTTGGAAAAGGAAATAGAGGATTCTATTGGAAGCTCACTATTTTGGAAACACTATTCATGAACTCAAAATTTTAAAAACTATTGGGAATAAGTCACCTTGTCCTTCCAGAACAATTCAAACACTAGATGTTTGAAATTTAATGGACTGAAGAGGTTAGGGTCATTATAACATTCCAACAAGTGATACTTATGAGGGTATATGTACATCATAATGTAGAAAGAATGAATGGAATACGGATAACTATGAGGCTTAATCAACAACATTATCCTCAATTGGAAATCACAACTCATGAATTTTCATTTACCAGTTATGAAAATATATTCATCATCAACAATAATCTCATGAAAATTATCATTTATAATAGATTCAATGTTTTCATAAAGAACCAGATCCTCCTTCTGATCTTGCCTCAATCTTTTTGGAAAATACAACTACTCTAAAACATAAAACAAATGAGAGGATATCAGTTAATCCCCATATTATAATTATAAATACATTAATATATAATATAATGGTTCATGTTCAAAATCATACATGATTAATATAAAATTATAATTTACTCTAAGAATTGGAATATTTTTTTCTTCTCTTGAAATTTAATGAATCATAAAATTATAATCTTTGATCAGTTGTGTCACCTTCAAAATCTAATGTTCAACTATTTCCTAGTAAATATATAATTTAAATATTTTTGGATCATTATATATTTCACACATTACTACATAATTATTATACCTCATAATTTTAAAAGGAAAAATACCATAGATTATAATTCCAAATCATGTGTAAGGTAATTTTACTCAATAAGAGTCCAATGTCATGGTGCATAAGAAATTACTATATCCTTAACCATTATTACACAACCAATTACCCATAATATAGAATCAATTTAGATCATAAAATCACAATTTCATGAATTAGTTTTCTAAACTAGTACATTCAAAATTCATTTTTCTATTTCTCGGTAACAATCATATTATTCTTTTATAAATATTAAATTAACTCCTTTTCAGGACAACATAGTTAGTGGGATAGAAAAAAAATAAAAAATCCAACACACAATCACTAGTAACCTTCTATGATATGATATATATTAATATCTATTATATTAGTTGTTATTGGCCATTATTCAACAAATTTCGACATATCATGGTTAACCGTTATGTCATCTTTAGACAAAATATGTCAATGGAAATAAATTAGCTAGATCCAAAATTTAGACATAATAAATTTTCTGTATAGTTTATTTCCATGCATAATTTAAAAAAAATCATTATGCATCTTTCATGATCCTTCGAAATTTTAAAATGTACCAAAATATAAATAATATACACAACCACAAACACATCAGAAAATAAAATTAAAAATCTGTTAATATGATCCATAAATACAATAGGATCATTGGAAAATCCAATGTTAATACCCAAAAATAAATTATTGCCAAATCTAGTATATCGTCCTCATTCCCCTTCATCTGACAGTACCTACACTGAGACCAATAATTGAAAAATATTATGCTCCTAGTAATTGATAATACTAATCAACGATATGATGGAATAGACATGTGCTCTTAACAATTATGTTATTTACGGATCTATAATAATTTAAAAATATCCTCAAACCATCATTAATTTTAAAAATAAAAAACCGGATCACCCATGGTGATGTTCTAGGTTAAATAAAACCTATATCTAATAAGTAATGAAATTTAATTTTTAATTTTAAAAGTTTATAAATGATCTATTCGATTAGGGGGTTTTACAATAGGCCAAGAATAATGAACTAAGTTAATATTAAAATCCACCACCCGATCAAGAAAAATAGTAAGTAAATCCCAAAGAAAAAGATTTTATTCACTTACTAATAGAACATCACTAATTTTTAGAGTTTCATTGATTTTATTAAAGGAGAGAAGTAAAATTCACTTCAATATGTTATCAATGTTTCGGAATCTTTTATGGTGATAAAAGAATGAAATAATTAAATAAATATTTATTAAATATCTAATATAACATAGTATTGGAAAATTATATCCAACTCATACCAATAATAACACCAAACCCCACAACTAATAGTTTAACTGGATTTGATGGAATGACCATCCCCTAAATAACAACATGGAAATTTTTATAAATATATTTTTTTATTTCTTATTTCTACCCTGATTCTCCACAAAATTTTGTCTATTTATTTAATTCGGTGATAATCAAATTTTACTTGAAAAGATATCGTAAATGAATGCATTCAGTTATCTAGAGTAAAATAGAGTATTGATATTGTTTTAATAAACAAGTAACACACCAATCACCACTTGCTTGATTTTCCATCACCAACCATGGTAGTGTACAATGATTTCTCCTAACCTTTATGTTTCTGATCATGATGATTTCAATCCTATGAAAATAAATTTGTATAGACAATATCATAATTATCCAAAAACTGATAGCTAAAACATCAATGTTTTAAATGTATATCTATTTCCCTATTAATAGATTGTTATAGACTCTATTTGTTAGATTTACTATCCTAGTGACTAATTTTACCAAAAAATTAATCGATTTATGATCCTAAAAAACAGTCCCAAAAATATTCTTTTTTTCTCATGGATTATATGTGGGGATGACCTCTAGAATTATTAGGTGGTTTCTTCCCTTTTGTTTGTCACTAGGAACATTACATATGTCAACTCTAGGAACATATGTATCATAAAAACAATATATCAAATCTCTCGACATAATAAACCAAATTCTCATCAAATTAAAAGCCCATCTTAGATGAAGCTCTTCATAAACTCATTTTCAAAATAAAGTAAAATCTATTAATTTTACTATCATTGTCTATAATAATATAAAAAACATACCTTGTAAATCATTTGAACATTACACAAAATGTGGCCACATAATCTTCTACATATTTTCCAAGTTTATAAAATTATTCTCTATCATGATTCGAACAACTATAGGGAATTAAATATCAAGGGATAAATTCCTAAATGAGTCTCATTCCATGGATTTTTTCTCATCTCTCTCTTTGGTATTCATAAATACTGACCAATATTTACCAGCTTCACATTCAAAATGTTAAATGGAAGGGGATAAAATTTGATGTTCCAAATATCACATGACATCAAATATCATCTCTAATTCAATGATAAATCATTCAGCTTCCATTGGTTATTATGATCCAATAAATTGTGTGGTAACTGTTCTCAAGGAATAGAAAACTAATGAAATCTTCCTTTGTTGTATATCAGTATAATCTCTTGCATGGATACCACACTTATTTGTATCATGATCCAACTAATATATCATTGTTACAATATTATGTATTCAAGTAAAAAATGTTTCGGGGTGATAATTTTTAATGAAATTTCCCTACTGAATCCTTCAGACTGCATGTTATGTATTACCTCTATAAAAAAATATACAATCATATTTTATATATATAAACATGGTTATCATAAAATTCTATATCATTCCAAAATAACCATAACATAAAAATATTCCTTTTGAACGAAATTAAAAATATCCTAACATTTAATGAAATATAAACCATCCTCTAATAGTAACTATAAGTATCCAAAATATAACATTTCTTAATAATTTGTCTTATGTCAGGACTTATATTTCTTGTATTTTATGATTTTTTAGGTTTATAAATTAATGGAATTAGATCAACACTAAGACATTACAAACCCATAAAATAAATAGCGGAAAATTTTGATCTATATCAATTTTCCTACTATAAAAAAATAATAAAAAATAATGTGATTTAATTTCATATAAAATCATAATAAAATTCAATATGGAAACTTCCCATCCCTTAACCATCCATAATCCATGTATCAATCATTTTCAAAATGTGGTATCTGCACAAAAACCATAGTAAGAGATATTAAAATATAAAAACTATTAGTCCAGTGAATATATGAAACCCGTGTAATATTTACCATTATAATTTGTTTTTATTGGCAATATGAAATGAAACATTTCCACAGGAAACAAGTTCAAACCATTTCATCAAATTAAAACTTTTAAACCCATAGAATGGAAATAAAAACAAATTTATAAATATTTAGAATCACACAAATAAAACCACTTCAATTAGAATAACCATATGTCTGAATTAAAATGTTATTTTACAGAGAACTATATATTTATATAATACATTAGAGAGATATAATTGGGATGAGTTTTTATATGATATATATTAGGGTCAGTCCTTTTTTATGAGATAAAATAAGGCTCAACCCTTTGTATATGCTTTATTAGGTTCATGCATGAATGATAATGGGTCTCAACCCAACATATAATCTATATTGGTCTACATGATATTTTCTATAATGATCATGTAAAATATCATGAATAAAAAAATTACTATTTTCAAATTTCTTCATAAAACAAGTTTAAATACACTTTTTAACCAAAATTAAATACATTTTGGAATACTAAAATTCCATAACTTTTAAAAAACTCAATTCTGATACCAGAATAGCTAAAAATTGAATGATTTTTTTCTCTAAATAAATATAAATTTTTTTCTAAAATAATCAAAAACATTAAATAATGGTTATAGTGGTGGTAAATTTCACTGTCAACCAATTCATTAAATTATAATATTCTATTTATCCTTAATTCAAAATGTTCCAAATGAAACATGCAAAAATATTATTTCATAAAACCTTCCAAAAAAAGTCATAGTAAACATAAAATTTCGTTTTTAAATTTTTTTCCATATTAATACATCCAAGAAATCATTTTAAAATCATGGACATTGAAGAGTATTATTTGGAAGGAAAACATTAAAGTTTATTTTTTAAGAAATTCTCTTACCCGATTAATAAAATTAGAATTGTAACCCACATAAAAGAATATAATAGAAGAAATAATTTAAATATCATTCTACAAATGAATTCATTTTATAATATTTCAAAATTTATATATATTAAATTCATAAAATAATATTTGTTCCTAACTTCAAAATGTTCCTCAATGTATAGAAATTGAGGCAAAGTCCCTTACATTGAGTCTGACTCTTGTATTATTTTCTCTACCATCCTAAATAATAAAAGCATGCTTCTGATTTACATATAATATAATCATTTTCTTGTTTATTATTAATTTTATTTTATATATTAGCATTCTACACTAACATTATTAATTAATTAACTTTATTTCAGATGTTTTGGCGGTATTTGACTTATGTGTCAAAAATGACATCATTAGATTGACTATGGTGAAAATGGTCATTATTTTAACATCTCCATAATAATAATCATGAAATAAATATAAATTTTATATATAACTTATTTTTTTAAACTAATAATTAAATATGTTTATGATAAATTAACTATGTTACAAGCATTAAGAAGGTAAGACATACAAATGCAATAGATACATATAAAGTTCCAAATGATAAACATGGAAATAAATAAAGTACTAATTCATCATTATGTAATTATTATAATATAATAATTAACATATTATTTAATTAAATATAAATATTAGTATAATGCATGTGATGTGTCAATTAAAAATTAATTGTGTCGCTTCATGAAGGTGGTAGTCTTCGCGTACGTATGAAAAACATTATCATTTATCCCTAAATAGAAATATAATTGTAAAAGATATATATCATATTTTTTTAATGATAAATATTTAATAAATATATTAAATATTTTTCTTATATGAAATATATTTATAAACATTAACTTTATTACCTTCCATGAAAATAATTAATGAAAAATTAATCATATCACTATGATATGGGTAGTTTATCGTACACATGACTGACATTATCATACCCCCATCTAAAAATCAATGTAAGATTGAATATGTTATATAATAAATAAAAAGTTATATTTATTTTACCAATATCGTATAGACACACACACACATTATATCTATCATTATAAGAGTTCATGAGACGTGATGATGAAAAAGGAATTCTATCCATTCGTGAGGTGGTAGTCCACCGTACAAATGAGTGATTATTTAATTTACGATTTTATGGGAGATGAGATGAATTGAAGTTATTACCGTAAAATTATAAAATATTAATAAATAATGGTTAGTATTATTATAATATCATCAGAATTGAATAATATTTTACATAGGTGGAAAAAGATGAAATAAAAATTATTGTTTATGAAGGACATATATTCTTCTGCAAACAACCTTATGTTAGCACAAAAGCCTCAATTTTATTTTTTTTATAATAAAAAATGGGGCTATAGTTCAAGGGGATTGAAACAATTAAAGTATTTAATAATTTATTAGCTGATCCAATGTAATATTTTGGTGTTAGGAGGAGAGCGGTGGATGTGGAATTTTATAAGTGCCGTGAGTGGAGCACTTTTAATTTTTGAAAAGAAATATAAGTAACAATGTTTTTTACAAGTAAGAGAGGATATAAATTTGAAAATTATAAATATCTAAAATGTATATGGTCAAAATATCTCTATCCAGTAGATTTTATACAATTTATTAGTTCATTTTAATCCTTATGTTCTTATTTTGACTCTTCATAAATCAGTTTTTTTCTTACCCATGGTGAAAGGGTTATTATTTACACGCTATTCATTTTGAAAAAAATAATGTTGGACTTATTAAATAATTTATATTTTAATTATAAAAATTATGGATTCAATTTTAAATCATTTGGTATATTAGAATTTAAATATAAACCAATAGACCTGAAAGGAAAGAGTGTTTTTCTAGATGTTTATTGTTCAAGCATAAAGTGACTTCATATTAAGTCTATGATTAATTATAATAACTGTATGAATTTAAGTTAAAATTTATCAAAATATAATCTATACATATCGTTCAAATCATTCCTAAATAAGTATTTATTTAAAAAATAATGTAATGAATCATAATTCATGATAAATATATTGTTAGGAAAACTCATTCTGAAACAAAAAACTATTCAAATACAATAATACATTATAAATATTATTTTAAATTAATTAAATTTTAATATATTACAATAGTATACTTATATTAGTTAAATCATGTTAAATATATAATTGGACTTTTAAATTTTATAATTTAATAATTTGAAATGATTTATTTATAAAAATCAACATTTTAACTATTCATTAAAAATAATATTTTCTAGAAAATCTCAAATTTTCACTATATGTTAATTTTTATTTGAAGATATAAGACATTAAATAATTTTTTAAAATTGAAAATCAATAATTTAAAAATTAACCTTTAAGATAAATCCCTTATAAGATATGAGTTTATTGAAAACTATTTCCTTTTTAAAAAATCTTAAATACTTTTAGAATTAATATTACTATCTAATTTTTTAATATTAATAAACATGGAAATGATTTTTTATGAAATTTAATAGATTATTGTTTTTAATATCAAGTAATGACTCTTATATATTAATGAACTGATCTTCTATATTTAGTGTTTTGGAAATTTATTAAAGCTTTTAACATGTACCCATAAAATATTAAACTTTATATATGAATCCATTGATAAATAATTATTTCAAATTGTTTAGGATTTGATTATCAATCATATACTGTAACAGAATGTTTTCAATAATGTTATTTTGTTCTACGTAATAATTTTACAGTAATTATTGAAAGCTCAATTAGAGAATATCAAGAGTGATTTGGATAGAGTAGATATGGTCGATTCTATCGAGATTACATAATGATATTTTAAATAGTAATTTTTAGTTAAAGTTAAATAATTATTATCAATAGTCTAAATCTGATAAATGCTCCAAAAAATATGAGAATTTTTTTAAATATATTATTTATTTATTTTCATTATTGTAAACCTTGCATTATTGTATTTTTTATTCTAGGATATATACATGTTATGTAATAATTTGTTGTTTATTATAATAGATATTTATCCTAAAGTTATTAACTATTAGAAAATCTTAAATATAATGTATTAACACTTTTCCAATGACATGCTCAATTCTATAAATGATTCATATAAAACAATAAAACTAAAACATTGATGTTCATAAAAAAATTAAGAGGAACATATCATACTTACTACACTAGTTTTTGGATTAAATTTTAATCCTTAAACTAAATTAACATGTGATGAGGACCATTGTTTTAAAAAAATATATCATCAATATAATTTTATTTTTTAACTTTTTTATAATTCAATATATTGTGTCCTTTTTATTTTAAAGTTGTTATCATTTTGTAACCAATATCACACTGTCATTATAAGACTATTAACCACTACTATTTCATTCTATTACATGAAAAAATAGAAACATCAGTGGGTGAACATGAACCTTATAAAAGCAATAGATCCTGACTTCTCCATATGATGTTCATGTCAGTTTTACACCAATGTAAAATGTTGGGCTAGGTCAGGGATTCTACATTGTTAAGTGTTTCATTTCTATATAATAGATCGTTTTGATCTGAACTACGATAGCTATATAATAAATTTTTTCCAAAATTCACTATTCCCATATTCACTGAGTTATATTTTCATGCTTCTAATATTTAATCATAGTATCCCCCTAATTATGAATTCTTGTTTTTACAATGACTATGTTAAGATTTATAATTCACCCCTCCCCTATTTAAATTAGGAAACCTATTATGGATCCGAATAGAGATCATCATGGTGCATAACTATGCTTTTCAAGGTATGTACATAGTTCTTGCGAGACCATGAGAAATGAAAAAACTTTATCTCAATGGTAAGTATATCCCTCCACTAACATGTAAGATCATGAAATAGTAAGAGATCATTATTACTGATATCATAGTCATGATTAATTTTCCTGATGATTCGATCAGATTAATACATCACATGAATCTACAACACACGAATCCATTGAAATAATTCATGACTAGTTATGAGTTTTTGGTATTAAATTACATTTTTGGTGAAGCCATCTAAAATTTGAAATGATTACAGTATGAGGGCCTCTAAGGTTATAATAATGACACCACTATGGTCAAACCTATTGAGTTGGCTATAGTTTATCCTATTCTAGGTCATGAATAAGATGTAAATATCAATGTGAATATTTATTAAAGGACCATATTTGATAATATAGATAATTTAATTGGTAGTAAACATAACATATATGGGGAACTATTTAGGGATTTTAAGCACAATAATGAATCCCTTTAGTGGTTTCTCATATAAAAACTTCTATGGGATGAAAATATTGTTTAATATGTGTATAATTACTAAACACCACAGCAATAATATAGTAAATAATGGATAATGGTGTATTTTTTATGACTAATTAATAATATAGATAAACATTACATCATAATGTCATAGATAAAAAACTTCGGAACAAAAAATTCAAAGTTAAGGAAAATCAACTCAATAGGATAAATACCACCTTAGTGTCCATCATCATATGAATGAATGCATAAAAATATTTCATCTGTTCTCTTTAATCATTTATAATATGAGGACATTAAGTGTTCAATCCTTTTTCCACAAAGGGTAATAACGATTTCCCAAAGAAATGTGGAATCAGAACAAGTGGATGAAAATGATACTACTTAATTCCGGTCAATGAATTATATAATTAATAATCACAAGGGTAGGTAGTTCATGCGTTCATCTATTCATAGAACATAATATTTCTAAAAATTTTATAAATATAGTAAATATAAACATATACCATTTTAATTCCCCTAAACTCTCTTAAATTACATAGAGTTTTCATCTCAATTATTGAATTAATTTTCTAATTGTTAATTTCTCTTCCTCTATAGAGGATAAAAATCCATGGAATATCAAAATGTTGGATAAAACATCACACTTAATGGGGTTTATATTCAGATTGTGTTCATTTATTATGAAAAAAACATTCTCATGATCATTCATATGGTTCAACAACTAGTTGTATTTTACAACCAATTCATCAACATGTCAATCCCCAATCATCTTTAGAAGGTGAATGATGAGTTGATGAATATCATATTGTTTTTTTTCATGAATTTTTCAAGATAATGGGAGTTGATTTCTAAAATTATGTTCCCTAGGGTTACTGGAATTTAGTTCCATATTTATTTTTAGTGTCCGTCCAGATTATATTGTATCCTAAGAATCCATCCAGAAAAGAGAGGGTCTTGATGTTTAAAGGGGTTTCAATATGTACCTCTATAACTATGATGGGGATGTTATCATGTGCTATATGATTTTTTTGATACTAGAAGGTGAAATTCTATATTATTGTTCTTTTTCTACTCACTAACTATGAAAATGTTGTCCAACCCCATAGGGTATACAAACTCTGTGAGAAATTTTTTATTGATCAATAAATGAACTTTATCATTGAACATACAATCATGAGAGTTGATAATTTTATAAAAATAATATGTAAATCTATGATGGTTAATGAAAATACCCATAAGAAGGACAACAACCATAGGAACAATCTATGAAATTTTGATATTGTTCCTTTCAAATTTGTAATGGTGTTACATCAATAATTTTACTCTTCAGTCCTATTCATTGATGGTATAAAAACAATGACAAGTTATATAATTGCGTAATCATTAATACTAAGTTCTAATAGTATTATCTCATTGTTTTTTTATAAAATCATTTCTCAGTAGTAGGAGGGGATCTATCTAGCTCTTCTCATTAGAAGCGTCTAGGCTGGTGAGGGTGACTAATCCTCTAGCATGAATGGTTGTGAAGTGGAACCATCTAATTGTATAATAGAATATAATTAAAACATCTATATTAACATATATTTTTACAAAAACCACTTGTATAGATATTTTAGTTCCCACCCCTTTTAAATTTATCTTGTGTGGTCCACAATGTGTCTTAAAAAACAATATCTCAATCAATAGTCTGTTGATTAACATATTTATTAAAAATAAATTAAACTATTGTCAACTAATATAAATGGAATTAATTATTAAACCCTTGTTGATATAGTTATTCTATTTATTTGGACTCACCTATACAAAATTTGATCTATAGGTGATCTAGGGGAACTCCTCTACCTATGACATAATGATGTGGTGTCGGAGTATTGGATTTGTTTCCTAAATAAGTGGGATTCGAGGGGTAATGATTCTATTCATGTAATCCAAACGATTTCATAAGATTGTTGTCATGTAATAAGGGACATTAATATAATCATCTTCATCAAAATATGTCTAATTTCAAATGATTTTATAACTATTTGTATCAAGGTGATATGTTTTACATCAGTCAATGTTGAGTAATATTATCTAAGAGAACCCATAATCAACTACTGAGATAGTATCATAGGCATAGATTATATGATGAAGGGATGACTTCATAGAGGTGTATCAAAGACCATAAACGTAATTAATTGAAAGACGTATCATTTAGAACAACTGTTAATTCAATATTTTCTACTATATTTATAAATAAATTCATTAACTAGACATTATTTAATATTGATTGTTGGATCAAATAATATACATCAGTTCTCACTTGGCATGATCTATAATATACTTATTATAAACATTCTTTTGGAGCCTTATCATAATAATGAGAATAATCATTGAGGGATTATCTTCTACTCATAGTAGAAAACCACTACTATTGAGAAATATGGAGAGTATATGGGATGTATTTAGATGTTTGTGACATTTCCCATGTCTTCCTTATAGTAGGAGATGATTTCTTGACAGTTGTTTTACTCAACTTTTTATATAAGTTAGGATTCAGCAAAAAAACATTGAAAAAAAACTCAGTAGTTATCATTGAGACCATAAAGAGGCCCTCATGATAATCAATTTATTAATATATTATTTCATTTAGTTAGAGTTGATATGGGATATCATTTGGGTTCCTGATCATAGATCACTTATATAAAAGTTGTTTTTTCATTCTCATGTGGGTTTCTTCCATGATAGGAGGTGCAGAGGGCCGTGAAGTCTTTGGTACATATGATTGGATGGAAGCCAAAAAAAATTATTTTGTGTAGATGTTCATGAAATATGAAATTTTTCATCTAGTTGAACAAAATGTAAAACTATGATATGGGATAAATTAATTAGTGGTAACTCATATTTGTATCTTATCAAAACATATCATATTCATTCAGTAGTATTGATATAGTTAATAGGGATAATACCTGTAGAGACCCAAATCATGACATACATGGACATTACAATACTTTTTAGGAATACTTAATTCATGACAAAAACATATGCCCAAAGACCGTATTAGTTTAGTGTCTTTGGAATCTCAGAACCTAAGCTTCAAATCATGGTGAAATATCTTCAACATCTCTCATAAAGATCTCCCCCCTTTGGTTTTCTTACCTAAAAAACTTCATTATATCCTGGGGAAAAGAAAACATAAAAAGGGTGATCTCAAATGCTTAGTAAGGTTAAACATAGATAACACAAAACAATCCATAAACATTTGAATGCAAAAACATGAACATAAAATCTAAACATCCAAATCTTGAGAAAAGACATAAATCTTGGAAGTATGTAAGGCATATATCATAAAGGAACATCAAACATGATAAAATAACATGGTAACAAAACATGTTATTGTGGAAACCATTAAGCACATTATATGATTTTCATAGTAGCCAAGGCATTGCTTCCAATACCATCTTAGTAGACAAAGTCCTTTTCTGAATCGAGTTCACTCCTCGTTCCAGTCCTGTATTACTGAACCGGATTAACTTACCGTTCCATCCATGTCTATCTAATAAGATATAAATCTTTACACAATTAATTTGAGGGAGATATATGTACCACCCATCTCATAATTAAATCATTTTTTCATGTGCCATATAATCATAAATCATACATCATAGCATAACCCATGCAATAGAATGGGATTCTTAAACATCATTCCATCATAAAATAATCCATATAAAAAAATGGATATCATTTCATCATAAGAAGAATCAAACCATGTAAATAATGGATACATTATACTTGAAACATAAACATATTAAATAATGTCATTTTAGATGGAAAATAGTTTTGATAAAACACTTGAAATGAATTCTTGAGAAAAATATCCTTTCTTATTCAAAATCATTTTATCTTCACAAAATGCCATGAAATTTTAAAATAAAAGGGGTTTTTTTTAAAATAATAATGCAATCTTGTAGAGTAATATTCATTAAAATGAGGCGTTGTGAAACCATAAAAATCTGTTCACACCGTATAAGTTAAAAATAACACCATCCTCGTACTTTTGTCGGAAAAGTCAAGAAGTTCTTCGTGTGGTAAACAAAAGAAAGGTTCCTTCCATACGATGTGGTAAAAGTATAAACAAGGGTAAGAATGAATTTAAACATAAATGGATGAAATGTAATCAGTTTATGAAAACATTTTGATAACATATGGACATGGATAATAAACATAACCTTAGTAAATACTTATGAATAAACAATCTCGGTTAAAAATGAGATTTGAATAATTATCCCTTACCTTAGGTCTGATATTCTTTGTACATATCTGAACCTCCTATATAATGATTTAAATAATTCCATTGACTTATTACAAAATCATAGTCATTGTTATGATATCATATATGGTTCACTTATGACTTTATATTACCCGTTCTATTGTAAGTTCCATGTTAAAGCATCGTTTTGGGTAAAATCATTTTATTTATCGTACGTGTTTGGACATGTTGTTCTTGATATTATTACATATATCCTGATTTACATAGTTCCATGATGTAAAACATGATTTATATAAAATATATATTCTGCATATACATATATATATATGGTATATCGATAAATGGAATGAAATACACCGTTCATGAAGACGGTTTGTCGTACGTATGCATGAATGTTGTTTTCGTTTCCTTATTTAATTGAATGCACTTAAGTAGATGACATACATATATATATATACATAAATCTATTATCATTATTATGTCATATATTTCATGATTACTTATTATATATTTTATGATCATTCATGAATGGTTAACATGGAGAATGAATCGAATCGTGTCGTGGAGACGGTATTCCATACGTACGCACAAGCGATGATATCATTACCATGATCGTGGAATTGTATTGAAGTGTATGTATTATATTTTAGAATCAATATCACTTTAAAATAATCATATATAGTTATTTACTTACAACATTATACCCATCCAAGTAAGGTGGGGGTCGAAAATAGATTACACCACGGCGTGGAGACGGTATTCCGTACGTACGCACGTGTAGTGATTTCATTTTCCGTAGGATGGATAGAAAGTCAAATAGGGTTGTTTCATATTTATAATAACATATCATTATATAAGTAATAATGATTTTATTACTTTCAAATGAGACAACTAAATAAGAAGAAGTAGACGAAGAAAGAAACATGAGATAATCGAAAGAACAGATTACATCTTCTTCGACGCACCTCCTTTAAGCCTTCTCTTAAGGAAGTAGAGTTGGTCTTTTGAGAAGAACAGAACCTCTATAATATTTCTAGGGAATTGTAGAAAATAAATGGTTATGGTTTTTCCGAGATTCAATGCTCAAAAGGGTTTTAAGTGAAGAGGGATGGGGTTCCCTTTTTATAAGGGAGGAGAGGGGCACCTGAGGAAAACTTAAAATATTATGTTATAATAAAGTCATATTCGGTTTTTCATAGCTCCAAATTGATTTATTTCAAAGATAAGGTGGTGATGGGTATAAATTCTCTCAACCATTATATTTTAGAAAATTTTAGGTTACTATTTTATCCCTATCATTTAGATTTAACACTAAGTTAAATAATTTAACTTTTACCATGTCATTTTGTTTTCTTACACTATATGGTTAATAAACTTACTATAACAAGACAAACGAACCACAAGTGGTTACGTATTAATATATATATCCTTATATAAGTCATTTTGAAGAACCTTAGATTTTTACGAATAAAATTACAATTAATAATATAATATTTGTTTTAGAAACTATTTTCTGTCAATTTTGACACTATTTGGTACATGATTTTTGTGAAAATCATAACAGCATGATTAGTTCTAAAAAAGTTAATTAAATCCATACTAGCATGTCATATTAACCCAGAAAATTAGTGTAATTCATAAATAGTCTAAAATTACATTTATTTGGGTATTTATAACATCAATTATGTTAATATTTCCTTAATAAGGTAATTACTGCATCATCATTGTGTCATAAATAAATTATATTATTTAAGGTCTAAAAATTATAAATAAAATATGAATATGTAGGATATAGTTTTATCATTCTAATGAATATTTATAGTCGAATTTATCTTATGTATAACCTTATATTAAAAATTTTTTAGTTATTAAACATTGACTTTAACTATTTTAATTCTCCTTTAAATAAAATAATAATAAATGTCCTAATCTAATCCATGTGGACATAAATGATAATATTTTATTTGTAAGGTTGTTTTCGGTCGAATTACACTTATCCAATATAATTAGGACATGTGTTAGGGTAATAATAATATCATTTTTACCCTTTATTACCCTATTTACTTTTAACCATGGTAAATAAAAGTAAAAAGATACTATTCACCAAAAATTATTTTTATCTTATTGAACCACATTTTTCATTTTGATATTAACCGTGTCTCTCAGATTTTCAAAATTCCTCTCACAGAAGTGGTAAAATTAATTTTTATGTAAATTTTCTAACTCTCCAAGGAGGTGGGTAAAAGACGGTGAAAAGTTCAATAAAATTTTTATATATCTAAATTTTTTATAAAATGACTCAATGAATTACATTGAACCAATATAGGTATTATTTATAAATTTTTACCTAAATTAAATTTAAATAAAATAAATAATTATTTATATAAAAAGTCAGGTTTTAAATAGTAACCTAGTGTTTTCACTATTCATCAAAAATTTAATGTTTTTAGAAAAATACCAAAAATTCACCCTAGGCTAATTTCGATATTCCGAATCCAAAAATGAAGTCAATTTTGAAAAATAAAATTTCAAAACTTTGGTATTACTATTCCTAATGGCTAGTTTATATAACATATCGTTGTTTAGTGAAACTTTGTATTGTGTACAACACACGCTATCGGGGAAGGTCGGGATTGTGTGTAATGCAAGCCAAGTCAGGGTTGTGTGTAGTGCATGATTCTTTTGTTGTTGCGTATAATAGAATCCAAACATATTGCATTTATTCATTGAATATTTATATATATACTCAATGTTGCATACAATAACTTCAAACGAACGTAAAATTGTGTATAACACGATCCAGGAATAGTGTTGAGTATACTGCAAGCTAAAACGGTGTTGTGTATAGCGCAAGATAATCTTGGTGTAGCATACAATACTAGACATCAAATAAATTAAAAAAAATACTTCTCATAAAATCTCTGGGTGTTACATTCCACCCCCCCTTAAAATGAATTTCTCCCTCGAAATTCGTCGGGGTTATAAATGGTTTACTACTCGAAAGTTTTAATATAAACCCACATCGTAAAAAGAAATACCAAAACTTATCTTTAAAAAATAAATTATGAAACTTAACGATTACCCAAATTAACTAATCACTAAGGTTCCACATAGGAGAATATAGATGAAAATATGGATATGGAAGAGAAATCTAACCATCAAGTTCTGATGGGGAGTGGTGGAGAACATGGCTATGAAAAATCCAACAATCACAAAGCTATAAATTTGTGATGATCTAAGGTACCATCTGATTCATTGGATATAGGGGCACTAGGAAAACATTTTTGGTTTTCAAGATCATTTCCCTAAAGTTGAAGAATTGTTGAATTAAAAAAAATACTTAATAGATTTTTTGGTACATTATTATTGTTGTTTGTGCCTTCGACAATTTCCACTTCATCTCTTAACAAAATGAAGTTGAATTTGTCTTCCGTGAAGTGTTAGCAGATCATGTGATAGAATGAAGGGTTATTCCATCATTCTTATACAAATGGTTAGAAAATTTTATTCAGTATACATAAGTCCATATATGGCGATATAAAACGTATATGTCTCCATGAATGGACTTATAATTCATATATCATACTGCTTTATAATAAAACTAGTTTCTACTAACCAGAGACTTCCCGTAGGCCAGTGGTAGGCGATAAAGGCCTGTCGCACTTCAGTTGTGGGTTCAATTCCTATAACCTTCTCTGACGTGACGGGTTGTCTCCCGCCCTGCAGGTTTTCCTTTTTCTAAAACAATACTATTATAACAAAAAGATATAGCCTTAAACAATGCTATCTGATGTCCGACATAATCCATTTCAGTCTTTAGACTTATCCAAAATACATCTATCCAATATCATAGTATAAAGAAAATTATTAATAGAAATGTCATTAACCAAGCATGTGAATAACATCATTTATCCCCATATATCATAAGATAGGTCTTGTTGGTCTTATTCCAAACATTCTAAGGCCTTAATCATGTATTCTCTTGAAAAATTAATACCCATTAAACCTTATTGAAAACATGAATGTCGTTAAATGTTAACACTTTCCACATACCAAAATCCCAAAAATTCTATATACTCAAACCATGATATAACATAGTCCTTATATCAATCATGAGCTCATGTATACTATCAAACATATTATTTTCTCCTTATCCATTCATTATGTGCATATCATCTTCTTTCCAAAAATATCTGAATAACCTTTCATTGTTACCAATACCATTCAACATATACTTTCAAATACTTTAGTAATAACAATAGTGTAATAATCCTTATATGATTCTTTATTCCATGGTACCATACATTATTCATGATAAACATATAATCATTCCACTAACTTCTTAAACCACCGACTAAGCTTCATCATTTCTTTCATCTCATATTTCATTTGTAGTCTCTTCATCATCATCAACATAAATACTACCCATGTGACCATACTAATTCTCTTCATGAGATTTTCCCTTAGGTGATGGGTTTTCATAATGCCCATACATTCCACTTTTAAAACATCTAATTAGTGTTGATGTCGTAGCATTACCATTATCCTTCTCCATGGTGTTAACTGAACCTTTTCCTTTACACTTACTGGCTTTGGGTCCTTCTTTTCCACACCCAAAGAATCTTCCAGTTCCTTTGAAAAAATCTCCCTGATGCCTCTTCCCACATTATTTACATGAGGGGAATTGAACTCTCTTTCCTCTATGATCATCATGAAACTCCATCTTTCACTTATTAGCTGAGTTGGGAAACTTACCAATGTTGAGATTATTGATCATATTATGACAGTGATGATTAGGCATAATAATGAAGTTTGTACATCCAAATCTCATTACATTTGGATTCTCATGAAGAATATCATTCCATTTTCCATCATATCCTCCATTATCGTGAATCTTCCTATTTCCATCCATTTTCTAAAACCCAAAAAGAATAATGTGAGAGGAAAAAATCATGCTAGGAAAACAACATAATAAAGGGGGAGTACCTTCCATATATAACATCTAAGGTTTAATTCTAATATCGTTATCATAATTCTAGGACTATAACCTATATATATACTTATCCTTAGGGACATCCCTAGACATACCTTAGAAATATCTCTAGGGATTTCACTAAAGTTTTCACATCCTAGTTTTCCAAAGGTTAACTAAACCTTCACTCTGATACCAACTATAGAGACCCAAATCATGACGTACATGGACATTACAATACTTTTTTGTTATACTTAATACATGACAAAAACATATGCCCAATGACCGTATTAGTTTAGTGTCTTTGGAAACTCGGAACGTAAGCTGCTAATCATGGTGAATGATCTTCAACATCTCCCATAAAGATATTCCCCTTTTGGTTTTCTTACCTAAAACCTTTCTTTATATCCTGGGGAAAATAAAACATAAAAATGGTGATCTAAAATGCTCATTAAGGGTAAACATAGAGAACATAAAACAATCTGTAATCATTTGAATGCAAAAACTTGAACATAAAATCAAAACATCAAAATCTTGAGCAAAGACATAAATATTCTAAGTATGTAAGGCATATATCATAAAGGAACATCAATCATGATAAAATAGCACGGTAATAAAACATGTGATTATGGAAACCATTAATCACATGATATGATTTCCATATTAGCTAAGGCATTGCTTCCACGACCATCTTAGTGGACAAAGACCCTTTCTGAATCGAGTTCACTCCTCGTTTCAGTCCTGTATTACTGAACCGGATTAACTTAACATTCCAGCCATGTCTATCTCATGAGATATAAATCATTACCCATTGCATTGGAGGGAGATATAGGTACATCCCATCTCATAATTAAATCATTCTTTCGTGTGCCACAGATTCATAAATCATTCATCATTGCATAACCCATGTAATAGAATGGTATTCTTAAACATCATGCCATCATAACATAATCCATATAAAAAATGGATATAATTTCATTATAAGAACAATAAAACCATGAAAATAATGGATAAATAATACTTGAAACATAAACATATTACTTAATGTCATTTTAGATGGAAAATAGTTTTGATAAAACACATGAAATGAATTCTTGAAAAAAAAATCTTTCTTCTTCAAATTAATTTTATTTTCACAGAATGCCATGAAATTTTAAAAGAAAAGGGTTTTTTTTAAAATAATAAATGAATCCTGTAGATGTAGCTTCATGAAAATGAGGCGTTATGAAACCGTAAAAATCCGTTCACACCGTATAAGTTAAAAATAACATCCTTCTCGTAATTTTTTCAGAAAAGACAAAAAGATCCTCGTGTGGTAAACAAATGAAAGATTCCTTCCATACGATGTGGTAAAAGTAAAAAGAATGGTAAGAATGGATTTAAACATACATTGAAGAAAATTAAACAGTTTATGAAAATATTTTGAGAACATATGGACAAGGATAATAAACATAACCCCAGTAAATACTTACGAATAAATAATCTCGGATAAGAATGAGATTGAAATAATTATCCCCTACCATAGGTCTGATATGATTTGTACATATCCGAACCAACTGTATAATGATTTAAATAATGTCATTAACTTATTACAGTATCATATTCATTGTTATGATATCATATATGGTTCACTCATGACTTTATATTACCCGTTCTTTTGTAAGTTCCATGTTAAAGCAGCATTTTGGGTAAAATCGTTTTATTTATCGTACGTGTTTGGACTTGTTGTTCTTGATATTATTACTTATATCCTGATTTAATTAATTACAGAATGTAAAACATGATTTATATATAATATATATTCAGCATATACATATATATATATGATATATCGATAAATGGAATGAAATACACCGTTCATGGAGACGGTAGGCCGTACGTACGCATGAACACTGGTTTTGTTTCCTTCTTGAATTGAATGGAATTAAGTAGATGAAATAAATAAATATATAAATAAATCCAGTATCATTATTATGTCATATATTTCATGATTACTTATTATATATACTTTATAATCATTCATGAATGGTTAACATGGAGAATGAATCTCATCGCGTCGTGGAGACGGTAGTCCGTACGTACGCACGAGCGATGATATCATTCCCATGATCGTGGAATTGTATTGAAGTGTATGAATAATATTTCAGAATCAATATCACTTTACAATAATAATATTTAGTTTTTTATTTACACCATTATACCCATCCAATTAAGGTGTTGGTCGAAAACAGATTACACCACGGCGTGGACACGGTATTCTGTACGTACGCACACACAATGATTTCATTTTCCGTAGGATGGATAGAAGGTGAAATAGGGTTGTTTAATCTTTATAATAACATATTAGTATATAAGTAATACTGATGTTATTACTTTAAAATTAGACAACTAAAGAAGAAAAAGTAGAAGAAGAATGAAACTTGAGAGAATCGGAAGACGAGATTACCTCTTCTTCGACGCACCTCCTTTAAGCCTTCTCTTAAAGAAGTAGAGTTGGTCTTTTGAGAAGAAAAAAACCTCCAAAATGTTTCTAGGGAAGTGTAGAATAGATATTTTCAGGTTTTTTCTGAGCTTCAAGGCTCAAAAGGGTTGGAAGTGAAGAGGGAAAGGGTGCCCTTTTTATAAGGGAGGAGAGGGGCACCTTAGGAAATCATAAAATATTATTTTATAATAAAGTGATATTCGGTTTTTAATAGCTCAAAATTGATTTATTTAGAAGCTAAGGTGGTGATGGGTCGAACTTATCTCGTCCAATAGGTTTTGGACATGTTTAGGTCACTATTGTATCCTCATCATTTAGATTTAACACTAAGATAAATAATTTAACTTTTACCGTGTCTTTTTGTTTTCTTACACTATATGGTAAATAAACATACTATAACAAGCCAAAAGAACCCCAAGTGGTTAATTATTAATATATATATCCTTATGTAAGTAATTTTTCCGAACCTTAGATTTTTATGAATAAAATAACAATTAATAATATAAGATTGTGTTTAAAAACTATTTTATGTCATTTTTTACACTATTTGGTACATGATTTTTGTTAAAATCATAACATCATTATTAGTTCAAATAAATTTAATTAAATCAATAATAACATGTCATATTAACCTATAAAATTATTGGAATTCATAAAAAGTCTAAAATTACATTCATTTGGGTATTTATTACATCAATTATGTTAATATTTTCTTAATAAGATAATTAATGCATCATCATTGTGTCATAAATAAATTAAATTATTTAATGACTAAAAATTATAAATAAAATATTATTATGTAGGAAATTTTTTTATCTTTATAATTAATATTTATAGTCGAATTTATCTTATTTATAACTCTATATTAAAAATGTTTTAGTTATTAAACCTTTATTTTAACTATTTTAATTCTTTTTTAAATAAAATAATAATAAATGTCCAAATCTAATCCAAGTGGACCTAAATGATAATTTTTTATTTCTAAGGTTGTTTTTGGTCCAATTAAACTTATCCAATAGAATTAGGACATGTTTTAGGGTAATAATAATATCATTTTTATCCGTAATTACTCTATTTATTTTTAACCGTGGTAAATAAAAGTAAAAAAGTTATTATTCATAAAAAATTATTTTTATCTTATTGAAGCATATTTTTCTCCTTGATATTAACTGTGTCTCTCGGATTTTTGAAATTCCACTTACAGAAGCGGTAAAATTATGTTTTATGTAAATTTTTTAACTCTCCTAGGAGGTGGGTAAAAGGCGGTGATAAGTTCTATAATATTTTTATATGTCTAAAATTATTATAAAATGACTCCAATTAATTACATTGAACCTATATAGGTATTATGTATCAATTTTGATATAAAATAAATTTAAATAAAATAAATAATTATTTATATAAAAAGTCGGTTTTTAAATAGTAACCCAGTGTTTTCACTATTCATCAAAAAAATGAATGTTTTCAGAAATATACAAAAAAATTCACCCTAGGCTAATTTCGATATTCCGAATCCAAAAATGAAGTCCATTTTGAAAAATAAAATTTCAAAAAGTGGGTATTACTATTCATAACGACTAGTTTATATAACATATCGTTGTTTAGTGAAACTCGATATTGCGTACAACACAGGCTATCGGGGAAGGTCGTGATTGCGTGTAATGTAAGCCAAGTCTGGGTTGCATGTAGTGAAAGATTCTTTTGTTGTTGCGTATAATATAATCCAACCATATTTCATTTATTCATTGAATATAAATATAAATATATATACTCAATGTTGCTTACAATAACTTCAAACGAACTTGAAATTGTGTGTAACATGATCCAAGAATAGTGGTGCGTATACTGAAAGCTAAAACGGTTTTGCGTATAGTGCAAGGTAATCTTGTTGTATCATAAAACACAAGACATCAAATAAATTAGAAAATAATACATCTCATAAATCTTGGGGTGTTACAATACCCTTATAATTATACTTTATCAAGGAATTACTTAAAATGGATAACATGAATTTTAATTGGGGTTTGGATGAGCTAAAAATTGTTTTTTTATCAATTGGTTGAGTATATCTATCAATTAATCTTATGGAATTGAAAAAGTAATACATTTTTTACACAATAGATGACACTTGTAAATCCTATAATAGAGTTGAATTTCATCCCAGTGTTGGGGGAATGGAATCCATGAGCCTGGAATCAAACTTTATTCTTTTTATGGGTCCCTTGTTAACAATGGAACTATTGAAAAAACTCCTATAGTAATTACCTAATTGTAATGATGATATTTTTTATAGAGATGATGAAACATATTGGTATAATTATATATAATTCAACCACTCCTGAATTATCCCATAATCATATGAGGACTATTATTATATTGGTTATTCATAAAAATTCTGAGAATCTTTACTCAAAACCAATTTCAAAAACTCATAAAATTGACTCTCGTTGGGATAGTAAATACATACATATCATGTTATTGAGGGTTTTGTAACTCTATTATGTTAATATCTACCATGTTATAGAGAAAAACATTGATTATGAAGTAGTCATGGATGATCTATCTAGAGAAGATTTATTAATGGAAGTAGTTGGGGTAGTACATCAACCTAGAATTCTGTTACCTTTTTATTTTTAGATGATTCAGCAATTGAATTTAAATGTAAAGAATGAATAAATTTTAGACATGATCATAATTGATGGTTGAGAAAATGTTTTTATAAACATTTGTTGTTATAACTATTTTATTTATCTAAATTCTATATGAACCATTTCCATCTTGAGAATGCACCTAAAATAGATTTTTTTGTGCGGCCACCTAGAGAGATACTATTTGAGGTACCATAGTATACATACTAGAATATATATCTATTATTTAATATCATTAAATAATTGATGAAGGTTTTATGTTGGGCCTTTTATTCGTTTTCTGTATTGAATCCTCAACAAAATTACCCAACATTGAAAAATATTTGAATCCACCCATGTACTTTAGGGGGAATGAATTCAGGACAAATATAATGACCCATACATTACACACATTTATATTACATCAAAATTTAATTATATTCATTACAACATATAATAAATCCACGATATGACCGTATATGTATAGTGTCTATAGAAACTAGGAAACCTAAACAACATGTTATTAAAACAACTATATTGTCTCTAGATTATTTATTCATTATTAGACTCCTTTTTAAATTACATACTTAATACCCTTATTCATGACATGGGGAAAATAAAAATATGAAATGGTGAGACCATATTCTCAGTAACAGTAATCAAGGGAAATATCAATCATATCATATTCATAACAAATATGAACATAACATTTGGAATTCTTATTTAGAATATGAAAGATCATGAAATCCTTTCATAGAGTAAACATTACTTAGAGTTAATTGAAATTATTCCAAAATTCAAAAAATAAAAAATAAAGCTTTGTGGCATGAAAATAAGCCTTGAAAATCGTTTCATTTTTGTTCTAGGATCAACGCCAAGACCATAATAGCCGAAAAATTCCATTACTGAATAGGTTTTACTTACCTTTCCAGCCATGTATTAATGAATCATATTAACTTTCCTTTTAAGTCATCTCTATCTCATCAGATATAAATCTATACACAATTAATTTTAGGGTGATAAATTTCCCACCCATATTATAATGAAACCTTTCGTATGTGTTCCACAAATAAATCACTCATCATAGTAAAACGCAAGGAATAAAATGGGTATCTTAAACATCATTTATTCATAACATAATCCATGTAAATAAAATATATTTAATAGATATAATAACATGAAAAAACATAATCCACCATTTTAATAATATAAATAATATACTTGAAACAAATCCTTAATTTTAGATGGAAAATAATTCTGATAAAACACTTAATATTAATTCTTGAGGAAAATATCCTTTTTTCTTCAAATGCATTATATTCTCTCAAAATGACATGAATTATTAAAAGAAAATAATTTAATTGAAAATAAAATTAAAATAATATATAGGAAGATTAATGGAAAAAACTAATAATTTTAGTCTAAAAATCAATACATTTCGTATAAGTTAAAAAATATTCTCTGCATACATTTTCCGGAAAAGACAAAAAGTACCTCAAATCGAATAATGATAAAAGATTCCTTTCTTACGATTTATAAAAAAATTCACCATAGGGTAAAATTTAATTTTAAAAATTATAGAATAATATAAATAATATTACATAATTATGAATCATGGATGTGGATGATAAATATACATTAGTAAATACTTATGTATAAATAATATCGGATAATAACAAGATTGAAAAATAATCTTTACCTTATGACCAATATCCTTTGTATAAATCTGAACCTACTGTATAATAATTTAAATGGTTTCATTGAATTATTCCAAAATCATAGTCATTTATATGATATCATATACTGTTATATTATCATCCATTTTCTGGGAATATTTCATTGTCACTCGTTATTTGGATATGAACTGCTTTATGTTCTTATGTAAGTTTTGTCAGATAAGTTAATGTTTCAATTCATATATTATTGTTATATTATTTAAAGATTGATATTAGTATATTATTTATCACATTTATTCAATCCATTCATGTATATAATTGTGTTCTAATAAAAATCAAATAGAATGAATCACATCGCATTGTGCAGATTGTAGGTCGTACGTACAAACAAGGGATGATATCATTCCCATCATTGAAGAATGTCATTGAAATGAATGGTTTAGATTATTTATGAGTCAGTATAATGTTATAATAATAATATATAGTTATTATATCCATCATTATAGACCTCCCGGTATGGTGGTGGTGAAAAACCTATTACACGATGTTATGGAGGCGTTAAGTCGTACGTACGCATGCATGGTGATTTCGTTTTTCTTACGATGAATAAATGGTGGAATATGGTTGTTTCAAAATTATAATAACATATTAGTATATGATTAATAATGATGTTATTAATTTATAATGAAACAACTAATAAATAGGATGTATAAGATGAAATATGTCTGAATGAATATGTAGAAGAGATTACCTCTTCCTCAACTTGCTACCTCTAAATCTTTTCATAGAGATCTATAGTTGGTCATATAAGGTGAAAATAAACTCAATAATATAAATAATGATGTTTTTAAGTAAAACAGGCAAGGGATGACTGAGATTTAAGGCTCAAACTGAAGTAAAGATGTGAGGGGGATGTTTCCCTTTATAATGTATGTCAGAGGGGAACTTTTAGAAACTCCACAGCTAAGAAATTATAATAAAATATAACTGTACCAAAAAACCTCAAAAATGAACCAATTTAGAAGATTATATGAGATACGTTTCTACTCTCATAATCCAAAAAACTTTGGATATGTTGGTTTGTCCATTCAAACCTTATCATTTTAAATAACACTTAGTTATTCTATTTAATTTTTCACTAGGGTAAAAACTAATTCTATATTAAAGGATAAAATATTAACTTATTGGTGTAAAATAGGCTATAAATAAATAAATTATGTCATTTTATAACATATAATAATTAATATATATTTAAAAATGATTAATAATTTTTTAATAATTAAATAAAACATTATTTTGATAAACAATCAATAGTATCAATTTTGACACTATTCAATTAATTTATTCATAAAAATAGTTGTATAATAAGATAACTCCAAAAAAAATAATTTTATTATATTACTAGGTGGTTAATTTATTCTATATGATTAAGTAGAAATGTTAATTAGTCGAAATTATATTTACTTTAATTTTTTTAATAACATTTATTGGATATTTCTATTAATAAAATAATTAGTACAACAGTTTTGTGTAATTATTTAATACTATTATTTGTTAAATAAAAATTAAAAACAAAATTTTATGTTGATGAAAAATCTATTATATAAATGAATAACACTTTTAGTAGAATTTATCCACTGTAAAATCTAATATTTTAAAATTTTTACATATTAAACTATGATGGGGACAACTTTAACATTACTTTAAATAAAAAAATATTACTCTCATAATCCCTTTTATAAGGCTCAAAATGGTCCATAACACGACCCATGTATGATTATCATTGATATATACTCAACCAATATGATTTTTTCAAGTGTGTTTTATTTTATGGGGTATTATTATTTTATTAAAAATAATATTATAGATTATGCATCAATTAAATAATTTCGGCATCATTATTTTATAATCTATTAAGTTAATTATTTATTTAATAAAAATTAAAAATAAATTAACTTGATTCAAAACATATATTCCATTTTTTAAATTCAAAACATATATTTCCTGTAACTAAATTAAAATTAATCCCATTGTTAGAAAGATAAAACATGTTTTAAAGGAAAAAATATTTCGAAAGATTTAAATGTTTTTACAACTAAATTCAATGTAAAATTTATGCTAATGAAATAAACTATATTGAATAATACAAATATATTATATTTATTCTTTAAAAAAATTCAATATTATAATTTAACCATATAAATTATAGTGTTGAAAAAAGTTCATTTCCTATAAAATTTTATGTACTTTTATTATTCATCAAAACATGAAAATCATTATAATAATATGAGAAATTCATCCAATGTAAATCATTTTATTTTTCTTAAAAAGAAAATGTTTATTTTTTCATTTAAAAAATATTAATATGTAAAAATTTTAATTTAAAAGTGATCCTCCATTCAAAGGCATAAAATTGTCTGTCAAAAAATATAGGTTTTAATACCTAAAATATGGTTTAATCATACCCTATGACTAAAATATCTATTGGATTAATATAAAAAATATTTTATTAAGTATATGAAATATATATATATCTCACTAATTTCATTATAAATAGTAATTAACTCAAAAATAAAAATATCTAATTGATTTATATATTTCATAAAAAATTGATAGCCAATGAATTCACAATGCATTTTTAATTGTTAGTTATATTTATTCCCACTAAAATAACAGATAGCCTATAATGGTGATTTTATACTAATGTCATCTCAGAGTTCATTTAAACTCATGATTGAGTTCATTGTAATCTACTATATAATTAAAATTATTTAATAAAAACATTTCATAAAAAAATTTGGGTGTTATAACCAATATATCTTAAATCCTCTCTATGAGTCTCCCCCATAACTATTCAGAATATTTTTAAATACCAGTATAGAATGTATCCCTTCATCCAAGAGATTATGTTAGTGATTCATTCATTATACTAGTACTTTAATATGGAGAGGTTGGTTGTATGTATATTATATAATGTTGGTCTGAACACGTAAACATTTTTTTCATCGAAATTATTTCTATGTGTGGATGCATTCTTGGTCCATATTGTAGTACTAGAGGATGAAGAACCCTTATAGTGTATAAATTAATCAATCAGCCTTGGTCAGTACTTACCAATCTAGGATAACATACATTGGGACACACCTAGAGGAAAACGGTTTTAGGTTCCTCTTAGTGTCATGTGTTCCATTTAATTACTTGAATATCAAATTAATGAAATTTTAGTTGGATGGATATTTGACAGCATATCTAGCTCTAGATTTCTCTTAATATAAAATTGTGTATGTTGCATCTCCATAGACTCTCTGAATGTGGAAGTTTTCTCCTCAAGTCATCACAGATACATCGACATCTGTATGTCCCTTTTCTGGTTAACATACACATATTGTGGAGTGTTCATTGAAAATAAGTGTAATTTTTTACTAAATATATAGGGGAAACACATGAGATATTGAAAAATTACTTGGGTTTGTGATGTACCTTATCTTATTTCTAGATGATCATATGGGGTCTTCTATTTATGAAACAATATTGGGTGACATGGGGTCTAAATAAACAACATCCAAACAAGGATGGTATCTGACCTAGGGTCTTGGTGTTGATTTGTTGATTGATCTCAATCTTAAAGCATAAATACTAAATTCATGAATCCATATATATTGAATCAGTAGATTTGGGAACCCCATAAGATGTATCCACACACAGTCTTCTATCAAGATTCATGTTGGTATTTCGGGGTAGTGTGAATGTATATCTCCAAAGACACATGGTATATCTCCACTAATAGTTGTCTAAACCACCAGGTGGATTCACCAATCTCTTCTCGGGTGTTATGGGAATATAATATTTTCATACATTTTCCAATGAATGACACACTTGATTTCTTGGAGGACTAATTGGGTGAACATTCATGATGGTGGTGGTTGGGATTAAGAGTCTCTAACATCATCAGAGGGGTTAGATTTTTGAACCTATTGTAATAGACAAGTACAAATTTATATATAATCATAAAAATAAAATCATATAAAATGTAGTGGGGATATTTATATTCATTGGTTTATAATATTACAATGTTAATAATGTACATACTATCAAATCATTGTGATGGTGTCCACAAGATTCAAAATGATCATCAATATGATGCATAATGAGGTCAACCATTTTGTAGTATGTTTTATTGGAATGAAGGAAAATAGATGTTCTTGGGTTGGCTGATTGATTGTTGTGTCAGTGGATAGACATCACCCATAAATTCTACATGAATTTTACATTATGTCTTTCAATGTGTACGTATGAGATAGTGAATTACATGTTGAATATGAAAAGAACACTATTTGTATAAGGCTAGTGTACAAGACCTTCCAGGTAATTTTATCATCCTCTTCATCCTATTCAGAAAGTCATTATTCTTCTTTCATAATATATACTTACGTACAATGTGTGTGGGAACCCTTAGGAGAGATATTTTTGGATATACTATACTTCATACCTCTATGAAAGACTGAATTCATTTGATACACCCTACCCCTAGCTAAAGAGATGTCTTGTTGAGCTAGATCAAGAATTATGAACATTTCTATGTTATTTTTATTCCCAATATTTTTGTTTTATTAGAACGCATTGGGAATTTACATATTTACTCTTTTTTGTTTCTCATGAGTAAATATTAGGCTAAATCGTGACGATTCTTGTGACCTCTACTGTAGATAAAGTGGGAAGGGATATTGGATTAATTTTGGGTGATATCATGAATAATCCATTAATATAGGATAACATGCCATCCATTTACTAGTTTATGTTGGGGTCAAAAGTATGTGAACATGAGACTCTAATAATCATTCTAAATTGTTGAGTGTATCATCCAATGGTTATGGGGGAGATTTGTGAACATCTGTATTCAATCCTATGTAGTTTATCATTCTGAAATATCTAGGTTAATATATCTCTAATTCCCCTTATGTTTCTTCTACAAATACTATCAATGTTTCTTGAAAATAAACTACTCTAAGACATTAAGTTCTCTTCAATGAGAACATTTATTAGTGTTATGAAGAGTGCCTTTGTAGTAACTGGTAAACATTACACAATGTGGAATAATTCCAAGGTGATACATTTCCTTAACATATAGATTATCATTATCATAGTAATTAATTGAGTTAGATTCAAAGAAATCCCACCTAACATGCTTAGTTGGTGGTTGTGGACTATATATCAATTTGATTTGAAGTATTACCTACTAAATAGCTTGTGAAAAGTGTAGTATGAATGTAGTAAAATGAGATATAGGAATATAATATCAATGATTAAGGATTAATACATAACATTTTTTTTGTTGATACAGGTATTGAATATACTTATTATGAATGAGAGTAATCTCAACTAGTTCAGATGGTTCAATGGTCTCCATACATCAACAGTGATTTCCATTTGTGGGAGACCTCTATGGAGACTCTTAGGGGTGTAGCTATGGATATAAAAAATAAATATCCATTATTTCCTCTATATAGGGTTAGGTGAGATCAACTCACTCTAGGGAATTACTCTTAATGTTGTAGATATTGGTCTAATAGAAATATTCCTCCTATGGTATCCTTGATACTGGGTTAAAAAACATGGACCCAAGGAATCAAGATCATAATAGGCCATATTTTTGGAGGGCATGATTTTTTATAACAAATAATTTAATACATGGGTGTTGATCACACTCCAATTTATGACCAATGTTGGGTAATGTGAGTGAGGGAACTAGGGATCAGTGGATGATTCAATAGTCATAACTTGTGAGTATGTGTATAAAATCACAAAAAGTGGTCATCAATGAGTATTATCATTATTTATGATAATTAAATATTTGTAGTAGTAAATAGTGATTTGAACATTCATGTTATTTGTTCTAAATGACACTCATCAACATGTTGGAAGGTTGTAAAATCTCACTAAACATATTATTTCAAAATTAGGGAAACCGTTATATATTTTTTACATACTCATGAATCACATTCCCAATTATATCCTTTTGAAGTTTTTTAGTTTCACCTGTTTGTAAATTAATAGTGTGATTACCATATGGTATGAGTGGTTGAGAATATTGGGTAACTTGAAAATAGTCTCTCTTACTTATGTTAATACACAGGGTTATATGACTATCATAGTATAATGGAAAATGGGGGATCTCAAGATCATTACGAAAAATAAGTATGTATCATTTTATTGTCATCACATAGAGAATGGTTCCATTTTATAGTCACCAGAAAATGTTGTATGAGTTATCCTATGATCACCACATAAAGAATTATTGGGTATCATATTATTATCACAATACAAATAATGGATCTGCTTATTCTCATCAATCATTATTATCTAGGTAAAGAAGTTTATTTCCTATAATAATGGTTTTCATAAATCAGAGAATAGTGGAGAAACTCATGGTTTATAATCGATCGGGGACACTCATAGTTTAGTGTATAGTAGGGATAATCACAATTTCGATTCCAATGGAGTTATTCTTTGTAATAAATCCTTATAGGTAGCCATTATAAAGGGAATTTTACTCTTAAATAAGGGATATTATTGTGGGTTACAACTTCTGGGTGTAGATATGGGACAATAATGGTGTTGGGATTAAGCCAAATGGAGGCTTCCTAAATATATGAAACAAACCCAAATGAAATTATTTAATATATTTTTTATTCATGTCATAGGAATAGTATATGATATGTAACACCATGTGATAAATAATATTGTTTCATGAAGTTGCTAAAAATATAATATTATTTAGGAATTATGAATTTGACTGCCTGACCCTTTCTTTGATGTAATGATAATTTTTTTGGGTTTATGCATATGTTTGTTGACATTTTTCTTACGTAGAGGGCTCTTTTATTATTTTCCTATATTCTAGTTACTTTGTGTGGAGTTTTTTATAATGATTCATAACCATTTGGTTTTAGTTCCAATGTTTCATCCACATATTCATATGTTATCTTTACAAGGGTGGTATCAAATCAGTTATCCACATAGAGGCTGCATTCATGATATGTGTTAAACAAAATGTTGGCCTACATGAGGATTCAAAAATTTTCATGATGCTTGTTTATTAAGGAAAATAATATTTCCAAATACTCTCATCCACTATCAAATATATTGAATAGATTGCATGAAGACATTCATATAATATTGATTTTTTACACCTCTTGAAAAAATAACCTTTTTTCTCAATCATATAAATTAGATTCTACATTGAAATTCAAGGAGACGTCATTGTTAAAAATAACAATGGGACTAATTTATAATATTATAATTAATAAATTTAAAACCATAATATTTAATTGTAATTTATATCATCTTCAATTCATAAGATTCAATATTTAAATATTTCATCATTTCTCCACAAATCCATCCACTTTCAATATTCATTGATCAATGAGTGTCCTATAATCCATATAAAATAAAATCCCATATTAAATATTATCAATTTATTCATTATTAAATTTAAAATATGAATTCTCTTCAACACATTGATAAAATTATTCAATATCCAATTCTTATGAAACACCAATTTCACATTTCTAATGTATTTTAAATCATTTGAGACATAATCATATGTTTAAAAATTTATAATTATTCATTTTATTCAATTTTATTTTGGAAACACTTACAAAAAAAGAAATATAAAAATCTATCATAGCCATTATTTCAATAAGGATAATAACCAACTTGTCCACATCATTAAAACCATCATTCATTTTAATAAATAATTCTTATTTTTGTCTATTATAATATCATATAAATACCAAATAATTCTTCATTCCCAATAATATATGATTTCATGCTATATTATATAATGTACATTAATAAAAAATGTTTTGTTATCTAACATATTTTCACCAATCTATAATATAATACATTAATTCTATGAACAATTAAAAATAATAATATATTTTTGTCGAGATTTTAATACATTCATCTAGGAATAGTTCTTAACAATATAAATTATTAATAAATTCATAATGGTAAAATAATGACAAATTTCATACTCTTTACTGATTCCATAATAGATATACATTGATAAAATTTATAATCACCCATACAAATAATCATAATAAAAACATGAAAATACATTCCCAATAAAATACATACTAAATTAATTCATAAATCCATTTTCTCATGATTAAGGGGGTAGTGAATAATCTCTCTTTCTCTCTATTCATAACATTAATCCCGATATCGTCACTTAGAACACACATGAAACTAGTATTAGAGATTCCCTTCAGATCATTATTGTTTAAATGATTCCAAAGTAACTAGTTAAGGTGAGGATAAGGCCTCATTGAGGGAGTGAACAAACTAATAATACTAATGAAGTTGTTATAATACCTAAAATGTATTATACATTGGTAAATGTTATTAAGCCCACCCACAAAGGCACAATATAACATAAGAATGATACATGGGAATGAGATGAGAATGTTACTATTAATATAACAGTCTACACCCAAGTGACTATTGATGGTGTCCCTCCCCAAAACCAATGTCTTACAATGGATTTTAGGATCACCTTGAAATCCCCATTATTACCTCCTCAAAGATCATCCACCCAAAAAAGTGTAATGGTATGGTTTCATTCCACCCACATCCCAAATATTATGAAATCCTTACATGCGATGAAATATTTTCTCCTTAGGAAAAATAGATAAAGTAGTTAAGAAGACTCAACATATAAGTACTCATAGTTAACATACCTACCAGATATGTTCTACAAGTGGAGCCTCAACCAACACTCCCATAAAATTTAACTCAACAAAGAGGGTTCATCATAACAATTTAAATGTTTTGAGAACATAAAATTTATGTGGAGGACCATAAAATATGTACTTGGACCCAAAAATAGTATGATCAAATGAGATCCCTCCCTTGGGATCAAATCTTGAAACGGGTCAAAAAAAACCTCAGAGACCATCCTGTATTGGTTTCCCATGGTGGGTACAAACAAAGACACCATGAATGTACTTAATTGTTTCTATCCCTATTTAAGATCATATTCATCCATATATCTATATAGGTATTATCAATTCTTTTACAACATTGGAAGCTCAACAGGATGACATAGAGGAATGACATTATATTATGAATTTTAAATTGAAATGATTCCCTGAATGAGTTTATTTGAGACATTGACTATTTTTTTCAGACCTTTGAAATCTAGTTTTTAATTGAACTAGAGAAAAAAAGTAAAATTTGATGCATATACTGTAACAATATGATCCAATTATGGCAATCCCACCAATATACACAGAAATAATAATTGAAAATCTAGTGAATCATATAAACACTACAAGATTCAAAAATTTCATGGTACATAAGTTTTATAGTTCAGTCAATAATGGGATGGTATGATCTCAATCAATAGTTTATCTTTTAAATTTTATTAATATTATAGAATGTGATAATCCTAAACCACTAAAACTAGAAACATTATGATAATTATAGGGTCTTTATTATAATTTCTCATTAGAATTTGTTTCAAATTCAATATACCCACAACTTTTGTAATATGATTTGTGTTTGTCTGTATAGAGAATATTGATGTCAAGTTCCATACAACACTCATCCCTAAATAATATATTGTTTATTATTAAGATTATTATAATATTTATCACTGATTGGAAGATTCCACATTCAATCCAAGACCACATCACATGTAATTATATTTTCTCAGTGGAAGTAATCATGGAAAATAGAAGATGTTGTAGTTATGGTTATACCATCTTTAGAAACAAGTCCCATTTCATATCATTTGACAACCTCTATTCGACATAAAAAATTCCCATGTAATAACTATAATTGAATTGAGAATATGATAACTAGTTTGAGTAAGGAATAATGTTTATTCATTCTGAGATGGTCACGTTCCAAGATATTTCATCACATCTTTGGGGAAGATATTGGTCATGTTTCCCAAAAACTCAATAGGATGGATGTGAATGGACCCAAGAATATCTAAATTATTGTCCCAAATAATGGATTAGGGGTCACAACCTCTTGGAGTTATTCATTTTTAAATAAATCCTATAAAATTTGTGGAATCTATGTAAGTTATTTTTGGGAAGCCTACATTTTAATAGGCATGTATTTTCTCTACCAACCTTAAGGAAGATGGTGAATGGGAATAATTTTATATTAAAGGAGAGAAGAATATTAGTGAGTATATGATAAGAAAGAAAATAAAATAGAATCATTATATCCTCTATGAATTTTTTATGTAACCAACTTTTCCCTAATACACATTCATTAGGGTAAAACCATCTATATCGCTGTTGTATCCCTCGAATGTCCAACCATCTAAAAAACTACATGGCCAGAAGAGTGGGAAAAAATGTTTAAAAAGATATAATATGGCCAATGTTTTATTCAAATATCTTTGAAAACATTACTTAAATCATGAGATCACTCGAACTATCCAATAAAATGTTACCACATGTGTTGACATGGGAGGTGTACCCTTTATAAGAATAATAATTGAACTCTAGATTGATTAATTTCATTCACTTAATGGACAATTTATCTTATGTTAAATTTGAAAAAAAACCTATGTTCTCTACATATTATTGGGAAATAAATTGAATAATCTAGAGGGTAAAAGGATACATAGGAAGATGTAGTCACGATAGAAATAAATACCTAAAATATTTGCTCTATTAGACTGACTATTCTATCAAAACATGTGGTATATACCTCTAGTGGTCCCAGTAGGCGAAGGAATGTTACACCATATATTCTTTCGTTTCGATATCATGATCCACCTAGATGATCAATTGGGGGATTCGTCATCAAATCCACCATGATTTTTTGTCATGGCATGCTAACATAACCCACCCATTCCTGCTAAACCATCAACTATTATTAAAATTTCTGATCATCTACATCAATTAATTCAATTTCTAAATCACCTGTAAAAGAGAATCCATGTGTATGGAAGCATATAAAATATCTCTCATTTATGAAATTATAAATGAAATGGACATAGTTTTGGATTATTTGTAGATCCTAGATTTTATATTTTATAGAAAGAGCTCTAACAATTGATCCTAAAATCTTTATTGATCCCGAATACATTTTATGTTGACGATACAACTGCTGAAATTTATCATATATAGATCAATCCTAAGAATATTCACATGATCATATATTTCATATAGTTAGATGATTTTGATGTCACATAGGGACAAATAAAACCATAATATGTATATTTTAGAACAAATGATATTGATATTCGATGTGATTTAGTTGAAAATGGATTAGGATTAAACTTCATTATAGTCCAAATTCTTCTTTAGGGTATAATGCTAAAGGGGTTTAAAAAATATAGGTGATGATCCACATAAAATTAATGTAATGGGGAATGTTTGGGGACCTTGTATCTGAACCAGAATTCATGGTTGTATGGAAAGATATGACTATTAATGTTCACGTATAAAGGTCTTAGTTGCATAAGAAATTGGAAGTCCCCTCATCATACCTCCAATTCATCAAAGAATTCATTAATGGTCAAATGGGGAAATTTTATAGAGATAAATTTGAATTTGAATCGTGTGAATAATGATACATTTTTGTGCGATTCTACAATAGGTAATGGAAACCACCCACGAAAAATAGTGTTTCTCGGGTCACTACCCATAATGGTTACGAAATGAACCCTTAAATTCCTATTAAATTGCTTCGAAAAGAATATGCACTAAATATTGATTATATCAAAGTAATTATATAAAATTAAAACACATATTCAATGACCTTTATCCTATAATTCATGATGGTTGAGCTAGTAAACACATAAAAGTTCATTAACATTGCATACATCTTTAAAATAATGAGTAAATATGCCCTCAATCCATTCCCAATGAATCAAGAGATCCATGCATGATCAGCTAAGTTATAAAAGGTTGTCATTTTTTCTAGAGATATTAAAGATACTAAAATTTACCTTATCTCCCCTTTGGAGCTTCAATGAAACCCCACATCACCGGTCGGGTGACAAGGAGCTACTTCATCATCAAAATGTATTATTTTTGACTCCTATACTAACACTGATAACGTTCCTTAACTACCCACATCTCCCACGATAGATAAATATGTTTAAGAGTAACTTTAATAGGAAGAGGAAGAATAAGGGAAATAAGAGTACCTTAGTGTTTTCCCTTTCAGTATTCGAGGAGGGTTTCACAACAAAAATTGAGGAATAGTGGAAAACAATTTTGTGGAAGAAAGTGGATCAACAACCCAAAATGATCATTGTGACCATGTATTTTGAAAAATAATAGGTATATATATTTTTATGAAGTTGAATCAGGATTTTTTTCATTGAATTACATAGATAGGTTGTGCCTTGATCCTAAGGGGGATACTCACAACATGGATTTCTAGAAGTACACTAAGGATACATGAATCTAGAAAGACACATCTGAACCACACCACTATGATTGAGGCAGAATTGAAAATTTTAATAAGCTAATTTTTTTCAGGGTGTATATAATCCGAAATTGCTAGTGAATATTTGATTTGTAGATGAATATGTGTTGAAACATTAGGGTGTACATTCACTTTAGATATCTCAATCAGCATTTACCCAAATATTATTTCTTGGTTCGGATCTCAGAGATAAAAATTGATTCTGTGTCCAGATATCAAGAACTTTCCATCATGAATTACTATTTAGATTACAATATAATATTAATGGCCACATAATATGAATAATCTACTACCCTTAGGGACAACCATGTAGTATTCTAGCACTGGGTTACACCCTTTGGTTTAATTAACCCTGGTGTTACATATCAACATACCAAGAATCACATATGTAAACCCTTTTATGAGAAATTTTTTTAACTGCTAAAACAAAACTCTGGTTCACAAATCTCAAAATCTTTTGATCTTCCTTGATAAAATTGAAAACTTCTAAAAAACAATGATAGTATAAACCGATGTTGACCCCATTGAAATATTCATTCATAGTTCCCATATAAAATTCCTCATCATCATGGTACACCTTCATGTAATTTAATTTGTTATTGAGAAGGGAAATTCCATTCTTAGTATGTCACCTACATCCACACCCCGATTTTCAATCCCATTCATTGGTTAAAAACCTCTTTCAGTTCTTATCTTTCTTTTGATTTTTGGGTATTCCAGGTTTATATTTTTGGTACCTCCTTTGTTCTCGATCTATTACCATAGTATTGGGGGTATATTATGTTACATGGACTCTTATTTTCTGAAAATGATTGTATTAGGTTGTGGTGTTTGGGAGATGGTTTTGTGACACACTCTTAGTCGAACCACTCGTGGGGTAAGTTGTTCAGGTATTTTTTTCCTTTAAGTTGGATGAGTTCTGGGGTTAAGAGGATGGTTTCATTTGGGAAATATTTTCCCCTATACTTGGCCTATAATAGCCCATTGGGATCCCCCTATAACCCAATGGAATTGGAGGCAAAACAACACTTTTTGGGTGTCAATGATAGGCCATGCAGTTTGGCCGCACAGTTCCAAACCATACTGGAAAACCATGAAAGTGTGTCCTAGTCATCAAAAACACTTTTAAAATTCCCATTTTTCCTTCTTGGAAATAAATCTAATCAAATCATTTTCCCCCATTCAACTTCAGCAGCCATGGTAGGTCTCCGAGCTCCCCCAAACTTTCATGGAACCCATATTTGATAGGGTTTTTTGTGGGGAAACTCCATGATTCTTCAAGGTTAGTGATTCCATCTTGGTTTCTCCCATATTCTATTGGTTTTCATTCCTCTTCCATGATGTTCTAAAGTTTCAAACATCTAGAGTTAGTACCTAGGGATTAACCTTGAGTATTTTTTGTTGAAATCTTGTGGTTTAGTGATGGGTTTATCTCCCTTGTGGTGTGGTGGAGGTTCTTTTGAGTTATCGCACCATGATTAATGGTATTTGACTCAAAAGTTAGGTGGTTCCATGTATAATCAATTTTTTATGTGTTAGATTTATTTATTTACTCTTTTTTCATATTCTTCATATGTTTTTTAGGGTGGGAAAAGAGTTTATTATTGATTTTGTTAAGAATTTATTTTAATAGTTTCTTTTTTTAAAGTGGGGTACTTTTCAAATGTAACACATGTGATATCTGTGACGGTAGTTATATAAAATATGAAATTGATTTATTAGTTATTGAAAGGGATAGAGAAATCTGTTTTTTTTAATCACTTAGTGTCATGTGGGCCTTAGAAGTGGGGATTTTAATGGGGTTCTTGTGTGAAACATTATTATACTTCTTGAGAGCATTTTATGAAAATGTGTGTTTCCATGTGAATCTTTTGTGTTTTATTTGATGTAATTATATAAAAATTGGGATTGGTTTTATAAATATTTCTAGGGATTCCATTTTAGGTTGTGGTGTTTTGGTGTTTCCATTTTATGTACTGTTTTTATGGGTGTATGTTCTTAAAAAGTGTTTTTGAAATATAATGTGGTAATTTGAGATGTCAAACATTTTTATAATTTTTTATAAACTGATAAAATGTTTTACTATATTGAGATGTGGGTGCGAAACATGGTTGTAGGCTATTTCGGGTGTGTTCATTGACAGTTTTAATTTTTAAGGTGAGAAGGGTGTTATATGATATGTGTGTGGGATGTTATGTGAGTTGGAATATCAGGGAATGGTTTTTAAAATTTATAATGGATTTCAGAATGTGTTAAAGATATTTGAAAAGTGTTGTGGGTTATTTTTGTGCGAGTATGATTTGGAAATGAATTTGAATAAAAAAGTGGATTTTGTGACAGGTTGATGTATATGTGGCCCTTTTAGGGAAATTGTGATGTGGAAATGATATTTTCATGTGAAAATTATATTTCATGAATTTTTGAACTTGTTTGAGCATAAGGGAAAACTTAGGTATCTAGGTGGATAGGCATGTACTAGTATGCTAGTGATCCCATGGGGTTTGGCCTCAGTTTCACATAGCAATATCAACACATACAACACTAAATAAAATATGATGATGATGATTGGGGACCACTATGTTATGGGTATGTTACCAACTAGTGGATTGTGCATGAGAACAAATATTTTTTATGACTACTGTCTCCCAGATATGATGTACCTAGGACCCACAACGAGCTAGTGCCTAGGGGTTATTTTCTATTGCTTGGGCTCATTAGTTACATTGTGCATTCTTTTGGCATACGATATTCTTGGAAAGAAAATTCAGAAACTTTGGATTTGTTTTTAAAAGTTTTTATTCTTTAAATTATCCAACTTGAAAAATCTTTTTATTTAATGGTGCATCTTTTAGAAATTGTAGATATCATTTCATGTTTTCAAAAACATTCATGCCTGTTATCTCTAAAAGTTTTTCACATGGAATATCATAGTAGTGGTATACTACTGGGCTTTGGATCACACCCAACTTTCTCATTTGGGTGTATGTAGACTTGGTTATTTTTTGTCACATGTTTGGGTAAAACATTTAGTCCCAGCAGTTCAGGTTTTCTTACAGTTCATTGTGGCGTTGTCTTGTAGAGATGGTTTGAGGGAGGTTACTCTTCACATGAGGATGGTTATTGGTATGTTCATTGGGGGTTTCCTTAGTTTTTTTAGTTTTTTATACCTATTTTAAATTAGGTAATTCAGTTCTAAATTTTAGTGAAATATGGTTTGTTTTGAAAAATCCTGATTTTTCATGTTGAATTTGTTTGTTGTTTAATGTTTATAAATTAGGTCAAATTGTTCCCAATTTACTTTTTGTTAAACCTATGAACTTGTGTGAGCCTGTGGTGATCGGGAACATCCTTTGGGCCTTGTCATGGGCTAGGTTAGGTGCTGGTTTTGATAGAGATAAGATCTGGTTTGTGACAATATTGTATCAGGGGAGGTTCGGGTTAATTCTTTGGGTCATGTTATTTGGGGAATAGTTGAAACAGTCTAGAGTTAGGATTGTCAGGACTTGGTATTCAAGTTATGGGTAGTGTCCTAGATCACCACACCTCAGGACATGATTCATGTCTCTAAGTGAAGTTAGTATTTTTCAGAGTCCTTTAGTTTTCTTGGTTTGGTGATGATTATGGGAAATTAAAAGAGAGTTGGGATAATTGTCTCTGTGAGCTCGAAAAACCTGGAAAGCCATGTTGAGCCAGAGATATTATCCTTGAACACTCTCTGTGATGGTTAAGTGATTTGAATATGGACTCCAACCATATGTCCAAGTCACCCACCGAAACTAGTTTCCCCCCCACACTATCTTGTGGCCTTTAGTTTTGAAATCATGGAACTTCGGTTTAAAAAAATGAAATGGATTTAAAAATCCTAAAGATTCTATGAAATGTTTTTATAATAAAGTGGGAAGGGTTTTATTTTTTAAATGGTGGAACTGATTTTTCATAATTGTTTGGAAATGGAAAATGGTGTGTTTATACTTCTTTTGAAAGCAAACAATTTAGTTAATGCTGGTTTTGAAAAACTATTCCCAATAGAGTTTTCTAAACAATTAAAGGGTATTTAAATGGCATGATATTTTTAGATATTGATGTGAATGCCTTGAATTCAAGTTCTTACCTTAATGGTTGTGTCATTCTAAAATTTTTTGTAAGCTGTAAATTGGGTTGGATTTCATGGTTAGTAGTCTTGAGAAAAATGAAGTATTGGTTGATTGTTTTGGTTAAGAAAAGGGGAAAGAATATTTTAAATAAAAATTGTTATTTCCATGATATACCACATGCATGGGTTTATATGGGATGATGTATGGTTTATGGATTTTCTTTATTGGTTCCGGGATGGATATGAGGAGGGTGCCAAGTATGGCACGAAAACATGCATGTGTGAGGCCCATGGGGTACCATTGGTTGATATGCTAACTAGCAAACTGTTTGTTTTCAATGAAATGTTTTTAAAAGGAAAACAATATTTATGGACTTCTAGATTGCGATGGTGTGTATTATGTGTTTCTAGTAAATTTTGATGTTGTGGGATGTTTTGAGTCCAAGAACCCCTCCTGTTTGAATCGTGTTTTAGGGTTGTGTTTGGTAGGTAAGCTGGGTAGAAGGACTGGTTTGTGGTCTATTATGAGAAATTTTTTGGGACACCGTTAGGGTGGTTCCCATCAAGTTTTTGAATCTAGTTTGTGGCATATTTAGACCAATAGACCAGCTTGGTTGGGTGCTTCAGTTCTATCATTGGATAAGGTATGTGCCCACTAAGGTTCAGTGCAAAACTGAAGTGCAACCTGAATTGTTTCACCATTGGAGAATCATCCAGTGGATCAATATAAGGAATACTTTACTTGAACTTGGGATATTGAGTTTACACTATTTACTTTATTAATTTTCTAGACCGTCTTGTAGACAGAGAGTTATTGTCAAAGGTTGAAAGAGACCATAGTTTCTTATGTTACCTGATTCATCGAAGGTGGATGTGGTCTGGGGTTGTTAGTGTGGATGAGTATCTAGTTGGTGTCTAATAAGGCCTATGGGTCTTTCGTAGTCTCTTCGAAGTAGGTGTTTATGGTAAACCACTAGTTTGGGAAATCTAGTCATGAGACGCTATTATTACCACTCGCTAGAATTTTTTGTTGTTTGGGGACTTGGCATATGGTCCCCTTATATGTATTGTATATATCAGTTGCAATGTTCATGTTTGGTGATGTTTTTTGGTGTCGGGTTCTCATTTGAATTTAATGGTGAAGGTTGTGCAATCTTCTGAGAGTCTCTGTTTTGATGGGAGTATGTCTCTCTTGGAAAAAAATCAAAATCTTCTGTTTTAGAGGAAGGTGTTTATCTATTTCCATTTATTCTGTTGTTTCTCAACTGAAGAAACAAGGTGTGATGTGAGTACATCTACAAAGTCCTTGTTTCAGTGGAATCTCTGGTTTGGGTAATGTGAGTTAGGAGTGTGTTTTTTATTGGTAGAGCCATCAGGGTTTGCAGTGTAGTTGTTTGTAGCATCAAAAGAAGTAGTTCTATTCATGGGGTTTCCAAATCCTAACTGTGAGCCTGATGATGCTTCATGTGTTTGAGCTCCATACATAGGTCCCAAAGAGAAGTCGGCGCGTAGTTAGAGGAAATACTAGGGTCATTTAAACCCTTGTACAATGTTCAAACTGTTTTATGAAAGATGGGAATAGTTTGAACTTCCAGGTCTTCATGGATGAGCACATTGTTTGTGCGTGATTAGTAGTGAACATGTGCTAGGAAGGCATGTGGGAAGAATGATCTTTATGGTTAGCACATGGCATCCAAAACCGTGTTGACTAGCCATGTAGTCATTCCAAGTTGTTATGTTTTGGGATCTTTCCATGCTGGCCTGTCCTGGTCAGTTAAGATGATTGGTTTTTATATTAGGGAGACCCACATTGAATTTTATGTATGTTCTTTTGGAAATATCTAATGGGAGTTTACCCCTTGTTATGGGGAGTCCATTCGGGCCTCCCCTGATAGTGTCCAGGTCCTATCTCGGAAAAATTTTAGTTTTCTATTATGGTGGGGAGCCCTTTTTTCTACCTATAATATAACTCATATTGTTCCATGGCCTTGGATTTGAGGTAGGTAGTGTTTTTCTAGGCTATCTAACTACCAACATCTTCCTTGGATAAACATCATGATTGGAGAGCGTCGAATTTTTTTGTTAAATCAAGTTAAGTGTGACCTCATTGGTTGTTGATATTCATTTGGATACATTTTTTGAATCATGTTCTGATAATTGGTGAGGTGTTTTCTTTTGGGATAAGTTCATGATGTTTTTTATCATTTTAGTAAAGTGATATACTTTTTGGTTTTTGAGAGTTTACCTTCACTAATTGATCACCGGAGGTGTTTTGGCCTTTAAGGGGAGGACTGATTCTCGGAAAAGAAGTAAGTTTTTGTTTATAAGTTGGGTTTGGTTTCTCTTTTTCCAAGTTTTGGATTTAAGTGGGTGGAAATATTTATGGTGGTGAGAATTGTCACACCCTGATTTTCAATTCCATACTTTGGTTCAAATCCTCTTTTGGTTCTTAGCTTTCTCTTGGCTTCCAAGTGCTCCAGGATTGAATTTCTGGTACCTTCTGGGTTCTTGATCTATGACCTTAGTCTTGGGGGTATTTTATGGTACATTACCTCTTTTTATGTCAAAGGGACGTTATTATGTTGTTGTGTTTTGGATTTTCTTTTGTAACACTCCTAGTGGACCCACATGTGGGGTATGTTGTTGAGGTGGTTTGTACCCTTAAGTTGGGTGAGTTTTGGGGTTAAGAGGATGGTTTCTTTCGGGAATATTTCTCCCCTATCATTGGCCAATAATTTCCCTTGTTTCCTTCCATTGTACCCCCTTGTAATTGGTGGCAAAACAATGCTTTTTGGGTGGCCAAGACATGCCACACTGTTTGGCTGCACGGTTCCAAACCGTGCAGGCAAACCATGTAGTTTTGTCCATGTCAGTAAAAATACTTTGGAAATTCCCATTTTCTCTCCCAAAAATATATATAATACTCCATATTTCTGACACATTCAACACCAGTAGCCATGTAAGGTCTCTAACTCCCCCTAGCACCCATGTAATTCATCTTTGATGTGGTTTTTGTTGGGGAAACTCCATGATTCTTCATGCTTTGTGATTCCTTCTAGGTTTCTCCAATCTTCCTTTAGTTTTAAATCCACTTCCATGATGTTTTAAAGTTTCTAGATTCATGTGTAGTATCTTCAGATTATCCTTGATTATTTTTTGTGAAATCTCGTGGTCTAGGGAAGGATTTATCTCTCCTTTGGTGCGGTGGAGGTGCGGTAGAGCTTTCACACCATGATTTAAGGGGTTTGACTCAAAATCTAGGTGGTTCCATGTGAAAACAATTATTGATGAGTCAACTTGTTGTATTTACACTTTTTTTTATATTCATCATATGTTTTGTGTGGATTGACAACTTTTTTCGATTGATTTGGTAATGCATTTTATTTTATAGTTTCATTTTCATTTAAATTGGGGTACTTTTCAAATGTAACACATGTGATATCTTTGGTGGTATTTTTATAAAAGATGAAATTGATTTATTATTTTTTTAAAGGGGCGGAAAATTATGTTTTGTTAATTTCATATTGTCTTGTGGACCTTAGAATGGTGTTTCTGAATGGGTTTTATGTGTAATGATTTTTTATACTTCATGAAATCATTTTACGAAAATGTGTGTTTTCATGTGTATCTTTGTGTTATTATTTAATTTAATTCTATAAAACATGAGATTGTTTTTATAAATATTCCTTGGGATTCCAATTCGATTTTGGGTTGGTATTTGTGTGATTTCGGTTTTTAATGAGGGTGTTAAAATAGGGTTGTGTGAAAAAACATAGTTAAACTACTTGGGATTGTTTTATGAAAATTGTAAATGATTTATTGGGTTAAAAAAGTGTACAAAGGATGTTTATGTACTCTTTTGGTGTGTGTATGCTCTTAAAATCAGATTTTGAAAGATAAAGTGTTCAGTTGAGATGTCAAACATTTTTTGAATGTTTTATAAATTACTAAAATGTTTTTCTAAATTGTGATGTGGGTGCGAAACATGTTGGTGGGATGTTTTGTGCGCATAGATTGACGAATTGAACTTTGAAGGTAAGAAGGGTATTATGTGATATGTGTGTGGGATATTATGTGGGTTGAATTATTTTTTAATGGTTATATAAAATTGATTAAATAATTTCTGAAAGTGTTAAAGAAATTTGAAAAGTTTAGTGGGCTATTTTTGTGTGAGTATGATTTCAAAATGCATTTGAATAAAAAAGTTGATTTTTGTGATTGGGTGATGTACATGTGGTATGTTTGGTGAACTATTGATTTGTAAATTATATTTTCATCAACAATATATATATAATGACTTTTAGAACATGTTTTAGCCAAAGGTTAAACCATAGTATCTAGGTGGGTGGACGTATACTAGTATGTTAGTGATCCCATGGGGTTTGGCCTCAGTTTCATGTAGCAAGATTGAGGCTTACAACAGAAAGTAAACTATGATGATGATTATTGTGGGCCACTGTGTTATGGGTATGTTCCGTAACAGTGTATTGTGCATGAGAACATATATTTGTGATGGTTACTATCCTCGAGATACGAGGTACCTGGGACCCACAACGAGCTAGTGCCTTGGGGTTATTTCCTATTGCTTGTGAACATTATTTTCATTGTTCATAAAATTGTCATACGGTATGATGGGATGGAAAATTATGTAGCTTTGGATTTTATTTTAAATTTTTTTAATCTTTAAATTATCCCACTTGAAACTGTTTTTATTTAAAGGTGCATCTTTTAGAAATTGTAGATAACATTTAATGTTTTCAAAAACATTATAGATTTTTATATCTAATTTTTTATCACAAGGTATCACATATTGGTGGTATCCTTCTAGGATTTAGATCATACTATACTTGTACCTTTGGGTGTCGGTACACTCGGTTATTTTTGACATAGGTTTGCGTAAAACTTGTTGTCCCAGCAGTTCGGTTTTCTCACAGTTCATCCTGGTGTTGTCTTATGGAGATGGATTAAGGGTGGTGCCTCTTTCCATGAGGATGGTTCTTGGGCGGTTAATTGATGGTTTCTTTAGCCGGTTTAGTCTTTTATACTTGTTTTAAATTGTGAAATTCAGTTCTAAATTTTATTTAAAGATGGTTTGTTTAAAAAAATCCATATTTTCCATATTGAATTTGTTTTTTGTTTAATGTATATAAATTTGTATAAATTGTTTTCAATTTTCTTTTTATGATACCTAAGAACTTGTGTCAGCCTACAGGTATCGGGAACACCCTTCGATCCTTGTCACAGGCTGGGTTAGGTAACAGTTTTGATGGCGAACAGATCTGGTTCATGACACCTACTCTAAACCAAAAATATTTGAGAGGATTATAAGGACCGTATCCCTCCATTTGGTGATTTATATTGAATATAATAGTTATGTTATTTTATTCAATAGTTTGATTCAGATGGGGGGTATCATATTAGTTGAATGATGACTATCATGATGAATTCAAAAGAATTAAGAAATATCATTTTCTTCCACCAGTCCTTATGCCAAATGTTGAGGGGAAACATCTTATTCTATATGTGATAGCAAAGAATTGATCACATGGTGATTTAGTTGCACAAAATGATCATGTTGGTAATTTTAATATCCATATTTAATTTATTCAATCTATAAATCTCAGAGTTTCTATGGTCATTTTTTCTCAAATAAAATAAAATTTCATTTATCTATTGGAATGCACTATGTAAAACATTCCATTCACACGAAACTGTCTTGGGGTATGTAACATGGATCCAATATGGAGTATTATAAATGGAACATTGAATCGACATACCTTACATGAGACACCAACATGGAGTATGTTACACGTAACACTAACTGGGTGTACGTTACACAGAACACCGATGTTTCTACGAAACATCATTTTATTTTCATAACTATTTAAACGATTTAATTATATCCTAGCCAGTAAAATATTTTATATGAATAATACTAACTAATTTTCATAGATTTTTTATATTTATTTTATATAAATAAAACATATTGATAATGAAATATTGGATTTTTGGTAGATTTATTTCCATTTTTAATTACCATTTTCTCAAATGAACTGTTTTTAATGTCCTTATGTGAAAAATAATAAATTTAATATAAAAAAATTGCAATTAAATTTGATAAAATAAACATAATTTTTTAATTTATATTTCTGAAATTATCCTATTGATGGTTTTTGGGATATTTCTGAGCAACATCAATTTCTTACTGAATAGTTAAAAATATCAGATTAAATTCAAAAATGCCTTTTCAGTAAATTTATTTATAAAGTTAAATTATATATTAATTTGTTTTAATGGTTAAAATAGAATATATTTTTATCAAATGATCCAATTTGGGTAATATTAACTAATTTCACATTTAAATTGGATATAAAAACCAATTAATCTTTTGAACATTTTTACCTTAAAACCCGACATTGTCGACCCGACTAGGGAATTAATTTTAAATTAATTTCAAAAAATTAGGGTATTGAAATTATTAAAAATTGATTCCATATTTGAAATAAAAATAATTTTAATTTATAATAAGGCCTAAATTTTTAATTACAAAAAATATTAGTGGAAGTGCTTATAATTAATTAAAATGATTAAAGTTAAATTAAACTTCACCATGGACTAAACCATAAATTTAAAAATCATAAGAACGTATAAAATTCTCTAAAACCCATTGAATGGACATAATGTTTCCATGAACTTTCCATTATTTATTTTTTGGGTTTTTTTCACTTTCCATAGGTTGAAATTTGAGTACACATAACTTGTTTTAAAAAATACCATGTGGGTCAATTCTCATCCCTATTAAAGGCCACCACCACTCCCTCTTATACACTCCTCTAAAACTAATTAAAAACATCCAAAATATTTCCAATCCAATTTATAAAATTCCTAACTTCCACCAAGTATCCTCCCCTTAGGGATAAAGAAATCCATGGAAGCATTTTTGACAAACGAAAATGAGTTACCTGACAAAGAGTTAACGTCTTCTCTCGTGATCCTCAATTTATTTTACATCTCACACCCCTCCAATATCTTAATTACATTATTGATTAAAAAAATCGCTATAATAAATATACTAGTATTTTTTTATCCTAAGGGTCTAATCTACACTTACCCCATCCACCATCTAATGGATAACCAATATACTGTTTATGTGTATGGAGAACTATCGCATCACTAAAAAATAGTTTTTAATTTCTCCTTTATAACCTCTAATTATAGAAATTATGATGAAAACCATATTTATATATGTTATATATTTTATTTTATTTTCATTATTATTTTTTATTCCTTTTACAACACATTTATTTTTTACATTACTTTTGGTGTAAATGTAGTAATTCCGTTTGATAATGTCTGGACTACTGCCCCCTCAAAGAGATGTGATTCACTCACACACTACATTGAATAAATTAAGAATGGTTTTATTAAATTTTTATGAAATATATAACCTTATAATTGTTATTTAATTATATAATATATATATATAGGTCATTGCAATTCATTGTTTCAATTTAAAAAAATTGAAACAATTCTCATGCGTACATACGACTTACTATATCCATGAATGGTGAATTCCATTACACAATTCTATATTATGTATATTATTATAATACACATACAATCAATATAAATTATATTTATATAATGGTATACATTCCAGAATCATGATATATATATAAGGACCAAGTATATAAAAAATTAAGACACATGCGAACAACAAAGCGAATATTATATATTGTAAAACCATAACATATGAAGATTAATATATAGATTATATAAGGTCATGATCAGACCATATACGGTATTCAATATAACCATATATTTTTATAAATTATATATATATAATTTATATTTATTATATAGGTTTTATGAATGAGTAAAATGACAGTCATGAAATTTGGGAAGGGGATTTCATCTCACAATTTATTTCAATGAGATACATGCTTAATTCACCACACCTTCTTTTTGTGTGGTGTGTTTAATACCCATGGATTTATTTAGTTATTTATATATTAATATTTATGATCACTTATATATCAATTTTATGATATATTTTCATGGGTAGTAGGATTTAAAATTTATTAAATTGGAAAAAAAATTCTCACTTTTCATTCTTGGAGATTCATGTTTTGTCATGCACCTAAATTATTTTTTTGAGGTATATATACTTAAATTTTACATGTTATATCATTAATATTCTTTATTTAATGATATTTTAATCTTCATATAATTTCTTTTTCTTCTATGGAGTGTATTATACCATGTAACTAGTTGGTAATAGTTTATTGTTACAATATAATCGCATTTGGAGATTGCTAATGATTGTTCTTATTTGATGAAATTTTATGATACATATCTCAATAAAACTCATGAATTTTACACTCTTCCAATTATTCATGAAATAATAATGTATTTGTACCATTTTTCAACTCTTTGGTAGTAAACGTAATTTTTTTATGTAAAATATGATTGTATATCACTTCGGATGGAAATCTATTGTATTCAAAAACAAAGTTTTCCAAAAAATGTTTTAAAATGATATTTGAAGATAATTTTCACATAAAATGGATATTAAAAATGTTTTATAGTTTTAACCTTTTATTTTATAAGTTGTCAAATATATTTTCAATGAAAATGTTCTTAAATGGTTTTATGTTTTAAAAATCATTTTCAATGCATACATGACATCTTCCTCAATAAATGTTTTTAGAATATATTTTAGAATTATTTCCCATCTATGATAACATCCATTGGTATTAATCATTCCTTTATATTGAAATTATTCAATGTCTCCATTCATATTATTTATCTGAATAGATAAATATTTGATGGAATTATGTTGATGAAACCATTTTCTTTTTTATGGGTTATGTGATTTTAAAACCCACTTCTTTTCATAGGTTACATTTATGATGAAATAATTGTGTAACCTATGTCTGTCAACATGTATTGAAATGATTACATGTTTATAATACCCATTTAATTTTACTTGTTATGATATGATTATATATAGTCTTATGTAAAATGTATGTATGATTATATTTTGACATGGGTGGGACTTATATTTTTCTTTAATGCATTGGGTGATTATTTATATCTCGTGAGTTAGACTAAGATGTTCTTGGGAATGAACCTTGACTACTATGATGGCCATGGGATTAAAAAATGACCCCCAACATGGTATGAGGAGTGAACTCATGCAACAAAGATATCCCTAAGAGTGAACCATTACTACCAAGATGGTATGGGATGTGAAATCATACTACTAATATGTTCTTGTAAGTGATGGCTTATATATTATAGAAATCATATTATATACATATGTGTATGCTACAATTCCATGTTTTATTCTTATGTTATTCATTAATTGATTATGTTCCTTATTTCATTATGATTCATGTCTTATGAAATTATACAATATTTTCTAGGATCCATGTATATGTTGTTTGATATGTAGGCTATGATTTATATTTTCATTACCATGTTATTATATCCTTATGATCATGATTATTCATACACATATCCCTTGTTTACCTTTACTGAGCATTTGAGATGAAATTTGTTTTTGTTTTTGTCCCCGTGTTTTGAAGATATGTATTATGTTTTATGAGTCAAAAAAGGGTTTTATTCATGAAGAATGTATTGGGTTATAATGCATCTCACTTATGTATTAGTGTTTTTTTCATGTTTCCAATGGAAATAAATTAGCATAGTCATTGGGTGACCATTTTTCAAATGTTTTAAGTATTATGTAAATGTCATTAATGTTAATGAATGAAAAGTGAGGGTCTCTATAATTGGTATCAGAGAAATGGTTTAGTTATCTATTGGAATCTATGATGAGAAACCCTTATGGGGAACCCTATGAACACGTCTATAGATAAATCTAAGGATATGGGAAAAATATTAAAATGCCATGGAATTTTGGTAAAGGATAGAGTGATTAGTTTCCAAGAAATACATCCATTACTATATACTACATATGTATGTGGATATGGAATTCATGTACGTATGGGTAACAACTATAACAACATGTTTCGGTTCTGAATCAGTGAAATAATGTATTTGACAATGAGCCTTGTTGCACAACTGGTTTGAAACTCTTGGTGGATATGCTTTAGAAATTCACAAACTCATCATGAACCATCATGAATGATTTAAATAATATTTAGATATTAAAACCCTATGATAACACCAAGGTGGCATTGAATAAGGATGGTATCATTATTTAGACATCCTATATGTTCCTATTCAGGATTATGTGGTTCCTCACTATATCATACTCTATGATTTTAGATTTAGATAATGGTTGAAACATGAAGAAACCACTTTAGTAATGATTATTATGGAAAATGAAATTATTTTTCTCCTGAGAAACAAAATATTGTGGGAGACAGAATGAAAAAAAACTCATTTCTATGATCGCACAACTTTTTCAAGTTATGATTCATAGTAAAAATGATCAAAGTCATAAAAAAATTGATGAATATTTTAGGAGGAAATGTACACATACATTCAATGGTTCTTCAGATACACTTTTTGACCAACAATGGACTAGTTTCACAAAAAACATATTCTCCATTATTTAGTGTTCAGAACATGAGAATGTCATTCTAGTTGTCTATCGACTAAAAGGTGGAGTAGACTAGTGGTGGAATTAATCAAGAATATGAGTAAACAAGATGAGATCCAATACATGGATGGGGATGAGTTCAAGAACATATTTTTAAATATGTACTTCACTCATATTGTTCATTCCAAAATGGAGAATGAGTTCTTTGTATTCAAGGAAAGAAATGATGAGTGTGTTAGTACCAATGGGACTAATTTCATGAGAACTGCAACATATGATTCAAGAATTATCATTTAACCTAAAATGTATTGTAGATAGTTTCTTTAGTGGCTTAAATCCAAGTATCATAAGGTCGTTGTACATGATAGTCTTTGTAGATATGAATATATTTTACATTGTGAAATCATAGTCTAAATGGATGTTAGAGTCAAGTATCAATCTCATGGTTTTGAAATGAAGATGAGGATGGAGTTTAAAGGAAAATAAAGAAAACCATGAAGAGAAGAAGATGATATTCCCCTTATAATCTATGTTTGGGAATAATCCTGGATAAAATTGTATAGGGGGTCTAATAAATGATTTATGTGTGTAAGGTAATGCCATTGAACATTTGATTATTGAAGTGATGGGAAGAAGTTTTCTAATATTGTGAATGGGGAAAACCAGTATAGAATATACTCCCACAATATAATTCTACAAGTTTAAGGATAATGATTATTATGCGAACCATTTCCCAAACCAAATGGTCGGTAATGATGATTGACAATGACAACCTCTTATGCTGATGGAAAGGGGGAAATCTCATGAAATTTTTATTTCTATTGAGTGGTGGGATAATGATATGATGAAAGGTACACTTACCATTCACTCTGGATCTATTAATCTCATAATTGATTCTTTATCTAACCACTCTTTCATATCTATTTTATTTTATAAGGGTGTCAAGATTCTTCTAAGAATAGATGTGGAATTAGAAATATAAACCCTTAATCGCATGCTAAAATAATATCATGTATATGATACTTCTCCTACTAAAAGTTTTGGGAATGTACTTCCTGAAAATCTTTTAATTATTATCTTGTATGATGTTGATGTTATAATAGGAATGGATTTGATTTCTATGCATAAATCCCATATCAATTTCTGAGGACGGAAAGTTAGTTATGATATTTCAAATTCAGCAATGATCATCCATCCATGTGATGATAAGTATGAACTTCCTATGGATATTATATCTAGAGTATGGGTCTTGGTTCCCATTCAAAAGGGTTTTTATCTCAAATTGTTGGGGAAAAATCAACAACAATGAAAGGCCTAATATTTGGGATTTTGCGGATGTCTTTCCAGAATAGTTTTATATTATTCAACCAAAATGTGATGTTTAGTTCTTAATAGAACATATAACTATTTCCAAAGAAATTTCAAGGACTTCTGATATATTTCCTATGACTGAGTTGCTGTAATTGAAGAAGAAACTCCAAGAAAACTTTGATAGGGAATTAATTCATCCATTTGTGTCATTATGGGGTGATCTTGTAATATTTTGTGAAGAATAATTTTTTAACATTGGATCTATGCATTGATTATCAGGTGTTGAGAAATATCATAATTAAGAGGAAGTATCCTCTACCCGTATTGATGACTTGTTTGATCAACTTTGTGAAACTACACTCTTTTCCAAAAATGTCCTTGATTCTGGATATCATCAATATAAGGTCAATAACGTAGATATACCCAAGATAATATTCAGTTTAAGGTATAGAAACTGTGAATATATTGTGATTCCTTTTAGTCTTACTATTTTACCAACTATCATCAATGATGTAATGAATAGATTCTTTAGATATTACCAATATCATTTTGTGGTAGTCTTTGTAGATGATAATCTTATCCCTTTAAAGAGTAAGGAATTTCATGATGATCACCTAATAATTTTACAAAATAACCTAATGAAGGCGAAATTGTATGAAACATTTACAAAGTGTGTATTTTGGATTCAAAAGGATTCATTTTTTGGTAACATATTCTAATGATATGGAATAGCAGTAGATCCATCATAGACGAGGGCAATTTATTATTGGCCTAGACCAACCATGGTGACTAAAGTTCGTATATTTCTCGGTTTATCTAGATATTACCAATGTTTTTTGGGGAATTTCTCATAAATATTTATTCCTTTGACCATGTTAACATATGAGGGAGTCATGTTCTTCTAGACTGATTAATGTGAGGAAAATTTGTAGGAACTGAAGAGAAGGATACTCAATGCACATGTGCATACATTACCTTGTAGTGGAGAAGGGTTGGTAATCATCAATGGTGAATTAAAATGTGGACATGGATGTGTTCTTATAAAAAAACATGGTTATCGCGTATTCTATATGTTAGTTGAATATTAATTAGAAAAATTACCCAACTCAGGATTTTGAGTTAGATGCAGTAATTTTAGCATTAAATATCTATAGGCATTAGCTTTATGGAGAACAATGTGATATATATAATAATCATAAAATTCTGGAAATATATATTCATATTGAAGGAGTTGAACATGTTCAATATGAAATAGTTAATGTATATAAAGAATTATGACTCCTCAATACATTACCACCCTAAGAAAGCAAACAAGGTGGCCGATGATTTGAGTCGGAAGGATCTTGCCAGATTTTCCCTTACATGGATAACAAAAGATCTAATATTTTTGGATTTTCAAAAGATCTATATAGATAATTTGATGGAATGGAAAAAATATTATCTTTCTCAAATTAATGTTTAACACTCTATCCATGTGAAATTAATTAGTTTCAGAAAGAAGATGAAGAGCTCCAAATGAATATTTGAATTTTTCATGGGATTAACCTTGACCATGATGGAATTATTAAGTTGATTAACTATGTATGTGTTCCATAGATTCCATATTTTGAGAAGATTATGTTACATAGGTCTCATATTTATTCATTATGAAGTTATCTTGGATGTATGAATATTTATATGGACTTCAACTAATATTTATAGAGGGATGGAATAATGAGAGATATCATAGTGTTTATATCTCAGTGTTTGTCACACCAAAAAGTTATGGATTAATGTCAAAATAAAATAGGATGTGGAATCCATTACATGTACCATAATATAAATGGGAAAACATCACTAAGTATTTTTTCATAGTTGTACCCAAAAACGTGAAAAGTTTTAATTATATATGGGTGGTAGTCTACCACCTTACTATGTCAGAACATTTAATCGTTATCAAATATGACTTCTCTCTAGATCATCTTTCAAGTATATACATTAAAGAAGTTGTATGTTTTCAGGGAGTACCATGTTCTCTAGTATCAGATTGGGATCTGAGGATTACCTTGAAGTACATGTGAATCCTTCCACAAGAGCATGATACATAATTAATTTTCATCATTTCATATCATCATCAGACATATAGAATGTCTAAAAGAACAATTGAAACACTATAGGACATGATGATATCTTGTTCACTTTATTACAATGGTTTTTGGGATAAATACTTTCTTTTAGTTGGGTTTTCATACAAAAATTTCTTTCACATAAAAATTAATAAGGAACCTTATAAGTCCCATTATGGGGAGAAATATAGAGATCCATTGTGTTGGGATGAGGTTGGATAAAGAATGATATTTGGAAATCATATTGTTAATGAAATGCTCGAGAAGGATAGAACCATTTAGTCGCATATCATGATAGATCATAGTTGATAGAAATGTTTTACTGATAACTGCTGACATGGCCTATAAATTGATGTTGGTGAAAAAGTGTTTCTTTGAATCTCACCATTGAAGAATGTGGTCATATTATGGGAGAAAGGAAAACTATGACCTAGGTATATTAGTCCCCTTCAGATTCTATTTCAAATTGGGATGGTATATTATGGCTTAAAAATTCCTCCAAATATCTCTGAATTCAATGATGTGTTCCATGTATATCTGATGAGAAAGTAAATACATGTCCTTAATTATATAATGAACTCATAGGTCATACCACTGGAGCATAATCATCTTTTATGGAGAAACCTGTGGAAATTCTGGATCATATAGATATATATATAGGAAAACAGACAACTCACATGGTCGATGTTTTGTAGATAAGTCACCAGATTGAAGAACTTGTGTGAGAACATGAGGATATGATGCATCATAATTATACTATTGGTTTTTACTGAAGTTATGAATTTTTAAGGGAAATTTAATTTTAATGGGGGTATAATGTAACACCCCATGTTTTTAGGGACCTTTTTCTCTCAAATAAATTTAATTGTGAATTATATCATACAGTTCACTATGTCAAATATTTCTATCACATGACAAAGACTTGGAGTACATTTCATGGATCCAACATGTCATATGATATAGGTAACTTCAACTTTTCATTCCTTATATACAACACCAACTAGGAATATTTTACATAGATGATCAGCTTGGCTTATATTACACACAACACGGATGTTTCTATGAAAGATGATTTTATTGATATGACTATTTATATGAGTTAATTATAACCGATCTATTAAATGATGTTATATGAATATAAATAACTAATTTTAAAATTTATTTAAAATTTTTATATAAATAAATCATATTGATAATGAAATATATGATTTTTAGTAAATTATTTTTATGTACAAAATACTATTTTCTCGAATCAAATGCTTTTATTGTCCTTCAGTGAAAAATAATAAAACATATTTAAAACATATTTTGAAATATAATTGGATTATAAAACATATTTTTTGAATTTAAAATTACAAAACGATCTTGCAGATAATTTTTTGGATTTTTATGTGAAATGTTACTTTTGGATGAATAGTGAAACATAAAGGGTTTTAATTAAAAACCGCTTTTCATATAGTTTATAATAAGGATAAATTTTATTTTCATTTGTTTTAAAAGATTAATTAGATTAAATTTTCATCAATTAATACAATTTTTGTAATTTTATCCAATTTCACAATGAAATTGGATATAAAAACATAGTAATATTTTGATCAGTTTTACTTCAAAAACACTCACTGTTGACTTAAGTACAAGATTAACTTTAAATTAATTTATTCCAGTTATATGATTGGAATTTTGAAATCTGGATTCAATATTTCAAACTAAATAATTTATATTTTTTTATATGGTAAACTTATTTTTTCTCCAAAATCATATTTGAAAGTGATTATCATTAATTAAAAAGATTATAGTCAAATCAAAATTTACTAGTGACTAAAACATAAATTAAAGACCCAAAATGACTTATAAACATTTCAAAATGATGTTTTAATGACATTTATTTGAAAATAACCTTTAATTAAAGAATTTTTTTAGTTTGGTATGATATTTTTTATCTAAAAAATGCACACATCTAACTTAATTTCAAAAATACCAAGCGATTCCTTTTCCTTCCCAATTAAAGTCAACCAAAAAACCCTATTGTTCACACATCTAAAAAAACTTGGTATAATCCTGTATCTTCCTGATAAAATTCCTAACATCCCTCACTATCTCATAGAACCCTCCCCCCCCCCTTCAGCATAAATCTGTCCAATGAATCCTTTTAGAAAAATCTAAAAGGAGTTACATGATTAAGGGATCACGTCATCAATCAAACTCCTATATTTTATTTTACTTCTCCACCCCTACACTATATTTATTCTATTATTGTATTAAAAAACCAGTATCATCAATATAATAGGAAGTATTTATGCTAAGGTTTAAACCTATACTTAGACACAGAACCATATATTGGGTAATGTGTATACGATTTACGTGTACGAAAAACTATTGCCTCACTAAATGGTGACTGTTCATTTTTCCTTTACCGCCTCTCATGGAAAAAAATATGATGGAAAATATATTTATATATTTTATATATTAAAATTTTTATGTATTTAATATTCTTATTCCTTTAAAAACATATTTTTTTACTTTCCATTTGGTGTAAATATGATAATTTCGTTTGATGAAGTGTGGACTATCGCACCCTCAATGTGATGTGATTCATTCAAACAGTACATGGAATGTATTATTGGTGATTATAGTGAAAATATATGACAAATATAAAATTATATTTCTAATGTAATGATATTATATACATATATGCATATAGTTCATATTTTTCTTTCTTTCAATACGACAAAAAAACAGAAATAACATTTATGCGTACATACAGATTACTGTCTCCATGAACAGTGTGTTCCATTTCAAAATTCTATATTCAATAAATTTTTACAATAAACATATATGGAATATAAATTTTATTTATTTTATGGTTTACATTCTGGAATAATTATATATGTTTAAGAGAGAAATATATAAGAAATTATGACAAATAAGAATAACAAAGTAATATTATCCAAATTGAAACCCATACATAAGATGTTTAATAAAAAGATAATATAAGGTCACAATAAAACCATATATGGTATTGAATATGACAATATGTTTCTATGAAATATTAATAATAAATTTATATTTTTTATAGAGGTGGTAAGAATGAGTACGATGAGAGTAAAGACGCAAGGTATGGTTATTTCATCTGACATATTATTTTCATGTGATGCATGATTTATTCACTACTCATTACCTTTGTGAGGTGAGTTTACTATCCATGTACGTATTAAATGATTCATATAATAAAATATATGTATATTTAAAAATCCATTTTATTATCTTTATTTCATGGAGTTTATGTTTTAAAATTAACCACATCGGTAAAATAGTATTTTCTCAATTTCCCTTCTTTGAGACCCATGTTTTATTATTCATATAAATTCTTTTTTGAGGTGTATATGCATATATATTATATTTTGTATCATGTGTATAATTAGTTTCATGATATATTAATCTTTATGTATTATCATTTTCATACATGGAGGTATGATCCCTTGTAACCTTGTGGTAAGAGTGTATTAAAACAATCTCATTTCATTTTTAAAGTGTTATTTATGATGATTCTTTGATAAAATATTTTGATCCATCTCTCAAGGGAACACATGAATTTTACAAACCATTTTTTATTCAAGATATCCTCATGTAGTAGTTCCATTTTTACACTCATTGGCACTTAAGAATAGGTTTTTATGTAAAACTTGACCATCTCTCCCTTCAATCAGAAATCTATTATATTCAAAACCCATGTTTTCATAAATGTTTAAAAAATGTTTCAAAAGATTATTGAATCCAATTTTCAAGGAAAAGTATTTTGAAATAATTTTTATGGGATTCAATACTTCATTAATATGTTTTCAAATGTATTTTCAATGAAATGTTTTCAAAAGGATTTAAGTTTTAAAATTCATTTTCATTAAAGAATGGATACATTCCTACATAAATGTTTTTAGAAGATTGTTTAAAAATTATTTCCCATCTAGGATTACATATTTTGGTATTACTCATACCATTATGTGGAAATTGTTCAATGATTCCATTCAAATTATTTCACTGAATGGATTTTTTTTGATTTATTGATTTTGGTGGATCATTTTTCTCTTTTGCTGGTTATATGGATTTGAAACCCATTTGTTTCATAGGTTATGTTTATGATGAAATGCTTATAAAACCAATATCATTCCATAGGTTTTCATATGATTACATGTGTATATTACCCATTTAATTTCATGGGTTGTTATATGATTATTTATCATCTTTTGTAACATGTATTTATGATTTCATTTTTAGATGTGTGGAACCTATAACTCTCTCCAATGTATTGGGTAAAGATTTATATCTCATTAGATAAACTAAAATGGTCTTGGGAATTATCCATTTCTAGAATTATAGTCACGGTAGTGAACCATGACTACCAAGATAGTAAGAAGAGTGAAATCATGCTACAAAGATGGCCATGAGAGTGATTCGTGACTAGACATGTGGTATGGAGAGTGAACCCATTCTACCAAGATGGTCTGGGAAGCGAGTCCTTAGCAAAAAAAAATCATATTGTATACTTTTGTGTCTACCACAATTCCATGTTTTATTCTTATGTTATGTTTTCATGGATTATGTTTTTTATTTACTTATGATTCATGTCTTATGAAAACCCATGCTTTATGTCATGATTCACTTATATGATCTTTGATATGTTGGGTATGATCGTCTATTTTCATTATCATGTTATCATACCCTTATGCTGATGATTTTTCTTACATATCCTCCTTGTTTACCCTTACTAATAATTTGATCTCACCACTTTTTATGTTTTCATCCCTAGGTAGTGAAAATGTGTATTATGTTTGATGTTTGTAAGATGGATAATTTTCATGAAGAACCTAATGAGAGATAATGTAGCTAACTTTTGTATCCGTTTTTTTGTTTCCATGTTTCCAAAGGCACTACACTAGTATAGTCTCTGGGTTTCTCTTTCTAAAAAGTTTCATTTATTCCGGAAATGTTATGTAATTTTAATATATGAAAAGAGAGGTTTTTAATACAATCCATACTCAACCATGATACTCATTATACATATATTATGAAGTGATTTATGGAATTAATCATTGTGTTTCAGGAGATGATGTTGTATCTATAGTACAATGAGTTCCATATTCTATCTTACAAAAACCATATAAAATAAATCCCCACATATCTTATATTAAATGAAAATTTTTCATGATGGTGGTTATTTTTTAGAAGTTTGAGATTAAAATTCATTCCTTAAAAGGAGCTAATGGTATGACTTTGGAAGGATTCCTTTATGAATGTCACATTGAAAACAATCATCATCAAATATTGAATTTCTTTATTATGAGATATTATCTATTAATTATTAACAAAAATATGAGAAATATAGACTGAATTCACATCTAAAAACATAATATAGTAGAGAATGTAAGACCAAAATAAACAAATATGGGTTGGGAATTGAGCTCATATATCCAACAAAATTATCTCTTCCATGATCCTTCTTATTTTCATAAGGATATAAAAACAATGAGGTATACTACTATGACCTAATCACATGGATGGAAATGGCCATTCAAATTACAATGGAACACTTGAAGTTGAAGGTGATTCAGAGTTGGTAATCAGTAAGGTCAATAGATATTATGCTATCAGAAAGGAGGAGTTAATCCCCTTTTAGGAAATTTTCCAAGGAATCATGTAATAAATACTTTCAAATCTGATAATGACTAACATCCCATGGTATCAGAATTTGCATGAAAATGAAGTGGTGAGCACAAACATGAATTTGGTAGATCTAGCCCAATATGAAATTTTTGTTACCATTATACATCATCAAATGGTTTCACCTTTTATACCTTTCAGAATGGAAAAAATAAATGAGTTAATGTAAATCACTAAACTAAAATTTACTACCGCTTTTCAGATAATACACATTGTAGCTGACCATTAAGATGGTTTTCTCTCAAAAAAACCACAGATGAGAAACCCCAATGATGAGAAACCAATATCACTATTTATGAATACTCATATCACTGAGTACTCTATTAAATAGTCTTCTATAGAGTCCCAGTAATTATTATTGATGGATAAGTGACTACTATTATCAAGACTGAATTAAAAACAAAATCATATGGTTCCCACCATTCTAGGTTCCAAAATATTATCATGCTATGGATGCTTGGTTACATATATATTCCTCAATATTTAAATATTTAAAAAATTTCAAAAATAAGTTTCCCACCTAAAATTTGAATTCATACATCATCTATTAACCCATAGAGTTTCTAAAAAAATACAAATACTCAATTTTTATTGTCTTGTGAGAAATAGATCTTATAGGTTCATAACCTCTATCTACAAACACAAAATTCAAATAAATCTTCACTACTACCAACAAATTCTCTAAATGGGATGAAACAATACCCCCTCAAATAATTAAGGACTAAAATCATTTTAATATTTTTGAGATCCATCATCATTACTAGATTGGGGATCCTCATATGGCACTAATGGATAATGGAACCAATTTTTGTTTATATATGTTTTAATAGATGTAACATATTTATGAAATGGTATCAAACCATTCATCTCACTATCTTGAAATAGATAATGAAAAGCTATGGACCTTTAATAAGGCATTTTCATAAATAATCTAGAATATTATGGATAATGAAAAAAAGTAATGGATGGTAAACATCATTCAAATCTTGTTGTACTACCAAACTACAACCCTCAACACCATGCGGGAGACCCTATATTCATTAGTATATAGAATAGATTTAATTATAATTTAAGTCCAGTTACAATCACTTCAGGTTACCATATATGACCAATTATCAATAGACGATCAATCCAAAAAATATATAAATAAGTTGGAGTGAATTGATGAGATAAGGATTCATACATTACATCACTTGGTGGTTTGACAAAATCCCAAAAACATAGTCTTTTAATAACAAATTCTATCTCCACTCATTCCTCAAAGAAGATTTGTTACTTGTCCTCAATACCCCCTACGATACTAGGGAGGAACCCTCCGAGTTTTGAGCTAATGTGGGAGGGAACTTCTTCCATACACTAGGTTTACTTTAATAACACTTAGTCTTTAATCTTATTGGATGGAGAGAATGTTATATCCCTAACTAATTAAATGTTTCTCAATTAATACAAAGTGTGATAAATAATCCATTATCATTTCTTTATGACATTAAACTACATGCTCTCCCACTACTTTTCTAAATAATGGTAAACAACACAGTATCATGGTCATGTATGGACAACAATAAAATAAATAACATATGGTTATAGTAATATGTTTTAAAACTAAAAGACAACATATTCTATGTTTTAAGACTCTAAAATACATCTCCTAATGTCCTAGTAGTTTTTTTAATTGTAAAACAATATGAATTCTCTATAACGTAAAACATAATGGTTAACATCCTCATTACATCACATAATACATCATGCCCTATAGAAACCCATGAAGTAAAAGAAATATTCCCCCAATACCATATATAAAATATATATTCAAGGGACTACACGCTCAATGGAAAATGTTATTCCAAATTCCTTATTTGTGCTCTTATATATTCCTTCCATAAATCATAATCCCTTTACTAGGATGTTTTAGTTCTCCATAAACCATACTTGTCCATTGGAAATATAATTTCATGTTCATGATGAAACATTTGTTATGAAGATTCATTAATACACCATATTTTGGATTTAAATGAGTCACCTACAAAAGGGGCATGTCAATTAAATGTTCTTTCACCATAATGAGATACCTAATATATCATTGTAATCCCCAAAAACATCATGTTGGAAACCACTTATCGTACATTGTTTAATGGTCATTTCTTGATTTATTTCCCCATATTACTTTTTATGTTCTTTTGTCCTTAAATATGAGGGATAACAATATCCATCATCACAATTGAAATATATCAGTACATCTATGGCAAGTTATTCCCAATATCACTCATTGAGTAACCTTCTTCCCTACCACATGATGTTAAACAACATGGTTTCTTAAACTAAACGTTTCATGATATTTATTTCCATGTTATAACTTTAAACACCTAGATACCACATCACTCCCTAGCCACCACAATATTAAAATTCCTCTTTCTTTCAATTTAGTCACCTCTATGTGTTGAAAGAAATTGTTACCATTCCTTGAATATCACACTAATCATATCTCACATGGGAATAATATTTTGGGTAATTTATCCTCACATGATCAATTAATATTAGTTAACCTATGGGTTTGCATGTTTTTTGTTTTAATACCCTAAATTTCACAAAAAACATCCTTACCACGTGATATTAAAATGCATAGTTGATATCTCTTTTATGATGTAAAACCGGGAAATACATGCGGTGTTATTATCACTCTGATGAGATACATATTGATTCCAAAATTATGTATCATATTTCAACTTCAAAACGATAACAACCCCCCTCTCCCTTATATATTATCTAGAACTATAGAAGATGGCCCAACATAATTCCACACCTCACTAGTGATCTTTTATTCCATGAAATCACCTTTTTGACACAAGAATTTCATTAGTGTGGGGAATATTTTTAAAAAATATATGTGGTATAATTATCATCATTTGGATATATTTAATTATGCCCAAAATATATGTTCTGATCCCTTCTGAAATTCATTAAAAATACCCCTTTTGTGTATGTGTCAGACGTACGTAGGGAAACATTTCTCCCCATTCTTCGGTAATTTTGATATGAATTGATACTTCAATATTTATTCATATAATATATACCAAACTAACTCTATGTACCTATAAATATGAATATCTACAAGATTTATTTTACAATCAGTAATATAATTTCAGATTACCATAGACACTTTTGTTTGAATTTTAATAGATATTCCCCAGTACAGATTTTCATAATTCACCCACCAAACATGCATGTTATCCAGAGGATGGAAATGTTCAATTTTCATTAATATGACCTAGTTTGGATTTTCATAAGATTTATATCAAAAGAGCCTCTCTACAAGAGAAATATTCACCCATATGAGTGTCCTTTCCTATCTCCATAATCCCTTAAAACTACTTCTCAAACATAATCTACAATCAGTCCTTGAATACATATCCCATAGAACATTGTAGATCTAGAATCCCCCATTTTATAGCTAACAACATTAAAACTTCATTCATGAAAATGAGGTAACAATCATGGTAAGATTACTATAAAAGGAAAATGCAAATATTCCTATCAAAGATAAATAAATTTATATAATTACCATTAATATCTTTTTTGGAAGATAATAAACTACAATTTCTATGTCCTGGTCACATGAAAATGAACTGCATAATGCATCAACCACTAAGAGGGATGATCCTTTTCTTTTTAGGTTGTTCATCCACTGTAAAAACCCAAATAAATGTTTTTAACATGATGCTAGTACCATTTATAATTGTAGTGATTCCTACATACTATATTCTTGGAAGAGATTTTAGAGCATCCAAAACATGTGTATTCGTCCACTTATGGACACAACCCTGATCTGAGTTGGAGGTTCTGGACATCTCCTAGGACCCCTCCTTTGTAAAATTATGGTATAAAACGAATTACCTCTCCTTTAAACCATAAAAAAAATTTATAGGAGGAGATTCACATTCCATAATTGTTACAGCACATATAATCCCTTTATTCTCTTGAATCATTCCTCTCACAAACTATCATTCATGGTAATGATAATTCCAGATCTTCATGAACTCCTCAACCATCAGTAATATGATGTATGATACCTATATAAACCTTGGTTTTAACTATACATTGATACACCCAAATATGTAATTTAATAATTCACCCCAATGGGTCTTTTCAACCAGAGGATGTTGTTCAATTACTACGCATTGGCACACCGTAGTTGGGATTTTCATGAATTTCTCATCAAAATAAAATTCCATCTTGAGGAACATGTGTATTCTATTGAATTCTCTTATATATATATAATCCCCAAAAACATCTTGCAAGAATCCAATTTTCAAACATGGTCCACATGCATTCCTTTTTTATTTGTCTCATATCATGTTTTATATATGGAAATCACAAAACCTTAACACAAAATTCCACTTTTTTGTGTACCTAATGAATTTTTGAACATTATCAGATATAAAGACCTACTTTTGTATTAATTCAATAGACCATGGTCAATGATGATAGACCAAAAACATTATCAATCTTATTTTGGATTACATGAGTCTATACTACCAAAAAAAGACATAGTACTCACTAGGTTGAAAACCCACAAAAGGGATCCCTAGGTAAAATTCATGCCACATCTCACATGACATGATCTTCACATTGTATAGAAAATAAAAATTGACCAATGAAATGAAATGTTAGTAAATGTTTTGGGATGAAAACCTAAAAAGGAGGCCTATTAAGAATCCATGCGTTTCTCACTATGTTTTATTCACATTTTACATAGGAACAAATTACGTTGAAAAAATAGACATGATGTTTGAAGGAATATCCATATAACCCTAGAAAAGTATGAACAATTTTATATTGGTTTAAAGACATAGAAAAAAATTATAGAACTCCCATTATTATCATTGTAATTAGGCCACATTTATGTAGTGAAATTAAATCGAGTGAGTTAATTCCGGAGTTAAATTTTGATTACAATGAGGATTGGAACACCTAAATATATGATCTAAGAAAAAAATTCATTCTTGTGTATAAATGAGAAACAATGTCCTAATTTGGTGTTATATATAAATATTCTCACATTGTATCCACAACATTGGGTTTGATTTGATTGATTATGGATCGAAAATTATATATGGTTTGCTGAAAACCATGTAGATGTGTGGAGACTACCTCTTCAGTGTAATGATGTATTTCTATATCCATAGAATCATGATATCTTACTATTACTAAGTCTCTATTAATGTATAATTTCTGTTGGAATATACATTCCTTCAAATAATATAACTTTCCTTAGAGATTCACCCTTTGGGGAAATTTTTTATCAAGGAAGTATTGATTCCCCTCGACCTCTAGGGCATGGATGAGCTCCGCTATGGATACATGAGCTTTCTGACCTTAGACTAGCCTACTATCTACATATCATATTGTTATGATCTTTTCTCCTATTATAAATTTTTTTATTGAGATCAATAAATGGTTGATCATTCAATAATCAAACCCATCGTACTCCAAAAATAGAAAACTTGGTCTAATTTGAAAGAAGACACAATAGAATTTCCTCAATAAGAGTTTCTGAAATAATATTCTAGATATATTGGTATAAAATAAAGTGTGTTTCATGAATGAAATAATGTCTCTAAATTTATTAATAATTACCTACAACAATAGGATATAAGTATTCTCGAATCACCCACTCAATGAGGTACCATACACCACCTCCTCTAAAATAGTATTAGCTTGACCTTTCACTGCTGGATAAATTGGAAAAGAATATCACCCCTTAGGATCATCCACAAATGTTTATGGCTTATGAAAATAGATTTTGATGAAATTTTCAATCAACCTACATATATTATTATCACATTTAAAATTATTTATTAACTTTATTGACTTTTATATGTAGTGGAAATATATGTTTCTCTATATTAGGATCAGACCCACATCTTCTGGTCAGATTCAGACCGTTGGGTGGGTTATCTTGTAAACACTATATTTGTTCATTTGAGGTTAAGAAGTTTAAAATTATAATATATAATGAAATAAATATGTAATGGGATTATAGGATAACTAAGGAACAAGCCAAGGTAGACAAGAACACACCCACCATACACTCCAATAAGATCGTGCAGGTCGGGCCTGAGCAACCCATAATGAGAAGAAACACTTGTGGGGGGCACCTATGCAAGGATCCAATGTCATGGTACTAGGTGGATGATATAATTCACATATAGTTCCAAAATGTCCCATAAATATGACCTTGTGTCTCTATATTTAAGATAAATAGACGTTCATAAGAAGCTTTAATCCTCTTCTCGCCATAGTATGTTAGCCATTCCCTCACAACTACCCATGATGCACTCCATAAACTAAGAGAAGAATGTATTAATGGGGATAACATTATTAAGGATACTTTATTGTGTGAAATTAATCCCACCACCAATAGTATTCCCTTAATTTATAGTTGACAATTAATAATGTGAAATTCTCCTCCCAAACCGTGAACTTATGCAAGACCCTTCCAAATACACCTATGGAAACCCACAGATCTTAGAGTATTTCCTCAAACAATAGTTGTTTCCAATGTTTTTCATCATCAATATTTCACATATATCATATGATATTCCACCATACATGAATCACTACCTTTCCACCCAGGTCGACCGTGTGTAAAAACATTTCACCTCTCTTATCCCTCAGATATGAAATACCCCATATACTCACTAAGTCATCACCTGAGTGAGCCTTTCATGGATACCATTTTTCCTGAAAATAGTAGTGGGGAACATATTCACTCATGACTCCCATATGAGAGAGACCAAAAATAGTACTCCACTAAGGCCTACAAAGATGAACCATCATAGTGAGATGTATATAAGCATGTCTCTCATTCTGTTTTGAATTTATTCAGAATGAATTTTTCCACACTTATCATAATATATTGGTACTGTTTTCATTTTTTAACCTTTCTTCGTCCCATTGTTAATGAGGACCCTAATGTAACACCCCAATCATGCATGGTATGCTTCTTCTTAAAAGCTTTTACTACACAAAACACTGAGTTTCAGCGCACCATTACCTATCAAACTAGTCGTTAAATTTGAAGTTATTACTATTTTTAAATAAATTTTTAATTTTATATATTTTTTATAACCTTAAAATTAATCTTAGGTATTTTTTTATAAATTATGTGAGAAAGAATTAATTTTTTTGGATAAAAGATGTATTTTTTTAAAAATGTATTTTTGCCACATTTTGAAGGCCACCCATTTTAAATAACGTTTTTGACACAATAATATATTCAATTTAATAAAATAAATTTCTTCTTTTGAAGCATGATATGAAAATTTAATTTGGATGAATTTTTGATATTTTTTAGAAAATATTATATTTTGATGAATAATAAAAATATAATAACTTTTAATTAAAAATAAATTTTGTCCTCAAAATAATTTATGTGGATAAATTATTTTTTCTAATAGTTTTATTATATAAGTAAAATATGTTTTTATCATTTAGTATTATTTTTTTAATTTTCATTAATTTTACAATGAATTTTTATGCAACACATTCCAATCTATTACAATGTTTTAAGCAATCAAAACCCATTTTTCATTCCAACAACGGGATTAATTTTCAAATAATTTATTGATTTTTTATTCGAATATTGAAAAATGGATTCCATATTTGGAATAAGTGGGTCCAAATTATTTGATTAGTTTCCTTTTATTTTTGAACATTATGAAGAGTTACTATAGTAATTTTTTTATTACCGTGGTTTAAAGTAAATAGAGTAACTAAAGGAAATATTAATATTATAAAATTACCAAAATACATATAAAATCCTATTATAAGATTACATTATACCCTTATCATATATGTTACAAAATAGAATCACTTAAGGACCACTTGACCATGAATATAATAAAATCCAATGAATTAGAAAAAATGTCACGCTCTAATTTTATATTAGTATATTAATTTTAATATATGGATAACCAAAATAGACCATTGATTCTAAATAGTCATTGTAAAGATAAATGAATTACCAAATTCATTTTAAATTATATATAATTTTTAGATATAAAATAATTATCATTAATGATAACACAGTAGTGATGCAGAATAAATCAAAATGATTAGGTTTAAAATTAACTCAAAACATGTATATCATTTATGATTGTGAAGATTTAGACCCATACCCATCTTATCATTGAAATAATTCACTTTTTAGCCTTTGGAATTAAAAATTAATTTATAATAATTTAATAGTTTTGGTGTTTCAAAATGTGCCATCAACTCTCTTATAAAAGGGAACATCTCTTTATATATTGTCTACACCTCTAAATCCCTTTCGCTCTGCCAACCCTTTCCTAATTCCACTCCAATATTTATTCACTATATAGTAGAGGTCTTACTATGTGAAAAAAATCTATTCTATGTTTTCCTTTTTTGTAAATCAATAGGGCATACTTGGAGATGAGATAATCGTTTTATTAGTTATTTCAAATCTCTTTTCCTCTTCTACTTCCACTTCCTATGTTATTTACAAACTAAATTAATAACTATAGTATCATATATATTCCTAGGTTTTATTATGATTATAGGACAACCATATTATTCCATTTATCCATCCTATGATTAATAATATCACAGTGTGTGCGTACGTAAGACTTACCATCTCCACAACATGGTGAAATTTTTTATTCAACACTAATTTATTTGGATTGGTATAATTATGAGTAAAATATACATAAATAATAAATATAACATGATAATGATAAATTATAATTAATAAACCATCCAATTCCATCAAATTTTACTATCATGAGAATGATATTGTCACTTGTCTGTACCTAGGACATACCATCTACACAGCATGATGAGATTTATTACCCACATTAGGCATTAAATAATGATTATAAAATTAATGGGATGAGGAAATATAATATTTATGTACTTAATATAATTCTGTATTTGAATAAAATATATCCTATTCATAAGAAACATGAATTTCATAACGTAACATGCATTTTAAAACAAAGCAGTTAACACCCAAAATAATTGCAATACTGAAATATAATTAACCAAATGTTATAATAGGATCATATATGATATCATAAATATGGATATGGTCCTCGAATAATTTAAAAAAATTATTTAACCATTATACTAGAGGTTAATTCAATCTCAACTAAAGTAATGTACAAGGTAAGGGTTAATTTCTCAATCTCATTATTATATGAGGTTGTTTAGACGTAAGTATCTACAAGGAAATCGTTATCATCCATATCAGTGATTCAAAAAAAATTATTTTCAAAAAATTATTAATATTACCTAAAAATTGGTTAATGTCATTTCTACCCATCATGGACTTGTAAAACATTTTTTAAAGGAATATTTTGGACGTTTTCCAAATGAGGTACTTGATGACCTTTTTAGAAAAATTAAATAAATAATGTTTTCTAACCTATAGGGACTGAGCATCAATTTCCACCATCATTATTACTTAATATTTTAAAGATTTCTTTACTATCTTATAACGTCATTTTTTAGGGAAATTATTTATTTTATAATTATGTAGTATTTTAAATGATTTCATAGTAAAAAATTATATATTTATCTCAAAGAATTTTTGTGATTATTTTTATCTATGTTCACATCCATTATAGAATTTTATGCTTGATTAAGTTTTTATTATTATGATACAATCATCCATATTGTATTTAAGGGTTTATGATATTTTTGAAAGTGGATGTGCTATTTTGATATCATTCATGGTTTATGGTTAAAGTATTAACATTTAATATGCTATGTTTTATATGGATGATTATGTAGGTTATGTTTCACCGTTTCTATTAGTGGAATGCATTGGAAATAGTATGTCACGACCCACCCTCGGGGCCTGTGTCGTGACTACCCCAAGCCCTCCATCCATAGGTCAGGGGCTGGCGACTAGCACCAAAGGCGTAAAATCCCGATAACTGGGAAGGCATTGCCTTTATAAAAGAAAACAAACACCACAGAGTACAAGCGGAAGCAAAACACTAAGTACAAAAGAAATGCTGAAAAGTAAATGGTCCAGAATACAAACCCAAAAGAAAGTAAGACTACAACTGAACAAGGTACAATAGCAAAAAGACAACAGCTGGAAGTAGGAAGCAGCTCCTGGGTCGTCCTCCTCAGATCCTACCTGAAGGGTAGGTACAGATAGCGCAGCTCCTGGTCGTCCACCACGGATCCTACCTGAAGGGTAGGTACATATAGCCTCCTCCACGCTCTCGTCCGTCAACCTCCTCTGTGAGTCGTCACGTCGTGTAGTCCACCTCCGGGTACTGTCTCGTCGTGTAGTCCACCTCCAGGTACCGTCCAATCCTCGAACACTCAACCTCCGTCAGCACTGCCCGTCATCTGCAACCAACACAACGAGGTGCGGGCATAGCCCGTGAAGGGGTGGGTATAACGATACTTAGTAGGGACCCCGAGACCCTCAAGGTCTCACTAAACCAACAAGGATAACCACAAAGAGATCTCAACAGATAACCTCTACTTAGATATATGCCCATACATATACCTAATTTATCAAGTAACCCATCTCAATCATGAGGAAATATAAGGATTGTGAAATCATCGGATAACCACTACCCAGGTATATGCCCATACATATACCTAAGTTATCAAGTAACTCATCTCAATCATGAGGAAACACAAAGGTCATAGACTCAGCTCAAACCAGGACTTTCATTGTCGAAACCGTAACTGCTGAAGAGCTCCGTCTCTGGAGTGTACAGTGGTCCTGTCACGACTATGAGGTACTGCTCACTAACCTAAGACTTCTGAAGTACTAATCATGTCGAGTACCGTGGGTCAGCCACCTAGACACAGTAGTGCTTCCCGCCGAGGTATGTCACCCAAACACAGTAGTGCACACCCCCTAGTAGCCTGCTGAGGTACTCTCCGGACGAGTACCGCGGTTCTGCACTGTCACACAGGTAGTGCTCCATCCGCCATGGGTCGGCACCTCAAAAAGTAGTTCTCCTTCTACTGGGCTAGTCGACTCACTCCAAGTCGAGTCAGTCAGGCAGTCGTTAGGTGTCAGCCAGCTACACGGTCTCCGTACTCCGCACACTCGTCACTGGGAGGGTCTGCTCCACGAGCTATAGGTCGATACTCCAAGTATCTCAAAGTCCCACGAAGAAGTATCTCAAAGGACCGCCTCGTCATAGGGGTCTCAACGCAACAAACGGCGCGTCAATCGGACGCCCGGTCTGTGAGTTATTAGCCTTTTCGTCCCAGGGGTCCGGTTGGTTTCGTGAGCCAACCAAACCCGGTCGTATCTCAACTGTACCCCGAACTCTCATAGGGTATACTCATAGGGACCGTTTCTCAATGAGATCACCAACGCAGCTGTCGGTTCGTCAAACGGACGTTCTGTCAGAAAGGTATCAGCTTTTCCGTTCCAGGGGCCCGGTTGGATTTCGGTGCGATCCAACCCGGACACTATGCATCTGCATCCAAATCTCGGGCAAAGGATGCCAAAAGTTCTGTATCGTCAACAGGAACTCAATGCAACAGACGACGCGTCAATCGGACGCCCGGTCTGAGAGTTATTGGCTTTTTCGTTCTAGGGGCCCGGTTGGTTTCGTGAGCGAACCAACCCGACCGCACTCCGACGACATCCAAACCTCGAGCGGAGTAAGCCAAAATATCCGTTTCACCAAGAGAAACTCAAAAAAGCTGACGGCATGTCATTCGGACGTCCGTAGCTCAAGATATGAGCGTTTCCGCTCTGAGGGCCCGGTTGGTTTCGTGTACGAACCAACCTGGCTGAACTCAAAGTAAACCGAAACCTTGAGTGCGATATACCGAAACGACCGTCTCAATCCAAGGATCGCATCGCCGCTGACGGCGCGTCGTTTGGAGATCCGTAACCCGAGTTATGTGTATTTGAATCCAAACCGTTCGGTAACGGGGGTTTCGGGCCCGGGCCGTCCCAGCCCGAGACCCCCCTGTCCGGATCAAGGCAGTGCGCTGGGCGCGCTGCCAGCTCGGCCTTTGGCCGATCTGATTGAGGAAATGGGGGGGGGGGCTGCCCCCCTTTCTGAAACCGCGGCCCGGCGGCGCGGCGGCCCGGCAACCCGCGCACTGGTGGTCCGGTGCGCCGGCGCCCGGGACCAGCCGGCTCGGCCGTTTGGCTGATTCGTTGTGGCTCGCATGGGGGGCGATGCCCCTCCCGATTCCCGTAACTACGGCCCCTTAATTGGGGCCGCTTGAAGACCTGGCCGGGGGAATTAATTCCCCCGGTCTCTACTGCCCGGCCGGCCCGCACTGGCTGGCCGATTCCGCCAGCATGGACCAGCGACGACCGGTCCTTCCTTTTCCAACACCGGCGGCCTGATGCCGGCCGCCGGTCATCTTGCTCCGCCGCGGCCCGGAACCGGACACGAACCTTGTCGTCCGGCGCGGTGGGACGGCACCGCGTCCCTCCGCCGCGACCCCGCTCCGGCCGCGGCGCCTTTGTTTTTCTTTGACGCGGCGCGACGGCGTCGTGTTCTTGAATTCTTTCCACGGCACGGTGGGACGGCGCCGCGCATATCCTCCGCATGAAACCGTGTGGTGCGACGGCACCACACTTTCTCGTACCAACCATAAGAAACCAACACGAAAATAAGGAGGAGGGTCGGCCGTGTTTGCGCGGTCCGACCCCCTCGCGTTATTCGTCATCATTTGGTTTCAAACCACAAAGTTCAAATTCTATAACAAATGGTTTTTAACCACGAATATCATCATGTCGGAAATCTTGAACAAATATAAATAATAACCCTCAACTTCAAGAACAATTAAATAAATAAAAACCCTCAACATCAAACCGCTTGATCGGACGATCCGTGGATCAACCCGATATTGGTTGGTCCGCGCTCGTCATTCTTTTCTCAAAAGATAAGAGAATTCCCAAAATAAATTCCCCTACCTTGAAAATTGACGTCGCACGTCGGGTATCGCGGAGAATGGCGTCGCGGCGTCGGATGTAGATTCCGTGGACGTCGGGGTGCGTCCGAGGAGGAAACGACGTCTCCTCACTTGTCGCTATGATGAAGAAGGGAGGTACGTTGTCGTTGGTGATGATCACCACGGTCGGCGACTTCTCCCTTGTCGAGGAGGAAGATGAAGAAGGAAGAATCTGGGACGCCGAGTCTTGTAGGTCGTGGGGTCGATGTTCTTCATCGGAGAAGAACCGTTCTTCATGTTCTTCGTCGAAGACGAAGAAGATCTTCACGTATCTCAACGATTCTCCCAAACCTCTCAAGAAAAAAAGAAAATAACCAAAAATAAATTAAGCCCACACTTAATTTATTAACACAACACCAACCTTTGAAATTCAAGAGTTTTAATTCAAAAACTCAAATTAAACTCACTTATTAATGTCATAATTTATAACCCAAGTTCACATCATTAATTGTGAGTTGGGGGGGTTAGAGGATATAAAGGGGTGGGGTTCGTGTGGGCCCCACCACCCTCTTAACCTCCCAAGGGAAGTTGGGTAGTTACCCAACTTCCATCCGATGGATAAAAAACACTTAAGGAAAAATAAAAAATTGAAGTTAAATTTTTATTTTAACATTCACAATTTTTTACAACTTCCCTCGTGTAAACACAAATCCGGAATAGGCGTTATTAAGCAAATACCGGCACTGCGGTTCCATCAGTGTCCTCGGAATTTGATTCCGGGCACCGGTTCAAAAGTTAGAAATTCACGCTCGTTCGTTCACTGAACGTACCCGAGCTAAACTTCAGAAATTGATTCCGGGCACATCGGGCCTCGGAATCAGGCTCCGTCAGAAACAGCGTTCTTGTAATTTTCCTAGAAAATTAAGGAAAAAATTTTCCTTGAAATTTCCGGGTCTTTACATTACTCCCACCTCAGGGCTTTACATCCCTGTAAAGCTTCAACACAAACCAGAGTCACAAAAGCGGTACAGAGCATGCACCTTGAGCCTTCCGCTCCCATGTACTCACCTGGAAGTTTCTGTGTTGCCTACGAAAATGCACAAGAAGAATCGACCGTCCTCGTAGGACCTACTCCGGTCGATCCTCAAACTCCACTGGAACCTCCGTGCATGATGCCCTGTCATCGACGTCCAACTCTCTGAGGTCGATGATGTGTGATGGATCAAGCACGTATCTCCTCAATTGAGATATGTGAAAAACGCTGTGAACCTAGTGCAACTGAGGTGGATGGGTCAAGCGGTAAACCACCTCACCTACCCAGCTGAGGACCTAGAAAGGTCCGTTGAACCTCGAAGATAATTTTCTGCCTTGGTCACATCTCCGTAAACCTTGTCGAGGTGAGACCCGTATAAGGACGTGATCGTCATCCTCGAACTCCAGAGGTTTCCAATTCCGGTTAGAACTGGAACTCAAACGACTGCTTCCACAAGGGTAAGGTTGGCCAACTCAAGAGTGATCGGTCGCACCCTCCCGTGCATGAGTTTAACTTGTGCTGCCCATGGTTTCCTTTCCGCCGACAAAGGAAAACCCAACCCGACGCTTGCCTAATACCGTCAATTTGAGTATGAACAGTGATTGTCAGATCCATACTCAAACTAACGTCGTAAGTCCTCGACGCTGCGACCAAGAGGTCCCAACCGAGACTCTTTCCTCAAGGGTCAGATCACACCGTCGGCGTAAGTGTGACTATCGAGTCTCCTCCCAAAGGTATCTCCAGACGTGAGGGTCAAGTCAACGGCTTAACCGAAAACTCTAGTTCTAGGACTAGATTCATGGAAGGAAGGGATGATTCGTATCGATGTATGTGGCTACGGCAGCTAGTAGAAGACAAAGTCCGCACTTCGAATCATCCTTAGAGCCCTTTTTGGTCGCACTCCATGACCGTAAGCAGCTAATCTATTCCCCTGCTCTCCAACTCCCTGAGTCTAGTGGGGACTACAAAGGTGGGTGATGGTAACATGTTGAAATGTACACCACCACAAGCTGCTCTCCTAGCTCTGCCTCCATGTCTGCTGCTCTGCAGATTCATCTGTCCTTAACATTTAATCTTCTTGAAATATTTTACACACCCAAGTCCCCGAGACTGGTGCCAGTTTCTTACTTTCCAAACTTCTATCATTCTCTGGCTGTATTTTTTCAGCAAAGAATTCTCAACCACAAAGGTTCCTTCTACTACCCTAGCCTAAGTAGGAATGCATAGAGAAAAGGTGCTGGCTCAGAAGCCCTTAAACATACCATGCTCAAAGGTTCGACCTCTATTACACTGATCGAAATGCATCCATCTAGTACCCGGTATGTTCGGTATGCCTCGATGAATTCTCAGCTATCAACACGTCGTCCCGCCGAAACTGTATAAGCTCTAGAAAACTCTCTGACACCCCCTCAAGCCAGTCCTGAGCCGCCTGTGAGTCAGGTTCGCCTCGGAACATGAGGGTATCTGATGTTAGAACACGTATAAGGCAGTAAGCCTACATGTGTCACCTACTGTTACCGCTGGTTGTATCTTCTGACCAACGGGTAGTGATGTATAGCTGACACACTACCCCAAGGTACTATCTCAGGAATCAGTCCACGTACCGAAGCCTCATCACTAAACAGACCATCCTCATGGTCATTCACTGGAAAACATTAGTTTCCAAGTCCACCATCCACTCTACTGATGTCTCAGCTAGGCAGAAAACTCTAGCAATCACCTCCAGCCACTGCTCTGCTGTCTGGGAATCTATCTCGCCTCGTAACCTCGGAGGCCGCTGCTGCTGGAACTCGTGCAATGTGCTCTGCCAGCGTGCACGGTTTTCTAGTAAGCTGTTGGCATCTGCTTCCCAAAAGGTGATGGTGCTGCTGGTACACCACCCGAGGGTGCCAACATAGTAAAAAAAATCCCTACACCAGAGCCTCATCGCTCAGTGAGCCGTCATTGAGTACTCTCTCGGAACTCCAACTGACTGTCTGCGTGGAGACATCCTGCACAGATTCGACATGGTCAATGTTTATAACTGGTGAGCTGACCTCATTTGAGCTGACTTTAATACTTTGGAAACACACACGCAATCAGTGTTTTCGTGTACAAAGTCGGAAATCAGTAGTCAGGGTCCTGGTGTACGGATACGTCAGCCGTCGCACCAACACTGAACTCCCTGAACTGAAGACCACACTCGGTACCCTTAACACTATTTCTTCACATAGAGAAAGATCAGAGTCATGAGTTCTGCGGTAGAACCGAACTCCTCTGATACCAATTTGTCACGACCCGCCCTCGGGGCCTGTGTCGTGACTACCCCAAGCCCACCTTCCATAGGCCAGGGGCTGGCGACTAGCACCAAAGGCGTAAAATCCCGATAACTGGGAAGGCATTGCCTTTATAAAAGAAAACAAGCACCACCGAGTACAAGCGGAAGCAAAACACTAAGTACAAAAGAAATGATGAAAAGTAAATGGGCCAGAATACAAACCCAAAAGAAAGTACGACTACAACTAAACAAGGTACAACAGGAAAAAGACAACAACTGGAAGTAGGAAGCAGCTCCTAGGTCGTCCTCCTCGGATCCTACCTGAAGGGTAGGTACAGATAGCGCAGCTCTTGGTCGTCCACCACGGATCCTACCTGAAGGGTAGGTACAGATCGCCTCCTCCACGCTCTCGTCCATCCACCTCCTCTGTGAGTCGTCACGTCGTGTAGTCCACCTCCGGGTACTGTCTCATCGTGTAGTCCACCTCCGGGTACCGTCCAATCCTCGAACACTCGGCCTCCGTCAGCACTGCCCGTCGTCTGCAACCAACACAACGAGGTGCGGGCATATCCCGTGCAGGGGTGAGTATAACGATACTCAGTAGGGACCCCGAGACCCTCAAGGTCTCACTAAACCAACAAGGATAACCACAAGAAGATCTCAACAGATAACCTCTACTTAGATATATGCCCATACATATACCTAAGTTATCAAGTAACCCATCTCAATAATGAGGAAACATAAGGATTGTGAAATCATCGGATAACCACTACCCAGGTATATGCCCATACATATACCTAAGTTATCAAGTAACCCATCTCAATCATGAGGAAACACAAAGGTCATAGACTCAGCTCAAACCAGGATTTTCATTATCGAAACCGTAACTGCTGAAGAGCTCCGTCTCTGGAGTGTACAGTGGTCATGTCACGACTCCGAGGTACTGCTCACTAACCTAAGACTGCTGAATTACTCCTCATGTCGAGTACCGCGGGTCAGCCACCCAGACACAGTAGTGCTTCCCGCCGAGGTATGTCACCCAAACACAGTAGTGCACACCCCCTAGTAGCCTACTGAGGTACTCTCTGGATGAGTACCATGGGTCTGCACTGTCACATAGGTAGTGCTCCGTTCGCCATGGGTCTGCACCTCAGAAAGTAGTGCTCCGTCCACTGGGCTAGTCGACTCACTCCAAGTCGAGTCGGTCAAGCAGTCGTCAGGTCTCAGCCAGCTACACGGTCTCTGTACTCCGCACGCTCGTCACTGGGAGGGTCCGCTCCATGAGCTACAGGTCGATACTTAAAGTATGTCAAAGTCCCACGAAGAAGTATCTCAAAGGACCGCCTCGTCATAGGGGTCTCAACGCAACAGACGGCGCGTCAATCAGACGCCCGGTCTGTGAGTTATTAGCCTTTTCGTCCCAGGGGTCCGGTTGGTTTCGTGAGCGAACCAAACCCGGCCGTATCTCAACTGTACCCCGAACTCTCATAGGGTATACTCATAGGGACCGTTTCTCAACGAGATCACCAACGCCGCTGACGGTTCGTCAAACGGACGTTCTGTCAGAAAGGTATCAGCTTTTCCGTTCCAGGGGCCCGGTTGGATTTCGGTGCGATCCAACCCGGCCACTATCCATCTGCATCCAAATCTTGGGAGGAGGTTGCCAAAAGTTCCGTATCGTCAACAGGAACTCAACGCAACAGACGACGCATCAATCGGACGCCCGGTCTGAGAGTTATTGGCTTTTTCGTTCTAGGGCCCGGTTGGTTTCGTGAGTGAACCAACCCGACCGCACTCCGACGGCATCCAAACCTCGAGCGGAGTAAGCCAAAAGATCCGTCTCACCAAGAGGAACTCAACAAAGCTGACGGCACGTCATTCGGACGTCCGTAGCTCAAGATATGAGTGTTTCCGCTCCGAGGGCCCGGTTGGTTTCGTGTACGAACCAACCTGGACGAACTCAAAGAAAACCGAAACCTTGAGTGAGATATACCGACACGACCGTCTCGATCCAAGGATCGCATCGCCGCTGACGGTGCGTCGTTTGGAGGTCCGTAACCCAAGTTATGCGTATTTGAATCCAAATCGTTCCGTAATGGGGGTTTCGGGCCCGGGTTGTCCCGGCTCGATACCCCCCGGTTGGCCCGAACCCGGTCGACCCGCCCCGAACAGGGTCGACCCGGCCCGGCACGGCCCGGCCCGGTGCCGGTCCGACTCAAGGCAGCGCGCTGGGTGCGCTACCAGCTCGGCCTTCGGCCGAGCTGATTGAGGAAACGAGGAGGGGGGGGGGGGGCTGCCCCCCTTTGTGAAACCGCGGCCCGGCGACCCGCGCGCTGGCGGTCCGGTGCGCCGGCGCCCGGCGCCAGCTGGCTCGGCCGTTTGTCCGAGCCATTGTGGCTCGCAAGGGGGGTGTTGCCCCTCCCGATTCCCGTAACCGCGGCCCCTTAATTGGGGCCGCTTGAAGACCCGGCCGGGGGAATTAATTCCCCCTGTCTCCACTGCCTGTCCGGCCCGCACTGGCTGGCCGGTTCTGCCAACAAGGACTGGCGACGGCCGGTCCTTCCTTTGCCGACACCGGCGGCCCGAAGCCGTCCGCCGGTCATCTTGCTCCGCCGCGGCCCGGAACCGGCCGCGGCCCTTGTTGTCTGGCGCGGTTCGATGGCACCGCGTCCCTCCGCCGTGGCCCCGCTCCGGCCGCGGCGCCTATGTTTTTCTTTGACGTGGCGCGACGGCGTCGCGTTCTTGAATTCTTTTCACGGTGCGGCGCCGTGCGACGGCACCACGCTTTCTCGTACCAACCATAAGAAACCAACACGAAAATAAGGAGGAGGGTCGGCCGTGTTTGCGCGGTCCGACCCCCTCGCGTTATTCGTTATCATTTGGTTTCAAACCACAAAGTTCAAATTCTATAACAAATGGTTTTTAACCACGAAGATCATCAAGTCGGAAATCTCGAACAAATATAAAAAATAACCCTCAACTTCACGAACAATTAAATAAATAAAAACCCTCAACATCAAACCGTTTGATCCGATGATCCGCGGATCAACCTGGTATTGGTTGGTCCGCGCTCGTCGTTCTTTTCTCAAAAGATAAGAGAATTCCCAAAATAAATTCCCCTACATTGAAAATTGACGTCGCACGTCGGGTATCGCGGAGAATGGCATCGCGGCGTCGGACGTAGATTCCGTGGACATCGGGGTGCGTCCAAGGAGGAAACGACGTCTCCTCACTTGTCGCTATGATGAATAAGGGAGGTACGTTGTCGTTGGCGATGATCACCACGGTCGGCGACTTCTCCCTTGTTGAGGAGGAAGATGAAGATGGAAGAATCCGGGACGCTGAGTCTTGTAGGTCGTGGGGTCGATGTTCTTCGTCGGAGAAGAACCGTTCTTCACGTTCTTCGTCGATGACGAAGAAGATCTTCAATTATCTCAACGATTCTCCCAAACCTCTCAGGAAACAAAGAAACTAACCAAAAATAAATTAGTCCCACACTTAATTTATGAACACAACACCAACCTTTGAAATTCAAGAGTTTGAATTCAAAAACTCAAATTAAACTCACTTATTAATGTCATAAGTTATAACTCAAGTTCACATCATTAATTGTGAGTTGGGGGGTTAGAGGATATGAAGGGGTGGGGTACGTGTGGGCCCCACCACCCTCTTAACCTCCCAAGGGAAGTTGGGTAGTTACCCAACTTTCATCCGATGGATAAAAAACACTTAAGGAAAAATAAAAATTGAAGTTAAATTTTTATTTTAACATTCACAATTTTTTTACAATTTCCCTCGTGTAAACGCAACTCCGGAATAGGCGTTCTTAAGCAAATACCGGCACTGCGGTTCCATCGGTGCCCTCAGAATTTGATTCCGGGCACCGGTTCAAAAGTTAGAAATTCCCGCTCGTTCGTTCACTGAACGTACCTGAGCTAAACTTCAGAAATTGATTCCAGGCACACCGGGACTCGGAATCAGGCGCCGTCAGAAACTGCGTTCTTGTAATTTTCCTAGAAAATTAAGGAAAAAATTTTCTTTGAAATTTCCGGGTCTTTACATTACTCCCACCTCAGGGCTTTACGTCCCCGTAAAGTTCAACACAAACTAGAGTCACAAAAGCGGTACAGAGCACGCACCTTGAGCCTTCTGCTCCCATGTGCTCACCTGGATGTTTCTGTGCTGCCTAAGAAAATGCAGAAGAGGAATCGACCGTCGTTGTAGGACCTACTCCGGTCGATCCTCAAACTCCACTGGAACCTCCGTGCATGATGCCCTGTCATTGACGTCCAATTCCCTAAGGTCGATGATGTTTAAAGGATCAAGCACGTATCTCCTCAGTTGAGATACGTGAAAAACGTTGTGCACCTAGTGCAACTGAGGTGGATGGGTCAAGCGGTAAACCACCTCACCTACCCAGCTGAGGACCTAGAAAGGTCCGTTGAACCTCGAAGATAACTTGCCGCCTTGGTCACATCTTCGTAAACCTCATCGAGGTGAGACCCGTATAAGGACGTGATCGTCATCCTCGAACTCCAGAGGTTTCAAATTCCTGTTAGAACTGAAACTCAAACGACTGCTGCCACGAGGGTAAGGTTGGCCAACTCAATAGTGATCGGTCGCACCCTCCCATGCATGAGTTTAACTTGTGCTGCCCAGGGTTTCCTTTCCGCCGACCAAGGAAAACCCAACCCGACGCTTGCCTAATACCGTCAATTTGAGTATGAACAGTGATTGTCAGATCCATACTCAAACTAACGTCGTAAGGCCTCGACGCTGCCACCAAGAGGTCCCAACCGAGACGCTCGCCTCAAGGGTCAGATCACACCATCGGTGTAAGTGTGACTATCGAGTCTCCTCCCAAAGGTATCTCCAGACGTGAGGGTCAATTCAACAGCTTAACTAGAAACTCTAGGTCTAGGACTAGATTCATGGAAGGAAGGGATGATTCGTATCGATGTCTGTGGCTACGGAAGCTAGTAGAAGAGAAAGTCCGCACTTAGAATCATCCTTAGAGCCCTTTTTGGTCGCACTCCATGACCGCAAGCAGCTAATCTCTTCCCCTGCCCTCCAACTCCCTGAGTCTAGTGGGGAATACAAAGGCGGGTGATGGTAACATATTGAAATGTACACCACCACAAGCTACTCTCCTAGCTCTGCCTCCATGTCTGCTGCTCTGCAGATTCATCTGTCCTTAACATTTCCTCTTCTTGAAACATTTTACATGCCCATTTCCCCGAGACTGGCGCCAGTTTCTTTCTTTCCAAACTTCTATCATTCTCTGGCTGTATTTTTTCAGCAAAGAATTCTCAACCACAAAGTTTCCTTCTACTACCCTAGCCTAAGTAGGAATGCATAGAGAAAAGGTGTTGGCTCAGAATCCCTTAAACATACCATGCTCAGAGGTCCGACCTCTATTGCACTGATCGAAACGCATCCATCGAGTACCCGGTATGTTCGGTATGCCTCGATGAATTCTCAGCTATCAACACGTCGTCCCACCGAAACTGTATAAGATCTAGAAAACTCTCTAACACCCCCTCAAGCCAGTCCTCAGCTACCTGTGAGTCAGGTTCGCCTTGGAACTTGAGGGTATCTGATGTTAGAACACGTATAAGGAAGTAAGCCTACATGTGTCACCTACCGGTACTGCCGGTTGTAACTTCTGACCAACAGGTAGTGATGTATAACTGACACACTACCCCAAGGTACTATCTCCGGCATCGGTCCACGTACCGAAGCCTCATCACTAAACAGACCATCCTCATGGTCATTCACTGGAAAACATTAGTAGCCAAGTCCACCATCCAATCTACTGATGTCTCAGCTAGGCGGAAAACTCTAGCAATCGCCACCATCCACTGCTCTGCTGTCTGGGAATCTATCTCTCCTCGTAACCTCGGAGGTCGCTGCTGCTAGAACTCGTGCAACGTGCTCTGCCAGCGTGCACGGTTTGCTAGTAAGCTGCTGGCATCTTCTGCCCAACAGGTGGTGGTGATGCTGGTATACCACCCGAGGGTGCCAACATAGTACAAAAAAGCCCTACACCAGAGCCTCGTCGCTCGGTGAGCCGTCATTTAGTACTCTCTCGGAAATCCAACTGACTGTCTGTGTGGAGACATCCTGCACAGATGTGACAGGGTCAATTTTTATACCTGGTGAGCTGACCTGGTTTGAGCTGACTTTAATACTTTGGAAACACACACGCAATCAGTGTTTTCATGTACAAAGTTGGAAATCTGTATTCAGGGTCCTGGTGTACGAATACGTCGGCCGCCGCACCAACACTAGACTCCCTGAACTGAAGACCACACTCGGTACCCTTAACACTATTTCTTCACGTAGAGAAAGATCAGAGTCCTGAGTTCTGCGGTAGAACCGAACTCCTCTGATACCAATTTGTCACGACCTGCCCTCGGGGCCCGTGCCGTGACTACCCCAAGCCCGCCTTCCATAGGCCAGGGCCTGGCGACTAGCACCAAAGGCATAAAATCCCGATAACTGGGAAGGCATTTCCTTTATAAAAGAAAACAAGCACCAAAGAGTACAAGAGGAAGAAAAACACTAAGTATAAAAGAAATGTTGAAAAGTAAATTGGCCAGAATACAAACCCAAAAGAAAGTACGACTACAAATGAACAAGGTACAATAGAAAAAAGACAACAGCTGGAAGTAGGAAGCAGCTCCTGGGTCATCCTCCTCGGATCCTACCTGAAGGGTAGGTACAGATATCGCAGCTCCTGGTCGTCCACCACGGATCCTACCTGAAGGGTAGGTACATATAGTCTCCTCTACTCTCTCATCCGTCAACCTCCTATGTGAGTTGTCACGTCGTGTAGTCCACCTCCGGGTACTGTCTCGTCGTGTAGTCCACCTCCGGGTACCGTCCAATCCTCGAACACTCGGCCTCCGTCAGCACTGCCCGTCATCTGCAACCAACACAATGAGGTGCGGGCATAGCCCGTGCAGGGGTGAGTATAACGATAATCAGTAGGGACCCCGAGACCCTCAAGGTCTCACTAAACCAACAAGGATAACCACAAGAAGATCTCAACAGATAACCTCTACTTAGATATATTCCCATACATATACCTAAGTTATCAAGTAACCCATCTCAATCATGAGGAAACATAAGGATTGTGAAATCATCGGATAACCACTACCCAGGTATATTCCCATACATATACCTAAGTTATCAAGTAACCCATCTCAATCATGAGGAAACCCAAAGGTCATAGACTCAGCTCAAAATAGGATTTTCATTATCGAAACCGTAACTGCTGAAGAGATCTGTCTCTGGAGTGTACAGTGGTCCTGTCACGACTCCGAGGTACTGCTCACTAACCTAAGACTGCTGAAGTACTCCTCCTGTCGAGTACCGCGGGTCAGCCACCCAGACACAGTAGTGCTTCCCGCCGAGGTATGTCACCCAAACACAGTAGTGCACACCCCCTAGTAGCCTGCTGAGGTACTCTCTGGACGAGTACCGCGGGTCTGCACTGTCACACAGGTAGTGCTCCGTCCGCCATGGGTCTGCACCTCAGAAAGTATTGCTCCGTCCACTGGGCTAGTTGACTCACTCCAAGTCGAGTCGGTCAAGAAGTCGTCAGGTCTCAGCCAGCTACACGGTCTCCGTACTCCGCACGCTCGTCACTGAGAGGGTCCGCTCCATGAGCTACAGGTCGATACTCTAAGTATCTCAAAGTCCCACGAAGAAGTATCTCAAAGGACCACCTCGTCATAGGGGTCTCAACGCAACAGACGGCGCGTCAATTGGACGCCCAGTCTGTGAGTTATTAGCCTTTTCGTCCTAGGGGTATGGTTGGTTTCATGAGCGAACCAAACCCGACCGTATCTCAACTGTACCCCGAACTCTCATACGGTATACTCATAGGGACCGTTTCTCAACAAGATCGCCAACGCCACTGACGGTTCGTCAAAAGGACGTTCTGTCAGAAAGGTATTAGCTTTTCCGTTCCAAGGGCCCGGTTGGATTTCGGTGCGATCCAACCCGGCCACTATCCATCTGCATCCAAATCTCAGGCGGGGGATGCCAAAAGATCCGTATCGTCAATAGGAACTCAATGCAACAGACGACGCGTCAATCGGACGCCCGGTCTGAGAGTTATTGGCTTTTTCGTTCCAAGGGCCCGGTTGGTTTCGTGAGCGAACCAACCCGACCGCACTCCGACGGCATCCAAACATCGATCGAAGTAAGCCAAAAGATCTGTCTCACCATGAGGAACTCAACAAAGCTGACGGCACGTCATTCGGACATCCGTAGCTCAAGATATGATCGTTTCTGCTCCGAGGGCCCGGTTGGTTTTGTGTACGAACCAACATGGCCGAACTCAAAGTAAAACGAAACCTTGAGTGCGATATACCAAAATGACCGTATCGATCCAAGGATCGCATTACTGCTGACGGCGCGTCATTTGGAGGTCCGTAACCCGTGTTATGGGTATTTGAATCCAAACTGTTCGGTAACGGGGGTTTCGGGCCCGGGTCGTCCCGACCCGAGACCCCCCGGTTGGCCCGAACCCGGTTGACCTGCCCCAAACAGGGTCGACCCGGCCCGGCACGGCCCGGTGCGGCCAGGCGCCGGTCTGGATCAAGGCAGCGCGCTGGGCGCGCTGCCAGCTCCGCCTTCGGCCGAGCTGATTGAGGAAACGGGGGGGGGGGCGCTTGCCCCCCTTTGTGAAACCGCGGTGCGGCGGCGCTGTGGCGCGGCAGCCCGGTGACCCGTGCACTGGCGGTCCGGTGCACCGACGCCTGGCGCCAGCTGGCTCGGCCGTTTGGCCGAGCCATTGTGGCTCGCAGGGGGAGGGGGCTGCCCCTCCCGATTCCCGTAACCGCGACCCCTTAATTGGGGCCACTTGAAGACCCGGCCGGAGGAATTAATTCCCCCGGTCTCCACTGCCCGGCCGACCCGCACTGGCCGGCCGGTTCAGCCAGCAAGGACCGGCGACGGTCGGTCCTTCCTTTGCCGACACCGGCGGCCTGATGCCGGCCGCCGGTCATCTTGCTCCGCCGCGGCCTGGAACCAGCCGCAGCCCTTGTCGTCCGGCGCGGTGCGACGACACCGCGTCCCTCCGCCCCGACCCCACTCCAGTCGCGGCGCCTTTGTTTTTCTTTGACACGGCGCGATGGCGTCGCGTTCTTGAATTCTTTCCACGGCGCGACACGACGGCGCCGCGCATATCCTCCGCATGAAACCGTGTGGTGCGACGGCACCACGCTTTCTCGTACCAACCATAAGAAACCAACACGAAAATAAGGAGGAGGGTCGGCCGTGTTTGCGCGGTCCGACCCCCTCGCGTTATTCGTTATCATTTGGTTTCAAACCACAAAGTTCAAATTCTATAACAAATGGTTTTTAACCAAGAAGATCATCAAGTCCGAAATCTCGAACAAATATAAATAATAACCCTCAACTTCACGAACAATTAAATAAAGAAAAACCCTCAACATCAAACCGCTTGATCGGACGATCCGAGGATCAACCCGGTATTGGTTGGTCCGCGCTCGTCATTCTTTTCTCAAAAGATAAGAGAATTCCCAAAATAAATTCCCCTACCTTGAAAATTGACGTCACACGTCGGGTATCACGGAGAATGGTGTCGCGGCGTCGGACGTAGATTCTGTGGACGTCGGGGTGCGTCTGAGGAGGAAACGACGTCTCCTCACTTGTCGCTATGATGAATAAGGGAGGTACGTTGTCGTTGGCGATGATCACCACGGTCGGCGACTTCTCCCTTGTCGAGGAGGAAGATGAAGACGGAAGAATCTGGGACGCCGAGTCTTGTAGGTCGTGGGGTCGATGTTCTTCGTTGGAGAAGAACCGTTCTTCACGTTCTTCGTCGAAGACGAAGAAGATCTTCAAGTATCTCAACGATTCTCCCAAACCTCTCAAGCAACAAAGAAACTAACCAAAAATAAATTAAGCCCACACTTAATTTATTAACACAACACCAACCTTTGAAATTCATGATTTTGAATTCAAAAACTCAAATTAAACTCACTTATTAATGTCATAAGTTATAACTCAAGTTCACATCATTAATTGTGAGTTGGGGGGGGGGGGGTTAGAGGATATGAAGGGGTGGGGTTCGTGTGGGCCCCACCACCCTCTTAACCTCCCAAGGGAAGTTGGGTAGTTACCCAACTTCCATCCGATGGAAAAAAACACTTAAGGAAAAATAAAAATTGAAGTTAAATTTTTATTTTAACATTCACAATTTTTTTACAACTTCCCTCGTGTAAACGTAACTCCGGAATAGGAATTCTTAAGAAAATACCGGCACTGCGGTTCCATCGGTGCCCTCAGAATTTGATTCCGGGTACTGGTTCAAAAGTTAGAAATTCCCGCTCGTTCGTTCACTAAACATACCCGGGATAAACTTTAGAAATTGATTCCGGGAACACCGGGCCTCAGAATCAGGCGCCGTCAGAAACTGTGTTCTTGTAATTTTCCTAGAAAATTAAGGAAAAAATTTTCCTTGAAATTTCCGGGTCTTTACATAGTAAGTAATAGACTGGGGACTGATTAATGAAATCCCTAGGGTTTAATGACAAATTAATGAAATTCCTATGGGTTAGGGACCCTTTAATGAAATCCCCTCGATGCATCGATAGTTATTAGGACACAATATATTTTTCATTTTGACTAATTTCTTAACCATATGGTCTTGGCATAAAGCATTGACGGTATCTCCAACATTATGCATTTCAACATTATGAGATTAGTTATTGATATGACATGAAATTTTTTTTGTATTATAATATCCATGTTAATGATTAAATGGAATTATTTTATTTATTCTTAACATATTATGCTAATAATTATTTTTAAAATTCTTGGATTTTAGTTTTATACCATTACATAAAAGTTTCTGATTAGTAATGATAGATTTTTCTATATTAATTTACATAATAAGAATCTAATATCACTCCTTTATTATGTTTCATATTTCCCCAGGATGTGGATTAATATATTATGAATGACCTTCATGGATAGTCTAAAAGATTTAGATGTTTTAATTGGGGTAATTTGATGTTTTCATTCAAAGATGTAACATAAAAATTATGTTTGTAAATAGTATTTACAGGGAAACTAAATTGATTGATCCTTTGAGATTTTACATTCTTGTAACCATGAAAATATATAAGAGGATGTTTATTACAAACCATGGAAACTAGATTTAGAAAAACATTGATTAGGGAACATTACCCTAAGATAGAATTTTAGAATAAGTATAGAAGAACATAAAATGTCTAGTAATGTAGAGATTATGGAGTTATTAATAGAAAATAAATCCATATCCGGATACTATAAGTGGAATTGGTTATGGAACAGATTTACCTAAGGTAGAAATCTATTACAAGGTGTTTCAGGCTTGACTCAAGGTAACCTGGAACCTGACATCGTGCCTTACTACGCACTTGGGGACTCTCCCGCGGGATATCTTTGGATAATTCATATTTTATTTAAAATTAAAATAAAGAATTAATTATGTCTCATAATAGATTTATGAATAATTTTGTCTTCAAAGAAACCATGTTTATGTTTTGGGATTAGATTTTCATAAACATTTCAATGTATGTTACATATATTACGATTTTGGAAATATGCATTATGATTTATAACCTATTCTAGTGTATGAGATTGTCTAGAAATGGATCATAGTGGAAGTAATACAAATTTAATCAAATCATGTAATCCATATAAAGAATTTCCCTCATATTAAAGATAATAAAAGTGGATTTGGTGATACAATTGGTACTGAATAGGTTATAACCATACTGGGACAACTGACTCAAGTTATGAATAATAACCTTACATGTATAGATCGCCCTGATCCATGATGCAGAGGATCAAAGTTAGAATGATTCAAGAGAAAAAAAAATCCAACATTAAATGGGGCTATATATCCAATATTAGGTGAGTAATGGATATGTCCCTTAGAGAAAATATTTATTACTTTGGGGAGTAACAAAAGGAAGAATGTTTTCATAGTATTTTATCACCTCTTAGGATATGTAGATAAATAGTGGTAACTAATTAAAAAAATGGAGGAAGAAGAAGTAAAAAAATATAATAGAGGTATTTTAAAGAAAAATTTCAAGAAAAATTATTTCCTAATGAACAAATAGAAAATATAAAAAGACAATATATAATTATGATGAAAAAATAGAATGAGACTGTTGAAATGGATGGGGATTTAATTCCAAGGGTAGGAAATAATTATATGGACTACATACAAAACCCAAAAATGAGGGTTGATATATTCCTTGATGGGTTAAAACTATTCCTCTGATTGGTATTAGTCTGACAGTCATTCTCATTATAAGAAAATATAGTCTCATGTACAATCAAGAAGAAAATGTAATTCTAAAAGAATTTTTAGTAAAATGTAATTAAATATTGAAAGAGTGTTGTTGAACACTTTAGAAAAGGAAATAAGGGAATAAGGGAAGAGATGACATAACACCCTATAGTAATTGTCAGAAGAAACACCGAGTTACTTGCCTGAAAGGAATGGAAGTTTGCTATAATTTTAAAGAAAAAGTCCACCAAACTAATAATTTAAAGGGGATGAAAGAATAAACCAAAGTTAAATCTTAAAATTGTAATGATATGGGAAATTATGAAAATTATTTTCCTAATATTCAATGATATTTTCCCCAGAAAATTCCAAGGAATCAAGGAAAAGATTATGTGATCACAATATATGGGGTAGAAGTTCCGAATGACATGGTGGAAGGTACTATAATCATCTCCTCCAATTTACACAAATAATTATTTGATTTTGGATCCTCAAATTCCTTTATATATTAACAGTATTAATTAAAAATTATATATTTCCAATTAACATTAACAATGGATTTGGTGGTCAAAATGCTTAAGGGAAGTCCCATTGCAACAAAGATGGGTCAGGCGGTTCCCATTATGGAATATAAACATTTTTATCTTCTGACATTATCATCATACCTATGATAAACTTTTGTATAATCCTTGATATGGACTATATTTCAATATATAACTTGAAATAATATTTCAAGAGGAAGTAATTCAGGATTTTTGAGGATGATATAGAATCCATTCTCTTTAGAGTAGAAAATTAATTATTTAATTCTTATCCAGATCCACCCCCAGTAGCTATTTTGAATGAAATTATTGGAGAAGAAGGGAAAACATCATCCATGGTTAAAAAAATAAATATTAAAATTGAGGATTATCATATTGTACAAGAATACATTGATGTATTTCAACAGGATTTACATGTTCAATCTTTAGAACTTGAAGTTGAGTTTTGTATTGATTTAGTCCTTGATGATATAACAATATCAATAAATCCATATAGAATGAATAAAGTGGAATTAAAATATATGAATAAACATCTGGAGGAGTTTATTTATAAGGGATTTATTCACCCCAGTGTTTCTCTATAGGGATCCTAGTTCTTTTTGTTAATTTCATAGATGGAACAATGAGATTTTTTATTTACTATACAGAAATCACTATTAGTAAAATAGAGAGCATGTAACATCCGCCTCACATTGATTATTTACATGATAAAAATCATGGAGCTAAATATTTTTTGAATATTGACCTTCATTCTAAATATCATCAATTGTGTGTAAAGAAAGAAGATATTCCAAATACATCATTCTCGATAAGGTATGGTCATTATGAATTTTCTGTAATGCCATTTGGATTTACTAATAAACCCTCTATTTTCATGGATCTAATGAACCTAGTGTTCATAGAATATATTATTTATTTTTTCATCACATTTATTGATGATATATTGGTATACATAAAAATTAATGTAGACCATGAGAACCACTTGTGGATTGTTATAAATACTATTAGATGAAATGAATTAAATTGTAAATTTAGCAAGTGCGAATTATAGCTTAGGGAAATTTTTTTCATGGATATATTTTCTCCATGTATGGAATCTATTTTAATCATGTATATACATAGATGATAAATGAATTTATAGAACTAAATAGCTTAACCTAGGTACGTAGTTTTTTCGATTTAGCAAGTTACTATCAACATTTCATCCAGAATGTCTCCGGATTGGCCAACCCATTAACCAATCTTGCACACAAATGTTTTAAATTCATTTGAAAACAAGATTTTAAAGATAGTTATGAATATTTTAAGTGGATATTAGTCAATTATAATATCTTGAAAAACCCATCTAGAAATTATGGGTCTGTGATTTTTAGTGATGCTTCAAGGAAATGACTTTGTTGTGTCCTTAGGCAGAACAGTAGGTATATTGCATATATATCATGGAAATTGAAAACCGGTGAAAAAAACAATCCTACTATTGATATTTAGTTAGCTATAGTAATGTTTCCTCTGAAGATATGAAGACACAATCTCTACGATGAAAAATGTAAGATATATACCTATCATAATAGTTTCAAATATATTTTCTCACTGAAAGAACTGAACATGATACAAAGAAGACTTTTTGAGCTAGTCAAGGATTATGATTGCCCAATACCCTACCCCCATGTAATGAAAATATGATAGCATAACCTATGAGAAGGAAAGACCATGGATTTTTGAATAAGATGACTATTGAAAGTGATCATGTGTTCATGAATCTAGTAAACATGGATAAGGGAATTACCATGGAAGGTGAAGCATCATTACTTTTTGTAGTGGTTTCTAAACCTTCTTTACTGGTAGGAGAAAAATTTCTCAGATTGATGATGATGTGTTTCAAAATATAATTAATGATATGAATGATCGAATATTGATTGACTTCATATTTTAATATGGTATTGTGAAATTTTGGATGAGGGGTTATGTTCCCGTTATACCGAACATAAATAGGGAATTATTGGATGATACTCCTGACACCAATTTTCCTATACACCATAATAGCATTAAGATGTGTATAGATTTGAAAGAAAATTTTTGGTGGGTAACATAAATAAGGAGATTGTTGATTATGTTTCGGGATGTTTGGTTTGTCAATAGGTGAAGGCTATAAGGAAACATCCAAGATGAGTCATGAAACCTCTTACTATAGTTTTATGGAAAAAGGATGATATTACAATAGACATTGTAATGGGGCTCCAAAAGACTCCAAGAATAAATGATGTGATATGGGTTAATTTTTATCACCATAACAAGTCATCATATTTTCTTACTGAAATGGAAGATTTACCACTTAAATGTTTAGAAAGATTACATATTAATGGAGTTCTAAGACTTCATGGTGTACCCTTATTGATATTTTCTGATTGTGGTCCCTTTTTTACATCAATATTATGGAAAAGTATCCAAAAATACCTGGAAACTGAGATTCATTTTAGAACTAATTGGGACCATAAAACAGATGGAAAATCTTAAAGAAATATTAAAACTTTATAATACAAGTTGAGATATTTCCCCCTTGACTTTCACATTATGTGGAATTATTATTTACCTATTTTATAATTTTCGTAAAACAATATCTATCATTAAGGTATTCATATAATACCATATTATGAATTATATATAATTTTTTGTCTTAAATGAACTTTTTTGAATGTTTTGGTTAAAAAACCTGTAGGCCCATAAGTTTTTGATGAAATGATGGGAAAGGTAAAGACTATTCAAACCCACGTCAAAACAACTCAATGTAAGAAAAAGAGAAAGGCCGAAAACTAAAGGAAGGGTTTGGAATTTCAATTGGGAGATCATTTTTTCATAAATTTATCTCCATGGAAATCCATTATATGATTTAGTGAGATTGGTAAATTTTTTCCTTGGTAAATCTGACCCTTTGAAATTCTATAACGATTTGGAGTTGTAACATACCATTTTTCAATGCCACCATGTCTCTCCAAGATCATGATGTGTTCTACGTATCATTGTTTGGGAAATATATTCAAGACCAAATGCATGTAATCACCATTTAATAAATATATATGGATCCCTATTTTTCTTATTTTGAAGAGTATATCAAGGTTTTTGATTCTAGAGAACAAGTGTTGAGAAATATGACAAAACGTCTAGAAAAAGATCTTTGCAGAAACCATAAAATTGAAGAGGAAATGTGGGAATCTAATGAACATATGATGAAGAACCATTTGAATCTTTTAATGATGTAATATTCTCGATATTTTGATGATGAATTAATTTAATTACGAAAGAATTTAACACCCCCAATCTTACACGATATACTTTTTTAAAAAGATTTCACTACATGAAACACTAATTTTGAGTGGACTACGACCTATCAAAATTTCCATTAAATTATAGGTTCTAAATAATATTAAACAAATTTTTAATTTTATATATTACTTATAACATTAAAATTCATCTTATGTATCTTATAGTTATGATATATGAACACATTTAATTTTTGGATAAAAGTATTATTTAAAAAAAATCACTTTTTCGATCTTCTAATGGAACACCTATTTTAAATAAGGTTTTTGACACATTAATATATTATATTTAAAAAATTAATTTCATAATTTTAAAGTGGGATATGAAAAATTCTTTTGGAATAATTTTTGATATTTTTCTGATAATTTTTAAATTTTGAAGAATTAAAATAATATACTACATTTTAATTTAACACACCATTTTTATCGAAATAATTTATGTGTATAAATTATATTATTTAACTATTTAAAAGTATAAATTTATTATATTTTTATCATTTAATATAATTTTTATCATTATCATTATTTTTTAATGAAGTTTGATGTAAAAACATTTCAATGTTTTGCAATGTTTGAACATTTAATAACTCATTTTCTATTCTGACTATAGGAATAATATTAAATTTAATAACTAAAATTATTTTGTTTTTAAATTTAAAAAATAGATTCCATAGTTGGAAACAGTGTGTCCAAATTATGTACATTGGTTTTATTTTTTTGGCATTATGAATAGTATCTTTAAGAATTATTTTTATAATAATGATTAAAGGAAAATTGAGTAATTAAATGTAAAAAAATATTTTAAAATTACATTAACACCTATAAAAAGTTTATTGGATGAATAAATTAGACCCTTATTATATGTGGTTCTAAATGGAATCACTTAATGGCCACTTTTCTCAGAATATGACAAGAATATAATAAAAAACATTGAATGTTACAAAATGTCACACTCTAATTATATATAAGTATATTAATTTTAATATATGGATAACCAAAAGATAACATATATTACAAGTATTATTTAGAAATTTAAATGAATTACCTACATCATAAATATTTATTTTTAATTTTTAGATATTAAATAATTATCCTTAATGATGACACAATAGTGATTCAGAAATTATTTTATTAATTGAAATATCAAATAAATGGTTTAAAAATATAAAAAATATATATAATTTCAATTAATTATAGTAATCAACTAACTTTATAATTGAATATGAAATGTTAGAAGTTTATTAAAAGGTTTTTTGAAGTTATCGTTTTATTTTTATTTTATTTAAAGTCAATGTAATGAATAGTTACCAAATTGCCTCTAAAGGTATTTAATGAAAGTAATATTTTATTAAAATATTTTAAAATCATAAAATATTTTAAAAATAAAAATCTTATCATTATAATGTATAAAAATTTATAGAGTGTCTATATATGGTCGATGTCACCAAATAAGTTAATGTTTATAACTCTTAAGTATTTACAGTATTATTACCACAATTAATATTAAATTGATTAAATAAAGATAAATCAAAATGAAATTGTTTAAAATGAAATCAAAACCTGTCTAAATTTTATTTGATAAGATTATTTCGACAAATTATCATTAAATATTCTAATTAATCCACTTTGGAACATTTTTATTTGAAAATGAATTTATAATAATTTAATAGTTTCTATGTTTTAAAGGTGCCCTCCCCTCTCTTATAAATGGTCACATCTCATTCTCTTTTATTGAAACCAATAATACACTTTATCTTGGCCTAACACTATCGATATCCAGTCCCAACATTCCTCTCTATATTATAGAGTCCATAATTTGGGCACAAATCCATCCAATGGTGTCCTTTTGTGCAAATCAAAAGGAGATACGCCAAGAAGATGAAATCATTTTATAAACACATTCAATGTTCTTTTCCTATTCTACTTCAACATAATATTTTTTTACCATACTTAATTAATAAATATAGTATCATTTATATACTGATATTGTATTATGATTATGGGACAAAGATATTTATCCTTTTATCCATCATATGAATAACAATATCACTATATATATGTAAGTACATCTTACTGTCTCTACACCGTGGGGTAATTTTTTATTATAAAATACATTTGAATGGGTTTAATGATGAGTATAATGGACATAAATAGAGTATATAACATGATAATGATTCATTATAATTAATACACCATCCAATTCCACACCATTTAACCATCGAGGCAATGATATTGTCACTCGTATGTACGTACGACCTACCGTTTCCACGACACGATGAGATTAATTCTCTACATTAGCCATTATGGAATGATTATGAAATTCATATGATGAGAAAATATAATATTTTTTAACATAATATTATTCTTTATTTGAACAAAATATAACCTATTCATAAGAATCAATACTTACAAAACAAATCATGCATAGGAAAATAAAGTAGTTAACACCCTAAATAATAGTAATGATGAAATATTATTAAAAACAATATAATAAGATCATATATGATACATAAATGTGGATATAGTCCTAGTATAATATATTAACAATATTTAACCATTATACAGGAGGTTATATTACTCTTAACTAATGGAAAGTACAAGGTAAGGGTTTATTTCATAGTAACATTATTATCTGAGCTTGTTTATACATAAGTACCAACTAGAATATAATTATCATCCATTTCCATGTTTTCAACAAAATTATTTTAAAAATTCTATTACTATTCTATGAAAATTGGTAATATTCATTTTTATCCATATTTGACTTTTTTTAAAAACATGGAAGGAATATTTCAATCATTTATCAAACAATATACATTATGTCTTTTTTTGAGAAATTAAGGAAATAATGTTTTTTATCTTATACGACGTGAGAAGAAATTTCCACCATCATGATGCCTTAATGTTTTGAATCATCCCTTACATGCTTACAAGTTAATTTTTTTTTAAAAAAATTATTTTTTATTTATGCAAGATTATAAACGATTTTATAGTAAAAATGGATATTTCTCTAAAATAGTTTTTATGATTATTTTCATCTATGTAGACATCCTTTATTATATTTTCTCCGTGATTTAGGTTGATTTATTATGATACAACCATCCATATTGTATTGAAGGGTTTAGGATTTGTTTGAATATGGATGATCAATTTTTATACCATTATTGGTATATTTTTAATGTATTAACATTTAATATTCTAGTTTTAATATGAATGTTTATGTTGGTTATGTTTCACCCTTTTTTATATGAGGAATGAATTAGAAATTATAAGTAACATGTTGGATATCAGTTAATAAAATCCCTATAAGATGGGGACCTATTAATGGATCCCTTATTGGCTGGGGACCAGTTAAGAAATCCCCTCGTTGCGTTGATAGTTCTCATGAGACTATCTAATTTGAGTTTTGACTAATGTCTTACCCATATGGTCTTAGAATAAGGCCTTGAAGGTATTTCTAACATTATGCATTCCGATATTATGATATTAGTTTTTGATATTACATTTGATTATTCGACTATTAAAATATCCATGATAATGTGTAAATAGACTTATTTTATTTATTCCTTCCATATTAGGTTAAATATTATGTTTAAAAGGGTTGCACATTAGTTCTATACCTTGTCATAAAATTTTATCCTTATTTATAATATCATTTTATAGATTGTTTATCATTACATAAGATCTAAGATCACACCTTTCTTATGTATCATTTTCCACAAGATGTGAAGAACTATATTATGAATTACATTTGTTGAGATTCTATGCTATTTTGGAGTTTTCAAAAGGGATAATATGATGTTTTTCATACCAATATGTAATTTAAAAATTATGTTTGTATCTATTATTTCAAAGGATACTAAACTAATTAATCCTTTAGGATTTTAATTTCTTGTGATCATGCAAATGTTAAAAAATAATGCACTAACTCCGGGCTTCTAGGTTAGGGGCATTACACCCAATGTTGGTGGAATTGTTGTGACCTCCTTATTTCAAACATAAAGGAAATGACCTTTTCCTTCCCTATAGGTCTTTTAAACCATGGACCTCCCATTTCAGAAGGTGAGGGGAGAAGCCTCTCAGTCCCTTTGATGAGGGATATATTGACCCTCCATTCATTTTATCAAGAACTAGAAATAGAAAGTCCCTAATTGATTAGTCACATAGTATTTATTAAAGGATATCAAAGTCATCATATTTTATATCCCATAGATTATGAAAATAAAAAAAATACAATAACATCTATTTCTTTTCTCAATCCAATAAATATGGTCTTAATAAACAAATGATGAGTGATATTTTATGTAATTTTGGATCATCTAATTTATATTTTCTCTCACAATGAGCATGAATAACATGAGGTTAGAATTTAGTTAGAATCATTATATTCAAATGATTAATTACATAAAATGATAGAGAATCTCTTTCCATATTTTTCCATCACCTTCCATCTAAGGGTCTCAAAAGGCATAGCTCCTAAAATCCATATATCCATATAAAAGGGATGTATCTGCTGTGAGCCAAACCTTCTAAGGTATTTCATATAACTGGGTCCTCAAATCCATATATCCATCCTAATAGTCCATATTCCAGGCGAGTTAAACCATCAGAGGGACTCTGTAGGTATGAGTCCTCAAATCCATCTATCTATATCAAAGGGTCATATCCCCTCTATGAAAATTCATCTCAGGGCCTCTGTAAAAGCGGATCATGTACAAAATATAACTATATGGGCATTGATTCTCTTCAAAATAGTATACATAGTACGTATTCATTGGGATTCAATCCATCACTATAAATTGATCCTCGTTTTAACTGGGACTCATTCTTTGTAGGGTTATATCTATCCTATAAGGATACATCTCTTTCAGGTCCTATAATCCACTTCAGCATATATCCCACAAAAAAAAAGTATCACTTTTCACTATTTGACTAGATTTTCTTTTCCCTATGTTGTTAATCTACATTTATTTATCATCTTCAAATGATCTTAAAATGTATGACATTTCATGTTTTGCGTCACCAAACTACAAGGGTTTTTATTCCTTCATAATAAATACATAGGGAACATATCTTAAGGTTCTAATCCTAATTTCAAAAAAACTTACATCTTCTAGGATGAGGATAAATTATAGAGACCCCAACATTGTCTTAAATCTCGATTCATTATAATAAATTATCAAAGAATCTATAACATGTACAAAAATTGATACCATCAATGGGGAACCTCATAAAAATAAAAATATCTCAGTTTATGAAGAAACAAGAATGAAAACATATTATTGTATTGGAAACAAAAGGTGATAATTTATTGATATACCAAGGTAGACCCATATTATCTTTTATATTTAAAAATTTATTAATGAAAAATTCATAAATCCTTAAGAGAGTCTAGGTGTAGGAAATAATTCCCCCCAAAAGTGTCTGATGAGTCGGACCTCCCATCCACTTGACCACTGTGAGTCACTAAATATCACTGGATTCTTTTCCCAATGATCACATACCTTTGGAAAGTAGGTTTGTGAATCATCTTGAATAAGTGAATCATTTTGGGTTTCATTCATCATGAAAGAAACCCAATGTATTCCATTCAAAAAGTGAAAACCTAACATGATTTGTTATACAACATTTAATCATCCAAAATAAATCTTTGGTGCATCAATCGAATGAAAAGTTTTATCAGAAACATGTATATAATTTAAATATATTGGGATTTAGAGTCCACATGATGTAGTACCCTCTAGTAACTAGGATGTTCAAAAATGTATTTAAGAAAATGTTCCATCATAGTTTCCTTATAATCTATCCATGATAATCATATTTAAGTATCATTGCAATCTCAATAAAATCCTATAAAACTATGAGAAATTGGAATAGATAAACCCTGAATTTAAACCCCACATGACACCATTTTTTTAAATATATAAGTTTCAAAAATATTTTAATTATTTCTGATAAACCATGATTTTTTTTGTGTGGAGATAATAAATACATATAATAGGTATAAGGGTTATTTTAGGTAAATTCATATGGTGGATGCATATCCATTTTCAATAAACCGATTTGTTGTAAACTATGAAAAAAGGAATAAGTATGATCTTTTAAAATAATAAATAGATATTTATGAATTTTTATAAATGAATAAAATGTAATTTATCCTCTATAAATATCCAATATGAAGAAATAAAGCTTTTTTGGGGATTATTATTCCATTCTAAATCCAGTCAGTGATCTCCTATGATAGTGTATGATAAGTGGTAGAATATATACACCCCATTGAGTTTTATATGAAAATAAAACATACAAATTTTCATTAAATGGATATATAATTATATATAATCTTATCGTGGTCATCTTGAACAATATTGAGGAGGCTATGTATGTTCCCGATAGATTTCATAACCCTCTGAGGAGTTGGGAATCATGAGAAATATAAGGAATTACCTAGCTAGTTATAATTATATAAAACACTTTTTCAGAAAATAGTAGTCTTTTTTGAGTTAGAATGATTTTTTTGAAATTAAAAAATGACTTTTTTGTTTGTATAAGATTTGTGTTTAGGTTCCGAATTATGTTGGTCGAGAGGGGTTTATTTTTCAATACAAAAAGAAATGTCATAGAGTGTATAAATGAAAAAATTAAAATGAATACATTACTTAAGTGGAATACATGTTCAATCCATTAATTGGACATTATGATTTCTTTTGACATTATATATTTTATTTATATTTCTTTTCTTTTTATTTTTAGTTAATATAAGGAATAAAATGATGGGGATTAAACATAGAAATATAATTTAAATATTAGTGTATTTTTGAAGTGGATTTTATATGGATAATAACTAGTTTATGTGGGTTTCTATATGGAATATGGATTCAACATAGTTTCTATATAGTCTAAATTAATATGTGCACTATTGAAACTCCATAGGTAGTATGGAATGGGAATTTTATACACAGTTTGGTAAACTATGCTCCCAAACCATGAATAATGTATGTGGATATTCTAAAATCATATTTTGTTACATATTTTCACTCGTTATACCATATTTATTAAATATTGTAGTTCCTGCATACCATGGGGGTTTATCCATTAATTTTTCATCATTATTACATCATGGAATCATGATATCTTACAACATTTTGTATATTTATTGGGTTGAATATGTCATGTCCTATGCGCATCAACTCCTAATGTTTAATTCATGGAGAAATATAGTTAAGTACTATAATCACATTAATATTAGGTTTCAGTTATTTTTTCCATTTTTTATGTAGGGAATATATTTATTCATCGTGGATTTTAATAAAAATCATTGAATTGTATTTATTCTCAAGAGAATGGGTTGTGGTAGGCAATTTAAAATATATAATATTTATAGGATAAAATTGAGATCAACATTTTTAACTAATGATTTCTATTTATTAATATTTTTAATGGGTTATATATATTGGTTTTTTGAACATCATATAAATTTTCATACTGTTACATTGTGTGATTTGGGTGTTAGAGGTGTCCAGATAAGGATTAAGTGATAGAGGTGATTTAGAGGTCTGATATGTCATATAAGGGGTTGTTGTTATGGTATTTATGTGGGGTTGGGAAATTAAGGCTTATGATGTTGACTTTTCAAAGTTATATAATTCTAATTTTTTCTTTTATTAGTTTACAATTATTGTGTGATTATATTGTATATGTTATGGAATAGTTTTGAGGAGTAGTTTTTGTTACAATTGGTGGACCTTGAAGAGTGGTTATAGTGGTTATGGTGCAGAACCCCAAGGGGAAGTTTATGTGTTTTTTCTATTTATTGGTTATTGTAGGTCTAGTTTTTATGATATTATATTTTAAAGGATATTTTACTAGTGTGATATTACTTATTTTAGAGGGGGATGCATTTCTGGAGTCATTTACTAATAATATATTTTCACATTAAATAAAAAAGTTAAAACTGAAAAAGGATTATTCAAATGTAATATGAATTTATAGCCCCACTCTAATATGTTAGAGAAATTACATTATTTAATAGAATTATTTGTATGTGGTTTAGACTTTTTTCCTGAATATATATTCCTTTCCATAGATGGTTAGTCTCTTTATCCATTAATTCTCCATTGTTTGAGGATTTTCATTCATATTAAAAGAATCTTCATCATATTTATTAATCACTTCCTAAGGTCTCACTTAAATGTACATATTCAAAAAAAAATTGAAATAGAACTAGAATGTAAAAAAATTAGATTAATGTTTCAATTTCAGAACAAACATTAGTTGAATATCTTCTTCCATGATGCATGAAAATTTACATGAATATTTTCTCCATGAATGTAGAACATTATGTGGAACTAATTCGTGATCTCAAACTCATATAATTAAATTAAATTCATGATATTTTATTCATTTACATAATACTTTTATAAAATTTAAATCCAGACACTTCACTTCTATCACTATTTAAACACTCTATTCTCTACAAAACTAGATAAATATTCACTCTCATTAATTTTTCCTCATTGTAAAAAAATTCCAAATCAATATAATTAAATTGATTCAAGATAAGAAATTATATATTATCATTATTAGAAAAAAAATTAAATGGATTACTAAATAAAAATCTACAATTTTGGTTTATTTAGTTATATTCATTTTCATGCACCAAGATCTATAAATATTATAATATTTTGTTAACATCATGCCTCATATATAATTATTATACTACCATCTTCTGATTAAAAAGAAAAAAAATAATATAGAATATTATTTCAAATCTACAAGAATCGAAAAATAATTCATAATCAATTCAAATTTCTACTTTTATTAAGTGCCCATATTTTTACCCTTACATCTTGTAGAATATATAATTTATCCACATCTCTAGGAATTTCCCCGCTATATGACATACCATAATGCATAAATATCACTAGGATGACCATATAATGTTTATAGTGACTAATGGAAATAAATATTTTCTATGAAAATAAATTATGGAGAAGTCTAGATCATTTTAATATCTATCCATTCACATCCACTGATAGATACTGTAGTTTCCCATATAAAATGGTATAGTCAATATTTTATAAAATGTACAAATCAGAGATAAAAATTCTCACTATCATATTGTGAAAAGGATCTTTTTTGTCAAATTTGAGACTATTATATGAACCACAAAAAAGTGTTAGCTTAATTATCTCTTCAAATTAATATTTCACATGAAGAACACATGAATCATGAGTAGTCTACAATAACCAAAAAACCCATTGATAATAACTCATGGTGCTGTCTCATATTCATTTCACATCTCCCCACATTGTTTCTTTTTTTCCATTTAATAATAGTAAGTAATTTCCTTGATAATTTACTCCTTCATCTCTACTATAATGATGATACATTTGAAATAAGGATGTCTGGATCACAAAGAAATAATTATTAGTATATTCAAATTTAGATTCAGAAAAAAAGATTAGACACAATGATTTTTATAAAAGGATATATTATAATATAATAAAATATCATAATCTAAAAATCCATACCCATATCTCAATTCACCTATAAAAGTCTCAATAATCCTGTATAGGTTTCAAATAATCTATGTATGTCTCAAATATCCTATATAGGATACAATTTACCAATGTTTGTTATGAATCACATATGAATACCTCAAATGACGTTAAAAATTCCAATGTTTACTACATGTTCCTTGATTCAAAAATATAGGTAAAAGAGTGTATTTTTGTAGTCCTTTAAAACATTATAAAAATATAAAACTTCATTATCTGGTAGAATAATTCTAGAACACAACTGACTGTCATAGCATTTCGTCAAAGACATTCTAGAAAATAGAAAAAATCTCAAAAATCTGAAAAAAAACCATTAATCAATTTTCAAAAACAATTTGGAATTTTCAATTATCATTAAAAAAATAATATCATTATCAAACTAAAAGGATTATTCAGTGCACCACTTTTGGAATTTTTTCAAAATCTATTCAACTATTTCAAATTTTCTGAAATCTTTTTTGGAGATCATCAAAAAAATTAGAATCATCAAATCATATCGTATCTCATATGATCTATTTCTATCATAACAGTACTATATAATGTTATAAAATATTGATAACTTTTATCACTCTATATAAAATATATTTTTAAACATTACATAAATAACTCCACCTAATTAATAAAAAAATTCTACTTCCATATGTTTTACCCATAAATTAATATCTAATTCATCAGATGATATGATAGTGATCACATAACCACTATATAAGGATTATCATCAATTTTAATATAATTTTATTTCAAAATATTCCTTCTGATTTTCAACACATTATAATGGATTGTTTGGGATGGGTCATGACTTCTACAAATGAGGCTATAGGTTTATAAATCATGTTTTAGTCTAAAATCTTGAAACATTTCTAATAAAATTTATTTTTTAAAGATGTCAACAGTATGGTTGAGGGTAAAAATATTTTCATTTTTGTGATCTCAATTTTAAACTCTTTCTATTTAAAAAGGATAAATTTTTGTTATTCATTAGAATATTTAATGTATCACATGGTTTGTTTACATATTCATTATAATCTAATTGTAAAAAAAACATCAATTTAATATCCATTTCAACCTTAAAATCTATTAACTACACATTCATCAAAAATTATTATGTAAAATAACCATTATTAGACACATAATTTTCCTCAACTACCCAATTTTTCTGTATAAATGATTTATTATTATACCAGCACACGTATCTCCCACCGAGAATGAACTTCCCACCTATAGTGGATATTATTTTTACGCAATGAGTATTCTAATCGAAATTAGTGAAGAAAATAATTTTTAGTTTACTATAGCATCTGTAAAAAATCTATATTTCATCATTCTTTTAATATATCCCTAAACACCAATTTTGGAATGCTTGTGTATCTCCCATATGTTATATGAATATCTAAAACATTGTGTTCCAGAAAATTTTATGTCAAGTCATGAAGGTAAAAAAACAAAAGGCATCCAATCACTCTTCGAAATTATATTGATAACTATGCTATCATTCTCATACTTATGTAGTTTTGTTTCATAAGATATTAGAGAATAAATATATCTTTACTTATCATTGAAGAACATTTCTGGTAACTATCTAATATATTTTTCTTGAGAAAAAAAATACATAATCCAATTTTATCTCAATATGTAATACCAAAAATTAAGTCATGTCACCTTTCATCATCATTTCAATATCCTATTTTATCTACTCAGATAACTCCTCATATAGTTACTCGTTATTATTACTAAAAATTAAGTTATTGATAAAATAAATTCCAATACTTCTACTTGTGGAATGGTCCTTGGTATATAAATTTATACTAGCTTCTCATCCTCTGAAATATTTTTTCCTGTGTTGAAATGATGTTTTGAGTAAACTTTTCTAAAATATTATTTTAAACCATAAAATTAAATAATCAATTTATAAAAAATATCTACATTACTAACAAGAAAAAAACATATATTTGATGGTAAGAATTGTTTATCAAGACCACCATTCAAAAATAATGATTTCAAATCCAATTTAAACATTTTTTTGTATTTGAATAAAGACACTACCAAGAATCACTTGATTGTTTTTATAATTTATATTTATGAAATAATATATTCAATGTATCTGAATTCTATCACTGTGTATATTTTCGTAACATCTTGTACATGTTTCGTGTCACCACTCCTTTCAAATTCTATTTGTTTCTAAACAAACACTTCGTTATAATCACAATTTTATTTTTACTCCTTCTAAAAGAATCTCATGTGAATTTATTTTCATTTTTATTCATCTCATCATGCATTTCATGAGCACTTTGTCCATTCTAAATTGATTAATCTACTATTAATGGATCATCCAATTACACTAGTGATGGTTGATTTTATATTCTCATGAATAATATATAAATGATCTTTTCCTTCAATATCCCACTATATTTCCTATATCAATATAATTTTACAGGCTCTGATGTCTTACATCGCTTATCTCATTGTCATCATCTTCATAAGCCTAACCATAGTCTATATCAACAATATTATACTCTATTTCTTCGTATTCCATGACCTATTTTTCATATTTGGATTGATTCTAATAGCTGTCAACTCATATTTAGTCTCAATAAACACATCTACATTATAATTATGTTCAATTATAGTGACATCAAAACACTCAAAACTATTCGGTATCCTCTTGTTACAATAATTATACCAACTACCTTTACATAATTTCCCCAAAAGGACATGTTCATTAGAATTATAATCAATGTTTATCAATATGTTATAATTGATATTTATAATTCAAGAACATAAAATTTCATTAATGTACCTAATAGTTGGATTGTTCTTGTTTTACAAGTCATTTAGAGTATACTATTTTTCAAGTCCAAAGTGTCTTTTTTTTTAATATGTAAAGATGTAGAAACAATTTACCTAATTTTTTTTGAAATTTTATTATCATATTGCATTGTCAGGGTAATATGAACAATTCTCAAATTATTTCTATCAAAACTCCTTTCAATTGAGTGTTGTATGGTAGTCTGAATTAATTATTGATATTATGTTTAGAAATATTACTTTCAATTTCATATCCTATAAATTCCATTCTGCTATCAAATATTAATTTTTGAATATATAATCCAAATTACATTACAACAAGGATCTTGAATATTTTAATCATAAAAAACGTATTATCACAAGTTATTTATGAACATCACATTTTCCATTTCATGTAAAATTTAAAATAATTTTAAGAAGTGTAAATAAATTTTTGAATACTTTTTCCTCTTCAAACTATAGTAATTATTATGAACAATTTCCATTGGTCTTGTTAAAATATTATGAACCTTATTTTGATCTTTATAATACAACATTACTTTTCTACATGCTATATGAACATTGTACCTTCCTATTTTATGTTTTTATAAATTAAATAAAATTTAAATCTATTTTATATTTTTGATTTACATTATTATTCAACATGTCCAATTATTCAATTCCATTTCATATGCTCTTTCTTTTTACCTAAAAGGCTTGGATCACTAAATAAGAACTAATATTAATTCATTATTTCCCCTGGATAGGTATGTATGCCTATTTTATGTTTTCATGGATTATGAATCCCTTGGAAAAACCAACATATCATTATCTTCACCTATCATACTAAAACAGAAATGGTTGTACTCCAACCATTAAACATATGGAAATTCATTCAATTTTAGAGTTTGGGATTCAATTATAATAGAACTAGTCTAAATTATTTTTAAATAATAATCATTATCAAAGGTGAAAGATTATCTTTTCAATTTATCAAAAAAATTTAAAATTCTTAGATCTCATGTCATGAGGATAGATCACCTACTATGAAGAACCCATGAAATAGTCATTTTCATGTTTTCAATGACATTTTTGATACATAGTATATTTCTTACATGGGGTATTGAATACCATTTTATTCTCAATATACACATTCTATCCTCAGAATAATTTCATACAAATTTCTACACTAAAAAATGCCACTCAAATATAACATTAAATTCTTGAGGACACTCAAATTAAATTTTTGTTGTAAAATTCAATGTATTTTTCTTATTAAATGTCTTCTAGGAAAACAAGAGTTTCTACCTTTTGAATTACTCCTCATAAATGCATTCATTTTTATAGGTGGAGACATATTATACCAATATGTGTGGGTACTTTTTGAAATTTTACAAAAAAAATATATTAGTATCATTAGAAACAGAATATTCTATATTCCTAGTTTTTTCATAACTTTTATCCATATTTTTATTTTTTTCACATTGATTTTCATTTTTCTTCTATTTGGGAGTACCAAGAATTTTAATTATATTAATTTATTATTATAACAGTTGGGATTGTAAATCCCAATTTTTAGTCCTTAACATGAATTTTTGTAATATTTAACCTAAAATATTATGGAAAATTTAATTATAATAATTATAACCTGGTACATATATAACCTGACATTTTTTAAGATATTTCAACAGTGTCTTCGGTGATCAATCATAGTTTCCAATGAAATCTTATAAATACTACATTTTAATCGATAGTTTATTCTCGACTATTACATACATACACAATGCCATATTTTTTCTTATAATTTCAAATTAAATCACCCACTAAATTATTAAATTAACTAGTAATGATAAATAGTTGTGAAACTATAATTTTTATTTTATCAGTTGGGGAATCTTCATACCATTCAAACAATTGTTTATCTTAAATCATGTTTCTTTTTTTTCACCATCAATTTTAATTCCATATTGACTAGGGTATTTTTCAGAAGAGAAGTTTTATATCCATCATTAAAAATGTGTTATAATTGACACGCACGGCCGATTGTTACCTATAGACCAATCAATATTCTAATACTCTACTAATGTGTATAGCAGCACTCTGGTCGAATCCTCAGCGAAGATACTTTTTAATAGTCTGTTGTTTTTAGTTAATGGTATTCTGATTGGGGGGTTTGTTTGCAAAGCTTAAATTAAGTGATTAATGATTGGTGTCTGATTTAGAATTTTTATAAATATTTGGGTGAGTTCATCATTAGGTTGTTAAACTTGTGATATCCTTCATCGTTTCTTTGTATTGCATTAAATTAACACCCATGTCACAAGTTGATGTTGATTGCAATTCCTAAGTGTTAAAGCTTTAATCCGAGCCTTAACGTAACAATTATTATAATCTAAATCAGTACTTGATTGTGGCAGTGTGTTTATGGGTCCAATTATCCATGGAATCCATATGTTAAACAAAACAAGTCATTAATCCATGACATGCTAAGTTCAACATACACAATGTTAATTTGAAGAATATTCATCGAGCAAAATCTATCAATAACATAACATAACTAAATTATAAATCACCCCAATGATATATTTACTCATCCATTTAAATGATTAGTAATCTGGTTATAATTATTATGATGATTAATTATGAAGATAAGAAAAATAAAGGGATAATAAAAGAGTGGTGCATCGAACACGCACACAAACGATGAAGGGAATTAAAAATACGTTAGATTGAATGAGAAAGAAAAGGAAAGGAAGTGGATTAAAAGATATTTAAACTATTTTAATAACAATAATATTAAACTACATAATTTTGAAGATAATAAGTGATATGGAATAAGAAACATGCATTAAAATACAATTACAAAAGAAAGACATACAAGATTACAACAAAGAAGAAAACAAAAGCAAATGAAAATAATGAGAGGTGGAAAGGTCTCTCAATTTAATAATTTAGAATGTAAATTCCACCCATGAATTTGTCAAAGCTTTGGTCATGCCAATATGTGCTCCTCTCTTCTGAAATTCCAACCCCTTTGAAGGATAGGACGGGGATGTATTTATAGCCCAAGGAAGTGGACTGTTGGCATTCCCAATCTTTCCCTCCACTTGGCTCAACGATTTGTACATCTAGACAGCCGAATCTTAAGATATCTCCTTATTCAATGTCTTAGATAATAATTTTTTCCAACTTCTCTCAAAACATTGAGTCATTTGGACCTATGGAGCCAATGTTATTGTCAGTTGATTAAACAAAGTTAAACTGTCTATTACAATCTGTTCTTTTTTGATGGACAAAATGTGAATGGGTTTTGGAATAGGTAGATGCCTTCCAATCCAAATTCTTTATTCAACAAATTCGGCCAAATATAGCTTCTATTTCACACTAAAAAAAATCAGCTTGATTTGATGACTATATCAAGAGACATGTCATTAATACTCTACTGATTTTAATTAACATCCAGAATGATGGGATGAGTTTAAATGAATTATTTTGGTATCTTGTCTTTGGAGTTGGTCCTTGAAATTTTTAACCCAGATTCCTTACATTGTACCCAAACTTGGGAGGAGAATAAAGGAATTTGGAATTCTTGATTGAGCCCAGAAATTAAATCTTCATGGATGGGCCAGTTTCCTCACATATTCTATGGGCCTTATTGTGTGGTCTATATGTGCCTTAAAATGGAAGAATTGGGTCACTATACCTTCTAATTAAATGTTTGATATTGAATTAGGAATCCTAAAAAACAAGAACCACACAATTCGGTCTATTAGGGTGATAGATAAAAACAAAATATTAAACTGACTCAATTGGACTACCTCTAAAAATGCTCAAAAATTATGCTCAGTGTTAAAACAATAACATTTCACACAAATTATGCACATTTCATATAAAATAAGTAAAGGGAGTATATAATAAGTCATGAAAATATTAATAAAATCAACTCCCCGACACTTAGTCTTGTGAATGTCCTCATGTGCAACAAATATAAAAACATGAATAAATCATTTTGACTCACCAACAAATATTAATATTTTGTTTTCTCCAATCAGACGAGGTTTAGAAAATTTCACTCATTCATATTGAATTCCACCACAAGTTGTTACAAAAACAATGTTCCAAAAACAATTCAATTTTTTCGTGCCCAAATTTAGAAATGGAAAATGGTGGAACACAAAACTTACTCCTCTCAAGATGATAAAATAAATTTATGGAGCTTCACTCATTCACAAACAAAAAGGGAAAATCTTAGAGTTTGAAAGAGCTCTCAGCTGGCACTTCCTATCCAAAGTGGTCAAAAATCAAGAGGTATTTATAGGGGTTTTTTGGGGCTATAGTACGGTAGGAAGATGATATCCAAAAGATAGGAAACAGGGAGTAAAATACTAACATGGAAAAAAATTAACTTTTTTTTTTGAAATGAGACATGAAAGGAAATAGAAACACATATTTACGAAGGAATGAAAATGTGAAATAAGACAAAAAATTGGAAGAAATTTGAAGGGAATGAGAATATGTAATATTTACAAAACACAAAACTTCACCCAATGACATAAGAATATAATGCAAGTGTTCTCTTTTTTTATCTTTTTATTTTCGAAAGATGAACTTGAAATAGATCTCACACACATTTACCAACCCATGATTGATCTTTTCATGACACTAATTTTAATAGTCATAACAAGATCAAAGGTTGAGGAAGATTTATTTTTGACCTACCGAAGACAAAACCCATTTCTTATTCGTTTTTATTTTATTTTATTTTATTTTTATTTTATTTTTTTGAACACTTGTCGATAAAACATTCAAAATTACATAAATGAAATTACATTACATTCCCCTAAACAAAAAAAATGACAAACCCCTCCCTCACACTGAAATGGATGATTTCCCTCAAGCATATGATAACATGATGAAATCCACAAAGGGTACCCAAAATGAAATCCATCCCCCCCACACACACCATTATATTTCATAAAAAATATGTAATCAAAAATCCATGTTGATAATGGGTGGGATAAGGTATTAGGATTGTAATGTGGAAATCAAAGAAAATGTTTTCATAGTCTTGAAGGGGCTTTCAAAGGGAGGATTACTGTAAGGGAAATGGGAGGATATTTGTCTACTGTGATTCCCATGTAGTTCAGAAAATGCCACAGTCATATTAATGCACACTAAAGTAAGAAATTCAGCTCGATGGTCCAAAAACTCAAGATTTACAAATGTTTATGAAAAAAACACTCATATTAAAAATATTTCCATAGGTGGCCTTGGAATGAAATATTATTTTTATCCTCATAGTTCTGAAAAATCATTTTACAAATAAAAAATAGAGCATTAAATTTTTTTTGTTTTGGAAATAATATTCTTTATCTAGAAATATAATGAAAACACAAGATTTTTGAGATGAAACTGTGTCTTTTGACCCCCCCCCCCAAATGGTTGGACAAAATTTGAAAAATAGCTTCCAAGTATGTATGACTCTTGTTTGTTCATTTTTTTCAGGGTTTTTTGTGTTTTTAAATTACACACCCACACCGAAGAGAAAGAGTAAATAAAAGGGTTTTATAATGAAAGTGGTAAAAAATTAAAGAGAGGGGAATAAGAAAAAATATTGAGAGAGATGAAGAGATAGAGAGAGAGTTAAAGGGAAAGAGGTGCCCCTTGGGTTGGAATTGGTGGGTTTTCATCTCCATCCACTGGTGGGTCAACTATAGAAGTTGTGGATTCGATGGAATATGATGTGGTTCCATGATTGTGGGATGTTACTTTAAAGAGAAAAATCATTGTTCATATAATGAAAAAAATTAAAATTCCATAAAACTAAAAGAAAACATGGGTTGCCTTTCAGGTAGCGCTGCATTTATTTGTCTACTTCTAGACAGTTATAGTGGACAACACATAGTCTGATGGTGGCCACAATATTTTCTCAATCGAGAGTGCATCCATAAAAATTTCTCATTTGGGATGCCTAATTGTTCATTGGATAATTTACCCCCTTCCTTGATTTTTTGCTTGCAATTAAATGGAGGTGGAAAGAGAATATGATTATCCTTCCTTTGTTCTCTAATGTGAGGGATGATTTTATCCACAAAGTGATCATTTTCTATGCTTAGAAATTCAAGAATATGACTCAATTCTTATGGTTCATTTATATAAGGATCAGATAACACAAAACCACAATATAGGATTCCAATTGTTTTTGATCATTTATTTCATCACTTACTGATGTAGAGTAATGAGGATCAGTGGAGTCATATGACTGAATAAAATTTTCAATATCGTTTATTTCAATTTAGTTCACCAAAGAATGGTCAATTTCAGCCTCACTAGTGATCAATTTATTAATTAGGGAACAAATCCCACAACCTTCACTCTCATTGGGAAAAGATAAACACATTTTCTTAGGGATAACATCACATATAAATTTTTTTTCAAAATCACAGATAGAAAATGACAAATGTTGGATAAACTGATCTAAATCAACAAATGATCATTCTAGTTCATTTTCCTCATTATCATCCAAGCCAGATAAGTGGAGGTCAAAGGCAAGATGAGATTTTAAAGATTTTCAATATCCTTTAGATCAATGGAGTTTTCATTTTTAATGTCTACATAAACTTCTCCATTTATGAATTGGTTAATGGGGATGCAATATTCACAAACTCATATATCAGTAGATCAAGAAGGACATGATGGATTGGGATTCAACACACTCTCAGAGAGAGTTTCAGAATAATGGATAGAGAATGCAGATTCATTCTCTGATGGGTATCGCATGGATTGAAAAATATTGAACTTGACCAGTTATAATGACCCGGCCTTAAACATTACTTATTATTGAATTAAATAAATAATTCACATTGAGGATCTTTTCAGGTTTAGAGTTTTATAGAATTAAGACATAACTATTACATCTCAAAGATTACAAAGTAGACACATCTACTCAGATTCCATTTTTTTCACAAAATAAAAACTCTTGAACAAAAGAGTCATGTCTAGTTCCTTATTTTAGACAGCCTGACATTTCCTTGATCCCATCCTTGAGCCTATTCCACTTTATGTCCTGTGAAAAACATTTCAAACAATTGGGAGGAGTATAAGAAGCTCATTAAGGGCTATAACAATATGGAAATAAAAAATTATTCCATGTATACATAAGAATCAATGAAATCATACATTACTCATAAAACATAAGCAATTTAACATACCTCACGAAATCATAAGATTTATGCACAACTCAACAGAAATCATACGACATAAAGGTAACTTGAGGCATTCATAACATTCTTACCTAGGGGGTAACCCTCATGGTTAAGTTTGGAATACCCATCACAGTATATTCCCTAAATCTCTTCAGAGAAACCTTAGCGTTTAACTCCTTCACGTTACCCAGTGCATTGGAGAGCTATATTGGGCTCACCTTCCCTTAGTTTATCACGGAACCACCCATCTTCATAAACAATTCACAAGAAAAATAACATAATCATAGAACAAAACATAAGCATAAAGGAAGTATAACATTCCCACATTGCAATAACAATATAACATTTTAAGATATTCAAATAATGAATCCATTCAAAAAACCATTTTCATAACCATTTAAAACATTTAATAAAGAGATTTTTTAATCAAAGTGTCCCATACCACCTTGAATCTTTTTGCATTTTAAACCATTAATATCCATATAATAAATCCTTAAAACATTTTGAAAACATGGATATTAATGAGAAGTATTTATAAGAACAAATCATTAAAACATTTAAAGAGATATTTTAGTTAAAGGGGTTTTAACAAAATTAGAGACACTTGAATACAATAATTGAGGAATAACATTTAATCAGAACTTTATAATATCATGAGAATAAATGGATTCGTGATATTATATTCCAAAGGATATTATATACACCATATAAGAGTGAATTGGTGCATGACAACAATGAAGTCTCAATAGAAATGTAAAATGAAATGAAATCCCTTATAAAGAAGGTATCCTTAAATTAAGGATAAATCAATATCATAATTATGTGTGAAAAATATAAATACACCCAATATAATAGGATATTAGGTGTAAAACAACCAGAGGTCATTTAAACATATTCATAGGATGACATATTCAATAACTACAAGTTGAACCCCAAGAAATCGAAATTGGGTTAAGAAGTTCCCTGGTAAAAATTTGATAGCCTAACGACGTCACTTTAAAATTTAGAAAACGATTTGATGAGAAAAATAGGGTATATCATCACTTGGAAATAGATTTTACATAAATAAGGATATAGATGAACATATACCAACATAATAATATGTAAATTAAAAGACCTATAAAAAGAAGACTTTTAAAAAGAGGAGGGTGAAATGTTCCCTTACCGACTTTGGTAAATTTCGAAACGTACACCCCACGAAAGAAGAACTATATAAAATTGATGTAAATACTCATAAAAAAATTATATTACAAAATTAGTAGAATAATGGGCAGCACACACACCACTCAAAGGAAATGGTGGCAAATATAGCATAAATCTCATAGGAATAAAAGTGAGATGAAAAATCCCTTACGAAAACTCGACAGCCTAACGGCGCCACTTAAAACCTCAAAAAAATGGATTGATGATATCAAATAGGATCTCTAATAATATTAAAATAGAAATTATAGTAAGAGTAATATAATATAACATCCCCCAACATAATAAAGTGGAGCTTAAAAGAAACGATATAAAAGAGAGTACTTAAAAAGAAAGAGATAGGTAGGATCACTTACCTCAAGTCCGACTTGTCTTGTTCAATTTTTTATATTCCTGAATAATAAAATTTTGTCAATTTATAATTTATTAAGGACCTACTTTAAAGTTTATTAATAAATTAATATCACATATTATAATTTTATAACAATTAGTTAATTATGTGAGTTCATATCAAATGTTTTTGTCAATGTTTGGTACATGAGTCAAAAATGAACTTGTTTGAAAAGAATTTTCCATGTAGTTATAAGTAAATCATCTCTACAATAGTATTAATGATTTTAATATCATATATATCCATTAAATATTAATTTTATACCATTCCATAACATTTGGAGATAAAAAGAAATGAAATTTATCGTTCATGGAGACGGTAGACCGTACGTACGCATGAACGCTACTTTCATTTCTTTGTCATATTAATGGAATTTAAAAAAATTATTGATAGATATATATATTATAATTACAGTATAATATATATGTTATATAGGTCACATATATTCATTAATTTCATTCTTTATACAATCCATGTATTGCATGAACGAGTCACATCACTTGAGGAGGCGGTAGTCCACACTCCCTCATATGAAATTATCGCATTTGCACAACATGCAAAGAATAAAGGTATGTTTTAAATATAAAATAAATAAGCATATAGAAAACATAAATACCATATATATCATATATAAAATACATTTACATCATAATGGACACCTTTAAAGGTGTTAAATCAATATTGAACAATCATCGTTTCGTGAGGCAGTAATTCGCCATCCACAGAAACAGTATGTTCTTTAACCATTAGATGGATGTGTGTGTAAGTGTAGCTGAAATACTTCTTATAAAAACATACTAGCATATTTAAGATACTGGTGTTGTTACAAAATAAAGTAATATAAATATTTTAGGGTCTTGTAGTATCAAAATTAAACAAAATAACATAAGAGAAGTCATTACCTTTAAATCGGGTAACTCCCTTTGCTTTGAACCAAAAGGGTTTCTTGAAGAGCTTTCTGCCCAAGGTGAGGCTTCAATGATGAAGAGAGAGATGTGGAGATATGAAATGGGCAGGATTTGTCCGAGCCAAAGGCTTTAGAGGTGTGGTTAAGGAGGTAGAGGTGGGGGCCTTTTATAAGAGGGAGAAGGGGCACTCTTGGAATGTCATGAAAAGTGACTTTATTATAAAATGAGTTTCGGATTTTAAAGGTCCCATATTGATATATATATAGGATAAGGTGTTAAGAGTTCTAAATATACTCATCCAATAGGTTTTTGACAAGTTTATGTCTTATATTTTACAATATAGTTTCATTCTAGTTAAATCATTCATTAATGAGGTAATCACTACATCATCATTGTGTCAAAAATAAATTAATTTATTTAATGTCTAAAAATTATAAAAAAAATACAATGATGTAGGAAGTATTTTTAGCTTTTAAATTACTATTTATAGTCTAAGAGATATTTTATGTAGACAAAATTAAAATCTATTTACTTTGGTGTTACATACTTTGGATACATTTTCATTTCTTTAAATTAATGATAAAAGGGTCACTATCACACTAAAGTGATTCCATGGGGTCTCAAGGTTGGCACAAGGCATCCCATGGTCGTAAATGATACCACCAGTATCATTAGGACACATGTTGGGGTCATTTTATATTTTATGATATTATTTTATTACCCTTAACTACTCGGTTACTAATTAAACACGATAATTAAAGATAATTACCATCGTTACTATTCATAATGTCCAAAAACAAAAGAGTCTTAGTTACATAATTTGGACCTTATGATTACAAATATGGAATCCATTTTATCAAATTCCAAACACAGAAATTGTAGTAATTAATTTAAAATAATTCCCATTGTCAAAACCAAAGACGGGTTTTTAAGAAGTAAAATTTATCAAATGATTGATTTGTTTTTACATCCAATTTAAAAGTGAAATTACATAAAATGACCAAAATTGTATTAAATGATAAAAAATAATAATTAAATTACACATTAAAATCAATTAAAATGAAAATCTTTCTATATAAATAATTTGGATGAAAAGGCAGTTTTGAATTAAAATGTAGTATTTTTCACTATTCATTGAAAATGAACATTTTTCAGAAATATACCAAAAATTCACCCTAAGATATATTTGTTATTAAAAATACAAAAATGATATCAATTTTTCAAAATTTAAAACATATAATTTGCATTAATTAATTTTATAATCAATTCCCGCCGTTAAAACAAATAGCTTTTTTTATGAAACAATATCCATTAAAAGATGGACACTCGTTTATGTCCAATTTCAAAGTGAAATTAATTCCAATTACCACCATTTAATTAAATGGTAAAATATATTCTAATTTCACTTTAAAACCAATTCAAAAGATAATATAATCATATTAATAAAATATATTAAAAAGTGGTTTTGAATTAAAATACAACAATTTTCACTTATTCATTAAAAATGAACTTTATCGAAAAAATAACAAAAACATACAAAAATTAAATTTTGATGTCCCGATTCTAAAGAAATATTTTATTTGGTCAAATAGAATGTATAAGAGTGAAAAAAACTACTTTTAATGAGGGTTCACCATCACAAGGCGATAAATTGACCTTTTAGTGAATATTAGAGTATTTATGCTTAAAATTGAATTCTTTTCTTATTTTAAGTCTTTATCTTTTATTGAATAAATGTAAAAACATTTAACAAACATATATAATCATATTTTAGTTATTTATATTCATTATCGCCAATAAAATGGCTACGTGTTAACTACCATTTGTAATAATATTATAATATTATTAGTGTGCATCATAAGATTTCAACGAAACTCGTTGTTGCATATTGGGTACGCCATCGAACATAGAACACCCTTTAAAGTAATATTAATATTTTATTCACAAATATTGATAAATATGAAAATGTCATATTCTTTATTTACCTGGGGTGTTACATCCTTCCCTCCTTTTGAGAATTGTGTCCTCACAATTTTAAAATTGGGCTTGGAAACATCATTGAAAATCTCACATCAGAACAAGAGTTATTAAAACTATCACTTTAATATAAAGAAAGAGGAGTACAAAGGACACTCGAGTTAACCCATACTATGATTCCATTTAGGAAAACATGGACATGGAGGAGAAAAAAAAGGGTCATGTTCTGATGGAGAGTGATAGAAAATATGTTTAGGAGAAAGTTAGCCACCAGAAAATCACAAACATGTGATGGGTTAAACGGCATTTGATTCCATAGTAGGAAAAATTAACAGACAATATTTTTGTTTTAAGTTTCTTTCCATTGAGTAATTTATTTATGAGCTTAACTAAAACATAAGGAAACATACTTACTTGTCATGTTGGCTTTCAACTTTTACTAGATTCCTTACACGAACTCATATTTTCTCCAAAAGACGAGTATTTAAGATAACTTGTTCACATTAAGAGATCTATAATCAACTTCTAGATAATCACCTAATCCATAAAAGAGAACTATATACTTCCCATGTCATTATACCTTAACCAAAACTAAAACCAAAAAGGTTAGTATGAGATCAGATAATACCCAAAAAGGAAAATCCTTTATAAAAGAATCTATTCTTAATCTCCAAAATTTGTCAAACAAAACCCAAAGTTCAATAAAGACCATTCAATAAACATCTATCCATAAAATTCTTCAAATTAATCAAAACTAAGACTGAAACCCAAATCTCTGAAGGATTTAATCACATTGTCTTCCAAGATAAACCTTAACATTTATCTCCAAATAACATCATTTACTCTTAAAGTCTTATACTGAAAAGTAATTAACCTACTCACATATCCTCCATGATAGGTTAATATTTTCCATAGATAACAAAAAATAAACTTATTCTAGATTCATAATATCATCTAACTAAAAATAATTAGTCAAACTAACCAGGGACTTCACGTAGTCCAGTGGTAGGTGATAAATACCAGTCGCACTTTGGTTGTGGGTTTGATTCCCGTAGCTTCATCAGACGCGACAGGTTGTCACACGGTCTACGTGTTGTCCTTTTTCCAAAACTACATAATTCTTATAACATTCCCCAAAAAGAGATAAAATCTTCAAAAATAACCATAACATAATTTAACCTCAAGTTTATTTTCATTCCTTTCGTATTCCATCATATCATGTAGTAACCCATAATTACCTCAAAGTAAGGATCATATAAAGCCTAATGGTTACCTTTATAATTATTACTTAAACTTCCACATAGAGTTGGTTCTCTCGTACATGATTCATTAGAGAACTCACCAAGGTTCAAGTGGTTGATCATGACACTTAATAGTTGGTTTAGAATAACCATGAGATTCCTCATTGAATCCCCCATTTCATACAGTCTCTTAATCAGAGAACCACCACAGTTTCCTTCATACCCATTGTCACTTTGGTGCCTTCTAGATCCTTAAATATAATAAAACCAAAAATGTCAGTGTGAGTATATCAACAAAATCATCATGTACTAAAGAGTAATATAAACACTAAGATATACTTATCCAAGTTATCTCAAACTCATTCCAACTTTCAAAAATAACAATGACTCCATCTAATATAATAACCATTGTGGTTATACACAACTTGTCACTTATGATTACACAACACTCTAACCTCTAATGTTATCTAAACCGACCTCTAATATCAACTATAAGGACCCGACCTTAAACATTACTTATTATTGAATTAAATGAATAATTCACATTGAGGATCATTTCCGGTTTATAGTTTTAGAGAATTAGTACATAACTATTACATCTCAATGATTACAAAGTAGACACGTCTACTCATCTTCCATTTTTTTCACAAAATAAAAACTCTTGAACAAAGGATTTATGTCTAGTTCCTTGTTTTAGACAGCCTGAAATTTCCTTGAAACCATCCATGACCCTATTCCACATTATGTCCTGTGAAAAACATTTCAAAAACTTGGGATGAGCATAAAAAGCTCAGTAAGGGCTATAACAATACAGAAAGAAAACATTAGTTCATGTATACATAAGAATCAATGAAATCATACTTTACTCATAAAACATAAGCAATTTAACATACCTCATTAAATCATAAGATTTATGCATAACTCAATAGAAATCATAAGAAATAACGGTAACTTGAGGCATTCATAACATTATTACATAGGGAGAAACCCTCATGGTTACGTTTTGAATACCCATCACATTATATTCCCTAAATCTCTTCGGAGAAACCTTAGCATTTAACTCCTTCGCATTACCCAATGCATTGGAGAGCTATATCGGGCTCACCCGCCCTTAGTTTATAACGGAACCACCCATCATCATAAAAAATGCCCAAGAAACATAACATAATCATAGCACATAAATTAAGCATAAAGTAAAGATAACATTCCCACATTTTAATAACAATATAACATTTTAAGATATTGAAATAATGAATCCATTCAAAAAACCACTTTCAAAACCATTTAAAACATTTAATAAAGGGATTTTTAAATCAAAGTGTCCCATACCACCTTGAAGATTTTAACATTTTAAACTATTAATATCCATATAAATAAATCCTTAAAACCATTTTGAAAACATGGATATTAACTAGAAGTATTTATAAGAACAAATCATTAAAACATTTAAAGCGATATTTTAGTTAAAGGGTTTTTAACAAAATTAGAGACACTAGAATACAATAATTGAGAAATAACATTTAATCAGAACATTATAATATCATGAGAATAAATGGATTCATGATATAATATTCCAAAGGATAGTATATACACCATATAAGAGTGAATTGTTGCATGACAACAATGAAGTCTCAATAGAAATGTAAAATGAGATGAAATCCCTTATAAAGAAGGTATCCTTAAATTAAGGATAAATCAATATCATAATTATGTATAAAAATTATAAATACACCCAATATAAGTGGATATTAAGTTGAAAAAAACCATAGGTCATTCACACATATTCATAGGATGACATATTCAATAACTACAAGTTGTACCCACAGAAATCAAAATTGGGTTAAGAAGTTCCCTCGTAAAAATTTGACAGCCTAACGGCGTCACTTTAAAATTTAGAAAACTTGTTGATGAGAAAAAAATGGTATCTCATCACTTTTAAATATATTTTACATCTATAAGGATATATAAGAACATATCACAACATAATAAGATGTAAATTAAAAGACCTATCAAAAGAAGTCTTTTAAAAAGAGGAGGGTGAAAGGTTCCCTTACTGACTTGTGTAACTTTTGAAACGTACACCCCATGAAAGAATGACTATAAAACATTGATGTAAATACTCATAAACGAAATTATATTACACAAATAGTAGAATAATGGGAATCACACACACCACTCAAAGAAAATGGTGGCAAATGTAGCATAAATCTCATGGGAATAAAAGTGAGATGAAAAATACCTTACGAAAACTCGGCAGCCTAACAACGCCTCTTAAAACATCAAAAAAATGGATTGATGAAATAAAATATGGTCTCTCATCATAAAAATATAGAAATTATAGTAATAGGAATATAATAGAACATCCCCCAACATAAGAAACAGGATCTTAAAAGAAACGACATAAAAGAGAGTACTTAAAAAGAAAGAGATAGGTATGATCCCTTACCTCAAGTCCAACTTGTCTTACTCATTTCTTTATATTCCTGAATAATAAACTTTTGTAAATTTATAATTTCTTAAGGACCTCCTTTAAAGTTTATTAATAAATTAATATCACATATTATATTGTTATAATAATGAGTTAATTATGTGAGTTCATATCAGATGTTTTGTCAATGTTTGGTAATGAGTCAAAAATGATCTTGTTTGAAAATAATTGTCCATGTAGTTATAATTACATCATCTTCAGAATAGTATTAATGATTTAAATATCATATATATCCAGTACATATTCATTTTATACAATTCCATAACATTTGGAGATAAAAAGAAATGAAATTTATCATTCATGGAGACGGTAGGTCGTACGTACGCATGAACGCTACCTTCATTTCTTTGTCATATTAATGGAATTTAAAAAAAATAATTGAGATATATATATATATATATATTATAATTGCAGTATAATATATATTTTATATAGGTCACATAATTTCATTAATTTTATTCTTTATACAATCCATGTATTGCATGAACGAGTCACATCACTTGAGGGGGAAGAAGTCCACACGCCCTCATATGAAATTATCGCATTTGCACAACATGCAAGGAATAAAGGTATGTTTCAAATATAAAATACAGAAGCATATAGAAAACATAAATACTATATATATCATATATAAAATACAGTTACATCATAATGGCCACATTTAAAGGTGTTAAAAGATTATTGAACAACCATCATTTTGTGAGGCAGTAATTCTCCATCCACAGAAATAGTATGTTCTTTAACCATTGGACGGATGTGTGTGTATGTGTGTCTCAAGTAATTATTATAAAAACATCCTAGAATATTTTAGATACTGTTTTTGTTACAAAAGAAAGGAATAAAAAGAGTTTAGGGGGTTGGAGAAGCAAAATAAAACAAAAGAACATAAGAGAAGTCATTACCTTTAAATCGGGTAACTCCCTTTGGGTTTCACCAAAAGGGTTTCTTGAAGATATTTATTCCCAAGGTGAGGCTTAAATGATGAAGAGAGAGATGTGGAGAGATTAAATGGGAAGGGTTTGGCTGATCCAAAGGCTTTAGAGGAGTGGGTAAGGAGGTAGGGGTGGGGGCCTTTTATAAGAGGGACAAGGGGCACTCTTGGAAAGTCATGAGAAGTTACTTTATTATAAAATGATTTTCAGATTTTAAAGGTCCCAAATTGATATATTTAGAGGATAAGGTGATAAGGGTTCTAAATATACTCATGCAATAGGTTTTTGACAAGTTTAAGTCTTATATTTTACATTATCTGTTCATTTTATTTAAATCATTCATTAATGAGGTAATCGCTGCATCATCATGGTGTCATAAATAAATAAATTTATTTAATGTCTAAAAATTATAAAAAAAATAATATGATGTAGGAAATCTTTTTATCCTTCCAATTACTATTTATAGTCTAATATATAGTTTATGTAGAAAAAATTAAAATCGTTTTACTTTGGTGTTACATACTTTGGTTACATTTTCATTTCTTTAAAAAAATGATAAAAGGGTCACTATCACACTAAAGTGATTCCATGGGGTCCCAAGGTTGGCGCAAAGAATCCCATGGTCGGCCATGATATCACCAGTAGAATTAGGACACATTTTGGGGTCATTTTATATTTTTATGATATTATTTTATTACCCTTAACTACTCGGTTACTAATTAAACACGATAATTATAGATAATTACCGTCGTTACTATTCATAGTGTCCAAAAACAAAAGAGTCTTAATTACATAATTTAAACCTTATGATTACAAATATGGAATCCATTTTATCAAATTTCAAACACATAAATTGTAGTAATTAATTTATAATAATTCCCATTGTCAAAACCAAATACGGGTTTTTATGAAGTAAAACCTAACAAAAGATTGATTTGTTTTTACATCCAATTTAAAAGTGAAATTACATATAATGACCAAAATTGTATTAAATGATAAAAAATGATTAAATTACACCTTAAAACCAATTAAAACTACAATCCAACTATATAAATAATTTGGATGAAAAGGCAGTTTTGAATTAAAATGCAGTATTTTTCACTATTCATTGAAAATGAACATTTTTCAGAAATATACCAAAAATTCACCCTAATATATATTTGATATTCCAAATACAAAAATGATATCAATTTTACCAAATTAAAAACCTATAAGTTTCATTAATTAATTTTATAATCAATTCCCACTGTCAAAACAAATAGTGTGGTTTTAAGAAACAATTTCTATTAAAAGATAGACACTCGTTTATGTCCAATTTCAAAGTGAAAATAGTTCCAATTACCACCATTGAATTAAATGATAAAAATATATTCTAATTTCACTTTAAAACCAATTCAAAAGATAATATAATCATATAAATAAATTAGATTAAAAAGAGGTTTTGAATTAAAATACAGCAATTTTCACTTATTCATTAAAAATGAATAAGAGTGACCAGTAGGAAGGTAGTAGAGCCATGATATAGCAGTGTCATCTAGGGAGAAAAGGAATTATTAGAGTTTCAATTGTTCCTCAGAAACCCCTCAAGGCTTCATGGTAGAGAATACTACTTATAACTCTTTATGGTGGAGATGTGGATCCTCACCAGCTAGCCTGTGCAAATGAGGGAGAAGATGAATCACACCTAATTTGAGTTTGAAGTTAGCTTCTATGTTTTTATATTTAATACTAAGATGTTGGTGATTCATATCAGGGGAAGCGAGTTTTTTAAGTGTTTGTTCTCTAGGATTGGTCATATCTAGTTCAATTGGTTGGAAAAGGACTGGTTCATGAATAATTTGATTATCTCTTAAGTTCCTCCAATATTGTAGAATAGTTTGATCAATTTCAGGGTAAAAGAAATAAAAGGGACTACTTGGGAGGCTACGGGGCATTCAGAAATCTTTTGGAAGAAATAGGAAAGCGAGTTTTTCTTTGTGTTTTTTTCAATTTTTTATTGAATTTTGTGTTTTTTATTTGTTTGTTTAAAATAACAAACAATTAATGACTGCATAAAGCACCATCCCCAAAAACGATGCCATTTGAAATGCACGACCGATTTTCACCTATTGACCAATCAATTTTTTGATGCTCTGCTATTGTGTATAGCAACCCTCGGGTCGAATCCTCGGCGATGATACTTTTTAATAGTCAGTTGTTTTTAGTTAATTGTATTCTGATTGGGGGGGTTTGTTTGCGGAGCTTAAATGATGTGATTAATGATTGCTGATTGATTTAACATTTTGATAAATATTGGTGTGATTTCATCATTAGGTAGTTAATCTTGTGATATCCTTGAGCTTAGCTTTATATTGCATTAAATTAACACCCATGTCACAAGTTGATGTTGATTGAAATTCCTAAGTGTTAAAGCCTTAATCCAAGCATTAACTTAACTAGGATTATAATCTCAATCAGTACTTGATTGTGTTATTGTATTTATGGTTCCAATAATCCATGGAATCAATATGTAAAACAAAACAAGTCATTAATCCATGACATGCTAAGTTCAACATACACAATGTTAATTTGAAGAATATTCATTGAGAAAAAACACTCAATCACTTAACATACCTAAATTATAAATCACCCCAATGCAAGATGTACTCATACATTTAAATGATTAGTAATCTGGTTGTAATTATTATGATGATAAATTAAGAAGATAATAAAAATAATGGGATAATAAAAGAGTGGTGCGTCGAACACACACACAAACGGTGAAGGGAATTAAAAACGAACTTTAGATTGAATGAGAAATCAAAAGAAGGGAAGATGATTAAACTATATTTAAACTATTTAAAGAACAATAATATTAAACTACATACTTTTTATGATAATAAGAGATATATAATAATAATCTTTCATTAAAATAGAATTACAAAAGAAAGACTTACAAGATTACAATGAAGAAGAACACAAAAGTAAATGAAAACAATGAGAGGAGGAAAGGTATATCAAGTGAAAAAATGAGTATGGAAGGTCCTAAAAAGCATTTATAAAGTATTTTTCCATTCTAATATGTGATCCTCTCTTCTGAAATGCCAACCCCTTTGATGGAGAGGGGGGATGTATTTATGGACCAAGGAAGTGGACTGTTGGCTTTTTGAATATGTCCCTCCAATTGGCTTGATGATTTAGATATCCAGAACGATGAATTTTGAGATATATGATTCTTCAAAGTTGTAGATAATACTTTTTTCCGACGTATCTCAAAATATAGTGCCATTTGGACCTATGGAGACAATGTTATGGCTGGTTCATTAAACAATGTTAAACTGTCCATTTCAATCCTTGCTTTTTCGATGGCCAAAATGTGAAAGGATTTTGGAATAGGAATATGCCTTCAAATCCGAATGATTTCTTAAACACTATCGGCCGAATATATCGCCTCTTTCACACTACAAAATCTCATCTTAATTTGATGAATATATCAGGATACATGTCATGAATACTCTACTGATTTTAATTTCCGTCCAGAATGATGAGCTGAGTTTAAATGAATCATTTGGGCCGCTTGTCTTTGAATTTGGGCATTGGAATTCTTATCCAAGACTCCTTAAATTGTAACCCGAAATTTGGACGAGAATAAAGGAATTTTGAATTCTTGATTGAGCCCAACAATTAAATCTTCATGGATGGGCTACTTTCCTCACAGATTTTATGGGCCTTTTGTGTGGTCCATATGAGCATTCAAATGGAAGAATTGGCCCATGATCCCTTCTAATGAAATTATGTATATTGAATGATGAATACTAAAAAATAATAACAACACAATTTGGATAATTATGTTGATAGTTAGAAAAAAAATAGTAAACTTACCCAATTGGACTACTTCAAAAAATGCTAAAAAATTATGCTTAGTATTAAAACATTAATATTTCACACAAATTATGCACATTTCATATAATATAAGTAAAGAGAGTATATAATAAGTCATTAAAATATTAATAACATCAATATATCATATGGTTTTGAATAATATAATTATATATTTGCAATTTCAATACCATTTTCAACATACCCCGGGAAATTTGTACACTTCTTACCAAATTTTCATTAATATTCACTACTAGATAAATGATCTTATTTTTTATCATCTTCTTTCATAACATTTATATTGTTTACTCTAAAAAATATTTCATTCTTCTTCCATATATGGATGATTATTTTTAAAATTATACCAATTTATTAAACATGATTTTTCATCTTATTTAGATTGATAATATATTGGATTCATATTTTAATAATTGATAGAAAATATATATATTACATTAAAATTTTAGCATTTATATGAAATTGATCGTTCTATTCAATTATTCACATCATTATAAAGTATAGAAGAAGATAATTGATTCATTAATAGTCACCATAATACTATTCATTATCATATTCACATTAATACACATCAACATTTTCAATAGTATTAAACTTTATCTTTTCATGAAATGTCTATTTTTTCTGGAATTATCTTCTTCAATCATGGAATAATTATATTCTCAAGGGATATGAGTGTTTTATACATCTCAATAAGTTATATATATTATATATCTTCATGATTTGGGATATTAGGATAAATTTAACTGTAATGTATTTCATTTCATTTTTTAAATTGAATAATATTTAAAATGTTCACCAAATCCTCCAATATTGCATAAAATTTCATAGGCCCTTGAAAATCATAATAAATGATCAATTCCCTAGTCATAATGATTTATTATGACCAAATTCTCAAAAAAAAAATAACTAACACCTTTTATCATTTTCCATTCCATCATAGTTAAATTCATGTTTAACCCATATTTTGTTTGTTGAGTTTACTCCCATCACATTTTAGAGACATTTTTTTCAAATAAATAAGAATATAAATTTTATCCAATTTAAAAAAACTCCATGATTCATTTATCTATAATTTTCAAAATAGGATGATATTATTGGGGTGGTAAACCAATAAATGTATAATCTCAACCATCTAAATCAAGAAATATATGATATAAAAATTTTATTTGATTCTAACAATGATATTTTTTCTATAAAATACTTGAACACCCATATAGTTGATAGTGTTTGTATTTTATATCACATGAACAATGTATATATAGAGGGATCATTCTATTGATACCTTTTAAATTCAATAGGATTAGAATAGACTACTAAGATGAGCGATGAATTAGTGAAGACTAGTTTTTACAATTTCATATCATATTAAAATTTCACACATAACCAATTTATATTTTATTAACTCAAATATGAATTCTCATGATCACTCACATGTGTATGCAAGATATGTCTAGAGAAAAACATTATTTTTAATTGATTTGGGTCATTATTAGAAGCCATACTCATATCCATGGTAGGTTTGTCTCCAGAACAATGGATTTCATATTGTGAAAAATTTTATTCAAATTAAATATTTTGGAATATGATCACACTATCTTTTTCCAATTTTACATTGTAACGTACAACTTCATACAATATAAAAAAATAAATTAAAATTTAATGTGAATTTTCTATTTAATCTTTAGAGTGTGATATAAATATTAGATTAATTTCTACCTCCCCAAGTCATTTAGATGTTCAATAGTGGATGATCACTAAACAAATAACATGATATTGAACAAATTATCTACCCAAAACACATACATAATCACTAAATACTCAATCTCTAACAGATGAATGTGTTCTCTTTTGATCATCTTTCCTCAAACTCCTAAATTCTCACAATTTTTATGTGCTCTATTTTATTTTATATGGACTATACATTCATCCACTTTGATATTTTAATTTGTAATGTAATTTTGTTATGAAAACAAATAAAATAATAAACTTGTAAAAAATTTATCATCTACATTAATGAAACGGCATTCAGTAGAATCGAATAAAATTATTCACCTTTATTTTATCATTCATTTCAGTTCATTTGCAACACCATAACCTCTAAATATTATCAACATTATTGAACTACCTTCAACTAGTTTTAATATAAATATACCAAAATAAAAATATTTTATACGAGAAAAATAAATGTATAACCTTCTCTGACATTGATCACAATTCATGAATAATCCAAAAAAATCAATTTGACAATTTTCAGCAATACTCATATTATCCACATCAGTACTTTCCATATAATGATTTTATCCACATCTAACTGAATCACATTTCACCATCACATTCCCTATTGTATGAAAATCCCTATAAAAACCACATTATTATAACTATAATAATAAAAAATGATCAATCTAAATAAAATTTTGGGTGGTCTACATTATTATAATCTCTATCAATAACCACTCATTATAGATACAAAATTCATATATCCAATAGGTTCTAGCATTACATTTTTCATGTGTACATATATTTCAAAAAAATTATCTCCATCACGGAAGATAAAATTTATTTTCTTATCACTTGTAAACATTTTATTCTAAATTATAAACAAAAAATCAATAAAAATTTCCTTTCACATGTCCACTTAGGTCTCAGAACACCCGATTCATGACTAATTCAAAATGAATAAAATCCCCAATGATAATTCATCATGGTTTGATCTCATGATAATTTCATAGATACCTATAGTTTGTATTCATTCATCATATCATTTCAACAATTTTACATTGTTTACTTCTTTATATCATCTTGAATACTAATCTATTTGTGAGGATGATTTCTCCATGAAGATCAGGTTCAATGTCGGATCATATTTGGAATCAATTTTTTTTCTTGAACCATGATTTTTCACAAAATATAATATAATATGTCAATAAAATAAATTTATTTAAAATTCATACCCATATCTCAATTCATCTTTTTAACTCTCAATTTCACTATATAAGAATTAAATCACTTACATTGGTCAAAAATATATTACATGGGAATCAATTTTCCTATACATGTTACATATCACCTGAGGATGTCTCAAATAAACATAAAATGACATTAGTATATGAAAAAGTAATTAATTAACCTCAAAATGTTCCAATGTTTCTTCTTTGAGTCTTGTAATAAATCATACCCAGAAAAAAATTGACATACTACATATGGATTCCTAACAACAGGAACAGAATATGACTTCTCTTAATGGGAGGAACGCGCTCCAAGTGCCGCCTCCAGTTAAAATTATTTCGACCGTTGCTTCTGGCTCTCATACTTCTCTGTTTACGGCGAGGGCACCGATTGCTGGCCCGCCGAAAACTCCACCTCCCTCTTTATGTAGGGTTTTGGGCTTGGGGTACAGCGCGCGGCATGGGCCTTCCTTCAGGGATGTTCTCTGCTATTCGTCGCTAGCCTCCGGGGTCTCGTGGGTTCTCGTTGTTCCTCTCGATCCGGTTTTTCCTTCAGATGGCGGCTGCTCTGTTCTCTCAGCATTTATCTCTGCGATTGATGAAGCCTACGAGCTGCTGAAGTGGACTCTAGTGGCATGATTCGGCTTTGAAAAACCCCCCTTTTCCGTATTCTATGAGAATGTGGGTTCCTGGGTTCTTGATTGTCCGGACAAGGTGTCTGTACTGAATCACAAAGCTTTCTACATTGCTCTGGCTTTGGAGGAGGACTTCGTCAAGGACTTTTTCTCATGCTCCCATTCGTTCAGACGACGATGCTACTATTTGTTTAGATGGTCTATGGAGAATAATCTTGGTCATGATTCCTCCATAGCTGCGGTCTGGATCTTCGTTTCGGGACTCCCACTCCCCTTCCAGAATATTTCTTTCTTGCGGGGGATCGGGGGTTTCCTTGGGTCTTTTCTTGGAGCGGAAAAACATAACCTTCATCTTGTGGTGGCTGCAGAGGCTCAGATCTATGTTGAAATGGACCTTACCCTCCCTCTCCCACCACGTATCATTATTCGGGTGGCAGTCTGGAAGGACTAGTCTTAAGTGTTGGTGTACCCTGCTCCTCCCCGCTTTTGCTCGCACTGCAAGCTCCAAGGGCACTCACTGTTGATCTATCGTAAAAGTCATTCTAGCCATTTTGATCAGGCTCCAGAGTAGAATCCGAGGTGCAATGTGTTTCCCACTTCTACAAAGGGAGACATGTCCATGTTGGTCCGTAATGGCACAGGGGAATGCCCCAAGGGGAAGACGGTGACGGCTACTACCTCTCCACTATCGGGGTCCTGTACAATGGCCACAGAGGATTTACAACCGGAAATGGCACGTTTGTCTTGCATGACATTAGTGCCTTTTGTTACTTCTCGGGTGAGCGCGCCTTTCTCCTCAGATGAGAACCCCTCGGTGCCACCACTCTCGGTCCCCTCTTCGAGATGCATTCCTTCAATAGTTGTGGAGCCTGAGGTTGCTGGTATGCTAGTCCGGGAAGCTTTAGGAGGAGTATCTACTCATCTTCAAAATGGTTTGGTCTCGGCCGAGGAGGGGATGGCAGTCCTCACAAGCTTCGCGTGGCTTTCTCCTCCTCGAATGGATAGTCTACCACAGGGGGAGTAGAATAATGTTGTGGTGGACTTCAAAGGGGATAAAAATGAAGAAGGGTCTGTGTTCATAGGTTTGGTGTGTTCATCTCCATCCTGAGCAGGTAATGTGTCTCTGAGAATATTGTTCCACTCAGACCAGACTTCAACAGTAGCGGGGGTGTATGCATCAGATCACAGTCTAAGATTAAGGTTATTGTAGTGATGTCTCTCTTGCAGCAGGGCCATTCATCAGAGGCCAAAGCCGGAAGTAGCCCTTGTCAATGATCTCGATCCTCTTGTGGAACGTCAGGGGTCTCGAAGCCAGGCTAAAGACAGACTTCTTAGCCAACGAGCTCTGAAATAATTTTGTATCTCTTATTGCAGACCTGGAACCAAAGCACGATTCTGAAAATTTTTTAGATTTTTCTCGTAGAATGAGGGTGCACTACGAGATTCATGCCAACCAACGAATTGACACATTTGGCTTTTCTGGTAACAAAATTTCATTTTCGATCTAATTGAATCCTCAGACCAGTTCATCACTGCAATGGTTACCTCAGGACCACATTGTTTATTTTCTCTTTCATTTAGGCCAAATCTGACATGCAGGCCCGCAAAACTCTCTGGAGTGATCTGGACACTTTTGATCCAGGGACTTTTTCATGGTTTTTGGGGGGAGACTTTAACATTTTGGATGACCCTCAGGATAAGAAGTGGGAGGGACCGTTCCCCCGTATAGCAAGCCAAGAATTCATTGGTTTCATGACGAGAAATGGCTTGATGGATCTAGAATATGTTGGTGACCACTTCACCTGGTACAATAACCAGAGAGGATGGAAGCAGACCTGGAGTAGTCTGGACCGCTGCTTAGCCAACTGTGAATCCATCTCCTCCTATCCTAATTTGAAGGTTGAGAATCTTCCTCGCTATTTATCTGATCACTCACCGCTGGGTTTTATTATGGCTTCTAAGGATGGTCGGGAGGAAAAATTATACTTCTCACACTTATGGGTGTAGGATCTGGACTTCGAGCATATTGTTCAGGATTCATGGGGCAGAGCAGCACAGGGACAGGCGTGGACACACCTCCATAATAAACTCATAAGGCTCAAGGGGGACATCCAGGCTTGGGTTCGAAGCAAGCCTCTTAGGGATCAAGACATGGCTAAGATTAGTGCTGAAATTGAGAGGCTCGTCATAGGCCTTGAGAGTAATTGGGATGAGGGGACCTTTGTTAAGCTTACCAATAGGAAGAAATTCTTTTCTCACTTGCTACTTAGCCCCGAAAGGCAGGCTAGGGAGAGGTCTATGATCAAATGGCTAGGTGAAGGTGACCGAAAATCCATATTTTCTCATGCCTGTTTTAAGGAAAGGACATGCTTCAGTAGGATGAACATTTGTAAGGAAGATGGTTCTTAATCCAATGATCCAGATAGTGTTGGAAGGATGGCTAAAGATTTCCTCATGAAAGTGCTTGCAAAACCCAACCCGAACCTACAAAATGTTTACTCGAGGGAGAATGTTGAGTTTCTGAAGGAATTCCTATCATGATCACAAGAAACGTGAGTGAAGGGTTAGAATCCATTCCAACAGAGATCGAGATTAGTGAGGCAGTTTGGTCACTTAACCAAGAGAATGCCCGATGACCTAATGGATTCCCAGGGTCTTTCTATAGGGCCTTTTGGGATTTGATTAAGATGGAGCTGGATCAAGCTATCCATGATTTCTTTAAAGGGGCCCATCTCCCTCGGGCTGCATGTACCACTAGAATGGTGATGCTACCCAGGATTAAGAACCCTCGCTCTCTTCAACACTATATAACAATTTTCATGTGAAACTTACCATAAAAAGTTTTGTCTTGCATCCTCAATAGAAGATTATCCATTCATCCACCCAGCTGGATTTCGGAAGAGCAACATGGGTTTATCAAGGGGCAGTCTATCCAGGGTGCTATCAGGCTAGCTCAAGAGATTATTGGGGATATTAACCTGAAATCCTTTGGCTCAAATATTTCTATCAAGATTGACATGAACAAATATTATGATAGGTTGGAGTGTAATTTTATCATTAGGGTCCTCTCCAAGATTTGCTTTTCTACTTGGGTTATTGATCTCATGTTCCTATGCTTCATCTCCACCAAGATTTCGATACCCTTCATGGAAAAGAAATGTAGTTTTTTCAAGACGGTTCGAGGATTAATTCAAGGTGATCCACTCTCTCCTACTCCTTTTATCATGGAACCTGATTCTCTTAGAAGTTATATCAATAGAGATATTATGGTGGGCTACATTCTCCCTTATCGATCCAGATTTCAATCCAGCAGGATCTCTCACTTATTGTTTGCTGATGATACAATTTTGTTCATTAACGAAAGTAACCATTCCCTCAACAGAATTAACACCATCCTCGAGGAGTAATGAAAATGGATTGGGAAAGTGTTGAGTAAGGAGAAAAGAAACCTTTTTATTTCTTACAAATGAATTGAATGATGGGTGGGGATTATGGAAATAATGATGGGTATAAAGAGATGATTACTCCCTATGCAGTATTTGGGTGCACCGATTTCCCATAGGAAGCCACGGGTCCAGAATTTTGACAAGGTGATTGTGAAAATTAAAGGACAAATTCTTAACTAAAAAAATTGTTTTTTATCATTCAGAGGTCGAAATACCCTAATCCATAGTGTGTTTTCCTCTATTCCCATGCTTGTTCTCTCCGCGCTCATGGTCCCTAAGGTTGTTATGTCACAAATGGACAAGTTTCAAGCCTCTTTTTTGTGGGATGAACAAATAGATGGAAGACACGATTGGGCAGCATGGGGAATGCTTGATAGACCCTTTGCGGATGGTGGGATTGATGTCAAAAGTGTTGTAGGGTCTATTGAGGATCTTCATTCTAATCTCTCTTGGGAGGTGGTTGACGGGAAGACACTCTGGGGGAAAAGTATGATGATAAGATATGAGGGTGGGTGGCAGAATCAAAGTGGAAAATCATCGGTAACCTAGAACATGATTCAACTGTATCTTCCGAAGCATTAACAGCACTCACGCTGGATTGTTAGGAGAGGAAACATCAACCTGTGGCAGCACAACTGGGTTTGTTCAGAGCTGGGATTTCATGGATGCCCAGTTTCGGACATCACGTTCAGATAAGAGATGGCCCACCACAGCTTCATGTATGCCATCCTGGATAGAGATCATCAATCTATGTTTGATGCTATCATCTAGATCCCCGAGCTGGATCGATGTGTCGTCACATGATCACCATCAGGTCTCTACTAGACCAAAGCATATCATGATTTGTAGACGACGGAACATAACTTGGTGGAATAGAGTGATGTGCTATAGATTAAAGAAATTCCATCAAAAATCAACTTCCTGGTTTCGAGAGTGTGGAATAATGCGCTGGCAACTGAAGCGAACATTATGCACTTGGGTGTGAATCTTGCATCGAAGTGCATCTGCTATAGGCCGCCAAAAAATGAAGACACTAAGAACCTTTTTTTCAGCAACGGTTGGGCTAAAATGTTGTGGTAGGCATTTGGAAGTTTTACGGGATGATCTCTATAGGGGGATTCGGGTATTGAATTCTTCAGTCAATGGTTCTTGGGTGCAAAAAATAATGGTCCATAGAGAAGGGTGTGTGCCATTATATTTGCATCTGGATGTTGGTGTATTTGGAGAGAGCGGAATGGGGCCTGTCACTAGGGCTATGCAGGTACTTGAAAGGTCCTTGTGATCAAGACCAAAAGCATCCTCATTTATCTAACCTTACTATGTAGAAAATGTGTGATAGTCCCATCCATTTGTCACCTTATCCCAAGAACTTATGCACCCAGTGTCTCCAACAACAGGTCGGGTAGGTGGGTGCAGTGGAACCCCCTTTCCGAGGGGCTTAAAATGAACACTGATGGCTCTTATATTTTGGGTTAGATGAAGGGTGGAGGGGTGATACGAGAAGCAAGAGGATATGTGTTTATGGCATTTTTCGATCACTTTGGCTCTAGAAATTCCATTCAGGCGGAGGCTCAGACCCTTCTCAGTGGGATTAATTTGTGTAATCAGAATAATATCAAACTTGCGGCAGTGGAAACTGATTCTATGGCCATCTTTAGCCTTCTTAGCGGTCGTGGGTCTACACCATGGTCTATTGAGTATACTATTCGAACAAAAAAGAGTTACTGAACAACCACATGGATATCTCTCATACATGGCGTGAAGAAAACACCATGGCAGACCTCCTGGCCTCCTATGAAACTCCAGAAGAACCAATTTTATTTTTCTTGATCACAGGGTCTCTCCACAAGGATGTAGTGAATCTGGTGCGTGCGGATGCTCTAGGCCTTCACCATTGCAGGCCCCCATAATTCCTAGCCTTTTATTTGCTACTTGCTCTCTTGTACCTTGAGAAAATCAATAAAAAATTATTTTTCAGTCATAACACCACAGACCATCACTGGATTTGTTATAATAAATTCCAGTAACTTTCATCTGTATTATAACTCTATAAAAACCATTAATAACTTCTAAACTGCTTCTATATATTCTCAATGATGATCAATAAAAAACAAAAATAATCACCATCTACATCGGTTCATCAATCTACCCCTTTTGAATTTTATGGGAATTCCATTCATTCATTCAAAATATATTAGATATATTTGAAAAATTTCGGACAAAAATGATAATCATGAAATCATATCCTATATCATATGAGAAGATTAATACACCACAAAACTACACAATGATGTATTTTATTATATATTTCAAACAACTTTTAAATGAATTTGTTTTGAAGGGTCAGAAATGAATTCCCCCCATATCATGTATTCTTTTCTCACATCCATTTATTCCCTAAATATATAAATATAGACAATATTATAGTAAAATAAACTAATCACCTCCCAAACACGATAATGATTATTTTAAAATTTGATAAAAAATTTTCATAAATTTATCCCAACTATGTCAAAATTATCAAATGAATTGTAGGGGATGTTTCTATACTTATTCAAATGAGAGGATAGGGATAAACAACATGTTTCATCCTAAAAAAATTCATAATTCATTATGATACATATAATAACATCCTAGGAATAAATTTATTCTTGTTTGATATCTCTATTAGAAACACTTTACATTGTGTAATAATACATGATGTCCATCTGTTTGGATCATGAATAATATATAGGGTTTTTTGAAATACATACTATACAATAATTTAAAAAATATATTTCGGTTGCCTCTTAGTTTCAACTATAATATATTTTAGATAAAAATTCATTAATAACATATTGGTATATTCATAATTAGAATAAACAAACTCCAACTGGCCAAGGATCCATGCAACTAAATTTTATTTCTCGTTATACCAATAGGCATAACCCTCACTGATAAATAATTTCCCACCGATTGTGGATCATCTTTTTCTATTATCACCCACCTAATCTCAATTAGTGAAACCAATAAGTTTTATATCAATATTTCATCTATATAATAATTTATAAATTACTATTCTTCCACTTATACCAAAGAACCTTTTGGTAAGACTGTGATACTCTCTTTGGTCATGCTAAAATATAGTACATTGTTTAACTGTAAAGAAAATGTATGGTATGTAAGCTATAAAATATAATACTTTTATAATGTCTCTTATTTACATGTTTTTAATGAACTTTCATCAATAATAATCATTTTTAATGCTTTTTTCTATCAGGGTTCACATTGTCCCGGAAAAACTTTTTTTTGTTTCACTTCAATGCCACTTTCCATGGTTGGATGGCATCTGGAACCATTACTGGTGATGTTGGATCATTGATAAAAATAGGATGATGGGTTCTAGTATTTCTTTCGATGAATTAATCTTGGAATCTGTCACCTTGAATGGGTCTCCCTTGTTGATTGGGTCATGATTGTGAAACTCAAACTCAGTTCCATCTCTTTGTGGATTCCTGTTAATTGTGTTCCTTCTACCTTATAGGGAATCACCATTCATTATAGTATATGGTAATGTCAATAATGTATGGGAATCTATAGACACTATTCCCATTAGTCACATTTATTCTTCATCCTAATAGGGAATCTCATTTTGGATTTATTAGTCATGTAACCCATTGAAATCATGTGTTCATAATGGGATGTTTCAAGACAATAGAATATCTTTCATGTATTTCTCCTTGGGTATATAATGATGGAATGGAGTACCATCATGATAAGGGTCATGAGTTTATCATTTTGTGGAGATGGGATGAAACTGATCTGAACACCCTATGGAGTTTGATCAATGAGGTGCCCCCAAGGAGGGATCACCTGAAAGATTTACCGATGGATGGATTAGAATGCACTATAGAGGTGGATCCTTGAGTCCTGTACCATAATGGAAATCTGTCACACCATGAAGGTTGATCTGGAAATCTCTAGAGGTGGATCAAAGAGTGTCACCCCTAGGCAGTGCTACTTGGTATTAATGTTGGTAGGACATGAAATCCCTATGGAGGAGGATTTGGGAGGTTTTTCCATAAAAGGAGATATGTTACATTGGGAAGGTTGATTTGGACAATGATGGAGGTGGATCCAGGTGGGGAAACCTTAGGTGGGGAGTTAGGGTTTACAATTGGTTGGATCATAATGTCCTATGTGGATAGATCCGAGAGTTGTTTCTCATAAAGGGAATATGTCACACCATGGCGGTTGATCTAGACACCACTGGGAGTAGATCAAAGAGGTTCATCCTTATGATTTAGACACAAATGATTACTATTGGTAGGGTTTTAACCTCATTGAGGAATCATATATGCTCTATTTAGAGGACAGGGATCAAAAGACACATTGTTTGATGCCTCATTTTAAGGTTGTGTGATATGGCCAGTCCATGGATTTTAACAACATGCCGTAAAGACGCTCACATGACAATAGGATATTCAGTAAGGGTTGGTGAAGGTATTATACATAGAATCTTCCCTTCACAATCAGATTACTCTAGGATAGAGTTGATGTGGGAATTATAGATTCAATCTTCCATCGTGGGTGGCATTATATTATAAGGATGTGGAAGCATGGGAAATAATAAAGATGAAGATGGATAGATTGGATGGGTGACAAGGTGGATGGGGTGAACAGAGGGGATGGAGTGGGGTAATGGGTTAGGACATTAGAGAGGCTTCTTATGTATCCCAATTGGTTGGGAATCGAAGCCAACATAGTTCAGAAATGGGTATTAAGGATTATACATAAGGAGGAGTCTCATATGAACATATGGTTTGTCCCAATGTTTGAGATCTTCCCGGGTAAATTTATATAGCATCAATGATGTGGATGCGGATTACGCGTGAGAGTTTCCCATGTGCTTCTATAGAATATAAATTATTTTAATGGGGCTTTCTTGTGGTATCTACCCACATGATGCTATGGAGCATCAATTATTTCAATTTGGCTTATGCATGGGATTTACCCATGTTCCTTCCTCAAGTTATGTCATTAGGGAATCCCATTTTAATTTCATGAGGGATTATTATAGTTTAAGATCTTGTGAATGGATATTTTGTATAGGGATTATGTAATGATCTTCCAATCAAGTTATCCTCATGCTAGGTCATGAGGTAATCCCATGTCCATTCCAAGAGGTAAGATTTCATTTTATTATCTTGTGAATGTACATAGTGTGTGGGGATTATATAATGAGATTCCCACTGTTTCTTCCTTATGGTAGTTCCTATGGGAGTGACAACTTTCTAATTTGTCTAGGAATATTTTTTGGTCTTAAACCTATGATGAAGACCCATGGGGTCTCTTGGGAATAATTTTTATACATATGGGGCACATACTCTAGAGATGCATGATGTCCTTCCTCAGGTAGAGTCTTGAGAGAATCCTTATTCACTAATGGGCTGAGGAATATGATAGGGGCTTCCACCAAACGTAGAGGACCATGGTTTATGTTTTATGGTCATCTCATCAATATGTTAATCATAATCATATGCTTGGCGTATAAGGAATCATGTGTGTGTCATAGGAGGAATCCTATGATTTTTATATTGGTTTTTTTTTTGTTTAATGATATGTTGTGAGGACAAGTGAATATTATCTCATTATTATCGAGTGATCCATATTAAACTTAATGTATAAGGAATCCTATTCATGAATGATATGTTATGTTATATTTAAATGTCTTTTAGAAATGACTACATGGTGTAAGACAGCTATAAATGGGTGGCATGGAACTTAAAAAAGAGAATCCATTTCTGGTTTGACCTGACATAGGTTCTCGATGATGAGATTTGAGGAGTTGGTTGAGGAAAGCATCAACTCATGTCACTCAAGAAACTATATTAGAGAATCTAAACTCATGGAAAGGGATTGTGACTAAGAGGAGTAGGTTGACACAATGTATTTTACGAACTGTAGGTAAGTATATCAAATCATAGTATATCAATGGTGGTCATCGGGGGTGTACACGGTTGCATCCCTAAAGGGATTCAAAACTAGACTGAAAAGTTAGTGGGGAAAATCACCATTTTCAAGGGGTTTTTGATGGTATTAAAGGGATTTGGTGCATTCTAGATCACTGCTATGGGATGTATGCATGATTTACTGCATTTATGGTGGGCTACACACAACATGGGATGCATGCAATAATGGTTGATCACTAGATGGGTCACACTCATTATCATGGTTACACATAGTATGATTTCTTTCAAAGACCCTACATGGTTCGGAGAGGATTACACAACTATGGGTGCACTCAATGGAGAACCCATTAAAAACATTTTGTAAAATATTTCTACTATGGTGGTTCCATGATTTTATGATGTCAATAAAGGTCTGCCTTATCCATAGCAGATTGGTGGTACAACCTCCACAGGGTCACCCTAAAGAAGAGTGGTGGATTTAAATTTATTAAAAAGATATTTGGTGATGGTGGGGAAGATTCAGTTCCGGGATGATGCCTTTTTCATAGATCCATCCACGTCCACAGTAGGAATATGTGAATATGACAGTTTGATGTTGCATTTGGAATGAGAGAGTCTTGCACATGAATTAGTTTCCTACACACAATTTAGACATTCTTCCTGCACCTAGTTTAGCTGTTTGAGAGTATTGTGTGGAAATGGGGTGATTGATGTCTCATTGGGTGCACACAATTATTGTGCAATGGGGGTTGTGAATAATATTACATTCTGGTGTGCATGGGACATGGGAACACATTCGACCTGAGGGGAATACCATTAAATTCCAGTCAACATTTTCATGAAACTCAAACATGTGACCACAAAATTGAACTATAAACTTTTTGTAATATTGAATTCACATCTATACATTTCTCCTAAATATCATCAGCTATCCATTTTTACCATCCTGTCTTCAAATGACCATAACAGTTGATCTATAATATATTTTTGGCTCCACGACCATACAAATTGAATCATGTATAATTAGATTAATTTATGGATCATATTCCTTTCCATTTCATTCATTCTTGGATGTGTTTTTATGGTTTGAAAATTTTACCCCGTAATAATGCGGTCAAATGAGGATGAGGAGGGTGTGGTAGATCATGTTCAATGGAAATTGTTGTCCGGAAGCACATACATTGGGTACCATTGTCTCTCTTTCGCATTGAGGAAACAACCAAATATATATAATTCCATGTGAGTCAATATCGGTGTATAAAACAATAGATAATAGAAGATCATTCACCTGTACAAAAGTGACAAACAACGGATGTTTTTTTTGGGATTAGAATGGGACATCGATCACTTTTGGGAGTGTCCTAACATAAAATTTCCTAGTTGAAGAGTGGAAATATTCAAAACCGACTTTCTTCTCTAGCATGCTGTAGTTCATGAATGTGATAATGCTAGTGGCATTGAATTCTAGATGAACAATGGGTAATGGGGAGTGTGAATCAAAATTCCCCAAATCTGGAACATAATGGGAGTGGCGTCATGATATCAGAAAACTATTGTCCAAGTTTGAAACACAATATCCATAACACTTATCCATGAATGGGGATTGAAAAATGAGGGTCAACCACTAACCATGTATGAAACAAAGAACATGTCTTGGAAGGTCAACTATAGAATTCTGAGATGTTTTCACAGGATTGTTGGTGATCCAAAATGGCATGAGACCAATTTGTTAGTGGGTAACTTTATTTGTGGAATGATATGATGATCTAAATGAGGGGAATTAAAATTATGGAAATGATTTAATTGATTGTTTGAATGGAACCCAATTCTCTTGGATTTTTTCTAGTTTATATTGGAGCACATTGGGTGTGGGAATATTAGGCTTAACAATTTTCAAACACACCTTATAGGGGGAGTGTACTATCGGATGTCGAGCGGCGGATGAATTCACATTACTGATGAAATTTATCACCTAAATCAATGGAAGGGGTCTTTAGAAACGTCTTATGATACCATTTAGTTTTAAACTATGATAGAAAAATGATAGCTATGTATTTTAACATCATAGATTGAGGACAATGTGTGGTATAGTTCCATGTCGTGTTATGATGAAAGATCTCATAGTTAAATTTCATATGATTGGGATGCTACACACTATTTATGGTCGTAATACATGTACCTTGAAAACATGTTTAATATCATGTTACATAGACTATGAAAATTTGTACTCTTAGTATATTTTTGTGGTATAAAAGAAAAAAAATGACTTGAATTAACCAATAGGGTCTTGCATACCACACAGGTATTATAAAACTGATGGATTTCAACGTGAATGGGGACCAAGGGTCCCATGACACACCACACATCCCTAAAAAGAGTTATATGTAGTTTAATTTCATTCATAGACATTGAATTATAGTTTATTTTCATAGTTTTGTAGACGAAAGGTGATTGGGAATTCCCAAAATAGGTATATGTAGTGCGGTGGAATAAAAAAATGACATGAATTTGACATTAAGAGACCCATTACCACACCATATATTTCCTTTGAAACTCATAGATTACGGTCATAGAGTATGGTCCAAGAATTTATTATTTGGTTTAACCACATCATTACCCACCGAACTAGAAATCCTAATCCCATGTGAGCCATAGTCACTGTGGGAAACAAGGAACGCCACATGCGATCTATGAAACAAGTGGGATCACACAATAGGGGTGATACCAAGGGTAGATATTCACCATGCCATGGAACAATGGTAAGAAGGTAATTCAATACATTCATGGTATGGATGAATGGTAAATTGGGTGTAGGGAATCATAGTTGACCATGATGGAAACACATGAAGCACAACCCAACTAGTCACAAATGGTGTGAGAAAACCCATGATAAATAGTTGACCTTTTTTGAAACACAAGTCTTATTGTTTCCTCCCAATGAACCATTAGGGAATTGGCCCATCATGACTGGTTACCCAAAAATGACATGAGTCCATCACAATTCTGGGGTCTATCTAGATTTGAAAGATGTTGGAAATCAAAAATGAGAAAGGATCGATGTATGGAACTAGAATATCATAGAATGAGATTGGAAAATATAAATTAAAAATATTTTAGATTCATGTTTACTAGACTATGAAAAATAGATCAATGTCATTTTTCTTGGACTATTTAAAATTGGTTAAAGCCAGATTTCTTTGAATACATGATAAAACATACTAAAATGGTATATATATATAATATGATAAGTAAAACTCAAAATCAATGAATCCCAGGAGGGTAAAATTCCACCATTGAACCCTTATATAGGGCTGCATATATTTTAAGTTCATGATACTCGGACTATAAATAAGTCTAATGGTCCATGATGATGATAGGTTTGTGACTAGTCCTACAAGCCAAATTTACAAGCATATCTATTTATCCCATATGGATGGGCATAAATCCACATATTGTTCAAGATCATAGTTTGGTAAGAGACCAACAATTGTGGGGGAAAATCATATCTTGCAAGGAAATTAGGGAATCCCACAGTTATCAGGAGGCATTATGAATTTGACCAGTGTAGAATTGTAGTATAAAATCATGCATTGAGGAAACTATCAATTAGTTTAATGTTGTCTAGTTTTGTCCCTGGGAATAGAACTCCAAAAGGGATAAATTTAATGTGGTGGCATAATAATACAATTTTGATTGAGGTCCAAAAATTCCATGCACCACATATACATTCCCAATGACTAAAACATATAGTTTAATGTAATGATTCTTGGAATTAATTAAGGCCAAGAGGATAGTGTTTTTTAAATATTTTGGTTGGGCCCAATGAGAAAGCGTCTAGGAATCAATACATATCCCATGAGGATATTAATCATTCAATATGTAGTTCATGAAAGATAACTCCATATGCAGGTCTAACTTATACACTAGGAGTGGGATTTTTTTTATTTTATTTCTTTATTTTTTCTGATATAGAAGGACTGGGATGTAGAATCTAGGACTCGCTATGTATCATGTGTGGAAAGTTATCAAGCTATATGTAGTTCTCGAAACATGTTCTGGCAACTGAACAATGTTCGGGGAAATTTCCTCTCATGTGAGAACATTATGATACTGTCAAGTTTATCATTATATGATAATAATTTTTTTTGTAACATAGTTTGTTATTGGGAAACAAAGACACCAGTGCTATATAGTTTATCATTGGGCTTCTAGGACACTAACAGTTCATTTTAAGGTCATGTTTTAGGGATACGGGATTGAAATTGTTCCAAGTGGTATGTTCATGGTGCAGTAACTATACCCTGATGTGAATGAGGACCTAAAAGTTCCATTTCCACTCCATACACTCCCAAGGAAGTATTGAATACCGTTTGATGTCATGATGTTTGGATTTGAAATTTTATTTTACAGTCATATTACATTGATAATAAGATGGATATTATTTTAAGTTCATAATGAATAGACTAAGAACCTATTTTAGTGTTATGTTCCTGGATTGCTAATGTTACACAGTTTATAGTCTTAAATCACATACTATTGGTGCTACAAATACTTTATGACCCCAATTTATGGACCTATTTCAAACATTTTAAATTTTTACTTCCTAGACCATGGGACCCTACTTTATGTTTGTAGAGTTCAAACCATGAGAAAATCAGTTTCAAGCAGATGCATGTAGTGCAGTTTCATGGAAAACCATATGTAAATTAGGGACTAGGATTCCTAGTCGACACAGAAAATTTCTAATATAATCCTGCACACTATATAATGTCATGATTCTTAGACATGATATATATAGTTTATGATCTTATTTCTTATACCATTGGCTCTTAGTTTACATTAATAGAGTTTCAACCATAACATATATTATTTTATGGTCCTTGATTTTGGATCATTGAAAGGGGACTTCTCAAATGGAAATGTGTAGTTCAATGAAGTGACGAACCCAATGGGAATTATGGCCAATGAGGACTAGTGAAACACTATATATTCTAGAGAGGGTTCACATGATTTTTTTAGTCATAATTCTTAGACTATAGTCTCTCTATTTAGTATCTTGGATTTTGGACCAAAGCGATGAATTTATTTAGAGGAATGTACGTAGGGTAGTGGATTAAGAAAAAAAATTATAATTAAAGCCTCGAGGCCCCACTCCACACAACATGTTCCTATAAAGACTTATATATAGTTAAAAATCGTAATTCTTAGACTATAGGCTCTCAGTTTAATTTCATGGAGTTAGTACCAAAGAGGGAGAATAAAATATGGATATATATAATGAATAAGAATTAAAAACCCACCCTGCATGTTGGATTAGGAGGACTAACTCCTCACAAAACATTTTTGAGAGAAACCACATATAATTTACATTCACGATTCTTGTAATGGGGTTCTTAGTTAAAGGTCATATAGTTTAGACAAAAGAGGGTCTTATTTACGGTTATAGACATTGGACGATATATGGGTGAGTATTCCATAAGGGATATTCATGGAATGATAGGAACAAATGTACATTAATCAGGAACATAGGGGACTGTTCTTCACAATGCATTCTCGATGAATAACCACACCCAATTAAAAATCGTGATGCTTGGAATTGGGCTCCTAGTTTAAGGTCATAGAGTTAGGAACACCGGTGCTTAGTTTAAGTTCATATAGGTTGGACCAATGAGATATTACAACATTATATTCTTGGTATGTGATCTCCGACATTAACATCATAGATTTTGGACATTTGAAATTTTTATCTCCTCTATGTGGGTACAAACCATATCAATAATTTTAATCCAATGTGGGTCATGTTCGGTGTGTGAAACAAGGAATGGCGTGAGGTATTCCCTATCACATGGAAGCACATGACAAGGGTGAGGTAATATCGAGTTGAAAATGTCCAAATGACAATGAACGACCCACAAAAAATGCAAATATTCATAGAGGGAAAACACCAATGGCGTTGGGACTCCACTAAAACATAGGTAGGTGGGAAAGAGGTAAATCAACAATTCAAAGAGCTATATCATGAAAGGGCTGACTGATTGGTAGGGATTTATATTTACCAAATTCAAAATATAGGATCCATAACTAAACTGCTCATGGATGGGGCAAGGTAATGCAGAATCAACTATTGACAACATTCAGAACACATGATCCATTATTCATCTCAAAAGGTCCACGAAGGCATTTCCCAGGATAGAACGTGAGCAATTTTTTCCGTGTATCATTTCATAGAGGGGATCAATTTATACATATTTTATTATTGGAATATATATCAACAAAGATTCTTTAAGTGGATATGGATTGGGGGAGTGTCCCTATGGAATCCATAATACTAGGTTTCACAACACATCGCATTTGAACATTTCAGTGGGGAACATTATGAAGTAGGATCAGAACTTTCATAAATGCCCAACTGAACTCATAGAAATAGACCTTGGTGATACATGTGTTGAAGTTCATATTCCTTGGATCATATGAACATATTTTTAGTTAATAGATTATTGATAGTAAAGGGATGAGTATCTTAAATAGATATGTATCATACAGTGGAATGAAAACCCCAATGTGAATGAGGTTCAGGGAGGCCCAAAACCACAAAACACTATCCATAAAAGAAACTCACTTAATATTTTAAGTATTGAGGCATGGACATGAACTCATGGTTTTTCTCATATAGTTCACCACCTCAAAAATAATTTTTGTACTTGTTATATCGACAACAAATTTGTGAAACTCGACCATACGGGTACACATCCCCCCCAGGACTCATAATACCATGTTAGTCATGCTTGGTGTGAGAAAAAGGATCGGTGAGGGGATTTACCTGACATATGTAAGTGCACAGTAGGGTAATTAATATTTCATGTTGATAATGACCCAAATATACTAAATTCTTACTCAACAGGTGTGGTTGCATGAAGGGGTAACACCAAGGGTGTTAGAGTTCCACAAAAAACAAAGAGGTGGACAATGGAATCATGACACACAATATCTAGAACACCATAAATGTGGTGTGATGATGGAGGGTAAATTTTGATCATGTTTATAACATAACACATGTATCATGTTACATAGGATATAGAAACTATGAGGACTGGAAACTAACCATGTTACAAACATGGGATCTATCTCAAAATGTCTTCTAATGTCTTTGGAGCCATTGGCCTAGGATGGTAGGTGAGACAGGGTGGCGTGAGACAATACCATAAAGGGATCCCTTCAGACGTGTATGAGGATGTGTTCCAAATAAATTGACATGATATTCAATTATACATATTGAAATATTTTCCAGGTGGAATCCGACATTATTTGTTTTATACTAACACATGTTTGATCATGTCAATATGTAGATCATAAAGTGGGAGTCAAAGACCTTATCAAGGACATGGGTATTGAGGTGTTTTATGAATGATGAACGATAATAGACCATTTCCAAATACAGAATTCTATATTATATGAGTCTTTTGAAATTATTTCATTTTACATGAAGCGATTTGTATGTAGAGACATATCATACTTACTGTATGAGGTATCCGATGTTCTCCAAACATGGTTGGTGATAGTTTAACATCATGTACATATGATAATTTATGAAATTTATAGTCTAAATTCATACAACATGGACAATGGATCTTGTGTTTGTATGAGGTCATAAATCATAGAACATGATTCTACATTGTCTAGCTTCACAAAGCTAGGACATTGTATTTCATAGAGTAACATCATCTGATTGGGATGTTGATGAAATGAAGCTAAACATCATACAAGGTGGAAGTGTAGTGGATCTATTTAAGGTCACATAACATTGAATATAGTTATTGTAGTTTTATGTTGAATAACACCGACCAGAACATTATATAGTTTAATGTCACGTGACAATGATTTTATCCTTTAATTTAATGTCATGAGACCATGATAATGGTCGTTGTGCAGTTTAACATCATGAAACTAGGTGGAAAGCTCCCATAGATTTTGGTAATATAGGGAAGTCCATGTCTTCCCCATCATGATGGATTTGTAGACCATGATGAATGGTAGGGAATTCATAAATATGATTACCCTAAAATTCCCCTAGAATATTTTTAGATTTTCTTCAAGAATGTGTTGGTATATGTCACAGGGAATATTCCATTTGAAGGCATTAGAGCAACAGGGAGGACCTATGAATTTTCTTTTGGCACATGTTCTACGGAGAGTATAACTGATAATCCAATCAAATGGTTTAGGCATTGATCTTTGTCCAATGATCATGTTTCCCCATCTGATATGGGTTTTATTAGATATTGGTGATAGGTTGACTGGGGAAGGGATGATAGAATTCCCTTATTCAGGTAGTGAAAAGGCACCCAGGGGGGATGGAATCTTGGAACATTAGTTTGATAGGGTGAGGGAACCTAGAAGTTATTTATAATTGGAATATATATAAAGTGGGTAGATGGGTCCCCAAAGGCAGGGGATCTCAAAATATTAGTTCAATGGGTAGTGGTATCGTGGATGTCCTGGAATCATGGATTGTCGGTCCAGTGGGGTGATAGAACCCAAAAAATCAATGGAATCCTAGAACATCGGTTTGACGTGGTGATGGATCAAAAAAGGAGTGGATGTTTAGAACATCAGTTTGATGTGGAGATATAGAGATATACGTGAGGAATCCATGAACATTAGTATGATGGGGTGATGGAACTAGAAATCATTGAATCCTGGAATCTCATTTTGACAGGGTGATGGAGACCAGAAGTCTTGGAATACTAGAACATCAGTTTGACAGGTTGATGAAGCATGATAGGTTTGGAAGAATAGAATGTCGGTTTGATGGGGTGATGGATCCTAGAGGTGATGAATCATGGAACATCAGTTCAATGAGGTGATGGAGTTTGAAGAAAATGGAATCCTAGAATGTCATTTTAATGGGGTGATGGATCATAGGAGGAATGGAATCATAGAAAGTCAGTTATAGGGGGAAATGAAGAATAAATGGCATTGAATCCGGGAATGTCAGTTTGATGGGGAGATGGTTCCCTAGAGGTGCAGATTCATGGAAATTCAGTATGATAATATGATGGATCCTGGAAGGTGTGGAATCCTGGAATGTTGTTACGATGTGGTGATAGATCACTAAAGGTGTAGAATCCAAGAACATTGGATTAATGGGATGATTTATCCTGGAAGGCATAGAATCATGGGATGTTGTTTTGATGGGGAGAAGGATCATGGAATATTTTGAAGCATTGAACATAGATTGAATGTGTCGATGGGGCCCTAGAGGTGTAGAAGACAAGAATTTAGGTTTTATGGGGTGATGGAACCTAGAAGACATGGAAGCCTAGAACATTGGTTCGAAGGGGATATTGAGACTGGTAGGTGATGAATCATGTAACATTTGTTTGATAGGGAAATGGGGGGGGGGTGTGGAAATGCATGGATGTTTTGAATGTTGGTTTGATGGTCCGAAGGATCCATTGAGTCATATAAACCTAGAACGTCATTATGGCTAGGCGATGGATCCCTGGATACGTGGAAGCTTGGAATGTCTCTTCGATGGGGTAATGGGTCCCAGAAAGATTGGATGCATAGAAAATGTATACAATTGGGTGATGGGGCCTATAATAATTGGATTCCTTGAACGTCGATTCAATGGGGTTATGGACCTTATAATTCATGGAATCATAGAATGTTGGTTTGACTAGGTAATAGAGCCTAGAAATCATGCATGCTTGAAAGATGGTTTGAGGGGGATATGGAGCCCAAGACACATGGAATCCGAGATCTTTAGTTTGATGGGATGATGAAGTATGGAAGGTGAGGAATCTTGTAATGTCATTATGATTGGGAGATGGTTCCCTGGAGGCATATAATCATAGAACATAGGGTTGACTGAGTGATGGTGTCTGAGAGGCGTGGAAGCATGGAATATCGATTTGATGAGGTGATGGATCCCTAGAGAGTTGAATCATGGAATGTCAGTTCGAAATTGAAATGTATCCCAAAAGGTATGGAATCCAGAAAATCTGGATTAGTAGGGTGATATATCCCTAAAGGCATGGATTCATGGAACATCAGTTCAATAGAGCTATGGTTCTAGAAATCCATGGAAACTTGGAAGTTTAGTATGATAGGGTGATAGATCCCTTAAGATGAAGAAACCTAGAACAATGATTCTATCAGGATATTGATCTTGGAAGGTGTGGATTCTTATAAGATTTTTTTGATGGGGAAATGGAGCACTGGATGCGTGAAAGAATGGAATGTCGATTTGATGGGGAAATGGAGCCTGGGAGGCTTGGATGATAGGAATAACATCTCACAATGTAGAGTAAACAGAGTAGTGAAATTATCGATCTGTTAGTAGTATTGATTCTACATTGCAAGGAATATTTTCTTCATGAGGAGGACCTCTGTGACGACATGTGCTAGTGTCATAGGGATGACCGCTATACTAGTTGATGAGGGAACATGGAGGATCTTTATAATAATTTATTTCTTCATAGGGGGCCTCTATACTGACTGGTAGTGGAATGGGGAGTACATCAGTATTGGTTGATATCGATGTGGCGATGACCTTCACAATAGATGATGATGGCGGTGATGAGTACCTCCATTCCTCTGAATAGTGGTGTGGGGAGGAACTCCAAAATTGATAATGATGGTGATGAGGAGGGCCTCTGTTCTTGTTGATATCAGTATGGGTATTTCTTCTACAATGGTTGATTACAAAAATGGAGACGGCTTGCTATCCTACTAATAGAAGTGTATGGGGGAACTCTGAAATAGCTGATGTTGGTGAAATGGATAACCTATGTTCCATCTTATGGTTGTGTGAGGAGGACCTCAATAATGACTGATAATGGTGACAGGGATGAGCTTCTTGGAAGATAATGGTAGTTTGGGGAGGACCTCCACAAATGTTGCGGATGGTAACAGGGAGGACCTTTATGCTGGATGATGTTAGTGAAGGGAGGACCTCTGTAATATATAAAAATGGTGATAGGGAGGTCCTCTATTCTAGGGATATTTTTATGGGATATCCAGCAATGGAATTTCTATGGTGTTGGTGATTTTTTGTTGGGTGGGGTTTAGTTACCCCCTACATAGCCCCTAAGGATGGATTTGTCGTAGGGGAGCCAATGGATTCAGGGTGGTTGTCCCCTATGCGGCTCATGAGTGACAAGGTGTTGGTGGGGAGGTGATGGGGTCGGGGGTGGATTCCCCCTTTAAAACCCAAGAGGGAGTAAATGTTGGTGGGGAGCCTATGAATTCGAGGGGTGGATTCCACCAGCATGGCCAATAATGGAAGCCATGTTGGTGGGGATTTGATGGTCCGTAGTCTTCAGACACCCAATGTTATTAATCCTATTTCACATTAAGGGGAGATGATTCACATATAAGATGCCTCATTTGGGTCATGCCTAACTTTTTTCATCTTCTTAAGGTAAAAGGATAATAGTTTCACATATTGTTCACCAATTGTTTTTGGAATTTGTTCACATCCTGTCCACACATCATCATGGAGATTCTTGGTTATTTCCCCTCATTCCTGTTTTCCAAGAGTGGTTAGCCTCTTTAACCATTGTGGTTATATTCTATCATTGACAAAAAAAAGTTATGAAGGGTTTTCCATTTCTCTTTCAATAGATTCGTCATAGTAATTTTTTTCCTATTCTAGGTCTCCCTCATAAATATGAGTCATGCTCATGGAACACATTCCCAGTAAAATTTTGTTGTGGATTTAATTTACTTACACTACTTATATCTATTAGGGATGGAACCGTTCATTAGAGAAGATGGTAATGTCAGACATGTATGGTCACTTCTAGTGGATGGGTTCATTACTCACCTATATACTTCCTCCCAATAGAGATTAGAGACATCATTAGGCATGAAACACAAGGAACCCTGTGTTGATTAAGTGTTATCTGTTTCCAAGGTAACGTCTTCCAGGGCTCTCATAGTTGTAATACAATTTTATCATGGGGTAGAATCAGGAGACAAGCCTTGAGTTTAACATCTCACATATATGGGATGAAACTGACCAAAACACTATGTGGAGGAGGATCAAGGAGGTGCATCCATAGGAGGGGACACCTGGATGGTTTTGACGATTAAAGGATTAAAAATATATTTGGTGGATGTCTAAGGGGTTAGTCCCATTAAGGGATTATTTAACACAGGGTAGGATGCTCTTGACTCCTATAGGTGTGGATCATGGTGGTGTGCCAATAGGAGGGGGAAGCTGTGTTTATTGTTGGTTGGATCATAATTCCTATGTGGAGTCCGACTTAGGAGCTGTTTTGCAGAAAGTGAAGATGTCACACTGTGAAGGTTGATTTGGACACTGATGGAGGTAGATTAGGGATATAAACCCCTAGGAGGGGTAACCTTTGATTACTATTGGTCAGATCATAACACCCTACGAGGACCGATCCAAGAGGTGTGTCCCATAAATAGAATATGTTACACCATGATGGTTGTTTTGAAAACTTCTAAGGGTGGATTAGGTTGGTTCAAAACTAGGAGAGGGAAGTAAAATTTTACAATTGGTCAATATTGACCCATAAAGACCCATTATACATACCCTTCACAGAGTATTGGTATTAAAACACTTGTAGTTCGATGCTGCAGTTCGCGGTCATGAAACATGATAAGTCTATATAGTTTAACCTCAAGTTGAAAGGATGCTCATGTGTCAAAAAAAGAATTGGCGGGGGATTGTGTGTGAATTATTCATAAAAAAATCCCTTTAGAAAAGGATTTATCTTAGTTTGAGTTGATTTGAAGCATACTAATATGATCTTCCCTATTGGGTGGCATGATCTTACTAAGATGTGGTAGCCTGAGTAATGATCATGATGGATTTGGATGGAGTGGATGGGGGGAAAGGTGGATGGAGTGGTTAGATCAGATGTAGTGGGTGTAGGGTTTGGACCTCATGGGGGCTTCCTATGCATCCTAGTTGGCTGAAAATAAAATTCCACATGGTTCTGAAATGGGAATTTGGGCTTGTAACTAAGGAAGAGGCCTATAAGAGCATGTGGTTGTGGCCTATGTGTGAGAGCACTCATTTTCTGCTATGGAGAAGCAATGCTGTGAATGGGTCTTATGCATTGGAGATCCCCAATTACTATTACGTAGAATAAATGGTTTTAATGGGTCATATGAATTGGATCTTCCCTTGTGACACTATGGAGTAGCAATGAATTTAATGAGGCTTATGCGTTGGAGATGCTCATGAACCTTCCCCCTTTCAGGTCTTGAGTGAATCGCATGTGCATTTCATGAGGTAATATTACAGTTTGACCTCATGTGAATGGACGTAGTGTGCAGGGCTAGTGCAATGAGATTTCATTCATGTATTCCTTCATTTTAGGTAATGAGGGTATCCCAAGTTCATTGAATTTGGAAACATTAAAGGTCAATGTATTTGAATGTATGTAGTGTGAGGGGTTACACAATGAGCTTCTCATTATTTACTCCCCATGTTAGGTTATGTGGTTGTCTCAAATTTTTGATGGGTTGAGGAATATTATTGGGGCTTTCACCTAAGATGGTGGCCCATTGGAGCTTCTTGGGAGCAGTAATAATACATGTGGGATCTCCACCCAAAGGTTTCACACTGACCATCCTCATTTAAAGCCATGATGGAATCTCGACTCACAGATGGGTCAAGGTATATGATAAGGGATTACACATGACGAGGGTCCCCAAGGATTTTGTTTAGTTGGTGTCTCATTATCATGGAATGAGGCTTATTATGCATAATGCATAAGAAATATCATGTTTGTCCTAGAAGGAATCCTATTCTTTTCCAATAGGGTAAGATATAGTTTAAAGTCATGCAGTGAGGACTACTGAATATCATTTCCTGATCATGGCATGAGGAATCTTACACTTGATGAATAAGGAATCCTATTCATGAATGATTGGGCATGATATAGTTTAAAGTCACGTAGTGTGGACTAATAGGATGAAGACAGCTTATAATATATGATTTGGGACCTAATCAAGGGTGACCCTTTCTTGTTTGACTTGATATAGGATCTGTGTGATGTGGTTTGAGTATTTTCTTAAGGAATGATTCAAATCAAGGTTCTTAGGATCTTATAGGTGAAAATCTAAATTCATGAAAATTAAAAGTGACCTAGAGGAGTAGGCTGACTCGTGTTCTTTAAAGGGATATAGAAGAGTAAATAGAATAATATTATATTTAGGGTGGACATTAGGGGTGAAAAAGGGATAAACCCAAAAGGTTCATCGACACAACCCAAAGAGATAGTGGGGTGACATTCCATTTTTCATGAGGTTAATGACGATAACAAGGGAGCAACCCAAAAGATGAGACTATAGCCCGCAGTGATCCCATGTAGGGGTGTGGGGAACAACCCACTTGTTATGGAATTTTGGGAATGTGTGTAAAAACTGTTGTGCACATGGTGGGTTTCATGAAAGGTGGGCTATGCATAATGTGGAGGCACAAAAGATGGGTTATGTGCAAGGTCATGGGTGCGCACAAGAGGAGTCTTTTTTCACCCCCAACTTATATTGAAAGAAGATAGGCAAGGACTACAGAACTATGGTCCTAGTCAATGGATGACACACAGGGAACATGTAATGAAATATCTCTATCATGATGGTTCCATGGTTCCATGATGTTGTAGATGATCAGTCTTACATGCAGTTGAGTGGCGGTTTGAGTTCCAATGGATCACCCCAAAGAAGTGTATGATTCCTTCAAATTATTGAAGAGATATTTGGTGATGGAGTGTAAGATTCCTATATTAGATTATGTATTTCAGACATATATTTCTTTTGTTCTGTAGAAGGAATACACCCAAGGGATGGTTCTACATTGCATTTGGCATGCAAGACTATTACACATGGATCAGTTTTTAATGCACAATGTAGACATCTTATGCACATGTTCATTTGCTATTTGAGAATCCTGAGATTAAGGAGTTGATTAACATCACACTAGGTGTGACATATGATTTCATGATGAATATTGTGCATAGGATTCTATTCTTTCATGAATACATTTATTCTGGAATGTATGAGACTTTGAAATCACATTCAGCCTGAGGGGAATCCATTGACATTACCATTTCCCTTTTCTTGACACTAACTTTCATGGCTATGAAATCCTTGTGAAATAATTTGGGAATCTTGTGTACAAATCCATAAATTGTCACATAATGACAATGGTTGTGCATTTTTTGAGCCTCACTACCAATATCCATAACTTCATATACATAACTCTGTTTAGGATTAATGATAAGTCAAATCAAAACCCACAGAACTATATAATTTTTTATATCTGGTTCCTCTATGATTATTACATTCTTGGAAGAATTTTATCTGGTTCTAAAAATTATTAAACAATTTTTTATAATTGAAATTGATATTTAATCATATCATGACTCATCCATGTAAAACGATTTCAATGAATCCCTAGAATATTTTTATTGAGAAAAAAATATATAATCTGGTTTTATCTGTAATTGTAAATAAATAAAATATGTTATCTCATGCAGTATTTTCAATTAAAACTATTTCATTATGTTTATAGTGAACTCCTCACATAGGATCTCATAATTACTAGAAAATTATATCTTATCAATCTAATGAATAAAAATTATTATACCTATGGATAGATCATTGACATATAAATGTTTTTAAAACATTCATGTTATGAAATCCATTTTATTCATTTACTAATTTTGCTTGATTTCTATTATTTAATTAATTCTTTTAATATATATAGTTTCATTATCTCTATTCCCACCCTTCTAAAACAAATATATAGAATAAAAATGACTAGTGAGTAAAAAAATAAATTTTCCACAAGATCACCATTAAAAAAAATGATTTCTTGTCAGTTTGATATACTTTGTTATCATTGAGTACAACCACTATAAATTACATCATTCTTATTTTCAGTTTAGGATACTATAGAAATGTTTTATTATATTTCTATAAACCCGTTTCGTTGTATTCTTTACATTACCTTGTAGTCATGTTTCTTATCACCCACCTTCTCTTTAATTTTGTTTCGCACCATCCACTTCGTAAAACGAATTTTTACATTTGGATAGGGGAACTAACACTCAAGTAGTGTAATTTGAAATTTTATTTATACCATCTTTTATACATTCCTTCCATGTTTGATAGCTTCAACCTCTATTCATGGTTCACCATATAATACATGATATTTTTAATTTTATATTCCCATCCAACCTCTAATATGGGTTGGTTCATCCATATTTCCCATTATATTTTTATAACAGCATTATTTTCTTTAACTTTACATTTTAAACTATGATTAATAGTTGGCTCATCATCAAATTTATTACTAGAGGCAATATTAAAAAAATTCTACACATGTCTTGTGTGTTGTGTAATCTATTTTTTATTATTTTGATTTCTTCATATTTTTTAACTCATAATATGGATCATTAAAAACCTCTGATATATTTAATCATTAATAATTTTTACATAAAAATTTTAAAAATATTATTAATCATATTGATCTGACATCTTTGAATAATATAAATTAATATTTTACCGATAAAATTTCTACTATATTTCTCTTGAAGCATTCAATGAATTCTATCAATGTTCTTTATATAGAATTTAATTTTAAATACATTTATGTCCATCTATATTGGCCATTATTTATAAAATATATCATAAGGATTATAATGTATCTCAAGTATAAAAAAACATATATTTTGAATAGGTATAGTATTATGCATAAAATCATTCCAATAGTATTTTGAAAATATATTTGTAGTTAAAATTGTCATCCCCATATCAATAATTATTATACTCATTCACTTATCATTCAAACATGCTTAGGGTTATATTATATGTTGAATTGATTCTTGATTCCATTTTTAGAAAGATAAATAACAATTTCAACACATAAAAACTTATTTCTATAAATAGAAAAAAAATTGATGTAGAGTCCCAACTCATTTTCAACATGTCCAAGTAAAAATTATAAACATTTTAGTGGATTATAACTTGTTATTGATGAAAATAAAATTTCTCATTTTAGAAAAATAATCAATGAATTTAATGATGTAAAAATAACATCATATATACATCTTCATCATTGGACCAAGTAAAAAAGTATGTATAAGTTCTTATGGTCTGGTAAAATGAATTTATACCATCTTATGAGATTCTTAATTCATGTTTCCTATTATATATGTTACATAATCATTAAGACATTATATTTTATATCATAAGTGATCCATTATAGCTTCATAATTTTGAATTTGTATCTTTATTCTTTTAGAATTTTTACTATGTCTTAGCATAATCTTCTTTTTTAACCCAAATAACTTAAATTATATATATCACGTTTTAAAATTATCCTATTATTAATTCTTTAATCCTTATATAATTATAATGAATTAATTAACATATTTTGAACATGATTTTTTTTTAAAATGTCATATTTTTAACATAGAACTAGTAGACACTCAAAAGGTTGGGATTTACACCCCCACCCCTCAATAACACATCATCAGATTTAAAAAATTTCTCTTTAATTTATAAAATTATAATAAACAAAATTTTTAAAGAAAAATAATTATCAATTTTTATCGATCCTCAAACAATATTATCAAAAAATTAAAATCTTAATATGTATTTACATGTTAGAAGAGCATAAACTATCCAAAAATCATGACTAATCCTTTTTTGATCTATTAATAAATACTGTGTTAGATATAATTTTTCACCCTTTCGATTAGGAATACACTTTGAATTATAAGTATAGGTATCCCTTGATTTAAATAATATCAAATAGTTCAATGTTGAATGAAATTGATATTAAAATATAACAGACACATCATAATGACACAAAAATTTGTTCTGAGTTAGGAAGTTTGACATATTTGTCTCCACAACATGTCTTCTTTGAGTACTAGAGTTCACCACCTCATAATGAATCCCCCTTTCATGATCACTCATAAAAGGTGGAGACAGATTGTAAAATTATCAATATGAATCATTCCAAAGTACTCCAATCAACAAAATGTGAGCCTATAATTTAAATCATCATGGAATAGAAAAATTATTTATTATGTGTTGGGTAATTTTCTTTACTATTGTCGTCTTTGGGAATAAATTTTCATCAATTTATGAGTCATAAGACTTTTATAAGACTAAAATTATTTTACAGATAAATTTTGTTGATTATCCTAAATAATAATTTTCCATTAAAGACATGATTTTAAATTTGAACATGTGTTGTTATAAAAATAATAATTATATATAGATTAATATAGTGTAGATTTAACCTAACATGTTTCATAGGATCTCCCAGCTGACATAGTGGGATTGTCCATGTAATTAATTAAAAAATTTAAAATCCCAATTTTACTATTTTTTTCATTATAATAACTAGGGAAAAAAATACTATGTCTTAGATAAATATTCTTCTTTTTATGTAAATATAACTTTTAGATCCCTTATTAAATTCTCTTGTTCACTATCCTTTATCCATATTTTTTTCCGAGGACAATGGATACATCATTCTTCTCAAAATATCTCAAACTATTTGTTTCCATTAATTGATAACCTATTTTTATTCATCTTCCTTTTCATTTATTTGTTGAAAATTGTTTTCTTCCCAAGAAAAGATTCCACAAGATTCTTCATTATGTAATCCACCACAATTTGTTATGAGTCAGATTTTTTCATTACATGATGTACCAAAATCATTACCATCATAATCAAATAATATTTTAAATTTCATAGAATAGTCAATTTCATAATCATTATAAGATAAATGATTTACTTATTCCTTTTCTTAATTTAGGTTTTCCCAATTTCATATAGAATATGTTTTATTCATTTTTTCATCTATGCAAGTCACTTTTGGGAATGTATCTGTTGTTTTTATATGGTATCTCATCTTCTAAAAATTCTAAATATATTTCATTATTTTTATAAAATTTATTGGAAAATTTCCAAATTCTATTAAAATTGTGGAATATTAGTGGAATCATGCCTTTATTCATTAATATTCACTTATTAAACCCCTTTTAGATAATATAATTATATTTTTTATTGAATTTTTTATGCTCTTCAATTTTATATTCACATAAATCCACATCATCGTCATATTCATTAATCATGAAAATTATTATGGATTCAAAGAAAATTTAATCTTTATCATTTTTATTAGAGGTGGTATGTATTAACATCTCATAGAACATAATAATATTATTCATTTCATCAGGGAATATATCATATATATATATATATTAATGAGATTCACTCTTAGGTTCAAATATATCTAAAAAAATTATCATTTATTTATTGATAATAGTAGAATCATCACACATTCACAAAATCCTTGGGTATTTCTTATAATTTAATTGAACCTGAAAAAATATTCATGAATTCTATCTTACCCAACCACACACACACAAAAATTATCTTTAAATAGAATTCTCAAATTACAAAATTTTTCTACCTTAACATTCACATTTCTTTTATAGTTACATAATTTATTTTCCTTTATTTTATTACCTTATTTAAATTCTATAATTTTTTTTGGACCTTTTCTGAAATTTAAATAATAATTGTATATCTTGACATTCCATAAAACTCTATATTTCATTAATATATAAGATTCAATGGAGGATTATCATTAATAGATGGAAAAACATTAACTAAATCATATATAATCTATAATAAATGGGTTAGTTGATAAAGAAAAATAAGATTATTTTGAATATGATAATTTTTTACATCAATATTGGTACACAACAACTATTAATAGAGTTTAGAGTTTTCTTCACAAACACATGGTTGTATAGTATAGTGGTCCTATAACATAAACAACGCATAATTACATGATTTATAGAAAGTATTGAAATTATTACATTTTTAGAATCATATTAGTTTAATTTTCTGTAGAAATATTAGAAAAATCTTTCATATTAAACCCTTACAAAAGAACCTGGCAACATACAACCAATATAAATTTTTTCAAAACAGTATACCTAAATTTAAACACTAGATTCATTGAAATAATTTTTTTTCAATTTTTAATACACATAGAATAAATTTATATCGTTATATAGTTTTATAAAAATTATTCGGACCTTTTAAAAGCATTTGAAAAAAATGGGATGATTAAAAAATCATAGTATAGGGAAAAAATAAAGACTCTTTGTTTTATTTTCAAAATTAAACAATTAAGAAAATAAAACATTGAAATTAAATAAAAAACATTGAGATCAAAGTTTCACATTCTTATTCATGGAATAATAATGATTTTAAAAATATTTTAATCAAATAGAAAATAATGAATTAAAAAACTTATCAATTCGATATCATGGTGATTTCAAGTAAAACATTAGTACCCAAGAAAACTCTTTCCTAAAAATAAAAATTTCACTGTTAAAAAGGGGAAAACATGCATGTAAACATAATCTCATTATCATACCCTACAAAATAAAATTAATTACATGAAATATAATCAGGACGAATGGATCATTCATATAGGTAAACTTAGATTCATCTTCATATTAATGATAAAAAAAATCATACAATAACTCTTACGAAAGTAATATATCAATTAGTAAATTCCAACATAATTACCTAGAGGTAATTATCATTAATCAATGAATTAGAGATCTATATTTCCATCAATTATAATTTTTTAAAATGTATAAAGACCGTAAAATATATAAAATCTATTTTATATTTACTTTTAGACCTAAAATATCTTAAATTATTCAATTTAACAACTATAATGAATCATTTTCAGGATTGATATAAAAATAAGGAGAAAAATAATTAATCTTTGAAATAAATTTCAATTTTTTTTAAAGAATAACAAGAAATATGATATTATTATTAGGAAAAAAGATATATTTTAGATGAAAATTATTAAATAATAACTTTCATTATAGAAAAAAATTTCTATCATGTTGTATATGTTAAAATCTAGATTCAATCGATACATTTCTATAAAATTTAAAATAACAACAAGTTTTGTAGATGTTTACAAATGTTATTCTAAACCTTCATAAAAATATTCAAACATGTTTAAAAATTAAATTGAACATATATCTTCCTATATTAATAACATATCTAATATATTTTATTGTTCAATCAATATATAGAATAAATCTATGAAGATAACTATTACATAAAAAATATGTTTCAAAAAAATACCTTAACTTGATTTTGAATTTTCACATATATAATTTTATCACCTAAATATAACCTTATATTAATATCATACATGATTAATAAACTATATATATATTGTTTACATTATTATTATCCCATAAAGTTATTTTTTCACCATTTATTATATTTTTTTAAACAGTTTACTTAATGTTTGTCATTGTGAGTATCTTGAGTTAATAGTAAAAAAACATATTTGGTGGGAAACCATTATTAAAGGTATTATGATTATATTTTATCCCAAATATTAAATATGGAATAGTTATAATGTTTATAAGGTAAATATTATTTTCTTAACCATCATTGAATAGAATAAATGAAAATAAAATCACATTTCTTTATGGAGGTGGTAGTCCACAGACAAATATGTGAAAGTTTATCTTCTTCCTATGAGTAGATGTAAGGACCCGACCCCAATTACCCAGAGTCGGTGGATTATTATATAATATTGGCATGATCACAAGAAATATCAAGTCTCGAAAGACCGATTAGTTTAGTAGTCTTGGAACCACTAGATATATTCAAATGTCTTACATTACATCATAAACTCAAATAAACCACAACATCATATTTTCTTCATATCCCATCATACTTTCCCTGCAGGTCATTCATAAATTACTTCTTCACATCCTGGGAAAAATAAAACATTGAAAGGGGTGAGTTCGGATGCTCAGTAAGGATTACAATATAGCGGAAACATTCATAAATAAGCATAATCATTTAAGGCAATGTATAACTAAAACAAAATCCTTTTAAACTTGAACTTCAGCATAATATGCAAAATATAAAATGAAATAATGCAATTTACTTATTCACATGGATATTCTACTGGTCGAATAATCAAATGCAATATCAATAACCACTTTTATAATGATGGAATGCATAATGGTAGACTATCAAAACCACATAGCCAAGGCCTCATTCCAAGACTACAAATAAGATTTTGTCAAGGCCATGTGCCAAGAAACAAGTTTGTCTCATGAGACCTATCGATGCATCGAGGAGCTATAGCGGGCTCCACTCGCCACTTATTAAGTCCAATGCATTCCTTATATGAACATGTTTAAACATAACATAAACATTCGTATTAAAACTAGCATACGAAATGTCAATACTTTCTTCATAAATAATGAATGGTATAAAAATAACTCATCCACAGTAAAACATATCAAAAAACCATCAATAAAATCTGGAAGTTTTGTATCATAATAAATCAACTTCATATAAACCTAAAATCCATCAAAGGATGTTGACATAGATGAAATCAAAACTATTTTTATAGAATTATATCTTTCTATTTTGAAATCATTTAAGAGTCATATATTTATACAATAAAATTTTTTCTTAGAATATATTCTTATAAGCTTGTAAGGGAAGATTCGATGATTTTATAACGGTGGAAAATAGCGTCACCCTCTGTATAAGTTAAAAAAACATTCTTACCTTAATTCTGTCGAAAAGGTTAAAAAAGACCTTGTTTGGAAAATGATGGAAAGATTCCTTTATAAACCTCTTATAAAAAGTCAAACAATGGTATAAATTACTTTAACCCATATTCTAGTAAATATTAAAAATGTTTTGAAAAACATTTTTAAGAAACATGGATGTGGATGATAAAGAGGTCCCAGTAGATAATTACATATAAACAAGCTCTGATAATGAAGAGATTGTGAAATAAATCCTTAGCATGTACTTTTCCTTGGTTGAGGGTAGGTTAACCTCCTATATAATGGTGAAATAATTGTTATTAAATTATACAAGAATCATATACATTAATATGATATCATATGTGATCTTTTAACATTGATTTGTTAATAATATCTTAGTATTATCGTTGTTTCGGGTGTTAACTTACTCGTTTTCTTTTATATGTTTTGTTACGTAAGATGTATTTTTCATGGATAGTTTTATCTTATTAATATCCATAATGATATCAAGTCGTTAAAATTTATTTTTAAATCATCAAATGATAATTATACTTGAATGGATACGATGGAGAATGAATCTCATCGCGTTCGTGGAAACGGTAGTCCGTACGCACGCACGAGCAACAATATCATTCTTTTGATATTAAAATAATATATAATTGGAATGTTATATAATATATACAGATTAATTATCATGTTATATTTATTATTTACATGAATTAAACATCATTATTATATCTATCCAAATAATGATTTATTGAATAACAATTACACCACGACGTGGAGACGGTAAGCCGTACGTACGCACGTATGGTGACATGTCATTAAAGGATGGATAGAATACCTAATATGGTTGTACCATATTTTTTAATAACATAACAATATATATAATATAATGGAGTTATTATTTTATAATGGGAATAACAAATAAAGAAGAAGTTGAAGAAGAAAGGAACTTGAAAGAGGGTGGTGAAAACATTACCTCTTCTTCGAGTTCTTCCTTTTGATTTGATCAAAAGGGATCCATAGGTTGGATTTCTGATAAAACTAATGCCTCTAGGTTGAATTGAGGGAATTTAAGAGAGTATTTTAGTAGGGGTTGTCTAATCCAAAAGTCTTTGAATGTGTGAATTAGTGAGAAGGGGGAGTGTCCTTTTATAAGAGGGGTGAGGGGCACTTATGGAAAAGCTAGAAATATTATTTTATAATAAATTCATATTCCATTTCTAATGGCTTAGAAGTGGATTATTTAATGTTTAAGGTGGGGATGGGTAGAAAACCACTCAACCAATAGAATTTAGACAGGTTTGGGAAATTAAATTAACCTTGTCTTTTTGTTTTAACTCTTAGTTAATTAGTTTGACACTTACCATGTCACTTGGTATTTTTATATTATATAGTCAATAAACTTACTATATACCTCCAAGAGACCCACAAGTGGTCCATTAATGATACTCCTATCATGATATAAGTATCTTGGATGATCCTTAGATTTTTACGAATTGAATATAAATTAATAATATAATATTTGTTTTAAAAACTCTTTTATGTCAATTTCGACTCTATTGGGTATTTTGTTTTTTATAAATTCATAACAACATTATTACTTCGAATGAAATTTATATAATAAATCCTAATATGTCATATGAACCTATAAAATTAGTGGAATTCATAAAGAGTCTCAAATTACATTTATTTTGATATTTATAATATCAATTATTTTAATATTTCATTAATTAGGTAATTACTGCATCACCATTGTGTCATAAATAAATTAAATTATTTAATGTCTAAAAATTATAAATAAAATACCATTATGTAGGAAATCTTTTTAGATTTATAATTAATATTTACAATCGAATTTATCTTATGTATAACCCTATATAAAAAATGTTTTAGTAAATAAACATTTATTTTAACTCTTTTAACTCTTCTTTGAATTAAATAATAATAAAAGTCCTAATCTAATCGAAGTGGACCTAAATGATAATATTTTATTCCTAAGGTTGTTTTTGGTCGAGATAAACTTGTCTAATAGAATTAGGACTTGTGTTAGGGTAATATTAATATCATTTTTACCCTTAATTACCCTATTTAGTTTTAACCGTGGTAAATAAAAGTAAAAAGTTACTATTACAAAAAAATTATTTTCTTCTCATTGAACCAAATTTTACTCCTTGATATTTACCGTGTATCTTGGATTTTCAAAATTTCACTCACAAAAGCGGTAAAATTATGTTTTATGTGAATTTCCAAATTCTCATCGGAGGTGGGTAAAAGACGGTGAAAAGTTCAATAAAATTTTTATGTATTTATAATCATTCTTAACTAAATCCAATGAACTACATTGAGAATATATAGATATTCTATACCTATTTTGACCTTAATTAAATTTAAATAAAATAAATAATTATTTAAATAAAAATTCGGTTTTAAACTATAACTTAGTGTTTTTCACTATTCATCAAAAATTGAAAGTTTTCAAAAAAATACCAAAATTTCACCCTAGGAAAATTTCGATATTCTGAATCCAAAAATGAAGTCCATTTTGAAAGATAAAATTTATAAAATTTCAAAAAGTATGTATTACTATTCATAACGGTTAGTTTGATTGGTTGTGGTGTGTGTGTTAGAACTCAAAGTTGCGTACAACACATGCTACAATATTATTTAAAGGAAAGCGTACCGTGGAAGCTTGGGGTGTTACATTCTCCCCACCATCAAATAATTTCATACTTGAAATTTCTAGAATACTACCACATGAAAAGACTCAGGTGGTTCTTCATCATAAGTTCCTCGGGTTCCCACGTTGCCTCTTCCATCTTATGGTTTCTCCACAAAACTTTTACCAGATGAGTCGTTCGGTTTCTCTGTACTTGTTCTCTCGTATCAAGAATCCTGATGAGCTCTTCACAATAAGAAAGATCGGGTTCTAGTTCTAGTTTCTCATAGGCGAGTACATGCATTGGGTCAGGCATGTATTTCCTCAACAGTGATACGTGGAACACATCGTGAACTTTGGAGAGACTTGGCGGCATTGCCAAATGGTAAGCTACAGCACCAATTCGTTCTAGAATTATGAAAGGTCCGATGTACCTAGGACCCAATTTAAACTTCTTACCGAAAAATATAACTCCCTTCCATGGAGATACCTTCAAGAAAACATGATCTCCTACCTAAAATTCCAAATCCTTCCTTCGGTTGTTGGCATAGCTCTTCTGCCTACTTTGAGCTGCTTTGTTGTGGTTTTGGATGACCTTGACCGTTTCCATTGTTTCCCCCACCAGTTCTGGGCCTACAAGTTTTCATTCACCAACGTCATCCCAACAGGTTGGTGTGCAACATCTCTTTCCGTATAACGCTTCATATGGTGCCATCTGAAAACCTGAATTGAAGCTATTGTTATAGGAAAATTCTACTAGAGGTAAATATTGATCCCACATACCATGAAAGTCAAGAGAGCAGGATCTCAACATGTCTTATAAGGTTTGAATAGTCTATTCTGATTGTACATTTGTTTGAGGGTGGTAGGCAGTGCTCAAACGAAGTTTAGTATCCAGGGATTTCTAAAGACTCTTCCAGAATCTTGAAGTAAAACTGGGATCACGATCAGAAAAAATAGACATAGGTACTCCATGAAGTCTCACCACTTCATTAATATATATCCTTGATAGATGTTCAAGTGGTAAATCTTCCCTTATAGCAAGAAAATGTTCTGACTTGGTAAGACGATCAACAATGACCCATATTTCATCATTCCTTCTAGGTGTATTTTGTAGTCCCATGACAAAGTCCATCATAATATTGTCCCATTTCAACTCTGGTATGGGAAGAGGTCACATGACTCCTCTAGGTTATTGCCTTCCAGCTTTCACTTGTTGACAAACCATACATATTGACACAAAATCCACAATCTCCCTCTTCATGTTGTTCCACAAAAAATGTTCCTTCAAATCTCAATACATTTTGGTGCTCCCATGGTGTATATAGAAATTGGAACTATTAGAATCATCTAGAAATTCCCTTTTTAGATCAGGTATATCGGGAACACAAAGTCTCTTCCCAAATTTCAAAATTCCATCTTTATACACAAAATATCTCAATCTCCCATCATTCATAACTTTAATCTTCTTTTGAAATTCTTCATCATCAGTATAAGAACTCTTAATCATTTCTAGTAAAGATGGTTTGGAAACCATTTGAAAAAGCACTGATGTTTCCCCTTCCATGGTTATTCCCATGCCAATTTTTACTAGATCCATGAAAATTTGATCCCTTTCAATTCTCATATTATTCAAAACTCCATTATCTTTTCTTCTCAAAGCATCTGCCACCTTATTTTCCTTCCCCATGAGGTAGTGTATCATACAATCATAATACTTGAGTAATTCAATCCATCTCCTTTACCTCATGTTGAGTTCTCTTTGTGAGAAAATATACTTCAAACTCTTGTGATCAGTATAAATATCACATTTTTCACCGTAGAGGTAGTTCCTTCATATCTTCAAAGCAAAGATCACAGCTGCTAACTCGAGATCATGAGTAGGATAGTTTTGCTCAGGAATTTTCAACTATTGTGATGCATAGGAAATAACCCTATCATTCTGCATAAGGACACAACCAAGTCCTTTTTTTGATGCATCACTATAAATAACAAACCCATCATTCCCTGATGGTAGATTCAATATAGGAGAATTGACTAATATTCTCTTCAGTTCTTCAAAACATTCTTCACACTCTTTTGTACAAACAAATTTAACCCCTTTACGTGTGAGATTTTTTAATGGGTTAGCCAACCGGGAAAAATTCTGGACGAAACGTCGATAATAACCTGCTAAACCAATAAAAATACGTACCTCAGTTATACTTGTAAGTGTTGGCCATTCATGGATTTCCTTGGTCTTAGAAGGATCAATAGAGATTCCATCTTTAGAGAAAATATGGCCAAGAAAAGAAATCTCTTGAAGCTAGAATTCACACTTTCTTAACTTCCCATATAATTCATGTATTCTCAGAGTGTTTAGGATAATGCGCAAGGGATTTTCATGATCTTTATAGCTTTTGGAGTATAACAAGATATCATCAATAAATACCACCAAAAAATCATCGAGATATTCCCTGAAAACTCTATTCATTAGATCTATGAATACAGAGGGTGCATTAGTCAGCTGAAAGGGCATTACCGTAAACTCGTAATGCCCGTACCTTGTTCGAAATGCTATCTTCAGAATGTCTTCCTTCTTCAAACACAACTGATGGTATCCATATTGAAGGTCAATCATTGAAAAGGATTGAGATCCATGCAGATGGTCAAATAAATCATCAATGCGAGGTAGGGGATACTTTTTATTTATTGTTATAGCATTGATCTCCCTATAGTCGATACATAACCTCATAGATTCATATTTCTTTTTAACAACAATAACTAGGGCTCCCCATGGAGAAACACTAGGGAGAATAAATCCCTTATTACTCAATTACTCTAGTTGTTTCTTTAGTTCAAATAATTCCACAGTGGCCATTCTATAAGGGGTCTTCGATATAGGCCTTGATCCAGGAATTAAATCAATGGAAAACTCAACTTCTCGTTCTGGAGGATGTCTAGGTAAATCTTCCGAAAAAACATCTACATATTCTTTCACAATATGTACATCCTATATTTGAACATTACTTTCCTCACCCACAATCATTTTATTCTCTTCCTCCCCAATAATTGAATTCAGTTGAGCTACTGTGGGTGGATCTAGATAAGAATTAGGTGGTGATGATTCTGCCCTAAAGATAAGGTGTTCCTTATAATAATCATCAAAAATCGTAACCTCCTTATTCTTACAATAAATCTTCGCATCATCGTCCGAAAGACAATCCATACCAAGGATTATATCAAACTCAATAATAGGTATGGCGATGAGATCAACGGATAAAGAACATTTATGTGCTCTAATGGGGACTGATTCACAAAACATTGTTGCAATGATACTTCCCTTAGGATTTTTAACTAACAACTCCATTGTTAAATCAAATTGGAAATATCTAATTTTCTTAGAAAACTGGGAAGATATGAAACAATGCGATGATCTAGAATCAAATAATGCATTTTCTAAACTTGAGGAAACCATTAAATTACCTGCCACCACGTCTTTCAGAGATTCTACCTCAGCAGTAGTGATAGCATAAGCTTGTCCTTGATCCATTGGTAGTTTATGAGGTAATTTCCTCTGATTCTTAGGATATTCATTTGTATAATGTCCCATATCCCTGCAATTGTATCACTGGACATCGATAGCTTCCTTCTTCCCCTTGCAATCACGAGCTTGGTTGCCTTTTTCACCACACTTGTAACAGACTACCATTCCTTTTAAGCAAGTACCGGGGTGTTTCTTCCCACATTTACTGTAGGATGGATATTCAACTTTTTCCTTATTCCTCTTACATCCATCCCTAGATTGATCAGCAGATCTCTTTTTCTCTTACTTTTCTTTAAAGTCATAAGACTTAGAGAATTCCTTTTCTGTCGTGATAGCACAAGAGACAATGTCTTCGTACGACGAGAAGGATTGTGAGACTAATGCTCGACGGAGAAATGGTTTTAACCCATAAAAGAAATGATCAATCTTACTTCTTGGGTTACGTATATAATCTCCAACATACCTTGCTAACCTTGTAAAGTTAGCCTCATACTTTGCGACATTCTCATCCTCCTTTTGTCTCAGACTCATAAACTGCCTTTCCATATCTGCTCGATGGTCACGAGGAAAGTATTTTTCTAAAAATAGATCTTCGAACTCCCTCCATTCCATATTTGATACTTCATCATCTTCCTTTGTGTTTTGAATCAATGACCACCATTGATCAGCATCTCTAGTGGGGCGATAAACTTCCATGACAACATTTTCCCTTTCACTACTCCCCAAAGCCTGAAATATTTTTTCAAGGGAACTTATCCATTGCTCACCTACTAATGGATTTGTACTCCCATTGAATGTTGGTGGTTTCTTACTCATGAAGGGATCTAACATTGATCCTCCACGTTGTGGATCAGGGTGCTCCATACGGGTAAGGTTATTATTCCTAGCCTGAGTGAGTTGTCCCAGTATGGTGATTAGTTGATCAGCACCAGTTGCATCACTAGCTCCACTATAATTATCTTGAGCATGAGGGAAATCCCTTCATGAAGTGCATGCATTGATACAGTTTTAATTTCTCCCACTAGGTGCCATTTCTAAACAATGGAATAAACTAGATCAGTTTATGAATCAAAATACATAATTCCATACTTATAAAACACTTAACATAAATTTAACTATTTATGGATATAATCCATAATCATAAAAATGTTTTCATTGAGGACGTATATACTCATAAACTCTTCATAATTATTTCTAAAGAAAATGAGATTTATCCTAAGCATATCCCCTGGGAGTGTCGTAACCAAGAGTGCAGCAAGGCCCGTTGTCGTGCACCAGTTCCCTTTTGATTCTAGCACAAAGCTGTGTTTTCATGTTTTACCCCTAGGAACATATGTGCCAGAGCCTCCTCTACCGGATTATATCTAGACATGGATGTATTTCTCAGAAAACTCACAAAATCTCTACAATACCAAACTTCTAGGAAGTTCTTCTATACTAATCCTCAAAGTCCATCTTAAATCTATGTGCTCGAATCAGAGTTTATCTAAATCTAGCTTCCAAGGTTTGTACTAAAATTCCTCTGATACCAACTGTAACACCCCGACCCCAGTTACCCAGAGTCGGTGCATTATTACATAATATTGGAATGATCAAAAGAAAGATAAAGTCTCAAAAGACCGATTAGTTTAGTAGTCATGGAAACACTAGATAAATTCATATGTCTTACATTACATCATAAACTCAAAAAAAATACAACAACATATTTTCGTCATATCCCATCATACTGTCCCTGCAGGTCATTCATAAATTAATTCTTCACATATTGGGAAACAAAACATTGAAAGGGGTGAGCTCGGATGCTCAGTAAGGATAAAAATATATCAGAAAGATTCATAAATAAGTGAGAAGGGGGAGTGCCCTTTTATAAGAGGGGTGAGGGGATCCTTTGGAAAAGCTAGAAATATTATTTTATAATAAATTAGTATTCGGTTTCTAATGGCTCCAAATTAGATTATTTAAAGGTTAAGGTGGGTATGGGTAGAAAACCACTCAACCAATATAATTTAGACAGGTTTGGGTAATTATATTAACCTTATCTTTTAGTTTTAACTCTTAGTTAATTAGTTTGACAGTTACCATGTCACTTAGTATTTTTATATTATATAGTTAATAAACCTACTATATTCCTCCAAGATACCCCCAAGTGGTCTATTAATGATACAGCTATAATGATATAAGTCTATTGGACAAACCATAGATTTTTAGGAATTTAATATAAATTAATAATATAATATTTTCTTTAAAAACTCTTTTATGTCAATTTTGACACTATTGGGTATTTTGTTTTTGATAAATTCATAACAGCATTATTACTTAGAAAAAAATTTATATCATCAATTATAATATGTCATATTAACCTATAAAATCATTGCAATTTATAAAAAGTATCAAATTACATTTATTTTGATATTTATAATATCAATTATTTTAATATTTCATTAATTAGGTAATTAGTCCATCACCATTGTGTCATAAATAAATTAAATTATATAATATCTAAAAATTAGAAATAAAATAGAGTTATGTAGAAAATATTTTTATCTTTCTAATGAACATTTACAATCGAATTTATCTTATGTATAACCCTATATAAAAAATGTTTTAGTAAATAAACTTTTATTTTAACTCTTTTAACCCTTCTTTGAATTAAATAATAATAAATGTCCTAATATAATCCAAGTGGACCTAAATGATAATATTTTATTCCTAAGGTGGTTTTTGGTCTATATAAAATTGTCCAATAGAATTATGACAGGTGTTAGGGTTATATTAATATCATTTTTACCCTTAATTACCCTATTTTCTTTTAACCGTGGTAAATATAAGTAAAAAGTTACTATTTACCAAAAATTATTTTCATCTAATTGAAACAAATTTTACTACTTGATATTAACTATGTCTCTCGGATTTTCGAAATTCCACTCACAGAAGCGGTAAAATTAAGTTTTATGTGAATTTCCAAATTCTCCTAGGAGGTGCGTAAAAGATGGTGAAAAGTTCAATAAAATTTTTATATATCTATAATCATTCTAAACTAACTCCAATGAATTAAATTGAGCTTATATAGGTATTATGTATCTATTTTTACCTTAATTAAATATAAATAAAATAAATAATTATTTAAAAAAAATTCGGTTTTAATCTATAACTCAGTGTTTTTTCACTATTCATCAAAAATTGAAAGTTTTCAGAAAAATACCAAAATTTCACCATAGGCTAATATCGATATTCCAAATCCAAAAATGAAGTCCATTTTGAAAGATAAAATTTATAAATTTCAAAAAGTAGTTATTACTATTCGTAACGGCTAGTTTGATTAGTTGTGGTGTGTGTGTTAGAACTCGAAGTTCCATACAACACACGCTACTGTATTATTCAAAGGAAAGCATACTGTGGAAGCTTGGGGTGTTATAGTAGAACAATAATAATGTATGTAATATTGTAACACACAAAAAATATAAAATAATAAAATTTTATTGTATAGATTATGTGATTAGAATATATTATTTTATTCTTTTGTTTTTTCCAACACAATTTTTAGAACGCATTACACAGAATACCTGGTTTATAATGTATTACATGCAACATCGAGTTAAAATTAAATGTGAAATATTAGAAAAATATTATTATTTATGATAATAGTTATAATTAATAAGTTAACATGAACGGTATTAATAGTAATGATCAAATTATTAAGAGTATTATTATCTATTTATTAGTAATAAATTAGTAATCCTTTATATGAAAAGTAAATGAATTATGAAAAGCTATATTTTATATAAAATAATGGTTAAACCCACATTTTACAAATATTTTAAAATTAAAATTTTAAACTATTAAAAAATTTATTTTCATAAATAAAATTATATTTCGAAATAATAATTTCAAAATTCTCTTCTGGTTATTTTTTTTTATATTTTGGAATAATTGATTTTTTTTTGATGAAAAGTGAGAAATACTACTTTTAAAAAAATTATTTTTCTTTTAAATATTTAATAATATTAAAAAATGTTTATAATTGGTTTTAAATTAATATTTTCTCATATATATATATATCAATTCATACATTTATGGTCACTGGAATCATTTTATATTTGTATTATAAAAAATAACATTGTAAACTTTTGGATATTTTCAATTTCAATCCCTGCTTTCTTATCATGTCTGCTGGATTAATATTAAACTACAATTTTCTACTTATGATAATTGAATTTGGAAAATTTTATCCAATATATTGGAATAAAAATAATTTGTAATTTCAAATTATGTCAACGTAATTTGTTATTAAAATAAATTGTTAAAACATTATGATTTAATTACTGTAATAATGGTAAATATTGATTTATTATGGGTTAAAAAAATGATATGGGTTACAAAAGACCTACCAAAATGTCAAAAAATGCATTTAATGCCCATATATCAACATTAAATGTTATATTATCAATAATTACCATTTTTTAGTGTTTTTAAAGGATAAAAACATTGGAATTATTTAATAATTTTAAAAAATACAAGTGTACCACTCTAACCACTTATAAAAGGGAACTCCATAACCTTTCATTTTTAAACGCTAAAACCTCAATTGTTTTGAAAATATATACCCAAATCACTTCTAAACATACCTCTCCTCATCCAATTGTTCTTAATATGGGTATAAATGCAACCTAGTAAGGGATTTGGTGAATTCCGAACATGGATACTCAAAGAATAGGAGCAGTTATTGAACAAGCATATTTATTTTATTCCATTTACCACCACCATAAATTATTTATGAACCATTTTGATATAATTTACTCAATATAATTCATATAAAATTATATATTTATTAAAAAAATTTGACATAAAACAATCCGAAATTCCATTGAATGGGTTGTGAAATCCTCACTCATTTGTACGGCTGACTACCACCGTGTGAACAGGTGTCATTCGTTCTCCATTAGTACATTTCATAGTTTGGTATGATGATGAATATAAATTATAAATATGATATTTATAAAATAGTAATATCATATTTATATGTATTGAGTCATTATATGATATAAATATTGTTACCTTCCTTTTAGTTGGAGACACGATAACATCAACTGTGTATACAGAAGGCTACCGCTTTGCATGGCGATGTTATTCATCTATCATTAACACTTCACATGGTAGGTGATAATGATTTTTTTAATTATTATATATAGTATACAAGATCTAAGTATGATATTAATAAAATATTTTTCATTATATAAATATATTTTATTATTTTATTTCTTACCTTTCCACTCACATAATAAAAATGAAAACATTTATGTATGTGTGGACTTCTACCATAAAAAAATGACATGACCCGCTTTTTTTCAACATTCCACATATATTATATACATATAAATATGATATTTCATATAATATATATTTATAATTGTGGAATAATTATATTATACTTACCTTCTTTCTATAATCTTTATTGGAAAATGTAAAGTCCTTATGTGTATGTGTAGCATATTTTCACATTATCATAACATAATTTATTTCTAATAACTCTCATTCATGATTATTTTGAAAAGATAATTTAGTTTAAAAATAATATAATTATTTCAATGTTATTAGTCCGAAGATGATGAAACTATGTAATATGGGTAAGAATCATACCTTTATTAAAAAAACATGCCTATTAAAATAATTCAATTAACACCATAAAAATGAAAATAATAAATGATTAATAATAAATGGTTGATAAAAAGTTAAAAAGGATCTCATATGATATTTTAAATAGTAATATAGAATTTTATATTAATAACATGTCCAAAAAAATATCTAGGTTTTTAATGAATGGTAAATCAAAATGAAGTATGGGGTAGGATATTTCAAATAATAATTTTCGTACGTTGGGTTAACATCTAATTTACTGATTAAGTTATTGTATTATTATGTGTATAATGACTATTGATTACAATTTTTTATATTTCTAATTTTTTATATATTTATTTAATGTCAAAATACATAAACTATTCATTGATTAATTTGCACATCAACGTAATGATCATTGTCGAGGTTTATCTTACATTCTTATTTTAATCACAATTCGTTATTCGTGAGTTTGTGTTGAAAAATATTATTTGAATATTTCCTACTAAAAATTTTGCTTTTATTCTCCTGTGGTTATTTGTGATATTTTCATGTATAATTAACTTTTTTCCACTAATTGGTTCTTAAAATAATTGAGAAAATAAATTTAATAAAATATAACATTATTTTCTTCTTTAGTCAGAAACTAGTTTTCTTATAAAATACTTTATCCTAAATATGTTCTAAATTTTATTACCATTAACCAAATGATTTATTATATAAATTTAAAAACTTATTTGTTATTTAAAAAATGGTTTAAAAGGAATACACTTTTAATTTTATGAACAAGTTACTTTTCATAAAATTTTAATGTGTAAAAAGAATGTAATTTTTAATTTATACAGAATGTAAAAAAATTATGTTCCATCAGGATGGTCATTTCATTAAATATTAAATTAAAATATTACAAGGTTATTTTTAATGAATATTATTATCCTATTATTCATCAAATTTATTGTTTTATAAATTTTGGTTTAAAAAATAAAAAATATATTTTCCTCTAGAGTGTTTCAAAGATATTTTTATGGTATATCTATTAATAAGTGAAATCATATATTTAACTCACTTATGATCCACTGTGAATATATTATATTGATATCAACCATATAATTTCCTTGTATGATTTATTGTGATTTAGATTTAATATGTAAAATTTTATTATAATTCACTATTTTACTCAGAATTATTAAAGATTTTATTTACTGTTTTAGTTATGAAATAAAATATAATATTTTACCTTTTTCAAGAATAATGTTTGTGTGTATTATGATTCACCAATTTCATCTGAGGATGTAATAGGACATTGTATGTGATGGGTGGGGCCTACTATAGATCCTTTATGTGTCTGCATGTATCATGAAACAAAGTAGATGCGGTTTTTTCCAAGGACTTACCATTTATATAGATTTATCAGCAAAAGGCCTTGAAAATATTAGATGTCTTGTAAAGGAGAATTGATGGTAGGTTTTAAATGTCCATAAATATCAATTACATCTTTATGAATTTATTTATTTAAATTCCATGTGATTAATCAATGAGTTGAAATATACATGGTTATGTTTCATTTTCATGTAATTTTTTATATGGAATTATTCAATCATCTTATATTTATGAAATGCTATGCTATTGTTTTATATTAAATGGTATGTGTTCCAATTATTTTACATTCCATATTTAATTGTCCTTATTTATTAATATATTTTACTATACTCTTACCATTACTGAGAATATATGCTCACTACTATCTTATGTCTTATTTTCCCAAGGAAACCCGAAAGTATTTCTGGATTGATATATAAGTATATCTTAACGAGAATTATGGTGTTATTAATAAAATTCGATTTTCATAGTCAATGATTTCAAATTAATTTCTATTCTTGTATGTTTCTAGTTTACCAAGAATACTAAACTATTTAGTCTTTTGGGAAGAGGTTCCTTCTATATTATAATGATGTTTGAAATCAAACACCAACTCTGAGATTCTGTGTTTGGGGTCACTATAATGGGTATCAGAAAACTTTTTGTATAATCCTTGGGAAATAGATTTAGAAAAATATAGAGTATTATATAAAATCACATGACATATTTTTTGGATAATTATTGCAGAACATCCTAATGTTTTAGTAAGAAATTGATTATGAGGATTTTCCTAGAAAATAAAACCCTCATTGGTTACTACAAGGGGACATATCTATGGTATATATGTACCACAAGGTTATTACTCTAAATAGGCTTCATTGGTCATGACCTGGTTTTCACCATGTGATGAAAATTGATTCTTAATGTTCACCAGGTTTGACGCTCCTATACAATATACTTAGGATAAATAAAATTTTACTTATAAAACATTATGAGGGTGTTGAAAATAAATATATTCGTAATGAAACAATCTTTATAAATATAAAAATACCTACGTTAGGTGTTTATCAAGTTTTTTTATTGTTTATTTTTTTTATAATTTTATGATCTAATATAGTGTATTCCAATTTTTATAAATGGAAAATAATGGAATAAATAAGAAATATATCAATTTATGTAAAACAAGTAGGTGTTTCCATACTATGAAAGAGAATGTAACTAGAGATAGATCTATAGCTGGAACTGATCATGTTTTAAAAATATTAGTATAGTTGAATCCAGTTATGAGTAATACCCTTTCATGTATAGATAAGTTTGGTGATAAAACATGAGATGTAATAATGGAAGGCTAATTTATTCATTTCTAACCTTCATCATTCAATGGGGCTACAAATCTATTTTTTAGTGATAAAATGGATATGTTCCTTTGGGATGATATTTTCTCTCTCAAGGAAGTAGTGAATGATAAAATGTTTTCATATCCATTTATCATCTGTTGAGATATGGGGATCAATTGGGTTTTTTTGACTCAAAACTCCAATGATGAGGAGGAAATAACTATCTTTGAGTGGATGGATATATGGGTAATATTCTTGGAAAAACATTTTCATCGTGATCAATAAGATGGTATGGAATGAGATTTCTTCATTTTAAGATGTAAATAGGGGAAAATTTTTCTTGGTATTAATCCTTTTTTGCATGTTCTACAAATAATGATACAGACTACATACATAATATTATAGCAGGATTGACCATTTCCTTGATGGGATTAAAAAAATACATTAAATGAAACTGGTCTCCCAAACATTATCATCAAATGAGGATAGATTATCTATCAAGAGAGAGAAATTATTCTCCAAGTCTTATGAATTCCAAAAGAATCTAGGGAATAATTGGATAATAGATAAAAATACAGATAAGGTAAAAATATAATGTTGGATTTTCCAACAATTAATAGTTTTTGAAGGAAAAATAATTTAACATGGTTAAAAGGAAAATTATTTTTCATATAGTGTGGAGAAAAAGAACGCCGTGCCCACAGTTGGAAGGGAATGATTCAATATCCCAATGCTCATTAATTCAACTCTAAGGATATGGGTCACTATGAAAATGAATTCCTAAATTATCAACGAAATATATCTCACAACAAGTGAATATATCAAGGTCATGCTTATGATATTACCAAATTGGAATTAAAATTATTAAAGTTATAGTTTTTATATTCAATAATTTTCTCATTGGATTAATTAATGAATGATATACTAGTAATAATAATTAATAGATGTATAAGGATTTTCCTAGCACATGAGCCTTAGCCCGGTTGGCAAGGTCTCTGTTGGTGCATCCAAGCGACCAGGGATCAAATCCAGGTGGAGGAAAAATATCCAGGTTACTGTAGCAGGAACTGTGAATTACTGTAGCAGGTACTGTAGCGGGAACTGTAGTAGGCACTATTTGGCACTATAGCAGCTGGGAATATGCCCCCATTTGGGCCTTTGGGCCTCCGATTTGGTCCCCAAGTATTCATAGGACTTCGGGAACCCATGAATTTGGGTCAGTTGGGACTTTGGGCCACCTCAAGGCCTTCAGGCCACCTATGTGCAGATGCAAACCAGACAAAGCTACAAGGAACAAGCTCTACAAGGAGGATGAGCAAGGAGCTTTCACCACAGCAGAAGCTAAACAGATTTCAAGAATGAGAGGGTATAACAGCTGCCATTGGGACAAGCCTATGCATGCACGGGAATGCCAAGAAAAATAGCCATGCAATGATGGAGAGGTAATTTCATGATAAAGATGCTGGGGAGGAGCAGTTCCAAGATGTTTTTTTGAGTTGTATGTAATTTTTGTGCCTACGGGCAATGAATTCCTTTATGGACTACGAGCATGTAATCGTTCACCTACGGGCATTGTAGGGTTCCACCTCATCCCTTGAAAGGTGGATTATCTAAAATCAATAAAAAATGAAGGCCTTCGGGCCATTGGAGCCTATAAGTATTTTCCTCCAATTTTTACAATAACAATTTGAATGAATATGTTGAATGGTATCGATGGAAAATAAATATGATATATTGGAAAGTTTAACTTCTTGTAAAAATCATGATTTATGGAAATATAACCCTTAATATATTCCTAATGTTGTGATAAATATGTTTGGATAAGTATAGGATTGTTATGGATAATGTTAATTGGATATTTCAAACCACCTTGTAACTGATTAATGATAATTTCTTTTTGAATATTTGGTAACCATCATCATAAAGTTTTGAATCATAACCTATTGAAAGGGTCATATGGTTAACCATTCACAAAATTGTTTATGTTTAACATGGAATGTTGTATTAGATATTAATGTATTACATCATGATAATCTATATTCATATACACTTTTTAGAGTCATTTACTTATAGATTTTCAGTGATTTCTTCAATAATTAACTTTGTAGATTATTAATTTCTCATGAATGAGGATTTATAGGATTCAATTGATGAAATGTAGAAAAATTTATATATTTTCCTATAAAATGTCGTGGCTTGTCATTGCACATCATGTAGTCAGAGTTTAAAGCATGGGGTAGAACCTGTTACATGCATTGACCAAGCCATGAAGTCAGAAGAGGAAATATAAAGTACATATCGTGAAGTCTATGTACATTATATGACTTTAGTCAAAATAGTTGAGTGAGAAAACTATGATAAATCTATAGGGAGAAACATCTAGATTCCAATACATGTTTTGAACACTTAGTAGATGACATGTAATTAGTAAAACTTCATAAGCTAGCTAGATATGTGTGAGGCATGTGGGAGATCCAAAACACATGGAAATCAATGCCAATCAAAGGTACATGACACGTACTTATATTTTACATCGTGACCAATTCCTCCTATAAATATATACCCATGACAGATAATTTCACAAAAATTATGGATAAAATTATTCTCTGTTTTTCGTTCCTTCATGTCCCTTCACCCCTTTTCAATATAAAACATAAATTTCGTCATTTTTATAGATTTTATTTCAATTCAACAGTTGTGGATATGTTCCCTTCAATTAATTTAAATTTATGCCTCATCAATCCTAATTGTTCATCATTAACTGCGAACAACAAGTGTTATATTCATTTCTGTTTTTTATTTCATGTAAGAAATTTATTACAGTTGTAATTCAACTATTTCCAACTCGATTTCATACGTATGCTCATTAAAATTATAAAACCCTCTATGATTAGGAATTTTTTTAATTCAAATAGATTTTCAAAAATTAATTTCATATTCATTTATTTATATCTCAACTCACTATGAGTAACTAAATAACTTAGGGGTAAGGATTAATAGTAGATGTATCTGAACCCATAATCAATCCTTAAATCTAATTCTATAATCCTAGATGGATTTGTAATCGGGATAAATAACTCAAGCCTATCAAATTCATGAGATCCTCCACAACAATGGTATATTAAAATGGGGTACTTGATCCAGATTAAATTAGACTATAATACGATCACTAGCCTATAATACATTATTCTAAAGAAGACAAAATTAATGTACTTTGGTTGTTACTATCTCCCAAACATAGAATAATCACATCCTAGGTCGAACTAGGGTTCATATCCAATGTCAATTTGCGACTTCCATTTTCATTGTATCCTATGCCTTAGGACCCTGCCACAATTAGAATTAAGGTATTATTTTCTCTATACATATGAAATTGAACCTGATCCCTCATTAATATCTTGATATAAATCTAGATTAGATATTTAGTAAAATTACCAAACACAAAGGTAACATTAAAGGTATCCTGAAAGGGTATCAATATAGAGATCCATTGTAAGAGCAAGCTTCCTCCTCATGGGATCAACCCCAAACATGTAATATTCTACACCCTAGTAGTTAGTAAAGTTTAGGAAACACAATTCTTATATGAAAACTTCCTATACGAACCCGATGAAATATGTGGGAAAGTAAAATTATGGAACTATTATCAGGGATAAATTCTATGATTTTTAAGGAACCCTATCACTTGATCTAGTATTTTCTTTCCCTCACCCACTTTTTACCATTTTCTTTCAAAATTCACCCTAGAGTCCCCATTTTTTCACATGCCGTACATGTACCAAGTTCCATTGACTCGTTCAATCATGAGTCAGACGAACCAGTAACTATCGATCCAAATATCGAAAGGTATCTTTTTGCACGTCGCATTTCTTCAATGGTTAAGAAACATTGTCTAGTGGGAACCAACCCACAAAACCCGATGAAGATAATTCCTAGAGAACACCAGATGAATCCCAAAAACACATTCATTGATTATTGCCTTACATCAATAAATAGAACATCTCTACGAATTTTACATCCCCCAATTCAATACCAAACATTTTATATCAATCCTAGACTCATTCACCTAATCCAGAATATGGGACAATTAAGTGGCATTCAGAGGGAATCCCAATATGAGCACATTTCCATCCTCCTAGAAGTTTGCGATATCTTTCCCAACTAGGGAGTCTATTTAAATTACATTACACTACACATCTTTCCAATCTCATTGAAAGATTGATCTAAGGAATTGCTCCAAATCCTGGTGCCGAAGTCAATCACGACATGGGAGGATCTCTCCAAGATGGTTTTGGACAAGTAATTCCCACCAATCAGGACCTCGAATCTATAGAATGACATCAAAATACTTTCTCAATTGGATGGAGAATTTAATGGGGAATCATGGGGATGATTCAAAGAGATCATGAGAAAGTGTCCACATCATGACCTAGATACACGGATTCAGTTGCGAACATTTTACCAAGGACTCCAGCCAACCACATGAACTATTGTCGATGCTTCTGCTGATAGAGGATTAATGTTTAAGACAACTTAATTTGGATATGAAATTCTCAATAAAGTGTCACATAATGTTAGCTAATGGAAAAGTTTTCATGTAAAATAACATCATGGTATCCACCAGGTAGATGAGAGAACCAGAATAGCAGTTCTAGTGGAAGCACTAAAAAAATAATGGATTCTATTCAGATACTAGATATGAAATCAAAAACTCAACCCCCTCCAGACCCTGTAATGTAAATTAAATCATGCAATCTATGAGGTGAACCACATATTTACAAATATTGGAATTAAGGATATAAATATCAGCATGATTGTAATAATGTTAATTACAACCAATCAAAACTAGTCATTTCAACTATAGCTCTATTACCACCAGAGGCCTTCTCAGCAACATCCTCGTACTATTCAAGGCAATTATTAACCCATAATTTTCAAAGATTAATTCCACAATTATGGAAAACCTGGGTATCCTATGATGATATCTTTTTCAAAATCACTCTAACAAGTACCACAATATCCCTTCCAAGAAATACGTCAACAAAAATTATAACCCACTTTTCCAAAACCTCAACAACCTCATCATGCTTCTCCATGTAATTTGGAAAACCTCCTAGATCTTTTCTTCTAAAAGAGATATCATAGAATGAAAACCTAGGATACAATAATAAAAACCCAAATAGATTCTTTGCAGAATCATTAAAATCAAATGGTTCAAATCACGAAGACCTTATTTGGTATATTACCAAGTATATTACCTGGTAACACTGAGATGTACCCAATAGAGGAATCCAAGGTGGTGGTGCCGAGAAGAGGGAATGTTTTTTAATTTTTAAAAACTATGAGGTAAAGATGAAAGGATAGAAAAAGTGCCTAAAAAGAAACAAGAAGAAGAAGGAGAAGTTGATAAGACTACCCTAGTCACTCCTCTAGACGAATTATTAGCTAAAAATAACCAAACTTCAAAGCAGCCAAAGGAAAATGTTTATGTTTTCCCACCCCCACATAAGACACCTCTTATTTTTCCATAGAGAGTATGACAAGATACACATGAGGCTCAATACAAGATGTTCTTAGATATTTTCAAGAAGCTACAAATCAATATACCATTTGAAGAAGAAATTGAACAGATGCCAGTATTTGGAAACTTTCTCAAGGATATTACATCCTACAAATGTAAAATTGATGATCTTTGGGTCATATCTTTAAATTTTGAATGCTCTACTATTGTGTAATAGAGAATTACCCTGAAAATGAGAGATCCTTGATGATTCAAAATTCATTGTTCTATATGATAATGCTTGTTTAGATGATCCATGTGGGACCTCTAAGCTGACATTTACTTAATGCAGATGTGATTTTTCTACATGCTTTGAATCCAAGAACTCAAAACAACTAGAGTAGAATAGTAGTTATCCGACAAATTAGTGATGTACCCCATAGGCATTCATGAAGATTTTATGGTTAAAGTTAGAAAAATATTTTTTCAGTAAACATCCTATACCTGGGAATGGATGAAGAAGGTGATTTACCTACCATTCGTTGAAGTCCATTACTATCCAATGGTATTAATTTAATTGAAGAAAATCAATTACGAATGATTTTAGAGTTGTAGAAAAACCATTGGTGTTAAACGTCATCAAAGAATCCCCACAATTAGATGATAATGTTGATTGTATTTCCATCTCTCTCACTCACAAATGATATGGGTACATTTCTATTAAGGAATAAAGAGAAGATTTACTCTCATAGATGGAAGAAGAATAAGATTTTAGTAATGTAAGATTCATTTAACCTCTACAAGGAAAACCTTTAAACCTTTCTACCCACCACCATTCTTCCACCCCAGTTATAAATTAATACTCTACCCAATAAGACAAATTACTCATATATAAGAGTGTCATCCTCTCTACTAGTCATTATCAATTCTGAATTTTAAGACACACAAGAATAGAAATTTTTTAATGTTTTTAAAGGATAGAAGTGATCAATCACCTAGTAAGAGGAAGACAATAAAGGAAATAATCCTACTAAATTCACTCAATGAATCCTACATAATGATAATGAAATGATGAAATGATAACCCAAATGGTGGATGAAACCACCAATGAATGAATTCATTAAAAAGGAAGTGCTAAATCACCCGAATGCCAAAATCATTTTTCTAATATCAGAAAATGATTGGGTGAGCCCCCTCCATGTTTTTCCCAAAAAAGTAGAACTGAAGGTTGGAAGAACTAATGAAAATTAATCGATTTCGACACACATCATCACTGGATGGGGAGTCTACATAGATTACATATTCTTTAATATATCAACCAAAAGGATAAATTTTCCATACCCTTCATGGATTAGATGCTAGTTGACCACTCAGATTTCCCAAAAACCACATTTACATGCCTTTTTAGTACCATTACTCATAGAAGGGTTTCATTGAGAATGTTATATTCTCTAGAAACATTTCAAATATATATGACACATATCTTCTACAATATGTCTGAATAATTCCACAGAATCTTCATAGGCGATTTCTTTGTCTTGGGGATATCACATTATGTTGGATTATGTAATTTGGAATTAGTTCTCCACCACTGAGAGGAAAATTTTCTCATACAATATTAGGATATATTCCATTTTATGGTTCAAGAAGTAATATTCATTAGTAACAAAATTTTGAAAGATTTCATTGATGTTGATCCAACTAAAATCAAAGGCATCAAAGACCAGTCAGAACCCTCAACCATTAAGGGTATTAGATGTTTTCAAGTCCATGTAGGATTTTACAGATGATTTGTGAATTATTTTTATAATGTTTCTCATTTTTTGACACATCTGTTGTCAACAAATATTAACTTTGAATTCATATATGACTACCAAAAACAATTCAATATGTTAACGAAAAGTTTGGTACCCTCACCAATCATCATTTCACCCATTTCGCATAATGAATTTGAGTTAATGTGTGATTCCAACAACCTTTCTATAGGTGTCGTATTAGAAAAACATATTGGAAACATATTCTATCCCATTTATTATGCAAGACGCTCACTATTTGATTCTCAAGTCAAATACATGACGATAGAGAAATAACTCTTTTCTGTTGTATATGCCTTTGAGAAATTTCATTCATATCTGGTATTGTCTTAGGTGATTGTTCACATTTGTCATGAAGACCTCATGTACTTAATGAGGAAAACGATGTAAAACCTACGATGATACATTAGGTCTTAATGTTATAGGAAATAAATCTCATGATCAAGAACACAATAGGGGCATAGAATGTGATAATATAACATCTATCCACACATCCTCTACCAATCATCAAGGAAGATATGATGATAACATTAATGGGGCTTTTCAAAATGAAACCCTATTTAGTGTTATGGTTCAATCATGGTTCTCAGATATTTACAGTTATCTTTCCACATGATTTCAATATCAATACCTATCTTACCAACATTGAAAAAAAATTCAAATTCCAATATTTACTATTTGGAATGAGCCACTATTATTCATTTTTTGTGTTGACAGACAATTAGGATGTTACATCCCTAAATAAGAAACCCATAATGTAATTGTGATGTGTCACACTACCTTGAATGGCAGACCACATGAAACTAAGCATATGGTGGACAATGTTCTTCATAGATGTTTTTTATGGTCTTCACTGCACCAAGATGCTAGGATATTTTCCAACAATGTTCCATAAGTCAGTGAACTAGAAATATTAACAAAATAAATGAGATGACACAAAATTACATCATATTATTTGATGTCCTCAATGTTTGGGGAATCAATTTCATTAGAACAATTCCTACATCACATGAAAAACCATACATTCTGGCTGTAATTGACTACATATCTAAATGGGTTAAAGATGAATCTACTGCATATGACATGATAGTAGTTTACATGTACTTTATAAGGAATAATGTGTTTTAATGATTTGAATTTATGAGAGTATTCATCAGTGATTGAGTAACAAACATCACCAAATGAATTCTGATAGGATTTCTAGAAAGATATAGGATCTAGTACAATAAGGGAACTCTTTAAAACCCAAAAATGAGTGTGTAAGTAGAACTATCAAATAGGGTGGTAAAGAATTTTTTTGAAATAGTCGTGAAGACAAATAGAAACGATTGAAGCCTCAAACTAGAAGACACACTATGGGAATAACAAACTGCTTATAAGAAACTCTATAGGCACCATCCCATTATGATTGGTTTATGGAAAACCAGGTCATCATCTGTTAGAGTTAGATCATTCCACATTTTGGGAATTAAGAAAAAATGAATATGGGTTCGAAGAAAGATGGAGAATCCAGGATGTTACAATTGACCTCTTTACAAGAGATAATAAAAAGAAACATATGAAAATGAACAGATCTATAAGTAAAAGACAAATAAATAGCATGATCATCATAATACAAGATTTACCTTTCTACATAGGAATAAGGTTATATTGTTTAACTCAATATTGAAACTAATATATGGTAAACTGAAGTCTCATTGTTCTTTCCCATTCAACATAGTTGAATTATTTCCTTACAAAAATTTTCATATTTATAAAAAATGTTGGATTCCATTTAATGTGAATGGTCCAAGACTAATGATTTTTCTAGAACCCTTCAAGGAAGGATATGTCATCAGCCTTAAATTCACTTAAGAATTAATGTTGCGAAGATCTCAATATAAATGGAACTGATGAAGGGGAGGAAAACTCGGGTAGTAAATCTTAGGTTGGAGTATGATTTTACTATAAGAACCCCAGGATGGGCAGGAGGTAAAGGTAATGAAGGAGCACAAATTGGATAAAAGACAGTTCAACGAACGTCATGTACTAGTGGTTCATGATGTTTACTCTTTTTCCAGAAAATCAATTTTATATCACGAATAAGTTATGTGAACCATCAGTACACATCATGTACGGAGTTGATTATTATTTTTTAAACACAGTTCATGAGCCCGGGGGTCACAACCCACACACCCCTCTGAACCATTATCTCCACTCCCCCACTCTTCGACTCGACTACACCAAAGATGCCTCAACATCCCTATCCTTCACCCTCAAACCTGCACACCCCTTTCTCCCATATTATCCTCTCATATTTTTCATACAACCTATGTGCCACTCTGTACCCCTCTGAGCCTTTCTCCTCTCATGCCGTCACACCACAACCCTCTTTGGTCCAGCATCCCGTGAACCCTCCTCTTTTCTTCATGGATCATCTAAATGGTCCCAAACTTTATCATCCTCATCCTCCTCTACCTCATCCTTGACATCCAAAGTGAAACTTAAATCCAATCTCCCCTATTCTAAACTTTCTAAACCTTCTACACAACCTTAATCCGACACAACACAAGGTCCTCATGATGAATCCACTTCAAAATCCTAATCTAATGATAGTGACATCCACCTACACCCAATTTTGTGTTTTCCAACCCCCAACAATATATAAATCTTCACTAGTTGCAGGAAAAACCTATGCATAAAAAAACTACGTGCATGCACATCCTAGCCCACTTGAACATTGTTGACAATTTCATTGACCTTCTGGAGATACCACTCATTGATAGAATTATATAAATTTTTTAGGAGACCATCAATGAGTTTTTTTTGAATATTCATTCACTTTCAATATGGTTGTAGATAGCCTTTGGTTCTGTCTCAGTGGATGGATACATGAGCTATCATTTATAGAGCCTGGTATCTAGTTGGGTTTTTACACTGAAGAGTTTATCACTTCGTACATTTATCTTACAATTCAGCTACAACCTCATCAAAAATCATCTTCATAGTTACAACATATGATAGCCTACGAATCCTAGTCGCACCACGACCCTTACATCCCAAAGTCTTCACATCTACAGGGTTTGACCCTACTTATACTGAACATAGCCATGGAACATGGACGGTTTTCTTGAGATGAGTCTCAAGGTAGTGTCAGCAAGGTTGATGTGCACATTCATGTTGTAGCCATTGGTGGCTCAACCATTAACATGGATTTCCTGTCTTCCTAGTACTAGAAGAAACATGGTTAGAGGCAGCACGATTCATTGATGAGAAAATCTTTCATAACACATATGGCCAGGAACTTGTATTTCACCTATGAAGAACTACCCCTAACCTCTGTAGGAATTATCAAGATTAACGATCATGTGATGCTTCACAGGATGCAGATGCTAGTGAGTTAGGATGAATACTACTTTGGGGAACCTGATGTTGAGGAGGCAACATAAGAGGAAACCACCATCTCTTGTAGAAGATCCTCTTGTAATAGTAGAAACAGTTGTCTATCGACACTCTACCCTAGAATCTATACATATCATTCCTCCTCCCACCTCTACCTCTGCCCCATATACCATTCCTACATCATTCCACCCCACCATGACTGAGATCTGGGACACCCAACAATGTATCTTGGTAAACCAACACCAGATCGACACTCACCTTCATCTCTAATTCATTGATCCCATGACATTTACCACACCCACACCACCCACCCCAGCCATCCCCTCACCTACCACCATTACCCCACTTCATGTTGTCCACCATGACCTACATATCAACCTAACTCACCCCACCGCCTTGTGGGAGTACTTATTGGAGCAGGCCTTTGAAGGGAAAAGGGTGACCACTAACTCCACGCTAAAGATATCTTTTATGGATCCAGTTGCTAGAAACACAACTTAATTAAATATCAGGAAATCTCCACCACCCAACCCATCCCATTTACCTACCTACATGACCCAACCATCCTCTATAGATGCATCTTAACATACTTTTGCAGGTGCTGCAAATAATAACCCACCTGGATATCTTGTCTCACCACCTGATGGCAGGATGCCACTAGAAAATATATTTGGCCTGAATAATAGATTTTTGGTCTTTGGGACTGTTTTTTTGTTGGATTTTTTGTTTTTTGTTTTATCATTTATTTATGACATCTGCTGTACTAATTATTTATATATGGGACTTGATTACTGCATCTGTTTTGAGCATGATTTCCATATATTTTGTTTTTTACATAGAAATGTCTATCCCATTTGAATCTTATATTGTTCTTAATGGTCTAGTACCACCATCTATTATGGATTAAAGGGTACTTCAACTTGTCACAGACATCATACATCATCATTAAGAACATTCAATGGAAATTTGTGCACAATAGCAACCACCAAGAGCTATGAACCCTTTACTACCTCACCTCATTCATTGTGATGCTGGAAGACCTAAATTTATAAATCCAACCAAGATACCTAAAGACCTGGAAGAAATATGAACCAATAGCTGAAAGTGAAAAAGTATCAACAATGTTGATGGACCCAATACAGGATATCTTTGCCTATCCATCTTGCTGATGAAAACCTATTAGAACTTTCTAGGAGGCAACACATTGTTGATATTTAGTATAGTTACTGTTTTCATAATTAAATTATCATTTATTTTTCATTTTAAATATCTGATTGAACTACCTTGTGGAAAAATGCTTAAACTTGTGGAAAAATGTTTTCTTTAATGAATTATTTGTTATCAAACACATTGTGTAGGTGAAATGGACTCTTCATTAACCCAGCTCAAATCCCCTCTTGTCATACCCCCTCATGCCGGGAGTTGTAAATTCACTAATTTAATTTTTTTCATAACATCTATTTCAAATTTATTAAAATTTATTTGTTATTCCACTCTCACAAACATTTAATAAAACTAATGGAAACTATCTCTTTCTAATTGTGTGTGTTTAGGGGGGGGGGGTTCTCATGACTTTCACTAATGATGAACATGCATTATTATTTTTCCTCTTGTGTCTAATAGAATTTTTTTCGAAATTATAATCATTCTTTAAACATGAAAAAATGATCCCCATTTAAATGAAAGCAAATGTTAAGATTTAAATTGTTAAAATCCATGTTTTTCATTGGTTTGGAATTTTAGAGTTGTTTGTAATTTTAGTAATTTAATTAAAATTCATCATTTTTGAAATTAGGAATAATTGACCAATTACATACTTTTATACCCATTGTAATTTCAAGTTTCTATTTTATTATCACTACCTAAGATGACTCTACGCCTACAATTGCATACTCTTTTCTGAATATATTTAATAAGAGATAAATGGGGAATTCAATCCTATCAAAACATGGATTCATATTTTATCGAGGATATGGATGAACATGTACAAATTTAAAAATATTGAGGTAATCATTGTTAGAATTTTTTTCCTATGTCATAACTTACATATATATTTTCTTTATCCCATGGTATCCCAGAATGACCTTATAGTATGCTGTTATTCCAAGCCTATTTTCCATTACTATCATTCTCCATGTACAATGCATGATACTACTTTTTAACAAGTGTGGGGGAGATATTCAGACAACTGTGGTGATTTTTCTGGTAGGAGATGTATTGGGTACTCATCAAAATATTGAGTTGTGATTGATGTCTATATTATAGAATTTCATTCTTTATTCTATTCCTTTGCAAAACACAAAAGAAAAGAAATATTGATATGCTTTGTGTACTATGATGGTATGAAATCATTATATATAGACCAATGAATCCATTCAAGGATCACATGTGGTTAGGGGATGGATGTGAGATCAGGCTTAGACTTGAATGTTGAAAAATAGAAATACAAAAGAATAAGGAAAGAAGTAGAATACTCATTATATACTTACTTTTTATATATAGAACCAACCAGAGATGCTAGAATATGGAAATGATTAGCTAGAAGGAGGCATTATATTACATTTACCTTCACATTTTTGTATTATGATTATAATCATACCCTCCTTTTTATCTTGATTTTCTTGTTTTTCCAACCCACCCATAGCCTCAGATTCATCAGAAACTTACTAATGAATCCCTCATGATTAATTGCATATATTTCTTTACTAAGTGGGGGTGATATAAACAATGTAAGCATTTAGTTAGGAACTTTCCCTTATGGTATGATCATAACTCTGATTTCATTTTACCCTGACTGATGATAGAAATATCATTGAGAGGTAAATTACAAATGGGTATAGAATATGATGAACAATAAAAAGATAGTAATTAAAATATTATAATTTATTTTATAAAACTAAACTATGAGGCATGATAAATTTTCTACGCCGAACTGATTCTAGATACAAACCTTTTTTCTCTTACACTTGGTATTATTTTTATATACCCAATGAATATTTATAATTTCAAGAACTACTTATCTATTGTTGAAATCATTTTTGATTTATTTTTTCCTATGGACAAGCAATTTTTCAAGTGTGGGGGGTTTGGTAAGCTTAATTCATAAATAGTTTTTAGTATAATTTACTTAGGTATTTTCATTAATTTATTCTATAATGATCTTGTGATATACTTAAGTTTGAAGAAATGGGTATTTATAGGACTCAAAGTTTGAAATGCATAAATATTGAAAAGTTTTCCTATCACACCTCATGAATTGTCATTACAGATCATGTAGTAGGAGTTCACAACTTGAGAGAGGTCATGAGCCAAGCTGTGACCAAACCGTGAACTCAGTAGATGAAATTTCTAGTACACATCTTGAAGGCTATGTACATTCCACGACTTCAGTAAAATTATTTGATCGAGAAATCAAAGATAAATCCATGCGGCAGAATAGCTGGATGCTAATACACATCGTGAACACTCTATACATGGCGTGTAATCTGTCAAACATCATAAATAAGATAGATATGGGAGAGGCACATGGAAGATCATAAATCCATGGAAATCAACATTGATCAATAGTATACGATGTGTATCTCCTGTATACATTGTGACCAATTAATCCTATATATACAGGACCATAGTAGATAATTTCACAGTAATTACAGATGGGATTCTTTTCAGTTTTTCATTACCATCAATTTCCTTCTACAATTTTTTTAATTAAACTCAAATTTCATTTTTGATTTAACTTTTATTTCAATTTATGATCTATGGATCTATTTCCTTTAATGATTTCAAATTTCCACTACATCAATCCTCATTATTCATCATCAAATGTCAAAGACATGTGTTAGACTCATTTCTGTTTTTAATCTCATGTAATAAATTTATTATAGTTGCAATTTATCATTTGAAAACAAGATTTCATGCTCTTTATCATTAAAATTATAAGCCCCTACATGATAAAGAATCATTTAATTTCAAATTGAATGTCATGCATGAATTTATTTATTTATTTATTTGTATCTCCATAGAATTTGAGTAACCAGATCTCTTAGGGGTATGGATCAAGAGTAGAAGTAGCTAAACCCATAATCATTCCTTAAATCTAATTATGGAATCTCTGATGGATTATTAATCAGGATAAATAACCCAAGTTTACCAAATTTTTTCATACATCCCTGACAGTGAGATATTCAAATAGAAGACCCTATCGTAATTAAAGTATTCCAGGCTACGATCAATAGCCTAGGATGTTTTCTGAAAAATAAGCCAAACATAATGCACATAAGTTGTTGCTATCGCTCAATCACATAGTAGTCACTTCCTAAGTAGAACAAGGTGGCATGAACAAATTCAACTAGCGACTATCAGTTGATTCAAAGACTAAGCATTAGGACCCTACCTTTAATAACCCAATATAGCCCACACCACATAATAAATGGGTGTTTCATGCTCCTCTTCTTTTGATGTGGGATAGCCATATTCTAACCCACCCTAGAAGGGCCCAACGTCGACGCTAGGACATCAAATGGATACTGGATCAGATACCATTTGAAACAGCATAGTCTATCCCATGTTCATGATATTGTCCTCTTTGGACACAACCCACAGAGTTTTTCTTTCCATGGGATCTGACCCTCAACCATTTACAGGGAAGAGTCCTCATGATGGGAGAGGTAGACAAACCACCTTATAAAGGGGTGTATTTTGATCCTATTCCGATGTGGGATATCCATAATCATCTAATTACTATTTCAGGTTTTCTTAAACTATATTTGTTAAATTATTATAATGTTAAATGAAAAAAATGGTTAATCAGTGAAAAGTTTTTTTTCTTTAAACACGTCGAGGAATGGTATAACACCCAATTAATACTCTGGAATATTAAATTAAATATTGTATGAGTTAAAAACTATGTATGTATGAGTTTTCCAGGTCCCCAAAGCCTTAGGAAGGGATTGAATAAATATTTTAAATAGAATCATTTAATTGCACACCTTTTGTTAAAAATAATATAATAGCTCCACAATAGTGCATTGTATAAGAAATTTGAAACAACAATTATGACTGCAATATGGTGATTACCTTGGAGGGATATAACATTCAAAGGTGATGGAATTTTTGATGCCTCTCTCCTGAGATAATGTTTTTAAATAATATTTAATATATTAATTAATAAAAACAATTAAATATATCCTAAACGGTGTATTGTATGGGAAATATGAGATAACTGATGGGTATGGAATGAGGGGTTTAACCTATATAATGTATAACAGTTGTTAGCATTAGGATATATCAGGGTTAGCTGAGTTATCAGGTTACTAGGGTACCTGGGCAGGTTCGTGAAAAATTTGTATCAGAGGGAGGATAATATTTTGTCTTGTAGTCATTACACATTTGTGAAATATTGTTAAGACATAAGAGGTAGTTGTGATTGAGTTTCTAGAAAACTCTAAATGGAATGAACCTTATGTCGCTAGGGGTGGTCAAAGAAAGGCGTCTTGTGTGGCAGTTCCAGTCTTTTCCCTATTGTGATTTGGATAGTGTGACTTCCAAATCTTATTTGTTACTTCTATTGAGAATATTTTCTCTCATTTGTCAGTATGAGTGTTAATCGAATTTCATCATGTTTGAATGTTGATGTTGTGTAATGTTATTCTCTTGATAAGACGAGTGAATAGGATACATGAAGGGTCTCCTGTAGAACCTCAGTGAGTGAATCCTCCAGCATACCAGAGCCTAGTTGAGGTCATTGTGAGCACTATCCTAGCAGTGGGATAGGCACCCCCATCGGTCCTTGTTCATGCTCCTACTATGGAACCTGGGGGGATGTTATTCTAAATTGTTCTCAAAAGTTCTTCCACCAGAAGACACCCGTTTTCAAAGCCTACACTGATCCTTAACATGATAAGGAATCATTGGTAGGATGGAACATTTGTTTGAGTTCTTGGTGACATCAGATGAGATCATGGTGAAGTGCTCCACCTTCAACTTGGATGGACCAAGCAGAAGATATTGTGATATGATAGTGGTAGAAAGGAAACAAGGGCAATTATAGTGGAAGGACTTCAAGGTTCTATTCATGGGCCACATTTATCAAAAGTCCCTGGTGTTGGCCAAAGATTTAGAGTTATTCAAGATGGAGTAGGCCGACCAAATTTTTGCTCCTGGACACTTTAAGAAGTTTTACAACAATTTTTTCACTCGACGCAATTGTACGAGATCATCTAAACCTTCAAAAAATGAGGGGTAATAAAATGCATCACATTCAAAGGGGTTCCAGTCACAGGAATTCATAATTAAGCTTCATCACGTAGTTGAAGAGTCTCTAAAGGATGTTGATACAGGTCCAGTGACTGTGATAGGTATCAATACTATTGCTTTATCTTTAGTGGCTTCTCTATTTGATATCGATGCATCTCACTCATTTTTTTCAACCCATATAGTTTATATTCTTAATCACCCTATTGAGATTTTATCTTGTGCAATGGATATTAATGCACCCCTGGGCCTAATGAGAGAGAATGGTCTCTAATGTCCTGTTTGTGTCTTCTCATTATCATATGTCAAAATTTCTTGGAGGTTTCTAATACTCAACAATAAATATTTTGAATTCATATTCGGGATGGATTGGATCATTTCCAATAAAACCCAGATTTATTGTTATCATAGATGGGTCTACCTTGCTACACCCAGTTTTGTGTATCTTTTCATTCAAGGAGAATGGGACCCAATGTTCTGTAGGGTCGAACCTTCATATCCAGAGTTGGGGAAGGTAATATTAGTGTTCGCTTATGATTTGGAGCAGTGATATCCCTCCAGTTGTCTTCAAATTTCCAATAGCATTTCCTTCAGATTTCTCTAGTTTACCATCAGTAAGAGAGGTTGAGTTTTCAACTGACCTGATGCATGGTACTCAACCATTTTCTTTTCCCTTTTACCAAATGCCTCCAACTAAAATGAAATAACAACTTTCCAAGTTGGTCAATCTTCTTGAGAAAACATTTATTCACTGAAGTGTGTCACCTTGGGTGGTACTAGTTCTCTCATCCATGAAATATAACGGTTCTCTAACACATTATATTTCCGAGATGATTATTTAAGAACATAAGCATGATGATGAATTATATAGCATTAGAGTATCTATTTATGGTTGGAAGACTAATGCTTAGTTTTCATTCTCCAATAAGGGTGTTATGTGTGATCAAAACCATTATGTTTCACCGTTACTAACAAGGAAGGATATAAGGGGAGATTTCTATAATTTCTTAATCGGTTGTGAACCCAGGAAGCACTGAGACGTTCTATGACTTAATGCAGTGTTTTTTGGTGACCACATATTCTTGAAGGTTTTTTCCTGGTTGGGTCATCGATGGATTGGGAGGAATGAGAAGCTTGATCCTTGTTTTCTCGGGACATTTGAGGTTGTAGATTAGGTGGGGAATATTGTTTACCATTTATCACTTAGACCACAACTGGCATTGATATATAATATGTTTCATGTATCTTTTCTTTGAATTCCTTTATCTGACACATCTTATGTTCTGAGTTGGTGTGATCTTGAAGTGAAACCTATTTTAACTGTGATTGAACGTCCAATCATTGTTGTTGATTCTAAGACCAAGGTACTTCATGGGTGGAAGAAACCTCTGGTCCGTATAGTATAGATTCACGATTCTAATTCTCATAAGACTTGAGAGAGGGAGGCACAAATTAAAGAACATTGGTCATTTTTTTTGGCATGGAGGCTTCTTTGTTGGATTTCTGGTGGAAGAAAGTTCTTATGGATGAGAGGTTATAACACCCCGTTAGTGTTTCAATTATTCCTAAACTATCATGTGTAAATTTATTATAATGTTAAATTGGAAAATAGTTTATCAGTGAAATGTTGTTTTTTGGTTAAACAAGTCGTGGAACGGTAAAACGCTCAATTAGTACTGTGAAATATGCAATTAAATATTTCATGAGTTAAAAACCGAGTAAGTATGAGTTATCAAGTTCTATAAAGCCTTGGGGTGGACAGAATAAAAATACTAAATAGAATATTTTAATCACACACTTTTTGTTAAAAAGAATTTAATAACACCAAAACAGTGCATCGTATGAGAAATTTGAGACCACGGTTATGTATAAATATGGTGTTTAACATAAGAGGGGTATAAAATTCAATGGTGGTGGACTTCTGGATTCCTCACTCATGAGGTAATGTTTTTAAATTATATTTATTATTTTATTTATTTAATATAATAATATATCTCCCAAACAGTGTATCGTATTGGAAATCTGAGACCACTAATGGGTAGAGAATGAGGGGTGTACACGAGACAATGTATAAATTTTTTTAGCATCTGGAATTTGGATGCCTTAATCGCAAAAATAACCCTTGTTATTTTAATAAAATATTTATTCCAATTTTTAGTTAATAAATCCTTAAGGTCTCTCAAACGGCACATGCTATGAGAAATCTGAGACGACCATTGGGACAGAAATGAAGTTTTTACCGTATAAACTATATACCATTTATGATCAACATGCATTTGGTAACATCACTTTCTATGGTTAGGTTTTTAAACATTTAAATATATTAAATTAATTAAAAAATAAAAATAATAACCACAAATAATTTCACAATTTTCCATCTTACTTAAACTGAAAAAACACAATTGTTGCAAGATCAATTTTCGAAAACCTTAAATTTCTTCACTGTTTTAATCTGTTTCAGGTACAATTAATTGATTAGGAGAAATAAATGACTCCTCAATAATTTTCTAGTTGAATTAATGGCTAAATTAGTTGTTTGGAATTGAGGGTTTAAATGATCCAAATTTATCGTTCTTAAATTATTGAATGCCATAGTATTTTCATTGGCCAATCTTCTCAAGTCTGGCCGATTGTGGAACATCTCTTTGCCAGATCGGTGAATACTGTGATGGTTCTTCTTCTTCAAGGTATGCGCAACAACCCCTCATTCTTCCTTCAGTTTGTTATTATTTATTTTTCTTCTTCTTTCTTATATGCATTATATATAAAATAAATTAAGGGATTTAAGAGTGAAAAAAATATGATATTAAGGACCCAACAAAATATAGAAAATGATGAATTTTATATTAATTATCAAATGATATATATATATATATACATTTTATAGATATATTGAAAAACAAGTTAGTGATAATTTTATTTAAAATAACATTATCAATGTGTAATTTAAATGATGATTATAAATATTTATCAAGTGATAATTCCAAAAAAATTATCATAAGATAATTGAAAAAATTATTTTGTGTAAGGAATAATTATTAGAATTTAATAATTATTTTTTATTCAAGGATATCTATTGGGTAATTATTACTTGAAAAAGATTATCAAAATTATCATATTATAATTACTTGTTTCATAAAAATATGATTATCATAATTTTAAACTAATAATATCATAAAATTATCAATGATAATCCCACCAAATTATCAAATGAAATTTTTAAATAAATTTATAAAATGTTATTTATGAGAGTATTGTATGTAATATTTCAAAAGATAAATATTTTTAATATATCAAAATATATTTGTTAAAAATTATTGAATGATAATTGAAATGAATTATGAAATAAAATTTTTACACAGATTATCATCACATGTGAGAATATAAAACTATAATACAGAGATTATCCAGGACAGAGAAAATGTAATCGTGTGTAATATATTACATCCCTGTGAAATTAAATAGAAATATTTGGTTCTAGGAACCCATGATGAACATCAGCCATTGGTATATAGACGCTTATGATAATAGCACTGTGTGGAGGTGTATTGAACAACACATTGTGGTTTATCATTGCTATTGACGTTGATGACCTTGAGGTAGGTGTCCCCATCCCGATTAGATAAATTGATTAACCTTGAATTGATTAATTTATTTTAATAGATGATTTAAATTAAATTGATTAAACTCACTTTCAATTGATGTAATAAAATATGATTCTAGTGAATTGATATATTTAAAATGGTTTTGGAATGAGATTTGGAAGACCCCCAATTATATTGAATTGGGGCATGTTTATGGAAATTGGCCAATTTAAATTATTGAATTTAAATTTTGAATTTTATGGAAATGTTTTCAATTAAACTGTAGAATTTAATTGTGGTAATGAATTGTGACATGATGGAATTTTGTTTTAATGGACTTCAAATGATGGAAAAGGGCTTAAAATGATTTGATTGAAACCAAGTGATTTTATCATGTGAAAAGGAATGTTTTTGAATAAAAACTATATTAGTTTTAAATGTAATTAAATTTTAACTTTTGAAATGGAATATTGGGATTGATCATATTTTTAGGCATTCTTAAAATAGTTAACCATAATGTAAGAGCGCATGAAATCCTTAGGTGGTTAGAGAGTTGTTTAGATACAGTCTACGCTACGACATATTTCTAAAAAATACTTAAGGCAGGTCACATCCCCGATAGATTGGTGATGACTCTCTATTGGCCTATGTCATTGGGAGGTGTGTATACACATTTTTCTGAGTTCACATAGAGATTTCGAAATTTTCTATCATATTAAACTATCATACAATTTGGTAGATGATTATGTTTCTCACTTGATTATTTTTATTTGAGATATAAATGTATGTCAATCCTTTATAATTGAAGTACATGCCTTTTGCTTTTACTTAAACTCATTTATGTAACGGTTTTATTTATGCCATTGTTTTATAAATATTCCATAATTTTTTAATGTCTTTTCTTAAATTGTTTTTCCATCATTTGAATTATATAACATGATTTTTTTAATTCTGATTTAAAATGTCAAACCAACTTATTTTTTATATTTAATGAATTCATTTGGTTAATCAATTGTTGGCATCTATTATTGAATCTGTGGTCAGACCCTACAAGGATTTTTAGCTCACACACTCATTTTCCTTCGGGTGTTTGAAATCATTCTCCTTCTAGGTTCGAGAAAAGGGAAGGGATCTCTTGGATATAAATTCATCTGTTGAGCTCTGGTTTTGGGGAGTTATGTCATTAGGGACCTTGGGGTGGTTTCCCATTTTAGTACTTGGGTTGTAGTACTTTTAGAATTTTATGAGTTGTTATATTCTTGTACATCACTCCCACTAGAGTTTCTTTTTTTATACATATTTCCTTGCTTTTTTTCTTCCACATTATTATGGAAAAATCATTCCTAATTGTATGTTGTATGATGCGAGGTGCTAGTTTCCGACTTGTGGGGATCGGGAATTCCCTTCGGGCTATGTTATGGTCGGCTCAGTTATTAGGTTACTAGGGTACCCATGCTGGTTCGTGACGCTGCCAAGATTAGAATTAATGGTGTCCTTTCTCTATATACAATAAATTGATCCCAAAACCTCACTAGTTACTTGATGTCACTCACAAATAGAGATTTTGTAAAATTCATAAACACCATGTTAACTTAAAAGGACTCTGGTATGGGTCTGAAGACATTGATCCTCTATAAGAGCAAGCTTCCTCCTCATGTGATCAACCCCACACTTATATTATACACTTCCCTTGTAGTTTGTAAATTATGGGACACACAACTCTAATCTAACCACTACCCTTATAAACCCAAAGACACGTGCATGCATATCCCTTCACCATATAATGATTTTTTTTCATATTGGATAACCCTTGATAACTATTTTATTATAATAATAACTATATATTTAATGATGGTCTTTTCAAAAAATTATAGTCGTTTTGATACATTAAATTTTTATTTTAGTGCCTTATTCATAAGAAGTTCATTTTTGGATATTAATTTAATGGAGTAATGGATGTTTTAAAAATTTATTTAAGTGAAAAAAATGATTAAATTTATCATTTGATATTGAAAATTATCAAATAAATTTATGTCCTTATATTCTTAGAATGTAATATAATCTCCAAGCGCTAGTAAAAGGATATTGAAAAAAATGATATCCTATTAAATTTATATTTTATGAATAATATGGTATTTTAAAATATATTATATTTATGGTTTTGGGGATCCTAACATTCCATAGATAGTTCAATTTATGGTGATAAATTCTCTCAGACACACTATAAAATTATTTATCTTTTTATTCTTTCTCTATATATTCATCTTCCATATAGTTTCTCATACATCGAAACCAAATTAGGTGTCATTATATATGATATTATTAATCCCTTTACACTCATAGTAAGAGGATATTTTAATATCACTTTTTATGATGTAGAGTTTCAACAAAAAGCATTTCAAACCTCAAACCATGTATTAAATGGTTCAATTTGAAATTGGGAAGACTCAATTAATTTAAGGAGGGGAGAACGGAACAACCAAAAATTTTAAAATAAAGAAATTGTTTTCTATAGTTTATGAGACATTCCAAATTCATTTTATATTTCATAACATAGAACACTACATTTAGTTTTCATTACAAACAATATTGATTATATCATGCATTACACATAACACCGTGTTTAAATTAAATGTGAAGTATTATTAATATATTTTTATTTATTATATTATTTATAACCTCGAATTTAAATTGGTGGGTACGAATAGTAATAATATGTATTAAAAAAATACTTTAATCTATTAATTATAACTAAAATAAGAATCATTTTGAGGAAAAACAAATGTTTTATGAAAAAGTAAATTTTTCTACAAGATGATTTAGGCCTCCTTTGTGCAAATAATTTTAAATTTATTTTTAAATGGTTAAAAAATTAGATTGAAAAATTAAAATAAAATTTTGAAATCATAAATAAAAAAATTGGTGAGTTTTTGGGATCTCTCATAAGTTGTTTTATTTTTATGATGAATAATAGAAAATATTGAATTTTAAATTAAAATAACCTTTTTAGTTTAAATAATTAATAACATTTAATTATAATTTTAATTTTATATAATTTTAAATTAGTTCAAATATATACCAATTAATGAAATATTGATTAATTGAATATTTTTTCATAATGGGGTTTTCACCTGAACACATTTTATACTTTTGAACAATTTCTCAAAAAAAAAACACAATATATCATCATGTATGTGGTGTTAAATTTTTTTAATTTTGTAACTTATGTCAATTGAAGTGTGGGAAATGGATTAAATATTTTGAATATATATAATTTATAATTTCTAATAAGGAAAAATTAATTTTTTTACTAGAGTTAGTAGTGAAAATAGTAGATGAGTTATTGTGGTTAAGGTAAATATGGATATACAAAGAGATACACTAAGAACATAAGGTTAAAAATGAACTACTATCTTGTAAATCACCAATTATTTGGGAATATTTTGTAATTTTCTCTTTTTGGATATATAATGGCCCATTCTTGTGCTTTTTTTATGATTAAAATAAAGTATGATGGAATGTTTTAAAAAACATTAGAAGTGTGCCAATCACACAACTTATAAAATACCACTCACTCTTCATTCTTCTCCACACTCTCAGAACTTTTTGGTTTGGAAATTACCTACCCAAATAACATCATAAATTGCATCATCTCATACTATAACCCCTATTTTTTTATGATATCCATCCTAGTAATTCTTTTGTTTCAATCCTATAAGGGATACCTGAAAAATATGTAATTTTATTCATTTAGTGTCTTTATTTTATTTATTTGTCCACTGCTTTAAATTATTATTGAACCATGATGATATAAAAACATATATAAATTAAATATATAAGAATTTTTTATAATATTTTATTGATATGTAACTATATTTAATTTCAACAAATACATTAGAAATCATCCTTCTTGTGTATGGAAGACAACCTCCTCATGAATCGATATCATTTCTTATTCCATTACAATATTTAATGAAATGGTATGGTGATGCATATAAATTAAATATATGATATTTATAATATATTTATAACAAATTATTAATTATATCATATACATATTTCTAGCATAAATCCATATGAGATATGATAATCTTTCCCATTTGTACACTGGACAACCGCCTCATGAAGCTATGTTACTATTTTTTCACTAACACATCACATAGAAAGTGATAAGGACAATTTTATTTATTTTATGTGAGAAAAATTACATAATCATAGTATTAATTAAATATTTATAATGATTAAATTATATAATATTTTTTTCTTACCATTCCACTCACAAAAAGGCAATAAAATCATCCATGTATATGTGGACTACCGCCTTTCTTAAGTGATGTGACTCAATTTACCTCACCATTCCACATGGATATTTTATATATAAATATAAAATGTTTTATATATTATATTCATATCATTACTAATTTATTATAAAATACATAAATATTTTTAATTATTATCAATGGAAAATTATAATGTTACATATGCCTACATATGACATATCATCTCTATGATCATAACATTATCAATTTTTCAAAAACATTACTCATGATCAATTTTAAAAGAATATTTGATTTAAAAATTTGGTAATTAATACAATATTATTATTTTTTAGAGTATGAAGCAATGTAATATATTAATAAACCAAGTCATTAATGATATAAAACTCATTATAAAAAAATGAATTTAAAACATGATACAATAAAAATAGTGTAACATTCATAATGAAATTGTTATATGATGATATAAAAGGAGAACATATGATATTATAAATAGTAATATGGTTCCTTTGAATGTAAAAACATTATTAAAACCTCTAAAAATTTGGTTAATGATTATTCATTCAAAAGGAAGTGTGAGGTAAGGTATTTCTTAAGTTGGTTTATGTCCATGGGTTAAGCATACATATAATTGATTACACAATTTTATGATTAGTTATATGTTAAATTTTAATTACCTTATTTTCTATTTTAATTTTTTTTCTTTGTATTTAAATTTGTAAATGAATAATTGATTTATTTTTTAATTCTCACATTCATGTTATTGTCAATGTATAAGATCATTTCACCATCTCATTCTAATCATGTTTATTTATTCTAGAATTTATATTGAAGGAACTTAAATAAAAAATTCCTAATAAACATAACTTATTTTATTAACTTCAATATAATTATTATATATTCATATAATGGTAACATTTTTTCAAGTCCTCGGTACTTAAAATAGTTGATAAACTATTTTTTAGGAAAATATAACATCAATTATCTCTTTGGTCAGAAACCAATTTAAAAATAAATATATGATTACAAATAATTATTTCATAAATCCTTTAGCATTCTGTAAATGAATTATTAATTAAATTTATAACATTGTTATTTTTTACAAGAAATGATATTAATGGAATCTTCTTTTCATTTTAATAATGAGACACTTTCTTAACCTTTCTACTATGAAAAATAAATGTTGTTTTTAACATATATATAATGTGTTGAATTACTTTACGTAAATACCATGATTTAATTAAATATATTTTTTTAATTTATACATGTTTATTTGTAATGATTTTTACTATTATATTTTTATATTTATATTTTTTTTAATATGATCTTCAAAATGAAAATTATATTTTCTTCAATAATTTTTTCTAATATATATTATGGACTTTCTATTCCATAATAATATCAATCCATTAATATATAAATGACCCATGGGAGGTTATTAATTTAATCCTTATTCTTTAAATAGTTTATTAATATTCATTTTAATTGGGAATGCATAATTTTATTTCGATCATCAATTTTATTCGGTTGGATTGCAATTATATTTATTTATTTTAGAACATATAAACATTTGGTATGTTTGATATTTCAATAAAAATGATTATGTGAATTATGATTCACCCATTTTTTATGAGGAATATATTTTTCTTTATATATGATAGGAGGGTCCTTTCATTTCCCTTTGATGCATTGGTATGTATCATAGGGAAAACAAGACATGTTTTCGTACAAGGCCTTACCCACACATATATATATATATTTCATAGAATTTGGCTCTGATTGTATTTGATTTATAGTAAAATGACTTAGTAATATGTTTTTTATGTCCATCCATACGAATTCTATCATGTAGAATTTAGTTATTAATATTCCATGTGATTAATTTATTAGTTAGAATATTCATGGACATGTTTCATGATTATGATATTATTTATATTGAATTATTTAGTTATTGTTTATTCAATCAATACAATGATCACATTATTTATTAAATGGAATGTGTTTCACATACCCACCTTTCCAAATTGATTATTATTTATTAATTAATATGGTTTTTTGTATGCTAATCGTTACTAATAATAGAATCTATTCACATTCTAATGTTTCATTTTCCCTGGGAAACCCAAAATTATTTTCTAATTGTTATGTAGGGATATACATATGGGTATTTGTGTTCAAAAAAAATTAAATTTTTTTACTTTATATTTGAAATTGTAAATTTTATTCATGCATGTATCTATTTTACCAAGACAACAAAACTTTTTAGTCCATCCTGATGTGATTCCTAGTTTCTAATGCTAATATAATCATGTAGACATCGACTTTGGGCTTCCATGGTTAGGCCAACTACAAATAGATTATAAATTAAAAATCACCATTATGGAACGAGGTTTATAGATATTGATTAAATTCATTTTAAAACCCATCTATAAATTATTGTGATGAAAATTTAATCACATTGCATCACATAGGTGGTAGTCTACACACATGTAAGAGTGAAGTTTTCAATTTCCATTGATCTGATTTTGAGAAGAAAATGTTTTGTACCATACTAATAATAATATTTATATATAACTATGATATATATATTTTTATTTTATATTGAATATATTAGATATGAATAATGTATAAAAATAAATAAATATGAAATAGTTTGTAAAACATTATAATACTTCTTTTGAAAACCAACCTTTTTAAAAACATAATCTCATTAGAACCTTCATTTTGTGGCACCAAAGAACTCTATGATGTTTTGAGTTATTTTGGGAATAGATTTTGTTTTGTATTTTATGATATTTATGGATGAAAATACATGAGGAATTGGTGAGATGTGGTTCCCTTAAATAATTGAGGTGAGTGCTTCACATGTAAATTTTCTTACGATTAAAATATTTGAAATGTCTTAGTCATGGTCATATGAAATTAAATCCAGAATATAAGGTGATATGGGTAAGAAAAATTCATCTAATCACATTTTGGATGATATTTTTTAGACATATAAAAAATTATTTATCTTAATTATCCTAATTTACCCTTAAATATAGTGGAACACTTTTGACAAGGTTACTATTCATTATAAAAAGAAATTAAATTGACCACATTACTAAATATTAAGTCTCATATTCTAGACAAAAAATTATATATTTATGATTTTAATTTTAATAAGTGGAAGAAATTACATTTTTTCAGGTTCCCATGTTGCATCATCAATCACATGTTTATTCCAAAAAAACATTACATAGGTTAGTTACATTATTTCATAACACTTGATTTTAGTAATATTAAATGTACACTAGAGTTCCCTATTATGAAAAATTATCTTCTAACATTTCTAGGTGTGGTTTTAAAACATGATAATAATTTATAATACATTTCATTAAAAACAAAAAAAGAAACAAATCATTTGTTATAAATAAAGATAGAGTTAGAAATAACCTATAAGAAACCAATCCTTCTAATTAAATACATCAATATAATCTAATAAATAATGTTATTTACATTAGATTCATTCTGAATTTCATAAAATCATTCCAATGAAATATTTTAATAAATACAATATCACCTACCTCAACTTAAATATCTCCTATCCTATTAACTTCATTACTCTTGTTCCCTTTCAATGATTCCTTGAAGTGATTCTAAATCAAAATTATACTCTAAAAAATTCCACATTCCATTTTATGTCCCAAATAGTTATTTCACTAACTTCATGCAAATAAGATAAAGTTTGACACCATTTCCCCTAAAATAACACAAATATTGAAAAACATATATGATAATGGAATATATTATTATATGTAAATCACACTAAAGATATAGGGTGATCACAAAATCCCCAGTAGTACAGTGATAATTCCAAAATAGAAACATAAAATGTATGAATCACTAACTCTGATTTAAATTTTGATTAATAATGAATATAAGTAATGAAACATAATATATTACCCAATAAATTGTGATGTCCATTAAACATATTTTATATAAATATAGGATCATGGTTTGATATCATACAGTTAAGGACTCCATGAAATTTGGCAATCACTTTAATAAATATTCTATAATATCTATAAAGATACATAATTCTTCAAATTGGAATACTACGAAAACAGTTTTTCAATCAATTAATAATAACCCACATGATGTTACCACCTATTTAGGAATTGTTTAATCCCGTAATGAAAGAAATTGATTTATTCAATTATTTCAATACAAGCTATAATTTCTTAACTTGGAATCCACTCACTAGTGCTCCATTAAGGTTGTCCACAAGACCTCACAAACACCTTTTAGAATTCCAGAGGCTACAGAATAGTACTGAGGTCCTAGTGTATTTCTTTAGGGATACTATTTCATCCTAGAAATATATATTTCTACAGTTGATATATAAGAAACAATAAAAAAAATATAGCAGTAGAAATGATATAATAAACCATGAAATTTAAATAAACCATAAGAAGATGCTATATAATACAAGTGCAGAAGCTGAATATTAATAATATATACAAAGTATTATGGAATTTCATGTTACATATAAAAATAAATATGATATGGTATGAGATACAATCACATACAACATGATATCAAAATAAAAGTATGCCAAAAAATGTTATAACCTGAATCTTAGGAATATGACTTGTTCTCTTATCCAAAACATCATCCTAGTACTCAAAATCATATATTGGATGATAGATGAGTTCCTTTTGTCCATAACTACAACCATACTGTCTACTCGGGTACCAAAGGTGCCCGAGTAGTGTGTGAGATAGAGTCTCAGTTGGCCAGCACCCATGGTGTCTATCCCTCTCCATCTTGTGAAATATAAAATAAATAGTGCAGAAAAATAATTCAAATGAAATATGGAAATAATTAGATCTATCTAATTTTATAGGGACACATTTGGATACTCATCCAATATACCTACTTCATTCAATGCCAATGTGTTTGAACTAAGAGATCCTATAATGGTAATGTGAATAGGGTAGTGTGTGACCGGTATGAATGTCCTAAATCTTATGATTTGGCTTTGCCATGACCCGTCCCCCGAGGCCCGTTCCGTGACTACCCCATGCCTTCCTTCCATAGGCCTGGGGATGGTGACTAGCATTGAAAGCATGTTCCCTAATAGTGGGAAGGAATTGCCTTTATATCCTATAAACACATGCAGCCAAGCACATAGAAAATTTTGAATAGGTGTAAAATGTATAGTAAAAGTGTGAGTACAGTAAGAAAACGGGGCCAGAATACAAGCCCAACTGGAATGTATAGGAAAAATAAAAATTACATGTAAACTGGAACAACTCTTGTGAACACCCACCAAGGATCCTACAGGAAGGGTAGGAACAAATCTCTAACGGTCGTCTCTATGGTACTCCTCATCTAATTTCTACCTTCGAGATACCCCCAGTCTGGTACCCTCATCCTCAGTCAGCGATGTCCGTCGTCTGCACCAAACACAAAAGCTGCGGGCATAGCCCGTGCATGGGTGAGTATAAAGATACTCAGTAGGGACCCGATACCCTCAAGGTCTCACAAAATCCACAAATGATAAATCACAAAGCAAGAAATCAACTTAAAAACCTACTTATGTATATGCACATACATATACCTAAGTCATCAAGTATGCCCATATCAACCATGGGGAAACACATAGTCCAACTATAAAGCCCAAGATCAGCTATTCTACAAAGGAACAAGTACCATGAAGGTAAGTACCACAAAAGTACGCCACATAGAACAATACCACCATGGTATTACCACAAAGGAAAGTACCACACATGTACGAACTCAACTCACACCAGGTATATTTTAGGTACAGTAGTAGAGATGATTAGATGTAACTACTAAATCATCTTACTCTATAAAGAGGCAGACCCACGTAGGATCCTAAATCATCATCAGACCACAGAGGACTGTAGTACATCATCAGACCCACACAGGATCCTAGTACCTCATCAGACGCACACATGATCCTCATACATTGTCAGACCCACACAAGATCCTAGTACATCGTAAGTACATCGTCAGTCCGACACAAGATCCTAGTATGTCGTTAGTACGTCGTCATACCCAGACATGATTCTAGTACATCACCAGTACATCATCAGACCCACACATGATCCTAGTACATCGCCAGTTAATCGTCAGACCCACACAAGATCACAGTACGTCATCTGTACGTCATCAGAACCACATAGGATCCTAGTACGTCGTCAGTACGTCGTCAGACCCACACCGGATCCTTGTACATCGTCACATCCAGAGATAGGGTTCCCGCACTAATCTCCCTTATCTCCGTGAGGGTATCCTACTCAAGCCACTGGTCGATACTCTATCTATCACGAAGTCCCAAGAATAAGTATCCCAAAGGACCTCCAAGTAATATGGGTCTCAACGCAAAAAATGGTGCTTCAATCGGACGCCCGGTCTGTATGTTATTATCCTTTTTGTCTAGAGGGCCCGACTAGATTCATGCTTGATCCAACCCGACCATAACACAACAGTATCAAAATCTCGAGTGGGGTATACCAAAATGTCCATCTCACTCCAAGGTTTCCGTCGCTGCAGATAGTTCATCAAATGGATGCCTGGTACCAAAGTTATAGCCAAAAGAACATATAGGGTTAATATTGGTCCGGGTCCGGTCCGACCCAGTTAGACCTACCCAGCCTGGGCCGACTCGGTTTGGGTCGACCCCACCCAATCGGCTAGGTCTAGCCCGGCCCACTGGGTGGCCCAGCCTGTCGTGTCCTATGCAGCCCTCGCTGGGTGGCCCGAACCACACTGGGTGGTCCGACCTGCGCTTGGTGGCCTGGCCAGGGTGGGACATGGGGCGGTGTGGCCGCGGTGTTACTGGGTGGCCTAGGTGCGGTGGGGAAGCCGTAGAGCTGCGGGTTGCCACGGTGTGACGGGGTGGATGCGGCGCGGCGGTGCTCCATGGCTGGCCAGATGACCATCCATCCTCTCCGTGCGGTGCAGTCACATACCACACCTTCGCCGGCGGCCCACAGTGAGCCAGATGCACTTCCCTTGCTTCTAGATCACAAGCCTGCGGTTCTCTTCTATCATGAGGCACGGTCGTGCTGTCGCCTTTATCGCTGTCGGCTGTGGTGTCGGCCTCCATTCCTGTGCCCCACAGGTGTCGGTTTCCATCCTCCTCCAATGAGAATAATGCAACAAAATAATCATAAGGATTTGTGGAGTGGCTGGACAATGTTTTTTTGGCCCAAACCATCTGCGTTAGAGTGGTAGTATGCAACTCAATAAAACTCAAAACTCTAAGAACATCAAGAAAGGTAAGGGAACATTTAAAACAACAAACCCTACCTCGAAGGATCCATTGGATATCGCCCATGGTTGAAGATTTATTTGGTGTTTGTCATTCTCGAAGCTAGCCTCCTCCAACGACACCTCTTGTTTGACGATCCTCCATTCTTGTTATTCATTTGAGATGGAACATTCTTTGTTGGATATGGCTTGTTCTTTGTTGGTGATGAATATCTCCATGTTCTCCCCTGCGTCCACCTTTTCCAACAGTTTCTACCAACCAAAAACAAGTGTGGATCTAACACCAAATTAAATTAAGTCTCTTAATTTAATTTGTTGGCACAATTAATTAGCATAATTAATTATTGGGGGATGTCACAATTATGGTTGAGGAAGTTCAAGAGACTTCTACAAATTAAAGAGGGAGTTTAGGGGTGTTGGGTTGTCCCCACCTTTGAAATCAAAAAAGGGGTTTTATTTTGGGTGGTCCCCACCTCCATAACCTGTGTAGACAGGTATTATTAAAAATAAAATAAATTTTATTTTATTTTATTTTCATTTCCACAAAAAAACCCAAAATCTATCTTCACCCTTGACCTACTACGGTCAAGGTGAAGGTATCTTTAAGAAAATACTGGTGTTGCAAGTTCAACGATGCCCTCCGAATTTAATTTCGAGAAACGGTTCAAAAGTTACGGAAACCTAATCGCACTTTTTCTGAACGTACCCGAAACAATTATTAGAAATTCATTTCGGGCACATCGGGCCTCAGAATCATGCACCGTAAATTTTTGTGGACTCGTAAAATTACCATATAATTAAAATAATTAATGGAATTTTAAGGTATTTACATTCTCCCCACCATAGAGATTTATGTCCCCATAATCCATAACTCAAAACTAGAAAAACAAGTTGGGATACTGAACATGAATCTGATTCCCCCGCTCCCATGTGCTATTATGGAGGTTCCCGTGTAGCCAGCAAATGCATACCAAAGGTACCGACTGCCCACGAAGGACTTTCTCCTTTCGATCCTCAATCTCCATTGGAACCTCCGAAAATGTATTCCCATCATCGATGTCCAGCTTTCCGTGGTCGATGACGTGAGATGTGGCATGAACATATCTCCTCAGCTCAGATACATGGAAGATGTCGTGCACCCGGTGCAACTGAGGGGGAAGTGCTAAGTGGTCAGCTACTCTATCACCTCACCTAGAAGTTGTATTCTAGATCTCCTGCTATGGGAATCTGCTATAATGTTCCCCTTCCCAAGAGTAGAGAATTTCTGGAAGTCATAATACTAGAAGAACTCAAGCCAACGTCATTGTATTAGGTTCAGGTCCTTCTGAGAGAAGATGTACATGAGACTCTTGTGATATGAATAGACTGTAAAACGCTCTCCCATCAAGTATTGTCGCCACATCATCAAGGTGAAGACCACTACTGTTATCTCCAGGTCACAGGTACTATAGTTCTGCGCATGATGTCTCAGCTGTCAAGAACTATATGAGATCATTTCCTGTTCCTGCATCAAGACACATCCATGCTCGGTCCTTTAAGCATTGTTGTAGACTACATACCCTACGTCCTCCTCCTGTAGCCTCAATATGGGGGCAGTAGTCAACCTCTGCCTTAGCTCCTAAAAAATATTTTGGCATCTCTCAGACCAAATGAATGGTTTCCCCATTGTCATCAATGCTGATAAAGGTACTGCAACTTTGGTGAAATTTGACACAATCCTCCGATAGTATCCATTCAAACCCAAGAAACTATGTACCTCCATCACATTTTTGGGTGGCTCCTAAGCATGTACAGCCTCATTCTTCGCTGGATCCACCACAACTCCAGCCTCCGATATGAAATGTCCTAGAAAGTGAACCTCTAAAATCCAGAACTGAAACTTCGAGAGGTTACCATAAAGCTGGTGCTCTCAGAGTGTGTCCAGTACTACCTGTAAATGACAAGCATGCTCCTCCTTATTAGCTGAGTATATTAGAATGTCATTAATGAAGACCACCAAAAAGTGATCAATGTATGGTTTAATGATCCTATTCATGATTACCATGAACACTGTGGGGGCATTGGTTAGGTCGAAAGGCATATCCAAGAACTCATAATGGTCATACCGACATCTGAAAGTCATTTTCTGCACATCCTTATCTTGCACTCTGAGTTGGTGATAGTATGATCTGAGGTCTATCTTTGAGAAACATTGTTCTCCCTTAAGCTGATCAAAGAGGTTGTCATTCATCGAGAGTGGGTACATGTTAATCACAGTCACCTGGTTCAGGCGCCGATAGTCAACACAAAGCCTCAAGCTCTTATCCTCCTTCTTGATGAAAAAAATTGGAGCTGCCCATGGAGAAACACTGGGCTGAATGAATCCCTTCCCTTGTAATTCCTCCAGCTGTACCCACAACTCACGAAGCTCTGCGGGAGCCATCCGATATGCTGGTGTAGATATAGGTGCCATCCTAGGGTACAGGTTAATGTAAAATTCCACCTCCCTGTGAAGAGGTAGTCCCGAAACATTATCAGTGAAGACATCCAAATACTGGTCCACCAGTACAGGATAACTCGGACTCTCCACATCAACCGTTCTGAGGGTATAGCTAGCTATATGATGAGTTATCGGCTGCACTCTTTTATGGGTAAGTCCATCCTATGCTTTAAAATATCCCTTCTCACCAGTGAAGGTAAAACTGGTCCTATCCATGCAGACACACCACACTTTGTGCCTAATACAGTCTACCTGAGCATGGAATGTATATAACCAGTCCATACCCAAGATGATGTCGCAAGGCATCGACGCCGCTACTAGGAGATCCTAGATGGAGATCTCACCTCCTAAAAATACCTCACACTACTAGCACCAGTGCATAATTTTCGTATCTTCTCCTGTAGGAGTCTCAATCTGTAAGGATCAAGCCAACGACTCTGTAAAAATCTCTGAGCTCCGAATGAGGGTAGTGGAAATAAAATAATGACTGGAACCTGTGTCTATAAGTTCTACAGATAAGGTGGAGTAAACACAGATCGTACCTCGTATCATATCTGGAGCACCATATTCATAAGCCTCAACTGCTTGGAGATGAGCTCGCCCCTGTCCTCCAGCTCCCTGGGGTCGAGGTGGACAAGATGGTGGTGGTGGTGGTAACATATCGAATTGTCACCCACCACCAGCTGCAGGACCAACTCCTCTTCCACATCCGCCTGCTCCCTGTGGACCTCCTCAGTCAAACCTATACCTCTGCCAGGGCGGTCCATCGACCATCTGTTGATTATCCGTATGGCGGGTCAGACAGTGACGAGCCATGTAACCCTGCCCGCCGCCTGTGAAACACTACCTATTACATGCATGACTAGCTCTATATCCAATACCCCGCACAACCGTTCCTGAGTCATGCAGTCGTCCACCTATAGGTATGGTTCTCTTGGACCTCTATGGAATTTGTTTGCTGCCAGCTACAGAAAACTCCTCTACGCAACGTCTGGTGGTTGGTCTCACTACTGGATTCTACATAGCAAGAAAACTCTCCCCTAATAGGGCTCTCTCTAACTTCCCCACCTATGTCGGGATTCTGTGAGAAATCATAAAAGCCCTGATCTCCCGCCTGAGTCCCTACTGGATGGTCTGAGGCCTGAAGAATGGGTCTCGCAACATATCTGTGAAGTAGGATGGGAGGTCTGTGAACCTCATTGAGTACTGGGCCACATACATGTTGTCGTACTGCAGATGAAGAACCTCCTGTATGTGCACTGCGCGAAAAGTCACTAGGACAAACTCCGCCCAAAACAAGCTCTCGATGTCTGCCTAGAGAAGCATCAACTTGTCATGAACCTAGATCATCAAGTTCCACCATTGGCTTGCTTCTTCCTATAGAAGACTGGTGGCAAGGATCACCGTGAGATCAGCTGGTGTGGCTACCAGTCATAATACTTTCACCATGGCCTCCATCCAATCCTCAACTGCATGTGGGTCCATCTTTCCCCTGAACATGGGTGGCCTCTGGTGATGGAACTCATGCAATGTGCAGAAGTAGCATGCACCCAATACTTTTGGGGAAGGTTACATCGGTGGACCAATGAGTAATGGTACCACTGGTGCCTCCACTGGTTCCTCTACTATATTAGGGCCCTGCACGGAGGCCTCGTCGCTCAGTGGGATATCAATGCATACTACACCGGGAACCCTAGCTGGCTGTCTGCGTGGAGTAATCCTAAAAATAAATTGGTGTGCCATGGTAAATAAGTTATACCTAGTGAGTTTACTCAAACATATCACAAACAAAGCAATTTAAAACACACACGCAATCAGTGTTTTCGTGCACTGAGTTAAAAATCAGAATTTAGGGTCCCGGTGTATGGATAAGTCGGCCGCCTCAACAACACTGGTTTTTATAAAATGATAACCACACTCACTACACTTAACACTATTTCTGTTAAAAGAATAAGATTCCTATGTTATATGGTAGAACTAACTCCTCTGATACCAATTTGTCATGACCCATCCCCCAGGGCCCATGCCCTGACTACCTCAAGCCCGCCTTCCAAAGGCCAGCAGATGGCGACTAGAACCGAAGGTGTATTCCCTAAAACTGGGAAGGAATTTCCATTATATCACGTAAAAACGTACAACCAAGAACACAAGAAATTATAAACACGAGTAAAATGTATAGTAAAATTGTGAGTTCAGTATGAAAAAGGGGCCATAATACAAGCCTAACTGGAATGTACAAGAAAACTGAAAAGTACAAGTAAACTAGAATAGCTCATGTGAAAACCCACCAAGGATCATACCTGAAGGGTAGGTACAGCTCTCAAACAGTCGTCTCTGTGGTATGCCTCATTTAATGTCCACCTCCGAGCTACCTTCAGTCCTGGTACCTTCATACTCAGTCAGCGTTTTCCTTCTTCTGCATCAGACACAACATGGTACTGGCATAACCCATATAGGGGTGAGTATAATGATACTCAGTAGGGACCCAGAGACCCTCAAGGTCTCACAAAATCCACTAGTTATAAACCACAAAGCATGAAATCATCAACAACCCTACTTAGGTATATGACCATACATATACCCAAGTTATCAAGTATGCCAATCTCAATCATGAGGAAACATAAAGTCCAATTCAAAACCCAAGCTCAGCTATTTCACAAAGGAAGGAGTACCATGAAGGTGAGTACCACACAGGTACTCCAGACAGAAGAATACCACCAAGGTACTACCACAATGGAAAGTACCACACAGGTACAGACTTAGCTCACACCAGGTATATCTTAGGTGCAGTAGTAGAGATGATTAGTTGTAACTACTAAATCATCTTACTCCGTTAAGAGGCAGACCCACGTAGGATCCTAAATCATCATTAGACCACAAGGGATCATAGTACATCATAAGACACAAAAAGGATCCTAGTACCTCGTCATATCCACATAGGATCCTAGTACATCATTAGACCCACACAGGATCCTAGTACAATATCAGTACATCGTCAGACAAACATAGGATCCTAGTACATTGTCAGTACATCGTCAAACCCACACAAGATCCTAGTACATCGTCAGTATGTCGTCAGACCCACACATGATCCTAGTACATAATCAGTACGTCATCAGACCCACACTGGATCCACGTACATCGTTAGTACATCTTCAAACCCACACAAGATCCTAGTACATCGTCGGTATGATGTCAGACCCACACATGATCGTAGTACATCGTCAATGCCAGCTACAGGGTACCGCACTAAGCTCGCATGTCTCCGAGAGGGTCTGCTCATCATGCCATTGGTCGATACTCCAACTATCACGATGTCCCATTAAGAAGTATGCCAATGTCCCACAACGTCATAGGGCTCTCAACACAACAGACGATGCATAAATCGGACACCCAGTCTGTAATTTATTATACTTTAGTCTCAAGGGCCTCTTTGGATTCGTGCTCGATCAAACCCGACCATACCCCAGCATTATCCAAATCATGAGCGGGGAATACCAAAAGGTCTGTCTCACTCTAAGGTTCCTGGTACCATAAACGGTTCATCAAAAAGATGTGCAGTGCCAATGTTACGGCCAAAAGAATGTGTAGGGTCAAAACTACTCCAGTTTCAGTCCGACCCGGCCCGACCTAGCTTGGGCGGCCCGTGATGAGGGGTGGCTATGGTGCGGCGGGGCGGCCTGGGTGCAGCTGGGCGCCGCGGGGCGTTGGGGCAGCCATGGTGCGGAAGTCCTCCGTGGCTCACCAGATGGCCAGCCATCTTCTCTGCATGACACGATCACTTGTTGTGCCTTCTCCAGTGGCTTGTATCAAGTCAGCCACCCTTCACACACCGCTGCGGCACAAGGTCGCGGTTCTCTTCTGTCTGGTGGCGCGATCGTGTCGTTTCCTTCATTGTGGTCGGTCATGGTGTAGAACACCATTCCCTTTCCCCACTAGTGTTGGTTTCCATCCTCCTTCATCGCGAAGAGTGCATCAAAACCATTACAAGGATTTGCGGAGAGGTCATACCATGTTTGTTTGGCCCACAACATCTGCGTTAGAGCGGTAGAAACAGGCTCAACAAAACTCGAATCTCAAAGAACATTAAGAACGATAAGGGAATATTTAAAATGAAAAAACCTACCTAGAAGGATCCGTTAGAGAACGCACGCGGTTGAAGATGGATTGGTATTTGTCTATCCCGGAGCAATCCTCCTCCAAAAACACCACTTGTTTGATGATCCTCCATTCTTATTCTTCGTTGGAGATGGTGCGTTCTTCATTGGAGATAGTGTGTTCTTTGTTGGAGATAATTTTCTCCAAGTTCTCTCATGATTCCACCTTTCCCAATGATTTCTCACAACAAAAAACAATTGTGGATCCAACACCAAATTAAATTAAGTCTATTAATTTAATTTGTTGGCATAATTAATTGGCATCATTAATAAAAGGATGGTGGAACAATTAAGGTGGAAGAAGTTCAAGAGACTTATCCACATTAAATAGGGAGTTTAGGGGGTCAAGTGGTCCCCGCCATTGAATTCAAAAAGTGGGTTTTTGTTTGGGTGGTCCCCACCTCCATATCCCATGTAGAGAGGTTTTATTAGAATTAAAATAAAACTTTATTTTATTTTATTTTCATTTCCACAAAAAACTCAAAACCTATCTTTCACCATAAACCTACTACGGTCAAGGTGAAGGTCTTATTAGGTGAATACTAGCACTACGAGTTCAATGACGCCCTCAGATTTCATTTTTGAGCACCAGTTAAAAAGTTACAAAAACCCACTCGCATGTTTAATGAACATACCAAAAAAATGATTAGAAATTTATTTCAGGCACACCGGACCTCAGAATCACGAGCCGTCAATTTTCGCAAACTCATAAAATTCCAATATAATTAAAAAAAATACAAGGAATTTCCTTATCTTTACAGTCTTGAAGTCACATCCCTACGTTTTCTATAAAATCTATGAAAGTTTCATCTGAAAACATTTCTTTACATTAAAAATAATTAAAAAAACTATTATTAAATTATAAGGAGTCTCCCTTTCCCATCCATGTAAATTTGGTGATACATTCCACGTATCACTTGTGGGGATTGTTATGAGTCAAATTCCCAAGTCATCGTCCAAGGAGGCCTAGGTATGAATTCCCAATTATCACTCTAGAATGAAGTGAAAATGGTCATGTTCATTAGTACGCTGATTACATACATAGTATGCACATAGGGTCTTATTCCTTGATCATGGAATGGTACAACCAATCGTGTCGTCTATCCCATCCATGTGTTCTTTCCTAGGGAACTAGTATCACTCATATGGTGATATAAAAAAAAATGGCTATCACATCTATGTAATATGTTATAACTCCCCTTACATGTTTAATAATCATTAATAAAAGGTATATATGTCATGAGAGTCCATCCATGGGGTCCTCAAATCGAACCCCCTTGTTTAACCCTCAACACTAATGTGAAACATCTAAACAATCATAATAAATATAAAATTCCATTCAAGTGGGATCAATTCTATTAATTCAATGTTTTCTTACTCAATAGGCATATTAGTCGGTGAATCTAATATTATACCATTTATTACAGGAAATGAATGTAATGGCCTTTATCATTAGACAAATTTTTAAAACATTTATGTAATTAATTCCAGGAAAATTTTAATAGGAAAACTTATATTAAGGGTGATAAAAAATTTATGGTGAATTGGAAACCAGGATAATAAGGTGAGACACACCCCTTTTCATATCTATGGTTAAGAAGACCAATAAGAATATTTTATTCTCCACTCACTAAGGTTTCCAACATTATAGATAGGAATTCATTTTAATGTTATTTCAAAAAAAGAGGTGACAAAAGAACAGTCTGACCCAAGAAACTATAATGTTATTAATATAATGAAAAAAGGTAGGAAACATCCATTACCACATTCCATAGCCTCATAGATCTTCCATCATCCAATATTATCAATTTATTTGTGATAGGGTAGAAGAAATCGATAAAACAATCAAATGACTTCAAAATAGTGCATATGAGCATGCACCCAAATATCATAATTGGCGGAACATATAACATGAATTTTAAGGGAGATAATTAAGGGGAATACCAAGATATTTTTGATAGATCAGATAACAAATGTAAAGGACATCAGAAAGTGGAATTAACAGAAAACCTACAGAGGAGGAGGAGGCACCTCACGTATCACCCTACTGTATAAGAGAAGGAAAGAAACCCATGTTTGAAAACACAAGGGTTATTCTATTTTTTAATACATTTTTTGTTTTATAAATGAATTTTAAATTCATTATAAATCTGGTAATTATTAGGATTTACATCAAAGGGAAAATTCTCTACACGACGCAAATTGATCTAGATGTTGAATACACGTCCTGTATTTAAATACACATCGTTTATTTAAATATAGGTCATGTAATTTTGTCTAAAACTATGTTCCATCCCACTAACTACATCCTCTTCTAAAATATACCAATAAGAACTTAGTCACAGTCTACAGATTAAACAAAAAATAATTATTATCTCACAGAAATTAGAGATGCTACAACATCGCCTTCTTAAGAAAACAAATACTTGAGATCCACGTAGGAGGGTAGTAAAACCTTATCATAGAAATGTTATGTCCACTCATCTTATTTATTAGAATCCCACTCACAAGTGGAATACTATATAGTTACATTCTTCCATAGAACATGCAATAGAGGAACTGAACTACATTGAATATCTATCATGTTATAATCTATTATATGTATTGTATGATCCTCAAAGGATGCATCCTCTTGCTGCTCAATATCCTCAGGGTTAAACAATTTATATGGTCTTTGATAATAAATTCAAATCTTGGATATGTGGAAAATGTCATGCCTGTAATGATACACCTCAGGAAACATCAACTTATAGGCTATAAAACAACTATCTATACTATATAAAAATGTTTGACATATCACGGTGATTACATTCCCTATATTATGATTTACTATGACATAATCTAAGAGATACATGTATAATGACCTGATATTCAGCCTCATACACTATAGGTATGCAATGATGATAGATATAAGACTTCTTCATGGACTGTACTATAGCCATACACTTTTGAATGAGTTGGACATGCATTGGTAACTCGTGAACAAGATGAGGTTCCAATAGAGTTTCATCACCTACCTATAGCCATAACAGAGATGAATACAATGGTCTAATGAAGAAATACTCATATAGATCAATAAGAATAATTTCATAAAAACAATTGTTATAGGAATTTTCAACCAATAGAATATGATTTTCCTAGGAACCAGTAAAATCAAGGATTCATTATTTTCACATATCATATAACACATGTATCGTCTATTTGGTAAACATATCTTTTTTAGTGTGATTATAAATGCTCAAGAGAACCTATGAAACCAGGTCATTTTTTAACAATATTGTAAACCATGATTTAAATTAGGCATCTCATTCTAATTTGATAGAATTAGTCAAACCATGATGTATCACTATATACTCGATATAAATCCTTCATATATCATCAATAGAAATGGTATACCGAATTGGCAAGAAGTGTAAAAAAAATGGTCAGCCTGACAAAGATCGCCCATACAAAATCACATCCTATATGGGATATTAGTTCACTAATCATGAAATCCAAGGTGTTTTCATTCCATTTCCACATCGGAATTAAGAGAGGTTGTAGAAGTCCAGCAGGTTGTTGGTTCTCTTCCTTCACCTACTGATGAGTGGAGTACTGATTGATAAAGCCTGCAATTTCCCTCTTTAAACCTGGCCGCCAATACTGATGATTCATATGTCTATACATATTGGTAATCCCGAGATGAAATACCCATATAGAGGCTTGATATTTTCACATCATATGTTCTCATATGTCATAAATTTCCCATACACGCCCATGGAAGAGTAATGTCTCTCAACCATAAATAACCAAAATAGAGGTTGTGTTCTCTTTTATGATGATTTCCCTAAAAACAAGTCCATCGATGTCAGAGATCTACATCATTCAGAACCACTCCAGAAGAGATGATGTCACTTCTAGAGTTGGAAGAAATAGATGAATGTGTTTTCCCTACTCCTATAGATGCATCTTAGAGAAAAAAACCCATGATTTTTCACTCACTTCTAGCCTCATTTTCAACATACGCCTGAGACTTACTACTCATGGTTTCAGATACATCATTTTTATTCTTGACTTTTTATTACAGATCAATGTCAAATGTCTATTATAATTTGACCCACCTATGATACCACATATGAAAGACTCACAATGTTGAGATGTATTTGAGTCTTTTATTATCCATATAGACAATGAAAAAATAACCCCACAAGTAAGGCCTCAAAAAACACAAAGCATGAACCATGACTTCTATATTGAGTTCATGTGTATGGTAATTAAACATTTGATGCCAAAGTAGGTAGGGCATGTAATCCATGAATCGATCACCCTGCATCAGAACTACACCCATCCCTTTTCCTAAAGCATCACAATACATAGAATCGATTATTCTCAATTAAGAAAGAGACAGAATGAGATCTGATGTGTGTCTCTCATGTAACATTTAAGAAGCTATCTCATATGACTCAGTCTATTCAATATTCACACCATTCTTGTTCAGGACAATAAGGGGCACTTCCAGGCATGGAAAGTCCTAGATTAATTTCTTAATATTCTTAGTTAGCCCAATGATGGTACGTATTTCAAACAAATTCATGGGATACTCCCAAAGAAACCATAATAGTAACCTTATATGGGTAAACTGACACACCTTATACAGATATGATAGGACCCAATAAGTGATCCACCATGAACTAAAAGTGTCATTTACTTAGCATAGAATATAGTTGTTTCTCTCTCATTGTATTCAACATGATCACAATATGTTTAGAGAGGTAATTCCTAGAGCAATAATAAAGTAATAATTTTTTTACAGAGACCACCAAAAAGGAATCAACATATGGGGAAATCATGATTCATCAAAGCCCTGGCGTTTTCCCACATGTTCTTCAGAACAAAAAAAAAATGAACTGATACTCATACCATCCATACTTACTCTAGGACATTGTATGTGGTATGTATTATAGACACACATGAACATTATTGTAGCCTATATTCAAATAGATCTTTAAAAAATGCATTCTACTAAAAAATGGTCAATGAGGTCATCTATACGAGGAAGTGGATACCTATTTTTCACCATAAGTTTTTTTAGTTGGTGGTAATCCATATTCAATATAAGAATTTCATCATCCTTCAAAGAGATTAAGACTGGGTAATCCCACAATGATGTGATTTTTATGATAAAAACCTTATCCATTATGCCTTCATGTTTCTTCATGAGTTCTTGGATATATCTAGGATACATCCTCTATGGAGGACTATACATGGGGTATACACCATGCACAAGCCTGATGGTGAACTAGATTACATTATCAATTGGTATGATAGAGAAATATCCTGAGAATAAACCGCTGAAATAATTCACATTTGTAGGGAAGTCCATGAGCTACATCCCTTAATTACTCATAAAGATATTGCACATCATTTCCTTTACACTAACTAGCCCAGTATGCCTGTGTCTATATCGAATTGAATGGAGATCCAATTCTACAATATGGATATTAACATTTCTATTGAGTGATGTGAAATTTACTCATCAGTGATATAAATCCATATGTGCTCTATAAGGAACAAGACAATCCATATTGAGAATGACATCGAGTAATCTCAAGGTCAAAAAAACTTCAAGGAAAATATTACACATATAATTCAAGGGGGAACTCCATACATTGGAATATACTATCTTCATGAATTCCTAATGTCATGTTATGGGTAATCATTTCACTACAGTATTATACCATTATGCCCATACCTCTAATGGTTGCAGTAAAAATAAAAGAGTGTTATTAAGCTATATCAAAATAGGTCGATACTTGGGAATATGATAAAATAGTACAAAATCTCAATGTATATGTCCATGGAATATACTTCTAGGTTTTAGGATGAACAATTGAAATTTGGAATTAATCATTTCCATGTGATGCTTCCTGAGAAGCCTGGGCAGGCCCACTATGCTAACTATAGAACTCGGAAGCTGGACCACTTTGGACATGAGCACTTGGTCGGATTGAACACCATGTAAAATTATAGTTTCAAGCCTGATGAAGTACCCCAAATCTTGCACCGGAAGTAGATTCTAGCATAAAACCCCATTCACATGGAACATAGGGAAAATATTTATAGAAACTCTGGAGGTGACTCATCATGCCACAATCTTGGATTTCAATTGGGTTCTTTATATACAAGGTATTTTTGTGCCCTGGACTTCCACACTGGTGGCACACCAAAAATATATCAGTTCATGACACCTGGTTGGTACCTCCCCCACATGTAACCTCAGAGGATTGTTTCTTTCTACAAGATAAGCCACTTCTCTACATAGATGTTGAACGACCCTGCCTCATGGAACTAGAATACCTAGGGTTTCACTCAGTAATAAGGTTGTGGTTATCTATCTCTAAAATGGTGTTTATCATAATGTAATTCACCAATGATCATATGGAAAAAGAAACCCATTCCTCAAGGTGACTGACAATATTTATCTCATCATCGATTATGTTCGGTGCAAATTACTACAGTTTTGTGAAGTGATCTGAATATTTCATCCCTAACATATAAACATTGTCAAGGTTAATGTATTATAAATCATGGTCTAGTCTCATGTTCTATGGAAATGATGAAAAATATGGTTGTTTTAAATTCCTCCCAGACCATACAATGATGTCGACCCGCCTGATTTAGAATTTCCCTCCAACTCTAAGTGAAGTAAATAATAGATAGGTCATGTGATTGAATCTCCTCTCTAGTGGAATATTATTTTGATCAATGATAGAAATAATAAAGTAAATCAATTATTCAATATCCTGTGGTCCACCATTCCCCGAGATGGTGGGATGCTGTTACCACAGGACCATGCAGGTAAGCTCTCCCATAGAATGGGTATGCTGAACAACACCTATAACTAGAAATATGAAGAAAAAACAACTATCAAAGTACTGGGAATCAGAACCAAGTGGATGATCCACATGAGGTGCCTGAAGTGGTACTATAAGAGGTATCATTGTTTGAACATTTTCTACCACCACATGAGTATTCTCATCGAAACATTCCTATCACACAACAAGAGGTCGACATGGTAGAATACCTCTACAATTTCTATGTGCATGACTTAGACATTGTGTATAATAGGTAAGGAAATATGTAAAGAATTACATGTATAATTCATGAATATAATAAAACCAAAAACTATATTCTACTCCACATTCTAGGTACAGGTGACCAGAATAAGTCATAGAAGGATCATAGGAGACACGACCTATAACCGAAAACTAAGGTGGGGTCAGGCTATTTTCTCAGGTCACATGAATAATGAGTAACCATTACATTTTTTAAACTATTTCTATTTTTTTATAATTATTTGATTATTATAATCATTTCTAGTTAATTATATCACAAATTGAAATTTTTAATGGACAATACACCTTTCAAATTGAAATCAACATATCAACTAACTATATCTTGAACCGTACACTAGAAAGACTGTGTAACATACCATAGTTGTAGTTTGATTAGATAAGATGTCAATGGAACTCACCAATACAACCAACTAATATTTAATTATTGGTAAATTATACTAATAAATAAATTATTGATAGTACTAGAGAACTTCAAATCATATCTGACAAGGCATAAGCATAAATCATAGGAAAACAAGCAATGCAAACTAGAAAATAGATATGGCATAGAATAATGCATTGTAGTTTATATCCAATCATGATAACTATGATGAATGATTTTAATATGCCCTCTTATCTTCTAGATAAGTAATTGATAAATAATCCAAATTATAATATTGCAAAGAATGTGCATCACTCTATGGATAAATACAATGAAAACATAACAAGTATAAGAAATAACAACAATTACCCATCCATAGAAATTAGGGTTTTACCTTTACATGGAGTAGCTACTCTAATGAATTGGTTTATAAAAAAATTCCTATATTATAGTATCCTTTCTATCCAAAACTTTATGAAAAATTGAAAAAATGTATTCTCTAATACCACTTTTTTAGCATCCTTCCCTGGATGCTAGTCAATAGTGCCCTAGGGTAATTTGCTACAAGACCTCAACTATACCACCCTAAAAGACAGAGGAAGCTGACAAGTAGCAATGGCCATAGGTTTTTACATAGAGATAATATTCACTCATAGATCAGATTATATCAAAATAGTATAAATATAAAAAACATTTTATTCCCTGAAATACCAGAGGAAACGATATAATAAATAATCAATGGTAAATAACTTATAAGAGGATGTTATGTAATATAAGTATGGAAGATGAATAGTAATAATAGAGAAAAAATAGGATGGAATTACATGTTAAAAACATTACTATACTAGGGAAGGGTATGTAAGAATATAAAACATTCTATCAAAATAATCCAAAATGCCAAAAACTTCAATAGCTAGAATGTTGAGCATATCCTTGATCCTCTGACCCCAAACACCATCCAGATGATGGGAATAAAAATTTGGAATCTAACAACTACCCTTTTTATATATATAAACATAAATATTACTCGATTACCAGAGGAACCTGAGCAGGGTGTGAGATTCAATCTATATAGGCTGACACCAACAATTTCTAGCTTTTTCCATTTCGTGCAATATCGAATAAAAAATGTGTCATACTAATTCAAATAAAATATAGAAATAATTAAATAAATTACTTTTTATTAGGTTTGACTTGGAGACCCATACAATATACATACATCATATTAAGTCAGTGTGTCTGAATAGAGAGATCATACAATGGTAATGTGAGTAAGGTAATGTCCCATAGGATGGAATGTTAAAAAACATTTAATTGGGAATGGAGGACACAAAATTATGTTTTCTATACCAACTACTAATGTATCCTTTTAAAAGATTTATTTAAATTGTAAATCATTTATAAAACACTTATTAAGTTATAAAGAGTCACCCTTATCCCATTCGTGGAAATCCTAAGATACTTGCAAAGTATCACTCAAGGGGCTGAGAATATATACAATTCAAGAGAGTACATCCAAGGTGACCCAAATATGATTCCCCAAGTATCACACTAGCATGATGTAAACATAGTCAATTATAATAGACCATTGAGTTCATACATAATATCAAAAGTAGGGACCCAAGTCTCACTCATGGAATGGTAAAACTAATCATTTCGTCGATCCCATCCATGTGTTATCCCTTAGAAAACTATTATCACTCTTCTCGATGTATAAGTAGATAACGCATGATGATCTCATCACAGAAATTGTAGGTTTCTCCCATTAAATTTTTTACCTAGCATTAAAAAAAGATAACTAAGGCATGAGAGTCCATCTAAGGGATCTGTAACATTAAATTCCTTGTTTAATGCTTAACTCTAATGTGAAGCATCCAAACAAGCATCATATATATAACAAGTCTTTCAAGAGGTAAAATTTCATTTATTTTCTGTCTTGTTATCCCAATTTGAATATTAGTCAAAGAGTCCAATTAAGAAAACATATATTAAGGGCATTGAATGTAAGGGCCTATCTCATAACATAACCCTTTAAGACATTTAAGTCAATAATTGAAGCCATTTTTAATAGAAAAAACGTCATTATGGGTGGCCAACAAAAAAAATAATTAAGTGAAAATAAGTTTTTATGGCGAGACACACCTCTTTGCATAGCTATGGTCGAGGAGATCAATAGAAATTGTTGATTCACCACTCGCTCAGGTCAATAATGTTATAGTTAGGCATTTATATTAATTTAATTTTACAAAAATAAGTAATGCTGAAAAGATCCAGCATGCACCACAACAACCAATTTTATAAAATATAATGAAATGATGGGGAAAATATAAGTTCAAATACCTTATGATCATATATCTTCCCTAAACCAATGTCAAACATTGATTTTATCTAGGTAAGAGGAAATCAAGAAAACCATAAAATTCCCTAAAAATATCATAAATGATCTTGCGTCCAAATAGTGAAACATGTGGAATGAAGAACTTGAAATATATAGGAGAGGATTGAAGAGAATATCTCGATATTTCAAGAGTATCTGATGGTTAATAGAGCGCATATCGTATAAAGGATTTATCACAAAACCAACAGAGAAGGAGTAGGACACTTCACTATTGCCCCTTTACTACGAGAGAAAGAAGGGAACTCCTATTAGATAAAAAACAAGGGTTATTTAACTATTTTAGAAAATTGGGTTGGTCAGTTACATGAACCATAAATACATTACAAGTCATGTAATACAAAATAATTCACCCTAGTAAATTCCTATACATGATGTGAATGGTTTTTGAAATCTGAATACAATTCTTGTATTTTAATACATGTCATATAATTTGGTCAGCAACCATATTCCATTAAACTTGACACCTCCTCTTCTGAGATGAACCTATTTAAAATTTGGTACAGTATTTGGATTTAACAAAAACTAAAAAGAAAATGCACATCTATGAATAGTTGGGACGTTATGCTTGCACTATAAATGGCTAAATCATCCCTTTTTGTTGGTTCCATCCATCATTAATATGTTAATAATGTTGAATGTGGGTTACTAGAGCCCAAATTTTCATATACATTGAAAACCATTACATGTGTGTAGTTTGATATATATATATATATATATATGTATACATGATTTCAATTTACAATGATAGTGTCGGTACTTCTCTTTTCACTACATTTATGGTATTGTCTTTATATAAATTCCATATCGAAAGGTTATAGATATTCCCCTTATATAATTATAACATAGAGATAATATGATAGTAATCATAAACATATATCCCAATTTCTAGACTCATCGTGAAAATTAGAAATAAATGATGATTTACCACTTGGTTTGTGGGATCAAAATCATTCATATATCTTCTCATAATTTATGAAAGTACTGATCTTCAGTATATGAGATCATCAGGATTGGCACACGAATTTCAAAAAACATTTTTTTGTGTCACTAGTTGATAATATCAGTGAACATGTGTAGTGGTACTCGTTCATGAGATTATTATATGTGTGTAATATTTTATAATAAATATTAATGAAACATGAAAACAATGAAATAATTTTCATTTTCATGTATCTTAAATTAGATGTGTCATTAGTGGTATGAAATTTAATGAAGAATCATTATATATAGAATTTCTTTTGAATGGAAGATATACCTTGGGCCTACTCAATCAGTATGTTAAGAACATTATTAAAACCAATACCATAATAAGATATGTTATGTCTTTCCAACTAGGTAAAAAAATTAATGAATGTATGTATGACAACATACAGTGTTCATCTTGATTTATGAGATATTATATGACCGAGAGATTATATAATATGGTGTGTATTCATATGAAAGGTTTTCATTGCTATGAATTTTTCCTTTTCTTATGAGGGGACATGTTGTGTTTGTATCCTAAAATCCTAGTCTATGAATAGTATTCATTATTATTGAGATATGGTCTGGTAGGGTCATAGACAAAATAATAGTCAAAATTCAACATAATTAAGATGAATACGAGTATATTAAAGGGTGGGCCCCACCATGGAGATTAAGATGTGTTATAGAATAAAAAATCACCATTAAATACTTAAAATCACTATTAGTAGAGAAAATGATATTTGTAGTTGAATATATTTATTTTATGTATTTACATGTTTTTTAGAACATATATTGAAAAAAAATATACCAATGAATATAATTTTATATTCAATTATTGTTTAATAGTTGATGGAATTATGTGTTGAGTTTTTTACTACAATTTATCACATAATATAAATTTATTATATGTATGAATTTGCTGATAAAAATATAAATGATGTTAGGACATGGTTAATGGATCATAACATGCTATTTATATCATATTTAGTGGGAGTAATGTATAGGAAGGTTGGGGAATCCAATAGTTTTATTTAATCCCCGCTATCTAAAAATGGGATATTTTTTGAGAGGCTATTAATCCAATATAAAATAATCGATCTTCTCACTTCCTTCATAAATTCTAGGGAGGGAAATAATTACTCCAGTTATTTGATCTATGATCACCTTCATAGTTCAAATGAGCAATGTTTTAGAGATTTTTGTGGTGTCGAAGGCTTCTTCATAATTTCATGATAGAACTTAGATTTTTATGATAATCATTTCCAAGGTATCATTATTCATGTGTGAATAATATAGAGGGATATAACCATGCATTCTTCATGAAATGTTTTTTAGTAAATAGAATCTCTCAAAGACCCAATAAATCCGAACATGGTAATCTGTCATTTGATATGTGAAGATGATTCCATGAGTCCAAATAAAACATTTTAATATATTTCAAAAATAATTAATATTTTTATAAGTATTAAATAATTTAAATTTTAAAAATAAATTATTTTTTATTAAAATTAAATAAATTATGTTATCGAGAAAAAGTAATTACTTGGATTAAAACTGTCATTTAATTTTAATAATTTCCCTAAACATGAATTTATCACATATTAATTTTTATAATTTATTTATTTTATTTTAAAAATGGTATTGATAATTTACCAATGTCATTTTTATTGGTTTATTTTATTATAATTAAAAATTCATGAGATGATTATAATAATTTTTTTAACTTTTTTAGTTTTCAAATTGAAATTATTTATTTTATATATGTATGATATTACACATCCATTACTATTTTTTTATGTATGTATTTTCATTTTTATTAGGCCCCTCACCTACGTTTGAGTATTTATGTATTATAACAATGACGCTACAATATGTGGACCATTACCATATGTGGTTGTATCCCTGATTAGACATGGAATCATTAGATCGGGGTGTGAATGCGATAGAAGTCAAGAACAGCTCAAGGATTTTATCCCTTGGGGAAAATTTTATACATCAGGTACAAATATATCAACTAACACAAAATTTACATGACCATTCATATAGTTTATTTAGTTTATGTATTAGTTGTTATTTTTTATATATTCATATTTTCAGTTACACGTAATATAATAAACAATAATTCATAAATAAGTGATAAAATTTTTTATTAATGAATTGTTTAGTAATGTAGGTGATCATATAGAATGAACCTATTTAATAAAAAATATTAAATTTTTCAATAAATAATAAAAATCTCCAATGAAATAATATTTTCTAAAGCCCTCAGTCATTGAAATTGGAACTAAACTAGGTGTTCATGATTCTTGTCAGCCCTAGTTCCGCATTCCTCATACTATATGGGAGTTCTTATCAAGTTGATGGGTTGTCTTAACTATTGTTGGTATAAAATAAGTACACATATCTATATTTCAACTATAATAGAGGAAAAATAGATAGGTAATCTATGATACAATAATATTAATCTTGGACATCACTCAACATTTCAATAATCTAAGAGCCAATGCATTGAATATTCTAGAGCATACCTTTAAACACTCTATGTATATGCATATTAATATCATAGAATATAATGATGGGTTTAAATGATCCTTTAAACTATAATAATTAATTTACTGGTTATTATGAATCTACCACATTACACTATTAGGATTTATAAAATTGAAGGATACATTTAATAAATTAATCAATATTTCATAAATATTAATACAGATAATGTACTAACTACTAGTTTTTTATATAGAGAAAATTTTAAACAACAACACTATTAGATTAAAAATTTAATGAATTATAAAAAAATAATGTATCGTTACTATCCATAATATCCAATAGTGGGATAAGAACATGGGAGTAATGAAATTACAAGGAAGGAAACATTAAGTATTGTTGTCCTCACTTCCTACTAAGCACCCTTAGGGTGAAATCAGAGAGGATAAAGAAAATATAACAATTATATATATAATGCACTATATGTACAATTTATTATTTTGTCTTTGATGACCTATAAACTATATAAAATGATTGATAAAAAATATGCAGATATTATTCTATCTCGTCTCTATGAATTGTATAAAGATAAGTAATTTAATAAAATAAATGAGATATCGAGTGCACTTTGTATGTGAAAATTATTTTAAGGGGATCAATAAGGAACTCATGTACTCATGATGATTGGGCATATTGATATACTTGAATCTCTTTAGTTTAAAATGAATTAGGAAATAGAAATTTATTTCATTTCTAACTATTTATAGCCACATTTGATTAATTTTTTTATTAAGTATAATAAGAATAACATAAAAAACCTGAAAAATATTATCCCATATAATTTATATTTATTTATTTATATATGAAAAGAATATGGGGAATAAAAATTCATTGTTTCATATAGTTAATAATAGTAGAAATTGAATGGATAATGGGATAAGTCTATGCCCAAAGTGAGGAAATTAATGAATCATCCTAGAAAAAAAGGATATGATATGGAGAGGAAGAAATGATAAAGATGTGTTCTTCATTATATGTTTCAAGAAATTCCACTAGGAAAATTATTTTTACTATGGGAAAAGTAATAATGTCTATATTTCCACATAAGAATTTTTTCATTAAATGTAATCTGGCATTATCTATAAGATATGTATTAGAAATAAAATGGGATCAGAAATTTTTATTTATATATAGGATCGATGGAGATTCCAAAAGAATTAAAAGGAAATATATAACTAAAGGTAGAAAATGGTGAGAGAAGAGTAGCCTTGGTAGTGGGAGACTATCATATAACATTGAATTGTGATTCAGATCCTTTTCAAAGAAATTTATTATCATACTTCATTTAACAAAAACATAATATTATTGTCTGGTTTAGACACCATGATATTTTATTTCATGTTGGGAAATAAATTTGACATTTTTATAAGGGTTAAATATGTCGTGGTATGGAGCATTATTATAATGGTTTGTATACATAAGAACATTAAAATATTTAAATGGAAATCAATCAAAAAACAAGTGGAAATGATTCATATAACACCCAATTATGGATATTCATGTATTGTAATGAAAATTTGAATCCTTTTTAGAAATTATATCAATTACTATTTTGCAAAATAAATTGGGTAAACCCCCTATATGTTTGTAATTCTATATTATTAAGGAAAATGACAAAATATCGCTTCTATATGAATGTTTTAAGAGCCATTAAATTATTTTAATTTTCTCATTATGTCATTTTTTCTACATTTGTAATAGAGGGATGTTGTGTTATTTCATACATAATTACATTAAAAACTAAATATACAAGGAATGGATATATATAATTGTTGGTGTATAATTCATAACCCTAAAATATATTTATGGAATACAAACATGAAGTTTAAAAATAGCATAGAATAAAAACATAGGAATCTTAGTGAGATAGAGGTGGATTGTATCTTAACCACAATTTTAATGATCAATTGATGCAGTTTGTGATATTATCCTAAATCACACTTTTTTATAATCCATAGTGAAATGGTCTTAGTGAGAGGAGGAATAAATTCTTTATAGACATGTTTAGATAAAAGTAAAAATTATAAAACCCTTCCATTATCATTTTTGGTGAACCTGTTGCAAATTGCTACATATTACCTTAACTGAGTACCAATAAAAGTTTATGATTGAAATGTATATGAATTATTGTATGTAAATAAACCTAATCGATCAAATTTTAGTGTATATAGAATTAGGTATTTTTCATGACTACATCTACTAAAAAACAAACCTCATGAAGCTTTTGGTTCATCATTATATGGTATTCTAAAAAACCAATGTGTTTTACATATATAACCATTCATAAAGAAAATAAATTAAGAAAATACATTCCATATTTATCAAAAGGAAACACATTTCCTATGTAAATAGTTGGAATAAAATTAAATTTGATGAAGATAATTATATAGATTCATGCTATTTGGTATTGTAACAATAATTACAAGTGATTGTGGGAGAATATTATACATAAAAATAAATTTCTATATAAGTATACTTACGAGGTTATATAACCAGAGAGATATGGTTTTCTTATCAATGAGTTCAGTAGAACATTCGTCTTATAAAATTATGAACCAATAACCTACATAAAATAATTAGAGTGAAATAATTCTTCTTAATAGATTGATATTTTACATTTTTATGTACAGACCATTTATGAAAATCATGATTGGAAATTTTTAAACCCTCTAGCATATGAAAAAACCCATTATGTGTAAATGGTTATTTACAAAAAATATGGGCATATATATAAAGAGAATCATATAAAAATACCAATAGGTTTCAAATTTATTTAAGAAATTATATGGCATAGACGATGGAAAATCTATTTCACTAGTTATGTTGCTGGAATCCATTATCATTTTACATTCAATTGTAGCCATATATTAATTGGAGATTTTAAAAATGGTTTCAAAACTACTTTACAAATTTTTTATGTTTCTTGATTGTAGTGTCACACCATGAGTGCCACTGAATAAGGCCTCGAAATGGTGGGCCACAACACTTCAAGAGAATCTCCCCGAAGGCCCGAGGCATATGACTAGCTACAGGTTTCTTGGGTGTGTCTGTGGGGAGACAATTATGTCATAGGATATGGTATTACACAAATATAAAAAAATACAAGATTTGACATAAGAATAACAATAAATAGACAGTAATAGAAGTATTTAAATGACCCAAACAGAAATAATTAATAACTATGGAAGATGAAAATTCATAACAATTAAAATGATGATGATAATGTGTAGTACAAAGTGAAAATAAGAGTACATGGTATATGGTTCGAGCATATTATTCCTGCTAAAAAATCATTAAAAATACCAAAAAACTACTACACAACATCTTGAGCATAGACTATATCCACTACCCAGAAAGCACCATAATAATAGTAAAGAAATCAAGAATCCAAATTAGCATGCTTCTAATTATCCAATATAGAATGAATAAAGTCTACTAGGGTACCAAATAGTTACCACTAAGTGTGTGAGATGTAATATCAGTAGGTCGGCACCCACGGTGTCTAGAACATTCAATTTCATGTTGTATAAAAATAATATTGTTCTGGACAAAATTAATGCAACCGGTTAATCAAATAAAATATGTGTAAGTTTTTACTGGTAACCAAGTAGACACTTATCCCATACCATCTATTTTTTCCAATACTAGGAGTCTGAATAAGGTACCTATATGAGGAAGAACATGTATTCAAGGGATAATTTAAACGTGAAAATACTAGAAGTCATACCCCCTTGCTTGTGCTTTGGATTGGAATCTATTTTGTGTGTTTTCATTATGTGAGATAATATGTGAAAAAGTGGTATCACATGTAACACCCCAAGCTTCCACAGTACGCTTCCCTTTGAATACTACAGTAGCGTGTGTTGTACGCAACTTCTAGTTCTAACACACACCACAACCAATCAAACTAGCCGTTATGAATAGTAATACCCACTTTTTGAAATTTTATAAATTTTATCTCTCAAAATGGACTTCATTTTTGGTTTCATAATATCAAAATTATCCTAGGATAAAATTTTGGACCTTTTTAGATAACTTTTATATTTTGATGAATAGTGAAAATTACTAAATTTTAATTAAAAACAACTTTTTTAATCAAAATAATTAATAGTGATAAATTATGAATTTGAGTGGTTTTAAAGTATATTTAGAATATATTTTTACCATTTAATACAATTTTGTTCATTTTACATAATTTCACATTTAAACCGGACATAAACAACTGTCAATCTTTTGATAGTTATTATCTCTTAAAAACACGCTTTTTGTTCTAACAATGGGAATTAATTTTAAATTAATTTCTGACACTTATGTGTTTTGAATTTAGAAATATGGATAGAATATTTAGAATCAGGATGTCCAAATTATGTAAATATTTAACTTTTATTTTTAGACATTTTGAATAATTACTTCAATAAATATTTTATTTACCATGGTTAAAGGGTAAATCCGGTAAATAAGGGTAAAAAAATATAATAATAATAATAATAAATTACCCTAAAACATGTACTAATCTTATTGGTTGATACATGTTTTACAATGGGCATTTTTGGGTCGATTTTGGGACCCCATGGAGCCACTTTTAGGTGATAAGGACACTTTATATTAATTAAGTAAAAATAAATACAAAAATGACATAAGCATATATCTTTTAAAAAAACAATTTTCACATAGGGTTATATATGTTGGATTTTCAACTATAATTATTAATTATAAATATAAAATGATTTCCTACATAATGGTATTTTATTTAAAATTTTTATACATTTAATAATGCAATTTATTTATGACACAACGATGATGCAGTAATTACCTTATTAGTGAAATATTAAAATAAGTGATATTAAAAATACTTAAATAAATATAATTTCAGACTTTTAATGAATTACACGAATTTTATAGGTTAATAATACATGTTAGGATTTATTTAATTAACTTTTTTCAAAGTAATCTTGCTGTTATGATTTTCACAAAAATCGAATACCAAATAGTGTCAAAATTGACATAAAAGAGTTTTTAGAAAACGTATTATATTATTAATTGAAATTAAATTCCTAAAAATCTAAGGTTCGGCCAAAGGACTTTTATAATGTTATTTTTATCATTAATGTACCTCTTGGGGGTCTCTTGGAGGTATATAGTAAGTTTATTAACTATATAATATAAAAATACAAAGTGACATGGTAGGTTTCAAATTAATTAACCAAGAGTTAAAACTAAAAGAGAAGGTTAATATAATAACCCAAAACTGTCTAAAATCTATTGGTTGAAAGTATTTAGACCCATCCCAGCATTATAATTTGAATAATACACTTTGGAGCCTTTATAAACCGAATATTAATTTATTATAAATTAATACTTTAAGTTATTCCTAAAAATCCCCTCCTCCCTCTTATAAAAGGACACCACTTCTAACCAATTCTTCACACCATCAAAGACTTTTGGTTCGGCCAAAACCTGACCAAATATTCTCTCAACATCCATAACTTAAACCTATAGGACTTATATTGATCACAAATCCAACCTATAGAGTCTTTTTGATCATATCAAAAGGAAGAACCCGAAGAAGAGGTAATGTTTTCACCACCCTTTTTCATGTTCCTTTGTTCTTCAACTTCTTCTTCCTTTGTTATTTCCTTTATAAAATAATAACTCCAGTATCTTCTATATACTATGATATAATTATAAATATGGTACAACCATATTCAGTGTTATATCCATCCTTTGAATGACATGTCACCATACGTGCGTACGTACGGCTTACCGTCTCCACGTCGTGGTGTAATTGTTATTTAAAATATTATTATTTGGATGCGTATAATAATGATGTGAAATTCATGTAAATAATAAATATAAAATGATATTGATTTTTTATATATGATATACTATCCAATTATATATTATTTTAATATCAAAATAATGATATTGTCGCTCATGCGTACGTATGGACTACCGTCTCCACGAACGTGATGAGATTCATTCCGTATCTTATCCATTCAAGTCTAATTCTAATTTAATGATTAAAAATAATTTTTTAGGACTTGATATCATTCTGGATATGAATAAGATACAAACTATCAATAACAAACATGTCTTATGTAACAAAACATATAAAAGAAAATGAGTAAGTTAACACACGAAACAACGATAATACCAAGATATTATTAACAGAGCAATGATAAAAGATCATATATGATATCATATTAATGTATATGATTCTTGTATAGTTTAATAAAAATTATTTTACCATTATACAAGAGGTTAATCTACCCCCAACCAAGGAAAAGTACAAGGTAAGTGTTTATTTCCCAATCTTGTCATTATCCAAGGTTTTTTATACGTAATTTTCTACTGAGACCTCTTTATCATCCACATCCATGTTTCATAAAAAATTTATTTCAAAACATTATTACTATTTTATAGAATATGGGTTAAATTCATTTATACCCTTGTTGACATTTTATAAGATGTTTATAAAGGAATCTTTCCGTCGTTTTCCAAACAAGGTCCTTTTACACCTTTTCGACAGAATTAAGGTTAGAATGTCTTTTTTTAATTTATACGGAGGGTGTGGCTACTTTCTACCATTATAAACTCGTTGAAGATTCCCTTACAATCTTATAAAAATATTTTCAAAGTAAATGTTTTATTTCATAATTATGTGACTTTTATATTATTTCAAAAAAAAGATATTTCTCTCAAATAGTTTTGATTTCATCTATGTCAACATCCTTTATTGGATTTTAAGCTTATTTGAAGTTTATTATTAAGATACAAAACTTCCATATTGTATTGAAGATTTTGTGATATTTTTTACTGTGGATGTGTTATTTTTATACCATTCATGGTTTATGGAGAAAGTATTGACATTTAGTATGCTATTTTTAATACGAATGTTTATGTTATGTTTAAAGATGTTCATGTGAGGAATGCATTGAACTTAATATATGATGGGTGGAGAGCTATAGATCCTCGATGAATCGGTAGGTCTCATGAGGCAAACTAGTGTCTTGGCACAAGGCCTTGACAAAATCTTATTTGTAGTCATGGCACAAGACCTTGACTATGTGGTTATGATAGTCTGGAATTATGAATTCCATCATTATGAAAGTAGTTATTGATATTTCATGTGATTATTCGACTAGTAGAATATCAATGTGAATAAGTAAATGTAATTATTTCATTTTATATTTTCCATATTATGCTGAAGTTTAAGTTTAAAAGGCTTTTGTTTTAGTTATACATTGCCTTAAATGTTTAAGCTTATTTATGAAAGCTTCCACTCTATTGTTATCCTTACTGAGCATCTGAGATCACCCCTTTCAATGTTTTACTTTTCCCAGGATATGAAGAAGTAATTTATGAATGACCTACATGGATAAAATGAAGGGATATAAAGACAAGTTGTTGTTGTGGTAGTTTTCACCTTATGATGTAATGTAAACATTATGAATGTATCTAGTTATTTTAATGATACTAAACTAATCGGTATTTCAAGACTTGATCTTTTGTGATCATGCCAATATTATTTAATAATGCACTGACTCTGGGTAACTGGGGTCGGGTCATTACAGTTGGTATCAGAGGAAGTTTAGTATAAACCATGGAAGCTAGATTTAGATAAACTCTGATTAGAGCACATAGCCCTAAGATATACTTTGAGGATGAGTATAGAAGAACTTCCTAGAATTTTGGTATTGTTGAGATTTTGTGAGTTTTCCGAGAAATACATCCTTGTATGGATACGAGCAGGTAGAGGCGGCTCTGGCACAGATGTACCTAGGGGTAAAACCCCAAAACACTGCTTTGAGCTAGACTCGAACGGGAACTGGTGCACGACAACGGGCCTTACTGCACTCTTGGTTACGACACTCCCAGGGGATATTCTTAGGATAATTCTCATTTTATTTACAAACCATTATTAAGGGTTATGAGTATATACTTCCTCAAGGAAAACGTTTTTTATGATTATGGATTATATCCATAAACTGTTGAATTTATGTTAAGTGTTTTAGAAGTATGGAATTATGTATTTTGATTCATAAACTAATTTAGTTTATTCCATTGTTTAGAAATGGAACCTAGTGAATGAAATGGAAACTATATGAATGCACACACTCCATGTAGGGATTTCCCTCTTTCTCAAGATAATTATAGTGGAGCCGGTGATACAACTGGTTCTGATTAGCTTATCACTATACAGGGACAACTCACTCATATTATGAATAATAACCTTACCCGTATGGATCACCCTGATCCATAGCGTTGAGGATCAATGTTAGATTGCTTCATGAGTCAGCAACCCCCAACATTCAATGGGAGTAAAAATCCATTAGTAGTTGAGAAATGGATAAGTTCCCTAGAGAAAATATTTCCGGCTTTGGGGAGTAGTGAATGGGAAAATGTTGTCATGGCAGTTTATCACCTCACTGGAGCTGCTGATCAATGGTGGTCATTGATTTGAAACACAAAGGAAGATGATTAAGTGTCAAATATGGAATGGAGGTAGTTCAAAGATCTATTCTTTGAAAAATACTTTCCTCGTGACCATCGAGCAGATATGAAAGGCAATTTCTGAGTTTGAGAAAAAAGGATAATGAGAATGTCGCAAAGTATGAGGCTAACTTTACAAGGATATCAAGGTATGCTGGAGATTATATACTCAACCCAAGAAGTAAGATTGATCATTTATTTTATGGGCTAAAACCATTTGTCCGTCGAGCATTAGTCTCACAATCCTTCCCGTCGTATGAAGACATTGTCTCATGTGCTATCAAGATAGAAAAGAAATTCTCTAAGTCTTATGAATTTAAAGAAAAGCATGAAAAGAATAGATCTGCTGATCAATCTGAGAATGGAAATAAAGTGAAGAAGAGAAAAGTTTAATATCCATCCTACAATAAATGTGGGAATATACACCCTGGTACTTTCTTGAAGGGAATGGGAGTCCGTTAAAATTGTGGTGAAAAAGTCCACCAAGCTCGTGATTTCAAGGGGAAGAAGGAAGCTCCTAATGTACAATGATACAATTGCCGGTATATGGTAAATTATGCAAATGAATGTCTTACACGTCAAGAAAACTTATCACAAAAAAGGCCACGGGATCAAGGCCAAGCTTATGCAATCACTACTGCCGAGGTTGAAGACCCGAAAGACGTGGTGGCAGGTAATTTAATGGTTTCCTCAAGTTTAGAAAATGCATTATTAGATTCTGGATCATCGCATTATTTCATACCTTCCCATTTTTCTAAGAAAATTAGATATTTCCAATTTGATTTAACAAGGGATTTGTTAGTTAAAACATCTAAAGGAAGTATCATTGCAACACATTTTTGTGAATCAGTCCCCATTAGAGCACATAAATGTTCTTTATCTGCTGATCTCATCGTCATACCTATTATTGAGTTTGATATATTCCTCGGTATGGAATGGCTTTCGGACCATGATTTGATTATTTATTATAAGAAGAATGAGGTAATGATTTTTGATGATGATGATAAGGAGCACATTATCTTTATAGGAGAATCGTCACTGCCTAATTCTTTTCTAGATCCACCCCAGTAGATCAACTAAATTCAATTATCGAGGAGGAAGATAATGAAATAACTGTGGGTGAGGAAAGGAATGTTCAAATAGATGATGTACCAATTATGAAAGAATATGTAGATGTGTTTCTAAAAGATTTACCTGGACACCCTCGAGAAAGAGAAGTTGAGTTTTCCATTGATTTAATCCCTAGATCAAGGCCTATATCAAAGACCCCTTATAGAATGGCCAATGTGGAATTAGTTGAACCAAATAAACAACTAGAGGAATTGAGTAATAATGGATTTATTCACCCTAGTGTTTCTCCTTGGGGAGCCCCTATTCTTTTTGTTAAAAAGAAAGATGGATCTATGAGGTTATGTATCAACTACAGGGAAATCAATGCTATAACAAAAAATAAAAAGTATCCCCTACCTCACATTGATGATTTATTTGACCAACTGCATGGAGCTTAATAATTTTCAAAGATTGAGCTTCGATCTGGATACCATCACTTGTGTGTGAAGAAGGAATAAATTCTGAAGACAGCATTTCGAACCAGGTACGAGCAATACGAGTTTACAGTAATGCCTTTTGGGCTGACTAATGCACCCTCTGTATTCATGGATCTAATGAATAGAGTTTTCAAGGAATGTATCGATGATTTTGTGGTGGTATTTATTGATGATATCCTGGTATACTCCAAAAGCTACGAAGATCATGAATATCAATTGTGCATTATCTTGAAGACTCTGATAAGACATGAATTTTATGGAAAGTTTACCAAGTGTGAATTCTGGATTCAGGAGATTTCTTTTCTTGGCCATATTGTCTCTAAAGATGGAATCTATGTTGATCCTTCTAAGACCAAGGCAATCCAAGAATGGCCTGCACCGACGAGTATAACTGAGGTATGCAGTTTTATTGGTTTAGCAAGTTATTATCGACGTTTCGTCCAAAAATTTTCCCGATTGGCTAACCCATTAACAAAGCTCACACCTAAAGGGGTTGAATTTGTTCTGACAAAAGAGTGTGAAGAATGTTTTGTAGAACTGAAGAGAATATTAGACATCGCTCCTATATTGACTCTACCATCAGGGAATGATGGGTTCGTTATTTATAATGATGCATCAATGAAAGGACTTGGTTTTGTCCTTATTCATAATGATAGGGTTATTGCCTATGCATCTCGACAGTTGAAAATTCATGAGAAAAATTACCCTACACATGATCCCGAGTTAGCAGATGTGATATTTGCTTTGAAGATAAGGAGACACTGCCTCTATGGTGAAAAATGTGAGATTTATACTGATCATAAGAGTTTGAAGTATAGTTTCTCACAAAAAGAACTCAACATGAGGCAAGGGAGATGGCTTGAATTATTCACGGATTATGATTGCTCGATACACTACCACATGGGGAAGGCAAATAAGGTGGAAAATGCTTTGAGCAGAAAAGATCATGGAGTTTTGAACAATATGAGAATTGAAAGGGATCCAATTTTCATGGATCTAGTGAAGATGGACATGGGAATAACCATGGAAGGTGAAACATCAAGTCTTTTTCAAATGGTTTCCAAACCATCTTTACTATAAAGGATAAAGATTTCTCAGACCAGTGATGAAGAGTTTCAAAGAAATATTAATACGGTGAATGATGGGAGATTGAATGACTTTGTGCATGAAGATGGAATTTTTAAGTTTGGGAAGAGACTTTGTGTTCCCAACATACCTGATCTAAAAAGGGAATTTTTGTATGATTCTCATAGTTCCAACTTCTCTATACACAATGGGAGAAAAAAAATGTATATAGATTTGAAGGAACATTTTTTGTGGGACAAAATGGAGAGGGAGATTGCTAATTTTGTGTCAATATGTATGGTTTGTCAACAAGTGAAAGCTTGAAGGCAACAACCTGGAGGAGTCTTGAAACCTCTTCCCATACCTGAGTGGAAATGGGATAATATCATAATGGAATTTTTCATGGGACTACCAAAGACTCCTAGAATAAATGATGAAATATGGGTCATTGTTGATCTTCTTACAAAGTCATCACATTTTCTTTCTATAAGAGAAGATCTACCACTTGAACATCTAGCAAGACTATATATTAATGAAGTTGTGAGACATCATGGGGTACCCCTATTGATTGTTTCGGATCGTGATCTCCGTTTTACATCAAGATTATGGAAAAGTCTTCAGAAGGCCTTGGATACTGAACTTCATTTGAGCACTGCATACCACCCTCAAATAGATGGAAAATCAGAACGGACTATTCAGACCTTAGAAGACATGTTGATATCATGCTTACTTGACATTCAGGGTATCTGGGATCAATATTTACCTCTGGTGGAATTTTACTCTAACAATAGTTTCCATTCAAGTATTCGGATGGAACCATATGAAGTGCTGTACGGAAAGAGATGTCACACACCATCCTGTTGGGATGACGTTGGTGAAAGAAAACTTCTAGGCCCATAAATAGTGGAGGAAACAATAGAAAAGTTAAAGGTAATCTAAAACCACATGAAAGCAGCTCAAAGTAGGCAGAAGAGCTATGATGAAACTGAAGGAAGGATTTGGAATTTCAGGAAGGAGATCATGTTTTCTTGAAGGTATCTCCATGGAAGGGAGTTATACATTTTGGCAAGAAAGTTAAATTGAGTCCCAGGTACATCAGACCTTTTGAAATTCTAGAATAAATTGGGGCTGTAGCTTACCATTTGGCAATGCCGCCAATTCTCATCAAAGTTCACGATGTGTTCCACGTATCACTGTTGAGGAAATACATGCCTGACCCAATGAATTTACTCACCTATGAGCAATTAGAACTGGAAATCGATCTATCTTATTGGGAAGATCCCATCAAGATTCTTGATACAAGAGAACAAGTACTGACAAACCGGACGACTCGTCTGGTAAAAGTTCTATGGAGAAACCATAAGATGGAAGAGGCATCGTGGGAACCCGAGGAACTTATGATGAAGAACCACCCGAGCCTATTCATGCGGTAGTATTCTAGAAATTTCGAGGATGAAATTATTTTAAGGAGGGGAGAATTTAACACCCCAAGCTTCCACGGTACGCTTCCCTTTGAATAATACAGTAGCTTGTGTTGTATGCAACTTCGAGTTCTAACACACACCAAAACCAATCAAACCAGCCATTATGAATAGTAATGCCCAATTTTTGAAATTTTATAAATTTTATCTCTCAAAATGGACATCATTTTTGGATTCAGAATATCAAAATTATCCTAGGGTAAAATTTTGTAACTTTTCGGATAACTTTTATATTTTGATGAATAGTGAAAATTACTAAATTTTAATTAAAAACAACTTTTTTTTATCAAAATAATTAATAGTGATAAATTATGAATTTGAATGGTTTTAATGTATATTTAGAATATGTTTTTACCATTTAATACAATGTTATTCGTTGGACATAATTTCACATTTAAACCTAACATAAACAACTGTCAATCTTTTGATAGTTATTATTTCTTAAAAACACGCTTTTTGTTTTTAGAACGGGAATTAATTTTAAATTAATTTATGAAACTTCTGTGTTTTGAATTTAAAATATGGATTCCATGTTTGGAATCATGATTTCCAAATTATATAAATAGGTAACTTTTATTTTTAAACATTTTGATTAATTATTTCGGTAAATATTTTATTTACCATGGTTAAAGGGTAAATCCGGTAAATAAGGGTAAACAATTAATATTATAATAATAATTAATTACCATAAAACATGTCATAACCTTATTTTTTGACACATTTCCGACCATGGGAATCTTTGGGCAAATTTAGGGACCCCATGGAGCCACTTGTAGGTGATAAGGAAACTTTATATTAATTAAGTTAAAATAAATACAAAAATTACATAAGCATATATCTATTAGAAAAACAATTTTTAAATAAGGTTATATATGTTCGATATAAGACTATAAATATTAATTATAAATCTAAAAATATTTCCTACATAATGGTATTTTATTTATAATTTTTATACATTTAATAATTAAATTTATTTATGACACAACGATGATGCAGTAATTACCTTATTAGTGAAATATTAAAATAAGTGATATTATAAATACCCAAATAAATATAATTTGAGACTTTTAATGAATTCCATGAATTTTATAGTTTGATATGACATGTTAGTATTGATTTAATTAACTTTTTTCTAAGTAATCATGATGTTATGATTTTCAGAAAAATCAAATACCAAATAGTGTCAAAATTGACATAAAAGAGTTTTTAGATCAAATATAATATTATTAATTGATATTAAATTCATAAAAATATAAGGCTCGGTCAAAGAACTTGTATCAGGATAGGTGTATCATTAATGGATTACTTGGGGGTATTTTGTAGGTATATAGTATGTTTATTAACTATATAATGTAAAAATACAAAGTGACATGGTAAGTGTCAAACTAATTAACCAAGAGTTAAAACTAAAAGATAAGGTTAATATAATGACCCAAACCTGTCTAAAATCTATTTTTTGAAAGGATTTAGACCCATATCCACATTATAGTTTGAATAATCCACTTTTATCCATTATAAACCTAATATTAAGTTATTATAAATCAATACTTTACGTTATTCCTAAAGAGCCCCTCCTCCCTCTTATAAAAGGACACCACTTCTAACCAATTATTCACACCTTCAAAGCCTTTTGGTTCGGAAAAACCCTTCCCAAATATTCTCTCAACTTCCCTCACTTAAACCTATATGACTTAGTTTGATCAGAAATCCAACCTAAGGAGTCCTTTTGATCAAATCGAAATAAAGAACCCGAAGACGGGGTAATGTTTTCACCACCCTTTTTCATGTTTCTTTCTTCTTCAACTTGTTCTTCCTTTGTTATTTCCTTTCTAAAATTATAACTATAGTATATTATATATAATTTAATATTATTATAAATATGGTACAACCATATTAAGTATTATATCCATCCTTTTAATGACATGTCACCATACGTGTGTACGTAGGGCTTACCGTCTCCACGTCGTGGTGTAATTGTTATTCAAAATATTATTATTTGGATGCATATAATAATGATGTGTAATTCATGTTAATAATAAATATAGAGTGATATTTATTCTGTATATATGATATAATATCCAATTATATATTATTGTAATATCAAAATAATGATATTGTCGCTTGTGCGTACGTACGGACTACCGTCTCCACGAACGCGATGAAATTCATTCCCCATCTTATCCATTCAAGTATAATTCTCATTTGATGATTAAAAATAATTTTTAAGGACTTGATATCATTCTGCATATGATTAAGATACAACCTATGTAAGGCCCCAGCCTTAAACCTTACTTAATCTTGAGTTATTACAAGATTACACATTGAGGATCTTTTTAGGTTTAGAGTTTTAGAGAATTAGATCATGAAACTTGCATTACATTCCACATTTAAACAAAGTGGTTACATAAAAGACAATATTCATTCTTCCCATCAACGGAAACATATTTAAAATAAAACATGGATTCTTTCTTGACACATCCTTAACACTATCATCACATCATGTACCTTTCCCTTGACCTGTGAAAAACATTTCAAAAACTTGGGATGAGCATAAAAAGCTCAGTAAGGGTTATAAAAATATGGAAAGGAAACATGAGTTCATATATACATAATAATGAAATCATACATTACCCATAAAACATAGGCACTTTAACATACCTCATCAAACCATGAATAAATCATAGAAATCATAAGACATAAAGGTAACTTGAGGCATTCATAACATTCTTACGTAGTGAGTAACCCTCTTGGTTACGTTTGGAATACCCATCACAGTATATTCCCTAAATCTCTTCAGAGAAACCTAAATGTTTCACTCCTTCGCATTACCCAATGCGTTGGAGAGCTATATCGGGCTCACCCACCCTTAGTTTATCACGGAACCACCCGTCTTCATAACAATTCCCAAGAACCATAACATAATCTTATCACATAAAACATGCATAAAGGAAACATAACATTTCCACCATTCAATAACAAGATATCAATACAAAACATTGATATAAATACATTATGAAAACCATTTTCAATACCAAAATAAAAGAAAAGTAAAACATGGTATTTATTTTTCTTTTAAAAAGAATGTATGGCTTGTAGAGGAAGCCGAAACTCAAATAATGGTCACGGCGGCGAAGAAGTCGTTGTCGCCGCATACGTACGAAAAAAACATTCCCTTTTTTCATTTAGTAAAATGATTCGTATAAAAAGATTCCTTTTGGATAAACGTAAATGTCAAAGTGGTTTATACACCGTATAAAAGAAAGTTGTGTATAAAACAAAATATGCCTCAATGAAAGGAGATTGAGACGAAGTCCCATACAAAGACGGTATCCTTGGATTAAGGATAAATCAATTACATAATTATGTGTGACAAAATAATACACCAAATATAAGAGGATATTAAGTGTAAAACAATCAGAGGACATTCACACATAATCATAGAACGACATATTCAAGGTGTACAAGTTTATCCCAAATAATCGAAATTGGGTTACGAAGTTCCCTTGCAATAATTAGACAACCTAACGACATCACTTCAAAATTCAGAAAAAGAGTTGATGAGAGATAAAAAGGGTATCTCATCACTTGGACATAAAATTTACATCAATAAGGATACAGAAGAACATATCCCAAAATAATATTATGTGAATTAAAAGGCATAACAAAATAAGTCTTTTAAAAAGAAGAGGGTGAAAGGTTCCCTTACCGGCATGGGTATCTTTCGAAACATACACCTTGTGAAAGAAGGAAAATACAACATTTATGTAAATACTCATAAAATAAAGTATATTACACAATGAATAAAATAATGGGTAGTACATACACCACTCAAAGGAAATTGTGGCAAATGTAGCATAAATCTCACGGGAAAAAAAGTGAGATGAAAAATCCTTTACGAAAACTCGGCAGCCTAACGGCACCACATAAAACTTCTAAAATGGATTGATGAGAGAGAATATGGTCTCTCATCACATGAACATAAAAATTACAGTAAGATTAATATAAAATAACATACCAATAACATGAAAGATGAGCTTTAAAAGGAATGACATAAAAGAGTGTACTTAAAAAGAAAGAGTGGAGTAGGATCCCTTACCTCGGGTCCGACTTGACTCGATCATTCTTTAACGTCATGAATAATAAACTTGAGTTAATTTACACTTTATTAAGAATATTTTTCTAGTTCATTATTCCTTTTAGATCACTTATTGCCATGTTATAAACAATATATAATCATTTAAGTTAATAATGTTTGTTTTGTCGATATTTGGTTCTTAAGTCGAAAGTGGACTTCTTACAATTACATGTTGTTCGTGTGGTCAAATGTTCATTATATCCAGAATTATATTCATGATTTGGATATCATATATATCATATATATCCATAATATACATGTATTTATAATATTACATAATCATTTAGAGTTAAGAAATGAAATGCACCGTTCATGGAGACGGTAAGCCGTACGTACGCATGAACGCTACTTTCATTTTTATGTCATATTAATGGAATTAAAACCAAATGAGAGGTATGTATATTTTAATTCCAGAATTATATTCATAATTTATATGTAACATACATCATATATAATAACTTTAAATCCATCCTTTATACATCCCACATATGGCATTAACGAATCAAATCACTTTCAGGGGGCGGTAGTCCGCACTTCCTAAAATGAAATTATCGTGTTTGCCCACAATGGAAACCATAAAGGTATTCCAAAAAAGACAAATACAGAAACATAAACATATCATATATCATATATAAATATAGTGACATCTTAATGGCCACCTTTTAAGGTGTTATATGAGTGTTGAACAATCATCGTTTCGTGAGGTAGAAATTCACCATCCACAGAAACAGTATGTTCTTTAACCATTTGATGTAGGTGTGTGTAAGTGTAGATCGAATGATTCTTATAACAACATCCTAGTATATTGAATATACTGGAGTTTTTACAAAATAAATGAATAAAAAGAGTTTAGGGGGTTGGAGAAGCAAAATAAAACAAAAGAACACAAGTGAAGACATTACCTTAAAATCGGGTAACTCCCTTTGGTTTGAGCTCAAAGGCTTCCTTGGTAATACTTCTGCCCAATGTGAGGCTTCAAGGAGTAAAAGAGGGAAGTGGAGAGACAAAATGGGCAGGGGTTGGCCGAGCCAAAGGCTTTGGGTGTGTGGGTAAGGGGGTAGAGGTGGGGGCCTTTTATAAGAGGATATGAGGGGCACTCTTGGAAGGTAAAGAAAAGTCACATTATTTTAAAATGGTATTCGGATTTAAGAGGTCCCACATTGATGTGTTTCTAGGATAAGGTGATAAGGGTTCTAAATCCACTCATCCAATAGGTTTTGGACATTTGTAGGTCTTAGATATTACATTATCTTTCCATTTTATTTAAATCGTTAAATAATGAGGTCATTGCTGCATCATCATGATGTCATAAATAATTTAATTTATTTAATGTCTAAAAATTATAAAAAAAACCTATGATGTAGGAAATCGTTTTAGCTTTCAAATGAATATTTATAGTCAAAAATAAGATTTGTATAACCCCATGTAAAAATTGGATTAGTAAAACATTTCATGTTTGTCTAATTTTTACTTTAACTTTAAATAAAAAGATATTAATGTCATTTTCCAACCAAAGTGGCTTCATGGGGTCCCCAAGTTGACCCATGGGTTTTCTTGGTCGGCCAGGACACATAAAATGAGGTTAGGACATGTGTCATGTTCATTTCATATTATTAAAACATTATTTTTACCTTAAACTACACTAATTACCTTTAATCGCGATTAAAAACTTAATAAGTTACTATTCACCGAAAAATTATTTTTATCCCATTGAACCACATTTTACTTCTTAATTAAAACCATGTATGTTGGATTTTTGAAATTCAAAACACAATGATGGCAAAATTTCATTTAAACGGAAAAATCAGTTTTTATAAGTACCACTTAGTGGTTTCACTATTCATCAAAAATTGAAGTTTTTCAGAAAAATCCCAAAAATTCACCCTAAGCTATATTTGATATTCCAAATTAAAAAATGAAATCTATTTTAAAAAATTCAAAACATATAAGTCACATTAATTAATTTAATAATTAATTCCCGCTGTCAGAGAAAATAGCGTGTTTTTATGAAACAATAAGTATCAAAAGATTGACACTAGTTTAAGTCTGATTTCAAAGTGAAATTAATTCCAACGACCACTATTGGATTAATGGTAAAAATATATTCTAATTTAACTTTAAAACCAATTCAAAAGATAATCTAATAATATAAATAAATTATATTAAAAGGAGGTTTTGAATTAAAATACAACATTTTACACTATTCATTAAAAAATGAACTTTATCAGAAAGATACCAAAATTTACACAAAGTAAATTTTGATGTCCCAATTCTTAAGAAGAGTTTTATTTGGTCCAAAAGGATGTATAAGAGTGAACAAAACTATATTTAATGACGGTTCTCCATCAAAAGGCGATAAGTGAACCTTTAGTGAAAACTAGGGCATATACGCCTAAAATTGAATTCTTTCCGTATTTTATGCCTTTATCTTTTATTGGATAAATGTAAAAACATTTAAAAACATATATAATCATATTTTAGTTATTTCTATCCATTCCCGCCAATAAAACGGCTACATGTTAACTACCTTTTAAAATAATATTATTTTATTATTAGAGTGTAACGTAAGATTCCCCAGAAAATCGTTGTTGCGTGTTGGGTATGCCATCGAGCTTAGCTTCCCCTTTAAAGTCATATTAATATTTTATTCACAAATATGGATAAATATGAAAATTTCATATTCTTTATTTACATGGGGTGTTACATCCTTCCCCCCTTTTGGGAATTGCGTCGTCACAATTTTTAAAATTTAGCTTGAAAACATCCTTGAAAGTCCCACATCGGAACAAGAGTCGGTAAAACAATCACTTTAAAATAAAGGAAGATAAGTACAGAGGTCACCCGAGTTAACCCATATGTAGAAAAACATGGACATGGAAAAAAAGCAAAGGGTCATGTTCTTGAGGGAGAGTGATAGTAAACATGTCCAGGAGGAAGTTAACTATAAGAAAATCACAAACTTGTGATGTGTTAAATGGTATTAGATTCCCCAATAGGAAAAGTTAATAGACAAAATTTTTGTTTTAAGTTACTTTTTATTGAGGAATTTATTCATAAGGAAACATAATCACTTATCATGTTGACTTTAAACTTTTACTAGATTCCTTAATCAAACTCATATTTTTTTTCCAAAAGATGAGTATTTAGGGAGACTTGTTCGCATTAAGAGTACTATAATCAACTTATAGAGAATCACCTAATCCACCAAAGAGAACTATATACATCCCATGTCTTTAGGCTTTAACCAAAACCAAAACCAAAAAGTTTAGTACAAGGTCAGATAATCCTGAAAAGGATAACCCATTAAAAAGAAAATCTATGCTTAATCTCCAAAATGTGTCCAAGAAAACCCAAAGTTCAACGAGGACCATCCGATAAACAATTTGTCCATAAAATTCTTAAAAGTAAACTAATCTAAGATTGAAACCCAAATATTTTAAGGATTTAGTCACATAGTCTTCCAAGTTAAATTGTAACATTTATCTCCAAACAACATCAGTTGCTCCTAAAGTCTCGTATTGAAAAGTAATTAACCTAATCACATATCCTCCATGATTGGTTAATAATTTTCATAAATAACCCAAAATAAACTTACTCTTAATTCATAAAATCATATAACTAAAACGAATCAGTCAAACTAACCAGGGACTTCACGTGGTCCAGTGGTAGGCGATAAATACCAGTCGCACTTTGGTTGTGGGTTCGATTCCCGCAGCTTTGTCCGACGCGACGGGTAGTCACACGGACTGCGTGTTGTCCTTTTTCCAAAACTATATAATTCTCAAATCATTCCCCAAAAAGGGATAAAATCATCAAAAATAACCATAACATAATTTAACTTCAATTTTATCTCATGGCTTTCACTTCAATCATAACATATAGTAACCCATAATTACCTCAAAAGTAAGGATCATATAAACCCAAATGGTTCTTTATAACTATGTCCACAAAATAAAAGATAACTATTCCTTGAATAAAATTTTCATATATTAAACATCAGGGTTACACATAATATAAAAAGTCTTCTAATATAACCCCATCATCAAAAGAGACTTAATACTCTTAAGAATTTCACCATAACTCTTGAAGGCCTTATATGTTGACATATTACTCATTCAACATTCTTCATGATCCATTAACCATTCCTTTCCAACATATTCCAAAATACCTCTTTCTTACAAACAAAATCATGAATCATATCCTAAGATTCCAAAATAGGAAAACAATAGTCATGAAATAATACATTCCTTTGATTGGTCATTGTCAGTTTCTTCATCCTTAATCGGAATGGCATTAGGTATTGGTAATCAAACATTTGTACTCTCTAGGTGATACCATTCACAAAACTTCTTCATAGGACATGTGTTTTCATAACTACCATGGACACCACATTTAAAACATTCAATTGATCCCTCAGAAAGAACTTCTTTCCCTTTCCTCGAGTCAACTGAATGCTTCCTTTTTTGATGGCAGGTTCTTGCTTTATGACCTTCATTTCCACATCTATAGCATATTTATGTCCCTTTGAAACATTTTCCTAGGTGTTTCTTTCCACATCTTTGACACATAGGTTTTTGAACACACTTACCTTTATGATTATTACCTGTACTTCCGTAGGGATTTGTTTCTCGCATATATGATTCCTTAGAGAAATCATCAAGGTTTAGGTGGTCAATCATGACTCCAGATAGTTGGTTGAGGATAATCACAAGAGTTATCATTGCAGCTCCCATATCATTCAGTTTCTTTCTCAAAAAACTGTCACAGTTTCCTTCACATCCACTGTTACTTTGGTGCCTGCTAGATCCAGCCACTTACTAAAACCAAAAAGGTCAGTGTCAGTATATCAAAAAAACCATCATGTACTAATGAGGAAGATAAACACTAAGATATACTTACTCATTCAATTTATCTAAAACTAGGACTCTTTCTAAAATCCTAACCATTATGGTAATGCCACTTATGCTTAAAGAATACCCTAACCTCTAAAGTTATCTAAACCGACCTTTGATACCAACTGTAAGGCCCCAACATTAAACCTTACTTAATATTGAGTTATTACAAGATTACACATTGAGGATCTTTTTAGGTTTAGAGTTTTAAAGAATTAGATCATGAAACCTGCATTACATTCCACATTTAAACAAAGTGGTTACATAAAAGACAATATTCATTCTTCCCATCAACAGAAACATATTTAAAATAAAACACGGATTCTTTCTTGACACATCCTTGACACTATCATCACATCATGTACCTTTCCCTTGACCTGTGAAAAACATTTCAAAAACTTGGGATGAGCATAAAAAGCTCAGTAAGGGTTATAAAAATATGGAAAGGAAACATGAGTTCATATATACATAAGAAAGAAATCATACTTTACCCATAAAACATAGGCACCTTAACATACCTCATCAAACCATCAATAAATCATAGAAATCATAAGACATAAAGGTAACTTGAGGCATTCATATCATTCTTACGTAGGGAGTAACCCTCTTGGTTACGTTTGGAATACCCAACACAGTATATTCCCTAAATCTCTTCGGAGAAACCTTAACGTTTCACTCCTTCGCTTTACCCAATGCATTAGAGAGCTATATCGGGCTCACCCTCCCTTAGTTTATCACGGAACCACCCGTCTTCATAACAATGCCCAAGAACCATAACATAATCTTATCACATAAAACATGCATAAAGGAAACATAACATTTCCACCATTCAATAACAAGATATCAATAAAACACATTGATATAAATACAATATGAAAACCATTTTCAATACCAAAATAAAATAAAAATAAAACATGGTATTTATTTTTCTTTTAAAAAGAATGTATTCCTTGTAGAGGAAGCCGAAACTCAAATAACGGTCACGGCGGCGGAGAAGTCGTTGTCACCGCATACGTACGACAAAAACATTCCCTTTTGTCATTTAGTAAAATGATTCGTATAAAAAGATTCCTTTTGGATAAACGTAAAAGTCAAAGTGGTTTATACACCATATAAAAGAAAGTTGTGTATAAAACAAAATATGCCTTAATGAAAGGAGATTGAGACGAAGTCCCATAAAAAGACGGTATCCTTGGATTAAGGATAAATCAATTACATAATTACGTGTGACAAAATAATACCCCAAATATAAGAGTATATTAAGTGTAAAACAATCAGAGGACATTCACACATAATCATAGAACGACATATTCAAGGTGTACAAGTTTATCCCAAAGAATCGAAATTGGGTTAAGAAGTTCCCTTGCAATAATTAGACAGCCTAACGACGTCACTTCAAAATTCAGAAAAAGAGTTGATGAGAGATAAAAATGGTATCTCATCACTTTTACATAAAATTTACATCAATAAGGATATAGAAGAACATATCCCAAAATAATATTATGTGAATTAAAAGACATAACAAAATAAGTCTTTTAAAAATAAGAGGGTGAATGGTTCCCTTACCAACATGGGTATCTTTCGAAACATACACCTCGTGAAAGAAGGAAAATACAAAATTGATGTAAATACTAATAAAAGAAATTATATTATACAATGAATAAAATAATGGGTAGTACATACACCACTAAAAGGAAATTGTGGAAAATGTAGCATAAATCTCACGGGAATAAAAGTGAGATGAAAAATCCTTTACGAAAACTCGACAGCCTAACGACGCCACATAAAACTTCCAAAATGGATTGATGAGAGAGAATAGGGTCTCTCATAAAATGAACATAAAACTTACAGTAAGATTAATATAAAACAACATCCCAATAACATGAAATATGAGCTTTAAAAGGAATGACATAAAAGAGTGTACTTAAAAAGAAAGAGTGGAGTATGATCCCTTACCTCGGGTCCGACTTGACTTGATCATTCTTTAACGTCCTGAATAATAAACTTGAGTTAATTTCCACTTTATTAAGAACCTTTTTCTGTTCATTATTCCTTTTATATCACTTATTTCCATGTTATAAATATTATGTAATCATTTAAGTTAATAATGTTTTTTTTTCGATATTTGGTTCTTAAGTCGAAAGTGGACTTCTTACAATTACATATTGTTCGTGTGGTCAAATGTTCATTATATCCAGAATTATATTCATGATTTGGATATCATATATATCCATAATATACATGTATTTGTAATATTACATAATCATTTAGAGGTAAGAAATGAAATGCACCGTTCATGGAGACGGTAAGCCGTACGTACGCATGAACGCTACTTTCATTTCTATGTCATATTAATGGAATTAAAACCGAACGAGAGGTATGTATATTTTAATTCCAGAATTATATTCATAATTTATATGTAACATACATCATATATAATAACTTTTAATCCATCCTTTATACATCCCACATATGGCTTTAACGAATCAAATCACTTTGCGAGGGCGATAGTCCGCACTTCCTAAAATGAAATTATCTTGTTTTCCCACAATGGAAACCGTAAAGGTATGCCACAAAAGAAAAATACAGAAACATAAACATATTATATATCATATATAAATATAGTGACATCTTAATGGCCACATTTTAAGGTGTTATATGAGTGTTGAACAATCATCGTTTCGTGAGGCAGAAATTCGCCATCCACAGAAACAGTATGTTCTTTAACCATTTGATGTAGGTGTGTGTAAGTGTAGCTCGAATTATTCTTATAAAAACATCCTAGTATATTGAAGATACTGGAGTTGTTACAAAATAAATGAATAAAAAGAGTTTAGGGGGTTGGAGAAGCAAAATAAAACAAAAGAACACAAGTGAAGACATTACCTTAAAATCGGTTAACTCCCTTTGGTTTGAGCTCAAAGGCTTACTTGGGAAGACTTATGCCCAAAGTGAGGCTTCAAGGAGTAATAGAGGGAAGTGGAGAGACAAAATGGGCAGGGGTTGGCCGAGCCAAAGGCTTTGGGAGTGTGGGTAAGGAGGTAGAGGTGGGGGCCTTTTATAAGAGGAGAGGAGGGGCACTCTTGGAAGGTAAAGAAAAGTCACTTTATTTTAAAATGGTATTCGGATTTAAGAAGTCCCACATTGATGTGTTTCGAGGATAAGGTGATAAGGGTTCGAAATACACTCATCCAATAGGTTTTGGACATGTGTAGGTCTTAGATATTACATTATATTTCCATTTTATTTAAATCGTTAAATAATGAGGTCATCGCTGCATCATCATGATGTCATAAATAATTTAATTTATTTAATGTCTAAAAATTATAAAAAAATACTATGATGTAGGAAATCGTTTTAGCTTTCAAATTAATATTTATAGTCAAAAATATGATTTGAATAACCCTATGTAAAAATTGGTTTAGTAAAACATTTCATGTTTGTCTAATTTTTTACTTTATCTTTAAATAAGAAGATATTAATGTCATTTTCCAACCAAAGTGGCTTCATGGGGTCCCCAAGTTGACCCATGGGTTTTATTGGTCGGCCATGACACATAAAATGAGGTTAGGACATGTGTAAAGTTCATTTCATATTATTAAAACATTATTTTTAACTTAAACTACACTAATTACCTCTAATCGCGATTAAAAACTTAATAAGTTACTATTCACCAAAAAATTATTTTTATCCCATTGAACCACATTTTACTTCCTAATGACATCCATGTATGTCGGATTTTTTAAATTAAAAACACAAATATGGCAAAATTTCATTTAAACGGAAAAATCAATTTTTATAAGTACCACTTAGTGGTTTCACTATTCATCAAAAATTGAAGTTTTTCAGAAAAATACCAAAAATTCACCCTAAGATATATTTGATATTCCGAATTCAAAAATGAAGTCTATTTTACAAAATTAAAAAAATATAAGTCACATTAATTAATTTAATAATTAATTCCCGCTGTTAGAGAAAATAGCGTGTTTTTATGAAACAATAAGTATCAAAAGATTGACACTAGTTTAAGTCTGATTTCAAAGTGAAATTAATTCCAATGACCACTATTGGATTTAATGGTAAAAATATATTCTAATTTCACTTTAAAACCAATTCAAAATATAATCTAATCATATAAATAAATTAGATTAAAAAGAGGTTTTGAATTAAAATACAACATTTTACACTATTCATTAAAAAAATGAACTTTATCAAAAAGATACCAAAAATTTACACAAAGTAAATTTTGATGTCCCAATTCTTAAGAAGAGTTTTATTTGGTACAAAAGGATGTATAAGAGTGAATAAAACTATATTTAATGATGGTTCTCCATCAAAAGGCGATAAGTGAACCTTTAGTGAAAACTAGGGCATATACGCATAAAATTAAATTTTTTCCGTATTTTATGACTTTTTATTTTATTGGATAAATGTAACAACATTTAAAAACATATATAATCATATTTTAGTTATTTATATCCATTTCCTCCAATACAACGGTTACATGTTAACTACCTTTTAAAATAATATTATTTTATTATTAGAGTGCAACGTAAGATTTCCAAGAAACTCGTTGTTGCGTGTTGGGTACGCCATCGAGCTGAGAGTCACCTTTAAAGTCATATTAATATTTTATTCACAAATATGGATAAATATTAAAATTTCATATTCTTTATTTACCTGGGGTGTTACAACCTATCCATAACAAAAATGGCTTATTTAACAAAACATATAAAAGAAAATGAGTAAGTTAACACTCGAAACGACGATAATACCAAGATATTATTAAAAAAAATGTTAAAAGATCATATATGTATCATATTAATGTATATGATTCTTTTATAGTTTAATAACAATTATTTCACCATTATACAGGAGGTTAATCTACCCCCAACAAAGGGAATGTTTAAGTTAAGGGATTATTTCACAATCTCGTCATTATCCGAGGTTGTTTATACGTAATTTTCTACTGGGACCCCTTTATCATCCACATCCATGTTTCTTAAAAAATGTATTTCAAAACATTCTCAATATTTAATAGACTACAGTTTAAAGTCATTTATACCCTTTTTGACTTTTTATAAGATTTTTCTAAAGGAATCATTCCGTCGTTTTCCAAACAAGGTCCTTTTAAACCGTTTTGATAGAATTAAGGTAAAAATGTCTTTTTTTAACATATACGGCGGGAGTGGCGACTTTCTACCATTATAAACTCGTAGAAGATTACCTTACAAGCTTGATAGAATATTTTCAATTTAAATGTTTTATTTTATAATTATGTGAATTTTAAATGATTTAAAAAAAAGAGATATTTCTCTCAAATAGTTTTGATTTCATATATGTCAACATCCTTTAATGGATTTTAAGTTTATTTGAAGTTTATTATTATGATACAAAACATCCATATGTTATTGAAGTTTTTTTTATATTTTTGACTATGGATGTGTTATATTTATACCATTCATGCTTTATGGAGAAATTATTGACATTTCGTATTCTATTTTTAATACGAATGTTTATGTTATGTTTAAACCTATTCATATGAGGAATGCAGTGGACTTAATATATGACAGGTGGAGTCCGCTATAGCTCCTCGATGCCTCGGTATGTCTAATGAGGCAAACTAGTGTCTTTCCACAAGGCCTTGACAAAATATTATTTGTATTCTTGGCACAAGGCCTTGACTATGTGGTTATGATAGTCTGGAATTATGCATTCCATCATTATGAAAGTGGTTATTGATATTTCATGTGATTATTCGACTAGTATAATATCCATGTGAATAAGTAAATGGAATTATTTCATTTTATCTTTTCCATATTATGCTGAAGTTAAAGTTTAATAGGCTTTTGTTTTCGTAATACACTGCCTTAAAGGTTTATGCTTATTTATGAAAGTTTCTGCTATATTGTTGTCCTTACTGAGCATCTGAGCTCACCCCTTTCAATGTTTTACTTTTCCCAAGATATGAAGAAGTAATTTGTGAATGACCTATAGGGATATAATGAAGGTATATGAAGACAAGTTGTTGTTGTCGTAGTTTTCATCTTATGATGTAATGTAAACATTATGAATGTATCTAGTTATTCCAAGGCTATTAAACAAATCGGTCTTTCGAGACTTGATCTTTTGTGATCATACCAATATTATGAAATAATGCACCGACTTAGGGTAACTGGTGTCGGGTTGTTACATCACAAATACGTAGGCATCCTATAAACAGATTTAATAAATGCATAACATACAATAAATGAATTTAGATTAGGTTCGTTAATTCCAATGGTGGTGTCTGAGACCGTCCCTAACGATCTAAACAGAATCACATGTATCTCTAAGGTATATACAATGTAATCCAATACCACTGAGTCCATCCAATTATATTGATAAGGAGTCCTTAGTATCACTCGAGGCATGTTGACTCAGAGTCCATACCATGTATCTCACTAGAGGATCGATTATTACCCAATGAATGGCGTAGCCATATTGCCAATGGGTCAATCCATGGATTCTTTCTCTGGGAACTATTATCACTCATAAGTATGTAACATCACATGGGAATCCTTCTCATTGAAACCCAATACACTTTTCTTGGTGCATTAGGACGTAACCCATAAAGCATGGTGATTCCAACTACGAGTCCTTAATATGGAACTAACATTCTCTCACGACCCATATTAGGAGAACCATGAATCCAAATCACATCACAAAGAATGGACTATATTAGAAGGAAATGAATTTTCAATTGAAATCCATTTAATAAAAATTTCAATGCCACGTGATTATTATTGAATTAACCCATGAAATTAGACCCAACATTAAAGGTGTATTTTATACATCAATGTAATAATAATTTATTATTAGCATGTAGTAATAAATAAGCCCTTCATTTGAATAATTCCATGTCATTACATGAAATTAAATATAAAATTTAACCATTTAATCAAGATCTGTATATTATGTGAAATAATAATGGAACAAATTACGTATCAATGAAAAGGCATTAAATAAGTGTAATGATAGGGAAATATGCATATGAAACACTATATTCAAAGGAATAAATGTTTAAAACAAACCTTCATAATAATTTCAATGTAAGGAATATTATATTTAGTATGAAACACTAAACCCATGAAAAAAAATTTATCAACATGAATGAGAAATTAAAATTAAATCATAACATATAGAATGAAATGTTATCATTCAAATCAGTTGAATAATAATATAACACAAGGTTCATGGATACTCATAATGAATCACTAAGAATATTAAGGTTTATGGTATTATACAATAGAAAAATTAAGAAAATTATTTCAAAGGGGGACCCAATTCCGGGTTCATTATTCATCCTAAATAAATTAAGAAATATAGAACATTAAACCAATGTGTAACCAAACCCATGGAGTAAGGCAACATTGGAAAAAAATCTATAGGCACAACATGAGGTGCCCAAAGGAAAAGAAAACACCTTTAAATGGTAGGTATCAAAAGAAAGGGTCCTTAGGGACATTGAACTATAACCTAATCAATTTAACATGTTACAAAAAGATTCACTAGAAGGTTCAGATGTGTAAAAAAATGTGAAATTTCAATGGTTATCCAAGGAAAAGAGAACTCCCTAAATAGGTTTCTCCACCTTCAGGGTTCACTATGGACACCAAAAAATTGTACATATAATTTAATACATAGTGCTAATAATTTTCAGATTAATCCAAAAAATGGTGAAACAATGAAATATTTAAAATGAAACAAAACAATAGGGATAAACAGGAAATCTACCAACACATTAGGGTACTCCACACGTCCGTTAACTAAAATCGATTAATCCTAAAAGTAATGAAATTGATAGATTTAGAAAAAACCCCAAATAGTGTAAAAATTCATTACATAAGGATTGCGCAGGTTATGATGGAGGAAACATTGAATAGATTAGTGCATCTGAGAGTGTTTATCAAGAGCTCTAGATTGATTCTGATTGTGATGAAAATAGAGGAGAATTTAGTAGTGCAAGATCCATCCTATGGGGACACTTGGAGGAGAAGGGTGGAACACATGAAGAGAGGGAGAGGAGATGTGTCTATGCAAGGAAAGAAAGTTTGTTGGATTGAGTGGAAAAAAAGAAGAAAAAAATAGAAAATAAATGAAGAAATAAAAGTAAATAACAATAAATACTAATGAAAAATAAAAGAAACGAATAATAATAAATAGGAAAAATGAAAAATAAAATAAATCAAAAAAAAAATTTACTGGGACATCCCTATTTTATTTTATCATGCACAAGAACATTTTTCATAGTTAAGGTGAACATCCTAAGTAACTGCTTGAAAAATGTGCATCTTCCCACTACTCAGAATGTGTAAAGGTTCTCATGGGCATGCACCATGGGTCAGGAGGTTCCAAAAAATCATGTGTTCTAGTATACCTCACAAATTTTTGATATCTTGGTATCAAACGAGCCTAGACTCACCCATGATATCTTTTAACCTCATCCATAATTTTTTAAATTACCATTTTATGCTATTAAACTAATATTTTTGATTGTCTTCACCATGGATGAAGCTGTGACATTACTTTTAATATTTCTATGTGAATCAACAAAAATCATATATTATGTCACTAAATTCCAATAATTTATGAGATCTAAAGAGGTCCATTTATGTGTCAAATCATGAATCATGGTAATGGAATATTTATTTTGATGAGGCCATAAGTGAATTTGGATTCATTAGGAATACACATTTAACATGTGTTTAAAAGAGGGTTAGTGGTAATTATGTCATTTTTATTTTATTATATGTTAATGAAATATAAATAATTATAAATAAATTTAAGTAATACATATAGTAATCAAATTGTTATTGAATTGTTATCAATGATTGAATTGAGGTATAAGACTAGATTATAGGGATTGAGATTTATCAATATATATCCAAAAATTATTCATGAACAAAATCAGTGTATATATATTGACTTGGAATTCAAAACATACAATATGAAACAATCCAAGAGGGGGATTTTTCCAATTTCACATTTTAGAATTATCTAAAAATATGATTCTAGAAACATTGGAGGAGATTAAATTAATTTTTTTAATATATTATTCATCAATAGTGGGATCTATCATGTATTCCATACTATTTAAATGGTTTGATGTTTTATTTTCATTGAAAAAATTTAGATGATATCAATATTATCTTGGAGAGATATATTGGGTAGCATTCATAACTATCATTAAGTACTATAGATTCAAAATCAATAGGTTCCATGTGAATGAAGATAATAAGAAACTAGTTCTGAGAGGATACAAAAAATCCAGTTTTAATATATATTATGATAATATAAAATCATAGTTAGGCTATGTATCTAGAGTAATCGGTGGTGTAGTGAGATGTAGAAGATCAAATACACCTATTTTTTTGATCTCCACTAAAAAATTTGATTACATCAATGATTTCCATATAGCTAAATAGGATGAATGGATTTGAATTATTTTCTCATACAATGTGTTTTTTCCAAGTAGTGAAGAACAGATTATTGTATATCAATTTTAATAAAGTAATAACAGATATTTCCAAGGAGGCCAAGTAACACTATAGGAAAATGTATATAATTCAAATTTTTTTATCTCTTGAGGGATTGTAATTAGAGATCTGAAGTCATAATTACTAGTATAGGCATAGAGGATAATGTGGTAGACCCCATGAAAAAAAAATATCTTTGCAGAATCTTGATTCAAATGTATTACCTAGTAGGTTGAGACTTTTTATAAGTTGGATCTAGTACATTTCAGAGTATTGAAATTGGTTTTTATAGACCCAACTCAAATATGAACCTTAATTACCATTACCTTTATACATTTGAATATATATATATATTTGTGTGTGTTTACCTTTACATTATAGTTTTATTACATTTTCATCCACTATATTTTAGGTAAATTTCTTATACTATATGTCTTATCAAAAGTTTATAGCAATAACCAAGTTTTAATTGAAACCTATAAATACATTTCTAATAATCTATAATGGATGTATTATGGTTGAGATACATCAAGCTGATAGAAAACCAATGATGTTTACAATTAGGTGTTAATGTAATCTAAGCATTGAGCCTCAATCACATTAAGTTTGCACATTCCAATCACATATATATTAGATCTAGATGACCGACTCTCTATTAGGAAGAACATATGTATTAGTTGTCAATGATTTTTATATTCTGTGAAAATTAGTAATGGTCTCCTGACATGATGTTTTTATTTTTTTGAAATTTTCTATTATTTTGTTTTATATAAGATGAAAACATTGGAATATATTTCAAAGTGATGTAGCTGACATTAGGTGCCCCATTGGTGGTAAGACATTGATTGAATAATCCAGATAGATTTTTTTTCTGTTTTAAAAATTAATTTATATCACAATCTTATTTATTCATCATGGTATTAAATTTACTAAATAAATGGAAACTGTAAAATATGGTATGTTCATCAAGAGTGGTCAGAAAATAATAAAAAATGTATGGATGATGACACAAGGTCTTCATCTTACATTATGTGATATCATTTGAAATATTTATTATATTACATGGCGTGTTATATTGGGGAATTATGTATTTGTTATAACTTTTTTTTCCTCCTTATGAGCCTTAATGGGGTTATATAATTTTCTTCTAGTGTATAAATACTATTCATTGTTACAAAGATAACGGCCTAGATGGTCACAAATAATAAATTATTAAAAAAAATCCATGTTTTAATGAATATTAGTGTAGTACATTTTGGACCCCACCACAGGGTCTAAGGTATGACCCAAAATAAATTATCACTAATGAATAAATAAATTCAATATTATTTTTATATAGAATAATTGGTGTTTAATTTATTTATTAAAATTAGTCACAAGTTATTATGTGAATACATGGAAAAAAATATTAAATAGATGAATACTATTTTTATATACATGTATTATTTATTTATTTCTAGAATTACAAGTCAATTTAATGACTATATTTTTTTATCATAATATATTTATATTAGATATTATATATAGGATATAAATATAAATGATTTTATGAAACAATTAGTTTTTCAAAACTTTTATTTTTATATTATCTATTCAACATTATATATAAAGGATTAAAGAACCAATTTTAGTTGTTTAGTCTATTTTATATTAGTAATGAGTGCGAAATTTCTATGTAAAATTAATCTCATTGATTTTGAGAGATCATCTCTCATACCTTTGACATCCTAGATAGAGAAATCCCCATTTATTGTGTTCAAACCAAAATCACCTTTATGGATTGAATGAATGATGTTGTGGGGATCATCAAGACATCAAAAAAATTTTCTAGCCTCTAGGATGGCACCTGAAATTTGATAAACAACATTCTTAGGGACACACGAATTGTTTATATATTATCTAGAGGGATTAGACCTCCGATACATTATCAAATGGACTCTAGTAATGAACTAATTCTGAACACTTAAAAAATAAGTAATGTAATAATTTTTGTCTATTTAAATTAATTAACAAGAGATCCTTATACTGTATTAGGGCTTGGATATTCAGATACATTGATGTCACAACAACCAGAAAAAAAACTTTTAGAATAAGTAACACATTAGATTCCACTATGATACACAATACCAATTGATAATTCAATCATTTCATGGTAATATCTTAAATATCTTACTTCATTTCTTATCACTAATAATATTATTGATCTTAATTATAACAATTAGTAATACCATGATGAATATAATAGTAAGGGATATTAGTTTCACTGAAAAATTATTTCTTTAACTGGGTTTGACATAGAACATATAAAATCATTCTAAATATTGTAACATAATATTTTTAAAAACATAATTTTGGAATGATTCCCTTCTGATCTAACAATACTATTTATTTCAAATATAGATCATCTTTTTGAGCATTCCAAATTCATCCTGATAATGAATAATTTAGTTACACCAAAAACCAACTATTGGGAGTTAATATATTCCCATTTTCTAGGTAAACATTCATTAAATCATTATAGAAATGATGAAATTAAAAAAATACAACTAATAATTCATAATATTTTTTTCTTATGGGAATAAATATTTTTCCCCCCTTAACTAGATGATAATTAATTGTTCAATCTAAATACTTTTTCAATTGTAACTATATTTCACGTATTTTGATCAACAAAATTCGTGAAAATATACTTTTAAATTTTATAGTCTTTATATATATCACATTTCACCCCCATATTACTTATTTCTATGGAATACTGATCAAAAAGATATTGTAGGTAGTTTAAGACCATTCATGTGGAAAATCGGTTCTTGGATTTTCTATTATAGTTATTCATATGCAATTACACAATCATATTTCATCAACAAAAAAAACAAGTCCCTTAAATGAAGAATTAATATATATTACTACCTCACCATGAGTAGATTTCATGGAATATAATGGAGTATTAATATTATTTAATTCTATTAATATTGATATTCACAAGATTTTATTTTCCATATGAAACTAGTTGAAATTAATTCATTTTCATGTTAACATACTTAGTAGGATATATAAATAGGAAAATTGAACATCAAAAAATTGTTAGTAACAATATAATCAAAGAAAAAATAGAATATAATTAAATATTTATGTATAGATACTCTCAAAAATAGTAGTTTTATCATGATGAATAGTATTTATACTATTAGTGGAAATATTCCAATGGAAATAAATCATCAGTAACAAGAACCCACATTTAAAAAAATTTCTCGGAATTATTATTTCTCTTAAAGTATTTAGGTAAATCCTTATTTGTATATCCTTTTCCTTATAACATTTAGAATAAATAACTATTTAAAAAATAAAAATGTCAATAAAATTAATTCAATTATTTATGACTATACCATGTATGATATTTCATTATAAAAAATTAATCCACCATCACTTTAATAGTTGATATAACAGCCTAATATCAATCATTTAAAAATAATACATTCCATGTAGATGATCAAAAAAATATTTATAATAAGGAAAAAATATCTATTCTTAATATTAATGTTATTAATTTTTCAACAATCAGATAAAATTATCATTGAACAATACGTATAATTTTTTTAAAAAAAATATTACCATACAAAGGTGATGTGCTGTAAAGAATAAAACCTATTTCAAGTAACTCTTATATCAACATTTTCAATTCCAATAACTCTAATAAATACATTTCATATGGGTATTGATTTTTTATTAGAATCTAAAACTAAGTAAAGAGTAAAACTAGGTTCCCAATCATTAATAAGAACAAATAAATTATTAGTAAATAAATAAACATATTTATTTACCACTACATCATCACTAATCTAATAAACATCTATATTTATAAAAATACGAGCAAGATAAAATTACATACCATATTTATATAGTTATACACTTACTGGTATGTTTTGATAGGTATGAACTAATTCAAATATTCAAAATCAAACTATATAGATCAACAAAATTAACACATAAATATTACATCTTAGCAAATGAATATTTGTTATAGAACATTAAGATACATGACATTACCATAAACATTTTGTGTCATTGGAAACATGGATATATAAAAAAATTGATAAAATATCTATATAATCTCTCATTATGTTCATTATAACTAAAAACCTTATTAGACTTATCATACATAAAACAATTCCTCTTATAATAGGGAAAACATAATAATGGGTGATCTTGGGTTCTTATTATATGTAAAAAGGGAGATATCAATGATCATTTAAGCATAACATGAGAAGAATATTATGATAACATTATAATAATAATCCTTAACAATAATTACCATATCTTAAATCATAATCATGAGTCATGACATAATTATTGTTATTCTATAATAAATTATTCATAACAGAATCAAAGAACATGATCCATGAGAGCATAACATTTTCATAAGTAAATATCACAAAATGGGAGGAATAATTTTTGGTATAATCATTATAAATTAAACATATATCACGTATACCCACTATTAAATTAATCTCATGTTTAGAATGAGATCACCACTAAATTACCTACATCGGGCATAGTATAACCTCCTATGCGTCCACTTTTTGGATACATATAACCATATATGTAACCTACTTCTGGATTAGCTTAATTTCTTATATACTCTATTTTTATATTGGGATATTCTCTCGTATTCCCCATAAAAACATGGAAAAATTATCTTAACCTAATTTCTTATAAGGTTATATAAATTATAGCCTACCCATTAAATTTTTATAACCCATCCATATATATTCCACTATACCATGACAACATTTATCATTTAATCATATCACAAAAAATTGAATTAAAAATAGGATTCTTATTATACATTAATGAAAAATTCCTTTTAAATAACATTGTAACATTTCATTAGGAAAAAATATTTTCATTTTGAAATAAATTATATAAAATATAAATTTTTTAAAATTATTTTGGAAAAAGTTTTATTTCAAAATATACATCGATAAATGCAATAAAAGAATCATATCATTAATCAATTTAATGGAAATATATTTTTCAATATGTGTATGTTAAAAATGACTTCTTTAATATATTTGGTACAAACTCCATATAATTTCATTTATAAAATTAAAAGAAATATAATTATTTAAAATATATATAAAGTAAAACATGGGTAAAAATTAAATTTAAAAGTAATAAAAAAAATAGTAAAATCATTATTGTAAATATTTTATGTAAAATTTGGACTTGAATTAAAATTATTCCCAAACCAAAATTAGAATAATTTTATCTTTACATAGAAACATTATATTGGTCTCATGAGTAATTTTCAAGAAAATGTTTAAGTGAAAAATTATAATATATATTTATTAAACATGTATAATAAAATTAAATATATTTTATAGTGATGAAAATAAAATTTCTTCATCATAAACATAATCTTAAATAATTATAGTATCTATTGAGACTGTAATATAAAAATATTACCACTATAGTATCATTTGAATCATGAACCCCATGAAATAAAATAATGAAATGAAGTAATATTTAACATGAAGATAATGATATTAATAATATATCATATCAATGGGTTGTTATGTAAAATATATGATAGATAGAAGTGGTGAATATGAATATGTATCATAAAAATATATGTGAGAAAAAAACCCTTACCAAATTGGTTTGATTCAATCCAAAACCCCATTGATAGATTAATTAGAATTATGAAGTTAGATTTAGTAAATTAATAATATAACCTGATGTTACATTTAAAAAAAATTATTAATACAAATATTCTAGAAGCCTAGATTTTGTGGTTACTTTATTGCATCAGAAATAGATACATGGAATTCCATAAAAAAGGACTAAATTGTTGAGTAGTCATAGAGAACTGGATACATAGTTGAATTTCACATTACAATTGAAAACCTAAAATACAACACATTAATTTCATTTAGTAAACCATTATTCTCTTTAGCATGTCACTGTAAAGAAGTCAAAAAACAAATCATAGTCACCTAAAAAACGATTCATAATAATGAAGAGATATCATATGCATTAAATTGTTATTCATACAGTGGATGGTATCATACTTAAATAAATCAAAATAATTATAGAAATGTAAATAACTAAAAAGAAATCCTATTTGGGTTTTGGGGGAATTAACATTTTATTAGCATAAAAAACTATATAAATAGTAAAATCGGTCTCTCAATCATGAATTACACTAAATAAATCATTAATAACTAAATAATCATATTTATTTTCTACTAAAACATCACAAATCTAGTGTAATTATGTATTTATAAAAATATGAGCAGGATAATTTTGAATACTATATTTATTTAATTTATTATTTTATTGGTATGTTTTTATAGGTATGAACTATTTAATATATTCAATTTAAAACAATATAGACCAAAAAATTCAAGGGATAAATATAACATCTTAGTACATTAATAATCGTTACACAACATTAAGATGAATGACATTACCATAAATGTTTACTGTCGTTGGAAACATGGATATATAAGCAAAAAAATCATAAAAATCAATATAATCTATCATTATGTTCATTATAACTACAAACCTTATTATATATATCATACATACAAATATTCCACTTATAAAAGTGAAAAAATAATAAAGGGTGAGCTTGGGTTATATTAATTGTAAAAAATGAAGGTATCAATGATCATTAAAACTAAACATGAGTACGACATTATAATAACATGATCCAAGCATTCCATAAAAATACCAAGAAAATCATAAATCATAATCTGGAGTCATGACAAAATGATTGTTAGTTTATAAAAGTTTCATCATAAAATAAAACAATGAACATGATCAATGATAGAATAATATTGGCATAAGTTAATATCACAAATGGGTGGCATAATTTGTGAAATAATCATAATAAACTAAATCTTATGTCATGGTTACCCTCTAAAAAATTAATCATATGTTAGGCTTAGGAGAACCACCCAATTACCTATATTAGGCTTAGTATAACCTCTTATGTATCCCCTCCTGGGATTCTTATAACCACCCATGTAACCTATTTCAGGATTTGAATAATTTCTTATATACCCTATTTGGATATTGGGATAATCTCTCATATACTCCTTGAGATCGTAGAAAAATTATCTTTACCCAATTCCCTAGATGTTTATATAAATTAGGGCCTATATAAATGTGTAAGTCCTCGACCGAAAATCAAGATAGATTGTATTATGAAACATACCAAAACATAAAGATACTGTAGAGGGTCATTCCTGACACATACATTGTCCAATTAATTAATCATAAGGATAAATAATAAAACTAATTTAATATTCCTTAATAAAATCATTAAATTTGATTATTAGAATAACTTTCCAAAAAACCAATACATTTCCTAGTGAAAATGATCAAAATAAAACCAAAGAAAAAAGATGAAATGTATTATTTTTGTACATCCATAATATAATATTTAACAGTTCATTTTAACAATGATGAAAATACTTTTATTAAATCACTAGAATACTTCTTGAAGAAAAAACCATTTCAACTTTATAACTAATTTATACAATTTAAAAACTCATCATGTAATAAAAAAATAATTTTCATTTAAAAAAACCATATAAACATTTAAAGTAATATTCCATTAATTTATTTTTATTGATGATTGTAAATTCTCTTCATTCCATGTCAGTTTAAGAAACAAAAAATTATCAATTTTGTATGAATAGTCAAAATGTACCTTCCAAAAAAAGCCACAAGAAGATTCCTTCTTATTTTTTTGAAGTAAAAAAAGTAAAAAACCATTTAAAAATAATTGGAGATTATTAGAATCATTTTGTTAACATATTTATAAATCATGGATATGGAATATAAATATCCATAGCTGATATATAATAATTATTAATTCTAAATTCGGATGAGATTTTTAAATAAAACCTTACGATTTTGGAATAATTTAAATAGTAAGCCCAACGAAATAAATGACACCAAATTAACCATAAAATATCATATAGAAGAAGATATTGTTGATACAATATATTAAAAGGGGCAGTATATATAACACATGTAACAAATAAGTGGTGAATATGGCATATGTGTCACAGAAGAAAATGTTTTACCATAAAACCTTACATCAGATTGGGATTAATAAAAATGTTATTGAAAATAATTTATAATAAATTAATATTTATATTAAATATATTATAAATACATAGTCATATTTATAATTCTATATATTATTTACTTATAATATTTTACAGCCCATTTATTATTAATTTATTTTTGAAATCATTGTTTCATATGGTATCTACTTTGTTTTTCATGTATGTCTTCATTCAGTAGGTATGGTTCATGAACATTATAAATGTTACAACATTTTAATAATTTTAATTATGATATAAATAACATTGAAATTCTATTAATTCATTTTTATATAATTCTATAAAATATAGAGATAGAAAATGATTTACACGGTTCATGGAGATTGTTGGTCATACATACTTATGAACGTTCATTTCAATTTTCAATGGATGGAATTAAATAATGATAAATAGTAATTAATTATATAATTATCAAATTTATTTCAAAAATATAATATATACTCCTTAGTTTTGAATTTATAACCATCCATTTTCTATGGTGATGATAAAATAATTACACCACTCTATGGGGACGGTAAGTCGTACGTACGCAAAAGTGATGTTTTTATCTTCGTAGGATTGAACATAAAATAAATATGGTGGTCCCATAATACTTAAGAAATATTAGTATATTTATTATATCATAATTATTATTTTATGTTGGATAAAACATATTAATAATATAAATGAAAATAAATAATCCTGATAGTGTTTGTAAGGATGATTACATCTTCTTCGGTGAACTCCCTATAGATATCTTCTTAAGGGAACATGGGTCACAATTTTTTAAGGACCACAACATCCTAATGAAGGGGAATTATAGTTCAAAGATGAAGGGAATGGTAATTTCATGTTATTTGGCTCAATGTTTTGTTAATAACTGAAGGAAGTTGTTCCCATTTATTGTTCGGTCGAGGGGAATTCCTTGAATTTCGTAAAATAAAAAAATTAATATAAATTAGATATAAATTAAAAATGGATCCAATTTTATATAATTAAAATATAAGGTAATGATAAGTGGATATTGTTTCATCAAATAATGTTTTTACTATTTTGTATATATTTTCACCCTTATCATTTAGTTTTAACCCCAAGTCAACCCTTTTTACAATTACCATACTATTAATATTTTATACTCTCTAAGGATCAGTAATGTTAAAATAATTTCCCGAAGACCAATAATTGGAAAATGATATATTTAACCAACCATATATAATTAATTTGTTTTAAGATGATATATTTTGGAAATTTTTATCATTTTAGATGACAATATTCATTATAAAATAGCAATATTGTCAATTTTTAGGGTTACTCAATACTTTTAATTTAATAATATAAAAAACACATAAAATCCAAAATATTTTTTTATTATTTCTCTAATATTTTATGGTAATAAATACAATTCTTGGATAACATTATTTATCTCAAATTATATTATTTTTTATAATTTATGAATAAATTATTGATTTTTCACATTAATTGAATAATTATTACATCAATATTGTGTAAGCATTCATGATGATAATTTAAATACAAAAAATTAAATATAAATTACATTGTTTTCTGAAATTATTTTATATTTAAAAATAATATTCATAGTCAAACATATCTACTGGATGAAAAAATATTAAAATTACTGTAGTCATCAAAAAATAGATTGTGATGTGTTTGATATTTCATGATATAAAATACAATAAATGTCATATTCTCATCCCAATGGACGTAAATTTACATGTAATCCAATATTAGATTATTTTGGACGAAATTGACTCATCAAATATGATTATAGAACGTTGTAGGGTCACATTTTTGTCTTTATATTTTTTTAACATTAACACCCTTTTAAGTACAAAAAAACCTTTTATTCAAAATTACAGAATGAAAATGATTGAAATGATATTAATTGAATTATTAATAATATGATATAAAAATTTATAATTAAAAAAGAAAATATTTCCTGAGTACAAATATTATTTTAAACAAATGTATTTCTAATTCATAAAACAAATCTACTAAAAATTAATAAATAATTTATTAGTAATTAATCAATAAATTTATACTCAGTAGGTCAATAATATATAGATTACATAATTTTGGTTAACAGTATTCACACATACCAATTTAATGGCTATGTTATAATGATTATATTTGAATAATATTTCGTGGTTCCCTGAATCTCAGTGTTTAGTGGTGTATATACTATCAGAAATAGTGTTCTTTGGAAATTGTAGGGTTCTGTGCACCACAAGAAATCAAAGAGATTAGTTTTTAAAAAAACAAACAATAAAATATTTTTTTTCATATATTATATTTTAAGCTTAGTGTTTTATGTCATATAATATTTTGAATATGATATTGTAATTTTAAATTCTCAGAGTGTTACATTATACCCCATTACATAAATTTCATTTTTATTATTTTTTATTGATCCTAGTTATCAACAGTTTATAATTATAGAATAACCGTCTTGAAATACCGGAATGTGATTAGGGTTAATATAAATTAAACTTTATATGATATAAATAGATGTTTAATAATCATCTTGAATAATCGCAAAATAAGTTATTCGCGTACGAGAACATAGTATGAATGTAATGATAGAGACAAGAAAGAAAAGATTAATTCTAGAATAATTGTGGAAGGTGATAGAGATCATTAATCATAATAAATTGAATGATTAAAATAATTTTCAAAACCACAAAACCATAAATTTATGATCAGTAAAAATACCATTGATTAATCCCATAAGAATATAATAAGAGAACATTTTTCTTACAAGATCCTTTTCCTAGAGTTGATGATTTCATTTACCATTTGTACTAATAAAATTATAAAATATAGTGACATGATAAATTTCTAAATCATATGAAGATTTTCATTCTATAAACATGCGTCAAGAAATTAATACATTGTCTCTTACCCTAATAATTGAATTTCTAACTGGAATAATTATTAAGAAAGGACTAAATTTTATATTTAACAGAACATTATCTCAATAAATGAATCCAAAGAAATTCCTCATATCTCTATAAACAATCTAAGAACAATAATATTAACCCATGTTGCCCAAAAACACCCAATGTTTATCATAATCGATTCTATAAACATTCTACGTCAAAATGTATCTAAAATATGTTTATCTAATTTCAATGTTCATAAATTTATAACAAGCATAATATATTGGTTAAATCATCTTAAAATTAGATTCCCCATTCAAAATAATTAGATATTATCGTCACTTGTAAAATTTGTGAAAAGATTGTTCATATTAAACTCATAATGAAAAAATATGTTCTTCCAAAAATAAAATCACAGATTTTTGAATATATTACATAAATCCAAACATACGGTAAACTATAGAGAAAGAAAACAAAAACGATCAAATCACTGTGAAATTTCTTGGTCACGAATACTATCCCATAAATATATATTTTTCTCTTAAAAATGATAAAATATTATGTATTATCTTCCCTCAATCATGTGTCTTCAAAAATTATCATCATGCCCTTGAATCACTTTTCCTGGTCATCAGTACCATTCACCATATTCTCCCAAATCTATAATGAGATTTTATAATATTAAGGACAATATATATATTAAAATTCTTATAACAATCATATCATTAATAAATATCTCATATAGCATAATTCTTTAATGAAAACTAAATCCCATTAATCAATATAATTCATCAATAATCTGTTAACTAATAATAATCATATTATTCTATAAAACCTAATTGCTTTAATTATTAATTTTACGTCTATTAATCATCATTAATATTACCATTAATTGTGAAACCTTACTAAATATTTTCACAAGATTTTCCCTAGGATATATATTTTCATATTTCTCATACATTTTATATTTAAAACATTAAACCGCCGATATTAAAATTGGATTAAATTTTTTAATTCATTACTAAAATAAAATATTTCATTTTACCTTTGATTTTTTTAAATTTTTCATTATTTTCCACATATAAAACTTTTTCATGTTCCCTTGATACACTCTTGTAGGTGCCTGATTCAAAATATCTCACTTGAAGGAAATTTTTAATGCTTTCCCCTATGGTCCCCTATATTCGTGATCCATGTGGACTCCATCCATCCCAATTTTTCTGAGACATATAGATAGTTATGGTGTATTTTTTTAATGATATAGTGTGGTAAATGATTTTTAATAATCACAATATCCTTCACCCATGTCACCATCATATTTGGTTTTTCATCAATACATTGTCTAATGTGTTCATCTTTGACCTAGTTTTTTCTTGTTCTATCCATTTGGTAAAATAAAAAAGTACAGCATCTGAAAAATAATCATAGTGTGAAATCACATAGTTATGAAGTATCATTTATAATATAACTAAATCATGAAAATTTATTTTCATTATATATCACATTATTTTTATACATTGTTTTTCATGGTCTTTCTCTAGTCAAATCCTTCATGATGGTTCATAAAAATAATTGACTTTACCATAGAATTTCCAACATTTGGGAAAGATAAGGTGCTCTATAAGGAACATTTTCATGTACCAGGTTTTGAAAAAGTGAGGCCTAATAAACATTTTTTAGAGTTATTACTCCTAGGTATATCTGTGTTAGAACCACACGCCCTTTTAATATCCTTATAGTGATTTATTTCATTGAAAACCCAAAAGACATTTCTTTTACAAAAACATTATGATGTTCTTCTCCAAATATCCTTAATTTATTGCATAGGTTTATATAACCTAATAAATGATTACATTAATCTAGTGCCAAATTTAACTACTATCATCCCACTGATACCAACAACAAAGACACTAATATTAGTATCCGAGAGTCAGTTGTTTCTTTATTGGACTGGAAATAGTTATAAGGAATCACATGTTGAAGGAATAAATTGTATAGTCATATTAGTAAACTAGATACATAATGAATTTTATATTAAAATTGAAAACCTAAAATAAAATATATTAAAAAATTTGATTGGAGGATTATTTTTTACCATATCCCTGCATATTAATCACAAAAATAACTTCCAATTATCTTGAAAAAAATGGAAATAGACAAAAGGTGTGATCACACATTCACATCATGGGTATGCGTATAGTGAAAGATATCATGAATAAATAAGGAATTTTCAACTTGGAATTTTGAATAACATAAAACATGGGTAATTTTGTAATTAACATGAACATGAATAACAATACGAAAATAATAAATTATTACCGAATAATGCTATATAAATAATCAAATGAACTCGAATCTTATATATAGATATTGTAGCATATTTAATAATCACTTATACATCAATAAGTAGATTAATAATGATGAAATTCATAATTTTTTACACATAAAACATTCCATTAATTCATTGAAGAAAACATATAAAAATATCATGAAGGGTTTGTGTCATGCCATCTACACATATAGTTAATTCCTTCTCCAAATACCCAATCTAGTTTGACTCACGAGACCTACGGATACGTCAGGGGTCTATAGTTAGCCCATAATATTACTTAATATGTCCAATTAATTTTAAAAATGAATATGTAATAATTTTAAATCAATATGAATTAACAATATCATTAATTTTATTTATTGAATGAACTAGTCAATCCTAATATCAATACATTCTCCTTTTAAACTAACCATGTGTCATAAAATGAAATTAGAGGAATATTATCACAAGTTTACAAACTGATAATATGATTGAACATATAATGTTTAAATAGATGAAAATAAGTTTAATATATTTCATGAATATTTCAGTACGGATATAACTTTTTTAATTTGAAAATACTTTTTCAAATATAAATAACAACACAAATTATAATGAAACCATTTTAATTTATATTAAACATATAAAAAATTCACGTGTGATTAAATTAATTGAGGTATCATTATAAAGGTAACTTAACATTCAATCAATATTAGATTAAAAAACACTAATCATAAACTTTTGAAGGAGAATTCATGAAGTATCTTTCTTAGAAAACGGAAGGTAGATTCATTTTTAAAACATTTTCTAAAATTTAATAAATGTGTAAGAATTTAAAAAATCATTGAAGACTTGAAATATTATTTAAAAAAAACAGTTTTAAAATTCATGGAAATTGAAGATAAATATCATTAGTTGATGCTTGAAAATAAACAGTCTTTAAAAATGATAAGACTGTGAAATAAGCACTTAATATTTTTTTAACTATTGAATCATAACCCCAATGGAATAAAAAACATTGAATTAAAATTTAAATACCCTAAAGGAAAATATATTCCTAATATAATATATCAATTAGTATTTGTATACACCACAAAAAGTAAATATGTGGGGGGTATGACATATATCTAACCTAAGAAAAATTTAGACGAGAAATCCTTACCATAGGTTCAACATCCATTATATGTGTTCAAAACATATGTATAATAAATATAGAAAAATTATAAATATATTATTTTACCATTATCATATATATCATACCATATTTTATTTTTTAAATATTTAATCCCACATTTTTAAATAATTTATAGTTAAGATCACTATTTTCAGTGGCAACAACTTAATTTTTCATGTATGTTTTCATTCAGTATTTCTATATCTGGAACATAATTAATTTTCCATCATCTCCAATATTTTAATAATGATATGATTGTCATATATATTCATTATATTTATATTTTTATTAGTCCATAATATATAGAGATATAAAATAAATTACATCATTCATGGAGATAGTGGGATATTCACACACATGAACTATGTTTTAACTTTACAATGAATTGAATGGAAGAAACATAAATACTAATTAATATTCACGGAATATTTTTTATATCATAATTATAATATATACTCATAAATTCCTAAATTATTACAATCAATTTAATGTGGTGATTAAAAATGAATTACAACACTATATTGAGATAGTAGACCATACATACGCATGTGTTTTGTTCTCTATTTTTTATAGGTTGGAAATTAAGTAGAATATAGTTTGACCATAATATAAGATAAAATTAAATATATTTATGATACATTAGATAATATTTTATGTTCGGTAAACCTCATTAAGGTGTTGTTGAAAAATAAATAAACACGAAAGCATTGGAAAAGATAAAAACATTTTCATTGGTGAACTCCATTTAGTGCTATTTTGATGGGACGTTCATTTGATATTTTGGATGAACCAGAACCTCATAAACATTTATAAGGATTATTTAAAAAAGAATTGTTAAGGGTTTCAAGAGATATTGTTTTAAATGTAGTGTAAATAAGTGATGGAGTGGGTTCCCTTTTATAATTGATTCGAGTGAAAATCATGAAATTTCATAATATATTAAATTAATATATAATAATTATCATGTGAAAAATTATAAAAATTTATATAATTCAAATATGAGGTATATATAATTTTAAATTGTGTAATTAAAAAATTTAGACACGTTTTGGATATTTCTCACCCTTGTTTTTTGTATAAATATCCCCATTAACCTTATTGACAATTACATCACTATAAAAATATTATACTCTTTAAAGGTCACTAATTTTACATTAAAATGCCTAAACAACCAAAAATGGGAAATGTTAGATTTAACTAACTATTTCCAATATTTTTTAATGTAATATTTTTATTAATTTTATATCATTTAATATAATATTATTTATTATAAAATATCAAAAACTAAAATTTGTAATACAATTCATTACATTTAGATTTACAAAAAAATAAAAAAATTGAAATAAAAAAATATTATTATTACATGTAGAACGAATCCAAAAACTCTAGGATCACATTATTTTCTCAAATTTGATTAATTTTAATATTTTAATAAAAATTTATTTTATTTTTCATTAATTGAATAATTATTATGTCATCATTACCAAGGCATTTAAGAAAAATATTTCTTTAGTAAATATTAAAAAAAATTACTTGATTAATATGAAACTTTTACTTATAAAAATAGTATTTTTAATCAATAATATTCTCTAGATAATCCCAATCTAAAAATATTATAGTTATTTAAAACACGAGTATAACATGATTGGAATTTCTTGAAATAAAATATTTGAAGGGTCAGAGTCCCATCAAAATTGACATAAAATGATATATAACCAAATTTTGGTTGATTCTATATGAAATTAAATCATTATATAAGATTATGGAATTTTTTATGTTCATTTTCTAGTACATTTCAATTTTTATTAAACATTCATTATATAATTTACCCTTTACTGTGGCTATACAAATTACTATGGTTATTATTCACATTGAGCCGAAATAAAAGGCACTTATATATGAAAATTTATCATCTTGAATCCAAATATGGAATAAATTTTTTTAAAACAAATAAATATAATCTTCAAAATTTAATTATTATATTAAAATGAAAAAATGCAATGGAAAACTATTTTTCAAAAATACCCCTTTTATGTATAAAAATGTTGTTATACCAAATTAAACCATAATATTGATTATATTAAAATTAATTATATTATTAATAGTATTATATGTTAAAAAATACATTAAATCCACTTTAATGAAAAATTAAATGGTTTAAATTATTGAAATAAAAATAATTTTCTAAATAAAAATCATTATTTTTAACGTTTCACTCGTAATTATACATTTTTATTAATTTTTTTTAAAAAATATACCTCATATAATTTTCATATGATGATTTAAAAAATGATATTATTTATATAAATTAAAATTTATCTATATTCTAGAATTAAAATATAATATTTTAAAAAAAATTATTAAGAAATTTTTTTTGAACGATGAAGTAGCTATACCGAAAATTGTGTACTTATTTCATATGAATTAGGTAATAGATTTGTAATATGCAGTTAATTTATATATATATATATATATATATATCATATTTTGTTAATAATATTCTTAAACACACATTTATTTACTATTATTGAAGGTCATATTTATATAATATTTCATGGTTCGTTAAAGCTCAGTGTTTCTTGTTTTATACAATATCAAACATAGTGTTCTATTAAAATCTATAGGTTTTGTGCACTGAAATATATGAATGTTATAAAATCTATTTAAAATAATATTCCATAAATTATTTATGTGTAACATTCTCTACTATTTTGATATTATTTTTCATATTCACTATCAAACATTTGATACACATTAAGCCCCTTGTAAACAATAATTGATAAATAGGTTTTCTCATTTGATTTTTAAAAATATCTGGGTATTGGTTTTTGAAAAAAAGTCTTTTAGAGAAAAATATAATTCATCGTTGTTATGGTGAAAAATTATTTTAACCATGTTGTAACATTATGGAATGAATCATTGAGGTTCTAGTAAAGTTTACCAGGTAATAATCATGGTTATTCAAACCGTGTGACATGCCCATTTAACTGTGTACCGTGTGTGATGGTTTCCTATAGGGATCTTATATGGTTTTCCCATTGATAAGAAACCATATAAAACTCCACTGAATACTACTTACCCTAAAAAATAATGTATATTAGGGATTAACTGTTAAGGTGAACTATTATTTTAACTGTGTGGCCTACACCATGTTGTCAAGCGACCTCCTCACAAACTATTTTAAAGTGGGGGTTTAATCCTTTTTCACATTGTATAGTGAAATTATAATATCCCCGTAATTTCCTTTTTGATCATTGTGATCCTTCAATAGTGTATTGGAGGTCTCTACCCCTAAATTATAGGAGTAAATCCTCTTTTCTTGATAAATCACATTGATTTTTGTTGTAGTTTTGATCTGGTTTTCCCTTTTCTTTCAATATAAATGATAGATCCACTCTCCTCTCATATTTTTTGAAACCAAATGGCCTATTATTTTAGATCTAATGTGTTTTATGGATACTTTATGTTTTTTCTTATGGATATAAGATCCTGGGTACCAACACAACTCTTCAACAACCTCTATTTTGAATGTATGTTTGTTATAACTCTATTTTGGGGTTGGTGATTTTATTAAAATTTTAATTCAATGAATTTATTATCATTTACCAAAAAATAATTTGGTTTATTGATTTACCTGATTTGATTTGTTTTTTCATTGTATTTAATTGAATTATTCTTGTTTTAAATGGGATTTCCGTTAAAAATAGTGTTTTCTTACCATTTGTTAGATTAAATGATTAAATGGTGGTTTTGATTCAGGAATGGGTTTTTAACCAATGAAAAAAATTGGATTGGTTTTGAAAATTTCCTAGAAATTATTACCTTTGTTTTCATATGTCATTTAATATAATTTTCATATTTGGAACATTGAGTACATAAATCATATACCTGCCACTCATAGTTTATGTAATGTCATTAGAGTTTTTGGGATATTTAAGGATTATTAAAGGAATCGATATTGGTTTTTTTAAAGAATCAATGGATTAAGAACTATTATTTTTAGTACATAATCTAATAGTGTATGTCTAAATATGCATTTCTTTATCATTTAGGGTTTATTTTTCTCAGGGTTTATTTTCTCATTGATTTTTGTTCCCATTTTTTCACATGAGGTTGTATTACATAGATTCAAAAAATGAATTATTTCATGGAGATGTATTTAATTTATAGCTTATAATGTGTGGATAGAGATTATAGTTTTCTCACTTATATGTTTCATATTTATTACCTTATGGATAAAAAGTTCTTTTTGGAAAAATCAAAGGGAAAATATTTATAAATGTTTTTGGATTTTTGAACATGATATATATATATATATATTTGTTTCAAAAGATATAACTATTGTATTTCTAATATTATAACCTGTATAGAATCTATGGTGGTATCCTATAGGATATTGTTCTCACACCCTACATTTTCTTTTGTGAGGTTTATGTTTAAGTATTTCATGATTTTAGCTATGGGAAGGGCATCATGTAGCATGTTATATTCTCTTATTGTAACCACCATTTGGTTCTGGTGGTTTTGAGGTGATAGTTTTTTCCATAGAGGCTTTTTTGGTTTTTTCTTCTCACACATTCTAGGGTTTTAATTGTTTTAATTGGTTTTATATATCATATATGGTTCTATTTATAACTCCTTGTACTCTGGTTGTATGTCTTTTTTTGGTTATATTCATGAATTTTTTCAGTTATATTTTTAACCACACATTTATGATGTGTCGGCATAGGTATCATGTCTTATTTAACAAGGACAGTCTATCACTAAATATAAAATCTTTGTTTTAAAATATATGTGTTCTGGATTATAACCCCATAAATAAATATAATCATTGTAATTTAATATTGATCCCAATAATCAACAGTTTTAAATTTTATAAAACCCTTTGTGAAACCCCATACCATGACAAGGGTTAATAAGAATTTCTCCTCCAATGAGATGATAGTGAGCATTAGAGTAATCTAGAATAATTACACAACAAGGATTCTAGGTAAGAGATTATGGTTGGGATGTGATGATATGTAAAATTATGAAAATTATAATTCCCAAATAATAATTTATGGCGATAGATTTCATTAATCATAATAATGTGATTTATAAAGAGAATGTTAACATCCAAAATAGCATAAATCATTTAAGAGTATATAGACCTTTATTTGTCAGATATAAATGTAATAGGATAAAATATTTATATCAGGATCATTTTCCTAGATTTGATGAATTCCATTATCATTTAGACTATAAACATAAATAAATATACTAACATGATAATATTATACTTCTTAGGCATATTTTCATTCATTGGTTGTTATTTGATCATGTCCAAATTCATCAACTACATTATGAAATGAATAGGAAAAAAATTGTTTAGGCATAAAGAAAAAAATTAACTTAATAAAATAATGAAAATTTATTCATCCAATATATATATATATATATTCCCCAAGAAAAATGGTTAATATAACTTATCCAACAACACCCAATGTGAATATTAATTCATTCCAAAAATGGTTATGCTTATGGTTGGTTAAAAAAATCATCAGAAATTAAAATTACAAAAATTTAAAAAGAAGTTTTATACATTTCCAAAAAGAAACATAACATTAGAATAACCAAAAAAATATATTATAGCTATTAATTTCATTTACCAAATATGTGAATACCACGATCACCATAAAAAAATAATTAAATCACCATGATTAAAAAAAATAAAACCTTTGGTTGAAGAATATAATACTCAAATAAAAACATGTAGTAAATTGAAAAATATATATCAAAAACCATCTTTAACATCCCATGATACATCCCTCTCCCACAAGTACAAAAATAGTTGATTATGAAACCTCGAGGATTACTCCCCAAACGCAAGAGGGTGATGCCTAGTGGTGTGGGTGTGAAATGTATATTGTGGATAATATACCTTCTAGTGTGAACTAACATAATAGATGAAATTAACTATATAAACAAAGAAATCAATGTATTGACATACCAGAAACCAACAAAAAGATCAAACTATGTAATCCAAAAAATAATAAAAGACTAATGTAAAAACATGTTGGAATGTTACTAAATGCCGTCCTAAAGTAAATAATAGTTATTTAAAACTTGAATCAAATATATAATCAGCGTTCCTCGACATTAAACCCCACATCGGTGCCACGTTCAAACTCCTGCCCACCTATTATGAAAACAACCAACAACAAGGTCTCTTTCACTTATTCAAACCTATATTCATGTAATCTTCTCAGGTACCAAATGATGGAATGAATATAGTCTGAGTATAAATTATTAGTTAGAAACCAACTAGTTTAAAAAAAGTATGATAATAATACTATTTATTAAATTTTTAAAAATGTGTTCAGTTAAATAAAAAATTAATAAAATACAACAACAACCCTCTTTGGCTTCATGCCATAATATGACTGAGAATGTCTTATAACCCTAAAAACTACAAACATATAACTATGGTAAAATAACATACATCTATTCCATTACATCATATATTATAGAACAACTTATAAAATGATAACCACAACCATATAACCATGCTACCATCCCAACAGTCTAGGAAAATCCCTATAACCATTACAACTTCTAGGTCAAGGCCCTATATGCATTAAAAAATGGGACTGTGTAGATCGTGCTCTATAAAAAAATAATAGTATAAAATGGGGATGATCTCTCTCATTATTAATATTGTAACATAAAAGTGTGCATGTTCTTGGGCCAAGCCCATAATATATACATTTCATCATGGAAACAAGTATTTTCATATATCATGGATATAAAAATATCACATTATACATAACAATGTATAATTATAATAACTAACAATTATCTATCTTATATAGATTTCAATTAAATTATTTTTGATTAATTATAATAACGATAATAAATAATCTACATCGTAGACATTATTTATTAAACAATCACCCAAGGTATCATTTCATTATAGAAAGATTAGACCATTACCCAATTCAATTATATTCACTTTCCACTAATAATATTGGCATAATAACAATATTGAATAATAACAATATTGAATAAATATGGAAGTTATCACATAATATATTGGCATAATAACAATATTGAATAAATATGGAAGTTATCATACCATTGGGTAATGATTTAGACCCATACCATTGAATGATGATCCAACAAAGTTTCCAATTGAATACAACCATTATAAAGAGAAGGAAAATGATCTCCTAGATAATCAAAAATCGAAACCGATCTTGATCAAAACCAGCAATGCACATGGTAAATGGATTTCAACATAGTGGTAAGAGATATAAGGATGAGAAGGGAGGAATAGGTCCAATAACACTTTATAGGGATTGAATGTGTTATCAGGATGTCCAAAGAAATTTTGGCACTCCAAAATTTTATAAAAGCTACCCTAGGGTCAATAGGATAAGGTTTCAACATGTTGGAAAGAAAACATAGCCACAAAACATACATTCAATTATTAGGATGGGTAATTACACATCATGTAACATAGTTACACATCATAAGAATAATTTTAATGGGATACACTTAAAAACTCATCACCAGTGATTATTTTATTAAAAACATATAAATTAAATGATGTGTAATCTATTCACATGGTCTGTACATGTTTGGCATATTCTTTTTTGGCCCATTATCCTTTTAAACAAACTTAACCCCTTTTAAATCTTCTGAACATATAAAGAACTCATGAAACACATAATATTTTTTATACCAAAACATCATTAATTTAAAAAACATATATCTTTGAATGATAATTCATTTTCCCCATCAATGATCTCAATGTGTATCGACTCATGTTTTCCCAATTTTAGTTTTTAGACGAAGAAAAACATACCATGAAGAGAAGTTAATGAAAAACAAAAAGATAGACATACTTGAAAAAATGACATTATATTACAACCTCCCCACCATATAAAATCTGTCTCTCCTCGATATCCTCTTGAACTCTCCATAGTTTCCACTTCACTCAAACCAATGGTATAGTCCTACCCCAAATATATTTCTCACTACGACAAAAAATCACATCAGATTTTCTTAAAAGTATCCACAAAAAAGTTCGATGTATACACTTTTTAATATATGCGAACGGTACAGTTTATATCTCCATAGCTAAGACATGTATAAAACAACATTAATGGAACTGTAACACCATATAATGGCTAAACATTAGGCCACTGGACCTAATATTTCTACTATATTTTATGTCCAAATATACAAGGGAGCTAGATTTTATTGTTTCATAATATATAGTTTCCCCATCCTAGTTGAAACCCAAAGGAAAAAATGATGCCCAAACATGAATTTAAGAAGTCATCTTTTATTATTAGTATATGATTCATGTCTTCATACATGTGGTCACCAACAGATGTCTGGTCAACTAAAACTACACAATTGTATCTACCATGAGACTAGGCCCAAAAAATGTTAACTCAACTGCCATCATCCAACAAAGAGAATAATGACTTGACCTTTCATAAAATGCTTGAAATAGAGACATTTAGATCGATTCCTATAATTTACTATTATATAAAAACTCTATAAGTTCCATCTGTTTCTCCCATGAACCCCCAAAATCTGAACCCCAGGCTCCAAATATATCCTCAATAATCGGAATATTTCACATAGATAGACCATCATTCTATGGATTAATGGATATAATAAAAAACCCCCCATGAATCGACACCCTTATAAAAAATATCCAAAAAAACATGATGTAAAATGAGGACCTCTGTCAGAAATGATCCTCCTCAGATCATCAAGAATATAAACCACCTCACACAAATAAAGGCTTCCTAGATCATCATTTGTGATAGTTTCACCAATAGAAAATAAGTGGGATACCATAGTTATATTATCCTACAAAACCATATATCATCATTCATATTTTTTATATTCTGTAATCCTATCAAAAAATCAATTGTACCATCATCCCATTTCAACTAATGAATGAAAAAAGGCTACAAAATCCTAGTTGGCCACTGATGCATGACATTCACATATTAAAAACATAAGAATATATCAATGAATCTTTAAAACTAATTATTCAATATGGAAAACCAGTACCATTTACAGTGATAGATATACATATTCATCAAACTATGAATCACATCACAACAATGAGAAAGGAAATCCCTCATTATTTCCAAATGTAAGCCTGTAGGATCCTATACTCCTCTATAAAATGAAGATAATTTCAACATCATATAAACTATTGTAATGGTTTGTCCCAGCCATATAAGTTTTCCCAATGAACTCGATCCTCTGGATCAGAAACAATCTCGGTCTTAAACTGATCCAAATGTACAGGTATAGTAGATGTTGAAGTGAGATATAAACATCCATGAGAATCATAAATATCCAGATGAATGCTTGAAAAAGGGCCATTACCCACCACTCATCACCATACTCTTGTACATCCTTTGTATGTGTCTTTTAGCTCAATGTATCAGAAAATTATTTTACCTTACCTTTTTTATAAGACAATTCAACATTGAATGACTCTAGATACATAACCCACCTCCTCTTCTGATGTTTCCAGACGTTATAATAAATGCCGAATCTAAGGATATCATGGTTTGTGTATACCACAAACCATTATCCCATGAGATAGTGTATCCAATATTTTATGTAATTTACAAATACTTAAAACATTATATTGTGATTAGGGTATTTCCTCACATGTTATCTCAAATTCCTTGATCCATAAACAACCAATCAATTCTCCAATACAAGAACTATTTTGATCCCAACATTGGATGCATTACATTACATGGTATACTCTTTATAGTGCATAGATAACATCAGGATCATTGTGGAGTTTTGAATGTATTTCAACTCCACAAAGAACCTATACAAGAATCACACCAAACAAACTTCAACCCTTTCTTGTTCATCTATAACATTGGTGGTGCCAAAAAGAGAGATATCAACTATTAAGCACTGAAACTAGCATTCTAAACCTAGAATGATCTAAATCTTGAAGACTTTGTTGGTTTTTTTCAAATATAACATTACTGGGAAATTATATGGGTCAAGTTACACTCATACATATGAAATTAAGTGATCCAATAAGTGAACTTTGTTAATCTATAATATACATTGGGTTAGCATGGTGTAAATCTGATGCAATATCAATGTACTTAAAACGATGTTGAGATGTTTGGAAGATCATTTTTTGACTGGGAGTACACTAAATTATCATTGAAAAAACCACCACAAACTGGTCTACAAAAGGATGAAATATCCATTTCATTTTTTCTATTAATATCATCAATTCCTTAGTTTACCCAAATGACACAAAAAAATTAATACATTCCATACATTCTCAATGCCATTTTCAAATGTATGTATGATGGTCCCACCCTTAACTAGTGGTAACCTGATCTCAAATGAATCTTGGAAAAGATCTTATTACCTCTCAACTAGATGAAATGTTCATTAATGTGTGGATGTGGATGCGGGTTCTTGGCTGTCATATGGTTTGACCTCTGATAATCCACACAGATTTTCAAAAACTAGTCATATTTCCTGGAAAAGAGAACTAGAGTACAACATGTAGAAGAACATGTCCATCAGAATCAATTAGATTCATGAACATCCAACTGAACATTCAACTCCCAACACTCTTATGGTTCCATTCTGTATGGCATGATTGAAACTAACTTTTGTCCCATCACCAACAAGATCATGAAATTGATCTATCACTTGGGTAATAATCCATATATATCATTATAGAAAACATCCTATAAGTGGTCTACCACTAGAATAAATGAATCCAGATACATTCCACCATTATAGAGAGGATGATCGACTCTCTAATCCAGGAGACAATACCATATGTTGTAAATTGGACTCACATGATGATCATGAAGATCCCACTAAACCTGGTGAGAATAAATTCATCCTTATGGTGTTGAAAATTTAACTATCCCCTATTAACATTATATATGACCATTTTATAGAACTAACCAATCCATTCCATGAATCAATTTGAAGTATATCATTTCTAATACAAATGATTTCCAAAAGAAATGGTATCCACCAATGTATATTGAACACACTATGAACCATTTCATATTAATAGACCACACTCTTAATAGTGTGGGGATGGTCAACTAACTACAAATTTTTTTCATATATATGTCCAAATAATTCTAAAAAATTACAAATATATAATAATGGGATGATCTTATATAAAAAAACAAAAGCTATCAAAGTTGATTTATGATGGGTACCTCTGATGGTACATTGACATGCATCTATTATAACCAATGTAGTATTCATAATGTGTAGTTAACATGTTCCCCTTCCATATGATTTATTATGATTACAATAAGCTATTTCTTATTGTAGGTATTTTAGCTTCTCTACTGGGGACCACATCCCCTTCCTCATCATGAACGACCAGTGGAACTCTAGAAACCAGCCTACTGAGGAGTAGTTAAGCCTCTTCCTAACACATGTGTGAATACTGATCTCCTTCCACTAGTATTATGTTTAATGATCACATAGAACCTCTGAAGAAGACCCAACTAGTCACAAACACGACACTCGACTACGGGGTAAGAACATGGCAGTAACTTGTGGCCAAACATTCCACACTAATAGCATTGTAACAGAACATGGTCCTAAGATAGTTTTCCACATACCTAACATCTCTAACAACTACAGACTATATAGAAACTATCACAGAGGTTCTTCTTTCCCCATAATGAAGAGATCCATGTTTACCCTCCTGAAATGGCTTGGCCAATGTTCCAGGTCTCTCTTAGATTTCCTTTTGTGATGAGTGTCTAGTTCATCACATCCTCAATTTTTTCTTGAAAAAAATGTTTACTTGTAACCTGGTATAATAGTGAACACTTTCTAGAAAATGGATCACCCTAGAGATCACATTAGCTACCAAATAAAGTGAAAATCAATGTATGTCACTTAAAATTTTACCATAGTCCAACACTGACATTCACTCCAAAATCATATGCATAAAATCAGGATATTTTTTATCCCTTAATGTCTCATGGTGAAAATGGTTCTGGAAAATTATCTCACAGTCCTTCGATGATAGCTCATCCAAAGGCCGACATTCTTCTAGAATATCCCACTAAATCTTATTTGGTCCATAGTGAACATATTTAGAACGAATAAACCATCTATTCATGAGTGTCTCAAGATTCATGAAGATCATATAGTCTTAGTAAATACATAACATGGATTCATGGGGTCCATGTTACCTAGTTGAAATGGGTAGACGCAATAGCTGAAACTCTCTTATCCGCTCAGACATTGATTGAATTGTTTGAACATTTTCAATTTTGATAGATCACATGACCCTCAGGAAGCTATCGTTAATCTAAACATCCATATTATACCCAAAAACTATAGGAAGGTGCAGTTCATTTTCATTAGAAGTATGCATATTTTGACTCTCATGATACTCATGTCGAAGAGGATGATGATGAATTTTCTCTCTAAAAAAATCACACCTTAGAGAACTAGATAATAATAATTTTAACCTTGAAAAGTGACTACAACTGAGAAAAATTGACTCATTGTCTCCCTAAACATGGTTTGCATGTTTTTTCGCAAGAAATGTCAAATAATTTCATTTATCCATGGGAATAGATATCTCAAATCATGGTTCAATAGGAAAATATATGTCACATTCAAGAATAGATATGTCCATATCATGAAAAATTCATGTCGATTTATCTCTTTGTGCCAATTATGAACCATGAATTCTCACCTAACACCATACCAGGGCTTGAGTATAAATATCATTTAGTAGGAATGAAATGAAATATTTACTTCACAAAACATGTAAAAGACCCATTGTGAAATAACATTAACTTTAATAATAACACAAAAAATAACAATGACATATATGAGAACTCATATTCCCCCCATACATCTGTTAGCTACTCACAAGAACAATATCATTACCATGTTCCGACACAACCTAGAATAATTTTAACATTTCATATAAAATAAACATGATGAAAATAAAATTTGATCCTTATATCGCACTATTTATCCTCCCCTGAACCTGTACTCTCTCACGTGGAAAAGAGTGTTGTAAAGTCATCGAATTGTCCATGTATTTTTTTGAAAATAAATTGGAATTTTATGAGTCCTTGAAAATTGACGGCGTGTGATTTCGAGGCCCGAAGTGCCTGAAATTAATTTCTAGACTTTTTGGGGTACATTTACTAAATGTGCGAGTGGGTTTTTCTAACATTTGAACCAATTCTCGGAATTGAATTCTGAGTTCACCATTGAACTCACAACACCGGTATTCCCTAAAGGGGACCTTCACATCAACTGTAGTGGGTCGAGAGTGAAGGATAGATTTTGGTTTTTTCATGAAGGAATAAAATAAACTAAAATGGTGTAACATTTTATTTATTATTTTTTTGAAACCACGCATGTGGATATTTAATCGGTGGGGACCACCTGAACTAAAACCTCCCATGATAGGTTATGGAGGTGGGGACCACCAAGCCTAACCTCCCATGAGAGGTTATGGTGGTGGGGACCGCACGAGGCTTAAAATCCATTGAACTCCCTCATAAGTGTGGGGGAGCCTCTTAAACTTACCCACTAAAATAGTTCCACCCCCTAAAATTAATTATGCCAACCTATGTAGTTAATTAACCCAATTTGAAATTGTGCCAAAAATTAAATTGGGGAAACATATCATTTTGGATACTTTGCAATTTGGGGGATTTTGGAATAAAGCTATCCAATGAAGAATGCCGACGAAGAATTCCGACTTCGACTTCGACTTCTTTCTCAGGACAATCGTTGTCGAGGATTGTTTTCAACGTCAACGAACCGATGATCAAGTAAATGTCGACGTCACAAAAGATCGTATATCCCGGACAACATCGTCTCCTTCCTCGCGAACTCCGTTAATGAATCAAATGAGGTAGGGAGGGTGTTTGAATTATTTCCCTTACCCGTTTATGAAATTCTTATGATTCAAGTATTATAGCCGCATGCTACGACTCAAATGTGGAGAGTGTGATCCAAAGAAACATGGACTGTCCTCTGCGAATTTAATAGGATAATTCTTGTGTTTTTCACGATGGAGAAGGACCGCTATCAACTACAATGAAGGTGAAGAATGAAACGAATGCAACGGCGCTGCCTTGAGGCCTCGCCACACCGCCCCATGGCCCTTCGATCCACCTCACGCCCTCACAGAACCCCCACGGCTGAGCCTCACTGGCCAAGCCACCCTGTGTCCTCCGCCCTCCCGGCCAAGCCGCTTCGGCCGAGCTGCCCTATGGACTCCGCCCTCTCAGCTGAGATGCTCTGGCTGAGCAGCCCCATATCCTCCTTCCTCCAAACCAAGCCTCCCTGCAGCCTCGCGCCCTCATGATACCCCCCACGGCCGAGCTACCCTATGGCAGAGCCACCCCGCGGTCGAGTCATCCCGCGACCTCGCATTGTCCGTGACCAAACACCCGCGGACCTCCGTGGCACCTCGCAGGCCAGGCCAAACCCAACGGGCCGGGTTAACCCAGGCCGGGTTAACCAAGGCTGGGTCAGGCTGGGTTGACCCATGCTAGGAAGGCCGGGTTGGTCCGACCGGGTCAGACCGAACCCAGACCCACTTCGACCCATTTTATGCTCTTTTAGCCATTACTTTGGCACCAGACGTCCATTTGATGAACCGTCAGTAGTTCTAGAAATCATGGATTGTGATAGTCCATTTGATTATACCCCACTGGTGTTTTTTATTAGGATGGGTATGGTCATGTTGGATCGAGGACGAATCTAACCGGGCCCCCAAGACTAAAAGGCTAATAACTCACAGATCAAGAATCCGATTGACGCGCCGTTTGTTGTGTTGAGACCCATATGACACAGCTATAATTTTAGATACTTCTTAATTGGACTTCATAATAGTTACAGTATCGACTAGTGACTTGTTATGTGGATCCTCCTAGAGATGAGCAGGCTTATTGAGGGAACCCAATAGGTGGCTGTGATGTGAAAACTGACTAGCGATCCTGTGTGGGTCAGCTCCTAGCGATCCTGTGTGGGTTATCTTCTATCGATTCTGTGTGGATCAGATCCTAGAGATCCTGTGGGGGTCAACTCCTAGTGATCCTATGTGGGTAAGATCCTTTCGATTCACTGCAGGTCAGATCCTAGAAATCCTATGTGGGTCAGCTCTTAGCGATCCTGTGGGGGTATGCTTCTAGCGATCCTATGTGGGTCATCTCCTAGTGATCCTGTGTGGGTTATCACCTAGCAATACTGTGTGGGTCAGCTCCTAGGAATCCTGTGTTTGTCAGCTCGTAGCGATCCTCTATGGGTTAGCTCCTAGATATCCTGTGTGAGTCATCTCCTGGTGATCCTATGTGGGTCATCTCCTAGCGATCCTCTAATGACCCAAAATTTTGAATAATTATTGTCTCCTAATTTTGTGTGTTATTTTTATACTCAACAAAACTGTTTCATTTGATAACATGAGTATAATTAAAATGAGGTTGTTGGGTTTTGACTTTTATATAACCATTGGTCAATATGACCACTGGAAACTAAACGTTTCGATTATTGTCTCTAAATACAAGTGATCTTGGTTAAATAATATAGAAAGAAGATTTGATGGCCTCATCCAGTAGTTTCGGGCCAATTGAAGCCCATCTAACGGAACATGGGAAGGAGGTAGCACCATTGGACGTTGCTCTGGACCAAACCCAATCCGAACATCATCATGTGAAGCTAGAACGGAATCACCTTCGCGAGAAGTTCAAACTGATAGAAATTACTACTCGTGCAATGTTGGCTGAGCCACCCTCAGATTCTCTCACCTTAGAACACATTACACTTAGGTCCTATGCTGGGGTTATAATGGTCTATGTAAGGAGACCATAACTCCCGTGTGTAATCCTTTTTTATAAATAAAATTATGTTCTCTTCTTATAGTGAAGTTTGTGAATTTTCAAATGTCCGGATAAATATAGTATGCATATTTTTGAAGAATTTTAGAGAAAAGATATTTTAAAAATGTTTATGTAAACCTTAAATAATTAAAAATGTGTAATGATTTTCAAAAAAAGGTCTTCTACAATTATGTTCAGTACAAAATTTAGAGTCTAATAATATCAACTTAATTTTTGATGAATAGTAAATTATGAATAGTGATTTTTTTTCTTAGGATTAGTAATGTGACCAAATTGATTAGTAATCTCACTTAAATAAAACATTAATATAAACTAGGCACCTTGATTAAGTATTGTGATTCAATGAAATAGGAAAATAACTGTTTTACTAATTATTAGTCAAGTATTAGTTTTTTTCAGGTGAATAGTGTTTTTTAATTAAAAATTAAATTAATAATATTTATAAAATTCTTTTTATAAAATTTATTTCATTTTTGAACTCAGAGCATCGATATTATGTTGAGGTAATTTTTGGGGATTTTTCTGAAAAAATGAATTTTCGGTGAATAGTGTTTTTATTTAAAAATTAAATTATAAATATTTATAAAATTATTTTTATAAAATAGAGTTTATTTTTGAAATCAGAGCATTGATATTTGGTTATGGTGAAATTTTGGTATTTTTTTAAGAAAGTTGAATTTTCAGTGAATAGTAAAAAATATAGTTTTAGGGTTTCGGTATGTTTAATGACATCATAACTGTGTCATGATGATGTCATGAAATATTTTAAGGGTTGGCCAACCAAATTTGATGAATTTTTGTATGGGAGGCCCATGTGGCCTAACTCCATGGGAAATACCATGGGAGAGCCCATGGTTTTGAGAAAACCACTTTTGAGGTGTCCCGTGGCCATTAATGCCTTGTCCCCTCACTTTCCTTATAAATACCAAGCCATCCTTTCATCCATTCGACTCCTAACTCTCCCCCAACTAAGATATGGTCTCATTACCTCCCAAGGAGTCCTCCCAAGGTTCCCCCATTCCCTCAAGGTCCCAAACTTTGTGTTTTAAGAGTTACGTTTTAAGGTAAGGGATCCAAACTCTCTCTTTCTTTTCAAATACTCTCTTTTAAGTCATTTCTTTTATGCTCCATGTTCATATGTTGAAGGATGTTCTTTTATATTCCTCTTACTTTACTTTTCATGTTCATATGATGAGATATCCCATCTTACACACATAATTTCGTTTTATGAATGTTTAAGAGGCATCGTTAGGCTGCCGATTTTTTAAGGGACTCTTTCACCTTTATCATTTTTCAACGTTCTACTTTCATGTCAAGTCTTTCAAGTTCATTTTTATTATGTTGGGGTATGATCTCTATATATATCATACTGATATTCTATGTTCATATGATTTGAGACCCTATATGATCTCTTCAATTGATTTTTTGAAGTTTAAGTGACGCCGTTATGCTGCTGAATTTTTAAGGGATTATTTCACCTTTCTCATTTTTTCAAAGTTCTACTTTCAGGTCAAGTATTTCCAGTTCCTTTTTATTATGTTGGGGTATGATCTCTATATCAATCAAACTGATCTTATATGTTCATATGATTATAGACCCTATTTGATATCTTCAATTGATTTTTTTGAAGCTTAAGTGACGCCATTAGGCTGCCGAATTTTTAAGGGATTATTTCACCTTTCTCATTTTTCAAAGTTCAACTTTCATGTCAAGTATTTCAAGTTCCTTTTTGTTATGTTTGGGTATTATATCTTTATATATCATACTGATCTTCTATGTTCATATGATGAGAGACCCTATTGTAAGGGTTGGTGTCCTCAGAACCAACTGTTTTGTACTTTGATTACTTAAATGTTCACTTATTATATATTGTTCATTGTTATGCATGACTATAATATAATAATGTCCTGGAATTGTTGTTGCATTAAAAAGGTCATAGAAGATCCCCGCTATGATGAGAACCTTGAAATTCAATAACATTATTCTTAAATAATGTTCTACGGTTGGATGACATACTATGATAGGACACATAGTATACAGACCGTCATGTGAGAGTACTCGTAAGAAGACGAGACTCTCTCTTATTGAGTTCGCACTTGGTAATCTCCAAGATGGGAGATTATGAGAACATACCCGCCAGTAGTAATTCCACATGTCTTGGTATCATCGTATATTTCTATCTACGAGCGTGTGTAATTATCCATAGACTGGAATATTATCATTAACTCATGTCATGACTCACGCACTTAGATTTACTGACAAAAACCGTCACGCAGACAGTTGGCGGGAAGTTGGGTACATTGGGGTGCATCACGAGTGACATTTTGTTAATGGATAAGTTGAGGAAGGATTTTTCCCTTCCATTTATGGAAGTTGATATCTCATCCCCTTGATTGAAATAGAACTGTCACATTAAATTCCATGGCCATGGTGTGAACGACGAGTTTATTTCAGGTAGTCAAAGAACGACGGATCAAGCATATAGGTTTATGACACTGCCATGAAACCTACTTGATGAGATATTGAGACAAAGGGATTAAATTACATAGTAGCGTTCGTATGAGGTGATATGTCGATGCGGCGTTAACTTCTTTCTCTTGGGTGACTTGACCCGTTACTAGACAATAATCTTGGACATTAGGCAAGCCCGCCTAATGCCAACGAGAAAGAGGCCTAGAGGGTCACACACTAAGTGTATCCAAGTATCTCAAGTTGAATAAAGATTATTCCCGTACGTGGTTTAATAATTATTCAAGGAATCCTAAGTTGTTTTAAATGATGGAGGAAAAATAAAATAAAACAAGTACACGACGTGTATTATTAAATGTACACGCCGTGTAGTTTTATTTTGGAAAGGAAATGAATAAATGAAAACAAGATATACACTCTGTGTACATTTAATGTACACGCCGTGTAGTTTTCAATGAAAAACAAGTACACGGTGTGTATTTATTATTATACGCCGTGTAGTTTTTCTAGTCGGGATCTTGAGGATATAATATTGTTTTATTAAATGATATTTATTATAATCAGCATGAGCGCATGTCAAGGAATTAATTATTCAACATGGGGGTTTTCAATAAGAGTTAATGAAATAAATGAAACGCGTAACATGTTTATTTATTATCATAACTCTACAACCTCAAACTCGATTATAAATATCCTCACAACTCCAACTATTTTCCTACACAAGAGAATCGTTGTTGTGCACAACATCTCTGGAGAATTCTCTCAAGGCCGAAAGCACCTCTTCCTCCAAGAATGCTCTCAAGACCGAGAGAGATCCTCTTCCATCGGAAAAAGATGATCTAAGGTGGAAAACGCAAGCAAATACTTCTCCACGCTAGCACCCGAATAATCCTTTGGCGACGTCCAGAGATACGAGGTACACGTGTGGATCACCGCTAGAGGGAGTCTACACTTGGCTTCTACGACGCAACGACGGATCACATAGACAATGTGATCAAGAACATCAACAAAGAAAGAACACCCAAAAGGTATTTCTTTATAATTAATTAAATTAATTATAATCAACCTGTAACGATCCTTGTTTGTGGTTCCTAGACAAACCATCTTCTTTATGTTTTTCTATGATTCAATCCGTGGAGACTGGCATTTATCGTCGTATTGATCCCAGATTGATCATTGCTAATGACCAAAAGCCAAGTGGTCACATCCACCCACATGCTTCTACTGCGCCCAGAACCTTCAAATGATATCAAAGGGAGGTTATAATGTTGATTATAGTTATTTAATTTTTGTTGATAATTTACGCATTTATATTTGATTCAATTCGAAATATATCGTTCTATTAATCTGAATAAACATGATCTATTTTCCTCCTTCGTTTCTCGATTCATATCACAGAAATGGATTTTTAATTTTAATTTTGATTAAAATAAAAACGAGGAATTCATCTGGAGGAGTCAATGTTTCTGTCTGTACAACACGGGATTACACGACATGTAATTAAAACTACACGCCGTGTACATAGGTTCAACAAACTAGCACTGGTCCGCCAAACCATGCCATGTGAATTGATTATGCCTATGTTTTAATAACGCCGCGTTGACTAGAATTGAACAGCGCGTGGAAACCGGAATACACGGCGTGTATGTTAGAGCAACACGCCGTGTAGTCCGTTTCGGACCAGGTGAAACCGTCGACAAAGATAAGCCGCGTACCACGTACACGAGATCTCCAGGCCGGTTACTGCGTAACAAGGAATTACACGCTGTGTATGATTCATCTACACGCCGTGTAATCCAAAAATTCCAAAGTAGAGAAAACACGCCAAAGCCCCGGCATGTACTTTGGATAAAGGGTGAAAAGAAAAATACACGCCGTGTACTTTACAGAAATGGAATTTCGCTAGGTTTCCTCCAATGTCCAAAGACACGTACAAGGAATATGGATGAGAAGAATCTCAAGTAAATTCAGAAAGGAATTTAAGATAAAGAATTGATTAATTATAAGATCATAATTAATTGAATTCGAGCGCATCTTATCTTAAATAAAATAACGATTAAAAGAATTTGAATTCTAAATATGCGTAAATGTCGCTGCATACTATGGATGATCATGAGCTATACCAAATACCCTTTGTATGTGTATGGTTTCATTTAAATTTATTTAATTTAAATTTGTTGGCCTGAGAGCCTTATTCCAATAAAATGTAGGGCCTGCGTGCCCATGGTTTCTTTAATGTAAACCCATGTAATGGAGGATCTCCCAAGCCAGAGGAGACGGTTCAAATCCCGAAATCGAGGTGAAACCGATGCAAGAAGATACAAAGGTGGAAAGGTGGGAGCTGAAAAACACGAACCAACAGGTTCAAGGTGTTTTCCCTAGGCCGAGGTTAGCTTATCAAACCTGCTAGATAAGCTAACCAATAGAGGATCATGATCATGCTATCTTATTATATTTCTGTATGATTGCATGGTTTATTTATTATGTATGTGTTTTCGCAATCACATAATTAAGAAAATGAACAAGCATGCAAAGATGGAATAAAATAAAAACCGTACTATGCGTAAACATTATCAGAACATGGTTAACCACTTAAGAAAGCATCACTTAATATTAAAAAGCATGTGATAATGTGAAACTATGCATAAAGGAATAAAATCCCTCAATACCATATTAAGTCAGACCAAGCCTTCCATTACCTGATTAAGGGAAAGACTCAATAAAACTATGTGTTTGACCAACCCTTGTTGGGACACTTACTTTTATAAAGGAAGCCCTTATGAAAGGTTTCGGGTTGACTTAACCATATTACATCAAGAGAAGTATCCCTTGCTAGACATGATGTAATATTTGAGGCAAGATTTGAGGAAATCCAAGTCAGGATTTCAAGATTGGGGAGTCCACTCAATAGATCAAGGAACTGTAAGCTCACAGTTGGCAAAGACCTACCTACCTAAATACCTTCAAATAGATTTACCAACCCTTGTTGGGGTTATGCGAAGGGAAATATAGATCCTTGCCACTAGAATGTCAAAGCAACTGGACATTCCGAGTTCAATAGTGAGGGCCATTGGGACTTGATAAAATAGTGGTAGAATTAATTAATTCATTCATTATTTCTCATAAATTGTAATCAAGGAAGTACTAATAAATCTGCTATTTTAATTTGTAGAATCAAGATGAAAAACTCATCAAACACATTTTCTCTGCGATCAATACTGGATAAAGATACTATCCTCACTGGCAGTAAATTTCAAGAATGGTTTAGGCGCCTTTGGGTTATCCTACACCATGAATGAATGTTTTACATCCTAGAGTCCTCACTTCCTGATTCTCCTGCCCTAGGGGCGAGTGATGAAGATTTCATGGTCTATGATCAACATTTGAATGATGCTCTCGACGTTCAATGTTTGATGCTATCATTGATGTCTAGTGAGCTCATGAAGTCTCATGAAGACATGGATTCCTATAGCATGCTCGAGCACCTCCGTGGTCTATATCAGGAGAGATAAAGACAGGAAAGGTTTGAGATATCAAAGGCTCTATTTTAGATCAAGCTTGGAGAGGGTGCCCCAGCCGAGCCTCATGTAGTCAAGATCATTGGCTACATTGAGAGCTTGGAGGTTCTAGGGTTTAAAATCCCTGAAGAACTGGGTACCGACCTCATTCTTGCATCACTCCCCCAGAGCTTCTCAAAATTTGTTGTGAACTTAAATATGAACAACATTGATAAGTCTCGGTCTGATCTTCTCATCCTCATTCGCCAAGTGGACACTAACATGAAGCGTGAAAAGCCTTCTGTCCTCATGGTGAATAAAAGGAAAGGGAAGGTGAAGAGCTTTAAGCCCAAATCTTCTTCAAGGCCTTCCAAGAAAAGTAATATCAAAGGGGAGTCAAAGGAACATGATGTTGTTTGTTTTTCATGTGGCAAGAAGGGCCACTGGAAGAAAAACTGCACCCAGCCAAGGAAGTAAGGGGAAGATTTAGGTGTGTTTGTTATCGAATGCAATCTATCTGTTTCTATTAATTGGGTATTAGATAATTCTTGTGGTGCTCACATCTGTATCCAAATACAGGAACCAAGTAGATTCAGTAAAATTGATCGAGGGGAGGTAGATCTACGAGCAGCCAATGGAGCCAGACTTGCTGTTGTAGCTGTCGGGGACTACCACCTCACATTGCCTATGGGGATGGTCTTGGTTTTGAAAAGATGTTATTATGTACCCTCTATAACCAAAAACATTATTTCAGTATCCATATTAGATACTGATGGATTCATCTTCAAGTTTGGAAGTGGATGTTGGTATTTTTATAAAGATGGGATTTGTTTTGGTAGGGCACATTTATATAACGACCTTTATGTGTTAGACTACACAAACCAAGTAATGGAAATCGATAACAAAGTTAATTCACATGACTCATACCACACCCAACTTTGGAATCAATGGCTAGGTCATATCAATGAGAAACGTTTGACAAAATTACATCAAGATGAGTATTTAGATTCTTTCGAACTAAAACCACTTGGTGTATGTCATGCATGTCTACAAGTAAAAATGACCAAAGCCCCATTTATTGGGAAAGGTGAAAGAGCTAAAGAGCTTCTAGAATTAGTTCACACAGATGTGTGTGGACCATTTCCAGTTGAAGCAAGGGGTGGGTTCTCATACTTCATAACTTTTAATGATGATCTTAGTAGATATGGATATATATACTTAATGAGGTATAAGTCAGAATATTTTGATCGGTTCAAAGAATACAAGAATGAAGTTGAGAACCATCTTGGTAAGAAGATTAAGAAACTCCGCTCAGACAGAGGAGGAGAATATCATAATCAGGACTTCATTGATTTCTTACAGGAGTTTGGGATTCTATCTCAACTCACTCCTCCTTACACGCCACAATGGAATAGTGTAAGTGAAAGAAGAAACCGCACCCTGTTGGACATGGTGAGATCAATGATGAGTCATGCGAGCCATACATTATCCTTTTGGGGATATGCATTACAAACATCATCGCACATACTAAACCAAGTATCAACTAAATCGATAAATAGTATTCCATACAAGTTATGGAGTGGACGCAAAGCCATGTTATCGAATTTACATGTGTGGGGTAGAGAAGCATTTGTTAAGGCCTCTTCAGGTAACAAACTTGCACAAAGTGTATCTTTATAGGATATCTCAAGGAAACAAGGGGATATTACCTATACAACCCCTCATACAAAAATGTTACAGTGGAAAGACACGTCATATTCCTTGAGAGGGAGCACATATCAAAAAGAGATAGTGGGAGCGAGATAGACTTCGATGAAGTCGAGGCTCAAGATACACATGAGTTGGTATAAGAACATATTCCACAAAGCCCTGTGGAAGAACAATCTGTTCCAGAGACACAAGAACATCATAAGAGCACAAGAGAGGTGAGATAACCAGAACAATATGGTTTTCATGTCACCGAGGATGGTGACTCATTATTGGTTGACAATAATTATCCTCTTACCTACAAGGAAGTAGTTGAAGGCACAGACATTGCCATGTGGAATGAAGCCATGAATTCTGAAATGGATTCCATGTACCAAAACCAAGTCTGGATTTTGGTAGATCCTCCAGTTGATTTAAATCCTATTGGTAATAAATGGGTATTCAAGAAGAAACTGGACATGGAGGGGCAAGTCAGCACATATAAGGCACGACTGGTTGCAAAAGGTTTTAGACAACGTCAAGGAATTGAATATGATGAAACCTTTTCACCGGTTGCGATGCTGAAATCCATTTGAATCCTATTGGCTATTGCTGCTTACCATGACTATGAAATTTGAAAAATGGATGTCAAAACAACTTTCCTTAACGGGAACCTGCAGGAAGATGTCTACATGACACAACCTGAAGGGTTTGTGACTCCAAAGGATGCCAACAAGGTATGCAATTTGCAGAAATCCATTTATGGATTAAAGCAAGAATCAAGATCATGGAACATTAGTTTTGATGAAGCTGTAACGGAATTTGGCTTTGTTAAGAACGAATTTGAGCCTTGTGTCTACAAGAGGATTAGTGGGAGTGCAGTCATTTTCCTAATTGTATATGTTGATGACATATTACTAATTGGAAACGAAGTACCTGTCTTACAGTCAGTTAAGGCATGGTTGCATAAATGTTTCTCCATTAAAGACTTGGGAGAGACAACATATATTCTTAGGATCAAGATCCATCGTGATAGATCCAAGAGAATTTTGGGCCTGAGTCAAAGTACATACATTGACAAGATACTGAAGAGATTCAGTATGGAACAATCCAAGAAGAGATTGTTGCCAGTGTCACATGGCATTCATCTTTCTAAGAAAATGTGTCCTCAGACACATGAAGAAATAAAGAGAATGGAAAGGATCCCTTACGCATCCGCAATTGGGTTAGTCATGTATGTTATGCTATGTATGAGGCTAGATGTTGCTTACGCATTAAGTGTGGTAGGCAGATATCAAGCTGATCCAGGAGACCACCATTGGATGGCAGTCAAGACTATCCTTAAGTATATGAGGCGTACTAAGGATATGTTCCTGGTTTATGGAGGAGATGAGGAACTAGTCATCAGAGGACATGTAGATTCTTGTTTCCAGACTGATCAAGATGACATGAAGTCGCAGACTGGATACATATTCAGTTTGAATGGAGGTGTAGTGAGCTGGAAGAGCTCAAAACAAAGTGTGGTGGCAGATTCTATAGCAGAGTCCGAGTATATCGCAGCTTCTGAGGCAGCTAAAGAAGCAGTATGGATGCGAATCTTCATCCAAGAGCTGGATGTTGTACTGAGCAGTAAAGATCCCATCACACTCTATTATGATAATACTACAATGGTGGCACTTGCAAAAGATCCATGGTCACATCAGCGGTCAAAGAACATACTTCAGAAGTATCATCTCTTGAGGGATTTTTCTCAGAGAGGTGAAGTTGTAGTGAGCAGTATTTCCACAGAAGACAATGTGGCAGACCCATTGAAAAAAGCCCTGAATTAGCAGAAACATGATAATCATGTGAGGTCTAGTGGACTAAAAGTCGTAGGAAGTTGGATCGAGTCCATGTGGGAGTTTGTAAAGGTTGGTGTCCTCAGAACCAACTGTTTTGTACTTTGATTACATGAATGTTCACTTATTATATATTGTTCATTGTTCCGCAAGACTATAATATAATAATGTCCTGTAATATTTGTTGCATTAATAATGGTATATAAGATCCCCGCTATGATGAGAACCTTGAAATGCTATAACAATATTCTTAAATAAAGTTCTACGGTTGGATGAAATACTATGATAGGACACATAGTATACAGACCGTCATGTGCGAGTACTCGTAAGAAGATGAGACTCTCTCTCATGGAGTTCGCACTTGGTAATCTCCAAGATGGGAGATTATGAGAACAGACCCACCAGTAGTAATTCCGCATGTCTTGGTGTCATCGAATATTGCTATCTACGAGAGTGTGTAATGGTTCTTAGACTAGAAGATTATCATTAACTAATGTCATGACTCACGCACTTAGATTTACTGACGAAAACCGTCACGCAGACAGTTGGAAGGAAGTAGAGTACGTTGGGTGCGTCACGAGTGACATTTTGTTAATGGATATGTCGAGGAAGGATTTGTCCCTTCCATTTATGGAAGATGATATCTCGGCCCATTGATTGAAATAGAACTGTCGCATTAAATTCCATGGCCATGGTGTGAATAACAAGTTTATTTTAGGTAGTCAAAGAATGACGGATCAAGCATATAGGTTTATGACACTTCCATGAAACCTACTTGATGATATATTGAGACAAAGGGATTAAATTACATATTAAGTGTTCGTATGAGGTGATACGTCAATGCGGCATCAACTTCTTTCTCTTGGGTTCCTTGACCAGTTCTTAGACAGTAATCTTGGAATTCAGGCTAACCCACCTAATGCCAACGAGAAAGAGGCCTAGAGGGTCACACACTATGTGTATCCAAGTATATCAAGTCAAATAAAGAGTATTCCCATACATGGTTTAATAATTATTCAAGGAAGCATATGTTGTTTTAAATGATGGAGGAAAAATAAAATAAAACACGTACATGCCGTGTATTATTAAATGTACACACCGTGTAGTTTATTTTGGAAAAGGAAATGAATAAATGAAAACAAGATATACACGCCGTGTACATTTAATGTACACACCGTGTAGTTTTCAATGAAAAACAAGTACACGCTTTGTATTTATTATTAAATGCCGTGTAATTATTCCTGTCGGGATTTTGAGGATATAATATCGTTTTATTAAATGATATTTATTATAATCAGCGTGAGCGCATGTCAAGGAATTAATTATTCAACATGGGGGTTTTCAATAAGAGTTAATGAAATAAATGAAACGTGTAATGAGTTTATTTATTGTCATAACTCTACAACCTCAAACTCGATTATAAATATCCTCACAACCCCAACTCTTTTCCTACACAAGAGAATTGTTGTGCACAACATCTATGGGGAATTATTTCAAGGCCGAAAGAACGTCTTCCTCCAAGAACACTCTCATGACCAAGAGAGATCCTCTTTTATCAGATCAAGACGATCTAAGGCGGAAAACGCATGCAAAGACTTCTCCACGCTAGCACCTGGAGAATCCTTTGGCAACGTCCAGAGATACGAGGTACACGTGTGGATCACTGCTAGAGGGAGTCTACAATTAGCTTCTACAACGCAATGATAGATCACATCGACATCGTGACCAAGAACATCAATGAAGAAAGAACACCCAAAAATTATTTCTTTATAATTAATTAAATTAATTATAATCAACCTGTAACGATCCTTGTTTGTGGTTCCGGGACAAACCAACTTCTTGTTTTTTCTGTGATTCGATCCGTGGAGACTGGCGTTTATCGTAGTATTGATCCTGGATTGATCATTTCTAATGAAAAAAAGCCAAGTGGGCACATCCACCAATGTGCTTCTGCTACGCCCGGAACCGACGCAAGAACATACTTCCGAAGTATGTGCTTTTTCCGTAGATGTCACCTTGGCTCTTTTGCAAGTGCCCCCACTATAGTATTATCACAATAGAGTGTGATAGGATCTTTACTGCTCGGTACAACATCCAGCTCTTGGATGAAGTTTCACATCCATACTGCTTCTTTAGCTACCTCAGAAGCTGCGATATACTCGAACTCCACTGTAGAATCTACCACCACACATTGTTTTGAGCACTTCCAGCTCACTGCACCTCCATTCAAACTGAAGATGTATCCAGTCTGCGACTTCATGTCATCTTGATCAGTCCGGAAACTAGCATATACTGTTTTATGGGTCATTTATGAATGTTTGACCCATGTCCCCTCTCTTTTCAATGTTTTCTAAAACCCTGAAACATAGTCGTTATGCTGCAGAATTTCCGTCTCAAAATGTCTTTCCATTTTTCTAAAGTTATTTTATTTTATTAAGTGAATACTCAAAGATCTATCTTTTATATGGGTATTCACATATATACCAAAATTTTCTTTTTTAAATTATGTGATTTACATACATGAGACCCACCTTCCTTTTCTGTGGGTTTTAAAGTGACACAATGATCATGTCTTTAAAGCAGTTTTTAAAACGTTATGATTATGAAATGAAACCCACTGATTTTATGCTATATTGGTTTTTTATGAAATGATTGATGATTATATATGTGGATTACATGATAATAAAGGAGAATTTAAGGGTTCCCCTGATAGCGCTCCAATGCATTGGGTAAAGACTTAATCTCTAGAGATGACCATTTTGACTGATACCTTGGTGAATAACCTTGGTAATTTTTATTGAAACTTTGGGGATGGACCTTGGTGAAACGGAAATGATTGTCTTTGTTAAATTTTGTAACCAAATCTTCAAGTTATGAAATACATTATTTTTATTATGATATTCCTTATGATTTCTTTCTCACGCCTTAAAGTTCTTTTTCATGACATTGTTGATGTATCTCAAGTTCACATGTTAAATGTTTCCCCTTGTTTCCCTTACTGGGCCTTCTACTCACCCTTTATTTTGATGTATGTCCCCAAGTTATGATATGAAGTAATGAACCTAGGATGAAAATAAGGAGAATTCTTTTAAGTGTTTAAGAATGATGTTTTATGTCTTCATTTTTTATGTTCTTGGTTTCCAAGACACTAACCCTTAAAGATCCCAAGTTTTGTAAAATGTAATGAAAGTTTATGTGATAAAAAATGTGGGATGTTATAGTTGGTAACAAAGGATGGTTTAGGTATTTGTGGAAATTATGATATGAAAACTTTAGGAATAATCCTATAGAAATGTTTAAATATAGGAAATCTTCCTGGTATTTTGGTGAGTATTGTGTAAGGGGTTTCCAAGAAAATACATCCCTGTCTGGATACGAGCAGGTAGAGGTGGCTCTGGCATAGATGTACATAGTGGTAAAACCTGAAAACACTGCTTTGATCTAGACTCGAACGGGAACTGGTACAAGACAACGGGCCTTGCTGCACTATTGGTTATGACACTCCCGGGGGATATGCTTTGGTAATTCCATAAGCTTAGTATGAAACATTATTAAAGGAACAAATATAAAATAAAATAAAGATTCACATGAGAATATATGATCATGGATAACCTAGATTGGATCCTAGGGGATCACTAGTTAGGGTATAATTTTCTTCTACAAGTTATTATTCTATTCTTTAAGTTCCTTTTCATGATTATTGGATAAGTATTTAAGCCCCTAATTGTACTTTATTTCCTTAGTTAATGGAGGGAAATGGAAGAACATGTCCCAACAACCAATGTGATAGGAAATGTGACGATTTCCATATTAATATGATAGAGATGATTAGGGGATTAAAATATGATTATTATTTTGGATGACCTTCACTATTTTGGGAACCCTATTTGATCGAGGTAAATAGATTACTACGGTATTTTCATTGACAAGTAAAGGTTGAATTATATTTGGAAGAATAGATGAATTTAAGGTGGACTTATAGTAGTTTAGGTTACCTATGGATTAACCTAGCTTGGGGAAAATATGTTTAGGTTAGCTACTTTTTTTATAAGATGTTAGGAGTGGTTGATGTTGTTTGGTGATGAACGATGAAGTTTATTTTGGAAGACTATGTTATCAAATCCTTCTTGTATTTGGGTTTCAATCTAAGTTTGGTTTATTTTAAGGAATTTTAAGGACAGTTATTTATGGAGTGGTCCATGATGAACTTTGGGTAGTACCATGGAATTTTGAATATTTAAAGAAGTTTCCCTTCCTATGGGATTCTTTTTTTTTTGAAGAGTTGTTTTATCTTACCCTTTTTTTTTGGGATAATAGAAGAAATAGATAGTTAATCTTTGGTGGATTATGTGATTTTCTTGAAGATGATTCTTGTGCTTTGATGAGACCAAGTAGTTTTGAATGCTCATCATTTAGAGAAAAGATTAGTTTCAATAGAAACTTATTAAAGGATGAAAATATACTTGAAGGTAGGTATATTTCCCTATGTTTTATTCTATGTAGTAAATGAATTCCCCAAAATTATGAAAAGAAACGTAAAACAAAAACATTGTCTGTTAACGTTTCCTACTTGGAAATCAAATACCGTTTAACCCATCATAAGTTTATGATTTTCTTATTGTTAACTTTCTCCCAATAATGTTTTCTATCACTCTCCCTCAGAACATGACCCTTTGTTTTCTCCTCCATGTCCATGTTTTCCTACATGGAATCCTAGTGTGGGTTAACTCGGGTGACCTTTGTAATTCCCTTTCTTTCTTTTAAAGTAATAGTTTTACTCACTACTTTTTTGATGTGGTACTTTCAAGGAAATTTCAAAACCAAATTTTAAAAATTGCAAGGACGAAATTTTTTAATGGGGAAAGATTGTAACGACCCAGAATTTTGTATAAATCTTGTTTCCTAATTTTGTGTGTTATTTTTATACTCAACAAAACTGTTTCGTTTGATAACATGAGTATAATTAAAACGAGGCTGTTGGGTTATTACTGTTATATGATTGTTGGTGAATATGACCACTGGAAACTAAACATTTCGATTATTGTCTCTAAATACAAGTGAACTCTGGTTAAATAATATAGAAAGAAGATTCGATGGACTCATCCAGTAGTCTTGGGCCAATTGAATCCCATCCAACGGAACTTGGGAAAGAGGTAGCACCACTGGGATTTGCTCTGGACCAAACCGAAGCCGAACTTCATCGTGTGAAGCAAGAACGGAATCGACTTCGTGGGAAATTCAAACTGATAGAAATTACTACTCGTGCAATGTTGGCTGATCCGCCCTCAGATTCTCTCACCTTAGCACACCTTACACTTAGGTCCTATGCTGGGGTTATAAGGGGATATGTAATGAGACCATAACTGCCTTGTGTAACCCTTTGTTATAAATAAAATTGTGTTCTCTTCTTATGGTGAAGTTTGTGAATTTTCAAATTTCCAGGTAAATATAGAATGCATATTTTTGATGAATTTTAGAGAAAGGATATTTTAATCATGTTTATGTAAACCTTAAATAATTAAAAATGTGGAATGATTTTCAAAAAAATGTCTTCTACAATTATGTTCAGTATAAAATTTAGAGTCTAATAAGATCAACTTAATTTTTGATGAATAGTAAATTATGAATAGTGATTTTTTGCTTAGGATTAGTAATGTGACCAAATGGATTAGTAATCTCACTTAAATAAAGTATTAATATAATCTAGGCACCTTGATTAAGTAATGTGATTCAATAAAATAGGAAAATAACTATTTCACTAATTTTTAGTCAAGTATTAGTTTTTTTGGGTGAATAGTGTTTTTAATTAAAAATTAAATTAAAAAAATTTAGAATTTTTTTTTATAAAATGGATTTCATTTTTGAACTCAGAGCATCAATATAATGTTAAGGTAATTCTTGGGGATTTTTATGAAAAAATGAATTTTTGGGGAATAGTTTTTTTATTTAAAAATTAAATAAAAAATATTTAGAAAATTATTTTCATAAAATGGAGTTCATTTTTGAATTCAGAGCATTTAAATTTGGTTAAAGTGAAATTTTGGGATTTTTCTGAGAAAGTTGAATTTTCAGTGAATAGTAAAAATACAGTAATAGGGTTTCGGTATGTTTAATGACATCATAACTGTGTCATGATGTTGTCATGAGATATTTAAAGGGTTGGCCGACCAAATTTGATGAATTATTGTATGGGGGGCCCCATGTGGCCTAACTCCATGGAAAATACCATGGGAGATCCCATGGTTTTGAGAAAACCACTTGTGAGGTGTCCCATGGCCATTAATGCCTTGTCCCCTCACTTTCCCTATAAATACCAAGCCATCCTCTCATCCATTCGACTCTGAACTCTCCCCCAACAAAGATCTGGTCTCATTACCTCCCAAAAAGTTTTCCCAAGGTTTCCCCAAGCCCTCAAGGTCCTAACCATTGAGTTTTAAGAGTTACATTTTAAGCTAAGGGATCCAAACTCTCTCTTTCTTTTCAAATACTCTCTTTTAAGTCATTTCTTTTATTCTCCATATTCTTATGTTGTAGGATGTTCTTTTATACTCCTCTTACTTCCATTTTAATTTTCATATGATGAGATATCCCCTCTTACTCTCATAATTTTGTTTTATGAATGTTTAAGTGGCGCCGTTAGGCTGTCGAATTTTTAAGGGATTCTTTCACCATTCTCATTTTTCAAAGTTCTACTTTCATGTCAAGTCTTTTCAAGTTATTTTTTATTATTTTGGGGTATGATATCTATATCTATTATACTTATCTTCTATGTTCATATGATGAGAGACCCTATTTGATATCTTCAATTGAATTTTTGATGTTTAAGTGACGCCGTTAGGCTACCGAATTTTTAAGGGATTCTTTCACCTTTCTCATTTTTTCAATGTTCTACTTTCATGTCAAGTATTTCAAGTTAATTTTTATTATGTTGGGGTATTATCTCTATATATATCATACTGATATTCTATGTTCATATGATGACAGACCATATTTTATCTCTTCAATTTATTTTTTTGAAATTTAAGTGACGCCCTTAGGCTGCCGAATTTTTAAAGGATTCTTTCACTTTTCTCATTTTTTCAAAGTTCTACTTTCATGTGAAGTCTTTCAAGTTTCCTTTTATTATGTTGGGGTATTATCTCTATATCTATCATACTGATCTTATATGTTCATATGATGAGAGACCATATTTGATCTCTTCAATTCATTTTGTTCAAGTTTAAGTGATGCCGTTAGGCTGCCGAATTTTCATTAGAGAAATCTTATTATTGTCTTCCCTCCATGTTTTTAATTTCATATGGTATGTCCTTAAAATTTCATCACCATGTTCATATATCCTTCATATTCGGTACCTCTACTATTTTATGGGTTATTTATGAATTTTTGACCCATGTCCCCTCTCTTTTCAATGTTTTCTAAAACCCCAAAACATAGTCATTATGCTGCAGAATTTCCGTCTCGAAATGTCTCTCTCTTTTTCTAATGTTATTTTATTTTATTAAGTGAATACTCAAAGCTATCTCTTCTATATGGGTATTCACATATATACCAAAATGTTCTATTTTAAATTCTGGGAGTTACATACATGAGACCCACCTTCCTTTTCTGTGGGTTTTAAAGTGACACAAAGATCACGTCTTTAAAGCATTTTTTAAAACGTTATGATTATGAAATGAAACCCATTTCTTTTATGCTATATGGGTTGTTTATGAAATTATTGATTTTGATATATTTGTCTCACATGATAATAAATGTGAATTTAAGGGTGCACCCTGATATCACTCCAATGCATTGTGTAAAGACTTAATATCTAGAGATGACCATTTTGACTGATACCTTGGTGAATAACCTTGGTAATTTTTATTGACACCATGGGGGTGGACCTTGGTGAAACGGAAATTATTGTCTTTGTTAAATGTTGTATGCACATCTTCAAGTTATAAAATACGTTATTTTTATTATGATATTCCTCATTATTTCTTTCTCATGCCTTAATGATCTTTTTCATGACATTGTTGATGTATCTCAAGTTCACATGTTCAATGTTTCCCCTTGTTTCCCTAACTGGGAGTTCCGCTCACCCTTTGTTTTGATGTATGTCCCCAGGTTATGATATGTAGTAATGAACCTAGGATGAACATAAGGAGAAGCATTTTAAGTGATTAAGAAAGATGTTTTATGTTTTTATGTTTTAAGTTCCTGGTTTCCAAGACACTAAACCTTAAAGATCCTCGGTTTTGTAAAATGTAATGAAAGTTTATGTGATAAAAAATGTGGGATGTTATAGATCCTATGTGGGTCAGCTCCGAGATATTCTGTATGGGTCATTATTATCTGCACTGAATGGAGTAGGATGATTTTGTATCTATAACTAATCATATCTACTATCGTAGCTATGTTATACATGGTGTAACTGGAGTTCGTACATGTATGATACTTTCCTTTATGGTAATACCTTGGTGGGATTATTATGTGTGGCGTACCTATGTGGTACTTTCCTTTTTGGATTTCCTTCCTTTGTGGAATAGTTGAGCTTTAGGATTTTGGGTTGGACCCTATGTTTCCTAATGTTTGATATTGGTATACATGATAACTCAAGTATATGTATGGGCATAAACCTAAGTTGGGTTGACTGTTGACTTCAGGCTTTGAGGTTTAACTTTTGTTGATTTGTAAGACCATGAGGGTCTCAGGGTCCCAACTAAGTATCGTTATAATCACCCTTGCACGGGCTATGCTCGCACTTCATTGTGTTTGGTGCAGATGACATACAACACTGACTGAGGACGAGAGTACCAGTACTGGATGGTACCCGGAGGTGGACCATTCTGCGTGTCGGTATACAGAGGAGACGGGAAGACGTGGAGTGCTGAGGAGGCAATCTGTATCTACCCTTCAGGTAGGAACCTCTGAGGATGATCTAGTATATTTATTTCTCTTTCTTTAGTTGTATTGTATTTCAATTTTACATGTACCTTTACTGTTGGAATTATATTTCATCCCCTTTTACTTTCAACACAATTTTGGTTATATAGTTTGATTGTGTTTATATCTCACTGTGTGCTTCATTATGTGAGTTTACAGGTTATAAAGGCAATTCCTTCACAGTTTTAGGTAATACGCCTTTTAGTTCCAGTCACCACCCCCTGGCCTATGGAATGCGGGCTTGGGGTAGTCACGGCATGAGCCCCGGCGTACGAGTCGTGAAAAATTGGTATCAGAGGTCGTTTATATCATAGAATTTAGGTCTCTAATATTAATTTTAAAGGCAATAGTGTTAAGTGTAGTGAGTGTGGTTATCAATTTAGGGAATCTAGTGTTGTTGCGGCGGCCGACGTATCCATACACCTGGACCCTAACTTCAGTTTTTTGACTATGTACAAGAAAACACTGATTGCATGTGTGTTCTCAAAAGTTTTCTTTGGTACCTTTTGAGTCATCTCACCAGGTATAACTTATTGACTATGTCACACATGTATCTTTTTAGGATTCCTCCCCACAAAGAGTCGGTTAGGGTTCTGATAGTAGTACGCACTGATAGCCCACAGAGCGACGTGACCTCGGTGTAGCGCCCTCTTCCAGTAGAGGAACCAAGAGAGTAACATGCAATACCATTACCCATTGGGACACCGATTCCACATGCCCCAGTAGCAGATGGTGCATGCCGCTTGAGCGCGTTGCATGAGTTCCAGCGCTAGAGACCACCCAATTTTACGGGAGAGATGGACCCACAGGCAGCAGAGGAATAGTTGGAGGCCATAGTGAGACTCTTCCGACTGGTAGGGACACTATCTGATCTCAAGGTGATCATTGTTGCGAGACTTCTACAAGAAGGAGGAGGAAGAGGGTGGAGCTTGATTTTCCAAGTTCACGAAGAGACAACGCTTCTTTGGGCAGACTTCGAGAGCCTGTTTCGAGCAGAGTATGTTCTAGTGGCACTTCGTGAAGTGCATATTCAGGAGCTACTTCATCTTTAGAAGGGAAACATGACTGTAGCTCCGTAATCAGAGAGGTTCACTGACCTCTTATAGTACTCCACAGATATGGCATGAGACCCATTCTTCAGGGCCCAGACATTCGAGCAGGGGCTCTGGCAGGAGATCAGGGATTCGATGATCTCACTCAGCTTCCTGACACAGGCGAGGCTGTTAGAGAGTTCCCTCTTGTTGGAGAGTTTTCTTTTTGAGCAGTCACCTACATTGAAAAACCACAATCAGTTTTCACATAGAAGAGACTTCTACAGCCAACAGTAGATAGATGTCACAGAGGTCCAAAAAGACCAGACCTACAGGTGGACGACCGTAGGATTCATGGTCAGTTGTACGAGGCACCTGAGGTAGAGACGGTCATCTTAGGAGTGGGTAGTGTTACTCAAGTGGTGGGCAGGGTCACATAGCTCGTGGATGTCTAAACCTCCGTACGGATGATTACCAGATGGTCGAAGGGCCGCCCAGACAGAGATAGAGGTTCAACCGAGGAGGTCAGCAGGGAGCAGGTGGACGTGGCAGAGGAGCTGGCTTTACAGCTGGCGGTGGGTGACGATTTATGATGTTACCGCCACCACCACTAGGAAGTCCACCCCGACTGTAGGGAGCTGGTGGAAAGAGGAGATCTCATCTCCATTCAGCTGAGGCCTATGATCACGATACTCCAAAGATGATTTGAGGTACGATCTGTGTCTATTCCACCATACATGCAGTACTTATAGATATAGGTTTCAGTCATTATTTTATTGAAACTACACTCATTCACAGATCGAATATTACGATAGAGCTATTGGGTCGATCCATATGGCTAGAGACTCCTACGAGAGAAAATTCAACGATTACGCACTGGTGCCGGTAGTGCGAGCTTACTCTAGGAGGTGAGAGATTCATATGGCATCTCCTATTAGCGGCGTCGAGGCCTTACAATGAATTATTGGGTATGGACTAGTCATCTATAGTGCATTCTCAAATTGACAGTATTAGGAAAAAATTGTGGTCTGTCCGCATGGATGGGACCAGGTTTACCTTCACCAGTGAGAAGAGAGCCATTGCAGCACATGATGGACTTACCCGGAGGAGAGTGCAGCTGATCACTCATCAGTTGGCTAGCCTTACCCTTGGAGTAGTTGACTTGGAGAGTCTGACATATCCTGTAGTGGTGGATCAGTATGCAGATGTCTTCTCTAATGATGTTTTTGGTCTACCTCCTCGTAGAGAGATGGAATTTTACATTGACTTGAACCCCAGGACGACACCAATATCTACACCAGCATATCGGATGGCTCTCGTGGAGCTTCGTGATCTACGGGTACAGCTAGAGGACTTGCAGGGGAAGGGATTCATTCGGCCCAGTGTTTCACCTCAGGAAGCCCTGATTTTATTCACCAAGAAGGTGGATGGGAGTTTGAGGATTTGTATTGAATATCGACACCTGAACTAGGTGACCGTGAAAACAAGTACCCACATCCGGGGATTGACAACCTCGTTGATCAGTAGAAGGGAGAACGTTGGTTCTTGAAGATAGACCTCAACTCAGGCTATCACCAGCTCAGAGTATGAGACGAGGATGTGTAGAAGATAGATTTTAGATGTTGGTAAGACCACTACGTGTTCTTGGTTATGCCATTAAGTGTAACCAATGCTCCAACAGTGTTAATAGGACTCATTAACATGATATTTCAGCCATACCATGATCTCTTTGTAGTAGACTACATCAACGACATTCTAATATACTCGACTACTGAGGAGGAGTATGCCTATCATTTGCAAGTAGTATTGGACACACTTCAAGACAATCCATATTTATTGTAAGCTCTTGAAATGATAGTTCTGGATCTGAGAGGTTCACTTTCTAGGACATCTCATATCGGAGGCAGGAGTTGTAGTGGATCCAGTGAATATTGAGGTAGTACTAGCTTGGGAGCCACCCAGGAGTGTGACAGAGGTAAGGATTTTCTTGGGTTTTGAATGGATACTACCGGATGTTTGTGCCAGAATTCTCCAGAGTTTCAGCACCTCTTTTAGCATTGACGAAGAAGGGGAAACACTTTGTGTGGTAGGAGTGATGCTAGCAGAGTTTTCAAGAGCTAAGTTAGAGGCTGACTAGTGCCCACATCTTGAGGCTCCCAGATGATGGCATAGGGTATGTAGTTTACTGGGATGCTTCAGGGACTAGACTCGGATGTGTCTTGATTCAGGAGCGAGTATTGTTCACCTACGGTTCTCGACAACTAAGAAATAATGAGCAAAACGACGCTACCCATGATCTGGAGTTAGAAGCAGTGGTCTTCGCCTTGAATATTTGGCAGCACTATTTGATGGGCGAACATTTTATAGTCTACTCATATCACAAGAGTCTCTGGTATATCTTCTCTCAGATGGACCAGAACCTGAGACCGCGACGTTGGCTTGAGTTCTTCTAGGACAATCACTTCGAGATAGTCTATACTCTTGTTGAGGGGAACGTTGTTGCATATGCACTTGGCAGGAGGACTGGTATACAACTACAAGGCGGGGAGATAGAGTATCTGGAAACTTTGCAGATATCCTTTGTGGATAGAGATGGAGTATCTTTTCTTCATTCTCTTACAGTCACTCCCCCACTTCGTTAGTGAGTCAGGGAGGCACAACGAGGGGACACTGACTGCGTGACGCGACGTGCCCAGATATCCACATGCTAGGCACCTAATGGATTTTATGAAGGTGGGAAGCACTTCATCCTCTTTAGAGGACGTACAATGGTACCAGTGTCACTTCCGGAGGAAGTGATGAGGGTGTTCCACACATCCCCTCTTGCGGTACATCCAAGAGTGGTGAAGATATACCAGGATCACCGATGATAACACTACTTATCAGGAATGAAGAAAATAGTAGTAGAGTTTGTTTCTATGTGACTCACTTGTCAGCAAGTGAAGGCGGAGCATCAGGTTCCTGCATGCTTGGTTCAGTCTTTAGAGGTACCAGAGTGGAAGTGGGATGAGATATCCATGGAATTCATGATTGGACTTCAACGTACATCTAGAGTTCATGACTCGATTTGGTTGATCATCGACATACTCACCCAGTCAGCCCACTTCCTACCAATTAGAGAGAAGGGTCCATTAGAGAGATTGGGATGCCTCTTTGTGCATGAGATTGTGAGGCTACATGGCATACCCTTGAAAATTGTCTCTGATCTTGATGCACGTTTTACATCCCGGCTATAGAAGGGGTTGCAAGAGGATTTCAAGACACAACTTCATTTGAGAAACGCCTTCCATCCTCATATGGATGGTCAGATTGATTAGAATATTCAGACCCTTGAGTACATGCTTCCTACTTGTGTCATTTCCTTCGGTCATATCTGGGAGGATCACTTGCCTTTGGTGAAGTTTGCATACAATAACATCTATCATTCCACCATTGGGATGGAACCTTTTGAGGCGTTGTATGAGCGACCTTGCAGATCACCTTTGTGTTGGACTGTCCCAGGGGTGTCAACACTCATGGGACCTGAGATGGTATGGGCTACCACATTGTAAGTGCACATCATTCAAGAGTAGATGAAGACTACACAGAGCAAGAATAAGTCTTAAGTTGACAAGAGACAGAGACCTCTAGAGTTTGAGGATAGAGACCACATCTTTCTACGGGTCTCACCTCGATGAGGTTTGTGAAGATTTGGCCGAGGGAAAAAGTTATCTTTGAGGTTCATCGGGCCTTTTCAAGTCCTCAGTAGAGTTGGTGAGGTGTCTTGCACCTTAGTTCTTCCACCTCAGTTGCATCGGGTGCATGAGGTCTTCTACGTATCCCAGCTGAGGAGATAAATGCACGACCCTTCTCACATCATCGACCATGGAATGATGGACGTCGATGATGGGTATAATTTTACAGAGGTTCCAGTAGATATTGAAGATCTACATGAGTGGTCCCTTTGTGGATTCTAGATACCTCTGGTGTGCGTTTACTGGCAGCACGTGAACATCCAGGAGATCACAAGGGACTGAGAGGCTCAGATGGGTTCTCAGTACTCCCACTTGTTCCCTTAAATCGAGTTGTGGCATACAGGGATGTAAAACACAGAAGTGGAGAGATTGTAAAGACCTCGGATTTTCCATGTATTTTTTTTAATTAAATGGGAAATTTATGAGTCCATGAAAATTGACGGCACATGATTCCGAGGCCCAGAGTTCCCAAAATGAATTTCTGAACTTTTTTAGGTACGTTCAGTAAATGTGCATGCAGGTATTTCTAACTTTTAAATCGCTACTCGAAATTTAAATTTTAAGGCACCGTTAAACTCGCAGTGCCAATATTCTCTTAGGAAGACCATCCCCTCAACCGTAGTGGGTCGAGAGTAAAGGATTGATTTTCGGTTTTTCGTGATGGAATAAAATAAAATAAAATGGTGTAACATTTTTTTTGTTTTATTTTGAAACCACGCATGTGGATATTTCATAGGTGGGGACCACCTGATCTAAAAACTCCCATGAGAGGTTATCGAGGTGGGGACCGCCTAGCCTAACCTCCCATGAGAGGTTATGGTGGTGGGAACCACCTGAGGTTTAACACTCCTTGAAATCCCTCATAAGTGTGGGGGATCCTCTTAAACGTTTCCACTTACATGGTGCCACACCCTTAAATTTATTATAAAAACCTATGTAATTAATTAACCCAATTAAAAATTGTGGCAAAAATTAAATTGGGGAAGCATATCATTTTGGATACTTTGCAATTTGGGGGATTTTGGGAGAAATATCTCCAATGATGAATGCCGAAAAAGAACACTGACTTTGACTTTGACTTCTTCCTCAAGACAATCATTGACGAGGAACGTATTCAACATCAACGAACCGACGATCGAGGAAACTCCATTGTCACTGACGACCGTCTATCCCCAACAACGTTGTCTACTTCTTGGCGACCTCCGTCGATGAATCAAATGAGGCAGGAAGGGTGTTTAAATTATTTCTGTTACATGTTCTTGAAATTCTTATGATTCAAGTATTATAGATGCATGATACCACTCTAACACGGAGAGTTTGGGCCAAACAAACATGGAATTTCCTCTCTGAATTTCTTGGGATAATTCTTGTGTTCTTCATGATGGAAAAGGACGACTATCAACCATGGAAAAGGTGACAAAGGTGATGAAGGCAACGACGTCGCCCCGCAGCCTCCGCCTCCTGCGACCCCTCCCGCCATCATCCCCCCCCTCCCCGCCCGTGGCCCCTGCAACCCGCGGGCACTGCCGCCTATGGCCCACGCTGCACGTGGCCTCTGCGCCCCGTGCCCTCGTAGTGCCCCTGTGGCCGAACTGCTGTGGCCGCACCACCCGGCGGCCTCCGCCCTCCCGGCCGAGCCGCCCCGCGGTCTCCACCCTTCCGACTGAGCTGCGCCGGCTGAGCCACCCCGCGGCCTCCGCCCTCCAGGCCGAGCCCCCCCATCCAAGCCTCCCTGCGGCCTCCTGCCCTCACGGTACCCCCCACCCGCGGCCAAGCCATCCAATGGCTGAGCACCATCCATGGCCACTCACGGACTGAGCCAAACCCAATGGGCCAGGCCGCCCAGTTGGTCCGGCCGAACCCAGCGGGTCGGGCCGGGCCAACCTAGGCCGGGTCAGTCCGACAAGGTTGGACCAGACCCAGACCCACTTCGACACATATTACGCTCTTTTGGCAATTACTTTGGCACCAGGAATTTGTTGGGTGGTCCGTTAGTGGCACTAGAAAACATAGAGCGAGACGTTCCAATTGATTATACCCCATGGTGATTTGGATTATAATGAGGTATGGTCAGGTTGGATCGAGCATGAATCCAACAGGGCCACATGGACTAAAAGGCTAATAACTCACACTGCGCATCCGATTGACACACTGTCTATTGCATTGAGACCCCAATGACGTGGATGTCCTTCTAGATACTTCTTCATCGGACTTCGTAGCAGTTGGAGTATCGAACAATGACTTGTGAAGCAGATCCTCCTGTAGATGAGCAGGCTTAATGAGGGAACCCAATAGCTCTATGTGATGAGAATAATGACTAGAGATCCTATGTGGGTCACACCAAGTGGTCCTGTGTTGCTCTGATCCTATAGATCATGTGTGGGTCAGCTCCTAGAGATCATGTGTGGGTCAAATCCTATCGATCCTGTGTGGGTCAGCTCTTAGAGATCCTCTATGGGTCATCTCCTAGCGATCCTGTGTGGGTCAGCTCCTAGAGATCCTGTGTGAGTCAGCTCCTAGCGATCCTCTATGGGTCATCTCCTAGCGATCCTTTGTGGGTCATCTCCTATAGATTCTCTGTGGGTCAGTAGCCGAGACTCTTAACGGAGTTAGACGATTTAGTCGCCATAACCAACCATCTCTACTACCATACCTATGTTATACATGGTGTAAGCTGAGTTCGTACCTATGTGGTACTTCCCTTTGGGGTAACAACTTGGTGGTATTCTTCTGTGTGGTGTACCAGTGTGGTACTTTCCTTTGTGGTTTTCTTTCTTTTTTGGAACAGTTGAGCTTTGGTCTTTTGGGTTAGACCATGTGTTTTCTCATCTTTGAGATTGGTATACTTGATAAATTTGGTATATGTATTGGCATATACCTATGTAGGGTTGATATTTGACTTCAAGCTTTGAGGTTTAGTCTTTGTGGATTAGTGAGACCATGAGGGTCTCGGGGTCCCTAATGTGTATCGTTATACTCACCCATGCATGGGCTATGCCTGCACTTCGTTGTGTTTGGTGCAGACTAAAGACAACACTGATTGAGGACGAGAGTACCAGGATGGGATGGTACCCAGAGGTGGACCATTTGGCGTATCGGTACACAGATGAGATGGGCGGATGAGGAGTTCTGAGGAGGCGATCTATACCTTCCCTTCAGGTAGGAACCTCGGAGGACACTCAAGTAGCTATCATTCTCTTTCTTTAGTTTTATTGTACTTCAGTTGTACATGTACCTTTACTTTTGGGATTGTATTCCGGCGACTTTTATTTCCTGCACTCTTTTGGTTCTACAGTTTGCTTCTGTTCGTATCTTGATGTGTGCTTTATTATGTGAGTTTACATGTTATAATGGAAATGCCTTCTTAGTTTTCTGGAATATGCCTTTTGGTGCAAGTCGCCAGCCCCTGGCCTATGGAAAGAGGGCTTGGGGTAGTCACGGAACAGGACCTGGGGTACAGGTCATGACAAGGGTTCTCTACGAGACCCCAATCACTCCTCACCGTATTCAATAAGATGAAGACTAGAAATAGGGTTATGAAATATATTTTTGGGATAATATACCACTTGTTATTAAGTGTCATTATACTGTAAATAAACCATATAAATAATAGAAATCAATGTATATGAATAGTGGAAACCAATATCAAGGGACAATTGAATAAAAAAAATATAATAATGGAATAATGTAATTTTGTGTTGGAATGTAACTAAATTTAACACTAGAAAAATTACAAGTAAATGAATAGAAGAATTAAATAATGACTCAAAACTCTCTAGTGTTGAACCCCACCTGGGTCCAACCTCCAAAATCCATCACATCCTACAAGAAAAAAATTAACCTCAAGATCCATTTTCCTTATACAAAATTGTATCCAAATTATCTTCCCGAGTACCAAATGGAGGCATGAATAAGGTTTGAGTATAACATAATATGATGAAAAAATTTTTTATAAAAAAAATCCATATGATAAGACGTTTATGAAATAAAGTGATAAATTGATGTATTAATTTATTCAAAGATTAATAAAATAAAACAAAACCTGAATTTATAACCATACCATAATATCTCAAAGAATGTCTTATAACCATGAAAACCAAAACCAAATAACCATAGTAAAAAACCATCTTTGTAACTATTCTATAATATATCATTGAAAGTCATATGACCATGCTATCCATTACCTTATAACCATGATATTTTCCTAACATTCTAGGTAAAAGACCTATAGGAATTTAATCGACCTGGTAAAAGTTTTATAGGAAATATAATATGAAATTTGGTAGCGGCTTCCATCTATATGAATTTCAGTAAGGGACTAACGAAAACCCACTCAATATCAGCATTACCACATTTAGATGTTCGTGTTCTAGGGCCTAACTCGATATGTTATAATTTCATAATGGAACACAATTTCTATCACAAAATATTGATATCAAAATATAACTTTAGAAATATTAATGGTTAATTATGAGAATTACCATTTGTAATTCATCCCCCAGTTAAAATTAACTCTCAAATGATTAACATTAATAAAAATAATAAATAATAAACATCTTAGGGATTCTATATTAATAAACCACATATTTTCTCATTTAATGATAAACACACTTTAAACCATTGGGAAATTCAATTATATTCATGGTCCACTCATCAATGGATATCCATAAGAGATGTTATAAGCCAACTAAAAAGGAATACAAGGAATGAAATTATTCATTACATAATTTATTTCGGTTTACACTATGTTGAAACAATCACAATATTTCAGAAACATTTAAATTATCAAACCATAGGGTTATTATTTAGACCTTGTGACTTTAACTAATTATCCAAAAATAACTCTAATAGTAATATCCAATGAATATTATAGTTATGATGATCGAAAATATAATCCTAGATCAAAACTAATCAATATCAAAACCAATAATGCCCACAGTAAATGGATTTCACTGCAATTGTTGGAGAACCATGGAAGAGAAGGATGAAAGTGGATAAAAACAACATACCATGATCATAGAAATTATAAGTATCTCAAGAAGGATGTTTGGAACTCAATAAAACATTATGTTTCTTTATGGTTTATTGGAGAAGCTTATAGAATGTTAGAATGAAAACTCATCCATACAACAATCATTATAATACATGGTTTGGGAATTACACAACCTGTCACGTAGTTACATTTCATGTAAATTTTTTAGCGGAATATGCCAAAAAAACCAGTCACATAAGATTATTTAATTGAAACAACAGATTATGAAATGATTTCTAATAAATTTTCCTGGAATTTAATTGTTTTTCAGATGTTTTTCCAGACCCTTTTCCCATTAAACAACCCTAACCACATTTAAAGTGTCTCAAATTACTATAAACCCCTGAAACACTTAAATCATTTATACCTGGGCTCCATTAACTCAAAAAAAAATATACATGACTGAACATTAATTCATATTCCCAAACAATGATCACCACATAGATCCTCTTTAGGTTTCCCATGTTTTTCTAATGATGGGAAAAAATATACACAGAAGAAAAATTAATGAAAACCCAAGAGAGAGACATACATGGAAGAAATAATGGATTTTACACCATCCAATCACTAACCAATTTCATGGTCCCCAAAAACATCCCATAAAATAACATTATTCTTTAATCATTGAACATATATTAAGTGTCATCTTCCCTAAATGACGTTTCTGAAAAAATAAACAGCACGCCAGTGAATAGATTTTCATTGTCATCAGTACCATTCAACATATTCTATCAAATCCTAAATAAAATTTTACTAAATTATAATACATATACTATTTATTATTCTTATAACCATAATTTCAGTGATAAAATACCCCAATAACATAATTCTTAAATCCCAAAATAATAACATTAACCACACAACATCATTCATGAACCATTAACAATGATATATCATCTTATTCTTTAACACCTCATTCTTTTATTATTTATTTTTAGTCTCTTCATAATCATCATCAATACAAATACTATTCATAAATCCTTTCTAATTATCTTCAATAGAATCTCCGAAGGACAATGACATGAATAATTTCCGTCAATTTTATATTAATAAAATCAACCAACAATAATACATAGGGGAGTCCATTATTCATATCCATTACGTTACCTTCATATTTCTCTTTTCCTCCAAAAATATTTTATTAGTGTCCTTATTTTCTACAAATTAATCATTTTCCTATTACAATAAGACAACCACATAGGTTTATCATTCCATTATTCATACATTAAAAGAAATTATCCTTTATTCCTCCACGGTCTCCACTAATCATGGTCATAGTATAATTCATTATTCTATACGTTGGTGAGTCTAAGTGTGGTTTATGGTATATATTTTTATTCATATATTGTGATAACTAATTATGAAAACTCACAAAATACTTCCCGTTATTCATCATCCCATTTAGATTTTAATCATTAATACATTGTCTATTGCATTCAATTTTAACTTAGTTTCTTTTGGTTTTATCCATTTTCTAAAATGAAAAAACACAGTGTGAGAAACACAAATCATTTTTAAAAATAAAATATTCATAGAGAATCATTTATAGGACATATAAATTATAATAAAAAATTTCAATATATGTCAAATTTTCATTACCCTATATTATTCATGTTCATTGTCTATTCAAATACACTATAATGGTTTGTAATGTAAATGTGAATAAACCAAAGCGTATCCCTCATGAGTGTCAGACGATGTGTGATGTAAGGCATGTCTTTATGTACCAGGAAATTCTTGAGCCCTACCCTATAATTCATAATCATTGTTATTACCCATAGTTTAATTTTTTCCAAAACCACTTCCACATTGTAGTATCCAAATAGTGTTGTATTTATATGAAAACCGACATGATCTCCAACTTACCAAAAATATAGGATTTTTTTCTATATTTATTCACAAAATCTATAATAGGTTTTTGTTAATTATTGTATTTTTTATTAATTATACTTCTTACAGATTCCACTAAATTTCAACTAATACAAACTATATTGACCCGGATTCTAGTATCTTATAGTTAGTGTTCACATTATTTTATTGGCTCTAGATACAAGGAATCATATACCAAAGGGTATAATAGTTTAGTTGTAATCATAAAATAGATATATAATTGAATTTAAAATTACAATTGAACATATAAAATTCAACATAGTAATATGTTTGAGTACACCATTATTTCAGTTATCATATCCCAATATATAAAATAAAAATCACTTCATTATATTATATAAAAAATGTTACATAATAAAGGGATAAAATCAGATACACAGTAAGGGTATTTTTATAGAGGATTATATAATGAATTAATAAAGAATAATCTATATGAAAGGTATATTATGGATAATAAAATAAATTTATTCAATTTATTAATCATGGAAATTAATATATAAAGAATAAATGATGTTCAAAAAAGTTAATATAGATAATAAAATGGACATGAATATTTTTCATATATATTACAAGTAATAAAATAATAACATGTATATAAATAAATAATTTGATAATGATGGAATGAATAAGTATTGATATCAAACACTTACTATTGATGCCTCAGCCAAGACATCTAAAAATTTCAAAAGGTCCTTATATAATTTCATCTACAAATATGGTTAAGGCCTCATAAAAAATATCCAAATCAGTTTGTCTCATAAGACCTAATGATAAATTATGGGGATCTGTAAGGACCCTTTCATCACTGAATAATCCCATTTTTTCATCAAATGAATACATAATTAAACTAAATTAATAAGAGTCTACAAAATCAATAACTGCCCATATTGAAGGAACTAGTCATATGGAATATCAATACATTTCCCAGTCAAACTGATCAAAAAGCATCAACATAAATATAGTCAATGGTATCTATATATTTAATCGTCCAACTAAAATTCAACAAAGTATGATGAACTAGATGAAATTACTTTAAATACATTATTGGAAAATTTCTTATGGAAAATACAATCATTACATTTAAAATGTTTTTTAAATATAACAAATGATCACATGATGAAGAAATCATATTATTTTAAATGAAACTTTTAATCATGAAACTATAATTAAAAAAAATCGGTTTCTTGGTAGAGAAAAATTCTTCTCATTCGGTATAATTTTGAAAAAAAACATTTTTTTCACACTTTTGTATGAAAAATCAAAAAGCACCTTTGTAAAAATATAATAATATTATTCCTTTAAAAATATTTAAATAGTTAAAAAGTTTTGAAGTTAAATTTAAAAAATAAATTGAAAATTTAAAAAAATAAATAAATAAATTTTAGTAATAAAAAAATGGACGAGAAATATCCTTAGATGCGAATTAAAGACAAATAATCTCAAATAATGATGATATTGTGAAATAAACCCATATGAATTTGGTAAATTCTGAATTGTAAGCCCCATGAAATAAAATACACATTGTGATGATTTTCAAATATTATTAAAAATATATTCATGATATAATATATAAAATTGGATCTATATACACCACATGAAAACTCTGTTTTGTATATGGAATATGCCTCACAGAAGTAAACTTTAGACCAGAAACCCATGCCTTAGGTTTAACATCACTAATATGCATTTGATACTCTATTATAATTAATATAGATTAATTATATACATTTTAAAAATACATATTCTTATATACCTTACCATATATTCCTTACTAATAATATATTTTCAATTTTTAATTATCTATTCATTGTAAAAAAACTATTTCAAGGGGTAATTATTTTATATTTCATGTATGTTTATATTCAATAGTTCTTATTCATAAAATCATTCAAGGTTACATCATATCCATAATTTTATTATTGTTATAAATATCATTTATATAGATTATATAAATATTTAGGGAATACCAAAAAATAGATATTGATAATAAATTAAACTCTTAATAGAGGTTGTGGGTTATATGTATGGATGAATATTGTTTTCACATTTCAATCTATAGAAAAAAAAATATGTATGAAAATTAATCTTTTAAAAATCATTGTTGGTTCATAAATATCATATCTACTCATTAGTTCTATAAATAATATCATCCAATGAAATTTGTGATTAAAACAATTACACCTCTATGTGGAGATGATAAGTCGTATATATGAACGAGTGATGATTTATATTTTAATAGGATGAAAAATATAAAAAAATGGTGGTCCAGTAAACATAATAAAATATTATTATATTTATGATACTGGATTTATTATTCTAGGTTGAGAACAAAATATGAATTGAATTTAGAAGAAGAAATAAACATGAATGTGTTCATAAAGACCATTACACATTCCTTATGACCCCGTAGATCTATTCTTAAGGGAAACATGTTTAGTATTTTGGAAGGCTAATAAACTCATAAACATGGGAGTGGATGTTTATAATATGAATAGAAATATGATTTATGGTCTATAGGGCTCAATTAATTGTATAAAAGTGATCAAATGGATGCTATTTTTTAATCGAGGGGAAAAAATTTAATTGATATTTTTATAATATTAAATTAATATAAATTATATCACTTGTCTAAATGGATATGAATTTATATAATTTAAATATATGTTGATGAGAAGTGTAAATACTTTCATCCAATAAAATTTATACATGTTTGGGATATTTTAAAACTATTATAATTTTTTTAATCCCCTTTTACCGCTTTTGAAAATTACCATAATATTATTGATTTATACTCTCTAAGGTTCAATAATTATACAATAAATTGAAAAAATTTCCATAAATGTAAAATGGTATTTTAAATCAACCATATCGATTTAATTTTTTTTAATATAATGTTTTTAGAAGATTAATATCATTTAATATATTTTATTAATTATAAAAAAATTGATATTGGTACATTTTAGTACTATTCATTAAATTGAATTTAAAAACATCAACAAAGATACTAAATTTGAATGCTAAATACATAATAAGTAATGTTAAACTTTTAAATTCTTGAATCACATTACATATCTCAAATTATTTTAATTTTATTATTTTAAGTATCCATTATTTTATTTTTTCATTTATTAAATAATTATTTTGTTATCTTTTTGTAAGCCTTGAAGATATTTATTATCTTCAAAAAAAGTTAACAAAAATAACCAAAATGATTATATATATTTTATGTTTCAAAATATCATTTATAGTTCAACATATCTTATGGACAATATAATATCAATAATATTATAGTCATTAAAAATAAGAGTGTTACGTTATTAATTTTCATGAAATAATGTACTATAAAGGAACAAATGTCATTAAAATGGCCAAAACATGTCATCTTACTGAACAAAAGAATATTTTTAAGCATTAAATAATATCATGGAAAGTTTAATGTCACATTCTAATCTTTATAATGTTTTTCTTTAATTACATGATTTACCCTTTACATATTTAACAAAATTTAGTCAGATTAATATTCTTATTGATAAGAAATTGAAATATACAATTAATTTAGACATCATAAATCCAATTATATAATCCATTATTTAAAATTCTATACAATGATGTGGAATAATATAATTAAAAATTAAACCTGAAAAACTCCACAAAAATATATTTTTTTAGAAAAAATACCTTTTTAAGTACAGTTTGTTATAAAAAATTCTAAAAAGTAATTTATTATAAAAAACATAACATAAGTAATAATAATATAATATAAATAATTTTAATTTAAAACATTTTAAAATATAATTTATCTTTTCAAATGGATAAAAAAAATTACATATTTTAATAAAAATATTTATTTTTCACTATTCACTATAAATCAAATCTTTTTAGAAAAATATAAAACTTTAACTATAAGATAAAATCGATATTATTATTTCAAATTTTATACTTTAGTAATAAGAAAAAAATTCTATATATTCTCTAATTTAATTATAATACTTTCTAAACAAAAAAACATTTTGAATAAAACATATTTGTGAAGAATATCAAAAGATTATTAAAAATTAAAGAGGTAATTAATTATAATTAGTCAATAATTTTTTACGGAGTATGTATTAAATATAAATATAAATATATATATATATCATATATTTAATACTATTTATAGAATCCAAATTAATGGCTAGGATTTATTAATAATATTCAAATATCATTTTAATGTTCATTGTAGCTCAATGTTGTGTGCTAAATACACTATCAAATCAAGTTTTCTTTTAAAATCAATGGGTCTCTTATAATAAAAGAAATTAAAGAAATTATATTTATTTAAAGAAACATAATGTAGAATATTAAGGGGCTGTGTTCTCTTTTAATCACGGATTTTCATGTAATATAACAATCTTAATTTGATTATTCTCTTTAAAATATCAATGTTGTATAGAATTTTTATATGAAAATCTTAAATATATACAAATTACAAAAAAGTAATCATGTATCGGTAGAAAAATAATTAAATGAATAACACTTATCTCAAGTCTCATTATTCTTCATAAGTGTTCAATCATCCTGATAAATATATATATATATATATAATAAATATATTCTATAACCATATTGGAAAACATTAATACCCCATATAGTTTAGTTATCACATCATATAAATTTTTATTAACTACTATTTAATAAAATAATAAATATTTGTGATAAGTGTTTCATTTTGTATGCATGTTTTTATTTCGATGTTCTATTCCTTGTACATTGTCATGATTCCATCATCCTTAAAATTATAATCATTTCCGAACTATCATATTTATTCATTATATACAATATTATAAGAATTTATATAAAGAGGATATGGAAAATGAATTGCTTAATTTCCTAGAGATGGAATTTTTTATGTACTCATGAGTTATGATTCTTTTTTTCAATAGATAAAATAAACAAATGTACAATAGTAATTCGAATTTCAATAAAATTAATAATATTATAAATATTGCCTATATTTTTAAAGTCCATTTTAAGACATTCATTTGAGGAAATGCTAGAAAGGAATTATATATCTTCATGGAAGTTTCTGTACACACATACACCCAAAAAATAAATTAATTTCATATTTGGTTCCAAAAAAATGAAATTAACAAGGCTGTTCCATAATTTCGATGAAAACACACTGTATTCAGGATATTCATTTTTCTATATCGGAAGTATTATTATAGAATCAATTTTGAAAAAAAAATGTAAACATTTTTTCATTAAGATGATTTAATCTTATTTGATAAACCTTCTTTGGATATATTCTAATAAACCCTAGATGAAGTATTTTAATAAAACCAGAACCTATAAACTATAGAGAAATATTATAGGAAGAATTATTTATAGTTATTTTCATGATATGTTTCTATGGACATATGTGGAAAATATTAGAGATATTGACTTTTTATAGTCAAGAAAATTAAACAAATTGAATTACAAAAAATTCTTAAAAATTTTAATTTTATTTTCTTACCAAATTGGATATATATAGAAAAAATGATATGATAGGTTAAGGTTTTGAAACCATAAAAATAAAAAATTCAAATATTTTTATATATTATTTTAGACCATATCTTTTGGTTTAATGATATCGTCATCCAATGTTATCCTTATCCTTAGTAACATATTTTTCAATTCTAAAGATTTATTAATTTACATCTATGGAATAAATTATCACAAAATAGTAAATGAATGAAATTTGGGACCATATCTTATCCCCTTGTCCAATTTAAAAAAATTAATGATTATAAATCATTTAATAATTTATTATTTACCCTTCCATGGAGAAAACATTACTACCAATGCTTTTATTATTAATTATGAAAAATAACGTTAACATATTTAAAAAATATAGAATCAATGATTCAAAATATAGAATTAATTTTATTAAATTAATTCCAGCTATGTTCTAGAAATTAAATTTTAAATAATTTGGAAACACATAAAAATATACAGTTTTCAAGAAATATAAATTTATTTTAAAATTTCTATTTATAAATAAAACATTACTATACTATTGACTGTAATGAAATAAATAACTGTAATTTTATTAAAAATGATCTATCTAAATTTGAAATCAATTAAAGATATCAAAATTTGTAAATACTTTAATTTATTGTACAATTTTTTATATAATCAATATTCTTTCTCTATTGACATAAAAATTATTCTTATAAGAAAATATCAAAATTTTGGCCTTTATATAATTATTTTATGTTAATTTTTATAATGGTATCCTTTTCTGGATGTTTAATATCTATAATTTTTAAAAATTTATAATAACATTTTTAATAAAATGTAATAAAAAACTTTATAGAAAATGTATGTTCCAAGCATAAAATTAATTCTCCAAATATTGATTACTTATTTTAAAAACATTAATAAATACATATGTATTGAGTAGAACTATTGTAAATATATTTTTAATGAGATTACACTTATTAATACCCACTAATTAAATGGTACTATTATACATGTACTAATTTAATAATAAATTTTATTTATTTTATCACTGTTTTTTAAATGTAGATGTTTCGTGTTAAGGAAACAATAAATATTATTATTGTTTTAAACTAAATTTTCATGGTGTTATATTATTTGGAACTTAAATAAAACTCATTTTATCAATTTTTATCATTTTAATCAAAGGTTTAATATTTATAAATATCATTTCTGAAATACCACTCAATTGAAATGGCTAATTAAATAGCCAATGAAATTTGAAAGTGGAAAACATAAAGGCCTCAAAAAATAACAAATATTATGGTTAATTGAAATTTAAAACATTATTGGGAAATTAGAATTTGGACATGGAGGTGAAAGAAAATTCCAATGCCTAATTTAGAGCAATATAGAACATTTTCATATGAATGTTAATCACCATGAAACTAGAAATCTATAAGTGGTTAAAATACAAATGATTACTCATTAATTAAGATAAATGAATAACCTATTATATCAAGTTTATTTTACAAAATTTGAGAAAATATTTTACAATGACAATATTGAAAATAAAAACATTTAATTACATATTTTTTTCATTACATAAGTGAAATTTCACTCTTTGGTTGTGCTTCATTCTATTTTTACATCATCTCTTACATCCTGAAATGAATCTTCATGGTAATTTTTTCAGGATTCAAATAAGAAAATTAGTTTTTAATGGGAAAAAATACCAATAATATAATAGAAATTAATTTATACTATATATATTTATTTAAAACAACTGAAATGGTTAGAACACGTTACTCAATACTAATAAAACATCCTTATAAAATAAAAAATTAATCTATAATACCAAAACAATAACTCCTAATGTTCTAATTGAACTATTAAACAAGTATAAACTTTTTGACTCCTCCAATATGTGTCTCATAATGTGGGAAGTCCAGAAATTTAGAAAGAATACCATTAAATTTAAAAAATCTTGTTAATTTCAATCACCAGACAATATAAATTAGCCCATACTTTTACATGCAACAAACATTTATATCAGGATTATAAATTCTAGTAAATCTTTTTAAGACCCTGCTAAAATAACCTAAATCAGTATATACCATAGTGAAAATATAAATTCATCAAAAAATTTACTACATCTACAATCCTAAAATAAAATAATAGACTCAAAAATATATTCAATAAATGAAATAATTTAGTAAAATTGGTCAATGATAACTTATATTATTTTTTCATTGAAAATATATTCATTTTTCATGGAAAAAAAGTATCTAACTTATTTTATCAAAATAAATTATCTATTTTTTCAAACAAAAAAATATTATTTCAACATCAAGAAAATTAGAGGGGTTATATATCCAATAATATTATGATTTCTAAATATAGACCCTTAGAAATAAATAATGATTCATGTTTATCAGTATTATCTAAAGAATACATGAATATCCTTATAAAATAAATAAAAAGAAAAATCATTATAAATTTTATTATTATTATAAAATATAATAACATTGATAAAATAATTCTTCAACATACTTTTTGAATCCTAATAAATAAATACATAAATCATTATAAATCAAAATTTCATTGTGAGTACACAATTATTTGTCCTAGAAGTTAACAATTTGATTTGGGAATTGACATGGATAGTTACACAGTTCTCCATAAATAAGGAACAAATCTATAAATGGTACCATATGACATACATTATCTCCGTCCATTAAACTCTTGTTTTTTCCTTAATTTTTTAAAAAATATTTTATTATATTTAACCTATAAAACATATTCCCATTCCATTGATTCATTCCATAAGAGTTTCATCCAATATTATAGGCATGTAGGAAGCTAAATATTATTTCCATTATGGTCTTAAGACACTCTAATTTTAACATATTTTATTCATTCAAAAACTCACCTATCATCATTGATGCACCTGATTTGTGTATACATTTCCACGAACATTAATGAAAACAATAAAATTTCTACATCAAATTCCTACTACATAGTGAACAAATACATTGATTTTGGTGATCCTATTCATTCTCTGGTGATTTCTATCCAAACACACAAACTGGGGGAATACTGACAAAAACATACAACTACATGTCAGGTACATACATACACACTAGGTAAATTCAAAACCAGACACACAATGGCTTGGACATGTACATGGACAAGTTACTAAAATCACATACATACTTTGTACTACAACTACACTCCATGTATAGTCTTTTAGAAGAATTTGGTGGTTGAGATGAACTCTACATGCCCATGTGGCTGGCTGACGGTTATACACCATGTACCACATCTATAAATTGTGTGTCCCCTTCTAGAAGCGATTTGTGTCTTATTAAAGGGATTACACAATGTGTGTGGTGGTGCGACACAACATGTACATCCACATACTAGGAAATGACATGTTCCAAGTCAAAGATGCCGTGTTAGGCCACCTACCAGTGAAGAAAAAATTGAAAAAGGTGTGTGGAGAAAAGTACCCGTTGTGTACTTCGGCCACACACCAGGTACATTTATTTTATCTAAATAGTGGCCTTGGCCTCCGGTTCAAGGTGTGGACAAAAGGATTTAACTACCTAAGAAAAATATCACTAATGGCATGCTAGAAATACTTAACAACTTTGATATTATACCGTTCTACCGAATAGGCACACTCTCCTCAAAGTTTCTACAATGGTCACATCAAGTATCGAGGATTCAATACTTATCTTTTCTTCTATGTGTAACTAAATACTCTGTGTGCTGGGGTTGTTGGTGATGAAATGGTTGTAATTTATATTAGTTGTTATGAATGTGTTTGTTCTGCTAGCCTATTCTTATTCTTCATTAATCACATTATCTTATCACTAAAAATTATGATCTAGACCAAGGGTAGAATTTTTAGGGATTCAAAAAAAGAATAACCATAAATACATCCATGATTATTAGACGTATTCATTAACACAAAAATGTACTAAACCAAAAAAAGAACTGTGAATCAATGACTATTGGACCAAGGAGTTAGTCTTCTCATCTCAAAACATATGTTTACTAAACCAAGGAAACCTTGTTACTAGTTGAAATCCAGAGATTTGGGATCTTATAAACAACACAACATCATAAGAAATTTAATTTAATAAAAATATTAAAAATCCACGGTCATAGTGCATTTTCCTCCATATTTGCACCAAAACCATTTTATTGTATTTTTCTATATCCCTCAACTAATTTTCTAAAGAAATTTAAATTCAATTACCTTTTTATCAGATAAATTAAAAAATGGACTTTAAATTCAATACACATCACTAAGAAAAAAAATAAAAACTTGTTATGAAAGATAAGAATAACTTATTCTTCCCTGTGGATCAACCCCTTAATGGTATTATACTCATTAGTTTCAAACAATTTGGGATACCGATAACATAACTTCAGTAAAACGACAAACCAAATTTTGGCACTGATGCTGGGGTAGAATGAAAAGTTAATTTTGTCCTTGTTTTAATTAAATTTGTATTGAATTTTAATGGAAATAAAAGTTATTAATTCCCAAAAATCTCTTTTCTATTATCATTTATATTTATCATTCTTCTTCCTTTTTTATTCTTGGTGAGATTTTTATTGTTCATTTATATAGGTGTATAAGCGGCTACCTCAAATGTTCCAAGAATGCCAAGTCATCAGGGTATTCCCAATTGACCCAGAGATCAAACAGACGCTCTTGAGACGACAATGAGAACTCATGGTCGAGCGAACCAAAACAATCCAATGGCGCAGAACAAAAAAGGAAATCCAGATATTGTCCAAGGATTTGGACAACCATTAGGTCCAGATAACAATTAGAACCCGCATGCTCCACTTGCTCGAGGGTATGGCTTACAGCATCTCCAATAGTTCAACTGGAGAAGATGCCATTTTTATAGCCAGGTTAGGGGCCATACTTCACCCCTCTTGGACAACAATACATGCCTGCTCCACTCCCTCAGCAGCCACTTCCACGCCATACTATATTGGAGTGCGGCATGCCATCTTTTCACTAAGCTAATAGGGGAAACGTCCGTCCACCGGTGAAGGCCCAACACTTAGAGATCAACCCAGCTATCATGCAGCTGATCCAAATCACCGATCAATTTGGCATCTATCCTAATGAGGACCAAAATTTCCACCTCTCCAATTTTCTAATGGTCTGCGACACATTTCGTTACCATGGAGTGTCCACGAATTCCATTTTTCTTCACCTTTTCCCCTTCCGTGAAAGAGATAAGGTGAAATACTAGATTAAAGGTTTGATGAAATGATCTATCCTCACCTGGGAAGAGCTAGCCCAAGTGTTATTGACTAAATAATTCCCACCCTTAATGATGGTAATGTTGCGGAATGAAATATGCATCTTTTAACAACACATCTCAGAGTCATTGTACGAATCATGGGACCACTTCAAGGAGAAGTTGTGCAAATTCCCACACGACAGACACCCACTTTAGATACAGGTCCAAAAATTTTATGTAGGTCTAACGATGAATTCAATGTATTTTGTAGATGCTGCTGCTGGGGGTATAGTTATGAGAAATTCCACCGAATAACTTTTCGAACTACTGGATGACATGTCTGAAAAAATATTCTAGTGTAATTCTAGGTATGGCACAAAGAAACAAGGTATGCATAATATCGATACCACAACAATGATAAATTCCCAATTGGACGTTGTGCCCAAAAAGATCAACATGCTCAATCTGAAGGGAGCGTCCCAAGTACATGCAGAAAACCATCTAGCGTGCAGAGAATGTGGTGAAAAAAACATCATGTGAGAATGGTTGGGTTCTAAATGCTTCCCTTAAACTAGCGAGGTGAGATATATTTCCCAAAACCGAGGGCCAAAGTAGTACCAGCACTACGAGAACCCGGTATGGCATGTTCAATTGAACACAGGCTGAGGCCAACATCAGCAGAATCCTCCACCCTTGCGAACACCCATATATAGTCAGCCTCATTATCAGAACCAGTACCTGAGACCACGACATCTCCAACATGGCTCTTATCAGTAGAAAGGGTATCAAAACTCTCGCCTGCAGTAGCTACGACAGCCACCACCTCCACCATCTACACAACCACCTCACCAAGAAAATACCTCAAGGTTAGAGGATATCATGAACAAATTCTTATATACTGCTGAGATGAGATTCCGGAATCTAGAGTCTTCAATTCGAGTCCTGGATAACTTAATTGGCCAGCTGGCTAACCAAATCTTGGGGAGGCAACCTTTTACACTACCAGGTAGCCCATTGAAGAACCCGAGGGAGGAGGCTCATGTCGTCACACTACGGAGTAGAAGGGAGCTACAGTAGAAGGAACCAACATAGCCAGGTGCACCTACACTCCCTACTAATGATGAAGGTACAGTTATAGATCCCTCCTCATCCAAAATCCCACTGAGGGAGGGTACAACAAATAAAAGGATGGAGGTTGTCAAACCCTTTGAGCCTTCCATACACTTCCCGGAGAGGATAATGCAGAGAAAGCTAGACTGCCAGTTTGGTAAATTCATGGGCCTATTCAAGAAGCTGCTAATCAATATTTTTTTGTAGAGGCACTGACACAGATTCCCACATAAGAGAATTTCATGGAGTAACTCCTCTCCAACAAAATAAAGATAACGGATCTTGGTACTATTTACCTTACCAAAGAGTGTTCTGTAGTCGTTTAGCATTTGATTCCACCCAAACTCCAGGATCTAGGTAGCTTCACTATTTCATGCATTATTGGAATATGTGAGTTTGGGAAGGCCCTATTTGACTTAGGTGACAGTGTCAACCTTATGTCTCATAGATTTTTTTAAAAATATGGTACTGAACGACCTGAATCCTACCTGATTAGTCCTTTAGCTTATAGAACGATCCCTCAAATACATGAAGGGGCTACTGGAGGACGTACTGGTCAAAGTGGGTAGGCTAATCCTCCTAGAATATTTCATTATCCTCGACATTGAGTAAGACCATAAGTCACCTACCATATTAAGAAGGACTTTCCTGGACACTGGAAAGGTACTGATCGACATGCACCAAAGGGAGCTGATTTTATGGGCATTATATGAAAGTGTCTCCTGCAATATCATTAAAGCCATCAAGCATGCATCATGGTCAGTTCAAGAGGGTTTCTATGCAGTTACCACCATGAATGATCACTTGGGTAAAGAAGGAGATGATCTGGTATGTTCTTTTACCTCGAATAACATTATTATTCCAGACATTCTAGTTGACGAAGCACCAGCAGATCTGCAATTCCTAAAAGTCCAGGGGAGAAACTACTGGAAATGTGCAGTTATACCCGATATTCTGGTGCGGGAAAAGGTGGAACCACTTGAACTTTCAATTCTAAAGGCACATGAAGTAGAAATGACGCCTCTTACATATTCTCTTAAGTACGAGTATTTGGGAGACCATAAAAAATTTCATGACATAATTATTGTAACACTATCACAAGAGTAGGAGGATGCACTTCTGTAGGTTTTAAAATAATAGTATCACGCTATTGGGTGGACAGTTGCATATTTGAAGGTCATCATCCCAAAAATTTTCACTCACTAGGTGATTCGTGAAGAAGGTTTGAAGCAATATCGACAACCACAATGACACCTAACCACACCCCACGAAGGAAGTTGTGATGAAAGAGGTAATTATGTTATTGGATGCAGTTAACATTTATCTCATCTCAAATAGTATGTGGGTGAGTCCCCTACAAGTGGTACCCCAAAAGGTCGATATCGCATTGATTTCAAATGATAATAATGAGCTTGTCCCTACATGGACTATCATGGGCTAGAGAGTCTATGTGGACTACATGAAGCTGAATGACACCACGAGGAAGGATCATTTTTTCATACCCTTAATGGATGAGATGCGTGAGAGACTAGTAGGGCACAACTTTTACTGCTTCCTCGATAGCTATTTTGGCTACAATCAGATTTCCATTGATCAAGAGGATGAATAGAAGACCACATTTCCTTTCCCCTACGATACGTTTTCTTACCATAGGATGTCCTTTGGCATGTGCAACACCCCCCACCTTCTAGTGCTGTATACTGGCTATCTTCCAGGACATGGCGAAACAAATCTTGGAGGTTTTCATGGATGATTTTTTCATTTACTGAAATTCATTCACCACTTGTTTGTGACACTTGAAGATAGTTCTGGATATATGGGGGTACACTAACCGAGTTTTAAACTAAGAAAAATGTCATTTCATGGTGCAGAGTGGCATCACACTTGGAATCAAGAATCTCAGCAAAGGGGATAGAGGTGGACCCGACAATGATAGAGGTCATATCATGACATCCTATTTCATCTTCTGTTAGATCCATCCACAACTTCTGGGGGGCATGTAGGTTTCTACATGCTATTTTTCCGCGACTTATCAAAAATAGCCTAGCCCCTCACCAATCTTCTGGACAAGGAAGCCGTATTTGAATTTGATGAGCCATGAACCATAGCTTTTGATCACCTGAAGCAGCACCAGGTGGTATATCCAGTGATGATTGTTCTTAACTAGGAGGAACAATTTAATGTGTTGTGCAATTCCAACGACTACACAGTAAGAGCAGTCTTGGTCCAATGAATTGACTGAATTTTTCGACCCATCTATTATTCCAGAAGGATGCTCAATGAGGCATAGTTGAATTACCCCACCATAGAAAAGTAGATGTTGGCAGTGGTGTTCACTTTTGACAGGTTCTATTCTTACTTATTGATGTCTAATGTTATTATTTACACAATCCATGTGGCACTAAAGTACCTGCTCAGCATGAAAGATGTGAAGCCACGACAGATATGATGGGTACTTCTCCTACATGAACTTTTTCTGGAGATCCAAGATAAGAAAGAGAGAAAAAATGTTATTTCATATCATCTCTCTCTCCTAGGGCTGCCTCATTTGGAGACATAGGAATATCGGGATATCACAGAGGATTTCCATAATGAAAACATCCTTTCGGTCAATGAAACACCTATACCTTGGTATGATGATATTTCTAATTTTCTAGTTACAGATGTTGTTTTCCCTGACCGGTCCTTTCACCAAAGGAAGTTATTTTTCGCTGATGTAAAGTCGCACTTCTGGGAAGATCGTCTACTATTCAAATCATGTGGAGATGGGGTATCCACTATTGAATCCTTGAAACTAATGTTCATGGAATCATGGAATTCTGTCACACTTCACCAGTTGAGGGACATCACGGTCCTAACCTACGATATCAATGATCTCGTGGTATGTGTTTTTCTGGCCCACCATGCATAGAGATGCATGAGACATTGTTTCCAGTTGCGATAGGCGTCAGGGAACAGGTAATGTGGGGCATAGAGGTGAGATTCCCTAGCACCCCATCCTAGAGATCAAGATCTTCAACATCTGGGGCATAGATTTCATGGGACCATTTCCCCCATCTTTCGGGAACACTTACTTCTTGGTCTGCATCGACTATGTCTATAAATGGGTAGAAGTCACTACTACAACACATGACACAACCAAGGTAGTTGTGGTATTATTAAAGAAACTTATTTTCAGCATGTTCAGCATTCCCCGTATACTAATCAGTGAAAGAGGGACCCATTTCAAGAATACATTGATGAAAATAATTCTGTCAAATTATGGAGTGAAGCATCATATGGGACACCATATTATCCCCAGTCTAGTGGACAAGTGGAGCTCTCCAACCGTGAGCTCATGCTGATTTAGGAGAAAACAGTGAACACTTCAAGGAATGACTGGTCTGAGAAGTTATATGATGATTTGAGGGAATATCACACTACTTTCAGAACACCACTGGGGATGTCCCCATTCCACCTCATCTATGTAATGTCATTCCATCTTCCGGTAGAGTTGGAGCATAATTACAAATGTGCCATCAAGGCCCTGAATTTTGATCTGAAGGCTGCTGAAGAAAAGCTTATGTTCCAATTGTCAGAACAGGATGAAATCAGATTAGAGGCATATGAGAATGCCATGTTTTATAAGGAGAATACGAAATCCATTCATGATTAGATGATTTCAAAATAATCATTCCAACCAGGGGATCAGGTACTGATTTTTAACTGTCATATTCGATTATTCCTTGTGAAGTTAATGTCAAGATGGTCAGAACCTTTCCGAGTCATACGAGTATTCCATTAGGGAGTGGTGCAAATTTATGGAGAGGATGTTCAACCGTTCGAGGTGAATGGAAAGAGGCTAATGATTTACCATCACATGGAGGAAATGGTGGAAATTTTTTCCACCATACATCTTAGGTAGATCCGAGGAATTTCAGTCAAGCCAACGACCTAAAAACAAAGGCGCGCCCACGGAGGTAACCCAGAGTATATACGTTGTGTTCTACGTATCTACATGTGTGTGTACATTTTCCTTTTTGTTTCTCTTCGAACTATTATATATATATATTTTAACTATGTAATAATCATGGATGATGTCGGTGCCCATGGTAAGGTCACTAGAGTTTATCCGAGCCGTCACCGTTTCAAATCCCTCCCAACCTACCTTGGACACGAGGTTCCTCCTTTTTTATCATCTTATTTTCTTAAATGACGTGTGTGGTTTTTTTATATTGTATATATATTTTCATATAAGAAAACACATCATGGGGGTGGATCGGTTGGCTAGGTTCCTAACCCCGCTCCAAAAGACTTGGATTCAAATCCTGAAAACCACCCCATTTCCATCATTTTTCCTTTTAATAAAACCACACATCGCGTCTTTCGATATACGCCATGTGCGCCATTTTTTATTACATAACTAAAAGGAATTTTAACATAAAATAAATACATCTGGGTGATGTTGGCAGATTGGTAGAGTCTCCGCCCTGGATCCAAAAGACCCAGGTTCGAACTCAGCTTATCTCCCAGCTTCATCCCTTTCTGAATAATTAACAACCACTCTCCATGCATTTCCTTATTTCCATGGTGTATAGGAATTATACATTAAATATTTTTAAATAATAAATAAGAGTTGCATTTCAAAATTTTCTCTAGTGGTTGAGGGCTTCCATTCGGAAAGGTCGATCACTGGTTCGAACCTCGCCCCAAGCACCAGACCAAAGGTTGTAATTCTCTTTTCCCAATTTTAGAACACACAATGTGTATTTCCCAATACATTACATGTAATGTTTTAATTTTTATAAATTATGTACATATATATATATATATATTTCTATTCCATTAATTATTTATATTAATTATTATATAGTTTACTGTAATAATGGTATATCTACATATGTATATATTATTAAAAAAATGTTGTACACGGTGTTTATCAATAGAATACACACCGTGTATCTCGTCTATAAAAGTCACGCCCCACCGGATTTCAGCCCGTGTCTCGTGGAACACCCCACCCCCTTCTTGTTTCTTCTCCCGCACGTCGCTCGGCCTCCCCTTCCCAAATCCGCAGATTTCAGGCATTTTAGCTTGCAATTTCTACAGCATTGTGATCCTCACTCCAGGTAATCCCTTATACACCCTCTATTTCATGTTTTAATAAGTGTTTAGAGTTATTTTTTGATTGACCGACCATCCAGTTTCCACGATACAGGGGCAATATTTAAAGATCATAGGTCGTGTACTTATGTTAATGGCCACAAACCGAATGCTTCACAATTTGAAAATACATGCTGTGTATGTTCATTACACGCCGTGTACCAGCCACCATCGTGTTCGGCTACCATTTTCATATGGTCTCGAACAATATGTTAACGTATACAACGTATCTATTTGGTACACGCCGTATCTACCATTTCATTTTGCCATCTAGTGTTTAGTACTTCACACAACCATATAACCTCTGCTCTTTCAAATGTCGTGTTGTCCTCTCACATGGTGTGTCATAAATTTTTAACTATTCTTGATGGTGGTCGTGTCTTTTCCAACACATGACCAGGACCACTTTGCATGAACACGACATGTATGTTCGGTACACGCCGTGTATCCTTCCCTGGTCTATTCCATGATCACTCGGCGTGTCTATCCTAAAAAAACGTGATGCTAACCTGATTTCACTACACACCATGTACTCTGAATATACACACTGTGTTTGTTTTATTTTTCAGTTTTCTCAGATTTTTTTCTTTTATTTTTTTTCTTTTTCTTTTGTTTGTGTTTTCATTATTTTTTAAGATGTGGCAGACTGAGACCCTTCACGTGGGAAGTGGCATGCCTCCACTAATGAGGGCGAGAGGCCCATTTTTTGTCGGATCTGACTCCGGACCGCGGCACTACCATCTCCAGACTATCCAGTGTACCATCCTCCTGCGATGGCCATCCTTCCACCACCCTCCTTTTCCTTAGAAGATGGTCCTAGTATCACCGCACCTCCACTATCCAGCACGGAGCCTCCGAGCACCATTATCTCTTCTCCACCAGCTGCCACACCTCCCGTGACCTCTTCAGTCACCGCTAGTCCATCACTGGCCATCCCATCTAGCAAGCCTTTGTCTATTATAGCCGCTCCACCCTCTATGCTAGCCCTTGCTAATGTCCCACCTGGGTCAGGCCCTACAGGTTTCACATACCCTTTCATCATGTTACAGGTTACTGAATCAGCCCATGACATAGTCCAAAGTTTCTATCACTACCTGATACAGTTGAGCAGCTACTTTCTAGTTAGTAGCATACCTCAGCATCTTGGTATCTGGGGAGAGTTGGAGGATCTCCTTGGGTAAACTCCATTAATAATGATCTTTAAGGTCCACACTCTTATTTTCCAAGATTTATTTTTGGAGTTTGCTACTTCCATCGAGTTTGATGGGATAGAGTACCAGGAGATGCCTGAAGATGCGGTCCCGGTAGTCCAATTTTTTCTAGGAGAATGAACCTTCTTCTTTACTATGACCAAGTTTGGATGAGGGTGTGGTTTCTATCCTCATCCCATCACACCACCCCATATCTCCACTGTAACCCGTCCTGAGCGCTCTGAGCTCGTTTCCATGTCGTCAGATATTATTGGGCCTCCCCATCGATACACCCCCACATCCCAGAAGAGTACCCTCATTGCATACCCTATCTTCCGCTTCACCCACCAATGCTTTAGAACCATCATTTTCCCCCACCATGAGGATATGCGGGCATGACCGGGTGTGACATAGAACGCCTCACATGTTTCATTTAGCAGGACGACGCGGACTTCCCTTACCTTTCAGCCTCATATTTCCACCCCATATTTACCGGCCATTTGGGAAACATGAATGGTGGGTTTTATGCCACTCGCCTCACCCACCACCATTGGGTTTTTGATCCTTCTATTCCCCATGACCGATTCCCCCCCCCCCCAGCAGATGGAATTTCTCATGATTATTCGCATGGGATTGGTCCAGAAGCAGGGGTGCTTATGTCCTTCTTCCGGCACCACCCCACCCACCATCTGACCCTCTTGCCCCTGCCGATGTACTAGCTCCTCCATCCACACCCATTACAGCTTCACCACCCCAACCCCCTTCATGTGACCATCCTTCATATATTCACTCTACTACCCCACCATCCTTCACACCCTTAGTCGATATCTCCTTTTCCTTCCACCTAGCCACGGTGGAGCACACATGGTTTATCTCTATCGACATCAGGACCAACCTGAGAAGATGTTGGGGATTATTGTTTAGCATCATGGTATTCCACTACCCCTTCCACCTACCCCTACCTCAGATCCTAGACCTTCTTCTGAAACTCCACCACTCGTTACTACACTGGCCATAGATTCCGCTCTCATCTCCACTACGGGCCCAGCTGCTACAACTTCTGCCACCAGTCCAGGGATCGCTGCCAAGCCACCTATTATGAGTCTAGCTTCTACCACTATGACTCCCATGGCATCTCTTCTGAGCGTAGATTCTAAGCCTCCTGTTTCAATGGATCCTGATCCTTCTCTCCCAGCTATTTCTGTACCAGATGATGCCTCTCCTGAGGCGACCCCCTGACCGGTTTTTGGTGCCATGTTCTCATTATATAAATATTTTCGATATCTTGTGCCTATGTATATTGTTTATGGTTGCATTGTTCTCTATCCATGAATGTCACAGGTATTGTAGCATTATCTGGGTTTCACTTATCCACCAATTCACATCTTTCTTCACCTAGACACGAGGGGAGTATTTTTTTCTCATATTTCACTATTTTCTTTTTCTTTCTCGATTTAATTCATTCTTTCCTTCCCCTCATTCTGGTCCAGTTTTGTGTTCCAACATTTCATTCTCCATCTTTACATGGAACATGGTTGAGCACGTGGTGTATTATGTATGGGACAACGTCTCTCGACCACTTCAGTATTTTCCCTTATCATCATTTTGGAGACATAATTATTGAAATATATATTTGAAAACATAAAGTAATTTTGGTTATACATATTTCTAAATAATAAAACTAAATATTGGAAATTTTTAAAATTTAATTTTTAATTTTGGTTCATATGTGTTTTAAAATGATTTATGATATGTTTTAAATTGAATCTTATAATATTTGGATAATTACATTGTTTAGGATAATCAATTATATGCAAGTCACAACCTGATTGTCAATTTATTTGTTTTTCCCACTCTTGAGAGGTATTCTAAACACTTCGTCGTATTCTTTTTAATACCCTCTTTGTTGAGATATTATTATGGTATTCATATCTACCAGAATTTTAATGTTATTCTTTTTGAAACATAATAAATATTTTAATTAAATTAAAATTATTGAGGCATTAGATTGTTTCAAACCCTTTAGCTCGAGACCTAACCTACATATAATCTTTGTGAAGCCCCTAGAAACCATGAAAAACCTTTATAAGAAGCCATATTACAAGCTTATTTCCCTTCATACCGTAATTATTTTATGAATTTGAATGATTATTCACTTGAGCTTAAAAGAATGATTTTGCAGTACATGGCATATTTTTGTGAATTATAATGAAATTAAGTATGGGGGATATCCTCCTTAATATTTGGGGAAAAAAGGGTTCCAAAACCCTATTTTTGGAATTTATAAAAGGTATCCATTGTTGTGTTAAAAAAAGTATACAAAAAAGGAACCTTATACTCACTTATTGGTTTGTGAACCCTTTCTATCTAAAGGAGATAGTGGCGATGAGGTCATTTAACAGAGGTTCTTAAGGATGCTTTAACATTGAGATTAATTTTGAATATCATGAACTGTTATTTATAGAATTTATCCTCTTTTTTCAAGCATCAGTGTTATTTTTCACATCTTTTCCTACCAACCCATAGCCACAGAGACATATAATCCTTATTGAAAAGACCTCGTGATTTTTGTAAATCAATTTTATGAAGTAGAGAACAAGAATTCCTGAAAACCTATAGATAGAGTGTATATATTTTTGACTGATCTTAAATTTGATTTAAAATATCTTGAATATTGAGTATATTATCGGTGAGGTTTGATCATCAAGTGGTTTTATTTTTTTTGAAAGGATGAAACACGTGCTTAAAGGTGGATGAAGTACTTAGTTGAATTATATAGAATATCTTATGAATTAAAACTGTTTTGTACCCATTGTAAAAATTTCTTCTATGAATGTTTTATTTAGATTTATGGTTAACTGAATTCAATCCTTTTAAAATATAGATTCTTTTAAATAGATGTTTCAATTTTCTTGAGCGAATGCAAATAAATAAGTATGGGGGAGTTTGATGCACTTGATTTTTTATACATTTCCATGTAATTTAATGAAAATAAGAACATGTATTCATCAAATACATACTACTTAGTGAAAAAATACATTGATTTTGGTGATCTGGTTCATTTTCAAGTGATTTTAGGCCAAACACACAAACTGGGGGAAAACTGAGATAAACATACAACTACACGACGTGTGCATACATACACATCATGCACATTCAGACTTAGACACATATTGCATTAGAAAAGTACATGACCAAGTTACCAAAAACACATAAATGTAATGTACTACAACTACATGCCATTTATAATCTTCTAGAAGTGGTTGGTGGTTGAGAAGAAGTCTGCATGCCCATGTGGACAACTGACGGTTATACGCCCTGTACCACATCTATACATCGTGTCTCCCTTTCTATATTTGGTTGGTGGGTGATTAAGGGGAGTACATGCCGTGTGTGGTGGCACTACATTCCGTGTACATCTACCTATCCAGTAGATCCATGTTCCAAGTCATAGATGGTGTGTTAGGCCATCTACCGGTGGAGAGGAAAGTGATGAAATTGCATGGAAAAAAGTACAATTCAAGTACTTTGGACACACACCGTGTACTTTTATTTTCTATAAATATATACCTTGGCCTCTGGTCAAGGAGTTTATAAATTGGGTGAAGGTATTAAGAAAAGAATCTATGCTACCGTGATACCATTACTTAACATCTTCTCCATTCTACCATTCTAAAAAAGATCTACTCTCTTATTGAAGTTTCTGTGACGATCACATCAAGTCTCGAGGATTCTGTTCTTATCTTTTCTTCTATGTGTAACTAAAAACCCAGTGTGTTGGGGTTGTGGGTGATGAAAGAGTTTTAATTTAGAGTAGTTGTTATGAATTTTTTTGTTTTGTTTGCATCTTCTTATTCTTCTTTAATCACATTATCTTATCACTGAAAATTATGATCCAAAACAAGGGCATAATTTTTAGGGATTCAAATGTTGAATAACGATAAATACTTCCATAACCATTGGACGTATTCATCAACTCAAAAAAAGACTAAGCCAACTAAAGAATTGTGAAACCCTGACTACTAGAAAAGGATTCAATCTCCTAATCTCAAAACATATGTTTACCAGACCAAGGAAACCTTGTTAAAAATTGAAACCCAGATATTTGGGTTATTATGAAAAACACAACCTCATAAGAAAATTTATTTAATAGACTACCTCTTAAGAATCCAATGCCCCGACACATTTTTCCTCCATATTTGCACCAAAACCAATTTATCATATTTTCCATTATCCGTCATGTAATCTTCTAATGAAATTTAAATTCAAGTACCTTTTTATCCAAAAAATTAAAAAATAAACTTTAAATACAGTACACTTCACTAAGATAAAAATACAAACTAGTTAATAAAGACAAGAACAACTTTTTATTATCTATGGATCAACCCCTTACTAGTACTATACTCGTTAGGGTAAAACAATTTGGGACACTGATAAAATACCTTCAGTAAAAAAATAGACTAATCATGTTTTGATTCATATATATTTATATATGGTTATTCATAACCATAATATCTCTTGATCCATTTTACATTCCATCCATTTTCTTAGAAGTAAAATCATTTCATTGTTCACCACATTAATTGATAATATCATTACCTTAGTTTCCAAAAAATTAATAAAACAAAATATAATATATTGACCAACAATAATCATATTGGGAAATATTATGCTCCTGAAAACTAATTTATATGAATTGATAAATCATGAAATGTTATTTTCAATTTATGACACTGAAGTTTTATCTAAGGAAATAATGGTTTATAAAAAATTATAATTATCCAAATAATATACCTTGGATGTAACTATCTAGGTGTGCAGCCATTGGCCTACTCAACATGCACCACTAACTATCCAAATAATACCCAATCTTACCATATTAATGCTTCTAACACTATATGGATTTGTGACACAACCATGTACACATGTTATTATATATACCTGAATGTATTTATTATGAAAAACCTAATCTATATATTAATATAAAATATGATATTCTTCTAAAAATATATTTTTCCTAAGAGTTTTCACGAATATTTTCTATTGGTACAATTGTTTTAATGATCCAAGAATCCTGATAATTATGTTTTTAATGGATTCAATATTGTATTTCAGAATTTTATAATATAATTATGTTTGAAGAAATATAAGATATATGTGGAAAGTCCTTACCACTAATCATTACCCACCTTTAGAAAAGAGTCACCCCCAAAATTGACACCCACTAAGAATTATTCACCACTAGAGTTGAGTCACCACTCAAATAGAGTAATTATAAAGCATTACCTACCACTATACATGATCCACCACTCAGAATGAGTCATATATGAGAATGATTCACCTTTGAGAAAGAGTTAGTCCCAAACTATACCAACTCCCATAGATGAGTCGCTGATAGCAATGACTTGCTACTGGATGACATAAGGTCAGATGATTCACTAATGAAAATGAGTAACTACAAGATGACCAACCACTAGATGACGTACCATTATCCTTACTCCATTTTGGACTAACAAATTGATATAAAAGAGTAATGTTTTGTTTTTTCCACCTATGTTGTTCTTTGGAATTTTAATTAAATCAACTCAATGGATATTGTAATTAAAATAAGGAAAATAGTTCTTATATGATTATATTTTTAACTATTATTGGGAAATATTAATGTCTTTGACAAATCTCAGTAAAAGGATGTATAATTTCATGATGAATGTTCTTAAAATGGAATAACTTTCATGAAGTGGATTATATTCAATGTAGTTTCCATTAAGAAAACGTAAAAAACTTGGCTAAGATAAATTTTTTTATCAAGTATGATACTTATTGAAACCCCTCAGAAGATCATGAATCCTACATTCTTATCTACAAATAATATTTGGAGTATTGGAGTACATAGAACATCAAAATGTATTTCTATGGTCAAATAATGAGTTCTTTGTGACACTATATTTTACTATTAATTTTACAGAAATGAATCAATCTCTTATCCAACACACATATGAGGATACTCAAGAATCAAAAAAAAATTCAGACTGAGACAAAAATATTTTTCTTGTACTAATTACATCTTATATCTATTTGTTTCATTTACAATAGCAAAGTGTGTCATTTGTTTCTATCAAAATAAACTGAATACTACAGAAGAACTAGAGAATAAAATATATTCTTTTCACTCCCTTTTCAAATGTTTATCCATTTGTGTATAGAAGTGGTCCCTATGTGGCATGTATTGTTTTCCATCCCATGTGTTTTGTGGAAAACATACTTATATAGACTAGAAATCTTGTTAGATCTTATCGGTATACAATATATTGGTTTATGTTATGATTATATTTATATATTCTTCATGGTAGTGTGTGATTTAAATGTGAAGGGGACTAAGAATCATCTCGAAACTGAACCCATTCTTTTACACTATAATGTTATTTAATTGATTAATTTTTTTTATTTTTTAAAATATATTTATTTTTAACTATAAAAAAACAATATCTTTTTTAGTTATTCATAACTAGGGTTTATATATTTTTTCAATAAATTTATTTCAAAATATAGAGTAAATTTTAATTTTCTTTAAATGAGAACTATTCAATTTTTATATTTATCTCTTCAAATATCAAAATTATATAAAAACATTTTTTATTAACTAGGAATATTTATTTTATATTATTAGAATTCATTTAAATATTTTTTCTAACAAAATAATTTGGAACTCAATTTTACCCCTTCTTGTGTGACCCACTCGGACCTATATTTGGTATCAATGGGTTTTCAAAACCTTATCACCTATGATTTTATCTGTTATTTAATGATATAAATTTTATATTATTTATATAGTTATTTCTTTTAAAAGTTAATAGAGAAGAAGACGCTTCTTATGGAATAATCTATGCTAAAAATAAAATCAATATAAAAATAGAACATGATTTCATGGGTTTTTAATAATGGTTTACTATTGATGATCAATATGAATTACATAATATTGTATGGAATATATGGGATGATGAAACTAAAAAATCTTAAAAATATCTTCAAATCAATGAATTACCTATATTGTGCATTGTGATTTGAATAATTCAACTGAATATCTATATAGAATACTATATTAGAAATTTTGGATACTTTATCTTGTTGTCCTGATGGAACAACTAAGGTGAAATAGATAAGAAAAAATTCATATAAAATAAAATAAGGAACATTTAAGGATATCCCTTATGAGATTATTTATGAACTGTATCTCAGTATCATTTGGATAGTGAACAAAATATATTCCTTGAAGAATCTAGTTTCAGATAAGGATCATGTCATGTGATAATAGAGGTTTCTTCAATAGAGGTGGTGGGGAACCTCAATATCAATTTGGAAGTATTGTGATATTAATAAACTAACTATCAAGGAATTGATTGAAAATATAAATATTTATGTGGAATAACATAATGTTATCTGAGAATAGAATGATGAATATAAAATTATTTATATATAATTTATGTATACTTCTTTTAAACTGAATGGAAACGTTCAAGATGAATGTTCAAGTGATTAGGAATCCCCAACAGATTGTGATGAAGAGATTACCCATATGAATAAAATGATTAAATTTTTTTTTAAGAAGACTAAATTATATAAGAAGTTTGATACAGTGAAAAATATAAAAAAATGAAATATTGGTGAAATATTGGTGGAAATATGAATCTACAAATGAGATTATCTGCTATGAATGTACTAAGAAATTTTATTTCAAATATGAAATTCCTAACTTGAAATATGAAAATTAATATGTTGAAAAGGAAAAGAAATAAAATAAATTTATGGAAAAAACTTGGATTTCGTTTAAATACATATCCAATTGTTCATACTTGACTTGTAAATACAAACATAAGAGAATAACCATGTGTTTCATTAAAAGAACACTTCTAGTATCATATGCACTTATTACTTCTCCTAAAAATATTTATAATAATTATAGAGAGGAAAATAAACATTAAAATATAGTGAATAATGATATGATTTAATATTTTAACATTCTAGATTATTTTTTAATGAACAAATATGATAGATATAAAATTATAATGTAATATAATTCTTTAACTTTTAATATTAAATCTGATCTTGATATAGAAAAAGAGATGAACAACAAACAATTAAAGGATAATACAATATTAAAATTTTCTAATTTTAAAATGAAAAATGAAAATATAAATATATTCTAATGTATGAAATACACTCACTTAGATATTGCAAAAATAGAAAACACCAAATTGTGCCATTGGTATAGCTAATCAACATGGAAAGAGGAATATTCTCAATAAAAATTTTATTCCAAAATATATTTTTAGAAAATCCAATACTAGTTTCTAATCAACTTGGACTAACCATATTTTATTTTCCATATGTCTACAATTTTTTATTAGAAATACTATAAGGAAATATTAGTTCTTGGAGCCTTATTTACTAACTTTTCTCCATCTATGAATATTTTTAATGTAAAATCATTTTTGGGGTAAAACATGTATTGTAGGGAACATCCCTGAAGTGCTCCATTAAAAGTTGATAGTACCTAGAAATATTTTTCTATAAACATGAATGGATATTAAAATACCTTTGAATGATTTTTAACATTTTGGGTGGAAAAGTCTACATTGGTAATAATACTAATGGAAAAATAATTGGCCATGAAATAATTAGTAATTTTAACGTAGTTTTTATTTCAAAGGTATTCTAAATGTTGTATTAAAATACAATCATCTTATCATCAACGAGCTATCTAATTATTGTTTTTATGTAATATTTAAAAATAGATCATATAATTATTTTGAGCCTAAAATAGTTTCGTAATTATTTCATTAAGAAATAATTTTTTTGGTTAAACTACACTCTCTATGGTATAAAAATGGTTCATGTCTATGGTTTTTTAATTAGTAATCACAGAACTGGAATATGAGACTAGGCCACTGCAAAATTTACTCACATGAAAAGATAATGAGAAAATGTTTTTTCAATCATCATTCTAATGTCAAATTAAAAATGATAAATCCAGTAACACATTTCAAATTAGAAAAAAAATTCATTTAAAAGAAAAAAATAATTTTCACAATCACATACCCTAGATTATGTTCATAATAATTTTAAGAGACTATTGAGTTTCTAGTTTGAATTGGAAGAACAATTTTTATGTTTTTATAGATGAAATCTATAGGTATACTTATGTCTTTTTTACATCTTAAAAAATTGAATCCTTCTTGTACATTAAAATGTAAGCTTGATCTGTAGAAAATCATAGTTGACTTAGAATTAAGACCATGATAAGTGATCATATCATTGTGGTTAAAAAATTGAAACTGAATCATTTTCATAAAAAAATGGATACAATCACAAATTTTTTACACCACAGAACCTATTGTAGAATGGTGTTACAGTAATAAGAAATAATACATTTAACGAAATTTATTAGAATATTATTAATGAATATGAACTTCCTATTTACTTTTGGCCAGAGTATATGAATACATCATGCTATATAAGTAATATATTTTTTAGTAGACCACTATTATAGAAAACTCATTATAAATTAATGAATAATATAATGCCTAACAGTAATTACATTTTATTTTTATTAAAAATTATTTATTCTAAAAACAGAGGGAAATATATCCATTTTTCGTCCATGAGTGATGAAAGGATATTACTTGTTTATTTAAATTATAGTAAATCATATATATTTTTTAATACAAGATCCATTAATATATAAGATTAATGTTTATGTAATGTTTAACGATACAGATCCACATGAGCCCAATGTTCACTGTAAATTTTTTAGGATGATTTTTTAAGTCTAGAAATAAATTCCAAGGCTTCTTAAAAGTCTTTGAAACATGTAGAAAAAAACATCCAATTATGAGTAACAATATAAACCTTAACATGTAGATGAGCATGATATGCCCATACATTATCATTAAAGACCTATTAGGACACATATATTCCATTCTATTGATGATTTTAAAGGACACCTAAAAAGAGTTACATAACCTATTGATTCTCTTAGATATTAATTTAAACATCAAACATTCTTTTCACAACATAATCCCAGGAGGATCAATGATGCAATTAATGAATAATTCTGAGTAACATCTATGAAAGAATAAAAAAACCATGTTTAGATAAATAATGTATACTTAATTATTTATAAAACTAAAGACACAATGACTATTGGAACCCAAGGTGTATTTAAAAATAATATTGATATATGAGTTACTATATTAATAAATAATGACCGACTAGTTGTACAATGGTAAAGTATGGAATATGATATTGACAATGAGGAAACCATTTCTCCTATATCTAGACTTGAATCCATTATAATATTTCATGCCTATGCAATATATTTTTATTTAAAACTATATTAAATGGATGTAAAAAGAGAAATATTATATGGTTATATTGTTGAGGATATGCTTGTCAAAATACCCCATATTTTTTAAAATCTTTATTTTCCAAATCCTGAAATTAAACTTTAAAAATAATTATATGGTATAATAAAGGATCATAGATCTTGGAATTATATTCTCAAATTATATCTAATTAATAATGTTTTTACAAAATCTATAGATGAACCGACACTTTTTATAAACAAATATTAAAATATTTTTTATTTCATCAAATCTATATAGATGATATTATCTTTCAAACATATATATATTCATTTTGTAATTTTTTTCTAAAATAATGAAAAATAAATATGAAATGATTTTAATGGTTGAACGAAAATTAAATAATGGTTTTCAGATTTTTTAAAATAAATATGACATTGTATTTATTCAAAGTAATGACACGAGAGATCTTTTGAAACATTTTGGTTTCGATAGGAATAAATGTGTTGACACTTCCATGATTTTCACATCTAAGTTAGATATTGATCATTCTCAGAATCCAGTCGATCAAACTAGTAACATAGGTATGCTTTTAAATCTTCTCTATATAACTAAAATATTTCCTAATATTATGTTTAGTGTGTTTATGTGTGATCATCTTCAAGAAATCTCAAAAATAGTCACACTTACTAACTGTAAAATTATTTTTTAAATACCTAAAATATAAATCTAAATTAGGATTCTTCTAACATAGAGATAAATCATTAGACTTAGTTAGTTATTTAGATGTGGATTTTGAATGCTGAAATTTATATAGAAAAACCACCCCTGGAACATGTCATCTTTTGGGTAAGTATCTAGTATCATGATATTGTAAGAAAAAAATTATGTTTCAATTCATACTACTGAAACAGAATAAAAAATTGTGAGTACTTTCTCTACTTATATATTTCTTGTTGAAAAAGTTTTACTGGAATTTGGATATCAAATTACGCATGTCCCTATAAACCATGACAACACATGTGTGATAAATATATCTAATAATTATGTTTCTCATTCAAGAAAAATTCACATTGATGTATACAATCACTATATGAGATTCCATTTTAAAAATTTTGATATATCTCTTGAATTAATAGAAACTAAACAACATCTTATATATATTTTAACTAATCCATCAAATTATAATAGATTTGACTACATCATACCTTAATTAGGAATGATAAATTTTTGTTAGGCTCTATTATAAATTAAACAATGTTGGAAATTACTAATAGTAAAAAATTATCCATCATTTTATATTACCCTCCATTGGATATTACACACCATTAAAAATTACCGACTAATTGAATTTATCATCCATTTTAAATTACCCACAATTCTAAATAACCCCCCATTTAAAACTAACCACATTTTGAAATTATCCATAATTAGAAATTATCCACCATTGAAAATTACCCACTGTTGGAAATTAACCATCTTTAGATATTATCCACCACTAGAAATTACCCATCATTGGAAATTAACAACAATAAGAAATTACCCACTGCTGGAAATTACACTCAGAAGAAAATTAATGACCATTTGAAATTATCCACTATTAGAAATTATCCACTGTTGGAATCCCTATCAATAAACAACCCATCATTGGAAATGTCATGCAACTTGTGTTGGGAAACCATTATTTTTTTCATGTTATCAATTTATTTATTTAAATGTTTTATTTATATTTCAGTTTTTCAAATCCCTATATGGTATAAAATTGGGTTGTTGTGTACATAGAGGAATCAAATGAAGAAAAAATAAATAGACCACCATCTATGTCACCTAATGATGTTATGAATTTATCCCATAATGGAAGTGATAATGATAAAATTAGAAAAAATGAATGTAATGGAGATTAAGATGAAAATTGATGTGATAGGGATGATGAAGATGATAAATATGAGGGGAATGATTATGTAGATGGCAGTGATGATTGTTCTGATCATGATGGATATGATGATCATGACATGTCCCACACACGCCCAACTTCTTCAGTTTAAAATATTTCGACTAGATAGGAGGAGAGACCATGATTTGTTTAATATATTGATGAGGGTTATGAGTTGGAGATGAGTTTCAAGGAATCGATTGAGGGGGAGGATGCCCCTAGTTTTCTTATCCAGCAAGTTTACTATGAAGATGATGAGTTCACTAATGTGTCTTCTTCTAGTATTGATGTCGCATCTTCTTACGATTGTGAATGATTCCCTAGGTATGTGGGGCTAAGGTTGGACTATTCTAACTCAGATGATGTGAGACATGTTTCCCTAGTTCAAATGGAGGTAGATCCTTGTGGATCCATTTTTTTGTAGATTATTTTTTTTATAAAGAAACAATTATTTTATTTATATTTTTATCCAAATCACAATCCAAAAAAGGTTGTTATGCCTCATGTTGAAAGAGTTGATGCACCAATGGATTTGGAATCATTTTCTTAAGCTGATCTGGGGTTTTTCTAAGAGAGTATTCTCACAACCTTTTCTAGGATTCAATGAAATCAAGAACCTCCAACCACTTATTTTAGTGAGGATAATTCTAGTAACTTTTTTTAGTATGTGGTTGTCACGAACCATCCCAGCGAGGCCCAGACCCTGACTCCCCAAGCCCGCCTCCAATAGTCCACAGGCTGGTGAATAGCACCGAGTAGGAATATTACTAACATGGGAGGCATTGCCTAAGTACATGTACACACACACACATATTCAAGCCAACAAATGCAAAAATGTAAAAAACCACTAAGGAACAAAATGCATGCATACACTAAACCCAACCAATAGAGTACGACAGAAAGTAAATTACTGAATGTAAACTGGGCCAGAATACAAGCCCACCGAAATAAGAGTCTGAAAACTACAAAGTACAACCTCTAAACAAAAAAGGAACTAGGACTTCTGCTCGTAGCCATAGGAATGTCTCGGCCAGTAGGGAACTCAAAAAAGGTTAGTCCTGTCCTAGTCCTCCCTGGACTCTGTCAAAAGGCTACTTGTCTGCACAAGACACGACACGTGCGGGAAAATCCCATGTAGGGGTGACTATAACAATACTCATTAGAGGACCCCAAAAAACACAACGTAGTACAAAAATTAGAAGTACAGTTAGCTATGCACAGTTTATGTATACAGAACATACAACAAGAGAAACACAAACCAGATATACTCAAAACCCAGACTCGTATTCTAGAGACAAGTCACACAACCGCATACCCCCGCTAGGGATTCTGTTCAAAGATTCCACGACACATTCATTCCAGGAGAACACACTCCATGATTCTTATAGCTCGGATGATGTCTGTTAAAGAAGTACTATTCGTCAGGAACCGTCACTAGAACTATTAACACTCATTACGGGAGACACACTCCTGAGTGGGGATATTGCGATAGATAGATGAACCCATTACGGGAGACACACTCCTAAGTAGGAAAGATCAAGATACACATATGAGGATCACCTCCAGGGCCATGGTAGAAAGCGCGACTCATCCGGAATTCACCTGCTAGGTAGAGGATCGACGCCCAGTGGAGTTGGTCACATCGATGCCTAAATCTACCTAAGGAAAATAATGTATAAAGGATCTTGATCCAGGCCTCTCGGATGGATGACTAACTCTATCACAAAAATTCCTTCTAAAGGGATCATACTCTCGTAGAAGGAAACAATGCCTGACCTTCAGGGGAATGAGAAAAGGGGCACTGATCTGTACGAAAAATGTCCAAGTTACGGTGGACAAGAGGACCATGACATTTTCTAAAAAGTACAAGGCGTGTAGAACAGTTTCATGCCTTGTTTTCTGAACTCGGGTACTACCAGTGTACGATGGCCCATTTCATAAGGCTGGTAATTTAGAAAAGTTAGTGCACGGCATGTAGTACTGTGTACATGCTGTGTCCGAGTGACTGGTGTCGGCTCCGTGTATGCTGGCCATGTGCCCATACACGGTCTTTAAACTGTGTACTATAACCCGTCTAATCGATACATGGGGTGACCCACGTTACTGGCCTCACCTGGCCATGTGATGAAGTACACGGTTTTGTACTCCATCCCCTGTCTGTGTACCCCCTGGATACACGCCGAGTCTCACGTAGCCGCCTCTACCATGTTGTACACGTCATGTTCTGAAGCCTTGTAGATCATCTCGTGCCCGTGTACTTCCCAAAATACATTTCGAGCTTCAGGGAATGTCCAACACGGCGTGTGACCAGGGTCACAAGCCCTGTGATTCATCTCTGACCCCTTAAACCCCATCCACCACCGCAAGTACTACACGACGTGTTCTTCAGAAGTACAAGCTGTGTATTCCGAAAATTTCCAGAAACGCGAACCTCCACCGTCGCACCTCTAGTGATGTCTCGTTCATTGATTCGATCATCCGATTGTCACGAATCATCTTGGTTTTGGTCTCCCCGACACCATGAAGCTGCTACTGATGTTTTCAGGCCTCCGATTGGCTCCAAAAACATGTTTTGATCTTCCCGTGCGAAGAACACTCAAAGAACGACCTTTTCTGATCCAATCTTATTCGTTGTCTGTCATGGCCATCACACCTATGTAGGGTCATTGCGATATCAAATCTCCAGTTTGGGATTGTTATGTCACAAGACGGGTGTGCAACGATCCATTTTCCATCACCCCGCGAATAACACAAAGAACACGAAAAATGTGCGAGAGGAAAGAGGGAAAGAAATCCAATAAAAAAATAAGGAATTAAACCTCCACCATTGTTCGTCACAACATTTATCCACGCCCGTTAGTAGGCTTAAATGGAGAAAGAATCAACAATAAAAAACATGATATTAATTCCCAAAAATCATCCTAATAAAAACCCTCCCGCAATAACTTACGAATATGCAGATCAACTTTTTTGTGGTTGATCCACATTCTTCCTTTAAATCAAGAACGAGAATAGAGGAATGAAATGAAAACCCCTACCTCAACTAGGATTTATTGTTGATGAAGGTGTCACACTGCCATCGTCATCGAGATCCTTCAACGTTGTTGGCACAACAATTCGTAGCTTCGATCATCATCGTTCGTTGTGGAGAGTTTTCTCCAGAGTTTCTTCTCAATATTTTTCCAAAAATCGACGTTCGATTTTCCCAATAAAAAGGGAAATGTGATTGGCATCCATTATGTTGTGGCATTAATGAGTCCAACATATATTTCTTGAGTGATTAAGAAATTACATAAATAATAAGGAAATAGTTGTCTCGTCACTGCGCTGCTGTGGATGATTCCATAAAAATAAAATAAACATTTATAAATTTATTTTATTTTTAATTTAATAAAAACATCCAAAAATTAATTTCTTCCCTCGACCTGCGCCAGTCGGGGTTAGGCCCATTATTCGGTAAATTTTTACTCCTGGACGCAACGATGCCCTTATATTTTTACTCTGAGCATCCGTTTGGAAACTATCACAACCACACACGAGTGCTGACTCACTTAAAAAAGTTTCAAACCACCGTTCTGGGATCATCGAGCCTTGGAATGAGGTGTCGTCTTTGTGCCTGGTCTCTTAATAATTCTATATAATATTTAAAATAATACATGGAAAATTAGAGACATTAAATCCTCTCAACCTTGGGGCTTTACATCATCGAAAATCCAAACCAAAGGCTACTCAAGAAGATGTGGGTACTTGGCACGGATTTGTGCCTCCCACTCCCACAAGATTACCTGAAGATTCCCGTGCTGTCACTAGATGTGCACTTGGGGAATTAATCACCCACAAAGGATCCTCTCTTGCCGATCCTCGATCTCCACCGGGTACTCAGCAATGGTTTCTCCATCTTCGATGTCCAGCTCACCCCAGTCCATGACGTGCGATTGGTCGTGCACGTATCTCCTCAGCTGAAACATGTGAAAGACATCATATACCCAATGAAAATTCGGTAGTAGAGCTCGGTGGTACTCCACCTCTTCAACTCTACACAGTATCTGGAATGTACCTATGAACCACGGAGATAGCTTTCCGCCCCAGCCAAATCTTTGTAACCCTCGTCAAGGTGAGACTGGAAGAAAGATATGGTCTCCTCTTCGAACTCCAGAGGCCTCCCTAGTCTATCAGTATAAGACTTCTGCCAACTCTATGTAGTCTTCATCCTCTCCCTGATGATCTACACCTTCTCAGTGATAGCTCGTACCAACTTTGGACCCATGAGTGCTGACTCTCCGGGGTCGGTCCAACAAAAAGGTGACCGGTAGGGTCTCCCATACAAGGCCTTGAATGGTGCTATACCAATGGTGGAGTGGTAGCTATTATTGTATGAAAACTACACCAATGGTAGGTGGTCATCCCATCTGTGACCAAAGTCCAAGATACATGCACGTAACATATCCTCTAGAACCTGAATGGTCATCTCTATCTGACCATATGTCCGGGGATGAAATGTTATCCTCAAACATAGTTGAGTCCCAACATCCTCCTGCAATCCCTTCCACAATCGGGATGTGAAGTTGGAATCTCAGACCGAGACTTTCATCGAAGGGATGCCGTGAAGCTGAACTATCTCTTGCATGTAGAGGCGACCCATGCTTTATATGGAACTCTGCTCCCTGATAGCTAAGAAGTGGTCCAACTTGGTGAGTCTATTGGTGATCACCTAGATGGAATCATACCCCTTGGACGTTCATGGTATGACTATCACGTCGTCCATTTATATTCCATCCCACTTCCATTCGGGCACTTCCAGGGTGTGAGCTAATCCCACTGAAACCTGGTGATTAGCCTTCACTAGCTAGCATGTGAGGCATCGGGAAACGAACTCTACTACTGCATTCTTCATGCCTGACCACCAAAACTGTCGTCGGAGACCCTGGTACATCATTTCCACTCCAGTATATACCGCCAAAGGGGATTAATGAAACTCCATCAGGACTTATTCATTCAATTCCATAGGTACAACAGTGCATTATTTGAAAATAAGTATGTGCTCCCAACCTTGAGAATATCCATCAGGAACATGTCCTATGGATAACTGAGCACATAAAGACTCACAGTCGACATCCCCATAATCTTCTTCCCTAACTCATTGTAAGAGTGGACGGGTGACTACCATCGACTGCAGGTAGGCTGCATCTTCTCTTTCCACGAAGGGAAAATGCAACGTGGCTAACTACTCTGTCGCCTCACTCAACAGTTGTGAGCTCGAACTCTTTCTCAGATCATCCACCACCTTGATCCCATTTCCATGTGTATAGATAATCTTGAAGTCATAGTCCTGGAGGTACTCCAGCCATCGACTTTGCGTCAGATTCAGATCCTTCTATGAGAAGATGTACCTGAGGCTCTTGTGGTCAGAGTAGACAAGGAATCACTCGCCCATAATGTACTTTCACCAAATCTTCAACGCGAATACTACCACTTCCAACTAGAGATAATGGGTCGCCTAGTTCTACTCATGTGGACTAAGCTGGCGCGAACCATAAGAAATCACTACCTGCCTCTGCATCAGGACACAACCTAGCCCGGTCACAGATTCGTCATAGAAAAATATGTACTCGACACCCTCCTTCGGAAATCTCAAGACTGGGTCGCTCGTTAAACACTATCTCAACTGCTCAAAAGCCTACTGGCACCTCTCTGTCCACAGAAAGTGTTTCCTCATCCTGGTCAATGATGTCATCGGTGCTGATATCTGTGAGAAATCAAAAATGAATCTCTGGTAATATCCTGCGAACCCAAGGAAGCTCCGCACCTACGTCACACTCTGAGGTGGCTCCCATGATAACACAGCCTCCACCTTGGCTGGGTCTACAGCTAATCCATCTTCTGAGATGACATGTCCCAGAAAGTGGAGCTCCTAAATCTAGAACTGGCACTTTGAGAGCTTCTCATAAAGCTAGTGCTCCCGGAGTATGTCTAGAACTATCTGCAGGTGTCTGACGTGCTCCTCCTCTAATGCCGAGTACACATGGATTTCGTCGATGAAAACCACCATGAACCGGTCCACATACGGCTTGAAGATCCGGTTCATCAATCCCATGAACATTGTGGGGGCATTCATCACACAAAAGGCTTTACCATGTTTTCATAGTGACCGTAGCGGCATCTGAAAGCCGTATTCGGTATATCCTCATCATGTACTCCTAATTGGTGATATCCCGACCTAAGTTCAACATTCGAGAACCATTTTACCCTCTCAGAACATCGATGAGGTCATCGATTCATGGCAACACATACTTATTCTTCACCTTCATCTGGTTCAGGCGTCAGTAATCCACACACAACCTCAATCTCTCATCTTCCTTCTTGGAAAACAAGACTGGGACCACCCAGGGTGAAATGTTGGGTCTCACAAAACCCTTGCTCTGCAAATCCTTTAATTTCACCCACACCTCAAAATGCTCTGTGAGATCCATCCAATATTCTTACAAAGAAATAAGTGTCGTTCTGGGATGTAAGTCGATGCAGAAGTCGATTTCTCAGCAGGGAGGTAGTCCTGCAACATCTTCTGGAATAACGTCCTCATACCCCACCACTACTGCTAGGAACTGGAAGCTCATCACATCTACTGCTCTATGGTCAAGGTTAGCCAACTAATGAGTGACTGGATGCACCCTCCTTTTCATGATCCTGTTCTGTGCTGCCTGGGTCTCCTTTTCTCTAATAATGGAAATTTTAGTCCCGTCACTGTCGACACACCACACTCTTATACTAAAACAGTCAATCTGGGCATGGACCAAAGATAACCAATCCATACCGAGAATGACGTCGTAAGGCCTCGACGCTACCAGCAAGAGGTTCCAACCAAATATCTGGCCTCCAAGGTAAGATCACACTGTCTGCAAAGGTGAGTGATCGTCATGTATCCTCTTGTAAGTGTTTCCAAGCATATGGATCGAGTCAACAGTTCTACCGAAATCTCGAGGTTTTGTACAAGGCATGAGGCTATGAAGGAATGACTATAACCTGTGTCTATAAGTATGGATGATAATGTACAGAAGACACAGATCATACCTTGAATCATCCATGGAGTCCCAAGGTCATATGCCTCAACCGCACGCAGTTGTCCTCATCCCTATTCCCCAGCTCCCTGAGCCTGGTACGGACCTCTTGGGGGGGGGGGGTGGATGTAAGTCGAAGCGTCTGTCACCACCCATAGCACTCCCTACTCCTCTTCCATGTCCGACGCCTGGCGGGTCTGTCTGCTCCAATCTCTGCTTCTACCTCGGTGGTCCATCCAACGCTTCCCGGTCAGTAGCTCGACAGGTTGGACAATCTCTAGCGAGATGTCATCTACCGTCGCACGCATAGAATCGCTTCTCCCTAGGCTGACTGGATCCCGCATGAGAGCCCTAGACTGTGGATCCTCTGTCCTGGGTCCTCCTATGACGTTGCCCACATCCAGATCCCGGTGTCTGATGTCGGCTCCTTGCTGCCAGTGTCTCCGCACCTGTATACCTGTTGTTGACTGTCGTCGGCTATCTCTACTCCTCCAAGAAGCTCTCGATCACCAAGGCCTGCTCAAGAACCCCAGCATAAGTTGATATTCATAGTGGAAAAACAATATCTCAGATGTCTCATCATAGACCTCTCTTGAAGGTCCGAACTCTGAAGTACTGATCTCTGACCATATCCATCGCATACTGGGTGAGGCTAGTGAACCTTGATGAATAGTAGGCTACCATCATACTACCCAGCTAGAGCTGAAGAAGCTCCTAGATGCGTACAACTCTCAGCATAATCGTAGAGAACTCATCCCTGAAGAGTCTCTCAAACTCCGTCCATGAAAGAGTCTCCTCGTCATGAGTCTATGTGGTCAGAATCCACCATCATCCCATCGAACCCTAAAGAAGGATCGCTCTTAGGATCACCATATGGTCTGCTGGTGTCCTCACTAGGTGGAAAACTATAGTCACTACCTCAAGCCAGTCCACATCCACCTGGGGGTCGGGATGGCCTCAGAACCTGAGGGGTCTCTGTCTCTTGAACTCATAGAGCACGCTAAGACTTCGCTCCTCGCCGGTCCATGTTGCAGGTACCACTGGATTCTCCACTGGTGGTGGCATATCAGGGGCACCATCTAGTGGCAACGCCTAGGGAACCGGTCCCTGGATTGAAGCCTTGTCACTGAGGGGGTCATCCTAGGGATTGTGATGCTGAATCCTAGCGGGTTTGCGTCGCAGAGGCATCCTATAAAGCCAGAAGATGTAGCATGATTATATCTGGATAGATGACTCAAAGGACATTGAAAACACAACCCATTCCATATTATGAATCTACATGTATTTTATTCCCCGCAACCAGTGATTTTGTTTACCGAGCAGAAAATCAGGTTATCAGAGTCCTCGTGTATGGATACGTCAGCTGTCGCACCAACACTAGAGTCTCTGGCCTAAAAGCCGAGTTCAAAGCACTTAACATTTTCCCCCAGACCTATCTCACAGACTCTTGTTCCTAAGGTAGAAATGATTAGCTTTGATACCTCTCTATCATGACCCGTCCCAATGGGGCCATCACCTTAACTCTTAAAGCCTGCCTCCAATAGGCCAGGGGCTGGTGACTAGCACTGAGTAGGCATATTACAAACATGGGAGGAATTTCCTATGTACCTGTACACACACACATCTCTAAACCACAAATGATGAAATGTAAAAACCCACTAAGAATCAAAATGTGTGCATACACTAAACCCAAACAACAGAGTAGGACAGAAAGTAAGGTACTGAAAGTAAACTGGGCCAGAATACAAGCCCACCAAAACAAGAGTTTGAAAACTACAAAGTCCAACCTATAAAGACAAAAGGTATTGGGACTGCTTCTCGTAGATGTAAGAATGCATCGACCTGTAGAGAACTCAGAAAGCCCGGTCCTGTCCTGGTCCGCCATGGAATCTGTCAAAAGGCTTCTCGTCTGCAGAAGACATGACATGTGTGGGAAATTCCCGTTCAGGGGTGAGTATAACAATACATAGTAGAGGAACCGAAAAACACGAAACAGTACACAAAGTAAAGGTATAGTCAGCTATGCACAGTATATGTATACAAAACATACATCCAATGAAACACACACTAGACATACCCAAAAACCAGACCCATAATCTAGAGACAAGTCACAAAACCGCATACCCCTGCTAGGGATTCAATTTGAATATTCCACGAAGCACTCATTCCGAGAGAACACACTCCATGAGTCTTATAGCGTTGATTATGTCCGTCTGAGAAGTACTGTTCGTCGGAAACCGTCACAAGAAGTAGTTACACTCATTACGGGAGACACACTCTTGAGTGGAAAGATTACGATAGAGAGATGCAATCATTACGGGAGAGACACTCATGAGTGAGAAAGATCATGATACATAGATGATGATCGCTGATAAGGACATGGAGGATTCCATGAATCATCTGGATATCACCTGCTAGGTACAGGATCGACGCCCGATGAAGTTGGTCACGTCGATTCCTGACTCTACATAGGGTCAATAAGGGATAGAGGATCTCGATCTGGGCCTCTCTGATGGATGCCTGACTCTATCACAGAATTTCCTGCTGAAGGGATCATACTCTTGTAGAAGAAAATGATGTCTGGCTTTCAGGGGAACAATAAAATGGGAACTGACCGAAAAGAAACATGTGCAAGATACGGTGGACAAGAGGACCATGCCATTTTCTGAAATGTACATGGCATGTAGAACAGTTACACGACTTGTTGTCTGACCTCAGGTACTGCCCGTGTACAACGTCCCGTGTCATAAGGGTTATCATTTTGAAAAGTTAGTACATGGCATGTAGTACTATGTACACACCTTGTCCAGGTGACTGGGGTTGGCTCCGTGTACGTTGGCCAGGTGACCGTACACGATTTTCAACCTATGTACTCTAACCCGTGTAATTAGTACATGGGGTGACCTGTGTTACTAGACTCACCTAGCCGTGTGATGGAGTACATGGTCGTGTACTCCATCACATGTCCGTGTACCTCCTGGATACATGCCGAGTCCCGCGTAGCCGCCTCTTCCATGCTGTACACGCCGTGTTATGAAGCCGTGTAGACAATCTCGTGTCTATGTACTTCCCAAAATACACACTGAGCTTTGGGGAAAGTCGAACACGCCATGTGACTAGGGTCACATGCCATGTGATTTCTCTCTAACCCCTGAACCCCTAGCCGCCATCGCCAGTACTACACAACGTGTTCTTCAGAAGTACACGCCGTGTATTCTGGAAATTTCCAGAAACGCAAACCTCCATCGCCGTGCCTTCGATGATGTCTCGTTCATCAATATGGTCATTTTATTGTCACAAAAAATCCATGTTTTCATCACCTTGACACCACGAAGATGCTACTAACGTTTTCGGACCTCCCGTCGGCTCTGAAAACATGTTTTGATCTTCCCGTGTGAAGAACGGTCGAAGAATGTCCTTTTCTGATTCGAGCTGATTTGTTGTCTTTCATGGCCGTCACACCTCCATATGGTCGCCACGATATCAGATCTACAGTTTGGGATCATTAATTCGCAAGACAAGTGCGCAATGATCCATTTTCCATCGCACCACAAAGAACTTGAAGAACATGGAGAACGCATGAGGGGAAAGAGGGAAATAAATCCAATAAAACAAAATGAGGAATGAACCTCCACCATCGTTCGTCAAGGAGTTGATCTGATCCCATTAGTAGGTTTAAATAGAGTAGGAATCAACAATAAATAAACAAAAGGAAATTAATTCCCTAAAATCATCCTAATAAAAACCCTCCCGCAAGAACATACGAGTCTACAGATCAACTTATTCATGGTTGATCCATGTTTGTCATTTAAATCAATAACAGGAAAAGGGGAATGAAATGAAAACCCCTACCTGAAATGGGATTGATTGCTGACGAAGGTGTCACGCTACCGCCATCATTGAGATCCTTCAACGTTGTTAGCATAGCAATTCACAGCTTTGATCTGTCACCATTCGTTGCTGAGAGTTTTCTCCAGAGTTTCCTCTCAATTTTTCACCAACGATCGACATTCGATTATCCCAATAAAAATGGAAATGTGATTGGATTCCATTATGCAGTAGCATTAATGAGTCCAACTTGCCTTTCTTCAGTCATTAATACATGACATAAATATTAAGGAAACAATTGTCCCATCGTCGTGCTGCAGAAGATGTTTCCATAAAAATAAAAAAAAAATTATAAATTTATTTTATTTTTATTTTAATTAAAACTTCTGAAAATTAACTTCATCCCTCGAACCGCACCGGTCAGGGTTTGGCCCATTCTTATGTAAATTCATCGTCTCGGACGCAATGGTGTCATTATATTTTTACTCCGAGCTTCTGTTTGAAAACTATCACAACCACGCACAAGTGCTGACTCACTTAAAAATTTTCAATCCACCGTTCCGGGCTAACCGGGCCTCAGAATGAGGTGTCGTCTCTACTCCTGGTCTCGTAATAATTCTATATAATATTTAAAATAATACACAAAAAATTTGAGACATTACCGTGGTGTGACAAATTCAGAAAAATATTTTTCATTATATTCATGAGATTGAGATTGAGAATTGGAGGTTAGAAAATGAGTTGGATAACTTTAGGTCTATATTAGAGGAGATGATGAATTATTTTTCTTCTTGTCTATCATCCTTAATGGAGTGATTGTATACTATTACAATAGTTGTTTCTACATCTAGTACTTACCATTCCCATAGATTCCTCGGATATAGAGTTGACATAGTTAGTGTTTAGGGAATAAATATACACTGTTATGGTAGATGTTTTTACTAATCCTCATGAGAATTCGAGGCAGATCCTACAAAATAAAGATCATGTTTATAAAATTTTAAGGGAATGTATTAATTAATCCTATAGTGTCCATCTGTTTTAATAAAAATATATTACATAACATTTTCAGAATACTTAAAGAATTATAAAAACCTATGGCCAAATATAATACTAGTATACTTCCATTTGAATCATGAAAAACAAATACAACTGTATATAAATGAGCAATATTATCTCCCATTAGGTTCTTTATAACTATAAAAATTCTTAAACATATAAAAAATAATACATATCTTCATAACCATGGGAAGGAAACATAAAATTTTTTGACATCAAATGATATATAAGGGTAAAAAAGGGAGATATGCAAGCATAACCATGAGCATAAGGGTATGAGAACACGATCATGAAAATAGATGATCATACCCTTCGAATAAAATATCATATAAATTAATTAGGGAATAAATGTTGGAAATTAATTAGGCTTGAATCATAAAAAAATAGAGAAAAAAATCCATTAAATAAAAACATATGGGAAAAACATGGAATTGTGAAAAAAAAGAATATAAAAATGATTTCTATAGTAAACAAGAAATTTATTCTAATTCCATATTTTTGAAAAAAAAAATCCTTTACTGAACTAGGTTCACACACCATTCCAGACTTATATTACTAAACTAAGTTCAGCCCTCATTCCATCCCTATATTACTAAACAATGTTAATTTCTTGTTCTAGCCCTATAATACTGAAATGATTTCATTTATCATTTCATCCGTGTTGGTATCATGATATATAAATCATTACCAAATTCATTGAAGGGAGTTATTGGTCCCACCAATCTCATAGTGAAATAATATATTCATTTTCTAAAAAATCGTAAACTATCATATCATAACCCATGAAATGAAATGAGTATCATAAATATATAAACATGTCATAACATGTGTAAAATGATACATGTTTCATAATCATTTCATCAACGGAATAATTCATGAAATAGAAATGTATTTGATAAACATATATCCTATGAATGTGTAATGGGTTTCATAAAGACCATGAAATTAATCAAAACACATTTATAGAATAAATATGAATGGATCCTTTTGGTCATTTCATATAATGGAAAAAGTAACATCAATAGATGTCATCATAGATAGAGAATAAATTTATAATATCATTCAAAAATGATACATCAGTAAAATATTGTTTCTTCACTTAAAATTAATTTTTAATACCAAAAACCATTTGAAATTCATTTTCTTTGAAAATAATTTGAAATATTATAAAGAATATGTCAAATCATTTTGATACTCTTTTTTCTTGAGCTTCATAAAATTTTCAAAACTATTTCCTTTGATAATACATTGAGATATTATAAAGAAAAATTGAAATTTATTTGAAATTTATTTATATAAAAACATATCAATGTAGCTTGAATTTTTTTGAAACGCATATATTTTAAAATACATTGAAAACTCATCAATAAGTCTTGAATTATTTATCGAAATTATTTTTCCTCAGAAACACATAAAATAACATTGAACAAACATTGAAAACAATTTCTATTGAAAAATAATTTTAAAAAACATTTTCTTAAAAATTAATCTTTTAGAAATTAAAAGGAATCATCAATGAAATGACAACATGTAAATCAATACATGTTGTAAGCAGTAAAATTAATATACCTTTTTCACAGTAGAATGATTTAAAAATTCCTTCTTGGTAAATAAATAATAATATTCCACTAAAATTATTGGTAAAATACAAAAGGGTAAAATTTTATTTTAAATATTATCGGATAATGGTTCAATATTCTTGCTAAACCTTTTTAGAAAACATAAAACATTGACCGATGAGAGTTTAAAGTTTGGAGTTCTTAGAAACACATTCTTTATTATATATTATAACAAATACTAGATTAATTGTACCAAAATATTAATATATAATCAATATATAGAGTAGAATAATTATCATGATTGTTTTTGATATACAGATCAAAATATTGCATCAATGGAATCATAAACACAAACAATCTTGAAAAATGATGAGATAGTTTCAATAAACTTTTACCACTATGTAACACTAAACCCTAATCACCGTGTAACAATATTTGAGTACATGAGGCTGATAATATTATCAAAATATGTATATTCATGATATAACATATAAAATTTTAGTAAACGCACCTCAAAAAATAATTTAGTTTCATAACTAAACATGAGTCTCAAAGAAGGAAAATAGAAACAGAACCCTTTTACTGATTTAGTAACATATAAAACATAAAACCTATGAAATAAAAATCATAAAAATCATATTTAAATACCCAAAAATTTGAGTATGATAATAATTAAATTAATCAACGGGCAGTATACACACCACACATAAGGAATCAGTGGTGAATAAATCATGTCTGACAAAGAAATAAAAAATGAGATGAAATTCCCTTACATTGTGTCTTGACTCTCATCATACTTAATTAAACCTCTTTTATAATAAATATGAATTTATTATAAATATATCAATGAAATTTATTATTACTTATAATAAAATTTTGTGGATTTATTATGGCTTTATATTACCTTCTTGATAACAATTCATGTTTAAGGTTTTACTTTGTGTAATATCCACTTTTTTGTTCGCATGTGACTTAATTTGTTATTTCATTGGTCCTAATATTTGTATGTGTATTTCCATTATTTAATCCATGATTTAAAAAAATTTAATATTAAATGTATGTGTATTATAATAATCCGTATGATATTGAATCATTAAACGAAATACACCATTTATTGAGATCGTAATCCGTATGTACGCATAAATGTTACACACATTTAATTATTGTGTTGCAAAAAAAAAATTAAAATAAATATGTATATATACGATAATATATATAATAATTATAATATATTTATTATATCATCTATTTCTTATATATTTTTAAAATCTATAATTAATACATTCCCTGAGGTGTACGCACAAATCACATAGATTTGAGGGGGTGGTAGTCCACACTTCCTCAAAAGAAATTATCATACTTAAACCAAATGGAATGTAAAAAAATGTGTTTTCAAAGGAAGAAAGAAGATTAAATACATAACAAATATAATATATTATATATATAAATAGAGTTTTTATCATAATTTTCACCATTAGAGGCAGTAAAGGAAAAATGAAAAACCATCATTTAATGAGGTGACGGTTTGTTGTACACATAAATAGTATGTCTATTACCGATTAGATGGAAGTGTTTATAAGTGTAAGTTGAAACCATAGAATAAACAAATCCTAGTATATTGATTAAACTATTTTTCTTATGAAATAATGTAATAATTATAGTGGGCGTGTTTGAGAAATAAAATAAATGAAACGATTTTAGAGAATGTGTTACCTCATAATCGGGTAGCTCCTTTTGGTTTGTGCCATAAAGTTTCCATGGATTGCTTTATGACCAAAGGAAATAATATATGAATAAGTAGTAGATTTTGAGAATTTTATTGGGAAGATATTTTACAAACCCAATTGGTTTTAGAGGTGTGATGAATATATAGAGTTTGTGGCCTTCTATTGGGAAGGGAAAGCACACATTTGGCATTTTTTAAAACAAATAAGTTGTACCCATGTTTTTACAATGTAAAATTCATAAAAAAAAGAATAAATAAATAATCGAAGGCTAAAGGTGGAATAAAGTCTATCCAACGGGGTTTTGAAGAGTTTCTAGGTTATTTTGGGTCGTAAATTTTAGATTTAGTACTCTATTATCCAAATTTTTCTATTAATAGTTGTAATTAATTTTAATCACTTTACCTAACCATTTTTATCCAAAAAAAATTACATTATTAGAAATTATAAATTATCCTTAATCCAAGTATGGAATACATTTCTCCTAATTCTATTCATATAAGTGGTTGAAATTAATTTAAAATTAATCCCACTAACAGGAAAACACTACGAGGTTTTAAAGTAAAAATTTCCAAAGTATTGTCGGGATATAATACCCAATTTCAATTTGAAAATGATTCCAATAATATAAATTGGATTAATTTATAAAAATATTATCCAATTATACTTTTAAACCGAGTTAAAATATTATTTATCCTTATAAATAAATTATATGAAAAAAGTTTTTTGATTTAAAATCTGATATTTTTCACTATTCATCCAAAAATGATGTTTCTCAAAAAAGTACAAAAAATTCTCCCTAGTATAATTTTTTCAATAAAAAATAAAAAATGAAGTTAATATTATCAAATTCTATTTCTAAATGCTTCTAAAATGAAATTTATTATTTTTCCCTTTGGGATATTAGAAGCAGTTCATTAGAGAAAAGTAATATTCTCAAACATATAAGGACTTTACTAGAAATTATATCTTTCATCATCAATATGTTTTTATTTATATAAATCCATAATAAAAAATATTTTAAATCTAGCTATCACTGTTAATATTTGTATGATTACTGGATTTATTATAATTATATCATTTAAATAATTATAATAATGAATGATCCTTTGGTAGAAACATAGTATTTTGTGTTGCGTACGCCGAGTTATGTTGTGTGAAATGTACGACTAGTCATAAGCTAACATCAGTGTCACATGTAGGAAGATAAATTTTATGGTACGTGTAGTTTATGATTAAATTTTTGTTGCATATAATGAAAGGCAAAAAATTTTATTTAATATAAGAAAATTTCATTGTTATATGAAATAAAATATATCTGAAATGTTAAATAAATTATAGGAAAATAATTCATAAAATCTCAGGATGTAACATTCTACACCCCTGAAATTAATTTCACTCTAAAAATTTGTTAGGTTTATCAATTATTTAAAACTTTAATTCTTCATTCATATAAACCCATATCATAAAAATATATACTAAATCATGCCGTAAAAATTCATTATTGAAAAAATAAGGGATACACAATGTAGCATATAACTAGGTTTCTATATAAGAGAACATTTGTTGGGTGTGAAAATTTGACGTGAAAAAAATACTAAATATTTATAGAGTGTGACTGAGGCTATCAATCAAAAACCAGTAAATGATCATTGAAAATTTGATGGTCCAAAAGTCACAAATCATTAATGAATTATAATCCCATCAGTTAAACAAATATTAATGTATTAGGACAACATTTTTTTATCATATATTTGAGTATTTAATTTATTGACCAAGAATATAATGATATATACTTACATGATATATTTATATAAACAAAATTTATACCTTTGGATGTGCTTTTATCTATTCATAATTAATCTATTAATTCAAGAAATAGATGTTCATAAACCATCATTGATTCTTGATGCATGGAAAGACAATATTAGCATATATTAAGGCCCATAAAAGAATGAAAAGTATAACTATTTATTTATAACTATTCTTAAAAATCAATATGTTTAAGACATTTATCTATAAACAAAAAAATTAAGACTAATATATCATCATAAATAATTATTCATCAAAAATAATGATACATTACCCAAGGCATTGTGTTGGCAAGTGGTTGTTATGAAAACCATATCATCCTTCAGTCATGTGTTCAACACCAATGGGATTTCTGGAATTAGATGCTTATCACCTAACTTATATTATTTCCTTTTTGAAACCAAACTAACATAATTTCCAAAATATATGGGCATACTTTAAGGAAGGTTAATCACTATATATCCTCTCAACTAAGGTTTTAAATACAATATAAATATATATATACTTCATTTGATGTTTAACATATGCTTTTTCTGAATATTTAACCATGTAACCCCTATAAAATTTTAAAATAAATAACTTTGGAGAGAAATTCATGACATTGGTTTAACATTTATTCCCCATATATAACAAAGTATTTATTGGTTGTCACATTACAAACAAGTGAATAACCTTTTGGTAAATTCTCTTGGAAAATGGTGAGAAACTAAACTACCATATAGCCTTTTAAAAAACATTCGTACTTACTTTGTCCATAGATTACATGATATATTCCATAAATACAAGAAGATTTAAACATCATCCATGACAGTATGAACTACTTGTCAAAAAGTCATTAATTAGTTCCAAGGTAATTGGTATTGTCCAGTTTTTTTATTCAAATCCTACATATCATTAGCTAAAAACATTATCATAAATAAATAAAATATTAAGGGTTATGTTTCCCTTAATAATTTGTTTTCCATAGACATTAAATTTTAATTATATCACTTTTCTCTTCCATTGGAACTATTCAACATATTCTTATAAATCCATAGGGAAAAAAATCACTGAAAAATATTTATATATTTCACCATCTATATAACATAATTCAATAATTAAAATAAATTAAATGAATTACTATTCAACTTCATTCTTTTGTAATTAATAATGATACATCAACTTACTATACAATAACTATTTACTTTCACATTTCATATATGGTGTATTCATCACTGGTAACATAACCATTACTATTCCAACCTTACATATCCTTTTTATGAACTTTCCACATGGGACATTCAATTTCATAATTACCCATTATTCTACACATAAAAAATGTAGCCCTAAATGATATATTTGGGAGGCCAATATTCTGATCCATTTCATTAACTGAACTCACCATTTCTCCCTTAAAGTCGCATGGTTTGAGTTCATTTTTCCAACAGTCAAAGCATATTCTTGTTCATATGAGACAATAACATAAATAATTCATTCCAAATTTATGACACAAAGAAATCCGAACCAATTTTCCTATATGGTCTCCAATACTCAATCTCTAAGTGAACTCCTTCTTTCTCTTCGTTGGTGTGTCCGAGAGTTTTTATGGTACACATTAATAATTATGTTCCTTGAAAACTGATTATGTTTGATCACAAAATCATTCAGAACAGTGATAATCCCACTTGACTGCTCATCAAAAAATCATCCATCACATTTATCATTTATCTAGTTTATTTCAGTTCACACAATTGAATAAAACCAGAACCATAGTAAGATAATTAAATATTATTGTGGAAAACCAAATAATCATTATAATAATTACATATATAAGTTATAAGTCATGAAACATTCCTTAAAATATGACACCGTATGTTCATCCTGGGTCATTCCTAAAAAACATATATTTACATCCTTTGCGATTGTTCAATTTGAGTTCGTGAATTCCCAAATCATATCCCCTAGGAGTGTCAACCCAGTTGTGCAACAAGGCTCACTGTTGTGTAACAAATTACCCTATGTTAGGCCAGAAATATCATTTCATATTAGTTATTACTAGTATATATATATGGTATATCCACATACACTTATAGAATTGATGAAGGGATATAGTACTAGGAAACCACTCAATCTATCATTTACCAAAATTCATGGACATTTTCCTATGATTTTGTATCCTTAGACTTGTCCTTAGATAGGTCCTCAGTGTTTTCGATGTGGTTTTCTCATCCAATCTTCCACAGGATAATTAAAACTTTTCATTGATGCAACTATAGTGACCCTTAATTTTCATAAAATGAAATTAAATAGCATTTATGAAATACTTAAAAACTATTCAAACAAACACCAAAAGACCATACTAGTTAAGTGCCTTTAGAAAAATAGAAAACACAAACATTGGTACATAAATAAGATACATTATCTCTCAACAAGATCCTATTGAATATCAACTTTCTTAAACATATCAAACATAATATACATCTTTATAACCTTGTAAGGGTGAAAAAGGGAGATATGTAAGAATAATCACGAGAATTACAGTATGATAACATGATCATGAAAAAATAATATTATAAAATATAAATAAAAAATCGTATACATGAATCATGAAATACATATTTTCTTTTCATAAGAAATGAATCATTATGAAATAAATAAAATAATCCATGAAAGAATAACATTGGAATAAAATAAGGAATTTTTGAAAACACATAAGCATAAAATAATTATTTTAATAGTACTCAAGGCAATGCTGCCAATTTCATTTTGGTAGAAAAAATCCTTTAATAAAACTGGTTGACACCCTATTCATGCCCAGTATTACTGAACCAATTTCACTCCTCATTTTAGCCCTATATTACTAAACTAAGTTCACTACTCATTCTAGAAAAATATTACTAAACTAAGTTCATTCCTCGTTCAAGCCTTGTAATATTAAAATGGGATTATCTATCATCCCATCCATGTATATCTAAGGAGATATAAATCTCTTCCCAATACATTGGATGAAGATATAGGTTCCATCCATATCATATTGAAATCATACATATATGTTCCAAAACAATCAGAAACAACCATATCATAACCCCTACAATGAAATGTGTATCATAAACACGTAAACATATCATATCCTATGGATACAGTTATAAGTTTCATAATAATTTCATCAAAATAATTAACTAGGAAAGAGTATTATATTCTCTAGACATATAACATGTGAATGAGAAACAAGTTTCACAATGTCTTTGACATTAAGCATTACCCATTTACAGAAATAACATGAAATGATCCATTAGATCATTTCATTAAAAGGAATTATTAATGTTAATGGATGTCATATTAGATGAAAAATAATTTTGAAATATCCATAAAAAAAACCATGAGTAAAATATATTTTTCTTCTATGAAAAATGATTTTTAATACATAAAACCATTTGGAAATTATTAACACCACAATCTTCCATGGTACCTTTTTCTTTGAATAATGCAATAGCTTGTTCTGTACAAAACTTCGAGTTGTAGCACACCACAACCATTCAAACTAGCTTTTATGAATAGTAAAAAATACCATTTGAAATTTTATAAATTTTATTTTTCAAAATTGACAACATTTTTGGATTCGGAATATCAAAATTAGCTAAGGGTGAATTTTTTGTTTTTTCAAAAAACATTTCTTTTTTTGATGAATAGTGAAAAATACTACATTATTGTTTAAAAAAAACTTTTTATTTAAATATTTAGTTTTTTATTTTAATTTATTTTAGTTCAAAATAGAAACATAATCCCCCTATATGTTTAATGTAAATCATTGGAGTCATTTTATAATAAGATTAGATATATATAATTTTATTGAACTTTTAATGTCTTTTACCCACCATTAGGCATATTTACAAATTTTCATAAACGTTATTTTACCACTTCTATGAATTCAATTTAAAAAATCTAAGAGTCATGGTTGACATCAGAAAGTAAAATGTGGTTTAATAGGATGAAATTAATTTTTGGTGAATAGTAACATGGGAATTTTATTTACCATGGTTAAAAGTAAATTGGTTAATTAAAGTTAAAATTATATAATAATTGTCCTAAAACATGTCTTAATTCTATTGGATAAGTATATTTTGACCAAAATCAACCTAAGGAATTAAATATGATCCTTTTTCTCCACAAGGATTATATTAAGACATTAATTATTAGTTTATTTGAAGAAGAGTTAAAAGTGTAAAATTCAACATTTAATAACAAAACCATTTAATTATATAGGATTATACATAGGATAAAGTCTAAAATAAATATTCCTTATAAAGATAAAAAAATTTCCTAAATATTTGTATTTTATTTATAATCTTTATATATTAAATAACTAAATTTATTTATGATACAATGATGATGCAGTAATCACCTTATTATTAAAATATTAAAATAATTTATATTTTAAATGTTAATATAAATATAAATACAGACTTTTGATGTATTAAACGAATTTTCAAGTTTAATATGACTTATTAGGGATTATTAAATAATTTTTTTCCAATTGAATATGGTGTTATGACTTTCACAAAAAACTAATACTAAATAGTGTCCAAATTGACAAAAATGTTTTTTTGAAACAAATACTATATTATTAATTGATATATTATTCCTAAAAATATTAGGTTTAGCCCAACCACATAGATAAGGATTTATATATTAATAATGACCCACATGGGGTTCTCTTGGTATTTTATAGTATTTTTGTTAACCAATTATTTTAATAATACAAGAATACATGGTAGAAGTTAAACTTTTTAACTAAGAGTTAAATCTAAAATATAAGATTAATATGGTGACCTAAACCAATATAAAAAATATTGGTTGATATTTTTTCGACCCATTACCACCTTAACCTAGAAATAAATACTTTTCACGCCATTATATACTGAATATGATTGTATAATAAAAATATATTACAAACTTTTCCAAAAGAAACCATAACTTCTCTAAAAAGGGGTACTTAAACTTTGCTAAAAATCACACCTCCAAAGCCATTTTTCTCATCCAACACCTACTAAAATATCATCCCAACTACCCTCAATTAAACCTATAGGAATTACTTTGATCATATTCCAACCTACGGACCCCTTTTGATCAAATCAAAAGAATGCACCCGAAAAAGATGTAATAATTTTAACACCTCTTTCAATGTTCTTTTTATCTTCCACTTCTTCTTTCATTGTTGATTATATAAAAAATAATAAATCTAGTACCTTATATACTATTTTGTTATTATAAATATGGTACAATTATATTCATTATTCTACCCATCATATTAATTACAATGTCACCAAACATTCGTACATACAACTTACCATCTCAATGTCGTGGTGTAGTTTGTTATTCAACACTTCATTATTTATATGGGTATAATAATGAGTATTATTTATGTAAATAATTAATATAACTAGTTAATTATTATTTATAAATGATATACCATCCAATTACATACGATTTCACCATTAATAGTATTATATTTTCACTCATGTGTACGTATGGATTACCATCTCCACGAACGCGATGAGATTCATTCTCCATCATAATCATTCACAAATAATTTTATTTTTATGATTAAAAATAATTTTTAAGAACAAAATATCATTATGGATATTAATAAAATACATCCTATAAATAACAAAAATGACTTATGCAATAAATCATACCAAGGAAAATGAATCAGTTAACCCTCAAAACAATGATATTACTGAATTATTTTTAACAAAGAAATATTACAGGATCATATATGATATCATATTAATGTATGTGTCACTATTATAATTTAATTATAATAATTTAACTATTATAGAAAAGGTTAACGTACCCTCAATCCAGGAAAAGTACAAGGTTAGGGTTAATTCTACAATCTCATTATTATCTGAGGTTATTTATACGCGAGTATCTACTGGGACCTCTTTTTCATCCACATCAATGTTTCATAAAAATGTATTTCAAATTTCTCTTAATATTTCCTATACTATGGGTTAAAATCATTTATACACTAGTTTTATTTTTTATAAAATGTATATAAATCAGTCTTTCGGTCATTTTCCAAACAAAGTCCTTTACGACCTTTTTGAAAAAATTAAAGAAATGATGTTTTTTATAACCTATATAGAGTGTGTGGCTATTTCCGCCATTATAACACCATAGATTTTTACCTTACAAGCTTATAATGATATTTTTAAAATAAATGTTTTCTTTTATAATTTTTTTACTTTTATATTATTTCAAAATAGAAAGTGATATTTCTCTTAAATTGGTTTGATTTCATCTATGTCAACATCCTTTTATGGAGTTTATACTTGTTTGAAGTTGATTTATTATGATACAATATTCCATATTTTATTGATGGTTTTGTGATATGATTGACTATGGATGTTTTATTTTTATACCAATCATAGTTTATGGTTAAAGTATAAACATTTCATATGCAAGTTTCAATACGAATGTTTATGTTACGTTTCAAACTTTTTTATGAGAAATGCAATGGACTTAGTAAGTGACCAGTGAAGCCCTCTATTGCTCCTCGATGCATCGGTATGTCTCATGAAAAAAACTAGTGTCTTGGAACAAGTCCTTAAAAAATCTTATTTTTAGATTGGGAATGAGTCCTTGACTATGTGGTTATGATGTTCGACTTTCTGCATTCCTTCCTTATGAAATTGGCTATTGACGTTACATGTGATTATTTGACAAGTTGAATATCCACGTGGATAAGTAAATGGAATTATTTGATTTATCTTTTCAATATTATGATGATGTTTATGTTTAAAAGGAATGTGTAATTTCATTAAATGTTTATGCTTATTTATGATATTTTCTACTATATTGTTACCCATATTAAGAATCTGAGCTCACCCCTCTCTATGTTTTTTCCCAGGATGCAAAGTAGTATATTACGATTAACATACATGAATAGACTAATGAATATGAGTGTATTCATAGGGGATACAATTTTGTTGTTTTTTCACAATTTCATAATGTAATGTAAAACTTTTGTATGTATTCTACACTTAGAAGGATACTAAACTAATATATCTTACGAGATATGATCTTTTGTGATCATGCAAACATTATAAAAAAATTAACTGACTATGGGTTACTAGGGTCGGGGAGTTATAGTTGGTATCATATGAAGTTTAGTACAAACCTTGGAAAGCAGATTTAGAAAATCTCTGATTAGAGAACATTACTAAAAGATATACATGGAGTATTATTATAAAATAACATCCTAGAATTTGGTAATGTATTGATTTTGTGAATTTTCCATGAAATACATCCCTGTCAGGATACGAGCAGGTTGGGGTGGCTCTGGCACCGATGTACCTAGGAGTGAAAACACTGACTAGGAGTTTTGTGCTTGACCAAAGGTATCCTGGTACACAATAACGGGCCTTACTGCACTATTTTTTACAACACTCCATGGGGATATGGTTAGAATAATTCACATATTATTTTCAAACAATGATGAATGATTTATGAGTAAAAACCTCAAAGAAAATAATTTTTTATGAATATAGATTATATGAATAAAATGTTCAATTTATTGTAGGAATTTTATGGGTATGGAGTTTTGGATCATGATTCATAAATTAATCTAGTGTACTCCATTGTTTAGAAATGTCTCATAGTAGAAGGAATGGAAAATGTATCATTGCATGTAACTCATGAAGAGATTTCCCTCATAATCAAGATAATTATAGTTGAGCTAGTGATGCAACCAGTGCTGAACAATATATAACCATATAGAGACAACTCACTCAGGTTATGAATAATAACCTTACCCATATAGACCACCATTATCCACAACGTGGAGGATAAATGTTAGAACTATTCACATGGAAACAACCACTAACATTCAATGGGACTACAAATCCATTTTTAACTGAGTAATGGATAAGTTCCATAGAAAAAATATTTCATGCTTTGGGGAGTAGCAAAAGGGAAACAAAATTAATGGTAGTTTATTGCCTCAAAAGATATGCAGATCAATGGTGGTCATTAATTAAAAACAAAAAGGAAGATGAAGAAGTATCAAATATGGAATGGAAGGAGTTCAAAGAAATTTTTCTACAAAAAATACTTTCCTCATGATCATTAAGAAGATATAGAAAGACAATTTCTTTGTCTGTGGAAAAAGGAGGAAGAGAATGTCGCAATTTATGAGGCTAACATTACTTGGTTATCAAGTCATGCATCAGATTATATATGTAACACAATGAGAAATATTGATCGACTCATTGATGGGTTAAAACTATTTATCTATCAATAATTAGTCCCACAATCATTCTCATCGTATGAAAATATTTTCTCATGTAAAATCAAGACAGAAATGGAATTCTCTAGAACTTACAACATTAAAGAAAATAATTAGAAGAAGAGATCTTCATAACAATATGGAAATGGGAATATGGAGAACAAGGGAAAAGTTGAATTTCCATTCTTTAGTAAATGATAGATGAAACACCCCGGTGCTTGCTTGATGGGAATGTGAGTCTATTACAAGTGTGGTGAAAAAGGCCACCAAGCATGTGAAAGTAAGGGAAAGAAAGTGGATTTCAATGTTGAATGTTGCAATTGTTGAGAAATGAGGCATTATGCAAATGAATGTCCTAAGAGACCAGGAAACATACCTCATAAAAGGCCAAGGGAGAAAGGCCATGCTTATGTGATCACTACTACTGAGGTTGAAGCTATGAATCATGTGGTGGTAGGTAATTTAATTGTTTCCTTAAATTTAGCCAATGCCTTATTTGATTATGGAACATTTCATTGTTTCATATCTTCATAGTTTTCTTAGAAAATTAGTTATTTGCAATATGATTTAACAAGGGAGTTTTCAGTCAGAAATCCTAAGGTATATATCATTGCAACAAAGTTTTGTGAATCAATTCCCATTATGGAATATAAACGTGCATTATCATCAGATCTCATCATCATACCCATGATTAATTTTGATACAATCCTCGTTATGGATTGGATTTCAGACCATGATGTAAAAATTGATTTGTAAGAAGAAAGAGGTTACAATTTTTGACGATGATAAAGATTACCATATGTTTAGATCACCAACGTCACCCTATGATTTTTATCTAGATCCACCCCCAGTAGCTCTAATAATTATATTATTGGGTAGGAAGATAATAAAATAACTATGGGTGAGGAAAAAAATTTCAAATAGAGGATGTGCCTATTGTGCAATAATATGTTGATGAGTTTCCAGAGGATTAACCTGGACATCCTCTAAAATGACAAATTGAGTTTTCCATTGATTTAATTCCTGGATCAAGGCCTATATCGAAGCCCCCTTATAGTATGGCCACTGTTGAATTAGTAGATCTAAAGAAACCACTTGAGTAATTGAGTAATAAAGGATTTATTCACTATAGTGTTTCCCTATGGGGATCCCCTGTTATTTTTGTAAAGAAGAAAGATAGATCAATGAGGTTGTGAATTGACTACAGGGAGATCAACGATATAAAAAAAATTATTTCCCATATTTCATTAATTATTTATTCGATCAACCTCATGGAGCTCAATATATTTAAATGAATGAACTTCGTTCTTGATATCATTAGTTGTGTGTGAAGAAGGGAGTCATTCAGAAGACAAAATTTCATACCTGGTATGGGCATTAATAGTTTTAGTGTAATGCCTTTTGGAAGGAATAATGCACCCACTATCTTCATGGATCTAAGGAATAGAGTTTTCAAGGAATATATTGATAAATTTGTAGCGGTATTTATTGATGATATCTTTGGTTACTCCAAAATCTATGAAGATCATGAAAATAATTGGGGCACTATTCTAAAAACTCTTAGAAGAAATGAATTATACGGTATGTTTAGCATATGTGAATTTCGGATTTAGGAGATTTCTTTTATTGGATTTATTATCTCTTAGGATAAAATCTATGTTGATTCTTATAAGACAAGAGCAAAACAATAATGGCCAGAACTGAAAAGTATAACCGAGAAACACAATTTTATTGGTTTACTAGATTATTATCAGTGTTTCGTCCAATATTTTCCACCAATTGGATAACCCATTAACCAAGCTCACATTTAAATGTGTTAAATTTGTATGGAAAAAATAGTGTAAAGAATTTTTTGAAGAACTGATGATATGATTAGTCAATGCTCATATCTTGACTCTACCACCGGGGAATTATTGGTTTGTTATATATAGTGATTCTTCAAGGAAAAGATGTGGTTGTTTTCTTATATAGAAATGTAGAGTTATTTCTAATTCATCAAGATAGCTAAATATTCATAAACAAAACTATCCCACTCATGATCTTGAGTTACCAGCAGTAATATTTTCTTTGAAGATATGGACACACTATCTCTGTGGTGAAAAATGTGAGATTTATACTGATCACAAGAGTTTGAAGTATATTTTCTCATATAAAGAATACAACATATGGAAAATATGATGGCTTGAACTACTCAAAGATTTTTATTATAATATACACTACCACACTGGGAAAGAAAATAAGGTGGCAGATGCTTTGAGTAGAAAAGAAAATTGGGTTTTGAACAAGATAAGAGTTGAAAGGGATCATATATTAATGGATCTAGTAAATATGGATAGGGGAATAATCATAGAAGTTTAAACATCAATACATTTTCAAATGGATGCCAAAACATATTTACTTGATAGGATAGAAAGTTCATAGTTTAATGATGAATAGTTTCAAAAGAAAATTAAAGATGTGAATGATGAGAGATTGATCGACTTCGTATATGGAGATGGGATTTTGAAATTTGGGAAAAGACATTATGTTCCTGATATATATGATCTAAAATGGGAATTATTGGATGATGCTCATATCTCCAACTTCCTTATACACCCTAGTAGCACTATGATGTGTAGAGATTTTAGGGAACATTTTTGTTGGGACAACATGAAGAGGGAGGTTTCTGATTATGTGTCAAGATGTATGGGTTTTCAATAGGTTAAGGCTGGAAAAACATATCCTAGGGGATCCTTTCAACCTCTTCCCATTAAAAAGAGTAAATGGGATGATATTATGGTGGAAATTGTCTAGGGGCTACGAAAGACTCCTAGAAGGAATGATACAATATGGATCATTGTTGATCACCTCTCCAAGTCCACTAATGTTCATGCTATATGATAATATTTACCGCTTGAAAATTTAGCAAGAATATATGTTAGTGTTGTTTTAAGACTTGTTGGAGTTCCCCTATAGATTGTTTCTGATTGTGATCCCTGTTTTACATCAAGTTTTTAGAAAAGTCTTCAAAAGTTCATAGATACTGAACTTTGTTCGAGCACTGCCTACCACCCTCAAAGTGATAGATAATTAGAACGGACTATTCAAAACATAGAATACATATTGAGATCTTTCTCACATGACTTTCAAGGTATGTGGGATCAATATTTATCTTTGGTAGAAATTTCCAAGAACAATAGCTTCCATTCAGGTATTCAGATAGCACTATATGAAGCGTTATATAGAAAGAGATGTTGCACACCAACTTGTTGCAATGATGTTAGTGAAACATAACTCGTAGACTCAGAACATGTTGAGGAAACATTGGAAAATGTGATGATTATAAAAACCCATATCAAAGAATCTCAAACTAGGAAAAAGGTATATACTGATAACTAAGGAAGGATTTGGAATTTCAAGTAGGAGATCATGTTTTCTTGAGGGTATCTCTATGGATGGGTGTTATAGGATTTGGTATGAAGGGTAAATTAATTCCAAGGTACATCTGACCTAAATGAAATTCTAGAACAAATTGGAGTTGTAGCTTACTATTTGGCAATGTCTCCAAGTCTTTAAAAATTTCATGATGTTTTCAACATGTCACTATTGAAGAAATACATGCCTGACCCAACACATGTTCTCACCTATGAAGTAATAGAAATGGAACCCAATCTGTCTTATTGTGAAGAGCCAGTCATGATTTTTGATACCAGAGAACAAGGGTTGGGAAATCAGATAACACGTCGGGTAAATGTTCAATGGAGAAACCGTATAATGGAAGAGGTGATGTGGGAACCCGAAGAACGTAAGATTAAGAACCACCAGAAATATTTTTATTTAGAGGTATTATAGTAATTTCTAGGAATAAGTCATTTGAAGGATGGAATAATTTATCACACCAAGCTTCCTCGATACATTTATTTTTGAATAATGCAATAGCTTGCGTTGTATGCAACTTTGAGTTCCATTACACCTCAACCAATCAAACTAGCCGTTATGAATAGAAATACCAAATTTTTGAAACATTAAAAATTTCATTTTTCAAAATGGATATGATTTTTTGATTCTAAATCTAAAAATTAGCTTAGGGGAAATTTTTGGTATTTTTCTGAAATCATTCAATTTTTTATGAATAGTAAAAAACATTGTGTTATTATTTAAAACGGACTTATTATTTCAATAATTAGTTATTTTATTTTATATTATTTTATGTTTAAATAGATACATAATACCTATATATTTTTAATGTAATTTTTTGGATTTATTTTATAATAAGATTAGATATATAAAATTTCATTGATCTTTTAACGTCTTTTACCCTCATTCTTGGCACATTTGAAAATTTTCATAAAAAATAATTTTAACACTTCTGTGAATTGAATTTCAAAAATACAAGAAAGATAGTTGACATCAGTAAGTAAAATTTGGTTCAATATGATGAAAATAATTTTTGGTGAGTAGTAACCTTGGAATTTTATTTACCACGGTTAAAAGTAAATAGGTTAATTAAAGGTAAATAAGATATTGTAATTACCCTAACACATGTCTTAATTATATTTGATAAGTTTATTTAGACAAAATAAACTGTATAAATAAAATATGATCCTTTTGTTACACATGGATTACATTTGGACATTTATTATTATTTTATTCAAAGAAGAGATAAAAGTGTTAAGTTCAATGTTTAATAATTAAACCATTTTTAATATAGGGTTATACATAATACAAATTTGACCATAAATATTAATTATAAATAAAAAAAATATTTCCTACATAATGGAATTTTATTTATAAATTTTAGGATATAAATAATAAAATTTGATTATGACACAATAATGATGCCGAAATTACCTTATTATTGAAAGATTAAAATAATTGATAATATAAATATTAATATAATTGGAAATTGAGACTCTTTATGTATTCCAATAATTTTCTATATTAATATGACATGTTAAGGATAATTAAATATTTTTTTTCGAAGTGATAAAGATGTTATGACTTTCCTAAAAACCAAATACTAATTAGTGTCAAAATTTACAAAAATGAGTTTTTAAATCAAATACTATATTATTAATTGATATTATATTCCTATAAATATAATGCATCGAAAAAGGAAATAAATATATTTATACATATATATAATGAAACACTTAAGTTTCTCATGGCTTTTTATAGTTTTTCTATTAATAATTTATTATAATAATACATGAATATTTTGTAAAATGAAAACTATTTAACTAAGAATTAAATATAAAAGACAAGGTTAATATGGTGACCTAAATCTATCTAATACCTTTTTTGAGTGATTTTTGACCCCTAACCACCTTATCCTCAAAATATATCCCCTTGGAGCCATTATAAACAGAATATTATTGTATAATAAAATAATAATTCAAACTTTTCCTAATGTGACCCTCACCTCTCTTAAAAAAGGGTACATCAATTTCATTCAAAAATCACACATCCAAATCCATTTGGCTTGGCCATCCTCTGCTCGAATATCCTCCCAAATACCCACACATCATCCTAGAGGCCTTAAATTGATGATAATCCCTCCTAATGATCCATTTTGATCAAATCAAAAGGAAGCACCCTAACAAGAGGTATTAATTTCATCACATCATTGAATGTTCTTTTCTTGTTCCACTTCCTATTTCTTTCTTGTTTCCATACTAAAATAATAATTCAATTAACATATAATTATTTTTATTTTATTATAAATATGGTACAACCATACTCATTATTCTATCCATCCTATGAATGGAAAAGTCACTATACGTGCGTACGTACAAAATACCATTTCCACGTCGTGGTGTAGTTTTTTATTAGACACTTCATTATTTGGATGATCATAATAATGAGTATAATTGATGTAAATAATAAATATAACATATTAATGATTCTTTGTATATTATATACCATCCAATTACGTATTATTTCACTACCAATACAATTATATTTTCGGTCGTGCATACATACAGATTACCATCTCCATGAACACAATGAGATCCATTCTCATCATAATTATTCAAGAATAATTTTCATTTTAGGATTAAAAATGATGTTTAATAATATGGGATTCAATATTATATTGAAGGTTTTGTGATATGTTTGACTATGAATGTGTTATTTTTATTCCATTCATTTTTTTGGTTAAATTATTAACATTTCTTATGATATTGTTAATATGAATGTTCATGTTATGTTTTAACCTTTTCATATGAGGAATTAATTGGACATAGTAAGTGACAGGTGAAGCTCGAAATAGCTCCGCGATGAATTGAAAGGTCTCATGAGACAAAATATTGTATTGGCACAAGGCCTTGACAAAATAATATTTGTAGTCTTGGAATGAGGCCTTGAATATGTGTTTATGATGTCTGGCATTATCAATTCCATTATTATAAAATTGACAATTGATATTACATGTGATTATTCGACTAGTATAATATCCATGTGAATAAGTAAGTGGAATTATTTGATTTATCATTTTTTAATATGCTGATGAATAAGTTTAAATGGCTTGTGTTTTAGTATTATACTTTTATTTAAATGATTACGTTTATTTAGGATTGTTTCCGATATATTGTTATCCTTAATGAGAATCTAATCTCACCCCTTTCTATGTTTTATTTTTTCCAAGATGAAAAAAAGTATATTACGATTAACCTGCAGCAATAGGCTAAGGGATATGAGTGTTTTCAAACGGGACATAATGTAGTTGTGTTCTTCATTTCATGATATAATGTAAAACTTATATATGTATCTAGGACATATAAGGTGACAAAATTAATCGGTCATTCGATACATGACCTCTTGTTATCATGCCAATGTTATTTAATTATGCATTAACTCTGGGAAACTATGGTTGGAATGTTACAATAACAATTTGATAAAAAAAATTGAAAAATTATAAAGAATACTAGAAATCATTTTGAAATCCTTTTCCCTTCAAAATGTAAAACATAGGATTCCAAACATTTTAAAAACATTTTCCCTAAAATTTTTTGAAAACATATAAATAATTTCATAAAACATGTTGAAAACCTTTTTTCATAAAAACATATGAATGAATATTTTTTTTGAAAAAAATTTCTTTGAAAATATTTTGAAAAGATATAAAAAGGGTTAAAAAGATATTTAAATGAAATTTTCATTAAAAGCATATAAGAGAAGGATGAAAATATTCTGAAATCAATTTTTCATGAAAAATAATTTTAATAATCATTTTCTAAAAAATTAACCATTTTAAAAATGCAATGTACTATCGAATGAAATATCAATGGATAAATCTATACATGTCTAATGATTTAAAAAGAACATTCCTTTTCTCGGTAAAAATGTTAGAAAATTAATTATTTAGTAATTGAAAAGAATATTAATTTGAAGATACAATTTAAACCCCAAAAGGATAAAAATGAATATCACAAATTATTTGACAATGGTATAATATTCATGGAAACCATTTTTAGAAAACATTGATTTACAACCAAAGATATGGTAAAACTGAGATTTCTTAAAAACAAATTTATAAATATATTATGCAACAAAGAGTATAAAAAAGGTACCAATACCAGAATATGTCCTGAATATTTATAGGATAATAATGTTCATGAATTTTTATGAGATATGGATCATAATATTTCATCAGTGGTAACATAAACCTTAAAAATATCTATATGTGATGAGATTGATTCAATAATCTTTTACCACTCAGTATCTTTGAACCCTACTACCCGTGTAAGGAAATGGTACTAAATGAAGAATAAAATATCATTATAAGGATGGTATTCATGATATAACATTTAAAATGGACGTATACACACCTAAAAAAATAATTTTGGGGCATAACAAAACATGAATCTCAAATAAGGAAAATTGAGAAAGAACTATTATACATATTTGTTAAATTTTGATACTAAACCCCCATGAAAGAAAGATCATAAAATGGATATTTAAATTCCCATAAATTTATGTATAATAAAAATTTAATACACACATGGATAGTATAATTACTACACAAATGGAATTGGTGGCGAATAAAGCATGTATCTCAGGGAAACAAAAATTGAGATGAAATCCCCTTATATTGTGTCTTGACTCTCATCGTACTCATTTATACCTCATGTGTAATAATTATAAATATATTATAAACATATCAAAAAATAATATTATTACCTATAACACCATATATTCATTGATTATGTCTCTATATTACCAACTTTTTAGCAATTCTATGGTATGGTCTCACATCGGGTAATATCCACTTCCATATTCACATGTGTGTTAATTTGTTATATATTTGGTACTTTTATTTATATAATGACTTCCGTAATATAAAACATTATTTAAAAATATTTTTTATACGGAATATTTTTATTATAATAATCTATTGGATATAAATTTATGAATCAAAATAAACCATTAATGGAGATGATAAGTTGTATGTACACATAGAACTTATTTCTATTTAATAATCACGTTGAAAGAAAGAAAGTAAAAGAAATTTATGTATATATATGTATACATATATCATTTCATATTATATTTATTATATAATATATTTAATATATATTTATTATACCATTAATTAATATATTCCATGTAGTGTATGAACGAATCACAACACTTTGAGTGGGCGGTAGTCATTACTTCCTCAAACAAATTTATCATATTTACAAAAAATATAAAGTAAAAAATATATATTATATAAAATGAATACATATTATTAAATAAATAATAAATATAATATATTGTACAAATAAATATAGTTTCTAAAATAATTTTCACCTTGAGATGAGGTAATGGAATAATGAACAATCATTATTTAGTGAGGTGGTTTTTCCTCGTTCACAGAAACAGTATGTCTGCTACCCATTAAATGTATTTTTTTTGTAAGTGTAGGATTAAACCTTATAAAAAAAGATTAGAATATTTAATATAATTTTATTTATAACAAGGAATGGAATAATGAGTGAGTAGGGGGTGGAGAAAGAAAATAAAAGAATGGTGTGTGTTAGAAGATGTTTCGTCTTAATCGTGTAACACCATTTTGTTTGTGACAAAAAGTCTTACTTGGATTATTTTCTGCCTAAGGGTAGGATTCTAGGCTGAAGATATTTATTTTTAGAATTTTTTTGGGAAGATATTGTTTGAACCTATGTTGTTCTATATGTGTGAAGAAGATGTAGAGGTGGGGGAATTTTAGAGGGAAGGGAAAAGACAAACATATCATTTTTAAAAACTTTTGGGTGTACCCACATTTTTACTTACATCAAATAGGTTTAAAAAAACCAAAAAATAATAATAGAAGATTAATGATTGAATAATTGTTATAAAATTTGTTGTGGACTATTTTCTAGGTGTTTCGGGGTCATAAATTTTAGGTTTCGTACAATATTAAAAAAATATTTATCTTAACTGTTGTAATTAATTTTAATCACTTTCAGAAATCATTTTGGTAAAAAAATTATTTAATTATATTAGAAATTAAAATGTATTATGATCCCAAATATGGATTATTTTTTTCCAAATTCAAATTTATGAAGTGACAGAAATTAATTTAAAATCAATCCCCCTGGTAGGATAACACCCTCTGGTTTTAATGTAAAAACGTCCAAACATTTTCAATGTTTTTATACATAAAATTTATTATAGTAACCTAAATTGAATTAATTTAAACAAATACCTTCCAATTAAAGTTTTAAAATAATTTGAAATATATTTTAACTTTATAAGTATATAGTTGAAAAATCATATTTATTTAAAATTTGTTATTTATCACTATTCAGCCAAAAATGAAGTTTAAATGAAAAATCCAAAAAATTCGCCTTAAGAGAATTTTTACATCATAAATTAAAAAATGATGATTATTTTATCAAATTATATTTACAAAATTTTTCTAAAGGTCATATTATTATTTTTCACAGAAGTAAATTAAAGGAAGTTCACTTGAAAAATCGGTATTTTTGATAATATAAGGACTTTAAGAAAAATTATATATTTCGTCATCAATTTTTTTTTTATATAACACCATTATAAAAATATTTTAAAATTAGTTATGACTATTCATATTACTATTTTTAATTATTGTATTATAATTATATCATTTAAATAATTATAATAATAAAAAACTTCGTAGAAACTCAATGTTTTCTGTTTTGTAAGCTAAGTCAGTATTGGGTCTAATGTATGTCAAGTAGCAAGGTAATCTCAGTGTTCCATGTATTGAAGCTAAAATTTATTATTTTTTAGTGCATGAATAACTTTTTGTTGAATATAATTCATGTAAAAAAAATTCATTAATATAAAATGAACTATATTCTGTGTTATGTGAAAATGTAAAATATCACGATGGTTATTGAAATTTAAAAATAATCATTCACAAAATATAAGGGTGTTACAAATCCAGAGGTGATCAGAAAATAAATTACCAAATATAAAATATATTTTCATTCCATTTTCTACCACAATAAAGTTTTGAAATCAAAATTAAAGTTTATTAGAAAGAATTGTTAAATATTTCACTTTAACAGTTACATTGTTGTATTTTTTGATTCTAGATTTAATAAAATTTATTTTTTCTCTTAATTTAACTTCTTTTATTATTCATCATTTTCTTCTTTTCCAATATTATTTCTTATTCTAAATTTTTTATAATCCTTTAATTGGAAGAACAATTTCAATATTTATTTTATTGGAAAACTAATTCTTAGATGAATTTATATTTCTATTAAAATTAAAAATTTATGATCAACCTCTCACATTATACTTTTTAATGTGTTAAAAAGATATCATCACTTTTTTCAAATACATATATTTTTATGAAAATTTATATTCCATACATGTTTCCAAAATTTCAATGATTTTTTATCATCCAAAATGGGATATCAATAGAACCTTACTTTTATAATCACAAAATCATGATTTCTATGTTTTTGATGGATTTACTGCCTTATAATATAATTATATATTAGAAATAATTTTGATAAAATATTGACTAACTGATTAAAATAAAAACTACTAGACATTACCAACCATAAAAAAGGGTCACCTCCAGAACTCACTCACTACTGAAAATGAGTCACCACTAGAGTTGAGTCACCACAATAAAAGAGTCACTACCATAGATTACTTACCAACATAGATGAAGAACCATATATAATGAGACACTACTGATATTGATTAACCACTGATAATTAATCTCCCCTAAGAATGAGTCTCCATTGAGAATGACACACTATTGAGAATGATTTACCACCACACTTTAACAATCAATTGAGATGGGCCACAAATATGTATGAAGTACCAGTGGTTGGACTACCGACAGAAGAGTTGGTTCTCAACATGGTCCACTAATGAACATGATTCACCACAAGGTGACATACCACCATATTACATACCATTAGCCTAACTCACCATTAGACTAACTCATCACCTCACATGAGCCATTTTCAGCTTGTTCCACCATCACTATTATGGGGAATTGGAATTAAATTATCTTATAGACAATATTTATTAAATTAATGAAAATATTTATTTTATTTTTATATTCTCCAATATTACTATGAAACATTAATGTATATTTCATAGCTATGTATGATGGTTTCTTAGATTTTAGTGATTTTTCTTCAAATATTATATCCATCCTATAGTGATTTATGTCTAATGTTGTTTCCCATATGTGGATGTAAACATGTTTGAGAATAAAAATTATATTATCAAGTTTGATTCCTGGTGAATGAACCCACAAATAGATTACATGATGAATTCTTATGTAAATATCCACTATGGAAGAGTGGAGTAAATAGAACATCAAAATAATTTTCTAGATTAAGAACAATGAGATCTTTTTGATGCTCTATTTTACTATGAATTTCATTGAAATGACTCCATATCCACTCCATAAAAAATCATAGGAGACTCAACCTTCTGAATCACCTCATACTTAGAAACACTATCATATCTTGTACTCATTAAATTCACTTTATATTTATTAAATTTCTATTCGATAAGTATTTTGTTTGTTTTTTTATCATCACACACTAAATCCTACAATATAACAGGGGAATAAAAGATAATCTCTTAACTCTCTTTTCATTAATTTACTCATATGTTTTTGGAAGAGGTCTTTGTGTCTCCCACAGTGTTTTTATCACCACAATAATTGTGGAAGAGGCCCATTCGTGGCCTAGAATTCATGTAACATATTATCTGTATACTCAATCTGTGTTGTGGATCGTATGATATTTATATAATCTTTTTTTGATCAATTTATTTCCATGTGGTGATTATTATCTATATAATTTACACTAAACCATTATAAATCCATTAGGGGTTTTGTTATGTTTTTTTCTTCTCAAATAATTAAACAAAATTTATTTTTTAATCTATAAACAAATACTCTAAATTAATAGCTACTCATAAATAGTTATTATAGATTTATTTGTTTGATAATAATTATTTTTAATGTTAAAGAAAAAATAATTTTATCTGAACAAATACCCACTCATTATTTGAAGAATATGTTAAAATACATAAAATATATAAAACTAAATTTTTTAATTAATAGGATATATTTGTTTTATAATTTGGGATATTTGTTTAAAATTTTAGTAATATAAACTTTATTTGGGAGCTCAATTCACCCGTGGAGTTAATCACACAATTCGACAATCTCTTTATAATATATTATAAAAATCATAAAACTCTACTCTGATACCATCTATAGATAACCACTTGTTTCATACACTAATATCACATATTCTTATATAAATATTCCAAAAATAAAAATAAAATCCTTTCTAAAACAGTAATGGTTTTTTCTCTACAGAAATGCTAATACATAAAAAAATTAATAAGAAATTAATTATATAATCCTCCAATATGTTCTTTATAACATACACCCTTCTTAGAAATTTCATTCTTAAAACCTATCATCATATTCTGTGGAATGAACCATAAAAAATTTAATGACAAGGAACCCAATAGGGGTAAAATGGGAGATATAAGTGATCATAGAAGAATAACATAATAATAATGGTATGATAACACAATCATAACATCTCAAAACTATATTCATCATTTTATAGATAATAATCTCATGTCTTGGTATAAATCTCTCTAGCATATAATACATGATTCATCAATGAATTAAATAACATGAGAAATTAGATAACAACAATAGGAGAAGTTCATATCATAAATAAGTCAAATAAGTGTTTCATAATGAAAATCAAAGAAATATTATCACAAGGTTACCAACAATGACATTCATAACATATTAGGATTGGTATAACCACTAATTTACCCACGTTAGTCTTTGAATTACCACTCATTTACCATCGATGGAATGTTAGATAACATCATGTGCCCCTTGTTTTTTGATTAGGAGTACATCACTTGTACCCACTTATTTGTATAGGAAAAATTATTATGTACTCTATATTAACATAAAATTGTAATCATTTCACATTTATTTTGATAAATATTTAATTATATGATTTAAATTCAAATTTTCACTACCCATTCATAAGTATTCTATAAGATCAGGAAATCATATATCATTCAACCACAACAACACCCATTGAAAAGAAAAAAAATGGTTCATTGAATTTTCATCATCTTAACCACAAAACAGACAAATAATAAATATTGACTGTATCATGGAATCTTATCCCCAATAACTAATAATTAACATCAAAATATGTCACCATATATGAAATATTCTTTTTAAATATCATTGGAACAATTATTTTAGAAAGTAGCCTATCCATTTTAAAATAAATTATTTTAAATATAAATGTTTCTAGAATATTAATGAACAAAATCATTTAAAATAACCATATAAATATGGAATTTAAGACTAATATCATATTTTTCATGAAAACAAGATATTTAATTATTTCCATGCACATTAAAATAACGATTACTTTTACATTTCTGATATAATATCAAGAGATCCTTATTCATAAAAATAAATGAATATTGATTTTTAAAAAATTATTTACAGTCATTAATTGGTTAAATCGGATTTACATAATCAAAATGATATTATTTATAACATTTATGATGTAATTGGAATGAAATTAATGACATTGAAAAAATATATTCTTACTCGAACAATAAAACAATGTTGATTTTCATTAAAACATTATTTCATTATATTGAATAACAGACGATGATAAAATGAATTCAAAAATGTAATCTAGAGAAATAACTAGAGGATAATAATTAAATTTGTATTATTTAGAGATGAATCATAAAATTGTATTACTATAAACTCAATCATATACAATATCGGTACACAATTATATTATAACATAGAACGCTACCGGCTTTTGTATCTTTAGAATTGATGTCCACAGAAATTATCACCTAAAATAAATCATGAAATAAAAAATATATATATTATTTCATTATATATCAAATAAAAGGGAACATAAATGGAAGACATGTATGAGGAATGTGGGTAATTTAAAATATAGCACATAGAGTAAATTTTGGATGAAAACCCTTACAAAATTGGTAACATCCAAACCAAAACCCCATGAATGAATTAATTAGAGTTATAGATTTAAATACCAATAATAATTAGTATTTTTTTATATTAAATATAAATAGAGTCGTATATAAAAATTATAATACTTAATAGGTTCATAACATCATGCATGTCTCCATGAAACAATATTGATATGAAAAACCCTTACCTCATGTCTCATCCTGCTTTTATGTGTTGAAACCTACTTTATTATGTTTATATATTTTCTATAAATTAATTAAATAACCATATTCATACATATCATAACATATATGTTTTAATTATATTATCTTATAACTTATTTAGTTTCAATACATTATTAAAATAATTGTTTTGGGTGATAAATGCTTCTTTTTTTGTGTGATATGATTAAAAAGTTCCAATCCATATAAATTGATAATGTTTAAATCATCTACATGATTTTATTAATCTCATAATTTTCATATTTAATAATTATATACGTATTTATAACCATTTATATAAATTGGTGATGAAAAATTTAATAGATCACACCATGGAGATGGTTTTCAGAATGTACACACTAGTGATGTTTCCCTTTTTCAATGGATGGAATGAAGAATGTAAAACAATTACTAAAATATCAAGATCCATAATAGTATCACAAACACAATATATATTTATTAAAATTAAAAATTAGGTCAACCATTTGTGCTGGTGATGGTAAATGAATAATATCACTACATCAAAGATGAATCCCACTCATATCAATATGTGATACAATCATTTCTCATTTTAATGAAAAATGACATGAATAAGGATAAAATATTAAAAACACCTCTATTTTTTGTTAAATTCTATTTTTTATATTATAATGGTCATGCAATAATTTATAAAGATATAATAATATGATAAAATAATGATATTGGTTAAGATGATTATCACCTCTTTCGAAAACCACATTTAGTTAACATCACAAGGACCCTATCGGTGGACATTTAAGTAGATCAAAACCTATATAATGTATAAAAGTAATCAATAAAATTGTTTGTACGGATTGATCATGAAAATTATCTTAATAGGATTTTGTAAGTGAGTAGAGGTGGTGTCATTATATAAGGAAGAAAATGAAACCAACCAAATTACATAAAATATTAAAATATAACTAATTATTATTCATATGAAAGTGGATCGATGTGGTGAAAATATTTATGATAGGAAAAATTATGAAAGCTATTATTTAATCCAATAAAATACTTTTTAGAATATTTTTTATTTTAATCAATATCTTTTTATTTTAGCCCTTAATCAACCAATTTTATCCTAAAATATGGTAACAACTTTATCAATACTGTTATGTTATAAATTAACTTATAAGGAAAAAATTGTCTCAAAAAATTCCCATGATATGATACATTAGACAATATACCATCTCTTTTTCCATAATTAAGGTTTTTATCATTATAAATCAATTAATAGTATATTACATAATATCAAATAAAATAAATTACTTTTTGATTACTATTCACATATTTTGACATTAAATGCAATATGGTATAAATGGAATTTGAATATATACATATAATACATCACTAACATGTTATATGTATCTATTAAAATTCTAGAATATAATAAAAAATATTTTTTTTAAAATTATTGTTTTTGAAAATATTAATTTGGATTTTATATTACATGTACAAGTATGGTGTTGTTATTGCACAAACATTTAAGGTAATTATTCCATCACCAATGATAAAAATATATTATCACCCAAAGAAATAAATTAATTACTTTTATAAAAATTATATTAATTCAGAAAAACTTCTAATCCCAATATGAGTATGTAATATAAATTATTAAAATGATGTTGATATTTTTGAATTTTCCATTAGTTTTATTATTTTTATGTTCCTTATTAATGGATTATGGCACTAAAATAAATTATTTTCAATTATTAGAATATGATATTTATTTATCTCAACAAAATAAAATATTTTTGACTGTATGGAATAATTTGAAGCCTTCTCTAATAGTTTTAACCATGTTCAACATGTTTTACCGTTACCATGTTGAAAATAGTTTTACCATGGTTATTATTAATTATGACAAAAAATAATGCTGAATAATTTACCAAATTTTCACACGATGATTCAAAAGATAGATTATATTTTTACAAAATTAAATCCATATATTTTGAATAAATTACCTGTAAAATTTACCCACAACATGAGATGACAAATTGTTCTCCAAAAAAAATCATTTTTAAGAATTAAACTTTATATATGTTTATTATTCATAATTTAAATTCCAATTAATGAGCTAAAGACCTAGGGATTGATTCTCCACCCGAGTCTTTCTCCTCCTGATGACCTAACCCATGCCGACGGGATCTGCTCTCCCCTCCCTACTAGAGGGGGGAGGGCCGCGTTCGTTGTCCCATTAGAGGGAACCATATCCCCCCCTTCCTAAAATCTCTATCTCTCCAAAAGTTCCGATTCTTTTCCGAGAGGCACCACATTTATCACTGCTTTCGATGGAGTTAAATGGTGCTGATGACCTGTGCAAGTTAACTCTGGTGGCTCTTTTTCGTCCCCATCACCCGTCGGAGGAAGCGTTTTCTCAGTTCATCTCAGATTCCTGGGAGCTACATGAGCGGCCGATTGTTGGGTTACTTGATCGAAGGCATATTATGGTTCGTTTCGGATCAGAGGATGACTTGATTATTTCTTGGTCCAGGGCTCCTAGAAGGTGTGGTGATTCTTCCTTCTATTTTTTCCAAGGGGGATTTGAATTCCATATGCAACATGACCCCTCGACGATTGCCACCTGGGTAACTCTTCCTTGTCTGCCGCTTTCTTTTCAAAACCCTTCGATTCTTTGTGCAATTGGAAACATGATTGGATGTTTTCTTTTTCTGATCAACGGACTGAGTCGGTATCTCACCCGATTTTTCCACGCATATGCGTTGAGGTTGATGCTGCGAGACCTCCTGTGCGTTGTGTCTGGATTACTGATGAAAAAGAATTTAGGTGGATGCAAGAGGTTGTTTTTGAGTCATGGATGATGTTTTGTGTGAAGTGTATACTGTTTGGGCATTTAGAGGATGTTTTCCGAAAGGGAGGGTTGGATGGTAAACTACAATGGATGGATGGACAGAATGGGAATGGATGTGGGGGGAATGATGATGAGAGGTTGATTCAGCATGGTGTGAAGGATGGACATATGGATTTTTTTGCCTGTAGCAGTCCTGGTGCTTCTGGGCAAAGTGGTCGAAAGAATTCTAATTGCAATAAAGGTGATTTGGTTGCGATTCCACATATTGGACACGCTGGGAAGGAGATAAGGCAGGTTCCTCCTGATGTGGTGTTGGGCGTTGCAGGTGGGATGAAGATGTTGTAGTCCTTGAACCCATCAATAATGAAAGTGTTTGACAGACTGAGGAGTGAACTTGGAATTGAGTCCAGGTCTATGGTTGAGAGCAGTGCTTGTTAGTTGCAGCCGACTATGTCTGAGGCACATTTGGTCATTGCAGTGGGTGATCAAGAGACACAGAGTCCTCCTAATGTGGGTCGAATTTTGAGCTGCAAGCATGATGATGATATCGTGCATGAGGCCATGCCAGTAGAGCTGGAGGGTAATATATTTCATAATGTCGTTGTTGGAACTGCAGGTGCTATGGAGGAAGGGGCAGAGAAAGTGCCTTCTACTGGGAAGCAGAATGCTGTTGGGAGTGGTGTGCAGGTGCAGAACTCAACTGGGCTACATTCTTTGAACCATGTGGCTGGTTTTGAGCTGAGTAACCGGTTTGCGGGATTTTATAGAGATTCCCTGGAGATGAACTGAGATAGTGTTGTGTTTTTGGATGGGAAAGTTCCAGAGGGACCAGATGATGCAGGCTCAGGAGGTGTTCCGGAGGCGATGATCAAAAGTTATCCTACTACTGGTCTAATGCTGAGCTGCAACTATGTTGAAAATATGGCTCTTCAGACCATGCCAAAGGAGATGGAGGTTGCTGTATTATAGGGTGTGGTCAATGGCAATGCAGGTGCGGTAGAGGAAGGGGCAGAGAAGGTGTTCTCTACTGGGAAGAAGGATGCTGGTGGGAGTGCTGTGCAAGTGCAGACCTCAACCGGGCTACAACCTTTGAAGTAGTTGGCCGGTCTGGAGCTAGGTAACAGGAGTGCCGACTTGGATATGGCTGTCTTGGACTGAAATGGAGTGGTGTTTGTGGATGGTAATGTCCCATAGGGCCCCGGTTTTGTAGACTCAGGTGTTTTGGTGTATCATTACAAGGGCGGGAGAATGTTAATGAAGATGGAACTATTGCTCTGGAGGCTATTCCTGAGGATGGTGATTTGAAAATGGGGATGAACGCTAGTTGTGAGACTATGGTTCATTCACAGTTTCTCGGCATGCTTGACCAGAACAGTCAATCCCAGCCAAAACGGGGTGTGGAGGAAGGTTACCGTGAAGTGTGCATTTCTGGGAAATGGGGATATTGTCTTGACCGTGACAAGGAAAATGGATTTGGCATGGTCTAGATATCATACAGTGATGTTGTATGAGGCGGGAAAGAAAATGTGAAAGGGATTGTGGAAGAGATGACGGCCTCGCCGCGAAGAAGGCCGAGGAGGGATTATTCTCATCTTCCAAAGACAATGACCACCAAGTCTTGAGTTGGGAGGGAAGGCTGGGCTATGCAGTCTTCTAAGGAATTAGTCTCTTTAGAAAAATTAAATCTCAAAAGGAAGTACGCCAAGATTTTGAGGCACCACGATAGCTCAGAGTGGGAATCGGCGACCACGGAGGATGTGCTCTATCATGGGTCTGGTGATGGGTCTAACTACTATGATATGTAACTGTCCTTCTTTTGTTGTACTTGCTTGCTGGATTTTTTTTTCTTTAATAAATGGTCAGAGTCTTGCCTCTGACAAAGCTTTCAGGGTAAATTCCAATTAATATAATTGGAATACATTTAATCCAAGGAAATAAATTAAATTTTAAAATCAACTCCTAAATTTTGATATTTTAAATAATTTAATATAAATGAATGTTTTCATATAAAATTTTAATGTAAAGTTTTCACTAAGAAATTAATAATATTAGAAAATTTACAAAATTCAATTTAAGCTAATTTTTATACGAATATAGAAAATTTGTATCATTTTTATAAAATATAAATTCTAAATGTTTCAAAAATATAATATAATTTTTTTTAGAATAAAAAATAAAAAATAAAAGGAAATTATATTTTTGAAGAATAAATTGATATAACAAAAAATTCAGTGATGATTTTCAAATCATTAATCGATTATTATTAATTGATTAGGAACATTATAGATATATTTTCAAGTGTGTTTATGTCAATAAATACAAATAAATTCTTTGACTAGGTTATAACATTCGCATTTAAATAATAATATTTTCTTAGTATATCACGATTCTATTAATGGTTAGTGTTTCATGTTTGGAAATCTATCAATATTATTGAACTTTTAAAATATATTTTCCAAGTATTACACAGTTTCACTCTAAAAAGATAATAAAAATGAATTATCTTTATAAAATATCTTAACAATATAAATTCAAATCCAATCCCTTCCCAAAATATTATCAATACTAATGAGGTAAAATACAACATGATAGGTGGGAAAAAATTCCATAAACAATAATAATAATATTATTATATATAATTATTTAATTAATAATTACACTATTATTATTTACTAAATTTATTTAACAATATTTGGAGGTAATATTACCATTTTTCTATAAAAATCTGTTAAAATAAATGAATTTTTGGGTTGTGAGTTAAATAAGAACATAGAATAATTTGAGTGAATATGTAATGTACTTGTGCCAAATTAATTTGATTATCTTATGTTTTAATAGGTAGCCATGAATGAAATTTTATCACCCTTACGATTATTTTCCATATTCTTCCAATCATAATGGAAAATTGAATTTAATACATCCAAACACCTACTTACCATATTTGGTTTGATCATTGCACATATTATTTTATTGTCAAACACGAGTCTAATTTATTGGAATACAACATATATAAAGCATTAAATGTTTCATAAGACACTCCCATGGAATTTTATGACCCGAATTATCAAATGAGGGTAATTTAGACATTGTACAATCATAATTTCTCAATTTATAGTTTCTCATTATTTTTCACTATGACCTTTTATTATCATTGATTTTGAAAAATTAAAAAACAAAAGGTTAAACATTTTCTCACATCATACATATTTATCGTTGATTTTAAATTTATGAGTGTCCAAATATATTTTAAATCATTCCCTAAATCATTGGTAAAACCTTTTTTATTTTACTATCATGTTGATTAATTAAAATTGTTTAATGACATTAGAATCTATTAAAATTATATCAATAGGTAGAAATAATGTCCTCAACATTTCTATTTAATTCCAATAATTTTTTCCATCATATTTTGAAAAACAATTAGGTAAATAATTCTCAAATAACTTATAATTAAATTAAAACCACTCAATGGAATCAATCTCAACATTCTCTTTATTATTAATAATTAAAGAAGACCACAAATTTGACAATCCTAAAAAATGATAAATTGAAATTATTACCTTTAGATGTTCATAAAAACCAAAAACCATGAAAAAATTTCAAGAATATTTATCTAAGAACCAGCTACCACTAAATATGAGGTTAATACAAATTTAATTAGGTGTAATTTCATGAAATTGTCCTCTATAAAAATCTTCCACTATATAGAGTACATTCACTATATTGAATGTGTAAACCCATTAATAGATTGTGTCAACCATGTTAACATTAATTCAAACTGTTATATCCTAAATTCGATAAACCCATATTTTGATTCTAATGGACATTTTCTTCCATATTCCATTCCACATCATTCACCATATTTCTAATATAAAAACCCATTCTTAAATTAAAATGATTAAAGGAAGAAAAATAGAAATCCCAAAATATACATCACAGTACTATAAAATTTATATAAACATCCCATCATTGTATTTTCTTAATAATATCATAATATATATTGTTATCTAAACCATTCCTTTATTACAATGTCTAATTTCATTAAATATAAACAACTAACAATTAAATGATTTATAACATGAGTTTCTCTATATTATATTTTGATGATCATTTTCAATTATAGATTTATTGAGTGTGGAAAAACTCCTTCATATTAGAAACATAAAATAAAAGTGGATAAATGAACTAAAAAAACATTTTACAATTAAATCATGATAAAAAATTGGAACTCTTATTTAATAAAAAACAAGTTATATTATTTAAAGATGAATCCCATAAAAGGAAACATAGAACATTATATAGATTCATGTTTATAATAGGCCCTTTCAAAGAATGTTTGAAAACATGTGATAATAAAAAAATATTATCTTTCGATAAAAAATAAACCAAACCCTTTAGACCATTATGGAAATCATGTAAAGACATAATAAATTATTCCCTTTTTACATTATAAATATTGATATAAAAAAATCATTTTTCATACTCATGAAATAAGTAAAATTTCATAAGTAATTTCATAAAACATATTATAATAATTGATAACGAAAAAAATAATAATCATGATTTTTTCCAAAAAAAATGAGACTAATGAATATATTATCAGAAAAATCATATGTTTCACCCATAATAAGTGTGTAAACATTCATGTAATATAAAATCATTATCTTATCCTATATAATCAGAAAAAAATGTAAACACATTTTCCAGAATAAAGAAGTCATGTAATTATGTTGGAACATAATATTTAAATTTCCCTTAAAATTACACCTACAAGAACCATTACTACTGAAATTACCAAATTAGTAAATTTTAACATAATTCCAAGGAGATTATAATTATGACACCCTGACCCTAGATTTCCAGATTCGGTGCATTATTTTAATACATTGGAATGATTACAAGGAATGAAGTCCCAAAAGATCAATCAATTTAGCAGTCTTGGAAAATAGATTGCATGCATGATCATTACATTAAAATTTCTAACATACAATACAAAAAAATAGTTCATTTAGAAAACAATTATTCCCTTTAGCTTAACTATGAATATCAATCATAATACACTTCTTGGAATCCTGGGAAAATAAAACATAAGAAAGGGGTGAGCTTAGATTCCCAATAAGGGTAAATAATTTAGCAGAAGCTATAAATATTTAAGGCAAGATGTGTGATAAAAACAACAGCCTTTTTAAACCAAAACTTGAACTTAATATGAAAAAACATTAAAAAATTACCATATAAACATGCACATGGATATTCTACTAGAAGAATAATCACATGTAATAACTAATTTCATAATGAGGGAATGCCTAATACCGGACATCACAACAACATAGTCAAGGCCTTGTGCCAAGACTACAAATAAAATTTTTGTCAAGGCCTTGTGCCAAGACAATAGTTTGTCTCATGAGACCTACCGATGCATCGAGGAGCTATAGAAGGCTCCACCCATCACTTACTAAGTCCACTACATTTTTCATATTAAAAATATGAAACATAACATAAAATTTGTATTAAAACTAGCATACGATATGTCAATACATTAACCATAAACCACGAATGGTATAAAAAAATAACATCCATAGTAAAACATATCATAACTCATTCAATACAATATGGAATATTTTATTATAATAAATCAACTTCAATCAAAAATAATATCCAGTAAAGGATGATGACATAGTTGAAAATGATGATTAAAACTTTTTGAGAGAAATATCCGTTTTTATAAATCATTTAAAAGTCGCACATTTATAAAGGAAGTAATTTAAAAGGGATTTTTGAATCATAGTCTCCCATACCACTTTGAATCTTTTGAAAATTTTATCATTTCAAAACATTAATGTCCGTATAAATAAATCATTAAAATCATTTTTGAAAACATGGACATTAATTAAAAAGATTTATAAAGATAAATATTTAAAACATTTAAAATTATGATATTGATAAATAGTACCATTAAAAATCCTTAAAATATTCATTTTGAAATCATTTTTACGAAAAAAGGACATGGATGATAAAAATTTCCCATTAAATAATTACACATAAACAATCTCAGATAATAATGAGATTGAGGAGTTAACCCTTTCCTTGTACTTTCCTTTAGTTGAGGGTACGTTTAACCTCCTGTATGAAGATCTTAGTATGTTATTAATTTATACCAGAACCATATTAATATTTATGATATCATACATGATTCACTTATTACATTATACTACCCATTTAATAATTATTTCCATGTTAAATTAACATTTCGAGTAACAATCGCTTTCTTTATCATATGTGTTATAACTTGTTACTCTTGATTGTATCACTTAGATAAATATTTAAATACTTCCAGAATATAAAACATGATTTATATATCATATATATTTAGAATATAAATATGTATAATAGACATATATATGAAATTAAAAACACCATTTATGAAGACGGTAGTCCGTACGTATGCATAAACGTTGTTTCCATTTTCATATCGTATTGAGCGGAACTAAGTGATTAAGATATATGTAAGTACACACACACACACACATACACACAGATATATATATATCTAGTAGAATTATTTTTTCATATATTACATACTTATTAGTAATATATATTTTTATAATCGTCGATGAATGGTGAACGTGGAAATGAATCTCATCCTGTCGTGGAGACGGTAATCTGTACGTCCGCACGAGCGACAATATCATTTACTTTGATTTAAAATAGTATGTATATAGATAGTATATCATAAATAAAGAATCATTAACATGTTATATTTATTATTTACATCAATTATACATAATTATTATACCCATCCAAATAATAATGTATTGAATAGCAACTACACCACGATGTGGAGATGGTAAGCCGTACGTACGCACATATGGTGACATGTCATTCATAGGATGGATAAAATAATGATTATGGTCGTAACATATTTATAATAACATCACAGTATTTATAAGATACTCAAGTTATTTTTTTAGAATAGAAACAACAAATAAAGAGGAAGTGGAAGAAGAAAAGTACATGAAAGAGGTGATGCAATATTTACATCTTCTTCTAGTTATTTATTTGTATTTGATCAAAAGGGATCCTTAAGTTGGATTACTGATAAAACTATGGCCTCTAGGATAAATTGAGGGAAGTTGGGAGAATATTTGTGCAGGGTTTGGCCGATCCAAATGGATTTGGAGGTGTGATTTTTCGAGAAGGGGAAGTTCCCCTTTATAAGAGGGGTGAGGGTCACTTTAGGAAAATATGAAAGTATTAATTTGTTATACAATAATATTTGGTTTATAATGGTTCCAATGGAATTTATTTCGATACTTAGGTGGTTATGGGTCGAAATCCTCTCATCCAATAGGTTTTATACATGTTTAGGTTACCATTTTAACCTTATCTTTTAGATTTAACACTTTTTTAAATAGTTTAACTTTTACCGTGCCTTCTTGTATTCTTACTCTATATTGTTAAGAAACACACTATAAACATCCAACAGAACCAAAATTGTCTCATTAATGTCATATTTAATATTATTTAAGCCCTTTGGCCGAACCTTACATTTTGAGGAGTATTATATCATCCAATAATATAGTATTTGTTTGAAATATTAATTTATGTCAATTTTGACACTATTTGGTATTTTGTTTTTTGTGAAATTAATAAAAATTTGATTAATTCGAAAAGGATACATTAAATCATACCTATCATGTCATATGCCCCTAAAAAATTCGTGGATTTCATAAAAACAAAGAAATTATATTTATTTTAATATTTATAATATCATTTATTTGATTCTTTCATTAATAAGGTAATTACTACATCATCATTGTGTCATTAATAAATTTAATTATTTAATATCTAAAAATTATAAATAAAATACCATTAGGTATGAAATTTGTATAGTTTTATAATTAATATTTATAGTCAAATTTATCTTTATATAACCATATATTAAAAATGGTTTAGTTATTAAACATTGATTTTAACTCTTTTAACTCTTCTTTAAATAATATAATAATAAATGTCTTAATCTAATTCAAGTGGACCCAAAGGGTCATATTTAATTCCTAAGGTTGTTTTAGGTCAAATTAAAAATATCAAATAGAATTAAGACACGTGTTAGGGTAATTATGATATTATATTTACCCTTAATAACCCTATTTACTTTTAGTCATGGTAAATAAAAGTAAAAAGGTTACTAATCACCGAAAATTATTTTTATCTTAATGAACAAAATTTTAATCCTTAATATTAACCGTGTCTCTTGGATATTCGAAATTTAACTCACAGAACCGGTAGAATTAAGTTTTATACAAATTTGGAAATGCTCCTAGGAGGTGGGTAAAAGACGGTAAAAAGTTCAATAATTTTTTTATATATCTAAACTTATTATAAAATGACTCAAATGAATTACATAGAACATATATAGGTATTATGTGTCTATTTTGACCTAAGATAAATTTAAATAAAATAAATAATTATTTAAATAAAATGTCGGTCTTAAACAATAACTTAGTGTTTTTCACTATTAATCAAAAATTGAAAATTTTCTGAAAAATACCAAAAATTCACCCTAAGATAATTTTGATATTCTGAATTTAAAACAGATGTCTATTATACCAAAATCAATACATAGAATTTTCATTAATAAATTTAAAATTAATTCTTGTTGTCAAAAGCAAGAAGTGTTTTTTTAAGAAAAAATAACTATCAAATGATTGACACTTGTTTATGTCCAATTTCAAAGTGAAATTACTCACAATGATCATCATTGGAATTAATGATAAAAATATAATCTAATTATACTTCCAAACCATTAAAATGTATAATTCAACACTATAAATTATTTTGATTAAAAAAATTGTTTTCAGTTAAAATATATTATTTTTCACTATTCTCCCAAATATGAATGTTATCAGAAAAACACCAAACTTTTATTGAAACAAAATTACTATGTCTCGATTGTAAAGAAGATGTTTATTTTTTCAAATTGAATATATAAAAGTTTCAAATATTGGATTTAAAAAGGGTTCTCCATTAAAAGGTGTTAAAATTGCATTTTTTGAAAAATACATCTTTTATCTAAAAAAATATATTTGTTCTTATATTGAGTCTAAGAAACTAATAATATGGATTCAAAATTATATGGATTATATTAAGTTCAAAATTTAGTTAATACTATTCATAACTACTTTTGAACGGCTAGTTTGTTATGTCGTGATGAGCTTGAACTCAGTGTTGTGTGTAGTGAAAGTTATTGAATTACTTTGAAGAAATAATGTACTATGAAATCATGGGGTGTTACATTCTTCCCCCCTGAAATAAATTGAATCCTCGCAATTTTAAATTGTTCTTTGAAAATAAAAGGTTTAAAATAGAAAATACCTTTGTGGGAAAACCCACATTGGAAATTGGGTTAAAATATTTAGTCTTAATAAGTGGAAAAAACCACATATATATATATATACAGTTGACAAGTAGAGTGTCATCCTTCAACTAATTCCAACCAAAAACTCATCTTTAACTCCAAATGATTTCAAAAAAAATTCTATTTATCCAAATCGTATAAGGTTCCAAAAATAATGAATTTATAACTCATTTCTCAGAATATTTTTTTAAAAAACTAAATTATACAAATGAGTACATCATGCAGTCCAGTCGTATGTGAATCACCTTTTTCACTCTTTGGTTGTGGGTTTACGTCTAACAGCCTTGTCAGACGTGATGGGTTGCCGCCCAACCTCCGGGTTGTCCTTTTTATGGAAATCAAAAAATAATCTCAAACTAGACTTACCCAAAATAATTATGTCAAAACTCACAGTCCAAAATTTATAGTGAAGTTAAACACAATGAATATCCTTTTCTCCACGTAATAACATGTGAACACCTTCATCATGTATTTTTTTAAAACATTGAAACATCTTGAATTACCATAAAACCTTATGTATTACATTCATGCTCCATTATTCGTTATAGAATACTCGATATACTCCTTCTATCCAAAAATATTGTAAACTCAAACAATGATTGAATATACAAATCATTAATCAGTTTCGAGGTAGTCAAGAATATCCAAAATAATTTTTCCAAATCAAACATTTATTATTCCAAAATAACTACCTCAATATCAGAACCATATTATGGTTTATCTTTTCTCAACCATTTATTTTCCAAAAATTTAACCTGCTATTGAATCACATTTCTTGGTTCCACAGAATCTCAAGTCCTTAATGAGATAGTAATACAATACAATCCATATATACTCCATAATTATTATAACCATTACATCGTTGATACAATACTCAAATGACATAATTCATTAATAACGACATAAGAAATCTAATCATTCCTCTTCACATGAGGTTGTATTATAACTTGATTATTATCGAATAGCATCATTTAAGGTATACTCTGATGACTAAGATATTGATTCACGTCGTGTCCCAATTCCTTGCAGATGAAGCAATATACATTTGAAATTTTTTCTTACCCTTTCAATCACGTACTTGGTGTCCTTTTTCTTCACACTTATAACCAACTCGCATTCCCATCAATCATTTACCATGGTGATTCTTTCCATAGTTATCACATATGGGAAAATGCTTCTTTTATGTCTTCCCTTTATCCATCTTTCTATAATCCATCCTTTTCTTTTCTTGCTTCCTTTCAAAGCCATAAGACTCAGAGAATTCTTCACTTATCTTATTTACACATGATACTATTTTTTCATATGCTGAGAATACATGGGATACTATTTACCATCTAAATGTTGGATTAATACTATGAAATATATGATCCTTTATACTCTTTGGATCATACGTATTTATGGATTTCACATTTTTTTATTGGGCGCCATTTTTATACAATGGAATACACTAGATCAGTTTATGAATCAAAATTCATAATTCCAAACTTGTAAAATACCTAACGTAGATTGAACAATTTATGGATAAAATCCATAATCACAAAATGTTTTTCTTTTAGGAGGTATATACTCATAAACCCTTCATAGTGGTTTTTAAATAAAATGAGAATTATCCAAAGCATATCCCCTGGGAGTGTCGTAACCAAGAGTGCAGCAAGGCCCGTTGTTGTGCACCAGTTCTCGTTTGAGTCTAGCTCAAAGCGGTGTTTTTAGGTTTTACCCCTAGGTACATCTGTTCTAGAGCCGCCTCTACCTGATTTTATCCAGACATGGATGTATTGCTTGTATAACTCACAAAATCACTACATTGCCAAAATTCTAGGAAGTTCTTCTATACTAATAATCAAAGTCTATATTAGGGCTATGTGCTCAAATCAAAGTTTATTTAAATCTAGTTTCTAAGGTTTGTACTAAAATTCTACGGATACCAACTGTAACGCCCAACCCTAGATTCCAAGAGTCAGTGCATTATTTTAATACATTGGCATGATTATAGGGAATCAAGTCCCGAAATACCAATCACTTTAGAAGTCTTGGAAAATAGATTTCATACATGAACATTACATTACACTTTATAACATACAATACAAAAAGAAATATTTCTTTGAGAATACCATTATTGCTGTTTAGCTTAACCCTGCATATCAATCATAAAAAAATTCTTGAAATCTTGGGAAAATAAAACATAAGAAATGGGTGAGCTCAGATGAACATTAAGTGAAAATAATGTAGCAGAAGCTATAAACTTTTAAGGCAAGATGTGTGATAAAAACAACAACCTTTTTAAACATAAAATTTACGGTTATATGAAAAAAAATCAATCATTACCATATAAACATGCACATGGATAATCTACTAGTCAAATAATCACATGTTATAACTAATTTCATAATGAAGGAATGCCTAACGCCGAATATCGTTACCACATAGTCAATGCCTTGTGGCAAGACTACAAAGAATTTTTTTTTCAAGGCCTTGTGCCAAGACAATAGTTGGTCTCATTAGACCTACCGATGTATCGAGGAGCTATAGCGGGCTCCACCCGTCACTTACTATGTCTACTACATTCCTCAAATGAAAAAGTTGAAACATAACATAAACATCCGTATAAAAACTAGCATATGAAATGACAATACTTTAACCATAAACCACAAATGGTATAAAAATAGAACATCCACAGTAAAAAAATATCATAATTCATTCAATACAATATGGAAGATTGTATTATAATAAATCAGCCTCAATAAAAAATAATATCCAGTAAAGAATGATGAAATAGTTGAAAATGATGAGTAAAACTTTTTGAGAGAAATAACCTTTTGTAAAATCATTTAAAAGTCACACATTTATAAAGGAATTAATTTAAAAGAGATTTTTTAGTCAAAGTTTAACATACTACTTTGAAACTTTGGAAAATAATTATCATTTCAAAACATTCATCTTCATATAAATAAATCTTTAAAATCATTTTGAAAATGTGGACATTAATTAAAAATATTGATAAAGATTAATCTTTAAAAAATTTAAAATTTTGATCTTGATAAAGAGTACCTTTCACAAATCCGTAAAATATTCATTTTGAAATCATTTTTAGGAAAAATGGACACGGATGATGAAAATTTCTCAGTAAATTCTTACACATAAATAATCTCTGATAATAATGAGATTGAAGAATTAACCCTCACCTTGCAGTTTCCTATAGTCGAGGGTACATTTAACCTCCTGTATGATGATCATAGTATGTATTTAAATTATACCAGAACCATATTAACATTTATGATATCATATATGTTTAATTTATGACTTTATACTACCCATTAAATAATAATTTCCATGTTAAATTAACATTTCAGGTAATAATCGCTTTCTTTATCATACATGTTTTAACTTGTTACTCTTAATTGTATCACTTAGATAAAGATTTAAATACTTAGAGAATATAAAAAATGATATATATATTATATATATTTAGAATATAAATATTTATAATAGACATATATATGAAATGAAATACACCGTTTATGGAGGTGGTAGTCCGTACGTACGCATAAACGTTGTTTCCATTTTCATATTGTATTGAACGGAACAAAGTGAATAAGATATATGTAAGCACACACACATATATATATATATATAAATCCAGTAGAATTATTATGTCATATATTACATACTTATTAGTGAAATATATTTTTATAATCGTCGATGAATGGTGAACTTGGAAATTAATCTCATCGCGTCGTGGAGACGGTAATCTGTACGTACGCACGAGCGACAATATCATTTCCTTTGATTTAAAATAGTATATAAATAGATGGTATATCATAAATACAGAATCCTTAACATGTTATATTTATTATTTACATCAATTATACATCATTATTATACCCATCCAAATAATAATGTATTGAATAACAACTACACCACCACATGGAGACGGTAAGCCGTACGTACACACGTATGGTGACATGTCATTGAAAGGATTGATAAAATAATGAATATGGTTGTAACATATTTATAATAACATCAAAGTATATAGAATATACTGGAGTTATTGTTTTATAAAGGAAACAACAAATTAAGAGGAAGTGGAAGAAGAAAAGAACTTAAAAGAGGTGATGAAATATTTACCTCTTCTTTGGGTTCTTCCTTTTGATTTGATCAAAATGGATCCATAGGTTGTCTTTATGATCAAAATAAGACATATAAGATCAAGTGAGGGATGTTGGGAGGATATTTGGGTATGGTTTGGATAAGAAAAATGGCTTTGGATGTGTGATTTTGAGAGAAGGGGAAGTGCCCTTTTATAAGAGGGGTGAGTGTAACTTTAGGAAAAAATTAAAGTATTAATTTATTATACAATAATATTCGTTTTATAATGGTTAAAAATGAATTTATTTAAATTATTAGGTGTTTATGGGTCTAAATCCTCTCAACCAATTGGTTTTAGACAAGTTTAGGTTACCATTTTGACCATATCTTTTAGATTTAACTGTTAGTTAAATAGTTTAACTTTTACCGTGTCTTCTTGTATTATTACTATATATGGTTAATAAGATTAATCTAAAAATCCAATAGAACAACAAGTTGATTATTAATGATATTTATAATATTATTTAATCCCTTTGGCCAAATATTATATCGACCAATAATATAGTATTTGTTTGAAATATTAATTTATGTCAATTTTGACACTATTTGGTATTTTGTTTTTTTAGAGTAATAACAACTTAATTACTTCAAACACGATACATTTAATCCTCCCTAACATGTCATATGCATGTATTAAATCCTTTTATTTCATAAAAAAATTGAAATTATATTTATTTTAATATTTATAATACCATTTATTTGATTCATTCATTAATAAGGTAATTACTGCATCATCATTGTGTCACTAATAAATTTAATTATTTAATCTATAAAAATTATAAATAAAATACCATTATATAGGAAATATTTCTAGATTTTAATAAATATTTATAGTCAAATTTATCTTATGTATATTTCTATATTAAAAATGGTTTAGTTATTAAACTTTGATTTTAACTCTTTTAACTCTTCTTTAAATAAAATAATAATAAATGTATTAATCTAATCCAAGTCAACCTAAAGGGTCATATTTTATTCCTAAGGTTGTTTTTGGTCGAATTACACTTATCCAACAGAATTAGGACACGTGTTAGGTTAATTATGATATTATTTTTACCCTAAATTACCCTATTTACTTTTAACCATGGTAAATAAAAGTAAAAGAGTTACTATTCAGAAAAAATTATTTTTATCTTATTGAACCAAATTTTACTCTTTTTTATTAACCATGCCTCTCGGATTTTCAAAATTCAACTCACAGAAGTGGTAAAATTAAGTTTTATACAAATTTAGAAATACTCCTAGGAGGTGGGTAAAAGACAGTAAAAAGTTCAATAAATTTTTTATATTTCTAAACTTATTATAAAATGAATCCAATGAATTACATTGAACATATATTGGTATTATGTATATATTTGGACCTAAAATATATTTTAATAAAATTAATAATTATTTAAATAAAATATCGATTTTAAACAATAACTTAGTGTTTTCACTATTCATCAAAAATTGAATGTTTTCAGAAAAATACCAAAAATTCACACTAAGATAATTTTGATATTCTGAATTCAAAAATTAAGTCTATTTTACAGAATTTAAAACATTGAAGTTTCAATAATAAATTTAAAATTAATTCCCGTTGGGAAATCAAAGAAACGTATTTTTAAGAAATAATAACTATCAAAAGATTGACACTTGTTTATATCCAATTTCAATGTGAAATTACTTACATTGACCATAATTGGATTAAATGGTAAAAATATATTCTAATTATACTTCCAAACCATTAAAATTTATAATTCAACCATATAAATTATTTTGATTAAAAAAGTTTTATTCAGTTAAAATATAGTAATTTACACTATTCACCCAAATATGAATGTTATCAGAAAAACAAGAAAAAATTTATTGAAACTAAATTATTATGTACCGATTATAAAAGAGAAGTTGATTTTGTCAAATTGAATATATAAAAGCTTCAAATATTGGATTTAAAAAGGGTTCTCCATTAAAATGAGGTAAAATTTCATTTTTCAAAAAATACTTCTTTTATCTAAAAAATGTATTTGTTCTCATATTAATTATAATAAACTCATAGTATGTATTCTAAAATTATAAGGATTATATAAAGATTAAAATTCAGTTAATACTATTCATAACCTCTTTTAAACGGCTAGTTTGGTAAGTCGCGGTGCGCTTGAACTCAGTATTGCGTGTAGTGCAATTTATTGAATTACTTTGAAGAAATAATGTACTATGAAATCATGGGTTGTTATAATAATAATTACCAAATGAATTATGAATCTACATAAAGAAAAATATTTTTCATAAATAATATAAAGAGACCATAAAATACATAAATCATATATAATATTTCATTTAAAACAAAAAAATTCAATATTTATTCAATTTAAAAAATATATAGAAGAAAATCAGGTTTTATAAAAAAAATATGTATAGAAATACTTTTTAGTTTAAAATTAATTGGATGAAAATTTCAAAAAGAATATGAAATAAGGGATTTTGTAAAAAAATATGAAAATATTTATGTGCAATAATATTAATTAATAATAGCCAGGATGGTAGGCAATTATGATCATGATGTATAAGATAAAAAATTATTCCTCACAATTATGTAAAAATGTAAAAAAATAAAACATGGATAAATTTTTTTTAAAAACCATTTTAATAAATGTAAATCATTGACTAAAATAACTCTAATCATATATATATATATATATATATATATATATATTAAAATTATATAAATTTTTTTAAGAGTATATTGATGTGGATAATGTATAAAATAAATTCAATGCATGTTTTAAAATAAGGTTTTAAATGAAATACTTTACCTCAAGACAGACTAACAATGTACATACTTTAACATCTATAAGATAAAAATATTTTAATTTCCAGAATTTCATAAATATTATTTTGGTGTTATTAATATATTATTATTTGTTTATTTTTATTTATTACATGGTCTTATATTGTTATTGAATCAGTTATGTTTATGTCCAATTTTTTTAAGATGTTCATATCATAATTTCAAAAAAAACATCATTGTATTAAAAACTATTAAATGGGTAATGGTTTTATAATCACTATAATATGAATAATTATGTATTATATTTTTTAAAAATTAAATTAAATTTTAACACAATCCATAAATGGTATTTATTGGAATCATATCGCATCACTCCACAGGGGTGGTACACCACATGTAAGCAATAACATCATTATCATTTTCTAGAGAAGGGAAGGATAAGATGGTATATAATATATTGTTCTTTAAGAATCATTATTCTGATATGAATATCATTAATATTGATTATATCCATCATTATAAAAATCATTGTGAGGAGTTGATGAAACAAAATCCATCTCATCTTGGTGGTGTAATCAACACATACACATGAGTGATGTATTCATTTTCCATGGATTAGAAAATGAGATAAGAAAGGGTTTTAAAATAATTTCAATAACATATTTAATAATAAAAATATAAAATTTATTATTTTAGTGTGGATAAATATTATTTTATAGAGTCAAAAGTTGTAATATACAAGAAACACTCGATAACAAATTATACTTCTTCTTTAAAAAAATTCCTTTACTAATAACTCTAAATATTTATGTTTGGTAACCTGGTGGATCCAAAACTATTAAAAAGTTGGGAGGTATTTTTTGGAGATATTTACATATTTTTTATGATCTATATTTTATTTATTAAGTGTGGAATATGTGATTAGTGACTCAATTTTATAAGTGAGAGGATTGTCATAGTATTAATTTTTGTAATCTATAGAATATTATAAATGCCATACTCTTGTTTATGTTTCTAAATTACACACCAATTTTTTATAAAATGTTATAAGGGTTGAAATAACATCATAAAAATATATTTATGATGTTTTTTTGGATTATAAAAATGTATATATATATATTATTGCCACTTAACCATAGCCATTGTGACACATTTTTACAATGATAACTATTCATAATTAAAAAAATAAATTTTACACCTTAATAAATTATAAATTACTGATTAAAAATATTAAATTCATATTTAATGATTTAATTTTTATAGGTCAAATAAATTTCATTTAATATAATTGATAAAGTCCTAGCACAAATTAGATTTTTCTAAAATTGTGTTGCTTAGCACAAAAATGAACTCATACCAAAATCAAATATAAGGTTTTTTTCTATTGACTTATTTAGATTATATTTTATAAAATGATTATTATTATCATTTGAATATAAATACAAAAACATTATTAAATTTAATTACACAATTTAATGAAAATAAATGAATGAATTGTAAAATAATGAAAATTTAAATAATCACTGATATTTAAGTATCTTCATAAAAATCCAAAAAAGACATATATATATATATATATATATATTTATTTATTTGGTATTATAAAAATTAAATTCCAATTTAAAAAATTTATTTTCTAATATTTACAAATCTAATACATAGATAAAAAAATATAACATAATCAAAACATGTTAGTTTGAATAAAACTAAATTTTTTAAACTCAATTAATATAAGGAATTTGAATATATAAATTATAATAATGAATATTATTTAGTGATAAAATTTATTTATCATTTTAGTTATTTTTTTTCATAGACAGACATCAGTATACTCATTTTGATATTAGTTAAAATGACATAGAATTTATTAATCCATTGAAAATGGGAGTTCAATTAATGGAGAATACTTTTTATATTTTATAACAACATTAAATCAAACACTAAAACATGTTCCTATTTGATAAAGTCAGATATTAATTATCACCATTAATTGTGACTGGAATAAAAATAAATGCAATGAACACAATGGTTTTTACACGGTTCCAATCCATCCTAAAAGCCCTATAACTTTCAGTGGTGTCTTAGTCTCTATAAATATTAACATTTCACTAGGTATAGATAAATTCAAATTAATCTCATGGTATTAATATCAAACTATCCTACTCTATATTCTCACTAGAATATCCATCAGTATACTTTTAAAAATATGTATGGTGAACTAGAATGAGAATGATCAAATTGATAGTTTAATTAATTCAACAAGAATTTGATGATGACATTCCTCTATGAGTCATTAAGATGTTTATGGATTTATATTCAATATATATTAAACAATATATAAATTTACAATGAAATTGTATGACATATATACTCAATAAATTATTGATATCTAACATATATTGATGATTTCTTTAGAAAATATTTATTTACACTGTCCACTTCTCTTAATGTTTTGATATCCGATTTTCTGAAAATATAACTCTAAATTATATATCATTGATAAGTCGACATATTATATAATTCAATTTAAAGACGCACATTTTATTAGATACATATTTGGTGCATAATTTTGATTTTTTTTGTTTCCATGTGCTGATGAGGTGTAAAATTGTCATTTTTCTCTAGGTGATGATCTCTTTTAATTTTTAGGACCACTGCATTTTCCAAAAAATTTGGAAATTAGCCAAGAGAATAATTTTTGTTGTATTTTGAGCCATTCATGTTTTTGTGGAGTATTTAATATTTATTAAATTTAATATTAAATTATTTTTGTGGGTTTGGGTGGTGATATCATATGAACATAACATCATATTGAGAATATGGATATATAGTTAATTATGGAACATGGGAGTTTTCCTTAGACATTTATAAAAAAAACATTTGATTTGAGGACCCAATATGGGTGGTAAATGTGCATTTAATTAATTAATTAATTATGTCAAACATCCCATACTCATCGCTTGGGGATTCCAACACATATAGAGAAAGGGTTAGGGGATTCTCATTGCATGTGATGGATGTACCATGAGAATAGGTGGAGAAGATGACTCCAGTATTCATCCATGGTGTAGAACAAAACTAGATCGAGGTGGAAGGGAATCCGAGAGATGATTTATACCTAAAGCATCGACACTTATTCCATGAGGAATGTTTCCTTATGTTTTCTATTCTCCAATATATGTAGATTAGTTTTTATCATGTTTTTTAGACATAACATTACTGTTATGGATCCCTTGGGTGTATATCTTTATGGAATAGGAGAAAATGGGGTTTCAAGAGGTTCACAAAGGATCCTCATTCAGAAAATCCAACCACACAACATGTAGTTTTAATAGTAAATTCCCTCTTTTATTCTCTGTAGGGAATAAAAAATTTTGTGATGTACATGTTGTGTACTTTATAACATGCCATGTAGTAGTACATGACCATCTACATCGACAGGGAGTAGATTATATGGGAAGAGGAATTTTGGAATGAACACATCATGTACTTTGGAAACACAATGTTTTATAGGACATGGAAATGTTCCCATTTACAAGGAATTAATCCCCATTTATGGGGTACATGGTTGTGTATTGGTACACATGTAATCCCCATTGTATTCCTTAATCATGTAGTAGTACATAGGCAAACCCCATATACACCCTGTTCACATAGAAAAACATGGGTAGACCCCATGTCTTCTCAATCCTTGTATAAGTACATGGATAAGTGTAAATTTGTGGTAAGATATGTTTTAATTAGATGTACACACCATATACATTATCTATATTGGAATGTTTTGTGTTTTTTGTGCCTTAGAGTAATAACTAGACTTGTGAGAAGTTCATTCTGAGCAATTTTCAGGCAGTCCATGATGGTTGAATTTATTATGAATTAGGATGCAATATAGATAATGTTTTTTAAAAGGAATTTTAACAATATGATAACCTCAACATTTTTATTTTTAATCCTCTAGTTTAATGGGTTGTTAGCTACGAGGCCTTGGTAATGTTTGTGATATTGGGGATCATCCTTGAACGATTGTTCCCTATATATAAATTTTTTGGTTCCGTTGATGGTTCTAGGATGGTGATATTGATATGTAATACTGGGTAGATCATGTATGTCCTTGAGAATCAGTTCTATTTTGTCAAGGATATAATATTTTAGGTTAAGATATTATATTTTAGGATAATATTGGTACGATCCATTCATATTGGTTGACATCATAAGATGTAAGTTATGTCTGAGTAACATTGTGATGATTTAGTGGAGTCTGAGGTTCTATTAATGAAACCTCAAGTGGGATGGATTATAATCAAGGGAACATTGGATTCCATATATAGATTTTATGAATGTTCATATGACATTTTATTTTTTTTGGATTCCTTTGTTAGTGTGTTAATACTCAACTAGAGGCCATATAGGGACTCTTGATATTGTTTCTTGTGACGGTCATGGACTGAGTCCTTGGTTAAGATATAGGAACCCCTTGTAGGATTCTATACTATTAATATGGAATTTCTCTATTTTTGGATTTTTTCATGGAAACAGGTTTCCACCCTTCCCCTGTTACATTTTCTATTGGTTGGGTATGTTGAAACATCGATTATGATTGTGAGGATGTTTTGATACGGTTCAATTTTTAGATTTTATATTTAGATTTACTATTAAGGGATACAATGACTGAGAGAGATGGAGATAGGATCCATAGGCATAGTTTCATATAAATTTAAATGATAATGTTGGATAAGAAACATCGTATCAGTACTAATGAATTATTAATGGGTTGATTAATAGACCGAAGTTTCAATCACAATGTGTAATATTGGGGAGTATAGTGGATGTGGAAGCACGTGTATGTAGTTTAATTCTACAATAATGCTTTTGGAAAGGATATTATACTATATGGTTTAGCAATTAGACCAAGGATCTTGAAAAAAATTGTACAATTTTTTATATACCATATTTACGCTCGGGGTGATGGTGTTATTCTATCTATGATGGATGATGTAAAGATGATCTAAATCCATGGTTTATGTTGGGTATTAGAACTCCATGCTTGATTTAATTGATATATTGTTATGATATTAGACAAATGTTGTTAGAATTATTGTTTATGGTGCATAAGATATATGTTATACTAACGGTTTTGGTTTAGTGGTACATTAATATAGCACCTAGGATATATATGTATAAGTAATATGCAAGAGATTATGATTGGGTCCTGATGAAATATATGTGGAATATATATATTTATTCTTGATGATAGTAATATCGTAGGATGTTCCCATACTATTGACATGTTTTGTTACAGCAGCCATGGATATTGGAACTACAGGTTATATGGGATGCATGATCATGGAGTAATGTTAAGAGACATCCAATTATTGGGAAATAAAGGTATAGACAATTTAGTTGTTAATACTAAATATCAATGGTTTTCATACTTATATTTAACTCTAGTTATGTATTAGATATGCTGAGTGTGAAATCTCATAACCTCATGCCACGATGAGGTACCCCAAGCACGGTTGGCCACATGGCCTCATGCGTATCTCCTAGAACGACTGGGGATACTGAATAGTATAAAGGACCTACTTTTTTCATTAGAGAGTCTATTATGTCATTCCAACAGTGTTTCACAATGGCTAAACATAATAATAATAAAATATAAGAAGAAATATATGTAAACTAATGAAAAAGCTAAAGAAGACATGAATAAAGAATAACATATGAAACTAATAATAATACTAATGAGATGGTGATAATGAATGTCATGTATCTATAAAATTTAGATGTAGGAATAAATTTCAATATGCAATACATTCTATAAAAAAGAATAAAAAATAATCAGAAAAATATCTTAGCCTCCTGAACTTTATCTCAGTCATATTCGACAAAGCTTCATCCTATGAAAGAATGTAATATCTGGTGTCCAAATAAGGGGGATTTCCTTTGCCAAAACCTACATACATTCAATATTCTCTAGTACAAATGGTGTCCTGGATAGGGTGTGAGATAAATCTTAGTTGGCCACTACTAATAGAATATATAGTATCTAGTCCATGTAATATATATTACAAGTGAATGCATGAATATATAAAAGTAAGGAAATTAATGTAATTTCCCATGTACTTTCTTTATCCTTAACATGTTTCTGATCATGTAATCCTTTCATTTACTAGTTATGTTCCAGTTTTCAAACTAATTCATATAAGTCATAAAAAATTATAAAATATTTTAATGATAATAACATTAATGGATCCATGATATTAAAATTCATAATGCGAGGATGATAATTTTAAATAGGATCTAAGGTAATAATTGATGCATATGTGACATCAGGGGTTGAGCCAACTCTGTAATAATATGTATCTTAGAAAAAGTGTTAAGAGTGTAATCCATGGGGCATCCCCAAATATATTCCACATCAATGTAATTCTAATCGTGTCCAAAGAATTCATATAAGGTAAAATGATATATGTAATGACTATGGAAAATGTGTGTAACCATGGTCCCACGTGTCTATAGACCTGACACTAGATCCAATGAGTGTATCTAGTGTATCCTATAATGAAATGGGATGGATCATATGATAACCTAATAGGAATCCAAATGTATAAAACGATAAGGTTCCATGATTGGTATCACCCTTAGAAACCGGAATCACTGAATCGTAAGGGCATCTAGGTGTGCTCAAGGCATTCCCTCATGTATACAATCCCCAATTGACTCTAACCACTCCGATTATAATGATTAGGTCTATATGTAATATGCAACTTATAATATATTCATTATAAAAATTATTCCATTTAATACTGATTATTTTAATAATTAAATTGTTTCATTATCTTGACTTTCTTTAATGTGAAATGTATAATAGCTCACTTAATGATTTCTCTCATTTATCAAATTTCATATATTGGGTTCACTCTATTACCTTTAATTAACAATACAAGTCAGGATAAGGATGTGAAACCATCTGGAATTCATTTATAATAAACTAGGCTATGTGATATCTATAATATACATTCAAAATAAACATTTTAACATCCATTGTTTAATTAGAAAACATACTGTATAAGGTTATCGTGACATTATAATATATAAAGATAACCATATATGTTCATAACTCATTTAAGTAGGTTAGTTTAACACTTAGCAATTAAATACAAAACAAACCCAAATAGTGGCACAAAGCGACATGATAAACCACTAAAGTCAAAATGATGGAAACAACCTACATGGGTTGAGATCATTAAGGTATCAACCTCAAATGAGATAATTATCAATTCTAGAGAGACCATTGGAATATGATCAAGATGAATATAAGCAAGTAAAATAAATTTATTAGGACATAGTCAATGAAATCAGTGAGCACACAACATTATGTAATTATAAAAATGAAATTCTTGAGTAGAGAATCACTATCCACCTACCATAATTTCATAAAACACTTCTCATATAGTATCATTTTTTATTTTGTCTTAGATCAGAATAAATTTGATTAAAATATTAACGAACTAAAAATATGGAATATGAAACTGTGTATAAAGGGTATCATTGAAGGAATGAAGAATTATGAATTACTAAAATGGAATCATGTACCTCTTGATGTGCATCTTACATGGCGAATAGTGATAAAATCATAGTTTAGATTGGATATCGGGATCAAAATATTTCAAAAATGGGTCTGAGAGATCAAATTGGGAATGGGGAGACAATTATGTCAATTGGAAAGATCTATGGTTGAAGGAGAAGGAAAACATAATATCATTGAGGGGTTTTTCTTTGATTCACACGAAAAACATAAGCATGCATTTTGGCTACATAGTTGGACAAATCATGCACCTACTATGTGCCTCCCACATCTTTTTGAGGTAAAACACATGGTCAAGATACACTATTAAGAAAATTGAATGCCAACTATGTGAATATCCTCTACTAAAAATTGAATTAATTTTGTAGAGGAATGCATACCCTGGATCACTATTAGTGCTTACCATACACCATGTATTTCCATATTTCTAACCCATAATTATTAGGAGAGATGATGTTTGATGGCATTCACATTTTCTTCTAATTGTGTGACCCATTGTTTCCTCCACTAACTGGGTTTATGAGCTCTGGATATTCCTTGGACACTCCTGGAGCGTTAATAACATCAATGGGATTCCATATTAGTCCCAAAATTAAGAATTAAAAAAAAATTAAAATGATCAATATAAGAGATAAAAAATGTTTTCTTAAATTCTTCCCCCATAAAGTAAATCTTCAACCTATCCACCTTACATGAGAAGTGAAATACTAACTCAGAAAAACTCAGGAAACTAGGAACATACAATTTTATTATGCACCCATGTCTATTCTTTTACACAACTGCGATTCAATATGACCTATATTGAAGCGACAGACTATCCATGAAGATACATTCTAATATATTCAACTATACGTATATAATACTACTCTAATAGAGCTTTGAAATTTAACTCAACCTCATTTAGTAGAAAAGTATGAGACTGTTTGACATGATATCAAGGATGTTGTGAAATTTGGAAGACAGTGTGCAAGGAAAATTCCCATAGAGGATGTTAAAAATTCGAGGCTACTTGCCTGAGTCTCTACTGAATCAAAAATGGACCAAAAATAATGGAGACAATTTCCCTTACCGATGTATCAATTTGTTAAGAAGCATGGAGGGATTCCCATATGAAAATGTGATCCCCAACCACATTCTGTAGGGGTATTCAAGGGTGATCACCATAATATTTATAGTTAGACTTATCAGCATACATACACATCCTGATTAGTCGAACTAGCTCTAATGTCTACCCCATATGTCAAGGACCTTGTAACACTTCATCTCTTACCTCTTACCATCACAGGGTTGAATGGAATGTCCAACCATACTAGCCCTTGGAGGTTTCCATCTGTATTGTTTCTTGAAATATATTATTGTATTAGAACACAAAATGTAAGATATTATTCTCTCAAGAGAAACTAAAATCTTGGAAGAATGTCCAGAGAATGACATTTAACACCTGAATCATCTGTTCCAACTGTCCATCAGCCTGTGGGTGAAAGGATGTTCTTAGAAGCACATGTGTTCTAATATCCATTTGCATCCCCTACCATAATAGTAATGTGATGCAAGTTTCCATATCATAAATGATAGTTTTATGGACCCCATGAAGCTATATGATCAAATGGAAAAATATTCTTCCCAAATCATCAACAAATAATGTCTCATAGGTAGGAAGGAAGTGTTCTATATTCATCTATATGTCAATTAATACCAACATTGTGTTGGTACCTTGGGGATTCTTCAGTAATAATACAAAAAAAATATATAGCATAATATTTTGATTCCAATATTGGTAATAGAGGTACCTATAACAATTCTCCAGACCATTGGTGTGCTACATTCACCAAGTTCTAAGAGGAACAACTTTGAAAATTCCTACAATTTGATGTTTCATCCCATGCCAACAGTATTGGTGGCACATATCTTGAAACAATTTGGGGATGCATGGATGAAATTACCACCGAAACGCGTGAGACTCCTACATATATTACTCTATCGTAAACATTGGAACCTAGAAACATACATGAATACATATGATGTCATCTCTGTAAATAGACCAATCCTATGGTGGCTCCCCAGTAGAAATGATCTCCTAGAGACCCAAGCCTTCATGATCCATAGATATCCAACTCTATACCCTCTCAAGAATTAAAGTGGTACCTATCCGGACTGAGATATAAAACTGATCATGAATTCCATGAAAGTCCAAATACATATCAGAAAATAGGGCTTTTAATTTCTATTATGCTTATGGAATGTACCTTAATTTTCAAAAATAGTGAATCTACTACTTATTTACCATTTCCAATCATATATAAGAGATCAAAATCGATGGAATGAAGCAATTCAACCCATATTGAATTTCTGAGATTCAATAAATTTGTTATATATATAGACATCAGGAACATGTTTTCTATAGACACCATAAAGTGTTCCACTATCTGATTGTGTGTCGAGAAACATAAGGTAGTGACTACTGATTCTATCTTGAGGTCATTGTCATGTAATTTCTCTCATCAAGCCTAAAAAAATTAGATTCATACACAAAACATTTATCCTCTTTCATCATCACTACACCGAGCCAAACTTCATATGCATCCTAGAATACTATGTAGCCTCTTCTAGGCTCTTGTAATAAAGGAATCAGTTCAAAGAAAAGACTTCATTTCAGATCGTAAAAATGATTTCTCTTACTCTTGTTTCTACAAGAATAGAGCATCCTTATTTTCATTACTATTAATAAGTTTAAAAAAATCCTGATAGATCCTGTAGGAAGGTCATGTAATATCCATCCTTCCCCATGAAACATCTTATATCAAACATGTTCTTTGTATTCTCAATGGAAAACACATCACTCACATTCTTTTTTTGATAAGATACTTCTTATTTCTATATAATATGACCCAATAAAATGTAATTTTTGATCTAGTAGTGATAGTTAGCATTATTGTAATAATTATGGTTCTCTCTTACTGTATTCAAAATGATCTCAAGGTTATTACCATGGTCATTATGAGTATGAGAATATACAATGGTTTCGTCCAAAAAGACCACAATAAATGAATCCCTATAGGTGTGGGAAACCATATTCATCAACTACATGAAATTATAAGTCATGTTCATAAGACAAAATGACATAACGATATATGAATATAGACCGCAACTACTATGGAATTTATGTACGAGGTATGTATGAAAGTATGAATCACATATATTGATAATATAATATCAATTTGACCATTCAAAACACCCTAGATCCTCATATAATAAAAATATATCATCTATTCCTGGAAGTGTATAGAAGTTCATGACCATAAGTTTTCCCAACAATCTATAATCCATGCATAAGAAAAGGGACCCATCTTCCTTATCCTTGAAATGAATGGGTGATCACTAAGATGAAGTGAAAGGATATATAAATCCATTGACCTCTAAATCCTCCAATTGTCTGCTGAACTCCTCGATCCCTGTAGGTTACATCCAATATGGAAAAATAGAAATTGTGGCTGCTCCTTTTATAAGGTCAATCCTAATATCTATCTCTCTCGCAAAAGGTCAGCTAGGAAACATCATCAAGAAATATGTACATGAAATGATCAAGTACATATGTAATGTCAAAAATTTGTACTCCCAATTCCTCCAATAAGATACTAAATTGTTTTTAGGACACTCCACCTAACCCATGATGATATGGTCTTTCTCTACTAGAAGGGAATTCCCACTTCCCCTTGTGTTGATTATTGATACCCTCTGGTGGAGTTAATGATATACTACGGTGATATAATAATAAATAGGTCTGATACTAAACAATATAATCCATAATGAGGACGAAATTGAATCCTTTAATCTAGATAACAACGAAGTAACCCTATAAAGGGTAATAGTATACCTCAAGGGGATAGTAATTGAATTTGTTTATGCACTACAACTATACTCCCAACAATGTATCCAGGGTCATTACAACACAACAGTATTGAATTTACAGGAAAAGACATTCCACGATGTATAAAGATATTAAGGAGTGAGATTCACCTATATCAAATAAATAATATACCATAATATACACTAATAGAATTATACATCAGAATATAGAAATTCATGTACTCTGATATTTATGCATCTCCTCTAAATAATGAAATAAGCCATATCCATGACCCTATGTTTTAGCTAGAAAACCCTGAATATAACTGCACTCTAGGTGATGATGATCTAAATTCTGGCAACCATTACCACACACACTGCCACAACACATCCTTATGGTGCTACTCCACCTCTTCGTGTGATGCAGCATTAAATTAGTTTCAACTAAAAGTAGATATGGGGTAAAAATTCATCCAATTGAATAAGAAGGAATGGTTTGATAGAATCTTTGATGATGTCCCATAAAAATACAAGCACCACACTCCATGGGTTATCTATCACACTGATGCTTCATGTTTCCATGGAATCCACACTAATTGAGTAAAATGGATCTAGTAGTGTGATTACTCTTACTACCACTACATTTATATGAAGCCTTGATGGAACATTTTCTACCATCGAATGAACTACATTCCTACCCCAAAAATGACCATTTTTATTAGTATTATATCATTACCTTTGGTTTCACATAGTGATAAGATCTTGATTGATGTTCCTAGAGAATGCTAGTAGGATAAAACATTCACCTGAGTACGGATGAGATAGTGCAGCCCTTCCTCAAAACATCTGGAACACGAAATCCAATCACTATCAAGAAGTGGTGAGAACTATTGTAACCCAGTAAAACATGCCGAATACTCCATGAATTACAAAAAACCATACCCTTGATACTCTCTATTTCGATCATTACTCAGTATGTAAGGAAATAAGTTATCATAGAAAGAAGTCTGAAAAACTTCACATACCCCTACCTGATGATGACCAGCAGGGGTAATTACATCCCACTAGTGCTTGGAAAAATCATACAACATATACATATCAAGCAGGACCCTCCACTATATAAGAATATTTATATTCTCAAAGATAGATTGGGGGGCCTCCAGGCAAGACTCAACATGTTTTTCACAACCATCCCCCATGAATGTGGAATGATGCTGCTATAAGAGCACACATGTCAGATCATTAATCATATTTTCATGTTATGGAGAACCTTTCATATACATCATAATACGTAGGAAACACAAACAATATTTAGCATCAGTAAATGAATAAGGTACATCATGTGTTTCTTTAAGTGTCACTCAGGCTGGCTCAGTACCCACCACATCTATAGGATGGCCATCTCGATCCACTTTGAACATGACATAAATACATCATGGTGGTCTAGATCTAAAAATTCCAAGAAAACTCCTCAGAATAGTATTTAAACAAATAGATACACTAGGATAAGAATAATGTATGTAGTTGGATCACAAACCAAATATCCACTAAAGAGGACAGGTATTGTTAAGTGTGTATGTTTAAATTACATGGGTTCTATCAGGTAATGGATGAATAGAACCCTATATCTTGCTTTATTTGGAATCATTTTGTAAGAAAGTAGATCATCTTTTTAGGTATGTTTTCTTTTTTTGGTTGTTTCTGAGAAAAAGAGAAATTGTTGGAAATTATTGATGTAGACGTCGTGTAAATTATGAGTACACAACGTGTAATCGCTTACGACGGGTAGCTATGTGCTTGCAGTGTAGCAGCCATGCACACGCCCATGTGGGGGTGACCTAGAGGTCGCCTAATGTGATGTATTGAAATGTCAAGTACACGCCATGTGCTTCAAAATACACGCCGGGTATTTATTTTATTTTTCATTAAATGCACTAGGGTCGCATCTAATCACTAGAACAATCTTCTTATAGGTCTCGTTTGGCCGAGAGCTCCCATATGGCCGCACTATTATTCTAATCCCTCGACCGAGCATCCAAACTCCGATTAGACCACCACAGATTGCGATGGGATCACCTTGGTAAGCTCTCTCTTCTTCTTGATCTCCGTTTCATGATTCTTTCTCATTCTCAAATTATTTCCTATTGATCCTTTGAGGTTTTTTTTAGATCTTCAACTTTTTAAGGTGATTCAAGGCTTGAGATTCACATATAGTGATCTTCTAACATTGAGGTAGAGGGTTTGTGCCTTTCTATCGAAATTCCATGAGTTTTATGTGAAACATTTTCCAATACCCATGAACGTGGTATTGCACGTTTACTATTTTATCTCTATTGTTTTCCTTCCATACATGTATGCTTGAGTAGATTATAATTGATTGTGAATAGGGTGAATTGTTTTTCTTTATATGTGTTGCCTATTCATGTTTTTTCTTGCTTTGACTTTTGTGTCTAGTTTTCTTGATAGGCAGCTGTTTACTTTCCCATGCATAGAACTTTAGGACGGTGTGACTGTTTTTATATTATGCTGTTATGTTGTTTAATGCATGCCAAGTAGTTATTGCGGTTTACCTTATCCAATACGCACTGCTACACCTTCTTGACTTACATAGGTATGTGAGAACCTACTGTATATACCATAGGGAGAATGGACGTTGAGGGATTCTCCAGAGGGTATTTATAATTTTCCGATGTGAGACCACATGGGGAATTGACATTGACTGCTTCCTCAGAGTGTCTGCAGTTCCTCGAAATGGGCCACAGAGGGAATGTGATGTAAGTGCTTCCCTAGAGTGACTTTAGTTATGTTATGAGACTATAGGGGGAATTGACAGAGAGTGCTTCCTCAGAGAGTATATGCTTATACTGAACCAGAGAGGTTAGACTGAGTGTACTGCCCAGAGGGTTGTTTCTACTTATTAGGTAGGACCAGAGGGGATAGGCTGTGGGTATTTCCAATAGGGTTACCTTTGTGTTAGCTTCTTGCCTACGTTTCTAGATAGGACCAGAGGGGATAGGTTGTGGGTACTTCCTAAAGGGTTACCTATTTGTGTTTATTTTCTTGTTTAGTTATTGGTTGATATTGAAACTATAGATTTTTTACTATTGAGTACCTTCTTGTTTATTTTTTCCTTCATTTTTACCTGCCATATACTCATTGACTATTAGGCACATATCTTGTGGTGGTTGCCTACTAGGATGTAGTCTCACACCCTATTTGAGCCATGCTTTTTGGCCCAAACAGATTATATTGTTGCAGGTATAGACAAGGGCAAGCGCCCTTCTACTTCAGGTACTTGACATGTTGTGGAGGTCGAGTGCACGAGACAAAGCTTAGGCTTGTGATGTTTTAGAGCTGATTACTTTTTTTCTTTTGTACTTTGTCTTGTACTGCATTTCAGCATTGTTCTTTGTTTTGATGATTTCCTAGACATATGTATCATGCATCATTTTATATATGTTCTATAGTTTATTATATCATTCTTCCACTATTTTTTTGTATGATATTATTACTGCCTCCACTCTTGTATGTATTTGTTTACTTTTGTTGTGTACTCTGTCAGTGAGGGAATAGTTTCCCAACTGTCACACCCAAGGCCCTTACTGGTAGTTGAAAACCTCTGGAATTTAGGGAAATGCACTTGAGGCTATGTGACCAACCGGGTACAAGCGCCTCTGGGTGGCATCCAGAACATGGACATTAAAAAGTGGTATTAGAGGAATTTTATTCTCTTGACATACTATTTGGAGCCTTTATCCTGGGATAAGAAGGAATAAGTACTTGGTAATAAGCTGTGCCCGGGAGTAGCTAACCCATGTACAGGGAAAATCCAATCAAACTCGTTATTGAAAATTTATGGTTTTGCAAGTTTATGGTAGCCTTGATTTTCACCCTTAAGCGACTGACATATTTTTTTGCTAGTTATTATTTATGTTATTGAGGTTCTATTTCTTTCCCAAACTGTTGAGCTGAGGGTATCCCATCTCATGCATCATATAGGAAATTACTAAAAATCACATATCATGCATTCTTTCTATTCCATCTAGGGTGTATTATCAATAGCATTTTTTGTGATATATGTCCTGTAGAATATGCATGTTGTTGTGATAAATTCCTTGATTAAATACCTGCTTTTTTATAAGGTATTTTTTGTGTAAGGATTTTCTGAAGGAATGCCAAACATTGGTTCTTGAGGTATTATGGGCCCTCATGGACAAGAATTTGAGGATCATTGCCTTGCTTATCTTGTTTATAAGATGTATAAGATTCCAATATTTGATTCGCGGGGAGTATGGGCCCTATAGGATCGGAATTTGGAACTTTCAATGTTCGTTTTAGTGTTTTTATGGTTTCCAGAGTAGTTCTTGAGGCTTACTATCTAGAAAAAACCAAAATACACGCTGTGTAGTTTTGACTACACACCATGTTCTCTTCTGTTCGAGAAGAAACCATTTTTCATAAGTATAGCTCGTGTACTCTATGAACATGCCGTGTAGTCTTTAACTGTTTCATCGGCCGTGTGGGTAGAGACACGAGATGCGGAAAGTCTAGTGGGAACACGCCGTGTACCAGTTGAACATACTATGTAGCTTGACCCAGGTACCCGGCTGTGTAACTAACAACACGGGTCAGTGTTATCCTTTCATGTACACGCCATGTCCGCCTTGAACACTCCGTGTAGTGTGAGTCGTGTGTTAGGCCATGTCACTAAGAACACGGGCGAGGTAAAGCTTTTCCAGTACACATCGTGTTTACCGTGAACACGCCATGTAGTCTTGTATTAAGAGATCTGTGTGGATTAGCTGTATAGAAGGACTCAGTTAGAGAATGAGGATTCAAGTATATGATGTGTGTTAAAAACAACATTCCATGTGTTTGGGTGTTTCACGACTAGTTTTGGCAGGAGTACATGCCCATGTGAATGACATAGAGGAAAATATCGTGTAGGGGACATACACGCTGTGTAGTCATGTTTTGAAAGACATGAATTCTTTATTTCTCATGTTCCCTTCCAATACTACTAGTTTTCAATCCTTAATAATCTTGATCTAAGGTGTGCGGTTGACCTTGCAGAGTCATGCCACTGAGACGTCCTCCGGTTGTATGCTAGTTTCCAGGCGGTGATTAGATGCCGGATATGGCTGATCAAGGACTTCCTATATATCCTTCTGTTGTGAATGTCTTGGCACCAACCGTTATACCAGATCCATGTGTTGATTCATAGTTCAGGGAAGGCTTTATGAGGATAGTTCAGACATTTCTGGGGGCACCGCTTACTGCACCGTCGATGGCTGATTTGACGCGGGTCTTCGAGCAGCAGCATCCTCTCACTTTCTCAGGGGATGGAGGACCCCAGGCTACAGATTCATGGCTAGAATACATGCTGAAGATCTTTCAGCATCTGGAGACACCTCCAGAGAGGAGGATCAAGCTTGCTACATGTATGCTTCGAGACTCTTCCAAGAGGTGGTGGGATGTGATATCATAGGCGGGATGCCATCTAGTTATGGAATGGGATGATTTTCAGCGCATCTTCTATGACTAATTTTATTAAGAGAACTTGAGGTCCAATCAAGACCGAGAGATTATGAGTCTAGATCAGGGTACTCTCTCTGTTATGGAGTATTCCTCCTTCTTTACTGAGCTAAAACACTTCAGACCTATTTCAATAGGTGATTAGTTATTCGTGGAAAAGAAGTTCAAGGATGGTCTAAGGCATGAAATCCGATTGTAGGTGAACATTTTCCGGTTGGCTTCTAACACTTCTATCATTAACCAGGTGCTAATCAATGAGCGAAATCTGAAAGATACCAGAGTTGTGAGCTAGGGCGTCTCCACATCTGGAGTTAGCATCCCTCATACTGATAGTAGGAAGCATGATAGGGAGTCTTCTCATGGTGACCCAAGGAGGCGTGACACTTCTTCAGGTAGCTAGGTGGTGTGCTACCCGGGTGGGAAGAGTAGGAATATGAGGCCACACTACTCAAGAGACCCAGTGAAGTGGCGATATTGTGGCAAGATGGGTCATCTTCAGCGATTCTGTCAAATATATTCACCAAAAGCTGGTGAAAGGAGTTCTTCTATGGCTCCGTGTTCGGGAGTAGTACCATCAGTTTCTCACCAATCAGGGAACTAGAGTTCTTATGGCTGTTCAAGAAGAGGTGGAGGTCGTGGCCATGGTGGTCAGTCGCCGGTCTTTAAGCGATAGCAAGCTGGATCAGCTTAGAGTGTTCAGGCAGGGTCATAGGGCCGTGGAGCAGGCCAGACCTTTGCAGTGGAGCAGACCCAACAAAAGTTGGATCCATGACCTTGTACAGTTCATGGTACGATCCTAGTTGCCTCAGTTCTAGATTCTTCTCTTTTCGTTACAGTGGCTTCCCATAGACTTATATCTTTTGTTGTTGTGGAGATCCTTGGGCTCTGTATCTTTTCTTCTGCCGATATCTTGACAATATACACATTTTTGGGGACTAGAGAAGCGAGTGTATGATAGTGTAAGGAGTTCCCCCTAGGGGTTGGTGGGTGTCCCTTTTTATGGGACCTCTATGCAGTAGAGATGACAAGCTATGATGTCATTCTCCGAATAGACTGGCTAGTTCCCTTCCAGACAGTTGTCATCTGTTATCTCCGTAGGGTGAGTTTCATATCACCAGAGGGAATATCATTTCGTTATAAGGGCGAGTGGGATATCCAGGTGAGCAGAGCGAGTCCAGAGCATCATGGGTTACGCAGATTTATAGCCTAGATGGGTACTTTATATCTAGATGATCAGGGGACTTCTCAGATAGAATTTCCTATAGTGGTGGATCATATCAGGGAAGTCTTTCCAAAGGAATTTTTAGGCTTGAACCCAGAGTGAGAGGCGGAATTTTCTATTGATATTGTTCCAGGAGAGGCAACGATGTCCATTACTCCTTATAGTATGGCTACAGCTGATTTGCAGGAGCACGAAAAGTAGTTGGAGGAGTTGTAGGCAAAGGGTTTAATTTGACCCAGTACTTCTCCTTGGGGTTCACCTGTCCTGTTTGTGAAGAAGTTAGATGGTACCCTCAGGCTTTGTGTGGATTATCGGAAGTTGAACCAGTTGATAGTCAAAAACCAATATCCTTTACCAAGTATTGATGATATATTTTATAATCTTCGAGGAGCCCAGGTATTCTCAATGATTTACATGAGGTCTAGTTATCATCATTTTCATGTTAGACTATCTGACATACCGCTCATAGCCTTCCGGAGCATGTATGGTCTATACAGGTATATGGTTATGACATTCGGTCTCATGAACTTGCCTGCAGTTTTCATGTCACTAATGAACAGAGTGTTCCATACAAACTTGGATTCCTTCATAGTGGTCTTTGTGGATGATATCTTGGTGTACTCTCAAATTCGACACGACCATACTTCCCATATTTATATCATTTTCAGTACACTGAGAGAGCATCAGTTATATGATAATCTCTAAAAATGTCACTTTTAGATGGATTAGATTCACTTCTTGGGCAATGTTATCTCAGAGACAGGAGTATCAGTAGTCCCAGAGAAAGTGACAGATGTAGTTTCCTAGGAGCAGCCGATGAACTTCTTTGAGGTGCGGAGTTTTCTAGGGTTGGATGGATACTATAGACGTTTTATACATGGCTTTTCACGCTTAGTATCACCGCTGATAGGTCTGACTAATAACGGTGAAAAGATCATATGGTCATAATCTTGTGAGTCAGCCTATCAGGAGCTGAACGGGACGTTGACTTCATCACCGATACTAGTCTTTACATAGATGGGAAAGAGCTATATTGTTTACTGTGATGTGTACGACATCAGGCCAAGAGCTATGCTAATGTAGAGATATGGAGTCATTACATACATGTCTCGACAGTTGAGGCCAAATGAGAGGAATTACCCAACACATGATCTGGAGTAGGCAGTTGTTGTTCATTCCCTACACTGTTAGAGACATTATCCTCTGGGAAAGAATTTTGTGGTTTTCACCAACCACAAAAGTCTCAAGTACATCTTTACTCAGCGTGATCTGAATTTAAGATAGCAGAGGTGGGTCGAGTACCTACAGTCCTTTGACTTTGAGCTTGACCATACGCCTGGGAAAGGCAACGTAGTGGTTGATGCATTGAGTCGAGGGACTCAGATGTATGCAGTTCATGAGGCCAATAGTGAGTGGAAGCTTATGGCTCTGTTCACTAAGATGCATTTAGAGGTGCATGACAGACAGGGGATGACCTTTATATCATCTATAGTCATTACCTCTACTCTTCTTGATTGAGTTCGAATGAGGCAGCTATCAGATTCTGAAGGCCTAGTCCTAAGGGAGAGTGTGTCAGGAGAGGACCCTATACCTGGATGGTCCATAGGCGATGATGAGATCTTCCATTATAAGGGGCGCGTATGGGTGCTAGCAGATATATGTGAGGAGCTTATGTATGAATTACATTCCTCAGTTTGGGAAGTTCATCCTGGCATCACCAAGATGTATCAAGATTTAAACAATTTTTATTGGTGGCCAGGTATGAAGAGGGATATTTTTGGTTTTGTCATGAGGTGTTCCACCTATCATTAGGTGATGGAAGAGCATCAGTGACCAATAGGGCTCTTACAGGAGTTACCCATTCCAAAGTGGAAGTGGAATGATGTCGTGATGGACATCGCAACTAGTTTTCCATGGTCGCCTTGAGGTAATGACACAGTTTGGGTTGTTATTGATAGACTCGTGAAGGTTTCTCACTTCTTTCCAAGCAAGGGGACCTTCAGTGGTGATGAGAAAGGATGGTTGTACATCTGAGAGATTGTATATCTGCATGGAGTTCCACACTCCATTATTTCATAAATGGATCCATGTTTTACTTCTCGGGTTTTGAAGGGGATTCAAAAGGATTTGGGTACACAGGTAGTTTTGAGTACAGCTTACCATCCCCATACGGATGGCCAGTCTGACCGTACGATTTAGGTGCTTGAGGACATGCTACGGGCATGCATTCTAGATTATGGAGGTTATTAAGAGAATCATATAACCTTTGTGCAGTTTCCCTTCAAGAATAGTTTTCAAGAAACTATTCAGATGCCACCTTATGAGGCTTTGTACAGTAGGCCACGCTGATCACCCTTATGTTGGCTGGAGGGAGGAGAGGCAGCTTTTCTGGGACCTCGTCTTGTCCAAGATACCACAGAGCAGATAGAGTTGATTCAGAAGTGGATGGCTATTGGACGGTCTCGCATAAGTCTTATTCTAATCAGTGTAGACGGCCTCTGGAGTTTGAGGTTGGGGATCAGGTTTTCTTGCGTGTCACACCATGGTTGGGACACAAGAGGATTATGAGACAGGGTAAGCCTTCACCGAGGTACGTTGGGCCATTTGAGCTGTTAGAGAGAGTTGGTCTGGTTGCTTATCGGTTGTAGTTACCTCAGAGGTACCAGGCTATGCACTATGTTTTTCACATTTCTCAGCTCTGAAGTTACTTCTATGACCCGTCACATGTCTTTCAACCTAAGGAGGTTGAGCTCGAAGTGGATGCGTTGTTCGAGGAGCATCATATCTGAATTTTTGATCGATGTACAAAGGTTCTTTCTGTCCTGTCTATTCCTCTTGTACGAGTGCTATGGAAGCACAAGTGGGTACAGGATGATACATGGGAGAGGGAGGCTGATGTACGAGCCCAGTGGCCAGAGTTGTTCAGGGTTTCTTCTTCTACGCCATGCTAGGGAAATTTGAGGATGAATTTTATTAACGGGGGATGTTTTGGAGAACCCAGATCTTCTTTTCATGTATGTTTTACTTTTCTAGTTGTTTTTCAGAAAAATAGGAATTTATGGATGTTTTCGAAGTACACATCGTGTAATTTATGAGTACATACTGTGTACTCGGTTACCGAGGGTAGCTGTGTGTTGGCCATGTATCGGCCTTGCTCACAGCCATGTGGGGTGACCTAGAGGCCTCTTAAAGCGGATTATGAAAAACACAAGTACATGTTGTGTACTTCAAAAGTACACAAAATGTATTTTCTTTGTTTTTCATTAAATGCACTAGGGTAGTGTCTAATCGCTAGAATGATCTTTTTATAGCCTCGTTCGGCTGAGAGCTCTTGTATAGATGTGATCTTTCACTAAGCCCCCAACCGAGCATCTGAACTCCAATTCAACCACCGTGGATTGCGTTGGGATTGCCTTAGTAAGCTCTCTCTTCTGAATGAGCTTCATTTCAGGATTCCTTCTCATTCTCAAGTTATCCTCTATTGAACTGTGGAGGTGTTTTTATAGATATTTGAAATTATAAGATGATTAAAGACTCGATATTCACATATATAGCGATCTCTTAATGTCTAGGTAGGAAGGTTTGAACCTTTCTGTCAAAAGTTCTTGAGTTTTATGTGCAAAATTTAACAATACCCATGAATGGGGTATTGCACGTTTACCGTTTTAGACCTATTGTTTTCCTTCTATGCTTGTATGATTGAGTAGATGATAATTTAATGTCAATAGGGTGAGTTGATGTGCATTGGTTATGTTTCCCATGCATATTTTTCCTGCTTTGACCATTGGGTCTAGTTTTCCTAATAGGCGACTGTTTACTTTCCCATGCCTAGGATTGTAGGATGTTGTGACTATTGTTCTGTTATGTTGTTATGTTGTAGAATGCTGGACAAGTAGTTCTTGAGGTTTACCTTAGCCAATACTCACTACTACACCTTCTTGACTTACATAGGTCCATGAGAACCTAGTGTATAGACCATATGGAGAATGGACGTGGAGGGATTCTCTAGAGTGTCTTTATAATTTGATAATGTGAGACCAGAGGGGGAATTGATGTTGAGTGCTTCCTCATAGTGTTAGTAGTTCCTCAAAGCAGGACAAAGAGGGAATGTGATGCAAGTGCTTCCATAGAGCACCATTAGTTATGATACGAGAGTATAAGGGGAATTTACCAAAAGTGATTACTCATAGATTCTATGCTTAAGCTGATCTAGAGGAGTTAGACTAAGTGTACTGCCCAGAGGGTTTCTTGTACTAGTTAGTAAGGATTAGAGGGGATAAGATATGAGTACTTACCATAGGGTTACCTTTGTGTTAGCTGCATTCTTGTGTTTCCAGATAAGACCAGAGGGGATCGGCTATTGGTACTTCCCATAGGTTTACCTATTTGTTTTTATCCACTTGTTTATTTGTTGATTGATATTGAAAATATGGATTGTTTACTGTTGAGTACATTACTGTTTAATTTTTCCAACACTTTTACCATCCATATACTCATTGACTATTAGGCAAAGTTATCGTGGTGGTTTCCTACTAGGATTTAGTGACACACTCTATTAGGGCCATGCTTTTGGGCCCAAACAGATTATATTGTTGTAGGTATAGAAAATGGAAAGTGCCCATCTACTTCATGTACTTGATATGTTGTGGAGATGGAGAGCACGAGACGAAGCTTAGGCTTGCGATATTGTGAGGCTGATTACTGTTTTTTTGTACTTGGTTCAGTACTATATTTCATTATTGTGCTTTGTTTTGCATCTTTCCTAGACACATATATCATGAAAAATTTTATATATGCACTCCAGTTTATTATATCATTCTTCCACTTTTTATTTTTGTATGATATTATTACCGCTTCTGATCTTGTATGTATTTGTTTACTTCCGTTGTGTACTCTACCAATGAGGGCATAGTTTCCCCACGATCACACCCCAGGCCCTCGCTACTAGTCAGCAGCCTCTGGCATTCGGGGAAATGTTCATGATGCCATGTGACCAATCGGGTACGAGCACCTCTGTGTGGATTCTGGAACCGGGACATTACACATTTAATTTTAAAGTGATTATTCTATGTTTAATTCACCATTTGATAATATATTTATATCATTTTTTCATTATAATTATTTTTCACTTCCAATGAGTCATGTACCATAAACATTTCCACTAATATTGACAACCTTTAAATATTTAATTAATCTTGTAAAAAATTAGTCTCATAATGTAGCATGTTATATATGTGGCATGACATGGTAACTACCCATGGCAACCCACAAGGGCCCATACACATCTTGAATTCAAATGAAAAATTACTCATAAAAAACCAATGTGTAGAACATAAATATATACACAAACAAGGATCACTCAACAATAACATGAAATACATGCAATGAATGTAGTGTAATTCAGTTACATGGAATTTTATATATATGGTTTTTTAGAATTACAGGTTCCAGTTATAATGCATGTAACAATTATCCTTGACCCCATGTCATTAGTCTATGAACCAAAGAAATACTAATCCAAGATATTAATAATAACCACAATATAGCTTTTGTGTCCCAAATGGTGAAATAATATAAAATCTAATAAAAAACTGTATAACAAAAAAAATTATCATGGGCGACTCGAAATTTACACTAAACATGATTTAGCTACGCTAATGAATGGGTTATAGCGATGTTCCAAAGCATTATTAATCCCATTTATATTATCTATTACTTTTTTAAATAATATAAGAAAGATTTGAATACCTCTATGTGATTTCCCATAACTAAATACCACTCCACAATCCTGGTTAGCCACATATCCTCAAGCGTATATCCATGAATGCTAGAGAGTTTTGACTATCAGTGAGTGGCTAGGGCGTGTCAATGAAGATACTATTTCTTCTTTAATAGAGTTTGGGACAATGAAAAAACATAATAACACTTATATTTCAGAAAAAATATATGTAAATAAATGGCATGATAGAAGCACACATGAAGAATGAATAAAAGAAGCAATAGATAACAACACTCAACGAAGATGATAATGTACATCGTGCATCAATAAAATGAGAAAATACGTATAATGGAAATAAGAAATAACTTCTATAACACAGAATAAAATAATAACATGAAAAAAATGAAATCCTCCCAAGATCCATCTCATTAATCTTCTTCAAGTCATCATCTTTTGTAAGCAAGAAATATTAGTTTCCTAAAGAATGAAACTTCACTTTCTCAACTCCAGTAATATTGTAATATTCTCTGATCATAATGGATTCCTAGATAGGGTGTGAGTAGTATATAAACTAGACTGTAATTAACAAAAAAATTATAATATTTTCAGAATGTAGTTGTTGCTGAGGTAGTACTAATATCGTTTAATAAAGATAATAATAAATAATACAAGATATAATGAAGTATCTTCTAATGATGATAATTGTAATGACGATCCATGGTAAATAACAAGGCATCCATGTCCTCAAGGGTAAATACATCTAATAAATAATGTATATCATGGATAAAGGGGTAATATTGAAATGAAAAGGGAATCACCAATGATCTTTAGCAATAATTTAATTCTAACTGAGTACATGAAATTCATCTAAAGTAAAAGAGGAAAACAAATTAGTAGTCCCAATGGGTGTAAACATGGAATCATATGCCTATAGATGTTAAATTGAATCCATGGAGTGTATCCAAGGTATCATATAATGATAATGGAGTGATTATATGGAATCATAGTAGGAATCCACATGTACAAATAATTGGGTTCTAAGGTGGGTCTCAGCCTAGGAAAGCTACATTCTTGAATATGAATGGCATTAATGAGTGCCCAATTTCTTCGCCCATGAATCCAAAAATCAATTGATTCTAACCAATCCAATAATAAAAAATATTTACATATGAAATATAAAAATTTTACTTCATTATTTATATAAATTACAAAATGCAAAACTCATGATACATAACAATACAATTGTTTCACTTTATAGCCTTTCATTAGCATGACTGTTATTATAAGTCCTGAAAGTGTTTAGTTCATTTATCAAAATATCATTTATTTGGTTATCTCCATTAACATTCATTGGCGTGGCATGGAGGGATATGTATTTTAAACCATATAGAGTACATTTATAATAACATAGGTTAAGTGATTTCAATAATATATTTTCAAAATAACCATGATAAGATTCATTAAATAATTAGAACACCAAACATCGAAGGGTCATGTGATGTAACCATATTCAGGGGATAACCATTTTATTTCATATCTCATTTAATTATGGAATGGATTACCATTATCATGGTTAATCCATAACAAACCTGGATGGTGGAACATACACAAATTATAATCTAGTACATACATAAATATGGAAACTACCTACTAGAGATGAAGAGTTATGAGGTCCCAACCTCCAAAAACACTATTAAAAATTATGATACATTATATATAACAAAAACACAATGAATACAATCATGGAATATTAATTTCATAGGCCACACCTGATGGAATCATCATATGAAAAACTATTTCAATTTATCAAATAGTGAATATTGATAGATGAGTCATAATCCACCTCTTATAAGATGATATGACTATCCTCGTCTAGTATCATCCTTTAGTATTTCCGTTATTGGAAAAAAAATCAACAAGTAAATTCCTTTAAAATAGGAAAAATGAGGCAATATATAAATAGAATCATTGAGGGAAATTAGAACAATGAATAACTAAAAAGGAATTGATACATACTGATGTTTATCAAGCCAGATGAATGAGCCTTGAATCAAACATAATATCAAATCATGGGATCAAAATATAACGAAATGGGAGTTGAGAAATTAATGAGGTGGAGGGCATCGATTACATTCCATTTGAATGAAAAATTGAGGAAATAAGGTGAAACATAAGATAATTCAGGTTTTTTATCATAAATTAATCCCAAAAAACAATAACATATTTTGGCCACATGGGTTGCCAAACCATGAAAAAAAGTGTACCTCCCAATTCATTTGAAAAGAGAAAACACAATTAGTCTTCATAGTTATAAAAACTAGGAAAAACAATACTATTGTCATCTGCTAAAAACTATACACATTTCACACGTGTGTGAGGACCTGGGCGCATGGTTGAGGAAAACGATTCACCTTTCATTCTCCTCTTTCTATCCCTTATTTTTTAGGAGAGAATTTTTGGCCTGAGTCACGAGAATTCAAATAACCCTATGTACCAGTGTTTTTCTCCACATTCTCGGGTTCTTAGCCCCGAAAAATTCCCTGACACACCCAGAACCCTTATATCCTCATAGGGAATCTAAATAATATCAAAATGAAGAATTAGACTACATTTAAAAGGATCCATTATTGAGATAAAAACCATGCTTCACCATTGATAATATTTCTTGAGAATGAATAGATGGAATCATTTTATTGTTTTACTATTGGGTGTGGGATACTAATTTTTATTTATCTCACAATTTATGTGATCCTTGGTGTATATGAAAAAAATATTTATTCTTTCAGTTTGAGCTCAGATATGTAATGGATAGGGTGAGGGAAATGGATTCTGGATTGTTCGGGTTTCTTATATGGAACCTGATGATCAGGCTTGAACCACTAGATAGGGTACTACAAATACAGTATGTGACATGGATTAGAGTTTTTTGTTTATCCTGATGTATTTTATTAGTTATATATTTTTTATATGTAATCATACTAGTGGGAGATTGATTTTATTTGTATGTCAAGTATATTTTTTCCTTTTCTATATTCTACTTAATTACAACAGGATTCTATTTTGGTTTATTAATTCCTTATGTGTACTATTATTTGTATGACCTTTTTTTATATACTTCATATTGTGAACAATAATATAAGGATATCATCCCATCATAGTTCCACTTTATATCCACACTAAGTTTCTATAGCCTTTAGGATGTGACGTGGGACGATTGAGGTTTTGTGGGGAACTGAATTAAGGAACCAATTTAGTGTCATCTTGGATAAGATGTTAAAATTTAATACTCAAAAAATAAAATTAATTCATGAAAATCAATTTGTGATTAGTATTCATAAATCATTATCAAAAAGTATTGTCAAAAAATATCATAAACTATATACTATCTAATTTAACATCATTTTAAATCTTTATGATATCCAAATAATCACACATTTATTGAACAAATTCCTCCGATAGATTTTCACATATAACTTTAATTTCACTCGAAATATTCTGAAAAATATTCACAAAACTTATCCATCTTCAATCAATAATGATTTTTAATTCACATAAAAAATAAAATATTTTTTTTATAATATCCAAATTCATCACATCATAACTTGTGGAATTATGTATTTCCCCACATCTATTTGAATCAAAAAACCCCATAAAATACCATTTTTTTGGATTTCCAATGATAAACATTGAGTTATTTACATCAATGGTTTTAACTTGAAATGGTCACCATAAATAAAATAATATTTTTTGACAACATTAATATAAGTAGTATATTAGTTAATAAGAATGATACCATAGTTATCTTTACCTCATTTTTTAGAAAATAATTTCATAGGTGTATATCTCTTAAAAAAATTGTCACTTCCACAACATAAACAAGTCATTATTTCTCATCGAAGAATATTTTATGATAAATTATAGATGTAATATATGGATCAATGTTATATTACTCTAATACACTAATGTTTCTGAATGGATGAATCATGAGTTCTCCATAGTGTATAAATGTTTTATATATAATATATTACAACATAGTCGTATATTTATTTCACATCTCCCAAAAATTGGTGGAATTCATCTTAGTACATAATTAATTTTCAATGGTTGATTATTCATTAATATTAGTTTAAATCATTATCTATATGTGATCATGTTTTTTTATCGATCAATATTAGTTTAACGTAATTTTCTGATTTGGAATTATTAGAAAATCATTTTTAAAAAAATGCAATTTTTATCATAATATAAAATATTATATGAGACATAATTATCAAGTGATGATAATTAATAAAAGTCACTCAATTAACCAATACACATCATCTTTCTCCTATTCATGTCTCAACTCACATATATTGGACTCAAATCACCTATATAGGTCGCAATTATGGGACACATATCAGAAATCACATATGAGGGACTCAAATCACATAAGCGAGTCTTATATATCCAAAATAGTTCCTAATTCATTTTACGCATGTGTTTAATGGATTATTTTAGGGATATACGACCTTTGAATTATCCTAAAAGACAATAATGAATCTACACTTTAATTAAATTACACACACAACATTAACATAGCATCTATAATTCCATTATAGCTACTAGCATCCATCTCACAAACCCATTAACATAACAAAATACTACTAGAAATGTCTAATGAACCTAAATTATGATTGTAAAATAAAATATAAAAAAAATTATCACAAAAGATAAATTAATCTTGCATATATGGATTTATTAGAATCTCAATTATACTATAGATAATTTTCCAAAACCTATTCGAAATCTATTTAACATACATGATAGTCATCAAATACTAACATATATCATATATAGATTTAATTTTGTTATGTAATGGGACAAGTTTTTCTTTTTAAAATTCCATCCCTCAGTGTCATGAATATATGGGTATGCTATATTAGAAATCTCCCCCGTAATTCAGAAAAAATTCCTTTAATTGTTTTTTCTTTTCTCATACATTAATATCCATGGCTTCATATAGAAAAAAATTATTCTCTCTCTTAGTTTATAATGATTCTTCTACCCGTTAGTAGAAATTTTGTTTTATATTTCTCCACTAAAGACAAAAAAAGGAATTTTTGTGGCTCATTTCATAGTTCATCACTTGAGATAGGAGGGATAATAATTATATTTTGAACTCATCCGTTCAACCAACTCCCTCTGAATGTTGTTTTAATGATTTATAGAGTCATATGTTGGGTTGAAATGTAGTTCAGTGTGATGTACCTATTTTAAATTATTTAATTTAGGAAATGACACCTGATATCTTTGTGTTTACAGATATATTGATCTATAGGGTTTCTTGTTATTTATATTTCACTCTAATTTTTATAAAATTCATCAATGTTCTATCGTATTCAACCGTATATTTTTTTAATTGAATATTAATCGATAAAACTTATATTATTGAATTACTAGTTTCCAAAAAATATTCTTAAGATTCCCTTAGTGTCCCTAAATTTTGTTTTTATCATACCAACAAGGTTGACCCTCATAAATGATGAATGTCACACATAATGTGGACAAATTTTTTATACTCCCATAAAAACAATTGTCGTTGAATAAAATAAATTTTATATTTTTACTATATTTTAATATAATACATAACTAATTTTTCCATTCCCATATCTAAAAATACAATTTGTGGAATGCTAGTGATACTCCCATATATCACTCTGTAATCTAGTACAAAGTTTTAATAATGTGGCTAGGACAGTTATAGAAGCCCTAAACCTAATGAATTTTACAATGAAACTTCTACACTTATTTTACTCCACCATAAATCAATTAATTTCAATATATAGTTTTATTATACTAAAATTTATATAGAAACATCTTATTAATAATACATTAAATAAATTTTACATAAATGTTTAGTATGTTATTCTTGATAATGAATATGAAATCTGATTTTAGCTGAACTTTTTACCCTAGAAAATAAGTAATCTTCCTTAGAATTTTCATTGCAAATTGATTCTTCATCAATGGAATAATCTCCTTACATAATAAATCATTATTATGGACATTTTTTTCATCATCATGGAAAATGAAATTTAATGTAATTTTTAATATCAACATGATATATATATATCTATCATCATTCAACATCTGAATTTCATTTACCTCAAGATGCCATCATGTTTTATATAACATAAACTAAGAGAATATTTCAATCCATATAATTCATTTTTATATATATATACCATACTATAATACAAATATAGAATAAAACCATTTGTTTACTATATAAATACTTCTTCCCCAAGATCACCATTAAAAATTTCTTATTTAACATCCATTTTATATAGTTAATAGTTTATTTGTACTTCCATCACAAAAAATATCATGAATTCTTTAAAAAATAAAACTGGAGAAAAGGATTATTAATATTGTATTCCATAAAATTATTGGATCTATTCAATATTGTCCTAGAATAATTAATTTTTTCCTTTTAATTATCTATATGTTTACTTTCTAACACCGCTATATACTTATAAAATTTTTATTTATACACCATGGAACTAACTGATATTTTGATTAATTTTCATTTTTATGACACTCATCATGAATTATATATTCCCACATTCAATACTTATTAGCTTTATCCATTATTCTTGGCGAAATATGTGATACACAAAATTTTTTTATTCTTGTACCTCATTAGTTTTGGACTATTGCATCCTCTTTTCTTGTTAAATTTTCTTCATCAGTGTGATATATCAACCTTTTTTTCATGTAAAACATGATTAAAAGTAACCTCATCATCAGAATTTTTATCATATTAAATATTAATAACATTCTCTTCAGGTAATAATTTTTCTACAATCATTATTTCTATATTCATCATTCGTAAATATATTTTTTCTAACTAATATTTAGTCTAAATAAACAATCCTGAATTATTCAAATATTAAATTATATTAACATCATAACATTAGATAATATTTTTAGGCTCTTATTCTAGTTTGTGTACTCACTTCCCAAAGATAAGTGACCCCTAATGGAACCTTCACCAGTTTCTCTTCGAACTCTATCAACTAATAGTCTATGATCATTATAAATAATAGATGCGTAAGAAAATTTATGTAACAATAAGTTGGATAATTATTTTACTATATCTAATAATGATTATAATGTATCTCTTGTATAAAATGTAATATGTTTTTAACGAGTCCCATATTGCATATATATTCATTCAGAAATTGATAAAAACATTGTTTTTAGATAGCATTGTCTTTCCCATTACCAAATTAATCCTATAATTCCTCTTAAACAACCAATTATATCAAGGGGTATTGGATTTATATAAAAAATCATTATTATAATCTTATAAAGTTATCTCCCAAATACATCATAGGGAAGTTCATTTTTATTATTATATCTCAATGTCATTATGTAGAGTCAATAATATATTTCATGAAGTCTCTTAAAAATTTGATAAATCTCATTGAATTATAAATTTTTCTTTATGAAGATCGCAATTTTAATTTTTGGGTAATCATCAATGAATATGTTGAAGTAAAACTGTAACACCCCAAGCTTCCACGGTATGCTTTTCTTTGAATAATACAGTAGCGTGTGTTGTACGCAACTTCGAGTTCTAACACACACCACAACCAATGAAACTACTCATTATGAATAGTAATACCCTCTTTTTGAAATTCTATAAATTTTATCATTCAAAATGGACTTCATTTTTGGATTCATAATATCGAAATTATCCTCGGGTGAATTTTTGGTATTTTTCGGAAAACATTCAATTTTTGATGAATAGTGAAAAACACTGAGTTATTGGTCAAAACCGACATTTTATTTAAACAATTATTTATTTTATTTAAATTAATTTTAGGTCAAAATAGATATGTAATACCTATATAAGTTAAATGTAATTAATTTGAGTCAGTTTATAATAATTTTAGACATATAAAAATTTTATTGAACTTTTCACCGTCTTTTACCCATATCGTAGGAGATTTTGAAAATTCACATAAAACATAATTTTACCGCTTCTGTGAGTGAAATTTTGAAAATCCGAGAGACATGGTTAATATTAAGGAGTAAAATTTGGTTCAATAAGACAAAAATAATTTTTTGTGAATACTAACATTATACTTTTTTAGCACTGTTAAAAGTAAATAGGGTAATTAAGGGTAAAAATGATATTAATATTACCCTAAAACATGTACTAATTCTATTGGACAAATTTACCTCGACCAAAAACAACATTTGGAATAAAATATTATCATTTAGGTCCACATAGATTATAGTAGGACAATTATTATTATTTAATTCAAAGAAGAGTTAAAAGACCTAAAATCAAGGTTTAATTACTAAAAAAAATTTAATACAGGGTTATACAAAAGATAAATTCGATTGTAAATATTAATTAGAAAGATAAAAATGTTTCCTACATAATGATATTTTATTTATAATTTTTCTATATTAAATACTTTAATTTATTTATGACACAATGGTGATGCAGTAATTACCCAATTAATGAAATATTAAAATAATAGATATTATAAATATCCAAATATATGTAAATTGAGACTTTTTATGAATTAAACGAATTTTATAGGTTAATATGACATGTTATTATTGATTTAATTATGCGTTTTTGAAGTAATCATGATTTTATGATTTTTAGAAAAATAAAATACCAAATAGTGTCAAAATTGACATAAAAAAGTTTTCAAAAAAAATATTATATTAATAATTGATATTAAATTCCTAAAAATATAAGGCTCGGTCAAGAGACTTATATAATGATATTTGTATAATTATTGGACCACTTGGGGGGTCTCTTGGATATATATAGTAATTTTATTAACTATATAACATAAAAATATAAAGTGACATGGTAAGTGTCAAACTAATTAACTAAGAGTTAAAACTTATAGATAGGGTTACTATAATGACCCAAACCAGTCAAAAATCTATTGGTTGAATGATTTTCGACCTATACCCACCTTAGAATTTATATAATCCACTTTGAAGCCATTAGAAACCTAATATGAATTTATTAAAAAAATAATTGTTCTAGCTTTTCCAAAGGTGCCCCTCACCCCTCTTATAAAAGGGCACTCCCCCTTCTCACTAATTCACACATTCAAAGCCTTTTGTCTCGGACAAAACCTACCCAAATACTCTCTAAACTTACCTATCTTGGATCTAGAGTCCTTAGTTTGATCATAAAGCCATCCAAAGGAGACCTTTTGATCAAATCAAAAGGAAGATCCCGACGAAGAGGTAATGTTTTCACCACCCTCTTTCAAGTTCCTTTCTTCTTCAAATTCTTCTTTCTTTATTATTTACATTATAAAATAATAAATCCAGTATCTTCTATATAATTTGATGTTATTATAAATATGGAATAAGGATATTCAATATTCTATCCATCCTTTGAATGACATGTCACCATACGTGTGTACGTACGGCTTACCGTCTCCACGTCGTGGTGTAATTGTTATTCAATACATTATAATTTGGATGTGTATAATTATGATGTGTAATTCATTTAAATAATAAATATAACATGATTATTATTCTGTATATATGATATAATATCCAATTATATATTATTTTAATATCAAAAAAGTGATATTGTCCCTCGTGCGTATGTATGGACTACCGTCTCCATGAACACGATGAGATTCATTCCCCATCGTATCCATTCAAGTATAATTCTCATTTGATGATTAAAAATAATGTTTAAGAACTTTATATCATTCTGGATATGAATAATATAAAACCTATCCATAACTAACAAGACTTATGTAACAAAACATATAAAAGAAAACGAGTAAGTTAACACCCAAAACGACGATAATACTAAAATATTATTATCAAAGCATTATTAAGAAGTTCATATATGATATCATAATTATGTATATGGTTCTTGTATAATTTAATAACAATTTTTTAACTATTATATAGGTGGTTAACATACCATCAACTAAGGAAAAGTACAAGTTAAGGTTTTATTTCACAATCTCTTCATTATCCGAGGTTGTTTATACCTAATTATCTACTGGGACCTCTTTATCATCCACATTCTGGTTTCTTAAAACTGTATTTCAAAACATTCTTACTATACTACAGAATATTGGTTAAAGTCATTTATACCATTTTTTTTAATTTTTATAAGAAGTTTATAAATAAATCTTTTTGTCGTTTTCAAAACAAAGTCGTTTTTAAACTTTTTGACATAATTAAGGTAATAATGTCTTTTTTAACTTATACGACGGGTGCGGCTATTATCCGCCATTATAAAATTTTCAAAAATTCCCTTATAATCTTATAAGAATATTTTTAAAATAAATTTTTTCTTTTATAATTATGTGACTTTTAAATGATTGAATAAAAAGATATATTTCTCTCTAATAGTTTTGATTTCATCTATCTCAACATCCTTTGATGGATTTTAAGATTATTTAAAGTTGATTTATTATGATATAAAACTTCCATATTGTATTGAAGGTTTTGTGATATGTTTGACTGTGGATGTGTTATTTTTATACCATTCATCATTTATGGAGAAAGTATTGACATTTTGTATGCTAGTTTTAATACAAATGATTATGTTATGATTAAAACTGTTCATATGAGGAATGCATTGGACTTAATAAGTGACAGTTGGAGCCCGCTATAGCTCCTAGATGAATCGGTAGGTCTCATGAGACAAAATAGTGTCTTGGCACAAGGCCTTGACAAAATCTTATTTGTAGTCTTGGCACGAGGTCTTGGCTATGTGGTTATGATAGTCTGGCATTATGCACTCCATCATTATGAAAGTGGTTATTGATATTTCAGGTGATTATTGGACTAGTAGAATATCCATGTGAATAAGTAAATGGAATTATTTCATTTTAACTTTGCCATATTATACTGAAGTTTAAGTTTAAAAGGCTTTTGTTTTTATTATACATTGTATTAAATGTTTATGCTTATTTATGAAAGTTTCCTCTATATTGTTATCCTTACTGAGCATCTGAGATCACCCCATTCAATGTTTTATTTTTCCCAGGATGTGAAGAAGTAATTTATGAATGACCTGCAGGGATAGTGTGAGGGGATATGAAGAAAAGTTGTTGTTGTAGTAGTTTTCACTTTATGATATAATGTAAACTTTATGAATGTATCTATTTATTGCAAGCCTAATAAACTAATTGGTCTTTCAAGACTTGATCTTTTGTGATCATGCCAATATTATGTAATAATGCACCGACTCTAGGTAACTGGGGTCAGGGTGTTATAAAAACTATCTTATTATATAGTTCTACATCATGGGACCCCACAAATTATTATTAATAATTTTGATTGTTCTATTGAAAAATAATTTCATCCGCCTTAGGTGACTTTTGTGTTATCATTATTTATTCATTTGTTCCATAATATTTATAAAATTCAGTTTCATACGTGGTTAAATACCTTAAAAAACCCAAAATATTGAATTTTCATCATGTTTATTTGGACAAGATGATCGTGCCTCATTTTGTATATAATATTATCAACTTGTTCACCCATATAACAAAATTTGGTTGTAAAACCAATTTATAACATATTTTTATTTGATTTTTACACGTATAATGATACTTATATAATCTATGTTATTGATGATAAACAAATCCTTTGGAAAAATAATTTCACATTCATCAGTAGAATAAAAATTAGCACTAAACATATTATGCATTATCCCTACAACATATTACACTGCATAATAATTCAAATTTTTTTATAAAAATTTTGTATATAATGTGATATTAATTTCAAAGAACAACCATTCCTAAATGAAACATATCCACATTCATGAATATAAATTTTTTAATGAATATTTATATCACCTATATATCATAAATGATGTCTTCCAACTCTCAAGAACCCATTATATCGTAAATATCATAGTCGTCAATTCAGTTTCTGATAGGTATGAGTTTTCATCTTTATAGTTACAAATTTAAATTCCAATAATATCATATATGTCAAGTTCCTTTAATAATGGTATTTTATTCTCTATAATAAACCTTATTACTCACATGTTCCACAGAAATCCATATTGAATTCATATTTTTTTGATTTTTTAAATTTTATGTATTTGTTTTCATAGACTATCTTAAATATGAAAAAGTGTTACAATGAAACAAATAACACCACATAACTTCATTAATCAATTTAAATTTAAAAATATTGTACCATGATGTGTAGTCATTGTTTCCAAACAATGTAGAACAACATTTGTCACCTTGGAATCTTAATCATGTTGGATAAAAAATCATTATTATGTGTATTTCATTTTTTTCATTCACATAAAATGTGGATGAATTGTGTTTTTTTGGTGGTCAAATGAATTATAGATTTATTTATTTATTTTACAAAAAAGGTAGATGTTTATTTTCATTTTATTCTATAATATTTTAAATTTTAATATGAAGCTGCATTGATAGTGGAAACCAAATTACATGTAACCTTATTGTGTATATATTGAACCTAAGGATCTATGTAAGACCTATATGTTTACCTAGAAAATTTAACCTTTATATTAAAAAATTTATTAGGATACTACTTTAACTTCTTCAATTCAATGTATTCCTTAAGAAACATAGGTAATATCTTAAATAATTTTACTTCATTGAAATTAGATCTACCATTAGAACTAGTAATCATCTTCCTTATTTCATTATCTTTCATCATGTTTTTGTATTTTATCAAGAAGTGATTCTTCTTTTGATTCAAATTATTTTTACACATTACATATCTTTTTATTTTTATTTTACTAGCTAATGAATTGATGTATTTATTATGGTATTCATCTTAAGACAATCTTTGTACTCATCCTTCATCATAAGTTCCAGTGCAGTTTGTTCTGAATAATCTATATCACTAAATATTGTTCCAAACACAATTTATACGTGATCCATGATATTTTTAATTTTTTCAAAAAATTAGAATATACATTCACTTATTGATATATTATTTGATTCTTCTTATTTTGGAAGAAAATGGGTTCATTCTTCTTCTAGATATGAATTATTATTTTTTCCATTGTCTATAGTTATTTTTGATATTTTCACATCTTCATAGAATTAAAACCATTCTACCTTATTCTTAATAAAGTTTATGTATATATTCAAAATTCGATTACACTTATACCATATTAGTATGAACATTGTTCAGTTCATTATCCTAATGATCTTAAACCTCTTTGAGAAAATAACTGTGATTCATTGAAAATATCTATTATCCTATTAATTATTAGATTCAATTGAATCAACATAATCAATTATTTCCTTATTCTAAAATATTCACATCGATTTAATGGAAATTTTATCCGTAATATTATTCCTAAATTCTATACATTTTATCATCTCGTAGGCTCAGGGAATGGTGATTGATATTATCTATCTTCAATATATTTTATACAATGTTAAAAAAAATCCGAAATATTCCTCATAATATATTTTTCCATAGTATAATCATCAAATATTTCAACAAATCCTCATATATTGATTAAAATTTCATTAACACAAGTAAAATAATCATCATTTTACTCTTCCAAAACCATGTTGACATCATAAAACTGAAAATAAAAAAACAATAATTTATCAACCTCACATTTTACAATTAATTCATAGTTACTCCCCATATTTTTTCAGATTTATTTATATTATCAAATCCTCACCAAATTTGTGTAGATATTTTCTAAAAAGTAAAAATTAATCGAATTTTTTTCCTCCAAAAAACAATATATTACTTTTATCTACATGGTTTAATAGAACATTATATTAATTGGGTAGATAACCAATAAATAGAGTATCATAGAACTTATATACATCGAATATATAATCAAAATTTTTATTTCATTCAATTATTCATATTTTCCCATCAAATGTAGGATCACCCCTATAAATAGAAATGTTCATGTATTACATAATATGAACATTAAATGTAGACCATGGGAACCTTCCTTTTAAACAAATTTAAATGACCGATATTTGATTACTCCATTGAGAGTGGGGTTGAATTGGTATATAATATATTTTTTATATTTCTTTTCACATGAAATCAATCTCCATAACCAATTAATGTTGGATATAAAAAAAATATAAAATATATTAATGAATTGTATGAGAATATAAATAAGAGAAGTGAATAAAAAAATTTAATAGCCCATGTTCCATCATAGAAGTCATCTTCCTTCACACGGATGGTTAGTATCCCATTAAATAGATTCTTTTATATGAACAAGTGAATTTATATTACATGTGTGGGAATATTATCACACTATCCCACTCCATGGTCAAGCTAGAATTTACATCTTCATACTATAAAAATAATGACATATAACTACAATTAGGAAGGTCAGATTAATGGTTTTATTTCATCAACCAATGTAGTTGAATATCATCCTCCATGATTTTTTTGATCTTCAAGAATAGTTATACACTATATAAAGACCATAATGTTGAACTTATTATCAATATTTGACATAGATAATCACATTGAATGATCATGCTATCTAAAATTTATATTTTACTTCAAAAACGTCAATATTATAATTCTTTAAATATCTAAATGTTTTGAAACTCTATTTTCTATAAATTTACCCCCAATGTAACCTCTTATTAATATATCCTCATATTTAAAAATTTTATAATCTCATTGTTAAATGGATTATGGAAAATTAATTATATCTTTGAATTATTAAAATTCCATTAAAAACATCTTAATAAAAGATCGTCCAACTTTTCCTCACATAGTTAGGTTTATTTTCTAGAACATTGACCTACAAATTTTATCAATTTAATTTATGTACTTGTCTCTAATTGAATTACACATCACACTATTTTCAAATTTTATAGACATAAATACATTTATATAATATTTTTTAATTCTAACCACTATTAAAAATTCTTCAAAACTAAATCATATTTTAAATTTCATACAATAACCATATTTATCACCTCATCCAATTTTGTAAAATATTATTCATTGTTTTTATAGTTGTGTCGGTAAAAGGATGAGTTAAATAAAAAAAGTATGAATAATTGTTATGAGAAATAAAACATGTTTATTTATTAATGCTTTTTTTTGTTAAAAGATGATAACGAAGTGAAGTGTCAACATTATAATATATAGGATTTTTATGTAAGAGATGTTAACAAAATCTATAAAATTTTATAAATGAATTATATTTAGGAATTCAATAATGATAATTATGGTTGAATGTCCATAAAAAATGTTATTTGTATGTCTAGGGCCCTATAGTTTGCATCAAATCACAGTTTAGAAAACATTATAGGTTATGATAATGTTAAAAGAATTCCCTCAAATGATTTAACATTATGTAAAAGTTAAAATGATATTTTATTTAATTTTTAATATGTTTCTTTATCTGGACTATGTCTATTAGGATGGTTTCCCCAAAGGTAATAAATGGAATCTGATGTAGGAGGGCACTGATGGTAAGATATCATTATGAAGCATCAACTTAGAATGTTTGGAATTTCAACAAAGTATCTTTTTAAGTGAAATATTTGTTGATGTAGGATACAAATGGTAATTTTATCTATTATAGAGAACATATAAATATTTTATATAGGAACATAATGAATTTTTTGAATTTTATGAGGTATCAACCTCCACCATTGATTGGATGATATGGAATATTGATAGGTAAAAGGTGGATAAATTATCTGGAAAAGTCATTTGAAGTTATATTTTTTCTAGTCATAAAGTGGTAAACCATTCATTTTATCATTTGTAGGTAATTATTACTCGTTTAATTAAATGGAAAATTCTATTATGTAAATATAATATTTTTATTCTTTTGAATGAGATGAATTTAAAAATATTTTATTCTAGAAATATTTTTCTTTGGATATCTTAATGGAACTAAAATTCATCTATTTGAGAAAAAGGAGGATGATTGTGTTTCTAGGAATGATGAAACCTTTACTAAATTTATTAAGGTAGATACCAATTTTTATCTGCAATTTTGATTATAAAATTAACTAGGTTTACTCTAGATTAAAGCCTACATGTTGAAGGTAATTAGCTTCCCATGAGTTTAATTGTAATGAGAAACTAATTTAATGTTATGAAATAATGGAAGTAATTTTTTTTTATGATAATATATTATAAGATTACATGTAATAGAAAGGTATGGATGGAAGTCAATGAGAAATAATTCATAAAATAAATCTAGAGGTGATAAATACATGTTTCTATCATGTGAAAAGTGGGTTTAAAAGTACCATTGGGTATATCATAAAAATTCTAGGATATTTTATTGATATGAAATTTTGGTCCATATAGATGATAAATGAAAGGTAAATTATCATAAAAATAATTAAAATAAAATGGTAATATTATTTATCTATAGTTATTTTTTACATTATTCTAATATATGTCAAAATATAGTGCCTCTTAGCGGAGATCTTCAAAATTAAATGAAAATGCATATGATAAAATAAATTACTACTACTACGATTGATGTTGTGTTATCAATTAATAAGGGGAAAGAAATGTTATTAGTTGATTAAATTTAATTAAATCCCATAATCCAAGTAGGATCTTCACAATCATACATTTATGAGAAATATATAGGTAAATTGGGAATATCACATTAAATGTACAATAGAACTTTTGGTAAAAAATAAAAGTGGACCTTTTAATGTTTACAATTATATATAAAAACACCTATATTATAGTTTTTTGGATGTTATTTCCCACAAAATTTGTTAAAATACCCATGGTAGTGTATGATATTATTTATGGTTTGGTTCGACTTTTAATTTATCATGTTAATATATTTTGTGGCACGATGAATATTTTAATCAGTGATCTAATTCCTTTGATGAACTAACTATAAGATGATATATTTATTAATGATATAAGTTTATTTTATATAGATCATGTTTTTGAAAATAAAAAGATAGTTCAATGTAAAAATTTTCAAGTAGAAAATGAAATTTGGATGTATTTATTCCAAAATATTCTAATGTTATTCTCGATCAAGAGGTTCAGTTTAATGTTGACATTTATCCTGAACTATGCATATATTGAAACCCACTTATCGAATGAATCAAATAAAAATTTTGGAATTGGAAATGAAATTTTATTATTTTATTGATAGATTTTTCACTCAACCTAAAAAAACCATGGCTTGTTTCATTTTTTTTGTAAAAAGGGAGGAAAATTTAATTATAAATTAAATATATATTATTAAATTAAAATATTTTTAAGAACATTTTTTTCATCCTCATATCTTTTATATTTTTCATTAGATCTAGGGAAAAAATATTTTTTAATGATTGATCTCAGTTTTGGAAACCATTAGATTATGGTGAAAAAGACACATATTCCATAAATTGTATATTAGACTACATATGTGAATTATGTTTTTATATTTATTCCATTTGTTTTTTCTATTTATCCATATATATTTATGGATATTTATAATAATTTTTTTAATTGAAATTTAAATAATATTTTTTTGTTTCTATTGATTTTAAATATGTATATTATAATGGACATGATAATTATAAAAGATAATATATATTTTTTAAACAATAAAATGAAAACAATTATATGGAAAATTTTGGAAGTGTGATGTTTAGTTCAAGAAAAAATATTTGTGTATACATATATTATATAATGATGCTATAACTATCTACCGTGGTAAAATATATTGTAATGTTTATTGAAGAACTAGAAATGTCACAAAGAATCATAATTTTCATAGTATTGTAGGTTACTAAAAGAAATTTCTGGGAATTTTTTATTGGTTATATAGTCTAATCAATATGTTAACTTGTAAATTAGTTATACTTATCATGATGAAAAAATGTTTTGATCCTTTTCAAGAAAAAATAAAAATTATAGAAAATTTCCTAGTTTTGGATATGCATTCATGAAATAGTGTATTTCTTATCAAATATATTGCATATTTAAAACGACATGGTTTTGTCCTGAAATAGAATGATCAGGTAAACTATTTTACTTCACAAAAACTGAATCCTCATTAGTAAAATTTTCTTACATAAGATATTGAATTATCTTTTGTATTATGTCATTTAAAATTTATAAGACACATTTATACTTAGTAAAGTATGAAATATATATTTATCAAAAATATTTTACATATTTAAGTACACAAAAAGTGTTAAACACTGGGGTAGGAAAGATGGTTGGAACTAATTAATTATTATAAATCCACTATTAATTATGATCTTGTTTAAGAAAACATATTTTCAATGCTAAGAGTTGGGATAATAATAAAACTTTTACAATATTACATTTGAAAATGGCCCTTTATTTAATTATTTGGTAAATTTAAATCTAGAATATTTGGATGTAGAGAATTATTCTCTTCTATTTTTTTTACAGGATAGTAGAAATTTTTTATATCATTATGAATTCCTAGAAAAAAGATATTGTTATATAGGAAAAAGTAAAATCAATTTAGAAGGGAACATTTCAAAAGTATAATTTTAATTAAATAGGAAATAAAAAATATAAAACTCAATCATTTTAAATGAGTAGAATTATTTAATATAATACATGACATAGAACACCGAGCATTAACAACACATGAAATATAATTTTTAAAATTTAATCTATTTGATAGCATTCAAAATATGAGACCCTTAGTCTAAATGGACCTTAATTTTGAAAAATGTCATAACCTAACCATTAAATTATATTTTATTTATAGTACTAAATATATTATTATAATCATATCAATCTACTGATTAGAAATTATATAATATATATTTAAACAAAAACTATATATTTTCTAAAAAACTAGATTTTTTAAATAACTATATAGTTCCTTTATTCTCACATAATTTTATATTTTATTTTTAAAATGTTATGAAATTTATTTGATATAAATAAATAAATTATTTAATAAGAATATAAAATAATCCTATTGAGAATTTTTTATATTTTTTAGATATATTAAATTCCTGGATTAATAATGAAAATTAATGAATTTATTTGATAAATAAAATTTTCATTTTATATTTTTATAAAGATAAATTATATATTTTTTTTTGTAATTTGGTAAAACTTTGTCACTTATTTTTCTAATAATTAAATTTATTTATGCATAATAATTACCATATTTAATATGGATATATTTTTTTTACACTATTATGAATATTCTCTTTCAGAAACCAATTTATCATCAACATTGTTAAAAAAATTATAAATTAAATAATTTAAATTAAATAATTACATTTTAAAAAATGTATTCCATATTTATAATTATATTTATTAATATTGGGATATAATTTCTACTATGTTTTTGGTAATTATTATTAGTAGTGATTATCAATATTAATTATTGTTGTTAATGATAACAATAATATTTTTACTTCTCACAAGATCTTGTGATAAAATTAACATTTCATATAGATAATATTTTTATTTTTAAAATTTTATTTAAAATTTATATTGCGTAGGAAAATATTATTTGACAAGAATGATCATAATTCATACATAATGGTTTAATTAAATTTTCTAATAAATAATTACTATTGTGGAAACTAAAGTTATAAAAAGGGAGTGAACATAATGTTTATGGAATTATATGATTAAAACATAATTTTTTATATAATGGAGGTTTTTATTTACCTTATCATACCTCCAATCAATTTGATGTCAATTTAGGATCCATATTAATTGATAGTGACCTCCCATCATTGAATACATTAAGAGTAGTTACAAAAGTTACACTCACCTCACCAGTAATTAGGAACCCGGTATTCGTTCTTCATAACACATTATACCATTTTGGTTTTTAATGTACTTTCCAAATTGAATATAATTATTCCATCCAATCATATTTGAAGCTTTATTTTTGGCATAAATTCTACCTAGAAATTATTTTAGTTTAAACCTGATGAGGTTTCCCAAATAAGATGTAACAATATTCAATAAGGATATTAATTTTTATTCATCCACCACCACCATAAACTCCAATTAATAGATTCTAAAATATTACCTTAATAATATTACATTTATTGGGATTTATTTATGACAATTTTATTAACAAAAATTAAATATATATCCATAAAATTGGTTACAAAATCATCATTCATGCCTTTGGTGGACTACCACCTCGCAAACTGATATAATTCATTTTTCCATTACCACATCTCATGATTGGGTATGGTGATTGATCTAAATTATATATATATATATATGATATTTATATCATAATTATAACTCATTAGTAATTACATCATATATAATTTTTTCATTTTTATTTCTTAGGTGATATGATAATTCCAATCATGATTACAGTGGAAAACCACCTTGTAAAGCGATGCGAGTAATATTTCAACCACACATTACATGGGTGGTGAAAAGGATAATTATAATTAATATATGTTATATAAAGGATATAATTATTTTATTCATGTCATATATATCATTATATAAAAGATACTGTATATCATTTTCATACATATTAATTCAGTCACGTATAGATGATAATAGAGTTTTTATGCCTGTGGATAATCATTTTCACGAACAGAGGTGACTATATAATCCTTACCACATCCCATGGATGTTATATATAATTAAATATAAATACAGAACATTTTATATATAATATTATGATCATACATTGATGGTAAAATATTACATATATTCTCTCCATGATGACCATTGGAAAATGAATAGAGCACTAACACATAAGTACAACCAACTCTCTTGATGATCATAATGAAATTTATTTTTCATAACCATTATTCATGATTGGTACTAAAAAAATTAATGTAAAAATATGATAATTATGTCGTGACTATTATTCTAGATATTATGGAACCGTATTTACATGGTCGAAATCTTATATAATAATGCATAAATGAGAAGGCAATGCGATTAACACCTGAAACAATAAAAATAATTTAATATTTTTAATAATCATGTAAAAATATATTTTAAAAGTATCATATATGATATTATAAAAATTAATATGGTTCAAACATAATTTTATACTATTTTTAAAATCACTATACAGAAGGATAATTTTTTTTAATAAAATGGAATTTTTTTGTAAGGCATTTCTTAACATAATTTATGTTAATTGGGATAAGCTTTAGCATCCAAGATTATGTCATGTTAAGATTATGAGTGTAATGGACTATGATTATTTTATGTTGTATTTGATTTTTTTGGATTTACATTTGATGTGCATAATCAATTCATTGATTAATATCGGCTTAGTTGATATTATCTCTGTAAGGTGATTCATCTAAATATCTATTTATTGAGGAATATTGTTCTAGTATTCATATAAATTCTTTTCTATGGTGTATATATAACATATATAAAGGAAATATCCCACTTCACTATTTTTTTATGTTATTTTCAGTTATAATTTGTATTATTTCATCCAAGGGGATTTGTAACAAACCCTAACATAGTAGCCAGGAGCCAGTGCCATACATTATTACAATGCAATAAATACATGATTAAATTCTGAAAGGACCAAATAGTTTATATGTTTCTGTAACCTATATAATATACATGAAACCCATTTTCCATTGGGAATATTTAATTAAACATAATATATAAAAAAATTAAGGACACGTAATACTTGAAAAGTAATTCAATGAATAAATTATTATATCATAGGAAAAGGAAAAAATATGGGTGATCTAAAAAACTAGTTAAGGTAAACGTACAGTGGAAGCTATCACTAATCAATAAAAAATTACCATTTCATGATAAATAACTGAAACTAAAGCCAATTAATAAATATCATGAGCATCAAATTAAAAGAATAAAATACTATCAAATAACGTCCTATAAAAAATCACATAAACTTAAAACATGACCATGTATTTTATAACTAAATGTATTAGGGATTCTGTGTAAGCACGTGGGATGGGGATTTAAATTTTTTTATCACCTACATGACTGGTCTTGCTTTCTTGACCATATGATCCCCATTATGGTTTGAGTATCTCACATAAATTATATAGAGCATAATAATAAAATAAAAAACATAACATTTTATGATCTAAAACCATGATCGATAACTTCTTGTCACCAAAGATAACTATTCAAATGATCCACAAAATACCTCAATATCATCCACATCCACAAAAAAATCCATAAGATCATTGATCATTGAATTCTGAGTGATATCACGAAGATATAATGATTTCTTCATCACCTTGACGATCATTACATCAATGTTCTTGGGATGCATGATGGGGAACTCAATACGATCATCTGGATCAAGAGTTACACAATATAGAAAGTGGGTAAGGATAAAGATGTTCTTTGTATCACTCCATGATTATTATCCAATGTGTTCCTCTCTCTTCATTTAAATAATGAATTCTCAAATACCCAATTAGGGTTCCCCACCCGCCTATATTTAACATCCACTAAAAAAGTAATAAATACTAAAAATTGAATATTTTTATTGTTCTCAGGTTTTCTTGAACCCCTATTATAAATTTCTTTGGTTGGGTTTCATTTGGGGTTATTTCTGGGGAAAATATTGTTATTTTATAATGTTTTTTGGTTGTGCATTGTTGGAAAATTGTTTCCCTAAAACATTATACCTGATAGAGAAAACTATGAAAACTAAGGCAATGAGGTTTTTCATGGATTTTGGATAGTTTTTCTAGCCATGAAACCACATAAGAGATTATTTTCAACCCATTTAATGGGGGAAAAACTATGGGGCACTTTTTTGTCTAACCATGCGTCCCAACCCTACTAATCGTGCGTAATATTTTTCTTGAATCTGAAAATTGTATTAAAATTACCAACACCCAAATTTTAGGTAACTGAAGGAATTTTATGACCCCTTTTTGAAATATTATTAATTGGAGGCTCCCAAGAGATGTTTCTTAACCATATACACCCCTTCAAAAGAGAATAAAATCTTGGAGAATGGTGTTTGATCTTTTCCTTGTTAGTTTATCTTCCTATTCTCTATATCCCACTATCTCTACTATCCTCCATATGGTTTTTGTATCACCATGTAGTTTTCAAATCTAATCCCCAATGTTTTGAATCATAATCATTGGTTTCATTCATGGTTTTATATTGGGATCATTATTTTTGTGGGTGTCCCAATTAGGGAATTGTGATACAATATCTTCTGATCCATGGTTGGTGGATTGATTTTTATAGGAAATTTTGATTAACCCTAGTAATCTTGATTTAATTTATATTGTTTTTTTAATCAATTTTTGGAAATTTATTTCTTCTTTTTTGTTCAAAAACGGATTCTGTTGAATTGGGGGATTTTATTTATGAAATTCTATTTTTGGAATAAAATTTGGAAACCAAAAAATTCCATTGAATTGGGCTTTGTTTGAGAAATTTATTGTAATTTTTGAAATTAAAATTGTTGAAATTATATTGTGAAATTTGTTTGATGGAAAATTTTGATATTTAATTTTAGAAATTAATTTGTGAAAATTAATTCAATTTTTTTTGATTGTAAAGTCTTGGAAATGGGTTTGAATGAAACTATTGGGTTATATCTTGGAAAAACAGATTTTTTTATTACAACGAACCTTAAGTCACTTGGGTTGGTTTGGTGGGGGGGGGAATCTTAAAGATTTGTTATAGTATTTTCTATACATTTTATTTTTGTTGATTGACATGAAAATATTGGTTCCCTGTCTACTGAGATTATTTTCCCTTGTTGCATAGTTTGAGTGTTAGATATGATGTCATAAATATTGTCTCATGTTGTTTTGTGGAATCATGTATTTGAGAGCACATGAAAATTAGATGTGGGGTAAAGCTTTTGATGAAATTCAACATGATAATGCTCTTGCAGACCCATGTCTACTTGAGTAGATCATGTATAGTTTCCATGATCTTGACATGTACCACCACCATTTCCTGTTCGGGATCTATCTATAGAAACTAAGTGGGATGCTCTCTGGATTAGTTATCAAGAGTTACATCACTATAAACCACTTACATTTAAAGGCTAAAATGATCTTAAAGAGGCTAAGGAATGGTTTGACTAGGATGAAGAATTTGTTTGGGTTCTTGGAAAGAATCGAAGAAATAAAGGTGATGTGTGTCTCCTTCATGATGGAAGGACATGGCAGGAGATTTTGGAATATAATGGTGATGCATAAGAAACATGAGGTATTAGAGAGAAAATACATCACTTTTATTTTCACAGAACAAATCAATATAGGATCAATGTTGTTATCCAATGACACTATATTTTTCAAGCATGATCATGAAGAAAAGACGAGGACATAAAATGAAATCAATTTTATTGATCTTATTCAGTTTTTCACTAGAGATAATACCAAATAAGAATATGAAGCCTCTATGGGTTGAGTTAGGACATAGACTAGATATTTGTTCACATGATTTCTTTCTCATGATACGTTATTATTATAATGTTATGGAGAGACCATTGATGATCAAAATGGACATGGTTGGAATGTTTGGTTTGTCAGGAGTTCCTTTTTCTCCTAGTGTCAATGTGAATTACTCTAATGGAAAGCGAAATCATGATAAATCTCATGGATGTTCTTGACTATACGGACATTAAAGACCTCTTGAAGTGGCAGAAATAGTCCCTAGGATATGTTAGCAGTGTGGATATCTAGGGAATTGAAAGAAGGTCTGCACTGAGGAACCAATGATATGCGGTTCCAAATGACACTTAGGTTATTTGATGAAGTGATGTGATGTTTATTCCACTCCGTGTAGTGGAACATGATCATCCAAAAATGACAAATCTGTGGGGAATCATATGTTTCTTATGCAAAATGGTTCTATCCATAGACATATGGAATGAATCTTATTCAAAAATAAAAAGTCTCTATAAGAAGAAGATGAAAGTCTATCAAATGTAAGGGAAACCATTATTTTTCTTTATAATTAGTGATTTCTCGATTGGATAATTGTGTATCTCCTTCGTTTATTTTCAACCGTATTGTTAATCTAAAAAATATTCATATGGATATTTTATTTTATGTAATAGATATTACTAATCCCATTATAATAAAGAGATAGTATGGTCTCTTTAGTCCCTCTTGTGTTTTTTATCCTTCATATGTTCAACATCAATGGTGTTTTCTGGTTATCCACATGAAACCACATGACATCATATTTAGGTAGGATTGGATCATTTCTAATAATTCCATGATTTATTGTTTTCTTTGAAAGGCCTCATTAAAGTTACCTGAAGGGTTTTTTTTGAATAAATCAAGGAGAACGATACCGGAGGTCGATTTGATACATAAATTCTTATCAAGAGTTGTGGAAAGAGGTTTTTTTAAACAAATGATCTGGAATATGAACATTTGAGTGGTGTTCTCCCTCCTATTTTCATTGAGTTTTCTAATGTGTTTCTTTCTGACTTATCTATTCTTCCACCGGTATGGGAGGTAGATTTTTCTATTAATTTAGTACCAACTATTAAAAAAATATCAATTCCATCTTACCATAAGGAAATAGCTAAATTGAAATAGTTGAAGACTCAGATGGATGATCATATAGAGAAAGACATTATATAGTCGAGGGTGTCATCGTTGGTGGAACCTATTATTTTTTCTACGATGGTTGATGGCTCACTATACTCTTGTGTGTATTATCAAAAAAATCAAACAAATAAGGATAAATAACTAATATCTATTGCACTGTATTGATGATCTATTTTATAAGTCGAAAGGGGTAAGTGCATTTTGAAGAGTAAACATCATTTTAGTTACCATCAATAGTGAATTGAAGAACCTAACATTCTAAAAACCACTTTTTGATGTTCGTAAGACCATTACGAGTACCTTTTCAGGCCAATTGGTTTAATGAAAACAAGTTTATCCATTATGGTTTTGATGATAATGATTTTAAATAAGTATCATGATAGCTTCATAGGATTATTTGTCGATGACATCATCATTTTTTCTATGTCTGAGGAGGATCACTTGTGACATCTGAGATCATTTCTAGAATTATTTGGAAATCATCTACTTTATTCCATGCATTTGAAATGTGATTTATGGATTTGAAACATAAAATTCATGGGGAACATGGTTTCAGAACATTGTATATCAGTTGATCCTAATATGTGATGGGTTTTATTGCATGGTAGAAACCACAAAATGACTTTAAGATTCCAGGATTTTTGCGATTATTTGGATAAATCGATTGTTTTTAAAAGAATTATGAATGTTGGATTATATGATGACTGCTCTAACATGGAAGGGAGTGAAGTATCACTGGAGTTGACTATTCCAGTAGATGGGATGTGATATCTGGTCTTATGTGATGCATTGAGTTATATTTTGGGCTATGTTCTTAGGTAGGGTATACATTTCATTCCTTACGGATCTCATCATCACAGACCACATGAAATGAATTATCCACTTCATGAACGTGAACATGAAGTTGTGATGCATTCACTGAAGAGTCAGTGGATCTATCATTTTAGAGAGAGGTTTACATTTTTCAGACCACAAGAGTTGGAGTTATGGCTTCCCTAAAATAATTGAATCTCTATTAGGGGAGTTTGGTGGAATGCCTAATATATTTTCAATATAAAATCTAATATACCATGGAGAATGGGGATTTCATCTCAATTTTCATGAGTAGGAATATTTTGACCAATGTAGTGAATGATTCATCGGATGAGTGGAATATGATTTCTCTCCTAGTATAGGTGAATATTGGAGTTCATAAATCATGGGCCAAGGTTTCTTTGGCTAGTTTCTAGTTAACATTCAATCATCTTGAGATTATTATTCTGGAACGATAGAACGATGATGAGTTCCAAAGGATTAAATACTCTCTTTTTTGTGCGGAGAATATTCCTTACCTGTTATTATCAGTAAAGTGTATACTATGATATCAAAATATTTCTGTAATGTGATTAGAAGAAAAAAGAGATGTGATTGGGTATTTATATATTTCCAAGTGTGTTGTGAACCCTAGAACAGTAACAATATTATATGATATGTGGTGGTATTTATAGTGACCATGTCATACATGGAGAAATTCTGAATTTTTCTTCCTTTTTTACGCTTGACAACAGGTCTTGGCCGAACACCAGGATCCTTCATGTTTTCATTAGCCACTTCTAATCGCGATATGGAAGTGTGATGAGATATCGATGGACTATGTGGTTAGGTTTCCATGTATCTCTAGAAAGAATAATTCAATATGGGAATTGATCTATAGACTTATCATGTTATATCACTTTATACCCATTTTCAATAGAACCAAAGGTAAGGATTTTAGAAATATCTACGTGAAAGAGATTGTTCATTTTAATGGAGTTCTATCTTCATAACATTAGAGATAGATACTCAGTTCACATTCAAATTTTGATAGGCCTTCAAGAGACACTGAGATCTCAGGTCCTTTCAGTATTTCATATCATCTATAGTCGGATGTCTAAATATAAATAGCAATACAGATTCTGGAAGATATTTTTTCCATTTTGTTCTAATGTTTAGTGGGGTGTGGGAAGACCCTTTTGGAATGGTTGATATTTCATATATCAATAGTTAATAGTATTTAATTAGTATGGCTCCTCTTGAGGCCTTATATGGTTATCCTTGCATATCTATATTGTGCTGGTCAGAGAATAGATAATGTTCCTTGGTTTGAAAGATCATGGTTCAAGAGATGTCATCAAAGATTCATTTGACTCCTTGGATGATGTTGATGAAACATGGCTTATAAAATTTTTGCACTGAATGTCAACTTAGACCATTGGAGTTATTAGTTAGTGACTGGGTTTTATTGAATTTTTTAACCTCAAATGGGTCATTTAGAACTTGGGATGCAAATGAATCCTTCTCTTCATCTTGTCGCACCTGTTGAGGTTTTTGTGCTGTTGGGAAAAGTGTCTTATCAGTTAGAACATTCACTACTAATGAGGTTGGTACATGAAATGTCCTATGAATCTCTTCTATGAAAGTATATCTATGTTCTGTCTCATGTTATATGATGGAGTGATCTTGATAATGAACCTGATTTAACCATGACCAAATGGCTAGTGTGGATAGTTTTTTTGTCTGGGCGAGTATCTCAAGAGGGGGGTGAATTGACTACCCAATAGAAATTTCTGTCTAAAATATATTATTTTGAAATCCACCAAATATTTCAAAAAAACCTAGTTTATTAAATAATTTGAAAAATATAAATCATAATATTTCTAAATATTTTCTTAAGGATTGAATAGTTATCACATTAATAATATACAGTATTATTGGATACTTAGAAATCAATATACTCAATCAAAATACTATAAGAACAAAAATTATTTTAAACTATAAAGGTATATATTTTTTAAAAAATTAAAACAATTTTTATTTTTAATGTGAAAATAATGTAAAATATTATACAATCACACAATAGAAAGAGTTAATACAAGAGGTTCAATATCCATTCATGAATTATTCCTCTCCACATGGTGATCACCTGCCACCGTGAATCTTATATGAAATAAACAGGATTATCCACCACTTGTATCAGGTTTTAAAATAGTTAACACAATATACAGATCACACATGACCTATTACACAATTATTTATGGGATAAAAACAAATCAAGATACACAAGGTCATCTACCACTCTTATCTTCTTCAGAAAAAAATATAAAAATAGTTTTAAAAGATATAGAGTATCTTCTAATTTATCATAAGAGATAGTTTTCATGTCGCAAAACATATTTTTCATAGACACTTCTCAAAACTTAATAAATATTAACTGAACATGGAAATATATAATAGTAGAATTTAGAAGTGCACAGTATGTTACAATGAAAATTGTGACTCTTTATTTGATTAAGTAGTGATACATGAGTTGGGTTCTCTAGAAAGGATTCAAAAAAATAGAGTGTTGTAGACTCTAATTATTTTACTGAAGGAAAGAACTACATTTGAATGTGTAGATCATAATCCTAGTTGAATTCTTGTAGTTGGTGATATTTTCTTGTTTGTAACCTGGTCTATCTCTATGTTTTTTTATTCTACTCAAGCACTAATGAATGCATTCGTTCACTACTTCCACTATTTCATTTAATTTTATAGTTTATTTTGTTTGAGCATGTTTACTTAACTTTTATCAATTTCATTATGTAGAATATCATAATTATCTTCCTTATACTAAACAACTTTGTAGTTTCTTCAATTATTTATGTCAAAAATTTGAGAGAAAGTAATAGAAATAGTAAATTATACTAACATAGAAAAAATATAGTTGTTGGAATAATATGATTCAAAAGGAAAATATAATTTTAAGGAAAAATGGTTTTCTTGACTCTGAAAATATTATGATATGGCGGTATGATACTTATTATATCATGGGATTACCAAAATTACACTACACTGGAAGCATCCCAACTATTAGTGTCTTTTCTAGCATTCTGGTGTCTTACAGTGTCTTAGACATAGCCTAAATTATGTGATGTTTGTATTATATTGGAAGTGAATCATGTAGAGGTACTTCATATATAGCCAAATTTGTGTTCTTAAATGATTATATCTGGACAATGGGTCCATTGATGGTGTTTATGACCTTGTCAATATTTTTACCCAATGGTGTGAAATTCTAGTGGTATGATATCAATTTATTTTCTTATTCTAAGAATTATTTTAATTCTTGATTAAATTCATTGACAATAGTGTCTCGATTAGGCATTTAATTCTTCAATGGTGCCTCATATATTGATAATTTTTTCACCAGGCTAGGAATACATATTACTTATTGAGAAATATGAAACTCATTAATAACATTAGAATCATTATTTTTTTGTCACTAAATCTATGCGGTCAACTCTCTCACCCTTTTTTATGATCACAAATCATGGAATAAAAAATATTAATAAGGTTAAAACATTATATCCAAGGTAGTATAAATCGGAACATTGAATTCTTTGTAAGTGCATATGGTTTGAATAAAAAATAAGAAAAGAGAAATTATAGAAAGTATGTATCATGAATGAAAATATTAAAAACATATATTATCAAAACATAATATAGAATCAATAATATAATAAATCATAAATTCTAAAAGGAAGTCTAATATACCAGAATTACCCCCTTTTGGGATTATAAAAATGGTAATAAAAATCATTATAAAAATAATGATAAAAACTAAATAATAAGAAATACCAAACGAATTCAAAATTAATAAAAAAATTATTACAACCCATGTCCCATCAACGAAATATTGTCAAATCAATGAAAAAAAGGTTTAATATTTATTAGAAGGGTCTATTGGTCCTTTTCCTTTAGCCTTGAAATGTTGCTTCTTTTTATCTGAGGCAGATAGATCAGCTCAAGGTAAAATAGATGGAACACCATAGGATAGTCTAACTACAGCTCAAGGATGATCTTCGATTATCAAAACTGGCAGTATTTTCCTTACCGATTGTGCATGAGACATTGGAGATGGCTTTAATTTGGTAGGAAAATATGCTAAAGGATCTTGAGAAACTCCTGGTATGAGAGAAAACTAAGGAGTAGTTGGGAAATATTACTAAGAAAAAACTACTTGGCCATGAACATGAATAAAATTCTTCCTGATATTTTAGATATCCATTAATATTTTGACACCCCTTTCCATCACACTAAACAAAGTAGATTTTTTCTTTCACAAAGTGATTTGACACTAGAGTCATCTCTTTTAGTTTTCTTACTTATTCATTGAAATCCTGAGTAATAGGATGAATTCTCAAAATTTTAGAAAATAATTTTAAATTGGAATCGATTGTATGATTGGTATAAATTTGAGGGTGATAGTACATAATGTACATGGTTGTAGTTTCCGTGTCAACATTCATGTCATGGGAATATTTGGTATCTAACTAGATAACATATTCTTATTAATAATGAATTTTACTCAATGTATCTTGAATCTGACAAGTGACACTTGCCGTAGTACTCACTAATGAATCTCTCACCTCATCTCTAAAAAATTACATTAAATGATCAGCAACAAACACTAGAGGTAGATGAATAAGAGAAGAAACCAAATTATCATAATATGTATCCTCATGACATTAATGGATTCCATTCATTGAAGCATTAAACTCAGCACTCATTTCATCATCCAAAGACTACAGGGATTGTTGTTCACTCTATAGTTACTTATTCCCAATATCAATCTCAAAATATTTTTTCCTCATATTATGTTGGATATTCTAATTAACCTACTCAAATATGTATATTTCATATTTCTCATAGATGAAATTATCTTTAGGAGGAATATTCTTTATATTCAAAGCAAAATTAGTCATCAACATCTTACCAAAATCATCCAAGTAACCCATAGTGAATACATAAATTGGAACGTAAGTAGTGTCTAGTGTAGGGGTTCTGATAGAAGGAAACTTTTCCAATATCCCATAAAAATCAACATGAGATATCAAGGATCCCATAGGATCACTTTCAGTTTACACCTTAGGTCTATCACTCTTTAGAGAAATTTTACTGAATTTTCACCATTCATCAAATATGGAATCATTGCATCTCCCAGAAACATAAAACTCTACAATAGAAGTAGTAGAAGGGACACAATAGTAGGTAAAACCATCTATGTTAAAATATGTATGGGAACATCTTAACTCTCTCCAACTACATACTATGTAAAATCTACAGGGATTTCCTTTAAAAATTGGGCATATGAGCTCTATGTAGCAACACTTGAAAACTCATCTTCAAATTGTGAACCAATAGTAGGTGAATCTTTATTCTGAACATCCAATTATTGAAAAACATCATTGTACTTTTCATCTAAATTCTAAACCACATTAGCCTTATAAATATTTAAATCATCTAACAATTTATAACCAAATTATTCCCCAATGTGATCTTTTTCACTCTTATTCAGCTACATGCCATTCCATAGAGTCTATGGCTCCCATTTTCATAGCCATATAATAATAAGATACATATTGAATATTTCAAAATAACTATCCACAACGTTATCTATAGCTAGAGCTTCATGAATAAATTTAACAGAGGGGGATTTCTCTCCCACAACAAGTGAATCCTAGAGCTCTGGAGGCACCTCCACTACTTATATTTGGATTCATCAACTAAAACTTGATTTTCTAGTGTCTTTATTTTCACCGCCACTCTAATATTATTATTTTATATATTATACCTAATTATCTTTGTAATTATATTATGTTTATTTTTATCTTTTATAATGCTCTTCTCTAGAGACCTTGATTTCTTCTTCATTATTATTAACATATTTTTTAATTTTTGGAAACCATTTAAGAGGAAAAAAGTGTCAAAGGTAGTGGGAGATGATTTGGGAAAAAAATTAGGTTCACTACCTATTTTCAAAGATGGTTCCTTTTTTATTATTTAGCAATTGTTTCTTCATTATCCTCAACAGAGTATTCAATAACTTCATCATGCTCCAAGCCTCGATCAACATCATCCTTTGGTCTAGTTAGATGATCAAACTTATTATACTTAGTATATAACTTATAACAATCATCATCCAATTGCTTCTTCCATGGGTTCAAATTAATTTAAATTTCTAAACAAGTAGATCTTATAAGATAAAAACCACTACAGTCTATGCTAGACTCTGCATCACTATCTACTATGTCCTTGGACGTCAATATAGAAGAAATCATATTTGGGTAGATAAAATAATTATATGTAGAGGATTTCTTGTTTATTCTATACGTATTTATCATAAGGGATCTACAATGACTCATATTGTGACCTTCTTTCATTAGGGATATAAGATACACATCATTGTAACATAGTGTTGTAAAACCACTATTCCCAATGAAAATCATTATCTGCACAAACATAAAAATAATCTTAAATTCTACAAATAGCTATAAGGAAATTGTCCTCCCGGTTGAGCCATCCCCTACCAACACAACAAGATAATCATCATATATAAAAAAATCACTATCATCTTGAATGATATTTATTAATCATCATTAACTCCATCTTGAGGTACACCTAAACATTTATCCCATTTCTTTGATGAAAACCCATGAAAATGTCATTTTACATAGCTTCTTATCCAACCAGAAACATCATCATCAAATGGAAATTCTACATTTTGAAGAAACTCATAGACCAGCTTTGGGTAGAAAGGTGCTGCATTATAGTAAAACCACTCTAACCATCACGAGTTATGATCACTTTGCATATTAGATACTTATAGGGCAACATCCACTTATATTCAACTTCTATTTCTAGTAAAACAACTTTGTTGGAAGGATCGTGATTTATTGGAGAAACTATAGGAAATGGATTTGGTGAACTCAACTCTTTCTTCTATTTCATAGAAGATTTAATCTTCTATAGATATATCCCAAAATAATGATTCATTTGAGGCATTCAGATCATCTCTCAATGCTTCGTCGAAGGTATGATAATATTTTAAATGCAAGAGGGAAAAGGGTTGTACTCGACTCGAGAGAGATACGATAGTATCATGCGAGGCTCTTGGTATGTTGGGAATAGACATATTTCCATTTAAATATGAGTTGGGATATTAGTTACACTAATGTCAAATTTATACTTGAAATTGAAATCATAATTCTAGGAAAAAATGCATCGGTTTACACACATAACATTGAACAAGAAATAATCTGGTGGTTAAAAATATCAGGAAACAAGAAAATTTTAGAGGCATTAAAAGAAACAGAATTACATGGAAATGGTATTAAAATCCAACAGTGTAATAGCAAACGACATGAAAACCCAATAGCCAGAAAACCCATTGGTAAGATAGGATATCATTGTAACATTCAACAGTATGAAAACACAAACGCATGACAAACGAACAATATGACAACTAATGGAATGACAAGTTAATAGTATTTCAACCACAATAGCATGTCCAAAAAAATTAAATGTAAACAAAACTTATTATATTTAACTCATGTTTGACATAATTTAATCATTTAGAATTCAAAGTCTTAGTAAAATTATCAAAAAAATATGTTCTATACTAATAAATTCAAGAGTGATATCACCCAATTGAAAATTCCTCTGAATACGTTACATCTTATATTAATATATTTTTCATAGAATGTGAAACAAGATTTTTAGAAATGTTAATTTTACTTTTTTATCATAATTTATAAGTACATTTCAAAATTGATATCCATTTTCTACAATAGTGTGTTTCATCAATAAAATTTGTCAATGAGAACTGCCTGCAGCTATGCAATCAACTTCAACTGTAGAACATACAAAATAAAATCTATTTACTACAATATGAATCTACAGAAATTACCATAAACTGAGATGTTTTGGAGGATTTTATAATGTATAACTTTTATCCACCATAATTAGCATCAGAATAACTTTCTAAAAAAATTCACATCAACATGGGTAAAATAATATTATGTTGGTATTATACATAATGTATTTGAATTTTTTTACAGTAATAAGTTGTGGTTATTTTTTGGTTTTCCTAAAAATTAGAATACATATAGACACTAAAAACAATATCCAGACAGTTATCAATAATGTAGAGAATAAATCCAATCATACCACTGTAACTAGTTTGATCAACTGGTTTCTCAACCTTTTCCAAATACAATTTATAGGTGGCACTCAAAGGAGTATCACTACTCTTTGTTCTATCCATGTTAAAATTATTTAGAATATCTTTTTTATATTTAAATTTATTTAAAATAATTATTTATTTGTTTTTTAAAATTCAATATCCAAGAATGAATTTGAGTTCACCCGTTAAAGTCATTTCAAACTCATTTTTCATCATTTAAAAAAAATCAGTACATAGAGAGTTTTTAGAAGATCCAAAAAATATATCATCAACATATACTAATAATAATAAAAAATCAATTGAAATTTATTTTATGAATATAATAGGATTGGTTATTCCTTTTAAGAATACTTTTAAAATCATAAGAATTATGATCATATTATACCATGCTCAAGAATCTTGTTTTAATCTCAACAAAGCACTAGTTAATTAAAAAAAATTGTTTGGAAATGAGGATTTTAAAAAATAGGGGATCATTCCACAAAAAAATTCTCCATTATAACACCATTTACTAATTCACTATAGACACCCATTTTATAAATCCGTAAATCTAAATGTGCTTTATAGGAATGAAAAATTCTTTTAGATTCATGTGTGTCCATAGGTGAAAAAATTATCTCATAGTCAATTCCTTATTCCAAACTATAACCTTTTGCATCATGTATAGCATGGTTACAATCAATAGTTCCTAAATCATCAATTTATTCTTGAAAATACATTTAGTGAAAATATTTATGGTGTTATTGGGTTTATCTAATAGTTTCCACACTTTTTTCTTTCAAACTGATTCAATTATTTGTGCATAGATATTATCCAAAATTCATCATTAATATCTTCATTAATGTTCTTATGATCTTGGTGAGAATTGAAATATTGATGATCAACCTGATTTATATTATAATACATATTTTTTTTATTTAGATCACCTAAAATATAATCAAACGGATGGTACTTATTTGTTCTAATAAATATGAGAAAATATGGACTTGTCACTTCTGAATATTCACGTTCTTATTCTAGATGTTCTAAAAATTATTCATAACAAGATAATTTTTATGCTAGTATTACAGAATATTCTAAAGCTTCAAAATTCTTTTTTAGAGAAGATAAATCATCCTCAAGGTTTTCTATAGACTTTTTTGGATCATTTTGATCAATTTTATCAAATTTCTCTAGGAATGATTCCTCCACGTTTTTTCCTTCTTTTTGAAAATTCATAAGGCTATTATAAATATTAAATAACCATGAAAATTTCCTTCATCACTCATGGAATCAAATTTTTTAAGATTATAATTATTATTATTAATACAGACTTTGCAAAAAAAAATTAGTCATATAATTAACCTTAGGTTCCTTATTATTCCATAGCTCATAATAGGAAATATTATGGATAGCTTGGATCAAAAAATATTTATATCATAGTATGATGTATTGAACGATTTTCCCAAAAAAATGTATGTCATGCTCATTTTGAATATTTGGGGATATTTTTGGTAAGTTTCTATTTCTCCTTTCAATAACACCATTCTTTTGGGGTGTCCTCAGAATATATAAGTTATGAGTGTAGAAAGTTTCTGAGAAAAAATATTAAAATATTGATTTTCAAACTCATAAATGTGGTCACTACTTATGGTTTTAATTCCATGTCCACTATGATTTTTTATAGACAAAGTAAACTTGGTAATGTAAGAGAACGATTTATTTTTCTTCGAAATAAGATATATCCAATTGTACCTAGAGAAATCATCTATAAGAACACAAATATAGTGTTTCCCATTTAGACTTGAAACTCTATAAGTTCCAAAACATTCCATGTGAACCACCTCAGGTGGATGAGAATTTGACACTTATTTTATTAATTTAAATGATACATTGTGTTGTTTCTCTTTTTCATAGTAGTTACAGACGTTATCAGTTGAGATCTCAATATTAATTTGATACCAAACAAACCCATTCATATATTGCTTCCCAATTGAGTGAATGTTGCAATTTCCTTGCCTCTTATCCCATATCACCTAATCATTTTAAAATAAACAAAAGAATTTTTTATATCAAATAATTCAAATCTGTTGCATAAAAATTGTCATTTCACAAAGCTTTAAAAATTAAACAATGTTTCCCATGAAAATAATTGCAAGAATAATTTTCAAACACATCATAAAAACCATCATCACACAACTAATAAATTCTAAGAAGATTATACATTAATACAACAACATATAAAACATGATAAATTAAAACATAATAATTGTTAAAAATATGGCATAGACAGAAGATTTTACTTTTTCATTATCACCAACGGTGACATATCCAGCATCAACCTTTTTATGTATCTTAATCATAAATAATATCTTGTAATATATATTTATCATCCAATTTCCATGTTCCATAGACAACTATTGGATGTCTTTAAGAATATTTTCAACAAAATATGTTTTAAAGAAGTTAAGATTTTGGAACCTAAATCTATCTGGGTCCAGAAATTTCAGTAATCATGGATTTGGGAACCCACATTTTTGTAATGGTTTTTCTAAAAAAAATATTTCTATATTTTAGAAATAATAACTTCGTTGGGTCCTTTCAAAATATAAATAACTGTGGATCATTCAGATTTGTAATTACGAATAAATTTATTTTTAGATATTCTTCTCTATCCAGACTTATAACTTATTCGAATAACATATTTTGGTGCAATATACTTCACCAAAATATTTTTTGTACCTATATTACTTTTTTAAAATTCTCCAGATATTTATTCCATTTCACATATTATTGTTTATGTTTAGTGTTTTCTAGGATTAATTGATAATTTTTCTCTTTTTTCTACAGACAATTTAGATTTTGTATTTATAATTAGAGAATGATACCTTTTAAGAATTTAATTTAAAAATCAAATTCATTAATGGTATCCCCAAGGTTGTTTTCATATTCTAATAATTCATCATTTTACATATAATCCTTTTCATGATGTTCATTGTCAGAATTTCAAGACACATACACATGATAAATACTTGAAATAATTATTAAAGCAGAAACGTCATTGTATTTAGTAATAAAACACATATTATCTCTGTCTATAAACTATGTATCTGATGCGTCAAAGTCATTGGAGCAGTCTTCATAAAAACTCCATGATTCCCTCACTGAATTTTGGTATCTCATACCCTTATTCTCTTATTTTTTATATATTAAATCTCTGGATTGTCATATTTTATATAACCATTCCACTAATATTCCTAAAAGACAACATCCTTTATATCATAATCCTTATTCCAATCAATATTATAACTTCCAATATTGTCATACAAGTATTCATAGATTTATTTTCTAAATAAAATTTAGGTTTGGTAAAACATTATGTTTCTTCTAGATATGTGAGTTTGTTCCTAATCACTTTCATACGGTGATTCATTATCACCAAAACTAGCATCTTGTACTTTATCTTTATATTTTTTCTTCCATTTACTGTATAGGGGTAGTATTATTGAAAGTAGTTGAATTTTTAGGCACCTCATATTCTTCATGGATAGCCTTTAATTCTTCTTTGTAAATCATAATTTTTAAAAAAAACTCTTTCATGGATAGATTACTTATATCGAATGATTCTCTAACTGAAACTGATGTGCCTATCCATCTATCTGGTAGGCATATTAGAAGCCTCGTAATCTGATCCATATATAATAAAGTTTTTCCAGTAGAGCTCATTGTGTTCAGAATAACATTAAACCTGAGATACATGTCATAAATTTGTTCACTAAGAATAATTTTAAAATTATCAAATTTAATGGTATATGTATTAAGCCTCATCTATTTAACATTTGATGTTCCCTCATGGGAAATACATATAGTTTCCCAAATTTTTGATGAGGTTTTAAAGGATAAAATCCTATTGTATTTCTCTTCTAATAACACATATTAAAAGGGGTTCATTGATTTCCAATTATTGTTATACGAAACTTTAGTAGCGTCAACCTAATTAGCTCTAGTAGTAGTGGGAAAATCACATTTATCTTCTATAGAAAACCAATGTTCAAAGCCCTTAATTTATAAATATATTTTCATTTTAATCTTCTATTCGGAATAATTTTTCCCATTGATAATGGAATATCTATTTTTAGCATAACCTACATGTCAATTTTCCATATTAAACAACTAAATCTTGAAATTCATGAAATTTAAGATCATTAAAAAAACTAAAATCAAAGTTAAAATGATTTAAAAAACATCAATAGAAATGAACAAAAACCTTTTCTTCTAAATGTTGGTCTGAATGAGTATCTCAGGAGGGGTGAATTGAGTACCCCATTAAAATTTCTATCCAAATTGAATTATTTTTATATCCCCCAAATATTTAAATAATTCCTAGTTTATCAAAATAAGTAGTATAATATAGATCTTAATCATTCTAAATATTTCTGTACAGATATATTACATCTATGAAGAAAAATATAAACTTTTATTGGATATTTTTTAGTCAATTTACATGAAAAAAATACTATACGAAAACAATTATGACGAAGTATTAATGTATATAAACTTTTTATAGAAAACAATTTTATATTTAAAAGGAGATAAAAACTAAAATAAAATTAAAACACACAGTGGAAAGAATGGATTAAGTAGGTTTAGTATCATGTCAAGTAATATTCTTCTACACATTATAATAAACAGCCTTGAAGTAGTTTATAAAAAATAAAAATTTTGATTCCCTATATAGATCATGTTTTATAAGAGTAAACACGTTATTCATGTCACCCATGAACACTTCCATAGTTATTCATTAGAGAAAAATCAAACAGGCCACACAAGGACCTCTAAACCTCAAATCCATGACATAAACAAATATTAATGGAGTTTAAGAAGATATTGAGTACCTTCTATTTTAGCACAGGGGATAGTGTGTGTGGTAAAATAGTTTTTTTCACACACACTACTCAAAATGTAATTGATATAAACAGAACATGGAAATATATAATGAAAAAGTTTAGAAGTTCTCAGTTTTTTTCAATGCATCATGTTATTCATGAGTTGATACATCAATGAATATTGAGCTAGGATATCTTGAAAGACTTAAAGAAAACAGAGTTTCACTAAATCTTGTCATTATACTGAAGGAAATCAGCAATTGTGATTATGATGTTGTGATTCCCAGTGGAATATTTGTATTGGGATATCATTTCTTGCATGAAATAAGGTTTAAATCAATATGTGCTCTAGAACATTGATCTCTCAACTTCACAATAATTCACTTCTCCCACTATTGCCTATATTTCAATAGTTTATTTTTTATGGGGACCGTGTTTCACTTTTATCAGCTAAAATAAAAAGAATTTTTGAACAAGCTTCCTCATACTATACATTATGACACATTATTCGATTATTTGTGTCAACAATTTAAGATAAAATAATTAAATTAGTAAATGGAAATAAATTCAATTAATATATCTGCTAGATTAATATTATTCAGAAATAAAATATAAGTTATGTTACAAATGGTTGTGTCTCACTATACCACTATATGTATGGGGTGGTATGGTATATGCAGTATCAGGGACTAAGCCAAATTCCATTATGCTGGTGATTTCTCAACTAGTGGTCTCTAGGCTTGTATTGTGTTGTCTGAAGGTATCTTATGAATAACCTAAATGCTGTGTTAGTGGTATGATATTAGTGATGATTCATATCATAGATTCATGTACTTAGCCATATTTGTTTTCTTGATGCCTGACATCCCAATTGTGTGTCGAATGACTGTGTCTCATGTATTGTTAAATTATTAGTCCAATTTGATACTATTCTTCTAGTATGATATCCTAGAAGTATCTTATACATAGTATTATTTTTATGCTAGTGGCGAGTCATGGACAACCCATTATCGAGATGGCAGATCCAACCTCAATTGTTTCACATACTTATATAATATTTTCACATAGATCATTAAACTTATTACATATAGGGAAACATGAAACATATTAAAACATAAAAATCCTGATTTTGTGATCATTAAAACTAGGAGGTCAAAATGTTGATTCTGAAACAAAGGTACTTAATGAGAGGTCGATACCATTGGTTCGAGCAATAACAAAGTAATGTTTTGATGGTCATGTGGCACAGGAGTGGGAGAAATTGATGTGAGAGAAGTGACCTCATCTTTTTAGAAAGGAAAATTATAAATAGGCTTTCTAGGGGAAGAAGATGATGGAAAAAACCCCTCAAGGTGTTCCCTGAGGAGGTTTGGAGTGTGATTGTGTTTGTTGACAAATTTTGGTGACTGTAAATGAGAATGGTTGCTGTTTTTAGAAGACAGGATTTTAAGGTGGCGTATTTTCCTAGTGTTTTCCAAATTTTTTGACTTTAAAACTCGGAGTTTGATGTTGGTAAAGGAAGGATTTATTCACAGGACTGAACTGTGTGAAAAACGTTAACAAAATGGAAATGGGTGTGAACTGTGTACCATTATTTATGGGTCACGTACCATGTTCTGGGAACAGTATGCAGAGTGGCGTGATCGGTTTACGAAACAAGAAATGACTGCGAAAATGGTTTGCGGTAGTGCGGTACATAGTTTGCATGTTCATAGAAGAAGTGATCTACCATGTAAGAGTGAAGGTAGTGCGCAGACCGGGAAGGAAAACAATAGGTAGGTGGTCTGTGGTTCATGGAAATAGAATGATTGGTAGGTTGTGGAGGTCGAATTGAAGATTTGGTAAATATCCTTTCAGTGGATTAATTGGGTATCTATTCCTATATAAGAATCGTTAGTCCAACTGATTACTGTTGATATTGAATATCATTAGAACATATTTTTGATTTGGTACTCAGTTTTTGAGGGATAATCCCATGAATGGTAGAGTAGTTCTAATGGAAGAATTTCCACCAAAGGATTAAAGAATAAATTTGTATGTGCTTAAGACTCAATACATAGAGGAGGAATCCACAGTATGTGAGAGATTGAATTCTACAATTAGTATGTAGAGGGAGAGCTCTAGTATGCAGAAGCGATGGTAATATGTGAACAGCGAACAAGTCCCGGACATAGGGTGATTCAGAGAGGAGGTTCGCAGAATCGGTACGTGGTAGTAGTACACAATTGTGAAGGTAGTCCATGGACGAAGGGAAATTCGTGGAAGCGATAGCGGTACAAGAAGGAGGTGTCCCGCGTACAAAACCCATTACTCAGTACGTGGGAGAGAAAGGTGGTTCACAATTTTCACAAGGAATGTTGTGAGAGCTTCAAATTAGTTTGAAAAAATATTTTATGGTACCCAGAAGTACTCGAGATGGTGGACTTCATCTACGGGTGAAAAAAGAACATCAAAAGAACATCTACCAATAGTTGAGGATACATAAATTCATGCAAATGAAGGGACTTACATTTCTATAAATTGTGTTTGACCTACATATTGATAAACTGTGAGTAGATTCCATTCCAAGAGAAGTGATCCAAGGTAGAGGAAGACAATGACCCTTTACAGTAGTACTGAACTAGGGAAAGATATATAGGGAGTGACCCTTGGGAATGTAGAGATAATATATTAATCCTTGTAAATGTATTGAGCCTAGGTATATAAGATCTAGCCTTAACATTGTAATCATTATTGGCTGTGAGGCTTAGTGAATTTGGTACATCGACACATTTCTATTGTATGCTACTTGGACGTAACCCAGAGAGTGTGAACCAAGTAAAAATGGTTGTGTCATGTGCATGATTTCATAACTATTTGTATATTTCTATGGGTGGAAGATAGAATTGAGTTTTGTATAACAGGGAAACATGATCTGAATGAGAGATTTTTTAATCTTTTTTACCCTGATTCACCCCCCCCTCTCAGGGTATTCAACCTAGTTGACCTGACAATTGGTATCATAGGGAATGGTTTAATTTCGGTGGTTCTTTCTTAGAATAGTAAATAGAGGTGGTCAATCATAAAGGAATTATGATCTTAGATGGAAATAATTTTCAAATATGTAAGAATCTAATGCATCAATACTTATGATCAGTTGGGATGGATGTCTACATAATATATATCATGGAATATCAGCTAACATTAATAGTGGTTCTATATCGAAGCTAAAGGAAGGGAATTGGATGCTGATCCTAAAGGGATCAATGCTTCAGGGGTAGCCCTATCAAATTCAATTTACACGAAGGTTATGTCCTGTAAAACATAACATGGAATGTGGAAAAAATTATTAAACATTTATTAGGGTGACACAAAAGTCTAAGAAGAAAATATGGAAGTTCTATGGATCAAGTATTTGGATCTCAGGATGAATCAAAATGTGACTATTGATGCATTTTCTGAGAGGATAAATATTATTGTGGAAGACATGCATGGTCTTGGAGAAGGCATTGAAGGAAAAAAAAATTGTGAAACAAATCTATAGAAAGGTTCCACTGTGGTTCAATCCAAAATTTTCTTTGTTAGAAGACAAATACCCAAAAGAGTTGACACTAGATAACCTAAATAGTACCCTTATATGATTTGAAATGAGAAATTATGACAGTGGTGGAGTGGAAAAATTGAAGTCTAAGGAAGTTTCATTCAAGGCCATGAAAAATCTCTCTTAAAGATAGTCCGGAGAAAGAAAATAAGGACAATATCATTTCTTTTCTCTTCTCCTATCAGGAAAAGAGAAAAGAAAGGTTCAATGGTAAAATTCCATTTGCATGCTTTTTATGTGGAAATATTGGGAATTTTTCACCCAAGTGTCCAAAGATGTTTGATGATGAAAATGAATAAAATGATAAAATTATCCAGAATAAGTATTAATAAAATGTGAAAGGGTGGAGAAGTACTAGGAGAATGTTCTTCAAAAAAAGATTTTGTTTCCCAGAGAAGATGAATGTTCAGAAGAATCTGAGGTAGATGAGTTGGAGGACTGCATGGATCATAAAAAAGATGCTTTGGTAGTAGTTGTTAAAAATTCCTTAAAAATAGAAAAATTGAAAATTAAGAAAGTTAAATTAAATTAAGAGTGGATCTTTAGTATGAATTAGAATCTACCCTTGAGGATGTAGATATTTTGAGAGTCAAAACAAAGAAATCTCATAATGTTGTTCGTGATACCAAACTCTCTATGCTGAAACATGAAGAAGGGAATTCTGAGATGAATGACGAAATTGAAAAGGTGAGGGCATCAATGCCAGAAATCTCCGAATAGGTGGTTGAGTACAAAATTAAAATTGAAGAACATAAAATTGAAATTGATAGTTTGACTAAAAATGAAAAAGATAAAACCAAGAATATCAAACAACTAGAAGATGAAGTCCTCAGTATGTGATTGAAAATTAAAGATCAAGAGAAACTGCTAGGAAATAAGATCATACATGAAATATAGAAGATAAGATTTGAGAAGAGAGGTCCATGAGAACAAAAGCACCAATCCACTCTGAATGATTCAACTGGTATGGGGCATGATATAAAACAGAAAGCAATTATTTTTCATGTCAGAAAACAAGAACCTATTCCAAGATTGAATTTTGATTTGGGAATGAAGTAGAATCATTAGATTCATAGAACCCAATGCACAACTAGTGGATCAATATTTCTAATAAGGAATATACCTCACATAAGATGATATTGTTATAGTAGGATGAGACACTCTCAAAATGTATGTTCCATTGAAAAGATGTGCCAAAGGGGGAAACACCGACAAAGGTTGTCGTACATAACTCAAAATTATAGTTCATTAGTTGATGGCCATTGTTTTTAGTTGTAAAGGACTCAGACAGAGGGAAATATATTACACATCAACAATGAAGAGGAATGTGTCGAGGAAAACATAATTTTTTATTAAGAAGCGGCCAAAAGTTTCTTTAAGTGACATGAAAAATAAAAACTGATTTGCAGATTTGAAGGTAAAAGATGACCCATAATATACTGAGGAAGATCAAGATTATCATTCCATGTCGGGTATGAATTCAAAGTTCTGGGTCAAAAAGAAATGGGCCGAGCAGGCTGTGGATGTAGAAATTGCGTTCAAGGCATTAGATCACATAGAGATATGGATAACTGATAGTGGATTCACTTCACATATAATGGGAAATAAGAATCTTGTGACCAGAATAAAGTATGATAAATAAGGTTTTTTATGATTCGGTAATGATGAGGGATGGATATTATTGGTTTAGGAAAATCCTTGTTTGGAGGAAACAACACGAGTCGAGCATATGTCTTTCTTATTGAGGGGATTAGTCACCACATACATAGTGTTAGTCAATTTTGTGACTCAAGACATGCCATATGTTTTTTCTAATAAATTATGTATCATCAAGGAAAAGGATCGTGATGTTTTGTTAGAAGGAAATCGTATAAAAGGGAATCACTACCCCGTGAGTGGAGAAGTATAAATGTGATTTATGTCCAAGGATGAAAAAAACAAGCTATGGAATTAGTGTTTTGGAAACATAAGCCATGGATCCTAAGAAGATCTGGTGAAATATGATGGATCTCAAAATCTATGTATATTATCTCATGATCGTACACTTATGTGTGATGCATGCCAATAGGGGATGACCAATCGAAAGACAAATAAGCATATGGAGAAAAAGTAAACAATACTACTTGAGTTGGTGCATGTTAATGTGTGTGGGATGATTTCACCAAGGGATATTGATGGCATGAGATACTACGTCCACTTCATTGATGATTATATCAGAACGACATGGGTTTCAATAATCACCCACAAATTCGAAGTGTTCTATTGCATCACAAGTTATCGACATGAATGTGAAAAGATGTTTGGATAGAAAATCCTGGCAATTTGAATAGATAATGGAACAGAGTTCACAAATATCCAAGTGGAATATTATCTCGAAAAAATGGGATAATGAATCAAGTTTCAATAGTAATAAATCAATTGAAGAATGGAGTAGTTGAGATAAGAAATCAGATTTTCAACAACATGGAGAAAATGATGCTCATTGAGAAAGACCTTCCAGAGAAATTTTGGACAGAAATGGTGATCGCAGTAGTATACACTTCAAATCGAGCATTACTTTTCCCAAAAGAGGAGAAGACTCCATATAAGTTAACGTATGGAAATAAGCCATCATTAATGTACTTTTTAATATTTTGATGTAAATGATACATTCTCAATAAAGAGAAACATAAGAAGCTTGAATCCCGTGATGATGAAGTGATATTTATTGTCTACTCAAAGAAAATAAAAGCATAAAAATGCTTCAATAAGATTCTAGGAAAGATAGTTGAAAGTCATAATGTGACTCTAGTAAAAATGGACAGAATATTTAGAAAATACATAATCAAATGTAGGAGGATAGCGATGAAGAGATAAGTAGACCAGGAGACACTCTAGCTTTAGAGATTGATTTAGAAGAAAATTCAGATGATGAGAATAAATTCGTGTCTTCCCAGAGACCATAAAAAAGATCTAAAATTGATAGGCCGAACATAATTGATGATCAGACAGAACCAGTGCATACAAGAAGAATGATGTACCTATAGTAAGCATCATAGTTATCACAAGTAGAGCCTAAATGCTCTGATGAAGTAGTTGGAAATGAGAATTGGGTTCAAGAAATGATTGAAGATATTCTCAAAATTGAAAAAAATCAAATGTGGGAAATTGTTTGGAGACCAGAAGATAAGAATCTCTTTGGGAAAAAATGGGTCTTTCACAACAAAATTATTGAATATGGTTTTTTGATTTAAAACAATGAATGACTTGTGTGCAAAGGGTACTCTCTGATAAATGGAATTGATGTTAATGATATATTTTCACCTATTTCAAGGCGGGAAAAATAGATTATTCTTGGCTATAGCTGATCCCAAAATGATTAATGTTATTTAGATGGATGTCAAGTTAGCATTTCTGAATGGGGTTCTAGAAGAAAAGTTTACATTGAGAAACCATATGGTTTTGTCATTCATGAAGATGATAATAGAATCTATCAGCTGAAGAAAGCTTTATATGGTTTGAAGCAAGCACCAAGAGCAGGGTATTTCTGGCTTAATTAGTTTTTAAAGAATCTTGGTTTTGAGCATGGTGGTGTTCATTAAAATTCATATTGAAAAAATAAAAATAATCAAAGGATGATGGTGTTGGTCTATGTTAATGACATAATATTGGGTGGATCAGATGATTCACAATGTTGAATGTTTTCTGAATTCGTGAAAAGATAGTTTGAAATGTCAATGATTGGTGAGGTGATGTTTTTCCTTGGCGTACTTGTGACACAAGGAAGAAATTGAACTTTTATTTATCAGTCTACATATTCCAAGGAGATTTTGAAAAGGTTTGGAATCCATAATTCCAAGGAGACAAAGAATCTAGTTTCTAATTGGATGAAACATTCCAAATCCAATGAAGGAAAGGTAGTTAATATCAAAGAATATAGAAAAATCATTGGAAGTCTATTGTACCTGATAGCGAAAAGGCATGATATTGTTTTTCCCACATGCCATGAAGCATGGTATCAAAGCAATCCAATGGAGAAACACATGATTGCAGTAGAAATAATTCATAGGTAAATCATGGGAACAATGGATTTTTACCTAATGTATTATAAAAAATCTCATCCAGAGTTATTGGGATATAAAGATGTAGATTGGCCCAGTTCAGCGGGTGACATGAAATCAACGTTAAGAGGTGATTTCAATCTTGGTGTCTTGTGTGTATTTATTAGTTAAAAAAAATTAGATTTCATTTCATTGAGCACTGTAGAAGCTGAATACATTGCGGCTACTGAAGCTTACATGCATCTATTGGAGATGAAGCAACAACATGATGATATGGGAATAGAAGTGAAATCTATGATCGAAATCCATTGTTATAATTCAAGTGAAATAAATATTATGAAAAATACAGTCCATCACTCAAGTTAAAAGAAAATTTAAATAAAATATCATTTTATATACAAGAAGGTGGAGTAGGGTCTTGTGAAGTAGGAGTATGTGCCCAAAAAACATCAGGTTACAAATATTCTGACAAAGGCATTACCCAAAGAAACATTTTAATGGCATTGACTGGCTCTGGGAGTCCAGACGACTTCCCACACATGAAAAAGTGTAGATGTGTGTCCCCCTCTCCCCGAGGTACGGTGTGTCTTCCCCTAATGTGCTGATATGAGTTCTCTACCCTATTGTATACAACCATAAAGTGCCCTTTGGGTTTATTGAAAATGGGGGAGAAAGCATGACATACCGGGGGAGAAAATACATGGGGAAAATATATTATGTTGGGAAATGATATATGGAGAGTTGAAGTAGAGATGAAGCTGTATGGAAGTTCTATAAGATATAGGGAGTTGAAGCTGAGCTACAACTATTTGGAAGAGCTATAAGATATGTGTAGCATTAAATATAACAGTTCTATAAGTGATCAATCAATGATTAGATATCACGACAGCTGAGGTTTTGGATGAAATCAGTTTTTTGGTATCAATATGGTTTCAAAAATTGGTGATTAGAAATGAAGTGATTCATTGATGAACTTTTCATTATACTCTTGTTTCTCACACTGGACATTGGCTCATGTTGGTTTAGAGTATGTGTTGAGAAAATCCTTGATCACAATCTTAATCACATGAAGTGAATAATGGTTGAAGATAGCATGATTTTTAATGAGATACCAAATTGCGAAGAATTGCATTGAAAAGAGTTGAAAACAAACCCAAAGGGGGGTATTTTTTTGGAAAAAATCCCTCAAGGTGTTCCCTTGGGTTGTTTTGAGTTTGATTGTTTTTGTTGATAGATCCAGATGACAACAGATGAGAATAACTGGTGTTTTTAGAAGACATGTTTTTAATGTTGCGCATTATCCTAGTGTTTGCCAAATTATTGGGCATCAAAATTTGGAATTTGATGTTGGAAAAGGAAGGATTTTTTCAATGGAGTGAACTATATGATGAACGTTGTTGAAAATTGGCATAGGGTGTGAACCACGTACCATTATTCATGGGTTGCGTACCATGTTATGGGAATGGTGCTTGGAACGGCGTAAGTGGTTTCCGAAACTCGAAACGACTACGAAAATGGTTTGCGGTAGAGCGGTGATGTGGTATGTGGATGGTGTGTCGACAACATAAGACACTAACTGTGTAAGAGCAAAGTTAGTAGGTGGACCAGGAAGGAAAATGGTATGCGGGTGGTGTGTGGTTCATGATGCTAGAACAATCGGTAGGCAGCGGAGCACAAATTGATGTTTTGGTAAAACTCGTTTTAGAAGACTAAGCAGGTTTCTTTTACTATATATGAATCATTAATCTAGTGATTACTGCAGATATTGATTATCATTAGAACATATTTTTGATCTGGTACGTAGTTTGCGAGGGATAATCCCATTAATGCTAGAGTGGATCATGTGGAATAATTTTCCATGATGGATTTAAGCCGAAATCCATATCCTATTAAGACTCAGTATGCGAAGGAGAAATATCTGGTATAGGAGAGATTTAATTACAAAATAACTACACAGAGAGAGAGCTCTGGTATACAAAAGTGAAGGTATTCCATGAACATCGAACAGTTTGTGGACATGGGTGATTCACAAAGGAGGTTCACCGAATCTATACGTGGTATCAGTACATGATTGTGAAGGAAATTCATGGATGAAGGCTGGTTCGTAGTAGCGATAGTGATACACAAACGAGGTGTCCGAGTAACCAACCCATTACTCATTACGCTGGAGAGGAAGGTGGTTAGAGACTTGCACCGGCAAGATTATGAGAGCTCCAAATCAGTTTGTAAAATTATTTTTTGGTACCTAGCAGTACTCGAGAAGGTGGAAGTCATCTACAATAGAAAATAGAACATCATCATCGCATCTACCTACTATTGAGGATGAAAGAATTCATGAAAATGAACAGACCTACATGTCCATAAACTGTGTTTGACCTACAAATCAATAAATTGTGAGTGGATTCCTTTCCAAGAGAAGTAAGGGAAAAAAGTGGAAGGAAATGACCTTTTCTACTGGTAGTGAGGTAGAGAAACAGCCATAGAGAGTGACCCTTGGGAATGCAGTGAGAAGACCCTAAACCTTGTAAAGATAGTGAGCCTTGGTATAGAAGATCTAGCGCTATCATTGTACACATTAATGGTTGTGAGCCTTAGTAAATTCGGTACAACGGCACATTGTTGTTGTATGCTCCTTGGACGTAGCCCAGTGAGGGTGAACCATATAAAAATTATTGTTCCATGTGCATGATTTCATATATGTTTGTATATTGCTATAGGAAGATAGGATAATTGAGTTTTGTTGAACAATAAAACAAGATCTAAATGAGAGAAAGTTTTAATCTGTCATACCCTGATTCACCCCCCTCTCATTGTATTCAACGTAATGGACCTAACCGAACATTTCTAGAGTGGGGATGTTGTAACATCATATTATACTGTTAATATGTTCATGAAAACCACTTTTATATTTTTTTTGGTTGGATTTTTTTGGGCTATTTAGGGTTAAAAATTATATTTTTTTAAATGTTTTTAGGCTGTGCATGTTTGGCACATTTTTTCCCAAGCAATGAAGTCCCACCTATCTAACCATGCATACGAGGGGGTTTTAACCAAATATTGTTTTTCGATTCCTAAAACCCTCCTTTTAGTTCCTCAAAGGACATGTACGACATCATAGAGAATTATTATTAATTGGAGGCTCCCATGAGAAATTTTTTCCCTCTATACACACCTTCATAAGGGAATGAAATATTGGATAATGGTGTTTGATCTAATCTTGATTTTTTCCTCTTCCCATTCCTTATCACCAACTAGATATCTTATACTCCTTATAGATTTTTCCATCTCCATGTTTTTGCAACATATAATCCCAAATTATTTTAATCCTAAACCTTAGATTGATTCTTGGATTTTTGTAGTCACATTTATTCCTTGGAAAATCCTGAATATGGATTTTTGATTTGAGATCCTAGGATCCTAATATAGGTGGTTTTTTTGTGATTGGTAAATTTGATTAACCCTGTGTTTCTCAATTTAATTTTAATTGTAAGAATCGAATATAATTTCTTGAAATTGATTTCAATTGATTAATTAAAATTCAATTCCATTGAATTGGTGGAATTGATTAATGAAATTGTATATTTTGTATAAAATTGGTAAAAACCCCCAAATTCCATTGAATTGGTGTTTTGTTGTGAAATTGGAGGAAATTAGTAAAATTTAAATTGTTGAATATAAATTTCGAAATTGGTTTCATGAAAAATTATGGTGTTAAATTGTGAAAATTGATTTGATGAAATTTACATCAAATTTTATTTAACTAAAATGACTAAAATTTGGTTTGGATAGTAACTAATGGGTTTTATCTTGGAAAATGGAATGTTTTCTTTTAAAAACCCTTTTGTTGGTTTTTAAATTTAAATTTCCATATTTGAAATGGATAATGCAATGAATTGTATTTTAATAATTATTAAGATAAATTTACCATCATTGTTTTTCTATTATATCACAATGAATACATAAGTAGTTATTGAGGAAGTGGTAAATCAAAATACATTTTACAATGTTCCAAAACATAAATGAATCTTGTCACCTCCGTAGTATGATAGTGATAAAGTAAATTTGTCTAGTGTTAAAGGGAAGTTTGTATACACATATTACCATATCCCATTGAGAGTTAGGTATATTCTATTGCCAGGAATTATCATACATTTAGGAATATGACCATCTTTCTCGCCGATTTTAATTTGAAATAATTTCCATTGATTATTAAAAACTTTTTAACCTGACTTGTCTATTTAGAAATAAATTATAAATGTTTTGTTAATCCATTTGTTTATAAATATTCTATCAATTCAAATTTGAATCATTTTTTAAAGTATTTACATCATTTGGAATGTGAATAATGATTTGATTGAAATATTTATTTGAAATGAAAAGTATATTTATATATAAAATTGAAATCTATTAATTTTGTTAGTTTAATATGACATCCCATATAGAATCCTTAGTGAGACCCTACTAGACTAGTTTCTCACACACTACACGTGCCTTCAAATGATTGATGATTATATATTTCCATGATAGATATGGGTAAAAGAACCAATTGAAGGTGGTTATAGTTATTGAACTTTGGGCATGGACTGTTGAGTCAACTAGCATATGGATTATCATTAATTTTTTGGTACATTGGAATAGTACGTTAGTTTTTTACCTATTTGACATTTGATACTGTTCTCCCTGTGTCATTTTTCTTGTATTCATACCAACTTGTTTATATTGTTCCACAATGCTTGTGGAAAAATTGTTCCCACACTCATTTTTATGATTCTAGTTTCTAGTAACCAACCCATGGTCATCAGAAACACCCTTTAGGCAATCATATGACAAGATTGGTTATCAGGTTACAATGTACCTGAGATAGTTCATAAGAATTATGATGATCTAATCTGTGTATTAAATATAATTTATATTTTATCACATAAAGATAATTTATTTTAAATTTCTTACCCAATAAAAACCATTTCATAAAATAAACTCATAATTAAAGATAAATATTAATTAAAATATAATATTAAAATAATATTTTTTGGAATGATATAAATTCTCATATTGAAATAAATACTTGTAAATACATTTATAAATAAAATTCACCTCAATTACTAATTAGTTGAATAATAATTAATGTATTAATTTATTGGTTATTGATAACATTTATATATCTCATACTACATGGTTGGGCCCACCATACCATATATAAATATTCACCAAAGTATTGAAGAAACATAAATACGCTATTGTGTTTAACACTCTAAGCTCATATCTCAATACCAGTAAATTGTATTCGTAGACCAGGTGTGGAGTCTAGTTATACATTATGGCTCCTAATGATATATGGAATAGACACATCAATGATAAAAAAAGCACACAATGTGTAACATAATATCATTACCATTATATATGTAATAATTTATTATACACACTTATTCCATCTTACTTTCTTTATTTTTTATTTATTGATCTAATTGGATGGATTTACCCATAATATAATTCGCTAAGTATTTATGAAGGTATTACAATTCAATACTGTAACACCCCAAGGTTTTCTAAAAATAAATTGAAATTCATGGAAATTTGTTTTAATTAGATATTTATAACTAGCCTTTAAAACATAACCTTTTCACGTCTATATTTTGAATTTAAAGAAACTGTCATCTACAATTGTGTTTAGTATGTTATTTGGAGTCTGATGAAACCACATTGTTTTTTTGTAAATAGTAACATACCCTTATGAATAGTAATATGAACAGTAATATGAACCGAATGAATAGTAAATTTTATTATTATTTTATTTTTTTAAGCCTAGAAGATAATAACATCTTGGTTAATTTTTCATTATGATAAAGAAGTAGTTGTACAATTAGAACTGTTAATTTTTAAATTAAGTATGGCCTTCTTTAAAAATTAAATTAAGAATATATAGAAAAATATTTTTCAAAAATGGAGTTCATTTTTGAATTCTACACATCGAAAAATGGTTAGGGTAAATTTTTGTGATATTTCTGAAATCCAAGATTTTGTATGAATAGTAAAATACTATAAAATACAATAAATGCTAAATACATGATTTACTGCATTAAAGGTGATGTAAGGATGATGTAAGCCCACATCGTTCGAACTCACATGCCATTATTACTATTTGGGGTCACATCAATTAATATTATTCATAGTCTTTAGCAAAATATTATAATAATGATTAAAATAATGAAAAATACCCCTCCCCTCCACTATAAATACCACCATCACTCCCCTCTTCCTCTCACACCTCTCAAGCCTTGATAATTGTCTAATTTTTGCCAAATTACCTCCCCAATAATATTCCACACTTTCTAGAGATTCTGGTCTCACCAAATGACCAAAACAAAAGCCCTTAAGGAGGGTCTCAAGGACAAGAGATCAAGAGGTAAACATCCTCTTTTATTTTCTTTCTTTTCTTTCATTTTATGTTATTATCTTCTATTAACTTTGTCTTATGATGGAATATTTCATTAAATATCCCCAATTACTGTCCATATTATGTATGAATGATGATATATCCCCTTCCTATCATCAAACTATTTTTTTTGAAATTTTCAGAGATGTCGTTAGGCTGCAGAATTTTCACGACAAATTTATCAAGTGTTCTTTTATTTTAAGATTCAATTATTTTCTTCTTATTTACTAACCTCCTATAAACCAAGAGGCATGAAAGCTCCAGAATCATGTATATTCTGTATGTTCTCATGTTCATGGAAAATTCATCATCATTATTTTTCACCTCCCCACTTATTCTAGGAATTAAAAATATTGTTTGTGATGTGTCGAATTACTGACATCATGGACGATGTGATTTCAATTTTCATTAATTCCTTCATGTCTGGTCATTAATCCATTTTTATGGTTGAAACAGCTTATAATATATGTATTATGTCTCATCCATGGTTCTGTAATTCATTTTTACTCATGTTTCTAAATAATAATACAAAATGAGCTTTTTTTATCGAAGATCCACTAAAATGATCTAAACAAACATCATTAATGTTTAAACTTATGAATCATCCTCATATAAAACATCAAAATGATAAATGGTATAAATTATGGTACTGAAAATATTTAAATACCATCTCATTCAGATTTTGGTGTTTCACTTCCAATCGACAAGAACATCCATCATGAACCAATCATGGAAATCATGTAAGGAACTCACCCAAAAAAGTGCAAGGAACAAAATACTAACAATTAAGGGGTGAAATGAGGTTATGTAATGATCATATAAGATGTTATAAACATGAAAATGATTCTTTAAGATATTAATAACACTATATTAACCATTATATAGGATGTTTAAACAATTTTTAATTAAGACCAGCCCGGGGTAAGGGAATTGTTAACCCGATTTCCATTCTTTGTGTTAACCTTCTACTTCATTTTTTTATACTCTATTTAAATTTTTTGTGTGAGGGGTTATGTTTATATTGTGTTTTATTATGTTTATTTACAGTATATATACATACTCCATTCACCTTATAAAGTCTCTCTTCAATTGTATGCTATTTATAAGGGGATTTTCTTTAAAAATTGTCATTTTTTAAATTCTGTTTTACAAAATTCCAAAGTAATGTTTTTATGGAGTTACTCATGATGTATGATAATTTTTTGGTTATTGGGAATTATTTATGAAGAAGGTTGGGACCTATATTTCCCTCCAATTCATTGGGTGCGAGTAAGTTGGAGGTCAGCCATATGAGTACTCCAAGTGTAACTGCGATGGTTACACAAAGTAAGGTAGCCGTAAGGGTTACAAATTATAAGGTAGCCAAGAATGGTTAAAAGATTATGTAAGTAATTCCCCAAGATAACTCTATGATTATATTTATGTTCTCATGTTTTTTTTGATCTTGTTTAATATCATGTTACACGATCTAAGTATATATAGGTGACATGCATGTCTTTTGAAAATGTTTTCATACGTTACAAGTATTCATAGACTAATGTGATATTTCTTTCTTTTTCATCCCTTACTGAGATTTTGTGCTCATCCCAAGTTTTTAAATGATTTTTCATAGGTTAATGGATGTGTAAGGAAATTATGGAAGACATGTTAAGTGTTGAATAATTTTCAAGGAGTCTTGTTTTATGTTTTAATGTTTTATATTTTTATAAAAAAATAGAAACTCTTTTTATGGTATCCACTCTGTAATAATGTGTAATGTTATGAATGTATTGTCCTATTTCCCTAAAGCTCTAAAATTGAAAATATCTTCAATGTAAAAGGAATTGTTTTCTTTACTAAATTCAAGATTATGTGTGTAATAAGGTTGAGTCCTTATAGTTGGTATCAAAGGATGGTTTAAATAGCATTAGGGGTTAGGGTGATGTTAATAAAATACCATAAATGATTTTCACTATATGTTTAATTTGAAATGTTTTAGAATATAAAGATTACCATGTTTCTTCATCTAAGACATATGTGTTCAGAATGGTTATCCACAGAAGGAACAGGGATGCTGAAGAGGGGGGCACCGAAAGAATGACATCCTTCCAGAACTAGAGTTAGGAATGGTAGGGATTGGAACCGAGTAGTTTGTGATAGTAATGGCTCAGCTAACACATGAAATAAATGGTGGTGGCATCCATGCAAGAGAACCAATAGAGGTACCACAACGGAACATGATAGTAGTGGAACGTTTTGTGAGACAACATCCTCCTTCATTCAATGGATCTTCTGACCCAGTAGCAGCTGAAGGATGGATCAAAGCACATGAAAAGTTATTCAATGTTATGGAATGTTTAGACAATCAAAAGGTAAGTCTTTCAATTTATCATTTTCAAGGGGAAGATGATCATTGGTTGTCAATGGTAAGGAATTTCATGGGTAGGGAGGATTTTGATGCCTTAGAGTGGGATGAATTTAAAAGTATTTTCCTTGAAAAATATTTTCCTAAGGTGGTGTGACATAGAATGGAGATGTAATTCCTTTAATTGAAATAGAAGGAGGAAGATTCAGTGGCTGTGTATGAAGTGAAATTCACTCGACTAGTGAGGTATTCTCGAAATATTATTCTAGATCTTGATAGAAAAATTAACTGTTTTTACTCAGGATTGAAGCCAAGGTATCGATGGGAGTTGGCCTCCCAAGAATTCAAAAGTTATGAGAAACTTGTCTGATGTGCTGAGAGGGTAGAGATGGAGTTTTCTGATGATCACACTCATTTTGGAAACAAAGAGAAGAATAGGTCCAGTTGGAAATAAATGGGTAAGAATCAACGAAATAAATCTGATGGTAAGAAAATCCAACTTCCCATTTGTGAAAAGTGTTGTGATAAACACCCTGGGGACTGTATTATCAAAACTACGAAGTGTTTTAAATGTGGAAAGATTGGACAGATGTCCTAAGATTGCAATGAAAATTATCCTAAGACTAATCCTGAAAAGTAGACTGTAAAGTGTTTTAAATGTGGTGAAATGGGTCATTATGCAGATGCCTACCCAAAGAGAGATCCCAATGATGCAAAGAAGCCATACCACAAGTAGAAATGTGTAATGGGATCCTTTGCGACTACATCAGCAGATGTCAGGCCATCCAATGAAGTTGTATCAGGTACTTTGTTTGCTCACTCAGATTTTTCTAATGTTTTGTTTGATACGAGGTCTACACATTAATTCATCTCTGAGAATTTTTTAGGTAAACTAGAAAAATCACCTCAAAAAATGAGACCCGAACTTATTGTTAAAACACCAAGGGGGAAATGTTACAGCAAAGAGGAATTATAAGAATATTTATATTGTGGTCTGTGGAAAGACTTTACCTACAAACCTCGTTGTTTTACCCTTAGTCGAGTTTGATGTTACTTTGTGGATGGACCAGCTTTCTGATTATCATGCTAAGAATGACTGTAAAGCTAAAGAAGTTGTTTTTTAGAAAGATTTTTAGTCTAAATACAAGAATGAACCCATAAAAATGATAACATATCAGGAAGATGATAACCTATTGAAAGATATAAATTAATGTTATCTTGCTCATATTTTTGAAAACAAGGGAACTATTCGAATTAATGATGTGCCAGTGGTAAATGAATACCTTGATATTTTTTATAATGAGTTACCCGGTGTCATACCTGATCGAGAAGTTGAATTCATAATTGACTTAGTTCCTGATGCTAAGCCAATTTCAACACCCCCATATCGAATGGCTCTAATATAACTTCTTGAATTGAAAAATCAGTTGTAGGATTTTCTTGAAAAAGGCTTCATTCGTCCTAGCACTTCACCATGGGGAGCCCCTATTTTGTTTGTTAAAAAAAAGATGGTTCCATGAGACATTGTATTGATTATAGAGCATTGAATAACATCACTATTAGAAACAAGTATCCTTTCCCTCATATCGATGACTTGATTGATCATCTCCAGGGAGCTCTGTAATTTTCCAAGATTGACTTGAGATCCAAATACCATCAGCTGAAGGTGATTGAGGATGACATCTCGAAAACAGACTTTCGTACTAGATATGGGCATTATGAATTTGTTGTTATGTTGTTTGGATTAACTAATGCTCCTGCTGTTTTGATGAATCTTATGAATAGACTATTTCATGAGTTCGTGGATAAGTTTTTGGTTGTATTTATTGATGACATTGTGGTATTTTATAAAAATAAATAGGAGCATGAAAAATATCTAAGGGTAGCTTTTAAAACATTAAAATAAATGAATCTATATGGAAAATTAAGTAAATGTGATTTTTGGTTGCAACAGATTTCTTTTCCTGGGAACATTGTAAATAAGGACGAATTAATAGTTAATCCTACAAAAACAAAAGTAGTTGATGAATTTACAAGACACACAAATGTTACAAAGATTCGTTGTTTTCATGGGTTACCAGGTTATTACAGATGGCTTGTGATGTTTTTTTCAGGAACTGAAGAAGAGATTGGTGAATGCTCCAGTTTTGGCCTTACCTTCCTAAAATGGTGATTTTTTCATCTATAGTGATGCTTCTTTGAATGGACTTGGTTGTGTTTTTGGTGTAGAATGATCAGGTAATTTCCTATGCCTCGATAAAACATAAACCTCATGAGCTAAATTATCCCACACATGATTTGGAATTGGCAGTTGTAGTTTTTTCCTTTGAAAATATGGAAACATCATCTATACGGAACCAAATGACAAATATATATTGACCATAAAATTCTAAAGTATATATTCACTCAGAATGAATTAAACATGAGGCAGAGAAGATGGCTTGAATTGATAAAGGATTATGACTGCATGATCAATTACAATCCTAGAAAAGAAAACCAAGTGGCGGATGCCATGTGTTGGAAAAATTATGCATCATTAACAATGTTAGGTTTGGAAAATGATCCCTTGATTAATGATTTGATGAATTTTGGCTAAGAAGTTATTGGTGCATGGAATACATATGTTTTGTTTTAGGTTTCAGTGTAGTCTTCGTTGTCAGACAGAATTAAGAAAGCATAGATGGAAGAACGTGAGCTACAGAAAAAGGTAGAATTGGTTAAAATGGGTAAGTTTCCAAAATTTAACCTTGAAAAGGATTGTGTTTTAAGATTTGTAAAAAGGTTCTGTCTGCCTTGTGATTCTCAATTGAAGAATGATTTGTTTTGTGAAGCTCATAGTTCTCTTTTTTCGGTTCATCCTGGAAGTACTAAGATGTATAGAGACCTTCAATAATATTACTGGTGGGATGGAATGAATAGAGATATTTCTGATTTTACCATGAAATGTTTGACATGTCAACGGGTTAAAGTAGAGCGACATTTACTGAAGGGTATGCTTCATCCTTTTCCAGTTCCAGGGTGGAAATGGAAGAATGTATCCATGGAATTTGTGTTGGGTCTACCAAAGACTTCTCGAGGTGACAATGCAATTTGGGTTATTATTGATCGACTGACAAAATCTGCACATTTTCTTTCTATTAGAGATATAATTTCTTTTGATCAGATTTCTCGATTGTACCTCAAGGAGATTGTCAGGTTACATGGAGTTCCTCTTTCCATTGTATCTGATCGAGATCACAGGTTCACTTCTATCTTTTGGAAGGGACTTTAGAAGTCGTTGGGCATAGAGTTAAATTCCAGTACAACTTTTCATCCTCAATCCAATGGGAGTCAGAACGAACGATTCTAACTTTGGAGGATATGCTTGATTCTTGTTCAATGGAATATTAGGGAATTTGGGATCAACATATTTCATTAGTCGAGTTTTCTTATAATAACAGTTTTCATTCCAGTATTCAGATGGCACATTTTGGGTCTTTGTATGGGAAGCGGTGTCAGACTCCAGCGTTTTGGGATGATGTCAGTGAAAGTAAGTTGATGGGGCCAGAATTAGTGGAAGAAGTGGCAGAGAAAGTTATTATGATCTACCAGCACATGAGGATAGCTCAGAGGTGGTAGATAAGTTATGCAAATAACAAAAGTAAATAGTTCTCTTTTGAGTTAGGTGACCATGTTTTCCATAAAATCTTTCCTTTGAAAAGTGGGATGATTTTTTGTATGAAAGGTAAGCTAAGTCCATGGTTCAATCGGTCCTTTTGAAATCTTCGAGAAAGTTGGAACATATGCATACCATGTAGATTTTCCTCCGATCTTGATTCAGGTGTACAATGTTTTTCATGTTTCGATGTTGAGAAAGTATGTGCTAGATTCATCACATGTCTTGATCCCAGATGCAGTTCAGCTGGAAGAGAACCTTTCTTATCAAGAGAAACCAATTCAGATTCTTGATCGAAGGGAATAGATATTGCAGAATAAGGTAATCCACAACGTAAAGGTTTTGTGGAGAAACCACATGGTTGAATAAGCAACATGGGAGTCTGAAAATGCTATGAGGGAAAAGTACCAAAAGTTGTTTAATAAGTAAATAAAATTGTGAGGACGCAATTTCCAGAAGGTTGGGATAATGTAACACCCAAAGGTTTTCTAAAAATAAATGTAAATGCATGGAACTTTTTTTTAAGTAGATATTTATAACTAGCCTTTAAAACATTAATTTTCCACTTCTATATTTAGAATTTTAAGAAACTGTCATCTAAAATTGTGTTTATTAAGTTTTTTGGAGTCTGATAAAATCAACTTGTTTTTTAGTAAATAGTAACACACACTTATGAATATTAATATGAATAGTAATATGAACCTAATGGATAGTAAATTTTATTATTATATTATTTTCGTAAGGATATAAGATAATAACATCTTGGTTAATTTTTCATTGTGATAATGAAGTAGTTGTAGAATTAGAACTGTAAATTTTTGAATTAAGTATGATTTTATTTAAATATTAAATTAATAATATTTACAAAATTATTTTTCAAAAATGGACTTTATTTTTTAATTCTACACATTGAATATGGTTAGGGTAAATTTTTCTTATTTTTCTGAAATTCATGAATTTTTTATGAATAGTAAAATACGATAAAATACGATAAATGCTAAATACTTGATTTACTGCATCATAGGTGGTGCAAGGATGATGTAAGCCCACTTTTTTTGAACTAAAAATCCATTATTACTATATTGGGTCACATGAATTATGATTATTCACAGTCTATAGAAAAATATTATAATAATGATTAAAATAATGAAAATACCCCCTCCCTCCACTATAAATACCACCCTCACTCCCCTCTTCTTCCCACACCTCTCAAGCCTTGAACATTGTCTGATTTCTGAAAAATTCCATCCCAAATTTTCTTCCCTACGTCCTAGATTTGCTGGTCTCACCAAAAGACCAAAAACAAATCCCTTAAGATGGATCTCAAGGAGAAGAGATCAAGGGGTACACATCCTCTTTTATTTTCTTTCGTTTCTTTCATTTTATGTTATTCTCTTCCATTACATTTAACTTATGATGGGATATTTCATTATATATCCCCCCTTACTGTCCATATTATTTATGAATGATGAGATATCCTCTTCCTCTCATCAAACTATTTTTGTGAAATTTTAAGAGACGTCGTTAGGCTGCCGAATTTTCGTGAGAAATTTATCAAGTTTGCTTTTATTTTGAGATTCCTTTCTTTTCTTATTCTTTACTCACCTCTTATTAACCAAGAGGAATGAAAGCTCCAGAATATTGTATATTCTATATGTTCTCATGTTTGTTTAAAATTCATCATCATTATTTTTATCCTCCCCCACTTATTCAAGGAATTAAAAATATAGTCTGTGATGTGTCGAATTACCGACAGCGTGCACTATGTGATTTCAATTTGCATTAATTCCTTAAAGTCTGGTCATCAAACCATTTTTATGGTTGAACCAGGTTATTATATATGTATTATGTCTCATAAATGGTTCTGGAATTCTTTTGTACTCATGTTTCTATATAATAATACAAAATGAGGATGTTGTTATCGAAGAACAACTAAAATGATCTAAACAAACATCATTAATGTTCAAACTTATGAATCATCATCACATAAAACATCAAAAATGATAAATGGTATAATTTATTGTACCAGAAATATTTAAATACCATTTCCTTCCAATTCTGTAGTTTCACTTCCAATCGAAAAGAACATCCATCGTGATCCTATCATGGAAATCATGTAAGGAACTCACCCAAAACAGTGCAAGGACCAAAATACTAACAGTTAAGCGATGAAATGAGGTTTTGTAATGATAATATAAGATGTTATAAAAATGAAAATGTTTCTGTAAGATATTAATAACACTCTTTTAACCATTACACATGAGGTTTAAAAAAGTTTGAAGTAAGACAAGCCCGAAGTAGGGGAAATCTTAACCCAATTTCCATTCATTGGGCTAACCTTCTACTTCATTTTTTTATGTGCTATTTAAATTTTTTGTGTGATGGTTTATTTTTATATTTTGTTTTATTATGTGTATTTACAGTTTATATGTATACTCCATCAATCTTATTGTATCTATATTCACTTGTATGATAATTATAAGGGGATTTTCTTTAAAAATCGTCTTTTTTAAAATTTGATTTTACGAAATTCCAATGTAATGTTTTTATGGAATTTTTCATGTTGTGTGATTATGTTTCGGTTCTTGAGAATTATTTATGATGATGGTTGGGAACTATATTTCACTTCAATTCATTGGTTATGAGTACATTGGAGGATGACCATACGGTTACTCCAAGTGTAACTGTGATGGTTACACAAAGTAAGGTAGTTGTGAGGGTTACAAATTATAAGGCAGCCAAGAATGGTTACAAGATTATGTAAGTAATTACCCAAGATACCTCTATGATTATATTTATGTTCTAATTTTTTTAGGATATTTTTTAATCTCATGTTACACGAAGTAATTATATATGGGTGATAATAATTACTTTTGAAAATGTTTTCATACGATACAAGTATTCATGGACTAATGTGCCATTTATTTCTTTTTCATCTCTTACTGAGCTTTTGTGATAATCCCAAATTTTTAAATGATTTTTCACAGGTTAATGGATGTGTAAGAAAAGTATGGAATCCATGTTAAATGTTGAAGAATTTTCAACGAGTCTTGTTTTATGTTTTAATGTTTTATATGTTTTAAAAAAAATGGAAACTATTTTCATGGTATCCACTCTGTAATAATGTGTAATTTTATTAATGTATTGTCCTATTTCCCTAATTCTCTAAATATAAAACGATCTTCAATGTAAAATGATGTTTTCTATTGACTAAATTCAATATTATGTATGTAATAAGGCTGAGTACTTATACGAACAGTCTGGAATTAGATATTACCTCTATAGCATCCCGCCTTTTTATAACATAACTTTTCATTACATTTTACAAAATCGAGGATCATTAATGTTTAGTTTCTTGGAAACTAGGAGCTTAAAACATGAAAACATAAAACATTCTTCTTAAACACTTGAAAGGCTTCTCCTTATGTTCATCCTAGGTTCATTACTGCATCTCATAACCTGGGGACATACATCAAAAGAAAGGGTGAGCATAATGCCCTGTAAGGGAAACAAGGGGAACATTTAACATGTGAACTTGAGATACATCAACAATGTCATGAAAAAGAACATTAAGGAATGAGAAAGAAATCATGAGGCATTTCATAATAAAAATAACGTATTTTATAACTTGAATATGTGACTACAAAATTTAATATTGACAATCATTTCCATTTCACCAAGGTCCATCCCCAAGGTGTCATTAAAAATTACCAAGGTTATTCACCAAGGCGTCGTTAAAAATGGTCATCTCTAGAGATTAAGTCTTTACCTAATGCATTGGAGTGCTATCAGGGATCACCCTTAATTTGTATTTATTATCATGTGAGACACATATATCGTCATCAATCATTTCATAAAAAACCCATATAGCATTAAATAAATGGGTTTCATTTCAAAATCATAACGTTTTAAAAACGGCTTTAATGACATGATCATTATGTCACTTTAAACCCACGGAAAGGGAAAGCGGGTTTCATGTATGTAAATAACAGAATTTAAAATAGAACATTTTTTTATATATGTGAATACCCCTATAGAAGAACGATATTAGAGTACTCACTTAATAAAATATTTGAATTTGAGAATAAGAGAGAGACATTTTGAGATGGAAATTCTGTAGCATAACGGCTATGTTACGAGGTTTTAGAAAACATTGAAAAGAGAGGGGACATGGGTCACCCACTCATAAATGACCAATAAAACAGTAGGGGGGACAGAATATAAATGATTTAAGAATATGGTAATGAAATTTTTTAGATATACCATATGAAATGAAGAACATCAAAGGAATAAAAAAAATAAGATTTTTCTTATGAAAATTCGGCAGCCTAACGTTGTCACTTAAACATAAAAAAAATGAATTGACGAGATCAAATAGGGTCTCTCATCATATTAACATAAAAGATAAGTATGATAGATATAGATATAATACCCCAAAATAACAAAAATTAACTTTAATGACTTGATATGAATGTAGAACTTTGAAAAATGAGAATGGTGAACGAATCTTTTAAAAATTCGGCAGCCTAACGGTGTCAGCTAGACTTCAAGAAAAATGAATTGACGATATCAAATAGAGTCTCTCATCATATGAACATAAAAGATCAGTATGATAGATATATATTTCATACCCCAAAATAATAAAAAGGAACTTGAAAGACTTGACATTAAAGTAGAACTTTGAAAATTTCAAAAGGTGAACGAATCCCTTAAAAATTCGGCAGCCTAACGACATCACCTAAACTTCAAAAAAATGAATTGACAAGATTAAATAGGGTCTCTCATCATATGAAAATAAAATATCAGTATGATAGATATAGAGATCATACCCCAACATTATAAAAATTAACTTTAAAGACTTGACATTAAAGTAGAACTTTGAAAAAATGAGAAAGGTGAACGAATCCCTAAAAAATTATGCAGCTTAACGGCGTCACCTAAACTTCAACAAAAATGAATTGATGAGATGAAATAAGGTCTCTCATAACATGAACATAAAATATCAGTATGATATATATATATATAATACCCCAACATAATAACAAGGAACTTGAAAGACTTGACATGAAAGTAGAACATTGAAAAATGAGAAAGGTGAACGAATCCCTTAAAAATTCGGCAGCCTAACGGCGTCACCTAAACTTTTTTAAAATTAATTGATGAGAGAAAGAGGGGGTCTCTCATCATATGAAAATGAAAATGAAGTAATAGTAATATAAAATAACATCCTCCAACATAAGATCATGGAGCATAAAAGAAATGACATAAAAGAGATTACTTGAAAAGAAAGAGAGAGGTAGGATCCCTTACCTTAAACGTAACTCTTAAAACTCGAAGGTTGGGAACTTGAGGGATTGTGGATACCTTGGGAGGAATACTTGGGATGTAATGAGACCATAGATTCATTGGGGGAGAGTTGGGAGTGAAAAATAAAGGAGGTAAGGGTGGGTATTTATAGGGAAAGTGAGGGGACAAGGCATTAATGGCCAAGAGACACCTCATTGGTGGTTTTGGCAAAACCATGGGGTTGCCCAGGGTATTTGCCCATGGTATTGGAAAATTGGGACACCTCATACCTTATCTTACTATTCATAAGTCGACCATATTGATTACATACTTAATACATCATTTAATGATGTCATTAGACACCCGTAACTTAAAAATTGTATTTTCACTATTCATCAATAATTCAACTTTTTCAGAAAAATCCCAAAATTTCACCTTAACCAAATATCGATGCTCTGATTTCAAAAATGAACTCCATTTTATAAAAATAATTTTCTATATATTTTTAATTTAATTTTTTAATAAATACACTATTCAGCGAATATTCATTTTTTTCAGAAAAATCCCCAAAAATTACCTTAGCAAAATATCGGTGTTCTGAATTCAAAAATAAATTCCATTTTGTAAGAATTATTTTCTAAATATTTTTAATTTAATTTTTAATTAAAAAACATTATTCACCTGAAAAAACTAATACTTGACTAATAATATCGGATACACTTATTTACCTATTTTATTGAATTACATTACATAATCAAGGTGCCTGGATTATATTAATACATTATTTAAGTGAGATTACTAATCCATTTGGTCAAATTACTAATCCTAAGTGTAAAATCACTATTCATAATTTACGATTCATCAAAAAACAATTTGATCTTATTAGACTCTAAATTTCGTACTGAACATAATTATAGAAGACCATTTTTTGAAAATCATTACACATTTTTAATTATTTATGGTTTACATAATTTTTTTTAAAATATCCTTTTTCTAAAATTCATCAAAAATATGCATACTGTATTTATCCAATCATTTGAAAATTAAAAAACACCATCATAAAGAAAAAATCAAATTTTTTATTTAAAACAAAGGATTACACAAGGCAGTTACGGTCTCCTTACAAAGCCCATTATAACCCCAGCATAAGACCTAAGTGTAAGGTGTGCTATGGTGAGAGAATCTAAGGGAAGCTTAGCCAACATTGCACGAGTAGTAATTTCTATTAGTTTGAACTTCTCGTGAAGGCGATTCCTTTCTAGCTTCACACGATGAAGTTCGGCTTGGGTTTGGTCTAGAGCAAAGCCCAGTTGTGCTACCTCCTTCCCAAGTTCCGTTAGATGGGTTTTGATTGGCCTGAGACTACTGGATGAGGCCATCGAATCTTCTTTCTATATTAATTAAACAAGATCACTTGTATTTAGAGACAATAATCGAAACTTTTAGTATCCAGCGGTCATATTGGCCAATAGTCATATAACAGTCAAAACCCAACGGTCTCATTTTAAGTATACTCATGTTACCAAATGAAACAATTTTATTGAGTATAAAAAATAATATAACACACAAAATTATGAAACAAGATTTATTCAAAATTTCAGGTCGTTACAATCTTCCCCCTTAAGAAATTGCGTCCTCCATTGGGTTTTGAAATTTATTTGAAAGTCCCACAGCGGAAAAGGAGTCAGTAAAACAACCACTTTAAAAGAAAGAAAGGGAAGTACAAAGGTCACCCGAGTTAACCCACACTAGGATTCCATGTAAGAAAACATGGACATGGAGGAGAAAACAAAGGGTCAAGTTCTGAGGGAGAGTGATAGAAAACATGATTAGGAGAAAGTTAACCACAAGAAAATCACTAACTTATGATGTGTGTACAAGGTCTTTGATTACCTAGTAAGAAACGTAAATCAACAACGTTTTTGTTTTATGTTCCATTTCATAATTTTGAGGAATTCATTTACTACATAGAACAAAAATATAAGTAAATATACCTACCTTCAAGTATAGTTTCATCCTCTAATAAGTTTCTACCAAAACTAATCTTTTCTCCAAACGATTAGCATTCAAAAACACTTGGTCTCATCAAAACACAAGAATCATCTTTTTGAGAGTCACGTAATCCACAAAATATTAACTATCAATTTCTTAGATCTTTAAAAATTATCCTAAAAACAGAAAGGCTATGATAAAACAACTATTCAAAAAGAAAAAATCCCATAAGAAGGGAAACTACTTTTAAATCATCAAAGTTCCATGTTTCTCCCCAAAGTTCATTATAGACCATTCCATAAATAATTGTCCTTAAAATTCCTCAAACCAAACTAAGATTGAAACCCAATTATAAGAACGATGTCAAAACATATTATTCGAAGATAGACTTTATCGTTCATCTCCAAACAACATCAACCACTCTTATCTTCTTATAACAAAAGTAACTAACCTAATCACATTTTCCTTATGATAGGTTATTCATTTCCATATGTATCCTAAATTACTATAAGTACGCCGTAAATTCATCGATTCATAAAAATATAAGTCAACCTTTACTCCTCAATGAAAATACCATAGTAATATATTTACCTCGATCAAATAGGGTTCCCAAAATAGTGAATGTCTTCCAAAATAATAATCATCTTTTAATCCACTAATCACCTTTTTTAAGAAGAACAGCTTCACTACATCAACATGTGGTACATAACAATAGATGTTTTTAATGAAATAAAATAATCTTAGGTAGTGACTCCATGATCTTAGAAAACATAAAAGATATGCACATAGAGCACAAACTAAAGTACAACATGACATAGACAATTATTGCGAAGAAGTTACATGTACTTCAGTCATCCCGATCCATCTCATCATAGGACTTGCATTGTTCCCTTGTCCTCGAAGATTGTTGATGCTCATCATGCTTCTCACCAATTCCAAAAGAGCATTTCCTTGGATAATGTATAACTTCTCTACATTTACGATATCGAACTGTATAAGGTACATTAGATCAAACCTTATCTCCATTCATTACATTATCCATTTTTTAAATCAATTGGCTACTTTATTCCCTATCTTCCCACACTTAAATCATCTCCGGGTTCCTTTGTGACATTATCATTTGTTCCTCTTCCCTAAATTTTTTCAAAATATAAATTGGGTCTTCTTTCCCTTATCAACATTATCATATGAACATCGTTGAGACTATGTCTTCTTCTTCCTTGATGAATTTCGGAATTCAACTATGTACCAATTATTAATTGTGATTTTTGATAACTGGTTTGGAATAATCGCAATATGTTCAATTGGATCTTTCATCATCTCTGTCACATTAATAGGTAAATCATCACATTTCCTATCACATTGGTTGTTGGGACATGCTCTTCCATTTCCTGCCATTAACTAAGAAAAGAACATATAATTATGGGGCTTCAATACTTATACAATAATAATTAAAAGAAAACTTTAATCATAGAAGGATAAACTTGTAGAAGGAAAGTATACCCTAACTTTTTATCCCCTAGGTTCTAATCTAGGTTATCCATTATCATATATTCTTATGTGAATCTTTATTTTATTTTATCTTTGTTCCTTTAATAATGGTTCATACTAAGATTATGAATTTACCCAAGCATATCCACCGGGAGTGTCGTAACCAAGAGTGCAGCAAGGCCTATTTCCATGTACTAGTTCTCATTCGAGTCTTGATCAAAGCAGTGTTTTCGGGTTTTACCTCTATGTATATCTGTGCCAGAGCCACCTCTACCTTCTCGTATCCAGACAGGGATGGATTTTCTTGGAAATCCCTTACTCAATACTCACTAAAATACCAAGATGATTTCCTATATTTAAAATTTTCTATAGGGTTCTTCCAAGAGTTTTCATATCCTAATTTCCACAAATAACTAAACCTTCCTTTGATACCAACTGTATCATCCCACCTTTTTATATAATATGTTTTCATTACATTTTACAAAACCGAGGATCTTTAAGGTTTAGTGTCTTGGAAACCAAAATCTTAAAACATGAAAACATAAAAAATTCTTCTTAGACACTTGAAATTATCCTCCTTATGTTCATCATAGGTTCATTACTACATCTCATAACCTAGGGACATACATCAAAATAAAGGGTGAGTAGGAGGCCCAGTAAGGGAAACAAGGGGAACATTTAACTTGTGAACTTAAGATAGACCAACAATGTCATGAAAAAGAACTTTAAGGCATGAGAAAGAAATCATGAGGAATATCATAATAAAAATAACATATTTCATAACATGAAGAAGTGGCTAAAATATTTAATATTGACAATAATTTCCGTTTCACGAAGGTCCATCCCCAAGGTGTCATTAAAAATTACCAAGGTTATTCACCAAGGCGTCGTTAAAAATGGTCATCTCTAGAGATTAAGTCTTTACCCAATGCATTGGAGCACTATCAGGGCGCACCATTAATTTTTATTTATTATCTTGTGAGACACATATATCATCATCAATAATTTCATAAACAACCCATATAGCATAAAATAAATGGGTTTCATTTCATAATCATAACGTTTTAAAAACTACTTTAAAGACATGATCATTATGTCATTTTAATCCCATGGAAAGGAAAAGAGGGTCTCATGTATGTAAATCCCAGAATTTAAAATAGAAAATTTTGGTATATATGTCAATAACCCTTTATAATAAATAGCATTGATTATTCACTAAATAAAATAAATGAATTTTAGAATAAGAGAGAGACATTTTGAGACTGAAATTCTACAGCATAACGACTATGTTACGAGGTTTTAGAAAACATTGAAAAGAGAGGGGACATGGGTCACCCACTCATAAATGATCCATAAAACAGTAGGGGAAATATTATAAAGGATTTAAGAACATGTAAATGAAATTTTATAGATATACCATATAAAATGAAGAACATGAAAGGAAGACAAAAATAAGATTTCTCTTAAGAAAATTCGGTAGCCTAACAACGTCACTTAAACTTCAAGAAAATGAATTAACGAGATCAAGTAGGGTCTCTAATAATATGAAAATAAAAGATCAATATTATAGATATAGAGATCATACCCCAAAAAATAAAAAGGAAGTTGAAATACTTGACATGAAGGTAGTACTTTGAAAAATGAGAAAGGTGAACGAATCTCTTAAAAATTTGGCAGCCTAACGGCGTCACCGAAACTTCAAAAAAATGAATTGACGAGATAAAATAAGTTCTCTAATCATATGAACATAAAAGATCAGTATGATATATATAGAGATCATACCCAAAAATAATAAAAAGGAACTTGAAATACTTGACATGAAAGTATAACTTTGAAAAATGAGAAAGGTGAACGAATCCCTTAAAAATTCGGCAACCTAACGGCGTCACCTAAACTTCAAAACAATGAATTGACGAGATAAAATAGTGTATCCCATAATATGAACAAAAAAGATCAGTATGATAGATATAGAGATCCCCCCACAACATAATAAAAAATAACTTGAAATACTTGACATGAAAGTAGATCTTTGAAAAATGAGAAAGGTGAACAAATCCCTTAAAAATTCGGCAGCCTAACGGCGTCACCTAAACATCAAAAAAAATGAATTGACGAGATCAAATAGGGTCTCTCATAATATGAAAATAAAATATCAGTATGATAGTTATAGATATCATACCCCAACATAATAAAAAGGAACTTAAAAGACTTGACATGAAAGTAGAACTTTGAAAAATGAGAAAGGTGACGAATCCCATAAAAATTCGGCAGCCTAACGGTGTCACCTAAACATTCTTAAAATTAATTTATGAGAGAAAGAGGGTGTATATCATCATATGAACATTCAAAGTTATTAAGAGGAATATAAAATAACATCCTCCAACATAAGAGCATGGAGCATAAAAGAAATGACATAAAAGAGATTACTTGAAAAGAAAGAGAGAGATAGGATCCCTTACCTTAAACGTAACTCTTAAAACTCAAAGGGTGAGACCTTGAGGGTTTGGGGGAACCTTGGGAGGACTCCTTGGGAGGTAATGAGACCATAGCTTCGTTGGGGGAGAGTTGGGAGCGAAAAATAAAGGAGGTAAGGGTGGGTATTTATAGGGAAAGTGAGGGGACAAAGCATTAATGGCCAAGGGATACCTCATTGGTGGTTTTGGAAAAACCATGGGCTTGCCCAGGGTATTTTACCATGGTATTGGCTAGTTGGGACACCTCATACCTTATCATACAATTCATAAGTCGACCATATTGATTACATACTCAATACATCATTTAATGATGTCATTAAACACCCATAACTTAAAAACTGTATTTTCACTAATCATCGAAAATTCAACATTTTCAGAAAAATCCCAAAATTTCACCTTACCCAAATATCAATGCTCTGATTTTAAAAATGATCACCATTTTATAAAAATAATTTTCTAAATATTTTTAATTTAATTTTTAAATAAATACACTATTCACTGAAAATTCATTTTTTTCAGAAAAATCCGCAAAAAATTACCTTAGCATAATATCGATGTTCTGAATTCAAAAATAAAGTCCATTTTATTAAAATAATTTTTTAAATATTTTTAATTTAATTTTTAAATAAAAAACACTATTCACTTGAAAAATCTAGTACTTGAAAAATAATATCTGAAACATTTATTTACATATTTTATTGAATCACATTACTTAATCAAGGTGCCTAGATTATATTAATACTTTCTTTGAGTGATATTACGAATCTATTTGGTCACATTAGTAATCCAAAGCGTAAAATCACTGTTCATAATTTAATATTCATCAAAAAATCAAGTTGATCTTATTAGACTCTAAATTTCGTACTGAACATAATTGTAGAAGACCATTTTTTGAAAATAATTACACATTTTTAATTATTTAAGGATTACATAAACATTTTTAAAATATCATTTTTCTAAAATTCATCAAAAATATTCATACTGTATTTATCCTGTGATTTGAAAATTCATAAACTTCATCATAAGAAGACATAAAAATTTTTATTTAAAACACAAGATTACACAAGGTAGTTACGGTCTCCTTACATAGCCCCTTATAACCCCCGCATAGGACCTAAGTGTAAGGTGTGCTATGGTGAGAGAATCTGAGGGCGGCTCAGCCAACATTGCATTAGTAGTAATTTCTATCAGTTTGAACTTATCATGAAGGCGATTCCATTCTAGCTTCACACAGTGAAGTTTGGCTTGGGTTTGGTCCAAAGCAAAGCCCAGTGGTGCTACCTCCTTCCCATGTTCTGTTAGATGGGCTTCGATTGGCCCGAGACTACTAGATGAGGCCATCGAATCTTCTTTTCTATATTAATTAACCAAGATCCCTTGTATTTAGAGATAATAATCAAAATGTTTAGTTTCCAGTGGTCGTATTGATCAATGGTCATATAACAGTCAAAATCCAATGGTCTCATTTTAATTATACTCATGTTATCAAATGGAACAGTTTTGTTGAGTATAAAAAATAATATAACACACAAAAATAGGAAATAAGATTTATTCAAAATTTTGGGTCATTACAACTTCATCAGATCAGAAGTAAAAAAATTGTATCTTGATCATTAAACTAGGGGAATACCACAATTGATGCACACAACACATGATACCTCATTAGGATTTCATTATTAGTGGTTTTTAAGTGCATAAAGGTATGTTATAAAATTCAAATCATCTGTAATGATCTTTTATTAGAAGACCAATAAACATTTCCATATATTGTAACAACAAATGGCACCTGAAAACATGTTTTGTTTTTTTGGCACGTCTATCCTTATGATCTCAACTGCTATTGATAAAAAAGTGTCAACATCATAAGGAGTCTCAATTATTATGATCCCCTAGAACCTTAAAGTCAAATATCAATAATTCCCAAAATTTATGATGTATCTTGATCAGTTTAAATTTAATTAAGATTAATGTCATAATATCTCGAGGTTCTGATTATAGCCTCAATATTCTCAAAAAAATTTATATGACAATTAATCTATGTTTATTATCATTAAAAATATAACACAAAAATATTTACACTACAATGGATAATATACATCATGTATATCCATCCATATAGATGATATGGTAATCAAAATTACTATATAGTTGTATCTAGGGAAACCACTCTTACAATACTCCCAAATGAACTAGATCCTACTTTATAACCATTATTTTTATATGTCACATTATAATTATCACAAATCTACTAAGTCACAAATTTAGCATCTAGAACTTCCATGTTTCCACTACATGGCTATTTTTCTATATAAAACCCCACCTTCTTGAGTAAAACTCTTCAAGATATGTAAACCCTATGTGTATCCCTTTTTTAAACATTCTTAACTTTAGATATTAGATATTACTAGTACTATAAATATCATAATGTTAAAAATTCCCATACAATGTGGAATTCCCTAAACTGGAACAAAATATTGAATTTAATAATTTCTTGTTAACTACATTCGATGTTGAACCATACATTGTATTTGAAGGTATGGATACAACTAGTTTATATTTTCTTGTCTCTCACATAACCTTATCATGACTCAAATATTATATCACATTTACCCAAGGAAAACTTGTTTGTTTCCCACTAAAACTAGTTCCACTTCATCTTCACATACCAGGTACATATCTTATGTAGTCTCTCTAGTACGATAGGATTGTTCTGACTATGTCCCTTATTGTTCTCATGTATATAACTAATATTTTCATTCTGTAAAATATATGTCAGATATATCACTTATTTTTTAAAACATGGAAATAATGATTGATCAATCTCTATATATTATGGAACTCAACTCTCTACTTAATCTCCTCATATTCCACTGAATGTTTACATTGTGAGATTTATGCTATGTTACAATGGGAACAATTCTCATGAACTATTCTAGATTTTATTTTTCAATGACATGTTAGTATATGAATAATTGACTAGTTATGAGAATCATTTAGATCTAAAGAAGTAGATCACGTTCCCTAAAACATATATTTCTATATTACATCAATAACTAGAGAATTACTTTTATCCTAGTGTTAACTAACTATAAGTCTAATATTTTTTTTCCACTGGATATCAAATATAATTTAGTTGGAAAAAATGGTGCTCCCACTATCCAATGGTAAGTATATGTCAATATTTCTTCCATAATGATTATTCTATGATATTGTTGATTAGATTCATCCAAGAGTGCATTTGAGCTAATTTGACCCCTTATCAACATTTTATCTTGTCACCATCCCAATATAGTAGCATCATTTTTATACCTTCAATGATCAGGGGTATTGGAAATTAATAAAAAATATAATTATCATATATATTAGATATTATAAGTAAAAATATAATGGATTTAGGTAGAACAACTTGGTATAAAAAATTGATCCTTATTGGTACAACCCCTGTACCATCCATGCATCATATCACATGAATACCCACCACAATATTCAAAATACTAATCCACTTTACAATTATACATGGAATCAATTATTGATTTTTAATTTATCTTGTTAATTTTAATTAATTTTCATATTCTATATACGGTTAGGAATTATAATTCCCAATGAATAATGTATCACTTGTTTTAGGGAATATAAGGTGATCATAATGGTTGTATCCTTCATATGCATTATGTTTCTCTTGAACATTCATTTCTCATATTATCTTTTGGAACCTATTCCCATGTCACCTATTTTTGCATCTAAAACATCGACTAAACCTAATTAAATCTTACACCCACTATCTAAAATTGATATATGAACCCTTTTATAAAAATGTAGTCTATTACATGACTAATTCATTTTTATTATAGGAATTTATGTAATATATTGAGAACCATGTAGGATAATTACATTACAATCACATAATTTTTTCTTGATGAATCTTTGTTTATATCCTATCAAAATCTATGTATATAAAAACATATTTTTTTGATATAATGGATTTCAATTATATTTAATTTGACATCCATTCGTCATTATAGTTGTAATATTGCTCTGAGATATCACCATATTTTTCGAAACATGTCTTTAAATATAATGGACGTTTCTCCAATTACTATATATATCATCATTTATGCTTCTCGTACTTAAATCATGACTCTTTTGTGTAAAATTAGACGAACATTTTGGAATTACTCACTACTGGAAGGCAGACTTTTCCATGCACTTGTATACCAATGGTTCTAGAGAACTATTGGTAAATATTGGTTTTGTGAAGGCTTCCCCAACGGTTTGAAGAAACCATTGGGAAAGACAAAATTTTTCATTTTTCCCCACGGTTTTTACAAACCGTTGGGAAAGGTAATGTTTCCAAACAGTTTTTCAAATTGTTGGGAAAGGTGTCCTCAAATACATCAGCTTCCAGAGGCCCCCGCAACATGGACACAACACCGAAGATCCCAAATTTCCAGATGTCGCAGCTCCCAGGTGAACCCTATGCCGAGTTCTTTCATCTGATTGGCTGCAACTCCACTATCCAAGTTAGACTCTTTAAACCTCTTCCCAAATACAATCCCTCTTCCTATGATTTCCACATTTATTTCAATATCTAGAAAGATCACGTCATTTTTTCCGATTTTAGGGATTTTGGAAAACTTTATGATTCACACTATTTGATATTGAATCAAGGACTAATATATGATTGGTAGATGTCTTCCACTAGGGTTGACTTTGGTTTCATATATCATTTGTAACTAAACATATGACGTACTACCACTAATATGGTGATTCCACCAATGTATGGTGGAATTTTCCTAGGATCATGGGGCTTCCTCTTCTTTTGTTCTATAGAGTTTGTAGTGTTGGTTTTTAATGTATTTTATTTTCTTATGTATTTATAGTGATTTTGTATTGGGTTTATTTGGATATGAATTTTGGGTGAGTTATTCTTAAGTTCTTTATAGAGATCATTATATTCATAAAGTGTGCCTAATTTTTTTGTAGGTGGTGTCGACTCACTAAGTGACTATTTTGTTATGTTTTTATGATGCCAACGTTTGATTTTTTTAATAATGAAACCTATTTATATTTTAATCATATAAATGAGTGGTTTTTAAATATATGTTTATAAAATAGGTAAAATGGTTTCTAAGTGGTTTATTTGGAACTATACAAAGACATATCCCATTTTTATTGTATTATAAAATCCCATTAAACATATTTATACTTAGTGAATCCTTTATAAGTTTGGATCCATGTTTGATTATTACCGCTAATATCCCATAGCTTAATACCATTTTTATATTGTGTACATATCATTAAATTTTATTAATGAGTTCACTTCTTCCTTCGTTAATGTCTTCCAAGGATGTCTTAGAAATCTAATTGCCACTTGAATGTTTTTCCTTGCTTAAATAATGTAATGTATTCCCGAAATAGTGAATTAATTTTTACATTCTCGTAAACCATGTTGATAACCTTCATGATTATAGGATCTCGTAGGTGGGTGTGGTGAATATGGATATAGTTTTAAACATATGTATTTAATTTTGTTTTTATCTTTCAGGCTTGCAAATTCTGCAGTTGGATTTTTTTTAAAGCGATATATAGCATCGTTTTAAACCCCTACTATATATGCCTAATGGTTGTTTAGTAGTGTATTAAACCACCACAATTTAAGGTCAATATTTGTTTACCTTTTTATGTCTTACCCTTGTTTTCCATGACAAAAATGGTGAGGGTATAATGGTGGTTCAAACCAATACTATAACCTTTCCATTTTTTGGCAGGTGAAACCGTCGCTAAAACCAAAAACGCCACTAAAAAACATTCTGTGACGATTCTCCGAAGCTGCCGCTAAATTTATAGAACTAACACCCACCCCTTGAATACCCCGACCTCCCTGGATAGCCTCTCTACCCCCGTGGACCGCCCGCCCACCCCCTTGCACAACCCGTGCCCCCTGGACAGCCCCCCCCCACCCGTGTTGACAGCCCGCCCACCCCACCCTCGAACACCAGCTCACCACCCCCGAACACCCCCATCCCCTGGACACCCCTCCCCCTGGTAAGCCCCCCACCCCCATGACACCCCTGACCCCACTGGATAGCACCACCACCCCCGTGGACAACCCGACCACCCCAAGTGGATAGCCCGCCCACCCCCCTGGACAGCCCGCCCGCCCCCTAGACACCCCATACCCCTGGACATCCCCACTACCCCCATAGGCAGCCCGCCCACCCCTTGGTAAGCATCCCCCGGATGCCCCCGCCCCCTAGAAAGACCCCCCCACCCCCCTGACACCCCCGACCCCACTGGATAGCGCTACCACCCCTGTGGACAGTCCGACCACCCCCCGTGGACAGCCTGCCCACCCCCTGGATAGCCCACCCACCCCCCTGGACACCCAGACCCCCTGAACAGGCCCACCATCCCCATGGGCAGCCCACCCACCCCCTGGAAACCCCGTAGCCCCTCGGAGAGGCCCACCTACCCCCTGGACATCCCTCTCACCTCCTTGGACAGCCCGCCCACCCCCTGGACTCGCCCTACTCCCTTGGACAGCCGGACCACCTCTGTGGAATACCCGCCCACCTGGACACCCGACCCCCCTAGATAGCCCCCCACCCCCTGGACACCTCCGACCCCCCAGACAGCACCACCACCCCCTAGACACCCCGCACCCCCCCCTTGGACAGTCCCGCCACTCCCATGATCCTCATCCTACTCCTCATCCTGATCTCCCTGAAGAAGATAAAGTATAAAACTCATGTACTCCCAACAAGACCCTTAATGATTATGTATTCCTTGATCCACTTCTAATATCTTACTGGGCAATCCTTGAATATAGGGATTAAAAATTCTGTATCTTATTTTCTTATATACACTGTATTTTTTTTTTGTATTTCTTAATATGATTTTTCATATAGAGTAATGTGTCAGTTATGCTTTTATATATATTAAACAATTGTAATTTTACTAAATATTTTTTTTGATTAAACATCAATATTATTTACATGATTTGAAATGACTTATTGCAAATGTTTTATAAAAAAAATGGAAGTTGGATCTACAAAACTGATCGGATTTCAATCGATTTTCAAAATAACTTGAACAACTTTCTAGATTTTGCATTTGAAAAGGCTTCAGATAGTGGTCGCATACACTACCCAAGTTTTAATTGTTTTGGAAGACCGTGGTTGAGTCATGAAGCAGTTAGCTATCATATATCCATATATGGTTTATAAACAAACTATTATGTGTGGTATCACAATGGAGAGAAAATGGAATCTCAAAATGTTGATGATCCAAATGATAGGACTAAATTGGAGAGTTTGATATATGATCAGTTTCCATTCATTCGGCATAATTAGATGGAAAGGATTTCCATCCAACAAGATTTCTATACAAGCACACATGATGTGTCCAATGAAAATGATGATGTTGATAGGGTGAAAAAATTGAATGATGCTGCGACAACTCCAGTATATCAGCAATGTGGTAAAATGAAAAAGTTGTAATTTTAAATCCGATTGTTTCATTGGAAAACTATGTATGGGATTTCAAATACTTAAATTGATTACATTCTTACCCTCGTGAAGGACTTACTTTCAGATGATGAAGATATTCCCTCAAACCACTATATTTCATGGATGTTTGTTGATGAACATGGATTCTAAAAACAATTCATGCTTTCCCGAATGATTGCAGCTTATTTTGGGAGGAAAATTCTGAATTAAATGATTGTATCAAATGTGGAACCTCCTGATGGAAGCCAAAAGATGATGGGACACCATCTCGTGTGCCACAGAAAGTAATGTGGCACTTTCAATTGATCCCCAGATTACAGAACCTTTTCATGTCTGATGAAATATCTGTAAAAATGAGATGTCTTGACACTGAGAGAAAAAAGAATAATGAAGAGTTGGTTCACCCTGCAGATGGATTTTCATGGTAGAGATTTGATGCTCGATATCCTGATTTTGCAGCCGATGAGCCTAATGTGAGACTGGGTCTTTCATGTGTCGGTTTTAATCCATTTGGTCAGATGCTTACTTCGCACAACACATGGCCGGTTTTTATACACATTTATAAACTTCCCCCTTAGTTGTATAGGAAAAAGACTTACCCCTTCTTGAGTATACTGATATCTAGCCCTTTTGATCACGAAAATTATATAGATGTATACATGAATCCTTTAATAAAAGAGTAGAATCTTCTTTGGGATGTGGGTGTTCCCACATACGATGCATTTGGATTGTGTTAATACTTTAGGAAAATGATACATGGGTCATTTGTGACGTGTACGTATAAAGACCCATACTTTACATACATTGTTAATACGTCAAAATTGAAGCATACTTATTACAACATATAACAAAACCACGAAAGGACCGTATAGGTATAGTGTCTTTAGAAACTGGGAAACATAAACAACAGGTTCATAAAGTGTCTACACTGTCTCCCATTTATTTCATCATATCTATAGTCCCTTTTGGAATATCTTACTTAATGACCTTCTTCCTAACCTGGAAAAAGAAAACATACAAAAGGGTGATCTCAAATGAGCAGTAAGGGTAAACCAAATAAATATCAATCACATCATATTCATAAGAACATAACTTTTGGAAATCTTAACCTGCAAAAGAGATCATAATTTCATAACATGGGATAAATCATAGTAGTGAAATGGAATCCCAATAATCATAACATAAAACATGAAAATTTGTGGCATACACACATAATCATAGATAATCATTTCTTATTAGTCAAGACTCATTGCCAAGACTATCTTAGTGGACAAAGTCCTTTTCTGAACTGAGTTCCCTCCTCGTTTCAGTCCCGTTTCACTGAACCGGTATAACCTACCGTTCCATCCATGTCTATCTCATGAGATATAAAATCTTTACCCAATGCATTAGAGGGAGATATAGGTCCCACCCATCTCATAATGATACCATTCTTATGTGTGCCACAAAATCATATATCATACATCATTGCATAACCCATGTAATAAAAATGGAAATCTTAAACAACACGACATCATAAAACAATTCATATAAGATAAATGAATTCATAAAAATAATTCCATCACAACATAATCAAATCAATGTAATAATAGGGATATAAACAGAACCCTATATTATCTTAGATGGAAAATAATTTTGATAAAACACTTGAACTCCATTCTTGAGGAAAATATCCTTTATACTTCAAAAACATTTTCCTTTCTTTAACATGTCATAAAATTTTAAACTAAAAGAATTTGATTAAAATAAACTTGAAAACATGTAAAAGAATATTCTTGTAAATAAGGTTTTAAAAATACATTCATGCCGTATAAGTTAAAAATAACATTCTTCTCGTACTTTTGTCGGAAAAGTCAAAATGTACCTCGTACAAAAAAACGACAAAATATTCCCTTCATATCTTTTACTAAAAACACACCAAAGGGTAAATTTGTATTTAAAAAATTTTATGTGGATGTAAATAATGTTACATATTGAGGAAACATGGATGTGGATGATAAAATACACCCCAGTAAATTCCAAAGTGTAAACAATCTCGGATAAAAATGAGATTGTGATATTTTCCCTTACCTTAAGTATGATTTTCCTCGTAAGTGTCTGAACCTCATGTATAATGATCTAAATAATGTTATTGACTTATTCCAGAATCATACATATTGTTATGATATCATATATGGTCATATTCTTAGCTTCTTATTAGTAATATTTCATTACTACTTGTTATTCGGGTGTATATTACTTTTTGTTCTTATGCGTGTTTTGTCGAATAAATTCTTATTCTTATCTTTAGGTTATAGATACCTCATTTACAAAATGGTATTAGTGTAATATATATCATATTCATTCATTCAATTCATTTATATAATCATTATGAAATGAAGATCATGTAGAACAAGTCGCATCACATCGTGGAGACGGTATTCCGGACGTACGCACGAGTGATGATATCGTTCCTATGATCGTGGAATTGTATTGGAGTGTATGTATACTATTTAAGAATCAATATCACTTTATAATAGTCATATATAGTCATTATTTACACCATTATACCCATTCAAGTAAGGTGGTGGTGGAAAATGGATTACACCACGGCGTGGAGACGGTATTCCGTACGTACGCACACTGGGTGATTTCCCTTTCCGTAGGATGGATAGATGGTGAAATAGGGTTGTTTCGTACTTATAATAACATATCAGTATGTGATTGATACTGATATTATTACTTCATAATGAAACAACTAAATAAGAATAAGTGGAAGAAGAAATAAAGATGAAAGAATCGGTAACGGACATTACCTCTTCTTTGAAGTGCTTCTTTGAGACCACCTTTTAGGGCACTAAAATATGTCTTTGAAGAAGACCAGAACCTCTAGGATGTTTCTAGGGAAGTGTAGAGGAGAAATTGTCTGGTTTTGGCCGATATTGAAGGCTCAAAGTGGTGTGAGGAAGAGGGGGAGAAGGTTCCCTTTTATAAGGGAGGAGAGGGGCACCTTTGGAATAACAAAAACTATTATTTTATTATAAAGTCCAATTCGGTTTTTAATAGATCCAAATTGATATATTTCGAAGATAAGGTGGTTAGGGGTCGAAATCATCTCATAAAATAGAATTTAGACAAGTTTAGGTATCAATTTTAACCTTATCATTTAGAAATAACTTTAAGTTAGATAATTTAACTTTTACGGTGTCTTCTTGTTTTCTTACACTATAAGGTTAATAAACTTACTATATCAAGCCAAAAAAACCCCAAGTTGTTTAACATTAAAATATATAACCTTATCTAAGTCATTTGGCTGAACCGTAGTTTTATAGGAATAAAATAACAATTATTAATATAATATATTTTTTAAAAACTATTTTGTGTCAATTTTGACACTATTTAGTAATTGATTTTTGTGAATATCATAACAGAATGATTAGTTCGAAAAAAGTTACTTAAATTAATACTAACATGTCATATTAACCTATAAAATTAGTTTAATTCATAAAAAGTCTCAAATTACATTTATTTGGGTATTTATAACATCAATTATGTCAATATTTCATTAATAAGATAATTACTGCATCATCATTGTGTCATAAATAAATTAAATTATTTAATGTCTAAAAATTACAAATAAAATACCATTATGTAGGAAATCTTTTTATCTTTATAAGGAATATTTATAGTCCAATTTATCTTATGTATGACCCCATATTAAAAATTATTTACTTATTAAACATTGATTTTAACTATTTTAACCCTTCTTTAAATAAATTAATAATAAATGTCCTAATCTAATCCATGTGGGACTAAATGGACATATTTTATTCCTACGGTTGTTTTTGGTCGAATTAAACTTGTCCAATAGAATTAGGACATGTGTTAGGGTAATAATAATATCATTTTTAACCTTAATTACCCTTTTTACTTTTAACCGTGGTAAAAAAAAGTAAAAAGTTACTATTCACCAAAAAATTATTTTCATATCATTGAACCACATTTTACTTACTGACATCAACCGTGTCTCTTGGATTTTCGAAATTCCACTCACAGAAGCAGTAAAATTATGTTTTATGAAAAATTCAGTTTTTTAACTACCACTTAGTGGTTTCACTATTCATCAAAAATTGAAAGTTTTCAGAAAAATACCAAAATTTTACCCTAGGCTATTTTCGATATTCCGAATCCAAAAATGAAGTCCATTTTGAAAAATAAAATTTATAAAACTTCAAAAAGTGGTTATTACTATTCATAACAGCTACTTTTAATAATATAGCATATCATTGTTTAGTGAAACTCGGTATTGCGTACGACACAAGCTATCGAGGAAGTCCACGGTTGCGTGTAAAGCAAGCCAAGCTAGTGTTGTGTGTAGTGAAAGATTCCTTTGATGATTTATATAACATAAAAACAAAATATTTCACATAAAAGTCTCGGGTGTTACATTCTACCCCCCTTAAAATGAATTTCTCCCTCGAAATTCGTCACTTTATAACAAACAGATGAGGATACCTCTCCATCATCATATCCTCAAGATCCCATGTAGCTTCTTCTAATTGGTGGTTCCTCCATAAAACTTTCACCAATCGAGTGGTCTTGCTTCGTAGGACTTTTTCGCTACGATCCAGAATCTCTATCGGTTGTTCTTCATAAGAAAGATCTTGCTCCAGCGGTACAACTTCTGAGATGACTACATGTGAAGGATCAGGTATGTACTTTCTCAGGAGAGATACATGGAACACATCGTGTACTTGAGAGAGATTCGATGGAAGCGCCAATCGGTAAGCTACCTTCCCGACACGATCCAGTATATCGAAAGGATCGATATATCTAGGGCTCAACTTCCCCTTCTTTCCAAATCTCATGACTCTCTTCCAGGGAGATATCCGTAAGAACACTTTATCACCCACTTCAAACTCTAGGTCTTTTTTTCGGTTATCGGCATAACTTTTCTGTCGACTCTGAGCTGCTCTTATGTGTTGTTGAATAGATCTGACCTTTTCTGCCATTTCATCAACGAGATCAGGTCCTAATAGATTTCTTTCCCCAACTTCATCCCAGCAGGCTGGAGTCCTGCATTTCTTTCCATAGAGAGCTTCATAAGGAGCCATCTGAATACTAGAGTGAAAGCTATTATGATAAGAAAATTCCACCAATGGTAGGTGTTTATCCCAACCACCTTTGAAATCCATAGAGAAAGCTCTCAACATATCTTATAGAGTTTGAATTGTTCTCTCAGACTGACCGTCTGTCTGAGGATGATAAGTCGTGCTGAAACTCAACTCTGTATCCAGAGTATGCTGAAGACATTGCCATAACTTCGAGGTAAATCTCAGATCCCGATCAGATATAATAGAAAGTGGTACTCCATGCAATCTAACCACTTCCTTTACATATATCCTGGAAAGCTGATCCAGAGAGAAATCCTCTCTAATAGCAATGAAGTGTGCAGACCTGGTAAGATGATCATCTATGACCCAGATAGCATTATTGCATTTGGATGTTTTAAGAAGTCCTGTGACAAAGTCCATAGTGATTTTTTCCCATTTCCATTCGGGTATGGGTAATGGTTGTAACATCCCCTTAGACTTTTGTCTCTCATCTTTAACTTTCTGACAAACCAAGCATCGAGAGACATATTCAGCAACATCTCTTTTCATGATATCCCACTAGAAGTACTCTTTCAGGTTCCTATACATCTTCGTGCTTCCATGATGAATAGAGAATGAAGATCTATGAGCCTCATCCAGCAGCTCCTTCTTTAATTCCGGGATGGGAGGAACACAAACCCGATTCCTGAACTTTATTATCCCATCACAATCAAGGTTGAATTCAGGAACCATTCTCACATTCTTTTGTAACTCGACATCTTCTTTCTGTGCCTCTTTAATCTTCACATGTATAGATGGTTGAACATTCATTGGAGAAAGATACGATTTTCCCCCTTCCATTAAAATTCCAAGATCCATCCTTTGTAAATCCATAAATATTGGATCTCTTGTGATCCTCATCATGGATAAGCTAGCATGGTCTTGTCGACTTAATGCATCTGCCACCTTGTTTGCTTTCCCAGGTTGGTAATGGATTGAGCAGTCATAATCCTTAATCATCTCCAACCATCTTCTTTGATACATATTCAGCTCCTTTTGTGTGAAAATATACTTTAAACTTTTATGATCAGTATAAATGTCACACCTTTCTCCATAAAGATAATGCCTCAAAATCTTTAATGCAATGATTACCGCAGCTAACTCCAAATCATGTGTTGGGTAATTTTACTCATGGATTTTCATCTGTCGTGAGGCATAAGCTATCACCATATCATTTTGCATAAGAACACACCCGAATCCCTTCTTGGATGCATCACTATAGATCACAAACCTTTCTCCACTACAAGGCAGTGTGAGCACAGGTGCACTGGATAACCTTATTTTCAACTCCTTGAAATTCTCTTCACATTCTTCAATCCAAACAAACTTAACTCCTTTCCGAGTCAACTTGGTGAGTGGATTAGATAATCGTGAAAAATCATTCACAAAATGTCGATAATATCCAGCCAAACCAAGAAAACTTCTGATCTCAGTTACTGTTGTTGGTCTCGACCATCTTTCAAAAACCTCTGTTTTTGCTGGATCCACAGATATCCCCTCTTTTAAGATTATGTGACCCAAAAATGAAACTTTTTGAAGCCAAAATTCACACTTGGTAAATTTGGAATAAAGCTTCTCCTTTCTCAGGGTCTTCAATATCATTCTCAAGTGATCTTCATGTTCTTCCTTGCTATTTGAATAGACAAGAATATCTTCTATAAAGACTACCACAAATTGATTAAGATAGTCTCTAAAGACTCTATTCATCAGATCAATGAAGATAACATGGGAATTAGTAAGACCAAATGGCATCACTATAAATTAATATTGTCCATACCTTGTACGGAAAGCCGTCTTTGGTATATCCTCCCTTTTGACCCTTAATTGATGATACCCTGAATGAAGATCAATCTTGGAAAAGTATTGACCTCCGCGTAGTTGGTCAAATAAGTCATCCATGCATGGGAGAGGATATTTGTTCTTGATAGTGATCTTGTTATGTTCTCAATAATCAATGCAGAGTCTCATTGATCCATCTTTCTTCTTAAAAAATAGAACAGGTGCTCCCCAAGGTAATGCACTAGGGTATATGAATCCCTTATCAAGATTATCTTGGAGTTGCTTCTTCAATTCCTGCAACTCAATTGGGGCAATTCTATAAGGTGTCTTTGAAATAGTCAAAGCACCCGATACGAGTTCTATTGAAAACTCAACTTCACGATTTGGTGGAAGACCCGTTAATTTCTTCGGAAAGACATCATCAAACTCTCGTACAATGGGAATTTTCTTAATCGTGAGTTTCTCACCAACCATTTGAGATAAATAACCTTCATTTAGTGGAATCAAAACCCATAAGGTAGAAGGAATTTCCACTGGAAGGTTATGTTCATCCTTGCATTGATAGACGATCATATATTGATCTGGAATATGAAATGTGACATCCCTTCTTTGGAAATTGATATGAGCTCCATATCAAGAAAGACAATCCATGCCAAGAATCACATCAAATTCCACTATAGGAAGGATCACAAGATTTGCAGGAAGCACTTTCCCACAAACATCGATCGGAGAAGAATTATAAACTTTTGATGCGACTGTTGTGCCATTAGGGGTTGTCACAGCTAACTCAACATCTAATTGTTGAGGTAATATGGTGATATCCTTAGAAAATTCTTCAGAAATAAAGGAGTGGGTGGATCCAGAATCAAATAAAACATTTTCTACTTTAGAGTGGATGGTAAGTAAACCTTTCACCACATCGTTATCGTACTCCACATCGCTGATAGAAATTGCATGTCACTTTCCTTTGTCTTTAGCCTTAAGAGTTTGTTGATGTCGACCATCATCATCAACCCTTGGATTAGGGAATTTATTGGCATAATGTCCCATCTCCTTGCACTTGAAACATTGAAGTGTAGTAGGTTCATTATGTGTATCCATTCCTTTGTTTTCATCATTAGACATCTTCTTCCCATCATTGCGGCATTCAAATGCCCGATGACCTTCCTTTCCATACTTGACACATTTACTTGTCCCTTTAAGACAACTCCCTCCTTGTTTCATTCCACACATTGAGCATAAGGGAAAGCTCATCTTCTTTTCAGTGTGCTCTTTAGATTTTCCTTTGAATTCCATTTTCCTCTTCTTATCAAACCCATATGACTGATGGGTTACCACAATTTCCATCTCAACTTTGAGAGCACATCGAATGATTTCCTCGTAGCTATTGAAGTCCCTTATGGCTAAGGCCCTTAGAAGACTTGGTTTTAAGCCCCTAAAGAATCGATCGATCTTACTCTCAGGTTGGATAATAATACCAGAAGCGTACATTGCATGTATTGTAAAATATTCTTCATAGGTACCAACAGATTCATCATCCTTTTGCTTCAGTTCAAGAAACTCTTTCTCTATCTTTGTTCGGAGAATACGAGGGAAGTAATTATTGAAAAATAAGTTCTTGAACTCGTCCCATTCCATGGACTCAATTTCATCCCTTTGCCTCGTATTCTTAATAAGATTCCACCATTGATCAGCATCACCTTCCAAACGATACACTGCTAACATGACTTTATCATGCTCAGAACATTGGAGAACTAAAAATATCTTTTCGGTAGTTCTAATCCATTGTTCACCAACTAATGGATCAGTAGACCCACTAAATGAAGGTGGACGCTGTCTCATGAAGGATTCAATAGAATGTTGCTCCTTCCTTTGCTCGTTTGGAAGTCCTGCATGATTTATAGCTTGAGAAAGTTGTGTGAGCATGGCTACAAGATTTTTCATTCCAGCTCCCACAATGTTTGGTTGCTCAGGGGGACAATCATTGCATTGCCCATCGCATTCCGCATTAACACGGTTCCTTCGGGTTCCAGCCATTGAATAAAACCAAGAATAATAGTGTGAACAACACTAATTATAATAGGAAAACCACATAATCAAGAATAAAATTTTACACTTAAGGTCTTATCCTAGGTTATTCATGGCCATTTCTAAAACACTAAGATTGTGTTCTATGCTTAGACTTATCCTTAGGGTTCTTACTAAGGCTTTCACATCCTAGTTTCCAAAGGTTGACTATACCTTTCCTCTGATACCAACTATAACGACCCATTATTTACATACATTGTTAATACATCAAAATTGAAGCATACTTATTACATCATATAACAAAACCATGAAAGGACCGTATAGGTATAGTGTCTTTAGAAACTGGGAAACATAAACAACTCGTTCATAAAGAGTCTACACTGTCTCCTATTTATTTCATCATATCTATAGTCCCTTTTGGCATATCTTACTTAATAACCTTCTTCCTGACCTGGGGAAAGAAAACATACAAAAGGGTGAGCTCAAATGCTCAGTAAGGGTAAACAAAAGAAATATCAATCACATCATATTCATAAGAACATAACTTTTGGAAATCTTAACCTGCAAAAGAGAGCCTAATTTCAGAACATGCGATATATCATAGTAGTGAAATGGAATCCCAATAATCATAACATAAAACATGAAAATTTGTGTCATACACACATAATCATAGATAATCATTTCTTATTAGTCAAGACTCATTTCCAAGACTATCTTAGGGGACAAAGTCCATTTCTGAACCGAGTTCACTCCTCGTTTCAGTCCTGTTTCACTGAACCGGTATAACCTACCATTCCAGCCATGTCTATCTCATGAGATATAAAATCATTACCCAATGCATTGGAGGGAGATATAGGTCACACCCATCTCATAATTATACCATTCTTATGTGTGCCACAAAATCTTATATAATACTTCATTGCATAACCCATGTAATAAAAATGGAAATCATAAACAACATGACATCATAAAACAATTCATATAAGATAAAGGAATTCATAAAAATAATTCCATCACAACAAAATTAAATCAATCTAATAATAGGGATAGAAACAGAACCCTATATTATCTTAGATGGAAAATAATTTTGATAAAAAACTTGAACTCCATTCTTGAGGAAAATATCCTTTATACTTCAAAAACATTTTCCTTTTTTTAACATGTCATACAATTTTAAACTAAAATAAGATGATTAAAAATAAACATGAAAACTTGTAAATGATGATTCTTGTAAATAAGGTTTTAAAAATCCATTCATGCCGTATAAGTTAAAAAAACATTCTTCTCGTACTTTTGTCGAAAAAGTCAAAAAGTACCTCGTACAAAAAAAAAGACAAAATATTCCCTTCATATATTTTACTAAAAACACACCTAAAGGTAAATATGTATTTAAAAATTTTTAGGTGGATGGAAATAATGTTACATATTGAGGAAACATGGATGTGGATGATAAAATACACCCCAGTAAATTCCAAAGTGTAAACAATCTCGGATAAAAATGAGATTGTGATATTTTCCCTTACCTTAGGTCCGATTTGCCTCATAAGTGTACGAACCTCCTGTATAATGATTTAAATAATGTTATTGACTTATTCCAGAATCATACATATTGTTATGATATTATATATTGTCATATTCTTAGCTTCTTATTAGTAATATTTCATTACTACTTGTTATTCGGGTGTTTATTACTTTTTGTTCTTATGCGTGTTTTGTCGAATAAATTCTTATTCTTCTCTTTAGGTTATAGATACCTCATTTCCAGAATGGTATTAGTGTAATATATATCATATTCATTCATTCAATTCATTTATATAATCATTATGAAATGAAGATCATGTAGAATGAGTCGCATCACATTGTAGAGACGATATTCCATACGTACGCACGAGTGATGATATCGTTCCTATGATTGTGGAATTGTATTGGAGTGTATGTATACTATTTCAGAATCAATATCACTTTATAATAGTCATATATAGTCATTATTTACACCATTATACCCATTCAAGTAAGGTGGTGGTGGAAAATAGATTACACCACGGCGTGGAGACGGTATTCCGTACGTACGTACGCGCGGTGATTTCTTATTCCGTATGATGGATAGATAGTGAAATAGGGTTGTTTCATACTTATAATAACATATCAGTATGTGAGTGATACTGATCTTATTACTTCATAATGAAACAACTAAAGAAGAAGAAGTGGAAGAAGAAATAAAGATGAAAGAATCGGTAACAGACATTACCTTTTCTTTAAAGTGCTTCTTTGAGACCTCCTTTTAGGGTACTAAATAGGTCTTTGAAGAAGACCAGAACCTCTAGGACGTTTCTAGGGAAGTGGAGAGGAGAAATTGGCAGGGGTTGGCCGAGCTTTAAGGCTCAAAGTGGTGTTAGGAAGAGGGGGAGGAGGTTCCCTTTTATAAGGGAGGAGAGGGGCACCTTTGGAATAACTAAAAATATTATTTTATTATAAAGTCAAATTCGGTTTTTAATAGCTCCAAATTGATATATTTAGAATATAAGGTGGGTAGGGGTCTATATCCTCTCATAAAATAGATTTTAGACAAGTTTAGGTATCAATGTTAACCTTATCATTTAGATTTAACTTTAAGTTAGATAATTTAACTTTTACCGTGTCTTCTTGTTTTCTTACACTATAAGGTTAATAAACTTACTATATCAAGACAAAAGAACCCCATGTTGTTTATTATTAAAATATATAACCTTATCTAAGTCATTTGGCCGAACCTTATATTTTTAGGAATAAAATAACAATTATTAATATAATATTTGTTTTAAAAACTATTTTATGTCAATTTTGACACTATTTAGTAATTGATTTTTGTGAAAATCATAACAGAATGATTAGTCCTAACCAAGTTACTTATATTAATACTAACATGTCATATTAACCTATAAAATTAGTTTAATTCATAAAAAGTCTCAAATTACATTTATTTGGGTATTTATAACATCAATTATGTCAATATTTCATTAATAAGATAATTACTGCAACATCATTGTGTCATAAATAAATTAAATTATTTAATGTCTAAAAATTACAAATAAAATACTATTATGTAGGAAATCTTTTTATATTTCTAATTAATATTTATTGTAGAATTTATCTTATTTATATCCCCATATTAAAAATTATTTACTTATTAAACCTTGATTTTAACTATTTTAACCCTTCTTTAAATAAATTAATAATAAATGTCCTAATCTAATCCAAGTGGGACTAAATGGTCATATTATATTCCTAAGGTTGTTTTTGGTCGAATTACACTTGTCCAATAGAATTAGGACATGTGTTAGGATAATAATAATATCATTTTTACCCTTAATTACACTATTTACTTTAAACTGTGGTAAAAAAAGTAAAAAGTTACTATTCACCAAAAAATTATTTTCATCTCATTGAACCACATTTTACTTACTGACATCAACCATGTCTCTCGGATTTTTGAAATTCCACTCACAGAAGCGGTAAAATTAAGTTTTATGAAAAATTTAGTTTTTTAACTACCACTTAGTGGTTTCACTATTCATCAAAAATTGAATGTTTTCAGAAAAATACCAAAATTTCACCCTAGGCTAATTTCAATATTCCGAATCCAAAAATGAAGTCCATTTTGAAAAATAAAATTTATAAAATTTCAAAAAGTGGTTATTACTATTCATAACCGGTCGTTTTAATAATATAGCATATCATTGTTTAGTGAAACTCGGTATTGCGTACGACACAAGCTATCGAGGAAGGCCGCGGTTGCATGTAAATCAAGACAGGCTAGTGTTGTGTGTAGTGAAAGATTCCTTTGATGATTTATATAACATAAAAACAAAATATTTCACATAAAAGTCTCTAGTGTTATAGTACGAGTCAACCCCCCCTCAATCCGAGGCGCGGTGTGGCCGGTACCACTCAAAGTGTCTCTCTTTTGTTTCAAAAGGACATCATTTTAAGTGAATACAACAACTGACATACGGAAAACTGAACAATGCATTTGGATTCTATTGAAACTTTAGGTTAATAGTTCAGGGGTCATATGTGATGTGTACGAGTCAACCCCGCCTCAATCCGAGGCATGGTGTGGCTATCACCCCTCAAAGTTTCTTTCTATTGTTAAAAATGGGTACATTGTTTAGTAAAAACAACAATTGGCATACATAAAACCGACCAAATGCATTTGGATTGTTATGATATTTTAGGACAACGATCTATGGGTAATTTTTGACATGTATGATTCAACCTCGCCTAAATCCGAGGGTCGGTGTGGCCGGTACCACTCAAAGTGTCTTTCAGTTATTTAAAATGGATACACTTTTTAGTAAAAACAAAAACTGGCATACTTAAAACTAACCATACACATTTGGATTGTTTTGATATTTTAGGAAAACGATCCATGGGTTATTTTTGACATGTAAGAGTCAACCTCGTTTCAATCCGAGGCGCGGTGTGGCCGTCACCACTCAAAGTGTCTCACTTTTCTTTGAAATGGACAAAATTTTAAGTGAAAACAACAAATGACATATGGAAAACTGACCAAACACATTCTTATTCTATTGAGACATTAGGAAAATGATCCATGGGTCATATTTGATATGTACGAGTCAACCCCGCCTCAATCCAATGGCTGGTGTGGCTGGTACCACTCAAAGTGTCTTTCTTTTGTTTAAAATGGATATGCTTTTAAGTAAAAACATCTGGCATACGGAAAACCAACCAAACCCATTCATATTTTTTTGATACATTAGGACAACGATCCATGAGTAATTTTGGTTGTTTAAGAGTCAACCATGCCTCAATCCGAGGCATGGTGTGGCCGACACCACTCAAAATGTCTCTCTTTTGTTTAAAATGGACATCATTTTAAGTGAAAACAACAACTGACATACTAAAAACCAACCAAATGCATTCATATTCTATTAAAACTTTAGGAAAACAGTCCTTGGGTAATTTTTGACTTGTACGAGTCAACTTGGTTTCAATCCGAGAAGCGGTGTGGCTGGCACCACTCAAAGTGTCTCACTTTTCTTTGAAATGGACAACAGTTTAAGTAAAAACAACAACTGACATACGGAAAACAGACCAAACAGATTCAAATTCTGCTGATACTTTAGGAAAAGGATATATGGGTCACATGTGATGTGTACGAGTCAATCCTGCCTCAATCTGCAGAATTGTGTGGCCGGCACCACTCAAAGTGCCTTTCATTTGTTTAAAATGGATACGCTTTTTAGTGAAAACAACAACTGGCATACATAAAACCGAAAAAATGCATTTGGATTGTTTTAATATTTTAGGAAAATGATCCAAGCATCATTTTAGATGTGTACGAGTCAACCCCACCTCAATCCAAGGGCCGGTGGGGCCGGCACCACTCAAAGTGTCTTTCTATTGTTTAAAATAGATACACTTTTAAGTAAAAACAACACTGGAATAATTAAAACCAACCCTATGAATTTTGATTGTTTTGATATTTTAGTACAATTATCCATGAGTCATTTTTTATGTGTATGAGTCAACCTCCCCTCAATCCGAGGTGCAGTGTGGCCGACACCATCAAAGTGTCTCATTTTTCTTTGAAATGGACAGAATCTTAAGTGAAAACAACAACTGACATACGAAAAACTAACCAAAAACATTCAGGTTATTTTGAGACATTAGGAAAACTATCCATGGGTCATATGTGATGTGTAAGAGTCAACCCCACCTCAATCCGAGGGCTGGTGTGGCCAGTACCACTCAAAGTGTCTTTCTTTTGTTTAAAATGGATACACTTTTAAGTAAAAACAACCGGCATACGGAAAACCAACCAAATGCATTATTATTGTGTTTATACTTTAGGAAGATGATCCATGGGTCATTTTTGACATGTACGAGTCATCCCTGCCTAAATCCAAGGCGCTGTGTGGCCGACACCACTCAAAATATCTCTCTTTTGTTTAAAATGGACACCATTTTAAGTGAAAACAACAACTGAAATACGGAAAACCAACCAAATGCATTCGGATTCTATTAATACTTTAGGAAAACGATCCATGGGTCATTTGTGACGTGTATGAGTCAACCCTGCCTCAATCCAAGGTTCGGTGTGGCTGACACCACTCAAAGTGTCTCACTTTTCTTTGGAATGGACAATAGTTTAAGTAAAAACAACAACTGTCATACGAAAAACATACCAAACGCATTTGGATTCTGTTGGTAATTTAGTACTAGGATCTATGGGTCATTTTTGATGTGTACGAGTCAACCCCTACTCAATCCGAGGCATGGTGTGGCCGACACCACTCAAAGTGTCCTTCTTTTGTTTATAATGGATACGCTTTTAAGTGAAAATAACAACTGGCATACTTAAAACTGACCAAATGCATTTGGATTGTTTTGATAATTTAGGAAAATGATCCACGAGTCATTTGAGACATGTATGAGTCAACCCCGCCTCAATCCGAGAGCCGGTGTGGCCGGCACCACTCAAACTGTCATTCTGTTGTTTAAAATGGATACACTTTTAAGTAAAAACAACAACTGGCATACATAAAACTGACCATACACATTTTTATTGTTTTGATATTTTAGGACAATGATCCATGGGTCATTTTTTAAGTGTAAGAGTCAACCTCGCCTCAATCCGCAGCACGGTGTGGCCGGCACCACTCAAAGTGTCTCACTTTCTTTTAATGGATAGAATTTTAAGAGAAAACAACAACTGACATACGGAAAACCAACCAAACGAATTTGGATTCTATTGAGACTTTAGAACAATGATCCATGGGTCATATGTGACATGTACGAGTCAAACCCGCCTCAATCTGAGGGCATGTGTGGCTGGTATTACTCAAAGTGTCTTTCTTTTGTTTAAAATGGATACACTTTTAAGTAAAAACAACCTACATACGAATAACCAACCAAATGCCTTCAAATTGTGTTGATACTTTAGGAAAACTATACATGGGTCATTTGTGATGTGTAAGCGTCAACCCCAGCTCAATATGAGGCACGGTGTCGCCGATACCACTCAAAATGTCTCTCTTTTGTTTAAAATGGACATCATTTTAAGTGAAAACAACAACTGACATACGGAAAACTGACCAAATGCATTCAGATTCTATTAAAACATTAGAAAAACGATCCATGGGTCATTTTTGACGTGTAAGAGTCAACCTCACCTCAATATGAGGTGCTGTGTGGCCGGGACAACTCAAAGTGTCTCACTTTTCCTTGAAATGGACAACAATTTAAGTAAAAACAACAACTGACATACGGAAAGTGGAACAAACATATTTTTATTCTATTGATACTTTAGGAAAAGTATATATGGGTCATTTTTGACATGTTCAAGTCAACCCCACCTCAATCTGAGGCATGGTGTGGCCGGTACCACTCAAAGTGTCTTTCTTTTGTTTAAAATGGATACGCTTTTAAGTAAAAACAACCGGCATACGGGAAACTAACCAAACACATTCGGATTGTGTTGATACTTTAGGAAATTAATCCATGGGTCATTTGTGACATGTATGAGTCAACCCTGCCTCAATCAGAGGTGCGATGTGGATATTACCACTCAAATTCTCTCTTTTGATTCAAAATGACATCATTTTAAGTGAATACAACTGAAATTTACACTCATCAACGATAGTCACAAACACTTTTTCATGAGTTGAGTAGTTTCACTCATGGGGTCATAAGTGAATAGACTCCTAAGAAAATACATTTTCACCATATATTATAAAAAATACAATTCCAATGCAAAATTCATCACAAATCATTACATACCCAAATCTAGGATCGGAAAAAAATGTGATTTGAGCCAATTTCAAACTCTTATTCAACTCTAATCGGTATTTCTAATACTATTCTGCCTATTAGAATTTGATGGGACGGTGGGGGGGGGGGGGTTGTGCTGGTTGGGGGTTTGTGTTGGGGTGAGGTGAATTACTACTGGATGATTTTTGTCATATGAAGTTTGAAATAGGGAATTCTAGTACATGACATGGGTGGAAGAGTTTGATGGTTTTATGTGTTTTTTGTGCTATTTTAGGTGTTTTTCAAACTGTTTTATGAATATGTGGTTTTTGTGATAGTTTTTAGGTAGGTGTATAGTGGTGGGTCTACTGGAGGGCTGCTGTGCAGCTGTTCTAGAAAAACACAATACCAATGGTTTTAAATCGTTCGTATGAGAGTTCAGGAATTCTGGAAAAACACAATACCAACGGCTTAGAACCATTGGTATAAGAGTTCTTAAAAAACACAATACCAATGGTTTTAAACCATTGGTATAATAATTAACAATAAACACAATACCGACAGTTCTAAACCGTTGGTATACATTTAGAGAAATTTAAAAAAACAATATATACCAACGGTTTCTGAAAACCATTGGTAAAAATGTAATGCAAACATATTCTAAAGGTTATCTTGCAATCATTGGTATATCAATATATACAGTGGTATATACCAACGGTTTAGATCAAACCATTGGTATAGGGATTTCCTCACGGCTTACTACCCTACGGTTTGGAAAACTATTCGTATAGCCTATACCAACGGTTTTCCAGCCTATACAAACGGTTTTTAACCGTTGGTATAACTTTATTTTCCAGTATTAACTCAACACTAAATTTTTTTTATCAATGTTAACATGTAAGACTCATCATTTCTCCTCATTATTGACCTCAATTATGTGATGTAGATAAAATAATGTTCTATTTACAATTTCCCCCACTATATTATAATGATCGATGAATGATTTTGTCAATACATTATTTGGAAAACATGCGGAAATCAACTCATATCATCTAACCATACATATACCATACATCAAATTATTATTCCTCAAATACATTATGTAACCATATTATGTACACATAACACTATCTTATCCTTGGAATAGTTGATTCTATCTTGATGAACTAGTTGTGAAATCCTTATGGTTACTATTAACTCTAAAAGGGTATTTTTCCAAAGCTAAATAAGTATATAATCCATTAATACATATAGTATTTATCCCTATTAATACTAAATACCATACTATGTGTATTATTGATGTCCATTTTTTTGATTTACATGAAAAATAATTAACTTTCCACAATTCGATATATAATTCATTCAATTTATATTCATCCCATATTGCCAATAATTCATGTATAAATGAACTATGGAGGATTAAAAAACACCAAAAAAAATATTTATACCTACTCCTTGAATAATACCACCTAGTTTCCAATGAAAACATGAGAAAAATGTTTTGTTTATACACAAAATCATGTTGAACTAGAATCTATCACATAGAAATTTTAGCATATGTGCTTCTCAGAGAAAACTTAAGAACCAAACTTTCTTATCCCCTAAGAGAACACACATTGTTCATGTATTGTGTCTATACTTACATGGGTACCATATTTAAATAAAATACTAAACATAATTGACTTGTATAACTAAAACTGTACATTTTATATTTATGAATATTTCTAAAGAAGAAACAAATATGTTATTTTTTAATTAATTCATTGCATCTGTCACCCATAAAATTTATTTCACGACATATAAATAAAATTACATTCTATTTAATACATATTTAATGAGGGACACTGAGAATGTTCCATTTATGTTACTCTTTAAATTTAGCCTTTTCTTCTTAAATTTCAACTATATCTCCTAAATAATTTATCGTTATACTTTTTTTATGTTTTCTTATATACATAAAGAGCCTTACATTAAAGGTAATGAAGTTTTTTCTCTATTATTTTGGTTTAATAATAAAAAAACTAAAATAATTGGTTAAAAAGATGAATGAATTTAATGTCTATAATGTTCATGGTATGACTTTCTAATTTAATCATAAATAGTTTAATATCATCTATTCATATCATTACTCAGACTATCCATGCAATCTTTTAATAAATTAGAGTACATGTTCAACCCTAAATGTGCTGATGTTGTAAACAAAACAAACATCATAAGTTGATGACATAACTATGAATTAACCATCATATTCACCATACATGTGCCTCCTATAATAAATTTCACACTCTTAGTATCTAAGGTTCCAAAATAGGTCTTAGGGATACAAGCACCGTGAATTTCAAATATCATAGTATTGCTCTCAAGTGACTATACTATACATGTAAATTCATGATAGTTTTAGAATTTAATTTTTCAATGATTATTGTTGTGTATCATGTCAGATTACATGTTATTTTCAAAAAAATAAAATCAATAAGATTATAATTTTATCACGATTACCAATTAACACATTATTGATTAATTAATTAAATAATAAAATGTATTCCACCATTTTAATGAATTATAGGACCCGATGTTGTAGGATAATAATACTCTATCACATGAGAGTTATGGTGTCAAGGATCCTTTAACCTCCCCTTATAGTCTAGATTAATTGGCAATTCCACCACATAGAGTATTCAATGTGGGTGTTTGACTGACCAACCGCTTTAACTCATTGTTTCTTAGTCTGCTCAATGTATTCATAGAATTAAAAATAACAATAATGATTTTCTCAACACTTGAATGTGATGATTAATCAAGGTATAGTTGGATACATATTTTCATGAAACTTTAGTTCAGTCAACCAATCACTATCATTCGAACTCCCAGGTAGTATGGTGAACCCTCAACATTTGCTGATTAACACCCCAAACACATGGTTCTTTCCAAATTCTACTAATGGAAGGAATTTAACGAATTAATTTGTTTTTAATAGTTTTTAGTATTTTTTTCTCAATTTTTGAAATCCTTTTATATTAATCATTTTCATCATTTTTTTCTCATAACTATACATTAATTAAAGAACATTTATTGCTTTTTTAAGACTTTTAAGGATTATTTTTTTATTTGGTCCCATCTATATTTTCCATACATATAATAAAAAAGAAAATTCATAATGGATATAAACTACTTGAATGATATTGAGCATATAATATTGGTTGATAAATTTAAACATAAAATTCAACCATGACCTAGGGGAATTATTCTGGAGTCATATCTTGGCTCAAGACATAATTCACCTTTGTCTAGTGCGCTCAATTATTGTCTTGATAACCACCTTGTCTTGGCGGTTTCCACGTCTATTTTGGTGTACCCCTAGTCTTGATAGGGTTTAAGAACATGGATCGCCATTTTAGGTATGGATCTTGATTTCAGGTGTTTTTGAGGAAAATTAATGAATTATTAAATTTTCTAAGTTCGCATCATGTACTCTTGAGTACATGCTATGTACCCGGTCGCCACAAGAAGCTGTGTACTAGACATATAACAGCCAAGTACAGGGCTGTGTGGACCGCCTAATGTGTGGGTCTGTTGAGGCTAGTACAAGACGTGCACATTAAATGAACACATTGTGTACATTTATTTTTAAATAATTAATCATACTGACGTCACATCTCATCTCCAGTACTATTTTCATCTTCATGTGTCTCATACAGGAGATCGACGTATGACCAAGAATTTTAGAGTGCCTCTCATTACTACATCTGAGTACCAATTGAGGCGTTGCTGGGTGTGTTGTAATCCAACTGATGAGTCCTATTTTTTCAAAGAGTCTATATTCCTATTTTATCCACTGTCTTTAGCTATTAAATGTTTAACAAATTTGATGTTTTTGTAGATCTATGAAGTTATAGGCTGATTAAAGGGGTGATGTTCAAGAGTTTTCACTATAAGAAGTCGAGGTAGGTGGTTATCTACCTTTAGGAGTTTATAATTGAGCTATATATGCCTTTGATCTTATTAAACATGATTCAGGTATTTTGTGTAATGGAGGTGAACACTGATATTATTCACCTTATATTGATTGATAGGTTTGGGGTTTGATTTGATATATTATTCCAGATTTCATGTTTAGGGGACACTCTAGGGGTACATTTCCTTGTTTTAATGTTTATTATTGTTTGGTCCATGTTTCCTATGAGGAAGACCTTGTATGTTTTCCATTCTTATTAAGTTGGAATTGATTGTGTAATTGCTTCTTGTTAAATTCATGTGTTATGCATTGTCGCTGCTTATCCTTGTATTAGTTAAGATTACTTTAGGCTACTGGATATCGTTTGTGCATGATTATGTTACATAGGGCTGTGAGAACTTGGTGTAGTGAGACCATAGGGGGAATAAATATTGAGGGATTCCCCAAAATGTCTGTTATATTTACATTGGGAGACCCAAGGGAGGATTTATGGTGAGTTCTTCTTCATAGTGTCTATAGTATAACGTTACGAGACCACATGTGGAGTGTACATTGGGTTCTTCCTCAGAGAGTATGTAAATTATTGTTAAAATAGCACATGGAAAATAGATGGTGATTACTTCCTGAGAGAGTCTTTGTTTTTATTTGGAACACATGATCATAGAAGATAGAATGTTTGATCCACCAAGAGGTTCATTGTGATATTTTGAATGTTAGTGACACATCTGCCAAGCCATAACCCAAGCTTGGTTTTGGTTTGCTTCAGATAACCTTTTGAGATTTTTATTTTTTATACTCTCATGATCAAATAACGATCATTAAATCCTAGAAAAATGTAAATGGAAATTTTAGGATTGTTTACAAATTTTTACTCTTAGTTCGTTCTTATTTTTCATTTTTTTCTGATACATATATTCACTTATAGTTAGGCATATATCTGTTGGTGGTTTCCTACTAAGATTAGTGTCACACCTTTTTCGGGTCATGTTTGGACCCAAACCAATTATATGGTTGGAGGTATAGAAAAGGTCAAGAGCTATTCATAATTAGGTACTTATTTGTTGTGAAGTTGGAGAGCATGGGACAAAGTTGAGGCTTTTGATTTTTTTGAGTTTACTTACTTTTTAGTACATTGGTATTTGTATTTTATTTCCATCATTAATACTTATTTCTCTTCTTTCCAAGAAACATGTGATATGCATCATTTATTTATATATCTACTGCAGTTGTCTATACTATCAGTCTTCCGATGTTTACTTCAGTTGTATAATATTACTACTTTCTCTACTGTTTATTGTTTGTTTCTATTGTATTTCTCTACCAATGAGAGAATAGTTCCCCCACTATCACACCCGAGTCCCTTGCGACTAGTTGGTAGCCTCTGGAATTCATAGAAATGTGCTTGAGGCCTTGTGACCCACCAGGTATGGGTTACATTTTGGTGGCACACGGATCTGGGATGTTACAAAGTGGTATCGTAGTAGGTTTTCTTATCTACTTTTTGTTACTATTCGGAGCCTATAGACAAGGATATGAAATAATAAGTAGTTGTTAATTATCTACTCCTGGGAGTAGCAAAACCTTGTATAGGGAAATGCCAAGCTACATCTAATATTGATATTTTCTAGTTTTGTAAGTGTTATAGTTGATTGGATTTCACTTTTGGGTGATTCATTTCTATTGTGTTGTTATCATTTATATTATTGAGGTTCTATTTCTATTGAAACCCAATGAGATGAGGGTATGACATCTCACGCATCATAAATTATCATGATAAGGGGCACATGTCTTGAATTCTTGTCATTCCAATTAGGGTGCATTACTGATTGCATGCTATTGTGATTGATGTTATTATAGAAGTGCATGCTATTGTGATAGATTCCTTGTTAGAATACCTGCTATTTTGAAAGGGTTTTGGGATATGTAAAGTTGAATTTGGATGGATGCCAATAATTGGTCCCTGAGGTTTTATAGGTCCTCTTGGATCATGTATGAACATTAGTTGAATTGTTTCAAGTTGCAATGTGGTATTTAATTCCAAACATTTATTCAAGAGAGTTTGAGATATCGAGTGTTATAATTTATCATTTATCGAAGAAAAATCTATGTCATTAAGGGTTCTAAAGAAGATTAAGTGGCTTACTGTCTGAACCCCCAAAAAACAAGGCATGTGGTGTTATGAACACACTCCATGTGTTATTCTATTCTATAAGAAACTAATTTTCTTTAGAACATTCATTGTACTAGGACTACATGTCGTGTTATGATTAACCATGGGACTAACTGTGTGAGCAGAGACTTGGGTTGATAAATGATGGTAGAACACAGCATGTACTAGGAGAACACACTTTGCTAAAGAGGCCATGTATTTGGAAATGTGACTAACAACACAATGGATGAATCTCAGGTTGTACACGTCGTGTCCCATTATTTCACACTGTGTAGATTCGACCATGTCTTGGAACGTGTTTCTAACGACAGAGGTGGTTATAAAACAAGTTGTACACAATGTGTTTAGGGTGAACATTATGTGTAGTGTTACCTAGGTGAGAACCCTCTGGATTAGAAGTGAAATAGAGCTTGGGTAGGACAGAAAATTTAAGTGCACTATATGTCACAGGAGGGACATGCAGTGTGTATGGGTGTTACACAACTATGATTTGCCGAGGTACATTCCCATGTTAAAAGCACAAGGGAACAGGTCGTGTACACCAATTTGAAAAAACATGATTTATTTTCTTCTAATGTTCATCCTTTAACTTCATTGTTTCATTCCCTGATAATCATGAACTGAGGTGTGCGCTTGACCTTTCAGGGTCATGGCACCGTGACATCCTTTAGTTGTACACTAGACACATCGCAACAATCAGACACTATAAATGGTAGATTAGGGACTACCTTCAGATACTTCCTTTATTCCAATCTTGAAACCAGCTGTTATACCATAAATAAGTGTTGATGCCCAGTTTTGAAGAGGCTTCGTGAGGTTAATACAAACCTAATAGGGAGCACTGCATCCTTTCCCGCCTATGGTAGAGCTGACACGGGGTTTTTTAGAGGAAGCACACTCCCAAATTCATAGGGTATAAATACCTTAGGATACAGATTTATAGTAGAATCCATGCTGTCTATCTTCGATCATCTTGTGAAACCTCTTGGGAGGAGGTGAAGGTCACAACCTACTTGATTTTAGATTCCCACAGGAGATAGTGGGATGTGATTCATAGGATAGAAGACAACGATTTAGGCCTTAAGATGAGTTCCAATAGACCTTCAATGAAAATTTATACGTAGAGACATTGCGATCTGATTGAAATTGAGTGTTCTTGGGTCTGGAGTAAGGTACCCATTTTTTCAGGGTGTATTCTTGTTGCTTCATAGATCTGCAGCACTTGAAACCCATTTCGGGGGTGATATGTTTTTTCTGGACAGGATGCTTGAGGATCACCTCAGGCATGATATCTTATCCCAAGTGAGAATCTTTAGGATAACATACATATCATATATATTCTATCAGGTAATGATCACCAAGCATAATCTGTGGGATTCAGGGGTTGTGATCTGGGGAGATTCGATATCCAGAGTTGGTACTCCTCTGTCTAATAGTATAAAGCACCACAGGGAGTCTGCGTGTAGAGATCTGAGTAGACTAGTTACTTTATTATGAATCCATTTGGTTTTCTACTAGTGCAGGAAGAGTGGACATAAGAATCCACAATGCCAAAGGACATTGTTGAGTTCTAATCATGTGAAAAAATGGGACATCTTAAACATTTTTCAAAGGCCTTCATGTATACAGGTAGTGAAGGAAGATATTTTTTGACTCCTCAATCTGGAGCAGGACTACCATTTCCACATAAGAGGAGGTAGGGGGCTGAAGATCTTTAGGCCATTCAGGAAGAGGTGGGGGTCATGGCCTCAGTGGTTAGACACGGGATCTTGGAAAAACATTGGGTGGATCAGCACAGGGAACTCAGACAACTTCATAGGGCCGCAGGAGAGGTTAGACATTTTTGATAGAGAAGATCAAATAAGGGCAAGACCCCAGACCCTCTACCGTTAGAGGTATGATTGTTGTTGCCTCAGATTTAGCTTGTTTACATTTTCATATAGGGGATTCCCATAGTTTTATATTTATCACCATTGTGAAGAGCCTTGGTCTCTATATCTTCACATCTTAGGATGTTAAGATGCTAGACACTCTAATGGGGCATAGACGGACTAGTGTACATAAGTGCAAAAAGTGACCTCTCTAGGTTGGTGGGTGTCACATCACGTGGAACCACTATGTCTTAGAGGTGATAGGATTCGGAGTCCTTATTGGAATGAACTCATTGGTATCATTCTAGGACTTTTTTACAACTATCTCTATAGGGTGAGTTTTACGTCACCAGAGAGTCGGTCTTTTCTACACAAGGGTGAATTTGTTGCCAAGGAAATCATAATGGGACTCGTGCATCTTCGTTTTGGTGGAATTACAGCCCAAATTGATATTTTATATCTACATAACCAGGGGACCTCATAGATTGACTTTCCTCCAGTGGTGGATCATTTTGTAGAAATCATTCAAGATGACTTTTTGGTTTTACCTCTAAAGAGATATGTTGAATTATTTGTTGATCTCATTCAACTGGTGGCACTGGTGTCCATTCCAGCATATAGGATAGAAAAACTAGAATTATAGGAGCTCAAGAAGCAGTTAGAGGAGTTGCATGAAAAAGGGTTTCATCTGACCCAACACTTCTCCCAGGGGTTTTCCTAACTTGTTTTTCCAGATGTTTGATGGTATGTGCAGACATTGCATGCATTATCGGAAACTGAACTAGTTGAAGATTATTAACCAAAATACATTACTAAACATCGAGAATCCCGGGTGTTCTTTAATATTGAATTATGATCCTTTTATCATCAGTTGTGCATTAGACAATAAAATATACTTCTTATAACCTTTCAGAGAAGGTGTGGTCTATATGAGTATGTGGTTATTCCATTCTTTCTCACGAACATGTCTACTGTTTTCATGGAACTATTGATCCATGTGTTACATCCTTACATGGACTCATTTGTGGTTATTTTCATGGAATATATCTTGGTGTAATATCACCCTCGACATGGCCATGCCACCCATCTTGATATCATATTGATTACACTAAGAGAGCATCAGTTATATGATAAGCTCTCAAAATTCCAATTTTGGATGGAACAGATTAACTTCATGGGCCATGTAATATCAGAGACAATAGTATCAGTAGACCCTTAGAAAGTAGAGCAATAGTTTCCTAGGAGTATACAAAGAACCTCTTGGAGGTACCATGTGTTCTAGGGCTAACTAGAAACTACAGACACATTATAGAATAATTTTCATGCTTATTAGTGCCACAGAAAATCTTGACTAAAAATGGTGGGAAGAACTTGTGGATAGATTCAAGTGATTCAACCTTTCAATAGTTTAAAGGGTTATTTACATCAACACCAATACTAGTTTTTCCATATCCATGAAAATGTTACACCATTTAATGAAATTCTTCATGTATGAGGATAAAATCAGTTCTTATGTGTGTGGAACAATACATTGTGTGTGGGTCTTGGTAGTAGATTCCACATGAGGGGAATTACCCAACACATGGTCATGAGTTAGCAACATTTGTGCCTAATTTACACTGTTGGAGACATTATATGTCGGGAGAGAATTTTTTGTTTTTCACTAACCACAAAAGTGTCAATATTATTTTTTACTCATCTTGATCTAAATTTGAGACAGTGAATGTGGGTATAGTACATTCAGTTTGATTACTTTGAGATTGATTATGTTCCTGGGAAAGGCAATATAGTGGATGGTGTGTTGAGTTGGAGGACTCAGATAGATGCAGTTCAGGAGGCCGATAGTGTGTGTTAGCTTATGGATATATTCTATGAGATGCAATTGGTGGTACTTGAGAGATAGGGGAAAAAAATTTCTTCTATAGTTGTTACCTCTACCATTCTGGATTGAGTGTTAATGAGGAAGCTATTAGATTTCGAAGGACTAGTCCTACAGGAGAGTGTGTTAGGAGAAGACCATACACCTTGGTGGACCATAGGAGAGGATGAGGTCTTGTGCATTCATGGATTTGTATGGGTGTCAGTAGACATACATGAGGAGTTGATAAAGGATTTTCATTCCTCAGTTTGGGTAGTTAATCATGGTGTCACCAAGATATATCGAGATCTACACCATCAGTATTGGTGGCCAGGTATGATGGGATATTTTGCTGGTTTTGTGATGAGATGTTTCACATGTCAACAGATAAAGGCCTATCATCAGTGACCAGTAGGGCTTTTATATTATTTACCCATTCATGAGTGGAAGTGGCATGTATTCTTGATGTATTTCAAGAAGGGGTTATTGAGGAAACATTGAGGGATTGATGTGGGTTTTGTTTCTATTGACAGACTCATAAAGGTTTAAAACATTTTATCGACCAATGAGTCCTTCAATGTTGATGAGTTTGGATGGTTGTACATCCATGAGATTGTACGGTTTCATGGGTTTATGCACTCTATAATTTTAGATAGGGACGCTCATTTTACTTTTGGTGTCTAGCATGGACTACAGAGGTATTTGGGTACACAAGTATTTCATAGTACAACTTACCAACCCCAAACATATGGTCAGTCTAAGTGAACAATTTATGTTTTTGAGGACATGACTCGAGCATGCGTCCATGATTTAGGGGCTTCATGGGAGAGATTTATACCCCAAGTGGAGTTTTCATATAATAATAGTTTCCATGTGATGATACAGATGGATCCTTATGAGGCTTTGTATGGTAGGCTATGATGATCACCCCCAATGTTGGCTGAATACAAAATAGGTAGCTATGTTGAGTCCTCATCAAGTCCCAGAGACGATTGAGCAGGTGGAGTTGATTTGGAAGAGTATGGATACTACACAATATCACTAGAAACCTTATGTTGATCGACGAAGATGGCCATTTGAGTTTGAGGTCAGAGACAATGTTTTCTTATGTGTCACTCTTAGGTTGGGACACATGAGGATTAGGATATAGGTGAAGCTTTCATTGGGATATGCCGGGTAGTTTGATGTTTTGGAGAGAGTTGGTCCGAGTTCCTATCAGTTGCAGTTACCTCATAGGTACCGGGATATGCACAACGTCTTTCATTTTTCTCAGCTACGACGTTAATTTTTAGACCCATATCACATTTTTTAACGAGAAGCAGTTTATTTAGAGGTGGATGCATCCTTTTAGGAAGACCCTATTCAAATTTTGGATCACAGTACAAATATTATATGTGGCTGGACTGTTCCTCTGGCTTAGGTCCTATGGTAGCACAAGAGAGTACAAGGCAATACTTGGGAGAGGGAGGTTTACGTACGATCAATGTGGCCTGAGTTGTGTGATGTTTACTCTTCACCACCATTGTAAGGGAAATTCGGGGACAAATTGATTTAAGGGGGAAATTTTTTTAAGAACCCAAATCCTCAAATAAGGTATGAATCCTGATTTTGGGTGTTTTTTAGGAAAAATAAATAATTTTGAATTTTTCTACGTACACATCGTGTACTGTTGAGTACACATGGTGTACCTAATTTCTGTGTGTAGCCATTTGTTGGTCCTGTAATGGCCGAGTACATGACCATATGGAAGACCATGTTTCCTTAAATTTCAATGTGCTAATTAGCAATTATTTAGGTATTTCGTGTTAAGGAGTTGATCTTTGATATCATCTAACTTAGATTTATTGATTGATTTACAGTTTTCGTTGATATATTATGATAAATTTTATGTAATTGGGACACCACATGGCTGTGTTTCCTTGATTTAATACCTATAACTATTTGGTCCATGTTTCTTTTGAGGAAGACCATGTTGAATTACATTTCTTGTTAGGTTGGAATTGATTGTTTATTTTTTCATGTTAAATGAATGTGTTATGAATTGTAGTTACATATCCTTGTAGTATTTGAGATTACTTAGGGATAGTGGATATCGTTTGTGAAAGATTTTGTTACAATGTGATTTGAGAACCTAGTGTAGTTAGACCATAAGAGGAATTGATGTTGAGGGATTCCACAGAGTGTCTATTATATTTATGTTGTAATACCAAATGTGGGATTGATTGTGACTACTTCCTTAGAGTGTCTATAGTATACCGTTATGAGACCACATAGGGAAAGGACATTGAGGTCATCCTTAGAGAGTCTGTAGTTTATCATTAAAAGAACATAGTGTGAATTGACGGTGAGTGCTTTCTCAGAGAGTGTTTGTTTTTTGGAATAATTGATCATTGGGGTTAGACTGTTTGAGCCACCCAGAGGGTCAATGTGACATTTTTAATGATGGTGACGTATTTTATAATACATAACACACTCTTTGATTTGTTCTAGTTAAGTTAGTCTTAATGATACCTTTTTTTGTACTCTTCTGATCAAATGATGAACATAAAATGCTAAATGAATGTAAATGTAAGTTGTAGGATTGATTACTTTTGTGTACTCATAGTTCTTTCTTATTTTTAAATATTTTAATCTATATATATTCATGGATAGTTAGGCACAAATCTTTTGGTGGTTTCCTATTAGGATTAGTGTCACACACTATTTGGGTCATCTTTAGACCCAAACAGATTATATGGTTGTAGGTGTAGATAAGGGAAAGTGCCCTTCATCATGAGGTACTTGTTTGTGATGGAGATGGATAACATGGTAATAAGATAAAAATTCTGATTTTATTAGAGTTTACATAATATTCAGTACATTGGTTTTAGTATTGTGTTTCTAGCATTTTGACTTGTTTGGATTCTTTCCTAGATAAATGCAACTTGCATAATTTATTTATATATATGCTGGAGTGGTTTATACTACCAGTCTTCAATTTTGTACTTTTGTAGTAATGTGTTACTTCTTCTACTACTTTTTACTATATGTTTCTACTGTGTTACTCTACAAATGAGGGCATAGTTTCCCCACTATCACAGCCAAGACCCCCACTTCTAGTCAGCAGCCTCTGGCATTCGGGGAAATGCACTTGAGGCTATGTGTCCCACTGGGTATGGGGAAACTATGGGCATCACCCGAATCTGGAATGTTACACATGGTCTAAATATCATCTCCTGTACCACCTAGTCTTTTCGGGGTCCACATTGTTCATCGACTTCATTAAGATATAAATTTAATCATACCAAAATGATGGGGATATGGAAATATAGAAAAAATACATTGTTGTTTGCATTCCCTTATAAATATTGACACAAAATGGAAATGCGTATACCATATTAATTAATTACAGTCATCACACAGAATTATATAACTAAATATCAGACATACAAAAGTCATTCATTTTATCAAGACAAGTCAACAAGTAACCGAAATATGTGATGAAAAGTAAATTAAAATAACTTAGTCTGTCAATATTTAATTAATTCAAATAAATTTATAAAATATAAAAAAATTATTTATATTCAGTTGCATAATTAATTTATTTTTATTTCCAAAATTAATTTAATTAATTATGTAAATTTAATATTGAAATTAAATTAAAATTTCCCATGTATTAAAATAAATATTTTTTGAATGAAAATTAATAATTTTGTTAATTTAATTGTATTTTTAAAATTCAATAACTTAATTAAATTAATTTTCATTAACATGGACTTGAAACTAGGTACAAGCCCGGTGCATGGCATACCCATCATACACAGACATGCTTTTTGGCTATGAAAGGCCAGTTCATGGATGTTATGTACTGAGTGGGGCCGCACAACCTCGAACTAGGTTGGAATGACCCACATTGACCCATTTCAGAGCGAATTTATTCAATTGGAAGGATTTCAGGGGGAAAATAGTGGTATCTAACATGCGATGAAGAGAGGCCATCCATGATGGTAGTAAACCACCGTATGATCCCTACTATGAGAGACCACTCGTGAGGAGGCCGAATTGGTTTCTGATGATGGGTGGATTAGGAAAATATCGATCAGAATCTCCATGGAGGAGAACTATGGGTGGCATGATAGAAAGTATGTGCGTGGATGTGGCTTGATGTAGTGGAAATTAGAATAATGATGGTCAGATTCTGGTTATAGATCACTAGATGAGATGTAGGATCCTCTTATTTGAGTACTGATTTAGTGGTGGTCACTATTAAATGTGGTACACGGGTTCCAAACTATGGAGGTGGGAAGCCAATGAGGTCTTGGTTGGGAATACACTCCTTTTTCTTAATTCAGAAGAAGAAGTTCCCATATTTAATTAATATTAATTAATATCCCTTTTATTCCTCCCATTAATCATCCATTTTTTAATTTTATCTTTTTCTTACATTATGTGGTCACCCACCCTCTATAATTTATTATCTCCCTTTGTCAGATAGCTTGAAAATGGGCATATCAAGTCTGCTTATATTGATTATTTACCTAAGATAATATAATATAATTTTAAATTTAAATTATAATTAATTATAAAAATTATTCCATTTTACCAATTTTATTTTCACCTAGAATCCATAGGGGTTCCATCTATCGACATCCTACCAGAACCTTACAGAAATTTGAGGGTGGATGAAACCATTTACTCCATTGAAAAATGATAAATTAAAACATATGTTTATATTAAATTTCTTGGAATTTTAATACCGAAATCAATGAAATTAATCTGTATTATAAACATTTTGGTGGGAACAACTTGGTAATATGATATCATATTGAATTTCCCTCAATGGTGTTGGAATTAAATTAATACACTATATCAAATTTAAAACAAGTTATTTTTTCCTTGGATCAAATAATTTACATTCATTATCTCATATCAATAGGAGGTACCTGGGCAGTAGAGGATGCCTAAGAACTAGTGATATAAAATATTTTATCCTATAGATGACATATCTTGTTATCTCTAGTGATCTGAGCCCTCATAAGGTTTGATTCTCTCATGTAAATGAAGTAGAGCACAAAAATAATATAAAATAATCATTTCTCTAATATTAAGTCTCTCTCCATAACTAAATGTTGTTGGGGATCACTTCCAAAAGGATCTAATGAAAAATCTCTCTAGATCATTCGTATACACATCATAAATCCACTAGTGGATCGATCATCAGATTATGTGTGTTGGCATGAAGATATAATTATTTCTTTGATTATTTTATGATCACTACATTGATGTTCATTCCATATATGATTGGGAACTCGATCTCATCATCTAGATTAGGATTTCATCCCTCTCGATTGTTGGATTGGAAAGATAATCTCTCAAGAGCTATCAATGAATACTACCTAGTGAGAGACTCTCACCATTAAATAGTGTGTGCTCAAATACCCTGAGAGGGTTCCCTAACCCCTGTATATTTAACATCCACTAAAATAGGAAATAAATAATAATTGTGAAACACTAAAATAGTAATATATATCATTTATATATTTTCACATGATTTTAATATATATTAAAAATGTTACATCAAAAAAACTAAATTATTATCTTGACTATTAATTCCCTCTTAATATAAAAAAATATTTCACTATTGAAATAATATTAGTTTAAATAGTATTATACCTCATATTTACCTGAAAAAATGTAAATAATTTTAATAAATTAAATAAACCAAATTATTATTTATTTAAATAATAATGAATTTATTTATTAATTTTTCATTGAAAACTATGACAAGGCTCAGACCCCATGTTGTGTCCCCCTATGTCCTATTTATCTATTCTCTTTAATGGGGTGGATCCTTGAAAACAATATTACATGTGGCCATCAATGTCTATATCACAATACAGTATTGGGTTATTCCACCAATTGCTTCTTAATTTTAGGCATAGTTATGTGTTAGTACATATAAACAAGATATATCCCTTTCTATCTTATTATTTTCATAATTTATTAACCCTTTTATAATGTGGGTTTTCAATAATGGAATTTCCAATTGAAAAAACACTTGATTGTTGAGATCATTATGAAATAGAGAAGATAAAATTTATTTGAGTTGGGGAGAATTTAATACTGTGATATTTTTATGTAACAATTTGTTTTGATAGCTTATGTGATAGGAAACAGTAGTTCTAAACAACCCATGAAATATATTTCTTTAAATTTAATCTCTTCTATTGTTTTGAGAACACCCGACCCCGAGTGAAAATGAACGACAATGTAGTATTTCCTTATAAACTACCCATTGAATTTTTGTTTATGAATACTAAAAACTAAATTATGAAAATCATGGATACCTATTTACTTGAAAAAATAGTGATATTTTAAAATAAAATAATTTTTTTTCATAAAAACAATTTTTATATAAAATATTGTATATTCACTCATTTCTGACATCATTTCAAATAATTTTTACCAATTTTAGTAAATTTATTTGAAAAAATAATAACTTTTTGGAAAAATAATATCTAAATTTACTTACGGTGTTTTTTTATTTTTCTTAAAGGTTGCTGTTTTTAATTAATATTGAAAACTACCAAATTATAATTTAAAACAACATATTTGTTTAAATTACTTATAAATTAATAATATAGTTTGAAATTATTTATTGTCAAATTAACTCAACTATATATTTATTAATAAATTTTCTTTCTTCTTTACCATATTTCTCTTTAATATAGATATAAAAAATCCGTACAGTATTGAATATTTTTTCTTTGAATACATTCTTTTTCTTCAGCTCTATAAGAAGAATTTAAAATTAAATTATTCCACTAAATTACATTTAATTCGATAAAATACATTATATATTTTTAATCCATATAATTTTTATTTTTTAATAAGTAAAAGTTAATATTTTTTTATAGTAATTAGTGAATAAAATAAAAATTAATTTGATTTGATAGGGTTAAAAATTTATTTTTAAACATCACATGTACTTGTGTAAAAAATAATTTCCATCTGACATATGATTTTTATTTGATAAATAATAAATCATATTTATAATCATTAGTTTCAAATTATACAATAATACTTATTTTATTTTATTCTTATTGATTAAATTACCTAATATAAAAAACTAATACTTTTGGTGGAAACAAATGTGAAAAAATGGGAGTACACAAATTGGATAAGAAATTACATGTTCAAAACATGTTTTTGTGTTTTTTTGGATTTTTTTATAGACCATATCATCCATCAAATACATTATTTTATAATTTTAGAGTCTTGTTACGTGAGATAGGCCTCCTAATTTTAAATACATTTGGTATTTACAATAGTGCCGCTCACCTCAGATATAAATAGTCACCCAGTCTTCTCCCTTCTTAACACAGTAGAACCCATTATGTTTAGTCAACACCATACTAAGTTACATTTCAACATCAAATTTATATTTCTTGAAAAATTATTTTGGGAATAAATCCATCCTATACTATATTTTAGTACAAAAATAAATAGGTTACATGATGAATGGGACACATTTTTCCATCAGAAATATTATTTTATTCATTCCTCCACCTACTTAAATTCTTATTAATATAAGATAAAATAATTTCTCAATATCTTTCATATACATAGATATATTTATTTTATGATCCTGACCTACTACTATATCCAATTCCAAATAGATGGTTGCAAAATCCACAATTGGGTGTTTATTGGACTACCGTCTTGCGAACCGATGGCATTCATTTTTCTCAAACACCTCTAATGGTTGGGAATAATGATATATATATATATATAATTTATATGTGATATTTATAAATTAATTTTACACATTTAGTAAAAATATCAAATATATATTTTTAATTTCTAGTCTATATGGGATGTCATAACGTCACTCAAATGTACAATAGACTACCGCCTCACGAAGCGATGTGATTCGATTTTCACTAATGCTTTACATGGAAGGTAATAAGAATTAATATAATTAATATATGTTATATAAATGAAATAATAATTATAATATTTTTATATTTATATTTCGTGAAGTATTATATATATTATTTTCATTCTTGCCATTTCATTCACTAAAAGATGATAACAACGTTGATGTACTGATGGACTATCGCATTCAACAAAATACATGACTCTATTTTCATCACCAAACCACATGGATGATATATATAAGTATATTTAATGAATTAATATGGCATATATGATATAATTATTATTATTTATATGTAAAATTTTATTTACCATCTTTTTGTCAAGATAATTCGATAATAGAATCATTACTCATGTGTACGTATGACCAACCATCTCCATGATCATAATATACTTCATTGATCCAAATAAACATTTAATTATTTATTTTAAAATTAATATTTATGTATATATATGATAATAATTGCATGATTATTATTTTGGATATGATAAAACCATATTCAAAATAACTAGAACTGTCACAATAACTCACCAATTTGAAAAAGAGGTAATTAATGACTGAAACTATAAAAATAATAGATTATTACATACAAATTTTTGAAAATATATTATAAAAGAATAATATATTATATTATAAATATTAATATTCCTCTATAATAAATTAATTATATTTTCAAAATACTATAAATTATTTTAAAGCAATTTCAACAAAAAAGGATGCTTGAGGTAAGGGATTTATTAACAAAATTTATTTTTATTGAGTTAAAGGTCTACGTTATTTATTAATTAATGATAAGATTATTTTTATAATTTCATTTATTTATATTATGTCATATTTTGACTTTTAATTGGACAGTATACATTTGATATGTTGAATATATTAATTAATTTATCTCTGCTAAAATTATTTAATATTTATTAATGACATTGTCTCAATTTCTCTCAATGATTTATATATTATTGTAATGTACCTAAATTCACTTATAAGGTTTATATAATTCTGATTTTACATTTAAAATACTTATTTATTAATAATTCATGGAATTTTATATTTATATGTGTATTATTTCGACTAAGGTTATCTGAAAAAATGATGCCACGAGTCAAAGAATTTAATAACTTAATTAATTTTTATTGTGTTATATTACTCATTATTTGTCTTATGTATTATATGATTATGTGTGAAATTAATTTTTATTATCTTGTATTTTATTTTCAATTTTTATTTGGATTTATAATTTATAGAAATAAACGATTTAGTAGATAATTCACACATTAACATTATGATCATTCTAATTGTTTATTTCATGATCTCATTATCATCGAGATTGATTATTCAATAATTTTAGTTAAATTATTATTTTTTATCAATATCTAATTAAACAATATAATTTTTCATCATTTGGTTAGATATTTTTATTTGATGTACTGGTGAAATTTTTCCACACATTCGTAAATAAAATATTTGAGAAATATTTGTTTAAAAAATAAAATAAAATTTATCTTTTTAAAGGTAAATATTTTTTCTTCTTAAAAACAAGTATAAAAAATCATAAACATTTCTATGTTTTTTTTTAATATCAATTTACAAAACCTTTTCCCATTTTTTCTTTTTGTATTATTATTTAGAAGAAAAAGTCACAATTTTATCAATACTATGCATGTTTGGCTTTTTAGAAAAAAGAAACAAAATCTTTTTTTAACATGTATGATATGAAAAAATATTTATAGTCCTCACAACCACTCAAAATTTTTAATTCTTCTATTATATGATTCCAAATTTATATTCAATGAATATTATTTTCAAAATATTATGTGGATTTATATTAATGGGTAATTTTAAAAATTAAAATAATTTTTTCTTCAATATTTTTTTAAAGGTATTTTATAATATTTATATTCACCAATGAAAAAACAAATTATTCTTATTCTATTGGTTTTATGTCTTACTGATACCATCCTCATTCATAATTTGGATGGTTTATGGTTATTTTCCGCATAGATAGCACTAAAATTCACTTCCATTATTCATTGTCATATTCATTAACATTAATTTTAAATATTTACTATAATTTGATTATTAGACATTAAATTTCTCTAAAATATTTATATTATTTATCATGGATATGTTTATTTATTAAACCACATATTATTTCTACATATAGGGTTATATATTTATAGTTAGTTTTTTTATCAGGGAATATTGATAAATCCATATTTTGTACTCAATATATATTATTTATGATAACGAGCATTATTAATGAAATAAATAAACTTTTCATTATATAAAGAATTCATAATACCTATAGTGATGGGAGGGGCCTGATATTATATATGCCCTCGATTTATCAGTAGGTCTCCAAAGATAAATAAATAAGTTATCTTTAAATGGATTATACATAGATTTTTAAATGATATATTGAATGGTATTGATGGTATAGGTATCTTGATACATGAGATCATGGATTTAAATAAATATTAATTTCATTAATTAAAAATTTAGTTGTTATTATCCATTATATTTTCACAGTAATATTATCTCTAGATTAATTTCATTATCATTTTACGAATTAAATGGAATGTGTGCTTAGTTATTCATCTCTCCATATTGATTAATAGTTATATTATCGTGTTCATCATGATTTTTAACATTTAGGTGTGAATGTGTATTTATCATTTCATATTGAGTATTGTTTATTTATTTATGATATCTTTGATTTTTTAACACATAATGACCATTTGAACTCAAAAAAATTTATTTCATTCCCAAGGACTCCATGAACAATACTCTGATTTATATGAAATGATATTATAGATCGAATAATGTTATTAATGGAAATAATTATGTTTAAATTTGTGTTTTAAAATGAAATTCAGAACTCAAGTACGAATGTAGTTTACAAAGACTACCAATATTGTTTGGTCCTTTGGGATTTGATTCAACGTTTCTTATGACAATGTAGTAAACAATACACCAGATTTGAGCTACTAGGGTCAGGGTTTTTAACTATGATTTGGATAAAGAAGGAATTCTTCTCATGATTACCTTTTGAAGAGATATTTTTTGAGTGATTATCATAGTTGTAGTTATTCGTTCAATGTGGATGCACCATGTTGTGGATACACCATCAGAAATACTACAGGTGAGATAGATTGAAAGTGATATTGATGGATTTAACATGATGTATTTGAAATGTACATAGGTTAAATTGGACTAATAATTGAAGATATAGATTCCTTAGCCATCAATAATGTTAGATTTGAAATGGGAAAAAATATCTATAGAATTCATAATTGGATTTACAAAGACATCTTGTGGTAATAATCTAATTTGAACTATTGTTGGTCGATTAACTAAATCTATGAATTTTAATCCCAATCATGACATTATGTCTTTATATCATTTTCATTTACTATATATCATAGAGATAAGTATGATACTTTAAATTACACTATCAGTTTTATCTGAACACGATCTAAAGATAATATTATATTTTTGGAATGGTTATCATAGTTACTTGGGTACTAAAATAAATTTTAGTATTGTTTTTCATCCCAAATCTAATGGATAGTACATGATAATGATTCAAACCACTAAATACATGTTTAATACCTATTAAATAGATTAAAAGGAAATTTGGGATTAAAAAAATACTTTAATTCAGTTTTGAATAAAAATATATGTTATCCCAGTATATAATTGGACCCTTTTGATTCATGATATGGGTAGCAGTGCTATACTCCAACATTTTTGGATGGAGTATTTGAAAGTAAGTTGATATGACTTTATTTGTTATAGGAAATGGTTCAAGAGGTAACGAGGAATTAACAATATATGATGATAGATTATGTCATGCAAAATAATTATTCAAATTACCAGAGGAATGATTTAATATTCAAGTTAGGTGATCAAGTTTTCTTAAATTAACTCCATGAAAATAATATATTTTTTGAGAAAAAATTTAAGATAATCCCATGGTTCATTGAACCGTATGAAATCATATAGAATATTTGATCAGTTTTATACCAAGTAGCATTTCCACTATGTTTATACTAGGTATATAACATATTTCATGTTTCAATGTTATGGAAATATTTTCTAGACTCATATCATGTAATAAGACCAAATTCATATCATTTGGAACTCAAACATTAATACTAGGAATAACATGGTCCTATTCATATCCTCAGAGAGAATTTATTTCAAAATAAGTTAATTCATCTAGTAATAGGATTTTTATGAAATTAAAATTTTTAAGAAGAATCATGTGAATCATAAAATGAAACGAGGGAGATATAACCCCACTAGTTTAATAATTGCATAATTTTTGAGAAGTTTCTATGATATTTTATTTTTAATGAATAACTATAAATATTGAATTTTGTTGGAGAAAATATTCTATCAATGTATTTCTAACTAAAAATTAATTTTTTAATATTATTTTAATTTAATTAGTTCTTAATTAATTTATATAATATATTTTTTTCAATTATTTTAATTTGTTAATTTATCATCAATACATTTAATGCATGAATGCTAATTTTTATTAAAAAAACAATATTTTATTGCGATTTATGTATGTAGATTTATATTAAATTCTTCAACATCTATAAATTATCTTCTGAAAATTTGAATCCATATTCTTAATCAGTGGGTCATAATTCAGTAAATATTTCATGTTTATTTTATGACATTATGTATAAATAGTTTAATAATTTTTATTAAAAAAGATAAATAGTAAATTAAGAAAATAAAGATATAATTTAAACTATAAGATCTATAAATGGATCCTGCCACACGAAATAACTATATTGGATTATTATATCCCACATGTATTCACTGAATATTAATAAATACGGCCTTTTGATTCCATTTGATAATTATTATAACCAGTAAACTATTGACGTTAATATAAATCAAAAAATGACATTTTATTAATATCTATAATATTCTTAACATGCACATAATAAAAGATATTTATTGTCATATGTAACAATAATAAATTTTAATTAATATTAATATCATTTTAATTTTATATTATTTTTTATGGAATAAATAATGACCTTAAAACTATAGGCAACACAGATGAAGTAATTACGAAATTAATAGAGAAATGCCATAAATTAATTTATTTTTGGTAAAAATAAATTTATATTTTTAATCGTTGTATTAAAAAAATTTATTATATCAATATGATATGAAATAAGCGTATGATTTCATTATATTAAAATTAAATTATTTTATTTTGGTCTTAAAAGTGATATCAAATTAATAGTTTAGGAATTGATATTATTGATAATTTATAATGAAAAGTACATTATTAAATGATTTAAAATTCCTAAAAATATTATCACCAACAAGTTAAATGGGATATAGATAATGAAATCCTCCCTTCTCCATTTATTAGTCTTATTTTCTTTTATATTACCAATATTGACCACATAAGGTTAAAACACATTAATACAACTTCAATTTTCCAAAGCGTTAATAACTGAATAAAAAAGGTATGTGAAAAAAAGTGATCCCAATATGTAAATATTTTATTTTATTATAATATTTCAAATCCTAATTATATTATAATTAATATTTTTCATTTTGGGTCCATTCTATCATCAAAATTATTATGCATTAATTGAATATTTTTTTAATTTTCATGATTTACCCTCCCCTCTCTTATAAAATGGTACCTATTCGTTCCATTTACTCACACATTAAAAAGATCATGGACCAGAAAATACCGTCCTATGTCCCATAAATGAATACATTACTAGTTCCTAGAAGTTATTTAAGGATAAAAAAATATTTGATTTTAATTCTGTTTGTGTAAGCCATAAGAGGGTGTTTGAAGAATACATATTTCTCCAAATCATGACTATTCAAATTTAATTCTATTAAAACAATTTGATATATTCATAATCAATGATCAAATAAAAACAAAAATATATTAAATATACTAAAATGTCATTATAATAATTTAAAAACCTATATGGAACCCTATTATCATTAAACAGTAAACAAACCACCATTCATTTGAATGGTAGACTACAACCTCACGAATCGATGAAATTCATTATCCATCACTATTTTTTAGTGTAGGTTATAATGATGGATATAATTTATATATAAAAATTTAATGAAATATTAATTATTATGTAAATATAATATATCATAATCCTTTTAACCTTTCCATTCCATGAAGAATCACATAATCAATTATGTGCATGTGTAGATTACCTCCACAATGTAGTGATGTAATTTTTTTTCATAAATTTATAACATAAATGATAAATATTAGTATTATTAAATATATAAATTTTCATTTATGAAATAATTATTATTCAATTAAAATAATACAATACATTCCATATTTCTAAATGATTTTTGAAAAATGGAAACATTACTCATGCTTCTGTACAACCTATCGTATCCATTATTGCAACATACTTCATTTTTCATAAAGACCATTCATTGTTTCTTTTTAATGTATAATTATTGTATTAAAATTATTATTATGATTATTAATGTGGATATGGTTTAATAGTTACATATTTTATCCCATTCAACATACGAAATCCATTTTGGACATATAAAAAGAATATCATCGATATGCCTAAAATGAACTAAATTGATTTACTAGATGATAATATAATGATAGAATGCAATATTAAAAATGATAATTTATCTAATGAATGTAAAAAATTTACATTAGATTATTATTAATGATGGTAACAGATTTAAGTGATAAGGTGGAGTCATGTTCCTGGAATCATTGAACTCAAACAATGTTTTAAATGTTTTCAAGATCTATTTTATAAATCATACTATTCTATGTAATTATTTTTAAAATTATTTTATGTATGTGATTATATATACATTAAAGGTATATGAAAAATAGTATACGTCTACTTTAAACTTATTATAATGGTTTCCAAAATTATTTTTTAGGGAATGTTTTGCATTGGTTAAAAATACCCAAATGAAATGTCATATTTTAACGTATTCATCAAAAATGAATTTCCCACCACTAAAATCATTATTTAGACTTCATCATCCAATAATTTATTAAATTTTTTCTTTAAATAAAAACCATTTTTTAAGATACTTTTAAAAATATCTTGAATATCAAACCTCCTACCAATTTTTACATGAATATGTGTCTATGTTCTATTTTCTATAATAATAAAATCATCATAATCCAAACTGTTGGTTGGAGTATATTACTCAAGAGGGGGTGAATTGAGTATTAATAAAAATTTCTGTTAAAAAAGGTTCTTTGAAAGACATCCCCTGATTAAAAATATAATTAATGTTTGTTTGTTCTAAACTTATAAATGTACTGAATGTTCAATTGATTTATTAGAAGATTGATTAGTTCTCATATTTACTAATCTAAATATTAGTCATTCTTTTGAATATAATCTACTGATTTTAAACAAATATAAAAACCTTCTTAAACTAACTATCAATTTTAAATTTAGTTTTATTTTAAATGAAATAAACACATATCAGATTATACAAAAATATAAATACACTACGGATAAAAAACAAGAGGTTCTGTCGCTAGGTGAGACTTATACCTCTCAACTTGGTGATCACCTAACACCAAGTAGTTTATATTAATGAACTTTTAATCGACACCTAGGATCGGGGTTCACAATAGCACACAAGGCTATCCAGGTGACACTTGACCTCTACCACAGTTACTCGAGGGAAAAACAACAAACAGATCACACTTGTTCTCTTCAACTATTCTACATGGGATACAACAGTAAAAAGAGATTGTGTGTGAAGACATTGAGTGTCCTCAAGTTATTCATAGGAGAATGTGTGTGTGTGTGTGTGTGATAGAAAATTACACAGACTACTAAAAAAGTAAACAAAAGAATATGACAATGATATAAAAAAGAATATATTTAAGAAGTCTTTGTGTGTTATGCCATGAAGCATGAGACTATATTGAAGTAGAGAAAATGAAATCTGAGTCCTCTTCTAGAAGATGGCTTCAGAATAGAGTATCATAGTCTCCGTACTCTAGATTCTAGGTATTAAAAGTACATCTCATCAATTTTACGATAGATAGATAAATTCAGAAAGTTCTTTCTTGTCATATTATACTCCTTGTGTACTCAGCTTTTAGTTCTTGAAAAGCTTTTCATGTACTTCTATTTTCACCATTTTTTAGATTCACATGTTCTCTATATCACACACATATGCAATGTTTATCTTGTAATCCTTATATACATCAAAGTCCAGTAGGTATGAAGATCTCCCCAAATTCTTGTACCACATACTGTCTACAGATAATTTTAGAGAAAACACTAAATAATGTTAGAAACATTAATTTTTCAATATTTTACCATTAGAAATAAATTTGAGTTAATAAATTTGAACCAATATTTACAACTATCGGTGAGTCATAAGTATCATTGACTCATATGCATCGGTTTTTCATCATCGGTTTGTCAGCAACGGTCTGTAAGCATCAGTCAGTAAGCAACGGTTATTCACCATTAGTCTATATGTATTGGTCTGTCAGCATCATTCTATCAGCATCGGTCTATAATAATCAATTTACCACCATTGGTCTATAAGCATCGGTTTTTCAACATAGGTGACTCCAATTATCAGTTATTTATATCAATCAGTATTGGTGATTCAGTGTATCAGTGTGTCATTGGTGTTATTGGTCTATCGAATATCGGTGAATCGTTCATCCGTGACTCGTACATTAGTGAGTTGACCATCGGTGTGTTGATCATTAGTGTTTCTTCCACTGTTGTTTTGATCATTGATTTTTCATCCACCGCTATGTCAATCATTGGTGTGTCATCCAACAGTGTGTCAATCATCGGTGTGTGGTCCATTAGTGTGTCAATCATCGGTGTGTCGTCCCTCGGTGTGTTGTCCATCTGTGTGAAATTTGAACTAATGGTGTCAGGGAATCTGAGTAACTTGTGAAGTATATGTCTTACACATAGAACTACTAGATTATGGAACATTCATAAATACATGTAATTATACACTTGTATATATATTAAATCATAAATATAGTTTATTGACTAATTGAAATGTATTGTACATTATGATATAATTTATTTACATAGAGATATTAAATGGAATGTAATTATAGAATCTATATATTGACATTATTTGTGATTATGAAAACCATTATATCAAGGAAGGTCCAACAATCGCCCCCTTTTTGAGAATCAAAAGTTATGGAATACAAGTGAGGTTAAGGAATAACAATTACTTGGATTAGAATATCTCACTAAATGTGATTTATCATTATAAATAAGGATTTCCCATGTCTGTGTTTTTAAAAAAAATCCCCTCTTCAAATATTGGATCAGAGGGAATATATGTATATATATTATAGTGATTGCATGCCATGTGTCCTATACCAGAGTTTTTGCCCCAAAAATTAATAATGTATGCCTATTCCATTAATTGATAATGTATTCCTATACCTTTATCCCCCTTTTGTGATTATAAAAATGTTAAGAGAAGGATAAGGAAGAAAGATAAATAACATAAAGAAGATGAGAAACATAGTGAATACAAAAAGGATTTCCATTAATGTTCAAAAGAGTATAACCAACAAAATAAAAACCCAAATCATTATCAATTACACAATCCACCACTACAGGTTTGGATTTTGATATTTTTTTTCTTTATCTGAAGGATGAAGAGTAGGATTCGAACATTTATGTTTGGCAGTGCGAAGAGGGTGTTTGAATACAACACCAAGAAAGGAAACAACTGTAGGGACATTTTTTTCAAGGTTAGTTCTTCTATCTGACAAAGCAAAGATCTGTGGTTTCTTGGTAATAACTGATTAAATCTGAGAAAGATCATGAGAGACAGTCATTGGAGTAGGTCGCTGATAGGTAATTCCAAAGGATGAAGTAAGAGGAACCACAATTTCTTCGGCTTGAACATAAAGTGATGGATTTGGGAGCATGATGAAATCATTAATGATTTTATTACCATATTTTAGGGCCTTCTCGAAATTATCCTTATTTTCTAGGAATTTAATATTCAGAAGCGTAAAATCTATCAATTTTGCAACTTAATTCTTGAAGGTTTCGATTATTGGAGGAATTCCAGTATTTTTGGCTAAAAACATGAAGCTATATATGAGATCATTCTTGTTATAGATATTAATAATGTAGTTATCCACCTTCTCTCTAGTCTCATTTTGATCAATAGAGGCCTCATTTATGAACTGCCTTACCATATTTTAAACAAGGTCTATATTTATATGAACCTTTGAAAGAGTTTCTTTGTGTGAATCAATCTAATGATTCTTGAGTTCTTCTCTTATCACAGCCTTGAGATATTTGATATCAGTAATAAAACCTTCCTCACCTCTAGAACTGGATTGACTAGTGATCATTTTTCTAAGCTCCACTTTTAATTTATTCAAATCTAAACTCAGTAAACGTGTCACTAATTTCCTAAGAACTTCCATCACTCCACTAAAAGAAGTATTGAAATAGGTGGTGGGAGTGTTCAACTCATTGGTCATCTTCTTCACTTCTTCCCGCAACATAGTATTATTCATATTTATGGTTTTGGTTGTGGCAATAAGATTATTTGGAATCTCCAAATCACCATATTTGAAATTTTTTGCAGAATCCTCATCTGAAATACTCATTAAATATAGGATTTACTTCTAGATCTAACTGAGGCTCTCCCTGAATCACAGATATCATTTTTTAATTTCTCTAAAACAGTCGTAGTGACATAGTCACTAGGCACTGGCTATGCTACTGACTTATTTCCTAGAAGTTCACTTTGTGAAGCAATTGCAATAGGTTTTATTGCTGTTTGAACTTGAGGAGCATGAGGATTTGATTCTATATTCTCATTATAGTTATATTAAAAACCAAATAGGATATATCCTAGATCATTATTCCACTCTCGAGTACACTTCTAGTCTCTTGGATCAACATTTTCAATATTGACTCTTATTTCTTGAGGCTCATGTACAATATCTTATTCATCATTATCTTCATCCCGACCTCTAGACTAAATAACATTTCTATGTATAGGTACCAACTGAACGTGAGGTTATGCATGTGATCCATCCACTTCAACTTCTCCAGGAACATCCACAATGAGAGGCACATGATCCTTAGCCTCTTCATCATGGACACCAACCAAAATATCATTTAACAGCTGAATGATTTATTGATTTTCAACTATATGATGATGAGGTCTTTCCTCATTACCAACATCTCCCTGATCAACATCCTCTGGTCCAACAGGATCATCACTATTAGTAACTCCGTGAAATGATTCCACATTGGATCTTTCAACTGATTATTGTCTCACTTATAATGAATCACTGACATTATCATCATCTCTCTCTTTATCATAATCATCATCATCATTATTAGACCCCTCATTTGACTTACATATATATCCATCCACACCAGTAACCTTGGTCTCCTCATCATCCTCATCTCTTAAAAAAAGTTACCTTAAGGGTAGATCCAAAGGTGGAATAGCTGGTCCATAAGACATATCTTTTGGGAATTCAACAATATCAGGATCACTCATGTCTTCAATAGAAGATCCTTCATCCCTTTAAAATTCAGCATTGGCTTTATCATCTGAATATAAAGCTTCCTCTCCTAGTTTTTGGCATGGATCAACATGATAATTTGGTCTAGTAGGATGGTTAATCAGATTAAACTCCTCATATGGTCTTTCCTCATCTCCTACCTAACATTTCTTCCATATGGTACAAAAAATCTTCATTTTCTTGCAACTCTCTTTCTGAAGGTAGAAACCACTACAGTCACTAATCATTTCATCTCTATCTTCCACACATACCATCTTTTTTAGAATTGTAGAGATCATAATAGGATAGTACAAAAAAGATTCTTTCCTGGAGGGTTTTATCATATAAGAAATATGCACCATTAGATACCAAAAAATATTCAATTTTATCCCATTTTTTAATATGTAAATGAGGAATACATCTTGATACATCACATCAGTTGTATATCCTTCTTGTGGGAAGATTTGTTGTTAAATAAACATAAAAATTAATCTTTCCTCTACATCAGATTCACTGGCAGTAGCTCTCCTCGATTATTTATTTCTATTCATCTCTTTTAGAGGATCATTATATGAAAATAAATCTGAAGAAGGTGGAATATTTCCCTGATAATTATCATAGATACCTTCCTGAATAATTTCGAAGCATTTAGCATATTACATTGATGAAAAAGAAATTTATTTTTCCTTCACCACTGAGTTCATCCTTGCTTCCTTAGCTCTATCCAGGGATATATTCCAGTTGAGGAAAAACTCATTCACAAGTAGGGGATAAAATTGTCTTTCATTTTTTGAGAACCATTTTAGTGATCCTTGAGATTGTATCACCCTTAGAAAAAGCATCCTACTTGACAAAACCCAGTCTACAAATAGTTATTTCTCGATTGTGACAACTTGGATTCCCAATCCTAGCTTTTCAGTGGCACTGGAATCATCCTTTCGACGTTTACCATATGTAGATTCACTTGACTCTTCCATCGCATGCTTTGTCCGTTCCATTGTGAGGGTTCGGATTTGAGAGGATTTGAAAGGTTGTGGGTCGATAGAAAGAGTTTCAAAGAGATGAAGGTTTTACAGCTGATGGAATGTGAATGGTAAAAGTCGATTGAATTTGTCTGATCATTTAGTGATCGTAATGTTATAAACATAAAAAAGTTTTAAAAAGAACATAAAACTGTGTTGTTTTACTTAAAACATACATAATTTTAAAAGGTTCTTGAATTCATAAATTTCACACAATTGGTTTCACAAGATCAGTCTCAATAGTTCAGTTTCACTGATTGGTTTTACAGATTAGTTTCACAGTTTGTTCCCCAGAGATTGGTTTCAAAAGATTAGTTTCACTAATTGGTTTCAGGAGATCGGTTTCATAGATCGGTTTCCCATATCAGTTTCACATATTGTTTTCACATATTTGTTTCATAGATAATAGAGACTTGACATGAAATTATAGATTTACCATTCATATTTCATGTCTGGTGTAGTTTATTCTGTCAGAGTTTAAATGGTTTAGGGAATATGTCACCAAGTTGATGCTCGGTCCTAATGAAATAAAGAGGTATATTTAATTTTTGATAATGATCTCTCAAAAAGAGATGTTTTACATTAATATGTTTTGTTATATAATGAAAAATTGGATGATTATAAATGCTAATATCATGTGTGTTGTTGTAGTTTATGGGGACATGTCCGAATAGAAAACCATAGTATAATAAAGTGTGTTTTATCCACAAAATTTTTGCACAGCAACTACCCACATCAATGTACTCTGCTTCATCAATTGATAGTGATACTGACTTTTTCATTTTACTACATCATGACATTATATACTTTCTCAAAAAGTGACATGATCCATAGCTAGTCTTTATATGTAATTTACATCCACTAAAGACAGCATCATAATAACTAAATAAATAAAAAGGTAGTCCATTAGGATAAAAGAGTTCTAAATTAGTTGTATAATTGAGGTATTTGAAAACATGTTTAAAAACATCTAAATGTTGACTCTTTTGGGTTTGTTAAAAATATTTCACAAATAGACACACTAAAAATAATATCGAGGCTACTAGCAGTTATGTACAACAAACACCCAATCATTCTTATGTATGCAGTTTCATCAACGAATTTTCTATTTTCATCAAGATCTATCTAACTTGTAAAACTCATAGGGGATTCATTAGACTTAAGACTATCAAGGTCAAATATTTTCAAAATATCTTTACTGTACTTACATTAATTATAATAATACCTTTTCTATATTGAAATATTTTAAATCCAAGAAAATTTTTAAGTTTACCCATCAAACTCATTTCAAACTCACTTTGCATTATTTTAGAAAATTCATTAAATACAGAATTTTTAGATGATCCAAAGATGATATCATCTACATAAATTTTTGCTATTAAAACATATATCGAAATTCATTTTATAAACAAATTTGGATATAAAATTATTTTTGTAAAGTCTTTAGAAATAATAAAATTTCTTAATCTCTCATACCATGATCTTGGAGCATGTTTCAAACTGTATAAATGTTTAGATAAGTTAAGCACATGATTTGGAAAATGATGATTTGTAAATCATGGGGTTTTATCAACAAAAAAATCCTAAACTATATAACCATTTAAGAAATCAGTTTTAATATCCATTTGATATTGCATAAAATCCATGTGTGTTTCATAGGAAAGTATGATTCTAATAGCTTCAAGCCTAGCTACCAGTGCCAAGGTTTTTCCATAATAAATTCCTTCTTCTTGATTATATCCTTGTATATCCAACCTGTATTTATTACTAATTATATTTACATCTTTATCCACTTTATTTCTAAACACCCATTTTGTTCCTATGGTCAAAATATCCTTTGGTCCATCTACATGTTTCCAAGAATTATTTTTTTCAAAATGGTTATGTTCTGCTTGAATATACATTACCCTAAATTCAACATTGATTTCCTCATTCATGTTTTTAGGCTCAATTTGTGAAAATAATTCTTGATGTTGAACCTAGTTTCTCAAGGAATCTCTAGTTTGTGTTCCTCTATCTAAATCCCCAACAACATCAGTTAACAGATGATTTTTATGTGTCCTAGTTTGTCTTGTAAAGGGAGGACTGGTTATATAAGGTTCGTTATTTTGATCTCGTTCATTATTTCTAGGATCTAAAGAATTTTTAGAAGTGGGAGGTTTTTACAGATTCCTTCATATGATGATTTTAGGTTTTATCATTAATATCCAGATTGGACATATCCTCTTTAATATTTTCATGTGAGGTCTGATTCTCATGTGGATATGTTTCATCAAACATGACATGTACAGATTCCTATACAGACTTTGTTTTCTTATTAAAGACTCTATAGGATTTGGTTGATATAGAATATCCAAGAAATATTCATTCATCACTTTTGGAGGATAATTTATCTAAATTGTCCTTAGTGCTCAGAATATATACATTACTTCTAAACACTTTAATATAGCTCACTTTAGATTTCATATTGTTCCACAACTCATAATAAGTTTTCTTAAGGATGGGTCTGATGAAGACTCTATTTATTATGTAACAATCTGTATTAATATACAATGCATGAATTGTTTTTTAATTTAACATTAAATCCATGATCACATAATTGATATATGCTAAGTAGGTTGTACTTTAATCCATCAATATAAAGTGCGTTGGAAATTGAAATAAACTTAGGGTTACAAATCTGGCCTAGGCCTATGTTATTTCCTTTAACATTGTCACCAAAAGTAACATGCCCTCCAAAAATCATGATAAGCCTTTTAAATCTTGAATAGTCCCCTATCATATGTCTTCAACACCCACTATCCAAGTACCACAGATTTCTACCGGTTCACTTTAGGCAGTTTACCTATAAAACTATTCTTCCATGAAACGACTTTGGTACCCATATTTGTCTAGGTCCACATACATTAGTAATATACACTTTAGAACCCCATAATTGTATCATGGGTTTCTTATATGAATAATATAATGTATTTGATAAATAAACTATGTTTGGTCCAAATAAATTCAATATTGTAAATTAATTATTAGAACGAGAACTTGCTTTAAAATTATGGATTTTGAATAATGAATCATATTTTCCATATTTGGTTACAAAATGTGGTTTGGATAAATTCTGTTGACCTGGTTGATATCCTATTCCACAAGTATAATTAGGAGATATTTGTTTAGCACGAATTTGAGTAAGGGTATATTTTCCATTTTTAATTTTTTCTAAGTCCCTATTCAATTTCTCATTAGACATTTTTAACTCATTGTTTTCCATGAGCAGAGGATGATTTTTACCTTTTTTCATTTGTAAGTTTAGATTTAACCATCACAGTAAGAGCATGATATTTTTTAAACTATTTATAATTATCATTTAACTCATTGCATTTTTCTTCTAGAATGTTACAGTATTAAAATAATTCATTATTTTTCATAATCTCAGAAACACATTCCTTTCAGAGTAATAATAAATATGTACAAGAGAGTTTAAAGACACCTCTGTTGTCTTTTTCATAAAACACTTATCAGCCATATCCTCATTCTCATTTTGAGATAAAGAAGATTCATTGTGGCTGTCATTTGAGGAACTCTTGGTGGCCTTCATTACATTATTATACTTTCTATATTTATTTTCATACTTCTTGTTATATTTCATATTTGTACAGTCAGACATGACATGGAATTTTCTTTTAAATTCCTAAAAAATTAACTCTTCAGATTTTTCATTTATCTTCAAATCATTTTTTAGTTACCCTTGTTATCATATTTTCCTTTTTATTTCGGATTTCTGAAAAAAAAATTCTGATAAAATTTCTTGAATCTCCTGTCCATCTAGGCCATTTCTTCATCAGTATCTAAAGATGATTCTTCACTACTAGAGCTTTCAATTTCATCTTGAGCTTTCTCATTTTCTTTACTTTTAGAGGCAGTATTCATGAATGCTATAGAAATTCTTTTGGGTTCATCCTCTTCTTGATTTACTTTCAATTACTCTTCATAAATCACTAATTTTCCAATCAATTAATTCACTGACATATTATTAATGTCTTGTGATTCCCTAATAGATACATAGGTCCCTCGACATCTTTAGGGTAAGCATAATAGAATCCTCATAATCTTCTCTTTGGCTGTAACTATTCTTCCTAAAGAAAACATGGTATTGAAATTATCATTGAGCCTAAGATATATATCATAAATAGACTCATCAGGATTCATTCAGAAGCTTTCATAATTAAAATAATACATATTTAATCTCATTTCATTAACATTATATGTTTCCTCCAGAGAAAAAGACAGAGTGTCCAAAATCACACGGAAAGTTTTACAAGAAGAAATATGATTAAGTTTTTCATCTCCTAGTGCACTGTACAAAGAATTCATTAATTTGTAATTATTTTTATAGGCCATCTATGTATTTTTATCACATGTGTTTCTAGCTATTTCAATAATTGCATCTTTATTTTCAATAACATTCAAGATTTCGAATCCCATGCTTTCTATATGTATATTCATTTTCAACCTCCACTAAGCATAGTTAGTTGCATTAATAAAAGTTTTCCTATTGGTATCATCCCCTTCTAATATATTATCCATGGTATAAATTATAAAATAATTTCATAGAGATTAAAATTCAGAAATAACTAAAAAAAATTGATCTTTGGAAAACAACTAGAATCATAGTTGAGAAGATATGAAAACTGACAATAACTTTGAATCCCTCTAATACAAAATATTTGACAGAGTAGATTACTCAAGAGGGGGGTGAATTTAGTATCTATAAACAAATTTGTTAGAATGCGGTTATTTGAAAGATATCCCCCAATTAAATTATAATTAATGTCAGTTTGTATTGAATTTATAAAAGTCATGAATGTTCTATTCAATTTCTCAGAAGAATTATAAGTTCTCATCTTTACCAATCTAAAAATTAATCAAACATTTGAAACTAATCTACTGATTGAAAATAGATATAAACACTTTCTAAAATAACTATCAAAGTTCAATTTAGTTTTAATTGAAATGAAATAAACATAGATCAGATTAATCTAAAAGATAAATACCTAGCTGATAAAAACAAGAGGTTTAGTCTCAAGCTGAGTCTTAGTCCTATACACTTGGTGATCACCTACCACCATGTAGTTTATATTAAAAAACATTGATCCACTCCCTGGATCAGGGTTCACAATATCACACAAGGTTGTCCAGGTCACACATTTCCTTTACCATAATTACATGTTTCAAAAATAACAAACATATCAAACATGATCTCTTCCACTTTTCTATATGGGATACATGAGTAAAAAGAGGGTGAGTTTGAGGATATTGATTACCCTCAACTTATGCATAGGAGACCATGTATGTGTAATAGAAAAATACACACACTACTCAAAAATGTAAAAAAATGAACACAACAATGATATATATGAGGAATACAGTTAGAAGTCTTCCTGTGTTATGTAGTGATAATTTGGACTAGATTGAATTAGTAAAAATGATATTCGAGTAGTCTTTGGGAAGATGGATTTAGAACAAAGTATCATATTCTATGTACTCTATAATAGAGGTGTGAAAAGTTTGTCTCTACGATGATATGATGTTCATAGAAGTTAAGCACATTCTTGTTTGTCTTATTGAACTCCTTGTGTACTCCGCTTTCAGTTCTTCCAAAGCTTTTTGAGTTCTTCTATTTTCACTATTTTTCACATTCTCATGTTCTTTATATCACACGAATATGCATGGTTTAGCTTGTAATAGTTTTATACTTCGTGGTCGAGTAGGTATGAAGATCTACCCACATGCATATACCTCATACTGTCTACAGATAGTCCTACAAAAAACATTAAATTATGTTAGAAATAGTAATTTTTCTAAATATTACTATTATAAATAAATTTGAATTATTAAATTTAAAACAACATTTATGAGTATCGGTGAGTCATAAGTATTAGTGACTCATATGCATTGGTCTATCATCATTGGTCTACCAGCATTAGTATGTAAGCATCGGTATTTCACCATTAGTCTATAAGAATTGGTCAGTCAGAATCAGTCTGTCAGCATTGGTCTGTAAGCATTAGTTTTTCACCATAGGCCTACAAGCATTAGTATGTCAGCATCAGGGACTCCGATTATTGGTTAGTTATTTCCTTCGGTATCGATGAATCAATTAATCAGTGATTCATTTGTGCTATTAGTCTGTCGCCTATCGGCAGGTCGTTCATTGGTGAGTAGACCATCGGTGTCTCGAACATCGGTGTGTAGTCCATCGATGTGTCGATCATTGGTGTGTCATCCATCCTTATGTTGATCATCAGTGTTTCATTCATCGGCGATGATAATCAGTGTGTCATCCATTGGTGTACTGATCATTGGTGTGTCTTCCTTTGGCATGTAGATCATCGGTGTGTCATCCATCGGTGTGTCGATCATCGGTATGTCGTCCATCAGTGTGCTGATCATTGGTGTTTCGTCCATCAGTCTATCATTTTAACTAATGGTTCTAGGGACTCTAATAAACTTATGAAGTGTATGTCTTATATAGAGCACTACTAGATTAAGGATCCACCATAAATACATGTAAATATATAGTTGTAAATATATTGAAGCATAAATATACTTTATTGAGTTATTGGAATGTATTTTACATTATGACAGAATTGATTTATTTATAGATATTAAATGGCATTAAATAATAGAATCCGTAGATTGACATTATTTGGGATTATGAAAACCACTATATCAAAGAGGCCCCAACACAAACCTGATATTGAGTTATCATTTTTTAATTATTGAGTTCCCAATTACAGTAAATTGTTCAACAGTAGAACCATGTAAAATCTAAATAGAAATATAAGAGAATGTAAAAATGATATCCCCCATCCCATAACAATCCAAAGATGTTCAATCTCGAAAATCCAAGGTTATGTTATCAAAACTCAATTTATGAATGATTAAATTAAATAACAATATTTTATCATACATTTAATTTATTATTCTATTTCAATAATATTTATTTATTTATTTGGTTGTTATTTTATTAGGAATAATTTACATTATTATAAAATATAAATAAATAATAAATCATTCATAGATAAAAATAAATAAAATTCAAAATATATATTTTAATAATTACATATATAATATTCAATATAATGTAATAAACATATATATATAAGAAAATTGATATCAAATAATAATTAATATGCATTAATTATTTCATCAGACATGGTAACATATATTTTATGTTCCATATAACATTATCACACATGTGGAGAATAGAATAATTTAAATTTATATTTAATATGAAAAAAATCCATTAACTAAAATATTATATCATGAATATTCCTTCCATTTCATATTTAATTAAAAAATTATAGTTCAACAATCATTCATGGACCCTATCAAGGTATATATATATATAAAGAAGTTATAATGAGTCTGTTGGGTTAAAAAAATGATATAATTTTGATTTTATTTTATTATCAATAACTAGTGTACCATAGAGGAAATCATTTTGTAAATTTAAGAATATGTGTTTTGGATTAAAGAGTCCACTGAAAAGATCACATCCAAACCATATAAGAAAATGCATTAATAATTCCATAAATTTCTTTATTTCAATCATTTTAATGTTGTTTGAGGTTTATAATGTTTGTGAAGAGTATATTGACTTGGTGTAGAGAGTAGGGATTAATAATACAATATCTTCTTATATATAATTATCACGGGGATCGAATTTATTGGTGGATATAATCAAAAATAGTTCCACTATGCTCATTTGTTTTGGTAGCTTAACACCCTATAAATCAGTGTAGTTCATTCCTAATAAGTTTAATCCTAGCTTGTTGTTTTTTAAGATCAAACAACACAAGCTCGAAAGTAAATTATGTGCAATTACAATGAACTTTTTTGGATTTAGTGTGAGTTTAATGTTATCAAATGGTATGGAATTAGAGTAGTGTAAGGACTCGATAATTTTTTATTGATGTATTTGAATTTGGATTCCAAATACAATTGATGACAGAGTATCTCACTCAATATAACACTAATTTATTGTTGATTGGAGCAAGATCAATTTTTTTTGAAAATATGTAATGTTAATGACTTGCAAACAAATCATCTTGGGTGGGTTAGTATATCATTGGCTCAAAATATAGACATCAACATCAAGGATGTAAATATCATGGTGTAGATAAGGAAGGAAATATAAGAAATGAATAAGAAGATGAATGCACATATAAAAGTATTCATTATTAATTTTTGTATCATTATACTATTAAAAGGTAGACCATGATTATACTCAGTTTAATGATTTTATTTAATAACATTCCCTTTAAAATTTAGATTTTTATTTTAATTTTAGGTATAAAATAATTAGATTAAAAATACTTCTTATAAGAATTTAATATTATTCCCTTAGAGATTCAATAGGGAATTATTTGTTTTTACATTTCATCATAAATTTATTTAATAGATTAAATGATTGATAATAATTTCATTATAATTAAATTTTCATATAAAAATTAAAACAAGAAATTATAATCAACAAAATTTCAATTGTTTTATATTTAATAAGAACTATATTTTGAATCCAATTAAATTTAATGTTTAGAAACCTTGGTTGATAATTTTGAAATTTTTTTGTTATCATTGATTAGATTAAACTAGACACAATAATACTTTCATAACAATGTTTATTTCCTTTTTCCATATGACATACATATCAAGAAATTTCATTAAAAAGTTGGTATACAATTTTTATTATCCAATGGATTTACATTCATAATATATGATGAAGTCAAGTAATCAACCTCAAATGTATAAGATTATTTAGAATATTGAGGTAATTTTTACAGGGATTTAATTGTTACATTAGATTTTCATTATTTTTAATCAAATGGATTATTTTCATAAAGTACAATGATTTTATGATTTCACTACCATATTTTTCAAATTAAATATTTCAAAAGGTATCTTCATGAATTAAATTCCACTTATCCATATAATTTATACACTTTTAACATTTACTAGTAGAGTCTATGTTTGACTTTGTATAATTCCCATTCAATTTTTTATTATCAGATTTAACATGTCATAAATTATCACTTTCAAATAATATGACATCTAACTTTTATTTCATATAATTCCAATGTTTTATGTATTATCTATAGTAACTTGTAAAGTTACATTTCATAATAATCAAAAAATTTCATCAAGAATGTTTGGAAATTACCTTCCCTCTATCATTTAAAATTCATTAAATAGAATTATTCATTTTATACATAGTAACCTATGATTTAGAATTATTAGAAGATGAATTAAAATTATTATATGTTGGGTTACCAAATGTATATGATAATGAAACTCCATTATTCCTCAAATCGATTCCCACATATATTTAAATTCTATTTTCATATTTCAATATTGTACAAATTATTTCCTCAAGGAATATATTTTCCAAATGTTAAATATCATCAATAGTTTTACTCTTTAATTCCAATTCAATTTTAATAATATCTATAATCTACCCACCAGATTTCCATGCACCGCTTCCCCAAGCTAGTTCACTATGTGACATCAAGCACACCTCCTCGCATGCCATAGGCTACCGACTAGAAGCAAGGGTCTAATAAATCGATCATGGTATTACTATATAATATTTTATCTGAGTAATGCACTAGTGGAAATAAAAAAATTATAACATATAGCCCTTATATTTATTGTGAATCCTGATAATAAAAGTAGGAAATACAATATCAAACTAAAAAAGAATACATGCAATGTTAATGTGTATGTCATGTGTCTAACATGAAACTCAATATAAACACCCTTAACTCTCCCAAGAAGGTCTTGAACCATGTCTGGTTACCACATCCATTCTCCATCCAAACTCAACCACATAACATATGGAATTTCCATTAACTCATTCTATATAAGTGAATTCTCTTTCGGTACAAATCAGGTTTCTAGAGTACGCTGTGATTACCACCTAGTAGGCTACATCTAATGGTGTCTAACCAATAAGTAGTCAAATGTTTTTTGTCGTTTTTTAGAGAATAGAATAAATGAAATAAATTAAATAGTATAATTTTATTTAATTTCTCTTTCTTTTAACCACATGACACCCAAGTTCGTAATGACACCTGAACCTCAATATATTCTTCAATAGGTGATGGAGTCTGAGTTATCCCCAAAAGATATCCTACATTAAAATTCCCATGTTATCATTAATTACCACAATTTAAATGTGATTAAATAATTAAAAAATCTAATTCATTCCTACATGAGTAATGTGAACCAAGGGATCTAACATCAGCATTCTATTGTGAGTAAGACTAAATGATTAATATTTGATTACTTGGAAAAGGGGGAAACTCTGACAGTCCTTCCCCTCGCCTAGTATCTAGATCAGTCATAGTCCCATGGAAATTAAAAATGAAATCTATTACTGTCTTCCTTCCCAATAGATCTCACAGTATTCTTTCTTAAAGTATCTAAATTTCCATATATAAATCAAAATGGAAGTTGTCACGACCTTCATCAAAACTTTATCACTAATAGCCCAGTTAACCCATGTGCTACTCCATTCCTACATATCACAACCAACGGACATCGAAAAAAATACACCTCATAAATCATTCCATTAATTGATTCATAAATTTATCAATCATATATATCTCATTAATTAATTCCCAAAATTAATTAATCACTTCATTTATAATAATTAATTTAACAATTAATTAATCAAACATATTACATTAGTTAACCCAATGATAAATAAATCAAAAATATATTTTTTAATTAAATAAAAAATCAATTAACCACATAATGTCTGTTAATTAATTTAAAAAATAATTATGCTTTGTTCACAATTTCTACACACAATAATTAATTCACCAATTAATTATTTAAACATATAATTTCACAATTCCATAAATAATTAATTCACCAAATTAATTATCTCCATTATTAAATTTCACTGCGAAAAAGATATATAAATAATATAATTTTCATACAAATAATCAAAATCATGACTGTTGGATTTTAATTTTATCCCACCTATCTCAATTCGTCATTAAACAATCACCCAAATGGAAACCCGTAAAAATTGAGTGGGACAACGACGTAGAATGATATTTTTATATTAAAACACCAAATCAAGATTAGATAAATCGTGATCTTATATATCTAAAATTAGATCTATAATCGTAGATATAGATCTCCACAAATAGTTTAAGATCTTAGCAAATCAAGGGACTACTTCCCATAATGAAAGAAATGATAATTGGACAAGAATGATAAAAAAAGTTGAGAAAGGATTCGCATACCAAGAGAGATGAATATATTCATTCCGTGATTGGAATAGGAATGAAATGTAGTTGGGAAGGCATAGAATGCATCTAGAGTGATAATTGTTTTTTTAAAAGTACCAAGGATCGAATAACGGTCGATTTGGGATTAAAATCGAGGTTTAGGACTTCGTAAAATTATTTTAAGGAGACCATATCCCCCCCCGCCAGTTTGAAGAGTTGAGGCACATGGTTTCCCCTAATCATGAAGGTCAACTGTGCACCTCATTTGTGGGGTTAATGGTTACTTAAAATAGGTCACACATTTTAGAAAATATTTTTCCCACCATGCAAATATCGAATATATAGGTTTTCTTAGCATGTTGGTATGGGATACGTGGTTTTCTCAAATGATTTTCCAACCATGTACCACTCTTTTTTCTTCCATTTTTCTCAAAGTTTTACCCAAACTCACCCAAAATAAAAACCCAAGAGCAATTAATATACAGAATGAAAAATATTACATTTAAAAAATATAAAGACAACTCCAAAAAAGGTTAGGATATCATAATATCCCCACCATATAACATATCTTCCCCAAGATGTACTCCAAACCATCTCTATGATTTTGGGTCAAGAAGATTGGGCCATTGACCCATCATATATTCTTCCCTTTCCTGTGTGTCCTCTTTCACATTCCCGTGTTGAAAAAATGTACTATTTGTACAACCCTTCTCTATAACAAATTCTCACTGTGATATAACACACAGATCAGATGCTCCTCAATAAATGCATCTATGTTTGGATATTCATCATCCAAATCAACCACATGAGAAGTGATATAGTGATACATATGTAGTTGTGCTACATGGAAAGAAATTTGCATAGAACTATATTTATGTGGAAGATCTAGTCATTAATTCACCATCATCATTCTCTCCACACCATCAAAGAGACAGACAAACCTTGTTTCCAACATGACCTATCTCCATATCCTAAGTTAAGTCAACCTTACAAACACCCGAAGGAATACATGATCACCCTATATATACATAAGGGGTCATCTCTATCTATCTACATATGGCTTATATATACTATGAGATTTATCCAGACAAATATGTATCAACTGAATCAACATCGAAGTCTCTTACATGAGGCTTGGTCCCAACAACTCTGACTCACCTACCTCCATCTACCATAATGGTGATCTATATGGCCTACCATAAAGATCCTCATATGGTACCATCTATATAGTTTGCTGAAAACTATTGTTATAGGAATACATCACAAATTCTAGGTGCTTCTCTCATGACCCACTGAATTCAAGAACACATGCACGCAACATATTCTCAAGTACATTTGTATTACGCTCCAACTTCCCATCTATTTGTGGGTGAAAATCCACACTCATAAAAACCTATATACCATGTACCTTATGAATGCCCTTCCAAAAGCACGAAGTAAATCATGATTCACAGTATGAAACTATACTCTATGGCACACCATGCAGATGGACTATCGTTTAATCATTTAAATATCCCAACCACTCTACTAAAAAATTCTCCCATATAAATAATAAATTTTAAAAGATAGTAAATCGATCTAAAATCACCATATATAATAATTCTTCTTGGGATTCCTTAGGATAACCAGTAGAATGTCTATATTAACATCATCCATTTTTCCATTATAGAATTGAAAAATGGATGTTTCAAAGCACCATGTAATTGATGCTTCACTTCCACTAGTTGATAGGTGTATAATCATGTCAAAAACCCTGATATCTACTTATCTTCTTGGAAACAAAAATATTCATTGACTATCACGGTATTTTTTTGTCACTCTTGGATGAATCGCCTACTTCACAGAATGAAATTCTAACATAAACTCTTCTTGAATGTTCAAAGGCACACCCAACTGATTCATAATATATATTATCTCATCCTCATATATACTATAATATGAATGTGAGTCCACACCTTAAAGAAAGTCTAACATGTTCAGGTAGTATAAATACTCATACTGACTATCTCTCATATTTATCCAAAGTGTCTGCCCTATTAAGACTGATATAAGACTTATCTTCTTGTATCTCTCCAGAACCAAAACATGCATATATGAATAAATTGTAGTCATCACACACTCAGTACATGACTCGTGAACCAATAGTGTATTGTATTTCTTTCTCAAGGTGTAAGCTGCACTATTTCATTTCATGATCATATACGACAACTCAAAATCAAATTACTAGATATACTCAACCCATCGTTGTGTTTAGATATTAAAATCCCATTTCAAAAATAAGTAATTTAAGATCTTGTTATTAGTAAAAAGATTGATCTTTTTTATTGAAATATAATATAAAAAAAATCATGCAATACACATCTTCTATTAACTCTAGGTTATGTGTTGGGTATTTACAATAATTTTCCATAGTAACGTAGACCCATACACCACAAATCAATCCCCATGCATCAAAACAACTCCATGTATGATCCCATAAGTGTCAAAATACACCAAATAATCCTGGTATATAATTTGTAGGATCAATATTGGAGTTTATTTTAAATGATTCTTTAAATCTTCGTAAGAATTATTCCATGCATCCAACCATTAAAACTTAATATTTTTTCGGTTCAAGCCCAAGAACAATGCTTCTAATAAAGAATGACCTTGATGAACCATCAATAATATCTACCTAAAACCCATAAAGTTATGGATATCAGAATCATTCATGGGATAATCCCATGCCAGAGCTACTAAAACCTTCTTATGGTATATATACAGACCTTCCCCTAAGATGATGTTCCCCATGAAGTTTATATGGTCAATACAAAATTTACAAATAGATATCTTGGATTATAACTGACTCTCTCTCAGTTTACTCGTTATGATGTCCATAATTTTTCCATGATCCTCATGAGTCTTGGAGTACAACAAGATTTCATCCACAAGAACAACCACAGACTGACCTAGGTACGGATGGTAGAACTTGTTCATCGTGTCCATAAACAATGTTGGTGCATTCGTCAACCCAAATGACATTAGGATGAAATGATATAGGGGAAACCTACGAAAATGTAGTCCTCAGTATATCAAAAGTCTTAAATCTATTCTAAAGATACCAGATCTCAATTCAATAATGAATGACACACATGATCCTATCAATTTATAAAATAGATCATTGATTAATTGAATTGGATACCAGTTCTTCATTATCATCAGATTCAACATCCAGTAGTCAATGAAAAAACATAGATTCTTATCATCCTTAGAAAAATAACTGTAGAACCACTGGGTGACATACATTGATGGATAGATCCCTTATTCTCTAACTCCTATATCTATGTCTTGAGTTCTTGAATCTAGGATATTTCTATTCATTATGTTGGAATTAAAACTGCCTCAACCCTAGATTGATATAAGTAGTAAACACCATGTATCACTCCAGAGGAATCACTGAGAAGTCTATAAGAAACAAATCCAGAAACTAGTCCAGTAAAGGTGGAATGATATTCATCATTACATCTCTATAATCAAGAAATATCCTTGAAACCATGTATATGAGGTCTCCCATTTGTTGAGTAATTGGACATGCTTATCCTTCCTCGATATCCCACTCTCCATAGTGAACATAGTTCTCACCCATATGGATTGTGATGGTCATTCTCCCATGGGAAAAATCTATATGGGTTTAGTTTGCATCTAGCTAGTCAATATTCATTATTAGGTCAAACCCCTATAGTTCATGAATATTGAGGTCCAATAGAAAATGATACTCCCCAATATCGGGAGAACAAACCTCGCACAAACAATAGTCACTAGGCTATATTTCCAATGGTGTATCTTTGGTCATAACCCACCTCACAAGCTCAACTTCAAATATCAAAACATTAACATGTTTTTCAAATATAAAGGAATTAGTATTGCTAGTATCAAATATAGAATTAGCTAATATAGAAGCTACCAGAATAGTACCTCACACTATCGATGGAATTACCTCGCTATCCACAAGTATAGGTTGCACTACATAAAACAATTCATCCACTCCTCACCGGACAACATATAACTTCCATGAGTTTCACCACACTTCTTATTTGGAATCTCTTTCATAGATGATCCAAATATACTACCATTCCCACCTCGACTAGTAGAACCCCATCTTCAAGACTGATATTGTGCAGAAGATCCCCTTTTTGCACTCGACCTGTGTTTAGATCCTCAGTCACTAAAATTCTGACACGGGTTGCTATAGAACCACTATTGATTTCCCATTTTTCCACAGCCTTATTACTCTACTGGTGATTGAGGCAAATGTTTTTGATATTTTCCCAACCTAACAAACTGTTGGAATGTCACTAGATAATGGTCTTTTGTAGCTGACATTTCTACATGGCCAGTTTACTTTACACATCTTTGGATAAATACTCAAAATTTTACTTCCTTCATTCAAAACAACACCTCCTGAACCACATTTCCTACACTAGTAGCTTCCCTCATGTTCCCTCTAGCTATAAGTTCACGATCCACCACCTTAGAAGACTTATTTAACTGAAAACGTTGACATGGGACATAATATCGCACTTATTCCCATCCAAGAAATGTCTCACCATAAATGTATCATCTCCTTCAAACTCTAGAAGAAAAAACTATAAGTTAATAATGCATCCAATAAATTGAATCATCAAAAATATCCCTTGAGTTAACTACTTGAACTCGGCAGGTATTTCCTGCCTCAGGGCCTCTGGATAAAATTTCTCTGGGAACATCACAAATGGTCCTTCCATAGAACACCATCAACCTTTCCAGTCCACAACTAAATGTCCAAACAATGCTTCACTGACCATTATTTCATATTATAATCCAACATAACCCTCTTATCATATCGATTAACTAAATTTCCATGTAAATTATGTATAGACTCCATCAAGATCATAGATCCCATAGGTCTACCCTCTCCAGCAAAAGTCGGTAGGTGTGGAAAATAAAACTTTCTTGTTGGGTCAGATATACTCAATAAAACCTAGAATGGGTATCATGGAATGATATCCATGAATTGGAAATGTTTTCTTTGAACTACTCACTTGTTTCTCAAATGAAATCATCGATGCCTTAGGTTCCAATACTGTGAGAGGAACACAAGTCATATCCTCTCATTGTTCTTTCAATAGGGGTTATTATTGAGTCATATCTCTACAATTCCAAAACAACATCTTAAGAATCATAACCAAAAAATAAAAAATTTATGTAAGAGGAAAATCGTAACATTATAAAACTATTATTTTCCCCAAAACCACACCATGGGTCAAAACCAATGCAGTATAACTACCCATAACCATCCTAAACCTAGGTCATGGTTATCAAATTGTATTTTAATTATTAAAATTCCATTAGTAACTCATTTATTAAAAATAAATAAATCATTTAACATCATTAAAGTTTATCTTAGGCACCATTTTCAATTAAATTTCACTTTTAAGGAAAGATAGTTGATGTTTAAAAACTTTCCAAAAATTGATTTTCTTGTGCATTTCTAAAATGATAAATGTCACAAAATATTCCTGAGTATATAAAATGATGCATGCAGATAAAACTATCACTCCATTATAGTCCACGACTTAATTATCATAAAATCTCAGAATCATTATCACATCACACAACATTTTTCATTATTCAATGTAAAATAATATTTAGTTGTAATATGAAACAATGATAACAAAAATCCCACCCTGGTTCACTATGTGACCTCAAATTCACCTCCCCATATTATAGAGTCTATATTCTATTAGAGAGGGTCTAATAAGTTATTCATGTGGTGACTATACCATCTTTTATCATATTAATACACTAGGGGAAATAAATAAACAATATCATAATAACATATATCAATAATAATACAAAAAACAAATGATAATCTATGAAGGGAATACAACATCCAACCAAAGAAGAAAACATACCATGCTAATAAATGTGTCATGTTCCTAAAATGAGTCTCAAAATATGGACACTTATGACTCCCAAGAAGGTATCGAACCATGTCCAGTTTCCATATCCATTCTCCATCTAAACTCATCCAACAAACAAAACGCATTTTCCCTTAACCTATGGTGCATCAAATAAATCTTTTATACTACCAATTGGGAAGCCCGTATAGTTTTTGAGTACAATTTAATATTCTACCACCAATTGTGTTTAAAAAATATCTAGTAAATATGTGTAAATATTTATATAGAGAATAAAATCAAAGAAATAAAGTAAATAGTTCATGTTTATTCAATTTTTCTTTATTTTAACACAAAACTCTAAGGTTCCTGAGGACTCTCGAATCTCAATACCATCTTTGGCTCATGTCTTAGTCTGTTATATCCCCATGAGGTATCACATATCTAAATATCCATGTTATCATTCATTATAAAAATTTATATATATTATTAAATACATAAAACATGACATTTAGTTTGACATGAGTAATGTGTAACTAGGTCTCTAACTTCAATGGTCTATTATGAGAAAGCATAAACTGAGAAAAATTTCATATTTTGAAGTGGAAGAATATCTTATGGAACTTCCCCTGTTCTAACACAATGATATCTCTTAGCCCCTTGGAATTAAAAATATAATATCTAATTATATACATTTTCAAAATATCTCATGGTCCTCTTTCCTGAAGTCTCTGATGGTCCAATTCCATGAAGGCTCTGATAGTCCTCTTTCATAAAGGCTTTCATAGTCATTGTAGTAATCAAAATGGGATATCTCATAGTATTTCACAATAATCCCTCACTGACACCCATGTTAACTCATATAATAATATATTCCAACATAATGAAAACTAGTTGATATACTTTCAAAACCTATCTAATAAATCATTCCATTAATTGATTAAATAATTAATCAGTAATATATATCTCGATACATAATATTTACAATTCATTAATCATGTAATTTCTATTAATTAATTTAACAATTAAATAATCAACTCTATTTCATTACCTAACCCAATGATAAATTAATCACACATATCCTAACTAATTAATTCAACAATTAATTAACCATTTCATGTACACTAATTTATTAAATATTTACAGAGTATTTTCAAAATATCAACTCCCAAAAATTTATACTCTAATTAACTATTCAGTCAAATAATTTTACAATTCCATAATAATATAATTCATCCAATTAATATATTTGAACATGAATGTGGATTGCTAAAATGTTATAATAATTCTACAATTTTCATACATGTAATCTAAATCAGGAATATGGGATTTAAATGTCAGACCACCTATCTCATTTAATTGAAAACAACTTCAAAATGGAAATCCTCAAAAAATTGTGTAGCACATTACTGTAGAATGGGATCTGAATCATATAACCCGAAATCATGATTAATGAAATCATTATCTACTAATTCTAGATCTATATGTATACTTTTAGATCTATATCTCATAAAATAGATTTATATATAAACAAAAATACGATTACTCCTATATTAAAACAAGGATAAAAAAGAGAAGAAAATGTAAAAAATAGGGATTGGATGTAGTTACTAGGGGAGAATAATATCATCAATCAAGGCTTAAAAATTTTAAGAACAGATCTTGAGAAGTCTTGGAATTCATCAAGAGAGATACAAATTCATAAAATAGGAAATATGGTCAAATGGGTGTTGATTTGGGATTAAAATTGGGGTTGATTTGGGATTAATATCGAGGATCAAGAATTTTAAAATTAATTTTTAGGAGATATTGATTCACTCACCTTATTTGTTAGGCTGGGGGACACGGTTTACTGTTACTATGCTACTAAACTATGAAAATAATTTTTAGGGGTGCATGGTTACATCAAAGAGGTAACATGGATTGAAATTCATGCACCAACCATGCAAAAAACCCCTACCCACAGTTGTACAGTTTTCTAGGATGGGGTGCATGATTTTCTCTAACCCTACTTTAACAATAAATATCCCATTTTCATCCAATTTTCCCAATTTTTATTGAAACTCACCATAAAATATTTCCAAAATGAATTAACTAAACAAAAAAATGAGTACTTATATCAATTCCAGAGAAAACTCCATAAATTTTCAGGATCATAAAATACCAATACCTTTTTATATAAATAAATATTCCAATAATTTTCTATCACTAAGGATTATAAACATTAAATAATAGTAATAATATTTTGATAAACTTATTATAGTGTTTCTCTAGGATGAAAATAAAAAACTTCATAGTCCATAATTTATATTTCATTGTGTGTTTCCAAAACCTTATATTTTCCAAAAATAAAAATCAATATCATATATAAAATACCATTCATTGTTTCATAACAAGATATATGATTGTAAATTTTATCGATCAAAGAATTCAAAAATGTTATACAAACAATATGGTTAATATAAAATTCCAAATTTTCAGTAATAAAAAATGAACTACACCATTATGTAGAACATACTAATTTCCCATTGACATTATAAATTTATCAACTCATGAAATTTTAATACAAAATATTTAAAACTCATGTCAATATTTATAATTATCTCCATTAATAATAAGAGGATGGATTTGATTCAAATATTATGATGTTAGAAATGGAAGACCATCTGTCACATTGGAAATTATTCATTTAAAATCATAATTTCAATATGGAAACTTTTGTACTATTTATACTAATGGATATTTTCTAAAATAAAGAATCATTTTGGGAATTATTTTTTTACCAACTGTTCTATCAGAGATGGTTGAAAAAAATACCATAAGATGGGTGTAAATTAAAAATTATAAACCAGAATACAATATTTTTCCACCTAAATAACTAGAAAAATCATTAATATGAATTTATAATTATGCAAAAATAAAAAATTTATTATTTTAGAAAACTACCAATTTGAGTGCCAAAAAAAATTAAACTATCAGTATTTCCTAAAAAACTCATTAAGGTTTAATGAAAATATAAAAATATAATAATTTATAATGAAAATGATTAAAAAAATTGAGTAATGTTTAAATAAATAAATAACCCATTAATATTTATATGAAAATAACCATTATAAAAAAATTTATGATTGGTTTTTATACATGGACTTATGAATCGATATCTTTAAAGACCCAAAATCCCTTGACATAAACCCAATGTTAGGTTCTATATAATCTTATCCTTGGAATCCAAATATCATGAAGGATCAGTAATAGAATGATTATAATTGAAATACCATGATAATAAACATAATTCCATACTAGATAGATTTGATAGCAATAAAAAGAAAATATAAAAATAGTGAAATTACTCTGAAGAGTTCTCACTCACAAGAAATATCACAACATAGAAACAACTAGATACATTTATAAAAATCAATTTAATTTGTTATAACAAGACCCAATATTGTGGATATATTTATAGGTAGGATTGTAATGAACTCTATTCATTATATTTCTATAGTCTTGGATGATTATTTTAGTTACATTAATGTTATATTCAATATCATCTTATGAACTCGTTATCTAACTACCTATAATAATGAAATTACCATCACCTATATTTGGAATATTAATGTAGTTAATGTATTATAATAAAAATGATTATATAAATTTATTTTCAAAATACTTATTTATTTTTTATAAAACATCATTCATCATTTATGTATTATACACACAAACAAGGACTAGAAAAAGTATCATTTTAAATCATACTCACTGTAAATGTATTTTTTGTTTTAAAAAAATAACCAAATGACTAAAAAACATAACATAATTATGGAATATCATATGAATTAATTCACTAAAATTCATGGGAATGATGATTTAGTAATAGTGATTTTTTGGATTAGGCAATTACATTGTTGATATTGAAATCATTACTACTAATCTTCCTAGAGGTTATTGTAACATTCAAAATAAATTATTATGGTTCAATAAATAAATTGTTTGAAGGTTCCATAAATCTATCATTGGATTAATATCTCATGAGAAAGAAATCCAATAAACTTAATGAAAATTCTATAAATTATTAAATAAGTAAATGGTCACCTGATCTAAGATGTCAAATGAAATTGGAGGATAATTCTAGAGAATGGAGTTGATGGAAGTCAGATGTCATGAGACTACGATTTGGTTGAGTGAGAAGAGATTCCATCATAATAATGATTATATGATTCACCTGGAAATTAATATATGGGAATTGCTTAATAGTTGATATTCTATAAATATTAATGTAGGAAAAAACAAATATAATTCAATGTTTCAACAAATTAATTGAGTTATGGGTGATTAACCTAAGTATATAATTGTACATAATGGGGGAGAAATGGTTCCTGCTATATTATTTATCCATAAATTTTTAATAACTAAACTATTTAGATGATGAGGATCATAATTTCACAAGGAATGATGATGTCCCTAATTTAAATGGAAAATACAAGCTGCATAATTTTATTTACAGTGAGACACAACCAAGTGATATGGAAGGATATAATATCAATAGTAAATAATGGCTAGTTTTAGTTTAATAAAAAAATATCTAATAAATTTTGAATGGTAACATAAAAATACGAGGTAGTGGAAACATAAGTGATGTATGACACCATGAATAGGACCAAATGATCTAATAGAGTGAAACATTCATGGTATATAACATATTAATTTCCCATGATTTATATTTATCATCTATGTAATCTCAGTTCTATGAATATAAGAATAATATTAGAAAAAAATAATGTTAAAGAATAATCACACCGAGTTCAAGATCTATGAGATCTATGTGTCCAATAAACTGAAGAAGGTTTTGTTCAATAAAAATTTTAGGGAGCCCAAATTTTCCAATATAGATCTTTTTTAATTAGAATAAATGGGACCTCCACTAGTTAAACCTCAGGGTGTGTCAAAATGCTTCATTGAAATAATATATGATTCAACATTGAATGTATTGGATTCGTTTCAAAAAAAAATATATAATATATTTTAGTGTTTGTTAATTAGAATTCCACTGTGGAAATGGAAAATGATAAAATGTAAACGTACATGTGATGTGAAAATAACATTGAGTAATAAAGAAGAGATTTACTCTAGATCTGTTAGAATAAATTCATTGTATTAGAGAATAATGTAACCAATGTACGTCACAAAATTTGTGTTATAGAGTGAAAGAATCAAATATTATAATAAAATTAAATGTTCAAGATAACACACTCATAAATTTTCTATTAAATTTTTGATGATTAATGATCATGACATCATAATATTTCAATCAATGATTATCATTCCCTTCAAGATTGTAATTTAAATAGACATAATGGTATATAAAAAATGCATGGTTAGCCACATAATTTTTATAGAAGTATCACTTTTTTCAATTTTAATATGAATAATGTAGATAATCTAATGGAATGTTCCCATAAATGTTCCTTCATGGGATCTAAAAATTAATAATTATTAACTGCATCTTTGGAATGATGAAAAGTATTATATTTTAAGAATTCATTATTTTCAGTCAATGATAATTTCTTATTAAAAGAGTATAAACTAAGATGTTTTTTGATATGAAAAATTAAATTGTCCAATTCCCATCTGAACTGAGTGGAGATACATGATGGAAAAAAATTCTAGAGTGTTGTGATGGAATCACTGATGTTTCAGATGATAGACCAATGAAAAATGAGATTGAGGTCACTATTACCATTGATTCTAATTACTAAGGTCCAAAAGATGGGACTATAGTATTATTAGACCCCAGTAATACAATTTTATAAATATTTGATACCCAATAAAATGGGAGAAGATGTACTATATTTAACAAATTAGTTCAGAGGTTTGGAGCTATCATAAATATATTACATCTAATATATGGAGGAATAAAATAAATCCTAGAAGTGGAAAACAGTTTTGGTGAATTAGAAATTTTGATGTTAGATTTGAATGAAGAAATGTATTCCTTAGATATTAATAGAACAAGGGAACTAAATGGATAAAATTTTGGAAGTAATAACATGAGAATAAATTGGTTTTAATTTTTTAGGATGAGGTAAATTATTGAAAAAGTTACAAGGAACATCTAGTTTCTAAAAAAAGGTACAAGAGGATTTGGTGGAAATGGGATTTCAATTGAAATAAGGGATTTAGATTGCATAAATATTATCAATAATAATTAAAAATCATTCCAATGAAGAAGTGTATATCGTGGTCTCTAATGATAATCAACACTTATCAAAGATGGATTTAAACATTACATTTGTTTATGGAAACATGTTATAATTTATATACAAGAGGAAACCCCATTGATTTAAATTATTACCAGAATGTGGTTATTGTGATAATACTAAAGATAAGTATTTATGGTTTGATTAATGCACTATGGATGTGGAATTAGTAATTCAATTCATTCTTGAGTGAGAATGGTTTCACATAGAGAAATTCATATCACTATCTGTACCATATTGAATGGAGTGATTTATGTTTCATTATAAATATCCTTTATGTAGATATCATTTTTATAGAATATTCATAAATTAATAGGATCTTGTAGTCAAATAATTATATGTATGAATCATTTAATATTTAATATTTCCATCATCACAGTAAAATATTGGGAATGAATATTGGGAGGGATACAAAATCATGGAATTTTGATATAACTAAAATTTAATTCATATGGAATATCATTGAGTGGATTATAATTTTTATATGTAATCTTGTTGAACATTATTAGAAAAATTCATAAAATGGTCACAGTAGAAAGCTCTAAAATTGGCATGATTTGTAAATGTGTATAGATGTAGTTCCACTTCCATTAGTGTTAGGTATATTGAGGTATGCCATGGTGTGACCACAATAATAAATTTCATTTCAAGTTTTAGTCATCATTTGATTAATGTAAAATATATTCACCAAAAAATGGGGGTATTTGATGTGAAAAATAATATATATATATATATATAAGTGTTACTATACAAAACTATTTGAACCCAAAAAAATGATTTGTTCTAAATTTATGCACAATTGAATTTTCTTGGGATTCAGAAACATTAAAGACAACTATTGGATTCATTTTAACCAACAATGATATATTGTAATATTGATGACATAGATACAAATAACTATTACACTATCGTAAAAGAAATATACAAATTTCAAATAATAAAAGATGGGAATGAATTTTGTTGTTGAGGTTTTTGATAAAGAATCACATAATTATTCGCGAAGTTGGAATTTTTTTCATTGATAATAAATTTACAATCCATTTCATTCAAAATTTCTCATTTCCCCAAAATATGATACATATCAACCATAAATACCTTGTCATCTCGAAAATTATAGATTATAGAGTACAACAGTTATATAATATACCCAGAAAGTATAATATAATGAATTTGACTAACTAATTTTTATTCCAACTAGTTATAAGTCTATATATTTCCTATATGGGACATATGTGAATTAATGGGTTTGGTGACGTTACATACTAAAAAATATTGAGTATTGTTCTAATGTGTTGGTCACGTTAACTGAGATTTTCATAAACATATAGTACATTGTTTTTGATGAATTTTTGATACACATCATAACAATAAACACCCCATGTTTAGAAATTATTACACTACCAGAAAACAGATTATTTCTGGCTAGTTGACTATGATACACCCTTTTTCCATGGATAATAGCCTTGAAAAATGAGGAATTTGTAATGGGGAATTTTTTGTCCCTAAAAAGTGAATATTTTTTTGGAAAATTGTTTCCCTAACAAATAGTTTTTTGCAAGAACGTGTGATTTCCAGCCAAAAAATTTATTTCGATGAGAAATCGCAATGGATGTAGAATATCATCGGTATTAGTCATCATCTATGAACTTTTTAAGAAGAAATTTATTTCCCATTGCAATAAAATTACGAAAAAATTAATTTTAGACTTAATTTATTCCATCATTATTTGTATTTAATTAAAAAAGTGGTCACCCTTATTCCTCTTTTAATCCATATATTCTGCTAGGAATTGGGGGTACAAAACAACTAGATTCCCCAACCAAAATCCATCATTATAGTATATCTTTCTAATCCATAATGCAATTAACATGTTATGAAATCATCATTACTCATCTTTCATTATTTCTTATTAAATTTACAGTTAGTTGTACATGAAATAGTTTTAGAAAAACCAATGTTATGAAATTTATCATATTTTTTAGTTAATTTAATATTGTGGGTTAATGTTTATTTATTTTTCCCTATTAGTGTGTTCAATGGACATGAACTATTTATTTTTATTTAATTGAGTTAATTTTCGCATTTTTTTAATTTATATAGTAAATAGAATTTTGTGTTTTGTATTTTTGGTTAATAAAAATATATTATTTCATGATTTTATTAGAAATATGTATCTAATAAAAATTAAATAGGGATATATGATAATAAAAGCGTTTATATTAATCAATTTAATTGGATAATTATATTTCTGTTTATAATGTTCTTAATTTTAATGAATGTTGATAATACTATAATTATGAAAAATATGTGACTTGATTCTTGATTTTTATATTTAGAATGATTATCATTCTTTTTAATTAATCCGAATATTGTTATGTAAAATTTGTATATATATATATATGAGTATATATATGTTAACATATTAATGTATACATATATAAATTTCGTTAGAAAACAGTTATACTTTTTGATATATATACATAATGATGTTTGTATGTATGTATAAATATTTGATATGTATATTTATTAATAAAATTTTTCATATTTTATTATATTTATATATATTAACAAATAGTTTATTATATATATATAATTATTAACATTTCTGTAATGACACGCCAATTCCCATTGGCTTGCGAGTGCAATGAGTCATTACTTGGCCCTAAGCGACATCCCCAAGGTGCCAAAGGCTGGCAATAAATGCCGAAGGGTTTCAAATAAAAGTGGGGGACGATTTACCCTTTAAGAAATAAACCCATAAACCAACCATAAACAAACATTCACTATATGATGCATGAACAAATGAAAGACCAACTAAACAAACTTCATTTATGTCAAACCACATCAGAGTACACAAAAAAAGAAGACCAAACCAAGTATTAAAGTTCACAACAGATAAACAACTCATGACTCTCAAATGACACTAAGACTTCGTGCTCCACAAGCTCCAAGCTCCACAACATCTGCCAAGTATCACTATGAGCCACTAGCAACAAGATGCTTTACCTTTACATGTGTCCTGGAACACGACATCTGCAAAAGAAAAAACGTGCCAAAGTAGGGGTGTGTATAAAACTCAGTAGGTTTTACCCAATGACTTCCCTACTCATGACACCAGGATAGAAGAGTTAGAAACAATTATATAAAAATTGTTTATATAAAACATTTTCTCAAAAGAAATTTATAACAAAATATAAACAAGTTTCCAAAACCATTCGTAACCAAAATCATCCAAGGGCAATTGAACCCAGTTTTCCAACAAGTCATTTTATCAAAAAAATAACAAATCGAGCTTTATAACCATTTCAAAAACATCCCTTTTTGGCATTCCCAACCATTTCACAAACTCATGAAATCAACCATGCATGCATCATTATGACAGTTCCATACTCATGAGCGGTCTCTCATCGATCTACCAAGTCATCACAAGGTAAATGTTTCACATGTGCCATTACACCTTTGGCACTGAGAACAAGGTCATACTTCAACCAAGACTCATATATGCAACATGAACACACACTACACATTCACAACAATCATGCCAAAAACCATCCTTTCAATAAAAAACCTTTTATTAAAAACCATTTTCATCAAAACCCACTGTGTTCAAACAATTCAAACCATTTCAATAAAGCGTCCTTTTTATTGAAAACCAAATCCATCGAAACCATTTCAATAAAACACAATTTTTATTGAAATCCCTTTTCTCATCAAACCATTTAAAATTTCAGCAATTTCATAATTTAAAATCAACATTTAAAATTCGAATAGCAAAGCCACTTTGCACACAATTCACCAAGATTTCACAATTTCATCAAAACCATAAATAATCACTAAAGAATTTTATTCCATTATTTTCACAATAAATACCATTAAAGAAACCAATTTGAAACTAAGCCAACCAGTTCAATAAGATGAGTCGAGAGTGAATCCACCTACCTCAAAAAAAAAGACAAATCCAAGCAACGGATGAAGAATGCTCAAGAACGCCGGGTCAAATCTCCAAAAACCCACCATAGATCTCTTCTCCTAACACAAAAAGACCAAATATTATCATATTTGGCATCCAAACACATCGATCTACCACTAACAGGCATAGATCTAAGAAACTATGTGAAAGGGAGAAGTAGATCTATGTAGATCTAAGAAACCATTCAAGAACGAAGGAGAAGGATCACATACCTTAAGAATCTGGCATCAATTTGCCAAGAGAACCTGTGGATCGCCTCCGGAATGATGGGAGAACCGTCTATTACCTTAGGGGAACCAAAATACCGAGTTAGGGCTACTTAGGAGCTTTAATGAGGTAATTAGAGGCAAAACAAGTTAGATCCATAATTTAAGGATCTAATTTTAAGTGACTGCATGGTTAGTCCGCACGGTTTGACAAACCGTGTGCTAACCATGTGTTAGCTACTAACTCAGCCACCATTCTCTCACGGCCTCATCGCACGGTTTCCCTTAACCATGCGCCAACTATGAGGTAGCAACTTCCTCCTCAGTCATCCATGCAAGGTTTGGCTGTACGGTTTAGACAAACCGTGCGCCGCCTGTGCACCTTCCCCTTTGCTTCAAACATCAACCCAGGATCTTCTGACTCTCCCATACGTCGCCCTTAACTTTTAAAACCAATAAAAGAATCAAGTAAGGGTTACATACCAGAATCTGGGGGTACTAAATTCTCCCCACCATTGTCATTTCCGTCCCCAGATAGTAGAAAACCAATGCTTGTCTGAAACAGTTTTGTCCACTGCTCCCTTATTTCCTTCTTGTGTTCCAAAGTCTCTTCCAGAATCTAACCATGTTGCCACAAAACCTGCACTAGACTGATGCTTTTTCCACGCAATACATTATCCTTCCTATCCACAATATTCACCGGGATATGTACCAACAAAGCATTCGGCTCTAGGTCAATGTGATCCCATATGATCACATGGTCAGGATCAGGTTGATACTTCTTCAACTGAGATACATGGAACACATTGTACATCGAACTGAACTATGGTGGTAATGCCAACTGATATTCCACCTCTACAACCCATTCCAATATCCCAAAATGTTTTATATATCAAGGATATAATTTTCCCTACTTCCCAAAAAGACGATGTCCAAGCCTTGGAGAGATTCTCAAAAAGACATGATCACCCACTACAAACAACAACGGTCTTTGACGGTGATCTGCATAAAGATTTCTGACGAATATGAGTTGTCTCCATCTTCTTTTTAATCAACTGAATCTTCTCGGTTGTTTCTTGGACAAGGATTGGACCGACTAGTGAAGTTTCACCAGTTTCCACAAAGTATAGTGGAGAATGACAAGGACGCCCATACAATGCTTCAAACGGAGCCATGCGTATCGAGGCCTGATAACTTTTATTGTCTGAGAACTCTAATATGGGTATATTCTCCGCCCATGAGCCACAAAAATCCATTACACAATCCTACAACTTTTCTTCCAATGTTTTTATCATCTGCTCGTATTGCCCATCCATCTAAGGATGATACGCCGTGATCATCATCAATTGAGTCCCCAAATCTTACTATAATGATTTCCAAAAACTAGACGTGAACCTCAAATCTCGGCCTGAGACTATAGACACTAGAACACCATAACTCCTTACTACTTCTCAAATATATATTTTTGAAAGATCCCCCACCATATGAGTTTCACAAATCAGGATGAAATGGACCGACTTGGTTAGACGATCCACTATTACACAAATGGCATCATGTTTCCGGACCATTCCTTGAAGACCTGTAACAAAATCCATTGCTATCTGTTCCCATTTCCACACTAGGATCGATAAACACTGTAACATACCACCTGGTCTCTGATTCTCTGGTTTAACCTGCTGACAAGTTAAGCATCGAGAGACGAACTCGGCCACCTTCCTTTTCATGCCTCTCCACCAAAACTATTCATTCAACGCCTTATACATCATATGTGTACCCGTATATGCAGCCCATCTCGAATGGTGGTAAGAATTAAGGATTTTTTCCTGACATACTATAGGTACAACCATCTGATCTCTGAATCACAAAACTGAACCCGCTTCTAGTTTCCAACCATCAATGTTTTCCCCACCATTGTGTTTTGAACTCATTACCAGACATTCCACATCAGATGTTTGTGCCTCTTTGAAAACTTTTACCAGATCTGGAACATACATAGTTTAAAAGAAAAATGCAACATCAACTCAGTATTCACACTCCACATGCATGTCGGCTAAGACCGACATCAACTTCCATTCATGTAAACCTTCTTTCACTGACTGAGCATATGACATTCTGCTTAATGAATCGGCCACCGAATTGAAAGAATATGTGTAATGTATTGGTTTTCTCTATATTTTATTTTAATATTATATGGGAATTCATTCGAGACCAGGCGTTGAGACGGTGTGCTGTTCCGAGGCACAGTGAGGCCGGAATAAATGTTTGAATTTAATTAAATAATTAAATTATCCATGTGTTTGTTTTTCTGGAAAAAGTAGAATAACTCATGATTGGGTTCTCGGATTGGAAATCTAAGGGCACCGTTGCGTCTAGAGTAGCGAGTTTACCCTAGGAGAGACCTAACATCGGCTACTGTAGGTCGGTGGTGAAATCCAGTTTTTGGACGTAACCGTAATAAAATATTTAATAAAAATATTTTTTTAAATCCTGTTGTGATGGATATAATTTATCTTTTTAAAAATCGATTTTCACATGGGTCCAAGGTTACAGACCTCATAACCCTGAATTTCCCTTGGAGGCTGTGGAATGCCCTGGAGGAAACCCCCCAACGCAGTGACGTGATTCATGACGAATTTCACTGGCGACGATGACGTGGTGACTGGATCTTCACCAACAAATGTCGTGGATCCAAGTAGGATGTTTGATTTTTCTTTCCTTTCCCCGTTTTTGATTCCTATGATGAACGTGGACTAATCCACGTACATATTAGCCCACGGATTGATCATATTTCTGGGATGGGATTTTGTGGGGATTTTGGGGATTTGATTCTTGACGTTATTTTGGTTTAGTTTAATCTTCTAATAGTGACAAACCATGATCAACACGAACATCAACTGAGGTTCGTCCCTCTCAATTTTTTGTGCCTTTCTTTCCCAACTTCTCACATTCTTCTTGTGCGTTCTACGCGTTCTTGGAGGAAATCGATCATTGTGTGTTCGTTTGTTGGCGTGATGATCCGAGACTGTAGATCCAACCACGAAAGGATGGTCCGGAGATGTGACGACGGTTTCGGAAAACGATTCGGACCAGATCGAGAGATATGAGTTTTTGGGCGTTTTCTTTCGGATGAATCAACACATGTTTTCTGAGTCAATTGAAGTTCCGTAACACCGGAATTCGTTGTTAGGATGATGAAACGAACCAGTGTCTTGAGTTTCGTGGCAAACAGATGATAGAATCGAGATCCGTAAGATCGGCCGAGGCACGAGGAGGAAGACGACGATTCTGGGAAAATCCTGACTACATGACATGTAGTATGGGCTACATGGCGTGTGTTTGTCGGCGGACCACATGGAGTGTACTCTGGGAGTACATGGGCACAGGTTGGGTACATGGCCAAGGACACGGCGTGTATACCCTTCCCCAGCCAGCCCTGACCAAATACATGGTATACCCCGTGTACTGGTACACGGGCAGGCGACACGGACAGAGACCGTGTACGGGCACATGGCCATCATACATAGAGCGAACCCCAGGTGCTCGGACACAGCGTGTAATCCCTCTAAATTCCATGTAGTTACATTTTTTATGAAAATCCTAATGACACGAGCCGTTTATACAGGTAGTACCCAGAGTCAAGGAACACGGCGTGTGATCCTTCTACACACTGTGTAGTTGAGTTTTACACAGCTTGGATGGATGACACTGGCCGTTTATGCGGGCAGTACCCAAGGTCAAGGAAAACGGCGTGTAACCATACTACACGATGTGTAACATGTTTTTCTTTCCTAGAGCCATTTTTCTTCTGTTACATGGACTAGATTTTTTAGGGTTCGTACCCTTTGTATTTCCCCTGAAGGTTTCTGGTATCATTTCTTATGTACAAGAGTATGATCCCTTCAGCATGATTTCCTGAATAGAGTTGTTGGAATCCCCTCTGTGAGACTTGGATCTAGATCCTCAATTCATTCCTAGAACCCCAGTTAGAGTTCTTGGTATTGACGTGACCAACATTACCCAGGCACCGATCCTCTTCTTAGCAGATTAGTTCAGACTGAGTTGTTGGAATCACCCCATGTCTATTGGTTGTGATCCTCATCTGTGCATCATATTCTCAAGTACTCGTGGAGTGTGTTCTCCTGGAACGATTACATTTTATCTCACACTTCAGACATAGGAGTTTGTTCTCCTTGTTACGTTCATAGTGGAATCTTTTACCAAGATCTTAGTGGTGGTTTCGCGATGGTCGATCGTGTATTCATATTTCTGGACATTTTTGTTATATGTTCTGTAAACATTTATTGTGTAGAGATGACTGTATATTTCCTTTGTGGTATTTCCCTTTTTGTATTCCGTTGGGGTTTCGGGGTGTCATACTGGGTATTGTTATACTCAGCCCTACATGGGATTTTCCCGCACGTATCGTGTCTTGTAAAGAAGAGCGAGCCTTTGATAGGATTCTAGGTGGACCAGGACCGAACGGTGCTCAGTGAGATAAGGTAGGCCGAGGTGTGTTCCTACGGCTACATATTGAAATCCCAGTATGCTTTCTTTATAGGTTGGACTTTGTTATAGAATTTATCTTGTTGGGCTTGTACTTTTGGCCAAGGGATTTACATTACTGTACTTTACTTTCCTGTCGTACTCTGTTGGTTGGGATTTTAGTGTATGAATGCATTTACTTTTTTAGTATTTTTTTTATTTTCAGCTTTGTGGGCTTAGTGATGTGTGTGTCTGTGTGTCTAGGTTCATAGGAAACGCCTCCCATCTTAGGAACATGCATACTCGGTGCTAGTCACCAGCCCCTAGCATATTGGAGGCAGACTTGGGGAGTTGCAGCTTGGGCCCCATTGGTACGGGTCATGAAAGAGTGGTATCAGATCTGGTCGGTTCTACCATAGGACTGAGAGTCTGTTAGTTGATTTGGGGAAATAGTGTTAAGTGTTTCGAGTTCGGCTTTCAGGCCAGGGACCCCAGTGTTGGTGTAGGAGGCCGACATATCCATACACTAGGACTCTGATAACATGCTTTTCGACTCGGAACATGAGAACACTAGTTATAGTGGAAAATAATGGTACATGAATTTCATAGAAATGGGTTGTGGTTTCCATGTCCTTCTTGAGTCATCTCTCCATATATACTCATTGACTGTGATATATCTTGTTTCATTACATGTTTCCTTCGCGACGCGCACCCACTAGGATCTAGCAGCTCGATCATGAGGATGACCCCCTCAGTGATGAAGCTTCGATACAGGGACTAGATCCCCCAGTTTTACCTTTGGGTGGTGTGCCTATTATCCCACCACCTATTGAGTAGTGTTTAGTGCTTGCTATAATAGTAGAGGAGGAGCGCAGACTGAGCGCACTCCATGAGTTTCAGAGATAGAGACCCCTCAGGTTTTGAGGTGAACCTAACCCTCAGGAAATAGAGGACTTGCTGGAGGTAGTGACCAGAGTCTTCCATTTGGTCGGACACCAGCAGACCAGATGGTGATCCTTGCAGCGAGCCTTCTGCAGGGCTCGGTAGGGAGATGGTGTAGTTTGGTTATCTAGACTCACGACAAGGAGACTCTTTCATGGTCAGAGTTTGAGCTTCTCTTTAGAGAGGAGTTTTCACTGGTTACCCTAAGAGCAGTACGTATACAAGATCTTCTTCAACTTCAGCAAGGAACCATGATGGTGACTGACTATTCATGAAGGTTTACTGACCTCTCACGGTACTCGATGGATATGGTTAGGGATTAGTACTTCAGAGCTTGGACTTTTGAGCGGGGCTTGTGCCGAGACATATGAGCTCGCATCTTCCCTATGTGAATTCCTACTTATGTTGGGGTGCTCGAGCGGGCTTTGGTGGTCAAGAGCTTCGTGGCAAAGCAGAGACAGCCAGTAGTTGTCAGTAGTGAGCGAGCTGGAGCAGAGACCTTAGTAGCATGGATCCGACATTAGGGACCTAGGCATAGGAGGCATTTTAAGAGGAGATTCTAAGATAGGGGATCTACTGTATAGGGTTCGCAGGGTGCATCCATCCAGGCTCAAGAGATGCGATGCTACACTTGTGATGGAAGGGGATGTCTCGCTTGAGATTGTCTGACCCACCTTACTACTGACATGGGAGCAGTGGATGAACCACCGAGGCAGAGGAAACATGTGGAGTAGACAGATCTGTGGGGCGGCGGATGTGGTAGAGGAGTTGGGAGAGCAGCTGGAGGTGGTCGGCATTTTTACATTTTACCACAACAACCCCCAGAAGCTCCACCCCAGGCTCAGGGAGCTGGTGGAAAAAGGCAGGGACAGCTGTAGGAGCAGAGGCTTGTTAACCATGTACTCCCGAAATGATTAGTGGTACAATATGTGTCTATTCTACTTTGGATGTTGTACTGATAGACACTGGTTCTAGTCATTTTTTCTAGCTTCTTATTTTGTTCGAGATCTTGATATTCCATTTGAGCTATTTACTTGAACCTTATGCTTAAAAACACCGACTAGAGAAGATTCAGATATCACACACCATTGCAGACAGTGTGACCTGACCCTTGGAGGTGAGATATTCAGTTGTAACCTCATGGTGGTAGCATCGAGGCCTTATGATTTTCATTCATGCTATGGATTGGCTATCCACAGTTCATGCCCCGATTGACTATTTTAGTCAAAGGGTGTGGTGTGTCTGCAGTGATGGAATGAGGTTATCCTTAGTTAGTGAAAAGGAGACCTAGGTATCACAGGATGGACTCGTGCATAGAAAGGCACAAACAATTTCACATCAGTTGGATAGCCTAGCCCTTGGAATAGTAGATGTTATGAGTTTCTAGTTTTCATAAGTAGTGTCGGAGTATGAGGACACCTTTCCAAAGGATGTCCCCACACTACCTCCCCATTAAGAGAGAGATTTCTGCATTGAGTTGCAACCAGAGACGACACTAATATCAGAATCATCATATTGGATGGCTCCTGTAGAGCTTTTCATGCTAAGTGTGAAGCTTGAAGACATACATAGTAAGGGCTTCGTGAGACCCATTGTTTCACACTGGGCGGCCCTAGTATTGTTTTCCAAGAAGGCATACGGGAGCTTGAGGTTGTGTGTGGATTACCGGCGCTTGAATCAGGTGACTGTGAAGAACTGGTATCCACTACCGAGGATCGATGACCTCTTCGACCAATTAAGAGGGTCACGATGGTTCTTGAAGGTTGATCTACGATTAAGCTATCACCGTTTGTGAGTACGGGATGGAGATATACCAAGGATGGATTTCAGATGTCATTATGGTCACTATGTGTACTTGGTGATTCCCTTCGGCATGACAAACTCCCCAGCAGTTTTTATAGGACTCATGAACCGGATCTTTCAGCCCTATCTAGATCAGTTCATAGTGGTCTTCATCGATGATATCCTTGTGTACTAGGCGTCTGATGAGGAGCACGCGAGTCACCTAAGGATGGTTCTTGACACACTTCGAGAACACCAGTTGTACGGGAAACTCTCAAAGTGTCAATTCTAGATACATGAGGTCCACTTTCTGGGACACGCTATCTTATCCGATGGTGTAGCAGTGGCCCAGCCAAGGTAGAGGCAATGTTAGCATGGGATCCACCCCTGAGCGTAATAGAGGTGTGGAGTTTTCTTGGGTTGGCATGCTACTATCAAATATTCATTCCTGATTTCTCTAGGATTTTAGCACCCATGACAGCTTTGACCTGAAAGGGGAAGCCTTTCATGTGGACTAAGAAATTCCAGTAGGCTTTTCAGTAGTTGAGACAGAGTCTGACGAGTGCCCCGATCTTGAGACTACCAGAAGAGGGTGTAGAGTAAGTGGTGTTCTGTGATGCATCAAGAACTGGGCTTGGTTGTGTTCTGATGCAGAGGCAAGCAGTGATTGCCTATGGCTCACGTCAGTTGAGGCCGCACGAGCAGAACTATGTGACCCTTGATATTAAGTTAGCAGCGGTAGTCTTTGAATTGAAGATGTGGCAGCACTACCAGATGGGAGAGAGATTTATCATCTACTCTGATCACAAGAGTCTTGAATATTTATTTTCACAGAATGATCTGAATTTTAGACAAAGGTGGTGGCTTGAGTTCCTCCAGAATTATGACTTCGAGATCGCTTATACTCCTGGGAAGGGAACATTGTGGCAGATGCTCTCAGTAAGAAATTCAGTTCGCAGTTGATTGATGAGGCAACAAGGGAGTTGGCCTCTTTAAAGTTATCCTCTATGGGTAGAGATGACGGAGCTTACCTTCGGTTGATGCTTTTTACCCCTCCACTCTTTTAGAGAGTCAGGGAAGCACAACTCTAGGATGCTAGCTATGATACTCTAAGTGCTCAGATATCTACAGGTGATGCGGATGATGGATATTCAAATGGTGGGTAGGACATTGTTTTTTTTCAGAGGGCGCACAGTAGTACCAGTGACGTTGCAGGAGGTGGTTCTGAGGGAGTTCCATACCTATCCTTTGGCGGTGCATCCAGGCGTGGAAAAGATGTACCAGGACCTCCGATGTCAGTTCTGGTGGCCAAGAGTGAAGAAGAGTGTCGAAGAGTTTGTTTCTTGGTGTCATACATTTAAGTATGTAAGGGCTGAGCACCAGGTACGAGTAGGTTTGAATTAGCGCCTTGAGGTGCCAGAGTGGAAGTGGGATGGGATATACATGGAATTCGTGATGTGTCTACCACGTACATCCAGGGGACATGATGCCATCTGGGTGATCGTTGACCGACTCACCAAGTCGGCCCACTTCCTAGCCATACGGGAGGAGAGTTCAGTAGAGATATTGATACACCTCTATGTGCAAGAGATATTTTGACTTCATGGAGTTACATTCACGATCGTCTCAGATCGTGATGCTCGTTTCACATCCTTGTTTTGGAAGGGATTGTAGGAAGCTTTTGGAACTCAGTTACGCATGAGCACAACGTCTCATCCCCAGACCGATTTTCAGACAGAGCGGACCATCCAGGTTCTAGAGGATATGCTACATGCTTTCATACTTAACTTCGGTCATAGCTGGGAGGACCACCTACCACTGGTGGAATTTTCTTATAACAACAGTTATCATTCCACTCTTGGTGTGGAACCATTCAAGGCATTGTACATGGCACCATGCAGGTCGCCACTTTGCTGGACTGACCCAGGAGAGTCAGCACTCATGGGCCCAGAGATGGTGTGAGATACTACAAAGAAGGTTCAGGTCATCTAGGAGTAGATTAAGACTACACAGAGTCGGGAAAAGTCTTATGCAGACAGGAGATGGAGGCCCTTGGAGTTCGAGGAGGGAGACCATGTGTTCTTTCGGGTCTCACCTCGACGGGGACTGTGGAGATTTGGTCGAGGAGGCAAGCTATCTATGAGGTTCATCGGACGTTTTCAGATTCTAAGTAGAGTTTTCAAGGTGGAATACCGCTTGACTCTACCTCCTTAGATGGACCAGGTACACAACGTCTTCCATTTTCTACAGCTGTGAAGGTACGTGCATGATCCATCCCATGTTATCAACTGGGGTGAATTGGACATCGATGATGGAGCGACCTTTGATGAGTACCCAATGGAGATCGGGGATTGGCAGGATAATATCCTTCGTGGGTGAGCTATTCCCTTGGTGCGTGTTCGGTGGTAGCATGGGAATATCTAGGATAACACGTGGGAGTGGGAAGCTCAGATTCGTGTGCAGTACCCACATCTTTTTGAGTAGCCTTTTTTTTCGGGGACGTAATGCCCTAAGGTGGGTGTGATTTAATGGCATGGATTTCTTCGTATATTATTTTAATATTATATGGGAATTATTTCGATACCAGGATTTGATATGGCGTGCATTTCTGAGGTCTAGTGAGCCTGGAACAAACGTTTGAATTTTATTAAATAATTAAATTATGTGCATGTTTGGTTTTACTGAAAAAGTGGAATAAATATTGAATGGGTGCATGTATCAGAAATCTGAGGGCACCGTTGCATCTAGAGCAGTGGGTTTACCTTAGGAGAGACCTAACATTGACTGGCACAGGTCGGTTGAAAAATCCAGTTTTTGGATGTAATATTAATAAAATATTTAATAAAAATATTTTATTAAATCTTGTTGCGGTAGATATATTTTATATTTTTAAATAGATATTTATGCAAGGGTCTAGGGTTATAGACCTCATAACCATGAATTTCCCCTGGAGGATCTGGAAAGCTCTGGAGGAAGCCCCCCAACGCAACGACGATGTTCATGACAAATTTTTCCGACGACGATGACGCGGCGACCAGATCTTCACCAACGAACGCCGCAGATCCAGGTAGGATGTTTTATTTTTGCTTTCCATTCCCCATTCTTGATTCCTACGATGAATGTGAACTAGTCCACGAACAGATTATCTCGCAAATTGATCGTATGTGCGGGATGGGATTTTGTGGGGATTTTGGGGATTTGATTATTGAAGTTATTTTGATTTTGTTTAATCTTCAAACGATGACGAACCAAGATCTACATGAACATCGATCGAGTTTTGTCCCTCTTGATTTGTTGTTCCCTTCTTCCTTGACTTCTCACGTTTTTCGTGTGTATTCAATGAGTTCTTGGAGGAAATCGATCGTTACACGTTCGTTTAATGGCACGATGAACCGAGATTATAGATCCAACCTTGAGAGGATGGTCTGGAGCTGCGAAGATGGTTTCGGCAGACGATTCGGAGCGGATCAAGAGATTTTAGTTTTTGGGCATTTTCTTTCGGATGAATCAACTCTTGTCTTCGGAGCCGATTGAAGGTCCGAAACACCCGGATTCGGAGTTAGGGTGATGAAACGAACCTCCATCTTGAGTTTCACAGAAAACGGATGATAGAATAAGGATCCATAAGATCGGCCGAGGCGCGAGGAGGAAGACGACGGTTCTAGGAAAATACCGACTACAAGGTGTGTAGTATGGGATACACGACATGTCTTCATCGGCACACCACCTGGCGTGTACTCCAGGAGTACACGAACACGGGTTGGGTACACGGCCAAGGACACAGCGTGTATACTCTTCCCCGACCAGTCTCGTCCAGATACACGGGATACCCCGTGTACTGGTACACAGGCAGGAAACATGGGCAAAGACCATGTACGAGCACATGGCCAGCATAAAAGGAGTGAACCCCTGGTGCTCATACATGGTGTGTAATCCATCTACATGCTGTGTAGTTACATTTTATACAACAAGCCTAATGACCTGGGCCGTTTACACAGGCATTACCCGAAGTCAAGGAAAACGTTGTGTGATCCTTCTACACACCCTGTATTTGAGTTTTACACATCTTGGACAGATGGCACAGGCCATTTACACAGGCAGAACCTAGGGTCAAGGAACACTGTGTGTAACCATACTAAAATCCATGTTTCCTATTTTACTTGGCTTGAGTCATTTGTCTTCTGTGACTTGGAATAGCTTTCTTAGGGTTCTTACCCTTGGTCTTTCCCATGAAAATTTCTCATATCATTTCCTATGTATATGAGTATGATCCCTTCAGCAGGAATTCCTGAATAGAGTTGTTGGAATCCCATCTGTGAGACTTTGAGTCGGATCCTCTATTCATTAATGAACCCTAGGTAGGGTAATTGGTATCGACGTGACCAACATTACCCAGGCACCGATCCTCTGCTTAGAGGATTAGTTCAGACTGAGTGGTTGGAATCACCCCATGGCTATTGGTTGTGATCCTCATCTGAGCATTATATTCTCAAGTACTTTTGTAGTGTGTTCTCTAGGAACAAATACTTCATATCTCTCTCTTCAGACCTAGGTGTGTGTTATCCTTGTTATGTGATTAGTGGAATCTTTGAGCTGGATTTTAGTGGTGGTTTCGCGATGGTCGATCATAATGAGTATATTTGGATATTCTTCTTATATGTTCTGTAAACATATACTGTGTAGAGATGAATGTATCTTTCCTTTGTGGTATTTCCCTTGTTGTATTCTTTTGTGGTTTTGAGGTGTCCTACTGGGTATTGTTATACTCACCCCTGTATTGGATTTTCCCGCACGTGTCGTGTCTTGTGCAGATGAGCGAGCCTTTGACAGGATTCTAGGTGGACCCGGATCAGACACTGCTCAGTGATATCAGGCAGGCCGGGGTGTGTTCCTGCGACTACAGATTGCAGTCCCAGTACCCTTCCCCTATACTTTGGACTTTGTTACAGACTCTCTTTTTGTGGGCCGGTACTATTGGCTCAGGGTATTACATGACTGTACTTTACATTCATTTTGTACTCTATTGGTTGGGATTTTAGTGTATCCATGCATTTTCTTTTTCAGTAGTTTCTTCTTTTCAGATTTGTGGCCTTGGAGATGTGTGTGAATGTGTACACATTTATAGGGAATGCCTCCCATGTTAGTAACATGCCTACTCAGTGCTATTCACTTGCCCCTGGCTAATTGGAGGCGGGCTTGGGGAGTTACAGCTCGGGCCCCACTAGGACGGGTCATGACAATATGTCTCAAAATTGTCAACTGAGTATGTGTGGATTTGTGTTGGTGAAGAGTTTCATTGGAAACAGTTTGTGGAGTTTGTGTATTGGTTAAATTTATTATCTTCTTTTATAAAAATCCATCATACATAAAAATCCAGTATACATGGAGCTAGGCAATGCGATGGCCAAGCAGTGGTGGCTTTTGAAGGTAGAGGCAAGGATCAAGGACCTATGTAATTTTCAACTGGGAAGAGCAATTTGGAGGCTGGTTCTAACTCAGCTTCGACAAAGGTTGTTTAAAAAGGTTCTCTAGAGAGTAATTGCTTGGTTTTTGTAGTCTTCAACTACTTGAGGAGAAACATGGGTACTCCCATACATATAATTCATGGTCCATTTGGGACAAGTAGAATCTGGTTTGGAAAATATTATTGTTGAAGATGTTCTAGACCATAATAATGGTACTAATAGAACTTCGGAAACTCAAATGGCTACGGAGGAAGGTCAAAAGCCCTCGAGGCTTCTTCTTATGTAGAGGTTGTGATTATAGGGCTTGATAACACAATATTTATGGGTGATGATCTAACTCTAATGATCATGCCAAGCCTGTGAAGACAGTTGAAAACTATTAATCTGAGTAACTGCATTGAGAGATTGGAGAATGATGGGCCTTCCCATGAGGCAGACTGGACATAAATATTCATTGAGGAGCAGGGTATTCTAAGGGTTGAGTTCGGTGTGAATTCATCTAGTCAGTTTCTAGGAGACAATGCTAATGATTTTCACGGTAGCGATGTCTACAATCCGAGGAGGAGGAAGGGCTAGTGAGGCAGTAAGAAAGTCTAGAAGGATTATTCATATCTTCTTTCAGTAATAGAGACACGATCTGTCAGGGAGTTGAAGGACCAAGTGATGGAAGGTGTACTTAACATTAATGGAAATTATATTCGAGCAAAGGCTGCTGACTATGGGGATGATCCCATTAGGAATGTCTTGTAGAAGATAGGAATGGATGTTGTGCAAACATTGGAGCTTCTACTGCATTCTAGAGATGAAATGGAGGAGGAATCCATTGTGATTAATGCATCAACTGAATAATGTGATAAAATGATAGAATGGACCATTCGGGTGGACAACAATAAGGAACAAAGTGATTGGATTTACAAGTAGAATCTTATCATGGTCAGGGGATTTAATGCAGGGATAATCAACCAAGAGGAGTACATGAATTCTTGGGATATACTTGCACGTTGTTTTGAAGACCTTATTAAGGATAATCCAGAAACATCAGTATATTATTTATCCTGGGAAATTCTTAAGGATAAATAGGTTAATAGGATTAAATTTTCTTTTAATAACATATATTCTCCTAGGGTTTGTCATGTTTTCCTTAAAAGTGTTATTTTGGGTAATAAAAAGAAAATAATGGATGGATGAGAAAGATTTTATGCCATCCTGGCATCCATTTCTATGGAATCTGGGGGTGGATTGAAGATCAACACCTCCCTGGGTATGTGGTTTCTTCACAATTAGATATCTCTATCTCTCCATCTCATATTCCCCAATAAATGAAGTTATTTATATATTATTTGGTATAGATATAGATCTAGTTTTTTAATATATTGATTCCTTTAATTTTGAATATAGGTTTCAAATCTAGATCGTGTTTTTCATTATGTAATTGATTGATCCATTTCAATTTGGGGATTCTATTTGAATGATTTCATTGTGAATCTTGAGGTAGGTGGTAAATTATTGATATCCCAAAGTTTTTATTTCAATTATTTTTATTTAATTATACAATTTATTGGGTTTATATAGAATTTTTTTCAAAATTGAATTAATTAATTTCATTAATTATTAAATTATGTTAATGCGAATTAAGATTAATTAATTTTAGAATTAATTATCAGAATATAGAAAATTTTGAATTGGGAATAATTTTTTGATGAATTAATTTCCATCATTTTGAAATTGGTGTATTTAGAGAACAATCATTTGTTGAATTATTTATTATATTATCAATATTGTGAATTGGATCAATTAATTAAGAAATTAATTAATGGAATTAATGTGATTAATTAATTATGGAATTAATTAATTGAATTGGTATGATTAATTAAATTTTGTGCTAATTGATGGAATTAATGAGATTAATTAATTATGGAATCGTCTAATGGAATTGATGTTGATTGGTTAATTTTAGAATTAATAAATGGGTATAGGATTAGTAAATTGGGATAATTAATTTTCAAATTAATTATTTTGATATTGGGATTTTGAAATTGGATAGAATTAATTTTTGGATTAATTATTGTTATTTTCTTATTGAGGAACTGATATAGTCATTTTTTAATTAATTATTGGGGATTATTTTTATTTATCAATTTATTTAAATTGATTAATTAATTGATGAATTAATTACAGAATAATGTTGATTATACTTTTGATCTATTTAGATTATTTAGTCAGGATTTTTGTGATTATGAAACTGAATTTATTAGATTTTTTAATTAAAAAATTAATGAATGGGGGTTGTTGAGAGGATTAAATTTAATGTAATGGATTATTTAATTGGTAAACTAATTAATGGGTATTGTTGTGTCGATGAAATTGAATGAATTTGGTTAATTAATAAGTTATTTAATTAATGCATATTATATTGATGATGCAATTTAATGAACTGTATTAATTTATTAAAAAATTAATTAATGGGGATTGTTGTGAGGAAGAAATTGAATGAATTGTTTAATTAATTTATGAATTAATTAATGGGGATTGTTGTACTAATACAGTTGAATTACTGGGATTATTTAATTGTTGAATTAATTAAAGGTAATTGTTGTGATTATGAAATTTATCAAACCACATAACATAAATATCGAGTTAATAAATAGGATTCAATTTGGAATAATTAATTTTATAGTTAATTTATGATATTAATGTTATTAATTAATTGTTTAATTAATTATTATTACTTATGAGATTATTTAAGTGTTGAATTGAATTAATAAGATATTTAATTAATTAATGAGAAATTGAGATTGTGAAATTAAAATCAAAATCAGATCAATTAATTATTTAATTATGTAATGACATGTTGAAATAGAGAATTTGAGTTGATTAATTAGTATTTTTTGTTTTTAATATGATATTTGAGATTGTGAAATTGAAATTGAAATCCGATTAATTAATTATTGAATTAATTGCTGACATGTTGAAACTTTGAATTTGATTTAATCAATAATTTATTTATTTATTTAATTTGAATGATATTGTGTATTTTTAAATTTAATGTGAGTTTAGATTAATTAATTAGTGGATTAATTAATGAGATGATGAGATTGTAAAATTTATTTGAAGAATTAATTTTTGAATTATTTTTCAGATATTGAAGTTGTGAATTTCATTAATTAATTATTGACTTAATTAATTGGAATGTAGTGGTTTCTTTTTGTAATTGATTTTATGGATGAATTAACTTTTGAATTATATTATGGTTTTTTGGTTGAAAATGCGATAAAAAGGATAATGTTGATTAAGATTGAATGATTTAATATATGTGTTTGATTGAGAATTGGGTGTGTAAGAGGCACATATGCTCTAAATACCTATAAAGGTGTTAGAAATTCCATTTTTGACCCTACTACATACATGTGAATATTTATATTGGATTGGAACTGATTCACAAAATACCCATGGGGTGTGGGGAAATGACTTATTCTCTAAATAACCATGGGTTCTTGGCATTACCTTCTATGTATATGATTTTCCCCTGGTCTGTTGTTCCACTTTTCTATTATATGAATTGAATTGAAAGGAATAACTATATCCCATGTGATATAATGATTTGTGATTTGAATATGAGATATGGTTCAGAATCTGGCACGAGACAAAGCAGGTATTTTAGTATAGTTATCCTTGGTAACTAGTTGTTTTGGAAGTTAAATAAAGATAATTGAATAAAAGTAAATTATTCTATTTTATTTCTTGTATTTTATTCTCTATAATAAACCAACAACAATTATTTCTTGGATTTGTTATTAGATGCCATTGGTGGTGGCCTATTGAGTAATAGTAACATGATATTCGGGCTTCCTAATTGTGAGGTGAAGAGACGTCGTGTCCGTAGGACTCCAAAAAGGATAAAGGCTCTATGTTACTTGGTTGATTTGGTATGGCACGTGGATAAGTAGAGAAGACAATGTTTATAATTGCATGGGATTTGTTAGCCAATTTACTTTTGGGTTTTTAATTTTGACACATAGCACATACATTATCCTGGAATATCTTTAGACCAATTTTAATGTTGAATTTCTAGTGTTGGGTCATCTTGTGATATTGGTAATATTCTTGTTATGGTTATATTTTATTGATATTGATATTTATTTTCCTTATTGTGATATATCATAATGAGGGTATAATACCTTGATGTTTGATATTATACCTTCATTGTTAGATGGTTGCCTCTTTACTATGGGGGCATGCCTGAGGTCATGTGACTGACCAACTCGGTTCACCGGTTGGTGGAACCTTAGTTAGGGCATCATAGAAGTTGACATTTGTATCATTCTGGATAAAAAATGAGTTATTCAATCTAAGGTCAAAATATAAAACAATGATTAAATGACATTGGTTTGATACTAATCGAGGGTTTCGTGTTCATCAATTCCATGGAGTTGATGACATTATATATAACATACCTCTAGAATTAAATAATCCATATATGTAAGAACATTAAGAATATCATTCTAATTATGAAAATTAAAGTGATTCCTTGTGATATTTGAATTACTAGTGGAGTGTAATAAAAATGAATACCTATTACAATCACTTTATTGAAAATGAAAACCATTATTTAAAAGTGAAACATATATTAATATTTCATGAATAAACACCAAATATATCTTTTAACTTATGAGATATAAATATCGATGACCCCCCCCCAGTTAAAGGGTGATGATATCGATAATTTTGATGAAGTAAAAAAGGATGATGAAATTGAATGTCATACAAAAATTGATGATGATTAAAATGAATATGAAGACCTTGTCCTCGATGAATATGAGAAAGAAGATGATAAATGATTTATTATATTCTAGTTTTTATTAGTTTTTCATATTTTATATTTTTATTAACAATTAATTATAGGAAATATTTTTTTCCTTCAAATGGTAGTTCCCAATGATCTATTCTCCTCAATCACTAATGGTAGTTATTATTAGGTATCTATATTTGATATATATTAAAAATTAGTAACATTTTATAATAATATATATTGTATTGTATTTAAATTCTTTATATTTGATATTTATATTAACATATATTTATAGGTTTCATTATTGTGTTTTGTTGTTTATTAATAGGTAATTATTACGTGTTCATATTTTTATGTTTTTTATATTTGATATTGGAATTAAAATTTTATTATGGGTAATATTATTATATATTTTTATTTATTAGTTTTTAATATTTTATATCTTTATTAAAAAATTCATATATATGTATATATATTTATTTATTTATTCCATATGCATGTGATTCTCCCGATGATCTATTTAATTCTCTAACTTATTCAATTTTTCCTTATAGTGGTCTTGAATCATTTAATCTGTAAAATGTTATGACTTTTAAGAGGGGGCACAATCCATCTCTATTGGTAATTTGGGACCCTGTTCTTGAGACACAACCAACTATTGATTTTTATCCTCTTTTATGTAGTTATGTTTAATGATTTATGATATATAAATTTTATTAATATTTTTTAATTAAATTTTGTAATAATATCAAAATTATTTTTAATGTTTTACACATTTCATCACATATATATATTTTGAAGGAATGTTGGATTCAATGAAATTATTTTCATGATACATGGATGTCATAGGATTAGGTTCTCATTTTGGTTCATCAATAAATGTTCGACCATTTTAATGTACATTTTTAAATAATATATTCAATTTAAATTTTAAAAATTATTGAAATATTGTTTTTAATTAACATGATGAATTTGGGGTCTTCTATTTCTTATATCCTAAAAGCTCATATCTAGGATACTTGTGAGAATTTTTACAAGATAATTTTCATCGTTTTGAGTCAATATCTGAAAGATATCTATAGATAGTTCTTCTTCTACTTTTTTGACCAGACATACATCCCCACTCCCATTACAATGACTGTATCTCATCATCAGAATTGGATGGATTACACACTTACTAGCTAATAGATAATTCTAGGAGGAGATCATCATCTAGACAATAGATCATGGTGATGTAGGAGGTTACAAATAGGTTAAAAATTCAGACAATAAGCATAAATAAATCTCATATGATAAGAGGTATTGTTTATTAATGTATATATAAATTATATGTATAATGATTGTTTTATTATATAAGCCAATATTAATCCCTCTATTATATATTTTTATATTTATAAGATGTATCCAGATATCGAACTGGAGAAATTGAAGGTGGATGACAACAAAATAGTGTAGTTAGTAATATTTTATTATAAATTTAACTAATATGAATTTTAGTTTTATTAGGATATATAATTATATATGTTGAAAATATATGAGGTAGAGGCTTTTTAGTTAGAATATATTCCAGATGATAGGGTAGAAGATTCCAATAGCGATTCATGGTTTGTTGTGGGGAAATAGCTATATGAGAAATTGGTTGGTATTTCGAATGGGTGAGTGATCGATATTGGTTCCTAATTAACACCTAAAAGTTATTATCATAAATAAATTATTTCATTAGTGATCTCAAAGGGATGTAATAGATATTAATTATCACCTTCATCCATAGAATAATATATGGAGAGGTTGGGAGCTCAAGATTGCCTGATATAATAGAAAAAGAGAGATAGAGAAGTGTGAGAAACATCATCAAAGAGATTGGAGGATGTTGGATTTTATGTAATGACTATAATGCCATGTTTTTATGGAGTTTCCTCCCTCGGATCATTCAATTGACCACCCTCCACCTGATTATAGATGATCAGGTGTAATTTTTAGGGATATTATATATTATTGGATGCTAAAACAATTATCGTGGATATGTTGTATTAATATAATATCATATAACCAGTGAGGCATAAAATTCATTAAATGATGTTTTAATATATAGAAAATAATATTAAATGAGCATTAAAACCAACTAATAAAACCATTAGAAAATAATATTTTAATTTAATAATATTTATCAAAGAAATAATTGAATGTTGGTAAAATAATTTTCAATTAAAATAATTATGGAAACATAGAATGGATTATTGTATGTAATGATCAGTCTTGACGGTTAGGAAATATTTTCACATTATGTAAATCAAAAGATAACATTAATTTCAAATTTTTTTTAAAAGATAATAACAATTTTTTCATAAAAACATTTTTTTTAAAAAATATCATTTAATCCATTTTAAATAATATAATCGGTAAGTAAATTTTTTTATTTTTATGTAACAACATATATAATATAGTTTTGAAGATAAATTAAGTAGAAGAATATGTTCACTAACAAAAATTTTTATGTTGACTTTTTTTAAAAATCTACATCCATTTATTAACCAAAGAGGGGAAAATTTTACTAATAAAAAAATTCCAACAATAGGAAGAGGGGGTAAAATATAATTATTTTTAAATAATAGTATTAATATAAATTTTTAATGTAAATTTTACATTAAAAACCCATAATGAATTTAGTTTTAACATAAATTATTTCCTCCTATACTTTTTTTCTTCATATGTGGTCAAGTATAATATTTTATAAATATTTACTAATTTTACATATATTTGAAAAATGTTTTTATAAATAAATTATACGAATTATATTATATAATTTTCAATTATCCTTTCACAAATAATTATAGAAAATGGGATTCTAGGAAAAAATTAGTTTGTTTTCCATTAATGATTTGGTTCAATGGATCGATTAATTAAACCATGGTCATTGTTTCTAATTAAACATAATGTTAATACTAAAATTTTATTCATAATTAATCATTGTATTTACATTAATTGTTATTCATGTATGGTGGTGATGAAAAATGAATTGAATCACATAGTGGAGATAGTCCTCTATATTTACCCATAAGTAATATTTACAATTATCAATAGAAATAATAGAAGAAAGGTAAATAATGATAAAAGTTTATGGAATAATTATTATATCATAGGTATAATATTTATACCATAAAATAATCGATATCTTAATCCATGTAAAATAGAAAATTAAAACAAATCACATAACTCCATGGAGGTGGTAGTCCACACATACACACAAGAGACATAAAATTTTCCACCCTATGGGAAGATAAGATGATAGATAAGATATTATAATTCTAGGAGAGAAATTATATCATAAATTTATTATATATACATTAAATCAATATATATAAACAATCAATAATTATGGTCAAGGAAAATAATTCACATCCCTACGTGGACATGTTTTATCACCTGTAAAAATGAGAAATATGCCCATTTCAGTTTGAGGGGAAAGAGGTAAAAAACTATTATTACATCCCAATAATAAAAACTCAATATATTTATGATATTCTATTCTTAATTTTATTTTGTTTACAATATTTTTATATACTATGTAATGATAAATAAAATTGAATGTACTTGGTTAAGAGTAATAACTCTTCATTGAGAAACATCTTTAGGTGTACTTCTTATGCCTTGATTAATGGTATTATGATCACATAAGGATTAGTTTCATGTGGGTATGGATATGGACATGTATTATGTGGGTTTAGATGCTTGAAATTTATTTTTTTGGGTCTAATATGAGATAAAATTCCCTTAATGTTTATAGAATAGTGGATAAGTTGTGTCTTTTTTATAGGTGGGAGAGGAAAAATATGTAAATTTTAAAAAAGATTGGTTTTTTTAATGTTTTCGTCAAATAAAATTCTTACAAATGAATAATGATTTGATTTTCAATAAAATTTGATAAAATGATCTCAATGATTATGGATTTTGACAAATTATTTGGACATTTTATCCCATACCATTTTGCTATTAACCATTTCAACATGTTTTAAATCATAGTATGGTAAATGACCGTTTTCCAATTATAATAATCATAATTAAAAAAAGATAATATTTTTACACATTATTTTTAATAGTTAATTAAAATAACAGATCAATTTTATTTGATGAAATTTCATTAACCAGAGGTAATTCATTTTAATATAAATTTACAAAACCCAATAAATCTGTTGTTTTCATTATTCATTTTTGTGAAAAAAATTAGTATACATTCATTTCATATTAATTTAAAACAGTAAAATAAATTTTTTAGCATAATATTTAATAAATTATCTATCAATGACGTTAATTCATTCATTAATGGTGAACATTTTTTTACTAAAATAAAAATTCATTACATGCATAATAAAAATATTCAAGAAACAACCCCTTTTTAACATAAAAAGTATTTATATTATTTTATAACCAACATAATAACCTGTGCATTAATTTTTTAAATTTGAGATAATACTTTATTAAAATTTATTTATTCTTATTCACATCCTCAATATAACTTCAAGTTGATAAATGTCACATTAAATAATAATAATTCAATAATGTACCATAGTTCTTATAAAATCGGTCTTGAATGTGGCGTAAGCTATTAGACACATATAACATATTAATGAAAAATATATTATAAAATGTAAAGGATTTAATTATACACTCTTATAAAACAAATTAGGTTAATTCAACCCCATGACATCTTTTTGGTCCTATATAACATTTTACGATTAATGATTTCCCAATAAAACATTAACTAGTTATGTGGTTTTTTTCATATAATTTTCTATCATAAGTCCATAATCATCACTTTTGTATCCCCATAAGTGAAATTATACTCTATGGTTATAACCTCTTAGTTCAGAACATATGAAGGATCAGATATATACTTCATTTGGAGAGATATATATAATACATCTTTAACTTGTGATTGATTTTGTGGGATCACAATGTGATAAGAAAATTTCATAATATGATCATGAATTTTTTACCTACTGATATATATAGGTTCTAGATTATTATTATTTCAATATTTCTTATTATAATTCCATGAACAATTTAACAAAAATACCATCTCATAAAATTTTCATTCAATATCATTGAGATAATTTTCAGAATTACACTTTTTTTGACTCTGTGAATTATTGATGTGCTGATGAATGACTCATAATTTCTATTCCATTTCCATAAAAAGATATCATCCTAATATATTTCATTATATAACATAATCCAAGCACACTGAGTTCTATAATTATTCCATTGAGCCATTTATAAAGATCAACTAAAATAACCTCTGGAAATTTATAACTATATTCAATTTTAAAATTAAATGGTGTTTATCCCCTAAAAAATTGAAATAAAAGGAAAAAGATCCTATCATATCCTCAATATTTTTAGTTTTCCTCTTTGATTTTCTAAAAAGATGTGGAAGATGATCTATAGTTAAACACAATTCAATAGTAAGAGTATAATAAGAACTATACAAGAACGTGATGGTAAACCTCATATCTATAGTAGTTTAAATAGGATTTTATTCTCAATATAATCTTACCACATAATTAATTAATATAATAGAAATATAATCTATAAGGATGTATTATATGATGGAAATGAAATGTGTTTATTTCAAAAGATGTCCAAGTTCAAACCAAATAGTGTTATTCACTTTATATGTTTTTGGGTGTCAAATGAAAAAATTAATACTTTTTCCCATGTCCTTTTTGATGTTGGTAATTTTATTAACATACCCCTGTCATTTTTCATATCATCTTTAGCTTTATGTTATACCAAGATAGGTTGCATAATCTCTAATATCCCATTTAATGTTATCCCACCATAAATAATCTTTCATATATCTATACATCTTCACAATTCATGGATGAATATAGAATGATGATCAATGAGATTCATCACATACAACATTCTTTAAATCTGATATTTATGGTAAATATTTTTGATATATTAACTTTTTCATGCCATCACAATCATTGTTAAACTCTGTAACATTCATCGCCTTTCGTTTTAGTTCAACAACAACCTTTTCCACCACTTTATTCTTTAAATGGATTAATAGATAAACGTTTATATGATTATGATATTATTGTTCTCCATTAATCATGATTTAAAGAACCAAATTTTTGAAATCCATAAATATTTCCATATCATGTGATGACTAGTCTGTTCTTTCAAAAACTGAGCATTGTACACCTCTTTTCATTCTAAGGGTTTTATTTTATTGGAATGTCAAGGTATTTAATACATACCAACCATATACTTTGGAACATATTCATTTTCATATATATATATATATATATATATATATCTCTATTTAAATTTATAATTCTATATACTATGGATAGTATATATATCATATATTTCAAAATAAATACAATTACTCTATATTTTAAATGAAGAAATTATTATTGCATACTCCAAATCATTTTTCAGGTATATTTTCTAATAACCTTTCAATTTGAAAGGGTTTTTATCTACTAACAAATAATTATGTATATGGAACCATCTCGGTACCTTCTATAATGAATCACATTATATCAAAAACCCTTCTCCGCATTAGGGTAGAGTAAGAACAGGTAAACTGATCAATATTATTTGTATACCCTTGAATCTTTCCTCACATTCATATGTCTAAAAGAAAATAACCCTCTTCTGAGTAAAAATATATATTTGATTATATAGCTATGATAAGTCTTTCAATAATTATTGATAAAATCAATCTAAAAAATTTAATCAATGGATTTAATTTATTATGTTTGGTCTATCTAATTTCTCGAAATTTTTTTATCATCAATGGATCCACTTATATACACACTTTTGACATTACATAACAAAAATATATATATTTCTTTGTAGAAACAAATTCACACATACAAAATTTTGAACCCAAATTCTCATTCATGAATGTATATAATGAAATCCTCAAATGTTCACCACTCTCTTTTTTATCCCATTATATATAATAATATTGTATTCAAATACTTCTCAAATATAAATATGATAATCTCTAAAGAATCTATCCATTAAATATATGAAGATAGCGGGTTAATGGAATGTAAAATTTTCATAACTATAAATTCATTATGACCATAACCCTTATAGATGATTACATTGTTTATATCATCCTTATTGTCTCTTATTTGGTGATATCTAGATAGAAGGTGAGCCTTGGATATGTATTTAGATCCACATATTTGATCAAACATGTAAAAAATATTAATTAGTTGATAATATTTCCTGATAGTGATCTTTTAAAATTCTTGATGTTAAATGAAAAGATTCATCAACCCATACTTCCACTTAAAAAATTATATGTCTAACCCATAGTTACACACAATTTTGTAAAAATCAATATGAAAAATATTTAAAGTGGTTTTTGTTTAATTCCTTAAACTCAATGATGTCTATTCTATATAGAGGCATCAAAATTGGTTTAGAACCAAGAATGAGTTATATGAAAAACACATAATCCATATTTGGGGGATGATTAGGAAATTCATTAGGAAATACATTACCAAAATCCTAAAAAAATTTCATATCATTATTTTGAGTATCTATTATATTATCTGAGATAAACATACATCATTAATTGATTGTAAGACTCATAATACATATGATACTTCTATATGATGATCATATTTGTTGTCACCTTAAAATATGTTCATTGCCTAATTCAGATTATCAAATGAGACATTAATTCCACAAAAAATAATAGGGGATATATATACAAACATCCACTCCATTCCCAAAATCACATCAAATTCAAAAAGAGGAAGAATCTAATGATTTTGAAGAATCACATTCCCTTAATATTATATTGATAATGATCTATAGGATTGAGATGTTATCATTATACCATTATTACTTTTTACTGCAATATGACCAACTAATTATTGAGGAGTTTCCATGATACCATTAAATAATTATTAATTTTTGAATGACTGGGTGAATATAGAATTGAGAAACTAATTACCAGTTCTAGAGTGGATGGTATGTGTGACATTTAAATATTCATTATCATGCCCTAGTTTAGTGGTTGTGAACAAACATGCTATCCCTTTTCTCTCATCTAAATAATATTTTAACACATATTGTCATTATTTACACTCATATTTGTACACTAATTGGAATATTGTACATTATACATTCAATTATATCATTGATGTGTGGATGGAAGAAGCAGTTAAAATTTCTAAAAATTACATTCATTGACTGACCCTTTCATATCACTTGGTAAATACCCTTTTAAGTGGAATTTTTTCTAGACAAAAAATATTTATCATGATATATAGGGAAATGTTCCCCATGCTTCCTTCTATACTTATGACATGAAGGATTATTAGTTTTATTTTTTCAATGAGTTAAATTAATATTTTTTATTCAGAATTGAAACAATCGATGTTTTTTCATAATCTAATAGATTGTTTAGTATCTAATATACAATTCTATCTTGATAGAACATCAATCAGTTTCTTAATAGTTATCAATGTCTCCTATATCTAAATAAATCTAAAGGCTTGTTCTAAACCCACAAAACAATATATAAATTTTTATTTCATGGTTTATGATACTCTATTTTTTTGTAAGAAGAATATAATAAATAAATCAAAAGAAATTTTACAGGAGTCTAAAGTACAGGATCATATTACAATATTTTTCATGTAAAGAAATAAGATCAATAGGGAGGTCTTCAAAAAAGGTGATGTCTTGATTTACTCCCATATTGGCCAGGCCATCAACCATCGTATTTGCTTCTCGATAAACATGAGTGATGATATAGTTGAGATCTATAAGCAAATGACATCAATCCATCCAACGGGTAGTAATCAGCCAAGCAAGATAAATAATTTCATTCCAAATGGATTGCACGATGGTCGTCGAGTCTCATTCGATCCAGAGATTATTCCAACCAAAGAGATTTGCGAAGGTCTTGGCATGAATTAAGCTCATCGTCTCAGCTTAAAGGGAGGTGGAAATGCCACAACTACCCATGAAGAAACCAAGGATCTGACTGAGATGAGTCCTAAAGATAGAACCACATCCTGCAGGTCTCAGATTGCATTTGGAGCCACCAACAATAATGATTTTGATCCATCCAGGAAGAGAAGTTCGCCAGAACACCTCCAGAGTGTGGAAAGGTTGACTAAATTGGAATTAATCCAATGACATCGCAAGATTCCGAAGTCATGCACAGTGTTGTGGCAGTATCCCTTTTGCATTATAATAGCTTCATGTATGGCAGTGAGGATCCTCACCTGACCTGCATTTTGATAGTATGAGTAATTTGTATGAATAATTGAATTTCGATCATACTAGATCACATGGTTGAGATTAGCAACTGAAGCTATGAAAATGTTCTTGATTTCTTGAGAGGCATCCATTTCTGCACATTTCTTTATTTGATCTTTGACAAAGTCATAATTTAACCATATGCAGTCAAAAATTTCAAGAATATCTTTCCAAATAGCGGAAGTAGTGGTGCAAGAAAGAACGAGGTGGTTGTTATGATGCCATTTTACTCATTGGAACTACTGGATTCATCATCTTTAATTATTTTTTCATATAATTCCCTTTTAATTTTTATGTGATGTGTTACATTAAAATATTTATTTAAAATTAACTTCTTAAAAATTTCCCTTTCCATGTAGTAAATTTCATCTACTGTACCTATATTCATGATAAGATTCCACCATTGATTATAATTTCCTTCAAAATCATAAATTAACAATATAAATTTACCATAGTAAAATATTTTGAGAAGAAAAATTTATATTTCAAATAAAAGATTTAGTTATTAATAAAAATTAGAACACAGGTACCGTTTAAGGAATGTGAAATTACCCTAATGAAATCCTCAACAGTTATTATTTTCATCATTTGTTTATTTTTAAGTCCAATGTGTATCTTGAAAAAATTTACAAATTGAGAGATTTGTGTGAGAAGTGAAATACAATTTAGAATACTATCACCCATTTCCTTTGGTTTCTCATTAGAAATATTGTTGTATTAAGTTCCATATCCACTTTTAAAATCATTTCTTATAGTTCTATTCATTTAATAATTTCAGAAATAATTGTCTGATAATTAATAATAATACTGAAAAATCAAGTAGTATTAAAAAAATCATATGAAATCTGAATCGTGATTCCTTATTTTAAACATATGACACCATAGGATTAACCTAAGTCAAACATGGTCATAATTTTATAAAATCTATCAAAATAGTTCTTAGTGAAAAATTTATTTAACCCAATAATATCATTTAGGAGTTTCTAAGAAAGAGTGCATCCTAGTACTAGTCATTACATGTTTGTTACAATCAAGTAAATACCTAATCCAATCCCATCAGAGTTATCACTCTTTGATGCATCTGTGATACATCCACATCCACAATCAATTATCATAATAAGGATATATTTTCTCATAAAAATAACGATTCTCAAATTTACTAAATAATGAGGATTTAATATTACACATAGGATTTTATCCATGGTTTTAAATATATTTATTTTAAAATATACAAGAAAAATAAATAATCCCTTCATTAATACCAATGTAGGTGACCCGGTCCTTTTATATATCAATATATTACATTAATATAGAGTACTATTAATTAAATCTCATAAAAATTTGCTCATTAGGAATATAATTCTTTTTTTAATTAGAGAGTATATATAAAATCATCATATTACATTAAATATATCCCACATAAATAAAAAAACATGCTATGTATTGAAATTATAAGATAAAACACACATAAAACCACTCCTCATTACCTGGGGAAATCAAAAAATAGAAAGGGTAAGCTTAGATGATTGGTAATGGTAAATATAATACATATAAATCAATGATTATAACTTTTAGGATATAATAACATGGGTATGAGAATAACATCAGAACATATGATAAACTTATATAGTCAACCAATGTTCATTAATCATAGATCATGAAATTTTGATTTTTTACTTCAAAATAAATAATTATTAACTGTGTGGAAACATCAAAAATAAATCTTCATATATCAGTATATATCATAATTAGAAGACAACTGTTTTTTGAATAAACATGATAATATATAATTATATCATTATTCAAGGATTACTACCAAGACATTTAAAGTTGATTGTGTCCACTCATAATTTTATTATTTCCAATGACATGTTTTAATCCCTAGAATATCAGGGTGGAAGGATTCATTTACCAAACCAGGTTTAATTACCAATATAGAATTATTATATAAATATATGTGTACAATAACCTAATTCCATATGGAAACTACATAATTCTAGACCCACCAACCATATAATGATAACCATACCTATATGTTTCACTATATTATATTTCATTCTTAATAGTATAATAATATTTGAAAAAGATATAAAAATATCATTTTCATTTGACAATATTGTATATATATATTCAATGAATATTGAGAAATTAATATTAATTAAAAATCACTGTTAATTTCTACCAAATATTCAAATAATATAATTTTCATTAAAATGATAACATTAATGCATACATTACATGTTAAACAAAAATATTAATTTTTATACATTTTTTAAATTTCACTAATGCCTTGTATATAAAATGTTTTATTAATGAAATTAATATTATACCATTGTAAATAATTCTCAATGTAATGAAAATGAATTTTTACTAAAAACATTTCATTTATAGGTAAAATATTTCTAAAAGGATTTTGAATATCATGGTATTTGAAGAAAATTTATATCGATCAGAGATGAAATTATTTCAAATTTTCTATAAAAATATTTTAATTCTATTTTTTAATTTCAAATAGAAGATAATTGTGAAAATATATAAAATTTTAACTAATTACCAGTGGAGGAGAATATATATTTGTGTTTGAAGTATATGATCTATATATTTTCCATCAGAAAATTTTAGAATAGAAAATACTGAAATAAAAACAAATTGATACAAAAAACATTTTCTAATGACATGAATTTCTTAGTAATTGGTCAAGTATACATTAAAATAAATTTAAATATTAAATAATTATTTTATATAACCATATTAATACATAACAAAAAATATATAATTCTTTTATTTTTTATAAATTATCATTTTTAATAGATTAACCTTGAAATGGAAATTAATGTTAATGAATATCTATTTTCTAAGACTGTTTCAGCGTGATGGTTTTAGTACATACCACTCCATTATGGTTTAATTATTTTTAGAGTAATAATAATCAAATTATATTAATCTATATTTATGTTATGTAATTTTATAATTATCTATATAATGTCGTGAGGAAAAATTAATTACATCACTTTGTATAGATCGTAGATTGTACATACACATTAGTGATGTTTCCACATTTATATGGATTGAAAAAATAAATTTAGTAAATCAATAAATAATATTTAATAATTATTATATAGTAAATATCATTTATATTAATTGTGTATAACATTATCTCCAACCATATTAAATGGAAATAAAAAACAAATCACATCTCTTTAAAGAGGTATTAGTCACCACAAACACCTGAGCGGCATCATCAATTTCAAATAAATGGGATTTTATGTATGTTGAAGATATATTATAACTAAATAAGAATAATAATTTCATATATATTAAATATAATAATTAAATACATCATAATAACCATCCATGAAACTATTTAATTGAAAATGAATCATACTATTATGTGGAAGAAACATTCCATATACACACATGGGTGATACATTCATTTAACATTTTATGGTCAGGAGGTGAAAAAAGTTATTAAATCATCCTAAAAAATCTCATTATATTTATGATATTTTAATAATCTTTTTATAGTGAATATACAATGTTTAGATAATGTGTAATAAAATATAAAACTCAGCGTACTTTTTTTGGAGTTGTAACTCTTTATAGAGAAACTACATTTAGATTACACACTAATCCTTGAAAGGATAGTAGTATGATTAAACATGCACCAATAAGATGTTTTGTTGGATTTCAAGAATGTACTAGAGTAGGTTCTGAATGATTTTAGATAATCTTGATGTATAGCGAAGAGAATATATGTGTTGTCATATTTTAAGGGAGGGAGAGGACATAATTGGAGTTTTAAAAAATATATAAATATTATAATATTATAAACGAGAAAATTATTCCGAATATCCACAAAGTCGAATTTTGGATCATATAGGGAAAATATATATCAATATAAATTTATTTTAACTAGTTTTAGTGTATTTTATTCCTTATTATTTTAGTTTTATCCCTTTCAACCCACATTAACTCTTGACGCGGTAAAATGATTTTTTCTCAAAGTTTGAATTCTTAATATATAAAATATTAGTTGATATATTACATAATATTAAATTTCATTATTCCAAATAATGGATAAATAGTAAAATATTAAATTAATTTCACCGATGGAAATTATTTTTTAAAAAACTATATGGAAATCCCAAAAATATTTTTTAGAAAAACTAATATTGAATCATAAAAATATGTTTACAATCATTATATTCTTAGTAGAAACTATAAAATGTTTTTTAAAATATTTTATTAACTCTATAGTATTTTAATTTCATTAAAACATTCATCAATAGTGATTAATATAATTTATTTAAATTATGATAAATTTCCCATATAAAAAAAGTTTTATTTATAAAAACATTACTTTTTTACATTAATGTTCTTTTCGTTTCTTTACTAACAATCTAAAAATCAATCAATTAATTTTCTACATGTTAAAAATATTATAAAAATTTATTTACACATATTCATATATTCCAATATAATCAGTCCGGGATAATTTAAACTTAAAATGAAAACAAATAAATAACCTATCACAGTTCATTTAAACATAAAATTTTACATATGGAAGATATCGAACACATAAAATATAGTAAAGAAAAATATATTATAATATATTGATTTGTAATTATTGAAAATTTTAAAAAGGATTATTGATTTATTATTCATGTGGTATGAAGTTCTCAATTTGCTTCTTATTTAAATTAATAATCATTAGAAAGGAGAAGACATAGTAGATAACATGACATTGAGGTATAGTGAGGTTGTGGAAATATACTCTCAAATGTGGCTGGATTGTCAAAGGTTATATATTACTAAGGGATATCCCCTGGTACAATTATTTGAATATATTTTATATTTTTTTTATATTTTTTTCCTATGATGATGATATGTTATAATCACTCTTAAAATGGGTTTTCAAAAAGGATTGAACAAATGAGTCATTCTAGGATTGATAAGAGTTTATTGGATGGATTACTAGATGATATAATCAAAAACTGATTTCTTATTGTAATTGGTAGTCAATGAAATTAAACTTATGGAATTGAGAACTGAGTAATTGATAGTGTCACTAGGTATCGTATTGAGAACCACTATTTATATTGTGTACAAATACATTTAAATGTGTATTATGATGGAGAAATAATAGTATAATAATATAATTTATATTTTTAAATATTATGATAAACCATAGTATTGTAAAATTATATTGAAAAGTTAAAGAATGATTCTCCCATGGATGTATCAATTTGGTAACCATGTAATCTAACAATTCTATCTATCATTTAGTTATTTAATTTCCATTTATCTAAATATATTTGAAGCTATGTAGGAGTGTTTTAGAAAAGGACAACTTAGTTCGGTGGGTAAGGTGGAGGATATTTTTATTATATAGTATGTTATTATCAATGGGATCATACTTAATGCAGGGAGGTATCACAACTTTTTATAAATCACACATATATTCTAATGGTTTTAGTTATGGTAGATTGGTGAATGAAAGTTTCCTTCAAAAATTCAACCTGACTCGCATAACACCATTTGTGTAATCATATACTTGATCATGTAATATGAAATCAAATAGAAAATATATCAAGATGATTATTTAAATACACACACATATATGTATATATATGTATATATTATGCTTGTTTATAAGGAAAAATGACCATGTTTCTTTTTAGAGTGAATGGAGAGATATTCGAAATGGTTTTATAATTAGTTCACACTAATCTCTATGGACTGTAGTCAGTATAAGGTATAGGTGGATAATATTACTATATTAATTTTATTGATTATTTTTGTAGATATTGATAAATCAACATGATGAGTTATGGGCCTAATTCCTCATGATGTTTTTTGAATAAAACAATGATGTATAGAATATATTGGGTATGATATTAAATAAACTAAAATGAAATAGTATAAGTGTGATTTTCAGTCGAAATCTTATTGATGATATAAAATATTATAGAATATCACCTGAACTCACTCCACTATTGATAACATAATTGGATTATAGTAGTGAAAAACCGAATCTCAACATGATGAACATGGTTTGATCATTTCTAATTCATGAAAACTATCCATTATACATTTCAATATTTTCAGTATGATCATGACTATTCAGAAAAATATAAGTGTAAATAAATAGGAATGATGAATATCATTCTGGATACAACATGGTATGAAATCAATTCAATCACATACATATTAATGGATAACTGACCAATTTTTTAATATTTAATCATGTAAAAAAATTTCATATCAAGATAGATATTTTGTCACTATAAGGTTCCACAATGAAAAAAGAACTATAATATGTTTAATACATCCAAATAAATAGTTATTATTATCTCATATGGTATGTTTAATGAAAATGAGAGCATCTCCAAAATGAAATGTGGGAAAAAGATAGTGTATGATGATTTCAATGATCATGATACATAGGGGTTATCAAATGAACAGAACCCAAAATATCTATAAGAAGAATTTTTTATAGGGCATAATTGATACATTATAGTACTATATATGTTTTATAATATGAGTGATATTGTTTTCTTATAACTGAGGAAGGTGAAATATTATAATTTCAGAATAATTATGCTATTTTCTTGAATGATGTAATAAATAAAACATAACTTGAAATATGTAAATAATCTATATATTTTGAGATGTATTCAACGTTTTAAAATTTCAAGACCCTCATTCGTCAAGATGAGGGAAGGGATGTAAAAGTTTCATGGCCATCCTTTTTCAAGAAGAAGAATAGATAATGAACTCCAAGTCCTGCCTTTAGTAGGAACCAAGGTGGCAACCAACACAAAAGGGTTTAAAAATCTCACGAAATAAGTGGAATTACGCTTTTTATAGTAACAATGATCTGAAGATAATATGTATCAACCTCAAAACAACTGCAAGAAATATATATATAAAAGAATCAATAATCTATCCCACAAGCATGTTTAAAGTGAAAAAACAAGAAATACAAAGGAAAAATCCAATGTAAACACAAAAAGAACAAAGATGAGCTGCGAGACAACAACTATCCCAATACCCAAGCTTGAAGGGTCTAAAACGGTCAGGATAATCACTCTATAAAACAAAAAATTATTTTATATACATAGGTTGACCATACAACAATACATAGTACGAAAAGGCAAATGTCACTCATGCACATATTGGAGAAGCATACTAATTACCCTATAAGAAAAAACATAAACGAAAGCACATAACTATTTATATTATCCACCCCAACCACACTAAAAGCACACTCTCCAAATAAATCAAATAAAGTTCTGTAATATAGTAAGCACATCGATAGTTGGGTACCCCACAACACTTCCCATTGGATAGCTGCTCATTTGTAATGGTGAATGTCCTAATTCTACCAAAATATTCCACAAGTCCCATTGCCGAAATCTTCTTACACACACGTGGGGAACCTAACAAATATCATTCTTCCCATAGACACCTAGTCTATAATACTACAACCTCATATTGAAGACACCTGTGAAAGCCCAATATATCTCATCCTTAAGACACCTTGGAAATAATACAATGCCCGTAGTGACCAAGGCCTCACAACCACAGCAGAACCTACCTTATGTTTTTTTGGGATAAATGTGACCATAAGAGGGAGAAGAGAAGAGCGAATAACTATCCATCCATCCTCCGACAAGGATTTTGGGGAAGTACATACTCCCTAATAGCAATGGGGGGTTTTTGGCACGTAGTGCTCAACACAAGTGGTGTGTGTGTACAAAATCTGAAGGAAATACACGTATATATATGTACCAATCACTCAGATCAGCCTTTGGGTTTTCAATATAAAAAATTTTCCTTACAATGACCTATAACACATAACGACAACTATACAAAAAAAAATTCATAACCCCAACCAATTTACTTAACCAATTCTCATTATTAACTTTAATCAAGCCAAAATTAATGATTCCATTCCTAACCGTAGAACTACCAAACACTAGACATGTTATATGGGAAAATTAAACATACCAACCACTACCGAAGAGAAATCGGGAAAGAGGAACCAATGTAAAAGTACACAAACTAACACCCATTCCCAATATACTAGCCACTATAACTCCGGGTGAAAAACCTACACAAGGTAACACCGTCCTTATTCAAAATTATCTCTCCAAAACCATCCTTGGTAGCCCTGGTACACGAAAAAAACCACATCCTACAAAAAAAATTAATCAGATTTTAGTCCCACTACACAAATAGACTATGCCCCAAAACCTTAAAATAATGAAGATTCATACCCACATTTCAACAAGTTCATCCATTCCACAATCATTTAATATCTAAATGTGATATATTATTTCACCCTTGAACCATCAAAACACACTGTCATTCTCTCAAAAACAGCACAACACAACCCATACAAAGAACAATATAGAAAATATACACACACATCACACAACCACACCAAGTAAGGAAAAGTTTTTTTAGATTTAACACAATCATTTATTAATTTCACTTTGATAAATCAATGGTTATCATAGAACAAATTTGATCCTTGGTCATCCATTTAATTAACAGAATATACATGATTAACAATGTTTTTATGTTCATAATGGTTAAATAGAAGATTAACCACAAGAATTCAAGAGTTGAGTGTACAAAAAGTGACCACCAATAACTATGATTTTCAGAAAGAATACAACCCCCAAAATTTATCGTGTGGATCAAAGATAGTAGATAAAATAAAAAAACATCATCATCATCATTCCAGCCCCTCATTTATTAAAAATGAATCCAAACATGTTATCCTATTCTGTTCAACATAAAAACACCCATAATAACAATTTGGATTTAACAATATTAGAAAATAAAAATTATATTACCCCCCCAAATGATAAATACTTAAAATAATGACAATGTAATTCCTAGCATGAAAAACAGATGATCAAAAACTCCTCTTAGTGCAAAAAAGTGGGTCGCACAAGCAGTAAAAGTATCCAATAGAAGAAAATATGAAGGATACAACACAACACATGACTTTGACAGGAAGAAAGTCTCTTGGTACACCAAGAGAAAAAATGGGAACACACGGGGAAGAGGATAACTCATCTTAGAAGAGCCAGATCCAATATCAAGGGAAAGGAAATGGTTTCCAGGCCATTAAAGTCAAGTCATGGTCAATATTTTGTGTTTTGAGTATTTTAGAGTCTTGAGAGAGTTAAAATGTAAAATATATAATTAATATACTTGGAAAAAACTTTAGAAATGATCAAACAGGGTTTTAAACTTTATTTACACAAAATAAAATGTGTCAGGGGTGAAACTGGAAAAACATGAAAAAGCATAAAATAACCCACTAACGGGTGAGGCACCAATGAGAGTCACCAATAAAGATTCACCAAAATTGAGTCACATGTGGGACCCACCAACAGGGAGTCATCGATGTGGCCCACTAACATCTGAATCACCAATACGAGCCACCGATGCTTGACCAACTAATGCCCGACCTACTAACACACGAACTACTGACGCCTAACCTACTCACATTGAGCCACCCGTACTGAGCCAAAAACGGTGATCCACTAACAATGAGACATTTATGTGAGACAGTTATACAACCCACCTATGCAACCAACCAAATCTAAGTCATTAACATGACCTACCGATACTAAGTCACCAACAATACCTACCGATGAAAAAACTTGAATTTTGGAAAACTCTTGAGATGAGCCAATGTTGCATCCCAAAAAACCCCAATGACTAGATTTGGACAATATAATGGACCAAGGATGTTTGGGACATCAGATTAAATACCTCTCAAACTATTATCTCCCAAGATAATTCAAAACCAAACCTATAAGAATGAGGGTTCTGGACAACCACCCCGTAAGATACCTCTTAAGGATAAGCCACCTTGTGTTGTTTGAAAGCTAGATTGAAACCTTAACATCTAAGAACACCACCTCCCACATCTGGTAACCCAAATATCCACATGATTTTCCAAACAAGCACCAACTTTCCTAGAACATGAATTATTTAATTTATTCTTCCATGGAAAGATATTATTTACTTTGGGTGGCAGTAACTTGCCCGCCCGATTTCAGTCACATCTCAATTAATGCATCTTGAGTAGGAATCTAGTCTCCCCAATTACAAAATTTTATGAGTTTATAATATTTTATATAACATGGAAACAACTCATCTTATATAAAACAAGGTTAAACCACTACATCTCAAATTAAAATGGACAAGAAAAAAATCAATACTACTCTGGGAACTGTGAACGCATTTGCAACTCCCTTTCCCAAGTACTCTCCTCTAGGACACCATGCCTCCACAACACTTGAATAAAATGAATGGTCCATCCATGAATCACATTCTTTCAATGATCCTGGACCTCCACTGGACACTCCATGAATGTTACTTCATCCTCAATATCCAACTCTCCCCTGTCAATGCCATGGGATTCAACGTGACAATACATATGAAGTTGGCAGTAATGAAATATATCATGGATCTTCTCTAACTACACTGCAAATGGAAACCGGTACACCACCCCCCAACTCGATCCAAAACTTCAAAGGATCCAATGAAAATGAGAGAAAACATTCTCTCTCCACCAAACCTCTACTACCCATAGAGAGGGGAATCATTAACGAACATGCGGTTCACAACCTCGAACTCCAACAACCTTATCCTACGATCACCATAAGACATTTTCTAGTCTTCTTTTGCCACCATCCTTTCATGGAAAAGCTGAACCTTCTCAGTCATACTCTGCACAATGTCTAGAACAAGAAAAATTTCATCCCCAACACCAATCCAACAAAATGGAGAAAGACATGGTCTCCCGTACAAGGATTTGAATATATCCATACTAATGGAAGAGTTATATCTATTATTGTAAACAAAATCTTCCATGTTAAAGTGTCCCAACCAAGCCCCAACAAAGTCCAAGACACATGTGCACAGCATGTCCTCCAACATCTGGATTGTTCGTTTGGTCATTGAATCTATCTGAGTGTGGAAATCAATGTTAGGGAATAACTGAGTTCCAAAAGTATACTCCATCATCTCTGTACTCATGAAGAAAATCAGGTATCCCAATCCAAGACAATGAATCACAGAACCCTAGGTTGTTACACTACCTCATCCATATATCATCTCACAAAGGTATCCAATGTGTGTGACTCTATAATTGCTAATATGTGAGATGACATTGTTAATCGGTCCCCCATTACCATACTAGAATCACAGACTCCTTTAGCCTTGTGTAATACTGTGACAAAATCCAAAAAATATATCATCATTCTTCCACTCGGGGACATCTATAAGATGCAATAAACCACTAGAAACATGGTGCTCATTATTTATATACTGGAAAACAAGGAACTTTTCCAAAAAATCTTCCACTTCCCTTTTCATCCCAATCACGAAAATTATTTTCCTAAATCAACAATACATCATGGAAAAACTCAGGTTTACCACATGAGGTGAGTTATAAAACTCAAAGAGAACTCCCTCGCACATCTCCATTAGAGAGAACAAGTTCCCATGAAACAACATTTGATTCTAACCATCCAACGACCATTCCTCTAGAGCATCCCCTTAGTCAATGCGATAATACATCACCCCCACCTCTGAGTATCCCCACTGAGAATCCTCCACCATCATAATCATTGATGATTAAACCATCATCTAAAATGGATATCCTATTATTCCATTCATTTCTGAATTTATGTGCAAGGTAGCCAACTCCTCCATCACACTCCATGCGTTTTCAGATTCTCAAACTACCAGCTTTTACGACTTTATAGTCAATGAATTTTTCACAAAAATTCCCTCTTTACTAAGTTGTAGTATATCTGAAAATCATTGTCCTGAAGAAACTCCATCCAAATCTACTTACCCTCACTCATATCTCGCTTGAAAATGATATAAATCAATAAATTTGGATCCTTGAAGACCACAAAGCGCTCCACAGTGAGGTAATGTCACAAAAATTTGAGCATGAACACAACTGCCACCAGCTATAGATCAGGGATAACATTTTTATTTTATTGGGGATATAACTACCTAGACCAATAAGAGTTCACTCTCCATTGCTGCATCAATACAAACCCGAAGCATTGATGCTAAGCATCACAAAACACATCGAACATCAAAATATCCTATTGAAACCAGGGCCCTGTATCACTAACCAACATCATCTTCATGTACCTAAAATATACCTAACACTGCTAACTCTACACAAAGGACTACTCCTTTCTAGTCAGTGATATCAACATATATTCTACTTGAGATAAACTAGTTACAAATTTCCAATAATAACCTACCAAATTAAGAAAACTATGAACCTGTGCAATAATTTGGGATACTTCCCATGACACAACTACCTTTACAATTAACAGGTTCTATACTACACCCTGTTGATACACCACTTGTCCAAGGAGGTGGAACTCCCGTGTCTAGTACTTGAACATTGAACATTTTCATAGAGCATGTGGAATTAAAGGACCTCTTGAACAGTTCCAATATTCTATATATTCTCATCCTATAACATTGAGTAGATCAGAATTCCGTTGATGAATAAAATGAAAAACCAGTCTAGGAACTAAAAAATTTTGGAGTTAAAAAGTCCCATGAAGACGAATGATGTGTTTGTAACACCGAATGACCTAACCATGAACTCGATGTTCCCATACCTGCATCTAAAAGAATTATTCTGGATGTCACCTGATTTCACCCTCAACTAGTGATACCCAAACTACAGATCAATATTAGAAAACCAATTTTCTCCCCTCAGCTGGTTGAAAAGACCATCTATCCTATGGAGAGGGTAATAGTTCCTGACCATCACCTGATTCATCCTCTAGTAGTCTATGGAAATCCTCATACCATCACCTTCCTTATTTTAGAATAAGACCTGATCACCCCATTAAGAAACAATGGGCCTTATAAAGTCTTTATTACTAATGTTTTCTATCTGAATCTACAAATCCAGTAACTCTTATGGTGAAATTTGATAAGTATCCATAAAAAATAAAGAAGCATCAGGCTTCAAGCATATTCTGAACTCAACATTACACTACGGGGGTAATGTCACAACATCTTTAAGGAAGAAATAACGATTTCCCCAAAAACAATGGGAACCTACTCCATCTTATCATCCACCTGTCCCATTGATAGATCGTCCAACAAGGAAATAAAAGGCTCCACCTACCAACAACCCATCAGAAAACTCTTCTTTCAAAAAAAATCCATATGTTCTCCATCCATGTCTACAAACATGACTATTCTCTAACTAATTCGACAACATCATGAACAGAGTACAAATAATTGTTTCCAGTGATGAAATTGTATAGTTTCATATGTAATAGGAAACGATCCCCATAAGGAAGGATGCAGCCCCAACATCAGTCTACATCCCCAGCTAAAATCAAGAATGTTGGTCTAACCTCCAATTATAATAATCAACACCCGTGGAACAGAAAGACTCTATATGTATAGTCCCAATGAAAATGATATATAGGGTGAGACAAAGGAGTACAAAACTCATGAATCAAAAAGGATGCAAAAAAGAATTCAAAATATGTTGATTGTACCTTGAACGATCTCTGACCCTTCTAGAACTACTACCTCTATGACATGTAATTGACCACTCCCACCTCCTATTCTCCTTTGTTTTACCACCTCATTGACCAAGTATGGGTTGAGGTACCTGAGGAGAACCCTGAGGTCAGCCTCCAAATGCTCCATCTCCCCTCAATGGTGTAGGAGCCAGTTGTCCATTCTTCAGAAACAGCATGGCTGAAAGTTGCCACTAAGGGAGGCATTGAACCTACCCACCTCCTCCATATAGATCATGGAATAAGAACTTAATCTGATGGTGCACATGGCCTGTATATGTGAAACACCTTATTCACAATTCTATGGGAAAATCATGAGGACCTAAAGGTCAAAACTAAAACTGTTGGGGTCAAATTTCCTCTGGATGAATCCTCGAAGGCCCTGGAACATGAGACATGAGGCTGGAATCCTTTTCCTTCATAGAACCACACTAGATCCCCTCTCATGGTGGACATCCATGTGAGTGAATCCTCACAAACACTTTATCCTTTTTCAAGACCTTTATATATGTCAGAAAGGTATACATAGTGAATGTATATAGAAGGTATGTATTGAGTACCTCCTCTAAGCGTCTCACCTAAGACTCCACATAAAGAAATAGACCTGGAGAAATGTGAAGGAGATCCTTGAACATGATCCCCAACTTTTTTACTAATATACCCAAATGCTGGAGGGAGACTAAATCATTACAATAATATAAATTCATGGTTGAAGAAAGGAATTATGCCCAGAACTCTTTCTTAAAATCAACCCATTGAAAATAGATCTCTTTCATCTCCCCTAGGTAGAGCATCCACCACTAATGCAAAAAACCCCACCTCTGGATCAACACCAGAGAAACCCAGAACTCCGTCGGAGTCTCGATCATGATGAATGTGATCACTAGATTTTTTAGCAAACTCTTTGTCTCTATATTTGAGACGTTTCCTCTGTAATTTTGATGATTATATAGCTAGAAACCATGAAGAATCTTCTTACACTGATCATCCTCCCCCACTAGGTCAACCATCCATCTGTTGAGTTGGTCAGCTTGTTGAGCCTCCACTGTTCGTACCATACATGAATGATGACCAGGTTGCATAGTTGAACATGTAAATAGGGAACTCCAAATCCTATGTTGTATGGACATTATTTTGGATTAATTTTAAAAACATTATTTATATTATTCTGCCAAAAATTCCCAAAAAATACAAGAACAGAAGTCATAATGATGCATGTACCTATCCTAGGGTCTCTACCCTGAAAATTATGTAGCGTCACTTAGTTATTCATTATTCTCGGATTCATTGCATCAGATAAAGTGGGCCCATAAAATCATGTGTCCCAGCTGGTCTTCCCCAACCTACATAATGCACCAAGATCATCTAACAATGTTTCCCTACCATCCCATGTAATCTTCACAGTTCCTAACTCCAAACATAATCCTTTCCCTAATCCATCAACTCTCATAAAATTTGGTCATGACCCTCCTTCTACAAGATTAGGTCATGGATGAGGAATTGTAGTGACATTCTTTCATCAGGATGATGAATAGATAATGACCCCCCCCGAGTCCCACCTCTAGTAGGCCCCAGGGTGGCAACCAACACCAAGGGTATATGAATATCACTTAATTGGAGGAACTAACCTTTTTATAGTATCAATGATTGAGATATAAGATGTATCAACCTCAAAAAAACTCCAAGACATATACATAGAAAAAACCCCAAATCCTTGCCACATGCATGTTTAAAGTAAAATTTCTATAAATACATTGAAAACTGATATGTAAATACTATAATAACAAAGATAAGCAGTGAAACATCAACTGCCTCAACACCTGATCTTGAAGGTTCTAGCACAGTCCACATAATCTACCTAGAAATCTGTAAATGATTTTATTTACATTGGGTGAGAATACAAGTATACTTAGTAGGAAGATTCAAATTCACTCCTGCACAAGTTGGAGAATCATACACATTCCCCCGTTAGAAAAACAGAATCAAAAGCACATAACATGGTATACTATCAACCCCAACTTAATCAAAATTATGATCACCAAATAACAGAAGTTATGTAATGTAATATAGGAATATCATCAATATTTGGGAACACCTCACCACTTCCTAAAGGTTAACAGCTCATCCCTAATGGTGAACATCTGGATGATACCACACACTTCAACAAGAACTACTACAAAAACCTTCCCACACACTCCTAGGCCACCTACCACATCACATGTTTCCTGTAGAAACTTAGGACACAAATCCACAACCTCATCCTAAAGACACCTAAGAAAGAACACCTTACTCACAAACACCTGAGCCTCACTACTGCACTACAACCTGCCAGAGGTGTCTTGGGCTACCAATCCATATAATAAAGAGAAGAAAAGATCCAATAACTAGCCATCCATCCTCCCACTATGATGTTGGAAAATGAAATTCACCTACATAATAAATGGGGTGTTCTGAAAATAGTTCTCCAAATGGCTGTGGTGCATATAGGAATTTACAAGGAACTACAAGTATAAATATATGTACTAAACACTCATCCAACCTATATATTTTCCAAAAAACAACCAGAACACAAAAAGCTTCCCTTTCTACAACCTCTAATGAATATACATATCCATTCAGAGACTTAATTCATAAACCAAACCAATTCATTGAACCAACTATCATTGTTTATTTAATCGATACCAAATTATAGATTACATCCCTACCCAGTAAACTACCAAACACATCACACATTATAAGGGATAAGCAACCATACCAGCCACTATAAAAGACAAATAGAGGAAGATGGATGAGGGGAAAATAATCCACCCTAACAAAAATTCCTAATATATCGATCTCTAGAAACTCTAGGTGATATTTCTACACAAGGTAACCCTATCCGTCTTCAAAATTATCCCTCCCAAACCATCATCAGTATACCCACTGATTAAAGAAAACCACTACCACAAAACAACATAACCCAACCAGGTTTCAATCCCACAACACAAATAGACAATTCGAAACAACCATAACACAACCAAGATGTAGAAACACTATTCTAAAAGTTCATCCATTCCATAATCAATCAATCTCTCACCATGAGGTAATATTTCACTCTAAAACCATCCTCACACACCTTCGTTCTCTCTATAACAGCACCACAAAAAAATACAAAGAATAAAACAAAAAATATCGACACACAACCCATAGCCACACCAAAAAAGGTATTGTGTATTCAAATTCAACACACTAATTCTTTAATTCAACTTTGACTAATCAAGGGTTTCCAAAAAACACTTTTGATCATGGGGAATCCATTTAATAAACTGGATATACATGATTAACCATGTTTTCATGTTCACAACCATTCAATAGAAGATTAAAAACAATAACTAATTTTTTTTGTGAAAAAATAGAGACCACCACTGAACATGATTTTCGGAAAGCATACAGCCAACACAATTCACTATGTGGATCAAAGATAACCAATAAACTATAAAAACAATCATCATTATCTTTTTAGACCCTCATTTATTAAAATTGTAAGAAAACCTATTATATTAGTCTATTAATATTCATGAAACCCTTACATATGGTTTGGATTAGTCCATATCCTATAAGATACATGATCTTACCCACCCATCATAACACACAATTAAAAGAGTGACACAAGAATTTCTACCTTGAAAAATAAATTATCAAAAACTCCTCCTTGTGCCAAAAAATGGGGGTTGCACAAGTAGTAGGAGACTCCAAGGGAAAATAAATACAGAGGCCACATCACAAAAAATTAATCCATCATGGAAGAAAGGCGTTGGGTGCACCAGGATAAAAAAATTGAAACACAAGGGGAAGATACGTTCTCAGATTAGAAGAAACATATCCTAAATAAATGGAAGGGAAACAAATTCAAGGGATATTAAAGTCAGACCGTGGTTAAGAATACATGGTTTGACTATTTAAATGTTCAAGGAGAGTTAGGATATAAAAGATATAATTAATATCTTCTGAAATTCCATTAGAAACGCCCAAATAAGTTTTCAAACTTGATTTACATCTAATGAAATGTAGGAGTGGAGAAATTAAAAAAAACTAGAAAGAGTTGGAAATAACTCAACCATGGATGAGTTACCAACATGATTCACTCATAATGACTCAATGACAGTGAGTCACCGACGTGACCCACCAAAAGTGAGTCACTTATGTGACCCATCAAAGCATGACTCACTAACGCAAGCCACCGATACCCAACCTACCAATGTTCGACCAACAGATGCTCATCCTTCCCATGGTGAGCCACCAATGTCGGGACACCAATGAAGAGACACCGATGCTAAGACCTCAATGTTGAGCTATCAATGTGATCTATTGATTCTGATCGTATAACAATTCATTGTTTTATTTCACCCTTATACCAATTTATTTGACTGTATTTTTGTTGAAAATTCCAAATATAATAACAAGTTTTATATCATGTTTGACTCTCTAAATTAATTATTATTGCTATCAAAATAGGATATTTTACTTGTTATGATGTTTTTTATATGCATATATGATTTTCAAGGCCCATGACAAAGTTTCTGAAAAATGGGCCATTTTGGAAAAGGAATCCAAGAGCATATATGGGATGAAGAACATGATTCTTATGATTCAAGAATCCAGTTGGATAATATTGTGTGGTCCGATCAAAAATTTAGTAGGAGAAAATTTTCAATAAGGATACCAAGACGAATTCTTTCACTAAGATGCCCATATGAGACAATCTGTTCAGAACACTGAATATGCATGAAGTCAAAAGTCGGGTGATATGATCAGTCCATATCACCCGCTCTACCTGTCAAAGTGGTGCCAAAAATCCGGTGAAGATATTCAAGAGTTAGGGTAATATTATTCTAGTTTTTTTCAAAAGGATATTCAACTATATTTTGGATGAAAACCACGATCCATGTGGTTTCTCAAAATATGGGTGCCAAACAACACGTCCGATTTTGGCTATAAAATGGAACCCTAGGAACCTCATTTGGGAGTTCAACCATATTGTAAGGTGCATCGATTTTTATGTCCCAAACTAGTCTTATAGACATTTCTAGTAGTTATAGAAGCTATGGGATGTGATAAATCAACATCCATGACTTCATCCATCTTTATGGGATTTTGAATTCCTTGTGATCACCCTGGGGGAACGTTATGTAATCACAAGATTCATTTTTTGTGTAATTTGAATGGTATTTTAAATTAAATGATATATACTGTTTCATATAGTCCTCTATTTTAGTTTAATTGAATTATGCACTAGTATATCATGATCAACTCATACGATCATGTTTGGGGCTACCCAGTCATGAGATGTTTCATATATAGTTCAACACTTATTCTTCCCCCATTATATTGTGTTGTTCATGTGGTTTATATTGGTCAATTGAACTCACATAAACACTATCATGTCCATGTACATTCATGTCATGGTAACAAAATGAAAATAAAAAAAAGTACAATCCATCTTGTTCTTCATGTGTTTCCTTGGTGAGTTTCAGTTATGAAGTTGATCACAAATCACTCAATCATTGGCGGTATCTAGTAAATCATTTTTTGATTCCAACTTAACCATAGAATGTATCCTAGTATAAATACAGTAACATGTTAGTTTTAGGGGTTATAAACCATTTATTAAAATTTCATAACCCTATATCTTGAAGTGATGAAGGAGGGGCATCATGAGATTTCCTTCGGTTGATCACACATAGTTAATCTGGTTAATTTCTTCTTTATTTTTTCACATTCATTTTTCTATTATCATATTTTACAATCAATCCCCATGTTTCCAAAATCCCACCACCCTTTAATTTTAAAAATCAAAACCCTATTTTTAAATTAATGATCTAAGGCTCCATCGAGAGACAACCTTGGGATGCTGCTATATAGCCCGAATTCTAGTAAAAACTAAACAAATAATTTGATGTGCTCTACAACATGAATCTTTTTGGAAACATTGTAGGGGAGATGAGATATTTTTTCCATATTTTTTCATTTTACTTATCTATTTCATATATTAATTAATACTAATTTCAATATCCCTCCCCCTAATTGACATTATTAGTTTTTGTTATTATTAATTGTTTTTGGGTTTTCTGAGTTCTTCCAATCTATCTCTTCCTCTCTCTTCTTATTCTCCATATCTCTTTGTATAATTCTATAGTATAAGTTTTTATTTTATTTTCTTCTTTCACTATTATTAATTTATTATATCATTCCACCCTTCATCATAAAAAAATAAAAACAAAATTCAAAACATATTTGCATGACCCAAGAAAAAATTAAAAATTACCTGAATTTGACCTAGAAATTAAAAATACACATTGCTCAGAAATTAGGTCATATAAATTAGGAAAATAAAGTAACACTAGGGAAGCCCTTCATAACCTCAAGTGATCCCAAAAAAAACCAAATTGAACCCAACCAAGCAATAGAAATCATGGATAAATATAATCAAACCATAAAAGAAATGACCACCCATGATGTGGAATACCAACCTAAGTATATCCAATATCTTGAGGAAGTTCCTGACATTGATCTGAGTTAATGCATAATTCCCCAAATTCATAAATTCCATGGACTTATTAATGAGTCCCCTCTCAAAAATATCAAAAACCTTCACATAGTGTGCTACACCATGAAACCCCAAAATGTATCTGAATACCTACTATGGTTTAGGGACTTTTATTCCTCCCTTGACGGTATAGCCAAAGACTGTATATACTAACTGCATAGAAAAATTGGAGGTTGGAGTTACCATAAAAGTAAGTTTTTAGATAATCTATTCCCGGCCTCCCGAACTGCATCAAATTGGAATGAAACTTTTGGTATCAAACAATCCCAATGTGATTCCCTTCATTAATGATGGGAGAGATTCAAAAAACATTTATCATGTTTCCCCCACCAATAGATTAGTCAAAAAATATTAAAAAAATAATTCTATGAGGTACTTATCCCCATGAATCATGGAATGAAAAATGCTATATCTTTTAGTGGCCTAGTTGATAAAACTTTTTTAGCTGCCCATGACTTAATAGCCGACATGGCTCAAAATGAACAACTATTTAGTACACAAGCAATTTCACCACCTTGGGGAGTTCATGATGTAGGTTATTCATCTCTAGAACAAAATTTATTTAACAATATTGTTGAGATGCATGACCTTATAAGGAAATTAACTCATGAAAAATGTAACTCACAGTCTCCTCATGTTCTATTACATAGTGATATTTGTTCTAATACCACTCATTTTTTGTGATCAGTGCCCAAAAAATCACGATTCCACTGAGTCTTGTGTATTAATATTCCTTGGTAATTCATTCCAACAACTGACTACCTTCAATCAAGAACCATTTGGACCAAATCCAAAACGTGTATGGAAAGCACAACCATCGTACTAACAAGGAGGAAACTTAGGCTACCCCATGTAGAAATGGTATCAACAAGGACAAGGAATGAAACATTTTTATCCATAAATATCTCAAAAAAATAATCCTCCTCCCAAATCTGAACCATGTCCAGAGGATATGATGAATAAAATGGAATCCCAGATCCTACACATATAACAGACCACACAATCAACAATTCGGGACCTACAAACTCAAGTGGGACAACATGAAAATAACATCAGTGAGATCAATATGCAATGTTCTAGATAACTACCATCCCAACACATTGGAAATACGAAAGAAAAACGTAATTTATGTGAAATTTTAATTCATAGTGGTAAATAATATTCTTCTTATACTGATTCTACACAACAAGTATGTCCCCCTTTTTGAAAACACTCTTTCTCCACCAATAAATGATTACAATGAATAAAAACATAACCAAAAGGCTAAACTAATTATCACTGAGGATTCCAATAAACTATCCATTACTATACCTTCCCCACAAATACTAACTGAATATAAGAAGAAATTATATAATTTCAATTATAAAGAAATAATGTATACATTTAAAATATTGAATGTTCACATTCCATTATTGGATGTAGTTAAACAAATCCATCAATATTCCAAATTTATTCATGATATTTTCACTCATTGAAAGAGAATAGAAGGGAATGAGAGATTCATCTTATGAAGGAATGTCCCAGCCTTGATTCAACTAGAAATTACAAACAAGTTCAAGGATTCAAGAACCTTCACGATACCTTGCACTATAGGGGAGACATTCTTTTTAGATGATTTTCTAGATTTAGATTCATCAATTAAAGTAATTCCTTACTTTTTGTACACATCTATATAGGTTTTGTAGATTCAATAGATTGGAATCCTATTGAAACATTCTAGTTAGAGCACAACACAACCATCACTAGTGGTCATGTATGTCTAAGTAAAAGTGAGGAATCCCATCTTCCCCACCGACATCCAGATTCTAGAGATAGAGGACACTCGAACCCAAGTACATTCTACTCTCATACTTGAGAGGCCATTCCTCAAAAAAAATATAATAAATGTTCACAATGGTATGTTATCCATAGTTTTATTAGAGAGAAGGTTTGTTTTAACACTCTTGAGGCCATGAAACACCTCATTAAAGAGCAGTTCACTCTTCATGTCTATTCAATGATAGTGTTCTATAACAAAACACACCCACAATTTTCACCTCAAACCATACTCTAGTTTATTTTTATCTTCATCAATGTTGAATTATTGGGGTTTTTAATCTTTCATTCAGGGTTGAGTGGGTTTTGAAAAGTGTAAATTTGGTTCTTTAATTGATGTGTGTGTTCATTATGAGGTACCCATGACCATCGATGATTCTGAAAATCTCATTTTAATAGATTATCTATACTTAGAGATTAAACTTTCATTGAGAGAAAGATTCTTGGACCTCACTCCACCTAAATTTCCCTCCCCCATCAATCCAAAATCTACTTATTATTGAATTAAAACAACCTCCCTCTAATTTAAAACACACCTATCATTATGGTATTCACCAATTTACCATCATTATATCCAATAAAATCACGCAATAGTTGGAATAAAAAATAATTTATCTTTTGAAGGATAGTAAAAATGTGATAGGATGAACATTAGTTGATATTACTTGTATTATCCCATATATTTGTATAAACCATATATTTTTTGATGATGAGGTTAAGCCTGTAAAGAAACCTCAAATCTTGTTAAATCCCACTCCATTTAAAGTGGTAAAATTTGATGTTAGTAAATTACTTTCTAATGGAATAATTTATCCTATATCTAATATTAAATTTGTTAGCATAATGGAATTTTTTCCTAAAAACTGTAATAACATAAGTTTCAAATGAAAAGAATGAATTAGTTCTAACATTTGTGCAGAACCGTTGGGGAGTCATTATTTACTATTGTTGACTGAATCATGCCAAATGAGAGGACCACATTTACCTACCATTAATTGACCGAATATTATAATGTTTGGAAACTAAGTCCCATTATTGTTCCATTTATGGCTATTCACGTTATTTTAAATTCCATATAGCTCATGAGGATCATGAAAAGACAACATTTACTACTCTATTAGGAACATTTACATAATGTAGAATTCATTTTGGTATATGTAATGCTCATAGTAAATTTCAGAGATGTATGTTGAGTATTTTTATGATTACATTGTGAATTTTATAGAAGTACTTATAGATAACATCACAATTTGTTGCACATACTTTAATAAATATTTTGAAAAATCTTGGATCTATCCTCTGTCATTGAATTGAAAATGAACTTGTATTAAATTAATAGAAATGAAATTTCATGGTTCAGTAGGGAATAGTTCTTGGGAATGTTATTTAAAATGATGGGATTAAAGTGGCTAAATCATAAATTAAATTAATTTCATCCCTTTCATATGTAAAATGTGTTCGTGAGGTGCGATTTTTCTTTGGTCATGCTGGTTTTTACCACTGATTCAATAAATACATTAGTAAGATCACACTTCCCATGTCTCAATTATTGAAAGAGGATTTTGAAATTGTTTTCGATAAAAATTTTGACGATGCTTTCAATTCACTAAAAAGGATTCTCACATCACCTCACATCAACCAATCGCCAAGGTGGGATATCTCCTTAGAGATTATGCGTGATGCCGTTAACATTGCAGTTGGGGTAGTTTTATCACAAATGGTTGATATGGCGCCTCATGTCACAGCATATGCCTCACGTACCCTTTACCCGATGCAGGAGAACTACACAACCACATAAAATAACTTATTTCTATTATGTTTACCTTGGAAATATTTCATTCATAACTTATTGGGTAAGAAATAATTATCTTTTCAGATCATGTTTCCCTTCATTTTCTCCTACTAAAACCAGAATCTAAGCCATGCATCATTTTGTGGATGCTCCTCCTCTAGGAGTTTTACCTTGATATTAGATATAAGAGAGGATGGTAAAATGTGGTAGCAAATCAAATTATTATGATTTCCTCATAATTATACCTTCATGTTGAATCACTCATACCCATTATATAATTCATCCCTTATGATAAACTTTTTAATGTTTTAGACCTTACCCCCTAGTATGCGAACATTTGAAGTTTTATAGAAACAAATAGGGTCCCCCGGATTTCATGAATTCTCAATTATAGAGATTTAAGCATGATCGTCGATGGTGCATTTGGGATGACCCATATTTGTCTAGAATAAGTAGTGACCATGTTTTTATTAGGTGTGTCCCTGACCTAAATTAACCTATGTTTTGTCATTCTGCAATACTTTGGGTTATGGGGTTACTTTGGCTCTCAACTTACAGCTTGAATGGTCCCTAACATAGGACATTATTGGCCAACATTTTGTAGACATTCCCATCGGTTTTTTAATTCATGTACTTGATGTCAATTTATAGGAAATATAACAATGAGGAATTAAATTCCCCAAACAATATATGTTATATTGTGATATTTTCAATGCATGGGGGGTTTACATCATGGGGAATTTTCTAAATTCATTTGTATTTGTGAATATTTTATTTGATGTTGACTATGTATCTAAATGGGTGGAATCAAAGGCAACCAGGACCAATGACTCTTGAAATGTTTTTGATTTCCTGAGGTCCTATATTTTTAGTAGGTTTGGTTTGTCGAGTCTTATCATTGGTGATCTGGGTTAACATATTTTCAATTGCAATATATAAAATTATGTTTGTAAGTATAGGTTTTCTCATAATGTATCCAAATCATATCACCCCCAAACTAAAGGATATGTAGAAATCCTAAATAAGGAATTTAAGTGAATGTTGAAAAAATGGAACAACCAAATAGTAGTGATATGAGTTTTCACTTGGATGATTTACTTTCGGCATACCATATAACATTTAGGAACCCAATCAGAATGTAACCATATAGAATTGGGTTTGGAAAGGCATATCACCTCCTAGTAGAGGTTGAGAACCATAAATATTGGGATATTAAACAATGTAATACGAATCCCTCAGAAGCAAGTGAGCATAAGAATTTGTAGATTCCAGAGTTGGAAGAAATTTGATGTGATGCATATGGGAACTCTATAATATATAAGGAAAAGAAAAAGGATATCCATGATGGGATGATTCATCATAGTATGTTTATATTGGGGAGAAGGTCCTCATGTACAATTCCAGGTTAAAGATTCACCTTGTTAAGATTCTTTCCTGATGGCTTGGTTCTTATAGTTTTACTGTTTTTTACAATTTTGGTGCTATTGAGGTTTTCTATAATAAGAGTGGAATGTGGATTAATGTCAATGGGAAGAGTCCCAAAAACCTTTATGAGGATTTTACAAAGCATCTCATTGAGTAAATGAAACTTCTAGATGCCACATATGACACCATATATAAGTTTATCCCTTCTCCCTACCTCTATTTACATGTCTTTTTGGTTAAAATACATGCATTGAGGGAAATGTAATTTTTAGGTGTAGGGGAGGGTGACATGTCATAGATAGTATTTTTTTAAAATAATAATATATAATAAACCAAAAACCATGATTTTTTATTTCTTGGTCTTTATTTTTTGTGTTTAGATAAAATTGTTTCTTAAAAATAATATACAAAATAATTTTTCATGCTTGAGTCGATTGTGTATGAAATTCCATTTTTTTGGAAAATGTTTTTCTAATGAATATTTATAAGGAATATTTTTTTTAGAATTTTTATTTTAAAATAATTCTTATGTGTTTAATGGATTTTGGAAACCCATGAATTATTAAAATTGATAAATATTTTAATTCCTTACCCAAGAGACATTCTATGCCTTTTATTTCATATTCTTCCTTTCAATCACTTTTTAGAGAGTCTTGGGTAATGTAGAGAAACACGAACTCTATTTGATTCTATGTCAATCCATATTATTTTAGTATTCTATATTCTTCATTAAGGTATTCATTCATTGAAAATCTCTTGTTTACAATGAACTGATATTTTCATCCACCTTATCATTTTCCCCTTCTTAAGCCTTATAAACCCTGAAATTTCTTTTAGTTATCCACATTACAAGCTAATTTATCCCTATCAAACAATATCTTATGTATAATCATGTTTTATTTTCAAAAATTGTGGGGTATAGTTGGTATCCATGGGAATTCAATAGATAGAATCATTGATATGGGTTGATATTATGGGTGCCTATATCTTCCTTAGGTTGTGGGTTCATAATCCATATTGAATTCTTATTTTACACATGTTTCCCAATTTATCTAAATAAAAATATTTTTAAAAAATATAGTTTTATACATAAAAACCACAAAACAGAAGAAACTAATTGAGAGAAGAGGATGTTTACTCATTATTTATCACTACATAGTTGTTAACCACACAAATGGAAAATAGAGATATTGTGTTGGACCTAACACAATCTGTTAGGGGTTGAGTGTGTACATTAATTGTGAGAGATTTCTGAATTATGACATTTTTTGTATGTAAGATATTAAACAATCCTCTTATAGCTCATTTTTGTAAACATAAAATCCTAACAACCCTTTACCCTTAGAACAAACCATTGTAATTCCTCTAGAGTTCCACACTAGATTATGATTGTATAGAATATATAATCATTGAATGAATATGGTAAGATCACATGAGATCTGGGAAAGAGAATAAATACACTTTAATATGATCCTTGAGTGATGAGGGAAAATATCTTGGTTATGTAGGTTGTGACATGATGCATGGGTGAAAAAATGATTGTGAAAAAATTCGAATGTGAGAAAAGAAGAATGATAGGAATGTTGTTTCTATAAGCGAGGCATAATGAATTTCATTTCTAAATAATATTACATGTTTTCAATCCATTTATTTATTAATTATAATTGATTAAGATATTATACTTTTACTTGGAGTGAAAAAATTTAGGAGTGGGGGTGTGATCATACAACAATTCACTATTTTATTTCACCTTTATACCAATGTATTAAACTAATTTTGTATTGGAAATTCAATTTATAATAACAAGTTTTACTTTAAGTATGGTTCTATAATTTAAATATTATCACCTTAAAAATTTAATATTTTACTTTTTTTATATTTTTGTTATAGGGGGAGGTGATTTGGATTGCCCAAGATGAAGTTGATGAAAAATGGGCCAATTTTTGTATGAATCCATGAACATCTATGGACTCATCCACATGATGCTACTAATCCTTTATTCAAATAAGAATAAATTATTTTGGGATGGTACCTAATTCATTAGGCTACAACATTAATGGAGAGTCCCTAGACCAATTCATACATTATGATGCCCATCCGAAACAGCCTTTCCAAGACACTAAATCTGCATGAAGTCAAAAGTAGTCAACAATGATCTATCCATATCTCTTGATCTTCTTGAAAAACATGTGCCACACATTCGGTGAAGATATTAAATTGGTGGGTTAATATGTTTAGAGTTTTTTCTAAAGGCATATTAAACATTCTAGTGGTAGAAAACCACATGCCAAGAGGTTTCTCAAAATCTAGGTGTCCAACACCACTTCCCTTTTTGTCTATAAAAAGGAACCATGGGAACCTCATTTGGGAGTTCAACTAGAATGAAATGTGATTCAATTTTGAAGTTACAAATGAGTAAAAAAAAATTCTATTGGCTCTGGAGGCTATCGTAGATGATACTTCATCATCTATAGATTCATCTCTCTCCATGAGGTTCTAAACTTCTAGTTATCACCTGGGGGAAATGATGTAATCTAAAGCATCAGGATTGAGTCGTTTTATATGATCTTTTTAATACCTGTTTATATGTTTTTTTCTTCATCTTATATTATTATGTAATTTATTTATGTACTCGTATGTCATGCTCAACTCATATTATCATGTTTGGAGGGTACCAAATCATGTTATGTTTCACAAACTGTTCACCACTTCTTTCCCCCCTATCAATTGTGTTGTTCATGTGGTTCATATTGGTAAATTGAACTAACATAAACACTTCCATTTCCGTTTACGTTCATTTCACTTTAATACATTGAAATAACATAAAAATTGGGACAGCGCATCAAGTTTTTCTTTTATTGCCTTGATGACTTTCAGTTATGAAGTTGAACACAAACCACTCATTCATCTGCCGTATTTGGTGATTCATTATTAGTTTCTAACTAAACCATATGAGGTATACAAATATAATGTCAATAAAACTATATTTTTAGGTGTTATAAACCAGGTATTAAAAGATCATGACCCATATCTCTTAAAGAGATGATGGATGTGAATCTTGATATTTCTCTATGTTTATCACGATGAATTAATATTTTTTTATTTCTTCTTTGTTTTATCACATTAATTTTTCTATTTTCATATTTAATCATCAATCCCCATGTTTTAAAAATCCCATACACATATTATTTTCTTAATGAAAACCTTCTATGTAAATTATTTAACTAATGAATCTTGGAAAGAAGTCTTATGTTTGCGGCTATACTACATTAGTTCTAGTTAAAACGAAACAAATAATTTGACATGGTCGACAACGCGATCAAATTTCTGCACCATTTTCATGGATCCAAGAAAAATTATTTTATTCTTATTTACATTTATTTATATATTTTACTTGTTATTTAGTAATCTTATTAATATACCATCTCCCATTTGATTCTTTTTCTTTTGGATTCTTGTTTTTCTCGTGTTCTCCCTTTCTCTATATCTCTCATGTATTCTTATCCATCTCTATCTCTATAATTCTATAGAATAACATTATATTCTCTATTCTCCACTAACCCTACTTATGTGATTATATTTATTCGATCCTTAATCATAAAAAAAACAATGAAAAAAAATTCACAACATATTTGAATGATTATATCAGAAAATGAAAAATAGATTGAATTTGACCTAGAAATTAAATAATCACTTCACTCAAAATTAGTTAATATATATTAAGACAATTATGTAAAACTATGTAAACCCTTGTTGAACCTCATCTAAACCTAAACAATTTAAAATTGAACCAAACCAAGACCTATAAATCATGGCTACCAAGAATCAAACCTTAAAAGAACTGAACACCACATATGTGGAGTACCAACCTATGTACTTCCAATATCCTAAGGAATAATCTAGCATTGAGCTGAGATCATGCCTCATCCACCTCCTTCCTAATTTCCATGTCCTTATTATTGAGGCTCTCACATATATCTCAAAGAGTTTCACATAGTTTTCTCCACCATAAAACCCCCAAAATTTATTTTATAACCTAATTAATATTAATTTCATCTTTTTCTCCCTTAATAGTGTATCCAAGGACTAGATATATCATCTTCCTACCATAGTTATAAGCTTTAATTAACATAAAAGACTATTTATATGGATGTTATTCCTAACCTCCCTAATTTAATCAATTAAGAAATAAATTTATGGCATTAGGAAATCAAAAGGAGATCCCCATAACGAATACTGGGAGATATTCAAAACAATATTCTCAAGCATCCCTGACCACCATATTAGTGAAAAAAATTTAATATAGTAAATCTATGAGGGAATGATCCCCATTTATTCTGGAATGATCAATGTTGTAGCTGGTGGTTCTCTAGTTGATAAAACTACATCAGTCGCTCATAATTTAATATCCAAGTGGCAAATTCTGCACAACAATTTGGTACATGAGAAATTTCAACAACCCTAGGAGTTCATGAGATAAGTCATTCATATCTAGAAATATTGTTATATATAATTCTTTGTGAGATGCATACCCTTCTAAGGAAATTAATTCAATCACAAGGTAACTCACAATATTATCTTGTTCTATTATATTATCGTATTTGTTCTGATAAAACTCATTTTAGGGCTAGTTCCTACAACTTTAGGATTCAGTTGATTCTTATGTAGTAGTATTCCCTGGGGGTCCATTCAAACAAGTACCTCTATTCAAGAAAGAACCATTTAGGCCAAATTGAAACTACTTGTGGAAAACACAACCACAACACCGACAAGGAGGAAACTCATGCAACCCCTAATAGAATTATTATCAACCTAGCCAATGTATTAAATATAATTATCCATAAAAATCTCAGATTAATCCTCCTCCTCCAAAATCTAAACCATATCGTCAGGAAATGGTGAAGAAAATAGAATCCCAGAACCTCCAGTTCTAAAAAACCACACAATAGGCAATTCATGTCTTATGAAATCAAGTGGAACATATAGTAAACACCATCAGTGAGATCAAGATGCATGATTCTGGAAAACCTCATACTAACTCGTTACTAAAATGATGGAAAAAGGTAGTGTATGAGAAATTACACTTCTTAGTGGTAAATATATTTCTCCTTTTACTGATTCTACACAATAGGTATGCCCCCCCTCATGAAAACACTCTTTATCCACCCATATATGACTATAGTGAACTAAAAAAGAAACAAAATGGTTAAACTAATTACCATTGAGGATTCTTATGAATAATCCATTCATATTCCTTTTCCCAAAAAACTCACTAAATATATGAAAAAAATTACAATAACATTGATAAAAAATTAATGGATAAATTTTAAAAGGTATAAGTTAACATTCATTCATTGGATTCAGTTAAAAAAATCCCTTAATATGCCAAATTTATTAAAGATATTTTCACCCAAAAAAGGAGACTGAATGGGAATGAGAGATTCAACCTGGGATAGAACGTCTCGTCCTTGATTCAACCAGAAATTCAAAGCAAGTTCATGGATCTGGGAACATTCACGATACCTTGCACCATAAGGGAGATATTATTTTCAGATGTTATGCTATAATTTAGTGCATAAATTAATATAATGCCTTACTATGTGTATAAATTTCTTGTAGGTTGGAGAGATTCAATAAACTAGAATGATATTGCAACATTCCAATCGGTGCACAACATACCCATAACGAGTGGACAAGGAAGTACGTGTAAAGCTGAATAATCTTATATTCCTTACTGACTTCTACATTCTTGAGATGGAGGATACCCAAACCCAATAACATTCTCCTCTCATATTTGGGATCATTTAATCAAAATTATAAATACGATCATTACTATTTACAGTGGTTTGATATCCATAGAGTTTAGTGTAGAAAAGGTAAATTTTAACATCATTTATTCCATGAAACACCCCATTGAAGATCACTCCACTTTTCATATCTATTGAAAGTACGTTCTCTTTAATGAGGCACATATAAAAAATTTTCTCCCCAACCCATACACTAATTTATTTCTCTCTCCATTATACTTAGATTATTTTAGTTGTGATTCATGTTTTGAGTATTGTGTGGGTTCTTAAAAGTGTATATTTTTTCCTTTAATTGATGTGTGTGTTAATTCTAAGGTACCCATGCCATCGATGATTCTGAAAATATCATTTCAATAGAGTCTCTATCCTTAGAGAATAAACTTGTGTAGATAGACAGTATCATAGACCTCACTCCCCCTAAATCCCCTCCATAAATCCAAAATCAATCGATGTTGGAATTAAAACCACTTCCATATAATTTAAAATACAAATATCTTAAGGGTATTGACCAATTTCCCATCTTTATTGCCAATAACCTCTATCATCACCAGGAATCAAAACATCTTGATATTTTGAGTGAGTGTAAAAATGGAGATATGATAGTCATTGGCTGATATTCGAAGGATTATTCCATCTATTTTTATACACTAAATACTTTTGGATGATGATTCTAAGCCCATAAGGCAATCTCTACAACAGTTAAATCTCGTTCTCCTTGAAGTGGTAAAATTGAAAGTCCATAAATTACTTACTACTGGGATCATTTTTCCTATATGTCAAAATAAATGGGTTTATAGAGTGAAAATTGTTCCTAAAATAACTGGAATGACATTTATATTCATTGAGAGGATTGAATTGGTTCCAACACGGGTGAAAAATAGTTGGCTAGTCTATATTCCCTACCATCAACTAAATCAACAAACCCAAAAAGTCCATTTTTCTCTACCATTCAATGAGAAAATGTTATAAAAAATGAATAGTAAGTCCCATTATTGTTTTGTTGATTTCTAGTTCGGTTATTTCCAAATCCATACAGAAAATGAGGATCAAGAAAAAACAACATTTTCCTGTCCATTTATAAAATATCAATTCATAAGAATGTTTTTTTGTCTATGTAATGATCTTGGTAATTTTATGAGATGTATGTTGAGTATATTTTATAAGTACCTTGAGAATTGTATGGATGTATTTATGGTTGATTTCACAGTTTATGGGACTTCCATTGATTTGTTTTTGGTAAAAATAGGATCTATCCTCCATCAATTCATTAAAAAAGATCTTGTATTAAATTATGACAAATACCATTTCATGGTTGAGTGGGGAGTATTTATTTGTCATGTTATTTCAAATGAGCTAATTGATGTGGAAAAATAAAAAATTGAATTAATTCCATCTGTTCCATATCTAATATGTGTTTGTGAGGTGAAATATTTCTTTAGTAATGTTGGTTGTTACTGCTGATTCATTAAAGATGTTAGTATAATTTCACATCCCCTTTCTCGATTATTGAAAAAGAATTATGATTTTGTTTTCGATTAAAATAGTGAGGTTTCTTTCGATTCTCTAAAAAAGGGTCGCATCCCACCTCCCATCATCCAACCACTAGGATATGATATCCACATTGATATTATGTGTGGCGCCTATAAATTTTCAATTTGGGATGTTTTGTTACAAAGGGTTGAGGAGGATCCAAATTTAATTGCATATGTCTCACATAACCTTGACCTGACCTAGTCGAACTACACAACCACTAAAATTAAAATTATTTATATTGTGTTTTCTATAGAGAATTTTTTTCATATATTATTAAGTCAAAATTCATTTTCTTTTCTGGACATGATGCCCTTCATTTTCTCCAAAATTAAACATGAAGCTAAGAACCACCTCATTCGTTGGATACTCCTCCAGGAGATTCAACATGATATTATAGATACGAGAAGAGTGAAAGATGAGATAGCTAACCACATTAGTAGGATTTCCCCACCACTAGAGCATCATGTAGACTTGCCCCTCCCCATTAGATAATTATTCCCTCATGAGATCCTTTGTGCTGTAGTGGACCTTACCCCATGTTATGGAGAAATTATGAATTTTATAGCAACATCTAGGGTCCCCAATGATTTCAAATCATCACAATATCATATAATTAATCTTGAATAATGATGGTACATTTGGTATGACCAATATTTGTGGAGAGTTGGTAGTGAAAACGTTATTCGTTAGAGTGTCCCTAATGATGAGTTTACCTATGTTTTCACCTTCTTCCACACCTTATATTCTAGGGACACTTTGTCTCTCAATGTATGGATTGAAATTTCCATGACTAATGACATTATTGGAAAATATGGTATAGATTCCCATCAGTTCTGCTGATATTTATCATTTGTGGTAAGGGTTCACATTTTTTCAATCAAAACATGAAAAAATTACTTTGTAAGTATAGGGTTGTTTATAATATATCCATATCATATCACCTAAAAACTAACAAACAAGTAGAAATGTAAAATCAGGTTGTTAAGAGAATTTTGAAAAAATGGGACAACCCAAAGGGAATGATTGGAGTTTTCACATGGGTGATGCAAATTGGCCATACTATACAACATTTAAATCCCTAATTAGAATGTCACGATATAGATTTCTATTTGGAATGTCTTGTCACCTCCCAGTAGAGGTAAATCACCATGTATATTGGGATATTAAAAAATGTAATATAAATATCTCAGATGAAGTTGAGCATAGGATGTTTCAGATTCAGAAGATTGATGAAATTAGATGTGATACATATGAGGACTCTCGAATCGATAATGAAAATACTAAGGCTATACATGATGGGATGATTCATCTGGGAAAGTTTCATATTAGGAAGAAGTCCCTCATGTATGATTCTAGGATAAAGCTCCACCCTGGTAAACTTTGTTCCTGATGGATAGGTTCTTAAACTATTTTTGATGTTTACCCTTTTGGGGTTATACACATGTTTCATGAGAAGAGTGGAAAACTGATTAATATTAATCTGAAAATGAATAAACACTTATATATGGATATTCTAAAGCATCTCTTGGAGTAAATCCAATGTAAATGTGCCACATATGACACCACTTAGTACGTTGAACCTTCTCGCTAACATTATTTACTTGTCCATTTGTTGAATATACATGAATTGATGAAAATTTAGTTTTTAGGTGTGCGGGGGGGGGGGGGGGGGTGACATGTCATTGTTAGGATTTTTTTGAAATAATAAAAACAATAGAATATGTGTTTTCATTTTTGATTTCCTTTAATTTATTTTTTTAGATAAATATTGATCTTAAAGAGAATATCAAAAAGCATTTTTCATGCTTGAGTTAATTGTTTAGAAATTTCCATTATTTTTGAAAAATGTTATTTAAATGAATTTTGAAATGGAATATTTTTTCTAGAATTTATTTTTTCAAATCATTATTATGTGTTTATTGGATTTTCAAAACCCATTACTCATTAGCAATAACCAATTATTAAATTTGGCAAATGAGAGACAGTCTAAACCCTTTATTGCATATTCTTATGTTTAATCACAATCCTGGGAGTCTTGGGTCATGTAGTGAAAATGTAACATTCCTTGATTCTATTTGAATCCATAAGATTCAAGTATGTTATATTCATGATAGTGGAAATAATTCATAGAAAATAATTTTGTAAAATTTACACATATTTTTGGCCACCTTAACATTTTACCATTCAAAAGACTTAGAGACCATGAAATGCCTATTAGGTAATCGCATTACCTATTAATTTATACATACCTACCAATATCTTTTATATAATCTAGTTTTATTTTCATAAATTGTGGGAGATAGGGTGTTTCCATGGGAATTTAGGTGAGTGTTTCATTTTTATGGGTTGATGTTATGGGTGCCTATATTTTCTCTGGGAAGTGGGTTCACAAGACATATTGCGTATTTGTTTTACAAATGATTCCCTACTTATCTCTGAAAAAACTATATAAAAAAATATTGTTCTAAACACAGAAAAACACATAATAATATAAAATAACAAAGAAAAGTGGATATTTACTCATTATTACTCACTTATTGGTTGTGACCTAAAAAATGGACAATGGGGAAAGTGAGATTGATCTGATACACTTTGTGAGGGGTTGTGTGTGTACTTTAATTGTGAAAAATTTCTAAATTTTGAATTTTTTTTACATATGATATTAAACACTCTTCTTCTGCCTCATATTTTTAAACATTAAATCTATACATCCTTTATCCTCAGAATAACCTATTTTAATTCCTATTGAGTATCACGCATGTTTATGCCGGTAGAGAACATTTAATATTTCCAAGAATATGGTAAGATCAAATGATCTCTGGGACAAGAGAATAAATTCACTTCAATATGTTCCTTCAGTGAAGAGGTAAAATTTCTAGGTGAGGTAGGTTGCGACATATTGCATGGGTGAAAAAATGAAGTTGACCAAATTTAAATGTGTGAAAAAAAGAATAATAGGATGTTGATTCCATAAGAAAGTAATGATGAATTACATTTCAAAAGATTATTTTATGTTTTCATAGCTTTGATTTAGGAATGATAATTGATGATGATATAAGACTTTTCTCAAGAGTGAAAGTGTTTAGGTGTGGGGGTGTTATCGTACCATGATTCACTGTTTTATTTCACCCTTATTCAAATGTATTAGACTAATTTTTATTTGAAAATTACATATATGATAATGTGTCTTACATCATGTTTGGTTCTATAATTTAATTATTATTACATTCACAAATGGATATATTTCTTGTTTTGATGTTTTTGTAATTGGAGGAGGTGGTTTTGAAGGCCCAGGATGATGTTGAGGGAAAATGGGCCAATTCGCTCAGGAATCCAAGAGCATCTATGGAATCAAACACATTATTCTAAGGATCCACGTGTCCAAACAGGTAGAGATTTTTTGGGATGATCCAAATTTTATTAGGATACAACTTTCATGATGGATCCCAAGCCCAATTCTTCCATTAAGATGACCATATGAACAAATTTTTCAATGACACTGAATCTTCACAAAGTCAAATGTGGTGTATTGTGATATGTCAATATCTCTTGATCTACTTGTCAAAATAGTGCCAAACTTTTTGTAAAGATATTCAATAGTTGGAGAAATAGATTAATAGTTTTTTAGAAAGGGAGATTTGACTGTCTAATGGATGAAAATGAATATCCAAGTGTTTTCTCATAATCTGGGTACCCCACACCACTTTTCATTTTAGATATAAAAATGCATCATGGGAACATAATTTTGGAGTTAGAGCAGAAAGAACGGTGCTGCCATTTTTAAGTCCCAAATTATTCCTCTCAAAATTTCTAGAAGTTCTGGAGACTATGGGAAGTGATACTTCTATATCTATAGTTTCTTCCCTCTCCTTGGTGTTTTAAGTACCATGGGATCAACCGAGAGGAACATGATGTAATCCCATGATTCATGTTTGTATCATTTTGAATGATATTGTTAATTATAGTTTATATGTTATTTTTCTTCATAATATATTTTAATTTAATTGAGTTATGTACTAGTAGGCCATGCCTAAATCATATGATCATGTTTGGCGGTACCCAATCATTTGATGTTTCACACACTGTTCACCAGTTCTTCTTCCCCCTTTCAATTGTGGTGTTCATGTGGTTCATATTGGTCAAATGAACTCACATAATCACTTACATTTCAATGTAAATTAATTTAATGGTAAAAAAATTAAATAATATACAAACCTAAAGAATGCATCAAGTTCGTTGTGAGATTCTTTGGTGAGTTTTGGTTATGTTGTCAAAAAAAATACTCAATCATCTATGGTATTTGTTAAATCATTATGTGTTTCAAACTATACCGTAAGAGGTATCCTAGTATAAATACAATAAAAATATATTTTTAGGTTTTATAAACTATGGATAAAAAGTTCACAACCTTATCGCTTGAAGTAATAGTGGATGAGTATCATGAGATTTACCTGGGTCGATCACGCATAATTAGTCTGGGTCATTTCTACTTGGTTTTACTAATATAAGTTTTATATTTTCATCTTTAATCACCAAACCTAATGTTTATGAAATCACATTACCCTTTTAATTTAGTAATAAAAAACCACCTATAAAAATAATGATATTAGGCTCCCTCAAGGGACAACCAAGGGATGCTACTATACTACATATATTATTGAATAAACTAAAAAACTAATTTGATGCACTCAACAATGCATTCATATACCACCTACTGACATGACCCACCGATGTTAAGTCACCTCAGCGACCAACTGATGAAAAAACAATAATTTCGGTAAACTCATGAAATGACCTACTATTGCCTCCCAGAACACCCCAAACACTATATTTTAACAAAGTAATGGAGTGACCATATTCAGGCCATTATATAAAATCATGTTTGATATTTTACAGATCCTATATATGTTTTAAGTATTTTTGTGTGTATATGTGTCTTCAATAAAAAATTGGTCAATGGAAGGCAATATATGAAAATAAATGAATAATTTCTAGATGATATAATGTATAACATTTAATGGACTATTAATAATTATTTTCAATATATTTTAGGATAAAATTAAAAAATCATGAAATAAAAATTTACTAGGATTATTTCATTTAGAATATAGATTTCAATATCGCCTTCCATAAAGAAAATATTATGGTAAATTTAAACTAAATATGACCATAATGGTTTGGGACATAAAACATTCTAAAATTGTATGTAATTTTCATTGATCCATTTATGTTTTGAAATAACAAGAAATATTAGTGATGATGATTCTATTTGTGTGTTTGGTTTTATTAATAATGATTATAAGCCATATTTATATTGGAGATTTAGATTGTCTTATACTATTTTCCTTGTAATATATGTTGATAATATATTTATAATTTCAAACAATATTATAATATAACATTCATTTATAAAATTTTAATTTAAATTACTCACCTTGAAATAAATAGGTGAAAGAACCTACATTCTAGGGACTATGATCCATCGAGATTTATCAAGTTGGTTTCTTAAACTATATTAATCATGATATATATAAATTCCTTATAAAATATTGTATATAGACTAATCCAATAATGTATTATTTCTAATTTCAGTTGGTATACATTTATACATGAAAATACATCTTCAAACATAGTATGTTTGAGACATATTGAGTAGACTCCCGTATGATTTTGTTATTATATGTATCATGTAGGTCATGCTATACATAATGAATCAGGATTCTTATGAATTGGTAATTATTGAAAAATATGAAAGACACATAATATATCCACAATGGGATTTTTTAAAGCCAATCCATAGTTACCCTTGGAATTTAAAGGATAGACTCTATATTATTATAGGATATGAGTATTTAGGCATGATTGGACACATACACTCTAGTTTCAAAAATATATTAGAATGGTCTAAAATCATTACTGGGGTGTTTATTTTGAAGTAATTGAGGATCAAAGAATTGGATTAGATACATATGTATTAGTTTCATTGACTATACAATATATTCTATGTATATTTAATCATTGTATTGAACTAATTAGTTAGTGTGGTTGCACAATTTTTTTGGAACTTAGTTTTTTACCTAGTTTGAAAGATCTAATTTTACTATGTTGTCATATTAATAAGACAACATTCATTGAAAAATATCGGAATCCATATCCATAGAAAAGGAATATGAATTATAAGTATTAACACATAAAATATTTTACTCAAGGGGCGTATTACTAGTATGTTGATTACCCAGAATGAAAAATTGAGGAAAACTGATTTACTAAATCGAAACGTTACATTAAGAATGAACATCAAGTGAGAGATAGTGGATTAATATTTTCCAATCCGTGGGTCAAAATAATATGGGAGTATATTAGTGTTGAGGTCCTATAACCAACTGAACATATACTTTTCATTAATATAATTTTAGTACAATTATATTAATAATATATTTATTCTTCTTCATAGTACCATTAATGTAATATTGTCTAGAAATTATTCCCTATACTAATATTTTATAGTAATTCGATTACATAATGAGAGTATATTGATGCTATGAAAATATTCATAAATATATTATAAATTATGTATACAAAAAATTTGATGGACATAGATGATATTTTATTTTCAAGAGTTTCATGATCATGAGACATTGAAACATATTCTTAGAAATTTCCCACTTGATGGTCTCTAATTAATTTTTTTTTGAGGAATAACATCCCAATAGATATTCCACATGTTTTTATTCGTCTTTTTCTATCCCAATCTATGAAATTATATTTTAGTCGACATAATTGAGTGAATTGTGACATTGAGTTAGAAAAGTTTGATATTGATGTTTGGATGAATACTATGATCAAATATGATTGTCGTGATGTAGCATATATTATGATCATCACAAGTGATATTAAATTAGGAGAATAATTCAGTAAATAATTTTTCCTTTCCGTAAGGATGGATGAATATATCTCTATATCTTTTATTGAAATAGAACATTTGAAAAAGCACTTGGACTTGTTAGTTTATAGAAAATATCATTTCACAATGTCAATTAAATATAAAAAGAGTATATTGGGTTGTGAAAGGATTATGTATCTTTAGAGATATCACCAGATATAGGGATTATATTACATGGTATTAATTTATGAAAAGTTTGTTTATTTTATACAAAAAAAATATTCATCTATATATTATTTTACATGTCTCATGATTCTGATCATGGAGTATAATTATGTTCAATTATTTTTATTTAGAAAGGGAAGTAGAGGGTCACACATTATATGTATATAGAATATGAATATTTTTTTGCAATTCAGGATTATAAATAAAGATATTGTGTGATTCTATAAAATTAATTAGTTAGTTAATATTGAATATATAAGTTCAATCACATGAAATTTGACTTTAGAATAGGGATGTTGAATTTTTTTCTCTTTATTATTTATTCACATGGTAATAAATAAAAAAATAAATATTCCCAAATTTAGTGAAAAGATTTATATAAAAAATTTAGTTTGTTTTGTGAATATTAAAATAAATTTCAATTCAAATGATTATTTAACTTTATTTATTGGGTGATATTGATCACTTCTAATGATCCATTTGAATACATATATATATTTTAATATTATTTAAATAAATTATTATTTTTTTATTTATGGAACAATATTAGATATATTATGTGTCATAGGATATAATAATATTATTATTTTAATTATCTGATGTGTGTAATAACATAAATTATATAATACATAAGGTCCATTATATAATTAATATTATTAAACCAAATGTATATATTAAAAATTATATCATTTTCTAGAGAGCTGTCATGTACACAACAGATATTTTGCAAGAGAATTCTCTAAAACCCTATTGATAATTTATCATTACTTCCTCTATCTATAGAACATAGTGGGAATATAAGATATAATTCTTAACTATAGTAAATGGTGTGATTCAAACAACCCTTAAAAATGCATCAATAGAGTTTAGAGGTTCATGAAGTAGATAGGGATAAAATTAGAGGATTTCTTAATTTGATTTTTAGCAAAAATGAAAACATAGAAATATTGGAAATCAATTTTCATGAGATGATTAATATGAAAATGGTAATTATAATTTAAAAATATATTTAATTACATTTTATAGATACTATCAAGTGATTTAATTTCATGTTCTTAAGTTTTATCAATATTATATATTTATATCAATGAAAAAAATTGGTCACTATTCTACGCTTATTTTTTAACCCATAACACTCATTTACTAATCTATATTGTACACTTATCTTGGTAGTATATGTATATAACTCATTTTTTCATTTTTAATATTGTCTCCATATATTAATAGATATGATGAATTACGATAACTCTAATCCATGATTAGGATAATTATACTCATTGGGCATTAACTATAGATATTCATATTCGATCGCATTTTCATTATTCATGTGGAAACAACCAATACCATTCTTAAATTCAATGTTATTAATAGAAAATCATCCCAAATTATAGGGTTAAATTATCAAGGGTTCCTCATCAAAATTATTTACCAATTTTAAGAAACTATCTTCACACTTTTTCGTCCTGAAAAACTTATCTCCCTTTTGAGTTATCTTGGTAATTTTATTTTAAATATGTGAAAAAAATTAGTGTACCTTATAAATTTTCTATTAGTACCAAGTAATCTAAGAATATTTTTTATAGTAATATGTTATGAAGACTCCTCTATGAAATATAACTTTTCTAGATCAATTGATATTCATTCATTAGTCATGAAGTGACCCATGAATATAACTTGATCTAATAAGAACTCACATTTTTTTGAATTTACCAAATATATTATCCTTAAAAAAAAAATTCATATACCCCATATTTAATTATAATTCTCCTCAAAAATTTGGAAATATATCATAATATTTTTAATTAATACCACCAAAAATTTATGAACGTAATATTTAATGAAAGAATAAATAAAATCCTCAAAGATGGAAGGATAATTTGTAATGATGAAGGGATTAAAAAAACCTAATATTTCACATATCTTCTTGGAAATCTACTATTTATGATATCTTATTTCATCACCCATATTTGATGACACATGGATCAGAGGTCATTCATGGAGAATAAATGAGGACCATGAATCTAGTTTAAAAATTCATCTATAATTAGATGAAAATATTAGTTATTTATATATATCACATTGAGTTTTCTATAACAAATATATAGGAACATATATCCATAACTATACTTTAAAAAGATAATTGGTTCTCCATATGAAGATACACGTGGTCAAATAAAACCCTATCCAAAAAATACCATGATTTATATTTATTAATTACTCTAATTTAACATATTTCATTATATATGGGAAATTATAGGTTTTCATGTATCCAGTCATGCATTTAATTGAAAACATATTATTCCCTTTTTTGGAGGTGGTGTAGGTAACTATTTAAGAAATAAATCAATGAATTCACAAATAATGGGGAAATATAAATCTATAAAACATATTTTTTATATCCATAATCAAAAAGCATTTACCTAATCAGGGCTGTATGAGGTGATTATTGATAGAGTTTAGGATGGAATATAAATCATTTGTAAATTGAAATGTCCCAGCCCGACTGACTACAATGATGGATGTGAGACAGGTGTGTCACATGGACTCAAGCGTGCCTTCCAATACTCCAAAGGCTATATAATATCATTTAGGGTGTAAGGATTTAATATTGGGGAGAGTATAACCTCGTGATCAGAGTATCAAAATATTATAACAGATAATAACTAACAGGAAATAGCTAAGGTTGTAATAAATGAATGGATATGTAGAAGAAAAATAAACTAAACTGGATAATAAAAGAGATTTAAAATCCCAATATACAATATATGGATGAATTTCCAAATTATAATACCAAAACTAAAATGGGATACATAAAACAACAAGTTATACAATACAGTACATGTACAAGGAAACGAACATAAATAAAATCTCCAAGGGAGATCTCTATGATCTTCTCAGTCTCTATCTTTATCCAATGCTCGTAACTCCCATATACTAGCTAAAAAATGCAATAAAATGACCATGTTCTTGATAATATATGGACTACTATGGTAACCAAGTGTCATGGGGACTAATCAGGATGTAATTTAAGAATCCCAAAAGGTTCCCACCAATAGTATCCATGAAATAATCATGCCTATGAAATATAATTTAAATGAGTGAAGTTATAATTGGATGATTAACAAGCGGTGCTGAATAAATAAAAAACAACCCAACCAGGTTCCTAAGGGACACCTAGTGGATGTACCTACTTTGATTCACAACTAGAATAAGTGTCTGACCAGTTACCATACTTATATAGTAATAATATATATGTATATAATATAATTCCATATTGCATCTACCAATATAATCCAAGTAAATGAATATGTATGTGGAAACATACCTAGAATACTAGTTGCTGGGTGGACATGAGGCATAACTCATAAATCCATAACAAGTCTAAATGAGCCTAAAAACATAATAAATAATGTACATTCCCTATATTCGAGTAATGTGAGACATGTCATGCTACCATACTCGTTCTGGCGAGTGAGATGCCATGGAAACATTGTTATAATATAATGTGGCACGTTAATCAATAGATCCTTTAGTATCACTAGTGGGAGGTTCCAAACGCAACACCCTATATAAGGGAGTGATATTATCCACTCTTCTTAACACCCCTTACCACCATCCAAAACTTATTTATAATCCCAAATCAAATTTAGAATATATTTCCTTGTGACAGAAAATCTCATGCATTACATTCAAATCCCATATAGAAACATAATTACATTTATAATATAATTCATGAGAAAATAACTCTCACACTATTCAATTAATTAACCCCCTATAATAAAGGGAATCCGAATTATAAAAAATCCCAAAAGACATGCTAATTTATTTATAACAAGAGGTGTGGTCATACAACCTAATTTAATTTCATTTTAATTAAACCACTAAATACAATCATGGACAGAACGTCATTATGAACATTCCAATTCATTTAATATATGCATTTTAATATATTATAACATATAAATTATATATAAAGGTTAAATATGACTCATAGAAGTTACCATTTTCTATTTTCCAATTACTTATATGGATAATCCCACTTTTTAAACTTTTTAAGACCTTACATGGAGCTTGGTCCACTAGTTATTTATATAGGATTGATAATTACATGTATATATGCAGTTCCATGGATAAATGAACATTATTTAGGTGGGGATACTCCATTTATCAAGTAAATTCAATGAAATTAACCAATCATGAATTATAACCAAAAGAATAATGGTTGAAGATAAATCCCAACACCAAATAAACAATCATGATATAAATAACTAGTCAATACATTCTAGTTTAGAAGATAGTGCACCTCCTTTGTGGAATTTAATTATAAAAATGTCAAATTGTTTTTAGTAAAATTCATTTAACATAATTAACCATCATTTTAAATAATATTATCGTCGATCATGCAAGAGATTCATTTTAAAAGAAACAACCAAACATAGAAAGGATTTTATAAGATTTAAAATATATTTTATGAGGTTTTGTTATCATTTGGGATATCTCTATCAATGTTAAAACCATATAAACTCCAAAATATTTTTTAGATGGTGGTTCAAACTTTTGTAAATTTTATTATAAAGGAGAATTTTGACTTCACACAACCATGGGGTGTCCGTACGTGATAGCAATAACATCTAAATATTTAAATATGGTTCAAAATACATGTGTTATGGAGAAAGGGTCAATTTAATATGAAGAATTCAATTTAAATGAAACTCATTGAAAAGTCATGCATATATTTAAAATACTATATTAATTAAATGATGTAAAAGAGGTGGATAAATTCGTATACCACCTACCTTATACGTAGAAAAACATATTCATCCATTATTAGACTCTAATTTGATACAGTTTTTATGAGATCTATGAAATGAAAATTCTCCATAAATATATGTAATATTATCTCACACCAAAATCGAACATCTAATACCTAATTATACAGGGAAAAAAATAAAAGGCATGAAGAGATTATCGATTTGGATCCATAAACATAGAATGATATCAATGCAGACAACTGGTGGAGGAGATCCATTCAATCCTAGGGTAGGTGTGAGGTGGAAGAAATGTCTCCTAGAGAGGAGGATTAATGTGGGTGGAGGGAGATATTAATAATGAAAATAAGTAAAAAGATTTTCATTGAGGTAAATTTTCAAACTTTTCCCCCAAAACAGGGTCAAACGGTTTCACAGGATGGTTTGTACAAATCGTGCACCATCATTATGGAACCAATTTTAAGAATCCACATTGCACAGTTTGAGCCTCATATTTACCCTAGTCATGCACCAACAATGCGAGGAATATTACAAAAATATTTCTTAAGTAGAAATAATAGTGCGGGATAAAAGAACAGTTTGGGGAAACCATGTGGGAAACTTCTGGTCCAATGATATAGGATGCACTATTTTCTTGTTGGGGTCACAAAGTTTTTGACAAATTGTATTGCCCTTAAAAACCCTAAAAAAAATTATTTTAAAGAAATGGCTCTACCAAAAAACAAAAAGACCCCCAAGATCATTCTGAAAACAAAACCCAAGTCCTAAGGAAATACCTTGATGTGATTCAACTATTATATTTGATTTCTGAAGCTTGGATTGAAAAACAACCTACCTAGAAAACATCCAAAGGAGAAATTCTTTTGGATTTTACTCCATTCCAAAAACAAGGGTAATCACAAAATTAACTTTAGTATTTCTTTAAAATAACCCAAATCTATATTTTTTTCTATAATGTCTAATATCATTTTACACTGATTTCAGTTTCATCCATATTATAATGTTATTCCCCTGTCGAAATTACTATTTTATTCACAATGATATTTGACTCACAGAAATTTATATTAGTGTTTATATACACCTTTGACACCTCAATATCCCTCGAGGAGTTCTATCTAATATGACTAATTCTAGTGTATTTTTATTTCATTATACATTCATTACAAACATTGTTCAAATAATGGAATATATAAAACCATTATCAAACAAACCACTTTCTATCCTTGACTAAATAAAGAGACTACCTTCTAACATAACAATTGGATACTCTACATTAGCCATTGTGTTAGATAAATTGTGACCTTAATCCCTTTTCAAATGTATATATTTATTTTGGTTTCCCTCCATTATCCTCTGATTTTGAAATTTATTTTCAAAGTTACCATGTTATCCACACATGAATCATTGGATGTGGGGTAGTTTTTTTACCATACTCCATATGTCTTTTTCATTAAGACATTTGATGCTTCACCTAACTATGATAGTTTTATCTCTATTTCCATATCTTATGCACTTATAGAACCTAAAAATACAAAATGTGTAGATCTTATCATTTTTTGTCCCACAATTGGTGTGCCTAGTTATCTTCAATTTCATTCCATCTTTTATATGATCAACAATCATCCCTGACATTGGATACACTACTCACTTATTTTCATTTCAATTATATAACGACTTATATTGTAAATACATTGTTCCATTTCTATAACTCCATACAATATCTGCATTGAAATAATATTCTTATTTTATATATTAATAATGAAATTGGGTCTCAATATTCAAAATATAATATCATCCTTTCCCTTTGGATCCATAACATTTCTGTATGTATATCAAGGAAGTACTATAATGTTTATTTTGATGTGTTCCACTAAATAATTTTCCTTCTACATTTTCTTTATGAATTTATTCTATGATTTGGTCTCATGGAATAGGGAAAATATTTATTGAAAATTTTTCACTTCATTTCTTCACACTATATATTTTTAATCATTCCACTTGGAAAAGTTTTTTAAATTATTTTCTACCACTAATCAAGTTATTCTTTAATGTGGATTACTAATATGTTTAATTTCTCTATATCAGAACAATAATATAAAGAGAAAATAATTTCTATTAAGGTAATTTATTATTAAAAAATTATGCGGTAAATAAATTCACTAATAAAAAGTGTTTGATCATTAATTAAGGGATCAACTACTTGTTTTCCCTTTTAGGAGAATCATGAAAATCAACAGAATTCAAGTAATTAGTAAATACCTAAGGTATTTTTAACCACCCTTATGATGTTTTATATTCCATATTCTAAATATGTTAGATGTTCATTAATTAATCATCAATTTCTTCCAATATTTACCTGGTTTCAGGTATTTCCCAGTAGTTTTTATAATAATAAATCCTTTTCTAGAAATATGTTATTTTTAATAATATTGTAATTAAAATGCGAGTTTATGTACAAATAAATTCATACCAAAACTTTTTATTTATTCTCATCAAATAAAAATTTCTCTATATATATCCTTCATAATGGTTTATAAATATCTTGTTATTAAACAAAAATATCCCCTAATATTTTCAAACAAAATGTACCAAAAGGCTTGTTATAAATCCCTATGTAATGATCAATTCAAATCCAAATGCCTCGATTTCATTAATATTACCCCGAGGTATAATTGTGTTGGAGTTAGCACTACTAATATTATCCAGACATGCATTTCACTACATGGAAACCACTCACTTAATGATTCAAAAAAAATTTGGGATGATTTCCTATATTAATAATTATTAACAGGGTTATTACTATGATTTGATGATCATCATATTCCAAGAAAACAAAACCTACCTTTGATAGAAAAACTCCCTCACACATTTTTAATATATAGACATTACATACATAGTAAAAAAATTATAATACAGAGGGTCTATTAAAAATTAGTTTCTTAAAAATATGGATCATAATACATTGTAAAATCAATTCCTCTAATCAATAATTATTATTTCTCATTAGATCATCCTGATCTACTTTTAATGATCCTCGTATCCATTGAACATTAAACCAAAGAAGTGGGTGAGTATAAGGCCAATATATAAATAGACTAAGGAGGGATTTATCATGTGATCATGAGGCATATCAATAGGAAATGATCATAATAACATGATTAATATCAAAATTTACATTTAATTAAATATAGAATATATATTTGACAACAAAATAATTGATATATTCATAAGCATATCACAAATTTTTATTACCAAGTTGTAATTAAACAAAATTACCAATGTTATTCACCATGGTATCATAAAACATATCATATCAAAAGACTAATTAATTGCACAATTAATGGGAGAGATATTAGTTCGCACTCAATAAGTATCTTAATTCATGTGATCTATATATTTAATAATAAATATTTTAATCAATAAACTAACGATAATAAATATTTTTTTATCCTATAAAAAAAATATGTATATATATTCTTATAGACACGAACATTTTATCATTTTCAAACCATAGAAAAGTAATGTGGGTTTCATACAAGTAAATCCTAATATAAATAAATTATTTTTAAATCGATGTGAATTCTCATTGATATAGAAGGGGATCATGTATACTCAATTATGAAATTATTCTTTTTAAAATTGGGTAATTTGTGAACTGAACTCAACAACATGATGGTATACAACATTGATTATGTAATGGGTACAATGGGAGGTAATAGGGTTATATATTTAAAAAAACACTATTTTTTGGTAATGCAGTTAATGGAATGGTATGAATAGAATGAAATTAAACATATAAAATCATATCAAAATATAAGTACTTCAATTTAAAAGAGGAAGAAAATAATTCCATTACCTTAAAGAGTTTCATAAAAAAAACATGAGTACGAAAGCTTGAAAAAATATATATAACAATATGTAACCATTGGATGAATTAATGACTATAAAATCATGTATTATGTATGTGGAGTAAAAAATAATTGAGGATGGATGGGAATTTATAGTAAATGGGGAATAATTGTTTATTAATATCAAAAACATATGTACTGGAATTTCATGTTCTAGAAAATTAAAAAACACAATAATTCTTTAGATTCTATTCATTTTAATATTCGTATGAGTCTGTAAAACATTATTTTAATCTCTTATAGTAATAATATTTATATTATTACAACTTTTGACAAGGAATGAATTTAAATTTCCAAAAAATATTTTTTTTGAATTCATTATATCCATTTTAGAATTTAGAATATTTTTTATGTTTATAAATTTATTTAAATATAATAAAATACATATTGTATAATAAATTATATATCTTAGGTAATTGATTCTCCTTAAATTCTTATTATATCATTATTATCTCTATATTAAATCATAAAACATTCCCAACATAAAAAATTCTATTTTTACAATTCACAAGAATATAAATTATTTTCGAACATTCTAAAAAATTCATGATAAACTAATTTTGAGATGATAAATTTAAAAAAAATTATTTTATTGTAATAGTTTTCAAAACATGAAAAAGTCAAATTTTGTAGAAAAAATAATCATGGATTGAAAATTAAAATTTTTTATGAGATAATCAACATTTTAAAACGAAAACATTTATTTCCCATTTTAAAAAAATATTATCATTTATATTAATTTAAATAGTGTTTAAAAATTATATTTGTGGAAAATAAACTTAATATAAAATAAATATATTTCTTATTATCATATATATATTTTTTCTAACAATTTTATCTTATTTTTATCAAAATACCAATTCATCATACTAATTATATTTTCAAAAACATTTTCATAAAAATAAATATAATGAAATTGGGATTAAAAAATAACCAAATCATTAATAGAATGAAAATTACATCTCATGGTATTAAATTATAGACACATAACTCCTTACAGTGTAGGTGCTTACCCTAAGGGTATGTTGTCTGGTGGTGGTAGCTTCACTGTGGGGATCATTAACATTGACCTAGTAGAGATTATCACTAACTTGAAGATATATGATATTCTAATTTATTTTTAAAAACATGTGGATGTGCTTCTTTGGCTTGGTAATGGGAAAAAACAATATATATCACTCTGTAACATGATCATCCAAATGGGACTCATAAGTAATGAATCTACTTGGTAAGTCCATCAGTTATCCTTTCTTTATAAATAATAATTCTTGTTACATTTTATAAAAACTATATCTACAAGAAACAATATTACCAATTATAGTAGATTTCCATAGTAATATTTAGAATTGGTTAGATTTATATTCCCAACTATTATGTTTCTATTCTCTAGGATTGTGTTACTACTCTAATGGACATATTTCCTCTCATAAATACTTATTAATTTCATAATTCATTATTCAATACAATTCTAATCATGGGGATTTATTTTTTCATCTTATAAAATATCTATTAGTTTAATAATACCACTTTTCATTACAATTGTGTAGTTTTTAGGTGGAATGATTCAAGTGGATTTGAGAAATTCAAATTTTTAACATTATAATTATTATATTATATATATTTTTTCCAAATTTAATTTCCCAAATTTCCATGGCTCTAGTTCCAGACTAATTTAACATTATTAATTAATGAAATTATGTGTCATTAAATTTTATATCTGTTTTATTTTTAAAATTATATATAATATATGACACATTTATGCTGTAAAAAATTCATAATTAATTTCTATGCCCTTATAGTCATCTTTTTAGATTAACACTAATAGGGGAGGCGCTCTCTAGATCTCTCTCCTCTTGGTTGCAAATAGCTTTTTCTTCATAGTTTTATCTACTGAATATCTTCATATCCCTCCTCTGGTTTGTTTCTCTTCCCTCATAGCCTTTCATCCTCTCGTCCGGTGTCTATTTCTCATGATCTAGCGGTCCCGTTCATCACTGATTTTCTCGGGGATATTTAATGGGTGCCCACTCTAGATATTGTTCTTGGTTCATCTAGCGATGAATTTTTTGGGTTATATAGGTTTGAGGATCTGACAGTAGATTAACTATTGGTTGTTGTAGTTTTCCTTAGAGAATCAATGTAGTCCAGTGGTGTTGGTGGTAGCTTGGTTGTCAGCTTCTCGGCTAATATAGGATTTGACAGTGGAGGTGGGAACCTTACGGGATCGACAGTAAATCCTTATTATTAGGTGTGAGGGAAGAATTAACAATATGTCCAAATAATTTTCATTTTTTAGGAAATGGAAATAAGTAAGTCTTATAGTGTTCACAGGGGATCTTGTTCCCTCATATTAGTTTATCTCATTCGGTGGTCAGATCGTTAGATGATGACTTATCAGGTTATTGGTGGTAGAGGTTCTCGTTATGGAAGTAAAACAGCATCATCCAATAGTGGCTTGTATTTCATAGGGATTATGACCTTAAGACTTTTACCATCATTATTTTAATATTGGAATTCATGCTACTGGGCCCATGAGCCATGTTAAATATAATTTCTATCTAGTTTGGGGTCCCCAGTCATTTAATGGGTTATATCCTAGTTAAAAAGGACTCTCTTTTTTGGTTTTTCAATAAATGGATCTCTTCCATAACTACTCCTTATAAATAACACTAATAAGGCATGTGATCAATTTAACATATTGTTAGGGACATTAATTATTTGTTATTTTTCTTCAAAATCTTGTAATAGAGATATTTATCATTTAATCTGCATCGTTGTAGTGTATTTCCACTCTGGTAAATCATATGATATAAGTGACTTCTCATCTCTTCTATTTGTGTGGTATATTTTATTTAATATTATATGTTTTGAAATATTTTTATTATGATATACTTAAACTTTTTAATACTAGTTTTATGGTGGATTTTTTTTCAAAATGGGATTTATAGACTAAGTGTGTGAGTCACATTCAAGGTGATTGATGAATTTTTTTTTGTAATTTTTTATTTGAAAATGTATAATTTTTCAAATATTTATCCTATAAATTGATTTATTTAGGTTATTTTGATATTTAGTATGTGTGGAGAATTATTACATTTGACTTGAATTTTTGAATTGAATTCTGGACTTGTTGATTTTACTACTAGTTGGTGAATATGGTCATGAAGATGGGGTTTACTCTTTCAGTTTAGGCTGTTCAAGTAGACCTAATTTGATAGACGTTTTATTGGTGTTGGTATAATAGAACCTTCCATGTATGGATTTATGAATTTCATGGTTTTTGGATTTCAAGTCTTATGTTTTTGGGTTCATTCAAGTGTTAAATTATTAAAATTATGTGTAAAAATGATGTAATATTTATGTGAGTTATTTTCTATTATTATATTATAATTTTGACACATAATTTTATTTATTTTTAAAAATGATAAATAAATTATTTTCAATTATGGGATGTGTGAGGATTACCTTGGAGAAATTTAACTTTTATGATTACATAGACTTTTTGTATACATACGGTGTATATAGATTTATTGATGTAATTTTAGGAAAACAATTAATGCTTGTATCCTATGGGAATAAGACCCATTATTGAAAGAAGTCTATATGTGTTTTTTTTTTATGTTCTTTATTATCATTTCTATTTTAGAACATGAATGTATTTATATTACTATAACATCTATTTAGGACTCCATGTGAAATTAAAAAATAGTTATATATTTTTTAGTTTGTATGAATTAAATTCAATGAGTGGGTTTTACTTAGTTCCCCACGTTTTAAATGTGTCATTTTCATATCATATATTCTTTGGTGTTTTATGGGATTACACCATAGTCTACATTAAATTCTAATTTAAAATAATTGTTGTTAAATTAAGGAGTTTTAAAGGGTAATGATGTTACCAATGATATTAAAGTCATTCCGTCATGTAGTTTATTCATGGTTTGATATGTGTAGAGATTAGATTTATGTGAAAACAAGAGGTTTTAATTAAAAAATCTTTATCAAAACACTTATATTGAATCTTGATTACCTTGTTAGTCTTGGCTGGGTGAGGAATTTGTGACAAAAAATGTATTTGGTTACTTTTTTCAATAGGAAGGTGTCTTGTCCATGTTGGGATAGGATAAATTTTTTTGTAACAGTCATTATATAGTGTGTTTATGTAGTACTATTTAATATTTTATTTAATATTTTTTTTCATTTTTTAATTTTTAATTAGGTTTCTATTTTTTGAATTTTTCTTTGTATATATGATACCAAATTTATTTAAAGAATAATATGAATAATAATTTTATATGATATAGTAGTCAATGAATATGGCTCAAAAATATAGGAAATAATTAATTATAATTACATTTGTTATTTTTAGTATAAATCTATTGTATAATTTTTTTATTAAATAAATATATATATATATAAATATTTTCCTTATATCAATTTAGTAGCCACTGATGGATTTTATAACTTTTTCTATATAGTTTTTTTATTCATCCTCAATATATCATGTGTCGATATTGGAATTTATTAATTCTTGGGTGTTTCATTTCAAATGACATAATTATCCTCAAAGGAATATGAATTTTGATATGAAATTAGTGTTTCATTTAAATATTAGTAGAATCATATATTTTTTATTTATAATATTTTCCATGAGACCTTAAATATATTGTTTTTATCAAAAAATTTGAATGGTTAGAATAGTTTTATTGTTGGTTGATATATTACTATAAAATGATTGTTATGAAATAAAAAATGTGAATATTTTTTTATAAACTATTTTTTTTAAATTTGTTTTTTAAATTTCTATAAAACATTGAAAATTATTGTTTTTGAAGGTATAGTTCTTGAAAGACATTTTTCTTCCAAATATTACGGACATTTCATTATTAGTGTTCTATGTGAAATAGACATGTTTTTTAAACATGAAAATATTTTACATGAATGGTTATTAATAGTGGAAAACTAATTTAAGGATAGTACTTCTTAATTAATAAATTTGAAATGAGTATAAAAAAATTTCTTTCAAATGTGAAGCAATATTATAAGGTTTGTGTTAAAAATTATTTATAAATAGAAACAATGTATAATAATTTTTTAGATATTTATTTTTGGGAATAATTAAATAAAGGATTATGTTTGGGTATTTATGTTAATGACCAAAAAATTATTTATTATAACCTTCAATTAACATATGTTGTGCTCAAATTTTATATTTCATTGATTTTAAAATTTTTTTGTCAATATTGTTTATAATATAATTTTCCTTGAATAGTTATTTATAATACATATTTGTATAAAAAAAATTTTTATATAAAATACAAATAGAATTGTAATATTTCATGGTGTTTCAACTTACAGGTATTATTAGGGATGGATAATGGTTGAAATTAAAAAACATGTATTGTTGAGTTATTTTTGAAATTAAACTCCCTTGGGTTTCTTATTATGATTTGAATTTTTTTTTATTTTATTGCTTGATTTTATTTATATGTGGTAATAATGATATTATACTGGGGTATATTTTATTGTATTAGTATGTGTTTACTATTTTTTTATTGAAATATTATTTTATGTCCAATGATACGAATTTTGGTTCATATTTGTGTAGGATAATCATGGTATCATTATTATATCTTTTTACATGGTAGTGGGTTAATCATTATAGCTATGAAAAATTTACTTTGTGAAAATAAAGAATTATTTTGGTACATAATAAACTTATTGGTTTGGTAGCATGATGCAGCGGGGTAATGGTGGTCAATAGTAGGGATGTTGTGAGAACCATCATAAAATATGATAACAGATTTCTTAATGTTGTTGTAAGAGATTGAGATTATAAAATAATAGAATTTTTTATAGTGTATGGAAAATGTAACACCAAGGTTAAACAACCTAGTAATATATTTCTATAAATTTGATCTCTTTGTTAGATTATGGAATTATAACACAATTTTTCTAATTCTTTTAAATCATATCATTTTAGATTAGTATTAAACAAACTGCAAAATATATGCCTGATGACCATAATGGTTTTTTGTATTTAGAATCATGGAGAACGTTATTTTATATTAGTGAAAGATGCTAAATGTTTCCTAAAAAGTTAAACACATTTAGTACTCCACCTTAAAAACATTCCTCATAACTAGTGTAATTAAAAAATAAGAAAGGGTGTTCTCAAATGCTCTAAAAGGGTCAATAAAGGTGATACATCACAATAACCTGAAAATAAATATATTATAATATGATCTAAACATTTTAATATTGTACCCTTTATATCAAAGATCATATACATGAATCTTGTCATAAATATTGATAAATCATAAGCCATGAATCTAATGTAAATCAAAAACCTAATCTATGAGGATATAAAATAGGAATAAAATAGAAAATTTTTATAAAACACATAAAAATATAAAATAATTTCCATATTAGTTAAGGATCATTTATAATTCCCTCATAGGGACAATGTCCATTACTTAACCCTGTTTGAATCTCGTTCTAGCACCTCATTGCCAATCTAAGTTAACTTCTCATTTCATACCCATAATTCAAAACCACGTTTACTCCCCATTTCATTCTTGTATATATCATGAGATATAAATATTTACCCAATGTATTGGAGCACTACTTAGTTTCACCACATTGAATATGATATAACGAGCTTACCAGGATCAATCTGGGCCACCCCATCGTATAATCTATAAGGGGCATACTCGTCCCAATATGGGCCACAAAATCATATAAGCTAAAATGGGATTACATGGATCTATCTAGGCCACCACATAATATAAAATATAATATCATTAACCAATACTATTAGAGACACCACATCATATAAGCTATAGTGGGTTAACCCAATGCTATTTGGGGCACCACGTTATATTAGTATTGTCCATGAACTACATGTTTAATAAATTAAAAAGTGTTTAAATATAATCATAAAAATTTATAAAAACAATTAAAAATTCATAAACTAATTAATCAAATGAAACTGTATGGTTTACATGTTAATCTATTTAGAAAATTTTTAACATATTGAAAAGAAATGACTTCCATAAACATCATTTCATTAAAACAGAAACCATTCAAAAGAAATATATGAATGGTATCCTTGGACCATATTTTGATTAAAATAAATAAATTATTTAAATGGTATTAATGTGTGATTGAAATAAATTTTGAAAGATAATTTAAATCATTATTTTATTAAAATATTATTTTCTCATTAAAAATGTTTTTCAAAACATAAAATATTTTTTAAATATTTTTATTTGAAAATATCCTCAAAAACTAATAAAGGGTGCTTCTGAAACTATTTTAAACATTTTTTAATACATAATTTTTTTAAATCCTTTACCTGGAAAATTATCTTAAAATTAAATTCAAATATTTCTAAAACATTTTTAGAAAACATTATTTTTTAATAAAATATATTTTCGAGAGAAAAGAGAAATACTGTGATATTATCTTAAAAACACTTACTTTTTATAAGTATGAAATTTTTGTGAAATGTTATATTTATATAAATATATCTGAAATAACTTTAGTGTAATTTAATTCAGAAGAATTATTGGGATAATGTTTATAATGTTATATTAATGTAAGCATACTCGTATACAATATCCATAAATTACTTGATTGTGGCACTAAACTCTTTTCACTTTGGAAGCATTGAATAATAAAACTCCTTATAGAATAACATATATTAGAAATTAAAATAAATTTAGTAAGAAAAAAATAATTATATTACACATAAAATTAGATTTATATACATATCTATAATAAATATTGCTTCCTAGCAGTTTGTTCATCTCAAGGAAGGCCAATTGAGTCCAAACCACATTATCACATTGGTAACATTTTGAATGTAATCCATATAAATGAAATATACTATAATAGATATTTATATAAAAACAAATATAATAATCATAAAATTAATCCAATGTCATAATACACACCACATATAAGAAATATGTGTTGAATATGTCTCATGTCTAATAGAAAATAAAATTTGGATGGAAATCCCTTACAACGAGAGTGAGATTGGAATCATGATTCATATGAAATAATAAAATCAATATAATATTTTAAAATCATTAATTAAATTAAATACACAATAATCCATTCATATGGAAGAATATACAATACACAATATAAAAAAGTGGAGAATATGACATAAGTCTCCCAGAAATAAATGTGAGACTATAAATCCTGCCAACTTAAGTCTTATCTTCATTCACACACATCCAAACCACATGTATAATGAATATATGTTTATTATAATTCTTCCATACAACAATATTAATATATCTAATACCATATATGATTTTTTATGACATTATATTAACCCTTTATTAACAATTCCATGCTAATGTTACATTTTAGGTATTAACAGCTTTGTTCTTCATATATATTCTGACGCATTAATTTTGGCCCTTTTACTTTGATAATGATTCCTTATTTTTAGAATTTAATCCATGATATAACTTCAAATATATTCATTAAGTATTTTTCAATAATTTTCAACAAATAATATAAATAGGGAATAAAATACTTTTGTTATGGAGATGAATGAATATATATTTGCATGGACGTTGTTTCTATTTTCATATAACATTGAAATATAGAATCATAAATTATACATATATACATATTAAGTTTATATAAAATTGATATTTAACATATACAATATAAATATATATTAAAACCATCCTTAATAAAATCCACATAATGCGTGAAGGAATCGCATAGGTATGTGGGGCGGTAATCTGTCTTACGCTAGAACGATGTTATCATGCTCCCAAAAATGGGAAAGAATGAAAGTATGTCCTCTTGAAAAAATACATAATCATAAAAGAATCCTAAATATAATATATATCATATAAAAACTATAAATAAATTATTAATTACAACTAATAAATTTTGTATTAGAAGAATGATTGTCATTGGTTCATGAGGTCGTAGTCCACCATAAACACGAAAGATGATTGAACAACCCATTTGATGGAAGTGTGTGGAGTTTTTGGTTTCACGTTAAATTAAATCATATAATTATACACAAAATAATAAATTTATAAATCTATAACTATATAAAATATTTAAAGATGATTTAGGATGATGTAAAATAAAAATGTTTGTTGAGAAAAAATACATCTTCTTCGGTTATCATGTTTTGGTTTTTACAAAATGACTTCCTTTGTTGGATTTCCTCCCAAATTAAGGCTTCTAAGATTATAGAAGAGAAGTTGAGAAGTATTTTTGGTAGATTTTTTTCATGAAAATTTTCATGGGGTGTGAAGAAGTTAGAAGAGTGAGTTCCTATACATAAAGGAGGAGGAGTTCCATTATTATAAATATCATATGGGTAAGAACATTTGGAGGTATCCCTTTTCTAATGTGACTCCAATAATGAAAAAAATTTGAAAAAAATTGTGTAGTTTATAAATATGACCATAAAACATTGTTGGACAAGTTTTACTTCATTTTTACCTTATGTTTAATGTTTAGTTCCCTGGTAAACTCAATTTTCTCTAAATGACAATTATTAATATTAGTTCTTTTCACTTATTTTTTGGTAAAAAGATATTTTGAACTTTTTAAAAATTATAAATTTTTCTTATTCTAAATATGGAATTCGTTTTTTCAAATTATAAAGATATGTGAATAAAAAATTAATTTAAAAATAATGCCATAGATGAGAACAAGCAATGTGTTTTTAATGTGACAATGTTCAAATAATTGAAATATTTTTATCTCTTCTGTCATTATTAAATCGATTCAAATGACTTTAATTTCATTAATATATATATATATACATATATATAACTAATCTAATTATACTTTCTAACCAAGTTAAAATATAATTTATCAATATATATTATTTTACCAAAAAAGAAGATATGAATTAAAATTCAATATTATTAAGTTTTCATGAAAAAAGGAAACTTTATAGAAAAACCCAAAAAAATATAATATTGATGTTACACATTAAATAATGAATTATATTTTTTCATATATGATTTATGATATTTTAAAATCATATTTATAAAAAAATGATCTATTAAAATGATGTAAAACCATATTTTACAAACAATGTAACTCTTATTTGTATAAAATTAGATTTATTCATAACCATTATACCAAAAACGCATAAAATTAATTAATTTATTTATTGAATATATTATCGATAAATTTCATTTAAATAATTATTCAATTTTATTATTAATTTACTGTGATAAAACTAGTCTTTGTATATAAAAATTGTCTTCTAGAAATGTTATTTCATTATTTTCAAATAGTTCATACCTCATATCAAACTAACTAGTTACGGAAGATATCATTTTATAATAATGAATAAAAAAAATATTATAATTTATATAATACCTTTATACATTAAAATCCATTGAATATGTGATAACTATAATAACATTCTAGTAATACTTCACCTTTATTTTAGACTCAGTGTTTCATGTAACGTTAGATAAACAAGATGCTTCATTTTATGCCATATTACATGGTATTTTTATAATGAAATCATAACTTGATATACTATTTAATGAAATCCATCAAGAAATTTTAATTTATTTGAAGAAATAATAATTCATCAAAATTCACAGTGTTACATTCATCTCCCATTAAAATTAATTTTCCACTCAATATTCAGTTGGGTCATAAATGGTTTAACATTTGAGAATTCCTTCACAGAACCCCAAATTATAAAAAAATTAACATAAACACTATCATTAATGAGGTAATGTTTCCATCATAATATTAACCAAAATTAACTCATAACAAGGTTTCCACATAGTATAACATAGTTGTTATATGAAATTGTAGATGTAGAAGAAAAAACTAACACTCAAATACTAATAGAGTGATAGATAAAATAGTCCAAATAATACTAAGACATAAAAAATCATAATGAAAGAGGATTGAAAGTGGTCATTCATATCATAAAAAATGATGATAACATGAAATACTTTTCATTCGTGATCCGTTTATGAATAATGAATAATTTTCATGAGAAGATATATATACTATATTTCATTCCATTTCATATAAACAATGTACCCCTTTAGGTGTGCCTTGATCAATTTTCAAATCATTTATTACTCCAAAAATGATGGTGAATTTGATATGCCAGAAGCGCTAATAGATCATAATAACCATATATAGTATGAGAATTCCTTCAATATATCAAACCAGGATGGGCATCATATGTTATTAAATATTCATAAATCTTCATTTAGTGATTTAATATGATAATATTTAAAACCTACAACAATGATCAACTAAAACCATTATAAAATTGGTAATCCATTTAACCTCTCCAAAATATAATTCACCCTTTATTTCTTAAATTACGACTTATCCTATATCAAAAACATTATTGTTGGATACTTTTGACTATTATCATACTGATAGAATACCTAATGTGATTTTATTATTCCAAAATCCATGTAGAGAGAGATAATGACATGAAAATTCCCTAAAGGTTGATTTATTAGAGTTTCATAGGGCTTATTCACATAAAATAAAACATGTTATTCCCCAACTAAAGATGTTAGTAAAGGTGTTCCCTAATTATCATGATTCACATCTTATATTTTATTTGTGTAAGCTTTCTCTTTGTCCATTTTTTATCAGTGGTTTTGGTGGATTATCATCAATATTATCCCTTGTATTGGGGAATTGATTCATATAACAGCGAAATAAATTTATCTAGAAACACTAAAGTGTGGGTGGTTCATTAGATAGTGTAATATTTATCTATATTTCATTAATTATCCCATTAATCATATTTTGACATTAATGAAACTTATTACCTCACTTTAAACATTTAATGCACTTCCCAGACCCATTCATGAAATTCCCTTATTAGTTTTTACCAAATTTATTGCATATAAAATACTAGATTTCTATTCTACTATTTTAGTTTTCATGAGTCCCAATCTTCATTTTCTTATTAAAACCATATGAATGGTTTCAATATAAAAATATTACTTCTACCATAACTATATATATAACTGATTCATCATAATTACAAAAGTATATTATTTATGGGGCCATTTAAATAGATAGTATTTGGCCATAAAATAATTGAAAATTTTTATTTCAGGGGTGATGATTAAACCAGAAGCATAAATTACATGTCATGCAGAAGTAGAATTATATGTAAAAATATATTTTTTGTTCCTTTTCATTAACTCAATGAATTTTTTCACCATCCATCCAATTTCCCAAAGGCTTTCATTTTTTATTAATTTGGATAATCCACATTTCAAGGGGTGAGGTGGAGCCCTTACAAGGCCCGTAGGCGTAAGTATTACATGTCCCATAGGCTTTAGAGGAATTAATTCCTCGTAGGCTTCAAACATTCCATACAACCTATACTAACTACTCGGAACTGCTCTTCCCCTGTATATTTATCGTGAAATCATCTCTCCACCTTCGCATGGATGTTCGGCTAGTCTTTCTAATGCATGCATAGGCTTATCTCGATGGTAGGTTTCATACCCTCTGATTCTTGCTATATTTTTAGCTTTTAAAATGGTGAATTCTCCATCCTCCTCCTCCTTATGATGTTTATTACTTGTCGATTTTCTAGTTTTTATATGCACTAAAGGTGCCCTGAGGGCCTTGAGGTGTCCAGAAGGCCCTACTAACTTGAAGGCATGGGTGGCCCGAAGTCCTTAAAGGACTCGGGGACCATATAGGTGGCCCGAAGGCCCAAACTGGGGAATATTCCTACCTGCTACAGTGCCGAACAATGTCTGCTATAGTTCCCACCAATTCCCTATAATAGTACTGCTATAGTACCCCGGAAATTAGCCTCTTCTTGGATTTGATCTCGGGTCTCCTAGATGAACATAAATAGTCCCCACCAATTGGGCTGAGGCTCATGTGGAGAATTGTTTCACCGTCATTATGAATAAAATATTTGGGAATTAATTACTCAAAAATATCCTGATAAAAGCATCCTAGTCCATGGATTGAAATTAATCTTTTTTTAAATGTTCTTAATAAGATTCTACCACTAATCCAATTCACCTTCTAAATGATAAATATCTAAAATTAATTTTTCTTGCACTTAGTATTTAAGAATAGAAAATATAATTTTTGTGGAAATTATCCTTATATTACCTACTATTTGATCAGTGGAACCACTAAATGGATGTTGATTGTTCTTCATGAAGGATTCTAGAAAACGTTGTTTTATCCTTTTCTCATTTTTATAACAACATAATTCATATTTTGAGATATTCATTTGATAATATTGAAAATAGATTTCATTATAACTCCCTTATGATTCTTTTTATCAATCCACCATAATAACAAGACAACTATGAAGCATGATAAAACACCCACATCAACATATTCAATGTATTCCAATTTCATTTCTGAAAGGCCTAGATCCATGGTAATAAATGTCAAAGTCCTACCCATCATGTTCATGGAGAATATATATGGAAAATTGAATGATACTTGGGTGTAATACATTGATCACATCCAAGGAGTACCATTAAATCTATCTCTAAGGAGTAGCAATGTCATTATTAACCCAATTCTTCGGCATCAATGAAGTAGAAATGCCAATGGAATCCTATGAATATTGATCTATTGAGTATAAATTTACATGGAATTCAATGTAAACTAGATCCAAATATTATAAATTTATATTTAATCCTATGGAATCAGTATTTTAGCAGTATATATTACAATGTAATAATATTCCATAGTCAAATTATAATCTAAAAATCAATTCACATGTCATGATTTCATCTATTCCATTTTAAAATTTCCATATAATTCCATTTTACCATAGCATTAATAATATAACCATTAGAAATAATATAATCATATGGTAAAGGATTATTAATCCTTCTCCTATTCAATAGTTTAATTATTTGTTAACTCAACAAGTCTCATAGTGAAATGGAGAGCTAACAGACACCCAACAATGTGGTTAAACAGTGTTAGAAATAATAACACACATCACAGGTGGTTCGGGTTGGGGATAATAGTATCCAACCATAAAATAGAAATACTTGGTAATATGAATAACATTCCCAAAAATTAATTTAATATATTAAATTAATTTTTAGAGAATCACTAAATGTTCTGGCATGTGGCATAGTGACACCAAGGTATACAAAACACCAAACATTATAAGTATAGTATAGAGAACCTACTATATACCCATGGTATAAAAATAATATAGTATTTTATATTAACTAACATCATTATGAAAGAAAATGAAATAATGTTTGAACGCCCTAGAAATTAGGAAAATTAGCTTTCACGAAAATAGTGAATTTTATATCAAGGAAAACAGTTATAGGTGAAATAGACATAAAAAATCACCTACATCAATCCAATGAGACAAATGGTGTTTGATAGAAGACTGGATCTTGAAATGGAATCTAATCTTACATTAGAGGCTTAAAAATAGATCTCATATTTAAACAAGGCTCTCAGCTAGAATAAAGGGAGAAAGGGGTTTAGATATTTAATTCCAAAGGTGAAAATTGCATTTTCATGCATTTTAATTGGGTCCCATGGTTTGGCCGCACAATTGACCAAACCATGGAACAAACATTTTACCCCATTGTATTAATTAGGAGATTGTATATTTAATTTTATTTGTTTGGTAAACTATTCACCAATCAAGCCGTATTCCAATGTCTAAGACTCCCTTTACACGGTCTTGGTGCATAGTTAGTCAAATGGTGTGTTGGTCAATCATCTGTCCTTTGTAAAAAATATAGTTTATCACGCATGGGCATGAAAGATTGGGTGCATAGTAATGGATAGATGTGCACCATATAGGTCCTTATAAAACTCCTCACATTTTTAGTAGTAATTTTTCATCCGGGGATGGATGATCTCTATTAAAAATTCACCCCTGCTATCATTTCAAAATAATTGGGCCTCCAGGATTTGAAGAAGCCCTAAAAATCCCTGAAACTCATTTGAACACATTTTGGATTTTCATTCTGAAAAATGGAATTCCTTAAATAGAGACATGAAATGTATTAACCACACAAGAAAACCTACTGTCTTATAATTTTCAAATATTAATCAATAGTAAATGTATTCATCAATATCAAGAAAAATTATCTTTAAAAGGAAAATTATTCTCTTATATTCATATGAAATGATTCATATTGTATTTTAAATCATCATAGATTTATGGTATTGATTTCATTAACTCTTCATTGATCATTCACAATCATTTAATCAATGACCACTATCACTACATATAATTATTTAAAATTCCCATCAGTGTCTATATATTAACATTCCATAAATGCTATCCCGCATAGATAGAAATTTATTTGTTATTCCTTATAACCATTGTACTTTAATTTCTTTCTTAGTAAGATTACTTTTTATTAACCGTTTTATAATGTTGTTTTCTCAATAATAGTATTTAAAAAGTCCAAAATGCCAACTACTGATAACATGTTTAAATTTAAAGGATGAAAATTATTTAATACAGAGAGAATTTAACACCGAAAAATTCTCAAATCATTACATTATTTTCTATATCATATGTGACACACAATTCTGAGATTAAATAACCAAGAAAACGTATATTTTAAATTTAATCTCATTGATAGCATGCAGGACATGCATCACTATGTAAAAATGAACAAAAATATGGTATAACATTATAAACAATCCATTAAATTTGTAGGTATTCATATTACTAACTAAATAGTAATAATTATTTTTTCCAATTGATTAGAACTAAAATAAAAACATTCTAATATAAATTAATTGTTTTCTAAAAAATTATTTTTTTACTAAATTTTCGTTTAGTCTTTTATTGTACACGTAATTTAATACAATTTTAAAAAAATACCGAAAATTGATTTTAATATATAAACTACATTTTTAAAATAAAAATATCTATATTATCATAGGTTAATTTATTTATTTTCGATAAGTATTTTATATTCCAGTGACTACTGAAAAATACATAATTTTAATTGAAAACTACATGATCTTTCTAAATTATATATATATATATATATATATATATATTATTTTGAATTGTACATAAAGTTACATAGGCCAAAAATACATCCAATACTCCAATTAACGTAATTATAATCATTTTTATATTGAACGTTGATATAAAAACATTGTAATCTTTTAAATTTTTTCGCTTTTAAAAACTATTTCTCATCGAGTCTGAATGATTAATTTTAAATTAAATTGTTTCACTTCTATGATTAGAATTTTGAAATATATATTCCATATTTTTAATCATAAATTTTTCTTATCTAGTATAGTGAAAACAATTTTTTACCAAAATATATATTGAAAAGAATATAAATTATCAACAATGGTTAACGTACAAATGGATTTATTGGGTGGTGGTGGTAAACTAAAACATAAGGGTTAATATGACCTAAATAATTTTATAAATTATATTTTTATAGTATTTTAGACCCTATAATATCTATGTATCTATAATAATCCATTTTTAAACCTTTTTCTTCTAAAATTTTAGGTTAAACCTTTTTGTTTTCAAAAAAAAGGAAGTATGTCCCTTGCCCCATTTATAAAGGCCATCGTACTCCTATATTTTTTTAAATCATCACAAACATTCATTTAAGCCAAGGCCAGACAAAATAACATTAAGAAATCACACATTTGATACTAAAACCCTTTTATTTTTCCAGAATCTAACATTGTATTTCTTTTTGTGCAATCCAAATGAGGTTCCTCTACTTAATGTTAATGTACATCAACGAGCATTTTTTTATTTCTTTCTCATAATTGTTAATTTTTTAAAACATATTGATATAAAAAAAATGTATATTAATTTTTTTGAAATATATTATTGTTCAGAAAATTATTAATGACTATATTTTCATCCATCAAATAGGTTACAAAATCATAATTTGTGTCTATAGTGGACAACTGCCTTGCAAAAAAATGTAATTCATTTTTCCATTACCTTGTATAAGAATGTGGTTCAAGGATGGATATAATATATAAATATGATATTTATATAATAATTATACCTATATAGTAATTATGTTTTATACAATGTTTTTATAATTCATTTCATAGTGGATACAATATTGTTGCTTATATGTATAGTGGACTAAAGCCTCATAAAGAGATGTGATTTACCTTCCAATGTTGCTTTACATGGAATCTAATAAAGAAATTGGTAACAAAGATATGTGGTATATATAAACCAATCACGATATTAATGAAATATTTATCATTCTAATAAGATAATATATCATTTTATTTTTTACAATGAAAAATGATTACATCGTTCATGTACATGGCTGATATCACCGTCACGAAGCGATGCAACTCTCTTCTCAACAACACACCACTTGGATGATATTTATATGAATATTTAATGAAATTATAAGTTATATAAAATATTTTTAACATTATTTAATTATTATATATTTCATACCTTTAATACATATTGATCATTGAGAAATGAGAATCCTACTCATCCCTACACATGGCGTAATGACTCCATGATTATAACATAATCCGTTTATCATATAAAAATGTTTATATCATGTTTCAAAAAACAAATTAATGTAAAAATTTGTAATTATTTCATGATTATTAGTATTTAGATGATTTAACTACATAACGTGTGAATGAATGGGATCTTTCATAGATAAATATTTATTAGAAAGAATTTAAATTAACACATGAATCCGTGAAATAAATGGATAATAATAACAGAATAATGATAAGATATTATAAAATGATTATATATGATGTTATAGATATTAATACTATTCTATTATTAGTTAATTATATGTTTAAAACAAAAATATATTTTGTAAAATAAATTTCAACATGATTGATGTTTGAGGTAAGGTATTGTTTTTTAATTTTCCTTTATTAGGGAAATTTTCTGTGTTATGAAAATATTTAATTTATATTGGTTATATAATTACCCTTTTAAATTATATATCGTGAAAAAATACTATATCCAGGTATCAAATGTTTCAATTTTAAATGTTATATCTAAGGGAATTTTACTTAAGATTTACCATGTAGTGAAGAATTCCATAACACATTTTCTATTTACTAGGTTATATAAATTTTTTCATCATTTTTGATCTTCTATGATTATGTGTGACATTAATTTTTATTATATTTTTTCACATTTAAACATTTTTATTTTGGATTTATATTTGACACACATAATATATTCATTTATTAATCCCCACATCAACATTATGACATTTGTAACAGAATATTTCACAATCGTTTTCTAGTCAAGATTACTTATTATTAAAATAAAGTTGATGTAAATTATTTGAAAATTGTCTAATAAACCCGTCTAAATTTATTATAATCTAGTTATTATTTTTATTTTAATTTAATATATCTATTTCACAATTTTTGGTAGATCAAAAAAATGGGAATTTTTTTTTATGAAAATATGACTTTATTTATCTCTTCGGTCGGAGATTAGTTTTCTTCCAAAACAATGTTTTCAAGAAATAAATCAGAGAAGATTTTAATATTTTTGAAATGAGTTATTTAAAAAAAATAAACATTATAACATTTAAAAAAATATTATAATTTTTTATTCATTTTATAATCAAAATAATACCCATTTTGATTTAAATGAATAACTAATGGGAATTAACGTTTTAATTTTTATGTAATGACTCTAAATTATATCTATAATTACCAATAAATTTTTAAAATATCCCAATATATGATTAAAATTTTACTTTAAAATGAAATTTATAACAAATATTTTTTCATTATATAATTTGAAAATGGTATTTCTAATATTAAAAAGATATTTTCATCAATAATGTTTGTAAATATAATTTTATTATATCTATATTCATTAATGTCAACAACCATTTATTTATAATCCAATGTGTATATATTTTATTGATAACATAGTAATTCTTTATATGGATGTTTTACGGTCATTTTTACCATGCAATGTATTGAAATTCACTTCTTTGATTCATTTTTTTAGTCATTTACTTTCCCTTGAACAATGAACTTTATTATAAACATGAAAATTTCCCTATGTATCCATATTATTTATCATGGATATGTTTATTGATGAAAACATATAACATTTCTATAGATTAGGTTACATATTTCATTTTAATTTTTTATTTTGAGAAATAATGATTATTCTATATGCCTTACTCAATAAAGATATTTCATGATAGGGCACATTTCTTATAAAATTAATAGTTTATTAAATATATGAGAAATGATTTCAACATGAAATCATGTTTGAGGCCTTTTTATAAATACCCACTCAAAGTATTAGTAGTATCCTTAGGTGGATCATTATGATATACAAATCAATTGGCCAAACCAGATTGAATTTTACCTATTATTTTTAAATTCTACATTTAATGGTCTTAATGGTATAGGTATCAGGTCGTTGAATTTATGAAAAAAATATATTTTTTATTTTCTTCATTATTAATTCAATTATAATTATACTTGAGATTTTCACAATTATTTTAATTGTATATGGATTTCATTCTCATTTATTTATTAAATTTATTTTTTTCAGATATTTACCTTTACATATTGATTATTTGTTATTTTGTTAAGATAGTTAAGATATTTATTAAATGAAATATTTTTTCAATTATTTAAAATTTCATATATATTATTTACATGAGATTATCTCATTGATTATATCTCTGGATTTAGTTACCTCAATGATTATAGATTTTCGGGATTGTGTGTTCAACTATTTACCTTCATATATTAACAATACTTTTTGTTTCATGATTTGTTCCCATGTACCTAACACAAAATGATTATTTAGGATCACATATTTTTTGTTTAATTTTTCATTTTTTTCATGAAGTATACAATGATTTATGTGAAATGTCATACTAGAAGGAATTATTTAGTCTTGAAATAAAATAATGTTATAATTTTGGTTTCCAAATATATTGTAATACTCAAGTCTGTATCCTTTTTATAAAGTCTACAAAAACTTTTAGCCCCTTTAGGATAAGATTTCTAGTATCTTTTTATAATGTAACAATGTAGACACCATCCCCATGTTATTAGGGTTCAGGATGAATTTTTTGGGGATTATCCAATAAAATGGAAACTTTTGGCATGAATTAAAACATAATTATTTCATATATGATTTTTTATTATAGTTGTGTGTTTTATTATAATCAAAATTTGTAATTATAATTACATATTATAATAAATATGAATGGTAATCATGAGTGATACCTAAACATAATGTATGATGACTTTAGTGGGAATGTTATTTCATGAAATATTTTTAATATATATTATAATCATAAGGAATTCAACTTTAAATATTGGTTATGAATGTTTTGATAGAATATTATACATTATATTGTTGTGTTGATTACTTAGTGTTTATGAAAATTGTAACACATTTTGGTTTTACAGTTTATGGTGACTACTAGGAGGCTATATTGATAAGGGTATGATAAATATCTATATAATGAATTTTTAACCGAAAAAAGGAATAATATATCTCTATGTTTTTAATATGTAAATTTTCTTGGGTTGATGTGTAACCTTTATAATGACAATGTGTTAGTAATCCCAGAGGATAAGGGTTTCCTTTAATATTGGGTTAAGATGTTCTAGGGAAATAGGTATGCATAAATAATAAATTATATAGGAGAATGAAAATTAGGGCATCAATGTCATTTTTCTATGGTGGAATCCACCACCAAGATGATTTGGTCCTTGCATAAGATTAATAGATATTGAAATTTTTTTTTTCAAGTTGAGACATGCTACATGTATTGGTATAAAAATATTATTTTTTTAATATATTTGGTTTTTATTGTGGTGTCATTAATTTTAATATAATGCTAGGAGGTAGGATCAAATGTAAAAAATTTCATGAGGTTGATGGATAAGTGATTTAATAAAATTATGTTGTTAATTACAGAAATGGGTAACTATTTCATTAATTGGTTAGATTATTATAAAAAGTGTATTTTTTGAATGTTTACCATAAGAAAAGTCATCATGAGTTTATTATAAATATTTAACTATGAAATTAAATTTTTGGATTAAGTGTCTACTAGAATATGAATATTCTCATATGTAATTTATGAGAAATTAGTTTTTTATAACCATTTTATTATATCTATGGTTTTTTGGGAAAAATTAATAGTGAGTGATGGATCATTGATTTTCTATAGAAAAATAGCATGAAATCAATGGCTTTGAATTTTTAAATGATGTTCTCTCTAAACCATGAATTTTTTGAATATCAAATGTGGTATAGAATGTATGGTTGGTGTATTTTTTGGATGATTGTGTAACTCATGGGACATTATTACACTAGTGGAAAATAATATCATATACTTTCACACTCTTAAGAGGCTATTTTCATGACTATATTTATAATAAAATTATATAATTTTAGAATTACTGAATCATTTTTTTAATTCATCATATAATTATAAAATAATTAATTTTTATATTATTGTAAAATTTAATGAATAAAACATAACTTTTCATAAAACTATTTTTATAATATTAGTTGTATTTATTTTCTAATTAAATTATCAAACGTGTAGAATTTTTTTTAATAAAATGATTTTAAAATTCGATTTTCTAATTGTAAAATTAGGAGAATATTTCAATATTAATAGTCTCCAAAAATAACTAATCACTATGGTTATAAATTTATGATATATGAAAAAGATAATTATGGTGAAAAATGAAAGAAAAATAAAAATTAAAAAAATATACATGTTGTATTTAAAATAGTTATTGAGTTTCATTTAAAAAAACACTATTTTTATAGTTTTTTTACCACAAAAACATGAATTGTAATAATATATTATTTAAAATAAAAAGGTTAGGCACAAAAATACCCCTTCCCTCACTTATAAAATGGTAAAACTCCCACCACTTCATGCAGCACCAATACTTGTAATTTATCCTATAAAATATAAAATTTACCTCATATTATAATCCCCTCCAATGTTAAAATTCTCATAGTCATAATTAGTCAACATAAGGCCTTTATTTCCAAGGATACATCTAAGGAAAATTTATTTCTTTGACATGAGTATTATCAACAACTATGCTTTTTTTCTTCTAATTAACATCATTAAAATTTTTTCATGATAGAATAATATACTAATATAACTATCATTAAAATACTATAATAGTTTTTAATTATATTTATTATAATTTTTACTCATATATCCCATCAGTTAAGAAGAACAGAATATTTTCTTTGTGTTTTGGGGACAACCGCCTCCACAACAATACAATTTTAATTTTCCAACACCACCATACTATTATAGATATAAGTTTCCTATTAAAGGATAAATATTAATTTTTTGACATAATTATGTTTATGTTGTCGAATATTATAGATCATATTGATGATATTATTCTGTAATCATCCTCGTAAATTTATGTATTTTAAATAACCGTACTATAACGTTAATCATCAATAATTTTTTTTTAAGATTTTCATATCCATTAATTTTTTTATTATAACATAAAATTATGATATATCACACTAATAATGATTAAATAAGAACATTAATACATGTATAATGATATTACAAAAAAACCACCTCATAATCATTCATTATATTTTCTTATGTTCATACCTAAGTTATTTTAACTACAAACATCACAAATATTACAAATTTATATCAATAATTAATATGTGAACATATATAATTGATAGTATAATATATATTTGTATATAATTTGTTACTAGTATACATTATATAAATATTTTGTTATATAATTTCTAAAACATCCTTCGATTATCAAGAATAATTGAGAAATGCTTGTTATCTATTTGATCTTAAAGAATAAAAGATAAACAAATTGAATAGAATTTTAAAAAAAATTAATTATTAATAAAATTATCCAAATTTACATTTAATGATATATTAGTAATTAAATGTGGAATTATAATTAATATAGAAATCTCTATTATGAATGTAGTGGAAAAGATCAAAACTAAAAAGTCATACTGTGAAAAATTAGTGGTATTCATACAATTAATGACTATTTATGAAGAGTATAAATGATAATCGATATGTGTAATTTTAGGAACTAATTCATTTGAAAATATATTTTCAGGATATTGGTGGTGAATGTACATTCTTTGCAGTCCAGATTTGATGTTAGGGTTTTCCCATTAATATTCATCTATTAAGGACATGTTTGGTATTATGGTCAAAATTATATTTATGTTATGTATATAATACTGATTTGAGATATTATATTAGGAAATTAATTTAGTCATTTAACATAAATATAAATTTTGATCCATCTATTTTAAGGGGTTTTGACTGAATTTATACACACAAAATAGGTGGGATTTTCCATCCCAAATTATTATTATTTGGGATTAATGTAATATTCACTAAATATTTATTCTTGTTTAGTGTTTAAATTTATATAAATTACACCACCACAAATCTATTTTTTAATTTTATAAAATACACTTTTGGGGTTAGTGGTAACCACAAATATATTTTTCTCTTATATAAATTTATCAATGAAGTTACGAAAAAATATTCAATCTCAATATTTTTATGGGTAAAAATAAGTCATATTTTCTGGTAAAGTTAAAGTTCCTGTAACTTTTTAGAAAAAATGACCATCGTCAAGATATTTAATAGTGCATGTGACTATCTTATAGTTAATCATAGTGTTTTATAACATAAAAGTGTTTCATTTTTCATTACCTGAATTGTCACATTAATTCACAATGAGTGGGCCTATGATTTCCCACCAAATGAGACACTCTCGGGAGAAATGCATAAAAATACTCATACACACTTAATGAACATTGATGAAGGACTTTTCTTCCACCAATATCACAGTCTTCTAATATTAAAAACTATTAAACCCTACTGTTATCTTCCACAGATATTCCAACACCATGAAATTAATATCATTTTTATATTTCATTTATAGGGGTACTACATGTTTAATTGATGATACTCAATAGATTCTAATAAAATCATTTTATATTATCCTATAATTAAAAATTATTCAAATAATTTGGGTTAATTGTTTTGTATTTATCATTATATGGATACTAAATTCCAGTTTATTAAAAGTATACTTAGTGAATAATATGAATGGATTTACTAAATCTTATAGTAATCTATTATATTTATTCAGATGAAAAATGGGGCCTGGAATTAAATATCCCCTTAATCCCTTTAGAGGTCTTCAATGACAAAATAAAATAGGATTTCGTGCTAAAAAATTTCTATAATCAGAAATTGTATACTCCCAGGGACTTGAAAAATGTTTTGGATATCGATAATTATATATTATATTTGTATGAGTGCATTAATTATTGTTATCCATGTCTTCATTTTCATCATTTACATTGTATTCCATCAGGTTTATCTTATTATGGATTCAAGTAGTTCATTTATTCCTTTTATATAACATAATAAGATCATGTAATAAATGATGCCACAATATGTAGCTCTATTTTGAGCATCTAAGCTCAACCTTATTTTTTTCCAATCCCCATGACAACTAAATAATAACTATTTTTGATTTTCATGATATTATAGAAGGTAAACATTATCACGACCCACCCTAGAGGGGCTTGTGTAATGACTACCGCTAGCCCACCTCCAATAGGTTAGGGGCTGGTGATTACCACTAAGTAATAATTTCTCACAAATGAGAGGAATTATCCCAAAGTACCTGAATGGAAAAAAATATCCAAGCCACAAATTTTGAAATGTAAAACCACTATGTAAAAAATGAATGCATACCACTATAAGACACAACCATAGTACCATAGTGAATGTACTAGAATGTAAACATGGTCAGAATACAAGCCCACTAAAGGATTATGTAACCAAAATCCCAACCTGTTAGAAAAGAGGTACTGTGACTATTTTCTGAACTGCAGGAACACCTCATCTATCTGGACTCACTTAACAAAGCATAGTCCTTGTCAACATAGGATTCTCTCATAGTGGTCGATCATTGATCCATGGTCCATCACCATTTTTTGAGAGTGTTCTCTCCACGTCTCAATCGAATTATAGGGTTATATGATACCCCTGACTTCCTAATTTTTTTTAATAAAATTGAAATTTTACTAAATCATAGAATAACTTATTGATTTAAATTATTTAATGATTATTACATCCTTTTCATGTTTTCCACAAAATTCCCACTCCGAATAATTTTATGAAATTCCTAGGGATAACACCACTAAATTAACACACTTGTTATCTTAGATTTCAAATACGATTCACCATTCATGAGTTATTAGGATTTTAATAACAATAATATTTTATTTATTTATTTTATTTACGGTTACAGCCATGGTGAAATTTTCTACAGATAACCTATGCTAACAAATGTTTGGTCTCTGATAGTGTAAATTCACAATTTTTTGCTTAATAGTGCACTCATATTTCTGATTTGGGAACCCGTTTAAGATTTATAATGTAAATACCCTTTAATTTTAAGTAGTGTTTTTTCATAAACTCTTTGAGATTTTACGAGTACACAGTTTCTGACGGCACCTAATTTCGAGGCCCGTTGTGCCTGAAATCATTTTCTGAAGTTTCGCTCGAGTACATTCATTGAACGAACGAGCAGGTTTTTCCATATTTTGAACCAATACTCAAAAATGAAATATGAGGGCACCGATGAAACCGCAACTCCGGTAATTGCATAGGAGGACCTTTACCGAAGATGCGTTTTCTTGGGAGGAGTTTTTTAAAAAATGTGGATTAAAAAAAGGTGAATAAAATTGTTGTACAATTTTATTTCTATCTAAGGTGGTTTTATCCTACATGGGTAAGATAGGGTGGGCCACTAGAATCCTAACTATCCATGTGGTGATAAATGTGATGTGGGGCCCGCACGAGCCCCAACCCTTCACATTTTCTAAAACCCCATTAAACTCACCATTAAACTCCTTGTGTTTAATGTTGACAAAACCTTGAACTTAATTAAGCAACTCCTCCTCTCCCACTTTAATTCATGCCTACAGATTCTAAATTAATTGATTAAACCACTTAAATTAATTTAACTAAGTTTTTGAATTTTTTTATGTTTTTGAAAGGAATGGAAAACCAAAATAATATAAGGAGTAGATTATTTTATTTTTGGGTTAGAATTGTAGTGTGAGGAGGATTTGGGGAGAACTCTAGTTTTTTTTAAAGAACTTCAACTTCCTGTGAAGAACGTCTCCTCTTTGAAGAAGAACGCCATCACCACAAAGAGAGATGACGTGCCTTTCCTTTTTCTCTCCACAACTAGTGTAGAGACTTCGTTTCCTCCTTGGACTCATGCCAACACCATCTTCAAAACCTCACCCCGCGACGCCGTCTTCCGCGACGCCCGGTGAACGACATCGATTGTCGAGGTAGGGATTAATTTTTTTGTTCAAGTTTAATCATCATCCTTAATTGTTCAAGAATTGGCTAAATTTTATCATCGTAACAGGAGGAGATCAGACCGTAGAAACACAGCGGATTCTCCTCCCCTTCTTGTTGTTGTTCTTCATTGATGGTTCAGGCGAAGGCGGCGTGGTGCCGTTGCACCGCGCGGGGAAGAAGAGGACCACGGCCGGAGCGGGCCGTGGCAGTGGTGCGCGGTGCCATCGTGCCACATCGGTGAGGCCAAAGGAGGCCGCAGACAGGAGTGGGCCGCGGTTTTGGGGCGCGGCACCGTCGCGCCACGCCGGTGAGACAAGCGGTGGTGGACTAGGTAGGGGCGGCTGGACAACCGGCCGACGGCGTCTTCCGGAGGCGGGACCCTGAAGGGTCCCACAGCGGATCAACCGGCCGGCCATAAAGGCCAGCTGTTACTAGGAAACTGGGGTGTGTAACCCCCGGACCAACATCTTGGGCGGACCCCACTGCGTCCGCCATTTCCAGAAATGAGGGGCGTGCCCCTCATGCCCCGCTCGGCGAGCACCGAGCCGTGGCTGGCTTCTGAGCCGGGCAGCAGGCCACACGGGCTGGGCCGGCAGCACCAGCTGGGCCGGCCCGTGCCCAATTAGGCAAGACCCGGGTCGGGTCGACCCGGTTCGGGCCGACCCATGGGGTATTGGTTCGGGTCAGACCCGGCCCAGACCCCCTTTTTTCGAACCAGGTTCATTTAAATGCCCATATCATGGGATACGGACCTCCGATCAATGCACCATCAGTTTTGTTGGGATTATTGGATCAAGACAGTCGTTTCGGTATATTACACTTGAGGTTTCAGCGAAGTTTGGGTATGACCTGGTTGGTTTGAACCTGAAACCAATCGGGCCATTGGAGCGGAAACGCTTATAACTCAAGGACCGGACGTCCGAATGACCTGCCGTCAAATACAATGAATTCCACTTTGTGAGATTATTATTTTGTCTTACTCCACTCAAGGTTTGTACGACTATGGATATCGGATGGTTTATAAATGAGTGTATTTCTAACCGGGCCCCTGGGACGGAAAAGCCAATATCTCTCAGACCGGGCATCCGATTGACGCGTCGTCTGTCGCGTTGAGTTCCTAATGAAGAGATAGAACTTTCTGATACATAAAATCTGGAATTCGTGATAGTTGATGAATCGACACCCTTGGATCGTGGAGCCGAACCTCCCGGAATGGAGCGTGCTGTGTGCAGGAACCCTAGAGCTGGCTGCGACTACGATGACGATGGCGACTGTACTTGGATCATACGTGGGTTCGGCAGTGAGGACGGCTGTACTTGGATCCTCCATGGGTTCAGCAGCGATGATGTCTATACTAGGATACTACGTGGGTTCGGCAGCGATGGTTACTATACCTGGATCCTATGTGGGTTTGGCAGCGATGACTTCTGTACTTGGATCCTACGTGGGTTCAGTAGAGGAGATGATTCCGAGGCTACAACTAATCATCTCCACCCCTCTTCGTGAGTAGTATTACTATGCAAGATGAGTCTTGACTTTCAATCAATATCATCGATACGGTTGACTTGCGTTCCTGTGTGGATTGGGTTGTGCATTCCTGTGTGTACTAGTTTGTACATGGGCTCATGAGTTGGAGCTGAACTGGAATTGATGTGCTAGGTAAATGTATGGTCATATACCTAAGTAGAGTTGGTTGATACTTCGTGTTTGTATCTTTCCATTTTGGTTTATCCTTTTTGGATTCTGGGAGACCTTCGGGGGTCTTAGGGTCCCTGCTGATTATTGTATACTCACCCCTGCACGGGCTATGCCCGCACTACGTGGTATTGGTTGTAGAAGACGGACAGCGCTGATCGTGGTTGAGGCTTGAGGAACGGGATGGTATCCGTAGGTTGACTATCAGGCAGGACATACACGGATCGAACGGCCAGACTCGAGGAGCTGAGCAGACCATCTGTACCCACCCTTCAGGTGGGATAGCCAGAGGATGACTCAGTGGTTTCTGATTTACTTTAGTGCTGATGTACTTTCTTTTCGGTTGTATTGTACTTTTATTTGGGTTTGTATTCTGGCCAGTTGACTTTTAAACCCTTACTTTTGTACTCAGTTTACCTGGTGTTTACTTCAGCCTGCGTTCTCTGTTGTGTTTGTTTGCTTATATAAAGGAAATGACTTCCCTTTTATCAGGATTTATGCCTTTGGTGGTAGTCGCCAGCCCCCGGCCTATGGAAGGCGGGCTTAGGGTAGTCACGACACAGGCCCCGAGGATGAGTCGTGACAAACTGGTATCAGAGAGGTCAGTTCTACCGCTGAACTCAGGACTCTGATAATTTATTCTCTATGAAGAAATGATGCTTAGGGTATTGATTTTGGTTATCAGTACAGGGGGTCTAGTGTTGGTGTGGCGGCTGACGTATCCATACACCAGGACCCTGACTTCTGATTTCTGACTCAGTGCTTGAAAACACTGATTGCATGTGTGTTTCAAAAGTTTTCTTTTTTGATTACTTTGTGTCATCTCACCAGGTATACTATATTAACCGTGGTGAACCTATTTCATTTCAGGATGGCCCCATGATGGCAGCCATATAGATTTCTGAGCTTTGTGCGAGATGGCAGCCCACCAAGCGATGAGGCCTCAGTTCAAGGCCCCATTACAGCAGAGGCACCGACGATACCTCTACTCACCGATCCACCGATGCCACCAGCCCCAGCAGCTGAGAGTGCATGTCGCCTGAGTGTGCTGCACGAGTTTCAGCGAAAGAGGCTGCCCAGGTTTCGCGGAGAGATGGATCCTTAGGCAGCCGAGGATTGGCTGGAGGTTGTTGTACGAGTCTTCAGATTGGTAGGGACACCATCAGATCTTATGTTGATCCTTGTCGTGAGTCTCCTGCACTCTGCAACAGGTAGATTGTGGAGCCTGATTCTCCAGGTGCACAACAAGGCATCTCTACTTTGGACGGACTTCGAGAGCCTCTTCTGCTCGAGGTTTGTTCCAGCCAGCCTACGTGCGGTGCGCATCCAGGAGTTACTACAGCTGCGGCAGGGTAGCATGACAGTAGCCCAGTACACGGTGAGGTTTACCGACCTCTCGCACTACTCCATGGACATGGTACGAGACCCATTTTTTTCGGGCCCAGAATTTTGAGCAGGGACTGAGGCATGAGATCAGGGCATCGATGATCTCCCTCAGCATTTCGACGTAGGCAGGAGTACTGGTGCGAGCCCTTATTGTGGAGAGCTTCCTTGCTGAGCCTATGCCAACAATGAGGCCTACCGCAGGGCGACACGTAGCGGAGTCTTCTGTAGCTGACAGTAGACAGATGTTGCAGAGGTCCAAGAGGACCAGGCCATCAGGTGTGCGACCCTAGGATACTGGTTCGGATGTGCGGGGCAGATGTAGAACAGCCAGTCACACGAGAGGCAAGCAGTGCTATGCATGCGACGGGCAGGGCCACATGGCTCCTGACGGCCCACCTGCCATGCAGAGGAGGAGCAGACGGTTGAGGGACCACCTAGGCAGAGGCAGAGGTTCGACTGTGGCAGTCCGCAGGGAACAGGCGGACGAGGCATAACAGCTGGCCAAGCAGCGGGTGGTGGGCGATGCTTTGAAGCTCTACCACCACCACCAGGAGGTCCACCCCGACCATAGGGAGCTAGCAGATAGAGGCAGGCTCAGCTTCAGGCAATGGGGGCTTACTTACACGGCGCACCTGAGATGATTCGAGGTACTATATGTGTCTACTCCACCCTTTCTACAGTTCTTATAGACACAGGAGTGAGTCATTCTTTTATTGCCGCTGCCCTTGTTCGGAGCTTGGAGATTCTGACGGAGCCGTTGGCTCAATCCTTACGGTTAGAGACTTTTACGGGAGAAACCTCGATGATTACGCACTGGTGTCGGTAGTGTGAGCATACTCTAGGAGGTGAGATCTTCGGTTGGGATCTTTTTGTAGCGGCGTCGAGGCCTTACGATGTCATCTTGGGTATGGACTGGTTGTCTACAGTCCATGCTTAGATTGATTGCATTAGGCGCAAAGTGCGGTGTGTCCACACAGATGGGACCAGGTTCACCTTCACCGGCGAGAAAGGAGACTTTGCAGTGTATGACAGACTTTGGCAGAGGAGAGGGCAGCTGATCACACATCAGTTGGCTAGTCTCATCCTAAGAGCAGTTGATGTGCAGAGTCCAAGTTTTCCTATTGTGGTGGATCAGTTCGCAGACATTTTTTTGACGACATTCTAGGATTACTTCCTCGCAGAGAGTAATATTTCTACATTGACCAGTACCCTGGGACAGCCCCGATGTCTACTCCAGAATATCGGATGGCTCCCACTGAGCTTCGTGAGCTACGGGTACAGCTGGAGGACTTGCAGGGAATGGTATTCATCCGATATAGTATTTCACCCTAGGCTTCTACGATTTTATTCTCCAAAAAGATGTAAGATAGATTACGACTATGTGTCGACTACCGTCGCCTGAATCAGGAGACCGTAAAGAAAAAGTATATACTCCCGAGTATTGATGACCTCTTTGATCAGCTCAAGGGAGCACGATGGTTCTCGAATATAGACCTCAGGTCAGGCTATCATCAACTCAGAGTTCAAGATGAGGATGTGCAGAAGAAGACCTTCATATTTTGGTATGTCCACTACGAGTTTTCGGTTATGCCTTTCAGCGTAACCAACGCTCCAGCAGCGGTATTCGCCTTGAAGATGTTGCGGCACTATCTGAATGGTGAGCGATTTACAGTCTACTCTGACCACCAGAGTCTCAGGTACATCTTCTCGTAGAAGGACCTAAACCTGAGACAGTGGTGATGGCTTGAGTTCCTCCAGGACTATGACATTGAGATAGTCTATATTCCTGGGAAGGGGAACGTAGTAGCTGATTCTATCAGTAGGAGGTCGGGCATTCAACTACTTGGAGAGGTGACAGTGCAGTTATCCGCATTGCAGATATCCTTCATGGATAGAGATGGGGTAGCCTTTCTACAGTCTCTCACAGTCACTCCTCCACTACGTCAGTGGGTCAGGGAGGCACTGTGTGGGGACATTGACTGTGAGGCATGACGTGCTCAGATATCCTCAGGGCTGGTAGCCGATGGATTTTCTAAAGGCGGGGAGCACGTCATCCTCTTCAGGGGACGAACCATGGTACCAGTTGCATTATAGGAGGATGTGCTGATGGATTTTCACACTTCCCCAGTGGTGGTGTATCCAAGTGTAGCGAAGATGTACCAGGATCTCAAATGAAAGCATTGGTGGCCGGGTATGAAGAAGGTTGTGGTAGAGTTCATTTCACGATGCCTCACCATCCAGCAGGTGAAGGTGGAGCACCAGGTACCTGTAGGCTTGGTACAGCCCTTAGAGGTCCCGAAGTGGAAGTCGGACGGGAATTCCACGTACGTCCAGAGGACACGACTCCATATGGGTGATCATCGACCGACTCACCAAGTCGGCCCACTTTCCACCTATTAGAGAGAAGGGATCAATGGAGAGCTTGAGACGCCTTTACGTTAATGAGATCGTACGGCTTCATGGTGTCCCATCATCTATCATCTCCGATCGAGATGCTCTCTTTATATCCTGGATTTGGAAGGGGTTTCAGGAGGCATTTGGGATGCAGCTACGCCTCTGCACTTCCTTTCATCCTCATACGGATGACCAGACAGAAAGGACCATTCAGACATTCATGGACATGCTTCGTTCATGTGTCCTTGACTTTGGTCGTAGCTGGGAGGACCACCTACCATTGGTAGAGATTTCATACAACAACAACTACCACTCCACCATCGGGATGGAACCATACGAGGGATTGTGCGACCAACCCTGCAGATGACCACTGTGCTGGACTGACCCGGGGGAGTCAGCACTTGTAGGACCAGAGATGGTCCAAACTACGACAGAGAAGGTGCAGATCATACAGGAGTCGATGAGGAATGCACAGAGCTGACAGAAGTCATACGCTTAGAGGAGGAGGAGACCACTAGAGTTCGAGGATGGCGAAAACATTTTCTTAAGGGTCTAGCATCAATGTGGATTACATAGATTTGGCCGGCGCGGCAAGTTATCTCCGCGCTTCATCGGACCATTCTAGGTTCTCAGCAGGATAGGCGTGGTGGCTAATCGCCTGGTCCTTCCACCTCCGTTGCACCAGGTGCACGACGTCTTCCACGTATCTCAGCGGAGGAGATACATGCATGAACCGATGCAAATCATTGATTACGGGGAGCTGGACATAGATGATGGGGCGACATTTGCGAAAGTCCCGGTGGAGATGAAGGATCGACCGGAGAAGGTCCTATGGGGATAGTTGTTTCTTCTAGTGTGCATCAGGTGAAAGGGAACCTCTTGGAGATCACATGGGAGTGGGAGGCTCAGATGTGTGCACAGTACCCTCATTTTTTTCCCTATTTTATGATATTGCTTTACAGGGACGTAAAGCCCTGAGGTGGGAGTAATTTAAAGACCCGTAAATTTCAAGGAAATTTTTTTCATAATTTTTTTTGGATTTTATGAGTACGCAGTTTCTAAGGGCACCTAATTCCGAGGCCCGGTGTGACCGGAATCAATTTCCAAAATTTATCTCGGGTACATTCAGTGAACGAACAAGAGTGTTTTCTATCTTTTGAACCAAAAGTCAGAAATGAAATCTGAGGGCACTGATGAAACTGCAGTGCCAGTAATTGATTAGGAGGACCTTTACCAAAGATGTGTTTTCTTGGGAGGAGTAGTTTAAAAAAAGTTGTTTAAAAAAGGTGAATAAAATTGTGGTACAATTTTATTTCTAACTATGGTGGTTTTATACTACATGGGGGAGTTAGGGTGGGCCACTAGAATTCTAGTTACCCATGTGAGGATAAATGTGAGGTGGGGCCCGTATGATCCCCAACCCTTCACATTCCCAAAAACCACCTAACCCCCCCCCCCATTAAACTCGTTGTGATTAATGTTGGCAAACCGTTGAACTTAATTAAGTAACTCCTCCTCTCCCACTTTAATTCATGCCAACTCATGCTAAATTAATTGATTAAACCTCTTCAATTAATTTAACTAAGTGTTTGAATTTTTTTTAGTTTTTGAAAGGCATGGAAAACAAAAATAAAATAAGGAGTAGCTTATTTTATTTTTGGGTTAAAATTGTTGTGTGAGGAGGATTTGGGGAGAACTCTTGTTTTTTTAGAAGAACTTCATCTTCCAGTGAAGAACTTCTCCTCTTTGACAAAGAACTCTGTCACTACAAATAGAGATGACATGCCTTTCCTTTTTCTCTCTGCAACTTGTGTAGAGACTTCGTTTCCTCCTTGGATGCACGCCAACGCCGTCTTCAAAACCTCACCCCGCGATGTCGTATTCCACAACGCCCAGTGAACGACATCGATTGTCGAGGTAGGGGTTAATTCTTTTGTTCAATTCTAATCATCGTCCTTCATTGTTCAAGAATTGGCCAAATGTTATCATCGTAACAGGAGGAGATCGGACCGCACAAACACGGCCGATTCTCCTCCCCTTCTTCCTGTTGTTCTTCGTTGATGGTTGAGGTGAAGGTGGCGCAGTGTCGTTGCACCGTGCAGGGATGAAGAGGACCGCAGCTGGAGCGGGCCACGGCGGTTGGGCACGGCGCCGTCGCGTGGCATTGGTGAGACAAGCCACGGCGGAAAACACAGCGGCAGCCGGACAACCAGCCACCGACGTCTCTATGAGGCGGGACCCTGAAGGGTCCCGCGGCGGCTCAACCGGTTGGCCATAAGGCAAGCCAATACCAGGAAACCTAGGGGTGTAACCCCCTAACCAGAATCTAGGGAGGACCCCACCAGGTCTGCCATTTCTTGAAATGAGGGGCGCGCCCCTCGCGCCCCGCTCGGTCAGCACCGAGCCGCGTCCGGCTTCCGATCCAGGCCGCAGGCCGCACGGGCTGGGCCGGCCGCGCCGGCCGGGCCGGGCCACCCCCCGCAGCGTGTCGGGCCCCGCCATCCGGGCCAGGCCATGCCCAATTGGGCCGGACCTGGACCCGTTTCAGGCTGACCCAGGGGGTATTGGGCCGTGTCGGACCGGGCCTAGACCCCCTATTTTCGTCCTAGGTTTGTTCAAACGCCCATATCATGGGCTACGGACCTCCGGTCGATGCACCGTCAGATGCGTAGGGATTCATGGATCGAGATGGTCTTTTCGCTATATTACACTCGAGGTTTCGGCGATGTTTGGGTATGGTCGAGTTGGTTTAAACCCAAAACCAACAGGGCCCTTGGAGCGAAAACACTTATAACTCAAGGACTGGACGTCCGAATGGCGTGCCGTCAAATACGATGAATTCTTGTTGGTGAGACAGTTATTTTGGAATACTCCACTCAAGATTTGGATGACTATGGATATTGGCTAGGTTAGAAATGAGCGTATTTCTAACCGGGCCCCTGGGATTGAAAAGCCAATATCTCTCAGACCGGGAGCTCGATTGACGCGCCGTCTATCACGTTGAGTTCCTAATAATTTGATGAAACATTGTGATACATCAACTATGGGCATCATGAATGTTTATGTATCGACCCCCTTGGCTCATGGAGCGGACCCTCCCAGAATGGAGCGTGCTGTGTGTGGGAACCCTAGAGCTGGTTGCGACTGTGATGATGATGGCAACTGTACTTGGATCCTACGTGGGTTCGGCAGTGAGGACGACTGTACTTGGATCCTCCATGGGTTCAGCATCGATGATGACTGTACTTGGATCTTACGTTGGTTCGGAAGTGATGGTTATTGTACTTGGATCCTACATGGGTTTGGCAGCAACGATTGCTATACTTGGATCCTAGGTTGGTTCGAAAGAGGAGATGATTCAGAGGCTACATCTAATCATCTCCACCCCTCTTCGTGAGTAGTATTCCTGTGTGAGCTGAGTCTTGTCTTTCAATCAATATCATCGATATGATTGACTTTCTTTCCTGTGTGGATTGGGTTATGCTTTCGTATGTGGACTGGGTTGTACTTGGGCTCGTGAGTTAGAACCGAACTGGAATTGATGACCTAGGTATATTTATGGGCATATACCTAAGTAGAGTTTGTTGATACTTCATGTTTTTATCTTTCCTTTGTGGTTTATCCTTTGTGGATTTTGGGAGCCCTTCAGGGGTCTCGGGGTCCCTAATGAGTATGGTATACTCACCCCTACACGGGTTATGCCTGCACTACATGGTGTTGGTTGCAAACGACGGACAACGCTGATCATGGTTGGGGCTTGAGGAGTGTGACGATATCCGGAGGTGGACTATTAGGTGGGATGTACACGGAGCGGACTGCCGGACCTGAGGAGCGGAGGAGACCATATGTACCCACCCTTCAGGTGGGATAGCCAGAGGAAGACTCGGTGGTTGCTGATTTACTTCACTGATGATGTACTTTCATTTCAGTTGTATTATACTTTCACTTGGGTTTGTATTCTGGCCCATTTACTTTTCAGCACTTACTTTTGTACTCAGTTTACTAAGTGTTTACTTCAACTTGCCTTCTTTTTTTTTGTTTTTTTACTTATATAAAGGTAATGCCTTCTCTTTTATCAGGATTTATGCCTTGGGTGCTAGTCGCCATCCCCTGGCCTATGGAAGGAGGGCTTGGGGTAGTCAGGGCCCGGGCCCCGAGGACGGGTCGTGACATATAACAAATTTTCCAGATCACCATGCATGTGTGTTATTAAAATTTTATCTTTTTTAAAACAATTGATCTAGGAAAACTGGGCCTTGGAATCACACACCATTTTATCACTATGTCTCGAAATTAACACATGAAATTTCGAAAAATAAAAAATGGAAAATTTGATATGTTACATTCTTTACACCTTAGTACTTTATATCCCTAAAATCTAAAACAGTGCTACTTAAACATATAAGGGTACTGAGCATGAATCTGGGCCTCCGACTCCCATGTACTATCTTAGAGATTCAAATGCTTCCACCGAACACACACCAAATTAACAAAACATCCATAAATGGTCATCTACTTATGATCCTTGATCTCCAACAGGTAAGCACAAAATGTCCCCCTATCATTGATGTCCTACTCTCTATATTCAATTTCATATGTTGGGTCAGGAAATTACCTCATCAGATGTAACACGTGGAAGAAATCGTGTACCTACTCTAACTATAGTGGTAGAGCCAAGTGGTACACCACCTCTCCGTCACTATGTGATATTAGGAAAGGGACTTTGATGCTTAGAGATACCTTTCAACCCTTACCAAACTAGGTGCTACCTAACGTTGTTCAGCATGGGTCATCTCTAGAAAAAGTCACCAAGGTTAAAATCGTAAATAAAATAATTAAATAAAATTATTTTATTTTTAAAATCCCTATAAATAATGAATGGTTACTCAGATTAGAAATCATAGACCATCATTTAGTTGGTAATGTGGTGTTTTCCTTAGACATGGCTTAAATTTATTCAGCCAATATCTTCTATCAAATAACATGAAAATGACGTTATATCCATTAAATAATTTAAATAAAAATGTTATTTTATAATGTATTGAAATTTCCTTTTTATTAAGACTTTTATCTTAAAATAGAATTACCACAACAACCTTATAATTCCTCTTATATGTGAAAAAAATCTCTCTTAAGAAACGGAGAAAGATCATGGATTAATGATTGACCCATTTTATGGAGTCATTTGTAGACAAGGACAATTCAGTTCTTGGTGAGGCTAGACAATTGATGTGTTCCTATGATTCAGACAATAGTCAAAATACATATTTTATTATATTTTGTACATGTGGTTACATACTCTTTTGGTGGGCATGTATTCTGGACATGTTTACTTTCCAGTACATTCACTATTGTACTCTGGTTGTGGGTTATAGTGGTTTTCATTTGCTGTTTACTTTTTATTTTTTCATTTCAGTATTTGTGTCTTGGAGATGTGTGCATGTTTACAAGTATGTTAGGTTAATGCCTCTCATTTGTGGGATATACCTACTCAGTGCTAGTCACCAGCCCCTGGCCTATTCTTGGTGGTCTTGGGGTAGTCACTGCACGGGCTCCATTGGGATGGTTCATGAAAAAGAGGTATCAGAGCATTCAGTTCTACTATAGGACAAGGATCCATTTAGGTTGGTTTGGGGAAAAATGTTATGTTTTTTGACTTCATCTTCCAAGATAGGGAATCCATTATTGGGGTGGCATCCAGCATATCCATATATCTAGACTCTGAGAAATGTTTTTTGAGTGTGTACATGAAAACACTAATTCCAGGTGAAATATTGGAACATTCCTTCGTTCTATTATACTGGTGGTATATTCCATTGGGGTATTTCTTTTTAGGTTTTTTTATGTCCTACTAAGCCTTGTTTTAAAAACCCTAGTACGAGATTTCCACGCATGTGTCATGTATTGTGCATGCGATCGACCCTTTAGAATATTCCTAGGTGGACCAAGACCGAGTGGTGCTTTGCGAGTCCAGAAAGACTTTGTGTGCTCCTGTGACATCAAAAATAATTCATAGTAATATTTCCCTTATGTTGGATCTAGAATCATTTTATGCGGATGATTTTTAGGAACTTTTGCATTAACATTTCTAGATTGTGATGATGTTGGAATCACATTACCATGTTTTTCTATCTTTTTTACAGACTCTTTTTGTTGGGCTTGTATTCTATACCTATTTACATTATAGTACTATAGTTGTGGGATATAGTGGTTTCCATGAATTTTTTACATACTGTTTTTTTTTTCACCTTTTATTTCCTGGTGATGGGTTCATGCATGCATTTAAATTAGGATAATACCTCCCATTTGTGGTATATTCTTACTCAGTTCTAGTCCTGTGCCCCATGCCTATTTGAGATGGGCTTGGGGTAGTCACGACATAGGAACCTCTGGGATAGATTGTGACACAATACAGTTCTTATAATATATTAATGTTTTATATTTGGTATTAAAATTTTATTTTTGAATATATACAGACTTTTAATACTATTATGCAGTTGGATCCAGAATTTTCATTTATCTTCTATAGAGATAATTTAATATAACTATAGGACCATATTATATAAAATCTAGGATGTTAGATTTTGTTTCAAAACATATTTAATTGTAACCATTAGAGACAGATTTAGAAGATCCATGTGGTAAATAATATTTACTATTAAAAATCTCCAATAATTTTAAGGAACCCTCTAAAAATGTAAGAGAAATTATACATTAATATTTAATGTCCTGATATAATTATGTGTATGAACATGTCGAAAGATGGACACTAATTTGAGGATTGAGAATGGTATCAGCACCCGTTTTAAATGTTGGGATATTCCAATTGATAATTTTAATTAATATGGAGTTGATGCTAATCAGATCTAACCATATATAAGAAAATTTCCTATGTTATGAAAAATAGTTTTTATTGAAAAGAGTGGCCTATAGATCGACAAAATGGAATAACATTGTTGGACAAATCATTTGAAAAAAACCTCAAGAATTTTTTGGAACTAGTAATCTATTTGTAGGTGATAAATAGATAAATACCTCAGATAATAACATTATCACATGGGTGTATAATAAAAAGAAAAAAATTATCATTTCAATCAATATTTTAAAGGGAGATATAGACCAATGGTGGTCAATAATTAAAAACAATAAATTTGAGTATGGGAGAAATTTCATGTTAGGGGGAACATTAAATGAGGTATTCTATATGAATTTATTTCCATGTGAGAAGAAGATAAGTAATGGAATTGTAGTTTCTTAATCACTGTAAATGAAGGAGAAAACATTTACAGAGCACAATGATAAATTTCTATGGAGAGATAGAACTGCTTTGGACTATCTAGATGGACAAGAAAGAAAGATTTAATATTTCATTGATTGGTTAATGTCGATAATTCAAAGGGAGTTTTTGTCTCATATCTTTTCATCAAATAATGGTATATTAGAAAGAGATATTATGAAATAATATTATTTCCCTACTATTTATGTATTAAAGGGAAATCAATTAATGAACGGCTTAGTTTCACAACATGGTAAGAGATATAAAGAAAATTATAATAAGGGAAGGGTCGTATTTCATATATGAGATAATAGCGGGAAGATAATCCATTAGGATTACCGGAAGGGAATAATAGTTTTTTAAAAGTGTGGATGGAATTTCTTGTAGGTTGACCAATATAACATAAAGGTATAATATATTGACGTTCGATGAATTAACATTAAAAATATAATACATTGTGAAAACAAAATAAGTAAACATCAAGTAAATTTTCTTCATAATTGGAAAATAGAAAAAGACCTTGATTATATGATTAATACATATATTGTTGATGTTCTCAATGATGTGGTTGAAGTTAATCTAATCATAGAATACAATTTTTATAATGTTTTATTTGATTACAAAAATACTTAATCATTTATATCTTCCTTATATTAATAAAAAAAAATATTTTCCAATCACTATACTATATGATATATTAGTTAATATGACAAGTTGAATTATTATGACAATAATGAGTTATAATAAATTCTAATTATAATGAGTGGGAGTGGAATATTTTCATACAGTGATATCATAAAAATGATTTCAACTATTTTAATCCTTGGCATGAATTTTATTTGAATTTATAAATAAAAAATCAATTACCTTGAAAAGGATATTATGATTCATGAATGCAGTGTCGAATATATTCTCCACAGAAGGGGAATCATTATTTAAATTATATCTAGATCATCCACCAGTATATCTCCTTAATTAATTTATGGTCTATGATGAATATGGTATGTGATCAAGTGACAAGGAATATATCCCAATGATGAAGGACGTACATGTGGTACAAAAATACATTGATGTTTTTCATGAAGAATTACTTTGTCATCCAATGAAGCTTAAAGATTTGTTATTCATCAAACCAATTTTAGATGAATAAATTATGTCTAAAACTACACATATAATGGAAATAGTTGACTTTATGTATTTAAAGAAACTTCTGTTTGAGTTTAGTCATTCCAAATTTTTTTTCTGAGTACTTAATCATGGTGATCCCCAATTTCATTCATGAAAAATAATGAGGGGTGTATGATATTTGTAATCAAGTATAGGAAGAAAATATCCATTTAAAAATATAATTTTTTTTATTTAACATGCATTAATAAAATTTTGATCGACATCATGGAGACAAAAAAATTTAAAATTTAGTTTCCAGTAGGTTGTCATTTTTTATGGGGGAAGACGGATGATATAATAAAGGCAACATTTCAAAAAACGTATGTACATTATGAGTTTATTATACTTTTTTTTGGACATAATAAGAACCATATATATATTAGAACATTGTGATGACATTTTTCATGGATTATGTTTATAAAAACATGGTTTTGTTCACGTATGACATATTGATAAACCATAAGAGTTGATAAGGGCATGATATTCATTTAAAAATAATTTGGACACCTTCAGAAAAAAAGATTTATATATGAAATATATTATGTTTGAAATCTATAAAAATGATGCTTTATTTCTTAATATATCTTCTCATGGGATATAATATCTATTGACCCATAACAAAAAAGGTAGTTAAAGAATGGAATTCACTGATGAAAACAATGGAGAAGTGAATTATCCTTGGATTATTAGCTTACGAGTTGTTGTTTTTTTTAAAAAATTCCTATTTTTACCACCCATTATACATTTGAACACCTAAATGGGTCAAATTACAAAAACAAATTCAGATATAAATAGGTGTATTGTTAATGCACCAATATAATCTTTAACATTTTCTTAGAAGGGTCTTTAATTTTTTAGAATGTTTTGATGAATGTAATTGGATGTGTCCATATGATGAATGTTAGAGTGATTTCCTATGAATTATAAAAAATTAAAACCCATTAATAAAACTATCTAACTCATGAACATGAGATGGTAGCTATAATGTCTACTTTAAAAATATGAATACAAAACCTCTCAAATTAAAATGAGATAAATATAATGATAAAAATAGTTTAATGATTAACTTCACATATAAGCATCTCAACAAGGGAAAAATAAAATGTTTAGAACTACACGAGGACTACTATTTATCTATAAACTACCAACCAATAATGAAATACAAGGTGGGTGATTTATCTAGTAGGTGGGACCATAGAGTTCGGATGTAAGGACCCATTTCCTTAGATATTTTAAAATATGAAATATGTTATATAAAATATTCTACACAATTAACCCACCAAAAACCAAAACATCATTAGGAGAAGTTATCATTAAATCAACAATATGCATTAACACAGTAGACCATAAACAACTATTTACGTTAGCGGTTATGTAATTAATTTGAGATAATAATAAAAAAAATTGATTCCATTTTATTTATATTATATCTTATTTTAAAAAATATATTATACAAATTGGAAAATAGGAATTTGATAATATGTAATTAGGTTTTTAAATCCTCCCTTGGAAATTTATTTACAATTTATTTTTTAGTTTTTCTAAAATGATTTTTATTTTTTAAAACATACAGTTTTCGATTTATCTAATTATATTAAAATGGATGTATACCATTAATGTTGAATAAACATTTTATGTAATTAAATATGTATTTAATGAATAAAATTATACATTATATTAAATTCTCTGAAATAATAAATACCATGTCCATCATTTTTTGAACTAAATAAAAATGTTAGTTTAATAAAAATAATTTACAGTCTACATTTTTAATGATGTATTTTCATGGTGACAGTTAGTTGTTTAATTTCATTAAATAATCATATTTGTAAATTTAATTTTATGAAATCTATTGATTACATTAAAATAGTAATAATTATGTTTACATTTTCTATATAAATTTATGGATAAATATTTTTTCTCTAAAAACTATTTTTATGAGAATAAGGGTTTTTATTTCAAAATTTTCATTTCACATATTAAAATTCGAGAATTGATATATTGATTTTAAAATTTAAAATAAGAAAATTAAAGTAAAGGAATGATTTTAAATTATATTTTATTTATATAAATTTATGAAAAATGTTTAAAAAATAATTGCCTTGGTAAACATTAAAATTAATAACAAGTATTTTACAATAATGAAATTTTAAAAAATGATAATAACATGTTATAAATTAATGATTTGAGATTTAAATTGAATTTTTATTTCTGAAGCATCTCTTTTAAAAACCATTGATCTATTGACCCATGAATAGTTTCAATACATTTTTAAAATAATATTATTATTTCAATAAGGGCACATGTATTCTACTATAATAGGTTACCACTTCCACTCATTCAATATAACAATTACCATTACAATTCCACCTTCCAAACATTAAATTATTCTCTACCTGTAATCCTTTTTCATGATCTTAATCTCATATTCAATCATTGTTATCGTATTTCATTATATTTCAAGGGGACATCCGAGTAATGATTATTTATCTAATGTAATTATTATTTCATTTTTTGTTATTAAACTTAATCATCATCTTATTAATATATTATTATCATCATAATATGATTTTATTAATATCATTAATATAATAATATTTTTTAATTATTCAAAAATCAATTATTTATTTACTTCTAAAAAATTAGAAATACTAATAAACGTTAATAATGCATATCTACAGACAGCCATATCAATGAAGAAATTTTTTTCATTTTTTGTTCTAGATTTTTAGTCTTAATCAAAAAAATCATGAAATATGGTTCACAATCAAAATAAAATAAAAATATTATCATTTTTTTATAATGATAATATTTTGAATGAAATTGCCCCTTAACCATAAACATCAATTGAGTTAATGTGAGTTCGTGTTTTAATGTCTTTAATAAAAAACATTAATGATGATTTAATATATGATTATGGATACAAATGGGAAAATGAAACATTATAATAATAAAATATATTTTTAAAATAATTCGTTTTATAATGGTATAAAAATACTATATTTTTTATTTAACTTATTATTAAATTATTACTATTTATTTATTATATTCACTGAAAAAGGCCAACACCAATTCAATTATTGCACAGCGTACCTAAAACATGCATGTAATGAGAAACTTTATTTATAAATTAATAAAAGAATATAAATTAATCTATATTAAATGATATATTAATGATTAAAATGGTGTCTATTTATGGTTTACCACATCAACAATATAAAACATAGGAAAAGAGTTAATGATATTAACACTGAATGGGTAAAATATTCTACAAAAACCAACATATTGAAAATAAAAAATTATAAAGGATGGATATAAAAGGTAACATATATTGATAGTGTTATGAAATACTATATTAATGTATATATGTCAGATTCATAGGATTTAATATTGTCTTAAACTAATCATTGAAACAAGGTAAGTATTTATACTTAAAAATTTAACTTTGAGAAACATGTTCTTTTTTCAAATTATTAATTTTAAATCGTTAATAAAAAAATTAGATATTAAATATAATATATTATTCTTATTAATATAATTTTCCTTCAATTCAAAAAACTATTTATTAAAATATTTTTAACTATAATGGTTCTTAAGTCATAAGGGATTTTCATCTAAAATTATTTTCATTTAGACAATTTTTAATATTATCCAACAATATATTATTTATATATTTATATAATTAATAAAAATTAATTATTAAATATTAACTGATTTAATTAATGGGATTTAGGGAAACATATGATTCTCAACTTTCCATTTTCCTTTTATTCATAAATTACATAATTTGTAAGGTTTTCATTATATCATCTTTGAATCAACTAAGGCATGTTTAAGCCATAAACCATGATTCATCTTTAATGGTGAAAATAATTCGAAATAGTAATTTTGTATCATTAGTCTCTTATAAATCCTAATATTCAATATTAAATTTAAATTTTATACCTCTCATGGTGTTTTACATCAAAATTTAAAAATTCTTTAAAAGGTTTTCATCATTCAATTCTCTTCCATGGGTCCTAATCAGTCATTATTACCTATTGTAATTAACAATTGATATATTATAAAAAAATGTATTTTAGAGTAAATATATATTATTTTCTGGATAAATTATGTTTTTCACCAATGACTTCGTCCTTGACAATTTTTATATTATGTGGAAATGCATTTTTTGTAATAATATTTCTTAAATTTAATTTATTTTTCATCCATGACTATATTTTTACATTCCACCAATGTCCTCCTTTACTAATTAAAATTTGTATCTCCAATAATCCTTTTATTCCCCCTATTTCATTATAAATAAATCTTTCCATTTTCATTTTTAATTATATTAGTTTTTAATAATTTTATAAAAAATTGTTTAAAATTTTTTCCCATCAATTTGAATAAAAAAATTACAATCAATTCCATTTATTTCCTTTTCCATTTTTTCATTATCAAAAATATATAATAAATGTTTTTATGTATTAAATGTTTAAAATTTATTTTCCCTTTTTTTGAAAACATTATATTTATTTCAATTAACAATTATTTAGGATTCTTTTTAAATTAATTTTTTTCAATGTATATTCACTTCCATTTTTTAAGACATTATATCTCTATAAAGATTGGTTTATTTATGTTTTTTAAGATTATATATTTTCAATGTATATTAAATTATACATTTTTTAATAAATTAGTTTAAAAAAATTGATTTCATATTTTTCAAATATTTATATCAATGATTTCAACCTTATTTTTCCATTCACAAAAACCATTTTGAAAGTAACTTTCACATTACTGTTTTAATTGGTTTTGTGAAAACAACATTATTATTACATTTACTCAAAATACATGGTTTATGATTAATTATTGATGTTTTTATTATCATATATATAATTTTTGTTAATTGATTAAATTTGGAAAATGATATTTTTGATATCATATATTGAATAATTTTATTGATAAGTGATGTTTTTGAAATATTTGTGAAATATATTTTTATTCCATATGTTCTTTATGAGATGAAGAATGTGTTATATTCAAATTTTCTAAATTTTTTTGGATTATGTGATAAGTGGGTACAATATCTCTGTCCAATTAATAGGTTAAGAATTATGTCTCATGAGATGGAAATGTTATGTGAATGGGTTAGAATGTAGCTATGTTTGTAAATGGTCTTTATGATGGTGTTTAAGTCTAGTAATAATTTTACATGTGAATGGGTTTTCAGGTAACCACACTTACAATGATATAAAATACAATGTATTACATTTTTCCACATTTTCATGTTTTTTACCCATTTATTCTATGTTTTTTTGATTACTCGATATTTTTATAGAATTACACACTTTTATTTAATGTTCAAATAATTTATTCTCATTGATATGTATTTTGATACATGTCATAACTTCTTCACATCCTTAAAATACTATTTTTTGATCCTATGTTTCACTTTCATGTTTAATAACTATAGCATAATGTTTCATCATATATTATTATGAAATTTTTTTATTCTTATTATCAGTTTTTTTAAATCTTAAAATTATTATTTTTTTACCTTACTGAGTGTTTGAGATCATCCATTTCTTATGTTATGATTTTCAAATTTATGATGATTTTTATATAAACTGTGATATATAAGAAATGTTATATAGGACCATGATTATAGATAAAAAACTTTCAGTTTAGAAAATTTAAAAGTTTATGTGGAAAATTTATATGATAGTAATGTTTTATGTCATTGGAATTTGTGGGTATTTTTGATTTGTATTATTTAAATCAATATATTATGGTTTTATTATGTTATGATAATCTTGGGTCACATCGTTTAGTATCAGGGTATTATTTAGTAATTATGTGTATTATTTTAGATATCATTTTAATAATTTTTTTTAAAACAGTTTTAGTCTTAATTTATGTTATGGTTATTGAACTGTAACACCCTAAGCTTCCACAGTACACTACTCTTTGAATAATATAGTAGCATGTGATGTATGCAACTTCGAGTTCTTACACACCAAAACCAATCAAATTATCTATTATGAATTGTAATGACCACTTTTTGAAATTTTATAAATTTTATCATTCAAAATGGACTTCATTTTTGGATTCCAAATATCAAAATTATCTTAGGGTGAATTTTTGGTATTTTTCTGAAAACATTATATTTTTGATGAATAGTAAAAAGAAAATACTAACATAGAGTTTAAAACTAAATTTTTATTAAAATAATTATTTATTTTCTTTAAATTTATTTTAGGTCAAAGTAGATACATAATACTTATATAAGTTCAATGTAATTCATTGGAGATAGTTTATAATGATTTTAGATATATAAAAAACTTATTGAACTTTCCACCGTCTTTTACCCACCTCCTAGGAGAATTTTCAAATTCACATTAAACATAATTTTACTACTTCTGTGAGTGGAATTTAAAAAATCCGAGAGACACAAATGATATCAGTAAGTAAAATGTGGTTCAATAAATCAAAAATAGTATTTGGAGAATACTAACTTTTTTCTTTTATTTACCACGGTTAAAAGTATGTAGGGTAATTAAGGGAAAAATGATATTATTATTACCCTAACACATGTCCTAATTCTAATGGATAAGTATAATTTGACCAAAAACAACCTTATGATTTAAATATTAATCTCTTTGGTCTAACTGTATTAGATTAGGAAACTTATTATTATTTTATTTAAAGATGATTTAAAAGAGTTAAAATCAAAGGTTAATAACTAAAACATTTTTAATATAGGGTTATACATAGCATAACTTTGACTATAAATATTCATTAGAAAGATAAAAAGATTTCCCACATAATTGTTTTTTATTTATATTTTTTAGACATCAAATAGTTTAATTTATATATTACACAATGATGATGTAGTAATTACCTAATTAATGAAATATTAATATAATTGATATTATAAATAGACAAATAAATTTAATTTGATTCTTTTTATGAATTACACTAATTTTATAGGTTAATGTGACATGTTAAATAAGGTTATATGAATTTCTTTCGAAGTAATAATGTTGTTATAAATTTAGAAAAAACAAAATACCAAATAGTGTAAAAATTGAAATAAAAGAGTTTTTAAAACAAATATTATATTATTAATTGATATTCTGTTCCTAAAAATATATGGTTCAGCCAGAGTACTGATATAATGATAGGGGTATCATTAATGAACCACTTGGGGATATCATGGAAGAATATAGTATGTTTATTTACCATATAATATAATAATACCAAAAGAGATGGTAAATGTCAAACTATTTTACTAAGAGTTAAATCTAAAAGATAATGTTAATATAGAGACCAAACCCTATCTAAAACCTATTGGTTGAGTGGATTTTGACCCATCCCCACATTATACTTTAAATAATACACTTTGGAGCCATTAGAAACGAAAATTATTTTATTATAAAATAATATATATAGCTTTTCCTAAGGTGCGTCTCACCCCTCTTATAAAAGGGCACTCCCCCTTCCCTCAAATTCACACCTTCAATGCCTTTTGGTTCGACCAAACTCCACCCAAATAAATTCTCAAATATCCTCCATTCATCATATAGGCCTTTATTTAGTCATAAATCCATCTAAAATAGCCCTTGTTATCAAATCAAAAGGAAGAACCCAAAAAAGTGGTAAATATTTCATCACATCTTTCAAGTTCTTTCTTCTTCAGTCTCATTTTTCTTTGTTGTTTCCATTATAAAATAATAAATCCAGTGTATTCTATATAATGTGATATTATTATAAATATAGTACAACCATAGTAATTATTCTTGTAACATCCCAGGTAAATAAGGAATATGAATGTAGAGACCCAAAGATTGACGTACATGGACATTACATTACTTTTGCGGAATATATAATACATAACAAACACAGACACACAAGGACCATAATATATTTGTGTCTTTGGGAACTAGGAATTTAATCTTCTAATCATGGTGAATGATCTTAAACTTCTCCCATAAAGATCTTCTCCTTTTGTTTTCTTACCTAAAACCTTTTCTTTATATCATGGGGAAAAGAAAACAGAAAAAGGGTGAGCTCAAATGCTCAGTATGGGTAAGCATAGAAAACATCAAACAATCCATAAACATTTGAATGCAAAAGCTTGAACATAAAATCTAAAAATCAAAATCATGAGCAATGAAATAAATCTTGGAAGTACACAAGGCATAGATCATAAAGGAACATTAGTCATGATAAACTAGCATGGTAATAAAACATGTAATTGTGGCATCCATTAAGAACATGTTATTATTTCCATAGTAGCCATGGCATTGCTTCCAAGACCATATTAGTGGACAAAGTCTCATTCTGAATCGATTTCACTCCTCGTTCTAGTCCTGTAACACTGAACTGGATTAACTTACCGTTCCAGCCATGTCTTTCTCATGAGATAGTAATCTTTACCCAATGCATTGGAGTGATATATAGGTCCCACACATCTCATAATGAAATCTTTCTAACTTGTGCCACAAAATCATAAATCATACATCATAGCATACCCCAGGTAATAGAATGAGATTCTTAAACATCATGCCATCATAACATAATCCATATAAAAAATAGATATCATTTCATCATAAGAAAAATAAATCCATGTAAATAATCGAGACATTATACTTGAAACATAAACATAATTTCATTTTATATGGAAAATAGTTTTGATAAAACACTTGATATAAATTCTTGAGGAAAATATCCTTTCTTCTTCAAAATCATTTTCCTTTCAAAAAATTACATGAAATTTTAAATGAAAAGGGTTTTGTTGAAAATAATCATGCAATCTTGTAGTGTATGCTTTATTAAAATGAGGAGTTATGAAAACGTAAAAATCCTTTCTCGCCATATAATTTACAAATAACATTCTCCTCGTACATTTTTCAGAAAAGTCAAAAAGTACCTCGTATGGTAAAAAAAGATTGCTTACATACCATGTAGTAAAAGTCAAAAATGGGTAAAAAGGTATTTAAACATACATAAAATAATAGTAAACATTTTATGAATTTTTTTTAGAAAACATGGTCATGGATGATAAACGTAACCCCAGTAAATACTTACGAATAAACAATCTCGGATAAGAGCAAGATTGGAAAATTTATCCCTTACCTTAGGTTAGATATGCTTTGTACGTATCCGAACCTCCTGTATAATGATATAAATAATGTCATTGACGTATTACAGAATCATATTCATTGTTATTATTTCATAAATGGTTCACTTATAAATTTATATTCCTCATTCTTTTGCAAATTCCATGTTAAAGCAGCGTTTTGGGTAAAATCGTTTTATTTATCGTACGTGTTTGGACTTTTTCTTCTTGATATTATTACATATATCATGATTTACTTAATTAGAGAATGTAAAACATTATTTATATATAATATATATTTATTATATACATATATATATCATAGATTGATAAATAGAATGAAATACACCGTTCATGGAGATGGTAGGCCGTACGTACGCATGAACATTGTTTTCGTTTCCTTATTGAATTGAATGGAATTAAGTAGATAACATAAATATATATAAACATAAATGCAGTATCATTATTATGTCATATATTTCATGATTACTTATTATATATACTTTATAATCATTCATGAATGGTTAACATGGAGAATGAATCTCATCGCGTCGTGGAGACGGTAGTCCGTACGTACGCACGAGCGATGATACCATTCCCATGATCGTGGAATTGTATTGAAGTGTATGTATAATATTTCAGAATCAATATCACATTACAATAATCATATATAGTTATTTATTTACACCATTATAACCATACAAGTAAGGTGGTGGTCGAAAACAGATTACACCACGGTGTGGATACGGTATTCCGTACGTACGCACGTGCGGTGAGTTCGTTTTCCGTAGGATGGATAAAAGGTGAAATAGGTTTGTTTCTATAAGGACCCACACTTATTTCATACATAATCTTGAATTTAATCAAGAAAACACTTCATTTTACATTGAGGATCTTTTCAAGTTTAGAGCTTTAGAGAATTAAGACAAAACATTCATAACATTACACATTATTACATAGTGGATACCATAAAATCAGTTTCCATTTTCCTTAGAATATAAAACATTAAAACATAAAACAAGACTCCTTGACAATTCTTCAACATTTAACATGTCTTCCTTCCTTGTATTACTCATCCATTAACCTTTGAAAATCATTTAAAAACTTGGGATGAGCACAAAAGCTCAGTAAGGTATGAAAAAGAAGGAAAATCACATTAGTCCATGAATACGCATGACGTATGAAAACATTTTCAAAAGACATGCTTTCCACCCATAAAATCTTACGTAGTGTAACATGAGATTTACACAAGATCCACAAAAACATAATTATAATCATAGAGGTATATTGGGGCATTACTTACATAATATTGTAACCATCTTGGCTACCTTAAAATTTGTAACCCTCACGGCTACCTTACTTTGTGTAACCATCACAGTTACACTTGGAGTAACCATACGGCCGACCTCCAAATTACTCATACCCAATGCATTGGAGGGAAATATAGGTCCCACCCTTCATCATAAACAATTCCCAATAACAAAAACATAATCATACAACATAAAAAATAGCATAAAATCATTGCCTTTGAATCTTATAAAACAGAATTTTTAAAAAAGGATTTTAGAAGAAAAGTCCCTTATAAACATCATATACGTGAAGTGAGACTTCATTGAGTGGATGGAATATGTATATACTCTGTAAATACACATAATTAAACATAATATAAACAGAACCCATCACACAAACAATTTAAATAGCACATAAATTATAAAGTAGAAGGTTAACCCAAAGAATGGAAATCGGGTTAAGAATTCCCTTACAACTTTGTAATCAATTGATTTGTATGAACCAAAATTAATGATTGTCAAATGATAAATTGAATATCATAAAAATAATGATATTCATGATATGAGACAATAATGGGCAGTATACATACACCATACAAAGTAATAATAGTGATTACGAAATATCTCACAAAAATGGAAGTGAGATGAAGAAACCCTTACCTTGGGCTTGTCTTACTTAAAAATTGTTTAAACCTCCTGTATAATGGTTAAAATAGTGTTATTAGTATTTTACAGAAACATGTTCATGTTTATAACATCTTATATGTTCATTTCATAACCTCATTTCATCCCTTATTTGTTAGTATTTGGTTCCTTGCATTATTTTGGGTGAGTTCTTTTGTGATTTTCACAATCGGTTCATGATGAATCGTTCTTGTTGATTGGAAGTGAAACTCCAGAATTGGAATGGAGTAGTATTTACATATTTACAGTACCATAAATGATACCATTTATCACTTTGGTGCTTTATATGATGATGATTTATAAGTTAAAACATTAATTATGTACGTTTAGATAATTTAAGTGGTTCTTTGATAATTACAATTTCATTTAGTCTTATAAGTTTGAATCATGAGTAAAAAAGAATTCCAGAACCTTATATGATTCATAAAACATATATTATATCCTGGTTCAACCATATAAATTGTTTCATGACAAGACTTGAAAGAATTAATGGACATTGAAAATACATCATCCACGATATCGGTAATTCGACACAAATGGACAATGTTTTTTGATTCTTTAAATAAGTGAGAGAGGAGAGGAATAATGATTTGTAATTTTCCATAAACATGACAACATCCATAATATACATGATTCTGGAGATTTCATTCCTCTTGGATAAGAGGGGGTGAAGAAAGAAGGGGAAGTGATCATGAAATAAAGAAAACATGAGAAATTTCTTACAAAAAATTCGGCAGCCTAACGGCGCCTCTTAAAATTTCATAAAAACAAGATTGATGAGAGGAATGGAATATCTCATCAATCATAGAAAATTTGGACAGTAAGGTGAAATATTTAATGAAATATCACAACAAAATACAAAGGGAAAGGAAGAGAATAACATAAAATGGAAGAAAAGAATGAAAATGAAAGAGGATGTTTACCTCTAGATCTCTTCTCCTTGAGATCCTTCTTAAGGGCTTTGATTTTGGTCTTTTGGTGAGACCAGAAGCTCTAGGACGTGGGGAAGAAGATTGGGGAGGGAATTTTTCAGAAATTAGACAATTCTCAAGGCTTGAGAGGTGTGGGAGGAAGAGGGGAGTGAGGGTGGTATTTATAGTGGAGGAGGGGAGGTATTTTAGATTATTTTAATCATTATTATAATATTTTTATCAAGACTATGAATAATCTCAAATAAAGTGGCCTTAATTAGTGAAAATATCAAGTGAGTTCGAGGAAAGTGTCCTTTCATCACTTATGATGTCATAAATAGTGCATTTTTATTGATAAATTGATTATACGGTATTTTACCGTATTTCACTATTCACCGAAAATTCAAGAGTTTCAGAAAAATACCAAAAATTTACCCCAACCATTTTTCGATGTGTAGAATTCAAAAATGAACTCCATTTTTCAAAAATAATTTTCGAAATATTATTAATTTAATTTTTAAATAAGGTCACAGTTAATTCGAAAAAAAACAATATTGAAGTGCAATTAGTTTTATCTGACATTGGAAAATTAATTAAGACCCCATTATCCTATTGCCATGGGAAAATAAAATAATATTATTATTTACAATTCATGTGGTCATATTACTATTCATATTACTATTCATAAGGGCATGTTACTATTCACCAAAAAAACAAGTTTGTTCCATCAGACTCTAAATAACATACTGATCATAATTTTAGATGACAGTTTCTTGAAATTCAAAACATAGAAGAAATAAAATTATGTTTAAAGGATACTCATAAATATATACCTTAAACAAAATTTCAAGAATTTTCAATTTATTTTTTGAAAAACTTGGGATGTTACAGTTTCATATTTATAATAACATATATGTATATAATTAATACTAATGTTATTACTTTATAATGAGACAAATAAAGAAGAAGAAGTTGAAGAAGAAAGAAACCTGAGAGAATCGAAAGAAGAGATTACCTCTTCTTCGACGCACCTCCTTCAAACTTCCTCTTATGGAAGTAGAATTGGTCTTTTTAGAAGACCAGAACCTCCAGAATGTTGCTAGGGAAGTGGAAAAGAGAAATGGTCAGGGGTTGGATGAGCTTCAAGGCTCAAAAGGGTGTGAGGAGAAGAGGGAATGGGTTCCCTTATTATAAGGGAGGAGAGGGGCACCATTGGAAAAACTTAAAATATTACTTTACAATAATGGCATATTCGGTTTATAATAGCTCCAAATTTATTTATTTCAAAGGTAAAGTGGTTATGGGTTGAAGTAATCTCAACCAATAGATTTTATACAAGTTTATGTTACAATTATAACCTTATCATTTAGATTTAACTCTAAGTTAAATAATTTATCTTTTACCATGTCTTCTTGTTTTCTTACACTATATGGTTTATAAACGTATAATAAGAAGCCAAAAAAAACCCCAAGTGGTTAATTATTAATATATATATCCTCATCTAAGTCATTTTTCCGATCCTTAGATTTTTAGGAATAAAATAACAATTAATAATATAATATTTGTTTTAAAAACTATTTTATGTCAATTTTGACACTATATGGTAATTGATTTTTGTGAAAATCAAAACAGCATGATTATCACGAAAAAATTTAATTAAATCAATACTATCATGTAATATTATCCTAGTAAATTAGTTTAATTCATAAAAAGTATCAAATTACATTTATTTGTGTATTGATAATATCAATTAGTTTAATATTTCATTATTTAGGTAATTACTGCATCCCCATTGTGTCATAAATAACATAAATTATTTAATGTCTAAAAATTATAAATAAAATACCATTAGGTAGGAAATAATTTTATCTTTCTAATGAATATTTATAGTTTAATTTATCTTATGTATAAACCTATATTAAAAATGAATTAGTTATTAAACATTGATTTTAACTATTTTCCCCTTCTTTAAATAAATTAATAATAAATATCATAATCTAATCCATGTGGACCTAAATGGTCATATTTTATTTCTAAGGTTGTTTTTGGTCTAATTACCCTTTTCCAATAGAATAAGGACATGTTTTAGGGTAATAATAATATCATTTTTACCCTTAATTACCATATTTACTTATAACTGTGGTAAATAAAAGTAAAAAGTTACTATTCACCAAAATTTATTTTCATCTCATTGAACAAAATTTTTGTCCTTGATATTAACTGTGTCTCTCGTATTTTCAAAATTCCACTCACAGAAGCAGTAAAATTAATTTTTTTTTAATTTTCAAACTCTCCTAGGAGGTGGGTAAAACACGGTGAAAAGTTCAATAAAATATTTATATGTCTAAAATTATTATAAAATGACTTTAATAAATTAAATTGAACATATATAGGTATTATGTATCAATGTTAACCTTAAATAAATTTAAATAAAATAAATAATTTATTAAATAAAAATTCGGTTTTTAAATAGTAACCTAGTGTTTTCACTATTCATCAAAAATAGAAAGTTTCCAGAAAAATACCAAAAATTCACCCTCGACTGATTTCGATATTCCGAATCCAAAAATGAATTCCATTTTGAAAAATAAAATTTCAAAAAGTGCGTATTACTATTCATAACGGCTAGTTCATAATAATATTATAATAATATCTCGTTTAGTGAAACTTGGTATTGAGTACTACAAACGCTATCGTGGAAGGTCGCGATGGCATGTAATGCAAGCCAAGTCAAGGATGTGTATAGTACAAGCTCCTTTTTTTGTAGCTTACAACACAAGATATCAATAAAATTAAAAGGAATATTTTTCATAAAATCCCAGGGTGTTACATTCTACCCCCCTTAAAATGAATTTCGCCCTCGAAATTCATCGGGGTTATAAATGGTTTACTACTTAGAGGTTTCCTTAATAGAAACCCACATCGTAAAAAGGAATACCAAAACCAATCTTTAAAATATAAAGTATGAAACATAACGTTTACCCAAATTAACTAATCACTGGGTTTTCACATAAGAGTACATAGGTGAAAATATGGATATGGAAGAGAAATCTAACCATCATGTTCTGATGGAGAGTGGTAGAGAACATGGCTATGAAAAATAGAACAATCACAAAGCCATAGATTTGTGATGATATAAGGTACCATCTGATTCATCCGATATAAGGGCACTAGGACAACATTTTTAGTTATCATGATCATTTTCCTAAAGTTGAAGAAATTCGAATTAGAAGAAATACATTCATGATTTTGGTACAGTCTCATCGTTGGTCATTTCCTTGGACAATTTCCACTTCATTTCTTAAATAAATGAAGTTGAATTTGTCATTCGTGATGTGTTAGCAGATCATGTGATAGAATAATGGGTCACTCCATCGGTCTCAAACAAATGGTTGGAAAAAGTTATCAAAAATACATAAGTCCATATATAGTGAGATTAATCATATATGGTTCCAAAAATGGACTTATACTTCATATATCATACTGGTTAATATAATTAAATTGGTTTCTACTAAATTGGTACTTCTTGTAGTCTAGTGGTAGGTGATAAAGGTCTATCGCACTTCAGTTGTGGGTTCGATTCCCATAGCCTTGTCTAATGCGACGGGTTGTTGCCCGTCCTGCAGGTTTTCCTTTTTCTAAAACTACATTATTATAAATTTCCATAAATTATATCAAAAAAGTTCTAGCCTTAAACAATATTAACTTATGTCCAACATAATCTATTCCAATCTTTAGGCTTATCCAAAATACTGTTGTCCAATCTCATATTATAGTGAAAACGATTACCAGAGAGTTCATATAACAAGCATGTTAATACGATCGTTGATCCCCATATATCATAAGATGTTTCTTGTTGGTCACATTCCAAAAATTTTAAGGCCTTAATCATGTATTCTCTTGAATAATGAATACCCATTGAACCTGAGTGCTATCAAAAGATAACTCTTTCCACATACCAAAATCCCAAAATTCTGTATACTCAAACCATGATATCACTTAGTCCTTATAACAATCATGAGCTCATTAATACTATAAAACATATTATTTCCTCTTTATCCATTCATTATGTGCATATAATCTTCTTTCCAAAAATATCCGAATAACCTTTCATGGTTACCAGTACCATTCAACATAGACTTTCAAATACTTTAGGAAAAACATTAGTGTAACAATTCCTAGATGTTTCTTTATTCCATTGTACCATTAAATTACCTATACAACATAACTCTTGATAAAAATACAATCATTCCACTATATTCTTAAACCATTGACCAAGGTTCAACACTTCCTTCATCTCATATATCATTTGTAGTCTCCTCATCATCATCCACATAAATACTACCCATATGACCATGCAGATTCTCTTCATCAGATTTTCCCTTAGGGAATTGGTTTGCATAATTCCCATACATTCCACATTTAAAACGTTTAATCATTGTTGATGTCGTAGCAATACAATTATCCTTATCCATGGCGTTAACTAAACCTTTTCCATTTCTCTTACTAGATTTCGGTCATTCTTTTCAGCACCCAAAGCACCTTCCAGTTCCTTTGAAACATTCTCCTTGATTCCTCTTCCCACATGATTTACATGATAGAAATTGAACTTTACTTCCTCTATGATCATCATGAAACTCTATCTTTCTCTTATTATCTGAGTTGGGAAACTTACCAATGTTAAGATTATTGATCATAACATGAGATTGCTGATTAGGCATAATAACGATATGTGGACCTCCAGATCCAATTTCATTCGGTTTCTCGTGAAGAATATCATTCCATTGTCCATCATATCCTCCATTATCGTGAATCTTCTCGTTCCCATCCATTTTCTAAAACCCAAAAAATAGTGTGAGAGGTCAAAATCATAATCAAGGGGGATTACCTTCAATATCTAACATCATAGGTTAAATTATAAGATTGTTACAATAATTCTAGGACTATAACCTATACTTATACTTAACCTTCAGGATATCCCTAGACATACCTTAGAAATATATCTAAGGATCTCACTAAAGTTCTCGCATCCTAATTTCCGAAGGTTGACTAAACCTTTCCTCTGGTACCAACTGTAGAGACCCAAATCTTGACGTACATGGACATTAAATTACTTTTTCGGAATAATTAATACATAACAAACACAGACACACAAGGACCGTAATAGTTTAGTGTCTTTGGAAACTCAGAATTTAATCTTCTAATCATGGTGAAAGATCTTCAACTTCTCCCATAATGATATTCCCCTTTTGTTTTCTTACCTAAAAACATTCTTTATATACTGGGGAAAAGAAAACATAAAAAGGGTGAGCTCAAATGCTCAGTAAGGGTAAGCATAGAAAACATAAAAAAATTCATAAACTTTTGAATGCAAAAGCTTGAACATACAATCTAAACATCAAAATCATGAGCAACTAAATAAATCATGGAAGTACACAAGGCATAGATCAAAAAGGAACATTAGTCATGATAAACTAGGATGGTAATAAAACATGTAATTGTGGCATCCATTAAGAACATGTTATGATTTCCATAGTAACCAAGGCATTGATGCCAAGACCATCTTAGTGGAAAAAGTCTCATTCTGAATCGACTTCACTCCTCGTTCTAGTCCTGTAACACTGAACCAGATTAACTTACCATTATAGCCATGCCTATCTCATGAGATATAAATCTTTACCCAATGCATTTGAGGGAGATATAGGTCCCACACATATCATAATGAAATCATTCTTACTTGTGCCACAAAATCATAAATCATACATCATAGCATAACCCATGTAATAGAATTGGATTCTTAAACATCATTCCATCATAACATAATCCATATAAAAAATGGATATCATTTCATCATAAGAAAAAAAACCATGTAAATAATGGAGGCATTATACTTGAAACAGAAACATAATTTTCTTTCCGATGGAAAATAGTTTTGATAAAACACATGAAATGAATTATTGAGGAAATTATACTTTCTTCTTCTAAATAATATTCTTTTCAAAAAATGCCATGAAATTTTAAAGGAAAAGGGTTTTGTTGAAAATAATCATGAAATCTTGTAGAGTAAGCTTTATTAAAATGAGGCGTTATGAAACTGTAAAAATCCATTCACGTCGTATTAGTTAAAAATATCATTATTCTCGTACTTTTGTAGGAAAAGTCAAAAAGTACCTCGTATGGTAAAAAAACATTCCTTACATACCATGTAGTAAAAGTCAAAAATGGGTAAAAAGGACTTTAAACATACATAAAAGAATAGTAAACATTTTATGAAAACATTTTTAGAAATCATGGTCATGGATGATAAACGTAACCCCAGTAAATACTAACGAATAAACAATCTCGAATAAGAGAGAGATTTGGAAAGGTTATCCCTTACCTTAGGTCTGATATGCTTCGTACATATCCAATCCTCCTGTATAATGATTTAAATAATTTCATTGACTTATTATAGAATCATTTTCATTGTTATGGTGTCATAAATTGTAAGAACCCAATCCTTATTTTTGAGGTACGGGCTTCTTCTTTTCCTTTTCCTTAAGTTTTTTTGGGAAAATTTGGAAAATGGGGAAAAATCCTAAATTTTTAAACTACACGCCATGTACTTTTTCCACAAGCCATGTACTTTTGGCCATGTTGGGATGATTACACGGGGCGTGTAGCCTTGTCGGCGACGAGGGGTGTAGGAACCGTCTACACGTCGTGTACTGGTACCTTACACACCGTGTAGTCAGTAGGCAGGCCTAAACAGTAAGGTGGTGGAGCAGCCGACAAGTGGGCGATAGTACACGCCGGCTGAACAGTGTGGCAGTGCCGCCATAGGAACAGTTAAAAGAAAGAAGTACACGTCGTTATTTCCCTCAGAATTCGGGGATGACCGCCTTGATGGGAGGTTCAAACATTCCGATCAGTTTCTAATGGGTTGGTTCGTAGAACCAGAAACATCCAATGATTCCATATCCATTCGGACCTACTTTCCAAAGGTAGGTGCTCATTATTTTTTGGACTGATGAGGCTTAGGAATTTGCATTGGTCAAGAGGATTGGAGGTTGGACTCATCACACCTTTTTGAGGGGAATTATTGTCTACTTCGGGACCCTCTTTATGGATTTAAGTTATGTTCGTGAATCCTTATTAAATTACCAAGTATAAAATGAGCTTACCTTCAGATCTGACAATCAATGATTAAATATGTAGGAAATTTAGAGAATCTTTTGTATGTATTTGAGGTTCTTCATCGATAGAGAATCATCTGTATTTATTAGAGATTCTTGGTCAATGGTACCCTTCGACACATTTATATAGAAGTCTCTTGGTCATTATGATGACCATGCTAGTTTTGAAGCCACTCAGTGGGTCACTTGAAGTTTATTGTCATTCAGAAGGACATTGATTATTTTAGAGTTGGGATCGAACCCATAGACGGGCTACCTACGAATCCTTTGTTTAGAAAAGGAATCAGAACCCACGTATTTCGAGTAAGGGAGTATGATGTTTATGATTGATGGCTCAAAGAAGGATGTCACAATTACTTTTACACTCTAAGCTCACGTGAGTCATCCTCGGTTTGAGAAACAAGAGGTATTGGTAAAAATTAGGCATTTGTTCCATGAAAGATGCAATCATAAGAAATAATGAGGGGCTTATGTATGTATGGCTGCCCAGATAATTGAAGGATAGGATTTACTTTAGGGAAGAAATCCAGGATCAGGGTCCATAAAGGTATATGTGCTTCATGGAGATTTTGAATACTCTAACTTGGGGCTTACTTATGAAAAGGAGGCCCAAATTAGGAGAAGACTTATGATTGGGTTTTACTCCTGAAAAGGAATCCCAGATCAAAGGTAAATTAGGACTGGTTGAGAGAAATTAAGACTAGGGCTTACTCTTGAAAAGGAGGCCCAGGTCAAGGATTAAGGTTTGGGGCTTACCCCTGAGGAGGATACCAAAATTAGGAGACTGGGGCTTACTCCTAAGGAGGATGGCCAGATTTTGGAATTTTAAGAATTGGGGCTTACACCTAAGGAAGATGCCCATGTTAAGAAATATGACTGGGGATTACTCCTATGGAGGATGCCCAAACATGAGACTGGGACTTACTCTTGAAAAGGAAGCCCAGGTTAGGGGATCTGGGGCTTACTCCTAAGAGGATGCCCATATTAGAGGACTTATGACTGGGGATTATTCTTGAAAAGGAGACCCAGGTTAAGGATTCTCACATATTAAAGGATGAGGTTGAATTAATGAAATCTCAATCTTTAGTGACATAAAGATGTGTAAATCACTAGGTTTTGAGAGATATTTCACAGAATTCCTTTTAGATAAGGAATTAAAATCATGAAATCATGCCATAAATGGATTTGGAGAGTGTCTTGATGACTGAATCATGAATACTAAAGGTGTAATGGCTTAATAGGGGTGAAATGGACAGGAAAGGAACCCAACAAGGTAGGGGCGCACAAGTCCTGGCAGGCGTGCAGGTACTGCGTGGGCGCGCAAGTTTTGGTCATGCAGGTATACGCCTACGCGACACATGATGTACTTGCGCGATGGTTAACCAGTAGGGTAATACTTGAGAAACTCTTCATTAAATCCTTTAGAATCCTCTTGAGGTTCTTCCAGAAGAGGGGCGTGCAAGATCTATTTAAGGAGTAAGGGGGTGCGCAATTGTGGCCCTTTTCCCTTAAGGGTTGGCCACTCAGGCGCGCAAGTGTTGATGAGTTTCAACACTTAGGCCTTCCTCCCCCTCTTTAGATCTTCCGTTCTAGGTAAGAAATTAACTTAGAAGTGTTTTGGAAGCTTTGAGAAGAGTCTAGGGTGTCGAGAGATCAAATCTGAGTTTTTGGAAATAATCCTCCTCGAATGGGGGGCCCATAGGGTCTATTTATAGGCAGGAGAAGACCCCGGGCGGTTATCACTTATGTCGTGCAAGCCACTTGCGCGACCATAATGTGTCGCGCAAGTGGACTTGCACGACTATGGGGAAACTTGCGCGACTTATGGGCAATATTATCCTTGTTCATCCCTTTGTCAATTTTTGACATTTTCTTCAATGGATGAATCAATTTCGACTAAGGTATTTCCCTTTTTCAGTCGTTAGACTCTGTGGCAGAAAGGAGAATCAACAAAAGTCCCCCCTCAGAGTTGGATCCGAAAGAAATGAGGATTTGACTCTGAGGAAATCGAAGACATCCAATGGAAAGGTGGAACACAAGTCTTGATGGCGCAGAGGGTGGCGTGCAAGTGCGCATCGCACAGGGCCTGGGCGCACTGGGTGTAGGCGCACAGATAGGCCTCTTGGCCTATAAATATATGATCCTTGGCCGCACATTGCATCTGCTTCCGAATTCTCGAGCTCTCTCCGTGCAAGTTATCTTTGCCACGCAAGTCTCTTCTTTCTGTTGTTTCCTTGTTGTCGCGCTGCTGTCTAGGTATCTGTACTTGCATGGTTTAGACTTGCGTGGTAAAAAGTAGCGCGGAAAAAGAACACTTGCGCGCCAAGTTTAGACTTGCACGCCTTAGTGCCTTTTCCATTTTTTTGGATTTCTTCACAAAGTTTATGAAAAAACAACCCATTTAAGAATTTAATTTATTCAACTTTTGTGCAGAATCAATGGCTCTTAGACCCAGAATAGTTGATGAACTGGCTAGCAAGCGGATAGATGATATGTTGAACATCATTGGCCATGATTATTATACTGTCAAAGATAGAAATCTTTTGGATTTGGCTAAGTATCTGAAGAGATATCACCGTGACTTCCCACAGAGCACTTATCTACCTTTGTATGGCTATAGTCATCTACGAGAAGTCACCATTCCAGAAGCAAATAACTATCTTCCATTTTTGTGGTTCCAGAATTACACCAACATTGCTTCAGTAAATATCTCAGGTGGAGGAGTATTTATAAGTGCTAGAACAGTGGAGAAGGCCTCTGTGATGCATCATAGCCCTTGCACACTAGATCTGAAAAATCATACACCTGAGTTGCAACCACATTGTCATCCTTCAATCTTCTAAAATTCTCAGATGGATCAATCCAAAGGCTGGAAGAAAAGTTGGGACTTCCATCCTGGGGGAGGCGTGAAGCCAACATGGATGTGGGCATACTGGGTGCGACAAACCTGTGCAGAGTTTGTCGAGGATCTGAAGGGATCTGCAATATACGAAGCTGTCTGGGATGGGAAAACATGTGTTTACAGACATGATAACTTCATGCCGGAGATACTCAGCCACTGGATCCCAGCAACTAATTCTTTCCATCTGACTCATGGAGAAGTAGGCACCAGTCTGTGGGATGTCCCAATGATCTCAGAGGCTCCAATTTTGGGCGATATGTATGATGAAGTCATTCCTCCCAAGGTGACATGTAATGATTCAGAGAAAACCCATGCTTTAGCTCGGGAATTATTTAAGATCTTCCATAGGCTCAAGAGTTCAGAGACCTCATTAACTCATTCTAGAAAGGATATTCATCCGGAGGAATGGATGAATATATTTCTTATTGAGAAGAAATAGAGGGATCCAAAGGGGAAGGAGCCGAAAGAAAAAGGATCCATGAAAAAGAAATCCAAGGATAAGAGGCCCAAACGTCCTACCACCTGCCCAAAACCTAAGAAGAGGGGTGCTCCTGGCACATTCTGGCCAACTCCATAAGTAGGAGAGTCCGAGAAGTGGGGATATGAAGTGAATCAAAGAATTTCAAAGAAGACTCATCTGGCGGGCTTCTTGGCAATGTGGCTCAGTGTTTATCTCTTACCAGTTAGGGATTCGAAGGGAGGCATGAGGCCAGGGACCTTCGTCATTGCAGCAAAGATGGCTGAGGGAAAAATGGTTGGGCTGGCTACCCCCATTTTAGCAACGATTCATAGGAGTTTACTTCATGTCTTCATTGGTAAATCTCCTTTATGAATAGTGGGATCATTCCATGTTTTATGGGGATGGATTGCCACTCACTTCAGGACTTATAATGTACAAAATGGATTACAAATTCCTGTAAGTTCTTTCAGACCGTCAGTGCAATCATTTTCTGGAGTTTCTCCATTAGATGTTAATTCATATGACATGAAAGTGAGGCTGAGCATGTTTAAGGAATTCAACTTCTTTCCCTATGGAAGTCCGCAAACCGGGCGATTTTTTGATGATGGAATAGCCCATTTGGATTTGAGGGCATACTTGCTAGCTTGCAGGGATGGTGTGCTAGTTTCCAGGATTGATGGAGAAATCATATGTGAGGCCTATGCTCAATATAGATTTGCAAATCAATTAAGATGTTTGCAATAGATTGTTGTATCTCCTCCAGTACATGTCAGGTTAGACGAACATCTGATGGTTGCTCGGAAACTATGGCTGTTGATGTCAAGGGAGAAGACTGGGGCAGTATTTGATCTACCAGTTGAAAAAGCGGCACATAATTTGACTACATATTATGCCGAACACTGGATAGCATCATACCCCAAAGGGATATTGAATCACCCAGTTTATCAGGTGGGGAAAAGGAAGAGGACTGTAGATAAAGAAACCCTTCCTCATGAAGGTGATGGTTCCCCACCTGAAGTTGATTCGACAGACTCATCCTCTAGAACTGATTCACCGGATTCCCATGATGGGGATGATGAGGCACAACCAGAGGTAAAGAGGCTTCGTGCCCGATATAATCCTCCGGTCAGAATTAAAATACCCACTCCATCAACTCCTGGTGAGTTACTTCATTGTAGTAATTTAATCACTGCTAATTTATAAAGTAATAAGTCTTACTTTCTTATTCTTTATCTATAGTTGCAGGAGCTGGGAAGAAATTGAAGTCAAAAATTGTAGGACCTTCCTCGCAGCCTTCATATCTAAGACCAGAGGCTGTCCAGCTATGGCAGAGTTTATACGTTGGTACTGAGACCGCATGGCTGGATTTGTGTGAGGGTCTACAACTTCTTGGAATAGGGAATCTTATGGCTTCTACAAATCCTCAATATGAGGATAACCCCAATGAAGTGCAGGCTTACATCAGAGAGCTAGAAATTCTCATATATGCCACTGATGAGTCTATTCCTGTCACCAGGCGGGTGAAGGAAATGATTGATCATAGCGCCACTGTGGGGGCTGGTCGTTATAAAGATGAGGAGTGGCATGAGTACGTGGCTCCTAAAGATGTAAGTTTTATTTCCTTATTTTCCGTGCAACTTTATTTCAGTAGAAGCTTTGTTACTTAAGGAAGTTATTTTTTTTATCTTGCAGCTTGCAAAGAAAGGAACTGGGGTTCCTTCGCCATAGTATAGCCCTGGTGGTACTGCCATCGGGGCTTCTGCTGATTCTCCTCGCGAACCAAGCGAGATATCTCCTGGCCAGTTGGCCATGAATGAGGCGCTGGAAATAACCTTCCATTCTCCAATCCATGTGCCAATAAGGGAGACTACCAATACTCCCAAAAAACCAAAGAAGCAAAGGAAATGAAGGAGGATGTCCACAGCTAAACGCTTCATTAGCAGTGGTAAGTCCTTCGAGTAATCATGAGTTTATACTCATGACCACAAGGTTACTCATATTTTTGGGGATTGCAGGGGCTTCTTCATTTTCCCCCCTGAGGGAAAGGACTGATCCTCCTTCAAAGACTACGGAGGGTGCTCTGGAAAAATCACAGATCCAAGCTGACTTGGCTGCTCCTAGACAAGAGCTAGCATCTATTCCCAGTATCCCTCCTGCTGCTGTTACAAGAATAGAAGAACCTGTTTTTGGTAAGTCAACAATGCTTCATGAAATGTTGAATGAAACACCGACTGATTTCCATTCTGTGATACTTCAGGTTCAAATCTTGCATTATAGCTTCTGGTGACTGTTGAAACTGATGCAACTGATACTGTGATTTTACCCGAAGATACTGTCCAGGGTCAGGGGCTACAGGATTTAAGTCGTTAAGAAGACACACCAAACGCTCCCACTGGTGAGACTAACCATGATTCTGAAATATCATTGGATTAAATGACTAATCATGGAATGTCTTTTGAAGAATTTTATGATCATGCTAAGTTGTCCTATGATTTAGAAGACCTTGGGCGTTAGTGATATCCTTCGCCCAGTAATTGTTGTTATAATTTACACTTCTAATCATGACTGAAAATGATATGCAGTTCCATCCATAGAAACCGCTGAACTACCAATGCCTGAAGAGGGTGTGGACATTGATGTCAACCCTACCATTGCAGAAACATTATCTCAAGCAGAGATAAACACAGTAAACCCTCATGAGACCCATCTTGAAGATCCTATTGATACTAGGAAAGATGGGGAGGAGTCTTCTCAGGTTGCTGACCCACCGTCGGGTAAGGGATAACATTATTTGTGATTGTACTTAATTTTCATGACAACCGATTATTTTGTTATTCTTTAAAGATAACCAAAGCATTCAATTAATTATGAAGGGCTGTCAACTACAGTGGATAAGTCTAGAGGTGAAGCCTCAACCTCTTCCCCCACTAGAATTGAAAGCGAAGAAGCACAAGTCATAGGGGAAAGAACAGAACAGGGCACTTCCTTAAGTGCATTAATCCCAGATTACCTGCCCCCCCTGTGATGATGATGTTGAATCAGACCCAGATATGATTAAAGCGTTCCGCTTTTCATGACTCAAGGCATGGAACAACATATGGAAAATCATATTTGAGGTGACTTTAGAAGAGTTATCATCGAAAATTCCCTAATTTTCCTCCCAATTTGTCATACTAGGACTTGGCGGTTTTGGATATGAAAAGATCCATACTACAGTGAAACAGATCATCTTCAGGAGGGAGTAGGAGCAAATGTGCCGCGAAGATCTGACCAGGGTGAAATTGTCAGTTAACATCAGCGAATTTGCGGCTGCGGTATCCAAAGCTGAGGCTGATTATACTACCAAGATGAAGGAGCTGAAGCATAAAATCAATGAAAAAGTCATCCAGCAGATGCACCTTCAGCAATAGTTGGATGCTGTTACTGGGGAACTTGATCAACTCAATAATTCACAGGAGGGAGTTGAAAAGAATGGTATGAAGACCATTGCGGATGCCAAGAAATCACTCCATCAGGATGAAAAGAGTAAAGTTGGTCGAGTGCATGTGCTTCAAGTAGCTGATGATGAATCTCGGGATGCCGTAAATCAAATGAAGAGTTATATTGAAAGCCTCTTGTAATTCTTGAAAAAGAGAAGAGACTCCAGTCTGTGGATGTCCTTCTAACTATTGTGAATCAATGAAAAACACTTTCACCTTCACTCATTTGTACCTGCATTCTCTTTTTCTACATGCTTTAGATTTTACCTAAGCCAATGGGCCTAGTCAGCATAAATTGATTTTTTCTAGGATTAATGTAAATAAACCTACAAACTTTGAACCTTTTAATTTCTCAATGTTACCTAAATCATACAAAAATGTATGTTTAGTGAGTTGGGAACTTGAATTTTATTTAGAGTTCCCCTATCATTTGTGGGCAGTTTAAAGTCATGCATGTCGGACATACAAAGGCTAATGTTTAAGGTCGAAGTAGCTTTGACCGAAATGGATTAGAATTGACTCAACTCCTTGAAAATTCATCTGAAAACATATTACCATACTCAAGTATGAGGGAAAATATGTAATCTATGACTTAAGAATATTTGAATCTGAGGAATGATATGAAAAAGAGATAAAATCCATTAGAAGAAGTAGTTTCCAAGAATGAAGTTACAATTATTTAACAACCCTGTTAGGGGGTTGAATTATTCAGGGCCACCTAAGGGAATTGGCTGCATAGTTAAATAAAATAGTATCTTTTGGCTAACAAGTCTATTATGTAGACTGTTTATGCAAGGCCACCTATGGGCACGTGATGCATAGTCTGGAAAAAGAACACTCAGAAATTTACTTTCCTAGTGCTAAAATCTAGTGAAGGTTTATGGAGATTCAAATCTTCCAAAGTATAGAGTTTGTTGTATAGAAATAGGTACTTGAATATGGAGAAGATATTTCCAAACAAAATTATCAAAGAACTGGCTGAATATCACTCCTACAAAGGTCTGACACAAATGTAGGGAAGGAGAATATAAACCATAGACTTAAATACTTTCAGAACATGAAAAAGGATATGGGACAAATATGTTAAGGATGACTATTTTTTTGGATCCCTACATACTCTCATTTAAGAAAAATAATGACAAAAAAGACATTCTTTCCATGAATGAAGATAACACTATCCGACAAACCCGTTAGGGGGTTGAATTATGCAGGGCCACCTAAGGGAATGTGCTGCATAGTCAAATAATAGTATCTTTTGGCTAACAAGTCTGTTATGTAGACTGTTTATGCAAGGCCACCTATGGGAATGTGCTGCATAGTCAGGAAAAAATAACTCTCAGAACATTGACATTTTTGTGACTAGAAGTCATGAAAAGGGTTATGAGGATCTGAAAATATTTAAAGTTAGGATTATGACACATAAAGATGAATATTTTTCAATGTATACAGAGATACACAGATTAATGATAACCATAATCATGTAGTGGTTGGGTCCTAAATTGAAATGTTGGACTTTACTATGTATCCCATAAGGATGAGAATCAAGCCATACGTAGTTCTTAAACTACAGTTTAATGTCGTGTGGGAAAAAAGTATTAGAGATCTTAGTTTAGGGTCATAGAGCTTGGACCATTGTAAGAAATACACAGTGTGTGTTTTCATGGGGAATTTTCAGCCAAGGGACTGAAAGTGGAATTTGGGGTTAGACCCAAATAATTGGGGCCAGATTCGAGGGACACTCGAATGTTCCTAAGTATCCCATATGTATGGGAATCAAGCCCACGTAGTTCTAGAAATACCCTTTGTACAAATTTTGTTCATACATATGAAGGGTGAAAGGGTACTTTAGTACAATAATGGATTAACCCAAGATAAAAGGTTTGGGCATTTCCATGTATGCATGTAGTCTTTGAAATGAAACATGATTGAAAATTCAATGTAAATAATGGTCCCCTCTCAGGTGAGGGTATCAAAGAATATTGTAGTTTATTTTCATACTCGACAAAAGGTTTGTATAGTTTAACGTCGTATAACAAGGACAGATGTGAACCAATGTAAAGATATTGATTCTAGGGGCGGTTTCACGAATCAACATCATTTGAGATGGTGGTGAACTGATGTGAAGAGATTGGTTTTGGGCTTGAACCTTGGGAGGTTTCCTACATAACTAGCCTAGAAGGCAAGGATCAAAGTCCGTGTAGTTCAATTAAAGAATGAAATAATGATCAAGTTGTTCTTGGGGACAACGACCTAAAAAAATGTTTTTTGGACTTACACATGGTTAGCGGCCCAAAGAGAGTGTTATGGTTGAGGTTTGATCTAAGCTCATGTGAGTCATACTCAGTGTGAGAAACAAGAGGTAGAAAAAACATTAACGATACATAGTTTAACGTCATGTAGGACGTATGAAGGGACTATGCAGTTTAAAGTCTTTCAGTTAGGACTATTGGTGCTGCACAGTTTAGTATCATGTAGTAGGGACAAAGTATAGTTTAATGTCATGTAGAACGTATCACGGACCTTATGTACAGTTTAGCATCATGTAGTTAGGATGATGGGGACAATAGAGTTTAACGTCATGTTGGACGAAAGGGGGATTGTGCAGTTTAATGTCATGCAGTGAGGACAAAAGAGTACACCATTTATCGTCATGTTGGACGCATTGGGGATTTTTTTCCACAGTTTAGCGTCATATTGGACGAAAGTGAAAATAGTTTAAGGTCATATTCATGGACCTTGGATGGTGCAGTTTAATGTCATGCTGGACAAAGGTGTAGTTTAAGGTCTTACAGGACCTTTGATGATTATGTAGTTTAACGTCTTTCCGGACATAAGGTACTTTTATACAGTTTAGCATCATGTAGTTAGTACATCACAGTTTAACTTCTTACTGGACATAAGGGACTTGCAAACAGTTTAGGGTCATATGCATGGACCATTGATGATGCATTTTAAGGTCATACTGGATCTAGTTGCAGTTTAAGGTCATACTGGACCATTTAGGGAACTTTTTCACAGTTTAACGTCATGTGGGACGAAGTTGCAGTTTAATGTCATACTAGACCATTGACGTATAGCAAGGAAGAACTGGTGCTGCACAGTTTAGTGTCATGTTGTAGGGACAAAGTATAGTTTGCAGTTTATACAAAATACTTCTTCAAAAATATGGCATTGGTTGGAGTAGTGATGAGTTCTCCATCCATTGAGATTAATGAATCAGCTCCATTGGAATAGACCCTATGTATTGAATAAGGTCCCTCCCATTTTGGTTCAAGTTTGGGAGGTTTATTTCTTGGTATCATTGGAGTTCTGAGAACTAATACCAATTCTCCCAGAGTGAATGAACGAAGACAAACTTTTTTGTTAAAAGATTGTGCTATTCGATTTTGATAGACTTCCAAGTGGTTCAAAGTGCACAATATTTTCTCATCTAACTTTTCCAATTCATTCAATCGCTTTTGAGATTGCTCATATGTAGATGACTGATCGTAAATGGCTACTATGGTAGAGGGTAATTGAACTTAAATTGGCAAGATTGCTTCCGTTCCATATACCAATGAATATGGAGTTGATCGCGTTGCAGTGCGGGTGGTAATCCGATAAGCCCATAAAGCGTGAAAGAGTTTTTCAAGCCATGACTTCTTATCATTATCCACCATCTTTTGCAGTATATTTGAAAGAGTCTTGTTGAAGGCTTCTATCTGGCCATTGGCCGCTACATGATACCGAGATGAATGGTTGGTTTTGATGTTGTATTCTTGATACAATTTCTTCACCTCGGATGAACAGAAATTGGTGACATTGTCCTTCAATATGGTATGAGGGACACCAAATCTGGTAATGATTTTAGACTTGATGAAGTTAAAAATTCATTAAGAAATGACTTCCTTGAGAGGTATTTCCTCTGCTCATTTGGAAAACAAGTCAGTAGTAGTAAGAATAAACTTAAACTTCTTGGCCGTAGCCGAAAGGGTAAGGTCCCACCACATTCATTCCACATATGGCAAATGGCCATTAGTATTTAGCAGTATGAAGAAACTTTGGATGTTGATGAATGAAGTTGACATGTACTTGGAATGAATGAAAATTCATTGTGAAATCAACACAATCTCATATCATTGAAGGCCAAAAGTATCCAAGCCTTCGAATTTGATCTGACAATCTATGTCCAGACTGGTGGGCACCACATACTCCTGCATGCACTTCTTTCATGACATTCATTGTCTCTTCACCATCAATGCATCTGAAGAGAACTCCATCAAAACCACGTTTGTAGAGAATTTTCTCTAGGTGATCTGGGCTATCATAAAGTGTAAAATTGACCACACATCGCCGGATTTGTCCTTTCTCGGCTATATCAGGTGGAAGTGTTCCATTTTGAAGGTATTCCCTTATAGGTGACCTCTATCCTGTAGTATGACCATACAGTTCAGGAATGGGACTAATTTCATTAATTTCCTCTGTTCTGATTCGAACATAAGATGAAATTTCACGACGGTGGGCAATACTGATGGTTGTCTCGTCCCGATTTGGATCTGCCAGAGTTGTGGCTATATTAGCCAATGCATCAGCTTGAGCATTTTGTGATCTTGGGACATAAGAAAATGTTGGTTCCAAAGGGAATTCCTCCATCAACTCTATGACGTAATCATACAAAGGGATTAGTTCTTCTTTTCTGATGGCATAATCCCCATTTACTTGTTTGATTACCAGGTCTGAATCACCTTTCACCTTTATGTGATTCACTTGTGCTTGAAGTGCTAATTCCAAACCTACGATGAGAGCTCGGTATTCTGCTTCATTATTGGTACCAGCTTCCCACAATAAGAAGGAATATGGTAACACTGCCTTTTCTGGAGAAATGAGCACAATTCCTAAGCCATATTTGTTGAATTTAGGATTTTCCATTTTCCTCCCTGTTGGACTTCTGGAAGCACCATCAAAATACATTTCCCATGCCTGAGGACTTTCTTGAATAGATAAGAATTCCTCATCAGGGAGTTCAATATCTGAAGATGTGTCTTCCACTGAAGGGTGTTCAGCTAGGAAATCAGCCAGAGCTTGGCCCTTTATCACCTTTTGAGACACATATTGAATGTCAAATTGCTGCAAAATAACTACCCACCATGCCAAACGTCCTGTAAGCATTGGACGACTTAGGATAAATTTGAGCGGGTTATTGCAAGATACCAGTTGGACCTTGTGATATTGTAGGTAGTGTCTCAACTTCTGAACTACAAAGATTAATTCCAGGCAGCACTTCTCAATACATGAATATCGGGTTTCTTCTCAAGCATGGTTCGACTGAGATAGTAGAGGATGTTTTCATTCCTAGCATCATTCTTTTGAGCAAGAAAGACACCTAATGATCGCTCTAGAGTTGTCACATAGAGGATAAGTGGTCTTCCTTCAATAGGAGGCATGAGTACCGGTGGACTCAAGAGGTATTTCTTGAGAATATTGAATGCTTCTTGACATTATTCAGTCCACTGGAAAGTGACTCTCTTCTTCATCAATTTGGTGAAGGGTAAACTTTTGCTTGCAAAATTGGCGATGAAACGCCAAATATAGGCTATGTGTCCTTGAAGTCCTCTTAATTATTTCAAATTTTGAGGAGGTTACATACCAAGGATTGACTTGGTCTTCTCAGGATCGGCATCAATACCACGATGTCGTACAACAATGCCGAGAAATTTTCCTGAGGTTACCCCAAAACCACATTTTAAGGGGTTCATCTTAAAATTATGTAGTCGAAGCTTGCAGAATATGACTTCTAAATCATCCAAGTGATTAGAACGTTGTTTTTATTTAACAACCAAATAGTTTACATAGAATTCAACAAACTTACCTAAAAAGGGTTTGAAGATACGATGCATGGCACGCTGATATGTTCCACCTGTATTCTTTAAGACAAAGGGCATTACCCGGTAACAAAACACACCCTGAGGGGCTCTGAAGGATGTGGATTCCTCATCTTTTGGGGCCATTTGATTCTGATTATATCTATAATATCCATCCATGAAGGAAAGTGCTTCATATCCAGCTGTTGCATCAATTAAAAATTCTGTAATTGGAACTGGGGAATCATCTTTAGGAAAATGCCGATTAAGATCTCTGAAATCGATGCAAACCTTAATTTGTCCGTTCTTCTTCTATACAGGGAAAATATTATCCAACCACATGGGATACTGAACTTCTCTGATGATGTTAGATTTGATAAGCTTATCCACTTCAGCTTCAATTTTAGAAGCATAAGTTGGGTGTGTTCTTCTCCCGACTTGCTTAAATACTCGATGTTCTTCTGGTAAACCCAAATGATGAGTAGCAACATCATGATCAAGCCTGAGCATTTCTATATAGTTCCAAGAAAAAAGTATCTCTATTTCTCTTTAGAAAATAAATATAAATCTCTTGCTCTTCAAGGGTCATGGTCGTACTGATTAAAGTGGGGCGTGGATCTTTCTTTGTACCCAGATTTATTTCTCTGATTTCATCCACAGTGGTAGAGATACCCTCTTCAAATGCTAGAGGAGCATCTCTGAGTTCTTCCTCTTCTTCTTCTTCATGTGTTATTTCTTCCGTTTCTACTTGCATAGTATATGAAAAAGCAGAATTTTCATGATCAGAAGAGATGTAAATTTTTTCACATTTTGAAGAGGAAGTTTCCACTTTTGACCCTATTGATGATGACGAGTTTTCTTTGGGTAATAAAGAGGAAATGACGGATTGAGAATCGACATCATCATTCACCTCTAATGTTTCTATAACTCCTTCTGGACTAATTGGAGAAGTATAGACTTGTTGGATTTCAGCAGATGAAATGAAGACGTCACTATTTGTTCTTTCATTACTGCTTGGTGGGTTACCAATTTCTCCCATGCTGTCTATCTCGATTTTCATAATTGACATTATGGATCTTTCCATAAGAGTATTTTGATTTGAGTCTATCTTGTCAATTTGACTGATAGGAAACACATAATTTGTACTCACATGTGTAAATGGATTTACTAGAATTTTTTCCAAACCATATGGAGCATTAACTTTGGTAATTTCCTTTGTTGTGGATTTCTCCTTTCCCTTCATGTGATAGAATTCCGCCTCAATGTATTAAGACTCACATGTCTTGAATGGGGCATTATCACCATATAATGTTCCAACATGACCATCGAAACAGTATTTGAGACATTGATGATATGATGAAGGGATTACTGCATGCTGATGTAGCCAGGGTCTTCCAAGCAAGATGTTGAAAGCTGAGTCTTGATCAACAATCATGAAATCAGAATTGGATACAAGATCTCCAAACTGAGTTCTGAGTGTAACATCGCCCAGTGGTTCTTGTTCATTTTTATCATATTCTTGTAACATCATGGTAGAAGGAGATAAATCAGATTTCGTGTGGCCCAATCGTCGAAGTGTACGAAAGAGCATGAGGTTGACTCTTGAACCATTGTCAATGAAATCTCTTCAGACGTCTATACCATTGACCTTGCCAAATAAATACAAAGGTCTGATATTCCCAAGCACAACATCATCTTCATATTTATGATTAAAAGATATTATTGCCTAGAATTCTGCAGGATTATTCTCTATGTGATAGAATTCAGCTGCAGAAATTTCAGTTTCAAACTCCTTAGGAATTGAAAAAGCCTCGATGAGTGCTTCCCGAGGATCTTTTGACAAATTCAAAGCATCCAAGAATTGATAGCTTGTCTGGTACTTGGGCCAAGTGTTTCAATATATCATAATTTTGATCCAGAGGTCTGCGTTTCCCAACAGGAATATGTGGTTTAGCAGGTACCTTGGAACAAGATGCTTTATAAGTTGATGCATCTTGTATTTGGATAAGGGTTGGAAACATGCTTGGTTTTGTAAGATTATACCGATTAGATCCATTTACTTGCTGAGAGGAATAAGATGGAACATTCAATCGGTCTTCCAAAATAACTGTGTCAGGACTGAATTTTCTATTGGTAGAAGAACTTTCTTGTTCTTTCTGAGCTCGCTGAAGGGATCTACCATGAGTTTCTGCTGCATACATAGTTCTAGCAGGGGTATAATTAGAACAGTGACTTCTGAAGGATCCATGTCTTCCCCTGTATCCTGAGCCCCTAGAACTTCATCTGATTCCTCTGTTTGATATAGGGAATTTAGGCTCACTGAAATCGAAACTACGACTGGCATATGGATCTGTTAATTGAATCATATTAATAGAACCAAAGATTAACTCTTCATCTGATGAATACTCTTCCTGATTAGCCTATTTAGGATGTGCCGTTTGGTGGGGCGGTGCCCGTGGCTTTGAAGTAGATGGCATGAATTCCACCAAATTCAAATACAACTTAGCCTTTGGCACATACTCGTCTTCTTATGATTCTTTTTCTTTCTTTGAATCAGGTTGTTTCTTTGTGGACTTTCTCTTTGACGAAGAGGGTTTTTCCGCAACATTCATGGCAGAAGACACAATTGGTTTCCATAATTGTGTTCTCAAAATAGCATGAGTTCGATTGATTGTCTTTCTGACCATCAAATAATCAAACTTTTGTGCATTTTTTATTTTGACTTCCTGCCATTCATCTTTCTCCTTTGGAACTGTAGCGGTGACACATGCTACATGGGATGAGGAGCCTTTCAATATGACATGTCCCGAGTCGACCATCTTTTTTAGGAGGTCTTTGAAGACAAAACACTTCATGGATGGGATGCCCCAACATTTTATGAAAAGGGAAATAATTAGGACGGTCTTCATCTCCTTTCTTGTTTGGCCTCTTGGGTATTGGAAATTGAACCAAATTGTTTTCCAGAGCCGAAATGAAATAACCAAGAACATGTTCATTTCGGAAAGATTATGTTTTTCTATTCAGATCCTTAAATTGTTTTCGTCTTTGATCTTTTTGATCATCTGGACGAAAAGGCCTTTGTTTTTGGTGCTCAAAAGGTGGAGCCCTTCGAGATGATGAAGGTTTTGAGGTAGAAATAGGTACAGGTTCTTGTTTAAGAATAACTGTAGAAGTTTATACTTTACCCATTCTCCTTCCTGGAGGTGATGGAATTATACGAGATTTAGCCTTAGCCTGTATAAGGGAATCTTCAATCTGCTGAGCGATTGAAGTAAGGTCTCGAAACCCTCCTGTGTATTTCACAGGGATTAATGGCATGCGTAATTCGTCACGCAGATTTTCCACACAGATTGGCAACAATTTTTCTTGAGGGAGTGCTAAACTCAAGGAATATGTTAATCCCTTCCAGTGAGCAATGAAATCAGAGACTCTTTCATTCTCCCTTTGCATACAATTTGTAAGATCAAAAACCGTTGTCTTTGGAAAAGTTGAGCTGAACTGAAGGAGGAATTTTTGCGAAGATCCTCCCATCCGGTAATTGACAGGGATTTCAAGCTTATATACCAAACAAAAGCTGGTCCTTGCAAGGTTCTCACGAAGCATCTGAGTTTCACTGCTTCTTGATGCTCCGGAGTACCCATCATAGGATCGCAACAAGACACGTAATGCGTCAAATGTTGTTCTAGATCGCCTGATCCATTGAAAATAGGGTATACAGGGTTCCCAAAACTGGATAGAGGAGAAATTGAATCTACCCAATCAGGGTAAACGTTCTTTTCTGGTTGAACATGTGCACGCTTCCCTTCCATAGTTTCTAACCGAGCTGTTAATGAATCAATATTAGTTATTAACTTTTGAGAAACATTTGGTTGAACTTGGACTTGGGTAGGTGTAATGACTGGAGCTTGGACAGATGTGGCGATTGGTGCTGCAGCTGATGGTAGCACTGCCAACTGTTGTGGCACTTGACCCGTAGGATTAGACCTGTGAGGGTTTACTGATAGAGGAGGATATTCTTGATCCTTCTCAGTAGCTACAACAATTTCCTTTGGCTGACTGACTCAAGCATTTTTAAGAAGAAGACTACTCTGATGTATTTCTATATTCAATCTTCTTAATTCCTTCATTTCTTCCTCTTGTTGGGCAAACCTCTTCTCTAGTGAGAGTGATTGACCTTCTCCAGAGGAAGGATATATAACCTGGTTCTTTCCCCTCCCTTTGTTGGATCCTTTTCAGAGAGGGGGAAGTGGGTTACTCGAAAGATTACCTAGGTTCGGAGTAATCCTCTGATTTCGTGTACGCACACCTTCTTGATTTGTGTCAGTGCATACATCTTCTTGAGCAGGAACCTCTTCATCTGAGTCCCCTGTGTGATCCTCATCTGGTGGACCAGCAACAACGACATTGATGAAATTGATTGATGCATAACTCATCGCATCCCTTCTATCAGTATTTCTGTGATATTGTCCTCTTCTATGTCTTTGATGAGACATTTCCTTTTGTTGATTCAATCCCTCAAGAACTTCTTGATGAACCGTAATTTGGAGGGAATCTCCTGATAATTTGGCTCTTCGTTCCTCTTGAGGTTTCTTCCCCAATCGAGAAAGGGCCTACTTTCTCTGAGGAGGGGATTGATGATTTGAAAAAGTCCCCAGTCCAGTGGATTGGGGTTGTTACTACTTTTCTCACTCTATTCCCCGAATCCTTTTTGTTGATTCCAATGGTTGGTTTAAAAAGAGTCCCCAGTCTGGCGAGCTGGGGTGGTTCTTGACATGCTATGTCTGAGACTTTCTTGAAAGTACTCTTGATCTTGTGAACCTTAGTCTGGAAATTAGCTGGATGCATTAATCTGTATCCGCTTTTATCACCCAGTTCAAAAGACCGTTGGATGAATTCTGACACTTCTGTCACCTGGTGACGTGATTTCTCCAAACGAGAGGCATGTTCAATATTCTCATTTGCTTGATGCAAGAGTAATTCAACAACTTGTTCACTGTATTCTTGATTTTGAGAGGAACTAGTTGAAGCGTGTTCTTGGGAAAGCTTTTGATTACAAACGAAGCCCATTGACTGTGGCCGGCCATGGGAAATAACATTGCATGAGACCATTTTCGGCGGGCTTTGCTGACTGGAGAGCACCGTGAAATGCAGTGCTCCATGAACACCCCATCCTCTGACAGAATAAAAGATGGGGAATTTTCAATTAACTGACACAATCTTCTTAGTGCGCCAAGGCATGAACGTTGAAGGGATCTCTGCTGCTTTTCAGCCTTCGGATATCGAGAGACTGATAGAGACGCCAAATCAATCTGACGTTGTAACCCTTTTATTATCTTAAGATGATTTTCATATTAATCATAAGATAATACTTTCTTTTTCAACTGACAAAGAGTTTTCCATATTTTGAGATGAATATCACGAATTTCATCTTCCGTCAATATTTCTGGAATATTATATTGAGAGTCAGCTAAAGGCCAAAACATAACTGGCACATCACCTTTCGTTATTTGTTTTCTCATATTCATCATTTCCTCTTTATCATTTGATGAAGATTATTCTACCTGATTTGACAAGAGTTGGTGGTTCCTTGTTGCTTCATTGGATTCAACAGGATTCGTAGAGAAATCTTTGATCAAACTAGAAGATTCATGACTTAGGGGTGGTTCGGAGAATGCCCTACACCCATGGCTATCTTCTGATTGAGAAAGTATTTCACCTGCTAGAGATGAAGATTCAGACATGACTGGTTTCGCATTTTCAAGTGCCTCAAGATAAGAGGGCTTTCTCGGCACTACATTGTCCACTGGAGCATTTTCTGGGCAAAGTGCATCACTACTGTGGAGAGGACTTTGGCAGCGAAATTCATCATAATGGGGAGGACCACCATAATGGGTTATAGAAAAATATGAGATCTCTTTCTCCTTGGTCTTCTGAACACACAGAGGGTTCCTATGGCTCTCATCTGAAGATAAAACTTCGAGATCAACCAAATTGTCATGAAGAAAGCCTTCATGAAGAAGTGTATATTGAAGACCTTCAAAATTAATGTTCCCACTGTTGGGAACTGAGGGAGTAGAATCTTGAATTCTAATAGATTATTGTCTGAGGGATTCAAGAACTCCAGCATCGAGTAAGGCCTTGTTACAGATTGGATCTTGATCTCCTAACTGTGATGGGCGGGTCTTCTTCTCAGACACCTTCCTACTCGCCTTGGAAACCACATGTTGACGAAAGTGGCTGCTCTGAGCAGGTGTATGTTCCTGATTAGGAAAGATGGCTAGGTTAGGCTAATGATCTCCTCTCAAATCAGGTGTTTTTTCCTGACTTGGTCATCCGTATGATATGGGGGAGTATGCCCCATAACCCTCTTGGACTGGAACAAATGTGTGTTTATGTTCAGGAGTGAATTATTGATGTATCACTCCACTGGTAGGGATAGATCTATGTGTCTTTCCCTGAGATTCCGCTGAAGTTGTTATAATATCCTAGCAGGCATCCAGAATATGAGAAGGGATTTGCTTCTGCTCTTTCACCATTGATAGAATATTCTTGGTGACTTCAGCTGCCGGAATGAAAATATATGTCCATTCCGGGCTTGGAGAAGGTGTATGTGCCTGCTCGTGTCCTCCTTTTCCTATCAGTGAATCCTGACAGTACTCAAGTGTGGGGGTAGAGAGTTGAGTTTGCCTCATATTTGTTGTCGGGGATTTCCGACTAACTTCTCTGAATGCTACCAAGCGAGACTGTTGGTAGGCTTGATTAATACTAGCAGGTGTATGTGCCTGCTGATTTCACTTCGCCAAACGTGGTTGATGAGATCCATCATATGTAGTCAGACGAGCCTACTGACTAGCTTATGATGTATAAACAGGTGTATGTTCCTGCCTATAGTACTCCACCAGAATTTCCTGGAGGGATTGGCATGATGCTGCCAGACGAGTCTGCTGGACAACGGAATTAAAACTAGTAGGTGTATGTGCCTGCTCGTTGCTTGCCACCAAGTTAGGTTGGTGGACTTCTCCGGATATGGCAGAGATGAGAAACTTCTCACTGATGACCGGATTCCACCTCTGGTGGTTCATCTTGCCTGCTCGGGTTCGAGGAACCTGAGCCGAACTCCTGGAGTTGGTACCCTCATCATGTTGAGGGCGCACTACCGCACGAGTCTGGCGGCGATTGTTAGTGGGAGCCCTCAGGAAGGACTCCTGTCTTTTTGAATTAAGGTCTTGAAGGACCTTCTCATTCACCTCCCCATCATAAGGGAGTGAATGGTGATTGCGTTCCGGGGATAACGACCCGAAACAGTTAGAGACGGTAGTCAGCACCGCCTGCTTCTTGATCACTGGTCGTCGTTGTCCGGATGACCGATGTAAGTTATTTACTTGGAGGGCTTGTCGGGCAGCCTCCAGAGATGGGATGGTACCATGTTGACGATACTCCTTAACCATTGTACTTAATACTCAGCGTTGAAGATGCTGAGTAGGTGATATCGTCCTTAGAGCGGATGATGATCCATCAGGAGTAGCAGCAGTCACATTTACAGCAGCAGTATTCACAGGTGTGAACTTGAGAGGAGCCATTCTAGAAATGCAGAAGATCTTGGAAAAGAGTGCCTGTTTTATATAATCGAAGTAATCAAGATAAATTCAACCACTACATCTTTTTTATGAGCACATATGTCAATGTTTGTTTTTGTTGGCCATCTCATTTAGTTTTAAATATGGGCCTAACAAATAGGCAAAACATTATTTTAACTTGGTTAAGGATTCACGTCGGGTTCACCATTTTTTGTTTCCCTCGGAATTCGGGGATTACCGCCTTGATGGGAGGTTCAAACATTCTGATCGGTTTCTAACGGGTTTGTTCGTAGAACCATAAACATCCAATGATTCCATATCCATTCGGACCTACTTTCCAAAGGTAGGTGCTCATTTGTTTGTGGACTGATGAGGCTTAGGAATTTTCATTGGTCGAGAGGATGGGAGGTCGGACTCATCACACCTTTTTGAGGGGAATTATTGTCTACTCCGGGACTCTCTTTATAGATTTAAGTTATGTTCATGAATCCTTATTACATTACCAAGTATAAAATGATCTTTCCTTCAGATCTGACAATCAATGATTAAATATGTAGGAAATTTAGAGAATCTTTTTTATGTATTCGAGGTTCCTCATCGATAAAGAATCATCTATATTTATTAGATATTTTTGGTTAATGGTACACTTTGACACATTTATATAGAAGTCTCTAGGTCATTATTATGACCATGCTGGTTTTAAAGCCTCTCAGTGGGGCACTTGATGTTTATTGTCATTCAGAAGGACATGGATTATTTTAGAGTTGGGATCGAACCCGTAGATGGGCTACCTACGTATCCTTTGTTTAGACTAGGAATCAAAACCCACGTAGTTCGAGTAAGGGAGTATGATGTTTATGATTGATGGCTCAAAGAAGGTTGTCACAATTACTTTTACACCCTATGCTCACGTGAGTCATGCTCGTTGTGAGAAACAAGAGGTATTGGTAAAGATTAGACAATTGTGCCATGAAAGATGCAATCATAAGAAATAATGTGGGGCTTATGTATGTATGACTGCCCAGATAAATGAAGGTTAGGATTTACTTTAGGGAAGAAATCCAGGAGCAGGGTCCATAAAGGTATATGTGCTTTATGGATATTTTGAATACTCTAACTTGGGGCTTAATTCTGAAAAGGAGGCCCAAAATAGGAGAAGACTTATGATTGGGTTTTACTCCTGAAAAGGAATCCCAGATCAAAGGTAAATTAGGACTTGTTAAGAGAAATTAAGACTCGAGCTTAATCCTGAAAAGGAGGCCCAGGTCAAGGATTAAAGTTTGGGGCTTACTCTTGATGAGGATGCCCAAATTAGGAGACTGGGGCTTACTCTTAAAGAGGATGCCCAGATTTGGGAATTTTATGAATTGGGGCTTACTCCTAAGAAAGATGCCCAAGTTAAGAATTATGACTGGGGCTTACTCTTAAGGAGGATGCCCAAACATGAGACTGGGGATTACTCCTTAAAAGGAAGCCCAAGTTAGGGGATCTGGGGCTTACTCCTAAAAGGATGCCTATATTAGAGGACTTATGACTGGGGATTATTCTTAAAAAGGAGACCCAGGATAAGGATTCTCTCATCTTAAAAGATGAGGTTGAATGAATGAAATCTCAATATTTAGTGACATAAAGATGTGTAAATAACTAGGTTTTGAGAGATATTCCATAGAATTCCTTTCAGATAAGGAAGTCAAATCAAGAAATCATGCCATAAATGGCTTTGGAGAGTGTCTTGATGACTGAATTTGAATAAGTAAGGTCTAATGGCTTAAGAGGGGTGAAATGGGAAAGAAAGGCACCCAACAAGGCAGGGGCGCGCAAGTCCTGGCAGGTGCACATGTACTACATGGGGGCGCAAGTTTTGGTCACACAGGTATACGCCTGCACGACACATGATGTACTTGCGCGACGGTAAACCAACAGTGTAATACATGAGCGACTCTTCATTAAAGCCTTTAGAATCCTCTTGAGGTTATTCCAAAAGAGGGGCACACAAGATCTATTGAAGGAGTAAGGCGGTGCGCAAGTGTGTCCCTTTTCCCTTAAGGGATGGCCACTCAGGCGCACAAGTGTTGATGAGTTTCAACACTTTGGCCTTCCTACCCCTCGTTAGATTTTCCGTTATAGGTATGAAATTACCTTATAAGTGTTTTGGAAGCATTGAGAAGAGACTAGGGTGCCGGGAGCTCAAATATATAGTTTCTGAAAAAAAAAATCCACCTCGAATGGGGGGGCCACAGGGTCTATTTATAGGTAGGAGAAGACCCCGGGCGGTTATCACCTAGGTTGCGCAAGCCACTTGCGTGACCATAATGCGTCGCGCAAGTCCACTTGCGCGACTATGGGGAAACTTGTGCGACTTATGGGAAATCTTCTCCTTTTTCATCCCTTTGTCGATTTTTTAAAATTTCCTTCAAAGGATGAATAAATTTGGACTAAGGTATTTCCCCTTTTTAGACGTTAGACTCTGTGATGGAAAGGACCGTCAACAACCGTGTACTCAGAAGTACACGCCGTGTACTTTGTTTTTTAGGCTTAAAACAGGCAGTAGCCTCCTCATTTGGCATAGGAGACACTTGAGCCAATTTGGAGACAAAGGAGGAGGCCAGACCTTTGAATATCCACCAAGTGTTCGTCTGGAATCCGATTCGGCTTTGGACAATCTCGTTGGAACCGGACGGGTAAGACCTCTCCTCTCCTTGTATGGTTCTTACCAATTATTCCCATAACGGAAGTTATTTACATTTGAATGGGTTTTTTTCTTCATCATATCTACGCTGTTCGTGGGCGTTTCTAGAGTCGGCGTTTGGGTATAACGTTCATTGGCGAATAAGGTAGGTGGCTTGGTGTAAATTTCTAACTGTAGTGCGTTTTTGTGTGTTTTTGTGCCACAAACCCATGTTGGGGTGTCGTGTGGCTGAGGCTGTTGTTATATTAAATTCCTAGATTTTCATAGGTGATTAAATTGTGATAATAAAATGCTGGTTAGGATCGTTGCTTGGATCCGAAACCACCCCCGGGGGTGTGTTTCATTGTTTAGCCGTTTGGCCAGGATACCCGACGGTATGCCTTTAAAGTATTAATCGTGGAATTTCCATGAGATAAATTGCTTGTTTAATTCATTTTGACATGTTGGGCATGGCCCGGTTACTTTATTAGCCTGAGGGAATTCTTGTGATTAGCATGTGGCCACTGCACTATTTAGCCCGAGGGTTGTAGTTATTTCTCCTGAGGGAAACCATTCGTGCCTGGGGGCTTGAATCGTGTGCCTGAGGGCGACACTTCATACGCTTGAGGGCAATTTCTGTTATTCCTGAGGGCTATACCTGTGGGTTGGATTCTGTTTTCCTGAGGGTATGATTTTACATGTATGAGGACGTGGATTGTTTACTTACAAATGTACTCTGATTATTTCTAATATTTAACGGATTAAATGAATAATAAAATGGAAATATAACTAGTAATTAGTTACTATTGAGTACTGCTTACCTTTTTGAATTTTGCTACTCCACAGTATTGTTACATGCTTACACGCAGTTGGGCACGGGCCTTTGGTGGGTGCCTGCTGAGATATATTTCTCACACCCTGTTTGGGTCATGCTTTTCGGCCCAAACAGATTATGTTTATGTAGGTGTAGATAGGGGAAATATTCCCTGTACAGGTACTTGACTGTTGCTGAGAAGTAGGAGGGCATGGGACCGAGGCTAGGCTCGCGATGCCGCTGCCAGCTATTTTGCCTGTTTTGCTGTACTCTGTATTTTTTTGTATTGTATTGATGTATAACATGTTCTGGCTGTTTTCATAGAACTTGAAACATGTAGCATCATCATTTATATATATTTTTGGTTATGTCCTCTATTGTAGTTTACTCAGCCATTTATGGTTTTCTGGTTCCGCTATTTGTTGTATGTTTTATTTAAATTCCACTGCGCTACACTTTGACAAAATGAGGGCATACTTTCCCCACTATCAGACCTAGGCCCTCGCTGCTAGTCGGCAGCCTCTGGCATTTGGGAAAATACGCTTGAGGTCATGTGGCGAACCGGGTTTGGGGCACCTGTTGTGTGGCACCCGGGGCCGGGACATTACAAAGTGGTGTGAGAGGGGTTCTATTCTTTGACTTACTATTTGGAGTCGTAGTTAGGGATAGGATGAACAAAAGTTGGTAATATTTTGTGCCCAGGCGTAGCTAACCCGTGTGCAGGGAAAATACAGTGTACCTCGTATTTTTCAATTCTTTTGATTTTTCAAATTTTACAGTTGATTTGATTTCACCATTGGGTGAAGCACTAGTATTGTGTTGGTTATATTTTATCTATGGGTACTATTTAGTTGCAACCCAATAAGATGAAGGTATGTCGTCTCATGCATCATATAGGAACATGCTAGAAATCACATTCCATGCAATGTTTCCATGCCATGTAGGTGCATTAGAATTCACATGTTTTTGTGATAGTTGTTGTGCTAGAAAAGCATGCTGTTGTGATAGCTGCTTGATAAATACCTGCTCTATGATAGGATATTCCGTGTGTGATATTGTTATAGAATGGACCACAATAATTGGTTTTTGGGAGTGTGGGCCCCCTTGACCAGAATTTGGTGGATCATTGACTATTTATTGGTTATAACACATATAAGATGTCAAGCTTTGATTCGTGGGGTGTATGGGACCCCACGAGACAGAATTTGACACTTAGGTGTTGGTTTTAGTATTTTTGGGGTTCCGGGGATGTTTCTGGGGCATACTGTCTGGAAACCTAGTATACACACCGTGTAGTATCTTTATACACGTCGTTCATGTTTTTCTATTCGGGAAGAAAAATGAATTTTTTGAGTACACGCCATGTACCCGAAGAACATGCCGTGTAGCCTCTTCCCGGGTCACAAACCATTTGGGCGGTGACACGAGGTAGAGAAAGGATTGGGTAAACACACCGTGTACCGATTGGACACGCCGTGTAGTGTGACCCGGAGTATAGCTGTGTAACTAACAACACATGTCGGTGAACTCCTATACAAAACACGACGTGTCAATGACGGACACGCCATGTAGCGTGACCTGGGGACTCAGACATGTAACTAACAACACGGGACGGTGTCACCTCTCCCATAACATGCTGTGTACCATTGGGACACGTCGTGTAGTCTTTTCTGAGGACAGACCGTGTGGTGTTTGTCGTGTGGCTGGGAAACAAGATGGTGTACACACCATGTGCGGGTGTAACACGTTGTGTAGAGTCAAGCCAAGTAGTCGGACATGTCCCAAATGACACGGGTAGTTGGAAAATATCATCGTGCACGCCGTGTAGATATTATATACACCGTGTAGTTTTGTTCAACAGAAGCCGTGTGGCTTAGCCGTGTAGAAGGACCCTGAAAGGGGAAAGGAAGTCAAGTACATGCCGTGTAGACATTATACACGCTGTGTAGTCTTGTTTTGCAATTTTTGAAGTTCCTTGTTCCTCTTGTTCCTTTGTGGTCCCTTCGCTTTCATCCTTAATAATCTTGAATCTGAGGCGTGCTTTTGACCATGTAGTGTCATGCCACCTAGACGATCACGAGTTGTTCACTAGGAGAGCAGTGATGATTATACTCCGGAGATTTTGGGCCATGGGCTACCAGTTGATCCTCCAGCAGATCCAGATGCGGCGCCAGCTGCTATACCGAACACAAGCACGAAGGTGCAGTTCCGTGAAGGCTTTATGCGGTTCATGCAGACCTTTCAGGGAGCACCGCAGGCTACCACATCTATGGCTGAGCTAACTCGTATCTTTCAGCAGCTGCCTACTTTTTCAGGGGATGACGGACCACAGGCTATGGAGTCTTGGCTAGGATAGATGCAGACTATTTTCAAGCATCTTGAGACGTCTCCAGGGTGGAGGGTCAAGCTCGTAACTTACATGCTGCGTGATTCCTCCAAGAGGTGGTGGGATGTTACCACCTAGTAAGAGCATCACAGAGACATGGCGTGGGAAGATTTTCATGTAGTCTTCTATGACTTATTCTTTCTTGAGACACTGAGGGCAGATAGAGCTCGAGAGTTCATGAATCTGTAGCAGGGCGCTATGTCGGTGATGGACTATTCTGCTCGTTTTACAGGGCTTCAGCCTTTTGCACTCGTGTTAGTTGGTGATGAGACACTGAGAGCCACACGCTTTGGGGATGGTCTTCGTTATGACATCCGAGCATTGGTGAATGTTTTCAGGTTTCCTACTGTATACACGATTGTGAACCAGGCGTTGATTATGGAGAGGAACCTGTGGGAATCTAGTGGTGTGGGCCAAGGCAGTCCAGCACCAGTTACTGGTACTATTTCTATTAAAAAGAGGAAAAGAGAGATGGACTTCTCTCAGGGCGGCAGTACCAGCCAGGCAGCTTCTTCAGATGGACCGGTTAAGTGCTACCAGTGTGGTAGAGATAGCCACAAGAGGCCACAGTGTCCACGCGACCCAATGGAGTGCCGAGCTTACGGCATGTTGGGTCATCTGCAGTGATTTTACAGGGCATTTCTACCAGTGGCTAGTGAGAGGGGTTCTGTGCAGACTCTGCATGCTGGAGCAGGACCAGTGGCTTCTTACCAGTCAGGGAACTGGAATACGTCGGGGCATGTAGACAGAGATGGTGGCCGTGGTCATGGTATCCAAACACTATGATCGCAGAGGCAGCAGGGTGGGACAGCTCAGGGGAGCCAGGCTGTGTCGTAGGGCCGCAGCAGTGGGCAGGCATATGCAGTGCAACAGACTCAGCAGGAGCAGGATCCCGGACCTTCTACAGTCAAACATACTATTCTAGTAGCTTCTGTCTTGTCTTCAGTGATTTTTGATACAGGTGATATGCATAGTATCATATCCATACCCTTAGTGGAGAGCATTTGGCTCGGTGTTTCCTGTTCTTTTGATATCATGACGCTAGACACACCATTGAAGACTAGGACGGCTAGTGTGCGTCAGTGCAAGGAGTTCCCCCTTGAGGTTGGTGGGTGTCACTTTCTTTGAGACCTCTATGTATTAGAGACGAAATGATATGACATCATTCTTGGGATGGATTGGTTGGTTCCCTATCGAGCCTTTGTAGACTGCTATTGTCGTAGGGTGTGTTTCACATCACCAGAGGGAGGAGAGTTTCTATACAAGGGAGAATGGGATGTTTAGGCGAGTCGAGCTAAACCAGAGCACCATGGGCGAGGTGGAGTCATGGACCAGATTGCGAGATTGTATCTGGAGGAATATGGGACTTGTCAGATATATTTCTCTCCAGTTGTTGATCGTTTCAGGGATGTCTTACTGGATGACTTTTTCGGTCTACCTCCGGTGCGAGAGGTGGATTTCTCTATCGAACTTGTTCCAGGGGAAGCACCGATGTCCATTCATCCTTATAGGATGGCTACACCTGAGCTGCAGGAGCTCAAGAGGCAGTTATAGGAGTTACTAGAAAAGGGTTTTATCTGACCCAGTACTTCTCCTTGGGGTTCTCCGGGCCTTTTTGCGAAGAAGGTGGATGGTACCCTAAGACTTTGCGTGGATTATCGGAAGCTGAACCAACTGATGGTTATGAACCGATATCCCTTGGAAAGGATTGATGATCTGTTTGATCAGCTCCATGGAGCATGAGAGTTCTCGAATATTGACTTGAGATCTGGGTATCATCAGCTGCACGTGAGACCATCGGATATACCACTTACAGCTTTTTGGAGCAGATATGGTCTGTAAGAGTACTTGGTTATGCCGTTCGGACTCACGAACGTGCCTACAATTTTCATGGCTATGATGAATCGTGTGTTCCATCCGTACCTTGATTATTTTGTGGTAGTATTCGTGAATGACATCTTGGTGTACTCTTACACTCAACACGACCATGACACCCATCTTGAGATCGTATTGAGTACACTTAGAGAGCATCGGGCATATGATAAGCTCTCAAAGTGCAACTTTTGGATGGATCAGATCCACTTCCTATGTCACATTATCTATGAGGCAGGAGTTTCAGTAGACCCAGAGAAGGTGAGACCAATAGTTTCCTGGGAGCAGCCTAAGAACATGTTTGAGATACGAAGTTTCTTAGGGCTGGATGGTTACTATAGATGCTTCATACAGGACTTCTCCAGCTTAGAAGCACAGTTGAATGGACTGACTAAGAAGGGAGTGAAGTTCATTTGGTCAGAATCTTGTGAGACAGCCTTTCAGGATCTGAAAGGAAGGTTGACATCAGCATCGATCCTGATACTCCCAGAGTAGGGGAAGAGTTATACAGTTTACTGTGATGCATCAGGGATTGGGCTAGGAGCAGTGTTGATGTAGGGAGATCGACTTGTTGCGTACAGGTCTCGGCATTTGAGGCCACATGAGCAGAATTACCCGACGCATGATCCCAAGTTGGTTGCACCTGTTCATACGTTATGCTGTTGGAGACACTATCTATTGGGAGAGCATTTTGGGGTTTTCACCAACCACAAAAGCCTCAAGTATATCTTTACTCAGCATGACTTTAATCTGAGGCAGAGAAGGAGGGTTGATTACCTAAAATCCTTCGATTTTGAGCTTGCCTACACACCTGGTAAAAGAAATGCAGTAGATGATGCACGGAGCAGGAAAACTCCGATACAGGTAGTGCAGGAGGCCAGTGGTGATTGGGATCTCATGGCTTTGTTCTCTGAGATGCATCTAAAGATGCATGATGGTCAGAGACAGACTTAAATTTCATCTTTAGCTGTGACATATACCCTCCAGGACAGAGTGAGGATGAGGCAGCTATCTGATTCAGAAATCCTAGTTCTATGGGAGTCGGTGGAAAGTGAGGAACCTCCACCCGGTTGGACGATAGGCGGCGGTGAGGTCCTGCATTTCCAGGGATGAGTATGGGTTCCATGGGATATATGCGAAGAGCTGATGTGGGAGTTTCATTCTTTAGATTAGGCAGTTCATCTCGGGGTTACCAAGATGTACCTTGACTTGAGGCATCAGTCCTGGTGGCCAGGTGTGAAGAGAGATGTAGCTGGTTTTGTTACGAGGTGTTCCACCTGTCAGCAGGTGAAGGTAGTGCATCAGAGACCAGCTGGGCTGTTACAACAGTTTCCCATTCCAGAGTGGAAATGGGATGATATCGCGATGGATTTCATGAAGGGATTGTTGAGGTCACCTCGAGGCAATGACGCCGTGTGGATTGTTGTGGACAGACTCACGAAGGTAGCTCATTTCTTGTCGATCAAGGAGACCTTCGGTGTGTATGAGATCAGAAGGCTGTATATCCAAGAGATCATACGTGTTCATGGGGTCCCTCGTTCTATCGTTTCTAATAGGGATGCCCGCTTTATGTCTCGTTTCTGATAGAGTTTTTAGAGGGTGCTGGGTACATAGGTGCTTTTGAGCATAGCATACCACCCTCAGATTGATGGCTAGTCAGAGCGGACGATACATGTTCTAGAGTACATGATGCATTCATGCGTCCTAGACTTCGGTGGCTCTTGGGAGAGGCATATACTCTTAGTCGAGTTTCCTATAACAATAGTTTTCAGGAAACTATTGAGATGGCCCCATACGAGGCTTTATATGGTAGGTCATTCTGATCACCTTTGTGCTAGTTAAAGGCAGGTGAGGCAGCTTTATTGGGGCCATAGCTCGTGCAGGAGACATCTGAGCAGGTCCAGTTGATTCGGAAGAGGATGGCTACCGCACAGTCTCGACAGAAGTCATATGCCAATCGCTGCAGACGACCTTTGGAGTTCGTGGTCAGGGATCAGGTTTTCTTTCATGTTTCGCCAAGGCTGGGACACAAGTAGATTAGGAGACATGGTAAGATTTCACCGAGGTATATGGGACCATTCGAGATTCTGGAGAGAGTTGGGCTGGTTGCCTATCGGTTGCAGTTACCGCAACGGTACCAAGCCATGCACGACGTCTTCCACGTGTCTTATTTGTGTCCCTATCATTCAGACCCGTCTCACGTCTTTTATCCTGAGGAGATTGAGCTGGAGGAAAATGCGTCCTTTGAGGAGCATCTTATTCGTATCGTTGACTGGAGCACGAAGGTTCTTCGAGGCCGGTCATTTCCTCTCGTACGGGTGCTATGGCAGCATGGCCGAGTGTAGGACGAGACCTGGGAGCGGGAGGACGACATACGTGCTCAGTGGCCAGAGCTGTTCTGAGCTTTATTTTCTCCACCCATGGAATTGAAATTCGGGGACAAATTTCTATAAGGGGGGAAGTTTGTAAGAACCTGGTTCTTATTTTTGAGGTACAAGCTTCTTCTTTTCCTTTTCCTTAAGTGTTTTTGAGAAAATTTGGAAAATGGGGAAAAATCCTAATTTTTGGAACTACACACCGTGTAATTTTTCCACACGCCATGTACTTCTGGCCGTGTTGGGATGAGTACACGTGGCGTGTAGCCTTGTCGGCGACGAGGGGTGTAGGAACCGACTACACGCCGTGTAGTGGTACCTTACATGCCGTGTAGTCAGTCGGAATTCCTAAACAGTAAGGCGGTGGAGAAACCGACAGGTGGGCGATAGTACACACCGTGTACTCGAGAGTACATGTCGTGTACTCATTTCGATGGCTAAACAGTGTGGCAGTGAAGCCATAGGAATAGTTAAATGAAATAAGTACACATCGTGTACTCAGAAGTACATGCCGTGTATGTTGTTTTTTGGATTAAAACAGGTAGTAGCCTCCTCATCTTGCAGAGGAGACACTTGAGATGATTTGGAGCCAAAGGAGGAGGCCAGATCTTTGAAGATCCACTGGGTGTTTGTCTGGAATCTGATTCGGCGTCGGACGATCTCATTGGAACTGCACGATTAAGCCCTCTCCTCTCCTGGTATGGTTCTTACCAATTCTTCCCCTAACCGAAGTTATTTATGATTGAATGGGTTTTGTTCTTCATCATATCTACACCATTCTTGGGCATTTCTGGAGTCGGCGTTTAGGTATAACGTTCGTTGGAGAATAAGGTAGGTGGATTTATGTAAATTTCAAACAGTCATGCGTTTTTGTGCATTTTCATGCCACGAACCCATGTTGTGGTGTCGTGTGGCTGAGGCCATTGCTATATTAAATTCCTATATTTGCAAAGGTGATTAAATTGTGATAATAAAATGCTGGTTGGGAATGTTGCTTGGATCCGGAACCACCCCTAGGGGTGTGTTTCACTATTTATCCGTTTGGCCAGGATACCCGAGGGTATGCCTTTAAAGTAGTAATAGTAGAATTTCCTTCAGAGGAATTGCTTGTTTACTGCATTTTGACATGTTGGGCATGGCCCGGTTACCTGTTTGGCCTGAGGCCGTTATTGTGATTATCCTGTGGGCACTGCACTATTTAGCCCGAGGGCTGTAGTTATTTCGCCTGAGGGATACCTTTCGTGCATGAGGGCTTTACTTCTGTGCCTGAGGGCGACACTTTGTACGCCTAAGGGAAATTTCTGTTACGCTTGAGGGCTATACCTACGGGTTGGATTCTGTTTACCTGAGGGTAAGATTTTACTTGTCTGAGGACGTGGATTGTTTACTTAGAAATGCACTGTGGTGATTTCTAATATTTAAAGGATTAAATGAATAATAAAATGGCAATATAACTGGTAATTATTTACTTTTGAGTACTGCTAAACTTTTTTTCATTTTACTACTGCATACTATTGTTGCATGCTTACACGCAGTTGGGCACGTGCCTTTGTTGGGTGACTACTGAGATATATTTCTCACACCCTGTTTGGGTCACGCTTTTCGGCCCAAACAGATTATGTTTCTGCAGGTGTAGATAGGGGCAAGAGTCCCTATACAGGTACTTGACTATTGCTGAGAAGTAGGAGGGGATGGGATTGAGCCTAGGCTCACGATGCCGCTGCCGGCTGTTTTCCTTTTTTGCTGTACTCTGTATTTTGTTGTACTGTATTGATGTATAACATGTTCTGGCTATTTTCTTAGAACTTGAAACATGTAGCATCATCATTTATATATACTATTGGTTATATCCACTACTTTAGTTTATTCAGTCATGTATGGATTACTGCTTCCGCTGTTTTTTGTATATTTTATTTAAATTCTGCTGCGCTACACTTTGACAAAATGAGGGCATAGTTTCCCCCCTATCAGACCTGGGACCTCACTGCTAGTCGGAAGCCTCTGGAATTTGGGGAAATGCACTTGAGGTGACGTGGCGAATCAGGTTTGGGGAACCCATTCTGTGGCACCTAGGGCCAGTACGTTACATAAATCGTTCACTTATGACTTTATATTACCTGTTCTTTTGTAAATTCCATGTTAAAGCAGCATTTTGGGTAAAATCTTTTTATTTATCATACGTGTTTGGATTTGTTTTTCTTGATATTATTACTTATATCCAGATTTAATTAATTCCAGAATGTAAAACATGATTTATATATAATATATTTTATGTATATACATATATATATTATAGATCAATTAATGGAATGAAATACTCCGTTCATGGAGACGGTAGGTCGTACGTACCCATGAACGATGTTTTTGTTTCCTTATTGAATTGAATGGAATTAAGCAGATGACATAAATATATATACACATAAATCCAGTATCATTATTATGTAATATATTTCATGATTACTTATCATATATACTTAATAATTATTCATGAATGGTTAACATGGAGAATGAATCTCATCGTGTCGTGGAGACGGTAGTCTGTACATACGCACGAGCAATGATACCATTCCCATGATCGTAGAATTGTATTGAAGTGTATGTATAATATTTCAGAATCAATATTACATTACAATAATCATATATTGTTATTTATTTACACAATTATACCCATCCATGTAAGGTGGTGGTCGAAAACATATTACACCACGACGTGGAGACGGTATTTTGTACGTACGCACGCGCGGTGATTTCGTTTTCCGTAGGATGGATAGAAGGTGAAATAGGGTTGTTTAATATTTATAATAAAATATAAGTATTTAAGTAATACTTATGTAATTACATTATAATTAGACAAATAAATAATAAGAAGTTGAAGAAGAAATAAACTTGAGAGAATCGGAAGAAGAGATTACCTCTTCTTCGACACACCTCCTTTAAGCTTCCTCTTATGGAAGTAGAGTTGGTCTTTTGAAAAGACCAGGACCTCTATAATGTTTCTAGGGAAGTGGAAAGGAGAAATGGGTAGGGTTTGGCCGAGCTTCAAGGATCAAAATGGTGTGAAGAGAAGAGGGAAGGGGTTCCCTTTTTATAAGGGAGGAGAGGGGCACCTTTGAAAAAAATTAAAATATTATTTCATAATAAAGTCATATTCAGTTTATAATAGCTTAAAATTGATTTATTTCTAAGCTAAAGTAGGGATGGTTCGAAATACTCTAAACCAATATATTTTAGACAAGTTTAGGTTACAATACTAATCTTAACATTTATATTTAACTTTAAGTTAAATAATTTAACTTTTACCGTGTCTTCTTGTTTTCTTACACTATATGGTTAATAAACTTACAATAAAAAGCCAAAAGAACCCCAAGTGGTTCATTATTAATATATATATATCCTTATCTAAGTAGTTTGGATGAACCTTAGATTATAAGGAATAAAATAACAATTAATAATATAATATTTGTTTTAAAAACTATGTTATGTCAATTTTGACACTATTTGGTAATTGATTTTTGTGAAAATCATAAAATAATAAATAGTTCAAAAAAATTTAATTAAATAAATACTAACAAGTCATATTAACCTATAAAATTATTGGAATTCATAAAAAGTCTCAAATTACATTTATTTGGTTATTTATAATATCAATTATTTTAATATTTCATTATTTAGATAATTACTGCATCACCATTGTGTGATAAATAACATAAATTATTTAATGTCTATAAATTATAAATAAAATACCATTAGGTAGGAAATATTTTTATCTTTCTAACAAATATTTATAGTATAATTTATCTTATTTATATCCCTATATTAAAAATTATTTAGTTATTAAACATTGATTTTAACTATTTTAACCCTTCTTTAAATAAATTAATAATAAATGTCCTAATCTAATCCAGGTGGACTCAAATGGTCATATTTTATTCCTAAGGTATTTTTTTGTCGAATTACAATTTTCCATTAGAATTAAGACATGTGTTTGGGTAATAAAAATATCATTTTTACCCTTAATTACCCTATTTACATTTAACCGTGGTAAATAAAAGTAAAAAGTTACTATTCACCAAAAATTATTTTCATCTAATTGAACCCCATTTTAGTACTTGATATTAACCGTGTCTCTTAGATTTTTGAAATTCCACTAAAAGAAGCAGTAAAATTATGTTTTATGTGAATTTTCAAACTATCCTAGGAGGTGGGTAAAGGACGGTGAAAAGTTCAATAAAATTCTTATATGTCTAAAATTATTATAAAATGACTCCAATGAATTAAATTGATCTTATATAGGTATTATGTATAAATTTTCACCTAAAATAAATTTAAATAAAAGATATAATTATTTAAATAAAAAGTCGGGTTTTAAATAGTAACCTAGTGTTTTCACTATTCATCAAAAATTGAAAGTTTTCAGAAAAATACCAAAAATTCACCGTAGGCTAATTTAGATATTCCAAATCCAAAAATGAAGTCCATTTTGAAAAATAAAATTTCAAAAAGTGGGTATTAGTATTCATAATGGCTAGTTCATAATAATATTATAACAATATCCCGTTTAGTGAAACTTGGTATTGCGTACTACACATGCTATCGTAGAAGGTCGTGATTGCATGCAATGAAAGCTAAGTCAGGGATGCGTGTAGTGAAAGCTCCTTTTGGTGTAGAGTACAACACAAGACATTAATAAAATTAAAAAGAATATTTTTCATAAAATCCTGGGGTTTTACAATGACATTTTCATATTTATCAATATTTGTGAATAAAATGTTAATATTACTCTAAAGGGAATGTTATGCTCGATGGCATATCTAATTCGCAACAATGAGTTTCTATGAAATCTTACAATGCACACTAATAATATAATAATATTATTGTAAATGTTAGTAAACTCCTAGTCGATGTAATGGCGGAAATGAACATAACTAACTAAAAAGTGATTATATAAGTTTGTTAAATATTTTTATATTTATCCAATAAATGTTAGAGGCTTAAAATGAAAATGAATCTAATTTTAAGTATAAATATTCTAATATTCTTTAAAAGGGAGAATAACCACCTTTTTATGGTGAACCCTTTTTAAATATACTTTTTTCACTTTTATATGTTATATTTAACAGAATAAAATCCTTCTGTTGAATCAAGACATCAAATTTTACTTTTTGTAAATCATTGTTATTTTTTGATAAATATCATTTTTAGTGAATATGATGTATTTTAATTCAAAACCTCCTTTAATATAATATATTTATAATCTTATATTATCTTTTTAATTGGTTTTAATGTGTAAATAAAATATATTTTTACCATTTAATCCAATGGTGGTCATTTGAATTAATTTCACTTTGAAATTGGACATAAACAAGTGTAAATCTTTTAATAGATATTGTTTCTTAAAAACAAACTATTTGTTTTGACAGTGGGAATTGATTATAAAATTAATTAATGAAACTTTTTTGTTTTTGAATTTGGTAAAATTGATAACATTTTTGAATTTGGAATATCAAATATAACTTAGGGTGAATTTTTGGTATTTTTCTAATGAATAGTAAAAAATACAGCATTTTAATTCAAAACTCCCTTTTCATCCAATTTATATATATAGTTAGATTGTAATTTTAATTGTTTTAAAATTATAATTGAATTATGTTTTTATCAATTAATACAATGTTGTTCATTTGATGTAATTTCACTTTTCAATTGGACGTAAAAACAAGTCAATATTTTGATAAATATTATTTCTTAAAAACTCGTCTTTTGTTTTGACAATGAGATTTACTTTTAAATTAAATACTAAAATTTATTTTTTTTGATATTGGTAAAATGGGTTCCATATTTGGAATTATAAGGTCCAAATTATGTAATTAATAGTTTTTTGTTTTTGGACATTATGAATAGTAACGACGGTAATTATCTTTAATTATCGTGTTTAATTAGTAATTGGGTAGTTAAGGGTTATAAAATAATATAATAAAAATATAAGATGACCCCAGAATGTGTCCTAATGATATTGGTGGTGTCATGTCCAACCATGTAATATATTGTACCAAATTAGGGGCCCCATAGAATCACCTTAGTGTGATAGTGACTTTTTATCTTATTTTCTTTTAAAAGGAAATATAACAAAAGTTTGTATACCCTAAGTAAAACAATTTTAATTTTGTTTACATAAATGATATTTTAGACTATAAATATTCATTATAAATATTTAAGTATTTCCTACATCATGGTAATTTGTTTATAAATTTTAGACATTAAATAAATAAATTTATTTATGACACCTAGATGATGTAGTGATTACCTCATTAATGAACGATTTAAATAAAATGAAAAGATAATATAAAATATAAGAAATAAACTTGTCTAAATAATATTTTTTTGGTGTATTTAGAACCCTTATCACCTTATCCTTGAAATATATCATTTTGGGACCTTTAAAATCAGAAACTCATTTTATAATAAAGTAACATTCCAAGACATTCCAAGAGTGCCCCTCCTCCCTCTTATAAAAGGCCCCCACCTGTACCCCCTTACCCACACCTCTCAATCCCTTGTATCTTCAATCCTCTGCTCATATTTTATCTCCACATACCTATATTACTCTTATAATCTTCACTTTGGGAATAATCCTTTCCAACGAAGCCTTTGGTCTCAAATGAAAAAGAGTTACTCGAATTGAAGGTAATGTCTTCTCTTATGTTCTTTTGTTTTATTTTTCATATCTAACCCCCTAAACTCTTTTTATTCCTTTCTTCTATCACAAAAATATTATTTTAAATATTATAAGTTATTATTATGAGAATTATTTGAGCGACACTAATACAAACCTCCATCTAATTGTTAAAGAACATTCTATTTCTGTGGGTGGTGAATTACTGCCTCACGAAACGATGATTGTTCAATATTCATTTAACACCTCTCATGGTGGACATTAAGATGTAACTCTATTTATATATGATATATATATATATATATATTATATTTATAGTTTCCTTATTCTTCTGTATTTTTCATTTATTCCATAACTTTATGGTTTCCAAAATTGGTAAACGCGATAATTTCATTTTAGGAAGTCTGGACTACTGCCCCCTAAAAGTGATTTGAATCATTAATGCCATATTTAGGATGTATAAAGAATGGAATTAATGATATTATATATGATATTATACTGTAATTATAATATGACTATGTATCATTATGTTTTCATTCCATTAAAGTATGAAATAGAAATGAAAGTAGTGTTCATGTGTACGTACGACTTACCATCTCTATGAACAGTACATTTTATTTCATATCTCCAAATGTTATGTACTATTATAAGTACATATATATAGTAAATAAATATGATATATATTACATGTAAATGATTAATATAAATCTGTAATTATAATATATATATCTCTCATTTAGTTTTAATTCCATTAATATGACGAAGAAATGAAAGTAGCGTTCATGCGTACGTACGGCCTACCGTCTCCATGAACGGTGCATTTCATTTTTAACTCCAAATATTATGGAATATTATAAAATTAATATATAATGGATATATATGATATTTAAATCATTAATAATACTCTGGATATGGTGTACTTATAACTACATGGACAATTCTTTTCAAACAAGTTCGTTTTTGACTCATGTACCGAACATTGACAAAAACGTCTGATATAAACTCCCATAATTAACTAATTATTATAACATTATAATATGTGATATAAATTGAATAATAAAAATTAAAGTAGGTCCTTATGAAATTATAAATTGACCAAGGTAAATTATTCAGGAATATAAAGAAACGAACAATACAAGTCAGACCTGAGGTAAGGGATCCTACCTCTCTCTTTCCTTCTAAGTACTATATTTTATGTCATTTCTATTAAGCTCTTTTTTCATATTTTGGGGGATGTTATTTTTTATTCCTTATAATATATATTTTATGTTCATATGATTAGATACCCTATTTGATCTTGTTATTCCTTTTTTTGACGTTTTAAGTGGCGTTGTTAGGCTGCCGAGTTTTCATAAGGGATTTTTAATCTCTCTTTTATTCCCATGAGATTCAGGATACTTTTGCCACTATTTATTTTTGTGTGGTGTATTTACTACCATGATTGTATTTTGTGTGTAATATACTTTAATTTATGGGTAATTACATCTTTATTGTATGACCCTTCTTTCATGGGGTGTATGTTTCGAAAGATACCCAAATCGGTAAGGGAACCTTTCAACCTCCTCTTTTAAAAGACTTATTTTGTTTTGTCATTTAATTTACATCTTATTATGTTGAGATATGTTCTTATATATCCTTATTTATGTAAATTTTATGTCCGAGTGATGAGATACCATTTTCTCTCTCATCCACTCATTTTGTGAATTTTAAAGTGACGTTGTTATGCTGTAAAATTCTTGCAAGGGAACTTCTTAAATCAATTTAAATCCTTTGGGTTAAACTTGTACTCCTTGAATATGCCATTCTATGAATATGTGTGAATGAATCTAATTATTTTACACTTAATATCTTCTTATATTTGGTGTATTTATATTTGTCACACATAAATTATGTAATTGATTTATCCTTAGTCTAAGGATACCGTCTTTGAATGGGACTTCGTCTCAATCTCCTTTCATTGAGGTATATTTTGTTTTAAATACAAAATTCTTTTATATGGTGTATAAAACCCTTTGACTTTTCATTTCATTCAAAGGGAATATTTTCTATACAAATCGTTTTACTAAATGAAAAAAATGAAAGTTTCTTTTTTTAACATAAGCGGTGACAACAATCTTTTCCGCCGCCGCGAGTATTATTTGATCTATGGATTCCTTAACAATACGTAATGTTTTCAAAATGAAAAATAAATACAATACACTCTTTTCATGTATTTTGGTATTGAAAATGATTTTTAAGAATGAATTTTCAATATCTTAAAATGTTATATTGTTATTGCAATGTGGGAATTTTATCTTTCATTTATGATTAAGTTATGTGTTATGATTATGTTATGGTTGTTGACCATTGTTACGTATACGGGTGGCTCTGTGACAAACCTAGGGGGGTGGGCCTGAGATAGCTCTCCAATTCATTGGGTAACGTGAAGGAGGTAGATGTGAATGTTTCTCTGAAGATATTTAGGGAATATACTATGATGGGTATTCCAAATGTGACTCCCTATATAGCTAAGATAGCTACAATGTATGTATGTTATGTATGCCTTAAGATACATTTATGAATTGTGATTACTATGTGTTATTAATAAATATTATGATTTCAAAAGATATGTTATGATTTAAAATTATGTTTACATCGATTTGTATTTTTCATGGGTTAATGTTTCCTTTCATTTTTTTATAACCCTTTCTCAGCTCTTTATGCTCATCCCAAGTTTTTGAAATGTTTTCCACAGGACTTAAAGTGGAACACAGTCAAGGATGGGATTAAGGAAAGCCATTCTATCTAAAACATAGAACTATACATGTTTCTTTTTAAGACTTTTTATTTTATGAAAAAATGGAAACTAAGTAGATGTGTTTACATTGTAATCATTCAGATGTAATAGTTATCTCCAAATTCTCTAAAACTCTAAACCTGAAAAGATCCTCAATGTGAATTATTCATTTAATAAAAGATTGTGTGATGTATTAAGGTCGGGTCCTTATAGTTGGTATCAGATGTCAGTTTAGATAACTTTATAGGATAAGGTGTTGTTTAAGCATGAGTGACAAGTTGTGTATAACCACAATGGTTAGTATATTAGATAGAGTCATTGTTATTTTTAAAAGTATGAATGAGTTTGAGATAACTTGGATAAGTATATCTTAGTGTTTATCTTCATCATTAGTATGTGATGATTTTTTTGATATACTCACACTGACATTATTGGTTTTAGTAAATAGATGGATCTAGCAGGCAGCGAAGTGACAATGGGTTTGGAGGAAACTGTGGTGATTCTCTGATTAAGAGACTAGATGAAATGGGCGATTCAATGAGAAATCCCGTGGTTATCCTAAACCAACTATCAGGAGTCATGATTAACCACATTAACCTTGGTGATTTTTCTAATGCATCATGTACGAGATAACCAACTCGATGTGGAAGTTCAGGTAATAATTATAAGGGCAACCATTAGGGTTTATATGATCCTTACTTTTGAGGTAATTATGGGTTACAATATGTTATGATGGAAAATGAAAGGAAAGAAATAAACATGAGGTTAATTATTATGGTTATTTTTTGATGATTTTATCTTTTTTTGGGGAATGTTTTAATAATTATATAGTTTTGGAAAAAGGACAACACGCAGACCGTGTGACAACCCGTCACGTCGGACGAAGCTGTGGGAATCGAACCCACAACCAATGTGCGACTGGAATTTATAACCTACCACTGGACTAAGTGAAGTCCCTGGTTAGTATGACTAATTCTTTTTAGTTAGATGATCTTATGAATCAGGAATAAGTTTATTTTGGGTTATGTATGAAAATTATTAAGCTATCATGGAAGATATGTGATTAGGTTAATTACTTTTCAATATGAGACTTTATGAGAAACTGATGTTATTTGGAGATAAATGTTACGATTTACCTTGGAAGACTATGTAATTAAATCCTTCAGAGAGTTGGTTTTCAATCGCAGTTTGGTTTACTTTGAATAATTGTATGAACAATTGGTTATTGAATGGTCTTTGTGGAACTTTGGGTTTTGTTGGACAAATTTTGGAGAATAAGAATAGATTTTCATTTTATAAAGGATTATCCTTTTTCGGGAGTATATGATCTTGTACTAAATTAATTTGGTTTTGGTTAAGGTCTAAAGACATGGGAAATATATAATTCATCTATTGTGAGTTATGTGATTCTCTCAAAGTATATTATAGCACTCTTAATGTGAAAAATTCATCTTGAATACTCATCATTTGGATAAAATATGAGTTAGTGTTAGAAATATAGTAAGAGTTGAAAGTCTACATGAAAATTATGTATGTTTTCTTATGTTTTAGTTAAGCTCGTAAATAAATTTCTGAATTAAAAGTAACTTAAAACAAAAAAAAAATCTGTTAACATTTCCTACTCGGGAATCAAATACAGTTTAACCCATCCCATGTTTGTCATTTTTTGGTGTCTAACATTATCCTAAACATGTTTTCTATCACTCTCCATCAGAACATGATCCTTTTTTTCTCTTCCATGGCCACGTTTTCCTACATGGAATCCCAGTATGGGTTAACTCGGGTGACCTTTGTACTTCTCTTTCTTTCTTTTAAAGTGACAGTTTAATTCAATCCTTTTCCGATGTGGGGCTTTCAATGAAGTTTCCAGGCTCAATTTTGAAATTGCGAGGATGCAATTCCCAAAAAGGGGAAAGGATGTAACATCCTAGGTAAATAAAGAATATGATATTTTTATATTTATCATTATTTGTGAATAAAATGTTAATATTACTTTAAGGGGAATGCTATGCTCGATGGCATACCCAATACACAACAATGAGTTTCTTTGAAATCTTATGATGCACACTAATAATATAATAATATTATTGTAAATGGTAGTAAAATCCTAGCCGATGTAATGGTGTGAATGAACATAACTAACTAAAAATTGATTATATGTGTTTGTTAAATATTTTTACATTTATCCAAAAAATTATAGAGGCTTAAAATGCAAATGAATACAATTTTAAGAATAAATATTCTAATATTCTTTAAAAGGTCGATTAACCACCTTTTGATGGTGATCCCTTTTTTTAAATATACATTTATTCACTTTTATATGTTATCTTTAGCAGAATAAAATCCTTCTTTAGAATCAAGACATCAAATTTTACTTTGTCTAAATCTTTTTTATTTTCCGATAAAGATCATTTTCAGTGAAAAATACTGTATTTTAATTCAAAACCTCCTTTTAATCTAATTTATTTATAATGATAGATTATATTTTTAATTGTTTATAAATTGTAATTAAAATATATTTTTACCATTTAATCCAATGGTGGTCATTTGAATTAATTTCACTTTGAAATTGGAAATAAACAAGTGTCAATCTTTTAATAGATATAGTTTCTTGAAAACATGCTATTTTTTTGACAGCGGGAATTGATTATAAAATTAATTAACGAAACTTATATGTTTTTAATTTGGTAAAATTGATATCATTTTTGAATTTGGAATATCAAATATAGCTTAGGGTGATTTTTTGGTATTTTTCTAATGAATAGTGAAAAAACAACATTTTAATTCAAAACTTCCTTTTCATCCAATTTATTTATATAGTTAGATTGTCATTTTAATTGTTTTTAAAGTATAATTGAATTATCTTTTTATCACTTAATAAAATTTTTCTCATTGGAAGTAATTTCACTTTTCAATTGGATGTAAAATCTAGTCAATCTTTTGGTAAATTTTACTTCTTAAAAACCCGTCTTTTGTTTTGACAACGAGATTGAAATTTAAATTAATTAATAAATTTTATTTCTTTTCAAATTAGTAAAATGGGTTCCATATTTGGAATTATAAGTTCCAAATTATGTAATTAAGAATCTTTTGTTTTTGGACATTATGAATAGTAACGATGATAATTATCTTTAATTATCATGTTTAATTATTAATTAGGTAGTTAAATGTAATAAAATAATATCATAAAAATATAAGATGACCCCAAAATGTGTCCTAATTTTATTTGTGGTGTCATGGAGGACCATGGTACGCCTTGTTCCATCTTTGGGGCCCAATGGAATCACTTTATTGTGATAGTGACTTTTTATCATATTTTTTTAAAGGAAATATAACAAAGGTTTGTATATCCTAAGTAAAACAATTTTAATTTAGTTTACATAAAGGATATTATAGACTATAAATATTCATTATAAATATGAAAATATTTCATACATCATGGTATTTTTTTTATAATTTTTAGACATTAAATAAATAAATTTATTTATGACACCTTGATGATGCAGTGATTACCTCATTAATAAACGATTTAAAGAAAATGAAAAGATAAGGTAACATCTATAAACATAAACCTATATAAAACATATTGGATGGGTGGATTTAAAAACCTTATCACCTTATCCTTTAAATATATCATTTTGGGTCCTTTAAAATCCGAAACTCATTTTATAATAAAGTAACATTCCAAGACATTCGAAGAGTGCCCCTCCTCCCTCTTATAAAAGGCCCCCACCTCTACCCCCTTACACAGACCTATCAGGCCCTTGTCTCATCCAACCTCTTCACATATTGTCTCTACATATCCATCTATTACTCTTATAAGCCTAAATTTTGGAATAATCATTTCCAAGGAAACCTTTGGGCTCAAATCAAAAAGAGTTACCCGATTTGAAAGTAATGTCTTCTCTTATGTTCTTTTGTTTTTTCTGCTTCTCCAACCCCCTAAACTCTTTTTATTCCTTTATTTTGTAAAAAAACTTGTATATTCTACATACTAGGATGTTTTTATGATAATTATTCTAGCTACACTTATACACAGCTCCATCTAATGGTCAAATAACATAGTGTTTCTATGGGTGGTGAATTACTGCCTCACGAAACGATGATTGTTCAATCTTCATTTAACTCCTCTCATGGTGGCCATTAAGATGCCACTGTATTTATATATGATATATATATATTATTTTTATATTTTCCTTATGCTTGTGTATTTTTCATTTATTCCATACCTTTATGGTCTCCAAAATGGGTTAACGCGATAATTTCATTTTTGGAAATGCGGACTACCGCCCCCTCAAAGTGATTTCAATCGTTAATGCTATATGTAGTATGTATAAAGGATGGAGTTAATGATATTATATATTATGTTGTACTGTAATTATAATATAACTATGTTTAATAATGTTTTAATTCCATTAAAGTATGAAATAGAAATGAAAGTAGCGTTCAATTGTATGTACGACTTACTGTCTCCTTGAACGGTACATTTTATTTCTTATCTCCAAATGTTATGAACTATTATATGTACATATATATAATGAATATATATGATATATATTACATATAAATGATAAAAATCATTATGGAATTATAATATATATATCTCGCATTTAGTTTTAATTCCATTAATATGACAATGAAACGAAAGTAGCGTTCATGCATACGTACGACCTACTGTCTCCATGAATGGTGCATTTAATTTTTATCTCCAAATGTTATGGAATAGTATAAAATGAATATATAATGGATATATATGATATTTTAATCATTAATAATATACTGGATATGGTGTACTTATAACTACAAGGACAATTCTTTTCAAACAAGTACATTTTTGACTCATGTACCAAACATCGACAAAAACGTCTGATATGAACTCAACATAATTAACTAATTATAATAACATTAAAATATGTGATATGAATTTAATAATAAAATTTAAATGAGGTCCTTAAGAAATTATAAATTGACCAAAGTTTATTATTCGTGAATATAATGAAATGAACAAGACAAGTCGGACTTGAAGTAAGAGATCATACCTCTCTCTTTCTTTTTAACTACTCTCTTTTATGTCATTTCCTCTAATATCATTTTTCTTATGTTGGGGGATGTTATTTTATATTCCTCTTACTTTAAATTTTATTTTCATATGATGAGAGACCCTATTTGATCATTTCAATCCTTTTTTATGTTTTAAGTGGCGCCGTTAGGCTGCCGAGTTTTCATATGGGATTTTTCATCTCACTTTTATTCCTGTGAGATTCATGCTACATTTGTGACTATTTCCTTTTGTGTGGTGTATGTTCTTCCCATGATTGTATTATATTTGTAATATAATTTAATTTATGGGTAATTACATCTTCATTTTATAACCTTTCTTTCATGGGGTGTACGTTTTGAAATTTACCCAAATCGGTAAGGGAACCTTTCACACTCCTCTTTTAAAAGACTTCTTTTGTTATATATTTTAATTTACATCTTATTATGTTGGGATATGTTCTTATATATCCTTATTGAAGTAAATTTTATGTCTGAGTGATGAGATACCATTTTCTCTCTCATCAACTCATTTTGTGAATTTTAAAGTGACGTCGTTAGGCTGTCGAATTCTTTCAAGGGAACTTATTAACTCAATTTAAATCCTTTTGGTTAAAATTGTACTCCTTGAATATGTCATAATATGAATATGTTTGAATGAATCTGATTATTTTACACATAATATCCACTTATATTGGGTGTATTTATATTTTTCACACATAAATTATGTAATTGATTTATCCTTAATCTAAGGATACAATCTTTGTACAGGACTTCATCTTAATCTCCTTTCATTGAGTTATATTTTGTTTTATACACAAATATCTTTTATACATTGTATAAACCCCTTTGAATTTTCTTTTTATTCAAAGAGAATCTTTTCTATACGAGTCATTTTACTAAACGAAAAAAAGTAATGTTTCTTTTTTTAAGGTAAGCACTGACAACCTTTTCCACCGCCGTGAGTATTATTTGATCTATGGCTTCCTTAACAAGCCATAATGTTTTCAAAAGGAAAAAATAAATCCAATACACTCTTTTAATGTATTTTGGTATTAAAAATGATTTTTAAGAATGGATTTTCAATATATTAAAATGTTATATTGTTATTGCAATATGGGAATTTTATCTTTCCTTTATTATTAAGTTATGTGTTATGATTATGTTATGGTTCATGGCCATTGTTATGTATACGGGTGGTTCCATGATAAACCTAGGGTAGGTGAGCCCGAGATAGCTCTCCAGTGCATTGGGTAACGTGAATGAGGTAAATGTGAATGTTTCTCTGAAGAGATTTAGGGAATATACGGTGATGGGTATTCCAAAAGTGACTCCCTATGTAGCTATGATAGCTACAATGTAAGTATGTTATGTATCCCTTAAGATACATTTAGGAATTGTGATTAATATGTGTTTTTCATAAATATTATTATTTCAAAAGGTATGTTGTGATTGAAAATATTGTTTTCATCGATTTGTATTTTTGATGGGTTAATGTTTCCTTTCATTATGTTATAACCCTTACTGAGCTCTTTATTCTCATCCCAAGTTTTTGAAATGTTTTCCACATGACTTAAAGTTTAATATGGTCAAGGATGGGATCAAGGAAATCCATGCTATCTAAAACATGGAACTATAAATTTTTTTAAGAGTTTTTATTTTTTGAAAAAAATGGAAGCTTGGTTGATGTGTCTACTTTGTAATCTTTGAGATGTAATAGTTATGTCCTAATTCTCTAAAAATCTAAACCTGAAAAGATCCTCAATGTGAAATATTCATTTAATTAAAGATTATGTGGTTTTTTAAGGCTGGGTCCCTATAGTTTTATCCATCATTCTAATGACATGTCACTATATGTGTGTACGTACGGCTTACCGTCTCGACGTCGTGGTGCAATTGTAATTCAATACATTATTATTTGGATGGGTATAATAATGATGTGTAATTGAAGTAAATAATAAATATAACATGATAATGATTCTGTATATATGATATACCATCCAATTATATCTTATTTTAATATCAAAAGAATGATATTGTCTCTTCTGCGTACGTACGGATTACCGTCTCCACGAACACGATGAGATTCATTCCCCATCGTATCCATTCAAGACTAATTTTCATTTGATGATTAAAAATAATGTTTAAGGACTTGATATCATTCTAGATATGAATAATATAAATCCTATCCATAAAAAAAATGTCTTATGTAATAAAACATATAAAAGAAAATGAGTAAGTGAACACCCGAAACAACGATAATACTTAAATATTATTAACAAAGAAAAACTAGAAGATCATATATGATATCATATTAATGTAAATGATTCGTATATAATTTAATAATAATGATTTAACTATTATACAGAAGTTCAACCTTCCCTCAACCAAGGGAAAGTACATGGTAAGGGTTTATTTCACAATCTCTTCATTATCTAAAGTTGTTTATACGTAATTATCTACTAGGGCCTCTTTAGCATCCACATCCATGTTTCTTAAAAATGTATTTCAAAACATTAATACTATTTTATAGACTATGGGTTAATGTAATTTATACCATTATTTGAATTTTTATAAGATGTTTATAAAGAAATCATTTCTTCGTTTTCCAAACAAGTTCCTTTTTAAACTTTTCGACAAAATTAAGGTAAGAATATCTCTTTTTTAACTTATATTTCGGGTGCGGCTTTTTTCTTCCATTATAAAATCATTTAAGCTTCCCTTAAAATATTATAATAATATTTTCAAATTAAATGTTTTATTTTATAATTATTTGACTTTTGAATGGTTTCAAAAAAGATATATTTCTCTCAAATAATTTTGATTTCATCTATGTCAACATCCTTTGATGGATTTTAAGCATATTTGAAGTTGATTTATTATGATACAAAACATCGATATTTTATTGAAGGTTTTTTCATAGGATTGACTATGGATGTGTTATTTTTATACCATTCATGGTTTATAGAGAAAGTGTTAACATTTTATATGCTAGTTTTAATACGAATGGTTATGATATGTTTAAACCTGTTCATGTGAGGAATGCATTTGACTTAGTTAGTGATGGGTGGAGACCGCTAAAGATCCTCGATGCATCAGTAGGTCTCATGAGACAAACTAGTGTCTTGGCATAAGGCCTTGACAAAATCTTATTTGTAGTCTTGGGACAAGGCCTTGATTATGTGGTTATGAAATTCAGGCATTATGCATTCCATCATTATCAAAGTGGTTATTGATATTGCATGTGATTATTAGACTAGTAGAATATCCATGTAGAATAATTAAATGGAATTATTTAATTTTATTTTTTCCATATTATGTTGAAGTTCGCGTTTAAAAGCCTTTTGTTTTATCTATAATTTACCTTAAATGTTAATGCTAATTTAGGAATGTTTCCGCTATATTGTTATCCTTACTGAGCATCTGAGCTCACCCATTTCGATGCATTATTTTTCCTAGGATGTGAAGAAGTATTTTATGACTGACCTACAAGGATAGTCTAAGGGGATATGAGTGTGGAATATAAAGAACATGTTCTTGTAGTTTTTCAATTTATGATGTAATGTAATAATTTTTAATATATCTAGTGTTTCCATGGATACTAAACTAATCGGTCTTTTTAGACATGATCTTTTGTCATCATGCCAATGTTATGTAATAATGAGACAACTCTGTGTAACTGGGGTCAGGGTGTTATAGTTGGTATCAGAGGAATTTTAGTACAAACCATGAAAACTAGATTTACATAAACTCTGATTAGAGCACATAGCCCTAAGATAGACTTAGAGGAATAGTATAGAAGAACTTCCTAGAATTTTGGTATTGTAGAAATTTTTTGAGTTTTCCATGAAATACATCCCTCACTGGATATATGTAGGTAGTGGCATCTCTGACACAGATGTACCTAAGGGTAAAACTCGGAAACACCACTTTGAGGTAGACATGAATGGGAACTAGTGCACGACAATGAGCCTTGCTTCACTCTTGGTTACGACACTACTGGGGGATATGCTTAAGATAATTCCAATTTTATTTAAAAACCATTATGAAGGGTTTATGAGTATATACTTTCTCAAAGAAAACATTTTTTATGATTATGGATTATATCCATAAACATCTCAATTAATGTTATGTGTTTTACAAGTTTGTATTTATGTATTGCGATAAATAAACTAATCTTGTTCATGCCATTGTTTAGAAATGCCTCCTAGTGGAACGAATGGAAACCATATCAATGCACTCACTCCATGTAGGGATTAACCTCTTTCTCAAGATAACTATAGTGGAGATGGTGATACAACTGGTGTTGATCATCTTATCTCTATACTGGGACAACTCACTTAGGTTATGAAAAATAACCTTACCTGTGTGGAGCACCATGATCCGCAATGTGGAGGATCAATGTTAGATCACTTATTGAGGAAAAAACAACCAACATTCAATGGGGATACAAATCCACTAGTAGCTGAGCAATGGATAAATTCCTTAGGGAAAATATTCCATGCCTTGGGGAGTAGCGAAAGGGAAAAGGTTGTCATGGCAGTTTACCGCCTTACTGGAGATTCTGATCAATGGTGGTAATTTATTAAAAACATGAAGGAAGATGATGAAGTATAAAATATGGAATGTAAGGAGTTTAAAAATAATTTCGTAGAAACATACTTTCCTCATGACCATCGAGCAGATATAGAATGACAATTTCTGAGTCTGAAGAAAAAGGAGGACGAAAATGTTGCAAAGTATGAGTCTAACATTAAAAGGTTAGCAAGACATGCTGCAGATTATATATGTAACCCAAGAAGTAAGATTGATCGTTTCATTGTTCGGATAAAACCGAATCTTCATTGAGCGTTAGTCACACAATCCTTCTCATCGTACGAAGATATTGTCTCATGTGCAGTCAAGACCGAAAAGGAATTCTCTTTGTCTTATGACTTTAAAGCAAAGCAACAGAGTAAGAGATCTGCATATCACTCTGGAAATGGAAATAAGGGGTAGAAGGGAAAAGTTGAATATCCATCCTGCAGTAAATGTGGGAAGAAACACCCCGAAACATTCTTGAAGGTAATGGGAGTCTATTACAAGTGTACTGAAAAAGGCCACCAAGATCATGATTAAAAGGGGAAGAAAGAGGATAATTGTGTTCAATGCTACAATTTCAGGGAGATGGGACATTTTTGAATTGAATTTCATAAGATTTAGGGGAACATACCTCAAAAAAGGCCAAGGGATCAAGGCCAAGATTATGTGATCACTACATCTAAGGATGAAGCTCCGAAAGACATGGTGGTAGGTAATCTAATGTTTTCCTCAAGTTTAGCCAATTCTTTATTTGATTATGGATCATCGCATTGTTTCATATCTTCCCAGTTTGCAAAGAAAGTTAGATATTTCCAATTTGATTTAACAAGGGAGTTTTTAGTCAAAACTCTTAAGGGACATATCATCGAAACAATGTTTTGTGAATCAGTTCCCATTAGGGAATATAAATTCTCTTTATCTGCTGATATCATGGTCATACCCACAATTGAATTTGATATAATCCTTGGTATGGATTGACTTTTTGATCTTGATGTGAAAATTTATTGTAAGAAGAATGAGGTTCTGATTTTTGATAACGATGATAAAGAACACCTTATATTTAGAGAAGAATCATCACCACTTAATTCTTATCTAGATCTACCCCTAGTATCTCAAGTAAATACAATTATTGGGGAGGAATAGAATGAAATTATTATGGGTGAGGAAAGGAATGTTCGAATAGAGGATGTACCTATTGTGAAATAATATGTTTATGTGTTTCCAAAATAATTACCTGGACATCCTATAGATGATAAACTGAGTTTTCCATTGATTTAATTCTGAGATCAAGGCCCATATCGAAGAACCCTTATAGAATGGCCACATTTTAATTAGTGGTACTAAAGAAACAACTAGAGAAATTTATTAATAAGGGATTTATTCACCCTAGTGTTTCTCCATGGGGATCCCCTGTCCTTTTTGTTAAGAAGAAAGATGGATCTATGAGGTTGTGCAATGACTACAAGGAGATCAATGTTATAACAATAAAGAACAAGTATCCCATACCTCTCATTGATGATTAACTCAACCAAATTCATAGAGCTCAATAATTTTCAAAGATTGACCTTTGATCGGGATACCGTCAATTGTGCTTTAAGAAGGAAGAAATTCCAAAGACATCATTTCGAACCAGGTACGGGCATTATACAATTACAGTAATGCCTTTTCGATTAACTAATGTACCCTCTGTATTCATGGATCTATTTAATAGTGTTTTCAAATAATTTCTTGATGAATTTGTAGTTGTATTTATTGATGATATCTTGGTATACTTCAAAAGCTAAGAAGATCATGAAAATCACTTGCGCATTGTCCTGGAGACTCTTATAAGACATGAATTATTCAGGATGTTTAGAAAGAGTGAATTTTGGCTTTAGGTGATTTCTTTTCTTGTACATATTATCTCTAAGAATGGAATCTCCATTGATCCTTCTAAGACAAGAATAATCCAAGAATTTCCAGCACCGATGAGTATATCTAAGGTACAGTGTTTTATTGGTTTAGCAGGTTATTATTGATGTTTCGTCCAGAATTTTTCTCAGTTGGCTAACCCATTATCAAAGCTCACACGTAAAGGGGTTAAATTTGTTTGGAAAAAATAATGTTAATTTTTTTTTGAATAACTAATGTGAATATTAGTCAATGCTTTTATATTGACTCTACCATCGGGGAATGATTGGTTTGTTTTTCATAGTGATGCATCGAAGAAAGGACTTGGTTGTGTCCTTATGCAGAATGATAGAGTTATTGCATATGCATCACGATAGCTAAAAATTCATGAGCAGAACTGTCCTACTCATGATCTTGAGTTTGCAACTATAATCTTTTCTTTGAATATTTGGAGACATAATCTCTATGGTAAAAAATGTGAGATATATACCGATCACAAGAGTTTGAAGTATATTTTCTCATAGAAAGAACTCAACAAGAGGCAAAGGAGACGGCTTGAACTACTCAAGTATTATGATTGCACTATACACTACCACCCGGGGGAGCCAAATAAGGTGGAAGATACTTTGAGTAGAAAATATCCTCGAGTTTTAAACAAGAGGAGAGTTGAAAAGAATACTATATATATGGATCTATTAAATATGGATATGGGAATCACCATGGAAGGTAAAAAATCAATAGTTTTTCAAATGGATACCACAAATTCTTTACTAGAAAAGATAAAGACTTCTCAAACCAGGGATGAAGAGTTTCCAAATAAGATTAAAGCTGTAAATGATGGTAGATTTAGTGACTTTGTGTGCGAAGATAGAATTTTTAAATTTGGGAAGAGACTTTGTGTTCCCGATATACCTGATCCAGAAAGGGAATTGTTGGATGATTCCCGTAGTTCTAATTTATCTATACACCCTGGTAGCACCAGAATGCATAGATATTTGAAGGAACATTTTTGGTGGGACAACATGAATAGGCGGATTGTAGATTTTTTTAGGATGTATGGTTTGTCAACAAGTGAAAGCTGGAAGGCAATAGCATGGAGGAGTCATGCAACCTCTTCCCATACCTGTGTGGAAATGGGATAAAATTATGATGGAATTTTTTCATAGGACTACTAAATACTCTGACAAGGAATGATGCAATATGGGTCATTATTGATCGTCTTACCAAGTCAACACATTTTCTTGCTATATTGGAAGATTTAAAACTTGAACGTTTAGCAAGACTATATATTAATGAAGTTGTAAGACTTCATGGAGTACCATTGTCGATTGTTTCTAATCATGATCCCTATTTTACATCAAGATTCTGGAAAAGTCTTCAGAAAGACTTGGATACTGAACTTCATTTCAGCACTTCCTACCACACCCAAATAGATGGATAATTATAAAACACTATTCAAACCATAGAAGACATGTTGAGATCTTTCTTAATTGACTTTCAAGGTATGTGGGATCATTATTTACCTCAGGTAGAATTTTCCTATAATAATAGCTTCCATTCAGGTATTCAGATGGCACCATATGAAGCGTTATACGAAAAGAGATGTCGCACACCAACCAGTTGGGATGTTGTTGGTGAAAGTAAACTCGTAGGCCTAGAACTTGTGGAGGAAATGATGGAAATGGATAAGGTAACCCAAAACCACATCAAATTAGCTCAATATAGGCAGAAGATAAATGCCAATAATCGAAGGAAGGATTTGGAATTTTCGGTGGGAGATCATGTTTTATTGAAAGTATCTACATGGAAGGGTGCTATACATTTCGGTAAGAATGGTAAATTGTGTCCCAAGTACATCAGACCATTCGAAATTCAAGAACAAATTGGGGTTGTAGCTTACTGTTTGGCAATGCCGCCAGGTCTCTCCAAAGTTCACGATGTGTTTCACATATCACTGCTGATAAAATACATGCCTGACCCAATGCATGTACTCACCTATGAAGAATTATAACTGAAACCCGATCTATCTTCTTGTGAAGAGCCCGTCAAGATTCGTGATACAAGAGAACAAGTGCTGAGAAACTGGACGGCTAGTATGAGAAAAGTTCTATAGAGAAACCATAAGATGGAAGAGGCAACGTGGGAACCTGAAGAACATATGATGAAGAACCATCGGAGTCTTTTTACATAGTAATAATCTAGAAACTTCATGAACGAAATTATTTGAAGGATGGGAGAATGTAACACCCTAATATTCCACGGTATGCTTCTCTTTGAATAATATAGTAGCGTGTGTTGTACGAAACTTCGAGTTCTAACACACCACAATCAATAAAACTATCTGTTATGAATAGTAATATGCACTTTTTGAAATTATATAAATTTTATCTTTCAAAATATACTTCATTTTTGGATTTGGAATATCGAAATTCGCTTAGGGTGAATTTTTTGTATTTTTCTAAAAACATTAAATTTTTGATGAGTAGTAAAAAACACTGAGTTATAGTTTAAAACTGGATTTTTTTTTAAATAATTATTATTTTTATTTAAATTTATTTTAGGTCAAAAAAGATACATAATACCTATAAAATTTCAATGTAATTCATTGGAGTAAGTTTATAATGATTTTAGATATATAAAAATTTTATTGAACTTTTCACCATCTTTTACCCACCACCTAGGAGAATTTACAAATTCACATAAATGTTAATTTTACCGCTTCTGTGAGTGGAATTTCAAAATTCCAAGAGACACAGTTGATATCAGTAAATAAAATGTTGTTCAATAATATAAAAATATTTTTTTTTCTGAATAGTAACCTTTTACTTTTATTTACCACGGTTAATAGTAAATAAAATAATTAAGGGAAAAATTATATTATTATTACCCTAACACATGTCCCAATTCTATTGGATAAGTATAATTCTACCAAAAAAACCTTAGGAATAAAATATGAACTTCTTTGGTTCATGTGGATTAGATTATGACACTTACTATTATTTTATTTAAAGTAGAGTTAAAAGAGTTAAAATCAATGTTTAATAACTAAAACATTTTCAATATTTGGTTACATATAAGATAAATTAGACTATCAATATTCATTATAAATATAAAAATATTTCCGACATAATGGTATTATATATATATTTTTTATAAATTAAATAATTTAATTTATTTATGACACAATGATGATGCACTAATTACCTAATTAATGAAATATTAAAATAATTAATATCATAAATATCCAAATAAATGTAATTTGAGACTTTTTATGAATTAAACTAATTTTATTGGTTAATATGACATGTTATGGTTGGTTATATGAATTTTTATCGAAGTAAAAATGCTGTTAAGAATTTAGAAAAAACAAAATACCAAATAGTTTCAAAATTGACATAAAAGAGTTTTTAAAAACAAATATTATATTATTAATTGATATTCTATTCCAAAAAATCTATGGTTTGGACAAAGTACATATATAATAATAGTTATATAATTAATGAACCACTTGGGGTTCTCTCGGAAGTATATATTATGTTTATTAACCATATAATATAAAAATATAAAGAGACTTTGAAAATGTCAAACTATTTAACTAAGAGTTAAATCTAAAAGTTAAGTTTATATAGTGACTCAAACATGTCTAAAACCTATTGGATGAGTGGTTTTTGACCCATCCACACCTTATAATTTAAATAATCCACTTTTTATCCATTAGAAACCGAAAATTACATTATTATAAAATAATATTTCTAGCTTTTTCTAAGGTTCCCCACACCCCTCTTATAAAAGGGTGCTCACCCTTTCCTCAAATTCACACCTTCAAAGCCTTTTGGATCAGACAAAATCTTCCCAAATACCCTTTAAAATATCCTTAATTAATACTATGGTCCTTAATTTAGTAATAAATCCTACCTAAGGATCCCTTTTGAACAAATCAAAAGGAATAACATGAAGAAGAGGTAAATATTTCATCACCTCTTTCAAGTTCCTTTCTTCTTCCACTTCCTTTTTCTTTGTTGATTCTATTCTAAAATAATAACTCCAGAATATTCTATATACTATGATGTTATTTAAATAATGGTACAACCATATTTGTTGTTCTATCTATCCTTTAAATGACATGTCATCATACGTGCGTACGTACGGCTTACCGTTTCCACGTCGTGGTGTTATTGTTATTCAATACATTACTATTTTGATGGGTATAATAATGATGTGTAAATGATTTAAATAATAAATATAACATGATAATGATTCTGTATATATGATATACCATCCAATTATATATTATTTTAATATCAAAAGAATGATATTTTCGCTCGTGCGTACGTACGGATTACCTTCTCCACGAACACAATGAGATTCATTCCCCATCATATCCATTCAAGACTAATTTTAATTTGATGATTAATAATAATGTTTAAGGACTTGATATCATTATGGATATGAATAATATACAACCTATCCATAACAAACACATCTTATGTAACAAAAAATATACAAGAAAACGTGTAAGTGAACACCCGAAACGACGACAATACTAAAATATTATTAACAAAGTAATATTAGAAGATAATTTATGATGTCATATTTATGTATATGATTTTGTTTAATTTAATAACAATGATTATCTATTATACATTAGTTTAACCTACCCTCGACCAAGGAAAATTACAAGGTAAGGGTTTATTTCACAATCTCTTCATTATCTGAGGTTGTTTATACGTAATTATCTGCTAGGACCACTTTATCATCCACATCCATGTTTCTTAAAAATGTATTTCAAAACATTCTTAATATTTTATAGACTACGGGTTAAAGTCATTTATACCCTTTTTTGACTTTTGATAATATGTTTATAAAATAATATTTCTGTCATTTTCAAAATAAGGTCCTTTTTAACCTTTTAGACAAAATTAAGGTTAGAATATATTTTTTTTTAACTTATACAGAGGGTGTGGCTATTTTCCACTGTTATAAAATCATCGAATCTTACCTTACAAGATTATAAGAATATTTTCAATGTAAATGATTTAGTTTATAATTATGTGACTTTTAAATGATTTCAAAAAAAATATTTCTCTCAAATAATTTTGATTTCATCTATGTCAACATCTTTTGATGGATTTTAAGCTTATTTGAAGTTGATTTATTATGATACAAAACATCCATATTGTATTGAAGGTTTTGCGATATGTTTGGCTGTGGATGTTTTATTTTTATACCATTCATGGTTTATGAAAAAAGTATTGACATTTCATATGCCAGTTTTAATACGAATGTTTATGTTATATTTAAATCTGTTCATATGAGGAATGCATTAGACTTAGTAAGTGACGGGTGGAGCCCGCTATAGCTCCCCATTGCATGAGTAGGTCTCAAGAGACAAACTAGTGTCTTGGGATAAGGCCTTGACAAAATATTATTTGTAGTCTTGGCACAGGGCCTTGACTATGTGGTTATGAATGTCTTGAATTATGCATTACATCATTATGAAAGTGGTAATTTATATTACATGTGATTATTCAACTGGTAGAATATCCATGTGAATAAGTAAATGGAATTATTTCATTTTATTTTTTCCATATTATGCTGAAGATCAAGTTTAAAAGGCTTATGTTTTAGTTATACATTGCCTTAAATGTTTATGCTTATTTATGAATATTTCCACTATATTGTTATCCTTACTGAGCATCTCAGGTCATCCCTTCCTATGTTTTATTTATCCCAGGATGTGAAGATGTATTTTATGACTGACCTACAAGGATAGTCATAGAGGATATGAGTGTGGACTATGGGTACTATTTTGTTGTTGTTTTTCACCTTATGATGTAATGTAAGACTTATGAATGTATCCAGTGTTTCAAAGGCTACTAAACTAATCGGTATTTTGAGACATGACCTTTTGTGATCATGCCAATGTTATGTAATAATGCATCGACTCTAGGAAACTGGGTTCAGGGCATTATAAGAACCGTATTGAAAACCCTTGGTATGAGTCGATGTATTGGATGGAAACCAAAAATTCAAGTAATGTTTTGTGTAGATGTTTGTCCAAATAATATATAACTATGATGATTTTACATGTCAGTTCCATTTTCATATAGATGAATTTAGAGTTAATAACCCCAAAATTATCTTTCCTATAATACATTTACCATTATTCTAGTTCTTACTGAATGTTTTCTTACTACGTTCCTAGTTTCACACTCCCAAGGGAGATTCATATGTTATAAAATTAATATTATGAAACCTAATAAAGGATTAATTATATATTTAATTTTTGGGATTTGTTTCAGAATCATAAGATAATTAAAATTAATGTAACATGCATCAATATATGATTTAAATATTATTAATTAAAGGAAATATGATCAACCATAAAAATCTAAATAAAAAATGTTTTTATGTGTTGAATTACATTGATTATTATGATAAGTTTACTATATTGTGAATGGTTTCCCACTCATTTCTACCAAAAGTTTTTGTAATTGTTTGTTCTATAAGTATCCATGAGTGTGATTTACTACGTAAATATTATATCAATTAGAACACCATAAGAATTAGATATGGAATAAGAAATAATTCCCATTATTTGAAACCATATATCTTGAAAAATGATTAAAATTTTAAACATAATCAATGTTTCAAGTACGCAAAATAAGAGAAATTAGGTGTCTCATGAAATATCATCAATCAATGGTTATGAAGGTAAACATATTCAATTTCATATATATCAAAAATATTTTAAGAAAAATATATATAATTTCATTAATGTGATATATTTATTAATCAACTAATGAAGACAAGGTTATCATTCATTAAAGTATCAACCATAATTGAAGAGTTTTTAAAATACAAGGAATGAAGGTATAACTCATCAAAGGTAACCAATAAAAATTCATATTCTTATCTGTAGAGTTCCTTGGCATCATCTATGTCTATTTCATAATAAAATGATTGTTGAGAATGTGTGGAATTCTCTTCCTGAATGACCTAGGGAGTAAGTAATAACCTATATAATGACTATTTATGAAGAGGATAGTGGGAATTATTGATCATTTTACATATACCAAAATTTAGTAAATGTATTATAGTATTTTGAACCCAGTTTTATATTAGGGTTTCTAAGAACATCATCTCCCCGACCATAGTAATTTTTGGAGGAAAAAAATTAGTGGAATGATTATTATGGTTAAGGAAATAAAAAATATGAAAATAATATTATCCTCTAATTAGAAAAGAATAAAGTTTCAAAATTGAATCTACATCTTTAATTTAACTCCAAATTAATTTTTATCACATGTTAATACATACTATAAACCAATTACTCCTATATATTTCTACAGCCCCAACTGTGAATAATACATATTGATAGACAAGGATTTCATAGGGACCTTAATACCTTATAATGAGATAAAATTCCTTGAAATGGATAGATGAATATAATTACTTTCAACTTTTACATATCATCTTCAGTATCATAACTCACTATATATAATATTTTCAATATTTTTCACCATTTTTTATTTGAGAATGTAAAGGATAATATAATTTTGAGGAAACAAATTATTTAAAGTGGTAAAATGTAACAAACCATGAATTTGTATCCTTTAGAATACATATTATGTTCTATAATATTTTCTATAAGCTAAAAGAAACATTAAAAACCATAAAATAATATGATTGAATTGTTAATAAATATTCAATGAATACTAATATAGTAAAAAAATAATAACTAATACCATTACTGAATAATATATTAATATGAGTTAATATTGAAAATGGTTTCAATATAAATAATATACTAAAAATTAGAGTCTTTATAAAATGGAATTTAATTATTTTAAAAATTATAATTGAAAAAATAACATTTTATTTAATATTTATTTTATTGATATTTATTCAGTATGATATTATAATTTTTTATAAAATATAGATTTTAGACACAAATATTTTTTTGTCGTAATAATTGTTATGATTTTATTATAGTGAAAGTGTATCATAATATTTTTGAAAAACATTTTATTTATCAAAATATATATTTAAGGAATAAAATTATTCATATTAATATATTATTATAACTCTTAAAAGTGATGTCAAAAAGTTTAAGAAAATGGTAAAAATGATACATTATTAAAAATTATTTTCCATATTATTTTTTATTGAAGTATTTTGGTGGCTATATTTGATTGCGAATTTCCAATAAAGATTCAAAATTTTATTTCAATTTAGAATAAATCATTTTTTAATTTAAACCATTAATAATTATGAAGTTATCTATTATATAAATTTAAATCTGAAATCATACTTTTTATAAAATCTTTTTTATATAAATATATATTTATTTATTTTAAATTTAAATATTCTCATTTTTTGAAATTTTATTTGTTAAAATTATTTGAGAATTCAAAATCACAAGGATCCAATTATTTAATGGTTTCATTTTGAATCCTTTTTATCAAAGTAATTTTGTAATATAATATCCATATACATTTATATATATTGTTATACTATTTAAAAAGTGATTAACCATTTAATATCATCAAATTTTTATAAAGTCTAGGGTCTTTGGATGACTAGTTACATAAAACTAAAAACATGATTCCAAAATGAAAGAAAAGATTATTTAAATTCTATAATGTGTTCCTAAATCCCATTGAGATTAATGATATGTATATAGTATCTTGGCCCATACATGAACAAAGGGATGAGTTAAAATACCAATAAGTGAAAAAACATATGTTCTAATCATAACACATTGGTTGGAAGGCATAACATGATGACCTAAAAAGACATCGAATAAGAATAAACATTTGGAATCATGAAATACAAAAAATGGGAAGATTTAATCATGGAATCATATAAATTTTGAAACATTATATAGTAATACATTATCATGAGTCATTGAAAATTTCACATCAATGAGCACGAGTCAACGATAACCACCTAAACCATTGCACATTGAGCACAAGTCAAGGCTAACCACTAAGAAAATTTCATATGACATCTCATGAGTAAATACATTATCCAATGAATTAGATTACTATCTAGGTTAAACCATCATAAAATTTTCATGAATATGTGTTCCAGATGATGAATCAAACATAAGGGTTGCCTATAGAAATAATTGGGTAACATAATCATGTCGAAAGGCATAAAAATGGAATATCATAATGGTGTCCATGAAAGAGTGGATTTAATGAATTCATAGAAATTAATAAGGTAAAAATAGTCATATATAATGAAAAATAATTTCTAATTTAATTGAAAACATGTAAAACCAGTCTTTAAGAAGCTATAGAAGTGAAACATTTTAGTGAAGTTAAAGGAAAATATTAAAGATAATTTATATAGGAAATTTATAAATATATTATATAAAACTATAATTTAAATGAGTTAATTTTTATTAAAAAAATGTTTCATTTCATAATAATATTTTTTCCTTAATAAAAATTATAGAGTTTAATTGAAAGAGGGTATGAAATCCAGATGTTCCCTTTATTCGGGCTTGCTTGTTGAGATTAATTAGAAGGGAACCTTTAAAAATTAATATTTAACCCTTAAAGAATCATGTAATAATATAGATACATTATTTTGGAAAATATATAATTAATTTAGAAAATTTATATAAAAATAAATGACAATTTCATTAGGAAATATAGAGAGAAGTTGTAACACGAAGGAAAATGGTGTTTTAGAAAGAATCCCTTACATTATGTCTCAAAGGGTTCTACATATGATCTTAATGTCCTGTATAATCAAATTAAATCCGTTAATTAATTAATTAATTAATTATTATACATTTATTTTATTTATTATGATTTTATGATGTTATATTATTGCCTTTTTTATGAGTTATGAGATACAATTTTATCAATTGAATGCCTTTGTTTCCTTGGTTTTCATAGTCAGTTTACCTGTATACCTATATGAAAAATCATGTAAAATGAGAATAGTTTTATAGAATTGAAATAATTTGTTTTTAATGAACATAATGAATATTGAGTGGCTTTATATATTATTTTATCATATTTTAGGCTGATTCATTAGATAAAACCTTAATGATGACCATTTAGATTATTTTTTGTTTTTTATCACCATGAACAAGTTTTGATTTGTTAATCAATACCATGTACATATAATGGTTATAAAAATTTTCATAGGATTTAATAAATATATTATAATCTATTTTATTTTAAAAAATGATTTTATAACCATAATTTAAGTAGATAATGGAAATTTAAAACTCATCGTCCATGAATGCGATAGATCAACACATCACAGCTGTTGTTTTAATTTTTAGTACAAGAGGAGAGGGTAAGAGAAACGATGATGGGATTTTCCATGAATAAAATAAAATTATTGTTTATAAAATTTATTGTAGTTATCATGTCACATGGATAATGTTATTTGAGTAAAGAATTATCAAATAAAAGTAAAAAATAAATGAAATTAAAAATGAAGAGAAGATAATTTTACCTCCTCAATTTCTCCTCGTTGAGAACCCGCATAGGGAAATGGGTTGTATATTTTGTTGAAACAAAAAAAATCATAGACATGGGGTAGGGACTTTGGATGTGTTTTGATATGAATTTGTAAAACTATTGTGCTATTGGAAATAACGGTGGTTCTATGTGATATTTATAGTGGAGGAGAGGGGTGTTTTTTGGAATATTAAATTCATTAGTTTATTATTTTTTATCATCTCTATAAATAGTGTTCATAATAATCATTAAATAATTCAAATAATAAATTTTAGTTGTATATTATGGTTCTTACATAATCCATGACTCAATGAATAGTGTATTTTAATTTTTAATGTTATATAAAATGAATTATTATATTAAACTGTTCACCAAAAAATTGAACTATTATAGAAAAATCCAAAAAGTTGACCATAACTATTTTTCAATGAGTAGAATTAAAAAATGGACACCATTTTATGAAAATAAATTTATAAATATAAAAATATTAATTTTAAAATAAAATCATCATTTACTTGAAAAACAACAATTTAAAAATTATAACTGATTTTAAAACACATTGAATAAATTAATTGATGTCTCATACAATTATCTTATAATCATAAGACAACAAAAAGTTAGTATTTTAATATTTTTTTTGAAAAGAAATTTCCATTTAATCATTCTATTAATTATAAAATCGTTGATAAAATTTATGTTTTATAAAAATACCAATACATAATTTTTAATTTTTAAAACATTTCTTTACATATACTCTAGTATAATTATATATTATTCTCATTTATGATATGGGTAAATTTTATTTGTAAGTTCATTGTTGACTTTACTATTCTATTAAAAGAAATTACTATTCATAAGGGTCAAATTAATATTCAAATGGTCAAGTTACTATTCCTTTAGTATGGGTTACTTAATTTATAACCAATCCTTTTTTTCATTAAATATCAATTATAAAAAAAATATTTAATTTATGTGATTTTATGTGATTTACACTATATAAATTAATTATAATAAGTTGAATTTCATTGATAGGTTTATGGTTCATTACCTTCATCCCACTGAATGAAACCTTCTCATTGAAATTTTATTTTAAAAAATAATTTTAAAATAGTTGAGAGTATATATCGATTATATCTTACACCAGTTCCCATGATGTTTCTTCATACTTATGTTTCCTCTAATGCAATTTGACCAGGTAATTAGTCTTCATGCACAGAACATTATCCCCATGATCCAAGAACTTCATTGTTAACTCCTCATAAGTGATATGTTTTTCCAACTATACCAACTCATGATTTATTACATCTGAGGTATCTGGTCTGTAATTACTCTAATGGGATACATGGAATACATCATGTAATTGTGTTATTGTCAGTGGAATTTCATATTGATTGGCCATAACTCCAACATTATCCAGAATCTTTTAGGGCTCAATATACACATGACACATCTTTTTATTCATTCCAAATCCAATGACCCTTTTCCATGGATTTTCATAGAGGATCACAATGTATCAAATATTAAACTCTATCCCTCATAGATGATTGTATACTTAGCTATTTTTTACTTATGGGCTTACTTGATTAACTATTTAATGGTTTTATTTATCTTCATCATTTATTAGAACATTTTAGGTCTTAGAATTTTATGGTCACTGACATCATACAATCATGTCGGTGATCTATATATTATCCCATACAGGGCATTATATGGAACAATTTTTATGATCTAGTAGAAAATTTTTTAGCAAGAGAATTCATTTATAGGTAGATGTTGGTCCCTTCCACCATTTATCAATATGTCTTCTAGTTTCTGAATATTACTTTTTATATAGGAAATCAGTTTGCGGATGATAAGTAGTACTGATGATCAGCGTAGTGTTTAATGAATTTTGGAATTTTTTCCAGAACGTGGAGGTAAATCTCATATATCAATTTTATATAAAACATTGTGGTAATCAAGCATACTCACCATTTCTATGATGTATATCAGTGAAATTTTCTCCCATGAGATGTACTCTCCAATTGGGATAATGTGAGATGTATTTGTGAGACGGTCCACAATAACCCATATTGATTATTTTTCCACTGGATGCCTTTTGAAATATAGTGACAAAGTCCAAGGGGATGTTTCCCCACTTCTATATATTTATGGTTAATGGTTTCATCATACACATTTACTATTTCCTTCATAATTCACTTGAAGACATAACAAGCACTTTGATGTATAATTAGTTATCTTCTTCTTCATATTGTCCCACCAATACTTCTCTCAGAGATATCAATACAACATTATGCTCCATGGGTGAATATAGAAGGTTGAGATATGTGCGCCATTCAAATGTTTCTTATCTATAATTGGACTGGATGGTACACATAGTCATTAACAAAATCTCATGGCTTCTTCACCATCCATTTTGACCTATAATGATTTCCTATTTTTAATGGATTCCACCTTTATCTGAATTTCAACATAATTTCGATGATCATAGTTTCTTTTCTACGTAAGGGATGATTGAGAAACCATTTGATAAATTATTGATGATTTTCCTCCATTAACGATTCCCATGTTCATCCTTTTTAGATCTAAGAACATTGGATCCCTTCAACTCTCAACATGGATAAATATACATGATCGTTCCTACTTAGAGGATCTTCCACCTTATTTACCATAATAGGATGGTAGAGGATTGAGAATTTTTAAGCCTTGATGAGCTCTAACCATATATAGTTTCACATATTAAGCTAATTTTGTGTGAACATATATATGAGACTTTTGAGATCAGTATATATTTCACACGTCTCCCCATGGCGGTAATGACATCAAATTTTCAATGTAAATATCGCATCTTCCAACTCTATATCATGCATGGAATTGTTTTTCTATTTAATGACTAACATCATTTAGGTATAGGATAATAGTTTATCATTTTTATTAAATACACAACCTAATATCTTCTTTGAAGAATCACTATATACCAAAAATAGTTCCGAACTTGTCAGAAGAGTAAGTACTGTAGCTATGAGAAGCCTATTATTTAAATTTTTTATGCAATATTCACATTCACTGGTCCAGATAAACCTTAATTCCTTCTATTTAATCATGTATTGTGGTTTTGGTAACTATGAGAAGTTATTCTAAAACCATCGATAATACCCAGCTCGACCAAGAAATCTATGGATCATTGTTAGAGATGTTGACCCATGACACTCTTTGATTGCCTTCTTCATTAAAGAGTCTATATATATTCCTTTTCTAATGATTTCATGCCCCAATAATGATATATACTTCATCAAAAACTAACATTTAATTTATTTTTCATATATTCTCTCCCTTCAAAAAGAATTTCTCATGGTATTCAAATGCTTCTCGTGTTTCTCCTTGATCTTGTAGTATATCATAATATCCTCAATAAAGACTACCAAAAATGTGACAACATTATATCTAAAGACCCTATTAAAAAAATCCATTGAAATTTATTAAATTTTAGTGAGTCTAAAGGGGATAACCATGAATTCATAGTGTTCATACCTTAATCAAAAAAAATCATGGGAATATCTTCCTTCTTAACCTTTAATTAGTGATATCCCAACCGAGGTTCCACCTTAGAGAATTACAAAGACCCAAATAGTTGATTGAAAAATTCATTTATCCATTGAAGGGGTTAATTTTTCTTCATCATGATTTTTTAAGTTCATGATAATCTATTTTTATGTGAATTTATCCATCCTTCTTTTTTTCCAAAAGGACTGGTACACCCCATAGTGAAGCACTCAGTAATATAAAACTCCTTCCCAGATTATCCTATAAAATTTTATTAAGTTATCCCATATCAAAGGGGGAAATTATATAGGTTTTCTATGATATAATAATATATCCTGAAATATGATAAAATGAAAATTAAACTTCCCAGTTAGGTAGAAGAGCATGAAACTCTTCGGGGAATACATCAGTGTAGTCCATCACAATGGAAATGTCTTCATGAATGATTATCTATTTTGTCTTAATAATTAGTTCAAGATTCTATTAATCATAAAGAGACAATATCCCTAACTATGATTATTATTTTTAAGGAGATTCACCCTCCTTAATACAATTTTACGTAATTTGTGGTGCCAATGAGCATGTGCACCAGTGGTAAAGGTTGTTGTTTGGTATCCAAAAGACCCATGATTGAATCCAGTAAGGGAAACATATCCGGGGTACTGATGTAGAACTAAATCCTGAACTGTAGCAGTACTGTAGTAGTGGATAAATTGTAGTAGTAGAGACTATATTGTAGTAGAGGTAATATACCAGGAACTATATCGGTGGCAGTATTATAGAAAGTACTATAGTAGTCTGGGTACTGTAGCAGTACTATTCACCAGAGGTCCCATTAGGTAAAAAAGGACTTGTATGCCTTTTATGTTGGGTCTCATGTACCCAAGCCTTTAGGATATGTAATTATTCCCCCTCTACCGAATCAAAGAGGTTATTTTTAAAAAAAATAAATATATGGCTTCAAACCAAACCATTTTTTAAAAAAATATTGAGGATACTTTATGATGTGAACCGTGATACCCCTTTATATATAATTGTTGTTAGATTTGTATAATGATTTCCAATCCATCCCCAATATATAATGAAAATTCACAAAATTAACTAGGAAAATAATTTATGGGAGGTTCAATAAACAAAAATTAATTGGGGAAGAGTTATTTACATTGGACATAATTAATCCCCCATTTGATTTTCTAATAGATAACTCAACCTCCCAATTTTGAGGTGGTTTTTGAATAGTTATAATAAACATGCATCATATAAAAGTATGAGTAGAACCATAATAAAATATTACATTCACTATAATTGAATAAATAACTCGCGTAACTGTCAAAAAATAATTTTAGGGAACCACCTTAGCAGTAGTGATAGAATATTACATTCTTTGATTCCATATATGTTTTTGTTACCAATTTCCACCCCAAAACCATTGTATTAGGGAAATAGTTCAAATAGTACCCATGTTCCTTGATGTTTAACCACTGCACTATATGCTAAGTATATATTTGAACCTTCCTTTATTCATCAACATTAGTGGGATTTTTCATATCCTTTTAGAAGTTATTAGAATGATTCCCCATTCATCCATAGGTTATTCTTGTTATTATACCCTTTAGATATTTCACATTAGTATCCATCCCATTTTGAAATGTTAGATTTCATGTTTGTTTCCATCATGGGATTTATCTGTTGGTCCTCACATATAAAACACAATTTTCCACTATATTACCCTAGGCTCCTAAGACCACTGAGAGTCTTCGATCTCCATTTAAACCTTAAGGGCACAACCAACAATAACCTTATAGATATCTATGCCTTAAATAATTAATGCTATTAATAGGATCATATATAATCAATTAAAGAAATGAAAGACCATTCATTAAATGTTCATGTCAATCCTTGAGGCATATCATTCGATACTTATAATGTTTTCCTCATACACTGATACATACTCACCTTACTTCTAATTCAATCTTAGGAACTCCCCTTCAATCATGACATGGAGGGTATGGGGAAAACATTATTGTAATATGTATTCATGAATTCTTCCCAATCGTTGAAATAAATTTTATCCTTGGACATTTTTTTATCAGTTCCTCTCACTTATGAGCTTCTCTCTCAAAACAGTAGATCTACAGCGCAACATTCTCCTATTTCAAGCACCAGATGATAGATAATATCACATCAATGGACATAATCCACTTTTCTAGGAGAATGGGATCAGAATATCCACCAAACATAGGATCCATATGACACAAGATATATTTGACATAGATATTCTATCTCTTAAGTGGAGGTTTTTCAACATGATTAGATTTTTTATTCGTAACATGAGCCAGTTGAGCAAGCATTATCATAATGTTTTGACCACATGTTTGCATCACATTTTTCATATCAATAGTTTAACTGTCACATTTCCAGTAACACCCTGCAATTTTATGATAAATAATTTTTTTAATGTCTTATGTTATACACAACACCAAGGGAATATTTCACTACACACAACACTAGCTTGGATTAAGTTACATGCAAGAGAAACCTTCCTCAATAGCTTTCGATGTACACAATACCGAGTTTCAATAAACAATGATATATTATTATAAAATAATGAACTAACTATTTTGAACAGTATTAACGGAATTTTGAATTTTATAAAATTATAATTCATGTTACATATTTTCTAGAATGAGATATGAAAACAGAATCAATTATTCGTATAAAAAAGTATTTTTTTTAAAAAAATGTAGTTTTACCACCTTTTGATGGCGCACCCATTTTAAATATAACTGTTGACAAATATATAAGTTAAATTTTATAAAATAAACTTCTTCTTTTGAATCAGGATATACAAATTTACATTGTATAAATTTTTGATACCTTTTTGATAACATTCATATTTTGATGAATAGTAAAAATACGTTAAATTTTTTGTAAAAAAAACTTTTTTCATCAAGATAATTTTTATTTTTAAATCATAAAATTTAATTGTTTTAAAGTATAAATAGAATATATATTTACCATTTAATATAATTTATGTCATTTACATTAATTTTACATTGAATTTATAGGTAATAACATTTCAATCTTTGACAATGTTCTAACTTTTAAAACCTTTTTTTTAATAATGGGATTAAGAAAATGATATAATTATAATTAAAACCAAATAAAGTGACAACATGTCACTCTCTTATATCCTATCAGTGTAATAATTTAAATTTAGCTATAAAATTTATAAAACCTCGAATATAAATATTCTCCATAAGATAATAAAATTATATAAATCATGATAATTTATTTATAACTTTTATGGATTAAATAATTATCATTAATGATGACACAATAGTGATGAAGAAGTTATTTTTTTGAATGAAATATCAAATAAAAAGTTTTATAAATACTGAAATAAATAATATATGAAATAAGTAATGTTATCCACAAATTTTCTAGATGAATATGACATATTAGGAATCTATTAAATATTTTGTTTCGAATATATTATCTATGTAGATTTTATCTAAATGAAAATAAATGAATATTGTAAAAATTGACACTATTGTTATTTTAAAAAAATAACATATTATAAAATTGTTTAAAAATCAAAAAAATATTTAAAAATTATAAATTGAAATTCATATGGTCGAAAATTTCATAAATTATCCAATTATGGACAATTAAAAACACATAATTAATTAATTATAACAATTTAAAATTTAGAATATTATTACCATAGATAAAATTAAATAGATTAAATTAGGATAAATCAATTTGATAAGGTTTAAAATAAATTTCCAACATGTATAAATTTTATTGGATGATGATATTAAAACCCTATCACATATCATCTTTGAATTGAGTCATTATTGGAGGTTTTATATGGGGTTTTAATTTATTATAAATTAATATTTCTTATGTTTCCAAAGGTGCCCCTCTCCTTCCTTATAAAAGGGAACCTCTTCTCTCTCCACCTTACAACATTTTGAGACTTCAATATAAGCCAAACCAAGTCCATTTCTCTTCTCCAATTCCCTATTAACAAACTAGATGTCTCGGTCTTCTTCAAATACTATATTTAGTGCCCTAAAAGAAGGTTTAGAAGAGGCGCGTCGAAGAAGAGGTAATATCCATTACCGATCATTTCAAATTTATTTCTTATTCTACTTTATCTTATTTATTCGTTTAATTATGAAGTAATAACATCAGTTTCACTGATATAATGATATGTTATTATAAATATGAAGAAAACCTATTTCACCTTCTATATATCCTATGGAAAATGAAATCACTGCGCATGCGTACGTACGGAATACCGTCTCCATGCCATGGTGTAATCTTTTTTCCACCACCGTCTTACTTGGATGGGTTTAATGGTGTAAAGAATATCTATATATTATTATTATAACACAATACTAATTATGATATATTCTATCATCCACTCCAATACCATTCAATAATTATGGGAATGATATCACCGCTCGTGCATACGTACGACTTACCGTCTCTATGATGCGATGTGATTCGTTCTACATGATCATCATTAAACCATGAATATATAGATGAGTTTTATTAATAAATATGATATATATTATACTAATACCATTCTATAAATGATGTATCTATAACCTAAAAAGAGGAATAAGAATTTATTCGACAAAAATTGCATAAGAACATAAAGCAGTGAACACCCGAATAACAAGTAGCAATGAAATATTACAAATAAGAAGATAAGAACATGACCATATATGATATCATAACAATGATTATGATTTGGGAATAAGTCAATGACATTATTTAAATCAATATACAAGAGGTTCGGATACGTAAAAATCATATCAGACCTAAGTTAATGGATAATTATTCCAATCTCGTTTGTATATGAGATTGTTTATTCGTAAGTATTTATTGCGGCCAAGTTTATCATCCATGTACATATGTTCTCAAAATGTTTTCATAAAATGTTTACTATTCTTCCATGTATTTTAAAATTCATATTTACCCTTTTTGACTTTTACCAAAAGGTTTGGAAGGAATCGTTCTTTTATTTACCATACGAGGCACTTTTTTACTTTTCCAGAAAAAGTACGAGGATAATGTTTTTTTAACTTATACTGCATGAATGGATTTTTACAGTTTCATAAGTCTTTATTTTCATGAATCTTCATGTACAAGATTTCATTATTATTTTGATAAAAAATCATTTTCTTTTAAAATTTCATGACATTTTCTGAAAAAAAAAAATGATTTTGAATAAGAAAGGTTATTTTCCTCAATAATTCATTTCATGTATTTTATCAAAACAATTTCCCATATAATATGTCATTATTTAGTATGATTATGTTTCATGTATAATGTATCTACTATTTACATGGTTTGAGTTATCTTATGATGAAATGATATCAATTTGTTTTATATGGATTATGTTATGATGGGATGATGTTTATAAAACCCATTTTATTCATTAGGTTATGATGAATGATTTATGTTTATTTTGTGGCACATGAACAAATAATTTAATTATGAGATGAGTGGGACCTATATCTCCCTCCAATGCATTTTGTAAAGATTAATATCTCATGAGATAGACATGGCTGGAATGTAAAGTTAATATGGTTCAGTGATACTGGACTCGAACGAGTAGTGAACTCTGTTCATTAATGGACATTGTCTACTATGATGGTCTTGGAAACGAGTCTTGACTAATTTGAAATTATTTTCTATGATTATGTGTTTATTCCATAAAGATTCATGTTTTATGTTATGATTATTGGGATTACATTTCACTACTCTGTTTTATCCCATGTCATGATATTATGATCTCTTTTACAGGTTACAATTTTTAAAATTCTATGTTTTTATGAATATTATATGATTTATATTTTCTTTGAATACCCTTATTGAGCATTTGAGCTCACCCTTTTGTCTGTTTTCTTTTCCCCAGGTCAGGAATAAGGGTATTAAGTAGGATATACCAAAGGGGACTCTAGATTTGATGAAATAAGAGGGAGACAATGTAGATGATTTATGAACTGGTTGTTTAAGTTTCCCAGTTTCTAAAGACACTATACCTATACGGTCCTTTCATGATTTTGTTATATTTGTAATAAGTATGCTTTAAATTCTGAAGTATGAACAATGTATGTAAAGTAAGGGTTTTTATAGTTGCTATTAGAGGAATGGTATAGTCATCTTATTGAATCTATGATGTGAAAGACTTAGTAAGAACCCTAAGGATATGTTTAAGCATAGAACACAATATTACTGTTTTAGAAATGGCCATGAATAACCTATTATAAGACCCAAAGTGTGAAATTTCATTCTTGATTATGTGGTTTTCCTATTATGTTTAGTTTTTCTCACACTCTGCTTCTTGGTTTTAGTCCGTTGCTGGAACCCGAAGGAACTATGTTAATGTTGAATGTGATGGGAAATGAAATTATTGTCCCCCTGAGAAACCAATATTTATGGGAGATGGAATGAAAAATGTTTTAGCCATTCTCACACAACTTTCTTAAGCTCTGAATCATGAATGACATCCAAATAAGCAAAGGAAGGGGAAACATTCTGTTGAATCTGTCATGAGGTAGCTTCCAACTTCATTCAGAGGGTCTTCTGATCCATTAGTTGCTGAACAATGTATTAGTACCACTGAAAAGATATTTTTAGTTCTACAATGTTCTGAACATGATAAAGTCATCTTAGCAGTATATCGTTTGGATGGTGAATCTGATTAATGGTGGAATCTTATCAAGAATGCGAGGCAATGAGACGAAATTGAGTCTAGGGAATGGGACGAGTTCAAGAAAATATTTTTTAATAAGTACTTCCCTCATATTATTCAAACAAAGATGGGGAATGAGTTTATAGAATTGATGCAAAAGGATGATGAATCTGTTGGTACCTAGGAAGAGAATTTTACAAGGCTTCCAATGTACGCTTCTGGGATTATTAAACACCTGAGAGTAAGGTCAATCAATTATTTATTGGCTTCAAACCAAGTCTACGAAGGGAATTAGCTATAAGTGACTTTAATATCTACGAGGAAATTTTTCGATGTGCTCTCAAGGTTGATATGGAGACTGGAGTAACCCATCAGTCATATGGGTTTGATAAGTATAGGAAAATGGAATTCAAAGGAAAATCTAAAGACCACACTGAAAAGAAGATGAGTTTTCCCTTATGCTCAAAGTGTTTGAAGAAAAATATAGTGAATTATCTTAAAGGGACAAGTAAATGTTTTAATTGTGGAAAAGATGGTCATCGGGATATTTAATTCCGCATTGATGGAAAAAATATGTCTAGTGATGCGAACAAATAAAAGGATACAAAAAATGCTCCTCCTACACATCAATGTTACAAGTGAAATTAAATGGGGAATTATGCCAATTAATGCCCTAATCCAAGGGTTGTTGATGATGATCGACGTCAACAAACTCTTAAGGCCAAAGACAAAGGAATGTCACATGAAATTTCTATCGGCGATGTGGAGTACGATAACAAAATGGTGAAAGGTACACATACCATCCACTATAAAGTAGAAAATGTTTTATTTGATTCTGGATACACCCACTCTTTTATTTCTGAAGAATTCTATATGGGTATTGTCGTACTACCCCAACAATTAGCTGTTGAGTTAGTTGTGACAACTCCTAATGGCACAACAGTCGCATCAATAGTTTACAATTCATCTCCAATTGAAGTTTGTGGGAAAGTTCTTCCTGAAAATATTTTAATCCTTTCTATAGTGAAATTTCATGTGATTTCGAGCATGGATTGGCTTTCTTTATATGGATCTCATATCAATTTCTAAATAAGGGAAGTCACATTTCATATTCCTTATCAATATATGATCATCTATCGATGCAAGGATGAAAATAACCTTCCAATGAAAATTTATTCTGTTTTATGGGTCTTGATTCCAATAAATGAAGGTTATTTTTCTAAAATGGTTGGAGAGAAACTCATGATTAAGAATATTCCCATTATACGCAAGTTTGATGATGTCTTTCTAGAGAAATTTTCAGGTCTTCCACAAAATAGTGAAGTCAAGTTTTCAATAGAACTCATACCATGTTCTATGCCCATTTCAAATACACCTTATAGAATGACCCCAATTGAGTTGTAGGAATTGAAGAAGAAACTCCAAAAGAATCTTGATAAGGGATTTATACGCCCTAGTGCATCACCTAGGGGAGAACCTGTTCTGTGTGTTAAGAAGAAAGATAGATCAATGAGACTCTGTATTGACTATCGAGAACTTAACAAGATCAATATCAAGAACAAATATCTTCTCCCATGCATTGATAACTTATTTGACCAACTACGCAGATCTCAATAATTTTCCAAGATTGATCTTTGTTCAGGGTATCATCAATTAAGGGTCAAAAGGGAGGCTATATCAAAGATAGCATACCGTAAATGGTATGGACACTATGAATTTATAGTGACTACATTTGGTCCTACTAATTCCCCTGCTATCTTCATGGAACTAATGAATAGAGTCTTTAGGGACTGTCTTGATCAGTTTGTTGTAGTCTTTATAGACAATATTCTTGTCTATTCAAAGAGCAAGGAAGAACATGAATATGCCTTGAGAATTTTATTAAATACCCTAATAAAGGAGAATATTTAGGCCAAATTTACCAAGTGTCCATTTTGGCTTCAAAAAGTTTCTTTTTTGGGTCACATAATCTCAAAAGAGGGGAAATCTGTGGATCCACCAAAAAAAGAGGTTATCAAAAGATAGTCGAGACCAACAACAGTAACTGAGATCCAAAGTTTTCTTGGTTTGGTGGGATATTATCGACGTTTTGTGAAATATTTTTCATGATTACTTAATCCACTCACAAGGTTGACTCGAAAAGGAGTTAAGTTCGTTTGGATGGAGGATTGTGAAGAGAATTTCAAGGAGTTAAAAAGAATGTTATCCAGTGCACCTGTGCTCACACTGCCTTGTAGTGGAGAATGGTTTGTGATCTACAGTGATGCATACAAGAAGTGATTGTGTTGTGTTCCCATGAAAATTGATATGGTGATAGCTTATGCCTCCAGACAGTTGAATTCGCATGTGCAAAATTACCCAACTCATGATTTGGAGTTATCTGTGGTAATCATTGCATTAATGATTTGGAGGCATTATCTTTATGGTGAAAGCTGTGATATTTATACTGGTCATAATAGTTTAAAGTATATTTTCACACAAAAGGAGATGAATATTCACCAAATAATATGGTTAGAGGTGATTAAGGATTAGGACTTCTCAATTGATTTTCACCCTGGGAACACAAAAAAGGTGGAAGACGCATTATGTTGACAATACCATGCTAGCTTATCCATGATGAGGATCACAACATATCCAATATTTATGGATTTACAAAGGATGGATCATGGAATTATACTGGAAGGGTAAAAATCTAATCTTTCTCAAATGAATGTTCAATCATTTATACATGTGAATATTAAAGAGGCAAAGAAAGAAGATGTAGAGATTCAAAAGAAGGTGAGAAATGTTCCTAAATTCTACATTGATTGTGATGATATAATAAGGTTCAGGAATTAGGTTTTTCATCCTCCAAACCCAGAACTAAAGAAGGAAATATTGGATGAGGCTAATAGTTCTTCATTCTCTATTCACCCAGGAACCACGAAGATGTATAGGGAACTGAAATAGTACTTTAGGTGGGATGGCATGAAAAGAGATGTTGTTGAATATGTCTCTCGATGCTTGGTTTGTCATCAAGTTAAAGTTGAGAGATAGAAGTCTGAGGGGATGTTATAAGCATTACCCATACAAGAATTTAAATGCTAAAACATCACTATGGACTTTGTCACTAGGCTTCCTAAAACATCCAAAGGCAGTAATGCTATCTGGGTTATAGTTGATTGTCTTACGAAATTAGAAAACTTCACTACTATTAGAGAGGATTTATCTCTTGATCATCTTGCCAGGATATATATAAAATAAGTGGTAAGATTACATTGATTACCAATTTCCATTATATCTGATCGGGATCCAAGTATTACATTTATGTTTTGGCGAAGTCTTCAACATACTCCAGATATAGAAATGAGTTTCATCACTGGTTATCATCCTCAGGTAGACGGTCAGTCTGAGAAGAAAATTCAAACCTTGGAAGACATTTTGAGATCTTTCTCTATGGATTTCAAAGGTAGTTGGGATCAACACCTACCTTTGGTAGAATTTTCTTATAATAATAGATTTCACTCCAGTATTAAGACGGCTCCTTATGAAGCTCTCTATGGAAAGAAATGTAGAACTCCAACTTGATGGGATAAAGTTGGGGAAAGAAAGCTATTAAGACATGATATTGTTGATGATATGGCCAAAAAGGTCTGATAAATTCCATAACACATAAGAGATGCTCATAGTCGACCAAAAAGTTATTCCAACAACTAAAGAAAAGACCTCGAGTCTGATGTGGGTGATAAAGTGTTCTTACAAATATCTCCTTGGAAGAGAGTAATGAGATTTAAAAATAAGGGAAAGCTGAGCCCTAGGTATATCGGTCCTTTCGAAATATTGGATCGTGTTGGGAAGGTAGCTTACTGATTGGAACATCCACCAAATCTCTCTCAAGTTCATGATGTGTTCCACATATCTCTCTTGAGAAAGTACATACCTAATCCTTCACATGTACTAAGCTCTGAGGTTATACCGCTGGAGCAAGATCTTTCTTATGATGAACAACCGATAGAGATTATGGATCTCAGTGAAAATGTTCTATGAAACTAGACCATTCTCTTGGTTAAAGTTTTATGGAGGAACCACCAATTTGAAGAAGCTACATGGGAACTTGAGGATATGATGAGGGAGAGGTATCTTCATCTGTTTGTTACGAAGTGACGAATTTCGAGGGAGAAATTCATTTTAAGAGTAGTTGAATGTAACACCGTGAGATTTTATGAGAAATATTTTTTTAATGTATTATGTTATATGCAACACCAAGGGAATCTTTCACTACACACAACATTGTCTTGGCTTGTGTTACATTCAAGAACAACCTTCCTCGATAGCTTGCGTTGTACGCAATACCAAGTTTCACTAAACAACGATACATTATTATAAAATTATGAACTACCTGTTATGAATATTATTAACTTAATTTTGAATTTTATAACATTATAATTCATCTTACACATTTTCTATAATTATATATGAAAACAAAATCAATTTTTTCAGATAAAAGAAGTATTTTTAAAAAAATGCAGTTTTACCGCCTTTTGATGGCGCACCCATATTAAATATAATTTTGACAAGTTTATAAGTACAATTTTACAAAATAAACTTCTTCTTTTTAATTAGGATATAAAAATTTACAATGGATAAATTTTTGATAATGTTTTTATAACTTTCATATTTTGATAAATATTAAAAATGCTCTAAATTTTTATTAAAAACAACTTTTTTTTATCAATTTACTTTTTATTGTTAAATGATAAAATTTAATGGTTTTAAATTATAAATAGAATATATTTTTACCATTTAATATAATTTATGTCATTTCGATTCATTTTACGTTGAAATAATAGGTGAAAACATTTCAATCTTTGACAATATTTTTACTTTTAAAACCCGTTTTCTTAACAGTGGGATTAATTTTAAAATAATTACCGCAACATCTTTTTTTTAAATTTTGAAAAATTGATTCCATATTTGGATTCAGTTGGTCCAAATTATGTTTATAGGTTACTTTTATTTTTTTGACATTATGAATAGTAACTACGGTAATTTTTATTTACTACAGTTAAAGGTAAATATGGTAATTAAGGTTAAAAATAAGATTATAAAATTACCCTACCACATTCCAAAACTCTATTGGATAAATAAAAGTCAACCCATATCAGCTAAGGGTCGTAATATATTCATTTCATGGACTATTGACCATTAAAATGACATAATTATAATTAAAACTAAAGAAAGTGACAACATGTCACTCTCTTATATCTTATAAGTGTAATAATTTTAATTTAGTGATAAAATTCATAAAACCAAGAATATAAATATCCTACAAAAATAAAATAAAATTATCTACATCAAGAGAATTTATTTAAAATTTTATGGATTAAATATTTATCATTAATGATGACATAATAATGATGAAGAAGTTATTTTATTGATTGAAATATCAAATAAATAGTTTTAAAAATATTAAAATAAATATTATATGAACTAATTAATATTAGCCACAAATTTTATAGATAAATATGACATATTTAGAATCTATTAAATATTTTTTTTGAATATAGTCTCTATGTGGATTTTATTTAAATGAAAATAAATGAATAGTTTCAAAATTGACACTATTGTTATTTTATAACAATAACATATTATAAAATTGTTTAAAAATCACAAAAAATATTTAAAAATTATAAATGGAAATTTATATGGTCTAAAATTTCATAAATTATCCAATTATGAACAATTAGAAACACATAAAGAATTATTTATAACAATTTAAAATTTAGAATATTATTACCACAAACAAAATTAAACAGATTAAATAAGGATAAATCAATTTGATAAGGTTTAAAATAAATTCCCAACATTTATATATTTTATTGGATGATGATATTACAACCCTATCTAATCTCATCTTATAATTGAGTCTTTTTTGGAGGTTTTTAAGTGGGGTTTGAATTTATTATAAATTAGTATTTCTTATGTTTCCAAAGGTGCCCCTCTCCTCCCTTATAAAAGGGAACCTCCTCCCTCTTCTCGTCACAACATTTTGAGCCTTAATTCTCGGCCAAACCCTATCTATTTCTCTTCTCCACTTCCCTAAAATCATTTTAGAGGTCCTGGTCTTCTTCAAAGACCAACTTTAGTGCCCTAAGAGGAGGTTTAGAAGAGGCGTGTCGAAGAAGAGGTAATATCCTTTACCAATCCTTTCAAATTTATTTCTTCTTCTACTTTCTTTTCTTTATTTTTTTCATTATAAAGTAATAACATAAGTATAACTCATATACTTATATTTTATTATAAATATGAAACAATCCTATTTCACATTCTATCCATCGTATGGAAAATGAAATCATCACACGTGCATACGCACGAAATACCGTCTCCACACTGTGGTGTAATCTGTTTTCCACCAGCCCCTTACATGGATGTGTATAATATTGTAAAGAATAACTATATATGATTATTATAACATGATACTAATTCTGAGATATTCAATCATCCACTATATAACCATTCAATAATTATGGGAATGATATCATCACTCGTGCGTACGTACGGCTTACCATCTACACGATGCGATGTGATTCGTTCTACATGATCTTTATTAAACCAAGAATTTATAAACGAATTGAATGAATATATATTATACTACTAGAATTCTGTAAATGATGTAGCTATAACCAAAAATTAGTAATAAGAATTTATTCGACAAAACACGCATAAGTACATAAATCAATGTAGACCCAAATAATAAGTAGCAACGAAATATTACTACTAAGAAGATAAAAATATGACCATATATGATATCATAACAATGAGTATGAGAGAACCAGTTTAAGATATTTCTAACACTGATAGGGGTGAATCAGTGTTGGGGAATTTTTTAAACCAATTGGAACTTTTATCCCTGTACCTCTTGACCTGTTAGGATCTTGATTCTCTTATTCTCTTTTCCCTGTCGCATGCAACAATTGAAAGCAGTAAAAATATGCACACGATATTTTTACAACGTTCACCACTCAATAAGAGTAGCTACGTCCTTTCCATGCATGGGTATGACCACTTCATTGATTCTCCATTATAATGTGATATGATTTTACAATGGAGTGGCTATAAAAACAATCCTCTAGCCAATGTGAGTCCCTACACTTTAGAGTGGGGTGGGAAACAATCCTCTTCCCTGGACTGGTGATAGCCTAGTCCAACTTGCAGCCTCTAGCTGGTTCTTTATACTGCCTATGGAGACAGTCTTAATCCTTCTTCAAAAGGAAGGTTCTGCTATTTATCTATTTTATTGCTCTTCACTTGATTTCTAGCAAAGCAGTAGCCAAGCAATTATCTTCTTTCCTTCTCTTCTTCTCTAGTGGAAAATCCAACTACACTAGTTATTATTCTTTCTTCTTGTTAGTGAAACAACCAAATTCACTAAAACTCTTCTTTCTCTAGTATGTTCTTCTTCTTCTTCTCTTATTTCTATGCAGCAAACCTGTAAGTTGCACAACCTTCTTCTTCTTCTTCTTCTTCTATTTCTTCAATGCAAAACCAGTTGCACTGAAACATACTCTTCTTCACACGTTCTCTTTCAGTGCAAAACCATCTGCACTAAGCCCTTATTTTTCTTCTTCTTGATAGAATCACAAGTTCTATTTGTGATTGTAAAAACAATGAGGTATAGATCAACTTAGCATCGTCACAGTTGAACAGAAGCTGCTAAGAAATTCTAGAAAAAATCACAGCTTGCACGCCAATCCTTACTTGCACGCCACCCTGCTTGTGCGCCTCCCTACTTGCGCGCCACCAAATACTTGCGTGCCAAAATTGTTCCCAACTCAAAAATTTCTCGCCACCATTAGATTAAACACACTCTCCGCTTTCACACCTCTAACAACTTGTGCGCCAAAACTTGCGCGGAAATACTTGTGTGACAATACTTACGCGACAATACTTGCGCGAAAATACTTGCGTGGAAATACATGCGTGAAAATACTTGCGCAACAATACTTTCACAGAAATACTTGCGCGGAAATACTAGCTCCGCAATACTTGCGCGGCAATAATTGCACAACTTATAAATAACCCTCATCTTGGTCACTACTTTAGCTTTCGCGCCACTTTCTACACTTGTGCATTCAGAGCTCAAATTTTTCTCTTAAGTGTTGTGCATTAAAAAATGAAGAGGTGATTCATCTAATTATAGGAATTTTAGTGACTTGCACGCCCATACAATTGCGCGCCAAACCTTCCATGCCACCACTTGCGCGCCACCACTTGCACGTCATGACTTGCATTCCAATACTTGCATGACAATCTTGACTTGCATGACACTTTCTTACTTGTGCACCACTTTATTTCTGTTTGCAATATATTTATTTGATGATATTTGAAATTGGACTTGCATGCCACTTCACTTGCGTGTAAATACTTGTGTGCCACCACTTGGATGCCACTTAGCTTCCTTTGCCATATTTCTAAAATAATGCTTTTAGAAATATTACTTTCGTGCCTCTACAGCACTTGTGCGCCGCTACTTGCACGCCCCTACTTGCGCGCCTTCTTCTTGCCTTTGACATTTTTTGATAGTATGACATTGAAATGTGTTTTTTCAAAAAAAACTTCTTTTCTCTCTCTATCCTTTATACGGCTTGCACCACATGTTCTCCAAACTTGTGATGGTTGTAAAATACAAATCAGCAGATCATCGTCTGATTTCATCCATTCTTTTTTGAATATGAATTCTAAAGTACTTCTTTCATCCTCACTTCAAATCCTCAATTCCTTTTGGAGTGTTAATTCCAAATAACTCCACTTATCTCTCTTCTTCCAAAAGAGGAGGCTTAAGTCTTCTTCAAACACTTTCTTATAATTCAAAGTCCTTCCATAATCTTTTTTCATCTTCATCCATCATTCTCTACTTCATTCAAATCATATGATTCTTTTCTTCAAGTAAGCTATTGTATGGTTCTCATGCAATCATGAAGCATTTCATTGTCTTCTACAAAATACTCATTCTTCTTCAACCATCCTTTGATAGATGATACTTCACCATTCTACTCCAATCATCCTTAAATGAATGATACTTCTCTATTCTTGATTTTTGTAAACAATGTGTCACCTTTAACATAAGTTCTTTTAAATTAGGATCAGTTCAACAATCGTCTTAATTGACTTCATAGAGAATTGGCCAAGAATGACATTCAATGTTATGATTGAATAACAATTCTCCAAGAATCCTCACATTAGCCAATCTCTAATGAATTTGGATTCCTTTTTCATATCCTTCTTCATTTTGACCGATATTGAAAACTACTGACAACAAATACAATCTTCATACACAAAGTGGTCCCAACAATCTCCCCCTTTTTATTTTGTTGTCAATAACTTAATGTCTCCTCAGATGAATGTGTCAATGTAAAAATGATAATCTTATCACTACCCTTTACTTCTTTCTCTCACCTAGAAATTCATTTCATTTATCTCCCCCTTATTGAAAAGAAATTAAAAGTTCATGGTAGAGAGGGTATCATTCTATACATAAGCAATGTGCCATAAATCATTTCACTCTAAGTCTACCTGAGCAATGATCGGTGTAGAAAACAAGAGGATTTGATTTAGACAACAAAGTTGTCCATTACCCACTGAATATGACACCACATTAGATGAGAACTCATACACTTGTCTTCAAGGGTTTTCCACTTTCATTCCAGGCTGAAGATATTTAATGTGATAAGAAATAATCATCCTGAAATTCCTGCACTCACGTCAACAAACAGATCAAAAACATTCAAGTGAAATTTCTAGGATAACTGTCCTTGGGGAACATTCACTCTTCTTATGTCATTGATTATCTTTATTACTCCCCTTTGTAGAATGATATTTATTTGGATTAACCAAGGATGAGAGATTTAGAAATAACATACCATTTTCAATGAGGTGATCTTCAGACAATCTTTAGAGTAGTAGAATTTAGTACCAACTGAATTTGATACCTATTGAGATAATGACTCTGAAAACATATTCACGTGTCTCCCCCTCATGGGAAAACATCTCATCACTAAATCTTAGGTTCTCCCCCTAAGATCTTTCTTCACCTTCAATTACTTGTATTATCAGAACAAATACAATACACAAATATTTAAGGGAATAAGGTGGATCCTCCATGCTTCTTCAATGTAAGCGGGAAGGATGAGATGATTTTCTCAACCATGATTCTCCATTTTCTCCACTCCTCAAACTTTCACATTTGATATTTAATTTTTAATGTGGATGTATGGATCTCAATACTTCTTCTATATCTTTGTGTGTGAAACTTATTTCTTCAAGATCTTTCCAAACACTAGAATCTCCTGGTGCAACTTTAATCCTCTTCGTGAATTCTTGTTGGGCTGGAATAAATTCAACGCACTTTCTGAAAGTATGACCAGCCTTGTTGCACCTCACACACAAAACTTCTTTGTCTTCATGTAGAATTTTATTTTTGTTTTTAGAACAATTCTTAGCATGTGCATCTTCAATTTTCCTCATTCTATCTAATTCTTCTAGCCAAACCACCAATATAACATTAGGGAATGAGGCATTAAAATTGGATCTTCTACATGGATTCTTCTGAGTGGATTATTTCTTAGTATTTCTTTTAGATGCGCCACCCTTCACCTTTTTGGATTTAGAATCCAAGGACTTCTCATATTTCCTTCTTGAAATCTTCTGGTGTGAATTTGTTTTCACATTATTGGTCTGATTTCTTCCCAAGGATGCTTCTTCATTCTTGACCAGCTTCTATGGTCTTTTTTTCTTATATGAACATTAACCATTGATATGACCACTCCTATTGCATACATCAAAAATGTTATCTAACATTACAAATCTGTTTATAGTATACAGATGTTTCTGGATCTATGGATGTTTCTTCTTCTTCTCTGTATTTCTCCCCCTTGAGATGGGCTTTCTCTGTGCTTTTACATTTAAGGGATTGTACAATCAATCCAGTGCATAATGTCCAAACCTATTGCCGAACCAGCATTGACCAAAAAACCTTGACTTCTTGTCATCTTCTTGATAAGGATGTTGAGCCATTTTCATGGTATGTTGTGCATTCCATGGGGATCTATATTCCACACTATTTTCCCTATCCACCCTATCCATGGTGGTATGTTCCTTTTCATTTTTCTTCATCCATTCTTGTTTAGAATTTTTCTTCCAACCTGCACTTTTGGTAGAGCCAATTTTAGAGACATTAGTACAAGTTGGTATGGATGATACCTTTACTTTCTTAGCTGATTTTGATAGATCAATGAATGAATCCATTATCATCTTATCACATGTTGGAGGTCTTTTGAAAGTAGAATACTCCATTGAGCATTGAATACTGGCAATAACTATTTCCTTCTATTGTAGAGACTCAATATGTGTCTTCTCAAGATTGGTAAACTCAGCTTACAATTATAGACATCTCGTATTGAGGATGACTTCCTGGTCTTCAATCATAGTCATCTTGTCTTCACAATCCTTCTTTAATCTTTCAACTTCATCTTCATGCATATTTACTTTGTATTATAACAATGATTCATGTTCTTTGGTCTTCTTGGAGTTTTCTTCCAAATATATCTCCTTGAAAGCATTGCTATTTTTCAGCTCATCATAAAGTTCAAGGATCTTCTCTTATAAAGTCATGCTAAATCCCTCTTTATCTTCAACATCTTTTAACCACTTTGAAGAACTTACTTCAAATCCCCTCTTTGTTGCTTCAAAGGCTTCAACCTGTCTGGAGAGCTTTAAACATTCGACAATTTTTGCTTGTAATCCTTTCTCCAAAGCATCAGTTTCTTCTTCCAGTTGGGTGATATTTTCCTAAATCCATTGAAATACTCCACAAACAAGAGATTTACTCTCTTCAAGAATACCATGCAGAATCATTCTTAATCTCTCAACTGATATATCTTGATATGTTGTAGATTGATCATCACCACGTGTGCCCTCATTTTCATCATGAGAATAATTTCCAAATGTACTAACACATTCCTCCTTATCATTTGAGGTAGGAAGGTTGTACATATTCTTGGTGGGAACTTCATCCACCTTTTAATTAATTTCCATGTCTGGAGTGTCTTCAATGTTAGCCAGATATGGAGACCCAGATGCTTCCTCCTCTTTAGATGAGAGGGAATTATTTTTCCATTTTCTCTTCTCTTTATTTTTCCTATTAATCATGGTCTTGGTAGATATATCTTTATGCTCAGAGATAAATGAATATTTAAAAACACTTCTATTCATTGTTGACTTAGGAAATGAACTCAGGTTTTCAAAAGAGAATGAATTAACTGTAGAGAATCCAACATAGGTGAACCTCTCTCTGATACCAATTGATATGACTAGTTTAAGATATATATATAACACTGAGAGGGGGGTGAATTAGTGTTAGGGACTTTTTTAAACCAATTTCAACTTTTATCCCTGTACCTCTTGACCTGTTATGATCTTGATTCTCCTATTCTCTTTTCCCTGTCACATGCAATAATAAGAAGAAGTAAAAATATGCACATGATATTTTTACAAGGTTCAACACTCAATAAGAGTAGCTACATCCTTTCCATGCATGGTTATGACCACTACATGGATTATCCATTATAATGTGATATGATTTTACAGTGGAGTGGCTATGAAAACAATCCTCTAGTCAGTGTGAGTCGCTACACTTTAGAGAGGGGTGGGAAACAATCCTCTTCCCTGGACTACTGATAGCCTAGTCCAACTTGCAGCCTCTATCTGGTTCTTTATACTACCTATGGATACAGTCTTCTTCCTTCATCAAAAGGTAGGTTCTGCTCTTTATCTATTTTAGTTCTCTTCATTTGATTTCTTTCAAAGCAGTAGGCAATAAATTCTCTTCTTTATTTCTCTTCTTATCTAGTGAAAAATCCAACTGCACAAGTTCATCTTCTTTCTTCTTCTTAGTACAACAAAAAAATGCACTAAAACTCTTCTTTCTTTCTTCTTTTCTTCTCCTTCTTCTCTTCTTTCTATGCAGCAAACCTGTAAGTTGTACAATATTTTTCTTCTTCTTCTTCTTCTTCTTCATCTACTTCTTCCATGCAAAACTAGCTACACTGAAACCTACTCTTCTTCACAAGTTCACTTTCAGTGAAAAACCATCTACACTGATCCCTTCTTCTTCTTCTTCTAGCTAGAATCACAAGTTCTCTATGTGATTGTAAAAACAATGAAGGATAGATCAACTTAGCATCATCACAGTTGAACAGAAGCTGGTATGAACTTCTAGAACAACTCACATCTTGCATTCCAATCCTTACTTGTGTGCCACCCTACTTGCGCGCCACCAAATACATGCACACCACAATTGTTCCCAACTCAAAAATTGCGCGCCACCTTTGGCTTAAACACACTCTCTGCTTGCGCACCTCTAAAAACATGCGTGCCAAAACTTGCACAGAAATACTTGCACTACAATACTTTTATGGAAATACTTGCGCGGTAATACTTGCGCAGTAATACTTTCACGCATTATAAATAACCCTCAGCTTGCATACCAAATCAGCTTGCGGACCACTTTCTATACTTGTCTGTTCAGAGCACAAAGTTTTCTCTTAAGTTTTGAGCATTAAAAAATGAGGAGGTGAGTCGTCTATTAATAGGCATTTTGGTTACTTGCGCACCCATACACTTGCGCACCAAGACTTGCGTTCCACCACTTGCGCACCACGACTTGTGTGCCACAACTTGTGTGCCAATACTTGCGCGACACTCTTGACTTGTGCGACAATTTTTTACTTGTGTGCCACTTTATTTCCTTTGTAATATTTTTATTGTATGATCTTTGAAATTGGACTTGCGCGCCACTTCACTTGGGTGTCAATACTTGCACGCCACCACTACTACGCCACTTTCCTTCCTTTTCCATATTTATGAAATTATGATTTTTGAAATATGACTTGCGCGCCTCTACTTTCACGCTGTCACTTGCGCGCCTTCTTCTTGCCTTTGACATTTTTGGATAGTATGGTATTGAAATGTGTTTTTGAAAAAAAAAACTTCTTTACTCTCCTTATCCTTCATACGGCTTTCACCATAAGTTCTCCAAACTTTTGATGGTTATAAAATACAAATTAGCAAATCATCGTCTGATTTCATCCATTCTTTTTGGAATATGAATTTCAATGTACTTCTTTCATCCTCACTTAAAATCCTCAATTCCTTTTGGAGTGTTAATTCCAAAGAACACCATTTATCTCTCTTATTCCAAAAGTAGAGGCTTATGTATTCTTCAAACACCTTCTTAGAATTCCAAGTCCTTCCACACTCTTTTTTTATCTTCATCCATCATTCTCTACTTCATTCAAATCATATGACTCTTTTCTTCAAGTAAGTTCTTGCATGGTTCTCATGCAATCATGAAGCATTTCATTGTCTTCATCAAATAATAATTCTTATTTAACCATCCTTATATAGTTGATACTTCACCATTCTGCTTCAATCATCCTCAAATGAATGATACTTTTCCATTCTTCATTGTTGTAAAAAATGTGTCACCTTTGACACAAGTTCTTTGAACTTAGGATCGGTTCAACAATCATCTGAATTGATTTGATAGAGAATTTTCCAAGCATGAAATTCAATGTTATGATTGAATAACAATTCCCCAAGTATCCTCACTTTAGCCGATCTCTAACGACTTTGGATTCCTTATTCATATCCTTCTTCATTTTGACCGATATTGACAACTGTTGACAACAAATACAATCTTCATACACAAAGTGGTCCCAACAGATTATGATTCTGGAATAAGACAATGACATTATTTAAATCATTATACAATAGATTCGGATACGTACAAATCATATTGGACCATTGGTAAGGGATAATTATTCCAATCTCATTTGTATCTGAGATTGTTTATTCATAAGTATTTACTGGGGCCATGTTTATCATCCATGTCCGTATGTTCTCAAAATGTTTTCATTAAATGCTTACTATTTTTACATGTATGTTTAAATTCATTTTTACCCTTTTTACATCTACCACAAGGTATGGAAGTATTCTTTCTTTTTTTACCATATGAGGTAATTTTTGACTTTTCTATCAAAAGTACGTGGATAATGTTTTTTTAACTTATACAGCATGAATGGATTTTTACGGTTTCATAACTCCATATTTTCATAAAGCTTATTGTACAAGATTTCATTATTATTTTCCACAAAATCCTTTTCTTTTATAATTTCATGACATTTTTTGAAAGGAAAATGATTTTAAAGAAGAAAGTATATTTCTCTCAAGAATTCATTTCAAGTGTTTTATCAAAACTATTTCCCATCTAAGAATAAATTATTTAGTATGATTATGAATCAGTTATAATGTCACTAGTATTTACTTAGTTTTATTTTTCTTATTGAGAAATGATATCCATTTGTTTTATATGGATTATGTTATGATGGGATGATGTTTATAAAACCCATTTTATTATTTTAGTTGTGATGAATGGTTTATGTTTATTTTGTGGTAGAAAAAAATGATTTCATTATGAGATGGGTGGGACCTATATCTCCCACCAATTCATTGGATAAAATTCATATCTAATGAGATAGACATGGCTGGAATGATGAGTTAATCCAGTTCAGTGATACAGGGCTGTAACGAGTTGTGAACTCGGTTCAGTAATGGACTTTGTCCACTATGATGGTCATGGAAATGATTCATGACAAATATGAAATGATTTTCTAGGATTATGTGTGTATGCCAAAAATTTTGTTGTTTTATGTTATGATTATTGGGATTACATTTCACTACTATGATTTATCTCATGTCATGATATTATGATCTCTTTTGCAGGTTATGATTTTCAAAATGTTATGTTCTTATGAATATGATATGATTTATATTTCTTTTATTTACCCTTAATGAGAATTTGAGGTCACCCATTTGTATGTTTTCTTTTCCACAGGTCTGGAAGAAGGGTATTAAGTAGGATATTCCAAAAGGGACTCCAGATATGATGAAATATGCGGGAGACAATGTAGATGATTTATGAACCAGTTGTTTATGTTTCCCAGTTTCCAAAGACACTATACCTATACGGTCATATCATGTTTTTGTTATATTTTGTAATAAGTATGCATTAAATTATGAATTAATAATGATGTATGTAAAGTATGGGTCGTTATATTTCATATAACATTTATTATTGGAACATGTTCTTCTATTTAAATCGATTAACATTGAAATTTAAGCACCTTAAGAGGGGTTGAATGTTTGGCTAATAAGCATAATAAATGAAATCAATGAACATATAGGGATAAACCTATAAATGAGAATCATATCCTAACATCTTATTCTCCATGTTTCAATATAGGCTATCCATCATCATTGAATTATCCCTACAGTATTTACAAAATTTTTCTAGTCATAATCATCAAAATTAACTAGACCATCCATTCATACCAACTATATTGGCCTTATACTTTTACATATAATATTACATGATTTTAAGCATAATTTACCATTAAATACAAACCATAGATCATAACTTCTAGTGCATTTGGAGGTTTAGGTAAATTAATCTAAAAACATGAAACCAAAATAAAAAAAACATTTATTTAAACTAAATAATAAGATGGAAACTCCCATTGAGATCTAACATCAACATAGGATAACTAGTGGAATTAATGAAAAACTATATGAGATAAAATCCCTCTGTGGGAAAAACATATGAATAAATCTCAACACATTGGTTAGAAAGAATAACATTATGACATAAAAAAGGAAATGAACATGAATAATCACATGGAAGCCTAAAATATAGAATATTGTATCTTGTAATCATGGAATCGTAGAAATGTGGAAAAACATACAACATGACATAATCATGATTTAACAATAATTTCATATGGAGGACCGGGATTCATGTATAACCTCCAAGACCATTTCACATTGAGAATGAGTCAAAGATAACAATTAAAATCCTTGCACATGAAGTCTTAGAAGAAAGAAACTTACACCAAGAATTGGAGTGATATCTGGGAACACCCACAAAAACATGTTGTTTCATATGTGTTCCTCATTATGAATCAATCATAAGGGTTACCCATGGATCGAATTGGGTATCATAATCATTTCGTAAGGAATAAAAAATGAAATATCATAATGGTATCCCAGAAAGATTATAATCAAATAATACATGGACATTCATAAGTTAAAATTATGAATATATCATGATAAATGGTGTCCAACTAAATTCAAAACATTTAAAAATAGTTTATGATAATATTTAGAAATGAAATAATTTGGTGATGTGTAAGTAAAATTTTAAAGACCACTTGAATTTGAAAAGATACAATTGTTAAAATTAAACTAAAAATAAACAATGATTATTTCTCATGATACTATGATTTATTTTAGAATATTATTTTTAGAATAAAATATATTTAATCCGTCACTTGAAAATGGGTAAGAAATTAGGAATTTCCATTTAATCAAACTTGCTAATGTGTGATAATTGAAAAGGGAACCTTTTTAAACCAGGCATCTTCCCATAAATGAAAGATGTAGTGATCTAAATACATAATTTTTGAATATATACAAATATTGTAGAGGAATTATATAAAAAATATGATTTAAATTTTGATAGAGATATATAAATCATAACTCAAAGGAAAAATGGTGTTTCATTAAGAATCCCTTACCTTATATCCACAAGTGTTTTTCACTTTATCTTAATTTCCTAGAAAAAAAATTAAATTATATAATTAATTATCTCACAACCTTTTATGTATTTATTTTTTTATTATGTTCATTTATGGCCATTATTATGAATTATAAGATATAATTTTTTCATTTAGGGTCATTCATTTTCTTAGTTTACATGATTTATTTACTTGTATAGATGTATCAAAAATCCCATTAGATGAGAATAATTGTGAAAATTTAAATAATGATGTATTAATAAATATATAAAATATAAAATGGTCCTAAATTTTATTTTTTTCTAGATTTTATTATTATTATTTATACAAAACATTAATTATAACCGTTTAGATTATTTTGTGTTTTTTGATCACCACGATCATGTTTTCTTTTATTAATAAGTATAATGAATATATAATGGTTCTAGAAAATTATATACATTGTAATAAATATACTATAATTTTGTTTAATAATTAAATTGGGTTAATTACAATCCATTAAAGTGGAAATGGAAAATAATAACATTCCATCCCTGAAAGCGATAAATAAAAACCTTATAGAAGATGTTTTAATTTTTATTTCAAAAGGAGATATGAAAAGAATGGATGATGGGTTGATCCAATAAAAAATGAAATTACAATATATATAAATTATTTCAGTTATCATGTCACTTGGATAAGTGTATGTGATGAAGAACTAAAATTTAAATAAAAACCAAAGAAATTAATATTGAATTGAAGATGATTTCACTTATTGAATTTCTCCTTCTTGAGAACCTCTATAGCGAAATGGGTTTGGTATTTTGTTGATACCAAAGGATATTGGACCTGGGGAGAGAGACTTGGGAATAAGTTTGGGCGACACTCATCTAGGCTTTAGAGGTGTGATGAAAAGTGGTGGTGAGTGGTGGTGTTTATAATAGAAGAGGTGGTGTTTTTTGAATATTTTATTAATTAGTTTATTATTTTGGGTCAAGAAATTAAATAGTGTTGAAAATTATCAGTAGATAAATAAAATAATGAATGTGATTTGGGGATTATGGTTCTTACATCATTCTTGAATCAAGGAATAGTATATTTTAATTTATAATGTAATATACTATAAATAAGTGCATTTCACTACTCCAAAAATATATTATATTTTAGAAAAATCCGAATAATTCATCCTAACAAATTTTTAATGGGTGAAATTAAAATATTGAAATCTTTTTATGAATTTTGTTTCTATAAATGATAACTTTATTTTTTAAAACAAAATCATAAATTACTCAAAATGTGCCAAATTTAAAATTATAACATTTTTTATAACACTTTCATAATTTTATTAAGGTCTCATTCAATTATCCTATAATCATTGGAAAAAATTAATTTATTAATCTATTTTTTGAAATTAAATTTTCTTTGAAATCATTATATTAATTAATAAATCGCATATAAATATTATTGTTTAGAAAGAATGCAACACATAATTTTCCATTTTCAAAATAATTATTTAATTATACATTGATATAATTAAATATTATTTTCATTTATAAGATTCCTAAATTGTATTTAATATTTAATTGGTTAGTTTACTATTATATTTACCACTTTACAATTCAAAAGGGTCATATTACTATTCCAAATGTCATGTTTTAAACCCATTAGTATATATTCATTAATTCTTATAAAATATTCATATTTCATTTATTCTTCATTTATAAGGATTTTTGTGTTATTTATGCGATTTTATATTATTTATAATATTATAAATAAATATTATAAGGGAAATTTAATTAATATAATTATGTGTCATTACAACTGAGGTTGAATAATATTTACCCCAATAAAAGGAAAATTTGTTAAATGTATTCTTCTAATGAAAAATGGAAAAAAATGTTTTAATAAAATGTTTCAAAAATTTATTCAAAAAACATTTTTTAAATATTTTTACCCATTATTACTTCTAACAATCAAATTATTTCCATCTATTATTTTCATACATTGAAAATATTAATTCCATTACTGAAAATTGATGGGAGTTTCTAAAAGATTCCTTTTCTTTCTTAGTAAAACGATACATGTTCCAACCATTCAAATTAATAGTTCACATTATAATTCATCATCTAAACAAGAATGTTTCACTTTCCCTATAACCATTATTTAATAACTTAACACCATGTTAACTCATTTATGGAATATTCCCTTAAATTTCAAGTGGAATTCTAGGAAAATATCTTATATCTAGAATAATTTTTATATTTGGTTTAAGTTTTTATTCATAAAAATACTCTAAAAAGGATCTTATTTATAGAAAAATATGATTAAGTGTGTATAATATTAATTATGATATGATTTTATTTAGTTTTAAAATACTTATCTATTCATTTTCAAATAAAAATAAAAATAAAATTAATATCAATTGTGCACATTCATAGACTTCTGCCTCTATGGAGAATTAATTTTTACATTTTTCTTCATGTTTTTCATTCAATATATTTGAATCAAATAATAGTTCATACCACCATCAAAAAATAAAAAACATCATTATAATACAATTATAATGATTTTATATAAAATTAAAACCCCTTTAACAATACTCAACAATTAATTTTAAGATAATTCTTGTTTTCAGTCAGATTAACCACCTACAAGTGAAATGCTTTCAAATCATGTAATAGATAATGATAAAAACTAAAAAACTGACCTTATTTTAGAGACTCAATTTTTTCATCAATTTTTGTGTTTGAAAGATTTGTGAGATACTTGGAATCATTGTTTGGCATCTGTAACTATTGTTGACAAATGTTTTAGGATGATCTATGATATAGAGATCCACATTCTCTCCCATTTGTGTTTCGTTTGTCTATTCATATATATATATATATATATACTTATGTATCTATACTATTAGAGTTGGTTACTCTCCTACCATGGGTTTTTAAGAGAGATGGGGTCTTCCATGTGGTTTCTATTTTTATAATATAATGGTTAGATGAGTTTACTCTTCTACTATAGGTGGAAAAGACTCGACGTGTAGTCCACCTGGAATTCATATTGATGCCCTTTTGCTAGGATGAGGTTACTTTATATTTTTTTTGTAGATACAAATCCTTTGTGTTATTTAATGTATTTCATTTACTATTTTATCTCTTTTTTCTTCCAATTTAGATGTTTGGGTGTCCTACTAGGTACGTACATTCTCACCCATGTGTTGGATTTTACGACATGTGTTGTTTATTGTGCAGACGAAAGAGAGGTTAATAGTGACTTCATAGGATCATCATAATCCTGGTCAAGAAATACGATTAGTTTCTATAATTAGATCAAATAATATTCATTTACATAGTTCACATTAATATCTTCCTGAGAACCATAAAGTATTACTGACTGTTGAGGCTAGAAAAATTGTAATATACTTCTTTGAAAGATCTTCAATATTTCCCCAGTGAAATATGTGATCTTAATTTTTATCAATGTAAATAATTAATGGTATGTCGATATATGAATACAATTTTATATTATATAACCTAAAGGCCTAATGTTCCTAAGAATCCATCCTGATTATTAGGATATGGTCTCTCACAGAAGTTTATTTCTAGTGTTTTCAGGCTAGGAAATATTTTCTAGTTGGGCATGTATCTTCAACAATAAATTTTTTTACATGATCATACTCTAGTACACCCTTTTTATTTTTCAAGTATACTACAATATCTCTCTATTTAAGTTTTTTTACTCTTATTATTATGAACTAATACATTAATATGGTTGGGTGTGTGAATATAGGTAAATTCGTGAAATGCCTCATATTTTGGATATTATATTTGGTGGTTGGCTATCGCCAACCCCTTTCCTATTTAGGTGGGATTGGTGTAGTAGTGGCCCATGCCTCAATAAGGAAGTTTCCTGGAATATTAGTATCATAGGTGGTTCAATACATGGGATAGTGTTTGGAGTATTCCCTTTAATTAGTATTTGGTTCTACTGAGGTAAATAATGTTAGAGTGTCTCAAGTGCTTCTCTCGGTTCATGGAATTCAGGGATGGTAGGAGAGACTAAAATATCCATTCACTGGGTCTTTGAAAACCTTCTCTGCCATTTATTATAATGAGACATTGGTTGTAGTGATCAATGGCACATGAATAATATATGATTAAGTATTAGACTCTCCTTCTTGAGTCATCTACCCATTGTTTTTTATATGTATTCTCATCCGACTTTGGTATAAAATAATTAAAATTCTGGATCGATCTGTGATGATATCCTTCCATGATTCTAGTTACAAATCATCATGATGATTAGATGAGTGACGGGGCCTTTATTTAGGGTCCTCTATACAAGATTCTTACTCCATGTGGGAAGGTTTCAACCCCACCACCAGTTGATAAGTATATCATCCAATAATATAATGATTAGTATCCACACCATCTTAACACACTCTATGATTTCAATTGATAGAGGGCAATGAGGTTCCACATTGATCAAAATCCATGGGTATCACAGGATTGTATATACTGAGTGGTCTATATGATTATTCTTATTCAAATCCTAATAGGTCATGTGGTTTCATTGGTAGTTATCCATTTCTATGAAGTAGGTAGGTACTGGTTGAGTCTTGTTACCCAGATGCATGATGAGTCTACACTCTCATAGACATACGTTTAGTAGTTTACGATGAGGGTTACTACCCCTAATATTTTCACAAAGATTAGATTCAGGTGATTTTGGAGATACAACAGGGAGGGATGATGGGGGATGAGTCTATAGAGACGTTCCAATACCATCCTCGGTACTCTTTAACATGATCCAATGCAACTACATTTGTGCATGTAAGTTTGATTAGGTACTCCATAATGTGATATATGCTGGTGTGGATCACTTTTGCATCTCCAAATATGTTAGTTTGTTAGATAGGTAACTGGTGACATATATATTTCCGTCAGAGGGATTCTGGGAAGCCGGATCATGTATTGTTCTTCACAAAGATGATTCATCTATAGAAACTAACAGGCACCCATCATTATGACATTTTTATAGGATATCTTTTCGTGAATAGACTTAGATTCAAGGCCATGAAAGTTATAGATATCATAGAATTATAGGGAATCCTAGAGAGGGGAAGTGATTTTATTTTAATATAATTGGTCGCATATTCCATGGATTCTCTACCAGACATTCTAAGGGGATTATAAAGATAGTTGATAGATGTCCACTTTAGAGAAATCATCATGAAAAAAGATATCCCTAGAGATAGAAGGATGTCCCCCCTAGGAGAAAAATATTTCATTGGATAATGACGAGCTATGTGTGGTGGATGATGTGATGAGATCCATCTACGACCATCATTATGAGGTCCATGTTATTCATAGAGAGTTAGACATTGGATCCTTAGAAAACTCATGCATATAGATCCTTATGTCCCCCCCACACATGAGAAGATATGAGGTATGATCTAGGTGTTTCTACTAATTATTTTGTTTTAGTGGACACATGTTTCATCCATTCCTTCATCTATATACTAATATTATGAGAGCTCTAGATCCTATTTGAGGAACATTCCCATTAGCTTCATATTGATGTTCCTACATTGAAAATTTATTATATATATTTTTTCTACTAGATGTGTGAGATATCTATTGGTGGTGAGAGGTTCATATGGGACCTTTTTTCAGCACAATATAACCCTATGGCATCATCCTGGGTATGGATTTTTTGTCCATGGTTTGAGGTGATATTTACAATCACCACAGAAGACTCAGATTCCCTTGCACTGATCGGATGAGATTCACCGTTATGGGTAATATATTACTCATGGTGTGATGAGTGGTTTCTATAAAAACAAATCTCCAATATATCTAAAATTATTTAGTGGGTATATACCTGATTGCGAAAGGAACTTTAGGATTTTCTATTTAATAGTTGTGGATGATCTTTTGGAATTATTCCCTTAGGATGTTCTGTGACTAACTCCGAGGTGGGATATTGAGGTTTTAATGACTTATATTTGTGTAATTCTATAATATCTTCTAAAAAATATAGGATGGTCCCTACAAGATCTAGTTATAGTTGGATGACCTTTGAGAGAAGGTTTTTTTCGGGCCTAGTTTGAACCCCTTGACAGCTCTTTTGTTTTTCATAAAAAACATGGACAAGAGATTCTATATTATTAAGGATTATTATCATTAGAACCAAGACATGATAAAGAAATTATACCCCTTTCCATGTATTGAATTCCTCTTTAACCAGTTGTGAAGAAAAATATGATTCTCTAAGATGGATCTCTGGTCCGGTTACCACCAGATGAGGGTTCATGAGGATGATATTTCAATGATAACAATCTTATTTATCTATGTACACTATGAGTTCCTAGCGATTCCATTTGGTATGAAGAATTCCCCGACATGATTTTTGGCTTTGATAAACTAGATCAACTAGCCATACATGGGTTAGATTACGGTTAACATCATCGATGACATACTCATCTACACCGTTTCATAGGAAGAGCATGAAGAGAACTCAAGGATGGTCAAAGATTTTCCATGAGAGATAAAGATGTATGTGAGACTCTCGAAGTGAAATTTATTGATTAATTAGGTTCAATTTTTTGGTCATGTCATTTTATGACTATGGTTCTGCAATGGACATAGTATATATATATATAGTTATTTATTGGGATACACACAAGATCATGTCAGAGGTGTAGAGATTTCATGGCGTAGAAGGGTCCTACAAGAGGTATACGAAAGACTTTTCAAGGAATGAAACCCCATTGACTAATCTGATATGGAAGAAGACTCCTTTTACCTAGACTAATTAGTTTCAGAGGTTGATTGATGTGGTGAGTATGAGGATGACACGTGATCCAATGTTGAGTCTACCAGATGAGGGTGTGGAGAAGATACTGTACTTTGATGCATTAGAAGCTAGGCTCAATTGTTGATTTATGTAGTGGTATACATTTGTCTCTTATGGGTCAAGGATATTGAGAAATATTGAGAAGAAATACACAACTCCTGAAATTGAGCAAGAAGTGGTAGTCTTTTCCCTTATGATGTGGAGTGACATTTTTCTAAGGGATCAATTTTTTTATTACTCAGACCATTATAGTCTCAAGTATATCTTCACATAGAGAGACTTGAACCTGATACATCATTACTATCTTACGTTCCTACAAAAATATGAATTTGATAGGGTATATGATCTATTGAAGAGAAATTTAGTAGCATATTCTCTTACTAGGATTTCCTAAACTCACGTGGTGCTAGACGATTCTACCTAGTAGGATTTCATAAAGCTAACCCTGATGGAGGAGAACGGTATGACTTTTCTTCAGTTGATCGAATTGACTCATATTTTCTCAATCATATAAAAGACTCCCAAATGGTGGACAATTACTGTGCGATCATGTGTGATCAGATATCTTTGGGGGATTCACTATATGTATTTTCATATGGTGGGAATCGTGTCATCATTTTCTAGGGACAACCAATGGTTTTAATCCTGATTTGGTAAGATGTAATGAAAGCATTCCACAATTATTCCCTAACAGTACATCCCACTATGGATAATTTGGGAAGATCTCATCATTGGATATTTTTGGGTCATTAAATATATTTTCTGTCACTGATTTGGTCTATCGGTGCCTCACATATCTGTAGGTGAAGTCTAAGCCCCGGGTTATTGTAAGTTTGTTGCAGCGCCTTATGATCTTGATGTGGAAGTGTGACCATATATCCATGGACATTGTTACAGGTCTTCCATTAAATGTTATGGTCCATGATTCCATCTAGGTGACAGTTAACCAAATCATGATTTTTTCATAAATCCATTCTACTAGGAAGTAGAGGTCAATGGATTGTTTGTGGAAGTTGTATGTATGATATATTTTTTACCTCCATGTGGTACCCTCAATGATTTTCTCTGATTGTGATGAATGGTTTATGTCATAGTTGTGGAGCGTCCTGCAAGAGGCATTCATTACCAAGTTGTGTAAGAGGCCAAACATTCAACCCAATAGTAATGGGTAGACTAAGAAGAATATTAAGGAGTTGGAGGAAACACTGAGTGATTCCATGTTGGACTTTGACCATATATGTTACCAGGAAAGGTTCGGATCAGGAAGAACCTGATCCCCAAAATTATTAATAGTAAAAAGTAGTACATCAAAAAAAATAGAACATAAATTCTTACATCATCTCAAATCCAAAGCCATTCCCAACTCCATAATTGGACAGCTCATCATCCAGTTCAAATGAATCCCATTCAGATGACTCATCTTTCCTGAATAATTCAAGGTATTTTTTTTACTCTGAAGCATCTCCTTAGATAACTTCACCTTAGGTGGACGTTTTTCATCGCATACCTTATTAACCATCTCCCAGCGCATCCTGGATGCAGACCTGGTTGTCATTGGTTTTGGAAAATCAGAATAATATTTTCTTGGTCTTCTTCTGATTGGGTTAGACCCACTCATCTCTTTATCTGATATCATCTTGACCTCACCCTGAACAATGTCACTATAACTAAGAGTTGAATTCTCCTTGTCACTTTCCAAGATAGAACCCATTTCATAGGAAGGTGCACTGAAAAGTCAACTTGACAGTCAGCCTTCATACCCACCGGTTGATTAGTCTCCTGCAGCTTACCGTTTATTCCATAGGGGATCTGCTCTAGCTCAACACCAATATTCATGACACAATTCTGGATTTTAACAGGTTCCTCTACCTTATTGGCCCTTGTAGAGCCATCATAGACCAAAAGTGCAAGGGAGTCGTTACCAGACTGACATGTGTCCACAACCATCTCCACTTGCATCTGTTCTACATCTTTCAGAGCAGCAAAGCTATTCTTCAAGTAGATAGTTGGACCATCAGGTACATCAAGATTGACACATGTATAGATATTCTTCCCCATTTATTTTGTATTCTTAATCTACACTAGAACCCAACCCATATATTGAAAATGCATGTTTGGATTCTCCCAGTCCATACCTTGAGAGTGTGTGTCATCCTTTCCAGGGTGAGTCTTCTTGCCTTCATCACTCTTGCACGTCTTCTCAACTACTCCTGCCTCACTAGGTAAAGACATAATTCCAAGGTCCTGCTTCAGGCTCCCAAACACTTCTGAAACAGAAGGCCATGATGCAGTAGTAATAACCTCTTTCCCAACACCTAAGTACTCCCCCCTATCAACTTCAATACATCTAGCATGGTCATGTATCCCTTCTCCAGGCAATTCTTGAGGCAGACCGACCTGATCAGCATGTTGCATCCCACCTGTTTGATCATCAGGTGAACTAGAAAGAGGAGTCTCCATACCCTCTTCCTTTTGATCATTCCCATCTGGAATAGAACATACCTCACCCCTCACCACCTTTGCTATAGGAGCCTCATTTGATGATAGAAGTCCAGAACGACACCCATTTTTAGCATACTTGTGATATTCAAAGACCTAATGCCCCGGCCTATGACTGAAGGAACAAAAATTGACCGATGAATCATAGAGGATGGATTGACCATATCTATACTCCCCTTCAATAAAGATCCACACTAGATCCAGTGGTAAATATGATAAATCCATTTTAACACAGATCTGTGCAGCCATTGGTTGTGAGAGTGAAGTTTTCCGATGATCACAACAGAAAAATCATCCAATGCAGTTCCCAATTGACCGTAGAAGTCTAAGGTTCTGGAAAGGAAGTGGCAACCTAGGAAGTTGAAGAAAAATTGATGAGGTTGGAGAGTCCTGATTCATATGAATATCAAAATACCAACGGATAAGGTGAAGATAAAAACCATGAATAGATCTACTAGAACTTGACCAAGCTCTAATCAGATCATCCCATCAGAGAAGCATAGAAGGATTTGCACGGCCCCAAAATCCCAACAGACACTCACTGTGCCAATCCCCATTCCTCATTAATGTTCTTGGAAAAGGCCTCCACCAATGGTCATCGCCGCACAAATCTCGCAACCAAGGTTGTGGAAATCATTGAAGACACTTCATTGTATTCTTGAACAGAGATTGGAACCACGGGCTGGCCATTGAAGCGGCCAGGGACCTTCAGAGCAACACTTATACTGGGAAAGAGAGGAGAAGTCATAACTGAACGACAAGAAAATATATTTTTTGGGCCCATATATGTTGAAGGTGATAACAAATAATGCATAGGTAATCTATGAGCAGATGTTGATGGCCCTTAATAGGTAGAAATATTACACATTTCTCCATATTAGGCTCATTTAGTTCGATCAAGGAGACCATGTTATCCTTAGAGTCACCCCATAATAAAGATATAAGAGGTTATACTAGAGAGGAATGTAATCCATGTGGTTCATTGGGACATTCTAGACCATGCAGAGGGTTGGCGAGGTAACATACAATGTCTCCCAACCACCGCTATTGGAGAGGGTGCACAACATATTCCATGTGTCATAGTGGAGGATATACAAGCATGACAGTTAAAAAATAACCCAATTGGGATATTTTTACATTGAAGATGGAGCCACCATTTTGGATAACCTTATTGAGTGTAGGGGTCAACAGGAGATAACCCTATGTGGATGCAACAACCATTTGGTTTGTGGGTTGTGGAAGCATAGGAACAAGTAGGAGAGCTTTTAGGGGTAGGAAAGCTGGGTGTGGTCAAAGTATCCTGAATTATTTGTTTAGATTTGGTTTTTAGGGAATAAAATCATGAATTAGGAAATTGTGAAGTCATCCAATATTTCCTTTTAAATCATTGAAATAGTTATATACATATTTCTAGATCCAAGAAATGAATAGTATTGTGATTCTAAAGCTTTGTGTGCCTGAAATTAATTTTATAATAATATAATATATACTTTGTATTATGTACTGGGAGTGTCTTCAAAAAATTGGGTAACTCATAAATTGAATATCATATAAGAATTTTGATACCACAATTATGTCCGGAACAAAAAATTTACCCTATGAGATATGTAATATAAAGGCTTCACAGGTTGTTTAGATATCTTGCTCATTGGCAGTATGTTTAATGGATTTATTATTTATTAAAATTCATTAATTAATTCATTTTAACTAACAATTTTCCTATAAACATATCCTTATGGAAAATTTATTAGGGGTATTCTCATAACCATGGGACTGTCGAGAGCTTGTTATTCTTATCCTTCTGTTGGTGGATCATATAAGATGTTGATGATACTATGGATCATACTAGATCAGAGTGAAAAAAATGCAATGGATTCCATCAATAATTAGTGAGAATGTTCATTAACAATGAATTATCCAAAATCAAGCATGGAATCATAAATTATTGTATTTCATCCAATATTATTAATTCATTGATATGATTGATCCCTTTAAATGATCTTTACAATTTATGGACTTTGATAACACTCACCAATTTCAATATTAAATGGTTATTCTTATTTTCGAAAATGTATATCCATGTTTGTGATCATTGGACAAGAACACTTTTCCAATGATGTTAAACCATATATTCTGGTGCCTTTCTCTCACAATTATATTTGTGTTTCTTCATTGATTGAACCACATGGTACAAGTTCAACATTGTTGTGTGGCACTAAGACCGATAAACCCACCATAATAATGACGAACCAATGTGTGAAAAATATATTAACAAATTAGTGAGTGGTCTGGATAGATTATGCGATGTGGGTGAATGTTATTATTATATGAGATCAAACCATAAATGACATAATGATCAGAGGCTTGCTGGAAGTGCAAAAAAACCTCTGAGGACCAATGGAACAGATTTTTGACCACTAGATAGTCAAAAACAACAATTCTGTACTATATCCACTTATTGTAGATGGATCAAACACAATAACTATGGTAGAAAATCCAAATTTATTGAATATATATGAGAACTATATTTTGGTGAAAAATACTACTACACTCTATATACCATGATGAATACGTGGTTTGTAGACACTATTCTATGACACCTAGGGTTTCATTATTTATAAGGATGTCTAGCCGTATAGACTCCCAACATTCCATGTATCACTTTACTAGGTGGAGGATCCTTGTAGAGGTCTATATCATACTGAATCCATGTGGCATTATATGTCTAGGAACAAATTTTTGTAACAATGTACAATACGTGACATGAGTTCATAGACATGGGTTAAAGCACACAAACATGACTTCTATATAAATACACGGTCAAGAAACTGGGTAAGACTCCGACAACATGTATATATTTTTTATATCCCCTAAATGATGTGTATCTCGACATGAAATGATATCCATGTACCTCCAAGTATATAGTCATGTGATCAACTAGGACTGCACGTCATGTGGATCTCCTCACATTCCTTGAACTCCTTGGTTCATATTTAGGAAACATCAAACTCTTATATCTCATTTGTTTGTACTATGATTTAGTCTTGTAAGTGGAACATTCATAGTGTCTCTCTTCTTATAAGTTATGGTTCCATTAGTATTGGATTTTTGGAAATCATGTGACATGTTCCTAGACAAGGTTCTTGTTTAGGCTATGTTCGATATTAGAAGGGATCACACAAGATCACTAGAGAATGTTTGAGTGAAACCATCCACCTGGGCGGGTCATGTGTCTTTTACATACAACTATTGTGGAACCCACTAGCTGGGCTAGGCATGGGTTCTCAACTATCATAATGAAACCCTCATGTTGGAATAATGTATGGGTCCTCTACATACCTCAAGGGTGGAATCCTTTATCTAGGTTGGGAATATGTCCTCTACCATCAAATTTGAACAATCATGTCGGTACATCAAATAGTTCCTCTATCGACTATTTGACTGAATCCCTCTGATTGGAATAGGGAATGGGACATATATCATCTATTATTTTGGAATACTCTTATAGTAATTGAGTGTGAGTCCACTATTGACTACTGATTGGCGCCCATTTATTGGCCCATGAGATGGGCACTCTATCACCTATTAGTGTAGAACCCTTCTATCGGAATAAGGTATGAGTCCTCTACCGTTCTACTAATTGGTTGTATCTTGTTGTACTAGGGAATGGATCCTATACCTAGAGACTGTAGCCCCTTGACTATGTGTTATATTGATAGTGTGCATTTTAGTTGGATGTTTTCTACATGGAGGATCCATGAGACATTAGGAATTGTTGTTGGACATCTGAAATTATTGATTATTATTTTCTTCGGCTGAGCTGTTACATGGAGACCCCCCGTCCCATCAGTTTGAGATCATTTTTTCTGAGAATATATATATATATATAGAAATACATACTATCATATCCATACATATAGAAATAGTTACAATCCTCCCATGGTTTGTAAAGATGTTAGGGGTATTGTATGTTCTTTATTTGTTTATATTCTCGTGTTTATTTGAGTATACTCTCCAACAATGGGTAGAAAATAATCGATATATAGTCCACCAACACATCGTGTTGAGACCCCTATGTTTGGATAACGTTATAATTTGAATTTTGTTTGGTTTATCTACACTATATTTGATATATAATATATATCATTTCCTATTTTAACTCTTACCGGTTCCCGTACAACATTCAAGTCATCATACTGGGGATGTATACAATCACTCCTACATGGTAATTACAAGAACATGTTGAGTATTGTGTAGATGACAGATAGGCTAGTGGTGACTTTAGATGAGCTTAGGGATAATGGTTGCCTAAGACCATGATCAGTGGTCAAAAATTGAATATTTGGATCTAGTCTCTCTTATTAAGTTACTTTCTAATTTTTTCTGATAGGTATATATTTATGGATGGCTTTGTATTTTTCCCTTAACTTTTTAGATATCACTATCACACACTTATACACCCTAGAGGTTTTTCTTGATTGGTTCAATTTTTAGATATTATATCTTCTTACTTTTATTCATATTAACTTATTCATTGATATGGTTAGGTGTGTGAGTTCACATAAATTAAGAGAATTACTCCCATTTAGGTTATTCTTTTAGTTTCTTCTCGCAACCCCCATGTCTTAAAGATGTCGTATTGGGGTAGTTGCAGATCGATCATTGGATAGGGTGCGATCATAAAATTTTTTATAATATAATAATAAAATAATGATTTTAATTATATTCTTGTGATATTATATAAATTATTTTCTCTATTTCTAAATTTCCATTATAATTTTAGCTAAAATCTCCAATATAAATAAACACAAATTATATTTTTACACAACGTAAATAAAACAAATTCATAATGAAATAATATATTTAAAGTTAACCATAAGGGAAATATTATAGTACATTAAATTAAATTAATTATGAACTCAGTGTCAAAGGATGGTTAATTACCACAAAATTACAATATATAGGAAAACAATTTAATGTTATTAACACCTTGTGGGTAAAATAATCTATAAAAAATCCAAATAATAATAAATAACTATTAATGATAAATATAAAAGTAAAAAATTATTATTATTATTTTTATTAAAAATAAATAAATTTAGATATATTTTTGTTGGATGTTACAGTGTTATCAACAAATAAATGAGAGAAGTTACATATTGTATCTCAGAAATGTCCTTCTTTGAAAAACATGTGCTTTTATATACAAAATTTTTATTAAATATTTTTTATCAAATAAATTAAGTATTTCATGAAATTTATTATTCTATCTCATGGTATTAGGTCAACATATACATTATATATTTATTATAAGGGTTTTATACTGTATTTGTTCTTATGTCATACTATTTTCTATTTGAACATTTATTCATTGAGACATGTTTTAATGTTATGAATGTTTTTGTTTTTTATTTAGTATATATATTGAACATGAAGTTGTATTTTTATAATTATATATTTAATCGATGTAATATATATAACTATAATAATTTCAAGATTCCAAGAAATAATGATTCAATAATTACAAAATTTGAATTGGTTTTATTTTCTAAAATTTGAGTCTCATGAGTCTTATTTAAGCTATTAACCATTATTCATTTTCAATGGGGTAAACTATTTTCAATTTCAAATTTTTATCATTATAAAATTACAATCAATGATATTCAATTTTATATTTAATGAATTTGCCTCATATTTGGTTTTGACTAATGATTTAATGGTTCTCTAAGGTTTTCATTAATTATTTATATTCCTTAGGTGATAATCTACCATCTTTTTCTATTATCAATAAAAAAATATCGATGAAAGATATTTATGATTATAGTATATATTTGACTTATTTGTATGGATAAGTCGTGTATGACACAAAATTATTCTTCTGTGATGAATTTAATATTTCAATAAAATTCATTTTTGTTAAGAATAATTCCCGTTAAATTTAATGGATTTTTCTTCTATGTGTATATTTTTACATCCCACCAATATTTTCAAATCCATAAGGGAATTTGAATATTTTGTCTATAATGAACATTTTAATCCATTAATTATACTATAAATAAGAGTATTCAATTTACATTTTGAGGATGTTGTTTTTCAATAATATTATTTCAAAATTCAAAAAAAAAATCTTATTAAATCAAATGAAATGTTTTTACATCCACACAACATTTTATTTCTATAAATTTAATATATTTCATAAGATTCCATTATTAATGATTATATTTATAAACTCAATTTTTTTGACCTATTTTCTCTTTAATTTTATAAAACATTAAATTTATTTAAATTCCCCAATTGTAATTTTTTTAAAAAATTAATATTTCCCAAAATATTTTATAATCCATTTTTTTCAAGGCATTATTTTTTCACAATTTATTTTATTAATAAATTATTTTGAATTGTGGGATTTAACAATATTTGCAACTCACCTTTTTTATTAAACTTATATCTATTCCAAGATTCTTTATTTGAGAAGTCCTTATATTGATATTTTCAAAATTCTTCCTTAATATTAACAAAAATGTTTATCAGAGAAATATTCACTTCATTGTTTTAAATGGTTTCGTGAATACTATTGTAACATAAAATATATTTTCCAACAAAGGATTTTGATTCTTTGTTTGATTATTTGAACAAATTATATTTATGTTAATATGATATGATTCACAATATATAATGATTTACATGAAATCAAACCATTTAATAAGTTCATGAAATGTAATGTTTTTGAATGGGTTAAGAAAACTAATCAATTTCCATTTTTTATTTGTGAGAAAATTATTGATTTATTTTTATATAGCAAGAATAATTATTGATTATTTGATAGGTGGGACTAGTATCTACATAAAATTAATAATTTGAGTCATATATCTCATCAGATAGAAATGTTATGTGAATTGTTTATCATGTAGATTACACACAAATGGTTAGTATAATGATGTACACCTCTACCCAAATCTTCCTAAGGGGATGGGTTGGTAGATGTATTGATTAATTTTTATATGAAGACCAATGTTCATTATTGGTCTAATTTTAAAAAGTAACATCAATTTATTCAAATTTATTATGATTAGATCATATAGTTAAGGTATTTAAAAATTTTATATCATGCTCACATGTTTATGATTGTTGATAAGTATGTCATGTGAATTAATAACATTTAGAAATATGTAATATTTTAGTTATTATATTATTCTTCTTTATCATGTTTTATTATTATCTTATATGGTAATATTATCTCATATTAAGATATTCATCTAATAACATCCTCCCTTTCATGTCTATAATATACAAAATTATGATATTTTTTCCTATAGTAGATTTTCTAATCTAACACATTTATTATGTTAAAAAAACAGGTTAAAAATATGATTATATCATGTCATATATATAGGAAATGGTCAACAAGATAATGAATATGGAGAAATGATAATTTTTAATCTAATTATAATGAATAGGTATCTATTTATAAAGACACTAAACAATTATATCTTTGGGATGTGTGACTATATTTTAGATGTATTATTAATATCATTAGATTATTGAAATATTTATACTATATTTTTTTTGGGTTACTTAGTTTGACCATTATGGAGTTTTAAATGGATATTATATATTGATATCTATTAAATAATTATACAGTGATATTCAATATAGTGGATACATCTATTAATCTTCCACAAATTGTAAAAACATCATTACTATAAAAGGTAGAGGACTAATAATATGATGAGAAGATATAAACAAGGATTAAATAAGTGAATAATTATAAATTGATGAACATAATATATATAGATGGAGTGTTCAAGTTTATTAAGGGGTTATGTGTTCCATCCATACTAGAATTAAACAGGGGTTCCTATATGGATCACATAGATCATAATTACCTATACACCCTCTTAACCTAGTTATGTATAAGTATTTAAGATAAAATATTTTATGGGGTGGTATGAATAATGAAATTATAGAAATTTTTATAAGTAATTATTATGCTTCAAGGTAAAGGAATAAATACAACATCATAGGGGTTTCAGGTGACCCTTGACTATGTTTACAAAAAAAAATAGGAAAATGATATAGTTAAATTTTCCCCTATAATCTGAAATGCTCTATGGAATAATGATATTATTTGGGTCATTGCTTACCATATTACTATACATGTTCATTTATTATTGATAAGAGAATATATACAGAAAAATTCCATTCCCCAATATATATCAATGAAGTCGTAAGAATTCACTAAAAACATATTTCAATTTTATTTAATAGTGACTCTCAGTTTACATTGGAATCACTTATGATTCTTCAAATATCTCCCATTTTTTAGATTCATTTATTTAACACCTATCCACATAAAAAATATTTATAGTTAGGATGAACTATAATTATAATTTAATAACTATTTAGATCATGATTTCTTGATAACCCTTTTTTGTGGGATCAATATATACAATTGGTGGGGGTTTAATACAATTATAAATTCCACTAAAGATTATATACGGTACTGTATGAATCATTTTATGGAAAGAGGTTTCATAGTACCACCTATTGGGTGGAATATTCAGAAACAAACAACATGTTATCTTAATTATTTCTAGATAAGATTAATATTAAAGTATTGACTATTCAAGATCATATTAAAAAATATACAAGTGAAAAGAACTGTGTTGATAATCAAAGGAAAGAGGGATATTTTCAAGTTAATGATCCTAAATTATTAATATTTTCATCATATAAGTGAGATATAAGGTATGGAGAAATGGGGCAGTTGATCCCCAGATATATTGATGATATTGAAATCATAGAAATAATTCAAGATATAACTAACCTAATGGATATTCTATTGAACCATTCTAATGTATATGATGTAATATGTGGTTCGTTATGAGGAAATATATCATATATCTGACCCATTTAGTCACACTTTTGGGAATAAATATAGAGCCTAAAAATTCTTATAATGATAACCATGGACATATTATTTATACCATAGGGTTAGTATTTTGGAATATGATAACTCATTTGTTGAACATTATATGGATAAATCACCATCCAAAAGAGGAATCGTAGGATCTATAAGAATATCTACGGAAGAAATTCTCACAGTTGTTCAATAACTAATATATAGTCCATTATCAAGGATGAAAATGTTTAATGGTCTAGAATGTAATACCTGAGGCCCTATTATACAAAGTGAACACAATATCTCAAAATATAATACTCTAAAAAACATTTATTCAAGACATAATTTAATATGTAATTTTTTAAATTTTAAATTAACAAAAATAATTAACATAATTAATTTATCATATTGAAATTTTCATATTAAAAATATATGAGCACCATCTTAAATTTTTTTAATAAAAAATATGTACTTCATAAAATGTGTAATTTATATGACAGTAGTTATATATGAAAGAACTATATTTTTTAAATACATTTTATTTAATAAAATATGATTATATGTAATAGAAATACGAATATAAAAATTTTAATTGTACTTTTAAAATCCAATGTCAAATTTTTCTTAAAAAATTAAAATTATACTTTAATTTAAAACAATGTATATAAATTTCATAAATCAACTAATTAAAATCTAGTTTTTTCTCTTCCCGATAACCACTTCTATATTATTATTTTTATAATAAATTTATTTATTATAGTGAAATCAGTATGAAAAATAATTTTATATTATATATATATATATTTGGAATTATTTTTTTCCAAAATCTATTTTTACATGATGATGCATATCTATTTTAAAATTAACAATACACAATAATGTAGATTTTATTTTATATAATTATTTTATTATTTTTAATCAGATATATAATATTAGGTAATATGGTAAATCATATTCCATTTTTATTATATTTATCACTAATTACAGAAATTAATCTACTAGGATAAAAGAAATTTCTTGAAATAGTTACATGTCAAAACACAATTCCCTAAAACAATAAAATATAATACAAAAAGGTGTTTTTGAAGTTATATTTTACTAAAATTCTAAATAATTATATATTTTTTCTATTTTTTCCATTTACCATTGAATAGTAACCATGAATTATTAAAAATAAAGGGGTTATCTCAAAAACAACCTTCCATTAACTATAAAATAGTTAACACTCCATTATATTAAATGATCACTTATAATTCTAATTTCAATGTGAAAATAAACATTTTTATCTTACTAGATCCCTCTTGTATTTTCAAAATCATGTTCTCATCATTAGTTATGATAATACCTCATTTTTAAGGATACTTCCAATGAAAAATCATGTCCTCAATGTGATTATTATAAACTAATGGGATTTTAATAATAATTATCATTATTAAAATTTATTATACAGGGGAAAATGAATTAAATAAAATTTATATATTATTATGTTACTCTATAATAGATGTTTTCATATTTATTCATTTACATCATTATTTAAGAAAAATAATTGTTGTTCATTCATTGGGAATACTACAACCACCATGACGCTACATGTTCATTCATCCAATTTCAGATTATAAGGATGTATATAATGAGAGTATTAGATAAAATAATTGTATTTTATTATATCACTGAGGTTCTGGTGTACAAAATTTTATAACATGTAAATGATATAATTAAAAATGACAAATAATAATTTAATCATTTTAAAAATGTTAAATATATGTTTACCATTATATTAAAATTGTAAAATATTTTAATTTACATTAATTCAATATCTAATTTAATTAAATTTTGATATATAAAATAAATAAAAACTAATTAATATTATTATCCATTTTTTATGATATTACAGTAAAAATCCCATAATAATTCCTTAAATATTTGTATGTTCATGTTTGGGTCAATTTTAAAACCAAATTGAACAGTAATTTAAATTTGTATCATTAATTAATATGTAAATATAATATAATATAATATAGAAGTTTCAAAAATTCTTATTTTTTATTTTTGATACATTGTATGTTTATATAATCTGCTAAGAAAACACCCTTAAATTATAAAAGAATCATTGAAACATACTTGTTATCGATTACAACTTCACTTATACAGAATAAAATTCTCATGAATAAAATTTGGAAATAAATAAATAATTTATAAAATCCCTAAAAGTAAAATTATGGGACATTAAAAAATTAAATTTTGAAAAAGATTGAATACAAACCACAAAATAATGGAACCAGTTCTAATGATAAATTATATAAACACCTAATGTGAAAATTGTGTGTAAGTCATATAGGGATTGATAATTTAAGAAGAGTTTAAATGAAATTGGGTATGATTAAAGTCATTAATTTATTTAATATTCATTATTTTTTAATTATACCATGGGATAAATTATATTCATGGATATTGGGAAAAGAGGCATGGGTTTTCATATTAAATTCCTATCTTCTGGACATGTTTCATATTTTCCACCAAATATTCTCCATTTGTGATTTATATTCCCTATTTGAGATTTTATATACTCAAATTAATTTAGAAATATAATTTTAGGTTCAATTTTTAGAATCATATTTTTCAGTGTTTTTATTTAATTACTACCCAATCAATATTTGGGGTTTCCCCATCACAAATACTCATTCTTTTGCACTCCCGTGATATAAACATCAAATTTTATATTATATAGTACATTCATATCCATGCATGAATTTTTTTTCACATTAGTCATGGGATATAAGTTATATATATTTTCATCCTTCCCTAATATTCTTTAGATTCAAGATTTACTAAACCCATATTCACCAAACCCATTAGGCACTATCTTACTAAAGGAAGGATAAGATAAAACTACCCCAAGCCCACATCTATATTCTAGTGGCTGGTGAGAAGTACCAAAAGAAAAAAATAATATTGGGGAAATTTTCATAATTTACATGTTTTCATTCACCAAACCATGTCTATAATGACGTTTAGTATAATTATAATTTACCTAAAAACATATTATAACATTTTGAGTAAAACCCACTAATTTGACAATCTCTCGGTAATAAAAAACAGTGAAACTAGGGGAACCAAAATGAAATGTTAAAATACATTCCCAAATAGGATAAAATTGAATATAAAGGTAAATATTTAGAGATAGAATATCTAGATCCCGAATAACTAACTACTGTATGCAATTAAACACACCCATATATGCCCTATTATCCTCTAAAATCATAATTGACATAGTTTTCATCATCATAAAGAATTAAATGTGTGGGAATAACCCATATAGGGGTGTGTATATATATATGCATTGTAAGATTCCATAAAAGTTGAAGGAGGTTGGGGGAATATGAGAAATGATATAAATATAGAGATCAAACCATAGAAAGATATAAATAGATTCCAAAAAATGGTATAATCTCATAAATGAAACCCATAAGAGGGTGAAATGTGATCACCATATCACAACCCAACATAAGTAAAGCATCTTCCAATAAATCTAGTGGTCTATTAATGATTCCAAACATTTCAAGTGTCATTCATAAGAGTAACTATGAGGAGACACACTTCGCGACTATGTTTCAAAGTCATGGTGACATAGTCTCTAGGTATGGTTCCCACACCCTAGTATGATCAGAGGTTTTCAATTAGTACATGGAAGGCGAATTTCCTAATATGATAAGAGGTTTCCACTCAGTAGGAAAAGGATTCAATCTAGATATAGTTGGAGGGTTTCACTTAGTATGTAGAGGATCCATTCCATGATATTTCGAGAGGGATCCATTCAGTAGGTATTGAACCTATGTACTAACAAACTAGAAGGGTTACACTCAGTATTTAATAGTCCAAATCCATGATATAGTAGGAGGGTTTCACTCAGTAGGTAGGGGAACCATGAACAGACATATGTGGATTTTGTAAACATAGTTGGATGAAGACGTATGACCTAATAGAGAAGGTGGTTTCCACTCACTAGGTGTGTGAACCATTTTATAACAGAATAGGATGGTTTTAAATTTTTTATAGATGACCAATTCCTAGACATGGAAGGAGGGTTCTGCTAAAATGTTACCACATTATCACTAACATCGTCGAGAACTACCTAAGGAATCCTAATGCTCGAAAAATATAACATCATATATAAAAATCCACTACAATGTCCACCATCATTTCTGAAGTAGGAAAACACCTAGGATAAGCTAATCTTAGTGTAAATTTTGACATTAAATGATGGAGATACAAGTGGTAGGTGTTGTAAAGTAAAGTTTAAGAAATTTAAGGAGTCTGCATAATGTTTTATCGTACTCCTATATGTGGATATTTCATCTCCAAAACTCATATTACTATCCATTTAGTACTTCATGGAATTTAAGGGTACTACATGGCATGTCTCAAAAGATATGTCCTACCTGTATCAATCAATTCACACTCATGCACATGGGTCATATTCTAGAAAATCATGCATTTATAGCCATTTTTTGTTTGTTTACTCCAAGGGTGAACTATACATCACTATAAATAAGTTACAAAGTGTGTGGGTAGACCCATAGGGTGTGTGATATTAAAAAAACAAAAATTAATATTTTTATAGGAAAGGGACTACGCACATTCTGTTTATATAGTGACACTAAATTTTTAAAAATGATTACGATATTATTTATATGATAAATTTCAAAATAGAGTTTCAATAAAAGATATAATGGTTTAGTGTCTTGGAAACAATTAGGCCATACATCACTTTATGCCTGGAAACAAAAACTCATTTTTAAAAGTGCTTCTTCTTAATCCTTTAAAAACATGTGGTTCCTTTAGTACAAGTAATACCTGATGATATAAATCATAGAAATTGGTGAACTAAAGGGAAAGTAAGGGGATGAATAATGTAAATGGATCAATATAACATTGTTGATAATAATAATAATAATCATATTATTTCTAAAATAGTTCCATCATCAACATCATGAGTTAATAATATGATAAATTCATGGAATATGGTAATGCATAAAATTGATACATTGTGTCATAGTGGTTAAAAAGAACACAATGTTCTGAACAATGATAACTTCATGTTCACACTCAACATATGTGCATAGTCATAAAAGAATTATTTTAAACAACTATAGAATCATTTTACGACAGAAAAGAATTATCTTATGATATAGATCATGATGACTAATTAATTGGGGGTCTATATAATTTTGGCCCCACCTGTTATATCATAATGTTTAATTAATCATGGATTTCACATAGAATATATTATAATCATAATCATGAATTAACCCATGGAAATAAAATGGTTTCATAAGTATTGCATCAAAAATGATTTTAGGAATAATTGTGGGGATACCAAATAGAAATGGTAACAAATTAATTGGAAAATGAATCATCATGCTTGAGAAAATAAAATAAAATACACGAGATATTTCAATGTAGTGTTATAGAAAAAATATTTATTTTGGAAAATATTTGAATGTTCTATAAAATAAATTGGGAAGTACTTATCTATGAGAAATAATAGTGAATAATAATGAAATGATATTTATTGAATGTTAGAGGTGTATTCATACCAAATATGTTGTGAGATAGGGTATTCCCATATAAAATGAGTTTGGTTTGAGAGTCCCTTTACCGTAATTCCAACATTATTTCGTTGATTTTTTACCTCATGAATTATAACCATAGATTTATTAAAAAAATGATCCAAAATAAAATTATTTTGAATTTTAACATTATTTATAATTTATAGTCTTTTGTTTATTTTTCATAATTTTTTTGGTTATAGTGTGGTCATTTTAAAATCAATTATTTTTTATTATTTTCACTTATTTCTTTTATTTAACTATATTATTCAATGTAATTCATATGTAATTATAATTATCGATATAATCATAGAAAAAATGAATTTAAATATTAATATATAATATAAAATTTGTAATTTCATTCCACAAAATTGGTTATAATCAATCACTTGGCAATGTCCCAAATGGTGGTTAATTTACCATTGATGGGAAATTCTCTAGAGAGCAAGATAGAGAATTGTTTATTTTATAAATATAGTAAATATAATAATTAAATTAGGTTAAAAATCATTAATATATTGTTATAATATAGACTAATTAATTTTATTGGGCTTGGTTGTGAAAGGTATGTTGAAAAAATAAAGGGAAGAAGAAGAAAAATAAAAAAATGGAAGAGTTGATCTAAACATACTTAATTATCATTGTATCATATCTTATACATCAATAAAAATCCCTTAATGGTTAGAGATGGATTACTCTAGTACATCCATAAGGATGATATTTGGATTCATTGGATTTTTTTTTCAAATTGTAGGGTTTCTAAAGTTGGTGATGAGTGATTTTCCAAAGGGAGGGATAAAAAATATTTATACTTGAGGATATGAGTATTTTTACAAGAGAATATTGAATAAAATATTATATAAATTGTAAAAAATGAAATAGTGTTGTTTTGAAAATTTAGCTAATATATATAAATAATATAATTTAATTATGTCTTTAAACCCCATTTATATTTTTGAATTCAATATTTTATTTATAAATAGTGTAGATAAAACTAAAATTGTAATTTTAATGAATCACTTTTGACTTTAGGTTTTGGAATGAAAATTTTGGATTTGGAAATTAAATTTATTATTTTTCCTTGAATAATTAATGAAATAAAATATATAATTTGTGAACCTCACGTTATATAAAGTATTATGTCATAATTTCATCAGGAATTCAGAAATTTAAGAGACAACGATTATGTAAAAATGCTATTTTTTCTACTCAACTGAAAATTAATGTGTATCATAAAATGACATAAAATATAACCATTAGTTATTTTTAGGTGATTATTTAAAAAAAAAAATTTCAAAAAAAATTTCTAACATAGTTAATTTTAATTTTTAATATAAAAATTATTATATCTATGAAATACAAAAAAATATAGATTATTAAAAATGTGCATATATTTTCTTCGAATTTTTTGTCATGTTATTTATTTTTTTGAAATATAATTTTCATATTTTATTAAATCGATGATCATAAATAATATTTATACCAATATTTATTATTTTTAGGTAAAATTACTATTCCACAAGTCATGTGACTATTCCAATGGCCACATTGTTATCCCAATGGTCACATTGCCTCTAATAAATACCTCTACTTTGAATCATTCATTATTCAACCCAATTTCTCTCAAGGTTATATATATCTATTTTTGATGATTTATCGTGGTTTAATAATTTTAGGTTTCTTATCTATAGTGTTTTCATTAGGGGATATCAATAGAGTTTATTGGAACAATCTAGATTTTCCCATTTTAGCTATTCTATTTTATATTTTTTGTCTTATGGTAATATTATAAATTTATATTGGTTTCATTATTGATTAATGTTATATTATTTATTAATGATATATTTTTCACCTATATTTTTTATATGTATAATTATATAAAATATAATTCAATACACATTTATTCATGAAATAAAAATTACTATTAAACCCTTGATCATTACATCTTTCTACCTTTATAAATTTCATCCCTAATAATTCAATTCATACCCCTAGTTGAGAATACATGAGGGTAGTTATGCATCGTTATATATTTCCATTCACATGTCGGCATTCCATAATTTTGGTTCACCAATAATAATTTTACAAGTTGAGTTGTCATGTTGCAGAGAAATTTGTATCTACAGTCCAAGATCTTCATCAGATATTATTCATATGACATTTCAATATATGGTAATACCACCACTGGATTCAGTACATGTTGGGACTAAGGTATTTACTTCCACACGAGTGATACACGGAACACATCATTAACATAGCGATGATTTTTTAAAGTATAAGTTGATAGGACACTCCTCCAACGTGATCAAAGATCTCAGTGGGGGAAAATGTACCTTGGGAAAAGATTCAGTTTCATTCCAAACCACATGACTCTAATCCATAGTGATATTTGAAGAAAAAATTTATCTCCAACATCAGACTCCACATCCCTTCAACCATCATCATCATAGATCATTTTCCGAAACTGAGCAGATTATATATATCATTGGATGGCCTTATCCTCCTCGATCATCACTTACATATGTTTAGGTCCATGTAGCTTCCATTCTCCAACTACATCTTAACATGTTGGAGTGGTACATCAATTACCATACAATTCATCACTTGCAACAGTCAAAAAACATGAGGTTAAGTTGTTGTTGTATGATAACTCAACTGATGTTATATTTTAATGCCATCTACCATTTAATTCCATTGAGTATCCTCTTATCATGTTCTTGAGTTTCAAATTAGTGATTTTCTATTTGGATATATGTTTTTCTATGATAGGGCATGTGGAAATTCAATTCATCACTCAATTCATGTTGGATACTTCTCCAAATTATAGTCGTGAAAGATAGTTAATGATAAGATAAGATTTAAAGATGAAGATCATATAGTCTCACAACTACCTTCACAAATAACATATTAAGTTTTTCATGAATGAAATATTCTGGACTTGTATTGAAGTGTAATGTCTTGGTGAGTCAATCCAGCACAAACGATATCAATATATTTCTTTATTAATTCTTCAAAATAAAAATGACAATGGCCATAGGGAAATTCCCTCATTTCCACATGGGTATAGGAAATTGTTTATAAATCACATTTGAAATCTATAACTATTAATTAAAATGTTAACATAGTAATAAATATTATAAATAAACCTAAATAGTTTTATTCATGTTTTCATACTAGAAGTACTCCCATTGATCGTGGTACATATTTGAATATCCTAGATGGATAGAGAGAGGTGGTATGTGTGAATTATCCAATAGCTCCTTCATTATCTTAGATGATGAAGGCACACAAATCTTCATTCCATACCAAATCAAACCATCATCATCGATGTAGAACTCATTTATCTTTTATTCCTTTATTTCATTCACCATTATTTGTAGCTAAATATCATCCATTTATTCGTGCTTTAAAAAAAATTGATGGTGGTTTAGAATTTATTTGGGATAAATTGGATGTATTCCCTACCATTTGGATTTTATGATCCATACTTTTCATATCCATAAAGATATGGTATTTTTCAATCATCATCATGGATAGAATGACATGTTACATTATATTAAGGAAATCGTCTACCTTATTCATATTTTCTGTATGGCGGTCAATAGATAAATCAAATTCCAAGATTAGATCTAACCACCTTCTTTAACGCATGTTGAGTTGTTTTGTGTGAATGTATACATTATACTATTGTGATAAATAAATATACATAACACTTTTCACCATATACGTAGTGCCTCAAAATCACTATGGTGAAGATATTAGTTATTATCTCTACATCATGGGATGGGTAGTATTGTTGATGGATTATAAACTATCATGACTTATCATATATAACTTTATCATTATGAATTTGTATAGAATCATGGACATTATTTAAATGAATCATTGTTTTCCAAATAAATTTCTCCACTTGTTGTTAGTGTGAGTAACGGAATAGTGATTATAATATTCCTGAGATCATTAAATCTTTCCTCAAATTATTCAACCCTTGCATGCTTTACCCATTTTAATGTTAACTTAGTTAGTGGGTAGATGATCTTGATAAATTCCTCAGAAAATGTATATAGTACATGAGTTATCCAAGAAAACTATGAATTTTTGTGACACTAGTTGGTCTAGGCCATTTCTCAATTACTGTTTTTAAGAACATATATAAATTCCATCACATGTGATTGTGTGACCCATAAATGTTACTTGAAAAATTGAAAAGTTTTTTTTTAAATTTTGCCTACATTTTATCCTTATTTAATGTCCGATTCACAATACTTATAAGTGCTTCAGTTTCAACCTTAATCATCGATTAAATGATATTATCAGCAATAGAATATATCACAAATTTGATATAATAGTCTCTAGAAACACTTATCATCAAATACATGAATATTTTATGGGAATTAGTAATTTCAAAGGAAATCACTATGATCTCATAGTGCCCATACTTTGTACGAAAAGCATAATTTTTCATATCTTCGTTCTTCACCATTATTGATGATATATAGAATGAAGATAAACCAATGAGAATTATTTATATCATAATAATTTATTGAAAAATCCATCAATCCTTGGAAGGGGAAATTTTTTATTTATAGTGATCTCATTGATATCCTAATTATCAATTCACAGATGCATTGATCCATCATTCTTCTTATAATAAATCAATAGTGCACCTGATGTTGATGTACTAGGGATTTTCACCCATTTTTCCTAATAATATTTCAACTACTTCATTAACCCCTATAGTTCAATTGGTCCCATCTTTTATGGGAATTTGGATATAGGTGTGGAATCGGGTAAAAGTTCTATTGATAACATTACTTCATGATCTAGGGGATGTATGAGTGACTCTTTGGGAAATACATAAGTCTATTACCATATAGTGGGAATTTATTTTTGGATGATACCTTATATTGACATAACCATTAGACAATGGTATTCTTCTTCATATGGTTCTGACTCCCACCCCATTGATGGATTTTATGATGGATAGTTGTGATTTTCATTACATTTATAAAGGATAATGGAATGGTTCAGAATAATAAAAGAGATCTTTTTCTAAACAATTGATCTACTCTCAATATAATTATATTCCAAAGAGCCTGTACCCGATTAGTAAGTGCTCTTGCATGGAATCCAAGAGACCCAGGTTCAAAAACGGTTAGAGGAGAATTCTTGGCTTACTGTAGCTGGTACTGTAGCAGTACTGTAAAAGGTACAGTTCGGTACTATAGCTGCCAGAACTATTCACCAGATTTGGGATTTCAGGCCACTGGTTTGGGCCTACGGGTATCAAGGGACATTAGGCCATCAAAGGCATTCGGGCTAAAGGGCCATCGAGCCACAGGGCCTTTGGTCCATAGGGCATTCGTGTCACAACCCGTCCTCGTGGCCCGTGTCATGAATACCCCAAGCCCGCCTTCCGTTGGCCAGGGGCTGGCGACTAGCACCAAGGAGTAAATCCCGGTAAAGGGAAGGCATTGCTTTTGTAAATTAAACAAGCACCACAGAGTAAGCAAGCGGAAAAAGTAAACACTAAGTAAAACTGGTACAACAGTAAGTGCGGAAACTAAAGGGGGCCGGAAATACAATCCCAACTATAAAGTACAACTCGAAAGGGAAAACAGCAACTGAAAAGTAAAGCCGCAACGTCGAGACATCCACTGAAAGTCCCACCTGAAGGGTGGGTAAAAATATCCTCCACTGCTCCTCGAGTGCAGCCGACCGCTCCGAGTACGTCCCGCCCAGTGGTCCACCTCCAGGTACCGTCCTGCTCCGCAAGCCTCAACCACGATCAGCACTGTCCGTCGTCTGCAACCAACACAACATAGTGTGGGCATAGCCCGTGCAGGGGTGAGTATAAGCTACCCAGTAGGGACCCCAAGACCCCCGAAGGTCTCCCAGAATCCACAAAGGATAAACCAAAAAGGGAGGATACAATCACGAAGTAACATTCGACAGTGGTTAGGTATATGCCCATACATATACCTAAGTCATCAATCTCGTTCGGCTCCAACATCCGAACCCAAGTATAACCCAGTCCACACAGGAAAGAAAAACGTAAATCCACACAGGATAGCTCAAAACAATCCACATAGGAATGTAAAACATAAAACAGCTCACACAGGATATACTTCTTTGTATGACGATAGAGATGATCAGATGTAGCCACTGATTCATCTAGCCGTCGGACCCTCAAAGGATCGGTAGGTACTAAACCCCACAATGACCCACATGGGATCGATCATGAAGTTGAAACCATAGCTATAGGGAAACTCCTTCTCCATCAAGTACAGTGGTTATGCCGCTACAACCAAGCGCTTCCTCTAACCTTGGAATTCTATAGTACTCCACCTATCGAGTACTATGGGCTTGCTGCTACAACCAAGCGCTTCCCACCATGGGTCTGCTGCTACAACCAAGCGCTCCCCCTCATAGCCTCTAGAGGTACTCCTTCTTTTGAGCACCATGGGTTAGCCGCTACAACCAAGAGCTCCTCCGTCGTGGTTTTGCCGCTACAACCAAGCGCTCCTCTGCCGTGGGTCTGCTGCTACAACCAAGCGCTTCCCACTGGGATATCCTTAACACACCGAGTCGTTCGATCAGCAGTCGTCAAGTCTCAACCGGCTCTAGGGTTTCCGCACACAGCATGCTCGTTCCGGGAGGGTCCACTCCACGAGCCAAGAGGTCGATGCATCAAGTGACATGTTGTCCGGAGTTGATGTATCCCATGATGTACAGTAGAGGTCACTACCGAAAACACGGAGGATTCCCGTACTGTTGTCATCATCGTCACAGTCGAATTCACTGAGGATCTCTGTACAGTCGTCGTCATCACAGTAGCAGTCGCAGCCAGCTCTAGGGTTCCCACACATAGCAAGCTCGTTCGGGAGGGTCTGCTCCATGAGCCGAGAGGCTGATACATCAACTGACACATAGTCCTTAGTTGATGTATCCAAAAGTTTCGTATCGTCAACAGGAACTCAACGTCGCAGACGGAAAATCAATCGGACGCCCGGTCTGAGAGTTATTGGCTTTTTCGTCCCAGGGGCCCGGTTGGTTTTTAAGGAAAAACCAACCCGACCATACTCCACCTGCGTCCAAACCTTGGGCGGAGTATGCCAAAAGATATGTCTCACTTAGAGGAATTAAAAAAAGTCGACGGCACGTCAATCGGACGTACGGAGCTCAAGCTATGAGCGTTTCCGCTCCGAGGGCCTGGTTGGTTTCGTGGACGAACCAACTCGGCTGAACCCAAAGTATTCTGAAACCTTGAGTGTGATATACAGAATCGACCGTCTCAATCCAAGGATCACATCACCGCTGACGGCACGTCGTTCAGAGGCCCGTAGATCATGTTATGAGCAAAATACCGTAAGGGTCCGGAAAGGGGGGGTCTGGGCCCGGGCCGACCCGACCCGGGTCCGACCCGGTTTGGCGCGACCCGGCCTGGCCAGGGCGGCCCAGCCCGGCCTGGGCGCGACCCGGCCGGAGGCTTGGCTTGGCTCGGCCGAGCGGCCAAGCAAGGGAGCCGCGGGGCGCTGCCCCCGCGGGATGAAGCACCGCGGCCCCGCGTGGGGCCGCGCTGGGTCATCGAACGTGGCGTTACCGCGTCCCGTGTGTCGCCAGACCCGTGCGGTCACGGGTCTGGCAGGACGCCGCCATCGCGGCTCCATCTGGTGGCGCACCGGGGCCCTGCCGCCGGTGGATTCCGCGGGCCACCGGAGTTGCTCCGGTGGTCCGATTCCATTTCTGTCTACACCTTGGCTCCTCCCGGGTTCCAATCATCACTACAGGGCCCTCAAATCACCCTTGCGGCCCCGTTTGCTGTCGTCCGCCATTCCGCACACCAACAAAAAACTGCGGAGGGTTGTCGGGCAGTGTTTGTTTGGCCCGCACCCTCTGCGTTAGCTGATAACAAATGGGATTTAAAATATTCAACACATGAAAAACAACAAGGAACAATTTTAATAAAATTAAAATTGAACTTTGATATGGTTTCTTTGTTTTAGTTGAACAACCATGGGAATAAAATATTGTTCTCAAATAAAACCCCTACCTCGCCGTCTTCGTCGAGCGTGCGTTCTTCACGGAATAGATCATCGCGGAAGAAGAGGATCGTCGCATCGCAGAAGGGAGTCACTTCGTCGCGGTATACGGCGTCGCGTCGACGATCTCTGAGTGGTAAAGAAAACACACAGATTTAATTTACACGAATTAAATCCATGTCAAGTATAAAATCCACAAAGGAATTTAAAAGATTCGTAAACTCCTACCTCAACCGGATATTCGAATATTTGTCGCGGAAGAAGGAACGTCGCAAAAGAACGTCGCATGAGAAGAATTGTTGGCATCGCGGAACACGGTGTCGCGTCGTTGATCTCCGAGGGTTCGGCGTTCTTCGTCGCCTTTCGTCGAAGGCCGGCGTTCTTCGCATTCTTCGTGTTCTTCGCGTTCTTCGCGAAGGAGGTTGAAGGGCTTAAGGTTCTGTCAAATCCTCTCAATGAACAACACACAAGAAGAAAAATATTGGTCTTATTTTATTACATGCCAACAAACGAAAAAAAAAACTAAGTTAAACAACGACCCATTAATTCATAGAATTAATTCAATGAATAAAACCGCCCAATTAAAAGGAGAGTTTAATAGATTAAGAAATGCCCTAGTTGACTTTCAATTAATAGGGGTTTTCGCAGGTGCATTACATAGCGGAAAAGAAACGGTGGGGCTCGTGCGGGCCCCACCTCACAAATATCCTACCAAGAGGGTATGATATTTTGAATTGTACCCTATCCGCTTAAACTCAGCTTAAGCAGCTTTAAGTGGATTTAAGCGGATTTAAGTGAAATAAAATAATGTTTGTCGTACCACATTATTTTATTTCTTAACTTAAAGCCCAAAAATTAAAAACCACACCCAAGAAAACACAACTCCGGAAGAGGCGTTTCTAAGCAAATACTGGAGCTGCATTTCCATCGGTGCCCTCAGAATTTGATTCCGGACACCGGTTCAAAAGTTAGAAAAACTCGCTCGTTCGTTCACTGAACGTACCCGAGCCAAACTTCAGAAATTGATTCCAGGCACACCGGGACTCGGAATCAGGTGCCGTCTGAAACTGCGTTCTTGTAAAATTCCAAAGAAAATTAAGAAAAACATTTCCTTGAAATTTACGAGTCTTTACAATTTGGGCCATTGAGACAATGGTGTAGGCCAATTCACAAATATCAGGTCCCAGAAGAGGATCAAATCAACAAGAATAATAGTCAACAGAAGTAGAGCTAACTGGATTGGAAGAATTATAGGGTATGACAACTGCCATCTGGACCAGGCACCGTGTAGATTTGAACATGGCAATGCTAGATGATGATCAATGTAAGGTGGGGAGCTAGGCGATCAATGATGCAGAAGCTGGGGAGGGGTAGGGGTAGGGGTATTTCTAGTGGGTTGGGCCTACTAGTAAATTATTGGGCATGGTATTCCTTTAGGCCTCCGGGTCATGTATTTCAAGTCATGTCAGGCCTTGTGCCTTCGGCCTAAGGGTCATGTACAGGTTCCCCTTAAACCCTTAAAATGGTGATTATCCATACTAAAATAAAAAGAAGAAGGCCTTCGAGTGATTCAGACTCTATATAATTATATCTAATCCATTACTAGTGGAGCATAAAATGTCACCAATTTATGTATTACGAGATTAGATAAAATAATCATCACAAAGAAACATATATGATTTGATTTAAAGATATGGGTTGCAATCATTTCACCACCATATTTTTTTATAGATATCACTAGTTCATCATATTTTTGTTATGATTTGAAAGTTCTATCAAATATGATGGATATAAATTAATGTGCTGAAAAGTATAAAATAAAACTTTTTCCATTCATGAGTGAGTAATAGATGTACCTTGTATGATATCATTTTCATGTTACACATAATCATTAGTGATCGAAAAATATTTTCCAGTATCCATGGGATTTTGGGGTTGTAGATACTGATTACCCTCAGGAAACCTATTTTAGGGAAATGGGTTTCATAATTCCTTTGAACCCTACACTTGACACATTAAATCATGTGTGTTGCAGAATGAGTTTCCTTTTTTCATCTCTTATGGTGTTTGGATTCTTCTATTCCCTTCAAACATTTGTGATATTTGTTTACTTCTCCCTCACACATGAATTAATTCCCTATTCCATTGAGGTAATTCTCATGATGTTTCTCCCCAAATTTTTGACATGCTTGTAGTAATATCCCCTTTTATCCTTTTTCATTTGAACGACCTCTTGAAACTATATTCATATTTTTATTTGTCTCTATAACCACAAGACTACTCTCTGACCTCCTTCTCATCTTTTAGAGAACATGAAACAACTACCTCATCTTCCCCAATGTCTTGAATATGTATATATTTTAAAAGTTTTGGTTTAAAAAATAAAGTGTCTATATATTTTTCTATCATTGTTGATAAGGAAACTAGAGGTGTATCTTTAATAAATTGTGATGTTTTCATTTTATGAGGTGACATATTAATATTATTTTTTATTTAACTCCATGAATTCATTCTCCAAATTTATTCAAAGAGATTGAGTGAAATAATTGTTAATAAATATTTTTCTTACCAAATTACCTCTACATCTCTTTCATTTCATCCATCAGCTTCGTGTTTTTTAACAGTGATGAACATTTATCAGATTCTCTATCCAAATGATAACTACAAAAGTTAACTTATTCTTCTAAAAACATTGGAGAATATAAAAGAACTTATCTATTATATTCACCCACTATTCCACAACATGTTAATCACATGTTCCACTAAACATCAGTGGCCATTTCCTTATAAACGTCTCATTTTCTTATTGATCCTTCTTTGGATAGGATGGACATTCCATGTTTCCCATGTTATTATTAATAGCCTAATATTTCTAGGTAAGCATTTTTATAATTTTCTAACTCATCCTCTCATGGAATTGGGGATGTTATTCAAAAAAAATTATATTTTACATCACATGGGTTATTATCCTAGTTTGTCATGATTCCCGCCATTTGCTAAAAAGTAAATGGTTTGAACAAGAAATAAGTCAAAAAATAAATAATAATTTCTACTATTATGATATTATCACTAGAGGAATATCTTATGGGATCCCTATATCTATAAATTACTTAAAATACTCTTCTAGGATTTTTTACATATACATAGAAATATAGATATGGTTTTCAACATTTTCTCAAATCATAATTGCCAAATTTTCAAAACCATCCTCAAATACCATCTATAGATTCCATGTTTATACATGGTTATTCCATCATTAATCAGATAAATAACATAAATCATTACAATTAAGGATCCAAAGGTTTATCATCTTGAAAAAATTAGGTCCATAAATAAAATTAATCAAGAAAAAAATAATTATTTAAAATATTTCTTCTTTAACCTTTTAATGTTTTCATTATCCATATTAAATGTAATCACCTAATGATATACATCAATGAAAGGGTTGAGATAAAATACCAATAAGAAGATGAATAAGGGACATGAATGAACAAAACATGGGTGAGAATAATCATTATCATCATATCATTGACATAGGATAATCATAAACATCATGATGGAAACATGTGCTAAATGAAGGGAAATTGGAAGTGCATAAAAATGAATCATCTTTCTAATGTTGTTGTATTCCATACATTAATGTGAATAAAGCTAGAATCATGTCCACATGTAAAAGTTATGTAAATAAACAAAATCATCCTTTGAACCAATTTAGCTTTATTTTTATTCGTAATACAATATATATCATGAAAAACATCACATTACACAATAAATTTGAGGGATATATAATTTCGGGCCCACCCCTCCCATCATCATATTTACATAATCATATATTCCACATAGATTGTAACACAAGCATTGTCATGTATCAACTAAGGGAAATTAATGTTTTTTATAATGAATCCATTAATCATGATATAATTAATAATCACAGGCTTCACAAATTAAAATGGGAAAAAATACTTGGCTTAAGATCCATCAATCTTGAGAGAATAAGAAATAATTCATGAGAATTCATATATATTTTTTGGAAAGAATAGTTTTTTTTAAAGTAGTTGTATTTTTCATAAAAATTTGTAAAAATGTATATCCCAAAAAGAATGAAAAATAAATAAATGATATTTAATTAACATCATATGTATATTTATAGCAAATATTTCAAGAAATAGGGATAACCCAAGTAAAATTAATGGGGTCCGATAAACCCCTTTCAATAATTATGCCTTATTTTTTTCCTTTTTAGCTCATGAATAATGAAATTAGATTTATTAAAACATAATCCCAAAATTTAATTATTTTAATTTTTACCACTATTTAAAAATTATTATTTTCTAATATCTTCTTTTAAATCTTAGTGATTGTGATATAATTTCTTAATTAAAAATTTCATGATATTCATCAATTTCACTATTTTTTCAAATTCTTTTTACATAAATATAATACAACATAAAATCATTGAATAAAAGTAATAAAATATTTATATATTATATATAATTCATATTTTACGTCAAAAAAGGTTTTTATAATCATGTAATTGTAAATGTCTTCGTAGGTGGTTAACTGACCATTGACGGGATATTATTAGGAGGGAGGGAATGTGAAGTTTTAAATTTCTATATATAGTAAATATGATACATAAATTAGGATTACATAATTAATATAATTTGAAATTACTTCTTAATTAATGTTATAATGTTTATTTGTGAACGAGGTGTTGAGAAAATTGAAATAGAATAAGATTTAGAATAAACAGAGGCATAGTTGATCATATGATACTTAATCCCCAATGTAGCTTATCTTGTATGAAACTACAAATACCTATATGTTTTTAGTTATATTACTCTTTAATATATGTAAGGATACTAAGTAGATTTAGGGTAAGGATATTTTTACAAGGATAATATTCAAAATGTAAGGTATGAGTGATTATTAAAGGGGAGGGACAGCAGTTATATATATTTGAGGAGAGGGCAACTATAAGATTAAAATATTCAATAGAATATTATATCCATTATAAAAAATGTTGTAGTGAATTTTTTAAAATATAAATCATATATTAAAACAATATAATTCTTTTATGACTTTAAAAACCCTTTATATTTTTACTTCAATTGTATTTTTAAAAATAAGAGTGGTACAAATTGAAATTGTTATTTTATGGAATCCCATTTGACATTAGGTTTGTAATGTTTGTTTCTTCGGAAATTATGATTATTTTATTTTAATGAATCATTAATTAAATAAAATATATTATTTCTAGAGATCATGTTCTTTAAAGGATTATGTCATTACTGCATCCTGAATGACGCAATTTAAGATAAAACGGTTATGTGAAAGAACTATATTTTAACTATTAACCTAAAAATTGAAGTATTTAAAACAAATTCCCAAAAATAACACTTACTCAATTTCAATAAGATTATTTAAAAAATTGAAATCATTTTACAATAATAAATTTCTATCATATGAAATTTTAATTTTTAATTTAAAAATTACGATTTTTATGAAATACATTAAAATATAGTTTATAAAAAAATATGCCTAATTATTATAAGTTTTTATTAATGTTTTTTAATATTTGGTATTATAATATTCCTATATAATTAAATAAATATTGCTAGATATTATTCAAACAAAATTTTATATTTTTTAGTAATATTACTATTTAAACAGTCAAGATACTATTCCAATAGTTACATTACTATTATAATGATCACATTTACATATATAAATACATTTATATTCAATCATTCAATATTCATCTCAATTCCTCTAGAGGTTATATATTCCCATTTTCTATAAAATTTATTAGTTTAATAATATTTTATTTTTTCTTCATATTGTAGGCAATGGAGGCGATGATTCTAGAAGATTGTGGTGATCCATATTATCCTATATTATGTCTTAATTTTTTGGGCCAATTGTAATGCTTTTAATTTTAATTGGTTTAATTGATTGTTAATGTAATATTATTTATTACTAATTTTTTTTGGTTTCTCTATATTTTTTATATGTATAATATTAACTAATAAAATAAAATAAACTTTTATTCAAGAAAAAATATTACTAACAAACACATGGTCATTATAGCTCATCCTAATATACACAGTGTAGTTGGGTTTTACATAGAATGTATAGTTTCATTCACCCATAATTGTCATTCCTTCATGAATAAGACTGGGAGTCCTAAATCAAGAGATTCTCATTCCCATTACAAAAAAAACAATTGATTTATGGGCTCTAGTGGATGAAAAATAGGTATCCAAAATTCCAATAAGAGGCACTAGTGTATCCCACACATTGCTTATAGTCATTGACACTCCATATACAAGATATAAGGAGTATTAAGCACATTAAAACATGATATTTTAACATATTATTGATCTATTAATTGTAGGAATATCCACCACATATCTAGGTGTATGATCTCATTTGTACACGCTCGACAATAGTTGAATCAAGACATCATTTCACATTGAATAAGAACGCAAGAAAAGGATAGGGAAATGCACAAGAAATAAATATATAGGTGAATCCTCCCTATTATTCCCATTAATATATATAGATTCATAGAATCCATCTGATAGGAATATATTTTTAACAAATTCACACTCTAACAACCCAACACACATGATAATTCACCAGGTACCACACTAGCATTAATATCTCGAAGAAGACCCTACTCAAACATATACGCCTAAGAGTAACCATCATAAATCATGTTGATGGTGTATTTTGTATGTTCATTGAACCACATTGAGTACTCAGAAACTATCATAACTCTCTAATAAAACTCTAGAATATTCTTGTTCTGTACTGAGCACTTTTATGAGGCATAATAGTCCTCATGAAACAGATACTGGATGCTGGACCCTAACTGTTGTGACTCAACATAATTCTGCAAAGAATATACTCTATTAATTTCCACATTCTCCTCAAATTATGCTAGTTATTAGAACAACCACATGATGAGTTTGGGTTATTAAATTTCTAAAAAATAGAATCCTCGACTTGTGAAAATATTCTGTTGTATTGGGATCTAGAAAACCAAGGATGCAAAGTGTCCTCTAGAACTAGAACACATGATTTGTTTTAATACTATGTGCATACTAATCTTCTAGTGCCATTATTATATACATCTCGATAGTTGAGACTATTGTTACCATCTAACCAAGTGTAAATATCTAATGAAATGACCCCTGAACTGAAGCCTCATCACTTATCATGTCATTAGTACGATCCTGAATCATTAAAAATTTATTAATGATCAACATGGTGGCTTCTAGAAATTTTAATTAATAAGTACCACGGTCAAATGAGATTATATTTATGGGGTGAATCCTCCATAATGATATTAAAATGAAAAAATACTATATAATTTATGTACTAAAGTTACATGTAACAAATTTATTGGTTTGATGAGTCAACAAGAAGTTACTCATATTCCCGATTAATGGGCACGTCAGCTACCACACGAAAAATGGATCCCCTATCCTTAATTCTTCATATGAGAATGATATACATTATTTATATATATTGACAAACAAACCTTACAAGGATAAATGACTACAAAAATCTTATATAAGTTTGAATACCTTTTATACCAATATATCATGACCCAACCCATAGCGTTCAGATTTTCAGACGTATGGAAGATATGTAACTGCCCCATTACCACTATAATAGGCATGGGGGTCAGGATAAGGGTCAAAAAGAATACAAAAATATGGGAGGCCTTATACTAATGTACCTATATTCATTCAACCAAACTCATGGATAAGTGAAGATAACTAATAAATAAAAAAACATTATTACAACCAAAAAAAAATTATGCATGTGATAATCTATAGGGAATACCTATGATTACAACTAATTGAACAATAAATAAAGGAAAAAATACCTTCCTAACTAGAAAAGATATCCCAAACTGACAATAACATGAAAGGTAATTATTGAGGGATCATATATTCATATATTCAATCCCTGGATACAGTATGTAGTCAAATGAAACAACGTAAATATTTTGATCATATGTAGTTTACACTAAATTTCCATCATATAAATAATAAATAAAAATTTACTATAAACATGCAAGGGTGAGTATATACATACCTAGTTGTAATCCCGTAATAGTTAATGGATGGAAATAGGAGAGATAATAGAAAAAGATAGCTCAAACAATAGTAAGAGTGAAATTGAACCCAAAAACAAAGACATGTGCTGATAAAAGAATCTAATACGAGATAGAAAGGGATATTCATCTAAAAGCATTGAATATAAAATGTTTCATCCAAATATTACAATGGTCCTTAAATAATCTTTAGCATAAGGCGTGTATGTACAAAGAGTAATCATGGCCAGACACACCCACGACTATATTGTATAATCTAAGTAAAATAATATATAGATAGAGGACCCATTCCCACGAATGATAGGATGGTCCAACATAGCAGAGGAAAGACCCATTCCATTATATGACATGTGGGTTCCACATAGTAGGTAGATGAACCATGCCATAATAGGGTAAGAGGGTTCCACTAAATAGGTAAAAGACCCATGCACAGACAGAGAAGAATTTTTATACTCAATGGGTAGAGGAACTATGACATTACCAACCAGGAGTGTTATACTTAGTTGTTAGAGGACCCATTACCGAAAATAGAAATAGGGATTTACTCAGTTGGTAGATGAACTATGCTTTTACACAGCCATATGGATCCACTAAGTAGGTTGGGGACATATTCTCTGATATAGAGGGAGGGTTCCACTTAGTAGGTATAAGATCTATGGACTAACATGGTAGTAGGGTTCCACATTGTAGGTATAAGACCAATTCTATGAAATTTCACGATGGTCCCATTTAGTAGTTATATAACCCCAAGAACTGACATTGTTGGGGGATTCCACTCTGGATATACTACCTAATCACTTCTTTCATTGAGCACCATGTAAGGAAGTGTCTCATGCGAATAATCTCACATCATATATCCAAATCCACTAAAAAATATACCATCATGTTCCATTGGAAATAACACACATAATAGGATATTTGTGGGACAATATAAAATTACAAACAAATGATATATGACATATAAATGTTTTAGATGGAATTAATCAACATGTAGGTGGTCCACATGTTGTGTGGCCTTGCTCCTCTTCTCAGACGAGTCCATTCCAGAAAATGGATCACTAGCCATGTAGTACCACATGGTGTGTTTTAGCAACCTCAGGCTTGCCCAGGTGAATCTACTTATGCTTGTGTACAATAGGGATATGCCAATATAGTGATTATTTCTAGACATTTTTATGTCCATATAATCCTCAGAGTACCTGATGCGCTATCATCATTGAGTCACACAACGTGTGAGGGTCCGAAAAGTGTTTGATAATAAACAACATTTTGAAACCCTAAAATTCATGGCCAAGGGACTACACAACATGGGTTCATCCTTGTACTCTATATGTAGTTAGTATTTTTAACTAATGTCCAGTTTCCTTATTATCCCATCATCAAACCTCTTTGAATGATGCTAAATGTACCAAATCTAGAGATATCAGTTCATGTTTCATCATTGGGAACTGATGTCCAGGCATTAGTGTCTATAAGTTTAGAATCAAAAATTCATGTAAGAGGATATAGAATCTCCATCACAACACTTTTAGTCATTTCAGTGGTAGATATCAGATCCATAGAGCATCACCCACATCCCATCCTAATGTGTTTGCAAATTGATTATTTGGACGTTATGAGCATATCCAATGGTAATATAAGGGTTCGATCACACATAAATCCATCCTAAATTTTTATATACATTTTACACTATCCAATAATGAAGAACATAAAGAACTGGTGGTGGAGAGGCAAAAGAACAAAGGTATAATCATCATTGTATATGATTTATTCACCAATGATAATAGAATCATTGATTTTTATTTGCAATTTCATGGAATAATCAATTATATAAATTAAATTAATTATTTATCTTGATAATCAATCTCATGTGGATGATTAATTTAGATTCAGGTCAAAAGATAACAAATAAGATCATTCTAATATTTAAATTAGGGTTAGAAACCTCAATTGGAAAGACCATCCTCAATTTGTGTTGATTGTTGAGGAAGAATACCATTTCTAATTATGTAGAAGATCCATTTTTTGAGGTGCCTCGATTCACCAGTTGAGATGGTATGTGAGTATGATATACTCTATAATACCAAATGTAGGATCTAAATAATATTGATACTAAATCAAGTATCCAAATATGCTTAAAATACATGAGGGGGTGAATTGTATACTTTTAAAAATTACTTTTGAACTTTTAATGATGGTTAGGTTTAACAAGGTTTAACAAGGTAATTCACAAAACCTCATGTTCTACACACTTTCTTGATTCTGGTAATATGATTCTGAGAATGTAAATCTGGAAAGAGGGTTCTGGAAAATGAAACATAGTGATAGTTTACAAAGATGAAGATTCTACCATAAAGAGTATAGAATCTAACTAAATTATAGTATAAGTATAAGGAAGTATAAGATAGTTATACTTTCCACAACAATATAAATGCAGCGGAAAACTTGTAACAAAACAAGTAACAAGTAGAAAATCTTTTATCCCAAATAGAATGCTACCCAACAACCTTGGATAAAGGTCCCTTGATTTATACTTTCAAGAAAGTCTGTCTTACCCACACCAGGGTAAGCCCTCGATATGAATATCAGAATCTATCTTTCTATACCTGCAAGCCCTCAACTTCAAGGTAGTTAACACCTCTATCTTCCTCAGCAAGGAATCCCTCAACTTCAAGGTAGTCATCACCTCTCTCCTCCTATCCATGGAAGCCCTCGAATGTAATCAACAACATTCAGAGTCGCACAAAGAAAATCTGAACAAGACATTCAGTACGCACTAAGCAAGAGAGTCTCTCTCTAGAAATCACTTAAGTGACATGTAATATCTAGTGTCATATAAAAGAAGTGATCTCTTTTCAAATGAGCTCCTATTTATAGGCACAACTCTAACGGTCGGCTCCCTCCTCCAATGGTCATATTTTTCCGTGAATTTCATAGGGACCTATACATGTATCACTCAAACAGCAGTTAGTTAGTAACTAAATGCGAGACACCATTTTATAACCAAAACACAAGTAACCAAACATTTGGTTACATATCCAAAATCCAATATTTGGAATATAAGGAAATATGAATGTTCAGATTCCAACCAAAATTGAATTCAGAGTCTATAATACAAGGATATTCTGATTCTATTTTCTAGGAATTTGGAACCTAAACTCTATAGATTTCTGGAGTCTGAATTTCAAGGAAATTTAAAATATGGATTTACAAGAATTGAGAACCAGAACATACAATGTTTGGAGTCAGAGTTCATGAGAATTCGGAATCAGAACTCATAAGAGTTTAAAGACTATATTCAGAGAACATAGAGTCAGAACTCAGAGGAGTTTGTATCCAGAATTCGTAATCAGAATTCAGAGTCAGAATCCAGAGTCAGAACTCAGAAGAGTTTGTAACAAGAATTCATAATCAGAATTCATATTCAGAACTCAGAAGTGTTTGTAACCAGAATTCATAATAATAATTTAGAGTAAAAAATACAAAGAGTTCGTAAACATATTTCATAATCAGAACACGTATTCAGAACTCAGAAGAGTCCGTAACCAGAATTCATAATCAGAATTTAGATTTAGAACTCAAATGAGCTCATAACTAGAATTCGTAATCATAATTATGAGAATTCGGATCCTAAAACATAATTCTTCATATATAGGTAATTATAGGATTCCGAGGTTTTGGTTTCAAAATAAATATTACACATAGAAAATTTTTTATATGAACAATGAAAACAAGATAAGGATAAATTTTTTCAGGGAAATAAATTTTTCCTTATAGAAGTAAAACATATGTTAAAAAGAGAGTTTCCTTGAGATAAGGTGTTTGCGATTTTCAAAACAAGAAGGAATTTTAATGTCATAAGGAAACCTTATTGACTAAAAAATCTCCCCTATGTATAAAGGAATTGAAAAGTTATATGGAAAACCTTATTGGCTCAACAATCTCCCCCTTTTTGGAAAGCACAATCAACCTTACGAAAAAGAATATAAGGACTTAGAAAAAATTTCTAGACTTTGAAATAATACTTTTCTCCATTATTATATTAGAAAATTGGAATACGACTAACTCCCCCTTAGTCTTTGGAACACTAAGGATCATATTCTAGATTTCTAGAATGAGATTTTTCATTATATTGAGTATGGAAATATCTGTAATGAAAACTCCCCCTTAGATAAACTCCCCCTTACTTAGGGATATTTCTTCTTTTCTTAGTATTTTTTTCTTTCCCCCTTTGTGATTTAAAGAAATAATTTGAGGGAATGGAAAATAAATTATAGTATCTAAAATATTAGTACAAATCATGCAAAAAATGAGCAACCAAAATTTTATTATGATTGGAAGAATTTGTACAAGGAATGAAAATACAACAAAAGATCAGATTTATTTTCCTTCCTTTTCCTTGGTAATCAATTTTTTCACAATGGTTTTCAACTTCTTTAGATCCTTGTGTTTTCCTCAGCTTCCTTCTCTAAGGCTTGGATCCTATCATCTTGAGCCTTCAGATCCTCTGTAGGAGCCTTCAACAAGTCATCTTGTTTCATTATCTTCTCTTCAATCTCGATCTAGAGATCCCTTTCTCTCTTCCAGCATTGAGCAACATAGTACAACTTCCCATTCAGATCCTTGACCTCCTGAATCCGAGTATTCTACACAAGATTTATCTTTTCCTCAAATATATTTGTAAGACCCTTGATTTTTCAATCTTAATTATCAAAATCTTCCTTAAAATGATCTTGAAACTCATCAAGTTCTCTCAAATATTCAACTATATTCTTTGACCAGCTGACCACTTTCTTACAAGACTTTATGTGGTCATTGTAGTTGATAAGGAAGTTCTTGTAATCAGCCTCAATCTTTATGCACCTATCCCTTACCATGGATACAGAATTTGATTTTTGATTCAAGCTATGTTGGAGCATCTGACATCTGGATGCAATGGTAGGAAAGATCATAATGGTGTCAATAATATTCTTCAGAGATTGAATGACAAAATCATGTCCCGGAGCTGATGATTTAGAATCTGACACTTTTCTTGGTGATGGTTATTTCTCTAGCTCAACAAGCTTCCTCTTAGAAGATCCACTAGCTTCTTTCTTCTTTATAACAACTTTGTTTGGTGTGTCAACAACCACATGTTTCCCCTTGTTAGTTTTCAGAACAGTTTCCTCATCTAGAGACTCATGCTCACTTTCAGACAACTGAGCAATTATTTCTTCATTAATTTTTTCTTTCTCGGTTCCTTATTCAAATTCTTCAAGATGAATGAAGTCCTGATTATGAATCTCTTCCTCGGAAAATTTTTTCACTTCCTCTTCAGCCTTCTCATCTTCACCTTCCTCATCAATTCCAGGTGTAGCAAGTTTTGAAGATCCGGCTTGAGAATTCCAGATTAATAATTTTTCAGATGGACATTCCTTCTCATGAAAGTCTTCAACTTGCATTATCATAGTAGCTGAATCATCACTTCTTTCAACCTCTTCTTGTCCTTTTTGATCAACTACCATTTCTTAAACAACCTTATCTTGGGATTTTTCCAGAGTGAAAAACTTCTTCCTTGGAGTATCGGGTAGGGGTTCAACCAAGAATGACTTCGGTACTGGAATATTCTCGGATGCTATTTTAGTGGCCTTCAAAAGTGAATGGACCATTTCATCCTCAGAAATTTTCTTCTTCTGCTTCTTTTCTTTATCTTTCTTATCAATCTCATCAGCTACCTTCAATTTCAAAGCTTTGGCCTCTGCAGTATTCAATCCAAATTGTGGCTCTCCTTTCATCTGATTCTTCTTGTCTTCCATCCACTTGGCAACAACCTCATATGGATATTCATTCTTATTTTTTGGATTTGGAGCTATAGATTGAGTTCCTTTAGCATATGAGATTTTTCCTCCTTTTACCACTTCCTTTAACTTCCTCTTCTTCCTTACTTTTTTTGATGGTTCAGCCTCTTCTGCATTCTTCGAAACATCTTTTGCTTCTTCCTCCGGTAAGTCATAGAATTCTCATGTCTCCTTGGAGAATCCAACTTCCGTACTCTTGATTGTATCATCACTAATTAGTATAACTTTTCAATTCCTTGATTTTGAACTGCAAAGGATTTTGAAAGACTCCAAGCACCGAACAATAAACATGGAGTGTATGTAACACCCAAGGATTTTATGAAAAATATTCTTTTTAATTTTATTGATGTCTGGTGTTGTACGCTACACCAAAAGGAGCTTTCACTACACGCATCCCTAACTTGGCTTGCATTACATGAAATCGTGACCTTCCATGATAGCGTGTGTAGTACGCAATACCATGTTTCACTAAACAAGATATTATTATAATATTATCATGAACTAGCCGTTATGAATAGTAATACCCACTTTTTGAAAATTTATTTTTCAAAATGGACTTCATTTTTGGATTCAGAATATCGAAATTAGCCTAGGGTGAATTTTTGGTATTTTTCTGAAAACTTTCAATTTTTTATGAATAGTGAAAACACTAGGTTACTATTTAAAAACCGACATTTTATTTAAAAAATTAATTATTTTATTTAAATTTGTTTTTGGTAAAAATTGATACATAATACCTATATAAGTTCAATTTAATTCATTGGAGTCATTTTATAATAATTTAAGACATATAAAAATTTTATTGAACTTTTCACCCTCTTTTACCCACCTCCTATGAGAGTTAGAAAATTCACATAAAACTTAATTTTACTGCTTCTGTGAGTGGAATTTCAAAAATCTGAGAGACACAGTTAATTTCAAGGACTAAAATGTGGTTCAATGAGATGAAAATAATTTTTGGTGAATAGTAACTTTTTACTTTTATTTACCACAGTTAAAAGTAAATAGGGTAATTAAGGGTAAAAATGATATTATTATTTCCCTAGAACATGTCCTAATTCTATTGGAAAAGTTTAATTCAACTATAAACAACCTTAGGAATAAAATATGACCATTTAGGTCCACTTGGATTAGATTTGGACATTTATTATTACTTTATTTAAAGAAGGGTTAAAATAGTTAAAATCAATGTTTAATAAATAATTCATTTTTAATATAGGTTTATACATAAGATAAATTCTAATATAAATATTAATTATAAATCTAAAAAGATTTCCTACCTAATGGTATTTTATTTATAATTTTTAGACATATAACAATTTATGTTATTTATCACACAATGGTGATATAGTAATTACCTAAATAATGAAATATTAAAATAATTGATATTATAAATACCCAAATAAATGTAATTTGAGACTTTTTATGAATTCCACTAATTTTCTAGGTTAATATAAAATGTTATTATTGATTTAATTAGCTTTTTCGAACTAACCATGATGTTATGATTTTCACAAAAAATCAATTACCAAATAGTGTCAAAATTGACATAAATTAGTTTTTAAAACAAATATTATATTATTAATTGTTATTTTACTCCTAAAAATATAAGGATCGGACAAATGACTTAGATAAAGATATATATATTAATACTGAACCACTTTGGGTTCGTTTATCTAGTTATTGTAAGTTTATTAACCATATAGTGTAAGAAAACAAGAAGACACGGTAAAAGTTAAATTATTTAACTTGGAGTTAAATATAAAGTATAATTTTAAAATTGTAACCTAAACTTTTCTAAAATCTATTGTATAAGAGGGTTTCAACCCATACCCACTTTCTCTTAGAAATAAATCAATTTTGTGCTATTATAAATCGAATATGACTTTATTATAAAATAATATTTTAAGTTTTTCCAAAGGTGCATCTCTCCTCCCTTATAAAAACGGCACCCCTTCCCTCTTCTCTTCACACCATTTTGAGCCTTGATGCTCAGCCAAACCCTGCCAATTTCTCTTCTACACTTTTCTAGCAACATTCTGGAGGTTCTGGTCTTCACAAAAAACCAATTCTGCTTCCATAAGAGGAAGCTTAAAAGAGGTGCGTCGAAGAAGAGGTAATCTCTTCTTCCGATTCTCTCATGTTTCTTTCTTCTTCAACTTCTTCTTCATTAGTTGTATCATTATAAATTAATAAAATCAGTATTAGTTATATACATATATGTTATTATAAATATGAAAAAACTCTATTTCACCTACTATCCATCCTAAGAAAAACAAAATCACCGCACGTGCGTACGTATGGAATACCGTCTCCACGACGTGGTGTAATCTGTTTTCAACAACCACCATACTTGGATGGGTATAATGGTGTAAATAAAAAACTATATATGATTATTTTAATGTGATATTTATTCTGAAATATTATACATACACTTCAATACAATTCCACGATCACAGGAATGGTATCATCGCTCGTGCATATGTACGGACTACCGTCTCCACGACGCGATGATATTCATTCTCCATGTTAACCATTCATGAATGATTATAAAGTATATATAATATGTAATCATGAAATATATGACATAATAATTTTACTAGATTATTGTGTGTATATATGTATTTCATCTAGTTAATTCCATTCAATTCAATAAGGAAACGAAAACAGCATTCATGCGTACGTACGACCTACCGTCTCCATGATCGGTGTATTTCATTCCATTTATTGATATTTCATATATATATATATATATATATGTATATACTGAATATATATTATATATAAATCATGTTTTAAATTCTGGAATAAAGTAAATCATGATATATGTTATAATATCAAGAACAACATGTCCAAACACGCACGATAATTAAAACGATTTTACCTAAAACACTGCTTTAACATGGAATTTACAAAAGAACGGGTAATATAATGTCATAAGTGAACCATTTATGAAATCATAAAAATGAATATGATTCTGTAATACGTCAATGACATTATTTAAATCATTATACAGGAGTTTCTGATACGTACAAATCATATCGGACCTAAGGTAAGGAATAATTATTCCAGTCTCGTTCTTATCCGGGATAATTTATTCGTATGTATTTACTGGGTTTATGTTTATCATCCATGTCCATATTTTCTAAAAAAAAATTCATAATGTTTTTACTATTATTCCATGTATTTTTAAAGTCATTTTTACCCCTTTTTGAATTTTACTATGTAGTATGGAAGGAATCATTCTTTTGTTAACTATACAAGGTACTTTTTGAATTTTTCGGAAAAAGTACGAGAAGAATGTTTTTTTAACTTATACGGCATGAACAGATTTTTATGGTTTTATAACACCTTATTTTCATGAATCTTACTATACAAAATTTAATTACTATTTTCAACAAAATACCTTTCTTTTAAATTTACATGGAAATTTTTGAAAAGAAAATGATTTTGAAGAAAAAAGGATATTTTCCTCAAGAATTCATTTCAAGTGTTTTATCAAAACTATTTTCCATCTAAAATGAAATTTTGTATATGTTTCATGTATAATGTCTCCATTATTTACATGGTTATATTTTTTTTATAATGAAATGATATCCATTTTTTATATGGATTATGTTATGATGGCATGATGTTTAAGAAGCCCATTCTATTACATGGGTTATGCTATGATGTATGATTTATGATTTTATGGCACAAGTAAGATTGATTTCATTATGACATGGGTGGGACCTATATCTCTCTCCAATGCATTGGGTAAAGAGTTATATCTCATGAGATATAAATTTATGTAACTGTAAGTTAATCCAGTTCAGTGTTACAGGACTGGAACGAGGAGTTAACTCAATTCAGAATGGGACTTTGTCCACTAAGATGGTCTTGGAAGCAATGCCTTGACTGCTATGGAAATCATAACATGTGCTTAATGGATGCCACAATTACATATTTTATTACCATGATAGTTTATCATTACTAATGTTCATTTATGATCTATGCCTTGTGTTCTTCCACGATTTATTTCGTTGCTCATGATTTTGATGTTTAGATTTTATGTTCATGCTTTTGCATTAAAATGTTTATGGATTGTTTTATGTTTCTATGCTTACCCTTACAGAGAATTTGAGATCAACCATTATATGTTTTCATTTCCCCAAGATATAAGGAAACGTTTTATGTATGAAAACAAAATGGGAAGATCTTTATGGGATAAGTTGAAGATCTTTCACCATGATTAGAAGATTAAATCCCGAGTTTCCAAAGACACTAAACTATTACAGTCCTTGTGTGTCTGTGTTTTTTATGTATTAAGTATTCTGAAAAAGTAATGTAATGTCCATGTTTGTCAAGCTTCTGGTCTCTACATTTGGTATCAGAGGAAATGTTTAGTCAGCCTTTGGAAACTAAGATGTGATAACATTTGTGAGATCCCTAGAGATATTTCTAAGGTATGTCTAGGGATGTCCTTAAGGTTAAGTATAAGTATAGTTTATAGTCCTAGAATTATGGTAAATATCTTAGAATTTAACCTAAGATGTTAGATATTGAAGGTAATCCCCCTTGATTATTATTGTGTCCTCTCACGCTATTTTTTGGGTTTTAGAAAATGGCTGGGAACGGGAAGATTCGCGATAATGGAGGATATGATGGAAAATGGAATGATATTCTTCATGAGAAACCGAATGAAATTGGATCTAAAGGTCCACATATCTTTATTATGCCTAATCAGCAATCTCATAATATGATCAATAATCTCAACTTTGTTAATTTTCCCGACTCAGCAAATAAGAGAAAGATGGAGTTTCATGATGAACATAGAGGAAGGAAAGTTTAATTTCAATCATGTAAATCATGTGGGAAGAGGCATCAAGGAGAATGTTTCAATGGAACAGGAAGATTCTTTGGGTGAGGAAAAGAAGGACACAAATACACAAAGTGCAAAGGAAAATATTAATTAACACCATGGATAAGGATAATGGTATTGCTACGACATCAATAATGATTATATGTTTTAAATGTGGAATGTATGGGCATTATGAAAACCAATGCCCTAAGGGAAATCTCATGTATAGAATCAGCATGGTCATATGGGTAGTATTTATGTGGATGATGATGAGGAGACTACAAATGATATATGAGATGAAAGAGGTGTTGAATCTGGGTCAATCGTTTAAGAAGGTAGTGGAATGATTGTATGTTTATCATGAGTTATGTTCTATAGGTAATTAAATGGTACTATGGAATAAAGAAACATCTAGGGATTTTTACACTATTGTTTTTCCTAAAGTATTTGAAAGTATATGTTGAATGGTAATGGTAACCATGAATGTTTATTCAGATATTTTTGGAAAGAAGATGACATTCACATAATGAATGGATAAGGAGGAAATAATATGTTTGATAGTATTCATGATCTTATGATTGTTATAAGGAATAAGTGATATAATGGTTTGAGTGTACATAATTTTGGGATTTTCGTATGTGGAAAGAGTTAAATTTTTATTCCACTCATGTTTTCACTAAAGTTCTATGGGTATTCATTTTTCAAAAGAATACATGATTAAGGCCTTCGAATGTTTGGAATGTGACCAATAAGAAACATCTTATGATATATGGGGATCAACGATAGTATTAACATGCTTGTTATATGAACTCTCTGGTAATCATTTTCTCTATAATATGAGATTGGGAAGTAGTATTTTGGATAAGCCAAAAGATTGGAATGGATTATATTGGAAATAAGTTATTATTGTTTATGGCTAGAACTTTTTCGATATTATTGATGAAAAGTTATAATAATTTAGTTTTAGAAAAAAGACAACCTGCAGGATGGGCGACAACCCGTCGCATCAGACAAGGCTGTGGGAATTGAACCCACAACTGAAGTGCGACAGGCCTTTATCGCCTACCACTGGCCTATAGGAAGTCCCTGTTTAGTAGAAACCAGTTTTATTATATTAAGCAGTATGATATATGAAGTATAAGTCCATTTTAGGAACCATATATGATTAATCTCACTATAAATGGACTTATGTATTTTTGATAACTTTTTCCAACCTTTTGTGTGAGACAGATGGAATGACCCATCATTCTATCACATGATCTGCTAACACTTCACAAATGACAAATTCAACTTCATTTCTTTAAGAAATGAAGTGGAAATTTTCCAAGGAAATGACCAACGGTGAGACTGTACCAAAGTCAAGAAAGTATTTCTTCTAATTCCAATTTCTTCAACTTTAGGGAAATGGTCATGAAAACCAAAAATGTTTTCCTAGTGCCCTTATATCCGATGAATCATATGGTACCTTAGATCATAAAAAATCTATGGATTTGTGATTGATGGATTTTTCATAGCCATGTTCTTTACCACTCTCCATCAGAACATGATGGTTAGATTTCTCTTCCATATCCAAATTTTCACCTATGTTATCATGTGTGGAAACCCAGTGATTAGTTAATTTGGGTAACCATTATGGTTCATACTTTAGTTATTAAATATTGGTTTTGGTATTCCTTTTTACGATGTGGGTTTCTATTAAATAATCTTTCGAGTAGTAAACCATTTATAACCCTGACGAATTTCGAGGGCGAAATTCATTTTAAGGGGGGTAGAATGTTACACCCCGGGATATTATAAAAAATATTCTTTTTAATTTTATTAATGTCTTGTTTTGTACGCTACACCAAAATGAGCATGCAATACACGCATACCTTACTTGGCTTGCATTACACGCAATCGCGACCTTCCATGATAGCGTGTGTAGTATGCAATGCCATGTTTCACTAAACGAGAATTTATTATAATATTATTATAAACTAGCCGTTATGAATCGTAATACCAACTTTTTGAAATTTTATTTTTCAAAATGAAGTTCATTTTTGAATTCATAATATCAAAATGAGCCTAGGGTAATTTTTTGGTATTTTTATGAAAACATTCAATTTTTGATGAATAGTGAAAACACTGGGTTACTATTTAAAAACTGAATTTTTATTTCAATAATTATTTATTTTATTTAAATTTATTTTAGGTCAAAAATGATACATAATACCTATATAAGTTCAATGCAATTCATTGGAGTCATTTTATAATAATTTTAGACATACAAAAATTTTGTTGAATTTTTCACCGTCTTTTACCCACATCCTAGGAGAGTTTGAAAATTCACATAAAACATAATTTTACCGCTTCTGTGAGTGGAATATCAAAAATCAGAGAGAAATGGATAATATCAAGGAATAAAATGTGGTTCAATGAGATGAAAATAATTTTTGGTGAATAGTAACTTTTTACTTTTATTTACCACGGTTAAAAGTAAATATGGTAATTAAGGGTAAAAATGATATTATTATTACCCTAACACATGTCCAAATTCTATTGTAAAAGTTTAATTCGACCAAAAACAACATTAGGGATAAAATATGACCATTTAGGTCCACTTGGATTATATTAGGACATTTATTATAAATTTATTTAAAGAAGGGTTAAAATAGTTAAAATCAAATTTTAATAACTAATTCATTTTTAAGATAGGGTTATACATAAGATAAATTCGACTATAAATATTAATTGGTAATCTCAATATATTTCCTACGTAATGGTATTTTATTTATAATTTTTAGAAATTTAATAATTTAAGTTATTTATGACACAATAGTGATGATGTAATTACCTAAATAATGAAATATTAAAATAATTGATATTATAAATACCCAAATAAATGTAATTTGAGAATTTTTATGAATTACACTAATTTTATAGGTTATTATAAAATGTTAGTATTTATTTAATTAACATACTTAGAACAAATAATGCTGTTATAAGTTTCACAAAAATCAATTACCAAATAGTTTCAAAATTGACATAAAATACTTTTTAAAACAAATATTATATTATTAATTGTTATTTTATTCCTAAAAATCTAAGGATTGACCAAATGACTTAGATAAAGATATATATATTAATAATTAACCACTTGGGGTTCGTTTGTCTTGTTATTGTATGTTTATTAACCATATAGTGTAAGAGAACAAAAGTCACGGTAAAAGATAAATTATTTAACTTAGAGTTAAATCTAAATGATATGGTTAAAATTGTAACCTAAACATGTCTAAAATTTATTTGTTGAGATTATTTAGACCCATCCACACTTTAGCTTTGAAATAAATCAATTTCTATCTATTATAAACCGAATATGACTTTATTATAAAATAATATTTTATGTTTTTTCAAAGGTGACCCTCTCCTCCCTTATAAAAAGGGCACCCCTTCCTTCTTATCTTCACACCCTTTTGAGCCTTGAAGCTCAGCCAACCCCTGCCCATTTCTCTTCTACAATTCCCTAGAAACATCTTGGAGGTTCTTGTCTTTTCAAAAGACCAACTCTACTTCCATAAAAGGTAGCTTAAATGAGGTGCGTTGAAGAAGAGGTAATCTCTTCTTCTGTTTCTCTCAAGTTTCTTTCTTCTTCAACTTATTCTTATTTAGTTGTATCATTATAAAGTAATAACATCAGTATTAATTATATACTGATATGTTATTATAAATATGAAAAAACCCTATTTCACCTTCTATCCATCCAACGGAAAATGAAATCACCACGCGTGCAGACGTACAGAATACCGCCTCCACGCCGTGGTGTAATCTGTTTTCGACCACCACCTTAATTGGATGGGTATAATGGTGTAAATAAATAACTATATATGATAAGTAATCATGAAATATATGACATAATAATGACACTGGATTTATGTTTATATATATTTATGTCTTCTACTTAATTACATTCAATAAAATAAGGAAATGAAAACAACATTCTTGCGTACGTACGACCTACTATCTCCATGAACGGTGTATTTCAATCCATTTATTGATATATCATATATATATGTATATACTAAATATATATTTTATATAAATCATGTTTTAAATTATGGAATTATCTAAATCAGGATATAAATAATAATATCAAGAACAAAAAGTCCAAACACGTACGATAAATAAAACGATTTTACCCAAAACGCTGCTTTAACATGAAATTTACAAAAGAACGGGTAATATAAAGTCATAAGTTAACCATTTATGACATCATAACAATGAATATGATTCTGTAATAAGTCAATGTCATTATTTAAATAATTATACAGGAGGTTCAGATACGTACGAAGCATGTCGGACCTAAGGTAAGGGATAATTATTCTAATCTAGTTCTTATCCATGATTGTTTATTCGTAAGTATTTACTGGGGGTTATGTTTATCATCCATGTCCATGTTTTATAAAAATGTTTTCATAATTTTTTTACTAGTATTACATGTATGTTTAAATTCATGTTTACCCCCTTTTGACTTTTACTATGTAGTATGAAAGGAATCATTCTTTTGTTAACCATACGAGGTACTTTTTAAATTTTCCAGCAAAAGTACGAGAAGAATTTTTATTTTAAATTATACGACATGAACATATTTTTATGGTTTTATAACGCCTTAATTTCATGAAGCTTACTCTACAAGATTTAATTACTATTTTCAACAAAATCCTTTTATTTTAAAATTTCATGGCATTTTTTTGAAAATAAAATGATTTTGAAGAAGAAATGATATTTTCCTCATGAATTCATTTCAAGTGTTTTATCAAAACTATTATTCATTTAAAATGAAATTATGTTTATGTTTCAAGTATAATGTATCCATTATTTTCATGGTTTTATTTTTCTTATGATGAAATGATATCCATTTTTTATATGGATTACGTTATGATGGCATGATGTTTAAGAATAACATTCTATTACATGGGTTATGCTATGATGTATGATTTATGATTTTGTGGAAAATGTTAGAATGATTTCATTATGAGATGGGTGGGACCTATATCTAACTCCAATTCATTGGGTTAAGATTTATATCTCCTGAGATAGACATGGCTGGAACGGTAAGTTAATTTGGTTCAGTGTTACAGGACTAGAACGAGGAATGAAATCGATTCAGAATGGGACTTTGTCCACTAAGATGGTCTTGGAAGCAATGCATTGGATATTATGGAAATCATAACATGTGCTTAATGGATTACCCAATTATATGTTTTATTACCCTGATAGTTTATCATGACTAATGTTCCTTTATGATTTATGCCTTGTTTAGTTCCAAGATTTATTTCATTTCTCATGATTTTGATGTTTAGATTTTATGTTCAAGCTTTTGCATTCAAATGATTATGGATTGTTTTATGTTCTCTATGCTTACCCTTACTGAGCATTTGAGCTCACCCTTTTTATGTTTTATTTTCCCCATGATATAAAGAAAGGTTTTAGGTAAGAAAACAAAATAGGAATATCTTTATGGGATAATTTGAAGATCTTTCACCATGATTAGAAGATTAAATTCCGAATTTCCAAAGACACTAAAGTATTACGGTCCTTGTGTGTCTGTGTTTGTTATGTATTAAGTATTCCGCAAAAGTAATGTAATGTCCTTGTACGTCAAGATTTGGGTCTCTATAGTGTAGGACAAGATACATGATTATATGTTCTCTCAAATTCCCATTCTTTATATTCTCTATCCTAATGAGAATATTCTTCATCAGATTGATCTTCCATAGATTTACCAAAAAAATCGAAGATATGCATATCACTTTTTTTCAGGGTGTCCTTGTCACCCTTTCTCGGTACGATAAAACCCCGAACCCATAAATCAGGGATTCGACTATTTGTGGTCAGGTGATAAATCTTTGCGGTCGTGACATCTGTAATTCCAAGACACTCCATATCCTTTACCTTTACAAAACATCCTTGAACATCTGGAAGCTTTTGGGAACCGAACTCAGCTTCCCCTTCATAAGACAGCCCCACCAAGCTAGTAGCCTTGGTGTATGAAAGTGAATAGGTTTTTCTATAACTCATGAATGAAAACTTATCTCTCCTTTCTTCCTTATGGAAAAAACTGACTCATAAAACTCAATGAGTAGATCCGGACACACCAAGTCTTGAGCTCCAGGCTTTGATATGAAAACACTTTCCCATCCATTCGGGTTGATGTTTTTGGAGATAATGGAATCATACTTATTGAAGAAACTTGGACGCACCAACATCTCCTTTTATGCTTTCCACTCCTCAATTGGCTTGACAGAAGACATATCTTGGGAAGGAACTTCACCAGACATTCAGAATTTAGAATCCTTTAAAAAATCATAACGGCCTTTTGAACTACGGTAGAGGTTTGACACGAAAAAGCTTGAAAACTGATGTGGGACAACCATAGGGGGTCCCCTTTTATAGGTTTTGATGTGACGATTCATCTTCCCATATCAATCCAATTGATGATAATTCAACTAATAAGATATAATGGTAGAAATGATTGCCACAAGGGAAATTTGTTAGTATACGATCTTTTGAGGTTTTTAAAGGAAAACATTCAGATTTAAGAAAACTAGAATTCGAGAAATATTAAATGAAACTCCTAGAAAGTAAAAAATGATTGCAAAAACTCAAGAAAGAATAATACCTTTCAGATTTTCAAGAGAATTATTCATATTTAGGTAAATTCTTTTTGAAGGACTTTAGATTCCAAAAAACCATGACTATGAAAAAAACTATAATACAAAAGAAAAAAAATGAGTACGAAAATTTTTATTACGAAAATCTTCATTACGAAAATCGTCATTATGAAAATCGTCATTACAAAAAAAATATAAAAAACTTCATTACAAAAACTTTGAAAAATTCATTATAAAAAATTTGAAATCATCATTACAATTTTTTTTTCAAAACATCATTACGGAAATTTTTGAAAACATTAATAAGAAAAATTTTGAAAACTTCATTACGAAAAATTTTAAAACATAATTATGAATTTTTTTGAAAAGTTTATTACAAAAAATCATGAATGCTTCATTATGAAAAATTTTAAAACGTCTTTATAAAAAATTTGAAAACATCATTAGGAAAAATGTTGAAAACTTCATTACGAAAAATTTTGAAAACTTATTTATGAAAAATTTGAAAACTTCATTACGAAATTTTTTGAAAACTTCATTATGAAATATTTTGAAAACCTAGCAAACAAATATACTCCCCTTATGAAAAAGTTTTTACTAATGTAAGGAGATTGGTTCAATAGAAATTTAACAAGGAGGATTACCTTACAGTTATCATTCATAAATTTTGATTAATGTATTCAAATCTATCATAGGATAAGGATTTTCTGAAAATATCAGCAAGTTGATCTTGTGCTATGATAAATTGTAGAATGATATCTATTTTTAGTGTGTGGTCCCTAAGAAAGTGATGCCTAATGTGTATGTGCTTTGCACGAGAGTGATGTGAAGGGTTTTTACTAAGGGAAATGGTACTGGTATTATCACACAAAATTTGGGTTTTGGTAAAACTCATACCATAATCAATGAGTGTGTGTTACATCCACAACAGCTAAGCACAAAAACTTCAAGCTGCTACATATTCAGCTTCAGTAGTGGAAAGTGCTACTGAGTGTTTCTTCTTGCATGATCAAGAAACTAGTGAATCTCCTAAGAAATGACAAGTTCAAAAATGTACTCTTTCTATCTATTCTACATCCACCAAAGTCAACATCTGAAAAATGATTTATAACAAAATCATTTCTAGAATTATTAAAGAGTCCTAAATCTATGGTTCCCTTTATGTAGTGAAAAATTCTTTTTACTGCCTTTAAATGAGATTCCTTAGGATTGGATTAATATCTTTTACATAAGCATACTGAAAAAATTAAGTCTAGACGACTAGATATCATGTAATGTAAACTTCCTATCATACCTCTAAAAGTTGTTTGATTTACAATTTTTCCAACTTTATCAAGATCAAGTGTGTTTGAGGTACCAATGGGAGTACTTTTACTCTTAGTGTTTTCATATACATACTTTTTATGAAAATATTTAATATAATTATGTTGGGATATATAAATTCCTTCTGGTTTTTGAGAAATTTGAAAACGAAGAAAAAATGTTAACTCACCCATTATACACAGTTAAAACTCAGATTTCATTAGATCCGCAAAGGAATTGGTTAAAGATTGTTGAGTTGAACCAAATAAAATATCATCAACATAAATTTGAAAAATCAAAAAAATTTCTTATCTTTCTTTATAAAAACGGTTGAATCTGCATTTCCCTTAACATAATTATTTTAAAAAAAATCCAGTAAGTCGATCATACCGAGCTCTAGGAGCTTGTTTAAGGCCATATAAAGCTTTGATAAGTCTAAAAAAGTGATCAGGATGTTTTGTATCTTCAAAACCATGAGGTTGTTCAACAAAGACTTCCTCTTGAACATTACAGGTATGGAATTCACATTTCACATCCATTTGGAAAATATTTAAATTGAAGAATGCTGGAAAGGAAAATAAGATACAAATAGATTCAAGTATAGCTACTGGAGCATAGTTTTCTTCAAGTTCTATTCCTTCTTGTTTATTATAGCCTTTAGAAACCAATCAAGATTTATTTCTAACTATGATTCCATTTTCATCACACTTATTTATGAAGACCCATTTTACACCTATAACAGATGTTTCCTAAGGTCTTTCAACCAGGGTCCAGACTTTATTACATTTGAATTCATTTAGTTCATCATGCATGGCTTTAATCCAGTCATCATCACATAAAGCATAATTAATGCCTTTTGGTTCTAATTTGGAAAGGAATGCTAAATGTTATACATTATTTATTAAGGAACTTTTAGTCCTTAGAGGTTTATTCACACTAGCAATGATGTTATCACTAGGATGATTCTTTAGAAACGACTGATTTTGGTCTTGTAAAACCTTATCATCAACATATGGTAGGAAATATTCTAGGGTAAATGGTTCAGAAACATTTTCTTGGGATTTTACTTTATTAGAAGGATATTCTAATAAAGGTTTATAATCCGTTTTTGAAAACACATCCGAAGATCTAGTTTGGGGTGGTTTAAAAACAAAAGGATCAGTTTCAACAAATTTGATGTGTACTACATCTTCAACAGTACATGTGTTTTTATTGAAATCTCTATAGGCCTTAGAAATTGTGGAATAGCCTAAGAAAATTCCTTTATCATATTTTAGGGAAATTTATTTAGATTATCTTTAGTATTCACGATGAATACCTTGCAACCAAAAACCTTGAAGTAGGAAAGTCTAGTATTTCTACCATTTTATAACTCAGAAAAAGTTTTATTAAGAAAATGTCTAATAAAAACTCAATTTCTAGTATAACAAGCAGTACTTACAGCTTCTACCCAAAAATATCTTGCAATAGAATACTCACTCAACATGGTTCTAGTTATCTCTTGAAGAATTCTATTTCTTCTTTCAACAATGCCATTTTGTTGAGGTGTTCTAGGTGCTGATAAGTTTTCAGTAATGGATTTTCTACTACAAAAAGTTTCAAAATCAGAATTTTGAAATTCTCCTCCACGATCACTATGAATAGTTTCCAATGGTAGGTTTTTCTCATTTTTAACATGGGCTCTAAAACTTTTGAAATAAGAAAAAGATTCAGATTTTTTTTGCTAGAAAATAGACCCACATAAATCTAGTGTAATCATCAACTAAGACAATCACATAGTATTTTACACCAATGCTTCTAGTGTGTGTTGGTCCAAAAAGGTCCATATGCACTAACTGTAATTCATCAATTGTTGATACTTCACCGACTAATTTAAAGAATCATTTATGTTTCCTGCTATATTGACGAGGGTCACAAACATTTGAAGAATCAACTCTAAGCTCCAGTATATCCTTAACTAATCTTTTTTTAGAAATTTTTCATATGTTTATAAGGTTATAGTGTCCTAACCTTCAATTCCATAAACAAGAATGATCTTCCATTACACTAAGTAAAGGTATATCTTGGATCCTAAGGTCTTCTATGTTTAGTGTGTATACATTCTCTTGCCTATGGGAAAAAAGAATAAACTCTTCCTTGGAATTTTGTACTAAGGACCTATCATTCCTAAAATTCACAATATTACCTTCATCTCATAATTGACTTATGATAATGTGGTTCTGCTTAAGACCCTTAACGAATAAAACATATGAAATCAATTTTTTTCCAAGAAAAACAGTGTTAACTATACCAATAATTTATCCCTGAGCATTATCTCTGAATGTAACTTTTCCTCCTTTCGTCTTGATAATATTTTCGAAATAGTTTTTGTTACCAGTCATATATCGGGAACATCCACTATCCATGTACCATGTATTGATGTCGGTACATTCTCTATTTTCTTGAAAATAAGAATAAGTTAGGTTTTTGGAATCCAAATTTTCTTGGATATGGAAATCATATAAAGTAAAATTTTTGGTACCCACGTATTTTTAGAAAAAAAAGGCTTTATGAAATCATAAAAACTATGTTTTATTTAGGGAACAGTTTTTTTTCCAATGCCCACCTCACTGAAACTTATTACAGAATGGAGCACACTGAGGAAAAAAATAATTGTTTCTAAAAACCGGTTTAGAACTAGTAAAACCAACCCAGAAAAATTCTTTAGAAGTCAGATTTGGGAATACATTTTATCAAAATTTTATTTACCTAAGGTAAATTTTGAAAAACACTCCCTCAAGGAAAATATTTCGGTATTCAGTTTGAAAACTAAATTCTTGTCTTCTAAAACATTTGATTTTGATCTAGAGTTAGGATCCAAAACATTTTTCTTAGAAATTACATTTTTTAGATTTTTAGAGAGATTATTCTTCTCAGAATTTACTTCCTCAATATTTTTTAAAATATTTTCACAATATTCCTTTTTCTTATCAAGATATTTAAAAAGATATGATATTTCCTTAGTAGTAATATTATTCCAAGAATTTTCCTTATCAAGCATTTTCATGTGTTTTGAATTCTCAATCTCAAGGAGCTTAGAAAATCTAGAAACATATTCATAGGTAGGTAAAGTTATATCTTTATCAGAAAAAGATTATTTATCAGAAGAGTTATAATATTTATCATTACAGTAATTTGAATTTAAAGAAAAATTGGTCATTGATTCTGTATTGGGTACCTTAGCCATTAAGAAATAATTTTCAATAGGTCGTATGGCTATTAGACCATGATTCTTCTATCCAGAAGATTCATAATCTGGAGATTCATCTAAAGAGTCTCCACCACTGGCACTCAAGGTGACATTATCTTTCAAAACATTCTTATCTTTAGCCTTGCAATACTTATTCCTATTTCTCTCAGAAGGCTTTTCCTTTATTTCTTTTCTCTTAAGCATATGACAATCAGGTCTTATATGTCCAGATTTCTTACATTCATAACATGTAACTTCGTTATCCTTTTTAACTTTCCTTTCTTTCTTCATATATCTGGATTGAAAGATCCTATGTCCAGCTATCTTTTACATCCTTCGAGCAAGATTTTCTTACTCATTCTTTGAGGATTCACTTCCACTAGATTCAGATTAGATAACAACCTTCATAGATTTGGATCTGGTAACTCTCTCAGGAGTCTTAGCTTTCATATGATTTGAAGTTATAGTAAAAGCCTCACTACCATTCCCATTATTCTGCTACATTTTGTTAGAATCTCTCTTCATTCTAGTCTCATGTTGACGAAGATTTCCAAATAGCTTATCTAAGGAAATCTGTGTAACCTTTCTATTTTCATCTATTGGTGCCCTCTTGGATTCCCACTCATTCGGCATGATATCTATTATCCTATCAACAAGAGATTTATCATCTAATCCACTATCAGCCATTGATTGTAAACTATTCACAATAGTCATGAATCTTTGTTTCACCTTACATATGGGTTCTCTATAAGGAAATAATAAACCATGATATTTAGCTCTGAGCATGGATCTTCTTGTTTCAATAACATTGGATGTTCCAATGTGGGTAACTTCAAGTTTCGTTCAAATACAATTTGATGCTTTTCAAGATGAAATTTGGCTATATATATTTCTATTCATGGAGCAAAGATTTGTATTGTGTAACTTATAATTGTGTTGATATTCATGCTTTTCTTGATTGGTGAAGGTACTAACTTCCTTATAAGGGATTTTATAACCTCTAGTAAGCATCGAAAAATTATCAACTCCAGTATTGATAATGAATGTCTTCATATGATCACTATAATATTCAAAATCATTTCAATCAAACATAGGTGGTCTAGTTGGATTGAGATTATCTATAGAACCAACATTGATTACTGCCATCTTAAAGAAAAATATTTCCACACAAACTTGTTAATAGAAAAAGAAATTTGTGATAACAATTATTGAGATGGTATGTGAGTATGATATACTCTATAGTACCAAATTTTGGATCAAAATAATAGAGATAATTAATCAAGTATCTAAATATGCTTAAAATAAAAGAGGGGGGTGAATTGTATAATTTTAAAAATTCCTTTGGAACATTTATAGATGGTTTTTTTAACAAGGTTAAACCAGGTAATTAACAAAACCTCTACTTCAACTCACTTGCTTGATTCCGGTAATATGATTTCCAGAATGTGAATCCAGAAAGGTGGTTCTAAAAAATGAAACATAATGAAAGTTTACAAAGATGAATATTATACCTTAAAGTGTATAGAATCTAACTAATCAGAGTAGAAGTATAATTAAATATAATATAGTTATACTTTACTCAACAATATAAATTCAACGGAAAACTAATAACAAAACAAGTTACAAGTAGTAAATCTCTTACCCCAAAGGGAAGGGTATCCAGCAACTTTGGATAAAGGTCCCTTGATTTATACTTTCAAGAAAGTCTGTCTTAACCACAACTGGGTAATCCCTCGATACGAAGATTGGAATATGTCTTGCTATCCCCACAAGCCCTCAACTTCAAAGTAGTCAGCACCACTATCTTTCTCAGCAAGGAAGCCCTCAACATCAAGGTAGTCGGCACCTCTATCTTACTATCCCCGGAATCCCTCGAATATAATCAGTAACATTCGGATTCACACAATGCAAATCTAAACAAGATGTTCAGTACGCACTAAGCATGAGAGTCTCTCTCTAGAAATCACATCAACAGTATGTAATCTCTAGAGTCATAGAACAGTAGTGATATATTTATAAATGAGCTCCTATTTATAGGCAAAACTCTAACGGTTGGATCCCTCCTCCAACGATCATATTTTCCCTTGAATTTCAGAGGGACCTATACACGTGTCACTCAAAAAATGGTATGTTAGTAACTGAGTGCACGACACTGTTTTATAACCAAAACATGAGTAAGAAAAAATATGGATACATATCCAAAATCCAATATTCAGAATGTAAGGAAATATGAATGTTCGGAGTCTAACCAAAATTGAATTTGGAGTCTACAATACAAGGATATTTGGATTATGTTATCTAGGAATTCATAACCTGAACTCTATTGAATTTCAGAGTCTGAATTTCAAGGAATTTCGGAATCTGAATTCACAAGAATTTGGAACCAGAACTTACAATGTTCAGATTCTGAGTTCATGAGAATTCGGAGTCAGAACTCATAAGAGTTCAGAGGTTTTATTCAGAGAACTTGGAGGCAGAACTCAGAGGAGTTTATATCCAGAATTTTTAAAAAAAATTCGGAGTCAGAATTCGGAGTCAGAACTCAGAAGAGTTCGTAAACAGAATTCATAATCAGAATTCGGAATGAGAACTCAAGAAGAGTCCATAACCAAAATTCAGAGGCAGAACTCAGAAGAGTTTATAACCATAATTCGTAATCAGAATTCAGATTCAGAACTCAAAAGAGTTCGTAACCAGAATTCGTAATCAGAATTCGGAGTCATAACTCATAAGAGTTTGTAACAAGAATTTGAAATTAAAATTATGAGAATTCAGATCCTAAAACAGAATGCTTCATATCTAGGTAATTATAGGATTCCAATTTTCTGATATCAAACCAAATTTTACACTAGAAAAATTATGATATGAACAATTAAAAATAGATAAGGATAAATTTTCTTAGGGAAGGAAATTTTTTATATATAAGTAAAGAATAGGGTAAAAAGATATTTGCCTTGAGATAAGGTGTTTGTGATTTTCAAAACACAAATGAATTGTAAATTCATAAAGAAATCATATTGACTGAACAATCACCCCTAAGTATGAAGGAATGGAAAAGTCATAAGGAAAACCTTATTTAATCAAAATCACCTTGATCGGTCTTCTATTCATCTTCTAATTCGAAATTTCCCTCGATGATTGGGGGATTTCCCTCATAATTCCCTGTAGTGTAATGATACTACCCCTGGTAAAATTTCATAAATAAATATATATAATGTTTTATGTTTAAGAAAATTAAATTAAAATAAATAAATAAATTATATATTTTATTTTTTATGGACCCCAATGATTTCTTCTACTTGAAATCTGGCACCGACTAACATTAGTTTTGACCAATGGAAAATCTAGGGCTCCAAACTAAGAAATGTTTTAATATATCCATCTTGAGATTCCATTAAAACGATATTCCATTATTTTGTAAAATATTATGTTTGCATGATATAATAAATATTTAATATTTTAAATACGATTCTTTTTTGGCCCACTCCTCTTCAGAATCATGTTTTGTCTCAAGGCCTGAAATGAAAATGTTATAAGATATATTTCAAAAACTTACATGAAAAAATAGGTTATCAACTAAAACTATCTTAAAACTAAATCATTTCCATAGTATATTACTTGTATCTATTTTGGGTTTTTAATGGTTCCCAAAATTTACAAAAAAAATTAATCTCTATTTGGAAATTGGAAATTGGATGTGTTTGTGAGATTGGTTAACCTTTGGTTGATCCACAAGAAAAAATCTTGATGAGCAATAAACCAATAATTTCCCAGGGCCTCTATAAGTTTACCCAACACCTCACAATTAGAGAGACTCATGGGGGATATTCATTTTAATATTATAAAACATTTAATGAAACATGAAAAATTATTTTTCCAACCATTTCCCTATTCACCAACCAATATAAACTATTGAAACATATTACCATCTTCCATGGATTACTCTACATATTGAAAGTACCCTCAACCTTATATTTCTTTGATAATGGTATTAACAATTAAAATTATGATACCTAGAAGATTATATGTTTATTAGTCCATTCTCATAGATATAAATAATATAATATTGAATGGGAAAGTATTTGATTTCAATATTTCTCATTATATCAATTTCAAAATTCTTTTTACATAGAAGATCATTAGGTAATGGTATGAATGGACTTATTAAATCTTATTAGAACATATTGTTCTTAATTACGTTATGGATAGGGACCCATAATATATATCCCCTTGATAAATTAGTTGATATCATAAGAATAAATATGTTGTATTTTCATGTACGCCACTTTCCATAATAGTATAATGTCATTGAAAATAGAATTGATAGCAAGGTTGGTGCTTTGTATTATAGATTGCATCGTAATTATGTGAATAATTATTTTTATCCATGTATTAATTTTATGTCATAGATATTTAATACTGTATGTTTTTGTTGATTATAACTTCGTGGTCTTCATTTATTCCAACAAGGTCACTTATTCCGTATTTATGATCTAAAATATTCCACAATATTCTAATTCATACTAAGTATCCATGCTCACCCATATTTGTTTTATTTTATATAGGAAACCAATTTTAGAAATATGTATTGCATTAAATGATATGATGGAAGGTCTAGTGATAATATCACAATGTTTTCTTTTTTTTTTAAATTATATGTTTGTATGTTTCAAGTCTTATGAGAGTATTAATTTATTAGATACTATGGGAACTCAATTATTGTATACTAATAATTTAATATAGTTTCTATCATGGTTTCTACAGTATGAAATGTTAAAAATTGATCCCCAAAATATTATATCATCAGTATTGTTCTTATTAGCCCCAATTTTATATGATTTTCACACTATATTTCTTTTAGATTCCATGATCTGTTACCATGGGGGTCTATCCATCAACTTCTCTTCAATCAGAGGTAGTAGTAGCTTGATTAAGGACTACATCATTTTTAGATAAATGGATAAAATTACACATATAATCTTCATCTATTCTTCTTTAATCAGTTCATTAGAAAATCCTACTGGGGGATATGATCTATAAGGCCCCAGCCTTAAACCTTACTTAATCTTGAGTTATTAAAAGATAACACATTAAGGGTCTTTTCATGTTTAGAGTTTTAGATAATTAGATCATAAAACTTGCATTACATTTCACATTTAAACAAAGTGGTTACATAAAGATAGTATTCATTTTTTCCCATCAATGGAAACATATTTAAAATAAAACATGTATTCTTTCTTGACACTTCCTTGAAACTATCATCATATCATGTACTTTTCCCTTGACCTTTGAAAAACATTTCAAAAAACATGGGATGAGCATAAAAAGCTCAGTAAGGGTTATAAAAAAATGGAAAGGAAACATGAGTTCATATATACATAAGAATGAAATCATACTTTACCCATAAAACATAGGCACATTAACATACCTCATAAAATCATGAATAAATCATAGAAATCATAAGACATAAAAGGTAACTTGAGGAATTCATAACATTATTATGTAGGGACTAACCCTCTTGGTTACCTTTGGAATACCCACCACAGTATATTCCCTAAAACTCTTAGGAGAAACCTTAATGTTTCACTCCTTCGTGTTACCCAATGCATTGGAGATCTATATCGGGCTCACCCGCCCTTAGTTTATCATGGAACCACCTATCTTCATAACAATGCACAAGAACCATAACATAATCTTATCACATAAAACATGCATAAAGGAAACCTAACATTTCCACCTTTCAATAACAAGATATCAATACAACACATTGATATAAAAACATTATGAAAATCGTTTTCAATACCAAAATAAAAGAAATGTAAAACATGGTATTTATTTTTGTTTTAAAAAGAAGGTATGACTTGTAGAGGAAGCTGAAACTCAAATAATGGTCACGGCGGCGGAGAAGTCGTTGTCGCCACATACGAATGACAAAAACATTCCATTTTTCCATTTAGTAAATGATTCGTATAAAAAAGATTCCTTTTGAATAAACGTAAAAGTCAAATGGGTTTATACACCGTATAAAATAAAGTTGTGTATAAAACAAAATATGCCTCAATGAAAGGAGATTGAGACGAAGTCCCACACAAAGACGGTATCCTTGGATTAAGGATAAATCAATTACATAATTATGTGTGACAAACGAATACACGAAATATAAGTGGGTATTAAGTGTAATAAAATCATAGTACATTCACACATAATCATAGAATGACATATTCAAGGAGTATAAGTTTATCCCAAAGAATCAAAATTGGGTAAAGAAGTTCCCTTTCAAAAATTCGACAGCCTAACGACGTCACTTCAAAATTCAGAAAAAGAGTTGATGAGAGATAAAAAGGGTATCTCATCACTTGGTCATAAAATTTACATCAATAAGGATATATAATAACATATCCCAACAAAATAGTATGTTAATTAAAAGACATAACAAAATAAGTCTTTTAAAAAGAGGAGGGTGAAAGGTTCCCTTACCGACTTGGGTAACCTTCGAAACATACACCCCTTGAAAGAAGGACAATACAACATTGATGTAAATACTCATAAATGAAAGTATATTACACAATGAGTAAAATAATGGGCAGTACATACACCACTCAAAGGAAATTGTGTCAAATGTAGCATAAATCTCACGGGAATAAAAGTGAGATGAAAAATCCCTTACGAAAACTCGGCAGCCTAACGACGCCACTTAAAACGTTCAAAAATCGGTTGATGAGATCAAATAGGGTCTCTCATCATATTAACATAATGTTTAAAGCAAGAGTAATATAAAATAACATCCCCCAACATAACAAAGGGGAGCTTAAAATAAGTGACATAAAGGAGAGTACTTAAAAAGAAAGAGAGAGGTTGGATCTCTTACGAAAATTCGGCAGCCTAACGGCGCCACTCAAAACTTACAAAATGGATTGATGAGAAAGAATAGGTTCTCTCATCATATGAACATAAAAATTACAGTATTAGTAATATAAAAGAACATCCTGATCACAAAAAAGATGAGCTTAAAAGGAATGACATAAAAGAGTGTACTTAAAAATAAAGAGAGGGGTAGTGTCCCTTACCTCAAGTCCAACTTGTCTTGTTCGTTTCATTATATTCCTGAAAAATAAAATTTGGTCAATTTATAATTGCTTAAGGACCTCCTATAAAGATTATTATTCAGTTCATATCACATATTTTAATGTTATACTAATTGGTTAATAATATGAGTTCATATCAGACGTTTTTGTCGATGTTTGGTACATGAGTCAAAAATTGAACTTGTTGGAAAATAATTTTCCATGTATTTATAGGTACATCATATCCAGAATAGTATTTATGTTTTAAATATCATATATATCCAGTATATATTAATTTTATACTATTCCATGTCATTTGGAGATAAAAATTAAAAGCACCGTTCATGTAGACGGTAGGCCATACGTACGCATGAACGCTACTTTTATTTTTTGTCATATTAATGGAATTAAAACAAAATGAGATATATATATATATATATATATATATATATATATATATATATTTTATAATTCCAGAATGATATCCATAATTTAGATGTAATATATTTCATATATATCCATTATATATATGTACTTATAATAGTACATAACATTTTGAGATAAGAAATGAAATGTACCGTTCATGGAGACGGTAAGCCGTATGTACGCATGAACGCTACTTCCATTTCTATTTCATATTTAATGGAAATAAAAAATAATGATACATAATAGTATTTTAATTCCAGTATGGTATCATATATAATATCATTAAATATATCATTTATATGTACCACATATGGTATTAACGAATCAAATCACTTTGAGGGGGCGGTAGTCCGCAATTCCTTAAATGAAGATATCGCGTTTATCCATAATGGAAACCATAAAGGTATTCAATAAATGAAAATACATAATATTAAGTAAAACATAAACATATTATATATAATATATAAATATAGTTTTATCTTAATGGCCACCTTTGAAGGTGTTAGAAGAATGTTGAACAATCATCGTTTCGTGAGCAGAAATTTTCCATCCACAGAAACAGTATGTTCTTTAACAATTAGATGTAGGTGTGTGTAAGTTTAGCTCGAATACTTCTTATAAAAACATCCTAGTATATTTAAGATACTTTATTTGTTACAAAATAAATGAATAAAAAGAGTTTAGGGGGTTGGAGAAGAAAAATAAAACAAAAGGACACAAGTGAAGACATTACCTTAAAATCGGGTAACTCCCTTTGGTTTGAGCTCAAAGGCTTCCTTGGGAAGACTTATGCCCAAAGTGAGGCTTAAAGGAGTTATATAGGGATGTGGAGAGACAAAATGGGCAGGGGTTGTCCGAGCCAAAGGCTTTGGAAGTGTGGGTAAGGAGGTAGAGGTGGGGGCCTTTTATAAGAGGAGAGGAGGGGCACTCTTGGAAAGTAAGGAAATGTTACATTATTTTAGAATGCGTTTCGGATATTAATGGTCCCACATTGATTTTTTTCGAGTATAAGGTTATAAGAGTTCTAAATCCACCCATCCAATAGGTTTTTTACATGTTTAGGTCTTAGATTTTACATTATCTTTAAATTTTATTTAAATCGTTAAATAATGAGGTCATCGCTGCATCATCATGATGTCATAAATAATTTAATTTATTTAATGTCTAAAAATAATTAAAAAAATACTATGATGTAGGAAATATTTTTATCTTTCTAATTACTATTTATAGTCAAAAATATGACTTGTATAACCCTATGTAAAAATTGTTTTAGTAAAACGACTCATGTTTGTGTCATTTTTACTTTAACATTAAATAAAAAGCTATTTATGTAATTTTTCATCAAAAGTGGCTCCATGGGGTCCCCACGTTGACCCATGGATTTTCTTGGTCGGGCATGACTCATACAATGAGGGTAGGACATGTGTCTAGGTCATTTCATTTTATTAAAACATTATTCTTACCATAAACTACACTAATTACCTCTGATCGCGATTAAAAACTTAATAAGTTACTATTCACCAAAAAAATTATTTTAATCCTATTGAACCAAATTTTACTTCTTAATGAAAACCATGTATGTTGGATTTTTGAAATTCAAAACACAAAGATGAAAAATTTTCATTTAAATGGAAAATCTGTTTTTATAAGTACTACTTAGTGGTTTCACTATTCATCAAAAATTGAAGTTTTTCAGAAAATTTCCAAAAATTCACCCTAAGCTATATTTGATATTCTGAATTCAAAGATGATATCTATTTTACAAAATTAAAAACATATAAGTTTCATTAATTAATTTAATAATTAATTCCCGCTGTCAAAACAAATAGCGTGTTTTTATGAAACAAAATGTATCAAAAGATTGACACTAGTTTTAGTCCAATTTCAAAGTGAAATTAAATCCAACGACCACTATTGGATTAAATGGTAAACATATATTATAATTTAACTTTAAAACCAATTCAAAATATAATATAATCATATAAATAAATTAGATTAAAAAGAGGATTTGAATTAAAATACAACATTTTTCACTATTCATTAAAAATTGAACTTTTTCGGAAAAATACCAAAAATTTACACAAAGTAAATTTTGATGTCCAGATTCTAAAGAAGAATTTTATTTTGTCAAATATAACACATAATATTGTCACAAAGTGTATTTAAAAAAGGTTCACCATCAAAAGGTGGTTAATCGACCTTTTAAAGAATATTAGAATGTTTACACTTAAAATTGGATTCATTCGCATTTTTAATCCACTAAAATTTATTGGGAAAAGTAAAAATATTTGACAAACATATATAATCATTTTTTAGTTAGTTCTATTCATTCCCTCCATCACTTTAGCTAGGCGTTAACTACCATTTAAAATAATATTATTTTATTATTAAAGTGCAATGTAAGATTTCAAAGGAACTCGTTGTTGTGTATTGGGTAAGCCATCAAGCATAGCATTCCCTTTAAATTAATATTGAAATTTTATTCACAAATAGGGATAAATATAAAAATGTCATATTCTTTATTTACCTGGGGTGTTACATCCTTCCCCCTTTTGGGAATTGCGTCCTCGCAATTTTTAAAATTGGGCTTGGAAACTTCATTGAAAGTCCCACATCGGAACAAGAGTCAGTAAAACAATCACTTTAAAATAAAGAAATATAAGTACAAAGGTCACCCGAGTTAAACCATACTAGGATTCCAAGTATGAAAATATGGACATGGAGGAAAAAACAAAGGGTCATGTTCTGATGGAGAGTTATAGTAAACATGTCTTGAGGAAATTTAACCATAAGAAAATCACAAACTTATGATGGGTTAAATGGTATTCAATTACCCAATAGGAAAAGTTAACAGACAACATTTTTGTTTTAAGATACTTTTTATTGAGGAATTTATTCCTAAGGAAACATAATTACTTATCATGTTGACTTTCAACTTTTATTAGATTTCTTACACAAACTCATACTTTCCCCAAAAGATGAGTATTTAGGAAGACTTGTTCACATTAAGAGTACTATAATCAAATTCTAAGGGATCACTTAATCCACAAAAGAGAACTATATAATTACCATATCTTTTGACCTTAACTAAAACCAATACAAAAAAGGTTAGTACAAGATCAGATAATACCCAAAAAGGATAATCCTTTAAAAAAACAAATCTATTCTTAATCTCCAAAATTTATCAAAAAATACCCAAACTTAAACAAAGACCATTCAATAAACAAATTGTCCATAGAAAACTTCAAAGTAAACCAAACTAAGATTGAAACCCAAATATTTGAAGGATTTAGTCACATAGTCTTCCAGGATAAATCGTAACATTTATCTCCAAACAACATCAGTTTCTCCTAAAGTCTCGTATTGAAAAGTAGTTAACCTAATCACATATCCTCCATGATGGGTTAATAAATTTCCATAGATAACACAAAATCAACTTACTCTTAATTCAAAAAAGAATCTAACTAAAAAGAATCAATCAAACTAACCAGGGACTTCGCGTAGTCCAGTGGTAGGCGATAAATACCAGTCGCACTTTGGTTGTGGGTTCGATTCCCGCAGCTTTGTCCGATGCGACGGGTTGTCACATGGTCTGTGTGTTGTCCTTTTTCCAAAACTACATAATTATTAAAACATTCCCCAAAACGAGATAAAATCTTCAAAAATGATCATAACATATTTTAACCTCAATTTTATCTCATTCCTTTCATTTTCCATCATATCATAGAGTAACCCATAATTACCTAAAAACTAAGGATCATATAAACCCTAATGGTTACCTTAATAATTATTACCTGAACTTCCACATCGAGTTTTCCATCTCGTACATGATGCATTACAGAACATACCAAGGTACAAGTGGTTGATCATGACACCTTGATAGTTTGTTTAGAAAAACCACGAGTTTCCTTATTGAAAACCCCATTTCATCCAGTCTCTTAATCAGAGAACCACCACAGTTTCCTTCAAACCTATTGTCACTTTGGTGCCTGCTAGATCCATCCATTCACTAAAAACAGAAATGTCAGTGTGAGTATAGCAACAAAACCATCATGTACTAATAAGGAAGATAACCACTAAGATATACTTACTCATTCACTTTATCTAAAACTAGGACTCTTTCTGAAATCCTAACCGTTATGGTAATGTCACTTATCCATAGTGGATACCCTAACCTCTAAAGTTATCTAAACTGAACTTTGATACCAACAATAAGGCCCCAGCCTTAAACCTTACTAAATCTTGAGTTATTACAAGATTACACATTGAGGATCTTTTCATGTTTAGAGTTTTAGAGAATTAGATCATAAAACTTGCATTACATTCCACATTTAAACAAAGTGGTTACATAAAGATAGTATTCATTTTTTTCCCATCAATGGAAACATATTTAAAATAAAACATGTATTCTTTCTTGACACTTCCTTAAAAATATCATCATATCATGTACCTTTCCCTCGACCTGTGAAAAACATTTCAAAAAACTTGGGATTAGCATAAAAAGCTCAGTAAGGGTTATAAAAAAAATAGAAAGGAAACATGAGTTCATATATACATTAGAATGAAATCATACTTTACCCATTAAACATAGGCACTTTAACATACATCATAAAATCATGAATAAATCATAGAAATCATAATACATAAAAGGTAACTTGAGGCATTCATAACATTCTTACGTAGGGAGTAACCCTCTTGGTTACGTTTGGAATACCCACCATAGTATATTCCCTAAATCTCTTTGAATAAACATTAATGTTTCACTCTGTCGCGTTACCCAATGCATTGGAGGGCTATATCGGGCTCACCCGCCCTTAGTTTATCATGGAACCACCCATCTTCATAACAATTCCCAAGAACCATAAAATAATCTTATCACATAAAACATGCATAAAGGAAACCTAACATTTCCACCTTTCAATAATAAGATATCAATACAACACATTGATATAAAAACATTATGAAAACCATTTTTAATACCAAAATAAAAGAAATGTAAAACATGGTATTTATGATTCTTTTAAAAAGAAGGTATGGCTTTTAGAGGAAGTCGAAACTCAAATAATGGTCACGGCGGCGGAGAAGTCGTTGTCGCCGCATACGTATGACAAAAACATTCCATTTTGTCATTTAGTAAATGATTCATATAAAAAAGATTCCTTTTGAATAAACGTAAAAGTCAAAGGGGTTTATACACCATATAAAAGAAAGTTGAGTATAAAACAAAATGTGCCTCAATGAAAGGAGATTTAGACGAAGTCCCATACAAAGACGGTATCCTTGGATTAAGGATAAATCAATTACATAATTATGTGTGACAAACAAATACATGAAATATAAGTGGGTATTAAGTGTAATACAATCATAGGACATTCACACTTAATCATAGAATGACGTATTCAAGGAGTATAAGTTTATCCCAAAGAATCAAAATTGGGTTAAGAAGTTCCCTTGCAAAAATTGGACAGCCTAACGACATCACTTCAAAATTCAGAAAAAGAGTTGATGAGAGATAAAAAGGGTATCTCATCACTTTGTCATAAAATTTACATAAATAAGGATATATTAGAACATATCCCAAAAAAATAGTATGTGAATTAAAAGACATAAAAAAATAAGTCTTTTAAAAAGAGGAGGGTGAAATGTTCCCTTACCGACTTGGGTAACTTTCGAAACATACACCCCGTGAAAGAAGGACAATTCAACATTGATGTAAATACTCATTAATTAAATTAAATTAAACAATGCGTAAAATAATGGGCAGTACATACACCACTCAAAGGAAATTTTGGAAAATGTAGCATAAATCTCATGGGAATAAAAGTGAGATGAAAAATCCCTTACGAAAACTCGGCAGCCTAACGACGCCACTTAAAACATACAAAAATGGATCGATGAGATCAAATAGGGTCTCTCATCATATCAACATAATGTTTACAGCAAGAGGAATATATAAGAACATCCCCCAACATAACAAAGAGGAGCTTAAAATAAATGACATAAAGGAGAGTACTTAAAAAGAAAGAGAGAGGTTATATCTTTTACGAAAATTCGGCAGCCTAACGGCGCCACTCAAAACTTCCAAAATGGATTGATGAGAAATGATACGGTCTCTCATCATATGAATATAAAAATTACAGTAGTATTAATATAAAACAACATCCCGATCACAAAAAATATGAGCTTAAAAGGAATGACATAAAAGAGTGTACTTAAAAATAAAGAGAGGGGTAGGGTCCCTTACCTCAAGTCCAACTTGTCTTGTTCGTTTCTTTATATTCCTGAATAATAAACTTTGGTCAATTTATAATTTATTAAGGACCTCCTATAAATATTATTATTCAGTTCATATCACATATTTTAATGTTATAATAATTGGTTAATAATATGAGTTCATATTAGACGTTTTTGTCGATGTTTGGTACATGAGTCAAAAATTGAACTTGTTGGAAAATAATTTTCAATGTAGTTATAGGTACATCATATCCAGAATAGTATTGATGTTTTAAATATCATATATATCCAGTATATATTCATTTTATACTATTCCATATCATTTGGAGATAAAAATTAAAAGCACCGTTCATGGAGACGGTAGGTCGTACGTACGCATGAACGCTACTTTCATTTTTTATCATATTAATGGAATTAAAACAAAATGAGAGAGAGATATATATATGTTATAATTCCAGAATTATATACATAATTTAGATGTAATATATTTCATATATATCCATTATATATATGTACTTATAATTGTACATAACATTTTGAGATAAGAAATGAAATGTACCGTTCATGGAGACGGTAAGTCGTACGTACGCATGAACGCTACTTCCATTTCTATTTTATATTTAATGTAAATAAAACATAATTATACATAATAGTATTTTAATTCCAGTATGGTAGCATATATAATATCATTAAATATATCTTTTATATGTACCACATATGGTATTAACGAATCAAATCACTTTGAGGGGGCGGTAGTCCACACTTCCTTAAATGAAGATATCGCGTTTACCCATAATGGAAACTACAAAGGTATGCCATAAATGAAAAATACAGAAGCTTAAGTAAAACATAAACATATTATATATCATATATAAATATTGTGTCATCTTAATGGCCACATTTGAAGGTGTTATAAGAATGTTGAACAATCATCATTTTGTGAGGCAGAAATTCACCATCCACAGAAACAGTCTGTTCTTTAACCATTAGATGTAGGTGTGTGTAAGTTTAGCTATAATACATCTTATAAAATCATACTAGTATATTTAAGATACTATATTTGTTACAAAATAAATGAATAAAATAAGTTTAGGGGGTTGGAGAATCAAAATAAAACAAAAGGACACAAGTGAAGACATTACCTTAAAATCGGGTAACTCCCTTTGGTTTGAGCTCAAAGGCTTCCTTGGGAAGACTTCTGCCCAGAGTGAGGCTTCAAGGAGTCATATAGGGATGTGTAGAGACAAACTGGGAAGGGGTTGGCCGAGCCAAAGGCATTGGAAGTGTGGGTAATGAGGTAGAGGTGGGGGCCTTTTATAAGAGGAGAGGAGGGGCACTCTTGGAAAGTAAGGAAATGTTACATTATTTTAGAATGAGTTTCGGATATTAATGGTCTCACATTGATTTGATTCGATGATAAGGTGATAAGAGTTCTAAATACACCCATAAAATAGGTTTTGTACATGTGTAGGTCTTATATTTTACATTATCTTTCCATTTTATTTAAATCGTTAAATAATGAGGTCATCACTGCATCATCATGATGTCAAAAATAATTTAATTTATTTAATGTCTAAAAATTATAAAAAAAATACTATGATGTAGGAAATATTTTTATCTTTCCAATGAATATTTATAGTAAAAAATATTAATTTTATAACCCTATGTAAAAATTGTTTTAGTAAAAGATCTCATGTTTGTGTCATTTTTACTTTAACATTAAATAAAAAGGTATTTATGTAATTTTCCAACCAAAGTGGCTCCATGGGGTCCCCAAGTTGACCCATGTATTTTCTTGGTCGGCCATGACTCATCCAATGATTGTAGGATATGTGTCTAGGTCATTTCATTTTATTAAAACATTATTCAGCCCATAAACTACACTAATTACCTCTAATCGCGATTAAAAACATAATAAGTTACTATTCACCAAAAAAAATTATTTTAATCCCATTGAACCACATTTTACATCTTAATGACAACCATGTATGTCAGATTTTTGAAATTCTAAACACAAATATGAAAAAATTTCATTTAAATGGAAAATCAGTTTTTATAAGTACCACTTAGTGGTTTCACTATTCATCAAAAATTGAAGTTTTTCAGAAAATTTCCAAAAATTCACCCTCAGCTATATTTGATATTCCGAATTCAAAAATGATGTCTATATTACAAAATTCAAAAAAAATAAGTTTCATTAATTAATTTAATAATTAATTCCCACAGTCAAAACAAATAGCGTGTTTTTATGAAACAAAATGTATCAAAAGATTGACACTAGTTTTAGTCCGATTTCAAAGTGAAATTAAATCCAATAAACACAATTGGATTAAATGGTAAAAATATATTATAATTTCACTTTAAAACCAATTAAAAAGATAATCTAATCATATAAATAAATTATATTAAAAAGAGGTTTTGAATTAAAAATACAACATTTTTCACTATTCATTAAAAATTGAACTTTTTTGGAAAAATACAAAAACTTTACACAAAGTAAATTTTGATGTCCCGATTCTAAAGAAGAATTTTATTTTGTCAAATATAACACATAAAATTGTCAAAAAGTGGATTTAAAAGAGGTTCTCAATCAAAAGGTGGTCAATCGACCTTTTAAAGAATATTAGAATGTTTACGCTTAAAATTGGATTCATTCGCATTTTTAATCCTCTAACATTTACTGTGAAAAGTAAAAATATTTGAAAAACATATATAATAATTTTGTAGTTTGTTCTATTCATTCCCTCCATCACTTTAGCTAGGTGTTAACTACCATTTAAAATAATATTATTTTATTATTAGAGTGCAATGTAAGATTTCAAAGGAACTCGTTGTTGTGTATTGGGTTAGCCTTTGAGCATAGTGTTCCCTTTAAATTAATATTGACATTTTATTCACAAATAGGGATAAATATAAAAATTTCATATTCTTTATTTACCTATGGTGTTACACGATCCCTTCAATGTAAGATTATTTTCATGAATATTCGGGGATTTTATTCCATGTTCTTCTATTTTCTGAAGGAGGATTTAAATCTATGTCATATTCATATGATTAATGTATGTTTCATTTTTTTGGTTGGTTAATTCTCATCTACATTATATATAAAATGAACATTTAGGACCAATTTTGTATATAAAATATTTCTATTAAATAATATCTTATTTTCTTGTTGAATATTAGTTTTTCATGGGTTCTTAATTGAAAAAAGATCATTTCAAATTGATTGCATGAGTCTCACACAACGTGTTTTATGAAATGTGTATGGGAATATTTTCAATGAAAATGGGAAATTGGTTATGGGTTAGAATTGCAATTGAATTATTTTAATGTGGGTTCAAAATGAATATATCTGAGTACTTATATTTTTATAATTCTCTTCCTATAATGAATTTAGGGAACACATATTTATCCCCCTGTGAGGATACTGAATAGGGGGGTTGGGTTTCCAGTCATGATTTTGTTCCATTTAGGTAGAATATATTTTATTTATGATACATTTTATTTAATTTAATAGCTCCCATAATTATGGGGTATATAAATTTTGCAGGACATTGAGTTTATGATACAAATTATTGTGTCGATGCAAGATTTAAATTATAAATTATCTAGGATTAAATAATGTATTATTTTGTTAGTAACATGTAATGATTATGTTCAAATTATTATAAATATAATGGTTACTATTTTTATATGTCATTTCATTTATTTTTTTAGTTTACGTTGTACTTATGCGATCTCGTGGTGAAATCCTACTATGTATAATTATAAACTCCATACATGTGTATCTTGGTGTAAACGTATCATTGTTATTAGAATTTTTTAAAAAAATTGTCTAATTTATTTCGATTTCCATGAGACCCATGATATTTTGAAGTTTATTTTAGTTGTTCATTGAATCCCATTATTTTTATTTTCATACTTTAAAATGAATGTATTTATTTTCTTTTTTCTTTTTTTTTAATTATGAATTTTATTCTAAACTTTTTTGATGATTGATCATTCTTTTCATTGCATTGAGTGAGAGGGATTTAATTAGTTTCTTATATAGTAAATGTAGATTTTTTTATATTATTTCCTTTATATTTTTAGGGGATAACGACAATGGGTAAGAGTCATTTTGTTTCCTAAATACAATTTAGAAGGATTTTGTTTACCGAAGATTGGTTATTAAACCAACATTATTTTTGGTATTGTAATGGATTTTCCAAATGACTCAATTGGGTAATATTTCCAATATATATTCTCCCAAGAAATCAAGAACAATTATTTTTAGGTATTTAAAAATATATATGGGGACATTCAATAAGAGAGGTAAAATATAAATTGAGTTTTAAGAGAGGATAGATAGGATCAATGAATGATTAAATTCAATCATAAAAATCTATTATTCTAATTTTATCTATGGGAATAATTAATTTGATCTAATATATTAATGTGGGTAATCTGTATATGAAAAATAGTGATTTTTTCTTACATTTAAATAAAAAAACATTTTTTTGTGAGATCCTTTCTAGATGTATAATTTTTCATTTTTTGGAGGAGACAAGAAAGTATACATAGAGTCTACTCTATGTAAAATTGTACATTTATCCACATAGTTTTTAATATATAGATAAATTATGGTTAAATATTCTTAATATCATCTCAAATTAATTAATGAGTATAAATATATCTTCCATGATGAGAATATATAATATTTCTTGATGAATATTACCACTATTTAATTAACCCACATTGTTATCTTTTAAGAGATATTAAATATTTATATATAAGGAATAATGTGTAATTATGAAGAGGCTAAAAAAAGTTTATTCACTCTATTGAAGTATATGAATAGAATTTAATAGTTTGAGTCCTTTTCTAATTATGAAAATTTCAAATCATGGAGTTGAAATGAAAATAATTAATTATTCCCAAATAAAAGACAATAACATAATCATCCATATATACATCATCACAAATACAAAAAAAATATTCCTTCTACTAATCAACTCTTCTCATGATATTACCACCACACACATTGTCATTAATATCTATAACCAGATCTTACGAGATAAAAAATGCTCTATTGTATGATCTTCTAGTAAAATTTTTATTTTTTTATTAAAATTGATTTTTTTGAGAATTTGTATGATCTAATCGAATAAAATGTTTTATGAAATATTATAATAGGAAGGAAAAATGTATATTTTCCAAAACTATTGAAAACTATTGGAGTAGTTAATGTGATATTAAAAACTAAATACATAAAATAAATAGAAAATGTATGTATACACCAATTGATGAAATACTAAAATTATATGAAGATACCATCTTTATTATTTTTTAGTTACTGATGTAAAAACTATCACCACTTTTTTGAGCAAGTTCACAATAAGACCTCATGATCTTAATAACATTATATTTTTCATCATTAAAATGTTTTAACCAAGTCATAGTGGTTTATTGTGAAGATGTGATCATGAGGATGGATTGGTATGACTTGGTTTAATAATAATAGTCAGAATTTACAGAGAAATTAGGATCTATACCTCTCATGTGAGAAGAGAATAAATGGGCATTAGATAATGATCTCAACTCCCTATTTAATTTTTATTACGAATATCATCCATTTTAAAATGGAGTTTAATATACTCAAAAAAATTTATATAATAAAAAATTAATAAATACTCATATCTTATATGTGACCCCATATTGATCTTAATTTTTCATGATCTAGTAAAAAATAGATTTTATTTAGATGTTATATTTTTCAATTCATTTCACCAATTACATTTGCTATGTCTGAGAAAGCAGATATATTTAGTAGCCATTAGTTGAAATTATAGATTGTGGGTTCTCTATTAGTTGAATCAAATTCATGAAAATCACACCAGTATGAGAAGTGAAATACTTGTGATGTGTGGGATTTCTCTCTCTATGAAATAAAAATCATAGAGTGGTTATATAAATATCGAAATAAGTGAATAACCTTCAAGTTTTGAACTCATTAAAGACATGGAGACTATCCATGAATATTTAAAATAAAATATACAAGTTCACTATTTTTAATATTTACTATGAATATATATAATATGTAAGTCCCATTTCATAGATATATTTATAATCCATAATTCCATTTAATCCCACTATTGATTTTATATAGATATTATTGTTCTTTACTTTATTAGAAGAAATCCTATAATTTTATTGTCAATATTTTTTATCTAAGATAACTACTTTAAATTCATCAAATTCAAGTAATTCCATAGTTATTTCTCAAAATCTACATTACTCTTAAAATATAAAATGTTTACACAAAAACTATAGTATTTAATTTGAACTTAATTTGTGATATGTTATAAAGAAGAATTTCTGAATCCCACAAAAATAATTTTGTTAAAAATGTTATAAATGTATTTATTTTTGGGTGTTATAGAGACCCACCATTAAAATATATTAACATTAAATAATTTGTGTGGAATAATAAATAAAATACACCATTAGACACTAATGGACAATATATGTTTAGTCCCATTTGAAATATAGAAACATAAACACTTTTACACAAGTGAGCTAAACTATATCCTAGTAGGTTCGTCAGGACTAGAACCCTTCTCAGACTCAAAATACATTATACATAACTTCATCACTTGGGGAAATGAAACATAAAAGGGTTAATATCAGAATATCATTGAGGGTAAATAATGTATATATGTACATATAATCATGAGAATAAGAGTATTATAACATGATCATAAAATTTTAAGATTATACCATGCTTTTAAAATATCCTAAATATGTATCTTGGATTAAAGATTGGTAGTTAATAATAAATAAATCATAAGGGAATCAATATCATAAGCCATGAAATTATTACATAGGAATAAGACATGGAATTATGGAAGACACATAAACATATAAAATGATTACCATTTAGGACAAGACATTACTTCCAGTGAAATAGTAGTGGAAGGGTATCACTCTCTATACCATATTGGTTGTAACAGTTCAATCCCATGGCTATTATAGTTGTCAAGGTTCCCTCCCATGACTATCATAGAAGTAAAAGTAATTTACTAAACTCTGACCACTCTCTGTTCCATCCATTTTTATATCATTATACATACAAATCGTTAAAAATGAATTGAAAATTGATATAAGTATCACCCATATCATAAGGAAATAATATATGTGAATCCTAATAGATCATTATCATTCATATAATTACCCATGAAATGCAATGGGTGTCATAAACATGTATTCATAACAAAACCTGTGGAAAATATAAAGGTTTCGTAATTATTTAATAAAATAGTAACCAATGAAAATATGAATTTTTCAAATCCATATAACCCATAAAAGGGAAATGGGCTTCATAAAAATAAATATCATGAATGAGACACAATTTTTCTAAACATATAACCTATAAGAAAGAGGTTTCATAAACCAATAACCAATAAAAGTGAAATAGGTTTCATAATCATCATGACAACCATACATAAACCATTATACAAAAAAATATTAATGGGACAATTGTAATATATCCCCAAAAAAGTCTTATGTAACACCAATAAATTTCATTTTATATGGAAAATAATTTTGAAATATTTTATAAATTTTTGAAAACCATTTTCTTTCAAAATAACAATGAAGACAGGTGAAGGATGGAAAAACTATTTTCAAAAACAATTTAAAATGAAAAAAATATAACATAATATTTAAAACACATTGAAAAATATTTTCATTGAAATCATATAAATTATTCATGAAAACTATTTGATAATTTTTTCATTAAAATCTTATGAATGTTCCCTGAACATTTATTGAACTTTTTTTCCTTGAAATATTATAAAATATGTATAAATGAATGATAAAAACCATTTACCTTGAAAACATATAAAATATTTTTGAAATAATTTGGACAATATTTTCCCTTGAAATAAAATAACACTACCTTGAAAACATGTTGAAAACCTTTTTCTTAAAACACATAATAAATATGTTGGATAACATTTTTAAAACATATTAGCTTGAATGATTATAATATTTTTTTTTGAAATTTTCTGAAAACCATATTCTATGAATATATATAGAGTAATCATGATAAAATAATAAAATATTTTTATTTAAAAATCTCTTTGACAATATTTATAGGAATAATTGTGATAAATAATTTTTTTTCAAAAAACCATTTCCTTTCTAAAAAAAATTTAAAAAATGAATTTCTATAATATTAGGGAATTTATTTCTTCCTAAAATTAACTATTATTAACATGTAAAGGAATCTTCAATGGAATTTAATTCATGATGGTGGATAAATTCTTACATGGAAAACAATTATTTTTCACTATTGATTGTTTAGAAAAGTGCCTCAATTGTAAAATAGAAAGACGATCCCTATTTAAAAACAATTTAGTTAAAAAGTTAAAACAAGGTCAAGAATGCCTTCTAATGAAAATTTAATAATTGAAAAACATTTTATAAAATATTTTTAGAAAACCTAGTTTTGGATGAACATAAATTCTCTACAAAAAATAAAAATAAATACATTTATTCATGAAAATGTTTTTTTAACTATCTTGTGTATAAAATAGTGAAAAAATAGTTCTATTATATAAAGTTATCATTAAAAACTAAACGATATGAAATTTCACTACAATTAATGAGATATAGATCATAATATTTCATCAATGGAAGAATAATCATAAGAAATCCTGATAAATGATAAGATTGTTGCAATAAACCCTTACCACTTGGTAAATTTGAATCATACTCTCCTTGTAAGGAAAAGAAATTACATGAATCCTAAAAGGTATTTAAAATTAGAATATTAATTAGGTAACATGTCAAATTAAACTATATACACCTTTTTAAAATAATATAGGTTTATAATAAAACATTTTTCTCAAATATGGCTTTCTTAGATTGAATTACCTTATTAACATGGTCCCCTTTGAACTGTTAAACCCCATCAAATAGAGTTCATCAAATAGATATGTACGTACCCCTAAATATATGTATATTAATATTATAATACTTTAGTGGTATGTATATACAACACAAAAATTAAATTAGTGATGAATAAGGTATATATCTAAAAAAAATAGAAGTGAGACGGGAAACCCTTACCTTATGTATTGATTCCATTCACAATCTTTCAAACATCATCTTCTTTGGGGAACACATTTTGGTTTGCACTAAAGATATTACTTGGATATATTTATGCCCAAATGGAGTGTTATAGGATGAATTGAGTGAATTTGGTAGGTTATTTGGTAAGGTTTTGGTAAATCCAAAAGAGCATGAGAGGTGTCATAATAAGGTGAGTAGAGGAGGCCTTTTATATGTTGTAAAAATGTCACAGTGAGTATTCTTATAATAATTGTGTTATACCCACAGTTGTTTTGTACTAAGAGTAATAAAAATGGACCATTATAAATCCTTATTTGTTTCATGGTCAAAAATGTTTGATAAAATAATTTTTAGGCATTTTAATGTTCATTTTTACTCCTTATTTTCTAATATTATTAATTAAGCTATTTTATAATAAAAAATGTAATTAATTTTAATTATGATGACAATTTTGTTTTTCAAAAACAAAGTTTAGATAATTATAAATTATACCTTACAATGATTGAAAATAGGATATCTATTTTTTCCAAAAATAAAAATACAAGTGGTATAAATTAAATTAAAACTAATCCCGCATATGGGACAAGACCACTAGTTTTTAATGATAAAAAAGTCCAAAATAAATAAATGTTTTTATATACAATATGAATTTAAAATAGTTTTTAAAGACATAAATTTTTATATGTAATGTAAACTGTTACTAATTAAAATTTAAATCCATAAAAAAACATAATTTATATATATAAATATAATAGACATATAACTAATTTTAATTTCAACTTAGTGTTTTTAATTGTTCACCAAAAAAAGAAACTCATCAAAAAAATTCTAAAAACTCACCCAAAGAATTTTTTTATATTATACATCCAAAAATAAGTTTTATTTAATCAAAAAAAATATAAAGGTGTAAAAAATTATATTTAATATAGGTTATCCATTAATTAGAGGTTACCTTTTCAGCAAAATACATCTTTTTATTTATAAAATTGGAATTATCCTAATATTTTTTCTATAAAACCTATTGTATGTGTATAAAAAATATTGATTTAATATTTAATATATATATATATTATAAAAAATCCTAAAAATTGGTTTTATTAATTTATTATGATAAATTTTGAATGTATGTAGAAAAATAATTTTCTCAGTAAGTGAATGTTATTACTTTAAAACAGTTCCTACATTAACTACTCTATAATTGATAACGAATTCACACAATTTATATACATGTTTAAATAATATTATAACATATTATTTAATGTTATTAGTAAATTTCATTCGAAAAACTAGGTGGTAACGATAATAATATTTTAATAAAAAAATAATATTATACTGTAGTTTGTAAAAAAAGGGTCATACATGTAATAGAATATATATTAAGAAATCAAAATTGTGAGTAATAGATTATAAATATAGTATTGTATCTAATGAGATTTAATCAGTGTGTTACATGTTGCACAATAATAACTTGTCAATTTTTTAATTGAAAACTATCAAAAACATTAAATTTATTTGAAAAAAACACAGATAATCATAGTGTTATATTCCACCCAGTTAAAATGAATTTTCACCTTAAAATTTATCTAGGTTATCAGTGATTTAATACCTAATTTTTTTACATAAACCCAAATCATAAAAATTTATAATAAATCTTTAAAAAAATAATGTTATGAACACAATGTTTACCCAATGTAACTCATAACAATGATCCAACATAGGATAACATAGGCAGAATGTGAAAACATGGACATGGAAGGGAGATATCAATATCATGTTCAACTAGAGAGTGATATAGAACATTGTTTTTTCAAATTTAATGTCCATAAAGATATATCATAAATAATAATGAATGGGGTCATTAATATCATAAAAATGAGGATAATGGGAGAACATTCAATTTAAAAATAATTTTGCCAAGTGTTAAATAATTTTCATGAGAATATATTCTTACAAGAATTTAGGACAACCTCACACTTTGTAGTTTATTGAAAAATTTCCACTTCATCTTTTCTTCCATGTAATGAAGGTAAAATTTTTATTCCAAAAGGATTATCAAATCATGAGATCCAAAAATAGAATAATTGGTCATTCCATATGTCTTCATATAAAGAAAAATGTCATCAATCCGATATGGGTTAATCATCATATGGAAATATAATACATGAATCTATAAAATCACATATTATTTTCACATAAATCATTCTAAAAATTGTTAACCTTATAACCCATTCAAAATATTAAATGCCAAAAAAATAAAAAGACTGTCACTAAATTAGCTCAATATTGATCCCTGTATCCTATAAGTTCTCTTTTTTTTATCACATTCTAAAAATTTAAATACATTAATTATGCATCTTATTGAATCATGGTAATGAATTGAATTACCATGCATACTTATTTAAAACATGACTCTTCTCTTTTAGATATATAACTTAAGTCAAATAAAGTGTAAAATTATTCCATAAAAATGTAGAAATATTTTTCAAGAATCCTTGCTCAGTTACAAGGTAATCATTACCATCCAATATACCTATTCATTCCAATATATCATCATCAAAAAATTATACATTCATAATTGGTAACATATTAAGGGTTATGATTCCCCTAATATAGTTTTCCCCTTAAATCATTTTTCCTTTTTCATCATAACCATTCAACATATTTCTCTAATTACCTTGGAAAAACATTTTCTAATCAATCATTATACATAATTTATCAATAAAAATACATAAAAAATATATGTTATTCCCCATCATTATCAATAAATTAGCGAGGATACCTTATATATTACTTAAAACCTCTTTCCCTTCCCATTTCACATGTACTCTCATTAACATAAGAAATATAACTATTAAACATACCACCGTACTAATTCTATTTGGTATCATTCTAACTAGGACATTGATTTTTGTAATTCTCAATAATCACACATTTAATGCTTTCAATCACCAATGATATCTTAGGGAGGCCAATATTTGCATATTTTGCATCAAAAAAATCATTTTTTACATGTAATTACTTAGTTTCCTTATCATACAAAATAAAAGACATATTCATGTTCCTTTAAATGATTCAATTGGGTTCTTATTTCCTCATTATGGACACGATGTAATATGAATATTTTTTCTCTATTATAGGATGTCTAAATTATGAAACTTTCATTAATATATTACATATTAGGCTTATCCTTAGAGACATCCATGTATATATCCTTAGAAATTTTGTTAGGGATATCATTAATTTTTTGCCACCAATGTTTCCAAATGTTGTCTAAACCTCTTCTACGATACCAACTATTATGACCGTCACATAAGATACATTACCATTAAATAATTTTTTAACAATAAATATACATTAACAAAAATATACATCCAATTATTGTATTAGATTAGTTAATTTTGAAAGAATGAAATATATACACTAATATATAATTGATCAAAAGTATCTCTCAATTTGTTCCCCATGACTATAACCCTTATTAGATAGATCATACATAATAAATATCTTCCTAACACAGGGAATGGAATCCTAAAATGGATGAGATCAACTGCTCAGTTTGGGTAAAAAAGGGAGATATGTAAGCATAATCATGAGGATTAGTGTATGTGAACATGTTAATAAAATTATATGTTCATACCCTTAATATCAAAGATAATTAACAAGAATCATAGAATAATGAATGGATGTATATAATACATGAATCATATAGGTTTCAAGATAATAAGCCATGACATAATTACATAACAATTAGAAATGAAATTTTGAGAGGCATATTCACATATATTGTGATTACCATAGTAGTCAACACATCCATACCATTCCAATATCAGTATTATGGTTTCACTCCCCATATCATTGTGGTATTCATAGTTCACTCCCATGAAGATCTTACTAGTCAAGGATCACTCCCAAGAAAAACATATAAAAAATTTCTTTTACTAAATCATGATTACTCCTCACATTAGACATATATATATATATATATCATGAAATATAATCCTTCATCCAATTCATTGGAGGGATATATAGGTCCCACCCATCTCATAGTGAAATAATATACATGTGTTCCACTAGGTAATTCATATTAATATCATATCCAATTAAATGAAATGGGTTACAGAAAAAATTTAATCATATCATAACCTATAAAAAAGAGACACGTTTCACAATAATTTCATTAATGAATGACACTTTAAAAGTAGTGGTTTTCATAAGAATATAAAATATTAAATAGAAATAGGTTTCACAAACATATAAATTCTGAAATAGAAACTAGATCCATAAACATATAACCCATGATTGAGAAATGGGTTTCATAAACATATAACACGTGAAAGAGAAATCAGTTTCATAATTATCATTTCATCAAAACAGAAGAAATTCATAGAAAGGATATAAATGGAACCCTTGTGTCATATCCCCATAAAATAAATGAGTAAAAATTTCTTTCTTAATATTAGAGGTAAAATAAATTTGAAATATATTATTAAACAAAATCAAGAGTAAACATCCTTTTTTTAAAATGTTTTTTAAAAAATGAAACATTTTGAAACCCATTTTCTTTGTGAAAAACATCTAAAATTATAAACAAAATTTCAAAAAAATTAAAACCCTTTTTTAAAATAATATAATGGAGTCTCAAAAATATTTTGAAAATTATTCTTATTAAAAATGTATAGATAAATTATGAATACATTTCAAAAACATTTTTATATGAAAAAATATATAAGATTATCAAAAATATTCGGATAATATTTTTCCTCGAAATCCTATAAAAGATGCATGAAAACATTTTTATAACCATTTTATAAGAAAAAATTCAACATAATCATGATGAAATTATGGACATATGTTTCCATTAAAACATATAATATAATCTTGAAAATATTTTGAAAACTATTTTCATTGAAAACATATAAATATTATTAAATATATATTGAAACCATTTATCCTTGAAATATTATAAAAAATGTCTAAAAACATTTTTAAAACCATTTTCCATGAAAAATTATATATGAATTTATATTTTTTAATTTTTTTTCATTTAAAAGTATATTTGAAATTATTTATTGGAATCTTTGAAAATCCAAAAACGTTTTACAAAAGTCCTTTTTCATTGAAAACAAATTTTAAGATAATATATTTCCAGAATATTATAATTATTTTTAACTAAATTAAATAATATAAAAATGTAATGAAATATTTTTGGAAGGATGGTCGTGAGGGAAGAAAAATCCTTATATGCCAAAGAATTTGTTTTCAACATAGAATGATAAAAATATTACTCAATCATGAAATGAGAAGAATGTTAATTTTTAAGAAACATTTCCATAAAAAATATAATGGATTAAAATTTAATTTAAAAAACTTTCTATAATATTATAATTTTTAAAAAACCTTTTATGCTAACATTTTATTTAAATAACACATATTTTGAAAGAAAAAATTTGATTTTCGTAAAAATATTTTCATTATTATCTTAAGTACCCAATAATGGAATTTTTTTTACCATTGGATGATTGTAGAATTAATAACTAGACGAGAAACAAATTCATAAGAATTCTCTAGATATAGATCAAAATATTCATTCAATTGGTCATTCTAATAACCCTTCCTGGTAAAGGATGATATTTTTTCATTTAACATTTACCACATGGTTAATTTGGATCATCTAAAAAATTGATATTACATGAATCATTAAATATCATGAAATTAATAGGATTCATGATATAACATGTCAAATGATAGTATATATACCTTTTAAAACAATATAGGTGTATAAAAACATGAGTCTCAAAGTAAACATTCTGAGACTATACAACCATAATAATTTTTTGACTTTTGAACTGTAAAACCCCATGACAAAGAGATCATAAAATTGATACACAAATACCCATATAATCATGTACAAGAATAATAAAATATAATTTTGGGAATTATATACACCAAAAAATATTAATAAGTAGTTATTATGTCATATTTCTCACAAAAATAGATATCAGACGAGAGAACCCTAACCTTATGTCTTGACTCTCATCCTACTCATTCAAACAGCCTCTTCTTTGAGTAACTCATTTTTGTTTCAAACAATGGTATTCATTGGGTGGATTTTTACCAAAATAAAGGATTCTAGGATTAAAGGAATGATTTTGGGAGGATATTTTGGCTTTTTTGGCCAAGGAAAAAGGCCATGGTAGGTGTAAAGATAAGGGGAGATGAGGCCTATTATAAGTGGATATAAGGACAAATAAAGTATTCTTGATACAAATTATGTGATCCCCACATTTTACTTTCCCAAAAGAGAAAAAAATTACCATTATAGATACATATAGCTATAATGGTCAATATATGGATATATAATAATATTTAGATAGGTGTATGGTCAATTTTACACATTATTTTCCATATTTTATCATTAATTAGGGTCGGTTTCACCTTAATCGATTTAATTAATTTTATTTACTTTCACAATTAATTTTTTTTTAAAAAATAATGTTGAACTTATTATAAATTATAAATTATTATGATTATAAATATTGTATCCTTTAAAAAAATTATAAACCTATAAGTGGTAGAAATTAAAATAAAACTAATCCCATAGACCAAAAGAGACGACATGTTTTTAATGTGATAAATTCCAAAATGTATGAATTTTTTTAATATAAAATTTCAATGTGAACTAGTTCCACTTACATGAATTGGTGTAATGTATGTACAATTGGTATAATAAATCTTTAAACTCAAATAATAATATAACTAAAATATATAAATATATTAGATGAAATGTAGTTTCAAATTAAAATTCATTGTTTTTCACCAATCATAAAAAATGAAACTTATCATAAAATACCAAAAAATAACCCAAATTAAGTGTTTATATTCCTATTTTTAAATTTATATTTATTATTTCAATAATATTTATATAATTGTACATAATTATTTCTTAAATAAGATATCTATAAAATGAAATAAAATTATATTTTTAGAAAAATACCTTCTTTTATTTAAAAATTTGATTTATTCTTATCTTTTACCTACCATTTTATTGGATTAGTATAAAAAATATTCATTTAATATTCAATATAAATTTTTATGTATTTTTCTCAAATGCAGGTTTCTTTAAATAATGAAGTAAAATTTTTTGTACATTGAAAAATAGTTTTCTTGGAAGAGGAATTTCACTTCATTAAAATAGTTCTTACATTAATTTTTAACTAATTGATAACCAAAGGGAACATTTTATATAATTGTGTAGATAATATTTTCAATATATAGTTAATATTATTCTCGACTTCTAGTAAAATAACTAGGTGGTACCTAAAATAATATTTGAATAATAATACTATTATTACATTTTATTTTTGATAAAATTTAGCCCAGTGTGTTATGAAATATATCAAAGGAACTCAAAATTGTGTGTAAGACAATAAAAAAATTAGTATTGTGTGTACCAAATGTTAATACATGTAGTTAATGTATAATATGAATAACATTGTGTTGAATAAAATGAAAAATATCTAAAATATTACATTAATTCGACAAATAATTTCACACAATCTCGAGATGTTATAGCTGTTATAATCATAAAATGAGGATCCAAATTTTTAATTGTAATTATTTAATTATGTTGATCTATTTTGTTTTGAGAAGGAATATAATTTATCCTTTTTCAATATTAATAAATTTTTGTTGTTTTTATATTTTAGGGGGGGAGTCATACTTATCTATTATTAACATTTAATAATAATATTTGAAATATGTAATAAACTGAAAGAGTTTGATGAATGAATGAAATTAAAAACCCATACATGAGGATCAACTATTATAAACTACCATTATCTTACATGAAATTTGTCTAGTGACATTTTTTCAGGGGATAAGATATTAGAAATTGTAGAGGAAGAATAAAATTTAGTTTTATTCATCCATGGTGATGATGAGTCCCATGATGGGAGATCCCAATCAACGTTTTTTGAAAATATGAAATTCATAAGATTTAATGGAATTAAAATAATTTAGGAGAACCATGAATATATAGGGTGATGAAAATTGTCATCATCGTCACAAAGAGGGAATGTTGGGACACATTTTAATTGTATTGAATAAGATAAAGCTTGAGAAGGAAATGATGATGAATATAATTTTGATGATAGATACAATGTACACACAGGGATACCAAAATAGTATTTTATTCTAGAATATATTATAAGGTGAAACCTTTATAGTTTTCATTAAAGCATAAATTTTGAGGAAAATTTAAACAGTCGTCATTTTGGACCTATCTTTTATTCATATTTTCTAAAAAATGGTAGAGTAAATAATCTCCCCAAAAAGATATATTAATTTTTTAACAATTCATCAGGACAATTAATCTATGTTATAATGATGTCAAAATAATTAAAATAATTTTTGATAAATCCTTCCCACTATAAAAACATCCACTCAAATTTTTATTTATTTACCCTATATAGATATTTAAGAAACACCTATCGTGATATTGAAACAGCAATACATGGGATGTCTAAGATCTATTGTATGTTACTCAAAAGAGAATATTATTATAATAGTTTCACTAATTACTTACTAAAACCTAGTATCTTTGAATGGGAATAATAATCCCAGTATAAAAAGATAAATTATCAACATCCTTAGATCAACCCCATATGGGAAATCTCTAAACCACTAATAATGGTGGAAATTTTTCGTTGAAATTTTACATATATTATTAACATTTGTACATTTCCCCTAGAAGTGATGAAAAATATAGAAATGAAAATAATCATAGATGGTGATAGGAGGTAGTGGGTTATAATGGACCTTGAAGGTGTTCTGTTATAACAGAAACAAAACAAGAGAAGGGTAATTCAGAAAAATATTAATAAAAAATATTTAGGATATGAATGATGAGACCTTGTGAAACTAAAATTTCAATAGTGAAAAAATCATATATTATTTATCTTATTTTGAGATATTATGTGAAATATATATTAGAGTATCAATAAGTTTAACCATACCAATAACCATTGAGATATAATGGTAATTATCCTAATATTACCTAAGAATATTTAATATGTAGAGATCCATCTATCCTAGAGTAGTAAGAAGTTGTTCCCTACTTTTAATAGGGTGGAGGTTAGGGCAGCCTCCATGGAGGTTGGGATAAAATAAAATTTAATATTATTCACATTGAATAATAATTACCCAAACAACCTAAAATAATTTCATTTGTAATAATAAATCTTCACACATTATATTTCATTTAAAAAATAACCATTTAAATTTTATAATTCCAAATTATAATAACATAAAGAAATCTAAATTCAAACTTAAACTAAGATAATTTCATAGTATAACCATATATATATTAACACAATTTCATAAACCTTGATAATAGTAAATTATATTGTTTTATTTCAAAAACATCACATCATGACTCCTATTACTATGAATTTTTGAATCCTAAAAAATATTTTCTATTTTCATGGTGTTATACACATTTAAAAATTGATCTCCTAAGAAATCCTGATTCATCATATACGCCTCACCTAGCATAACAATCATCACACACATTTCACATACCTTTCCCCTAACCCCCTCCAACCTATGATCTATGAATACCACTACTCAAGTTACCATGCATCAGATGATCCACCATAATCACGAACTACACCTCATAGTATCCCCTATTCTTGTAAGGAACTATACATCATTCATATTCTTTATGATATAATTGGGATAATCCAATCATTAAATCCTCCTCCACAACCTCCTAATACATTTTTCCCCTCATCCAATCAATTGAGGAGGTCCATAGAATCATTGAATCATTTAATTAATGTATTCTTCTTTCATTCTCATTCATGTTATCTTCTCTCTTATCGATTCAAAAATTATTAATTATTGAATGTTAATATATTATTTAAATAAAATAGGATATTATATATTCTTTAAATAGGTGGTTAAATATATATAATTACATTTTTAATAAATAGTTATATTTGTTACATTTTTATTTCAAAACCCAATGTATTTTCATTAATAAGAGTTCAATGTAGAGATATTTAGTTTATTAATTTTATCATTTGTTTACTTGATTTCGTGGCTGATTAGTGGATACTCTACAAAATAATTAATTTATATTCGTTTTTTCATAGTTATAGAACATAATTATTTATCATAAAATTTAATATTTTCATAGACATTTATTATTAGTAACTTATGGGATGGATAATGGTGTAGAAAAAAATTATCTGTTTATTTATTAAGATATTCATTCTCACCCCTCCATCCATATTTAAATAGGATATTAAATTACTATGTAACTATTAGATTTTTAACAAATTAATAATTATTAAAAATTAATTTTTTAAATATATGTTGTTCCCATCGAATATTTAATATACTGAAATTTTTTTTAACTGATATTATATAGATTTTATAAATTATTTGGGATTTTCAATTAATCAATTTAGATACTGATATATTATAAGATGAATTATAATTTTTAATAATTTTAAATTGAACATAAATAATATCTTTAATTAGTGGTTCAAATTTTAATTTATATGAATCTCAGTGATCGAGTATAATTGTTTTCATTGTTAATGTCCAAAAATATGAATTATTTCTATGTGACATTTACTTTAAAATTATGTATCCAAAGAAATGAATCATGTTTATAATTTTAAGTGAAATATTTTTTAGGTTATGTGATAAAAAAGGAGTTGATTTAATCCTGATGATGTTATTATAGTTAGTTGATAATATGATAAGAATATTCACTATACATTATTCTTTGATAATAAAATGATGTTAATTAATGAATTTTCACGTATTTTGTATTAATATATAAATTTAATGAGTATGAGTTATAAAATAAAAACTGAAAGTAAATATATAACAATGATATTAAAAAAAATTATTATACTGTTTTCATGAATTTGGTTTTAAATTAAGAATGGATTACATTAATTTTATTCTCAAATACATTATTAAAATTTTGTTATAAATTTGATCATAATACGAGCTAAATTTTTATAATCATGATTTTCATATACATTGATTATTTATTTAACATACATTTTATTTTGATAAAATAGAATTAAAAAATATATTATTTCAATAATGTGTTAGATATACATCAACAATAATGATCAAATAATAAACATTATTTTATTGGTAGTATTAAATGATTTTGATTTTATAATTGATATAAGTTTTATTTAAGATCTTGATCATATATCAAATGAGTTTCAGAATAACCATGTATTATTTTCTTAATTCCATTTCAATATTCCCTCATATGGGTATAATAATTGATGTCAATATATTAACTTTTTCATAAAACCATAATTAACTCATAAATAAGTATTTTTTATATCCATGGAGTTTCATTGAAAACCATTTATTTTGTATGTATCCGTAAAACAGGATGATTTGATCAAGTATAAAATATATAACTATTTTATTTGGATGGTTTGGTAAATATAATATTTGACCAATTTCCACATTTCTTTAATTGTAATATATAACAAGAATAAAATCAAATTTATTGAATGAAAATTCAATGAAATATTTTGACATTAAGAAATAGAATAATGATATTTGAGAAATTTATAAAGTAAATGGATGGTATAAAAACACTTTTTTATCCTAGTTCTTTTATAAAGAAAATATATTAAAATTTTATGTGGTTTGGTCATGATAAATACTTGAATTGATTTATTAGTTTTGGGATTTATTATTTTCACGATGTTTTCATGAACATTCATCCTGATGGTTGAAAACTATGAAAATATAATTATTAGAAAGAATATTTAATAGATTATCTTTGATATTCTTCCAATAATATACATGTCTACATAATGACTGTATGATATATTTGAATAAAAGTTAATATTTATAAGAGTGTAGACAATGTAATACATATAAGTGAATCAATAATAATAATAATATGTGTTAAATTCCCCATAATTTTACTTGGACCTTTATATTTTCATAAACACATAAAATAATGTATATGTCACCAAAACTGGATGTTTATATGAAATAGAATAGATAAATAAATGATATCATTGGGAATTTGGTGAAATTAGAAAATTTATTTTCATGGAATGATTTAAAAAAAATATTTTTTAGATATGTAATTTCATTTTATATTTATCATTGGTGGAATTTATTCCATTTAGATACAATCATTCCATGTATAGGTCATGGAATTTATTCAATAATATATAAAGTAATTTACCATCCACTCTCATTAAGAAAGAATATACAATAACTAAAATATTTATTCTTTGGTCGACTAATCATGGGAATGATATTGACATATATATACATCCACTAATAATAGAGTTGAAATAGTTTTGGACTGATTATTCCCTTAGATATGATTATTAAATGATGGAGTAATTTCAATTGTTTAATTCTCTTATGTGCACCATAAATGATTTCCCTACTCATAGAAGGAATTTTTATTATAGATCAATGGTTAAACTATAATTTGAATTTGTTAAAAAAATACACGGTTCAGAATATTGAAATATTATTGGAGTTTTAGTTCCCTTAGATATTGGTATTTCCTACAAATTAGAAATCCATATAAAAATGATCGCTGAATATTTGATAATGTTTCTATGAAGGAGAATCCTCTTAGGCATGTGATGAGATAATAATTCTCGGAAGATAATATATGTCTAATTGTATTTTTTTAAAAGGTTAGTGAATTATTAGAAGAGGTATTATTTCTAATTTTTATACAAATTTTAAAGTGGATAATAGAATTATATTACCTCATTTACCTTATTATTCATCAATTTTTTTGAAAAAATAAATATACATGATTTATATTAAAAAAATGAATATGAATTATTAATTTAAAAAATTATAAATATCATGGGAAAAATGATGTATGAGAAAATAAAAGTTATAGATTTTTTATATTGGGTATTATGAAAATACATAAAGCTTTTCTATTTGGTATATATAACTTTTTTTTCCTCAATCTTATTTTATTATGAAGAATATAGAGAGAAAAAAATTTATTTATGAGTTGGAGAGTCACATTATTTTGGATGGATATTTTTGTATCATAAAATTTTTGACTAATAAATATTTAATGATTAAATCATTGAAATCCCATTACTATCACATATAAATAACCATATTTCCCCCAATGTAATATCCATAGAATTTTTAAAATAGACTATGATTGACAGAGAATAAAATATGAATCATCGAGTGCAAAGAAAACATCATATATTATTTTTTAAATTATAAAATTATAACCTAGACATTATATTGGTGGGTATTAATCAAATTCCTTACTTTTTAAAACAAATATAATAGTTATAATCAATACTTACAGACTGATTAATTCTAAGGAAGTAAGAACTAAATGTTTTGTAAAGTAATTTTATTCTTCAAAAATATGCTTTTATTCATAAAAGGTTTTACATAATTATTGTGGATGAATATTATATTTAATTTTATTTGATTTAATAAATATAATTTTTGAAATTATAGTCTCCAATTTATCTTGGGGTGAACAATTGTTATTTTTCAAAAAAATTAAATTTTCAGTGAAAAGTGAAAGACATGGATTTTATAACAATATGATCTATTAATTTATTTATAACGTAAAATTATATTATAGTTTAGTATTAAAATTTAATTAATTTCTTATATAAAATAATGCAGTTATTTTTTGGGAATTGAATTTATTACTTGAATTCGGTATAATAAAAAAATTTATTTGAAAAAGAATGTTTTTTTGGAAAACCATTTTTCATCACATATAACTATTTTTATTTTAATTTAAATTATACCAACTCAATGTTTTTTAAATTTAAAATGTTGGTTCAATATTTGGAATTATTAGATTAAAATTTGGAATATATTTCCCCTATAAATTTTGTCATTTTTAATAGTAACCATTGTAATTTTTGTAACCATGATAAATGGTAAATTAGTTAATTAAGGGTTAAAAAATATGCTAAAAATTATTAAATTGATCTAACACATTAATTATTTTTATTGGAGGAGTGCATCGCATCAACAGTAATATTAAAATCAGATATATTTACTTTTATTTATATTAATGTGTGATTAGGAACATTCTATTATTTAAAGTATAAAAACACAAAAATGTCACACACATTTTTTAATAAAATTAATAATTTTAACATAGTGATAAAAATTAAGTATGTTCATTTATAAATATTATTCTTATTTATATATGATTTATAATAATTATTATAATTTATTTTTCATTTTTATTTAATATAAAATTACCCTAAATCTCAATATAAACATTTCAATGTAATATTTGAATTAATTAAAAAATGAAATAATTGATATTAAAAATATTAAAATAACTACATTTTAGATAATTAATTTTATATTATAATTTTACTTATTAATATGACAACATATTGAGTTAATAAATTGTTTTATGAGATTCATTTGTTTTTCTTGACTTTTTTAATGTAAAAATAATTAATATTTCAAATTATTGAAAGTAATGATAATTTTTAATTAATAATATTTTGTGACAAGATATAAATTTCAAATAAAATACTATCATCGTTTAATATACTAGGACATGGTTGAAAATCGAGGCATTTTCTATTAGTTAGACTTTTTACATTTTAAGTTACCATAATGACCCTCAAATTACAAAAACAAATGTTTTCATAGTATGTTTGAAAAGGGTTAACATCGTGATAAATTTAAAAGATAAGGGTAAAACTGTGAACTAAACTAGTGTAAACATTATTTAAGCAGATTATTTTTACTCGTACTCATATTTTCATAAAAAATTATCAATTTTCACCATTTATACATCAAAATTAATATATATTTAATTTCTATTATAATAAAATCCTAGATTACCCCTCTAATATTTTATAATAGTGATCTACATATTCTCATTACATCAAATTTCCAAACATGTTTTATCATCAAATATCTAAAACATATCTTCCTAATATAAATCTATGAATTCTATATTCCTTTTTTTGGGATGAATATAATTCATAAGGGTATTAAGGTGGTATGAAGAGGTGATTCCTCAAAAAATAGGTATATTTTTACCCACATGTTTTAGTTTATTTAGTCTTCATATTACATAAAATATTATCAAACCAATCTAAAATAATTTCACCTATAATAACTTATAAATTTATGTTATTATTCTAATATAATAACCTGTATCCATATCATCTCCTATCAAACAGGAAATGACACAATAGTTTGTGTGAATAGTGGACAACAACCTCGCAAACATATGTAATTTTTTTCTATGACCATATCTTAAAGATATTTTATTATTAAAATATCAACGTTAATATATAATAATAATGGAATATTTTTCATTCTAAAAAATTCATATGTCACTTAACTTCATAAATATCCATTCAATGAAAAATGTCAATGTCGTTCATGTGTATGTGTGGACTACCACCTCCACGAAGTAATGCGATTCATTTTTAATCACCAAATAGCATGTATGATATATATATATATAACTATATTTAAAGAATTAATAAGATATTATTTTATATTATTATGGTTTTTGGGAAGATAAATTAATACTTAACTTCATTCTATATTGATCATTGAAAAAGCAGGAACATTATTCATGTGTGTTTATGACCTTCTATATCCATAATAGTAATATAGTTCATTTTGAATGACTATAAAAAACACTATTTCGTTCCATAATATTTTTTTATGAGTAAATATCACCCCTAAGAATATAATATTATGTTATATGAACTTTTTACCTTTTTGGGTGTGATTATGATCATTCTAATATTTATTTTAATTAAAACTACAAAATATCACACTCTTATTTTGAATAACAATTCTATTTTTAAGATGGATATAAATAAGAATATTTTTGGTAATAAATATTAATTTTAAATTTAAATTATATAAATTAATCAAGATAATTTATTTGTAAGTATTACTAATGAAATAATTTCATCGAATGCTTACAAAATGTTGATGCAATAATTATTCAATAAGTAGAATAAAAAAATAAATGATATTAAAATAAACATAATATGTGTAAATTAATGTGATCCTTGAATTTTATATAAATATTATAATTTTTTGAGATTTAATAAAATATTTTGTTTAAATATCATTTTTTGGGTTTATTATAGTAAAAGTACTGAATAGTACTATAAATTTAAATTAGTGATATTTTATAATAAATAATATTTTATTCAATGTCATATAATTCATATAAAACCAATATTAATCCATGATATTTTTTTATTTTTTATAATATTTCATGTTCTATTGATTTTATTTTTATATATTTGTATTAACTACTGGGACTCCCAAATATTGAAAAATATTATTGTCATGGAATGTCACAAAATGTTTTAGAGAGGTTTAAACCTACTGAATAGTGTAAGAATGTGATTTGTAGATTTCAAAAACATAGATTATGAGAGGATTTATATAAAATATCTTCCAATATTCTAAATCATTCATTTTGAATAAGTCTTTATATAAAAATTTATTTTTAATAAATTAAAAATTTAATATATTCTAAGAGTGTCCATTACCCCTCATATAAAAAGAATCAAATGCATCTATTTTATAAACACATAAATACCCATTTTCAGACAATGATCTATCCAAATCCATTCCTAAAATATATCCCCATTTTCTAAATGAAATATTTTTTGAATAATATCAGTTTTAGAGGTGTTATGTTTATAATAAATGGATGATTTCTGAAGAAAAGGTATAGTTCATGACTACATGTTTTAGTTTTATTATGTCTTCCAATTCCATGAAATATTATTTAACCATGAAATAAAAAGTAAACTAGAATAATCCTTATATTGAAATATATTGTTTTAATTTAATTAATAATATCCATATTATCTTACATAAAATTAGGAATGAAAACATCACCCATTTATCTGGAAGAATATTGCCTCAGAAACCGATGCAAATCGTTTTATATCACCATCTATCATTGATATATTATAATGGTGGAAATAATGTTAATATATAATTTTTTTGAGATATTTTTAATTGAAAATTTTTAATATATAATTTACCTTCCAACATTTCTAGTAACATAAATATAATAATGTTATTCTCGTGGTCTAATGCACAATTACCTCCACGAAGTGATGTGATTCATTTTTCATCCCGACATCACATCGATGTCATATATATGTGTGTACTAAATTATGAAATATATTATTTAAGATATTTTTACTATTCTATAAATTGAAAATAACATTTAAATTCATTCCATAATTATCATTGAAATATTGAAATGTTACTCATGTGTACTTATGACCCTTTTTCTATATGATTTCAATGTAGTTAATTTTTTATAAACATAATTAATGGTTTGAATTAAATTTTTTATTTATTTATAAAACATATAGTTTTTTAAATTTAATTTTTCTATATATTGATGAATATTGTCATGTTTTTCATATTTGAGTAGAATATTTCCAAAACACCCAATGTGAACATAATTCATTACGTAATTATACATAACATGGGAATAAGTGAGGAAAAATGAATAGTAAAAATGATAAATATTCTCAATAATGTAAATAAGTAATATAATAATATAATTATGTAGTATAAATATAATACATGGTGATACAGACTTGTGGTAATTGACACATTACTTTAAATATCTCATTTTAAATGATTTCACCTTCTATTTGAATATTTTACAAGGTATCTAAAAGAAAAAATAAATTTGTTATTTTATATATGTTGCTTTATTTTATAAAAAACTTATCTTATCTTTTCACATAAAAATCTATTATAACTCTACATTCATATTTTTAAATTATTTTATTATTGTAACTATGTTGAAATAAGTGGATTATAAAGTAATCATTATGTTTTTACTTAATTTCATCCAATTGGTTTCAAAAGGAAACATTTTATGGAATGTTTTAATGTATAATAAAAAAGGAAAAAGGATTTTTTTTAATTTTAATTTATATAGAAAAAATTAAATTTCTTCCAAAATAATACATATTTGATTATTGGATTCATTACAAGAATTAAATGTTTCATAAAATAAAACCCATCCATCCTAATTTTATAGGTATTTTTTAAAGGGTTTAAAAATGGAAGTGATATATTGGAATCTAAAATTGTTTTCTTATGGGTGCATTTTTTTCTGAATTATTTTTTATGAATACTATTATAATTAATTAGTATGGTCTATATAGACTAGTGGTTTATTTATAAACCAAGGGTGGGTGATCCTGTATTATCTCTCTCATTAATTGGGTAAATAAAAAAATTTAATAATTTATCTTTCTACTAAATAGTAATGGAATTGTAATATGATGGTTATAACAATTGTATTGATGATGGTCATTTTATGTGTAACCAAGATAGTATTTATATATATAACTATGAATATTATCCAATTTTTTAGATTCATATGAATATCATTCCCAATGGATTATATATGTTTTATCTATTATTTCTATTGGTTTTTATAAAAAACATGAGAATTTTTAAAGTATAATAATGATATAATGTTTTAGGGAATGTATTGGATACATTTAAAGGGTGAAAAGTTTACCAATGTTAAAAACAATATTATGGGTTCTTTATTTTTAAAAAATACTTTTCAATTTAATATTTCTTATGAAATGTTCTTTGAAATTATTTGGGAATATAAAGTGATTTATTTGTAAGAAAAGTTTTACTTTAATGAAAGTGTTATTTTTGGAAAAAGAGTATTTGTATATTTATACATGGACTAATGGTTTAATTCATTCTTTTTACTCCTATTACTAACTTTTTTTCTCATATAATTTTTTAAATTACATATCACATGGTTTAAAGATGTTTAAGGGAAATAAATCATTCATGTTTAATGTCTGGAATATTTTTCATGAAAATAGAAAATGTTTCATTTTAAATAATTTATATTATGGACAAATTGAAGTTGATTATAAGTTTCCACATAGTAAATATATTAGTTCTTTATGTAGTATTTATGACCCAATTCAATATATTTATAACCTAAAGATATCATTGGGAATGTATCAATGTTAATTCTAGTTTATAGTCAGTAGAATATAAAATTTTTATAGCTTGTTACTTAAACCCATAATTATATGACATGTATCAACAAACAATGTATGAGTGAGTTTTATTTTTTTATGTAATTATATAAATAAATTTATTCAAGAATATTTATCTTAGATGGTGATTTTAAAACTAAATAAATTTATCTAATAATTCATTTTAAATTATAGAGTGTAATTCCATCATGTGTCTTTGCATGTATGTTTCATCTTATTGTGAACCTTCAAAAGAATTTTCTAATTATGGATCCAATTTATTATTTTTGGATGTATCCCTTATAAAAAACAATATAGATCATGGGGACATATGTATGAAATACTAAATATCATGATTCATCCATTGTCAATAATTATTTGTCCTAGGTGTGTAGGGATTCATATTCTAGGTTTTTAATAATTTTGATGCATGAAATAATCAATCATTTGGAATTTATGATGAAAAATAAGATAAAATGTATCCAAAATGATCATCATATCCTCTAATGAGAAGATTTAATTTTTCTTTTTCATTGAATAATTTTATCCTTAAGGGTAGAAAGATAGATCGTCATACTATAATATTATATTTTGATATCATGGATTAATATTTAATGTATGTATGAAAAATTATGAATTATTTTAAATTAATTATTTACTATATATAGATGACTATTTTATGACACAAAAATGTTATAGGAATCATAATAAAACAATATCTACAAAACAGGTTTCAACACTTCTTGGAATAAGATTTATGTTTTCTAGTCAGAAGTTCCCTGTGTAGTTCAATTCCTTAGAATTTAAGTAATATTATTTATCCTTTTTAATAGTCTATTATGTTTAATAATATTAACAAAAATCATTTATATGATTGCTTAAAAATTTATTGAGTAATATAATATCAGTCATGGTTAGAGAACTATAATTATTTCCTATTAAGTAATCATGTGTGTCTAAATTGGTAGTTTTCAATAGAAATTGTATATTATAAATAATCATTCAATAAACATGATAACTACAAATTGTGGTCGATTATTAATAATACAAATACATTATTTTGCTACACCATGAGACATTCAATTTTTCTCTTTTGATGTATCATATTTTTTATTATTAGTGTAGCAACTTGATCCTGGTAACAGCATAGAAACCATGCCCTAGCATGGTTGTCAGGTACTAGCCTGCTAAGTACGACTAGTTTCCCTGCAGACACATGGTCACCACCCTAGAGCCCACCCACATGCCCGAATGGGACATCTGACTAATGATATTCCCCACATCCCAACACATTTGGTTTCCAGTGTTCTTTTTCCTCACTCACACACACCCTGGGAAAATTCCCAGAAAGTCACCCATCCTGATCACTACTCTAGGCCAGGCACGGTTAACTGTGGAATTCTAATCAGACAGGCTCCCAAAAAGGAAGGTGCACCTTGTTGACATGAGTAATATCATTTAGCCATTTAACCCTTTATCATTAGAAGGTGGTACAATACCCCCCATTAGAGTACAACGTCCTCGTTGTGGGCCCTACATCTCAACCTAGACAGCGCACCACACTTAAGGCTAGGTACCACCTCGAATACCAAATGTAACAACTGGGTCCTGGTGACATCACATACACTCCACCCTAACATGGTCGCCAGGTCCTGGCCCACCAGGTACCACCAGTTCCCCCACAAACACATGGTCCCTACGCGAGGGCCCACCCACATGCCCGAACGGGTTATCTGACTAATGAAATTCCCCACAGGCCAACACATGTCCTTTCCAGTGTGATTTTTCCTCACTCACACACACCCTATGAAACTTCCCAGAATGTCACCAATCCTGATCACTACTCTAGGACAAGCATGCTTAACTATGTAGATCTAATCTAATAGGCTCCCGAAAAGGAAGTTGCACCTTTTTGACATGAGTCATATCATTTATCCATTTATTCCTTTATCATTCGGGGGTGTTACATGCAGAGAGAATAATTATATTATATTATTAATCTTAATGGGAAATTTTTATCTCATATTTACGTGATTTGATACATTGACTTTTTAAGAAGATCACATTGATTAATTAAAATTTATAGTGTTCAATGGGGATAAATATGTTTAACCTGAAGAATAATACATATTAGCATCTCATTCTAGATAAGTGTATACAGTAATAGGGAAATTAAATTCACAATGTTTTGTTGATGTTATAAAAAATCATCATTTTATTTTTATGATGGTTTATTTGTTATTACCCAAAAAAATTTGTACGTATATTATCAAATAAGTATTTTATATAAAAACTAAGAACTATTCAATTTTTATTAATGATTATAAATTAAATGTATTTTTCTGAAAATAAATACTAATGATGGTTATCCAAATTTAAATTCAAAATGTATTTTGTAATTTTTTAAGAAAATATATATTTAAATACATTTTAGCAATTTTCTCAGATAATATTCCTCTATATTGAATATAAAAGGATGACAATTGAATATAATTCACAACTTATACAAGAGGCTAGGATAGTACCATAGGCCACCAAAATAAAATAAAAATTTTATAGTTAATATTTTATTTTCCTATATATTTTTATATCAAAACCCATATTTTTCAATGTATCTATATCCTAGGTGTCTCTAATATCACATGGGTCTACTACCACTCCATCTACAATAACATTGTCTAGTGTATATAGCATAGTTGGCATCACTGCCCCTCTAAATAAATTATAGGCTATAACAATATATATGTTCTATTTCCTTAGAGGAACTCTACTTCCATGCATTGCATTGTATCCTCAGTGTCCTTATTATAAAATTCATACATCCTTAGTACCTGTTCTTCATACTCCTCATACATTGAGAGTAACTACTTATATCCCTAATCTACTAAATTTTATTCATCATATATATGATGAGGTAAATTCTTCCCCCAAGAGATAGATATCATTTGAAATATTTATCACAATGTGGATATGGTGACATCATTTTGTATTACAATATTTAAATGATTTTTTATTTCATCAAAATTAAATTTTTAAATATATTTCAATTTTTATTTAATTATTATAATTTATGGTAGTTATAATTGTTTTTCTAGTACAAAATGAAAGGGACCAATATAGATTCTTATTATTTGGAATTTATAGAAACAATTATGGTAAACTTTAGAAAATGTTAACATATGATTATATAAAATGGGAATTAAAGTAAATGACTCACAGTTACACTAGTCAAATATAGTGATATCACACCCATGTAGCCACTTAAATCTTGTATAGTCGATTCAACAATCAAAAATATATATTGGGGATGAGTTAATAATTAATATTAATTATAATTTAATATCACATCATTATATATTATTTTATTTAATAAATTATTTTATTTATGTAGCATCTATAATGCTTTCTAAGTAGTGATACATTCTAGGTAACTCACTTTACAGAGGTTGATGAATTGTGGATTCCCTATATGTTTGATGTGTATCTGGTTAGAGGGAGAAATATAGAAAATTGGTATAGTGTATTCCTAGATATAATGACTATCTAGTTAGATAGTATTTTTATTATTTTATCAAATTAGTGTACTCATTCATTTTATTATTTGCAAATTATTAATTATGAATCAAAATATGAAAAAATTTATATAATTAAATTTAATTCAATGAAATTAATTTTAATAAGAATTCATCATATAATAAAATTAAAAATTATTTGGAAATGTAAAATTTTTACATGCATGGGAATAATAGTATTTTCAACTATGAGAAAAACAAATTCAATAATATATATATACACACATATACAATAGTAATATGCTTTAATAGTAAAAAATTTATTTCTAATATAACTGAATTTATTATAGATGGTTGGGTACCACGTGGAAATAATTTATATTCAATAAGTAAGTGAAAGGATATTAATCACGTAAATATATCCATATGAGATATTGTTTTATGAATTTTTATATATTCAATGAACATAACTATATTAGTTATAAAATAAATATGTAATTTTATTTTTATATTTTATCACTAGGTTCTTTGGATTCTCCATACAATGAAGTTTAAAACAATTTAAGACATTATGATGATATCCATTATGTTTTTTCCATGGACTCACCATTAATATTTTTTCTAGGTCCAGAAATAATTTTTCCAATGATATATTAAAAAAACAATATCATGAAAATATCATCGAGTTATTTCACTACAGAGCGGTTCTTGATTTATGTATAAAATATGAAAGATTTTATTTAAAAGTAGATAACCACATGATTATTCGTATATTAATTCTATAATAAAAGTTGATATGGTGTCATAGTGGTGCACATATTTCTATTGATCCACATCCTAGTGATTTTTCTAGAGTTGATTCTTTAGATCTGGATTATGGTGGTGGTGATGATGATAATATTAGTATTTTTAATGATAGTGTGTTTGTTGATGATGTTAATGATAATGATGATGATTATAATTACATTGATGAAGGTTGAGATGATCCTGGATGAAATTTTTGAATTATACTTGATTTTTTTCAATATGATTATTTTCGGTGATGGTTTTTCTAGTCTATTTCTTGATTAAATTTATATATAGTGAAATTATGGTAGTCTTGAGTAAATACAATTTGGGTTTATTAATATTAAAATAGTAAATATCAATCAAATTTTTAAAATTTTCATGTATTTTAGATGATTTTTTTCGTTCTGTTTCATTTTAGGTTTTTCATTTTTTAGTATTTGTATAATTTATGAGTTATTCACTATTATTTTTATTTAATTATGTTAAATAATATTAATTTATTTGTCTTAAGATAAATATATATTTATTAAATTTTATAGTAAAGTATTGAGCTGATTTGGATTTATGAATTTATTGTTGTTCACTATTGTTTTAGTTACATATATTTTTTTATCATCATCTAATCTATAAAATAATATTAATTTTTTTTAAATTTGGTTAATATAATAATGTTTAACATATGTTTGGTTAAAATTGATTTTTTTTCAATTTATTTTTGATAAGTTAGATTAATTTTTTTATGGTTTAATTCAATTTGGATGCATTTTATTTTGATTTCTTTTTCTTAAAATTGCAATTAAAATATGATAGATGATATATCATTACAATCTGTTTATTTTTCTTTTTAAAAGACATAGTTAGTTTTTTGGTGTTTTTTTAGTTTGGATTGGTATACTTTTTTGGTTGAGTTTATTTTAGTACAATTTATTTAAATTTTGTTAAAGTTTATTTTAATTTTATTTACTTAATATATTATGATTTTATTTTAAAAAACGTTTTACTTACATGTTTTTGTTTTTATAGCTTTTGTGTAGGTTTTTTATTGGATGAAAACATTCAAAGGAATCTGCCACTATTGTGATCATTTGTAAAACACTGAAAATAAATTTTTTATTAACATTGTTTTTGAAAATATGTAGCAATACATATTATATATTTATAATGTAAAACGTATACTATATGTTTTTTATCGTTATAGTTTGTAAAAACCATAACTATAGACAACATTATCAACTATTGCAATAAAATCATGACAATACCATTATTCAGATTTCCCGTCCATCCATAGTTGTAAAAACATTAGTTATAGTGTATAGTCATGGTTTTGGGAGCTATTATCACAACATTGAACAATGAAAATAGATAGGAAATAAAATAAAGTTAATATTGAAAATGTGAATTAATTTCACTAATTTGTTGATTTCCCCATTTTATAAAAATTTTCCATTATTTCAATAATATTTTAATTAATAACATGTAAAATTCCATGATATTCTTCCATAAATAAAAAAGTTCATAAAATACCATTTAATATTAAAATTTTAAATTAAATATCGAATTTATTTATTTAGAATTAAATCATGTATTCGGACATATCAATCATTTTTGTATCAAAATTCTTCCAAAAACCTATCTAAAGATAAATATATAGAAATAAAATTTAATATTTATCATGTAAATAAAAAATAAAAAATTCAATAACTCATTCTCATCATTAAAATGAATATTATATTTCAAAATAATAGTAAATGAATTTTTTGGTGCATAAATAGAATTTATTATGAAATAAAATGAAATTATAAATGTTTAATAAGTAATATAAATTAATATAATGTATTTTTAAATAGTTATTGCATCCAAAAACTCCAAAACAATATGAGTTGAATAAAAAATTATTTTCCATAAAAAAGATATCATTTATATAATTCCTCTTATATGATTAAAATAATATTCCAACCAGTTCATCTTAAAAATATAATAAAATAATTTCACCTTTTGTTATAGCCTAACCCAAGTACTTTTAAATTTTAAAAACTTACATTTAAACTATTTATACATTCTAAATAATTCAATTATTTATTTTATTTTATTTTTTCCCGTTTATGTTACATATAGAGAAGATCACACATAGAGAACAAGTGATTTAAATGAAATAATTGAATTATACTTTCTGAATGTGTTTTAGATCACCTAGTTTTCATTTAAAGATCATTTTGAACCAATAATAATTTTTTAAACAATCCTTAATCATCCATAATGAAATGATTACACCAAATAGTAGAAGGAAAATTTATAATAAAAGACGAACTCGCACCACCTTTAAAATAATTCATTATGATAATAAAAATATTATAATTATGATCATAACATATTATATTGATTGAAATTTCAGAAATAATCATAAAACATATCACCATAGGATGTTGAGGAAGCAATAGATAAAATTGATGTTGTTTTAGCACAATCATTGTTCATTTGGTGGAGAATATCTAATTTTAATCCAATAATTATTTATTGAAATTAATTCCATTTGTCAAATTGTGGTCAAAATAAAAATAAACAAAATCCCTATAAATCTATACAAGATACTTGATAGCTCTCTTGGTTTTTAATAAATAGACGTTATTCTTTTTGTGGATACCCATACATAACACAATCAATTCCCAACAAACTAGGATCATTTGGAACCCACTATACTCATTATAACAAGTTAATGGAATATCAAATTTCAATCAACAATATAATATAAGTAAAATTCCATACATATATATATATTTTAAAAATCATTTAGAATAAAATTTTATAAATACAAAATCAAATTTTAAATTTTATAAATTTTCAAGATACAAGATATTTAATAATTTCCCCACAAAAAGAATTCTCATTTTTAAATTTTATAATCGAATATGTCTAGAGAATAACATCATATAATGAGACCTCATATAAACATCTCATTCAAAAGTTACCTCTTTCACATAATCATGCTTCAATTAAACTGAAATAGTTAGTATACATATGGGATACACTCTCCTACAGTGGTGAAATAAATAAATTACTATAATAATATATAATAATGTGTAATAAAATCCCTCAATAGATGGGAACTCAAAAATCTATTGTCGCATTTTATTTAGAAAAAAGGGGGTATTTTATTTTATAAATGAGATGAAATTAAATCAATTGATTGTAATAAATTTAATGTGAGATATTGTATAAGGGTGGGTATTTTATTATAATCATGTCTTTGTCATAAAAACTCTTATCTCATCCATTTCTTATCTGATAAATTATTGGTTTCAAAATCACTTCACCCCTCACCTAAGTTTGAATTTTTTTTCAAATTATTCACATAGAAGAAACTATTTTCTTGTATATCATCCGTTGAATTATTGTATTGTGGTATTATAAGCCACTCTTTGTTATCTCATAAAATACCAAACTTGTTTTTGGTTTGATATGAAAATTCATATCATTCCACTACCTTCATATATGTTCCAAAAATATCCCAATACATCACCGCTCAACATATTTTATTCTAATATATATTGAATTAACTTAGTAGAGGGAGAGAATTTGTCTTCATCCATAGAATAAATAGTGGAGAAAATTAACTATCTCAAAAAATATTTCATTTAAAAATAATGTTATCATTTAATACTAAAACCAATTAACAAAAGAGAAATTTTATAAACTAAAATCTATAAAATCAATTAATAAATAATATTATTCACTTCCCAAATCACTCATGGATATTAATCCTTGATTTAAAGGATAATTTATATGAATGTGGATGAATATATAATTAATGGTTATATAAAATATAGAAAATAAAAGTATTAACTCTTTAAAAAATCAACCCATATTGGCTAAGAGTCCTGATAAGAGACCCAATCCTTCCCAGTCAACCTTCTTTATTATCCTATTTTATTTTATTTTTCAATGTCCAATAATATCATATGAAATAATAGCTTCTTATAATCCTTTTTCCTATATATTGTTCCTTCACATTCTTCCTCAAAAGGTGTGATTAAATGTTCCATTAAATCCTCTACATCTGATTTATTATTTTTATAGGATCACCAATCATATATATTTTTTACAATATTCTTTAAGATATATATGTCCCACATTAATTATCTTTTATTCATGATCATATTGTTACATAAATTTTCATTTTACATTAATGAGCCATATAAACACTACCTTGAACCAGTCTTCATTTATTGACTTTAGTATTATAATTATTTTTAAATTTAGAAACATAAACACATATGTTGAAATGTAAATTAATAATATTCATATAAATAACTTGTTCATAGCTTTGGAAGTAAAATATTCAAACTTGGAATAACTCATACACACTACTATATATCACTCTTACATAGAGGAATAACTAATACACACCATTATAAATATCTCATAATTACTATAGGAATAACTAATAAATCCTACAACAATTAATAATGTGTAGTTAGAATTACTATCACCCAAATCCCCTAAACTATATTTATATTCCATGGTTACAAAAAAAATATCATTACCTATAAAAAATAAATTTAAATACAAATAAAAATATTGATATTAATTTATTCTATAAATAAATTAATATCAATAGTTGGACATTTGAATAGATATATTAAAAATAAAATTAGTTGTATATTTAATTCCAGAAAACCTTTGAATTCACAGATTTGTAAAATGTTGGTAAAGAAAATGAATTTGATATCTTGAAAGTACAATTAATTTATTCTATTTTTCAATTCACCCACATTTACTCCTTTTATTTCTAGCCAAGTGATCTTCAAGAACATTACCAATGAAAACCTAAAATTATAGGATAATGTAAATTCCACATTCATAATATTATCTTACATCATCAATGTTCTTCATTACATTTTCTAATGAATTTAATTTTATTCATCTCCACTTATTTCCATTCCATGCTCATATAAAACAACCTACCTAAAATTTTTCACATAATAGTCAATTATAATTTTACTATTTTTTATATTTTGGTATCATGAAAGGGTAACCATTGGCTTAATGAGTTTTTAAATATCTACCTAATGATTTAGTTACCATTTTTTCATGAGGAATATAATTTTTTTTCTTTTTTATAATGGTTTATTTATTCAGAATGGATAATTTTCTAAAGGTGCATTGAAGCATTATCTCTATTAAAAATCACATTGTATGATTTATAATTTATCTAAAGAATAAAATCCCCTTATATTTCCCTTATTGTGATTCATAATTATTCCATTGAATTATTAATGGAAGGGTAAAACAGGGAACATTGAGTGGTAATATTTATATTTATAACTCACATTCTTCATTTTAATACACCATTTCCCTTAATTAATATCTAAAATTTCAGTTCATATTTGTGTTTTTAGAAGGTTAATATAGGTAACAATTGATCCTCATGTAGTGGTGATGTCCTAATGCAGTATTGAGTATTTTCTTATCATCCATCCCACCTAATATTTTTATTTTTACCTAAAACAATTTTTAAAAAGTAGAAATATATTTTTAAATTTAAATTAATATAAATTCATCATGACAACAAAATTGTGTACATCTTCTGCCTCCGTCACATATAAGTTCTTATACGATATTTCAATAAACTCAATATCTAGGTAGATATATATATTTTTATTATAATATAGACTCATATTATATCTATTTACATTTTTTTATGGATAAAAATTTTAAATATCAAGGTATTATATACACATATTTTTATTATAAAATGGATTTATTTTTAAACAATGCTTCAATCACATATAAGAGAATTCCAAAAATTAATAAGATTTTCTAGTTTACTCAATCAAATTTTTGGGATTCATGCCTGATAGTGTTCTATAAATAAATGAGTTATTTAAGAATAATATTTTAAAATTGGTTTAGAGGAATCTATGGTATTTGGTTTTTAATGATTATTTTTAGGTGATTACATGATATTTGAAAATTAATTTTTTTAGTATGTGTATACATCACATGTAACAAAAATATTATTTTATCATTCATATAATTTTAGTAAATGGGTTAAATTTTATTCTTATCACTAATATATGTTAATAAGTCACAATAGGCTTCAAATATATCTCATTATGTATAAAATGTATAAAAAAATTAAAAATAGATAAAAAATAATAAGAAAGTGGAAAATAAAAATTTGGAAACCAAAAACTACACCAGATTCATCCCTACCATGAAACTGATGTAGTTTCCTAAATTATTTCATAAAAATTGAGTAATTACTAAAAATATATATTTAAATATAGTATTTAGTAAAATATTAAAAGCCTGGAAAACCTAATTTTTTTACACTTAGAATTTATATTGGAGGAATGTGATATCACTCATTGGTATTAATAGCATATTTACATAATATTTTTTAATATTATTTACATTAAATTTAAATGAGTTATTATCAATTTCATTAATGACTTTTACCACCCCAAAAGGGAAGAAATTAGTGATTTTAAAATCTTCTTCTAATATGGAATTAATTTTTTGGAGTATGATTGTGTATGGAATTATAATGGATAATTATTTCCCATTGATGAAAATAATTTAATTGAATTAAATTTTCATGAACCACACTATTTTATTAAATAATTTTTTTAGTAAAAAATTATATTTTATTATATCATTATGATCCTATAATATTAGATTAATTTCATTTTTAGGACTATCTAGAATCATAATCATTACATTAAAATTTGAATAAGACGTGTTCTATAGAACTACATGAATATTATATATTTCCCAATAAATAAGACTTTATAGGATCATCCAAATTCATTTATGATAAGATTTTATAAAATTATTTATGATGTAATCCTTAATTGGAGTCTAATAATCATATTTGAATGAACACTATCTCTTATATTCCATTAATTTTTTTATAACATTATAATTAGTATCATTTTACAGATGTTAGTATGTTTATGTCAATTTATAAACTCTATTTGTTAACAAAAATGATTCCTTGTGGCAATTTTTTAAATTAGTCCATTGATTACTTATTATTTACATTGGATCTCTAAAGACACGCAAAATATATCACTGAGAAAAGTAATAAAAAACTATTTTCATCAGTTTTGTGGCTCTAAATTCCTCCTATTTGAAAACATAATAAACTATTAATAGTATGTTTTAGTTCTTAAAAGACATGGGAATATGTACTTTGACTTAGATTAACCAAACACTAAATATTTCCCAAAATATTTTTTGTTTTTGAGGGATCTCTTAAATTTTGTATATGTTTCTCTAAAACAAACATTGATTATATGTTTATAGAATTACTGGTAATATATAAATATAGTTGTAATATATCCCTTATTATAAAAAATTCATAACATTACATTGATAACCAAAGAGGAATTTATGAGAAATATTATATTCAAAATTATGAACATTATTTTTATATATCACAGGAAAATATATTCTTTTGAATTTATTTTTAAATATTTAATATACATATTATTATTCCAATAGAAAAAATCATTATTCATCTATGAGACTAAGAAATTATTTTTTATTTAGGTGATATTTTACATGAGAAGTTACCAAAAATATTACCATATAATCATACCAAGGGACTTATTATTCTATCAAAAATAACAATTTTATATATATGATAAATTAAAGTGGTATTTTTCTATAATACCCACTTCAACTATATTGGGTAGTCTTATCATATGATCTACTGAGTTATTCTTATTTTTATTTTTGTATAAAATCAATAAATTAAATTTGTGATGAAATAATATACATATAATAAGCCTATTTTTAACTTCATCATTATTTTTTGATAACATAATATACCGAATAAAAGAAAAGAATAATATTTAGTTCCAAAAAAATGAGATATGATTTTAACCAAATAAAAGATAACTATAATGAATTCATTTTTCATGTTTTCATACTCATCTTTGAGTACAAACTAATATTATAGTAGAATATTTTAGGACATAAATATTCTCATAAATCCCATTGAGCAACCATATCCAACGCTATGTTTGAGTACATCACAATGCAGTATAATAGAACATTCCCAGTTTTTTGGATTCATCACTAGTTGTGTGATCATCTTCTTTTTTAGTTTATAAAATTATCTCTTCTATGCATCGTGAATAATAAATTCAGTACCATATAGTGGTTTACAAGAAGAATGTAGATAAAAAATACTAAATTATTTGATATGATTCATATAATACCTTGATTATCATAAAAAATATTTAACACAACTCACACCTGTTATATAGGGGTGTTCGTTAATCATTTTAGAAATTGACTTATTTATCATAATTCTTTTTGAAGAATAAAATTCAAAAGAATTATCCATTTCTCCACCACAAAAATTGAATTATTAATATCATAAAACAATGATCATTACAATTCATGTTTTCATAAAATTTTCCAATGTTTTCATATTATGACCCAATGTGTTCCAAAAAAGTGAAGCCATCCAAAATTTCATCTATGAAATATGAAATGAAAAACTATTTACCAGGTATCTCATAAATCAATATAGTTCATTAAAAATTCGAAATTTCATCCTTTTATATGTAATGGAACTATAGGTATGTGTAATTGATATTTTCTCCTATTTATTAGGATTAATGGGTAAAATAATACCCTTAAAATAATTCAATGAAGAAATAATTTTCCCTTCATTTCAAAATCTCAATTCTTTGTTCAAGATATTAAATAGGAAATGATCATTTCTAGTGAGATAATTTAAAATCTTATAGCCAAAAAAACTCTCCAATTTTTTTTAATTATTATATTAATCAATTATTTTTCTTGAATATATACTATGATTAGTGAAATTATTTTATTTGTTTTGTAATTGATACTAACCCACTTTGAGTGTGATATGGGGTCGATTTTCTCTTTCTATAACAATTTCTATATATATGTTTTTACTTCATTTATCATTGTTGGATTTAGTCTTATTTGATACTTCATAATAGGTTTTTATTTTTATAAATAATAAGACTATGTATAGAAATTTTGGGTTATATCCAAGCAACATATCTTAAAATCAAACATATTTCACTCACATTTTCTATTTAAATTTTAATTACCCTTTTTTGTTGACCTGAAGACAAGTTTAGAATAATTATTAATAGAAATATTATTCCAAAAATAATGTAAAAATAATTATGATAACCAAAAAAATGTTTAAATTCAATATTTAAGTTACATTAAAAAAATAAAGAGATCAGTATCTCACTTAAAAACTTGAAATTCATGTACAGATGATGTCATGTCACATTCTTCATTACAGATCAAGCAATCGAACCAATCGAATAATTTATTTTTTACCTCTTTTTCAAAAGGTATATATATTTTCCTTATTTCAAAACATTATTATTTATTTTAAATTCAAATCATTATCATTTTTTAAAGATAATATTTTATTTTACTTTCTTGATTCCTTAATAAGATCGGCCTCCCTTATGTGTGGTACTGTATTAAGACTATGATCTTTTATATGGTATGTTATTAAATGAGTGATTTGTAAATGGCTAATCATTATACCTAACATCATAATGAGAGATCCACTATTAACATTGATGATAGTCTTAGTTGTCTCCAAGAAATTTTTACCCAAAATAATGACTGACTATACATGGGTTATATCATAATCCATGGTTATTAAAAAAATATACTATTATAATTAAAATACATATCCAAACTATCGAAATCATTAACACCTATAGTAAAATTGATGTTTACTAAATTATATAATGTAAAACCACTATATTTGGATTAAACTCTCCCAATTATTATAAACTGAATACCAAATGAGGTATTAAAATTATAAAAGTGCATAAATCACATAAATATTCAGTAAATTTTTACGAAATAATTATTTAATTTATAGGAAACATACATTGAACCTGATATTAGTTAAGTTATTATTGATTAATAAGGGATGAAAAATCACTCCCAGGGATTATTCTCTCATTTAATTGAATTCACCAACTTTGGGTATAAGTATCATTAAGGATCATGGAATAATTTGGGATTCATTTGAGATATTAAAGAAGAGATATTTAGAATTCAATTTTATTTTAAATATAAAAAATTCCACAATAAATATTATCTTAATGGTTTATTCATTATTTTATCATCCTAGATATGAATAAATTTATATGATCTGTTTTCTATCATTTTTTCTCCTTCAAGTGTGTATATTTTTTTAATTCAATAATTCACCTCCCCTTTATTCCAATTTATTATCCTAGCTTGTTCATTGGGTTCAATAAATATTTTTTATATTCAAAAAAATTAACACAATGTTTTCTTACTTATACCTAGGTAGTTCATGTGATATATTTCATTTCAACATGTATTGGTAACTATGAAGAAGTTGTCATTATGATTGGGCACTGGTTAACCTATAAATTCGAAATGTTTTTAAAAATGATTTCTTCAATGAATTAATTATTATTATTTAAATAGATAACTCCATTCTATAATTTATAGTCTTATGATCCTTTTCAACTTTGTAATATGGGTTTTATACTAATTTAAAGATGTTCAAAATAATTAATCTATTCCAATAAGGGTGACTTTTTTCAGTTGGCTGTCCAAAAATTGGTTTGAATGGTGGTGAAAATAAATGGGATTATTAATATTGTTGTAGGTATGGTGTTCTATATTGATTAGTTTTATTTCAGAATAAATATTGGACTTTGGAATTATTATTCCATCATTGAATAGTCTATCAAAATATTATTTATGTTAATTTTTTACAGAATATTTAGTTCCCTAAAACTTCGTAGAATAATAAGTATAATGAATATGGGATGACCACCTAGTACATATATTTATTTATTCTTTCTCCTATCTTGCCTAGTTATAAAAACTTTTACATGGAAATTATGTTTCTACCTCTCCAACAGATTCAAATAATATAAATTACTAATAAGATCTTATATCATGTATCCATCTGGAACTGGTACCTATTTTTTTTAAATATTTCATAATTTGGGGTTATATTCTCTATCAATCATCTTGCATACACTGTTAATGTTCCTATGATCACACATGTGGAGGGTTTATATTGTATATTCCTATTACTATCAATAATTAATATATAAAACAATACTATGAAATGGGTGAAATATATTATTTTATATCATAAACAAGAATATGGATTCTTGATCCTCTCATAATACTCATACTGACTCTCTCAAGATATGTACTTAATGTCATATATCACCTCCTTGATTTTTGTTAACTTTAAGGTATGAAACAATTTCTAATGGAAGCACCTTTATAGGCCATCAAATTAATTTAAGTCTTATGTTTACATCTATACAACCATGATTTTTCTGAACCTTCTAGTGAGAATGAGAAAACACTCCTCTTCACATGATCCTCTATCACTCTACTAGTATTTAATAGTGATAATATTGGTTTGAACATCTTATTATAATACTTATGTTCTTTGAATATAAGACAATTGTATCATTGTTTTAATTTTATGATTCCATTTTTTTGAATTATATTTGCAATAAATTCTTAGAAATTTTGTTATATAGATTTAATAAATGTGGTACACAATGTTCCCTTAATGTTTCGTTGGTGTTTTCACTTTTGATAGTTGTCTCTTAGTGATTTCAAGAAAATTTAGTGGAGTTTTTAATATTAATTTTTTCAAATGTAGTATTCCTTTAAACTCCTAAATATTTTATTAGTAATGATATTTCAATAATTTGGTAGAGAGAAAAAATTTTATGTTATATTTGGTCATATAATTTAAGAGTTTCAAATTTTTGAATAACCACTCGTGAAAAGGATCTATTAATATAACAAATAAATCATGGGGTGGTGTTCGACAACAACATAAGATGGTTGTATAGGTTTCAGGAGCTCCCACACATTGTGATGTATTATGGGGTTTGGATAGCCTCCCTAATAAACTATCTATGATTTTAACAAATTAATCATGGGGCGGTGTTTCACAAAAACCTGAGATGGTGGTATAGGTTGCAGGAGTTCCCACCCACAGTGATGGATTATAGGGTTTGGTGTGGCCATCCCTCACTATATCATTTTCAACCTCCTCCCTCCTAATGGTACTGAGTCAGTGGCTTTTCCTATTCGCAACCCATGGCATCCCACTCTCTCTCTCTCAATTATATGGATGTGCAGATAACTCATTCCATTATCTGTCCTCATTTGGTTTTAGATCTACCCTATAGATCTGATGCTGGGATGCAAGGTCCACAACGGTTTAATACTACCAATAGACTTAATGATGCACTGAAGTCTCAGGCCACAGACTACTCTCACTCGGTCTCATATCTACCGGACAGATATGATGATAGAATGTAAATATTGGCCGACCCCCTTCTGATTCAAGATCTCCTTGCTAGATCTGAAGATGATCTGTATATATATAATGATGTTGTTAATCCAAACCACGGTGATTTATAGATTCCATACAAGATTAAGGATAATGTGCCAATTCAGGATTATGGAGTGGATCCAATTTTGTCTGGTGGTATGAATGTTCCTTCTCATTCCTATGTCGATGATTTAATGAATTTAAAATTTGGGCCAAAGTTGAATGGGATTATTTTTCTCCGTAATTTGAAGGAATAATGTCCTTGTAAAATACATTTAAATGGCTCATCTGCTCACATTGAAGCTAATCCCATAGTGTCTACTGAGAGTGTAACAATTGGAAAAAACTCATTGATTGCACACATTGTTTTACCTAAAAGTGAAAACCCATGGAAGATTGATCATTTGATTCTCTGAACCTAAATTTTATGGGTATTTTCATGATGGAAATGTTTTTCTCTTGGCCAGGTATTGTTTCATTGTATGTTTCCTTTAAATTAATTGAATCCTTATTCGTGGAGAATTGGGACCCTGCTACTGAAACCTACTGGTGTTTACATACATGAATAGTATTTGGAATTTAATGTTTCACATACAGGAAATGCATTATCTATGGTATGGTTCATCCTCATGGGATCAATTTGGTCTTTTGGAATCTGGTTATTTTATATGATATCGCGACCGTAATTATAGCTCATATTTGTCTTGACAAAGAGACTGAAGATGTTCAGTTTGGTCACCTTTCCAATATGCTGGTAGAGGTTGACCTAAGATCCCCCTTGATTAAAAAGGTTACTCTTTCTACCCCCTATTATTACATTCAAATTGTTGTTGAGTATGGAAAAATCATTTTTTAACAACAAATGTATGGTTGTTGGAAACTCTTTAAGGACATGTCGAAATCATGTTTCATGAGATGCATGTAGATTGAGGTGTCATTCTACAAAACATTGCTGATGGAAGTAACAGATAGAAGATGTGGACTTGTCAAAGCCCTTCATTTATGATGATGATAAACTCAAGGAGCCAGTTCCCAATGTGTTTGATGTGATTTTTTTTGGGAAATATGACTCTCATGTATATCTAAGCTAAAATTCATATGTTTTTGTGAATGTTTCTCTAGAGAGATCTTGTAGGGAACCCTCATATCTTCACGTTGATTTGGTTAAAGTGGTTCCTTAAGCTAGGGAAATCCCTCAACAATCTATGAGATTACACTCTAAGGTTGAATTCTCACACCCAACTGATAGACAATAGCTCGTTGATTATCTCCAATAAATCCAAAATCGCTCTCAATTTTTTGAATTGTCTTGAAATTGGGCTGTTTTTTCTTAAGATATAATGGGGAATGTTACCCCCATTAAGGCTTTAGGTAGTGGTGGGTGTGTATATTTCAAGGAGTTTGTCTTGATTGGTAGGTAAAAGATTATTGATGGTGAGGGTTTCACCTATGATCCCTCCAAGCATAGACCATGAAAGTATTATTCCATCCTTCCTAGGAACATGGCTGCCAGAGTATCTTCAAAGACGCCCTGGAAGGTAGACATATACATTCCTAAGAATTTTAATCAGGATAAATCTCAATCTGAGTGGAAGAATTTAAGTAACTTCGATTTTTTGAATGATATTTCATACTATGATATCTAGGATTTTTGTTAGGTGGATGCGGACTTTTTTGTTTGTTTGATTTCATCCTCCTCTTATCTATACTATTTATTTATTTTTAATAAAAGTTCATATGATTTTATTCTAACTATACTTATTGGTCAATCATGGGTGGTGTAAAAATAATTTTTATTACAATGTCTATAAATTATATAGTGAAATATGAGGATTTTATCGATGGTGGGTTGCTAATGTTATAGGGTTACATTTACATTATTTTAAATAGGATCACATTTTTTGAATGGGTTTCAATAGATTAAGATTCAAAAAAATTACGAGATTGAAATAGAGATAATTAGATTTGTCAAATAATAGTTGGATATCTGAATTTAATTCTACTAGAGTTAGTAAATATTTATCAATTTATAATATTAAATAATAAATTATATCTCTAAAATTGATTTACCCCTCACAATTTTTTTAACAAATTTATTAAATGTTGTCATTGTAAAGAAAATCAGTTATGTTTATTCTCTATCTTAAGTATAAAATATGGTTGAATAACCCTTGAGAAATACATAATTTTTTTTGTTATTTACTAAGTACCTTAATATTGATCAACTACCCCCTCACATATTCCAGTAGTCATAATGCACTTCACCACTCAGATATTTCACAATCATAATATGAATAATAAACTCAATGGGTGGAGATAAGTGATCATCAACCAAATTAGGACTCTATAAAATTATATATATATATATATATAGAAATCACATTTAAATTTGTAACTAAGATTACATGATGAAAAAAATTAATTGAATTTACATTTTGTATATTAAAATTAAAAAACCAAATCATTACAACCAAATAACATTACCTTCCATAGTCATCCAAAGACATTTAACCCCATATTATTAATAGAAGATCTAAATAGATAATAATAATTAATTGTAATGAATAATGGAATAAAAATTAAAAGTAAAAAACTCCTGAAGAATAGTTGAACATCTATTCCAAGAGGCATCATGAGAGACCCCTTTTATCTTAGTCATCCTTCTTTTTTATATGTTCATCATTTCAACCTTATTTGATTATCCAAATATTTTAAAATATTTTTCTTCTATAAATTTATTTTTCTATTTTAATTTTACTTGTGGTTTTATTTAATATTTTTCACTCAACCATCTAAAAAATCAACTGCTTATAATTTATTTTCATGAAATAATCCTAAATAATTTATTATGATTAATAATATTTTTATAATCCATTAAGTCTAGTGAAATTTCATTCCATGCATTCCAGAGTTGGATAAAAAACATTTATTCGTACACTAATGATACCTACTAACTATTGGTTGATCAAATATTTATATAATGAATTTTATAAATTGATAACTCATATATAGATCTATAATAACTCTTATAAAGCATTGGAAATGAAACATATAGATAGTAATTACATGTAATTATCATTTGAAATGACACATATGTATTTGGAATGATATAACCACACTATTGTAAATGTTGAATACATAATAGAAATAATAGTATACATCATTGAAAATGACTCATAGAAATCATTGTAAATTACTTGTAATCAAATAGAATTATATATTGACAATGCTATAAATAATGTTACACACTTTAGATGACTCATATATAAATCTATTTTCCATGATTCATATCCCTTAACTATAAAAATGGTATCTTCCATAAAAAAATCAAAATTATGTGAAATACAATTCTGTGCATTCATTTATTCTCATAATTAGTTAAAATCAATGGTTTCCCATTCTAATATATATCCAGAAAGTAAAATAATTTGAAATATAATATATAATACTCTATATAATTTATTAAATTATTAAATATATAGGAATAAGATGAATTTCATATAAATAAAGAATAATAAATTTATTCACACTAACGATCCTCCCCCAAAATATCTTATCACCATAATTTATGATATTTAGAAAATTCCTAATTGAATAATTATCACCCCTTCATATCGACATCATTATATGAATCAACTTTCAATGCATCTTCATCCCCACACACTTGTGATAAATTGCGTAATTATATAAAACTATTATTTAGATGTAACAAAAAATTGTTTGAAAATTTATTGAACCATTGGATGATCTCAAATACACCTATGAAATCAAGTTTTCAAGTTCCCTGAAGTATGAAATTTTTAAATATCCCCATTTACTAAAAAATGTAACCCCCTCTAATATATTCAACTCATGGGGTCGATGTTTCCTATCATTATATGATTTGTTTCTACTCATGGTATTTTCAACAACATTCCACTCAACTTTACAAAATCAATGAATTCATAAACCAAACTAATCCTATTAAAAGATTTCTCACAAACAATATACAACACATGGTAGATATAAATTATAATGATTCATGGACTAATAATATAAATACAGAAATTAGAAAGTGTTCAAATCTAGTTACAAACTTTTATAATGAATTAATTATTTAATTTTTTGGAATTAAATAGATAGTGGAATCTCTTAGTTGTTTTATGATGTTTTTATATCTTATTTTATTGTGAAATGTGGGAAAAATATTGTGTAATTCGAAATTATATTTTTATTTGGATGAAAATTATAGAAAAGTCTGTATAGACCAACAACGTTTTAGTAAAGGGATATTTTGTACTAAAAAATACAACCATCATTGGTATCCCCAATTTAATTATACTAGAGTCATATTATAATTCAACTAGACTTCCATTTTTCCATAAATAACAAGACTGTAGAACCCCAGGTATATAGTGTACTTAAATTTGTTTTTATGATTAAAAGAAACATGGGTATCCTCACATCATATTTAAAACATTTTGGGGTCTATCAATCAATTACACATTCAACTAGTAAATTAAATGGTTATATCACTACATTATACCTTTTTTCTTATATAAATAATATATAGTACCAAGGGGAGTTTGTGATTTAATAGTATGGTTTCATTAAAATATTCCTTCCCCCCATTCATGTTCATTGATTCCACTAGGATTTTATTTGATTATTTTCTATATTTCATGGTGGATTTATATATATCATGGTAAATTCCATCTAATATTATTGTAATCTCACGCATCCTTGATTTATTAGGTAGATGATGGTCTTTTTCACCAATAATATTTTTATTTATGGTTTCTTATGTTGTTTTGTAAAATACCCTAAAAATGTCACCAATTTTAGTGAAAGGTTTGGATTATTTAGGTTTATCAAATTTGGGGGTTTTATATGAAATGTTTTTTATTGATATGTAGAGTTATTCATTAATTTTTTAATTTTATTTTTAGGGATATTTTTTCTATAATTTTATGTATTATTTATACAGTGTTTTTGTGGGTTTTTTCGAGTTTAACTACCACATCGATGGTTTAACTAGGTCAAGTTTATCCGCCCCATTAGATTTTAATTATGTATTTATTAATTATTTATTAAATATAGTTTTTGAGACTTTAATAAATTTTTATTTCTTATTTTAAAAAATAAATTATAATTTTGAATTGGAAATTATAATTTTGAATTGATTATTTCTTTCAGAAATATTCCTATATTATTTTGTTCGTCGTATGTGTTTTTTCCGTATTCATATATATATATATATATATATATATATATTAAATGAATTTTTAGTTTCTTATTCATCAAACCATAATTTTAATAAATACTTGTAATTAAACATAATATATTTACTTGATTACATGATATATAATGAATGTTAATTGAGGATATTTATAGGTATAATATCAAGTATATCCCATGTTACATATCATATTATTCACATGAACGTGGATTAGATCCTGAATGGATTTTTATTAAAATAAAAAAGTTTAATCATAACAATGAAACTTGAAGAATTTAACAAACATAATTGATGAAATAATTAAATAAAATTAAAAATAGAAATATTTATTAGCCAAGGAATTGAACTTATACATTGGTATGAAGTTGTTATAGGTGGGCATATAATTGGATGTCTATGATGAGTATAAATTGATATTTTTCCATTTATATTGCTTGGAATTCATTAAAACATCTTTAATCTTATCTAAAAACGTATATGTTAAAAAATTTACAATGAGGAAAGAGAATCATTAATAAAAAACATCAATTTAATGAGTATTATAGACTGTTATTAGGAATAATGTTTAAATGTGTTAAAAAATTCGTTTCATGGTGTTTGTTAGTGAACTAGGGATAATTATATTGAATAAATATTATAATATACATTTTAATTAATGAGTATATTTTGGTATTTTGTTTGTATATATCTTATTATTCCTCATATTTATTCTTTCTCATATTTTCTTTTTTATGATTAGACCCTTTATGTTTTCATTCTTGGTCTTTATTATAATAATATTCTCTAAGTAGTTAACTTCTTTCCTCTCTCTTCTTTACAATATTCATCAAATAATATTTTTTTCTGTTTCTATTTTTTCTTATGATTTCTTACTATAAGGTTACGAATGGAATAATATGGATTTTAGGGCTATGATATTGACTTTAGATTTCTAAATGAGTAAAAATTTTCATGTATTGGTATATTAAATATAGGGTTTTAAGGGTATGATGTTTCAGGTCATGTGTTTTTTCCATTTGGATAATTAGTTTCCTTTATAAAATAGATATATTATTGATTTGGTGTTAAATATGTTGTTAACTATTTTGGGTACGTGAAGCATAAGTGGAATATTCATCCATTTATGTTTTAGATTATATTTATGAGTATAAATAATTTTTAATATTTAATTATGTGTTAGTCATTTAACATACTATTGTATTTTAGAAGTTTAATTGGAATTATATTTAGATTTGGCGATGTATTAAAGGGTTTAGGTTATGGTAGTATGAAGTAGATTTATTTTTTCACATAACAAATATTATAATTTATTATATAAGGTATATATTACATAATACAATTTGACATTTATATTTTTATTTTTCTATAGAGTTTGTGTTATTTTATTTCACATTATCCCATTTTTTCAATTTTTACTATTACATGTTGTTATATTATTTCTTATTTTCATTGAATATTATGAATTATTGATTTTAAATTCGTGGGTGAATTGATATCCCTACATTTTATAGGTTTAATAGCCTCTATGGTTGTAAATGGAATATGGATGTACACCAAGAATTTAATGATGTTGGCTAGAGGATATCATATATACACTATTTATAGATAGATATATATGTTTATCTATGTTAATAAATGATATAAATATTTCTCCCATGTTAGATGATATTTTATTTTTATATAGTTTCCCTCCTGATGTGGGATATAGTGTATCTATAGTACTATACCATTACATAGAGTATAAGGTAATAAGAATATTTTTCCATGTTATTTTTCTAATGATTATGTAGATATCGTTTTCTGTGATTTCATGTATTATCACTAAAAACAAGTGGATCCACCAAGTAGTGTTGGTGGTTTTCAATATTATTTATCGTTATATATTTAAATATAATTGACATATGAACTTTTTTCTAAATAATTTATCTAAAAAATTATTTACATGTAAAGGCATTTATCATATGCAGATAAAAATGATTACTTTAAAATGGGATTTGAGGCTTCATAGTGTTACAAAATATGTCTCTATACACAACCCCACTATATAAACATTACTGGGTATACAGTTTCACATATTTTCTATTAAGTACAAATAATTACATGTATTGCTAAATGGGTGGTACAGGGGATAATAAAGAATTGGAGTAGTTGGTTGGGACTATATACTGAAACAGAGATAAAGTGTATTACAATTGTATGAGTATTATATGGAATATCGCATATTTTATCGTATACTTTGGTTTTGGAATAATTAAAATATATTTTTTTTTATTTTAGGGTTAGAATGACTTTTTATTTAAAAACATGTATATTTAATTCATTATATTATCTTTTCAATTATTATTTTACTCCCCAGAATACTTGTTATTATATTTGATTTTGGAATGTTATGATATATTGATGGCATGTGACCGATTTTTTTTAAATATAGAATTAAACATGTTTATCTCCAAAACATGGAAAATCCTTCAACAATAATTTCTTTTATATGTTAGTACTAGTTTCCTACTCATGGATTTATGAGAACATGCTTGGTGTTCGTGGTGTTTGGTATGGGCTGAATGAAAATTCGGGTTTGTCCGTTAAAAAGTTGTATCAGTAAGGGGTTTCGTTTTTTATGGATTGTGTTTATATGAGATATTTCGTATGAAACATAATATTTGAACCATAATTAGAGATGAACGACCTATTACTGTGAAATAAAAATTAACTAGATATTTTTTTCATATATGCATATTTGTTATGAGTGAGATATTAGTTTGATTTTCTAATGTATGGAATGGAGGATTCTAAGAAGAATCATTGATCATTTTCTGTGGTTTAGGTTTTTTCTATTTTTTCATGAATAAATAGTGTACTATAATATAGAAATTATTAATATTGATTATTTTGATTTTAAAATGTTATGGAATTTAATTATTAGAATGCAAAAATAAATTTCATTAGTATTTTTAGAGTACGTTATTAGAGGAAAAAAATGAAATTATCCCACACATAGTACTATGTTACAGATAATTTTCATTCCCAACCTATATAGTTACTACAAATGGTGTATTATAAAACATTTACATGATTATGTTATTTAATATTTATTAAAGTTTTGAATAAGATGGTTTTGTATTATCATGGATTAAATGAAGGGGATTTGAAAAATATATTTATAACTTTTAAAAGGATATCTATTTAAATTAATCTATGAATTGTATTTCTAAAAAAATATTTAACAAGTTAAATGAATATATAATATTTTATAATACTAATGTATATTTAAAAGTTATGAATTAAATAAATAATCCTTTAATAAAATATAAATTAATGTGAGGTTCCCACTAGATGACAAATAAAAAATTATAAATCTAATCAGTTCTGTTATTTAATATTAACTTTTACAATTGGCACATAATTTCTATATGAAAGGTAAAAATAAAAACCTACGTTGAATTTTTCATTCACCAATCTAGTTCAAACTTACTCCATTATTTATATGAACTCATCATATATAATGGATTTTTTCAATATTTATTATTATTATTATTATTCATAACGTATGATTAATAATATCACAATTATATATGTTCTTATTCTATTATTAATTATTGAATTGATTGTAGTCTATAACATCAACTTGAACTAAGGTTAATTTCTCTAATTATCTACATTACTTTGGGTTTGGTAATCTTGATTAAGGGAAAAATTAGTAAACTATTTGTGATTTTTATATTGTGGAGTAATATGAGAAAAACAATTATTGATTATATCTCATTAGTTTCCATATAAATATATGTGTTTCATTCTCTATATACCATGTATTTTTTATATAATATTATGAGATGAATTTGGGAGTTATACAATATATGCATGGATATAATTTATAATAATATATAGTGTCATAGAAATTATCCATTAATTAATCTACTATATGCCATCTTGGTCCATACAATTTTGTAAAGAATGTGATATTTAACCATGTTTTTTAACATTTTCCATAAAAAAACAATGCATCAGAAATCATGCTTAGAGTGTCTCAATTATCATTAAAGGGGTTGTAAATAATTATATTTATTAATGAAATTATAAATCATGCACACACTTCAACAAACTCATCTAAAATTTTATGTACATAAGATAATGATGCCAATTTATCATTAAACAAACCCACCCCTTAATGTTGTATTTCTCCAATTTTTTCATTTCATTACGAATGTTAATTCTTCATTTGTGATTCATAGTTTTCGTAAATTTTACAAAATTTAGTAGACACCCTGAATTACACTCTCATAATTGTTTCCAGAAATGAAAACATCAAACATCTGCTTCAATTCCCATCAATGTGAGTTTAAAACACATAAAACAATATAGAATAAGAAGATGCATATTGGTTTCTCATAATTAACATTAATGATAATATATTCCTATCACTCTAGTCCATTAATTTATACCAATCTACGATACAAAAAATTTCTCTAGAATATTTATTTTCTTCTAGACTTTAAACAGTTTAAAAATATTCAATATTCATTTGAACTTCATCATTATTTTGAATAATTTTTGCATCCTCATATTTTTTTATATAAATATTTCAATTTTTTTGATAACCTTTCATCAAACTTCATGTCACTTTCATAAACCTTCATCTTTCCTATAGATTTAGAAATTTTCTCATCAAATTCCAATTCTTTATCCAGTTCAAACTGATGGGTCCAAACCACTATAGTATTTCTTGACATTATAATTTTTCACTATATCTTCACATGAATATCCTTTGGATTTCTTTTGGAACATATATCATTTCCCCGGATAGGGAACCTCTCTTTCCAACCATGTAAGGAATACCTCAGCCTTATGACATTCTATAAAGAATCTTCCATACCCATTTTCTTGAATATGGAATTTGGTTTTTGTTGATAGTTGTGATGAAACTATATTGAAAAGCTATTTTCTTTGTGATTGTTTTCCTCTGATTCTCATTGAAATTCCACATTTATTCTTTCATAATTGTTGGTAATAGAATGTTGAACTACAAAGTGTAGTTTTTGTGACCATGCTTACTATAAAGACCAATTAATTGCTTAAATATTTATTTTCCCAGATTTGTTTCAGATGAATCCAGCTCAATGTGGTTGCCGTTTTTCATTGTTATTTTTTCCTTTTTATAAAATTTTTCATTTCCCAGATAAATTACAATCATTTTATATGGCCTTAATATTTTCAACATCTAATTTCACACGTCCAAAATTATATTTCACGTATCCATCAATATGATTAAGTGTACTTTCATCTTCCTTCCATCAAACACGAGAATTTGGTCATTTGATATCAATAGATTTATAAAAAAAATTCTATGTCAATATTCAACTCAAATGGAATATTGAAAAATACATATTGGGTCTCTAACAACTCATTTTCTCTTATAGTCAACTTCTCTTTAAGTCCACTTATCACGTAACATGTTTCAGTGATTATAATTTTTTTCATCTGCATTTAACTAAAGAAGGATACAATTTTCCCAATTGAGTCCTTATGTTATTCATTAATAGGATATATTTTTTTTAGAAGATAATTTCATTTTTTTACTCAGGTATAATGATTTTATTTTTGAGACATTTGACATGTTCCATGAATAATTCATAATTTTATTTCATCTTCTAGTCATGTTATATTTTTTAAACTTCATATTTACTACTACATGATAAATAACTTATTCTCTATGTATGGGAAAAGAAACCAACTATATTATATGAAGAAAATTTTCATAATTTTTCATCCTTATTCTTACTCATAATATATCTCTACATTCTACTATACATTTTATTAATATTAATACCCCATTTGACTTTAGGGGATATTTCATCATTTCATTTAAATAATGATTATGATTATGGAAACATCTTATCAGGAGTTTTATTATTAATTGCCTTCAATTTTCCGATCCTAAACCCTTTTGATAAACGAGAAACAACATAATTGAAGTCATATTCAACCTCATCACTATTTGAATCTTTAGATTCTTCATCCTTTTATTCTCATCCTTTTTTTCTTTCACATGGATTCAATGGACATTTAAATTTTATATTACTATTTTATACATTAAATTTTCCTCATATCATATTCCTTGATATTTTTATGTAGTTCTTCAATATATAAGTTATATCATTCATCTAGTGCTGAAAACATTGTATCAAAATGATGTTGAAAATTCCTCATCAATTTTTTAAAATTATTGAGTCATTCGGATTCTCACAAAATCCTCTAATTTATTGAAAATGTCACTCACTCTGGTGAAATAGTATTTAATTAATTCTTCCTCATTGATTTCAATTTCCTCAAACATGCTGCTCCAAAATATTATTTTTTATTCATTTCCTCTAAAATTCTAGGAATTTCTATATCTATGATTATCCAGTATCACATTAGTATTGTAGACAACTATGATATTTTTATAGACCGTTTATTTTCTATACATCAATATGGAATTTGGATCCATTCCATATAACTCCATATTTAACTTGTTAGCTTGTATCATCGAAGAATCCTCTATAATGGGTGGATAACCCACTGTAGTGTATCTCCCACTTCTAGGATGATTGTAATGAGATAAGGTAGTTTCTAATTCATCCATCTATGATAATTCAACCAATAAAATGTTGGAACAATTGATCTATTGAAAAAATTACTATTCTTCATCAATCATAATATTTCTTGTGTCTTTATAGGGAAACTGACTGATTTAATACCACATGTAGTTCCCAAATACAGACTAACCACTAAGAGGGTATGGTAGAATAATTGGTTTGTTTTTATGAATCCCTTTACAATAATATTTAACATCTTTAGATTTTAATGGATTTTAATACACTCAATATTTTTTCTCAATAACACTTCAAGGGTAGTGGTAGTCATAGAGAGAGTAGAACACATTATTTAAAAGGTTGGGTATAAAGACAAAATACATTCCTTGTTTTCCCCAAAGATGGATTATTCAATAAAAAATGTGATTGCAATTATATGACTCGAATTCAGATACTGCATTTTCTTATAGATTCATCTGAAAAAAAAATTCCCAATCATCAACCAAGGGATCTTTCTCCAGGATCCAACTAGGAGACTTCCACAGCTATCGACAACAACAAAAATATTTAAAATTTCATGATTTATTGATCCAATATATATTTATTTTTAACCTTCATCCATGATCTTTATGTATTTGAATTTATCTTATACACTTCAATTTTATTTTATAACTATTTATGAATCATGTCATCCATGCTCTGTTATACCTAATCATTTGTAATCACTAGTTTCCTTAGTGCAACAAGGATTGGGATCTAATTTCTTTTTAATGAAGACCCAAACTCACTTATATCTATACAAATGTTTTACACAGTGTCTTTAAATATTTACTAGAAGACAAGAAATGGAAAAACTCTAATTGTTAATATAATTATCAACTAACTTCAATAAAAAAAATATTCATCTATTACATGGAATGTAAATTATTTTAGATTTTTCAATTTTGAATGCATGGATTTCAAGTACTACGTGGATTTTATGAGTCATTTGTATTACTATTTTATTCAGAGTATCATGAGTAATGTTTGACAAAATTAATGTTATATTATTTTTTACAACATTCACAATACAATTTTAAAATTCATATGTTATCCTGCTCCCATTGCATGAAGATATCTCGGGATCCCAATGAATTCTTCTCATAATCACAGTGATTCATGTGAACAATTCTCCATTAATAATAATACCTTTGTGTTTGTTTTTCCTAAAATCATAATGCATAAATCATATGGAAAAACATATTCTATTCACGATCATAAGAACAATATTTGGTTAGTTGTATCAATATTTTCACAAGATAAGAGATTTTTTTCCACAGGTTATATTGCATGATAATGGATGACCACAAGTTATTATTTGAAAAGGAAGATGTGTTGTATGAGAATATATATTTCATGTTACACTATTTTTGTTGTAATGTTCTCCCCAAAATAATCGCAAGAACTTAGTTTCATTCAAGATAAATTTTCCTTCCTATGGAAAGGGTTTTCCATGAGTGGTTCAAACTCTTTACAAGAAAACATATGTTATTCTAGGTTACACCTCAAATATCCTACTAATAAATGATGTAATATCGATATATGTCTCAACTGAATCACAATAAATGGATGTCTCATGATATTCTTTTTTATAATATAACAAGTGTATCCATTGTTGTATAACACATCCTTTGAAATATAGGAGAAATCCATGGATATTTCTTATTTTTGATACATTTTTTGTCAAAACTTCTCCTTCATGAGAAATGTTCTCATGGCCACATTTTTTCGCGAGAGTCCTCTCTCTCTCTTATCTTTTTCTAATTGTTGGTATATATTTCATTCGAATAGGGATTGGTATTTGTAGAGTAGATTTCAATACATTTTAATGTAGTGTGATAACTTATTCAAACACTCTGAAGATATTGAGATATCATTAAGTCTGAGACCTTTGTCATCATCAAGTGCTTTTGAGGGGAATGTGAGATTCTATGATTGCTACTCATGATAATGTTGAACCTCAGTAATCCCCTTCGGATTCTTTCATGCACCATAATATTGGAATATTCTAAATGATATTTTGGAGATAATGGGATCATCATGAAGTCATTATTCATTAAGTGGCAACATAAAGGTTTTTTTCCAACTCTTCTGATGTCTCGGTGACAATAATATATTCTTGAGAAAAAATAATACATTTTCTATCTTACTGTCTCCATGGGTGACATGATTTTACATTCATCACATGACGTGTTTTTGTTTTCAAATGGGATGTTCATGCGATGGTCTTGTATCGTCTCATATGAATGCATGAAATTTATTATATACATGTTCTCAGTTTGATTGATATTGTCATGATGACATGGATGGGTAACCAATATTAATCTTGTGGAGGTATTTTTTCTTAGATCTTGATGGAAAACACCTCACTGATAGGTTGAAAACATATTCCCATTTGATCTATTAGAGCACAATGTCTTAATGGATGTCCTAGATTAAATGATTTGATGGTCCACATTAGTTCTGATTTTTTAATATGGGATAACAATACCCATGTGTATTTCTATCCCCATTTAAACTTTCATAGGATATGGGATTTGAATAATAATAAACCACCACTACATACTGCCCATAAATCATGTCCACCTTTCGTACCTCCCCGTACAACTTATCGGTGTCTCCCTACTATCTCGTCTAGTAGATATTCATATTCTATGATACATATATATATGACCAGTGATGTTTCACTCATAAAACCACTCATACTTCCCACTAACTTGGAATGATTTAGTTCTATTATCCATGTTCGACCCGACGAGTTTGACATATATCTGGGGTCAATCATTCAAGAGTTGTCCCCTATATTTACCATTTAATAAAAGTAAGCCACCTCTTAAAATTTACATAGAATAAAAAAAAGTTTCAAATTAATTAAAATTAATATAGATTAAAACCCATCCTTTTTCATATATTAATACAAATAAATCACCCATCATAAAATAAATGTCATATAAAATAAAAATGAATATATGTTTTCATGGAAAACATTAAACATTTGTCCTTGATAATTAAAACAAAATTCAGGAGATTATTTTATTATTCATCATTAAATAACATTTTATTAATTTTACACTTATTGTTTCCAATTTAGAAAACTCCTTGAACACATTTGTTAATCATTTAAAATCACTTTCGGAAATACTTGAATTAAAAAATGAGAATTTTTCATATGTGACATCTAGTTCCATTAGATGAGTCTCTAATAATTCTCAAGGAAACAACACTTCATCCACTTCTCACTAAACTAATATTGATTCATCATTTACAATAAATGAAACATTAGTCACAACATTGTATATGATCTACCTAAGAGGAAACTCTTTAATTTTCTTTTCCTCAAGTAATATATTTAATTTACATGAGGCCACTTCATTTTACTCCCATAATAAACTCCAGCAACCAAAATAACGATTTTAAGTAAATGTATCTTTTTTAAATTTTACAATAATCCATTATTTTCCATGTTTACATTTTCAAAAAAAAAAATCTTTTATGAGTTTTTTTACTATTCTCAAATGATTGTTTAATGCCATTTTTACCAAATATTTAATTTTTTATTTTTTAAAAGGAATCTTCTATTCATTTTCTTAATGAAGAAATATTTGACATTTTACCAAAATCTGAAAGGAATTTTTTCTTTTAACATATTCCACATGAATAGAATTTCCAGTGATCATAACAACTAAATTATTTGAATCTTCCATTATATGTGTCAAAGTGATTTTAAATAAAACATTTCTATTTAATGTTTTTAAAATATATATAAAATAATTAATTTACATTAAAATGAAAATGGTATTATCCTAATTAAATGTTATAACTAATATTTTATAGTTATTTTTTAACTAAAATAAAATCCTTGGATTTCACTTATGATTTAATGGATATATAATCCCATGATTCCATCCCTATTCTTATTTTGAATTTATATAATTTTGATAAAAAAATATTATATTGAAACCTATTTATCTTCCATGGGTTATTTTATGATGAATTGATGAAAAGATTATGAAAGACATTTCTTTTCCGTGGGTTATTCCATGATGAAATGATACTCATTTCATTTCACATGTTATGATATGATGAATTTTTTATGTTACTTTGGGATAAATATATATTTTTTTCATTATGTGATTGGTGGGACTTGAATTATATAGACCTATAATTCATTATGTAATGATTAGAATCATATTTTATTAACATGAAAAGAATCTGGAGTAAAGATTTTTCAATAAGTCGGTATATACACTATAATAAACTGTAGAGTGAACCATGACTAATACAATATTTTTGGGAGTGAACCAAATGCACTATAGTAGTATATAAGTTATCTCTTAACTTCTATGGAAAATATAATCTGTGACTATCTGTATTCCAAAAACTCATGTATTATGAAAAAATTATGTTCTAGAGACTCACATTATTTTATTACATTATTTTTGATGTCTTATGAAATCCCATGATTTATTTCATAACACATGATTATGATCTATGTTATCTATAGTATGATTTTAAAATGTTACAACCATGTTCTAATAATTTTATACTTATAATTTTTTTATATATCCCTTTTCATCCTTAGTGAGCATATGATATTATTTTATATAATATGTTTTCCCCATATTTATAATTAATGGTACTGAGCAAGATATTTATTATAAGTGTGGTAATTATAACGAATATTGTGGGGTATTATATAGTTTATTTATGAAACAAATGTTTATGTATCAAAACATATAATGATACAAGAGCTATCCAATTTTGGAGTAGATCATTATGTTATGTAATTAGTATTTATCTTATGTGATGTAATATCAATATATCAAAAGTATATTCCATATAAACATGAGGATGGAATCCTCATAGTTTTGATGAAGTGTTTGATAGTATATTGTTCCCCCTTGATACACTGAACAATAAGTAAGGATTGTCATATTGGATGTTGATCACTCTCTAGTTAGGTTAGATATTATGGATTATTATGAAGGACATGTAGGATATAAACATGATTCAATATTAATGAAATAGGGTTCATATATCCTCTTAATCTTTAGGTTGCATGATTCTTTCATGGGTTTCCCATTATGTATTGTTGAAATATGTGATCATATGGGGATCCTGTTACATTCATTTTTTATATCCCAAATTTGATTCTTTGATTGTGTGGAACTTTTCCTTGGATTCAATCAATCTTCATTACATTATGAGTTCCTTATTTCCATAAATTATTATTTATTTTTCCCATGGTTTTCAATATTCACATTCAATCTAATCTGTATAATGGATTAGAATATGTGGTTTTAAAGTTAAAGAAAATTATTTTTGGAGCCAAGTTGAAGATAAATTTTCGAGTGAATTTTTAATCCAATGGGAGTGATTATTTATAAAAAATAATTCTTTTTAATTGTTTTGGGAATAGTTTTGAAAATGTTATAGGGTTTTATTTCTATAATTTCAAAGACCTCTTTATATGGTATGGAAATCAATATAAAAAGCATTAGTTCCACTTCTTTTTGTTTGAGAAAGTCGGATAGTTTATAGAAATAATTATGATATTAAATTTTCTTTCATTACACTCACTTATGAGAGACATGAATTTTTAAAATACATTTAAATTATTATTTATAGTATGTAATATGAAAGGATATTCATAAAATATATAGTTTAATCTTCTCATTATCTTTTAATTATGACACTTCAAACACAATTTGGTGTATACATATTTCATTTTCTCATTCTGGTTCTGAGGCTATAGTTCATTATAGGGTCCATATTCAGAATTTAATTGTATGAACCCAGATCTTCGTTTGAGGTATGTTTTTCCTTTTTTTGGAGTTTTTGGGAAAAATAATGTATTTGGAAATTTTTGAAGTACACACCCTATACTTTCTGATTACATGTCATGTACTCTTTTCCCTCTCGAAACCGTGTGCTGGCCGTGCCCGGGCTATACACACGGTGTGTAGGGGTGACGTGGAGGCCGATTTTGGAAGAGTATGGAAAGACTTATTACACGCCATGTACACTAAAAGTACACGTCGTGTACTTTCTTTTTTATTTCATTAATCGGTCCGGGGTCACGCCTAATGATCATAAACGTCTTCTTCTCCACCTAATTCCATCCAGAGCATCTGAGGAGGCTGATTCATCTCCGAACCACCTATCCGTCACCAGTTTCCCGAATCAAACTCCGTCGATTGCAAAACAATCACAGTGGTGAGTTATTCGTTCTTCTTTGGCCTCGTTTCCCGATTCTTTCTCTTGTGTGAGTTTTTGGAGGTTGAACGTTTTAGAATTTTTTGCAGATCTACTCCGTTCTAGGCCGATCCACAGGCCAAGGTTCAAGTATATTGATCTTAGAGGATTGAGGTAGGTGGTTTGTTTCCCTACGTTGAAGTTCATTGAATTTTGGTTGCAAAAGTGTCAGATACCAATGTATCGGGTATCCCAGCTTTAGAATTTTGATCATATTGTTTATTTTCCATAGATTTATTGTTATATTATGATAAATTGTTTCTAATATATGCTTGGTTTCATGTTTGAGGATCACCCCACGGGTGTTTCTCCTCTTGTTGGCTGTTTATCACCGTTTAACACCGTTTTCCTGTAAGGAAAACCCTATTGCGATTGTTAGTTTACTTGTTATGACTGCTTGCATGTGTTGCCTACTATTTAAATGCTTTTGATGCATGGTAGCTTTAGCCAAGTAGTTTTTGAACATACTTAAGGCTACTGACAGACAATTATGCATGACTGGACTGCTCAGGGCTGTGAGAACCTGGTGCGGGAGATCAAAGAGGGAATATACGATTAAGTGCTTCCCTAGAAGGTCTGTTGGTTTTAGTTTTGTATGCAGGACCTACGGTAATAGGACTTTGTGCTTCCCAAACGTGTTCTTAGTTTACCCACGCATCGAGACCACAGGAGGAATTAGACGTAAGTGCTTCCTTAGAGAGTCTATAGCTATCGTTGAAGACGATAGGGGAATTGACATGAGAGCTACCCAGAGTGTATGTGCCTTGTTTGATTACTAAACTATAGGGGTTTTCTCGTTTGATCCACCCAGAGGTTCAGTGTGAATTTTGATGGATGGTTGTGACGAGTCCACCAAGCCAAAGAACATGCTAGGGTTTTGTATTTCTTGTGTTTCGGTAGTCTTTTGAGATACCAGTTGTGATACTTGCTTACCTTGGAATAGAATGCATTGCTAGTTTTTTCCCTAGTTGTTTAATAAAATGACTGTGAATGGTAATTGGTAGGATTATTTACTGGTATACTCTTGGTCCATTACTGTAATTATTTCCTTTAATTTTTCTATATTACTCACTGACAGTAGGGCACAAATCTTGTGGTGGTTGCCTACTGGGATTAGTATCACACCCTGTTTGGGTCCTACATTTCGGCCCAAATAGATTATATGGTTGTAGGTGTAGATAGGGATTTTGGCCCTTCTACCTTAGGTACATGATTGCTGGTTTGGGCTGGAGAGTATGGGACCGGGCATTGGCTTGCGATGCTACTAGAGTTCTTGTTTAAGTTTAGTACTTTGGTTTCAGTTGTATTTCAGTATGTTGATTTTTTTACTGATTTCCATGGATACATGCACCATATTAGATCATTATTATATCAGACATTTCTTCTACTTTTAGTTCAGTTGTTTTATGTTGTTTACTGCTTCCGCTGATGATTATGTTTATTCTTCCGCCGCATTCTTTACCAAATGAGGGCATAGTTTCCCAACTGACATACCAAGGCCCTCACTTCTAGTCAACAGCCTCTAGAGTTTGGGGAAACATGCTTGAGGTGATGTGGTGACCTGGGTACGGGGCGCCGGTTATGTGGCTTCGGATTCGGGTCGTTACAAGGTGGTATCAGAGGAGTTTTCTTCTTTTCTATTGCCTTACTATTTTGTTATAATAAATAGGGATAGGAAGAAATGGGTAGATAGTACTTAATTGTGCCCGAGAGTAATTAACCCGTGTATAGGGAAAAGCTATATTACCTCATAATTAAAATTTTCAGTTTTTTCAAGTGTTATAGTTTATTATATTTCGCCGTTGGGTGATGCACATGTTTTGTGTTGTTACATTTTATATGATTGTGGTTCTATTTTGTTGCAACCCGATGAGATGAGGGTGTACCATCTCATGCATCATATAGGCACTAGGTAAGAAATCACATGTCATGCATTTTACCATTCCATCTAGGGTGCATTAGAATTTCATTCTGCTGCGATAGATGTCGTGATAAATTATGCATGTTGTTGTGATAGTTGATGTGACAGACATACTTGTTATGCAGTTTTACTTGATATATGCATTGTTATGATGCCAAGCTTTGATTCGCGGGGAGTATGGGCCCCCATGGATCATAATTTGGCACATAGATGTTTGTTTTTCACTGTTTCTGGAATTTAGTGTAGTTTCTGAGCTACTGCCCGGAAAAACCCAGAATACACGTCGTGTACTTTATTAATACATGTTGTGTAGTTTTTAAACCGTGTTACTAACTGGGTGAACAGAGACACGAGATGGTGTAGAGTCTTCGGAGACATGTTGTGTAGTAGTCAGCCGTGTACCCGATCGTGTCACTAACAACACGGGTCGAGGAAGCTCGAGAAGAACACGCCATGTTATAAAGGAACACGCCGTGTAGTCCTGTATAGGTACCTGACCATGTCACGAACAACACAGGTCGGTGTTACCTTCTCTTAGACACGTGACTTTGTTTTCGTAACACGCCGTGTAGTCTCGTTCATGTACCTGGCTGTGTCACGAACAACACGGGATGGTGTCACCATTACCTATACATGCCGTGTTTGTTCGGAACATGCCGTGTAATGTTCAGCCTTTTAGACGGCTGTGTATTTAACAACACAGGCCACTGAAGCCTTGTCTAGTACAGGCCGTGTTGTTCGGAACATGACATGTAGGGTTCAGCCGTGTAGTCGGCCGTGTAACCGCTACACGTGTCGCTGAAACCTGCCTAGTACACGCCGTGTCTTTAGTGAACATGCCGTGTAGTTTAGAATTAGGAGGACCGTGTAGGTTATCCGTGTGAAGAGACTCGGGCAGGGGAGTGGAGTTCAAGTACACGTCATACTTTGGGACAAAACGCCGTGTAGTCTGGGATGTTATACGACCAGTGGTGGAAGAGTTATACGCCCATGGGGAAGGTTTAAAAAAAACACTGTGTAGTCGTTTTTTTCAAACTTAAGTGTTTCTCTATCCTGTTTCTATTTTGTACTCTTGTGTTTTCTGTCCTTACATCTAAGGATATGTTGTCACTAGACACTCCTTTGGGACATAGAACTACTTGTGTGTGTTAGTGCAAGGAGTTCCCCCTTGAGGTTGGTGGGTGTCACTTATTTTTAGATCTTTACGTCCTTGAGATGACGGGTTAGGATTTCATTATTGGAATGGACTGGCTAGTTCCTTTTCAGGCCTTTTTCAATTGTTATCACCACAGGGTGAGTTTCACGTCACCAGTGGGTGGGTCCTTTCTTCACAAGGGAGAATGGGATGTCCATACAGGCAAAGCTAGACCAGATCATCATGGGTGGGGCAGTGATACAACCCAGATTGATAATTTATATCTGGATGATCAAGGGACTTCTCATATGGACTTCCCTCTGGTAGTTGACCGTTTTCCGGATGTCTTTACAGAAGACTTTTCAGGATTGCCTCTAGAATGTGAGGTAGACTTCTCTATTGAGTCGGTGCCAGGAGAAGCACCGTTATCCATACCTCTTTATAGGATGGCTACGCCTGAGTTTCAAGAACTCAAGAAGTAGTTGGATGAGTTGCAGGTGAAGGGTTTTATCTGACCCAGTACTTCCGCATGGGATTCGCCTGTGTTGTTTTCCAAGTAGGCGGATGTCACCTTACAGCTTTGTGTGGACTATCGGAAGCTGAACCAGTTGATGGTCAAGAACCGATATCCATTGCTGAGGATTGATGATCTTTTTGACCAGCTTCAAGGATCCAGGGTATTCTCAAAGATCGACTTGAGATCGAACTATCATCAGTTGTGGGTCAGACCATCTGATATACCTCTCACAACTTTCTGAAGTAGGTATGGTTTGTACAATTATCTGGTTATGCTGTTCAGTCTCACGAACACACCAATAGTTTTCATTGCGCTGATGAATAGAGTTTTCCATCCTTACTTGGACTCTTCCGTCGTTGTCCTTGTGGAAGAGATCTTGGTGTACTCTCACACTCGACACAATCATTCTACCCATCTTGTGATCGTATTGAGTACACTGAGAGAGAATCATTTATATTCTAAGCTCTCAAAGTGCCACTTCTGGATGGATGAGATTCACTTCCTGGGCCATGTCATCTCAGCGGCGGGAGTATTAGTAGACCCAGAGAAGGTGAGAGTAGTAGTTACCTGGGAGCAGCCGAAGAATTTCTTCGAGGTATGGAGTTTCTTGGGACTGGCTGGTTACTATAGACAGTTTACACAGGACTTCTCATGCTTAGCAGCACCGTTTATGGGCTTGACTAAGAAGGGTGTGAATTACATTTGGTCAGAACCTTGAAATTCAGCCTTCTAGGAGATGAAGGGGAGATTGACTTCAGCACCGATTCCAGTTCTGCTAGAGCTAGGAAAGAGTTATAAAGTGTTTTGTGATGCATCTGGCATCAGTATAAGAGTAGTGCTTATTCAGGAAGATCGTGTTGTTGCATACGGATCTCGGCAGTTAACGTCACATGGGAAGAACAATCCTACGCACTACCTGGAGTTGGCTGCAGTTGTTCATGCCTTGCATTGTTGGAGACACTATCTCATGGGATAAAATTTTGTGGTATATACTAACCACGAGAGCCTCAATTATATCTTCATGCAGTGGGACTTGAATCTGAGACAGTGGAGGTGGGTAGAGTACCTACAGTCTTTCTACTTCAAGCTTGGTTATATGCTCGGGAAAGGCAATGTTGTGGCTGACGCACTCAGTTGGAGGACTCAGTTTAGGCAGTTCAGGAGGCCAGCAGTTAGTGGCAGCTTATGGCTCTGTACTCTATGATTCATTTGGAGGTGCACGACAGACAGGTACAAACATTTCTTTCTTCTGTAGTTGTTACCCCTACACTTTTAGATCGAGTTTGAATGAGGGAGCTATCAGACCCCGAAGGCCTAGTCTTATGGGAGGGTGTGTCAGATGGAGACCCTACTCTGGGGTGGACAGTGGGCGATGATGAGGTGATATGTTTTCACGACCGTTTATGGGTTTCAGCAGACATACGTGAGGAGTTGATGCCTGAGTTTCATGCTTCAGCTTGGGAAATTTGTCCTGCTATCACCAAAATGTACTGAGACATACACAGTCAGTATTGGTGGCCAGGTATGAAGAAGGATGTGGCTGGTTTTGTTATTCGGTGTTCCACCTATCAGCAGGTGAATGCAGAGCATTAGTAACCTACAGGGCTTTTACAGTAGTTACCCATTCCTAAATGGAAATGGAATGATGTCACGATGGACTTCGTGACAGGGTTACCATGATCGCCTCAAGGAAATGATGCGGTTTGGATTGTATAGGACAGGCTCACGAAGGTTTCACACTTCTTGCCGATCAAGGATACCTTCAGTGTTGATGGGCTGGGATGGTTGTACATCTGAGAGACTGTACGTCTGCATGGAGTTCCATACTCCATTTTTTCAAAAAGGGATGCGCGTTTTACTTCTCACATCTGGCAGGGGCTATAGATGGATTTGGGTTCACAGGTACTTTTGAGTACAACATACCATCCCTAGACTGATGTCCAGTCCAAGTGTACAATCCAGGTGCTTGAGGATATGCTCCGAGATTTCATTCTAGACTTTGGCGATACTTGGGAGAAGTATATCCATCTGGTGGAGTTCACCTACAACAACATTTTTCAGGTGACTATTCAGATGGTACCTTACGAGGCTTTGTACGGTAGGCTATGTCGATCAACTTTATGTTGGCTAGAGGTAGGAGAGGTAGCCTTGCTGGGACCTTGTCTCGTTCAGGAGACCACAGAGCAGGTGGAGTTTATTAGGAAGAGAATGGCTATTACACAGTCACGGTAGAAGTCTTATGATGATCAGTGGAAATGACCTCTGGAGTTCGAGGTCGAAGATGAGGTTTTCATGCGCATTACCCCGAGGATGGGACATTAGAGGATTAGGAGATAGGGGAAACTCTCACTGAGATACATCGAGCCGTTTGAGATTCTGGAGAAAGTCGGGCTGGTTGCTTACTTATTGCAGTTACCTCAGAGGTACCAGGTCATGCCCGACCTCTTTCATGTTTCTTAGCTTCGACGGTATTTCCCAGACCCATCTCATGTTTTTCAACACTAGGAAGTTGAGCTGGAGTAGGATGCATCTTTCAAGGAGCATCCTATCAATATTATCGATCATAGTAAGAATGTTCTCCATGGCCGGTCTGTTCCTCTAGTACGGGTGATATGGCAGCACGAGCGAGTGATGGATGAGACCTGGGAAAGGGAGTATGATATGCAATCGCAGTGGCCAGAGTTATTCAAGGTTCATTCTTCTACACCTCTTTAGGGAAATTCAAGGACGAATTTATTTAAGGGGGGAAGTTTTTAAGAACTCGGATCTTTGTTTGAGGTAAGTTTTTCCTTTTTCTGGAGTTTTTGGGAAAACTAATGTTTCTATAAATTTTTGAAGTACACGCCATGTACTTTATGAGTACACGCCGTGTAATCTTTTCCTGCTCGAAGTCGCATGCTGGCCGGGCCCGAGCCACACACATGGTGTGTACGGGTGCCGTAGAGGTTGATTTTGGCAGATTACGGAAAGACCTAGTACACGCCGTGTACTCTAAAAGTACACACCGTGTACTTTTTTTTTGTTTCATTAATCGGACCAGGGTTGCTCCTAATGCTCATAAACATCATCTTCTCCACCTAATTCCTTCCAGAGCATCCAAGGAGGCCAATTCTTCTCCGAGCCACCAATCCGTCATCGGTTGTCCAAATTGAACTCTGTCGATTGCAGAAGAATCATAGTGGTGAGTTCTTGGTTCTTTGTTGGCCTCGTTTCCTAATTCTTTCTCTCATGTGAGTTATCTGAGGTTGGATGTTTTAGAATTTTTGCAGATCTACTACTTTCTTCGCCGATTCACGGGCCAAGGTTCAAGTATATCGATCTTTGAGGATCGAGGTAGGTTGTTTGTTTCCCTACGTTGAATTTCGTTGAGTTTTGGTTGCAAAAGTGTCGTATACTCATGTATCGGGTATCCCATATTTAGGATTTTGTTCCTATTGTTTATTTTCCATATATTTCTTGTTAGATTATGATAAATTGTTTCTAATATATGCTTGGTTGCATGTTTGAGGATCACCCCACAGGTGTTTCTCCTCCTGTTGGCTGTTTATCGCCATTTGGCACCGTTTTCCTATGAGGAAAACCCTATTGCGATTGTTAGTTTTCTTGTTATGACTGTTTTCATGTGTTTCTTGCTGTTTAAATGATTTTGATGCATGGTAGATTTATCCAAGTAGTTTTTTAACTTACTTAGGGCTGCTGATAGTTGATTACGCACGACTGGACTGCTCAGGGCTGTGAGAACCTGGTGTGGGATATCAATGAGGGAATAGATGGTTAAGTCTTCTCTAGAGGGTCTATTGGTTTTAGTTTCATACGCAGGAACTATGGGAATAGGACATTGTGATTCCCAAGAGTGTTCTTATTTTACCCATGCATCGAGACCACAGGAGAAATTAGATGTAAGTGCCTCCTTAGAGAGTCTGTAGCTATCGTTGCAAGACCATATGGGAATTGACGTGAGATATTCCCAGAGTGTTTGTGCCTTGTTTGATTACTGGATGATAGGGGTCTTCTAGTTTGATCCACCCATAGGGTCAGTGTGACTTTTGATGGTTGGTTGTGATGATTCCACCAAGCCAAATAAAAAGATTGGGTTTTGTACTGCTTGTGTTTCAGTAGTCTTTTGAGATACCTGTTGTGATACTTTCTTACCTTGGAATAGAATGCTTTGCTAGTTTTTTCCCTGGTTATTTAATAAAATAAATATGAATGGTAATTGGTAGGATTATTTACTCGTATACTCTTAGTCCATTATTGTACTTATTTCCTTTACTTTTTCTATATTACCCACTGATAGTAGGGCACAAATATTGTGGTGGTTGCCTACTGGGATAAGTCCCACACCCTATTTGGGTCCTGCTTTTCGGCCCAAACAGATTATATGGTTTCAGGTGTAGATTGGGAATTTGGACCGTCTACCTCAGGTACTTGATTTCTGGTTGGAGCTGGAGAGCATGGGACTGGGATTTGGCTCGCGATGCTGCTGGAGTTGCTGTTTACGTTTAGTACTTTGGTTATAGTTGTGTTTCATCATGTTGATTTTTTTACTTCTTTCCATAGATACATGTACCGTACTGCATTATTATTAAATCAGACATTTCTTCTACTTTTATTTCAGTTGTTGTATGTTGTTTACTTCTTCCACTAATGATTATGTTTATTATTTCACCGCATACTTTACCAAATGAGGGCATAGTTTCCCCACTGACTCACAAAGGCCCGCGCTACTAGTAGGTAGCCTCTAGAATTTGGGGAAAGGCACTTGAGGTCATGTGGCAAGCTGGGTACGGGGCGACAGTTATGAGGCCCCAGATTCGGGTTGTTAAATTAAGAGTGGAATACAATAAATGAGGTGATTAGTGAATATGGTTCACATGATGATTGATGGTTTTGTTTTTTAATTTGGTTTTGTTTTTTGGTTGTTCAAGTGTTTTCTATGTTACCCCTAATATCTATTTTCTGTATTTTTTCATATATGAAGTTTCATACAATTAATATTTTATTTTAAATATATGTTTATATTCTCTAATTATTTATACTCTATTTAGATGTTTTATTTTTTTAGGAATATACAGGTCGATGCATGAGTATCTAATATACATATGGTCCATGAGTGATTTAATGATTGAATCAAAAATTCATTTATTATTATTCATATTGTGAAATAATTACATGTATATGTTATTCATTTTTAGGAGTGAGCTATACAATGTTAGGGATCAAGAATTCCAAATTATTCTAGGTGTTATCTCGGTCATATGATGAGGTCTTCCAACTTGGGGTAGTTAAATAAACTAGATTATTTCAAACAAAAAAAATTAGGCTATATAATTTGAGATATTTTTTCATCCTAAGATTAGGTCATACATCTTTTTTACATACCCTAAAATATGTATGTGATGAATAACAAAGTTATTTTAGAATTGAATGTAATGGATTCCATAGGAAATAATTTCTTTTACACTTAAAACAAGGATTTTTTAAATTTATCTAGTGGTTAAAGTGAATAAATTTCATTGTTCAAAATTAACTAATAAAAAAATAAGATTTTTATTAAGAGTGGAAACATTTTGTGTTCATCATATTTAGTGAAACCACAAATTTGAAATAGGATCTATCCATCAATATAAACACATTTCATCAATGTAGAAATATAGGACACATACAGATAGTATGTAAGAAACATAATAGTGAAAGATCAAATATATAATGAGGATCGAGGAATCTTTCTAAGAGATAATTGAATGATATAGTGGCCCTTGGATGAAAAATGTGTTTTTCTATAATAAGTAAAATCACATAAAAAATCAGGGGAAATTTCTCATGACTATGAATGTGATGGAAGAACTAGAATAATGGATTACAATTGTAGATGTTTTATTTTTTATTTTTTTATACTAAAATATTCCGTGTTTTATATTTATTCATCTCTTTAATTTATGTCTTTAAAATAATAAAACTAGTTTAATAATCAAGTTTAATTAATTCACCATTCTCTAATGTATAAGATAGCACTTTATGTAAGGAAATGTTATGGATATAAATTCCATTATTTTTATATTGTGATTAGTATTCTATAAATCTTAATAGAATTTATAGCATAAACTATATGAAAACATTAACTCATAATTATAATTGATTAGATGATATAGTTTAACAGAGAAAAAATATATTACTTTCAAAGAGTCTCTTCTTCCATAATTGAATTTTTTATTCACTCATTCCCAAAAGAATAGACAATTCACCTAAATAAAGAAGAAACATTATTGAATAACCTTTTAGAATTAACATATCAAAATTGTTGGTTGAATCTTATTTCAAGGATTTAAAAGTATAAAGGAATGTATCATATTATATTGGATGCATTTATGTATTTATTTTATATATATAATTTAAACTACCACCTAAGGGAGATAGAGTTTTGTCAATTGATTTCTTCCTAGGAATAATCCATATATCATTTCATTTTTATTACACATTTTTTATAGATATATCGGAGTTAAATAATCAATTTGGATATTATGAAGAAAAAGGATTTATATAACCAACTGTTTTAGCTTGGTCGGTTCCATTTATTTTATATTTTAATATTATTAGTTACCTATAATTATTCATTGACTATGGAAATATGAACCAATTGATGTGGAATAACAAATATAGATTACCAAAAATTGATGATGTTTCTTATAAAATAATTTGTTATATGATATTTGTAATTTTGACATAAGGTTGGGATATAGATTATTTTTTGTGAAGTGTTACAATAATGCAATGATATATTTTTAGAGGAAGTATGATCATTATGGATATCTATTAATATTTATTAGGGTTACTAAAACACCTATTATATGTCCAATTTTTTTAGAAAATTATATGAATACCACAACTCACCGATAGTGGTGTTTTTGAAAATTTTATTATTACTAACGCACCTTTTATTTATCCATTCTTGCATATTAAATCGTTGATCTACTATAGTTTAAGGTCTTTTAGCTTGGACGTTCTATAGTGGTGATTTATGTTTCATAAGCTTATACATTCTATGATTATATTTTAGTGTCTTTAAAGTCATACCTTATGTCATTTTAGTTTCGGGTATTTTATCTCAGACCCTTAGTCAATGTATTTTAGTCTATTTTTACTTGGAAATTGTATTTTTTTAGTTTTGATATTGTTAAGTCAGATATTATATTAATGTAGTTTTAGGTATTTTAGATTATACCATAGTATTCCATGTAGTTCAATTCTTCATTTCTAGGGCTTGACTGATGATCATTTAACATTCTGTAAACATACTGAGAATGACCTATAAACCATTAGGGGTTGAGTGTTTTTGTAGTGTTTTAGAGGACCATTAGGAATAGAGAAGCATTCTTAAATGGATTAAGGGACTCATATTTGTAGTTTAATGAACTTATGAATTGATATTATGCTAAAACAGAGGTATCTCCCCTAATCTCCAAGGGGCATGGAATATTTATGAGGGTATTACTGGTTATGGTTGAAATACTATGGAAGATAGTCCTACCTGGATAGTTGGTATGTGGATGATGTAAATAATGTTCTCAGGAGAAATATTTGATGGGTGACAGTATTCGGAATACATACCAGGGATAAAATATGATACCCTGACATTCTGAGATCCACCATGGTTTCCCCATGGCTCATGAGTATTGGATCCCAGTTCTCATAAGGTCATGAATCCTTTGATTGGTAGGTATAATCCATTTATTCATTGATATAATGGTAATATATGGGTATCCCCACTATATCCCAAGGTCCATTGAAGGTTTGAGATGTCTTAAGTTTTTGGAAAATGAACTTGGGAATGATGGAAAAGAATTATTGGAAGGTATTTGGGACAATAGGGAAATATAGATCCAAAATTATGAAGCTTGAACACTACTCCCTTTGGGATTGAATTACAAGGTGTGTTCCATCAAAGGGTCAGGAATAGAGTGTCACATTTCTTCTTTGATAAAGGTTTTGAATCATGGTGAAGTAACATAGAAGATGCTGAATCTACTTGAATAGTATAGTTTTGGGGATTCTAAATCAGGATTCAAAGTGGTCGAGTCGTAATGATGTCATGGGAAAAACATACTGAGAAGGACCCAAAACACCCTCAGGTGTTGGGTTCTTCCACAGTGATGTTATGCTTAGAAGAATAGGAACACCCATTATATTGGCCCATGATATCTCTATATGGTAGGTATGAGCCCTTATGCTTTGATAAAATGTTTAAGCAAAGATATTACATTTAATTTCCATGGGCTATGAAATCTAGAAGACATCCTAAGGAACTCAAATAATGAAAGTTGATTTATGGGATTGTTTTATTCAAGAAGGGTTTTATCACCTGAAGTGATGTGCTTCCACCCAGTAAAATCAGTATCATGATAAAGAGATGTGACACACCATTACTCTGTATTTTTTATAGAGTAGGGGGTCCATTGACCATATCATGTCTTTTATAATGGCAACAAAGTAGGCCTTATGATATTTATGAAATATTTATTTGTGGCCCAATATTTTTCATCACTCCACATATGAATAGTTTATAGAGATAAGACATTACTTTTTATATGTCCACCCTTTTCAGATTTCAACCAAAAATATTTTGTGTATATTTTTATAGATGTTTGTTGAAGTGAACTTTAGACTATTATAGGCCATAATTTCACGGTCATACATATTTTACCAATACGTAGATTTATTTAGGTCATGATGCAAATTGACTTAATATGATGAGATTTTATATAAGTTCCAAATTATAATACCCAAGTGAAATATCACTCCAATATTATTCTATATAGGAGATGAAAATGTTATAAATCACATGTAGATATTTTTATGTAAAGAGAAATGATATGGGATATTCACATTGGGGATGAACCAGAAAACTATTAGGTTCTATGTCCTACGATTATGAAGTCATGATCCCAAGGATTTGAAAACCCTCCTTATAGATCCATGATTTCTCCTGCTTGTATGTTTCAAAAGATACACATATATAGCATGGCATAATAGGGAGATATCTTTTCTTTACTGAGTAATATGAATGGATTTCAGAACATGAGGTCATCGAAACATAATGTGTGATTTATGAATTGATGTTCTTAAAATATGGAGGAATCAACACATACTATGGTTGACTAGGGTAAGGCTCTTTTGTCCCTTTAATACGGTATGATATTGGGTTATGGTAAGCATAGTCTAATGTGATATAGTATGGATGTATTTTCGTCCTTGCAGTTTAACATGACATGAAAAGAATATTTTCCCCTCATTTTAATATCATAGGGTATGGAAACAATTGTTTCATTGATTTTTAATGTCTTGTCGTAAGGAAATGGGAAACGACGTGTAGAATTTAAAAATAAATATATTATGATGATAATAAATACATATGTACATCTAAATCATTCATTAGTAAAATGAGATTTTATAAATCGGCCTCTATACAATTGGGGTTCCAGTTTTTCAATTGTTATAGTTGGTCCAAGGATTGGAGATCAGGGAATCACTGCGTATATAGTGATGATAGGAATGATGGTGCACATTGTTTTTTAATATGAAAAATTATACATAGGTAGAACTTGTATGAAGACCTTGGGATATTTTCCACTCATTTTTTTAGTTGGTCCCAAGATTTTTGATCCAAGAATAAATACGTATCAGATGATTATTGGAATCATGCTACACATAATTCTCTAGGAACTATGTTGTTTAACGTCATGAAGAAATGATATAGGCTTCCAAACATGAAATTGTTTTTTCATCTAGATCGATGGATAAAAATCAATCCATAACATTGTATCCTATGGAAATAAGAATCAATACACATGTAGATATTGAGAATGCTGCTTGAAGTTCAAGTGTGACCTATATAATGGGAGGTGACATTTTTATGCTAATTTTTTTGTAACTATACCTGAGGTTATAGATTCAAGTTAACTTATGTATCATTTAATGTATGTAATCATGTTTTATGTTGTTCCTGAAAGGATGTATGTTAGGAGACCAACAAATAATAATAATGTTAATCTCTGGTGAGTTTTATAGGAGTGTGCAATTTTTTGTCATGAAATGGTCATCAACGGTGCAGTTTTGGGTCATGTGCAATGGAATCATTTTATTCCTTTTATGGTCTTTCAATCAAGACCATGATGAACATATCATGGGATTTTACGCATTGTTTGTCTATGTAATCCCTTACTAAAATTTACATTCTCATGTGAGTTATTCTCAATGTGAGAAACAGGGAATTGAACGGGTTACTATCATCATATAGAGACGATTAAATATAAAACAATACAATTTTTTATCATGTGTTCAATATAAAAATATTTAGTATTGAGGTGTGCGTACATATATCATTGAAACGAGAATCAAACTGTATATAATTCTAGAACCCCATTCATTTTAATATCATACAGAAAGGAAATCATAAATTAATATTATCATCATGTGGAAATGATGTTGGTGAATCAACAAAAATGAGGAGGAATTTAGTGTCCGGAAAAGATAATGATGGTTTGGGTGACATTATGAATCCTATGATTGCATGAATAAATCCACATGTAGTTCTTGGGACTGCATAGTTTTGTGTCATGAAGAGAGAATACTGGCTATTAGTTTTAACTTCATGTGGTAAGGATGAGGGTCACCTGACATGAAACTGAAGTAACACTTTGGTTTACCCAAACAATAGAGGCTCGAGCATCACTATATAGCCTACAATGATTGGATCAAGAAACAAGTACTTTCTTATAAAGAGAAATTCCATATGTGGTGTTGAATCTAAAACAAGGAAATATTATTTCATCAATATATATAAGTGATCTGGCTCATGTTTAGTGAGATGTTATTCATTTGGTGCTTCTCATGAAATTTAACATCAATCAGTGAGGAAATATTCTGTGCAGACTAACATTATGATGTGAGGCCTTAATCCATTTAGTTTATCATTATGTGTTTAGGATATGAGCTATTGTGTAATTTAATGTCTTTCTATCTGGACATGTGTCACCTAATATGAATGAAGTTGAACCACTATAGGATTCATGTATATTATCATGATGTAGTGAGGATGTGTTTCGTATAGTATCAGTTCATGTGGTTAGAGTATTCCTATGTTATTTTTTGTCATATGACTAGGATTATATTATGATGTTTAAATTTAAACAATCTAGAAAACATGGTACTATTTAATATCATGTTGTATTAACATGAGGCATTATTATGATTACCTTATTGTTATATGACATGTTTCTTGATGACAATTATGAAAAGAATTTATTGTGAAACCTCACATTGGTGGGTGGTGTGACACTTTCCCCATCAATTTTGGACAATGAGAAGTCACTATTTTGATAGTCCTTATGTATGATATAAGTACCTTCTCATTTGGGTTATATATTTAGAGGCTTCTTCCCCATTAAAATTAAGGTTCTAAGAGCCAATGCATATTATTTTTAGAGAAAGGAATGGTGGTGATCATTTTTATTAAAGTATCAAGAAATCGGATTATTATTAACATAAAGGTAGTGCAATTATGTAAAAAAAATTAGTGAGTCATTCTAACTCATCAAAAAACTTTTTTGATTTATCATCCTTCGATGTTTGTCTATAAATTACTTTTTGAATTGAGGGAAACTGGAATTATATGGGAAATACTAGCTCGTTCCCTTAACCTAATGAGTATAGAGTTTCCTATGTAGTAGTATGTTTGGTATAATTGTAGGCCAATAAATCATATAAGTGTTTATTCAGATATTATTTTTTTTCTTTATTCACCATCATATAGAGTATGTTTGAAAAGATCGTGTTGAAGTCCTATATTTTTACATTTTCCACTACATGACATCAATAAGGGTGATTATACATGATGTTGTACTAAAATTAAAATTTCTTCAATTTTGTATAATAGATGTGATTTTCCTTTTCTGTCAATATTGTGTTAAGGACCCTGAACCTAGTGATGATATGTTACATTATGAATTTGATGATATTCTACATCATGGAATCCATTAGGTGTATTTCATAATTCTAAAATAAGAATAATTTGGCAGAAGTAAGGATGTTCTTGAACATTATAGTTATGGTAGAGGGATATGGTCGCACAAAATCTATTCCCCAAATGGAAAACATTCATAAACAATTAGTTCTATATTGAAATTCCAAGGGCATATGTATGATATTTTAATGGACTGACATTCATGAAATTTACATTTTAATTATGCATATTCATGTATCACAGTTTACCATTAATAACCCACCCTCAGATTTGGTGGGAGATCTTGGTCCACAATTGATGAGTTCTATAAGATCCTATATATACTTACCCCATGATAGCTTTAATCTCACTTTTCACTATGCACATGGGGAGTATTACATCAACGCATCCCTTTGAATGTTTTTTTATTTATTTGGGTAGTCTTGTTGGGTAAATATCATCATATGGTGCTGAATATGTTATCATTTGACATGGTCTATCAGTATAGTCTATTTACGAAGGTAAAAAAGTAGTTGGAACCATCCATACTAGGTTGGATATATATTTTTCATTATTTTGGATGGTTTTAAATTAATTTATATCATCTATATCACGGATGATGATAAATGTAAAAATTCTTTGATGTGTGATACATAAGATTGCTTCCTCCTGATCAGGTTTAGCAAGGAATGTGGCTTCATTAGCCATTGTGTTGGATTGATAATTCTATGACTGGGAAACATGATGCAATGTTGGATAAAAAATTAATTCTACCACTATTCCACTGACATAGACAGTTGGAGGGTCCAATTCGTACATTTTTGTGGAATACCCTCCAATGATGTTCTTAATCACTAGTTCTGAATCGACATTGATTTTCAGGTTCTCTATTTGCAGTTGTAAGGATATTTCTAATCCACACATAAGGTGTTGTTATTTATCCTTATTATTTTTGTATCCATCAAATATAGAGAAAGATTATGAAAAAAAATTCTATAAAAACAAACACAGTCCCTATGCCTATCCGACTATTCTTCATATTTTCTGTCATTTTTATGATATGACTCTAGGAGGCACTATAAAAATACATATCCCATGTATAGAAAATTTCATAAGAATAGAAAATATCCATGACTTGTTTTCTAGTGTCAACTAGTGTACTTTTTTAGGAGGGATATTTTTATGGGAAATCATCCAAGACATTCCCTTTTAGTGCCTTTTATGAAACAAATTTGTTGTCATATTAATGCAGAAAGACCACACAATAGTCCAGACACCCAATTATCATGGGGGTGTCCAATAATGAATTTCTAGCGATCAATATGAGAGGTAATATGTACTTCATGGTGATTCATGTAATGTATCGTCATCTACAATACAAAGATGAGTGTGAGGAAGTTCTTCGCAACATTTGAGTATTGGGTCTCACAACATTCCATATTTCTTTGAGGTAATAGTTATTGTTCTCACTCCCTGCGTAATTTGGTTATGTGAGGAGGGCTCCAAGTGAGTGTTCTATGGAGTCCACATATAATAGTAGTGTATTTTTCAATCTAGTGATATTAGGACCTATGGGTGTAGTAGATAATTCATAAGACATTTGATGAATTTTTGGAAGTCCTCGTCATATAGGTAGGTGATCCCCTTATTCTTTAGCCTAGCTAAAGTGATTTTTTTAAAACATTTAGCTATGAAATTTCTAATAAAAATGAGGTGAAGTTGGATTCCAATCAATTAATTAAGGTTTCTATGGTTTAAATTGGTAAAATAACATTTTTATTTTTAGGGATGACATCAATGTCACTGTGGCATAACACAGAGTGAAGGAACATCTTTAATTTTACTAGGAAAATACATTTTAGCATAATCATCTTCATACTATGATGTTATATGTAGTTGAATACCATTTGATATTCATTGAGTTGATCACAAATCTGCTTGGATTTTACAACCAGGTCATCAATATAACATTAATATATTCTTCCCATTAACTAGTTAAATATATGATTCTTGGCATGATGATAAGTGGCGATGACATTATTTAAGTCACTGGTAATAAAATAATGATAAAATATTCATTAGGGATCATTGAATGAAGTTTATTCATCAGCATCAGGGGCCATCTTCATCTGATTGTAACTTGAATACCCTCCCACAATGGAAAGAGATTAGAATCTAGTTGTTTCATAGATTGTGAGATTTGTGATCGACAATGGGAATTCATCATTTGGAAAAAGTTAATAAAATTCTCTAGAATCAATGAGACCCCAATATAACCATTATTTTTCAGGAAGAGGAAAATATTTACATGAAATCATGGGTATTTATCTTCTCGAAGAAAGTTTTCTTTGATCAATTTTTCAACTTCTATATCTCTATTAGAATAATTAGAGGGTTGCATCATCATAACATCCTTCATGAAGCCTTGATGGTTATTGGCTAAGCCAAAATGGTGTATATCCACCTCTAGATTCATTCTATAAAATTTATGTGTAGTTCCATGTGATCACATGCAAATGTTTATTTAGAACTGCAATATACATTTCATTATCTTTGACTAGAATGACTGCACTAGTTATTGTAGGTCATTTTTATTGTAATATTCCTAGATTTACCAACCTTATCTATTTGATGGTGGTGGATATGCCTTGCACAAATGTGTTATGGGTGTTTCTAAAGTCATCTTATTCAACTTTGTGATCTATGTTTGTGGAATCATTTTCATATAGAGATGTCAATCTAGGGGAATATCTGTCTTTATTGAGCTGTGAGACACAATGAGGAAATATATTATCATACCCTACATCCAGAGTTTTTCCAAAGTGATGTTGTAGTTGAATTTATTTTACACATTCACGAGAAACCAAAGGGGATTGATCCTTTGGGGCCAGGATTATTACATCATGTAGTATTATGGGGATAACATTTTAGTTAAGGATCATAATCTAAGGATTTCTAGGGATTGTTCCCAATACATTAGGGATTGAAACCTATATATCAACACCGACCATTGGTCTTTTCCATTCCATTTATAGAAACATTTCTCAGTATATGTGTCTTCACAAGTCTCAAAGGTGTCATTATCACAATGGTATATGAAAACATTTCCATCAACATGGGTATTTTAGACCCTAATGTAATGTTGAATGCCTGGACACAAGGATGTGGAGAATATTTCATCTGAGAAAGAAATTGTATGTGGCCTGGGGCAATACGCTGCTCTCCTCTTCATTGATAATATATATGATTAAATCCAATTTTTCAATTAAAAATTATATTCTTCCAAAATAAAGATTTACCATATTTTCTGTACTAATATTAATATTAATATCTTTCTATTTTATAATTTTATTTTTGAAAAATTTAAATTTATTTGTTAATAATTGTGTCAAAATTATATTATTTTTAATTAGTATGATTTTTTGAGATAATAATTTTTTTGATAAATATTGAAAAATACTTGTTTTTATAAATAAATTTCTTTTCTATTAAAGAATTCAAATAATACCAAATTATTTTATTTTGGATTCAAAAGTAATGTTATTTTAATTATGTATCTATTAATAAAATTAATTTCATTTTTAAAAAAATAATAGTATGTTTTTTTGTAAATGTTTTTCAATATTTTGTACATTTTTTCTTTGAATCCCCCATTTCTTATCTCATTAGAGTGTTTAATTTTAGAATATTTTTTTCCCAAAATTTGAATGTACTAGAAAAAATGGATTCATTTGATTGAATATTTATAGTTCATATTTTTTAATAATTTGAACATTCTTTTTGAATATTATAAATATTATAATAAGTAAAAAAATAATAATTTCCTTACATACGTTGAAAATGGGTTTAGATGGGGATTAAACTGAAAAGATAACTATTAAAATTACTAAATTTCATCCTAAAATATTTTTATGTAAATATTAATTAATTATATCTTATTGGATTTATAATTACATATTTTGGTTCCTTGTAGGATTTAAAAGACATGGGTACACCTATTTCTTTTCAAAAGTTTCTAGTGTTCCACTCACCACAATTATAAAAGGCCACCCCTCACATATCATATTCGCACATCCAAAACCCATTAGATTAGAAAATAACTACAAAAATATCTCTCTTAATTCCCTCCTCACTTCATATAAACATTATATTGGTCATAATTTCACATTAGGATAGATTTTTGTGAAAAACTAAAGAGGTTATCTAAAATTGAGGTAACATTATTCAATAACCATTTTTATTTTATTTATTCTTAAACATCCTTAAATTGTTATTAATAAATTGGGATATAATATCATATATATCTAAAATATACTAATATTTTTTATGTTAATTTTGTGACATGTATCCTTCTCTTCATTAACAAAATGAAATATGAAATCATTTTTCATTGTGTAGTGGACTACGGCCTCACGGACCAATGTTATTTGTTTTCCATATCACCTCTCATGAATGGATATAATGATTAATTTAATATTTTTATATTATTTTTGTTATATTATTATAAATTTTTATTATAATTCAGTACCTAAATACATACCTATAGTGCAATTGAGAAAATAATAATGTCGCTTATGTTTACCTCATACCACCACCTTGTGAACTAATTTGATGTGTTTAACATTTCATACTTACATGCAAGGTAATAAGGATATATTTAATGTATATATAGGATATATGTACCTAAATTATACTTATTTAATTATTATATTACATATTTCTTCTCACTAGACATTATTTGGGGGATACAATAACATCATTTGTGTGTACGGAGGAAAACTGCCTCGCGAAGTGATGTGATTCATTATTCAAGTACATTTTACTGGAATGTCAATAAGTTCTTGTTTTAATAAACATACATGGGTTAAATATTAATGATTCAAGAATGGTAATATATTATTTATCTTTGTACTGTTTCATCTGTCTAGAGGTTCAAAACAAATTTCATGCGTACATATGACATAAAGTCTCCATAAACGTTGTATTTCATTTTCAATTTACAAAAATTATTATTAACTATAAATATATATATATATATATATATATATAATAAATATATATTATATTTATATCATGGAAAAAATATTTGAGGTTATCTAAACATGATCAAAGTAATAGCACTGAAAATAATTAATTAATACATACATGATAAACAATGCAATTATTGGATAAAATGTGACATTAACATGAAATTGTTAATGAATTATTAATAAAATGTAATATATAAATAATATATGGTATGATATATATATATATATATATATGGATATGAAATATTTTTATAAAAAAATATAAATTTATTAAAAAAATTTAAACATTAATGAAGGATCTCATGACTTATGGTAAGTGTTTATCATCTTACTTTTTTTACTTCTGTGAGACACTTTCAATAAACATCACCCATTTCTATTATATGATGTTTAAAAATCCAATTATTGTATTTTATTATTACTATAATATATGTTTTTGGTAACTACATTTCAATTTTTTATCTCTCTTTCATGTGGTTTATATTCCAAAGATACTATATATGCAAAGAATTTTGTCTCTAATTTCCTTATTTGGAATATAAATTATAATAAGAACCTTATTTCATCTATAAGGTGTATATACTTCCCCATTGAAAATATTTCTAATTAATATAATTATTTTCATCATATTAAATTTTTTATCTGATATTATTTTTTAATGGGTCATATGGTTCAAAAGATACCAATGTATTAAGGCTTTTATGGTACAACCTAACTATTTATTGGAATTTTTTTTCCATGTTTCCAATTATAACATTTTATGATCCATTACTAATTAAAATATTAAAATTATATCTCATATGGTTAGTTCATAAAGATAAATTCTTTCCATTCATGTTTATATGCTTATGTAAATAGGTCGCTATAATTGTTTAATGAAAAATTATATTTATTTATCCCTTCATTTGAAAAACTATTCCCACCAAAATCCATGTTATATAAAAATGTTTTATGAAAAGTATTATAAAATTGTAAATAATATTTATTAAGAAAATAATTTTTTTTTATTTTAACAGTTTTTTTAAAATAATATTCATGTATTTTTTCTAGAAAATCATTAATTATATTTTATAAAAACATTGAAACAAAAAATTATTTTAACATCTATGGATTAGATTGTATTATCCACCCACATGAAAATAATAATTTTTAATGATTCACTTATATGATTCAAATTTTATCCTTCATGAAAATGATTTATAAAATTTTATATGAATTTTGAGTTAAAAAACATTACTTTCAATGAATGGTCATGTTCCCAAAAAATGTTTTTTAATATTTTAAATGATTCCATTAAAAGTTTCTAATTTAATGTAATGAAAATATTTTAATAAATGTTTTATCTTTTTAAAAGTGTTATGTTCATTATAGAAATGATTTTTTCATATATAAATTCTATAATTAATCATTTAAAATCATATTCAATTAGAACCAACATTTATTAATATAACCTACCCTTAATTGTGGATCTAATCTAAGGAAGAAATTACTTTTCATTCACAAAATGGTTTATGTTAACAATTAAAGGATATTTATGAAACATGTTTCTCTTCTACGATATATAAGATGATAAAATACTACCAAACCCTGGTTCATTATCAATATATTAAAATGGGATGAATTCACAAAATGATTATGATTCATGTTACATGTTTCATATCTATATGATACTCTATGATTTAATGTCTAGGAAAACCATTTTTTATTAGTTTTTGTTATGATAAAAAAATTTGATAATAATTTATCTTGATGTTTTATGTTGTGATAAATTTTTTATGACAATTTTGTTCATGGGTTCTGATATGCTAAATTACTTTTGATCTTGAGTCACACAAGTGTATGATTTTTATTATGTGATTGTGGGTCCTATATATCCAGCCAATTTGTTGGGTAATGATTTATATCTCAAGATAATTATTATCCTATAATTGAGGGTAAACGTATTTCAGTAAGATACTTTTTCCATTATGATAGTATTTTGAGTAAAACATGACTAATATGATGGTTTAAGTAGTGTACCTTATCAAATATAATAGTTTTGGAAAATATTTATGACTACTAAGGAAATGTTTTTATATTACATTTTGAATGCCCAAAATCAATTTTGTATGCCAATGATTTGATCTTAAGGTTCATGGTATTTGATTCCATTATGATTCATGTTTTATGAATTGCCAATATTATTTCCATATCTCAGTTTTATTATCTTTTATATATAGGTTTTGGTTTTAAAATGTTATTCATTTATTCTCCTTCCAATATTCTCATGTTATACAAATATATCTCTTGTTTACCCTAACTATGTATATGAGCCCACCCTTTCTTAATTTTCCTTTCCCTCAGTTATGAATAATGGTTTTAGGTGTAGTATCTCTATGAAATGAACTGTATTGGAAGATATATTTTGGGGATATTTGTAAACATTCATGAAATATAATGATCTTTTCCATGACTCTAAAGACACTAAACCTATATGATCCAAAAGATTGTATTTTTTAAATGTATTAAATATAAATATAAAAAAATACAATATCGATATATCAGTATTTGGGATAACTACATACCAACTAAAGTGATCTTAGACTATTACATTTTTTATTGAAATATTTTTAAAAATTAATATTCAATAGAAACATACCCAAAGATCATGAGGAATAATGTATTTGGATGAGTATGTTCAAGATACCACATAATGAAACAAATTACATAAAATATGTATTTTGTTCTCTATAATGAGATCCTTAAAAAATTATACCTCAAAAAACTACATATTATAATCTAGGGAATAAATAATAAAATGGGGTGAGATAAATAGTATAGTAAGGGAATAAACATTTCAAGGAACCATGACTTGGTAGTCATATGTATAACATGACATCATTAGAGAGAAGACACCAGAGTAATCACATGGGTGTATAAAATAAATAAAATTGAATCGTACGACCATATAATCATATAAAATTTGGATGAAACATATAACATGGCATAAAGATCATTCATGGATAACTTCATAGACAATATTAGATAGTGGAAAATTTCCCATAACAGATAAGATTTACTCTTTAATCCCATATGTGGAATCCCATGGGAATAATGCCTTACCCAATGTTATGGAGATCTATATAGTCACACCAATTATATCATTTCACTATTTTTGTCTTTCACATAAAATAAGTCAATCATTTTAAATTTTATAAGAATAATCCATTTAAATAAAATGAGACTTATAATTATACCTTATGTCATAATTAAATGAATTTTAATAATGAATGAATTTGAGAAATTAAAATAAGATATGTATTATCACATAAAAGGAAGGGGAATAGGCTATGTATATATGTTTAGTATATATATATATATATAATTTTCAATAATTATATAACACTATAGTGAGATATAAAGTGATTTATAGTGGGAATGGTCATGAATTGAAGGAAATTGTGTCTTGGAGATTAATCCCTTACCATGATCCAGATTTGTGAAATGTTTTATTCATCATCCTAAATAAAAAAAATTGTTAATTATTTAGTTTTTATTGGAAATTCATCAAGTATATTATATATTTTCTAATATTTATTATTATTTTATATTCAATTACTTAGTAATTAATGTTTTTGTTGGATGTTTTGGTGGTATGCATCTTATATGTCTAAAATCACAATGGATAGATTAGTATTGTTAGTGGTATTATTATTAATTATTATCATAAATATTTATCAAGAATTAATTATAATATTTATTCATAAATTATACCATTAAAACTAATAATGAAATATGTTTATGAAAAATGAACAATATTACAGTCTTGTAGATTGTAGGTTATATATATTTATGAGTTATAATATCATTTATCAATGTTCATGATGGAGATAATTTAAGTGTAATTATATCACTATATAATTATTATTACATCATATATATATATATCATATTTTTTAATTAAATACAATGATCTATACCATCCATGAGATGTTGCAAAAAATGAATCAAATCCCTTTAGGAAGAGGTGGTCTACCATACATATGAATGACATCATCATTTTTTTCAATACCTGATTAGGTAAAAATGTATATGGTATATTAAAATTCCTACCATATAAATATTTTAATTATATAATATTTAAAAATTAATTCAATTACAATGAATATCTATGAAATTCGATGATGGAAAGAATTACATCAGTTCAAAAGGTTGTACTTTATCATAGACATGATTGATGGATTTGTTTCACAGTTGAATGAAGATTAAATGTAATTAGGTTACTGTAATAACATAATGTCATCTTAGTTTAGGAGATAAAATGATAACATTATATTTTCATAGTTAAATAATTTATAGGGGAGGTGAAAAAAATATTAATAAATATTCCTCATATTCAATCAAATTAATCATATTTTCTCTAAACTCCTTCCATGGTTGTTTTTATAGTAAATATTGTGATACTGAGAATTGATGAATTATGTGAGGAAGGGATATGTCTAGGTCATAGCCTATCAAAGATGATTTTGATGCGTGTTGAGAAGAAGAGGGTGGGTTCCCATTTATAATTTAGGAGTGTCATTTTTATAAAAACCCAAAACTATTATACAATGGGATTTCACTAAGAGGACATGTTCCTCTAAAATATAATAATAATGGATTGGGGTGATATGGTTGATTCACACTACCACCATTCAAATGAAAAAATGTTTTAAATATTTTATTCCTTTTAACTATATATTTTAATCCCAATATAAACTAGCTTTAACATTAATTGTGTTAACAAATTTATACTATATTTAATATTCATTGGGAAAAAAATATCTCAACCATATTATATAATATTAAATGTTATGGTTAAAAAATTAAATAATTATATCCAATTCAAATCACAAAATTAGAAATATTGATTTCAATATTAACACCACAAAACATATTGATATGATCTGTAATAATCCTTATCGGATTTTACATTCTTATAACATTATATATATTACATATATATAATTTAAATACTTTTTTATATGGCATTAATTTAATTAATTAAATATTATAATCTTTTGTCGCTAAAAATGTTTTTAAACTCTGTGTTGTAAGCATCAAAATAAAAATAGACCAAAAGCATTATAATTGCTCAAAAAATAAAGGTTTTTAGATTAAATATAACAAATGAATAATAATATTACATTGAAATTAATTTAAAATAATAAATGAAATATTTATTTACATAATTATATAAAAAAATTAATATTTTACAAAAACTGGAATTTTCACTATTCAATAAAATATTATTATTTGTAATAAAATCACAAAATATGGAATTATATATTTTTTATATAATGATTAGAAAAAGTTATTTAATTTCAAAATTAAAATGTCTTTATGTTTAGAAAATTAATTTTAAAATTTTCTAACAAAAATAAAAAAAATTATTTTTGATCAATAAACTATCATCATTGAAAAATTATGTTGTTATTTCTGAAGAAATTATCAATAAATTCATATTTATTTTTCCCATATTGTGTATATATATATATATATATATACTATAAAGATGAATATATTTTTCACACATGACTATTTAATTTTTGGATTATAATGGTTATGTTTAAATAATAATCATTAATATATTCTTTGTATTGTGTGTTACATACACTATGAAAAATTGTTTTCTTTTGAAAAAATCATAGGGATTTTCAATTTTTTAGTGAAAATGGAATCACTATGAACTTATATTATTCTTAAATTTTATGAAATTTAGCCTTGGGGATATCAAACTCCTTCTCCATTACATGAAAAAATCATTACCAAATATCAACCTTGTAGAAGTACCGGGCTCTACGTAGTTTATCCAACAAGTCATCAATCTACAGTAAATTATTCTTGGTCCATATCATAATCGTATAAAGCTTAATATAATTAATTAAAAGGAAAATTGACCAATTTTTCTTCATGGTGTAGTGGTTAAAAACACCAATATTGAAGAACAAGAGTGTATGAAAAAATTAACCATATTATCGATTAGTTTTTTTATTAGATCATCAAGTTCAATAGTGGAAATTCTATATGAATTCTTGGATATTATAAAATTTCAAGGTATAATATTGATTGGGTCTACAAGATAACAGTTTGAAGAAGACTAAAAATTCTACTAGAATAAAATTACTTTATTAAGAATTATTTCTCCATGGAATAATTCTTATGATATAGATATTATAACTCATGAATAAATAATTTTGATTATTAATATGATTAAACCAAAAGAGATTTTTCCTGCACCTTACACATATATAGAATTTGATGGGAATTATTTATACATGGGGTAATTTCATTCTTCAAAACATTCATGTTATCTATATGCAAAGAAAGATGACATGTGACTAGAATAGCATCAAAAACTAATGAAGTGAGTATCCCATGTTTTTCTAAGAAATGTTTCTTGAAAATATATACCAAGGAGAATTAATGTTCTTTGGATTCAATAATTTCCCAATTTAAATTTTTCATATATAGCTCCACTTCATTATTTTTTAGTGGTTTTGGAATATTTCTTATAGACATTCATGACATATATAAATAAATGGATCCATATACACAGGATGAATTTAAATATCATAAAAATATGATAAACCTTCATTTCTATATTTAATTATAGTTCTAAAATTTTACATCATTAGAAATATAGATTTGAATGAAAATTTTCAAACTAAAACACCCATAGAAGTGAAACATATAAAAATTTAAAGGATAACTCATGAATGGGATGAATAACTTATAAATGTAACATATTCCTTATCCAATAAAATTTTTTGTTACAATCTATGTTTTCGATGGTTTATTTCCTAATGTATAATATTATGGCAACATTTTCCAACCAAAATGGTTCGTATGGAGCTTGTGAATTTACAAAATCATATCCGCGTATATTTTAAAACTTGGTGTTCAATGTGGCCTCTTTGTTGATTACTTTTTGAAGATCGACCCAAATAATAATATTATATTTTTGGGGTTTATTAATACTAGGTTAAATTTTTATAGTCACATCCACTTGTATTCTTCAAATAGGTATTTTTATGCTTAGAAACAATATCATCTATAATTAACCCAAATTGAAGGATTTTTTCCTATGCATAGAATTATTTCTTATGCATTACTTTTTTTTCATATTTTGGAATCCCAAAAAAATACTAGAACACTTTTTATATACCCACTATGGAACCCCATGTCTACTATAAAACATAATTCACGATTAACATAAAATAATATCACATAATACAATCCCAACATATCAAATGGTCTTGTTTCTTTGAGAAAATAGGTTCATAGAAGAAAAATATAATACATGGATATGATAAAATTATTTAAACCTATTTATCATGTTTTTAAAATTCCAATGTTCTTTTAAAACCACATAGAATAAGTAAACGACATTCATAAAAATGTAGAGAACTATAAATTGCTATAATATAATAATAAATTAGTAAAAATTCTAAAATTAATTCATGCTACCTAATAAGAAATTCAAGTATACATAAAAGAGTTGAGTTTCATAACAATGAACATTGAAGTATGAAATTATTTGACAACATCATGTAAAAATAAAAGTATTGTAGCAGTATAAAGCATGGAAACATAAGAATAACATAAGAGGAACCATTGAGAAATCCTTATAAATTATGATCAATATAACCTCCCTTTCACCACATATATAATCTCATCAATTGAAAACAATACCCAATGTATTTTTGTGATATGTAATTCTTGGACCACCCATAACATTTATATTGTTTTCATGAATTTGTGACCCATAATTTTTAAACAATATAAAAATCCCATTCATCCCTTTTATCCCTGTGAATAAGGACTACGGGTTAAATAAATATATTTACCCAATTATAGAAGGATAATTATATCTATGTGAATACTCTTCGTGGTAAATGTGGATGGGTATAAACTATATATATGTTATTCATCGAAAAAAGAATAATTTACATAGCATTATATGTGTAAAAATGGTTTATTATAGATTTTAATAAGAGTGAATGAATGTTTTTAATTAAATGTGTGAAATAAAGAATAAAAATGGATGTTTAATAAAATTATAGAATGGAAAATTTTAAATAAAAATGACTTTTTATAAAGAAAGTACAAAGAATAAAAATAAATATAATTGTCTCACATACCTTGATATGGATCTTATAAATGTTTAGGATGAGCTTCATAAAATCATTGGAAAAACATGTGAGTTATTTATTGAAGAAAATGGAGTTGAATTGTTTTTCAATGGGTTTTGAGTGAAGATGAGTGGGAGGTTGGGTGGGTGTTTATAGAAAAATTGTGTGTTTTTTATTTTTACTAAACATCAGTTTCGGAATCCATTTGATAAAATAATTTTAACAAACTTCTTATTTATTCCCAGGGATTATACCCAAGAGGTTTTGATTTTAATATTTGAAAACTCCAAGAACATAAAACATTAAAATAATTCATATCAAGATGTGTATATGAGTCTTTTTTAGAAATAATTGATTATAAAAACAAAAAATTTATTCTTGGATTTGTAGATTTCATTAATGGTCTATAAAATTTTTAAAATAAAGAGAAAAACCCATTATTTTAAAGGGGAAACAAATTATTGTTCTCTTATTCCCTTCATACTATTTCTTACATCAATTTCTATTCATATGATTCCATAATTAGTACTATATATTTATATCATGTTTAATCTTTATCCAAATACTTTTACTATCTTAGAAATTTATAATAATTTCAAAATTTTATTATTTTAATGTGATGATTTCAAAAATAACATATATTTAATAAAACTAGTTTTATATATATATATATTAGAATTTTCATTTTTGAATCAAAATCCACATTTATTTTAAATGACTATTTTTTATGATAGGAAATGGTTTCATAAAGTTATAAATGTTATATTCGAGTTCATTGATTTATATTATAATATATATATATTATTTAATTATAATATTATAAGTAAATAAAATTTATATGAAAATTCATGAATTTATCTAGAAAAATTAATTTAAACAACATATTTTCTAAAAATACCATATTTGATATTTTGATACATTCAATAAATAATCTGTATTTGATATTTTGATATATATATATATATATTATAATTTTTATTTGTTACATGTTATTTCTAGAAAATTTAAATTATATTTTATGATTAAATGATAATAAATAAATTATTATGATTTTAAATAATTGTTTATATAAATTATTTGATTAATTGGGTTGGAAATTAAAATAAAAATAGTCGTGATAGACTATCCTACTTGAAATGTATATATCAAAGGATAAATATAGTTTCTTATGCCTTAGATATGAGTAATATTTTTAATAATAATATACATTAGAAGGATTAATGCGTATTTTAGGTTTGTATATATCATAATTGGATACATCATATTACATCAAGTAGAATTTAGTGCCATTAGGATAATAATGGATCTATAAAATACACATAGGAATCCTTAGGACGTAAATAAAAATGAATTAGATTTTGAGAGAACGTGAAAAATCATGTATTATTAATTGGGTCTCATGGGTGATTAAATCCACGTGAAAAAATATTATAATATGTGATTAGATCAAATAAATAGTAGAATAAATTAATTATTATTGATATTACTCATATTAAACATCTTCTCTTTTCAGATTAAAGCTAGAATAGTATACAATAACTTATCATCTTTCATATGATTATTATGTATAAATGTAGCTTATGAAGAAATCATATTCAAATTACTAGAGACTGATTCCATACCCATTTATAAATAATTGTTTAGTGATCATAATTGATTTATATTGCACTCTGAGGTTAACAACTCACAACACATTATATAATAAATCACATGCTATTCTCACGACATATCATTATATGAAATAATTAAATATAAAATTATAAAAATCTAATTAAAAACAACACAATCCAAAAATACGAATTAAAATACTATATAATATTCATAAATTTTATTAAATAGTTAAGAAATGATATAAATAAATTTTATTTAACATTTAAATAAAATATACTTTATTATATAAAATAAGAATATGTATAGTTTAAAGTAGGAATTAATGAAATAAATTCAGGACATTAATTAATCATAAATATAGCTTATTATAAATATCTAATTATATTTTATCCCTTATTTATTAGGATTATATAACGACTATCATCCCAGACCATTTTAATAGATATTTATTTTCTAACCTTAACGATTATTGTTTTCCTTATAAATAACCAAACATTCTATTACATTTGTATACCCTCAAAATGGATTTCAAATTTCCACATATTTTCCATATTTATTTAATTAATTATAAAAATGTTACATTAATGGGGTGCTATTATTATGCGTATTACAACCTTGAAATTTTATAGTACAATTGTTTGTATTATCCAAATTCACTTATATTGATCTTATGAAGTGTAACCATCCTCAATATATATTTTAATAATAATTTAACAATATTTATTTCATTTTTATATCAATTCTTAATTTTATTTATATATTTATTTATAAATAACATATTATTTGTCAAAAAATAATACATGTTAAAATCTTGATTATGACATTCTCCCATGTTAATTAAATTGCATGTATATAATTTTATTACCTTGGAAACCCAATTTGGTCACTACATCCTAGACCATGATTCCTTTAGATAGAATCTTCAATAATATTACTCCATCGAAAAAAATCAGTATTCATCATTATTTCACATTATAGTACTTCCTCCCTACAATGAAGAATAATGTCTTATCAATATTGATGAAATTATATTTTCAATTTCAATGTATATGATAAAAAAATTTATAACATTACTACAATCCTCGATTTTCATTGTTGTGTCGGTCTGGAAGAGGGTGGTTTCATAAAGTTATATAATATGTCAAAATAATTCAAAAATATAGCACCTTTTTACCAAATAAAATGGTAATAATTTATATTATACTAGTTAAAACAAAATCTTAATTTTAATGAAGATTAATTTCATATATATAATTTTAAATATATGAATAAACCTAACATATAAAAACAAACATCAAAAATAATATTTATAATTTTCAATATGTATTTTTTTAAAAACCTCAAATGTGTTTCTAAAAAGAAAAAAATATTAAACTACAATCATATTGGATAAATAAATTTACATCTCATCAGTAAAATATTAAACATCATTATGTATGATATTTTTCCATAAGTGTGTGAACAATATGGAAATTACTTGTTGATACATTTCTTGTTGATTGAGATGAGGATGATGAGATTTCACAATTTGATCATAAACAAACATTGGTCCCTGAAAATTTCAAGGGCATGAAAATGAGTTCAATATATTATATAAATTTTTTCATGTGACTTAAATATTAGAAATTTTTTTGAAATCCCATGAACATTATTTTTTAAAAAATATTTCTTGTAAATTATCATGGATGTTTGTGAAGCTGTTACAAGATTTACATCTATGCATCGTGGTAAAAGATATGAAATACATTAAAAATTGTTACTAAAACAATAAATAAATTATCTACAAAAATAAAATAAAAAGAATAAATACTGCCAAAATTTTTCATAAAAATTGTAATCCAAGATTATAATTTTTTTTAATTAATGTTACATGGTTCTCCCAATTTTTAATCATCATCTAAATTTTTTTTTGTAATAATACTTATTCAAATCATGTTCACTAAATTTGAATAAATATTATAAACCCTAAAAATAATTTGTACTTTTATTAACTAATTTACAAAAATAAAGAATACTCAATCATATATTATCCCAATATTTACATAACATTTATGTGTATTACTAATAAACAACAATAATATTTATAATAATTTCTAATTTTTTTATAATGAATAAATATAATAAATCCACAATTACATTAGCTATAAAAAATAACTCTATACCAATAACAGTATTAATCACCTTAACCTAATATCACATAATATCCTATAATTTAATTAAATATAAATGTTTCTAAAAAATGTAAATGTATCCAAATCATCAATAACCATTAATCGAAATTAGTTTTCAATTACCATTTTTAGAAATACTTATTAACATATATTCACAAAATGAAATAATCATTTATCCCAAACTACCATAATTACATGATTATATAAATACTTAAATTTTTTCTATACCATTATAATTTTTCTTCTAGAAATATAATAAGTGTCATGTCACGTCCCGGCCTATTAGGACAGACCTATGACTACCCCAAGCCTACTTTTGATAGTCTAGGGGATGATGACTAGCACCATGTAAGGTTTTCCTAAAAACGAGAGGCATTATCCTAAAGTACCTAAACACACACGCAAACATATTCAAGCCCACACAATGATGAATGTAAAATAACTGAATTATTTTATATATATATATATAAGATACCATAATAGAGTATAAATGTGAAAGTAATGTAAATAGAAAAAAGGAAAAAATCCCAATAAAAACTATAAATATTCTAACCTTCTCTAAGGGAGAGGACAATATCAAAGGCACACTCCTAAAAAATTGCTCGGTCTGCCCAGCCCCATCTATGCTCCACCAACTCCTGGTCCTCTTATTCAACCGTCAAAAGGGTCGATGTCTACATAAGACATGACACGTGTGGGGAAACGACAATGTAACGATGAATATAATAAAACTCAGCAAGACACACTGTAAATAACAAACACGAAGCACCAAGTATAGTCATCTCAATAAAAGATGTAACACTATATAATAGATAGAATAAAAAATACAAACTCAGATATACTCAAGAGATTCTCCACTTCCTCAATCATCCATAACCAACTACCAGACATAATATTGTTCTCAATGTAATACTCATTTCGATAGATCCTACTCCATGAGCCACGCATTCATCTAAGAAACATGATAAAGTGGTATGGATCATTGGGACCCATATAAGGAGAACACACTTGTCTAAGAATACTATGATACATAGAGAGGGGTTTAAGCCCAAAACTGATAGGGGACACCACAAACCCACTCTTCATCAAACTACTACGTAGGAGATCTAATTCCAACAATTCCATTAACCATAAAAATGAAGAAAACTATATGGATTATCAATTACCTTCTCAAGTAGGTCACTCCATTCCAGAAAACTCCACTAGGTAAGAAAGAAGATCACACTATAGTCTCACGAAGGGACACCCCAACCTTATCTGAGACTCCACCACTATAATAGAATACAGTCTAGTGATGTGGTTATAGTGTTGCACTATACCATCATTAAAGGGGTCAGGGGAACATAGACAACCTATACTGGTATAAAATAAGAAAAATAAGATCCTAAAATCTGAAAAAGGTACCAAAACTTTGTCTTGAATCAACCATATTATAATCCAGGTCGTGTTTCAAAAGATGGTACATCGTTCGGATGCTGCATTAAAGATTGATGACTATTTAAATGAAGCTTCACGTAGAGCTACCTGGGCATGCCTGCCTACCTCTTCGATCGGTCCACCTACCTCATTGATCAACTGCATGTGGACAAACTATCGTTGTCCATCCTCATACTATAGCGAAAAATGCCTGTAGTCGACCTCCATTGTCAACCACCCATTGACTAGCATGTGGTTCCTACACCCTTGGGAGTTTGAGCTATCACAAAATCATAGTATATATCCATAGTTGACCATAACCAGGATACCCCCAGGTTTCCCCAGATCTAACTCGAGACTGACACGGGTCTATCTCATCAAACATGGCCCACCGCCCTGACCCGAAACACTGACATGGCCCGACCCCTTGACCTGGCCTGACCTAATCGCACACTGCCCACCTATCCCAGCCTACTCCATAGCTGCCACATATCTCACATCCACCACCACCAATCTTGCATCCCCCCATGTCGATCTAGGACACACCCTACATCCATCATGGTTTATGTGGTTTCCACCTCATCCCATGACCTCTTTCGTGTCCCCCCTACTCAACTAGAAATATGGCTTCCTACAACCCATGCACCCCCCCCCCCGTCATTGTCGCAGACCTCTCTGTCACTTGCACATGGGTTGTCAATGTGAGCCACCACAGACCGTAGATTCCACGTGTCATTGGTTCCATCTACATAACATCACACCTCCTCTAATTCCCAAAAACTGAAACCATACTAGATTTATGATACTTAGGACCCTAGCTACACTGATCGGGCCTCAGTTATTGAGATTCCTTAAATCTCATGGTAAAATTGAGCTCGGATCAACTTGGAAACATGGACCCAGGACCACGGGGATCCAACAGTTGAAGAACAAAAGCAAGGAGGGATAAAATACCCAATATCAAAGGTTTATCATCATTGGACAAGAGTTCTTGACCAGTGATCAAGAATAGTGGGTTTGGGTTAGAAACCCAAATCAAACAAATCCCACAGAATAAATCCTATATCATAATATACATTATCCAAGAATTTATATGTTCATTTATTTGATTGAAGTTCATTGTAGAAATAAAAAATGGTGAATAAATCCAATAAATTACCCACCCTTCCTGGAGTTTTGATCGATCGTTGATGATGAATTTTTTCATTTTCACCATAGAAGAGATCTTGCAACACCACTGGAGATCTAATCCATGATGTGATCCTGGTCTATTTTCATCCACTAGGAACACTCTCTTATAACGGAGACTAGGTTTCTAGGGTTTAGCGGCCTATTCTGATAAAAATATATATTTTCGTACACTTATAGAGTAGAAATATTCTACGTTGATGAAAAATAAACTAATTTTTTATTTTAACTATTTTTATCATCTTGGTGCCCCCAATAATTTTTTCATAAAGGACCCACACAGAGTAATATTGGATCGAGCCTAGTGTAATTTTTTTTTCTGAACTCAATGATCCCCGCATATTTCTGATTTGTGAAGCCGGTTTTGAGTTATTCGACTTATTCAAGAAACCCACGCATGAGTTCAATTACAATATTTTAATATTTTTGACAGATTTATTTCAGGAACACCATTCCTTATAATCAAATGAAATCACATTGAATTTTCATGAAAATAATACATATAACATCTTTAAAAAATCATGGAAAATCTAAGAGGATTCATTCTCCACACAATGGTGGTTTATGTCCTCGTAAATCGAAAACATGGGCTACTCAAATTAATGAGTGTACTGAGCATGATATTGAGTCTCTCACTCCCATGTGATATCTTGATGATTATCATGATGCCACCAGACACACACCAAATAAATCTACTCCCTTAATGGATCATGTCCTTCTAATAGTCGATCTACACTGGGTACAGGGTAAAGGCTGTGTCATCCTCAATGTCTAACTCACCCAAATAGATAACATGTGATGGGTCATGCATGTACCTCCATAGTTGTGAAGCGTGGAATATGTTATGTACCCTATCTAACTTCAGAGGTAGAGATAAGTTGTATTCCATCTCTCTAACTCTATTTAGTATCTGGAATACACTGATGAACCTTAGAGACATCTTTTTTGTCCTAGCCAAATTTAAGTAATCCTCATCAATGTGAAACCTAAAGAAACTAATGGTCTCTATTCTCAAACTCCAAAGTATTATTTCAGCTATCTATATAAGACTTATGATGACTCTGTGTAGTATTTGATCACTCCAAGATGACATTCACCAACTCTTTAGTAGCTTCCACCAACTCTAGTCCCTTGAATTATGACTCTCCTAGGTTAGTCTAGAAAAGTGGTAACCTACATGGCCTTCCATACAAACCCAGAAATGGTTCAATAAAAAATATTGATTGGTAATTATTATTTTACAAAAACTACAACAATGGTTGGTGATCCTCCATACTATGTCCAATGACTAACATGAAATCTGGCAACATGTCCTGTGAATCCTGAAAGGTCTGCTCAGTTTGGTCATCCATTTGTGGGTGAAGCACTGAACTCAAATGTAACTAAGACCAAAACTCCCCCTATAATCCCTTCCACAACTGATATTTAAAGAATCATGAAACAATATACAATAGAACTCCATGGAGTCGAACTAGATCATATACCTAGATGTTTCCAAAGGTCTCTACTGAACTCTGCTCTTAGATAGCTAGGAAGAGGATCAACATGTTGAGTCAGTCGATGATCACCCATATAGAATTGTGACCCTTGTATGTGTGTGGTAATCCCATAATTAATTCCAATGATATCCCATTCCTCTTCCATTCTACAATCTGTGGGGTTGATAAACCCATTGTAATTTGGTTTTCAATCATCACTTGAGGACAAGTAATGGCATCCACAAACAAACAATACAATTCCTTTCTTCATCCCTAGCCTACAAAACTGGCATCTGTAGTCTGGGTACATCTTCCCCACACCAGGATATACCTCCAAATGGTATGTATTAAACTCCCTCAATCTATCCTCCCTCAGCATCACTGGTATCATCATGTGTCCTCTAAAGATAATGACATGTTCCCCACATTTTTAATATTCCTCCAGAGCATCCCCTATTGAAATCTTAGAATGTAGGATCAATCATTTGGTATCCCTAAGATTCCCCCTTGACTCACTATAATATTGGATAGGGGAGGACAATCCACTAGATTTAAGCTTCACCATCTCCATCGACAATGTATACTTGTAATGAATCCAACTAATCTAAGGCCTCATTCAACAATTGTATACTAGATCTCATGCTGATGGAATCTACCCCAGTGTTCCCCTTCCCATAAGTATATACAATCACAATGCCATGGTCTATGATAAACTCTATCCATTTCCTCTATATCAGGTTATTATATTTCTGAGAGAATAAATAAGTGAAACACTTGCGATTATAGTATATGATAAATCTCTTGCCAATCAAGTAGTATCATACATATTCAATGTAAATACTACCACTTCTAATTCGTGGTCATGGGTCACATAGTTCTATTCACGTGGTTTCAACTAACATGAACCATTGTAAAATATTACTTTCCTCTTCATTAGTAAACAACTAATCCTGGTCCTTGATGCATCATCGAAAACCACGTACTCAAAGCCTTCCTCTAGTAACCTCAAGAGGATAGTGCTCATCAATCTCCAACTCAACTCTTGAAAGCACGAGTGACACTTCACTATCCACACAAAAGATTTTCCTTTAATAAATTTTCTTTTCATAGGTTCTTCCATTTTAGAAAAGTTCCAAACAATCCTCTGATAGTACCATGCAAATCTAAAGAAACTCTACACCTTGCTAAAATTCATGGGTGGGTCCCAAGCAAGAACTACTTCACCCATCACTAGATCCACTGTAACTCTAGCATCTGAGATGACGTGTCCACAAAAATGGACCTTTAAAATCCATAAATGAAACTTAGAGAGATTTTTTTAGTGATGTTTCTCACAGAGAGTTTCCAGAACTATCTTTAAGTTATTTGCATGAACCTTTTTTTATGCTGAATACACTAGGATTTAATAGATGAAGAAAACCATGAACCGGTCTATGAAAGATTGAAATATATGGTTCATGTGTCCATTGAACTCTTTTGGGTAATTAGGATGCCAAACACAATCACCATGTAATCATAGTAACTCTAATGGAATATGAATGCAATCTTTGATATATCCTCATCTCATACTCGAAGCTGGTGATACCCTCATTTTAGGTCGATCTTCTAAAACCATCACACTCTTTTCAACTGATCAAAGAGTTCATAAATCCTCAGTATTAGAGACTTGTTCTTCACGGATACCTATTTTATGAATTAGAACTATACAACCAACATCATTCTGTCATTTTCTTTCTTAGCAAATAAAATAGGGGTTTCCCATGGTGAATCAATTTTTATCATGAAGCCCTTCCCCTATAAGTCCTCCAACTGTATCCCAAACTCAAAAATATCTGCAAAATCCATTTGATAAGCTAGTGTTGATATCGATGTCATAGCGAGGTTTTATCAGTGAAGAATTCTATATTTTAGTGGTGTAGTAAATCTAGAAGATTTCTGGGAAAGGAATCCTCATACTCCACCACCATTATAGGAAATAAATGACAGATATAATCAACTTCACTGAGTGTGTGGAAATCCTACTGGTGATTAATTGATTGCACCATCCTATGTGTGAGTCCATCATAAACTGTATTGATTTCACATTCATCGAAAAATGAAAACAAGGTTCCTTCACTATAGAGAAACCAAAATCGTCTCCTAAAATAATCAATATGACTGTGAACTGTAGATGACTATTCTATACCAAGAATGACACCATAAGGCCTCAACTCCACTAAAAAGAGATCCCAACCAAAACAATTTCTTATATGTGTCAAGTAAAACTTTCATCACTAGTGTGTAATCATCATGTCTCCTCTTCAATATGTCTCCATGCATAAGTGTAAAGCCAAAGTTTCATCTGGAATATCTGATTCTTGAACATGGTTTTTTTTTTGAGAAAAAAATGTCTAAAACCAATTTCTATCAAAATAGTATCTCTGGTAGAAAATAAAAATATCACCCCTTATATAAACCTTGGAGCCTTGGGGTCATAATCCTTTATAGCCTACAGTTTTCCTCATCCATATCCACCAACTCCCTATGCCTAGCATGGACCAAATGGGGGAGATGGTTGTGGTAATTGGTCGAAGCTCTAAACACCTCATGATTCCCTTACAACCCCTCGACCACGTTGACTTCCATACAAAACACCACGCTCATATATTTGTCTCTATCTAAGAATTCCCTCAACCATATCCCAATCAATAGTATGATGGTTTGGGAAATATCAGGCTAGATGTCCTCAACTTTCACCTATGAAAAAATATATCTCCCCTAGCTATTTCATGACACCATGGTATCCCTACATTGTTAACTGTATGCATGGGATATCCTCCTACAGTGCCTGACCCACATGGATCCCTGTGACTATAATGGTACACCTTCTATTGATGTCTCACCTATCAGGTTCCCACTACTTTCCCCCACTATTGGTGTCCTCTCTTCCAGAAACCATTCTACTAACTAGGCTCTCTTAAATACACCCACATAGGTAGAAATTATATAGGATACCACAGATTCCTTCATGTCCCAACATTCACCTCGATTGATGGTCTGATCCCTAAATAATTGGTCTTGTACCATATCCAAGGAGAATAGTGAATGATCAGAATGCTTCAATGAATACTCAACCACGGTCATACTACCCTACTACAGATACAGGATCATGAGTATGTGTACTGATCACAACATGTCTAGATATAACTACTCTTTAAAGAGGTACTCGAACCTTGTCCATGAGAGAGATGTCATATTATAGGATTGAGTCACCAAGACACACCATCACCCCGTAGATCCCTATATAAGACTCGTGGAAAGGACTTTCATATAATTTTAAGGCATCCTTAAAAGGCATAAAACATTGGTGACTTCTTGTAGCCAATCCTCAACCATCTGGGAGTCTGGTTCACCCTAATACCTTGGAGGTCGCTTCCACTGAAGCTTATGAAAAACACTCAGCCTCCACCCATCCTCAACTGGTAGTGCTGATAGTAGCTACTGCTCGACTGGTGGTGGTATTGTTGATAAACCACCAGGAATTGTAAACTTTGGTATAAGCCTATGTAGTAATGCCACCTCACGAGGTGGATCATCATCGTGATCACTTGGTGGAATCCTAGATTTCTGTCTATGTGAAGGCATCCTAAAATAAAACAACACGTATCACAGTCAATTCAGTATATCTGGGGGTGACTCAATACGTACACGGAAGATAGAACTATTATTTTATGATGAATGTGCCATTTTTTCATGGAAGCATTGTTTTCCTACACTATCATGAAATGTGTTTTCTCAGAGTCCAGATATATGGATATGATGGCCACCACACAAACAATGTGGTCCTTGGTCTAAAACTGAACTAGAAACATTTAATACATTTTCCAAAAACTAATCTTATAGACTCTCGATCCTGAAGTAGTACCACGAACTCTGACAACACTCTATCATGACCCGACCCTCCGATGTCAGATCCATGACTACCCCATTCATATCTCTGATTGTCCTGGGGATGGTTACTATCATCATGTAGAAATTTCCCACAAATGGGAGGGAGTTCCCTAAAGTACCTAAACAAAAGAACACACCATCAAGCACACACAAACCAAAAATTTAAAACAACTGATAGAGGTCAAGAATACATCTAAGATCCCATAATAGAGCATGAACATGAATATATTGTAATGAGAAATGGGTCCAAAAATAGGATCATCCAAAATTGTAAATATTTTATACTTCTCCAAGAAATAATTCTACTTCAAAGGTAATATAAAAAAACACCAATGTCTTCCCCACTCCTGTTATACTCCACTCACTTCAGATCCTCAAAGGATACCACCAAAATGTCAACCATATTCAAACGATGAGACACATGTAGGAAAAGCCCATGTATGGGTGAGTATAATAGTACTCATCACAACACCTCGAAAACACTAAATATGAGTCACCAAGTATAGTTGGCTCAATACAGGTTTTAACACTTAATAAAAGATAAAGAAGAAAATAAAACAATATATACTTAAGAGAGACTCCACACCATCAGGTTGTCATAACCAACATCCATCCAAATGATTCTATTTGATGCAACACTAATTCTAGGATACCCCTCTCCACAATCCATGGTATCAGCATAGACACTTGATGAAGAGGTCTAGTAAATTTGGTACCATCCAAAAGAGAACACAGTGGTCTAAGAAGACTACGATACACAAATAATGGATCATACCCAGAACTTATGGGGGACACCATGAACCCAATAGAGATTAAACGACTATGTAATCGACTTTATTCCAATGATTCCACTAACCCTACCAATGAGAACCCCTAGATAGAGGGTCAAACCCATGATAAATTAGGTCTCACTAACTCCACAATCTATATTAGGGATGATAGAGGATCACACTCTAGTATAAAGGAAAATGAAAACTCTCTATGAGACTTGACCATATGAGGGGATTATGATCCAATGATTTGGATGTACGGTCGTAATGTACCATTGAGAATGAACCAAGGTAATACACTCATTATATACTAATGTAAATTAGTAAAAATTAGAGACATAAATTTGAAGAAGGAACCCAACATTTTTATGGAGTCGACTGTCTTAAAATCAGGGGCATGCTTCCACAAACAACACATCATTTGGACACTCCTTTTAGAAGTTATGAACATTTGAACAAATATATCTATAGACCTGCCTCATCCCGGGGATCTACCACCATGGTCACTCCACCTACCATGTAGACCATCCAGTAATGGACTGACCATCATGGTCAGTTCACTTCCTGCATTGGCCGACCAGTACCGTCAGCTGCTCATGGACTGCCTGGGCAGTCACTACGCTCGTGGAAACTTGAGTTGCCACAACACCACAGTCAAACATTGTGGTAGATCGCTACGATAGATAAGAACTAAGCTTCACCTCTATTTACACAAATCCGGCCAAGGTCTGACATAAGTTCATCTCATCTTACCCAGACCACATGCCTAACCCGACCCACCGACCCGACCCTTCTTGCTCGCAGTCATCCCACCTAGCCTAGCCTACTCTACGTCCACCAATGTTCCCACATCCACCATCGCTGATCTTGGTTGCACCCCATATTATTTATGGTTCTCAAGGATTTCACTTCATCCTTCAACCTCTACCACACCCCCTACCCATTTGTTTACCGAGCCACCTCCGACCCACACGAACCCCACCATGGATGCATATAGCTCCATCACTCGAATGTGGGATAACTCTAGCTCCAACCACCATGTTTCAGTGGTTCCTTCTGCTAACCACCATGCCTCCCCTGATGACCAAAAATTAAAACGATCATAGATCTAATATTCTTGGCCCGTGATCTATAGTAATCCATCCCCAGTTGTCAATTTACCTCAAATATGGGGGTCCGATCAAGCATGAAACAAACTAGCAACGTCGATCTATGGAAAAAGGGATAAAAATGAAAAAGAACACAATCTAGGAGGTAGAGAGGGCACGAGGCAAAAAGATTTTAATATTTGGGATAGTATTCTTAGCCAAAGATAATGAATATAAAATTTGGATTACAAAACTTGCTCAAATAAATCCCATAGAATTAATCCCATATTGCAATACACATGATCTATAAATCAATATATTTATCGATTGATTCTCGTTCAATATATAAATAATGAATGAGGAATAAATAAATTATATCACATGTCCTAACAAAATTTTGGATCGATCATTGTTGAAGAATGTTTTTTTTGCCAGCATTGATGAAATCCTCTAACTCCACTAGTGTGGTGATCAATGATCCGATCCTAATCCATCGTCATCCACACAAGGATGATCTCCTCCAATGATGTCTATGTCTCAAAGGGTAAGTGAAAAAACTTCAGAAACATGTTATATCTATAAACTTATATAGGAGAAACTCACTATCCTGATGAAAAATATTATAAATTATAAATTTTTATTTATTTTATCAATTTCACACCATCGATAACATCTTCACAAAAGACCTGCAATGACTTATGTTAGGTCTCTCCTTAGGTAAAGAGATATTCTGAACTCAACATTTCACTCATATTTCTGATCTACGAACCCATATATTAGTTATTCATCTTATTCAGGAAAACCTCACATGCATGCTATTAAAATATATTAATATTTTCAAACATTTATTTTAGGCACAACGGGCCATAGAGTTGCACGCAGTCTCTTCAACCAGACATAAAAATAATCTATATAATATCTAAAAAATAATACATGGAAAATAGAAGATGGTTCATGTCTCAAAAAATATCATTAATCATCATAAAAATAAGTCATAATAGATCTCAATAAGGTATTTATGCATTAAAATTTCTGATCATCCATATTAATATTATCCCATGATGGTTTCTACAACTAATAGAATTTTATAAACTGATAACTTCAAAATATATTAAGTTATCTAATACCATATCAACTACTAACTTGAACATAATCACCACATTATCATATGATTTATTGAAATTAATACATCACATAGATTCTAAATAGCTTATAGGTTCATATTTTAAAGTAATTATAAAAACAAAAAATATCAAAACAAATAAAATTTAATAACATGAATAAGAGATTCATGAAAAATTATTGGGATATCACATTAACACAACATTATACCTAAGGAAAACTACAATTTTTCATTACATATAATTTTGGATGTGGCATACTTCACCTGGATAATGCATTACATTATAGATGAGGCTAACATCACATGGAAAAAACATTACATTATAGATGTCGCGAACATTAATGGGACACCCCATGGTGATCTAATCAGATATCAATAATTACCCAATGAGAAAATGTTTCGTATAATTTTGCATTCCTCCATGTAAATTAAGGTTGTATTTCACACTCATCCATCATTATTTATAACTTCCTTGACATATGACATGAATAAAACATAAATGAGATTCAATTTTTCTAAAATTAAATTAAAAATTATAAAATAAACATTTCATCTCTAAAATGAAATCATTTGGATTTCACCCATGAAAGGAGAATTAAATAAAAATACTCAGTCAAACAATTTAATATTTACGGAAAATGTATATTACGTATAAAAAATTAATAGAGATCAATTTAAAGATAATTGTGATAAATAATTTAAAACATTTTAGTATTTTTTTTGAATAAAGAACCCCTTTCCTTGAGTCCCAACTAACATCATAGATTTTTAAATTCTTAAATAAAAATTATTTTAATTAATTAAATTTTTCAGAACCTTTTTAAAGATTATTATTCCTTTTAATTAATTTATTATTTCTTCACTATATAAATTTCTTCTCCCTCAGGTACATTAAGGTTGTATTTTCCATAGTTCTAATATATATTTACAGTTATGGTAATTGTTAAATATAATTTTTCGGTGGTTATATAATCTCTACTAATTTCATTATACATGTTGTATTTCATTTGAGAATCAAGGTTGTAAAATATCATAATAGTATGATATAATTTAAATAATCATCCTTTGTAAGCTATTTTAAAATTCCAAATAAAATATTTAAATTTTATAATAATATTATTATAATTCAAATATTTTATTTTTTGGTTTTATAATTAAACAACAAATATAATTATGAAAAATGAAGTAATGTACTTCAATGTGGTGGTTTAACAGACCCACACGAACATACCATAATCGAGAAATGACTATACAACCATTTTTATCATTATACTCTAATAAAATATTATGACTAATATTAGATTGATGTCATCAAAATAAATTTTAAGAAGACCAAAATGATTAATGTAAATAAAATAATCAGTAAAGAAGATTATTTTTGAATAAATGAATTGAAGCATCCCTTAAGGATCTCCTTCATAACAAAACGATATGAACTCATTGTTCTGGTCAAATGACTAAAAAATTGTTATTATGATTCAATTGTTAGTAAATATGGGAATTACGTTGATAGGGAACGGATATTTAAGCCATTAGAAAAAGGTTAAATAAGATCCATTTCAAATTAAAACATGATGAGTGATTAAAAAAAGTATATATCATAAAAGTTAATTTGAAATTTAAAAATGTGATGATTATTGTAATAAAATAAGAATGGTTGAGTCCACAACCATTATCTAATGTTATAATAAGAATATGTGATTACTAAAAATTTTATATAAAATATTGATTATTATTCTTATATAAGGTAATATGTAGTGACTGATCCATATATTCTATATCATTTTGAAACCCTTCAGTCATAATCATTTCTATAAAAATTCATTCATTCCTAATTTTTAAATTTATATATTCGATATTTATTACATTTTGTACATTTATTATGAAAAATGGGTAATCATTGTTTTATATTTTTATACATCCCCTATGATTAGAAAATCATAATTTTCCTATAAATAATTTAATTTACACTATTTTCATTTGTTTTCAAATTTCATAGTTATTAGTTATTTATTCTAAATTCAGTTATTTGTTCTCATCAAATGAAAAGAGTTAATTTATTTCAAGATTGAAAAAATATTGAAAAAAATTTATTGATAAATATAAAAATGAAATAAATGAAGCCCATCAATTTTAGAATAACAAAATTTTATTGTAGATTTGTATAGATAAAAACAAGGTTTTAAAGTTTGTATAATAATATTTGTTTGGTACAGATGAAATTCAATAACATTAAATTGTCTAATGGATTGACTATGTTGGAATAGGCCACATTATATTACATCAAGTATGTTGTAAATGTGAACATGAAATATAGTTTTTGAAACATTCATAAAAATCAATATGTAAAAAACTATCTTTCTTATGAATTTGGGGGAGCAGGCTCTCTCACATGTAATTATTTAGCATGCAAATTTTGTTTACCCACAGGACATTATATTATTCCATATAAAAGAAAACATCAACCAAAAATCATAAAATGTTTATTGATAAACCTAATAATAAATATGGGATTGTTTCATATTACATATACACTCACATAAAATTGCATATTTAGTCATTCTAGATTAATCTGTAGGAATGTATCATAATTTAAATTTATATACATTTTATATTACATTAATAATGAATTTATATATGAATATCTCTGTAGTGATCTCGTAAAATTATATTTATGCTTACTTGTGAATATATCGTGTATGATAAAATACAAACTCGAGTTTAATTTAATCCCTAGAAATCAATTTCTCATATATATATATATATGTGTGTTATTTATCATAAAAATAAAATCATATTATTTTATCATTTTTTGATAAGTTCAATACTGAAATCAGTAAACATGAAAACACATAACAAATTTGAAAATATCTATATACAATATTGTTATATTATAAAAAGTCATACTATGAAACTTCAACTAAATTATCAATTAAAAATCATTTATTACAGGATATATGATTGCATATACTTTAAAATAAATATATACTGGAAAAATTCATATCATTAATTGAATATAAATTTGATTAATTAAAAATACATAAATATATGTTATCAGTTTTCTATATATATAATGTAACAACATTTTCCCATAGACACATAAATGGATATGTAATAACCAACCTTAATTAATAAAGATTTGTCCTATAAATAGAAATATATTCCGTATTCTCATTATTTTCCTAAAAAAATAAAAACAATTGTTCACTTATTTTCATTAATTCTATAATTATTTTTGGTGAAATAATTTTATTGGGGGTTTTGATGATGCTTATTTCGACATGGTAGTTCTATTCTATAATAGTGTTTTATTATCCACTTTTATATGTATTAATCTTATATTGTATATTCAAAATTAATATTTAGTGTTGTATGATCAAAATGATGAATTTAGATGCTCAATATACAAGAGGGGGTGAATTGTATTCTTTAAAAATTCCTTTGGAACCTTTAATGTTTAGTTTATCAAATTTTAACAAACATACAAAACACCTCTAAAAGAAACCTTTTTTTAATCTTTTCAAAATTAAGATAAAATATTAATAAATATTTTCATAAATTAAAGATTCTAACATAAAGCTTATAGAATATATAATATAATCAGAGTACAGAAATTAGAAAGTATATGAAAGTTATACTTTCTATCTTTAACAAAGTTAAGATTATAGCGGAAATAAAACAACTTGAAATAGAAAAAAAGTAACAAAAAGATTCTTTTAACCCAAAGAGAAGGGTATCCAAAAACCTTTGATAAAGGTTCCTTGATCTATACTTTCAAAAAAATTTGTCTTACCCAAACCTAGGTAAGTCCTCAATCCGAAGAGTGGTATCTGTCTTGTTATCCTCTCAAGCCCTCAATTTATAATGAAATCAGAACTTCTATCTTCCAAACCTGGAATCCCATGATCAACACGATTAGAGTATGCACAAAGCAAGTCTGAACGATTTGTTCACACCCGAACAAGTTGTTCATGAAATTCTCACGAAGCACTAAGAGTTGAAGGAGCCTCTCTCCCTAGAAATCAGTTCACATCTTTTTCACATGCATCAAGTTCAAACACTATCTACATTCTTGTGTCTTATTCAAATGAACTTGTATTTATAAGAAAATATTCCCAACAATCGGATCCTCACCTACGGTCATATTTTTCCTTAAATTTTGGAGGTACCTTGACACGTGTCAAACATACGATGGTTATTTTGTAATAGATTGTACGACATCATTTCAAGTATAAAAAACAATATTGAGTTAAAGATGAGCGTTATGTAAGAAAACTCAAAACCCAATAACATTGTAATGATACATTAAAAAACCCTAACATTATAAAGAAAAAAGGATTCTCAAGAAATATATTATCAATAAAACGGATTCATTAAGGAAAAGTAAATCGGATTGTAAAACTAGTAACTCATTTGTTCCGCAATCGGAATCATAAAATCGGAATCACATATACACCTGATTCGGTATCATAAATATGGTATCACTTATACACCGGAATCAGTATCATAAAGACGGTAGCACTTATACACCAGAATCGGTATCATAAATTCGGTATCACTTATACACCGGAATCGATATCATAAATATGGTATCAAATATACACCAGAATTGGTAACATAAAGATAGTATGAATAATCTGTAAATATAAAAGAATAGAAAATCGTAATAATAAATCTGGTAAGTATAAAATAATGAAAAATCGTAATTATTCATCTATAAGTATAATAGAATGACAATTCTGGGTCTTAAAAAAATAGAACTTTAGAAAAAGACAGAACATAAGAAAAAGTGTTTGTGATTTTCAAAACCTAAAGTCATAAGGAATGGAGAAGTGATAAGATAACATTATTGAATCAATGATTTCCCCATTTTTAGAGTGCATAATCAACTTTGTTAAGGAAGAATATATTGACTTAGATAAACAAGTATGAAAAACTTATCTCCCCCTTTGAATGAGATTTTTTATGAATACAACTAACTCCCCCTTGGGTAATTTTTTCCAAGGATCGTATTCTTCATCTTTAGTGTCTGTTTTTCTTTCATAAGAAAATATAACCCCCTTAGATAAAAATAACTTCTTAAAAAACTCCCCCTTACTCATTCACTATCCTTTCATACCATACTTTCCATTAATAGATTCTCCTCCTTTGAGATCTCCATTAAATTCTTCCTTTAAATAAATTTTCCGCCTTTGTGATTTTTAAAAAGAGTAAAAGAAATAATGGAAAAGCATAAGATGTGCCTATAAGGTTAAAAAATCATACATTAGAAAACAAAAGAAACATATGCAAGAATCTCCTTAAGGAAATTTTGGAAATAATGTTTAGATTACAAAAAAACATCAGAATGTCAAAAAAATCATCCATCCTTCTTCTTCTCAGACAAAATTTTCATTATCAATTCTTTAAGATTCCTCACGTCATTATGATCTTCCTCAAAATTATTCCATAGGATCTTCTGATCCTGATTCTTCCTTTCTAATGACAATATTATTTCTTCTTGAGTAGCCACAATTCCCTCTAATTTAGCTCTTAATTCCTTCTCACTACATACAAATCGGGAAATGGAATTGAGTTGACTAGAATTCTCAGATATTGATTCCTTGACCTTGTTGAAATCGGTTTCACAAGTATTGAAAGCTCCATTTGTTGAATCCATGAAGTCACAAAACTATCATAGATCTTCATTAATCGTTTTGGTGTGGTTAAAAACTTTATTACAAGTTTCCTTCTGAGCATTATAATTTATCAAAAGATAACTGAAGTCCGCTTCTTGCTTGACCACCATTCCTATAAAAATATTGGTCAATTATGTCTTTTGATTCAGGGTTTCTCGCAACATTTGACTCTGGGAATCTATATTTGTAAGAAACAGAATGGTGCTGACAAACATTCATAAAGATAGCTTGACAAAGTCATGTCCAATAGAGGATGAGAATTCAGAACCTGAATTATCTTTTCCAATCTGAGCTACTCTTGGAGTTATGAAAACTAATTTTTTTATTCTCTTAGAGGACTTATGAGGTGTTTCCTTTTTGGATGAGGCAACTAAAACACTCTTACCTTTGACTAGATTTCAAACTGGAGTTTGTTCATTAGATATGTGGATAACATTAAGATCTACTTGTTCATCTTCTTCCTCTTGAAATGCTTATTCCTCACCACCTTGATGATCAACCTCTTCTTTCTCTTCTTCTTACACTAAATTTTCTACTTGTTCTTCTTCTTCAACTAATACTTCTTCCTCAACTTCAATTTCATACTCAACTTGTTCTTCTACTAGTTCTTCAACTTGTTCTTCTGAAACATATTTAGAGACTAAACTCGAAGGAGTTCCAATGTAGGCTTCCACTTCCCATAAAACATTATCATAGTATTCTTGAACGATCTAATCTTCTATTTATTGAACAGGTTTTGATAAATATAGAACATTCTTAGATTTTTGGATTTCCATAGTGGAAACAGGTTTTTTATTAACAACTTCAAATTCCTGTACTTGTTGAGACTTTTTTTCTACAGTTTTTAGTGAATACTGACAAACATGCACTTCCAAGGAGTTCTTCTTTAACTTATCCTCATTATTTTCTTTCTCAAGATTTTCATTTTTCTTGATTTTCAAGGCCTTAGTCTCTGTAGGATTTTAGCCAAATGAAGGATCTCCTTCCTTTATGGAAGCTTCCATTTATCTCCACTTTGCAATTGTTTCATCGGAATAGGCTTTCTGTTTCTTTACAGAAGGATGTGTTGATACTGAGACATCAGGAAATGGTATAGGGATGCTAGGTTCTTTCTGTTTCCTTTTCTTGGGTACCGATTTTGATGACTCTGGAACATCACCTTTGTTTTTGATAACTATTTCTTTAAAACTATTAGATTTCTGTATTACTCTACTTTCATCCTTCAAAGAGTTTCATCACTGAGAAACAAAATCTCAAAAGGATTTGAGACTAATCGGAATGGGACATTCCATTCTTGAAGGCAAATAACAATTATCCTAGAGATAGTTTCTGGATACATAAGATTTTGAGATATGATGGATCCACCTTTTATTGCCTGGATGGTGGGGAAGATGTTCTTTAGAAATTTGATCTTCCTTAAGTTGAGGGGAAAGTCTAACATAATGATATCACAAATCTTTAGAAAGTCCTTATCTCCCATTCATGGTATAATAAATCCTTTAATCTAGATAGCTAACATCTTGTGGCTTGTTGAAAGATTTGTAATATTCGGATTCATAACATAATTGAGACCAAGATAATTCAGAGCTTTGGATTTTTGAAAAGAACCTTCCCTCTCAGGAAGTTTTTTAGAGAAATGAATAGCTTCCCCTTCATACATAATGTTAAGAGCATTTTATGCCTTATTATAGGGAACTGTATATGTCTTATCATAACATTTAAACTTAAATAGATCCTTACCATCCTTTTGGAATAAAGTAACAGATTCATAGAACTGAATAACCAGGTCAGGATAAAATAGATCATGTCTTATCTCTTTAGGCACAAAAACACTTTCCCATCCGTTAGTTCTTATCACCTTAGAGATAAGAGAGTCATATTTTTAAAATAATTTAGGGAAAACCAACCTTTACGTAAAGATTGACCAATCCTTTATTTCATTTCTAGTCGGTATCTGGTCTGCTGAGGATTCAGGAGTCATTCAGGGTGATAGAGACAAAAGAATCGGAACAAAAACTTTGATGGCAATAGAGATTTGGCACACAGATCAGTAAGGATGGTGTGGTGCTTATAAACAAGGCACCCCTTATATGGACGAGACTATGACCTTTCAACTTCCATATGATAATAAAATGGAAGAAAAAAACCTGATCTGGTCTAATGGTTGAGGATGAATAAAAAATAAAAATTTTGATCTTTTGTAGTAAGGTAAACGAGAATTTAAAATTTGGAAAAATCAACAACTAAAACATAAGTTAAGAAAATAAAGGGTAAGGAAGTGTTCTTTTTGGTATACTCAAAGTAATTTATCAGTATTAAAAAAATTCTTTTGAATGTTTTAAAATCCAGAATTTTAATATCAAAATGTTAAAAAAACTGAAATTTTCAAAAATGATGTTTTCAATACTGAAATTTTCAATACCGAAATTTTCAATACCGAAATTTTCAATACCGAATTTTTTTAAAAAAAACATTGAGAAAGAAAAAAAAATTAAAACAAAAATTTCTTATGAAAAGAATAAAAAAAAAGCAAGCATACGTACTCCCCCTGAAATAGGGGGTAGTTTAATGTTAGGATATGATTTAAACAAGAATTATATGTGAATTATTACCTTATAAAAATCATTCCTAGCTTCTGTTTAATGTATTCAAATCCATTGGAAGATAATGGCTTTGTAAAAATATTTGCAAGTTGTTCTTTCATTCTGATGAATTGAAGAATAATATCTTCTTTAATTGTGTGATACCTAAGAAAGTGATGCCTAATATATATGTGATTTTCAAAAGAGTGATGTGCAGGGTTTTTACATAGAGAAATGGCGCTTGTGTTATCACACATTCTTTGAGTTTTTTAAAAACTCAAACAATAGTTTGTGAGTTGTGTTGCATCCACAACACTTGAGCACAACAACTTCCAACTACTACATATTCGGCTTTATCAGTGGAAAGTGCTACAGAATATTGCTTCTTTCATGACCAAGAAACTAATGAATCTCCTAATAAATGACAAGTTCTAGATGTTCATTTTATATCCATTCTACATCCACCAATGTCTCCATCAGAAAAACACTTTAAGACAAAACCATTTCCATAAGAATAGCAGAGTCCTAAATCCATGGTTCCCTTTAAGCAGCGAAAAATTATTTTCACTGCCTTTAAATGATATTCTATGAGATTGGATTGATATCTTTCACATAAGCATACTAAAAACATTAATTCTGGATGGCTAGCTATCATGTATAGTAAACATCCTATTATACCTTTAAAATATGATTGGTCTATTAGTTTCCCAGCATCATCAAGATCAACTGTATTTGTGTTACCGATGGGAGTACTTATACTGTTAGTGTTGTCATATCCATACTTTTTAATAAGAAATTTAATATACTTATGTTCGGATATTTAGGTTCCTTCTGGTTTTTGAGAAATTTGAAAACCTAGGAAAATGTTAACTTACCCATCATACTCATTTCAAACTCAAATTTCATTAGATTTACAAATGAATCAGTTAATGATTGTTGAGTTGAACCGAATATAATGCCATCAACATATATCTGAACTATCAAAACATTTTTCATATATTTCATAATAAAATGGGTCGGATCTGAATTTCCCTTAACAGAATTTTTTTGAATCAAAAACTGTGTATGTCTATCATTCTAGGCACTAAGAGCTTGTTTAAGGCTATATAAAGATTTGGTAAGTTTGAAAACATGTTCAAGATGTTTTGAATATTCAAATCCAAAATTTTGTTCAACAAAAATGTCCTCTTGAACATATCCATTAAGGAGAGCACATTTCACATCCATTTGAAAAATTTTGAAATTGAAGAATGCTACAAAGGCAAGTAGAATACGAATAGATTCAAGTCTAGCTACAAGAGAATAGGTATCTTCATATTCTATGGATTCTTGTTGGTTATAGCCTTTAGAAACTAATCTTGCTTTATTTCTAACAATAACTCCATTTTCATCGCATTTGTCTCTAAAACCCCATTTTACTCCAACAATAGACATTTCCTGAGGCTTTTCAACCAAGTTCCAAACCTGATTCCTTATGAATTCGTTGAGTTCATCTTGCATAGCCTTTATCCAATATTCATCACCTAATGTATACTTAAGAGTATTTGGTTCAAATTTAGAAAGAAAATCAGCATGTTCAACTTCATTCCTTATATAACTTCTAGTTCTTACTGGTTGATTAACATTTCCAATGATATTATCACTAGGATGATTTCTATGTAACATCTGACTTGGGTTTTGAAGGAATTGATCATCAACAGAGGGTAGAGAATCTTTAGGAGTAAATGTTTCATAAAAATTTTCTTGAACTTTATACTTATCAGAAAGGTCTTCTATCAAAGTTTGGTGACCTGTTTCAGAAAATATATCTGAAACAAGTTCTGTTTGTTTGAAAACAAAAGAATCATTTTCATCAAAATTAACATGTATTGTTTCTTCCATAGTGAATATATCATCCCGCCTTTTTATTTCATAACATTTCATTACATTTTACAACCAGAGGATCTTTAAAGTCTAATGTCTTGGAAATCAGGAAAATAATACATGAAAACAACATAAAACATTATTCTAATCCGCTTTTAGGGCTTCATCATAGGTTCATCCTATGTATAAATACTGCATATCCTTTCTTGGAGACATACATCAAAGGAAAGGTTGAGGAGAAGGCCCGGGTAGGGTAAATAAGGGAATCTATTTACTTGTTTCAGAACCTGAATAACAACATAAAGACATGAAATAATGGAAGTATAGGCATATCATAAATGAAATAACTTGGAACATAACTTGAATATGTGGCTACAAAATTTCATTTAGACATTCATAAACATATCTCCAAGGTTCATCCCTGTGGTGTTAATAAAATTACCATGTTTATTCTCCAAGGTATCATGAAACATGTCATCTCTGGAGATTAATTCTTTACCCAATGCATTGGAGCACTGTTAGGTCGCACCCTTAAAATTTATTTAATTTCATGTGATCCACATAGATCATAATCAAAAATTTCATAGATAACACATAGAGAATAAAGTAAATGGGTTTCAATTCTAAATTGTGAAATTTTAAAAGTTATTAAAAATAAGATGATTATATCATTTATAACTCATAGAAAGGGAATGAGGGTTATATGTATGCCCATTCCAGAATAAAATATATTGTTTTTATAAATTTATGAACACCCATAGAATTGAGATAGATATTGTTATTCACATAAACATACATGGTAATATCTTGAGATAAAGGGATAGAAATTTTGAGATGAAATTTCTACAGCATAACGGCTATATAACATGGTATTAGAAAACATTGAAAAGAGAGGGGACAAGATTCACCCACACATAAATAATTCATAATACATTATAGGTACCGAATAAGATCATGGTATGGATATTTTAATGACACACCACATGAAAAGGATACATGAAAGAAAAGAGAAGATGCGATTTCTTTTACGAGAAATGTGACAGCCTAACGACGTCACTTAAAAATTCATTAAACAAATAGATGAGAGCGGAAAGGGTCCCTAAAAAATTATACAAAAATGGATAGTAATGAGAACATATAAGAACATACCCTTAACATAATGAGTTTGAAACTAGAAAACACAACATAAAGGAATTCATTACTTAAAAGAGGAGGGTGAATAGACACCTTACCTTGAAGAGTAACTTCGAAAGAATGAAGGTTGGGACCTTGGGAGGATTGATGGAATCTTTGAAGAACTCCTTGGGAGGTAAGGAGACCAGAACATAGTTGAGGATGATTTTGGAATGAAATTAATGAGGGAAATGGCTTTGTTTTTATAGGTAAAGTGTGTGAATAAATTATTAATTTCCAAGGGACACCTCATCGGTGGTATTAGAAAAACCATGGGCTTGACCATGGTATTTTCCCATGGTATTGGCCACTTCGGACACCTCATAGTATATTTCACTATTCATAAGTCGACCAAAAATCTTAAATCATTATTACATCATTAATGGTATCATTAAACACTCGAAACTCAAAACTGCATTTTTACTATTCACTGAAAATTCAACTGTTTCAGAAAAGACCCAAAAATTCACCCGAACCTAACATCGATGCTCTGAAATCCAAAATGAAGTCCATTTCATGAAAATAATTTTCTAAATATTTTTAATTTAATTTTTAAATAAAATCATTATTAATTCCAAAAATACAACTTTAAAACTCTAACTCATTTTGTAACACCATAAAAAAGTAATCAAGGTCCCATAAAATTATCATATAACCATAAGACAATAATGTAACAATTTATGATTAAATTTTATGAAAATAAATTTCCATTTTGATTTTTTAAATTAATTATAAAACTATAAATAAAATATTTATGGCATACAAAAATACCAAAACATAAACAATGATCATTTTTTCACTTTATGATGTCTGAAATGTATTTATACATTCATTGGTGAATTTTCTATTTTTTTGGTCAAATTATTATTCATTACTATTCATATGGGTCTATTATTATTCCTACTTTACTATTCACTAAAAACCTAGTTGATCTTATTAGACTCTAAATTTATCACTGATCACAAGTGTAGAATACCATTTTTTTGAAATTCATTTCACATTATTAATTATTTAATGAATACAAAAATATTATAAAATACCATTTTTGCCTAAATTCATCAATAAGACACATCCTATATTTATCCAGATATTTTAAATTCACAAACATTTCCATAATAATAAATAAAAAATTTATTTATATAAAAGGATTACACAAAGTAGCTAAGGTTTCATTACATAGCCCCTTATAACACCAGTATAGAACCTAAGTGTAAGGTGTGTTATGGTGATAGAATCTTGGGGTGGCTCGGACAACATTGCCCAAGTGGTGATTTATATCAGTTTGAACTTCTATGTTAGGTGATTCCATTCAATCTCCATACGTTGATGTTCGGCTTGAGATTGGTCCAGAGAAAAGTCCAGCAATGCTACCTCCTTCCCAAGCTTCAACAGATGGGATTCATATGGCTGGAGCCTACTAGATGAGGCCATTTAATCTTCTTTCTGTATTAATAATCCAAGATAACCATATTTATAAAAATACAACGTTAAGATTATAGTTTCCAACTATCATATTGACCAACGTTCATATAATAGTCAAAACACAACGGTCACATTTTAATTATACCCACAAAATTAGGAAACAAAATTAATTAAAAAGTTCGAGTCTTTACATTCTGCCCCCCTTAAGAATTCTTATCCCTGAAATTTTATCTCGTACCCTTTAATGGGAAAAGGTGCGGGTAGTTCTCTCTCATGGACTCCTCCAGTTCCCACGTGGCTTCTTCATATTTGTGGTTACTCCACAACACCGTAACACGGTGTTTAGTCTTGTTGTGTAAAACCTTTTTCCTATTATCCAAGATCTCCACTAGCTTCTCCTCATAAGAGAGTTCATGTTCTGGTTGTACCACCACTTGTTTTAGTACATGTGATGGGTCAGATATTTTCTTTCTCAAGAGGGATACATGGAGGACATCATGAACTTGGGCTATATTTGGAGGAAGTGCAAGCCGATAAGCCACTGCTCCCACACAATCAAGGATTTCATAGGGGCCAATATACCTAGGGCTAAGCTTCCCTTTATTCCCAAACCTCATGAATCTCTTCCAATGTTATATCTGAAGAAAGTCTTTGTCACCAACATTAAACTCCAAGTCCCTTTGATGGTTTTCGGCATAGCTCTTTTGGCAACTCTGAGCAGCCTTAATGTGTTAGTGGATGGCATGGACCTTTTCTGTCATCTCTTTCACAAGATTAGGCCCATGAAGCATTCTCTCACCAGCTTTATCCCAACAATAGGAGTTCTACATCTCTTCACATATAGATCTTCATAGGTTTCCATTTGAATGCTCGAGTGGAAGTTGTTGATGTAAGAGAACTCAACTAAAGAGGGATGTATATCCCATCCACCTTTAAATTCCATTGAGCTGGTTCTCAGTATATCCTCGAGTGTTTGAATAGTCCTTTCAGATTGGCCATCTGTTTGGGGGTGATAGGTCGTACTGAAATTCAATTCAGTGCTCAGAGCATGTTGAGGACTTCTCCAGAATTTTGATGTGAACCTTGGATCACGATCAGATACGATAGAAAGTGGAACTCCAAGAAGCCTTACCACTTCCTTTACATAAATCCTGGAAACTTGATCAAGAGAGAAATCTTCTCGAATGAAGATAAAATGGGCAGTCTTGGTGAGACGGTCCACAATAACCCATATCACATTATTTCCTTTGGAAGTTCTTGGGAGACTAGTGATGAAGTCCATAGTGATATTGTCCCACTTCCATGCTGGTATGCGTAGTGGTTGCAATACACCTTTAAGAAGTTTTCGCTCTTCCTTCCCATGCTGACATACAAGGCACCTTGAAGTGTAGTCAGCAATCTCCCTTTTCATACTATCCCACCAATAATGATCACGAAGGTCCCTATAAATTTTTATACAACCAGGATGTATAGAGAATGTAGAGCTATGAGCTTCATCCATCAGTTCCTTCTTTATTTCCGGAATAGATGGAACGCATAGTCTTGTACAAAATTTCAGTACACCTTCTTGATCATTATTGAACTCAGGAAACTTCCCATCCTTTATAGCCTCAAACTTCTTCTGTAACAATGGATTTCTTTCTAATCTTTCTTGATGTTCTCTAGTAATGACGGTTGATAAATCAATTGGGTTAGGGTTGATGATGTCCCTTCCCTTATAATTCCCATGTCCAGCATTAGTAGGTCATTGATCAAAGGATCTTTTTTAATCCTCATCATGGAATGAACAACTAAGTATTTCCTGTTTAATGCATCGGCAAGTTTGTTTTCTCTTCCGGGATGATAATGAATTCAACAATCATAGTCTTTAAGGAGTTCCAACCATCTCATTTGTCTCATGTTCAATTCCTTTTTTGTGAAAATATACATCAAACATTGATGGTCTATGTATACATCACATTTATCCCCATAAAGATAGTCCCTCCATATCTTCAGAGAAAAAACGACTGCAACGAGCTCCAGATCATGCGTAGGATAGTTTTTTTCATTAGTCTTCAACTGTCGAGATGCATAAGCAATGACCTTTTCATTTTGCATGAGGACGCACCCAATCCCTTTCAGAGATGCATCACTAAAAATAATGAATCCTTCTCCACTTGAGGGCAGAGTTAAGATTGGTGTAGTAACCAATCTCTTAATCAGCTCTTTGAAACTTTTCTCACACTCCTTTGTTAAGATGAACTTGACCCCTATTCATGTTAACTTTGTTAATGGATTATAAATTCATGAAATGTATTTCACAAACCTATTGTAATATCCCATTAATCCAAGGAAACTATGAATCTCAGTTATTATTGGAGGCTGAGTCCACTCCTCTATAAGTTTTTTCATTGCAAGGTCAACTGTGATTCCTTCATTGGTAACAATGTGCCCCAAGAAAGAAACTTGTTGTAACCAGAATTCAAATTTACTAAACGTTCCAAAAATCCTCTCCTTCCATAGAGTTTGCAATATAACCCTTACATGATCCTCATGCTCCTCACAACTTTTGGAATATATCAGAATATCATCAATAAAAACTACCACAAAGTTATCAAGGTAGTATTTAAAGAATCTATTCATCAAATCCACAAAAATAGTGGGTGCATTAGTTAGTCCAAAAGGCGTAACAGAAAACTAATAATGCCCATATCCTGATCAGAAGGCAGTTTTTGGAATATATTCTTCCTTCACCCTCAATTGATGATAACTAGATCGAAGATCAATTTTGGAGAAGAATTGAGCCCCAAAAAGTTGGTTAAATAAATCATCAATTCTTAGAAGAGGGTATTTTTTCTTTACAATGATCCCATTTAGTTCTATATAATCAATGCATAGCCGCATCAATCCATATTTCTTCTTCACAGAGAGAATAGGTGCTCCCCAAGGTGACAAACTCGGTCGGATATGCCCCTTCTCCAAAAGATCTTGGAGTTGTTTCTTTAATTCCTCCAGCTCCACATTTTTCATCTTATACCGGGTCTTTGATATTGGATTACATCCAGGTACGAGTTCAATGGAGAACACTACTTCTCTTTCTGGGGGAGGTCCAGGAAACTCTTCAGGAAATACGTCAATGTATTTATGGACAATGGGTACATTTTCTATCCTCAAACTCTCATTTCCTTCTTCTTCTTCATCGATCAATTCAATAAATAAGGATATAGGAGGTTCTTATAGGCAAAGATCAGGTTGAGATATCTCTCCTTGGAAGATAATTGTAGGCTTTCCATTCAATACTACTGAGATTTCCTTACTTTTTCATTTGATCGTAGCATTATACTTTGATAGAAAGTCCATCCCTAGTATATTGTTGAATTCTAGCATGGGAATGAATACTAGATTTAAGATAAGATTGTGCTCACTAAATTAAATAATAGAGTTTCTAAACACTGGCGATGCTTGGATAATCCCACCATGAGTCTTGACAGATAAATATACTTTTAGAAAGTCGTGGTTTGATTCTAAATTCATTGAAAACATGGAAGAAATAAAGGAATGCGTAGAACCAGAATCAAACAAAGTACTTGCTAGATTTGAGAGAACAACAAGAGTACCTGCAAAAATATCATTTGGAGCTTCAACTTTAGCTGTCGTGATAGAAAAAGCATGACCTTTCTCCATTGGCCTTTGCTGAGGCTGATGGTGGTTCCCCTCCACTACCCTCGGATTTGGACAGTGATTAGAAAAGTGCACAAGTTGTCCAAACATAAAGCATTGGACATCAGGTAGGGCCTGCACCATCTTCCCCTTATCGTTAGTGTTTGGATGTTGAGGTTTTACCTCACTATGAAAATTCCCTGCAATATGGTCATCTCTTCCACACTTGTACCATTTCTTTCTCTTGAGCAGGCAGTTCCCTGAATGCTTCTTCCCACATTTATTACACGTGGGACGGTGTACTTTCATTCCTCCACTTCCTTAGTCAAAGCTCCTCCCTAATATTGTATCCATTGATCTCTTTTTGTCGTTGGATTTATGAGACCACTACATCTCACCGAACTCCGTTTTGACTTTCATCGCACTCCGCAAGATCTCCTCTAAGCTATCATAGTCTCGGTTGGCTATATTCTTCCGTAGATGAGGTCTTAGTCCAACGAAGAATCTATCAACCTTACCAATTGGATCCAGGACAAAGCTAGAGGTATATCCTGAAAGTCAAGTTAATTTCATCTCATAGCTTCTGATAGATTCGTTCTCCTTCTGCTTCAGCTTGAGAAACTCCTTCTCCATTCTTGTTCTCATGGATTGAGGGAAATACTTACTGAAGAAAATCCCTCTGAACTCTTCCCACTCCATAGCTTCAACCTCCACTCTTTGCCTCATGTTTTTAATCAGCTCCCACCACTGATCAACTTCTCTTACTAAGCGATAGACAACCAGGGTGACCTTCTCTTGCTCTAAACAACAAAACACTGAAAATATCTTCTCGATAGAGCTGATACACTACTCAGCAAGAAATGGGTCAGTCGATCCATTGAAGGTTGGTGGTCATTGATGCATAAAGGACTCAACAGAATGTTGTTCCATTCGCGGTGAGATCGGTCTCTCATCTTGATTCAAGTTATTTTCCATAACATGAGTTAGTCGGTTCATCATTTTCATGAATGTTTCTATATTGTCTTCCATTGGAGGGTCATCAACGTGTGGTCCATTGCGGTCACCATTTTCACGGTTCCTCCTATTTCACGCCATTTCTAAAAGAATAAAACCTTAATGAGAAACTTATTTCATTTATGAATCTTTCAACTATAAAGGATTTATGTCTTAAAAATTTTATAAACAAGTACATTTATATATAAATACTTCATAATGATTCATAAAAATATTATGATTAACCAAACATATCCCTCGAGAGTGTCGTAACCAAGAGTGTAGCAAGGCCAGTTTTTGTGCACCAGTTCCAGTTCGAGTCTAGCTGAATGTGGAGTTTTCGGGTTTTACCCCTATGTACATCTATGCCAGAGCTGCCTCTACCTCCTCGTATCCATACATGGATGTATTTTCTTGATAAAACACTTCTTTAATACTCACCAAAATACTAGAAAGTTTTTCTATATTTAAACATTTATATAGGATTATTCTTAAATATTTTATAGCCTAATTTCCATAAAAAAACTAAACTATCCTTTGATACCAACTATTACATCCCACCTTTTTATTACATAACTTTTCATTACATTTTACAACCAGAGGATATTTAAACTCTAGTGTCTGGGAAATCGAGAACATAATACATGAAAATGACATAAAAATTATTATAAACCACTTTTATGGTTTCATCATACGTTCATCCTATGTAAAACTACTGCATCTCTTATCTTGGAGTCATACATCAAAAGAAAGTGTGAGCAGAAGGCCCATTATTGGTAAACATGGGAATCAATATACTTGTTTAAGAACTTGAATAACAACATAAAGACATGATAAATGGAATTATAGGCATTTCATAAAGGAAATAACTTGGAACATAACTTGAATATTTGGCTACAACATTTCATTTAGACAATCATAAACATATCATCAAGGATTATCCCCGAGGTGTCATAAATATTTACCAATGTTATTCACCTAGGTATCATGAAACTTTTCATATCTAGAGATTAATTCATTACCCAATGCATTGGATCACTATCAGGGATCACCCTCAATATTTATTTACATTCATGTGATCTACATAGATCATAATAAAACATTTCATAAATAACCCATAGTGAATAAAAGAAATCAGTTTCATTACAAAATTGTGACGTTTTAAAAGTTCTTAAAAATAAGATCATTATATAATTTATAACCCATGGAAAAGGAATGAGGGTTATATGTATGTCAATTACTTTATAAAATATATCCTTTTTATATATTTATGAACACCCACAAAAATGAGATAGGTATGGGTATTCTCATAAATAAACATGGTAATTTCTGGAGAAAAAAGAGATAGAAATTTTGAGATGAAATTTCTGCAGCATAACGGCTATATAACATGGTTTTAGAAAACATTGAAAAGAGATGGGACAAGGGTCAAACACTAAAAAATAATTCATAATATAGTATGGGTACTGAATAAGACCATGGTATGGATTTTTGAGTGACACACCACATGAAAAGGAAACATGAAAGAAAAGAGAAGATGTGATTTCTCTTACGAGAAATTCGGCAGCCTAACGGCCTCACTTAAAAATTAAGAAAATAAATTGATGAGAGAGGAAAGGGTCCCTCAACAATTAGACATTAAACCATAAGTAATGATAACATATAAGAACATACCCTCAATATAAAGAGATTGAAACTAGAATACATAACATAAAGAAATTCATGACTTAAAAGAGGAGGGTGAAAGGATCCCTTACCTTGAAGAGTAACTTCAAAATCATGATGGTCGAGACCTTGGGAGGCTTGAGAGAACCTTGGGAGGACTCCTTGTGATGTAAGAAGACCATAAATTCATTGAGGATGATTTTGGAATGAAATCAATGAGTGGAAGTTCTTGATATTTATAGGGAAAGTGGGTAAATAAAATATTAATTTCCGAGGGACACCTCATCAGTGGTATTGGAAAAACCATGGGCTTGCCCATGGTATTTACCCATGGTATTGTCCACATGGGACAACTCATACGATATATCACTATTCATAACTTGACTAGAAAGATTACATCATTATTACATCATTAATGATGTCATTGAACACCCGAAACTCAAAACTGCATTTTTACAATTCACCGAAAATTAAACTGTTTCAGAAAAAACCCAAAAATTCACCCTAACCTAATATCGATGATCTGAAATAAAAAATGAAGTACATTTCATGAAAATAATTTTCTAAATATTTTTAATTTATCTTTTTAATAAAATCCTTATTTATTCTAAAAATACAACTTTAAAACTATAAATCATTTTGTAACACCATAAAAAAGTAATCAAGGTCCCATAAAATTATAATATAACCATAAGACAATAAAGTAACAATTTATGATTAAATTTTATGAAAATTAATTTCCATTTTAAATTATTAAATTAATTATAAAAATATAAATAACATATTTTATGGCATACAAAAATACCAAAACTTAAACAATGATCGTTTTTTCACTTTTAAGATGTCTAAAATGTATTTGTACATTCATGGGTGAAGTTTCTATTTTTTGGTCAAATTTATATTCATTACTATTCATAAGGGTATATTACTATTCCTACTTTACTATTCATTAAAAGCCACATTGATCTTATTAGACTCTAAATTTCTCACTGATCAAAATAGTAGAAGACTATTTTTTTAAAAATCATTTCACATTATTAATTACTTAATAAATACAAGAATATTTTAAAATACCATTTTTTCCTAAATTCATCAATAATAAATATCCTATATTTATCAGGATATTTGAAATACACCAAATTTCACATAAGAAGAAATAAGAATTTTATTTATATAAAATTATTATACAAAGCAACTAAGATCTCGTAACATAGCCCCTTATAACACCATCATAAAACCTAAGTGTTAGGTGTGCTATGGTAATAGAATCTTGGGGTGGATTAGACTACATTGCATGATTGGTGATTTCTATCAGCTTGAACTTATACCTTAGGTGATTCCATTCAAGTTTCATACGTTGCTGTTCTGCTTGGGCTTAGTCCAGAGCAAAGCCTAGTGATGCCACCTCCTTCCCAAGCTCTGACAGATGGGATTCATATGGCTCGAGCCTGCTGGATGAGGTCATTCAATCTTCTTTATATATTAATTTACCAAGATAACCATATTTATAAAAATACTACTTTAAGATTATAGTTTCCAATAGTCATATTGAAAAATGATCATATAGCAGTTGAAACCAACGGTCACATTTTAATTATACCCACAAAATTAGGAAACAAAAATAATTAAAAATTTCAGGTTGTCACAGTGAAACTGTTTTTAATTAAAACTCCATATGCATTAGATTTATTGGAGTATCCTAAGAATATTCCTTCAGCTGATTTGGGGGAAAATTTATGTATGATATACCTGGTATTCAAGATAAATACTTTTCAATGAAAATCATTAAAGTAAGATACTTTTAGTTTTCGGCCAGTCCACAACTCATAAGCTGTTTTATTAAGAAAGGGTCTAATTAAAACATGATTTATAGTATAATAGGAAGTACTTACAACTTCAGCCCAAAAATATTAGCTATGGAATATTTACTCAACATGGTTCTAGTCATCTCTTGAAGAATATGATTTCTTCTTTCAACAACACCATTCTAGTGAGGAGTTATTGGAGCTAAAAAATTGTGAGTAAAGCATTTTTTACTACAAAAAGTTTCAAAATCATAATTTTGAAATTATCCTCCACGATCACTATGAATAGTTATCAAATGAAGGTTTTTCTTTTTTTTTACTTGAGCTCTGAAAATAGTGAAATAAGAAAAAGTGTTAGATTTCATTGCAAAAAAATAGACCCATGTTAATCTACTATTGTCATAAACTAAGTCAAACACATAATATTTTCCTCCAATACATCCAGTTTGTGTTGAAACAAATAAGTCCATGTGCACTAACTGTAAGGCATTAGAAGTTGTAACTTCACTTATATATTTAATTCTAGATTTTTGTTGCTAGGAATATTGACAAGGATCACATACTTTTGAAGAATCAAACCAAATATCTGGTAGATCCTTAACAAGTTCTTTCTTAGAATTTTTACTAAGATTCCTTATGATATAGTGTCCAAGTCTTCTATGCAAAAGCCAAGATTGATTTCTAATTGAACATAGGAAAGGATGTTCATGACTTCTAAGGTCTTCTAGGTTTAGTATGTATATATTATCATGCCTATGGGCTAAGAAAATAAATTCATCCTTAGAATTGTGTACTAAGTAATTGTCATTCAAAAAATTCACAAGGAATCCTTCATCACATAATTGATTTATGATGATGAGGTTGTTCTTAAGACCATTATCAAATAAAACATTTGAAATTAAATATTTTCCAAGAAGAATATTGTTACTTATTACAACAATTTCTCTTTGATAGTTATCTCCAAAGGATACTTTTCCACATTTAGTATTTAAAATATTTTTTAAATAGTCTTTGATTCCAATCATGTGATGGGAAAATTCACTATTCATGTACAATATGTTGTTGGTACTTCCTTCATTGACCTGAAAAATATGATTTAGTTTGTCAAAATCCAAACTTTCTTGGATCCGGAATTGTTAGATAATAAAATTTTGGGTATCCACATTTGATTATAAAAGTATGATTTAAGAAACCCAAGACATTGATCATTATTTAAATAATAGCTCTTCTTCTAATGCCCACCACATTGAAATTTAGTACAAAAAGGGGCTCTTGGAGGAACAAAATAATTGTTTATAAAAATTGGTTTTTCATGGGAATAACCAAATCCATGATTATTACCATGATGTCAGATCTGAGAATATGTCATGTAAAAATTTTCCTTACTAGAAGTAAAATTTGCATGAAGTTTCTTTAATGAAAAAATTTCAGATTTTATTCTTAGGAATAAATATATATCTTCTTGAATAATAGACTTAGAGTTAAGTTTATCCTCTAAATCATCTGTTTCAAAAAAACAGATTTTTTAGATCTTTAGAATGCTTATCCCTCTCAGAATTAGCTTCCTCATGCTTCTTAGAAAAGGTTTTAGAAACATCATTTTTCTTATCAAGATCTATGGTATGATCTGAAATTTCTTTTGTTAAAATAAATTATCTATAATTTTCCTTTTAGAAACTTTACAATTACTTATCTCTAGAAACATAGAAAACCTAGAATATTTCTTATAGAAAGGAAAATCATTATCATTATCTGATGAAGAAGATTCTTCATCTGAAGAGAAATCTTTATCAAGAAAATTTTCAATTAAAGACATATTGGCTAAGGATTCAGCAGTTCATACCTTATCCATAAGACATTTATTTTGAAATTGATCTCAGACTATTAAAACAATATTCTTTTTCTCAGAAGATTCATAATCTAAAGAATCGTCAGAAGAATCTCCACAACATGCACTCGAAGTGTCATTTGCCTTTTGGACATTCTTATGCTTTTATTTGTATAACTTCTTCTTGTTTCTCTCATAATTCATATCCTTCTTTTCTATTTTCATATTTAAGGGACAATCAGGTCTGATATGACTAGTTCTTCTACAATTTTAGCATGTCACTTCTCCATCATTATTATCTTTTTTATTTTTCTTCTTGTGTCTATTTTGAATGTTCTTCTACCAAACAATATTGTTCATCCTCTAAGAAAGATTGGATAACTCATTTTATAAAGATTCACTTTCTCTAGATTCAGATTGAACAACAACCATCTTAGATTTAGATCTTGTAACTCTATCAGGAGTCTTGGCTTTCATATGATTTGAAGTAGTTGTAAAAGCAACACCCCCATTTCCATTCTTCTTGTTAATATTATCATCATCTCTCTTCATTCTGGTTTAATGTTGGAGAAGGGTTCCAAATAGTTCATTGAGATAAATATGTGTAACTTTTCTATATTAATCTATAGCAGTTATCTTGGATTCTCATTTGTTGGGCATGATGTCTATAATCTTTTCTACAAGAGCTTAATCATATAAACCTTTCTCACCCATTGATTATAAGCTGTTAACAATAGTCATGAATCATTGTTGTACCTTAGATACGGGTTCTCCATAAGGAAATCAGAAACCATGATACTTAGCTCTGAGAATATCTCTTCTAGTTTTGATAACTTTTGAGGTTCCAAAGTGATTTACATCACGTTTCTTCCAAATATTATTTGTAGCTTCATAGGATGAAATTTGGATATAAATATTTCTAGTGATAGAACAATGCAAAGTATTGTGTACCTTAAAGTTCAGTTGGTATTCCACATTTTCCAGATTAGTAAAGGTTCTAAGTTCCTTATCAGGAATCTTATAATCTCCAGTTAACATAATGTATTTTTCTACAAATGTGTTTATCACAAAGGTCTTTATTCTTTCTCTCTAATACTCATAGTCATTTCCATCGAAGATCAGTGGTCTAGTAGGATTGAGATTATCTAGAGATCCAACTTAAAATCCTGTCATACGAAAAGGAATTTCTTTCCATAGAACTTTTTATACATAAAAGTTCATAATGAAATAAGAAAAAGAAAACTTGAGAAATAAAAATTATATGTGGATATAAGTATTTCAGATACATCCTCTAATAACAATTGTGGGATTGAAATGATGAATTTAGATGCTCAATATACAGGAGGGGGTGAATTGTATTCTTTAAAAATTCCTTTGGAATCGTTAATGTTTAGTTCAACAAAGTTAAAAAAACATACACAACACCTCTAAAAGAAAAATTTTATTACACCTTACAACCTTAAGATAAAAGCTTAAGAAATAATTTTTTGAATGAAATATTCTACCTTAAAGCGTATAGAATCTATAATATAATCAGAGTAATGAAATTAGAATATATAACAAAAGTTATAATTTCTATCTTTAACAATTTTAATATTATAGTGGAAATAAAACAACTTGAAATAGAAAACAAGTAACAACAATATTATTTTAACCTAAAGAGAAGGGTATTCAATACCCATGGATAAAGATTCTTTGATTTATACTTTCAAGAAAGTCTATCTTACCCAAAACCAGGTAAGTCCTCAATATGATTATTGGTATCTATTTTTCTATCCATGAAAGCCCTCAATTTAGAAGGAAATCAGAACCTCTATCTTCCGAACCATGAATCCCATGATCATCATGATCAGAGTCTACACAAAGAAAGTCTAGAAAAGTTGTTCACAACATCCACACGATGGACATATATTTGAAAGAGACCCTCTCTCTAGAAACACTTCACATCTTTTTCACATGTGTCAATTTCATCCACTCTCTACATTCTTTTGTCTCATTCAAATAAACTTGAATTTATAGGCAAATCTTCCCAATGGTCGGCTCCTCTCCAACGGTCATATTTTTCATTAAATTTCAGTGGGACCTAGACACATTTTAAACATACAACGGTTAGTTTGTAACAGATTGTATGACATCATTTCATGTATGAGAAATGATATTGAGTTAAATATTAGTGTTATATAGAAATTTTGGAATCTGATAACACTGGAATGATACATTAAGAAAATCTAACATTATTAAGAAAAACACATTCTTAAAAAAACATTATCAAGAAAACGGATAAGATAAAGAAATGTAAATCGAATGGTGAAACCGGTATCTCATTTCTTTTGGGATCGGATTCACCAATACACCGAATTCGGTATCATAAATATTACATCATTTGTACATCGAAATCTGTATCATAAAGACAGTATCACTTATACACCGGAATCGGTATCATAAAGACGGTATCACTTATACACCAGAATCTGTATCATAAAGAAGGTATCACTTATACACCGGAATCATTATCATAAAAAAGGTACGAATAATCTGTAAATCTAACAGAATGGAAAATTTTAACAATACATCTTGAAAGTCTAACAGAATGAAAAATAGTAATGATACATCTGTAAGTATAACAGAATGAAAATTCTGGATCTTAAGAAAAAAACAGAACAAAAGACAAATCAGAACATAAGAAAAAGTGTTTGTGATTTTCAAAACATAAAACCATAAGGAATGGATAAGTCATAAGATAACCTTATTGACTCAAAAAGTGTTCTATTAATATATTAATATTCATTTTCATTATGTTATAGAAATATTATTAACCATATTTATATATTTTATTACTATATTCATATAAATTATGAAATGAAAATAAATTCTAAAACCAAGGTTATCATAGTCATAACAAACTATATACATTTAAATTATAGTTCTGAAGAGATAGAGGTATTGGAAAACATTTGTAAGATTAATACTGGTAGAATGGTTGAGTTTGTTATTCATTTTAGCTACCAAATCATCTCAAACTATGATCATTATCCAAAACCATCCTGGGTTTCCCATGAACTGGTCACTCGAGGCATTCTGTGGCATGGCCCAAAGGGTGTTTCTGATCCTCATGGAATGAAATCTAGTGTCTGGAATAAACAAAGTACAAAAATGGAATGGTTTATACCAATAAATAAATAAATGAACTAAATAGCACCAATTTTCCCAAGAAGATAAATATATAAAAGAAACTAAACTAAATCTCATTTATATAATAATATGAAATTAAAACTAAACTAAACAATACTGAGAACAAGAAATTGTATCTATACAAACTTCATGTGACCCCATGGGTCACTCTCTAACACATGATCAACTGTCACACGAGGAAACCAAACAGAAGCTTAAACTTACACGTGGGATTAAGGCAGAAAATAACTATAGGCTTGGGTATTAAAACCCAGTAGGCTAGCCCAATTATCTATTACTAGTGTAATTATTTTAAAATTAATGAAACATAAATTTCATGTTTGAACTGCAATATATAAAATTATTCTTTTATACCCATTTTACATAAAAAATTAGAACTTGTTTCCTTTTTTCATTTCTCAAAACCAAGCTCATTCCATTAGTGATACATTCACATTTTGAAAATGGAAGTGATGATTTAATTTTTAATTTTCACAATGGAGGGTAAAACACTATTCTTTAGAAATGGATTTCATAATAATTTTTCAAACCAACCCTTCACTTCTAAAAACACTACATAAAACCAAACCATGATGATCATATTACATAGAAAATTAAAATAATTTTATAAGTATTAATATCATCACTAAAAAAACTAAGATCCAATACACATAGTTGAACACAAGAGATCAAGAATAATCCAAACCATACTAATACATGAGAACCCATCCCCATTTGCATTGAACACTCTCATCCCCCCAAATTCAGGACATATCAAGGGGAAAATCTCATAGAAATAAACCAAAATATATCCACATGTTATGGACCACCAGCTAGTGTGTATACTATCCAGAGCAGTAATCGTTCTCAGAACATTCTATCAATATGCTAGGTTCCCAATTCTCATTTATAATGGGGGTGATCCAATTGATTCTAGATTATCATCAAATCAAATGCATATAAAATAATAAATTAACAACATGAATCGCCCTGAGCCACTGAAATTATTGATCTAATTCTATAGAATAAATATAACACAAAGAGTTTACACCAATGAACTCTCATAATGTAATGCAAGGATTCAAAAGTGATCACTTCCCATCCATTATATGTAGTCAAGGTAGCTGAAACATCCAAATGACGTTTCTATAATAAAAAATTACATCAATTTTTAAAAGTTTCCAAATAGGTCTTAATAAATTTAAATAACAAAAATTTATCAAAGATAAAAATCCCTTTTTCATAAAGGCTGTGAACACACCATTTTCAATTTCAAAATTATTTAAAAATCCCCCTTAAAACATGTAAGTTACATGTTCAAAGAAAGACCATTTTTATAATAAAAAGGTTGAATAGGCCATTCCCCGTTAATACATGCCAAACTACATTAAAAATAACACACCTTCCTTAAAAAAGTTCACTCAAGAAACCAATATAGACTCCAGAAATAACATTTCACAAATTTCCAATATATTTATAAATCCAAGCCAATCAATTTATATCACAATTAACCCATAAAAGCCAACTGTTCCTTTAATCAAACACTAGGCATGCATTATTTAACCAAAAAAAATATATTTAATACTCAATAAGGTATAAAAAACTAATGTTCATGACATAATTTTATTAAAATTTCTAAACCTTGTTTTTATGATCACAAACCATGTTTGAAAACTTAGGAATCATTTTATCGACCTCTTCGTGTGCACATTTTACCCAAAACAACACTATTTGTTATAAAACAAGTCATAAACCACTAATTTAAACACACAAATAATTAATCCATGGATCATACATCAATATATATTAATAGATAGTGGTGAAAAGCATGAAATAAATGAATCCTATATTTATAGAGATGTCCAATGGTAAGCTTACCTCGAATCGATAGAGAAACAAAAATTCATGCGCAAAATACTCCATTTGGGTTACAAAACCCTTGGTCTATGAAGAATAGAACTAATAGAACACCCATCATAAATCATGGGAAAATAGAACCATTGGTCATACAAGACATGGAATGAAGATAAATCAATCAAAAAAATAATTAAGAAGTATGATAGAGGATAAAGGAGGGGAATTATCTTGAAGAATCTCGGATCAACCTGAAAATCTATTAGATATACGTGAAATAAGGAAGATGAATGGCCAAGAAGGAAAGGGAGAGGGCACCCTTGGTCTTCACTCTCTAGGGGAAGATGGTTTGGGAAAATTTGGATCTAAAAATCCTATGAAAAAACATAGAAAAGCTCTATTGTTATGTTCTTGAAAACTCTCCCTATTAGGACAAACAATTTATTAAGGTGTACCAAAACTGTGTGAATTCTATAGGGTCCAACCACACAATCACCCCTTATCAACTTCATGACTATACACCAATCGTACATTAGGTTTTATACCTGCTGCACTGTTACTTGGGTTTGACTGCATGATTTGTCAATTCATCCGCCAACCATATGCAAGTCACCCCAAAACCAAAACATCCCTGTTTTCCAAAAAAACCAAAATGAACTAAAGATAAACCATGAGGGAAAACTAGTCAAATAATGATAAGGAATCACTTCAAAATTCATCCCCCATCATACAGAGAACATGGTTAAAGACTGTGATTTTCAATAAACAAGAACATAAGATTAGAAAAGAAAAACAAGATGTGGCAATTCTTCCCACCATTAATAGTTTTGTCCCATGAAAATCCCCAAAACATTATAGATAATTGTTCACTGCCGAAGGATTCCATATACACACAATACAACCTATTAAACCAGGAATATATGACCCCCTACCAATATAACTTATTCCATTTTTAAAAACGAAACTACCACATGAAACTACTTCCCAAATGGGAATTTTCAAGCTACCACATCCATATCCAATCCAAGAACCATATTTTTGGGCATTCTCCCAATGATTCCAATGATCAAAAAAACTAAGAGAACTCACAAAATCCAATGATTTAGAAGGAGGCCAAAATAGACTCGCCACTATTAGAGATCATCTAGTACTCAATAAATTCTTAAATTAATGTTAAAATAGGCTTACTATGGGTCTACCAACCGTTAATAACCATCTATAAATGACTAGATAAGAATTTAAGACAAACCAAAATCATTCCTTTTCCACACACAAAAACACAAAACTCCCTTACAATGACCTATCAATTATGGCTAGTAAGAATTCAACATGAAACTTTTAACTACCCACAACTGAATGGAGGGGAAAGGAACTAATCCAAAACTATCTAAACATAGCCAAAACCCCCACCACTCAGGTAGGGGATGAATGGGGACCAAATATTGGAATATTAAAACCACAACCAACTACCCTACAACTCACCACTCAGACAACCACAAACTAAACCGCATAATGCTTACACAGGAGATCCATGTAAGGAAACTAATCGTAAACATGAACTGATAGAGAAATTTTAATAGAAACATAGAAACTCCCTAACCGCAACGGTAGAGGAACGAGCATATCCAAACATCCCATAATCCTGGGATTCGTGACTATGCCCCAGATTCACTTCGAGACCTATGGATAGAGCTCTGATGGATGAATCATTTCATGTATTGTAGTCATGTTTTGGAAATCTAAACAAGGAACATACATCAACCGATTAGATAAAAAGAAAGATTATAATTTGGGTAATAAAAACCACACATTCATTGAAACCATGAGCTCATAAAAACAATCACATCAACCCATACATATCAAAAACCAAGACAACAATGGCACAACCACAACAAAAAAGGGAACCCTTATAATTGGTTGGACACTTACATAAATAATCATTAAAAAAATACCCAATATTGCATCACATTAGAGGATTATATCCATGAAGCTTTCTAGAAACTACCTGACAAAACCCTAAAAGTTACCCAAACGTCAATATAAATGGATGGTCTTAGGAGAATTTTACATAACTGCTTCTTATGACCCGACTGGCCACACTTGTAACCCACCATGATATCTTTCCCTGAAGAGGTTGATGGATAATACTGAGGAATTTTGATCCCATTACCTGTATCATTAACTTTCAACATCTTTCTCATCTCCATACCATAATGTAATCTAATTAATCATGGGGTTGAGGGAGGGATAACCCCCTCGATCACTTACACTATTTAGTCATTAACATGAAATTATTTCATCACCACTTCAGAAAAAGAAGTTATATTAGTCTACCACACCTTAGACTATAGATTAGTATAAATCCAAACCTCAAATGTCAAGCCTTCATTGAATCTTCTGCAACATTCTCAATTAGGATATAAACTAGGTCCCGAAAATGATAGAAATACTCCTACACTTATCCTTCATCATATTTCTAACAACACATATCTATCCCCTATCACCATTTATTTCATAGATAAATACTTACAAATGAACAAATCCTTGAGGAAATCCCAAGTATGATCTTCATGGGGCTTGTTTTGAGACCCCAACTTCCACCAATTCCAAGATGAACTACCACTCATGTATGTGTAAAACCTATCCTTCAACTGCTTGAGAATCTCAATGTGGCTGAAGTTCCTATCAATCTACGCAACCACTCCTCTACCTAAATAGGATGTTCTTGTCCATAAAACAGATGTGGATATAGATTTTGAGACTCAATAATGAAAACATTAGATTGATCAACCGAAAATCCCACTAACAAGGATTCACTCGTAGTTTCACTAAAACTACCCATATAAGTTCCATGATGACACCCGATGGACAATGAGAATCCAAGAACAAAATTAAGGCCATCTCAATAAATAAAAATATTCAATAAAAAACACTGAATTGGTGGATGTCTTTGAACATAGGAAATAAAACCCATTATAACATCAAAACATTTCTTTTGAAAACTTATAAAATTTAAAACATCCTTGGTGGTTTGAACACTGACAATTGGTATTCCATATAGTATCACTCACAAGCATGTTTCCATGCCACCCTGAGAACCCATCCAAAATGCCATACTAGGAATCCATTCACATTTCTATATAACACCATGCATGTAAGATTCCATGAGAGAACTACACGCTAAAAATATTCTCATTTTCTAAAACAAATAATTTAACCCATTTCAAAAATCACAAACCTTCCAAATTTTCATTATCCTTAAAGTAAAAACAATTTTCAAATTCACACATCAAACCATTTAAATATACATGAATATAAAATCCGATAAATTTTCATCAAATAATTTTTATTGGATTCAAAACATTTTATGGAATCTCAACAAACCACATTTAATCAATCCCATTTGATTAAAATCTCTCTCCTTTTTTTAAATCAACATCCAAAAAACAACTTTTTCCATAAACCCGATGTTTTGATTAATAATTCCCAATTCCATTAAACAATTTAATTTATACCTCTAAGAGGTAATTTTATAAAAAAAATAATATTCTACGATCTTCCATAAGGTTAATTATGAAAATACCATTTCCACAATATGAACAAAACAAATTTTTAAAACAATTTTCATAATTAAAAGGAGACCCAAAGAGAATCACAAGGGGAATTGGGGTTGAGGGTTACTTGGATATATGGCTGGTGGCCATTTTCCAAACAAACCACCAACATAGAGATCCTTATAGGACAATGCACCCGGTTCTAAATGGCATGCTAGGATCTATGAGCTCACAAAGACCACTAGCCCGACTCCCCTTTCATATCCCAATAACCAAAAAATCCATAAACACCAAGAAACTGACAAAATCATTCATCCCCTCAAAAACTAAGGATTAAAATAACCATGATTTCATTATGGTATTCTTGTAAACACCCTCAAGTCCTGAAAATACTACTTCATCTACAATGATAACCCCAAGTACACAAGTTTCTATTAGAGGAAAGGTACACTAGGAGAAGATATTCTCTTATACCATTTTGTCATGAACTAACCATGTTTGACCCTGAACTGGTCACCTGAGCTGATCAATGGCATGTTATGAAGGGCATTCCCAATCCCCATGTGTTTCTAACAAGTTCTGGGAATCAACAGAGTACATCAAGGTAAAAATTTCTCAAAATAAATAATTATTTAAAAGAATCAAATAGAAGATGATTCAGAAGAAAATAAATATATAAATGAAACTAAATTGAACATAATTTATACAAGAATCTTAAAATACAACTGAACCAAAAAATAATAACAACTATACAAGAAGGCTAAACCAACTACATGTGACCCCATAGGTCACTCTCCAACACATGATCAAACATCACTTGAGGTGACCATAATCACCTTAAAACCATCACAAGGGATAAAAAATGAATAGAACTATATGGATATGTATTAATTCTCAATAGTCTATCCCAATTATTTATTCCCAATTCGATTCCTCTAAAATAAAAGAAACATCAATCTCATGTTTGAACTACAACAAATAAAATTATGATTTTTCTATAAATTTTACTTAAAAAAGGTAAAAAAACATTGTCCATATTTATTTCTCAAAACCAATATCATTAATTAATGATATTTTTTCATTTTAAAAATTCATTTTCTAAATTCATTTTCAATTTTCTCAATGGTGGGTAAAACATTTTTATTTTATAACAATTTTCATAAAAATTTTCAAACCAACACATCACTAACAAAAAACACATCTAAAAACAACAATATGATGATCATATGATAATGAAAATGTATATAAGAATAAATTATCAAACTCATCACTACAAGTAACTAAGAGCCAATAGACATCGGTAAACCCAAAAAGATAAGGAATAATCTAGAACATACTAATACATTGGACCCCATTATCGGTAAAATTACACTAAGGATAAAATCAAAAAATTCCATAACACTCTAAGCCACCCTAACTCATGAAATAAAAAGGGAAAATATCATATAAATAAACCCAAATATATCCCCATACATTGGACCACCAAATAGTAAGTAAATTATCTAGTGCAGCAATGGTTCTTAATAAATTTTTCAATATGCCAGGTTCCCATATCTCATTTTTAATAGGGGTTGAAAATTGATTCCATCCAATAATAAAATCAAATTCATACATAATAATAAATTAACAGTAGATATCACCCCGACCCACCCCAAGGATTGACCTTATTCCATAGAATAAATAGAACAAAAAAGTCCAAACTAAGGAACTCTAATAATGAATCAAAAGGATTAAATAGTGAGGATATCCAATACATTATACATATACATGTCATGAGAAACATAAAAAGGTAATTTTAATTATAAACACATTCATTAATTTCAAAAAGTTTCCAAATGATCCATTGAAAATTTTAAAAAATCAATATTTATCAAATATTAAATTTACCATTTCATGTAGTATGTAATAACACCATCTTCCATTTGAAAATTATCTAAAAATCCCCTTGAAATATTTAGGTTACACTATCTTGAAAGTCCATTTTTACAAAAAAAAAACCAATAGGCCATTGACTAGAAATACATGGAAAACAACATTAAATCAAACACACCTTCCATTGTAAAACCAAAACCACTTTAGAAACCCATAAAAGGTACCCAAAATATCATTTAGTACACTTGAAATATATTTATACTTCCAAATATATAATTTTATATCAAAATTAACTCATAAAATCAAGATGGACCATTAATAAAACATTAAGAATGCAATATTTATCAAAACCGTTTATATTTAACAATAAAAAATATATAAAACACCATATTTAATTCCATTATTTTTTTATTTTGAAACCATGTTTTAAATATCAAAAATCATGTGTGAAAGCTAACAGATCATTTTATCAACCAGGTGTTGTGCACATTTTAATCACAAAATAATAATATTTGTTAAAAAAGGCATGACCTACTAGATAGCACCAAAAAAATTAATACAAGTATTATAAATTAATATTTATTAATAAATAAAGTTGTGAAAATCATGTAAATTATGGATCTTATATTAAAACGAATGTGAATGTGAAAACCTACCTCAAAACCATGGAAGAAAACTACACACACCCGAAATCACTCCACGAGGATTCCAAAATGCTAGGAATATGAATAAAACCCTAAACAAAGAAACTTCCCATCATAAATCAAAGGAAAATATAACACTAGTCTGAACCTCTCCATGGGAGAAGAAAAATCCAAAATAATGAAAGAATAAAGAAATGGGGGGATAAAAAAGAAGAATTACTTTCATGAATCTATCCCCGACATGAAAATATCATTGATCCACCCAAAATGAGAATGATTAAGGGATTCCAGGGAAATAGAGAGGGATCCATAAGTTGAAATGAACTAGAAGAAAATGCTTTGAGTGTACATGGGTCCAAAATTATGGAGGGGGAAACACAAAAAAACCAAACTTTTACATTCTGGGAAACTGACACGGTCAATCCACATGACCACCCTTGATTGACCATACGACAATGTGCCAACCATGTAATAGATTTTATACCTTTTAAAATATTATGTGGGTTTGACTAAATGGTTTATCAAAATAATCGCAAAATGTGAATATGTCACAATCAATATTTAGGTTTCATGTTTTCCCCAAAAACTCACAAACGAACTGAAGTTAAACCATGGGGAAAAAATAGACCTATAATTACAAGGGAAAATGTAAAAATTGATCCCCCTACACACCCAAAACTTAACAAAAATACTGTGATGTTCAATGAACTGGAACATAACATATAAAAATAAAGTCCATGTGTCACAGTCATAGCTGTTCATACATGGTTTTCTAATAGATATATTACAGTTTTTATAGTATGGTATGTTATATTTAATATATGGAAATTTATCCATGGGGAACTATGTTATCATACTATAAGATTTTATATTTTATGTACAGATGAACTATGGTTTTGTTGGTTGTGATGGGGTGTAGGATCAAGGAGTTGTTGGTTTATGGGAGAGGTTTGAGGATCATGTTGTGATCATAAATGGGATTGGTGTTGTATAAAGTCAAATTATATTTATTTTGAAGATAATTAATATTTTTTTAAGGTTGTTTTAACCCAAAAATTCCACGGATATAATATCATGATTTCTAGAATATTTATCTATTTATATGTGATGAACTATTACATTTTTTTGAATATCTATTTTTGAGATTAAATAGAAATTCAATTGAAAATAGGAATTCCTTCAAAAAAAATCTTAACCATTGAATCCCATGGTTCTCTTTGGATTACATTTGAGTAATTTCATCATCGTTTGATGGATTTTTCACTTGGTTTCAATAGGTAAATCTACATTAGATTCATGTTTTATTTTTCTAATTTTCATTATAATTTTTTTTTTATTTTTATGGACAATTTTTTATTAGAGGTCATTTTATTTTAGGGATGTTTGGTATGATTATTTTTATGGGGGTTGTTGTAATATATAATTATGATTATTTAGATGGGTGTTCCATGACTTATGATCAATTTTCTCTCATTATATTTTCACCATGCTAATTTATGAATATATTGAGATATTAGATTCACAATATCACATTTATTAATTATGTTTCATTGGGAATTTTTTTTCATTTATTCATTGGGGATATTTGGAATTAAAAACATGAATATAATTAAATATAATAATGAGTAGGGAGGAAAGGGTAGATTCAAATGTTCATAAAAAATCATTCAATTTTATATATGAGTATGATTTTATTGGTATTATTATAATGAAATTCAGGTAAAGTAATTTTCATCATTTTTTCCATAAAAGAGATGGTTTAAAAAATTTCCAAAAAAAATTAACTACATAAAGATGATAATGAAAAGGTATATTGTAAATATAAAAATGTTACACTAATGTTCATATGTGAAATTTTCATCTATTCATAAAATATGAAAAATAGTAAGTTGTTGAATGTTATATTCCACACTGTACTCCTTTTTTATTGTGTCTGTGGTATCATTCATTTTCATGTTAGATAGGGTTATGATATATTGGGTTTTTATTGTAGATAAAGATGTATGGAATCATTTGTATTAGTGGAGGATAGGGTGTTTTTTTATTATTAAGATAGTGGTTTGGTTTATCTCTTGTAAAGGGGAAGACAATTCTATTTTTGTGTTAGCGAGGATACGACTATTATTTTTATAAGGATGGTATATTTTTTTGGTTGAGTGTGTTTTAATAGTGGCATGTGTCAATTGATTCATATGATTGATGGAGAAAATGATATGAAAATAATAATTAAAAATATACTAATTAGTTTTATGTGTTAATTAGTTTTTATAAATTTAATACAATTAAATTTGTAATCGATGATTGATAGTTGGATGTCTATATGCACCATTTAAATGATAAAATAAGTTGTTGATAGTGATTAATGAATGTTTTGAAATTAAATATTTATAATTGTATATAATATAAATAGTAATATAAAATATAATAATTATTATTATTGGATTAAATGAAAATTTTTTCTCTAACTATTTAACTGTTCATTATTGATGGGTATATATGGATTAACATTTGTGGTAGCTGTTGTTGATGGGATGTGGTTGACTTAATGTTGTAGTCATTAGAATGATGGTGTGTTATAAATCAATCCATTAGGGTTGCATTTTGTACAACAATTAAATTATTTATTTTCTATTTATTTCTTATACATCAAGGCCAGAATTGGAAAATCATACAAATTCATCATTGGATTTGGGTTTTGGGATTTTCCCATTCATCTATTTTGAATAGTGAATAGATGGATTCATACTTCCACTTCATTTATCGTTATCTGATTTGTATCATAGGATATAATGGACCATTATTTAGGTATATGGGGTATAGTGGAATTAAGTTATAGTATAATTTATGTAATGTGATGTGATGATGTGTTTTAAAGTGTGATGACACTTATAGTGAGTTCATTCATGGAAAGAGAATGTAAAGAGGTGAGTCTTTATCATATTCAAGTATCCAAACAAAAAATGGTTATAACAAGGTTATAAAGAAGGTTTCAATGCTTGAAGATGATTAATGATGAGGAAATTGTGGATATGTATTTATGGATGTTGATATATGGTATGTGACTATGTTGTGTTATGTGGTTATATAGATATAGACAAGATAAGAAAAATATAAAATATGATATTGGTGTGTGGGAGGGATTGGATCAGTGAGGAAGTGGTTTGTGGGTACAATATTAATACATAATTTTATTGATATGTTACTATATAGGATGCCTTATTGGTTGAGTGAGCCTTTATGGTGATTGGGGAATAGATAAATTGGTATAGGTAAGGAGTTGGTTCTACTATTTATTCCTGGTGGAATTACTATTTTCATCCACATTTTCAAAAGTTGTTTTCAGGATGAACCTAAAATGTATAAATATATGATCACATTTTCTCTCTCTATATATCCTTCCATATATATATATATATTTATATATTTAATGTAAAACCCTAGGATTTCATAGTACATTATTTCATTAAAGTAATTCAATTGCTTGCACTACACACAACACCGAGTTTTAGCACATTACAAATACAAAATTAGTTGTTCAAAAAGAGGTTATGAATAATATTAACTAAATTTTGAAGCTTATATACACTATATAATTTTTACATCCATATTATGTGTTTTTTAGACATAATATAAGAACAAATCCATTTTTGCAGATAAAATATTTATTTTTTTAAAAATGCAATGTTACTGCATTTTAATGGAGAACCCTTTTTAAAAATAGTATTTAAAATTTTTATATATTTACTTTTATGAATTTAAATTCTTCTTTAGAATCAGGACATACAAATTTAGTTCGGATAAAATTTTGGTACTTATCTGATAACTTTTAAATTTTGATGAATAGTGAAAATTACTATGTTAAAATTGAAAACAACTTTTTTAATCGAAAATATTTATAGTGTTAAGTTGTGAATTGGGAAGGTTTTGAAGTATAATTAGATTATATTTTTATCATTTAATACAATGTAGGTCATTATAAGTAATTTTACATTTAAATTTGACATAAACACGTGTCAATATTTTGATAGTTTTTCTTTTTTTAAAAACAAGCATTTTGGTTTTGACAACAGGAATTAAATTTAAATTAATAAATGAAACTTATATGTTTTTAATTTGGTAAATAGACTTCATTTTTTAATACAGTATATCAAAAATATCTTAGTGTTAATTTTTTGTATTTTTAGGAAGACTTTCAATTTTGATGAATAGTGAAAAACACTGCGTTATTATTTAAAAATGACTTTGTATTTAAATAATTATTTATTTTATTTAAATTTATTTTTAGTCAAAATATATATATAATACCTATATATATATTCAATGTAATTAATTGGAGTTATTTTATAACAAAAATTAGATATATAAAATTTCATATATCTTTTTAACTTATGTTACCCACTTTCTGTGTATATTTAAAAATTTGCATAAAACAAAATTTTACCACTTCAGCGAGTTGAATTTAAAAAATCCAAGAGACACGGTTGACATTAGTAAGTAAAATTTGGTTTAATAAGATGAAAATAATTTTTGGTGAATAGGAACTTTTGACTTTTTTTACCACGGTTAAACGTAAATAGGATAATTAACAGTAAAAATGTTATTATAATTACCCTAACTCATGTCCTAATTCTATTGGATAAGTATAATTAGACCAAAAACAACCTTATTAATAAATATTATCCTCTTTGATCCACTTGTATTATATTAGGACATTTATTATTATTTTATTTAAAGAAGAGTTAAAAGTGTTAAATTCAAAGTTCAATAACTAAACCATTTTTAATATAAGGATACACACAATATAAATTCTACTATAAATATTCATTAGAAATAAAAAAAATCTTTCCTACCTAATGTTATTATATTTATAATTTTTAGACATTAAATAATTTAATTTATTTATGACACAATGATGATGTAGTAGTTACCTTATTAATGAAATATTAAAATAATCGATATTATAAATATCAAAATAAATGTAAATTGAGACTTCTGATAAATTACACTAATTTTATAGGTTAATATTAAATTATATGCTTGATCAGATAAATTTTGGTTTTAGTGATAAGGTTGTTATGACTTTCACAAAAACAAAATACCAAATAGTGTCAAAATGGACATAAATTAATTTTTAAAAAAAATACTATATTATTGGTTGATATAATATTCCAAAAAATATAAGGTTCAGAAAAAGGGAATAAATAATATTATATATTTCATTAATGAACCACTTCAGGTTCTCTGGGATGTTTAGAGTAAGTTTATTAACCCTATAGTGTAAGAATACAAGAAGACACAGTAAAGTTAAACTATTTAACAAAGGGTTAAATCTAAAAGATAAGGTTAAAATAGTAAACTAAACATTTATAAAGCCTATTGGTTGAAAAGTTTTAGACCCATACTAACCTTATCTTAGAAAAAAATCATTTTTTATCCATTAGAAACTGAATATGATTTTATTATAAACTAATATTTCAATATATTCCAAAAGTGACCCTCACCTCTCTTATAAAATAGTACTTCCCCTTCTCTCAAAATCACATCTCCAAAGCCATTTTTATCTGCCAAAACCTACCCAAATCACCTACAATCTTTCATCCCTTCGACCTAGAGGCCTTAATTTGATCGAAAATCCATCCTACGGAGCCCTTTTGATCAACTCAAAAGGAAACACCCGAAGAAAAGGTAATAATTTCACCACCCTCTTTCATGTTTTTTTGTTCTTACACTTCCTATTTATTTTTTGTATCCACACCAAAATAATAAATCCAGTACCTTATACATACTATGATATTATTATAAATATGGTTCAACCATATTCATTATTCTATCCATCCTATAAATGGAAATGTCACTATACGTGCGTACGTATGGATTATAGTCTCCACGTCGTGGTGTAGATTGTTATTCAAACACTTCATTATTTGGATTGGTATAATAATGAGTATATTTTATGTAAATAATAAATATAACATGTTAATGATTATATAGATATTATATAACATCCAATTACATACAATTTCACCATCAATATAATGATATTGTCACTCAAGCGTACGTGCGGATTACCGTCTCCATGATGCGATGAGATTCATTTCCATGTTCATCATTAAAGAATGATTAAAAAAATATTATTAATTTGTATTTAATATATGACATAATAATGATACTAGATATATATATGTGTGTGTGTGTGTGTCTACTTACATATATCTTATTCATTTACTTCTGTTCAATATGATATGAATAAAAGAAACAATGTTTATGCGTACGTACGTCCCACCGTCTCTATAAACTCTGTCGTCCATATCATATATATATATATATATTATGAATATTTATATTCTAAATATATATTATATAAAAATAAATTTTTATTTTATTTAAGTATTTAAATCATTGTCTAAATGATATGATCAAAAATAACAAATTAAAACACATACGATAAAGAAAGCGATTTTTACCCGAATTGTTAATTTAACAAGGAAATCATTATTAAATGGGTACTATAAAGTAATAAATGAATCATGAATGATATAATAAATATTAATATGGTTCTTGTATAATTTAATAACATATTATGGTCAATATACATGAGGTTAAATGTACCCTCGACCAAAGGAAACTACAAGGTAAGGGTTAATTCCTCAATCTCATTATTATCTGAGATTGTTTATGTGTACGTTTTTACTGGGACATATATATTATCCATGTCCATGATTCATAAAATATTTTTCAAAAGGATTATTTTTAAAGAAATATTTAACTAAAAAATCACTTAAAATGATTTAAATATTTATTGTTCTAAACCTTTCTCATTAATGTCCATGTTTTTAAAATGATTTTAATGATTTATTTATATGAACATGAATGTATTAAAATGTTAATTCTTTTCAAAAGTATCAAAGTGGTATGGGAAAATTTTATTCAAAAATATCTTTTTAATGACTTCGTTTATAAATTTTTTGACTTTTAGAATAATTTCATGAAAATGGGATATTACTCTTAATGAGTTTTACTGATCATTTTCTATTATGTCAACATCCTTTACTAGATATTATTCTTCATCGAGGTTGATTTATTATGATGAAAATATTCCATATTGTATTGAAGGTTTTGTGTTATGTTTGACTGTGGATGTGTTTTTTTATACCATTCATGGTTTATGGATAATGTATTTACATTTTGTATGCTATTTTTAATATGATTGTTTGTGTTACGTTTAAACATTTTCATATAAGGAATTCAATGGACTTAGTAAGTTAAAGGTGGAGCCCTCTATAGTTCCTCGATGCATCGGTAGGTCTCATGTGATAAACTAGTGTCTTGGCACAAGGCCTTAACAAAATCTTATTTTTAGTCTTGGGACAAGGCCTTGACTATGTGGTTATTAAGTTTTGAATTATGCATTCCATCACTAAGAAATTGGCTATTGATATTGCATGTGATTATTAGACAAGTAGAATATCCTTGTGAATAAGTAGATGGAATTATTTGATTTATATTTTCCATGTTATGCTGATGTTAATGTTTTAAAGTCTTTTGTTTTAGTTTTATATATTTCCTTAAATGTTTATGCATATTTGTGAAAGTTTCTGCTATATTTTTATCTTTACTGAGCATCTGAGATCACTCTTTTCTTATGTTTTATTTTCCCGGGATTCTAAGAAGTGTATTATGATTGATAAGAAGGGTTAAGATAGGGGATTAAAAGTGTTCTCAAAGGATCATTTATGTTGTGTTTTATTTTCTAATGTGTAATGTAACATTCATGTATGTAATCTATTTTCAAAAATAGCTAAATTGATCGGTCTTTCGGGACTTCATTCCTTATAATCATGCAAATGTATTAAAATAATGCACCGTCTCTGGGTAACTGGGGTTGGGGTGTTACATTTGGTATCATAGGAAGTTTAAAAAGAACCTTAGAAATAGATTTAGAAAAACTCTGATTAGAGAACATTACCTAATATAGACTTTGAGGATTAGTATAGAATAACTTCCTAGAATTTTGGTATTGTAGGGATTTTGTGATTTTCCCAAGAAATACATTCCTGTCTAGATATGAGCAGGTAGAGGCGGCTCTGGAATAGATGTACCTAGGGTTAAAACCCGAAAATTCCACATTGAGCTAGACTCAAATGGTAATTGGTGCACGATAATGAGCCTTGATGCACGCATGGTTACAAAAATCCTTGGGGATATGATTAAGATAATTCAAATTGTCATTACAATCCATTGTGAATGATTTAGGTGTAATTACTTCTTCAAAGAAAACATTTTATGATTATAGATTATATGAATAATCTTTTCAATTTAAGTTATGTATTTTAAAAGTTAGGAATTATTCATTGTGATTCATTAACTAACCTAGTCTATGCCATTGTTTAGAAAGGGCACCTTTAGAAAGAATGAGAATACTAGCAATATGCATAATCGAATGATTTAAAAGGATCATATCTTTCATGGTATTAAGACAACATTTAAAAGGTAAATAGTCTCCCATGTATTCTCATCATATGAAGAAATAGTATCATGTGTTAATAAGATAAGTAATGAATTTTCTGAGTCTTGTGGCTTTGAAGGGAAGAAAGAGATGAAAATAATGGAAGAGAGAAAGATGGATAAAGAGAAGAGGAAACAAGAATTTTCTCGTATGTGATAACTGTAGAAAGAATAACCTTGGTAAATTCTTGAAGGGAATTGGAGTTTGTTATAATGGTCGAGAAAAGGGACATCAAGTATGTGATTTCAATGGTATGAAAAAGGATTCAAATGTACAACGCTTCATCTGCATGGATTTGGGACACTACGTGAAGCAATGTTCAAATCATCAAAGTATATCCCAAATGATGCTATTGGATAACAATCACGTTATGATACTACCAAAGATGTAGGGGAATTATTAGATTTATTATGTTATTATTAAAGTATTGTGTCATTTGAGTATTTTATTAATGATGTATATGTTATAATAATTATAGAGTATAAAAGGATTGTATTGCAGTACTGTTTCATTAAGGACTTGAGATTGTGTGGAACAAAGAGAAGTTACTCAATAGCTAGTTAAAGTTTTTGAAAAATATATTGTTGACAAAAAGATAAACCATAATATGGTTCTGATACTGAGGTAGTGAATTTGGAATGATATATGATTGATTTGGATAAATTATATTGGATATTCTTGACTACCTTGAAACTGATTAATGATTTTTATATTCCATTATTGTTGGAGATTAAAACATTTTTTGATTGAAGAAGTATATCCAGTATTATTTAAAGAATAAGGGATCATGAATGTAATAAATAAGGTTTTATGGTCTTTCAGGGTGTTAAAATGTTTTAAAAGAATATATGATGAATGTATTCACATGTTATTACATGGAAAAAAGGATATTCACTATGTTTACATTCTTTATAAATTTCAGACTGTGAGTTTAGACAGAAGTATTTTGGATAAGTCTAATGGTTTAAATTGATTAATTTTGACATTGAATACTATTTTTAAGGTTAAATGATTTCGGGAGATTGTTTTTGTATTATCATAAAAAGGACACCCGAAGGTCGAGTGACAACCCGTCGCGTCCGGCAATGACGGGAGACTTGAACCCGCAACCAAAGGGAGACAAGGGTGGATAACCTACCACTAGAATACATTATTTCCTGGTTTGTATATTGTAGTATTTTTAAATAGTCTGACAAATGAATTATAAATTCTTTATTTTTGGAACCCTATTCAATTAGGATAAATAAAATATTTTTGAAATTTATTATCTTTTGGAGTGAAAGATGGGTTTTTGGTATGAATTAGTTGAAGGATGAAACTCTACTTGTCAAGTATATTTTTTTCCTTTATTCTATGAATAAATTAATTCTTTAACTTTAGGAAAGGGATCTCAAATCCAAAAATGTGTTATCCTAATTCCTTATGTTTTGTTGAACTAACGTTATTTTAAATCATCGTAGATTGATGTCATTGAGGCCCTCAATTTTACACTTGTTTGTGACTGATGATCTCAATCACTCGCTATAAGTATTTACGTTTTCCCTCTAATTTTGTGCATATAATTTCCACCAATGTTATCTTAATAGAGAACATAATTTGGTGGTGACTTTTTCATTTCCCTTTCCCTCTTATTAAGACTCAATTTTATTAACCCAATTTCTGATGGGGGTTTTTCCACAAAGATATTTTTTTTGTTTTTTAACTTTTATTTTCAAAGAACAATTTCAAAGTGCAAGGAAACAATTTATTGAAGTAGGAGAGAATGTAAAACCCCATGATTTCATAGTACGTTATCTCATTAAAGTAATTCGCTTGCGCTACACGCAACACTGAGTTTGATTACACCAAAACTTACCAAATTAGCCGTTAAAAAAGCGGTTATGAATAGTATTAACTAAATTTTTAATCTTAAATAATCTATAAAATTTTAACATCCATATTATGTGTTTCTTAGACATAATATAAGAACCAATTCATTTTTCAGATAAAAGAAGTATTTTGAAAAAAAATCAATTTTACCGCCTTTTAATGGAGAACCATTTTTAAAAACAATATTTAACACTTTTATAGATTAAATTTAATGAAATTAAATTATTCTTTAGAATCAGGACATAAAAATATATTTTGGATAAATTTTTGGTACTTTTCTGATAACTTTCAATATTTGAAGAATAGTGAAAAATAATATGTTTTAATTGAAAACCACCTTTTAATCGAAATAACTTATAGTGTTAAATTATGAATTTGAATGGTTTTGAAGTATAATTAGATTATATTTTTATCATTTAATACAATTTAGGTCATTATAAGTAATTTCACATTTAAATTTGACATAAACACTTTCCAATCTTTTGATAGTTTTTACTTTTTAAAAAATCGGCCATTTGGTTTTGACAACGGGAATTAATTTTAAATTAATAAATGTGAATTATATGTTTCTAATTTGGTAAAATAGATTTCATTTTTGAATACAGAATATCAAAATTATCTTAGGGTAATGTTTTGGTATTTTTCTTAAAACTTTCTATTTTTGATGAATAGTAAAAAACACTGCGTTGTTATTTAAACCCAAATTTTAATTTAAATATTTATTTATTTTATTTAAATTTATTTTAAGTCAAAATAGATATATAATACATATATATATTAAATTTAATTCATTGAGGTCATTTTATAATAAAATTAGATGTAAGAAATTTTATTGAACTTTTTAATTTCTTTTAACCACCTTCTAGATACATTTTCCAATTTGCATAAAACATAATTTTACCACTTCTGTGTGTTGAATTTCAAAAATCAAAGAGACATTGTTGACATCACTAACTAAATTTTTTTTCAATAAGATAAAAACAAATTTTTGTGAATAGTAACTTTTGACTTTTATTTACCACGGTTAATAATAAATAGGGTAATTAAGGGTAAAATGATATTATAATTACCCTTAACACAAGTCCTAATTCTATTATATAAGTTTAATTCAACCAAAAACATTCTCAGGAATGAAATATGTTCCTATTTGGTCCAGAAAGATTAGATTAGGATATTTAATATTATTTTATTTAAAGAAGAGTTAAAAGTGATAAATTCAATTTTTAATAACTAAATAATTTTTAATATAAGGTTAAAATATATATATATTCGACTATAAATATTCATTAGAAAGATAAAAATATTTTCTTCAAAATTTTATTTAATTTATATTTTTGATACATTAAGTAAATTCATTTATTTATGACCTAATGATGATGCAGTCATTTCCGTATTAATGAAATATTGAAATAATTGATATTATAAATATCCAAATAAATGTAAATTGATACTTCTAATGAATTCCAAAAAAAATATAGGTCAATATGACATGTTAGGGGTGATTAGAAGAATTTATATTGAAGTGATAAGGATTTATGACTTTCACAAAAACAAAATACCAAATAGTGTCAAAATTGACATAAATTAATTTTTAAAACATATACTATATTATTTGTTGATATAATATTCCTAAAAATCTACGGTTCAGCCAAAGGACATAAATAATAATATATATGTCATTAATGAACCCCTTGAAGTTCTTTTATAAGTTTAGAGTATGTTTATTAACCATAGTGTTAGAATACAAGAAGACACGGTAAAAGTTAAACTCTTTAACAAAGAGTTAAATTTAAAAGATAAGGTTAAAATGGTAAACTAAACTTGTATAAAACATATTGGTTGAGCATTTTCAACCCATACCCACCTTATACTAGAAATATATCATTTTGGAGCAATTATAAACAGAAAATGATTTTATTATAAAATAATATTTCAAGTTATTCCTAAAGTGACCCTCTCCTCTCTTATAAAAGGGTACTTACCCTTATCTCAAAATCACACATCCAAATCCATTTGGATCAGCAAACCACTACCCAAATCGGCTTCCAAATTTCCTCCCTTCTACCTAGAGGCCTTACTTTAATCAGAAAGACAACCTAAAGAGCCCTTTTGATCAAAACAGTTCCTCTTTATTTGTTATTTCCATACAAAAATAATAACCCTAGTACCTTCTACATAATATAATGTTATTATAAATATTTTACAACCATATTTGTTATTCTATCCATCCTATAAATTTTAAATTCATCATACGTGTGTACGTATGGCTTACCGTCTCAACGTCGTGGTGTAGTTTGTTATTCAAACACTTCATTATTTGGATGGGTATAAAAATGAGTATAACTAATGTAAATAATAAATATACCATGTTAATGAATTTTTATATATAATATACCATCCAATTACATACTATTCCACCAACAGTATAATGATATTTTCCCTCATGCGTATGTACGGATTACCATCTCCAGGACACGATTAGATTCATTTCCACGTTCATCATTCAACGATGATTATAAAAATATATATTGTTAATATGTATGTAATATATGACATAATAATGCTACTGGAGATATATATATACATATATATATAATTACATATATCTTATTCAATTACATTCGATCAATACGATGTGAAAACGGAAACAGCGTTTATGCGTACGTACGGCCTACCGTCTCCATAAACGGTGTCTTCCATTTCATATATCTATATAATATAAATACATATATTCTAAATATATATGATATTTAAATAATGTTTTATATTTTTTAAGTATTTAAATCATGATATAACTGATGTGATCAATAATAACAAGTTAAAACACGTACGATAAACAAAGAGATTATTACCCGAAATGTTAATTTAACATGGAATTCATTATTAAATGGTTAGTATAAAGTCATAAATGAATCGTGAATGATATAATAAATATGAATATGGTTCTGGTATAATTTAATAACATAATAGGGTCATTATACATGGGTTTAAACGTACCCTCGACCAAAGGAAAGTGCAAGGTAAGGGTTAATTCCTCAATCTCGTTATTATGTGAGATTGTTTATATGTATGTTTTTACTAGGAAATATTTATTATCTGTGTCCATGTTTCATAAAAGATATTTCAAATGGATTATTTTTAAGGGGCTATTTAACTAAAAAATCATTTTCAATGTTTTAAATATTTATTCTTTTAATCCTTTCTCATTAATGTCCATGATTTCAAAATGATTTTGTGTGATAACTTATACATACATGAATGTTTTAAAATGTTAATTCCTTTAAAAAGATTCAAAGTGGTATGGGACACTTTTATTCAAAAATATATTTTAAATGACATCCATCATAAATTGTGTGACTTTTAAAATGATTTCATGAAAAGGTAATATTTCTCTCAAAGATTTTTACTGCACATTTTCAATTATTTCAACATCCTTTACTATATATTATTCTTAATTGAGGTTGATTTATTATGATAAAAATATTCCATATTTTATTAAAGGTTTTGTGATATTTTTGACTATGGATGTGTTATTTTTATACCATTCATGGTTTATGGATAAAGTATTGACATTTTTTATGAAAGTTTTAATACGAATTTTTATGTTATGTTTGAACATTTTCATATGAAGAATGCATTGGACTTAGTAAGTGACGAGTGGAAACCGATATAGCTCTTCAATGCATCAGTAGGTCTCATGAGAGAAACTAGTTTCTTGGCACAAGTCTTTGACAACATCTTATTTTTAGTCCTGGCACAAGGCCTTGAAAATGTGGTTATGAAGTCTGTCATTATGCATTCCATCATTATAAAATTGGATATTGATATTGCATGTGATTATTGAACGAGTAGAATATCCATGTGAATAATTAAATGGAATTATTTGATTTATATTTTCTATATTATCTTGAAGTTTAAGTTTAAAAGGTTTTTGTTTTAGTTTTATAAATTACCTTAAATGTTTATGTTTATTTGTGAATGTTTATGCTATATTGTTATCCTTACTAAGCATCTGAGCTCACCCCTTTCTTATGTTTTATTGTCCCTGTATTCCAAGAAGTGTATTATGATTGATAATTAGGGTTATTCTATAAGATTAATGGTGTTATCAAAGGATCATTTATGTTGTGTTATATTTTATAATGTGTAAGGTAATGTTCATGTATGTAATCTATTTTCCAAGACTACTAAACTGATCCGTCTTTTAAAACATGATTCCTTGTAATCATGTTAATGTATTAAAATAATGCACAACTCTAGGTAACTGATGTCAGGGTGTTACATTTAATCAGGGAGTTGAAGAATAGTCTGGTCATTTTAATATTTTTAAGTTCAAATATAGTGTTTTCATGTTTTGGTTTGTATTTTTTATTGTATATTTTTATATATCTCATTCAATTATTTTATTGATAACAACATCTAGTTTATGCCAAATATATTTTGTTAGTTGTTCATAATTTTATTCATTGGATTTATGAGGGATATTCATCTACTATGTGTGTTTTTATACCATCAATGATAGTCTCAAACTCATGGACTATTGGAGGTAGGATTTATGGGTAACCCTCATTTTCAATACCAAGACCAAATAGGTACCAATAGAGGAGATTCAATTTATGTGAGATGATGGTAGCTACAGTGTCTTGTACCACGTTGTGGGACCAATTGGAATTCTTACTCGGATGACATTGGCTAGGTTATAAAGAGAATTCTCAAGAATGATGAACCATATGGGATTTAACACCCATGGATTGCCATGTTACCAGGATGAAGAATAACTGAAACTATAATATATTGGAATTATATGGTGAATAGTTTGGTTTATGAGATATATGTAACGAGGTTAAGGATTAATCAGAGGTATTTACATCCAATAACAAGGGATTTCCAAAAACAATGGTTCTCAAGAAAAAGTTCATTAGGTGACATTTAGCGGGAAAAGGATTCCACTATACTAGCACATGTATCATGGTCAAGCTAGGAGTGATTTCAATTTAACATAGAGATGCATACTCATAAATATTTTGTAAATTATTGGTTTTTATATAAAGGTGAAATAATATGAGTTGGAAATCAAATGAAAAGTGGAGGAAGTTAATCGGCCACATAATGGGAGATTATAACATGAGTGATTCTTATAAAAATGAAACTATGAACTTAATTTCTCTTAATTATCGTGTGTGAATTTTTGTGACCTCTCTCTAGGATAAATAAAATTACCTTTTCTAAGTATATAATTCATGAGGGTGTGAACTATCTCTAAGGATCTGAAATCCCTTTGAAAAATGGAAAAAACTAATGTGTGGTAGTTTGTATCAATTATATAAAATTTTTATGTTCTATTAATAGAATTTATTCATGTTCTATGTTTATTAAAATCATCTTTATAGATTATGACAACATAGTGTATAAATTATTGTATCTTGTGTTTTGGGTATTTTGGGTGTTTAATTAAACTTACACATAATAATTCCCATGATTGAGAACATACATAAGTATATGTGTTTAATAATTACAATTAAACTTTATATCTTTATGAATATTTAGAAAACAAAATATAATTTATGATCTAAGAATATGTGTTTTTATATCCCACATTCGAACCTTCATGGGTCATTATGAATGTCAGATATTTTTCTCTGAGTTAATTATGTTACTGTGGAATATTAGAACCCAATTCAATTTTTTACTATAAATAATCATAGTAAATTAATGATACATGATTGATTTTTTTTTCATGGATTGAAATTAATTATGGATAAAAAAAATTTGACCATGTATCTTTACCTCTTGGGGTATTTATAGTGATTTTTTATTTCAAATTATTGAGTGAAGACATAGGAGAAGAAGTTGATAACACACTCAAAATTGAATGTAAAAATAATAAATGTCTTTTTTAAAATAATTATATTCCAAATTTATTTATCAATATATTTTAATTAATTTTTACATCTAGGTTTTAGTGGTGTCTATCATGGGGAATTGAAACTCATGTGTATCATGGAATAATGATGCACTAAAATTCATAGCAATTTCAATGTCCATGTTCTCTATTATTTGTGTATTCCACATCATTTGTGAATATCAATTCACATAGAATAAAACATTCATGTTGATTGATTTTAATCATGTGACTACATTAGAGGAAACCAATTCACAAAATAATATTAGTGTTATTCTTCATATGCATGTAATTTGTTACAAATCTCCACATGGATCACAAAAATATTTTTTTCTACATGTTTTCATGAACCTATAAATGCACCCTATATAATTATATTTATTCTGAATGAAAAGAACCCAATTATTAATTGACCTTATTTATTTTGGTTCTTTTGTCGGCTCGACATGAATCCTTTAAATGTCAAGTTTTCTCTCTAACCCCCTCTATAAAAATCTTGGTTAACAAATTTTACATCCCACTATATTCATGAAAATTATAAACATAATAATATCATTCAAATATAGTTCAATAATGTGTATAATAAATCCCTTTTTAATTATTCATATATGTATGTGCAGTTATACTATAAGACACTTGGTAGCCTCGAGATTAGTCAATTACCTCTTCCCATCTAAGAACATCAACTCCAATGATTTTGATGTCATGAGTTCACAAAATATCATAATTTATAAAACATCAACATTTCTATTTCCTTTTACCACTATTTTATTTATTTCATATAGTAAATGGATACAAGATCCTATAATTTCAGACGATAAATATACATTACAAGATATGAGATGATTGTTAGGAATGTTGATGATTGTCTAAGATGTAATAATCTATAACTCCATGAATTCATTATTTTATTTTTTAAATTGAAGTAATTTTTCAATCCTATTTTCATATATGATGACATTATATATATATATATTTCCATCAAGATGTCCATTTTGGTACCAAATAAAACTGTCATCCATCCATCAACATTTATTGTAACTTTATTTTCCCACACTCAGGTGAATATTTTCTTCGATGTATACCCATTTGATATTTTTAATAATGGAGAGTTTCACATTCTGGTTCATTCCATATGAACCATATATAATTAAAAATATATTATCAAAAAATGTGACTTCGATTACACTCTAATTTTTTCTTCAGAACTGATTAAATCATGGGTGTTGTTGGAATTGGATTGGGTTCTTTTTCCTATGTATATATTATCTATACTTTTTTCATGGCCTTATTGGTTTTATCCAATATATTAAATTTTTTTGATAGAATGATGAATATTCAACATTTATTGGGTAGCTTGGGTCTCATAGCATTCAGTCTATTGTAATAATGATATGTTCTTGGATTTGGTAGGACACTAGTTATTAGAGAAAAATAACCTTCATCTCAAGCATATAAGGATTGGGATCATGATTTTTTCATATATAGAAAACAAGAAGAATCTTAATTTTGTTTTTATGTATAAGGAATTATTTCATGTATCAGTTTTCTATATTGATAACAAATAGACCAGTCCCATGGTTCAAAATATTTTAATGATTTCTATTCGATATATAAAGGGGTGGATTCATCCAAATTATAGTATCTCATTTATTATCATGTTCAATAATGTTTTATAGCCTTATGTGTTAAATTAGGTGGTATGGTTACCATTGTAGGGTCCATCACAAACGGATTAGAAAATAGAGTGTTTTTATTGATATATTAAGAACGAATATAATTATACCTATCAGATTTATATGTTCAGACCAAGACTATCCTCATTCTTTTGAATTAAGTGTTTAAATTATACCTGAGGAGTCCTTGATATATGAGGGGTAAATCCGAGTGTCAAATTTTTCTTATTTTTTATTTATATTTTCCTCATGTTTATTGGTACACATTAAAATTTTTTGATTGTATTGAACATAAATAAATATTATAAAACAAGAAATAACGAAACAATAAAATTAAATACTTCACCACTAAGGGATTTCCCATGAGAATATGTTTGTGATGTATAACACATCCCTAAATTCTATATTATAAAATGATTGTCTTTCATTAAAATTGTTCTTCCATGGCCACTTGATGCCTTATACCATACAATTATCATTAATTGATGGATGAAACACTCCTTCCTTCTAACCACTTCCATTGACCCCCTTACTAACAATGTTGGATAATTACTCCATTTTACGGGCATGAGGATTAATTCCTCATTATTAGAAATTCATGAAAAACATTACATCATGAATTAAAAAATTAGATGCACCAATCCACTCCTTTACCATTTGAATACTCACAATATATTCTCGACAATATTTTTTGATAAAAAAACCAATAAAAATTCTTTCATGATATGTTTTAAACACATATTGGGATTTTCAGACAAAAGTTTGTTTTGCAATCATCCTTGTGCATCACATCATAGTTCCTCATAAATTGTATTTTTTGTGGGGTTTTAACTTTTTAAACATACTCCTATTATATAAAATGAATCTTAATTTTGTGGTCAACCACAATTATATAGAAGATGATTTCTATGAGGGTAGATGGAAATATCATATTTTATGATGAAACAAAGGGTTATATCAACCTTAAACTCGAAACCAAATGATGGAATTAGTTGTGTATGAATTGAAAATATATATATAATATAATAATTAATGAAATTACACTATAGCACCTTCGTGATTTGGTTTAAAAGTAATGTGTTTGATCATATGTGATCCACCCAAAATCATTTTCATCATTAAGGAAATAAAAATTATATGTTGGTTCTCATAGAAAAAAACCTATATTTATGTTATCCCAACAGTATCACCTCCCACCACTATTAGCACTTGTAAGAATTTAAAATCACTTATAACATGTTCATTTAAAGATTATGACATTGATAAGTGAATATATACTATGGCTCTCTATTAAAAATGAATCCCACATATATAATTCATCTTCGTACTACATCTTTACATGTTCTTAATTATCATCCTTTTGTGCTATGTAATAAAAAACTATTCATAAAATCTCTCATAAAACTTTACTATTTAATCAAGACATTTTTGCGAAATATTTTTTATTGTAATGGGGATGATAAACATTTACAAACAGATTTTATGAATCCATTTTATTGTAAAAATATACCATTCCATTCAAGATCTATGGTCATCCTAGGATGGTTTGAAAAAATACATAACACATCATTAATCACCAAAACAATTATCTTTTCTTTTAATAATTTCATGATTATTTTTCTAATTGGACAAATTTTACAACTACTGGATACTAATTTATATTTAAAAAATGAATGTTTTGTGTTGGAAAATTTTGTAGCATAAGGGAATCAACTAAACCAACAATATTGTATTTTTTCCAAGTAAATCATATGTTATAACACATCTAGTTGTGGGAAATAATATACTTAATTTCTGGACCGCTTAAATTTTTATATATCTTATTTTAATGTAATTTCAAGTATTATGAGTCTCAAAGAATGGAAATTATTTATTATTTTATCTTCTGTCTGTAGCTTCCAAGCATTACCAACCTCTGAATGGTTCCATTGGACTTGAAATATAATAAAAGAATAGATATATATCAGTATTTCTTCACATTCATTCATTACAAAACAATACCTTGGACAATCAATGATTAAACTGGCTGTATATGTTTAGAGTGAACTAATATTATATCCCTTAAAGATTTGTGATGTTATCATAAATTTAAAGGCTGATTATTTTTAAAACTAATTCATTATTAATTTTTTCATAGTTTTGTGGATACCTATAGTGAATTTCCCTATTACCATGTCTGTGGGTTTTTGGTGAATACTAAAAAATAATGACATGACATTCTTGGTTGATACTCACTTATTAATATACTATTTATTATATTATTCTTCCCCCAAAATATTTTACAGTAAAATATTCATGAGAATATACTAAATACAATATGAAATTATATGCTAATTAAATAGTAAAAAAGAAATTTTTGGTTGTCTACATGCTACCAAATTCATTAGGCCAACAATAAGGTATTATTTCAGATCGAGAGAATAAGGAGGGCCTTTAATCCTTGTTTTATTGAAAAAGAGGGAACCCATACAATTGGAATCTCCTTTAAAAACGTTTGAAAAGTATAAGGAATTAACATAGTGTTCTCCCCATAAAAAATTACCTATGAATAAAAAAATAGTAGTTACGTATAGATCTGAACCTTCAAATGCTACAGTAATGTGGGGACTTTTATAGTAGATTTCATTAAAGACTACGTACCTATGAGAAGAACAAGCCATAAAATTGAGTCCACTACAGTGAAAAAATGTATAAAAATACTTGGTCAGTGTATTATCCATGATAAAATTACATATAATAAATTTAAATGGAACAATAATAAATATTATACGTGGTTGTGTGTGTCTTTAAACCATTACTGATTCTACCAGTATTTACATTTCCTTATAAATTATTCTCACTTAATTATAAACTCATATATTTTATATGATTCATTAAGTAATGAAAATAATGGATAAATTTATTTCTTAGGTTAGAATAATGCCTCATTTTATTATTTTTATGGTCTTTTGATTTATGAAATAATATATAAATCCACATTAAAGGATTATAAATTTATTGATGGAATAATTCAACTAGGATTTGAATTCTGTTGACCATGAGAGGAATGAAATTATATATATATTATTATATAATTCTTCTATATTAATGATAAATGTGATATAAAACAGTTATTAACATTACACTAATATTAGAGTTTTATATTCATGTGAACTTATTTCATCACCGTAATATTAGGGATTTCTGTAAGATATAAATAAAAAATTCAACCACTTTATATATTTTTAAACATATATGGGTATTTTCTTGTCATGTAATATTTTATAATCACCAAAATTCAATGTTTTTATTTATAGATAAATAATTGGAATGGGTCAATCAGTAAATGTGTTCATTGGAAATTATAGTCCATTAGTATTTGTGTTGTATGTGACATAGTCATATGATAATGTTTTCTATATAGGTATTAACGGTTTTGGAGGGTTTAGATGATTTAGATTATGATGAATATATAGATATAATTTTCTCAAGGAAGTTAAAATAATCTTTGAATAATATTAATTTTTAAATTTTTGGAAACTATGATAGATTCATATAAATAATAACATTTTTACTCCTACATAGGGATATATCTATAGACCTAGTGACTATAGAATAAAATTTTATTACAAAAAATGTAATCATTTCCAGAATTACCTCTCATTATTTTATTCAACTTATTTTACAAAATCCCTTTTATTATATTTATTTAGTAGTAGAATATTGAATTTTTTTTCATCAATTACATTATGTAATTTCAAATTGAATTGTTTTTAACAATTTTTTAGGTTTAGGATCATGTGTTTGGTTTTAAAATATGTATCTTTATTCATAGAAATAGATATTGAAAAAATTGTAGTTTATATTTAATTTCACACAACATCAACCAATATTTAAATGACATTTATGGTCACATATATTTAACATTAGGGTTGTATATGTTTAAAGTTATAAAAAATCAAACAAGATGTTTAATCCATGTTTATGTTAATAGTTCATTGGATAAAATTTTCAATCTATATTTTTTGTCATCAATCATTTAGAAAAAATATTTAACTTTATATTTATATCAATGATCATGGAATAAATGGGGATTAAGGTGATATTTTTTTAATATCATTAATAATAATTGGATTAATAAAGGTCTAGATAACACAAAAATGGGTAATTTTATAAAAAACTGATCTTAGTGTGAAATAGAAAATAGATAGGATAGGGTATCCATTGATCATTCATGAATGAATGTATTATTTATAAAAATACATAGAGATATACCATATATGTTTTCAAAGAAATATTTAATGATGGGTTCTAATATTAATATAATCAATGGAAAATGTTGTTTGATTGTATTTTCATTATGGATGATATATGCACCAAGATGTGTACATAAGGGACATATATGTGGGTTATGTTACATAACCATTGAAAACTAGAATCTGTTAAATTATATAATCTCTCTATGAATTTACATATGAATTTTATTTTAATTACTATTTTAAATTATTTAAATACAATACAATTAATAGACATTCCTAGTGGTATTTCAAATTATCTAGCATGGAGGAAGTTAAAAAACATTGAGTGTTTGGTAAATGGAAAAAAATAAATAATTTATAATAGATGATCCTTAAGAAAGGGAATCATTCATCCATATATATATATATATCATGGAAATTGTAATGAATCCACACATAGTGCTGGAATAGAGGAATGATTCCTTGATGTTAGGATAATGATGGAAGGGTCCCCTAAAGGCCATTATGGGGATTTTCCCTAAACACGTGAGAGATGTAATAAAAATTGAAATGGACCCCTATTAAATGGTGGTGATTTTGAACTCAAAAAATCATAGTACTACACACATATTATATTTAGTTATGGAAAAAAAAGAATTGAATATTTAAAGTACATAATATATTTCAGTATCACTATGTCATTTTAGAATGTTGGACTCATACAACAAAATATTTTAGAGAGGAGAAAAATTCTATTGTATAATGGTTATTTTTAAGAAAAAACAATTTGAACATAAAATACATATGTTATGGTGGTGTAAATGCTTGAATTCATAATTTTGTAGGTGAATTTTATGTTTAATCCTAGGGGAAGGTGATTTTGGTGTCAATATGTTCCCTTTGGTAAAGGGAATAATGGAATAAATATTTATGGGGAAATTATTAAAAGAGGATTTTTGAGACCTGAACCTCAAGAATAATGATATCATTATCACAATTATTTATAAATAAAATGGACTTTTATTGTAGTCGATACTTGAGGGAAGAGATATTGCATTATTTAAGTCCATTAGTGTCAAAAAAAATTAGTCATTTAATTTGAGGTCAAGTAGTGAGGACAATACATAATAACAAAATTTTGATCATGTGGTAAGAACATTATGTCATGAATTTAAAATCCTTTCAAAATGAACTTAGGTAATTCTATTTAGTGTTTTATGATACGGAAATTATTTCATGTATTCTAGAGGTATGAAATACCGAAATTACAACGAGTAGTTTAGATTCATACGACATGGAAATTATTTTTTGTAGTTTAGATTAATGAAATTATGAAAGAAAATTTATTATTTTTGGATATTGAATATGAGAATATATATTAGAAAACATAGGTTTTTAATAAATTTAATATATGTCATTCATTTGAGATTCATGAGGAAGGAAAACACAAAGTTATATTCATATCATGTGATGTAATTCATAAGAAAAATCACACTGGTTGGTGAATTAATATTATCTTCATCCATTGTAAACTAGTAGTATTATTTATAATAGTAGACCTTATATATGATTCTCAATCAGTCCCATTTGAGTTCTAATTTTGGAGTATTCCATCTAGGGTTCATTAATATTGTTGTAAGTATCGCTAATTCTACTTGGATTACATACTAGAGAAGAATTATCATATTGATTAATCAAAATAGTCAATTTTTATAAAGCATTACATTATTTATATATTATAATCTATAGTAATGTAACCCCAATAACACATATAACTATTTTTTTTACTTTTTATCTTCATTTTTTTGACTATGTATTTTTATTATGTGATGAGATAGTTGATCTAGAAATGGATGGAAAATTTTATCCCATCATCCAAGGAATATGGAATGGAATTTGTTTGAGTATGTTTAGTGGTTTTAGATGCCAAAACATGATTCAAAAATTTTTAATATATATTCCATTTTATCAGTCTTCAACATTTATTTCTATATTTTCAATATTCATGTTAAGTTCATGTATTCTTCAATTGGATGTAACCTAATTGCGATATGAGGATTTATCTGGATTTTTTATTTTTCATAGACCCTTTTAAACTCATGAACCTACAAATTATTATTGTTATATGTAAACTTTTAATAAGGGACTCAAAATCTTGTGATGATATTAGATTTTATTGAACATTGTCGCAACTTCCATCAATAGAATAACATAATACCATTTAGAGAACAAACTAATGTTAGTGAGGATGCACATTCATTATAGAGGGATCATTTAAGGGTAAGATCCTATAACATATAAAACCCATGTTTAAAATATAGGGAATTAATTTGTGATATTGAATATCTTCACAAGATTATGTAAGAAATTTCAATGAATTTCATTACTGTGAAATTTTTTATTGACATAAAATAGTCAAGAATCAATGAATGCATTAATTATCTTAAATAAAAGATATAGTGAAAAACATTAACACAAATTTTATTAGATCTACATGTACAGGTGTGTACTTTTTTCTATTACACTGTGGATACATATTTATTTAAATCACTAAGGAATGACACTATAAAAACATATGTAATGGTCAATGAATTTTGGTGAGGTAATACGAGAATAGATTTAGCTAGATAATATGTATTTTGTCATTTTTTAGATATTAAACTAGTAAAAATAAGCCAATGTGATGTTTCAAAGATGAAGTCCTTCTTCCATGACATATATTTTGATGATAACATCCATTGGGTTTCTAGGTAAACTAACAATGGGTATCAATGAGACTAAAATAATGTGGATATGTGATCTCTATTGGCCAACCAGTGCAATGAAATCGAGAACCTAGTGAGTAATATGTATCATGTATCTTGTGACCATGTACCTAATTGGTACATAAGACATTTTTCAGAATTTTTTAATTAATTAATTATAATTAAATTAGTGGTGGTATATTTTTCCCATTTAGGAATAGAATATGTCCCTTATCTATATATATTTTTTATTCCATACCTTTTATTGGATATTGTCTTGTTTCCATTTATTCAGTTATCTATAATTCTCTTGGAGTCTCTATAGTTCAGATTTGAAATACTATATTGCCTAATGTTTTTATTTTTCCACTTAAACATTTTTAAACTAAAATATTATTTGTCAGTATTTTTTATTTTATTATAAATTACTTCATATCCAACTAAAATCGAGTGATGATATTTGATGTGATTGATCCTAAAAACAATAAATAATTGGTTCCTATAAATTTCTATTACAATATTATTTGTTTGAATCATGTGATATGCAGTCATAGGGGAGTAATGTGTGAAATAAGAGATGGATAAAAATGCTATTTCTTTTACATGTGAGAGATTCATAAGGGTTCACCCATGATGGTGATGATAAGTTTTTTTGTGTATGGGTCATGCTTAGTTGGTGGGTTTAAGTATTTATTTTATTTTTTTTATACTAGGTAAATTAATTGTTCATGGAGTATGATTCATCATATTGTTCCCTATGAATGTGATGGTGTAACTAGTTTGTATATTGGGTGAAATAGTTCAATGTAAGGAAATAGGTGGAATGGATAAATTACCTTAGTAATAATTGAATCACATCATATGGGTGGTGGATATAGAATATTGGTTATTCATCACAACATGTCTTTACAAACGTTGGGGTCATGTGCACAAATAAAATATAATAACTGTTATTGGAAAAACTTGGTGAATAGAGTCATCTTCTATAACTGAGGGATTAAGGTGATGGATTTAACAAGTGATCCAATGGAGGGATAAATTATTTGTGACCACCAGAAATAAGGGATGATAAATATTTCTACATAAAAGATGAATTCTTGTAGTTTAGGGAATTTCTCATAGTATTTGAGATAAAATGTGTATAAGATGTTTAAGATACATGGTTCATTAATTTTCATTCACCATGATTCAATAGGCATCAAAATGGAGTGATTTTTTGGTTGGAGTTATCAGTTCATCAATGTTCTCAGTTAGGTCCTGTACAATGTTGGACAATATCATCCCACACATGCATTATCTAAGGTGGGTAGAGTTCTTGATAGTGGATGGTGTATAATGTATTATATAACATTGATTTTATTATATTGGTTATTACATATTTCATATTTCATACCTTATATATATGTGAATACTTTTTATGGACCCAATTTTTGGTGACCTTATGAGTTCATAATCACAACACTGATAAGAATTTTGATTATTGTATAGACATTATGGCTTGAAAAATAGTTATGGAATGTTATATACTAATATAGTATAGTGTTTTGGAGGCGTATTTTATTTTTTGGGAGGTCATAGATGGATTTTTATCAGTACTAGATGGATTCATGATGTTGATTTATTGTTGTTATTTTTTTACCTTTCCAATGTTAACGTCGTAATAGATAAATAGTTTACCTTTGTATGGTTGGAGGGATATTGTGGATAATTTTTTTCTATAATTGGTGATATTTATATAGCCATAAATTTTTCTCATATATGGTTATATGTTAACATTAGATTGTATTTTCTCCATACTATCACAACATATACCCTTTCAATTAGACGATAGCTTTCAGAAAATGTGGAGGCACACATCTGGTTAATGGCTCATAAACAAGGTCATAATTTGTGTCATCTAGACCATGTAATATAAAAAGTGGTATTATTGAATGATTATAATAATGTGTAAGTAATGGTTTTTATATTTTTTATTTGGGATATGGTAGATACACATATAATATTGTTGATGGGCTTGGGAAAATTGTATAATTGTGTTCCAAGACCAAACATGTATGGGATGAAGTATAACATTCCTAGGGAATAGTGTTTACAATTTTGGTTTCCATGGTTGTTTTTGAGTTATATACCTAGCATAAATCTGGTTTTTTTGTCACTAATTTATGATATTTACACTTTGAATCAAGAAGAAATTGGTGGAACCCATACATTATTGTTGTAAAATAGGACTGATAATAATTGTTTGTCTCTTCTTGATATTTCTATTTTGATTCAATACATTGTTTTAGTTATTTAATAGGTTATAAAAAATAAACTTGATTTAAATATATAGTTTCATGGTGGAATTATAAATACATATGAATGGTATTGTATTCTTTATGTTTTTGGGTATATAGATCATGTGCATATGGTTGTGATATACCAAGCCTTGGAATTGATTACCGGGGTTCTAAGAAAAAACTAAATGAGGCATTTGTGTTTAAAGTGAATTGAAATATCTACTAGAATTTGTTTCTGAATATAGATTTCCTTATTTATGATTTTTGAGTTATTATATATGTTTTAAGAAATTTATTTTTTGTCTCCGTGATATTCTATCTATACAACCTCCACCAGAGTATTAGTTGAAAAATTTGTACATATACAAAGGGTTTATCTAGGTAAGGGCCCAAAGGTAATATATGAGTATGATTTTCCTATGAGAGTGTCAAGGCAATTAAAGAAAATAGTCTACTGAGTTAATTTATTTAATAATTAGTTTAAGGTGAGATTGATATAGGTTATTTTCATTATTAAATTATGGAATTTTGGTGTTGATCTATCTATGGAATATCTAAAATTGGTTTTTTAATCATTTTATAATTTTATATCTAAGCGAGAGTGAATACCCTAGGTTTTTATGTTTTTTTTGAGTTAGCCATAATATCATTAAAAAATATAACACCTCTAGGGTGGTGTTACATAGAGGGAAGTAGATTGAAATGATTTATGATTCCATAAGAAGTCTAGACAGGGGAAAAATGAAATAACATCATGAATATCAAAAGAAAACATATTTTATTGGAACAGTAGTAATACATTTATCCCCACAGAGGATGACCACTTCACAAATTTTAAAGATTAAATTACAAGGTTAATCTCAAAATATGGAAATCTAAGCATGAAATTAGCATATAAAGATATAATTTTCCATAGTTAACTAGGATTGTTTAATTCCAATCAATAAAATAAGTCAGTTTTTCCATTGTAATGATTGTTAGAAGTAATGGGAGCTTTTGAACTCTCTCAATTTCATCAGCCTTGTGCTATGATAGAAACATGATGAATTATAAATTTTTTTGGTATTACAGTCTATGTAACTGATCCACAATTTTATAGTTAATATTTATTCCTAGTATACTACAAACGCTAGTTAAATATCCTTCATCCCTAAGGCCACTAATCTAGGCAATGATTCCCCATAAGCCCCGAGAAACATCACCACATAGTTCATGCAATGAAATTCAAGGTTTGGTGTATAGTATGGTCCACAAGTTATTTGAACAATATAATCCAATGGATCATTATACACCATTAAAATATTTATAGTGGGGTATTGGTGATGTTTATTCTCAACATAAATGTGAATATATTGTGGTAGATTTATATATATGTTACTATACATGAGGGATATCATAAATGTATTCAGAGGTGAGGTAATTTAAAAACATATTTCATGAAAAGATGATGCCGAATTGAGCTCTTATGTTAATTATCATGGTGTAGGGAGTGATATATGTCATCGATTATTCCACTAGATTCATATAATTGATTTTATTTTTTTCCACAATAGCATTAGAATATATATATGATATTTTTATTTTCGTATGATCATTAAAATTCTATTAGGGTACATGTGAATTATTTTAGTTTGACCTCATTTTCTATGGTGGTGAACCATTCCTTGATCACAATTCATAATGTGGAATATGGTATTAAGCATTTTTGTATAGGGGTTTTATGTCAGTATAGTAGTTGTATTTATTATAGCGGTATGCGATTTTAAATGAACAACATGGTCAATAGTGTATTCAATGTACAACACTTGGTTTAAATGAACCATTCTATAAATTAAAATATTATTATTTAACCATGATCGATATAAACCTATAATTCATATAACTTGTATAAATAGAACTAATTACATTCTCAAATATATATAATGGTCATACTGAATATAAATTAAGATAAATTTTTTAAAAAATTAAACCCACATATATAATAAATTTATTTAATTAAACAAAAAATATATTACCTTAAAAATTATTTTTATTTCTTTTAGCGAGAAAATATTATATTTTTGTATATTTTATAAATTTTATTTCTTTAAAATCAAAATATTGATATTATAATTTTGTGAAATTTTTTTACTATTCATAAAATATTGGTTTATATATGACTAGTGAAAATGCCGATTTCTGGTAATAGTATCATTTATTTTGATATTATTCCCATTTTATAGAAATGCGATAGGTTAGAAGTTAATATTAGTGCTTTAGGTATGTGAAACTCATCTTGAATACTCATCGCATGGAGAAAATTGATGATAATGTGGATAAAATGATTAAAGGATGAAATTATAATTTTTATATAAGTATATTTGCTTTAAAAAGTATTTTTTATGGTAAATTAATTAATAAACCCTATAAAATGTATCTTGACAAGGTAAATTTTATCCGTATATCATCACTTTCGATGAAACAATGGTCTTTTTATCATATCATTGGTTTATGTTTTTGTGGTTGTTCACATTATCTGGATCATTATCTTTGTTCTTGCTAATGATATATATCATTCGCCAAATTTATTTGGATATTATTTTTTTCTCCATGTAAATATTTTCACATCCTACTAATGATAACTTATTCAAAAACCTAGTCTGTATTATTCCAGTTGACCTTCATACATTCATGTCCATCTATTATAGTTACTTTTATGAACCCTTTTTATGATGAGAGATTTTAAAAATACTATTTTTATATTTAAAAACTATGGTCGTTTAGATAAATATCATATATAAACGATGAAATTCATTAAATTGGGAATATTGTATCACCCCATGATATTTAAAAAATTAATTTTGGTCAATAGAATATAAGAAACACAGGACGAAGTATAACCAAACTGTGAAAATTATTATTTCAATATAACTATGATAACCTAGACACTAAATTTGTTGTTAGGACTATGATTTAATTATTTATAAAAAATATATATTCCTTCTACTAAATATATATTTATTGACAAATTTTTAGTAAATAATAACATTATTTTTAGTAATGTTATTTTTTTCTTAAAAATAAGATTTATTAAAAAAATATTATTATTATTATTATTATTATTATTATGAGAAAATATTATAATTAATTTCAGAAAAACCAAGGAATTCTATTTTATAAAATTAAAATTTATTTTTAAATCAATATATAATATTTATCATAGTATCTGATTTTTGGATTTTTCTAAAATGATTGATTTTTGAGTGATTTGAGAAAAATGCAAACTGTTCAAATATTATCATCACATTTTATTAAATAATGTAATTTAAAATAAAAATTATATTTTTAATTTATAAATAAATTGAAATATGAACCATTTTAGGTATAACATTATAATTTATTTCAATTTATTTCAATTTTCAATATTTGGGTTTACCTTTAAATTTAAGTTTAATAACACAATTTTCGAGATAATGTTTTTAAGTGTATATTATTTATCCATTTAAATTAATTAAAATGTCACTTTATTAAAAAAAATATGATTATATTTATATATTATATATGAATTTATATGATTTGAAGTTCATGTAATATTTTTAAGACATGTAGTTAATATAAAATCAACAATTTCATAAAAATTTCAATTTTCAAACAATACATAATAATTCAGGTTTCATTGATTTAATTTCAAATTTAGTGCTTCTACTTAGGCAATTTGACCATTATAAAATGGTTTCCATATTTGAGTTCAATAAAATATAATAGTATTTTATAATTTCAACTTACATTGTGATCATAATTATTCATAAAAATAGAAAAAAGATGTTACAATAGTAAGTGTTAATAAAATTTAGTGGGTTGTGAAAATAAATTGATAAGTGTAAAATTTACTAAAAAAACAATGAAAAACAATTTGATGGTTTTATTTAGACCTCTCCCTTGTCACATCCTAATATGGACCATATTTATCCCGATGTGAAATGCATTAAAATGAAATTGTTTTAAAAAATTGAAAAATTACAAGTGTGCCACTCACATCAATTATAAAATATAACCACCTCTCTTGTTATCTCAAAAATTAAAGTTCCTTTTGATCCACCAATACATGACAAAAATACCTTTCTTACATCTTTTACCATGACTTGGATTCATTTTTTTGATCATAAGACCATCCTGGGATTGATCATTGTGAAATCCTAAATTTGTTGTTTGAATAAGAGGTATCATTCTTAACCAATTGTTTTTGTATTATTTATTCTCTCACCTCTTTCATATCATATTAAAACATAGTGATATAATAAAAATAGTATATAAAAAATTATGATATGTTATTATTTTATTGTAATAACATAAAACCACATCCTCTTATATGAAATTGGAAAAGAAACCATTGTTTTGTGTATAGCAGACTACAGCCCCATGAACATAGGTAATTAATTTCCTATCAGTACCTATAAAGACTATATACAATGATTTATTTACACTATATATATAATATTTTCCTAAAATATTTATCAATATTATTTTTTTGTTTTATTACTTTTTATCATTTCAATTAATTCAAATATAATAACATTGTTCGTGCGAATTTGTTGATTATCACCTTGATGAAGTAATGTGACTAAGTTTCCATATCCACATAATATGGATGATATATATTAGTTTATATAATGATATAATATGAAATTACTCATATAATTACAACTCTCTAAAGATAAAATAATACTTGCCTTATTTTAATAATGATTCTTGGAAAATGGAAATGTTACTTTTGTATATATATGCCTGAAAGTCTCAATTATTATAACATAGTTCATCATTCATAACCAACATTCATGATTGGTTATAAAATATAATTTATGAATAAAAGTTATAACTATATGAGGATTATTATTTGATATATTATCTAATAATGAACACTTTGAAAATATTCTCCCAAACAAAGTCATTTTGAATATATTACCCAAATATTATAAAATGACAATAATGCATATAATTAATTACATAATTAAATATAAAATTTTAATATATTAAATAAAAATAATAATTAAACTTAAAAAGGATCATAAAAAAATATGTAATGAATATATATTTTTTATCCAAGAAGACAAATAACATACTTGATGAGTCGGACTTGAGGTAAGGGTTTATCATCTCAAATGATCACCTATGGAACATATGTTATGTTATAGTCCTATCTTATCTTATGAGGTGTATATGAGTCACTTTTGAGATTATATATCGTAATTATACTTATGTTCATGATATTTAAATTATCATTTGATGTTATTCTTTATTGGGTCAAAACAATTCAAAATTTACCAATGTCTTAACCGTTTCATTATATAGTCTCACTCTTAAACGAGATTATTTGTTATTTTGTATCCAAGTGGAAAAATTTCATGACCAACCTATTTATAATTTTATGGATTTTTCTATCATGTTATTATTATATAAATTATAGTTTTAATATACATTTTCCACTCTTTATGTACTTAATATATAAAAAAAATATTTTAACTAAAACATATTTTATTTATCTCGTAAGAAGAAAATCATTTTTATTCGATGTTCATATTTTCTAAAAAAATTGATGAGTTTTTTTCAATACTATTATGAGTATTTAAATTCAATTTTATATTTCTTTGTAATTTTTATGTTTTTTACATAATATTATTGTAATTTTTAGAATGAGTAAAGTTTTATATAAAATTTTATAAGAATCATTATTTTGACATATACATTATGGATATAATCTCCCTCTCTCTTGACCACTCGATGATTTCAATCATACATTTAAATTTTAAAAAGTTATTTTTAATTTAAATTATTTGAATACTATTTTTTATTTTTTTAAAATGTTAATGCTTTAATTGGAAAATGTGAATTGTATTTTCTTCCTGATTTTTTGAAATCTTTTTTTATGTAATTATATTCATCATTGATGAAATAATTTAATGTTATGGATTATTTTTCTCTTATTTCTTTAAGTCTCTTAAAAATATTCATATATTATTTTCACTTCTTTTTATTGGGGAATATGTGACTTATGTTTATTTCTTAAATGCCTTAATTAAAAATTTTATTGGATAATTGTAAGACGAGTGGTTTTGTAATCCATTTTCATCCATGTGAAATTAATTTGATTATAATTTACAGTTGATTTACTTTTATGGAACAAACAACCAAAAAAATTTATAGTCGGTGATCTTATATGTCTCTCAAATGCATTGGGAATTGTTTTAGTCTCATTATATATTATGTATTGTTTTAATAAGTATACATTATTCAATATAGGACTTTATAGACATTATTATTTTTCCCTGGTAGTTATCCTTAACTTGTGATTATATGATCTTTTTTATCCCCAAAACATTATCAATGATGTCATATTCCACATGTTATGCAACTATGTAATTATTAATATACATTCAATTTTATGAGTACATGTTACACATTTGACTCGTATTTTACGTATAAGCCTTCTTCTATGAGTGATTATGTAGTCATAGATTGATATAAATTATATTACTCTACGATCAATCCAACATAATCCATTATTTTATTCAAAATAAAAGGAATTAACCATGTATAGAAAGGGGAAATGATTACGGAGGTCTGAAATAGTGAAGACTGAGGGAATATCCTCAAATTAAATCTACACCATCAGAAGGAAATGAAACCAAACCAGAAAATCATATAATAGAATCACATTGAGGTGCCTTGGAAGAAAAAATATCTACAACCATATTACATTCTCACCATGTTTGAAGGACCGTAAACCCATTATTAGTTAGTCTAATTCACTTACATATATAGTAGGTCACTTTCCAAGGGGTGTTACACTTACCAAGAAGAGAGTTATGAAGGGTTTTTAGTCGGTTTCTACTGCAGCTCGGTCAATATTTTTATCAATTAAAATCTCAAACCCCATCACCATAGCTCTGGCATTAGTATAGAGAGAATCACCATAGAATAATGATGTAGAAAAGGTGAATACCAAATATCCCCAACCATAATGGAGCACACCACCATGTCACATGAATCTAGTAACTCAAAATCCATTGTGTTAAGTTTCTATCCTCGCTTAGGTTTCCAAAAATGAAATAAACCTATATTGGAATCACTGGAGGAGGGGAATACCTAGAGTGTGAAAGAGGTTTTAGATAGGGTGACTCCATCTATATGGGAATTAATTCATGAAAATTGAGAAACAACCATCTTTTTTTAAACACCACAGCTAGTATGGAACCTATGATACCCTCATATCTAGCTTTATTATGGGAATTCCGGATACAACAACATCCCAATTATAAAGTAAAAGTGTTTTCCTTTCCTTCAAAACTTCTATTCTCCATTTATTGAAACCATCAGGCTATAACGTAGATTTCAGGAGACTTGTGAGAATATAATCATTTGATTTACCTGAATGTAGACCAAACCTTGTGATACTATTCTCCTAAAATTGACAAATGAGTTATAGTTTTATCCTGAGGGATCACACATAATAAAAATGTCTATGTTATATTTTCATACAATCCATGAGGTCTAAAAAATATTACAATGGTAATTTTATATCTCTTCACTAGTAAGAGGTGTATTTTAATTGGAATTATTCTCATGAAATATGATTCTTACACATCCATATGATGTATATAATAACCCACATTGTTTTAGGTAAAAATTTCATACCCAATTGACTCGTAATATAATGACTCTTATGGTAATATGAAAATTTACATTGGTTCTCTTATTAGTTTTCTTCATCAATAACAATGGTGTTATTTATTGTAAGGTTATATGACTAGAACTGTGAGGATCTAGATGTTTGTTAGTTCATTTGTGTCGGTATTATGCATCATTTGTATTTGTTTCACATCTTGATTAAGGTGTTAGGTGAATGAATATATACATACATATACTATAATAGATTCCATTTTAATCAAATACTTAGATAAATTCAATAATGGTGTATGGGGATCACTTAGGAATGCTTTAAATTTAGTATTCATACCATGTTTATTAGTAGATAACTTGTGGGAATGGTGACTTAACACAAAATAAATTCGAAGGATTGGGGAAAAATATGAGGTTGAACTAAATGGTAATACTATTTAGGGATGGAGAAATAACCTATATGGATGATAACATGGGTATTTATACCATGAATAAACCAAATATACCAAATTCCATAGGTGAAAAGGGAAGCACATTGCATAATTTAATTAGACATTTTATCTTATGAACATGAATGTATTTCCATAATTAATATTAATAGATTCAAGCATATTAATCTTAATAAATATTATAGGTTTTCATGTATGGGTGTCCCAATAACGACCATTAATCATGTAGTAAGTGTTTTTTGATATCCTTCCATGTTATATGTGTGCAAAATGTGGGGATATATTAGAGACTATATGGTTAAAGGCTTGTTGATTTTTCAACCATTTATGATCAGTTAAATATTCTTCCTTAAGAGTTAATTGTATATTGATTATGAAAATAAGTTATAGATATAATTGTGGATTTTAATCTTTAATTATGATTTTATTTCTCTATTGGTATGAATGAATAATTTCCCTCTTCGTTTGAATAAATTTTATCATACCAAAATCTATTTCATTATGTGAAATAAAAATTTAATCCGCTATTTTATAGGAGGATAATTGGTTATATATGTTTTTTAAGACCATTAATTGTTAAGAATTTATCAGTTTTGAATTCAATACCAAAATATGAAGAACCTTAATAATATTATCTCTGATAATTCATTAGAACATTGTACCTTTTTTTGAAAATTACCCAATAATTGAATCATTTATTAATAGTTTAGGAATCCATATTTCAATTTTCATAATTGATTTACTAGAAAATAGGTAATGTTTTACATTTAAAATACCACTATAGTAAATGTTCTGAATAACAATTAATATATCATCACATGGTGATTATTATTTTATAAAAAAAATATGGTGATAATTTCCTTTGAGTATTTTTTGCAACAAAAAAGAATAACCATTATCTAATGGGATGTGAACCGTGAAGTGCAATTATATTTCTCCTAAATTTAAGTTTTATTGATGTGTGACATTGTCATGTTGAAAACATATGATATATGAAATCATTGGAAGAAACTCATAATACATTAATAGTTCTTCTCATGATTTTTTTCCTCCATAATTTTAAATATAAGATATTATGACAACTATCAAGCCTACAGTCATTACATATTTTTCATGTGTCATTATATATTTATATCTATCAACATTTATGATGGAATATATAAAGTATATAATTATTTGTGAATTTCATGATTCATAAAAATTTATGTATTAATAAAAATTTTGATAACATATTCTCAAAATGAGGTATGATATATTGGGTGATTTATAATGGACATTCCATTGATGAAATATTCATGGAAGGATTTATCCCATTATAGTTACTGGAATTAGATATATATATTTTCTATAAATGGAATAGGATTCATCTAATTATGTCTATGGTAATGTAATATTATTGAACATTTCATATCTGAAATGTGATGGAAATGCATATCATGCATGTCATTTAAGGACACATGTGATGTCAATAAAAAGTGATTATATTACATAGTGTGGGTTTCTTAGAGGATGTTATAGTTTTAACATATCCATATCTATATTGGGTTTATGATATGATCCTATTAACCATTCATTTATTATGAGTGGGACTCAAAATTTCATTATTGGGGCATAGAGTGTCACATATATATTAAATCCATATATTCATAAAATTCAGATAATTTAGAGTTTGTGAATTTGTAGGCCTAACATATGGGGTAATTGAATTTCATGGTGAATGATTGATGTTAATATATTTCAACAATGTTATTCACATTTATAAAAGTGAGAATATATTTTTCATCTCAATGTATTAACATGTTATTTAATTTTATAAATTTTCATAAGAATGTATTATATTTAATAAAATGTACACATTACATGTTCATTTTATCTATACATGTTGAACATCATCAAATAGTTTCTAGTGGATGGAGAAATGGAATTCAATATTTTCCATAATCTAGTAGGGAAATATACATTATAGTCACAACATGTTGGCTCATTTAGTCATGTTTGTTTGTATGGTTTATGAAATTTAACTTATCCAAAGGATCCAGTGAAATATTAGAATGATAATCCTACATATTTGAGAATATATTTATCAATTAATTGTAACATATGATGCATAAAATAATTTTTTCCCCACTCCTTATCAACCCACTATCGAGATTTTAGAGAGAAAACAGAAAAAAAATCAAGATTAGATTGAGTAATGTTTGGGGATGAATTTCATGATATTATATTGATATTATAAGATTTATAAAAACATAAATATTCAATTATAGAAACCTATATTAAATGATTAATATTTTATGAGATTTGTAACATGTGTGGATGATCTATAAAGAATCTATTTTTATTTCATTGAGATAGAATGATCTGGAGATGAGTAAATAACGCTAGGATCGAAATGCTAAATCTTGATACCATCTTTTTTTTCTTCATACATTAAATTAATTATATATTTTCAATTTAATTGATCTTTTATAACTATATTGAATCATGTATTTAATGATTTATTAAGGGTATAAAATTTAAAAATTATATTTTTCATTCTTTTGTTGTGTATATGGTTCGTTTAGTGTTATTATTGCAATCTTTAATTAATTTAGCAATTTATTAGGATTTAATTTTCAACATTTGGATAAAGGTATTTTATGAGGCCTTAACACCACTAATGAAACATTAACCAATGTTCTAATGGGAATAATAATTTAGAAAACATATATATATATATATATATATAATTGGTTTTTCATAGCTTGAGAGGGTGTGTGTGTTTCATATCAAAGAATACACTGGTAAAGTATTATCCAATACACATTCAAAATAACCTGATATGTATAATTTTTTTAAAATTAATTTCATATCTTGGAAATTTCCCCCACTCCATTCATTTTGTGGGTTGGTCTAGCATGATAGTGCCTAATTTTTTTTCTACTGCTTGATTTTAAAAAAAATTTATATTTTATTTCATCCATAATTTCAATCACAAACATCTCACCTATGTTATCTTCATATGGTGTTCCACTTATGCCTAAACCGTCTCATAGATGAGTCATCTGACATAGTATGTGCAAGGTCTCCCCACCCCTATCATGCTACATCTTTCCATCCATGACCATCCTAGCAAATAAGACACATGACATGCCTTTCTTTAGTAAAATAGTCTTATTTTGGTTCCAATGGTGACTAAAATATAATAAAAATCTTCAAAAATGAAAATAATTTTTCCATACTATATTTAAATGTATATATATCCATGCAACATATCTATAGTTAATTAAAAATTATTTTAATGTGTCTATAATTCCATAAATATTTTCTCAAGTTTAAATTTTACATTTTTAATTTTTCTTCTATAATATTAATTACAACTCGGCTTATCATGAGATTAGACCAATCCGTTCTTATTTAGATTTTTATTTATTTAATTACATTGATTAATATGAGTTTAAAATGTAATGGTTTTTGTTAAATATTTTTTTAAAAAAATATTAGACAATCCCTCAATCAATAACATTATAGGGTGATATATTTACATATTTGAGTGATAATATGTAACTATAATATCTTGAGTTCCACTCACCTGAATATGATTATGTATTCTAATGATCAAGGTTATTATAAATTACATTGTTCATGTCTTGGGAATTTTTTATCTTTAGTATTATAATGCATGGATGTTTGAGGGGTGTTTCAATATGAGTTAGGACATAACCGATGGTGTTCTCCTAGTTTCTCTGTTTATCCATAGTCAACATGTTGGATCTTCAATTGAAAAATAGATAATTTTCAATTCATCATTTTTTTCATTCATGTTTAATTATATTTTTATGTCGATATAGAATAAATAACATGAATAAAAATATAAAAATGAATACCATGGTTATAAATTTTTTCATATATACATGGTTAATGATTTCGGTGTGGTTACATAATAATAAGTAAGATAAAAAAATTAAATTTCAGATATTATAAAAAAAAATTGGGAAATAATTATGTAAATTCAAAAATAACATTAGAAAACAATTATAAAACCAATCATATTTACACTTATTACATAAGAAATAATCAAATAAAATATTAATTCAAATATGGACCACCTTTATTTGAATACAGATGCATCCATAGATTAATAATCATTAAGGAAATAGTTAGGGAATCATTTAATTATTGATGAGTGTTATTAAGTATTATTTAACGAGATAACTAAATCATTATTTAGAATAATACCCTTATTATATACAACAAATGATGCAGGTAGGTGTTGTAGAAATCCTTGTCTAGAATATTATGATTAGGGAGTCAGCTCAATAGATTAATGATCAGCCACATAATGGTATTGGAATTAACCTCATACCAATATACAATATAGTAATTTACATAACTATATTATATAATATAATAAGGTAATTATGGATCATTTCCAATATATTATATATGGGAGATGATATTATGAAATTGAGGGTCATTGTTGTTGTGATTATAGTATACATGTCAAGATAAACAAACATAATTTACTACGTCATATTTTTTATAATTAATATGATGTACTAAAAACTAATATTATGTTTTTTTATCAAAAATTTGATTTAGTATGACCATAAAATTATCCATTTTATTGATACTGGAGAATGATAATTTCTTAAATTAAATGAATTTCAAGGATTGGTACCGGTAGATGCGTATGAATTTTTTAAGATGGATTCCCATATTCATAATAAAGATCTATATAAATATACTAGTGAGGATGACCAATCAATATTTTAGAATCATCTAATGGATTAATAAATTATACAATACCTTATTTTATCATCTAAGAATATTAAGCTCAACATATTGTACTATGATATGTATTCATATATCGTTACGTCTCATATCCCTGGTATTTAACTTAAGAAGAAAATAATTGAGAATTAACCGATCTTCTAATAATGTTTCTCATAAAATCATTGAGAATATTTACAACTTGGTCCTCATGTAAAAAATATTATGTTTAATATTGAACATTTGACCATATTTTGTTTTAAGGAACCCAATAAGTTGGGATCAGATCATATGTTTTCCTCATTAACATATTATTATCTTGTTTTATTGTGAATTAAAATTTGAGAAATATTCATAAGTAACTCATGTAATATCTCAACCTCATTTTCTAAGAAGGTAAATATACATGTAATGTAAAACCATGAGTATTTTTATTGAACAATTGGAAGGGAATGTAAAAAGGTCATAAGATTACTTTCATATCTAAGGCTACTAAGAAAAGAATGATCCAAGGGTATGGAATGGAATTATATAAAGAATCTTTTCATGTATAAATGTGGCCCCTTGTAATGGTAATTACACATTATTAAAGAATCATTAAGAAACTTTAGTTTTATTTTTATATGACATCATTTTTAGATATAGCTTATGGTGATCAAATTATTATCTTAATTTAAAAAAATATTTTCAAAGGACTCTTGGGAACATGTTGATATTATAGTTTAAAATAGATAAGTATTGGAGTCTATGGATATAAGATAATTTCTCTTTAAAATTCAATAAATTGAATCTAGTTCTGATGTATATTTATAATGTTCTTGTTGTTACTAATAAAAATATATTTATGACCAATTTTTGATTTAGATGACCATTTATTACTATTTCAGATTAATATAGGATATTCTTATAAAGTTATAATATTTTTTGTTATATAATAGGTTAATAATGTTATTTATGTACTAAAATATGAATAAAAAGTATATGAAATATATTTTAAAATATTTTCACATTACTTTTTAGAGCCATAATTGTTGAATCGGTAACATGGTCAAATAAATAAGAATAAAAAAATATATATATAATATTTTTAATATTATATTGAACTAAAACCATTATTTATGGGAAATAATTTTGTGATGTAAAAAATTACACAACCTCATTTTGGAGGAAATTGTGATTGTTCCTTCCAGAATTTGAATGAAAATATTTTTTTAAAAACATTTCTGGTAAAATCTAGAGTTTTATATACATACTACATACCATTTAATAATGTATGTTGTAGATATAGAATTATATATGTGTAAAAATATTTAAATAAAAACCCATTGATAAATTTCACATGTTAAATAATGATGTATAGAATAAACATGAAAATATGATAAAGGAGATTCAATTAATTTAAGGTGGAGAATATCTTATCGAGTATTTCATCGAGTATAAAATGATGTTTAGAGTTAAATATCAACTCAATCCTACTTATATACCATAATGGAATGTCATTAGTGAAAATTGTAACCACACATTATTTGACATGTTATGGTGGATGATTATTCATGAAGATATTCAATAATCCATTCAAGGATAAGCAATACCAAATGTGGAATATGGCCAAATTATTTGACATATAATTTGGAAAATGGTATTCAATATGTCCATTTTTGTGGGAAATAATCCATTTTTTCACATATATTATTTTATGGATGCAAAAAAATTTCTTCCCATCTCTATATGAAATCATAATCAATGAGGTTCCAAGTGAATCCTTATTTGATATCCTTAAGAAAATGAAGGATATTGTCTATATTAACCTTCAGATAAAATTATTATGGTCTATCAATATCTCAAAATTCATGAGAGGGAACACAGATTCAAAAGGGTATTTAGAGCATGATTTAAATCAATGATATTGTTGATCTTGATACACAAGAGTTAGAAATCGTTAAAAATACACACGGTCGCTTATAATTGGTTATTCTAGTGAAAAAATTACTAAAATGAAGATCTATAGTTTTTTGGAGCCATATTTTTATTTTTTCTAGTCAAAGAGGTTGTTAAATTATTATTTTTTTGAAAAGTGGAAAATATTTTCTATAAGAAGGATGTATGTAACTTTGATGTTTCAAAATGAAAATAATCGATCAATTCAGAGATTAACTAAATATTTCAAAACCATATGTGGGTTCGTTTCATTTCTTCCTATAGAAATTCAATTTGGTGAAGAATCATTAACTAAATACATATATCATTATAAGAATGAACATCATATTTTATCTAGTATAATGAATTTCAACAATAGTAGGATTAATTAAATGTGGGAGTATATTGGAGTTGGATCCCTATAAGAAATCAACAATATACATTAGTAGAGTCAATTTTCTAATATTAGATAATATATTTTTACATGATGATTATTGTCATTCATAACATTTAACATGATAATTTAAATAGAGTATTAGTCACATTAATGGGTCACATTACTTCGTATAATGATAATAACTAGTATGTATAATAATGATATTCTAAATTTCTTGTTCTATGGTTGTAAAACATAATTTAGATAAAAATTAATGATTTTGGCTCTAAGGAGTATGAGAATCGTAATACATTTAGATTTTGTCTCATGATGATCACCCATAATAGTCTCAAATAGAGTCTGTTATGGGAATAAACATTCCTATAGGAATTTCACATGTTATATGTGTCATTATATAATAAAATATGAAAAAATATATATTTTTAGTATTTATTTTGGTTCTTATTGGTGATTATTTATAGTCACAATGTATAATGAAATATAGAATAATTTTATTGAATTTTCATATAGAACAGTATGATACATTATGTGTGGCATGAGTGATATGAAATTAACGAATAATTCAAGAAACTAATTTTTCCATCAATTATAATGGATCTAGATATCTATATCCCTTTCATGGAAAAGGAAAATTATATTTTAGTATATAGTAACAGTGGATTAATAATGTGTTCATTTATGGAATAGAAAATAAATACATATCATGTATTATAGGTATGAATTATATCCTTATATATTTAAGGGCTATTATGTGTTGTTAGATTACATTTATACTATATTAGTGGGAATCACTACTATAAAGATGATGGTCTAATTATTTCCACACAATGTGTATACATAATTTCCAAAAATTATGATTAATTTGTGTTTAGGACAATTTGGGACCCTTTTATAGAGACAAAAGTACATCTAGGTGAAAAATCACAATTAGATAATTTCAATTATATTATTATATTTTATAACAATGAGTTTTATTATAATTTCTCAATGTATTCATAAAAAATTAATTAAATAATTAAATATATGAATATCTTAGTTTTTTTTATGAACATTACATTTTTTTGGATCGTTACATAATTACATATGGAATGAGCCATGATAATATTTTGTTGTTCATCTTGAGAAATTTATTAATTTCAAAATTATTGGTGAAATAATAATGAAAATGATGTGATTTTTACTTTGTTATTAATTATTTTTCAGGGAGGATTATGTAGGTTAAATTATCCAAGGAATTATTAAAATGTCATAATTTTAAAAGTTACCATTTATTCTCATTTTTATCCATGAATATTAAGATTGGTTCTGATTTACGGTTTCTTGATTATTATGGCCTTTCTACATATCCATGATTTAAATCATTAGATTATCATTTATACTTTTACCTTAGTTATTCTTGATGTATAATCTATGTAGGATGAGGGCTATGGCTTTCTCACTATGTGTTGGATATTAATAGAAGTGTCTTTCAATGAAAGTAATTCTTAGTCAATGAGGTATTTATCTCCAGAGTGAGTAAATAGTAATGGTGAAAAAACACATTTGATATAAATTTATGATTCTATAAATGATAGGTTTAAGCGTTTGAATTTCTATTAAAGGTCTTATATTTCTACCATTTTTTCAATAATACATGGAAATACATTGATGTGATGTTTTATTTGTATATTTTATATAAATTCTCAATGAAAAAAATCATCCAACACAGAAAATTATATTTCCTCACCATATACCACTTATAGGAATTGAAATGATGAACATGAGGCTACAGTTCCCTTGTCTTGAAACCGGGTATGATTACCTTTAATGAGTTGGGTTTTTAATCTGTTAAGAAAAAGAAACAAAATTTTTGAATACATGGAATGTAATTATCATTATAAATTTACTTATATTTATAATTTTTTATATTTAATCATTTGTTTGAATCCCTATAAACATTGAGAGAGGTATATAGGTAGCTCATTTGAATTATTCTTCTATATCCCTACTAATGGAATGTAATAGTTCCACATTTATAAATAGGTTTTACTATCAAATATAGATGATGATATATTAATTTGGGTTTATAATTTTTAGATCAATCCATTATATTTCTAATTTCAAATAATTGGACACTAAATGGAAAATTTCGTCAAGGATTGATAGTTTTATCATTAATCTATAAATGGTAAATGAACCAAATATGTATCAAGATCTTCTAAAAATAGTATTTTAGGGATGGATAAATCCCCTCTAAATATTTTCTTAAGGTATTTTGATAGAGGAATATAGATAGGGATAGACATATTATAATGGGTGATGCTAGAAAATTACTGGAGAATGAGGCATGAAATTATTGTACTGATTATAGTGAATGTATTTCTATTATTAATGAGGTTTTTTTATTTTTATGGATCATAATGGGTTTATAACTCAATGAAAGAGGGGTTAGGAAAATGGGTATGACCATCCTATTTTTTTATGCTGGTGGTTCTGGAAATTCTAAAAGGGGTGATGGTTGGTATAAAATACAAGGGGGATTTGAGTTTGATGTTGGGCCTCCTAAGGCTCATAATGATATTTTATAATAATTTCTATGTAAAGATAGTGTTCTAGAATTGATTTAAAACTCATATGTGACTATTTATTTATGATGATGTATTGTAGGCTCAAGTGGTAGAATTAGTCTATGTTATTTGATTTAAAGATAAAAATTAAAAAAATTAAACTATCCTTGTATATTAAAAAAAGATAGATTTGGTCCTATTATTGTACATTGTCATTTTTCTTGGTTTGTATTAGATAAAAATCATTAGACTAGTCACAGGGATTCAATACTCAAAGATTCATGTGGAGATAATATATAAGGATGTAAAAATTGAAAAATGGTATTTGAGACCTAATCATGGTTCCTAAATATATATTTTTGGACCAAATGGGTATGCTAAATAAAATAAACACTAGGATAGGATGGTTTCCCCTTTTTCAAGGGGAAATTTCTAATATGGTGTAGTTTAATTGTATTAAAGGCAATTAGGATGGCATGGAGAAGTATGATTCTCCTTGGAATTTTGTTTAAAATTTTGAACTATAATGAGGAAAAGTCTCGATTGTCAATAAGGGGCATAAAAAAGATTCTATGCAGAAATCAAGAAAAATTAATGACTATTATTATAAAAACTAATAAATTGAAGCTAAATGTAATGTATTTTTGTGATAAAACTCTTATTTGAATTATTATTTTCACTAATATCATTATTTATTAGTTCATAATCAATGATATCTCTTTTTTTGGTATTGATAGAGGGTTGTGTTATCATGTGTGAATCCAATATCATTATTTATCTTCTTTATTTTCATTAAATATTGGGCCAATTTTTTTGATCATATATTATTTTTTTCTAATATAATGAGTGTCCATTTTCTCTAATTTAGTGTTCCCTCCACCTATCCTATTTTCTCTAAAGAAACTAATGATTCAAAATGAATAAAAAATCATTATTTGGTCACTCCATATTTTGGAATTTATCTTGTTATCATTTTGTGATCTAATGAGAATCATATATACATTGATATTCCTTGACATAATTTGATAATATAGGAATAATTTGTCAAAGGTCATTAGTAAATTTATGGATGATATTTATATGGTCTATTTTTAGTTATTCTCGCTACAATAATCTAGAGAAGAGTAGATAATAAAATAGTTGAAATATTAAAAAAATGAACCCTTATAATTTCATTTTAATACATAAAATAATGTGATCCTTAACACAAATTATGTACCTATATAAAAAATTAAATTTATTATGGTTGATTCATTATAAAAAAATAAAAAATCATCATGTTCCATTATTCTATATTGAACTCAGTTCCATTAATAATAAACCAGCCATGATTACCATTAATAATGTTGGATAATCATACACCTCAAGAGCTCCACTTAATATTCTATGGGATTCTAAATAATAGTGGGGGATAAAATCATGACATGGAGAGATAGTTATATTAAAAATTATACAAAAATTTATAAGTGATGATTTATAAAAAAATGTATTTACTTGTTTAGGTATTAGAGATTACCAATATAAGAATAAGTGAAAAATAAAATAGTAAACAACTCTTCATTAGACCCCATAACCTCAAACATGAAAAAATTAAATTTAATATGTGAAGTGTGTTCAAACATATATAATACTCATAAACAAAACAACGATACACAAACAATAATCAAGTCCAAGGATCAATACTTAACTTGTAGAAATAAAAAACATGATACATGGCCCTCAACCTAACCCAAATACTCTTATTAAACTGTTGGCCTCTATGAAATTCATTTTCAGAAGACAAACCCTATATACAAGAGTCATTCACATACCAATGTGAATCACATAAAATCAATGAATACCAATTATTAGAAAAGACTATATTTATGTGTCTTGAGGTTTTGACTCCCTCAACCCAATAGGTTTCAAATGTTTTCCAAAATTCATATGTGTTCATGTGATAAATGAAAAAGAATGTTTACTTTCTATAGTATGTGACACTGAACCCACAACCAAAAATTAAATAATTTAATAAATAATTATAAAACTATAATGATGAAATATAATACAACAACAAAAGAGAAAAATCAAAAAAAAAATAATTGACACACCACATAATATTTCATACAGAAACCTTGATCAATTCTAAATATCATAATGCTCCAATTGTAATCCATCATAAAACATTTTAATAGCTGGTTTAATCCAATCTAAAATTTCAATAAAATTGATCATATAATGATAATCATATAGTGAAAACATCATTTTGTAAAAGGAAAAAATATATAAGATCTATAAAAAACCACCTTGTGGTGTAAGGAAATTATTTTCCAATATGAGACATAATAAAATATTTAAATATTTTTAAATATCCCCATTCTTATCAATATATGGAAATCAACAACATCAAATAAAATTCAATGAAATTCCACACCTGAACCCACCATTCGATACTTGTAAAAATGAACCTCATGTTGGGGAGAGGTTTGTCTTTACCACTATTTAAAAAAAGGAGTGAGTAATCCTCATAATCTCATGGAATACATTTTCACTAACCCCTTATATAAACATTTAATCATGAAAAATCATTATAAGATATTATTTTATGAACAGTATTCTACACTATGTGTTCCACTATAATATCTATCATTTTGAAACTTGAGCTAACGTACACATCAATCCTCATAGATATTCTTCTTATTAAAATAGGGAGAGATTGGCATTCCATGGTCTAGACTATATGACCTATAACAAAATCATTTAAGCTAACTACTAAATAACTCTTTTAAAATAAAACATCATTAAATCATTATATATCCATATATCAGATAAAATAATATAATTTTCAATATATAAATACTCTACCTATAATATTTTATCAAATCCACACTATTATACTAAGGATACATGAAAAGTCATTAAGGATATTGATTTTACATGAACCTAAATTGGGAGTCTTTTTTTATGAGTCCAAAATCCAGAAAATTGTCCCAATTTCTTTTATACATTATATATATAACCTAGAAAGGTCTAAATGAAATTTAGATGAAGTTCGAAAATATTTTTAATAAATAATATGAAAATATCAAGGTTTTACATTAATGGGGTACCTTGATAAATGATCCAAATATCAAATAATATTTAATTCCCCATGGCTATAATCTAGGGGGTTGACCACATGTTATATATATTGATAACCTATTTTCACCTCATATTCTGGTTTTGTCTTATCTGTATTTTTTATATTTTTAAAAAAATTGATAGAATAAATAGGAAAATAGTTTTTTTATAGTTATTATTAAATAAATTAAAAAGGATAGATTAAAAATTGATGTAAGAAATGATAACAAATAGTGGATAATACCATGAGGTATGATAAAACTATTCCCATCACAATCAACATTTTAAATTGAACACTCAAATTTATTCTTAGAGAATGATTTGATTATCAATGTATTTTTCAACTCTTATTGAAAAATATATGATCACCAATAAAATACATTTATAATGCACATAATTAATTATATTAACTAGTAAAAAATCCTAAGAATCACTAAATGATTTGATAATAACATGGCATGACTGTGTAAAATAAGTCTCAATTGAGATAGATTTCTTTACATAAATAGAAACATAATAATATATCTTTCTCACATGAATAGGATCATATGTCACTGACTTCCTAATAACTCACATTCTTCTGAATATTATGAACAACCAGTAGAGGAAGTAAATATACTAAAAAAGTAATAATGAATCTTTATTTATAAGTAAATGAATAAAGATTTCACATTCCTTGTATTAAAATAATATTATAAATTCATATTTGATGATTTCAAGGAATGAATAAAGAGATGAATGTGAATACATTGAAATTTATTAAGTCAATACATAGAAGAATTGTGGGAACACAACTATATATTAGTGAAGTTTCATTAAATAATTGATTGAATGATGAAAAAAGAGTGATGAAAATAAATAATAAAGACATTCATATGACGTTTTGGGATTATAATACAAATTAGTCCCCTATTACACTTATAATGAGCCAAATAACCATATAAATTCCTATATAATTGATCATAATTGAATAGAAACAAAATTCATAATTGATTTTCTATACACGCAAATATTTTTGCATCATCATCAGTGACGTCCATTTGGATTTGACTGGGATTTAGTATGTTGATATTTTGTTCTCCGTTAAATATAGGGGTCAGGATATTTTTTTTGGAGAAATATTCTCTTTCAATCTTAGTGTCGCAACACAGATAGTTAGGACATTGTTTGTAAATAGAAGGGGTTTTAACTGGACTTGCTTAGTTGATATGATATTCATATGGATATAGAATCAGATTTATTAAAATAAGAATTAAAATAATCTCCTTGGGGTTTGTAGACTTAGTTATTTAACAAAACACCAGAAAAGAATAGAAATATAGATACCTATATTGGTAGACTAGGTATATAACTACTTTCATAGGTACTATAGACTGTAGATGGGTCTGAGTTATTCTCTTCTTATTGGGACATAATTGAATCAGAAAGATCTATTCAACCATATAGTAAAATTACTTTTTCATGTATTATAACTTTTTTTGGGAGAAAAATCAATTAATTTAACTCTATAGATTGTGAGTCATGGTCTATTTAGATAACTAGAATCATAAAACATCGAAGTAAACTAAAATAAATAATTATTTTCTTCTATTCCATAGTGATATCAAAAATAAATATATTCTCCTAAAATTTCATCATGTAACATATGTAATATGTAAATAAATGGGTTAGAAAAATTACCTAATAGTGGTATATACATGATTAGGAAACATAACTTGCGAGTTAATGGTTTATTGTGATATAATTAATTCATTGAAACATGAGTAATCACAGGGGATCATATCAAAATTTTCATGGATATATAAGATCATTTAATCATTTTAAATGTTTTAACAATATATAATATGACATAAACATTATTTTAAATAGAAAATAATTCATGGTGGACCAAATCCCATAATATATTTAGATTACTCCCAAATCTGATGCATGAAAACTCATAAGATTAAAGCATAGCCAATCCATTATAGATATATCTAGAAAAATAGATCACAACATATTCTTGATCTAGTGTCACACATGATGTAAATCAATCAAAATGAATAAACAAATGAATTACGAATTTAAATATTATGGGTTTCATAATGTTGCTTCACAACATAATCAATGGAATTTATATATTAAAGGAATTTTAGAGATGAATGTAGGGAAATAATTACCCCATGAAAATAAGTAAGAGTTATAATGGTATTTATGTATGAGATAGAAATATAGGAATCATAACAATTTTATAATATTAAAGGTTGTTGTCATTGGTGCACATAAATTCTTTAAAAAAGAATAAAATATTTCTTAGGGAAACTATCCTTTCCACATTGAACTTCAGTTTTGAGAAACATAAATTTAAAATACATTATAAAAATAATTTTATATTAAAATAATCATTTACTCTTTTAAAATTGACATCAGGAAAAATGATGGTCAATATGGTGAAAATTTTGTTCATGTCATATATATAAAAAGCAATCCTTTCACATTTTCAAGAAAAATTATAAAGTACCAAATTTAGACAACAATAAGAATATATGATTTAAAAAAATCTCTTAAATTGAAAATTGGAATAAATGACTAAAATATATCATTTTCTTAACAAATATATTTCGTAAAACACTTTAAATAAAACAAGGGCATCAAAGAGAAAGGGTTTTTGAATCAAGAGTTAAATAAAATATATTTTTCTTCAATAAATTGGTAAACACATTTATGTAAATATGAGTGGAAAATGGTGATATTAAATGAAATATTCATAGATGAAAATAATAGAATAAAATTTTAGGTTTTTATTTGAAAATTATTAAATATATTCATGTAATATAAAATAATGAATAAACAATCCCTATTAATGTTATTTTGAAACATAAACCCTTACATCTTTTGTCAATATTGAATTACTACTCTCATAAATGATGTAAATAAATTTAAACATTATATATCACGAACTCTGAATGAATAAATATATAATATTAAAATTGGTATAATATACTATATTTAAAATAAATTAAGAGTATTAAAAAATTATTCTCAAAGAAGTTTATTTTGAGACGAAACCCATACCATGAGTCCCTTCTTCTCAATGCACGTCTTTCATATCCGGTATATTAAAGTAATATTTATAAATATTTACCTAAAATACCTTATTAGTTTTAATAAATTCTACATAAACCATTTACTTCATCTATATTTATGAATTATTTAATTTCAAAATTAGATATGTCCATGTTTGGTGTCTTGAGGATTCCTGATTAAAGTTTCCAAGAAAAATCTGTATTTTGGAGATGGTATAAGAGTTAATTTTTATTTAATATGTAAAGACCCGTAAAATTCAAGGGAATTTTTTTCCTAATTTTCTATGGGATTTTACAAGAACACAGTTTCTGACGGCACCTGATTCTGAGGCCTGGTGTGCCCGGAATAATTTTCCGAAGTTTAGCTCGGGTACGTTCAGTGAACGAACGAGCAGGTTTTTCTAACTTTTTAACCGGCGCTCGGAATTGAAATCCGAGGGAACCGGTGGAATCGCAGCGCCAGTAATTGCTTAAGAACAACTTTTCTGGAGTTGCGTTTTCTTAGGAGGAGTTGTTTTAAAAAAATGTGAGGGATAAAATATAATTATTACAATTATATTTTCTTTTCTTGTTAAGTGGATTAAGTGTTGTGTTACAACACTTTGACCTTGTCTTAAGTGGTTATAACCTATGTAAGGGAGTTTGGGGTGGGAGCCACTTGAAGTTAACCACCCATGAGGGGATTAAATGTGAGGTGGGGCCCACACGAACCCCACCCCTTCACATTCCTCTTAAACTCCCTAACTCCCTCTTCAATTTCTTTGTAAACTTATCATTAATGAGTAACCTTCCATTTCCTCACTCTCTCCCTCATTAACTCTAGCCAACACACATATTAAATTAAGTGAATTCAACTTTTGAATTTATTTTGGAAAAGCTTGGCTTGGGTTGATTAAATAATGTGGAACCATTATTTTTTTGTGAAGGGTTGGCATTTGTGGTGTTGAGGGTAAGGGAAGAGAGCATGGGAGTTTTTAAAGAACTTCTTCTTCTTCTTCTTCATCAAGGAACGTTGATTCGGCGACCCGGATTCTTTCGTCTTCTTCTTCCTTGACAAAGGAGGAGGCACCAACGTGGGAACTCGCCAACGACATTACGCCTTTCAATTTTTCTCTCCGCGTGAAAGGAAGGGATACGCTGCTTCCTCCTCGGACGTTCTCCGTCGGCATATATGGAACCTCACCCTGAGACGCCTTTTTCCGCGACACCGTCATTCGAAAACATTTTTCAAGGTAGGGGTTTTATGCATTTCTTTTCGTGAATTACATATGTCATCTATCCATGTTCAATTGGACCACTTTCTATCATTTAAGGAGAGGGGGCCGGACCGCACAAACATTGTTGACCCTCCTCCATTATTATTTTTTGTGTTGTTGTGGTTCAAAGGAAAGTGGTGCGGTGTCGTCGCACCGCGCGGGAACGAGTGGCAAGGATGTGCAGCGCCGTCGCGCCGCGCATTTGAAAATCGAACCAAGTCGCGGCGCCGTCGCGCCGCGCTGGAAGAACAACCCGAAGACACTACGGCCAGAGTGGGGCCGCAGCAGAGGGGCGCAGCGCCGTCACACCGCGCCCGACAGAATAAGCCGCGGCTTAGGCTGCAGTGAAGCAGGGGGACCGGCGGCCGGTTCTGGGCCGCCGGCGTCGGAGCTAGGGGACCGGCCCTCGCAGGTCCTGTGGCGGCAGAAACCGGCTGGCCGGAGCGGGTCGGCCGGTCAGCGGGAGACCCGGGGGTTAAGACCCCTGGCTGGCCAGCAAATAGTAGCCCCCATTATGGGGGTTGTGGTTACAAACGGTGCGGGGCACCCCCCCCCCCCCCCCCCCGCACTCCCGAACGGCTTGACCATTCGGCCAAGCCACCAGGCCAGGGCGTCGGGCCGCCGAGCTGAGCCGCACCCAGGCGGGGCCGCGCCGGGCCTGGCCGAGCCAGATCCGAGCCAGGCCGAGCCCATCCGGGCCGGGCCGAGCCCATCCGGGTCGGGCCGCACTCAAGCGGGGCGACCCAGGGGGTCTCGGGCCGGGTCGGTCCGAGCCCGAAACCCCCACTTTCGGACCTTTCACAGTCATTTGCCCATAACATGGATTGCAGAACTCCGATCTATGCACCTTCAGCTGCGATACGATCTTTGGATCGAGACGGTCGGTTCGGTATATTACACTCAAGGTTTTGAAGAACTTTGAGTATGGACGGGGTGGTTCGGATACGAAACCAAACGGGCCCTCGGAGCGGAAACGCTTATATCTTGAGTTTCGGACGTCCGATTGACGTGTCGTCGCCTTTGTTGGATTTCTCTTGATGAGACAGAACTTTTGGCATAATTCTCCTGAGATTTGGATGCAGTTGGATAGTGGATGAGTTGGATTGTACCCGAAATCCAACCGGTCCCCTGGAACGGAAAAGCTGATAACTTTCAGACCGGACGTCCGTTTGACGAACCATCAGCGGTGTTGGTGATCACGTTGAGAAACGGTCCCTATGAGTATATCCTATGAGATTTCGGGGTACAGTTGAGATACGGCTGGGTTTGTTCGCTCACGAAACCAACCGGGCCCCTGGGACAAAAATGCTGATAACTCACAGACCGGGCATCCGATTGACGCGACGTCTGTTGCGTTGAGAACCCTATGATGAGGCGGTCCTTTGAGATACTTCTTCGTGGGACTTTGTGATACTTGGAGTATCAACCTATAGCTCATGGAGAGGACCCTTTCGGAGATGATCGTATGGAGTACGGAGACCGTGTAGCTGGCTGAGACCTGATGACTGCTTGTCCGATTCAATTTGTAGTGAATAACATAGCCTAGTGGGGAGCACAACTTTGTGAGGTGGAAGACCCATGGCGGAGGAGCACTACTTTTTCAGGTGGCAGACCCACGGTACTCGACAGGAGGAGTACCTCTGTAGGCTATGAGGGGGAGCACTACTGTGTGAGGTGTCAGACCCATGGAGGAGAAGCACTACTGTGTGAGGTGGCAGACCCGCGGTACTCAACAGGAGGAGTACCTCAGTAGTCTAAGGTTAGTGAGTAGTACCCCGGAGTTGTGACATGATCATTGTACACTCCAGAGACGGGCTCATCAGCAGTTATGGTTTCGATAAGGAAAATCCTGGTTGAGATGAGTTAATGACCGTTGTGTTTTATTCATGATTGAGATGGGTCACTTGATCACTTAGGTATATGTATGGGCATATACCTAGGCAGTGGTTATCCTTTGATTTCATAACCTTTGTGTTTCCTCATGGTTGAGATGGGTTACTTGATAACTTAGGTATAAGTATGAGCTTATACCTAAGTAAGGGTTATCTGTTGAGATCCTTCTTTGTGGTTATCCTTGTTGGATTTAGTGAGACCTTGAGGGTCTCAGGGTCCCTACTGAGTATCGTATACTCACCCCTACACGGGCTATGCCCGCACTTCGTTGTGTTGGTGGTAGACGTCGGGCAGCGCTGACAGAGGCCGAGTGTTCGAGGACTGGACGGTACCCGGAGGTGGACCTCACGACGAGTCAGTATCTGTAGGTGGACTTCATGTTGAGACGAAACTCGGAGGAGGTTGATGGGAGAGAGTGTTGTGGAGGCTATATGTACATAGCCTTCAGGTAGGATCCGAGGAGGACAATCCAGGAGCTGCGCTATCTATAACTACCCTTCAGGTAGGATCTGTGGTGGATGATCCAGGAGCTGCGCTATTTGTACCTACCCTTCAGGTAGGATCCGAGGAGGATGACCCATGAGATGCTTCTTTTCTTCCAGATGTTTGTCTTTTTCTGTTGTAATTTCGTTCAGTTTTAGCTATACTTTTAGTTGGGTTTGTATTCTGGCCCATTTACTTTTCATCACATTCTTTTGTACTTAGTGTCTTACTTCCGCTTGTACTCTGTGGTGTTTTGTTTACTTTTATAAAGGAAATACCTTCCCAGTTATAAGGATTTACTCCTTTGGTGCTAGTTGCCAGCCCCTGGCCTATGGAAGGCGGGCTTGGGGTAGTCACGGCACGGGCCCCGAGGACGGGTCGTGACAAATTGGTATTAGAGGAGTCGGTTCTACCGCTGAACTTATAACTCTGATATTTTCTTTCTATGATGCAATAGTGTTAAGGGTACCGAGTGTGGTCTTCAGTTTAGGGAGTCCAGTGTTGGTGTGGGCGGTCGACGTATCCATACACCATGACCCTGACAACTGATCTCTAACTTTGTACATGAAAACACTGATTGCGTGTGTGTTTTAAAAGGTTTTCCCTTAAAATAACTCAATCCATGTCAGCTCACCAGGTATAAATCGTTTAACCGTGTCATGTTTTTTTCTTTCAGGATGCCTCCCCACGGACGACCAGCTAGAGCCCCGAGATTTGTACGTACTGACAGCCCGCCGAGCGACGTGGCCTCAGTATAGGGTCCTATCCCAGTTGAGGCACCAGCAGAGGCACCAGTGGTACTACTACCCATTGGGCCACCGATGCCACCAGCCATAGCAGCAGAGGGTGCACGTCGCTTGAGCGCACTGCACAAGTTCCAGTGCCAGAGGCCACCCAGGTTCAGGGGAGAGAAGGACCCACAGGCGGCTGAGGATTGGCTGGAGGCTATGGTGAGAGTCTTCTGGCTAGTGGGGACGCCAACAGACTTCATGGTGATCCTTGCTTCCAGCCTCCTTCAGGCAGCAGCAGGCAGATGGTGGAGCCTGATGCTCCAGATGCATGATGGGGCGACACTTATATGGGAAGACTTCGAGAGCCTGTACCGGGCAGAGTTTGGACCAACCACCCTTCGAGCGGTGCGTATACAGGAGCTACTTTAGCTGCGGTAGGGCATCATGACAGTGGAACAGTATTCAGCGAGGTTCACAGACCTCTTACGCTACTCCACAGATATGGTACGGGACCCGTTCTTCCGGGCTCAAACCTTCGAGTAGGGGCTCAGGTGAGAGATTAGAGCTTCTGTTTTTTCTCACAGCATTCCGACGCAGACATGGGTGTTAGAGTGATCCCTCTTTGTGGAGAGTTTCCTTGCTGAGAAGTCTCCAACAGCAGGACCCACCACTAGCCGGCATGCGGCAGAGTCTTCTATAGCAGGCAGTAGACAGATGATGCAGAGGTCCAAGAGGAACAGACCTACAGGTGGTCGACCGCATGACTCAGGGTCGGTAGTGCGAGGCACCAAGGGGAATGACAGAGCCAGACCTGCCATGCAGTGTTACTCCTATGTCGGGATTGGTCACATGGCACGTGACTGTCCGACCTGCCATGCAGATGACCTGCAGTTAAATGAAGAACTTCCTAGGCAGAGGCAGAGGTTCGATCGAGGCGGACCACTAGGAGCAGAAGGCCGAGGGAGGGGAGTTGGCCGTGCAGCTGGAGGTGGAAGACGCTACGAGGTGTTTCCACCACCACCACCAGGAGGTCCACCCTGACCGTAGGAAATAGGTGGACATGGGAGAGCTCAGCTTCAAGCAGTAGAAGCATACGACTACGGAGCTCCGGAAGCGAGTGGACCGGAGCGAATCTAGTGGTTTCCTTTTATTTTTTGTATATCTAGTTCCATGTTATTATGGTTACATTTGTGTCTTTGTACCATGACCTGCAATAATATAAATACACTTACGTTTGTGACATTTTCTTCCTTCCTTTTTGAGTACTAAGAGGTTCCGGTTTAAACTGTTGACTTGTCCCTCACTTTCGAGATTCCTACTGGAAGAGACCCAGTGACCTCATGCTCATGCCAACAGTGTGACTCGACCCTTAGAGGTGAGAGTGATGGTTGGATATCTTGGTAGTAACATCGAGGCCTTACGATGTCGTCCATGGCATGAATACATCATTCATGTCCGGATTGAGTGTATTAGGAAAAGAATGTGGTTCATCTAGGGGATGAGACCGGATTTCTCTTATCGGAAAAGAAGAAATCATAGAAGCTCTTGGGGGACCAGAGAAGGTCCAGGTCATCCATGAGCGGATGAGGAAAGCTCAGAGCCGACAGAAGCCTTGTGCTGACAGGAGGCAGAGACCACTAGAGTTTTAGGATGGCGACACGTTTTCTTACGGGTCTCACCTCGACGTGGAATTACGGAGATGTGGTCGGGGTGAAAAGTTATCTCCGAGGTTCAACGTACCTTTCTAGGTCATCAACAGGGTAGGCGAGGTGGTTTACCGCTTGACCCATCCACCTCAGTTGCAACAGGTGCACGACGACTTCCATGTATCTCAACTGAGGAGATACGTGCTCGACCCTTCGCATATCATCGACCATGGGGAGCTGGACTTGGGCGATGGGGTGACTTTCTCGGAGGTTCCAGTTGGGACCGATGATCGACATGAGCGGATCCTATGAGGACGGTAGATTCCTCGGGTGCACTTTCTTTGGCAGTATGGGAATCTCCAGGTAAGCACATGGGAGATGAAGGCTCAGATGCGTGCTTAATACCGCTTTTGTATCCCTAGTATGTGTTAATGCTTTACAAGGACGTAAAGCCCTGAGGTGGGAGTAATGTAAAGACCTGTAAAATTCAAGGGAAATTTTTTCTTAATTTTCTTTGGGATTTTACAAGAATGCAGTTTCTAACGGCACCTGATTCCGGGACCTGGTGTGCCCGAAATCATTTTCCGAAGTTTATCTCGGGTACGTTCAGTGAACGAATGAGCGGGTTTTTCTAATTTTTGAACCGGTGCTTGAAATTGAAATCTAAGGGCACCGATGGAATCGCAGTGCCGGTAATTGCTTAAGAACACTTTTTCTAGAGTTGATTTTTATCGGGAGGAGTAGTTTTAAACAAATGTGAGGGATAAAATATAATTGTTACAATTATATTTTCTTTTCTTGTTAAGTGGATTTAAGTGTTGTGTTACAACACTTTGACCCTCTCATAAGTGGTTATAACCTAATTAAGGTAGTTTGGGGTGGGACCCACTTGAAGTTAACCACCCATGAGAGGATTAAAGGTGACGTGGGGCCCACACTAACCCCACCCCATCACATTCCTCTTAAACTCCCTAACTCCCTCTTTAATTTTTTTGTAAACTTATCTTTAATGAGTAACCTTCTATTTCCTCACTCTCTCCCTCATTAAATCTAGCCAACACACACATTAAATTATGTGAATTCAACTTTTGAATTTATTTTGGAAAATCATGGCTTGGGTTTATTAAATAATGTGGAACCATTATTTTTTTGTGAAGGGATGGAATTTGTGGTGTTGAGGGTAAGGGAAGAGAGGTTGGGAGTTTTTAAAGAACTTCTTCTTCTTCTTCTTATTCTTTGTCAAGGAACGTCGATTCGGCGACCTGGATTCTTCCGTCTTCTTTGTCCTTGACAAAGGAGGAGGCACCGACGTGGGAACTCGCCAACGACATTCCGCCTTTAAATTTTTCTCTCCGCGTGAACGGAAGGAAGATGATGCTTCCTCCTCGGACGTTCTCTGTCGGCATATACAGAACCTCACCCCGCGATACTGTTTTCCGCGACACCGTCATTCGACAACATTTGTCAAGGTAGGGGTTTTATTCTTTTCTTTTCATGAATTACTTTCGTCATCTATCCACGTTCAATTGGACCGCTTGCTATCGTTTAACGGGAGGGGGCCGGACCGCACAAACACGGCCGACCCTCCTCCCTAATTATTTTTTGTGTTGTTGCGGCTCAAAGTAATGTGATGCGGTGTCGTCGCACCGTGCGGGAATGAGAGGCAAGGATGCGCGGTGCCGTCACGCCGCACATTTGAAAATCGAACCAAGACGCGGCGCTGTCGCGCCGTGCAGGAAGAAAAACCCGAAGACACCACGGCCGGAGAGGGGTCGCGGCAGAGGGGTGCGGCGCCATCACGCCGCGCCGGAAAGAATAAGTTGTGGCTTAGGCCGTGGAAAAACAGGGGGACCGGCGGCCGGTTCCGAGTTGCCGTCGTCGGAGCAGGGGGACCGGCCCTGGCCGATCCTGTGGTGGCAGAAGCCGGCCGGCCGGAGCGGGCCGGCCGGTCAGGGGGAGACCTGAGGGTTACGACCCCCGGCTGGCTAGCAAAGAGTGTCCTCCATAATGGGGGGTCGCGGTTACAAAAGTCGGGGGGCAGCACCCCCCCCCCCCCCCCCCCCCCCCCGCACTCCCGAACGGCTCGGCCGTTCGGTTGAGCCTCCGGGCCAGCGCGCCGGACCGCCTGCGTGCCGGGACGTCGAGTCGGGCCGCGCCCTGGCCGGCCTAGGCCGCGCCACGCCCAGGCCGGCCCGGGCCGTGCCCAAGTGGGACGACCCAGGGGGTCTCGGGCCGGGTCGGTCCGAGCCCAAAACCCCCACTTTCGGACCTTTCACGGTCTTTTGCCCATAACATGGGTTGCGGACCTTCAATATACGCACCGTCAGCAGTGATGGGATCTTTGGATCGAGATGGTCATTTTGGTATATTACACTCAAGGTTTCGGAGATATTTGTGTATGGCCGGGTTGGTTCGGATACGAAACCAACCAGGCCCTCGGAGTGGAAACGCTTATATCTTGAGCTTCGGACGTCCGATTGACGTGTTGTAAACTTTGTTGGATTACTCTTGATGAGATGGAACTTTTGGCATACTTTGCCTAAGATTTGGATGCAGTTGGGTAGTGGCCGGGTTGGATTGTACCCGAAATCCAACCGGGCCCCTGGAACGGAAAAGCTGATAACTTTCAAACCAGACGTCCGTTTGACGAACCGTCAGTGGCATTGGTGATCACGTTAAGAAATGGTCCCTATGTGTATACCCTATGAGAGTTCGGGGTATAGTTGAGATCTGGCCGGGTTGGTTCGCTCACGAAACCAACCGGGCCCCTGGGACGAAAAAGCTAATAACTCACAGACCGGGCGTCCGATTGACGCGCTGTCTGTTGCGTCGAGACCCCTATGACGAGGCGGTACTTTGAGATACTTCTTCATGGGACTATGTGATACGTGGAGTATCGACCTATAGCACATGGAGAGGACCCTCCCGGAGACGAGCGTACGGAGTAGGGAGACCGTGTAGCTGGCTGAGAAATGATGACTGCTTGTCCGATTCGATTCGGAGTGACTAGCATAGCCCAGTGGGGAGAACTACTTTGTGAGGTGGAAGAACCATGGAGGAGGAGCACTACTTTGTGAGGTGGCAGACCTGCGGTACTTGACAGGAGGAGTACCTCTGTAGGCTATGAGGGGGAGCACTATTGTGTGAGGTGGCAGACCCATGGCGGAGGAGCACTGTTGTGTGAGGTGGAAGACCCAAGGTACTCGACAGGAGGAGTACCCCAGCAGTCTTAGGTTAGTGAGCAGTACCCCAGAGTTGTGACAGGATCATTGTACACTCCAGAGACGGGCTCATCAACAGTTACGGTTTCAATAATGAAAATCCTGGTTGAGCTGAGTCAACGACCTTTGTGTTTTCGTCATGATTGAGACGGGTCACTTGATCACTTAGGTTTATGTATGGGCATATACCTAAGTAGTGGTTATCCGTTGATTTCATATCCTTTGTGTTTCCTCATGGTTGAGATGGGTTACTTGATAACTTAGGTATATGTATGAGCTTATTCCTAAGTAAGGGTTATCTGTTGAGATCCTTCTATGTGGTTATCCTTTTTGGATTTAGTGAGGCCTTGAGGGTCTCGGGGTCCCTACTGTGTATCGTAAACTAACCCCCGCACGGGCTATGTCCGCACTTCGTTTTGTTGGTTGCAGACGTCGAGCAGTGCTGACAGAGGCTGAGTGTTCGAGGACTGGATGGTACCCGTAGGTGGACCTCACGACGAGTCAGTATCCGGAGATGGACTTCACGATGAGACGACACTCGGAGGAGTTTGATGGGCGAGAGCTTTGTGGAGGCTATCTCTACCTACCCTTCAGGTAGGATCCGAGGAGGATGATCCAGGAGCTGCGCTATCTGTACCTACCCTTCAGGTAGGATCTGTGGTGGATGATCCAGGAGCTACGCTATCTGTACCTACCCTTCAGGTATGATCCAAGGAGGACGACCCAGGAGTTGCTTCCTTTATTCCAGCTATTTGCCTTTTTCTGTTGTACTTTCATTCAGTTGTAGCTGTACTTTTAGGTGGTTTTGTATTCTGGCCCATTTACTTTTCATCACTTTATTTGTACTTAGTTTCTTACTTCCACTTGTACTCTATGGTGTTTTGTTTACTTTTATAAAAGAAATTCCTTCCCAGTTATCGGGATTTACGCCATTGGTGCTAGTCGCCAGCCCCTGGCCTATGGAGGGTGGGCATGGGGTAGTCACCGCACGGGCCCCGAGGACGGGTCATGACATAATATCTATAATAATAATAATTACATATTTATATTTTTTATATTAATTATACATTAAAAAACAATTAAATATTTTTCTAAAAAAACAACATTATAATACTGTAAAGGGTATGTTTTATGTATGTATGTATTACATTTCCATTTTTATACAATAATAAAGTAAAATAATTATGTTATTTTTTATGATTCCAAAATTATAATTATATAATAAATATCAATTTATTTATTTAGATAAACTTATATATTTCATCAATTTGATGTGAAAAAAATGAATCGCATCACTTTATGAGGCGGTAGTTTGCCACCACACGAACGATATTGTCATTTCCAATGGATGTTAATGTATTATTGTTTGTGTTATGCTAAATTAATAGAGTTATCAAAAATTTTGTAATATTGTATAGAAATGAAATATCCATTTTAAAAAACTGATAGGTGATGATTGAAAATTAATTACATTGTTTTGTCAGATGGTAGTTCGATGTATATGTGAATGCACATTTTGATTCCCTTTTGATGAATGTGGAGATGGAAGTATATTATGAAATAAACACAAAACCATATCATTATACTAGTTATAATTATGATATTATAATATTATTTTTAAGACATAATTAATGTCGTAAAACAAATAATATAAATGTTCGATGTCTATGACGTTGATTACCTTCGGTTAGATGAACCGTAGTAAGATATCCCATTAAAAACATAAGGTAGGTATTTTGTGAAGAAAATAAGTTCTAAAATGTTAATGAGGATGTTATAAGGATATCTTAAAAGTCTATTTTTGAAAAAAAAATGTTTTTATATTTTTTAATATACTAGGGGAGTGGGTGACATTTTATAATTGAGGTGGAATGGAAATATTGTTGATACCCAAAACTATTCAACAATGGGATGTTACTCTCATTCTAGGTGCCTCCATAATTAGAAAATAAATTTGTGTGGGATAGATAATTCCATTACACAACTCTACCACTCAAAAAACATGTTTCAACCATGTGTTCCTCTTTACCTCTAATGTCACTCTCTTTTACAATTTTAATTTTTTATCTGGATAATATTTATTTTATTGTTTTTTATTTTACATATTTATTTATGTTTATATTATTTTGTAATATAAATTTTTACTATTACAATTTTGAAATACATTTTATAAAATTATATTGATGTAAATTTCATAAATAAATTATAAACTACACGCACAGACATGCTTATGAAATCGTTTTACTATAAATGCATTTTTCAACCATAACTATAAGATAAAAAATAAAAAATTAATAAATTTAAATTAATATTTTTTGACATATAATAAAAAATTAAAATAATCATCCTTACTATGGGTGATCTTTTTAAGTTAAAATGTTGAATCATTATTCTCGTTAAAATTGTTTTCTGAAATAATGTATTTTAAAAACAAAAAATAAAATTATTTTAAAATTTAACATAATGTAAATTTAAAAGTAATTAATATAATAAAATATGACTACATAATATATATTCTTATTTTAAATCATTTTAATGGAATAATTGTCTGTTTAAATTTCATATTTTATTAAAAATAAATAACAGTTTTATAAAACATCATTATTTTTCACTATTCCCTAAAAACAATTATTTTCCAAAAAAATCCCACAATTTAACCCTATGATAATATCTATATAAAATGTTTTTAAAAATATATCATTATTTAGAATAAAATTTTTAAATGTTCAAAAAATTAATATTAAACTTTTCTTATAAAATTATAACAAATCCTTTTTAAGTGAAAATTATTATTTATAGAAAAAAATGTCATTATTAATTTGGAGTGATTATTTATTATTAATTTTCCAATAAATATATACTTAATTGGATATTTATATTTAAATAAAAACTAATCTATGTAACCTCCCAGACCCGGGTGCCATGCAATGGGTCCCCCGAATCTGATTCGCCACGTGACCTAAAGCGCATTTCCCCAAATGCCAGAGACTGCCAACTAGAAGCAAGGGAACAGGTCTGATAGTGGGGAAACTATGCCCTCATTTGTCAAAGTGTAGCGCAGCGGAATACAAAATAAAACATACAACGAATAGCGGAAGCAGTAAACCATACACAAATGAAATAAACAACAGCAATGGATATAACCAACAGTATATAAATGATGATGCTACATGTCTCAAGTTCTAAGAAAACAGACAGAACATGTTATACATCAATAAGATACAACCAAAACCAGAGTACAACAAAACAAAGAAAAACAGCTGGCAGCGGCATCGCGAGCCTAGGCTCGGTCCCATGCACTTTTATTCCTCAACCACAATCATGTACCTGTATAAGGACTCTTGCCCCTATCTACACCTACAACAACGTAATCTATTTGGACCAAAAAGCGTGACCCAAACAGGGTTTGATAAATATATCTCATTAGGCACCCACCAAAGGCCCATGCCCAACTGCGTGTAGGCATGCAACAACAGTGTGCAATAGTAAAATGCAATAAAGTAAGCAGTACTATAAAGTAACTAACTTAAAAATTAAATTGTCATTTTATTATTCATTTAATCCATTAAATTTAGTATCGTTCTGTGCTCAACAGCACCAAGCCCTCACGCCAACCAGTATCTCACCCGTAGGATAAAATAGTGAACTACGCCCTCAGGCTATATAGAATCCAACCTGCAGGTATTGCCCTCATGCATAACAGAATTCTTCCCCTCAAGCATACGAAGTTTCGCCCTCAGGCACAGAAGTCAAGCCATTAGGTACGAAAGGTTTCCCTCAGGCGGAATAACGACATCCCTCGGGCTAAAACAGTCACGCCCTCAGGCTAATACAGTACAGTGCCTGCAGGCTAATCACAACAACGCTCTCCGGCTAAAAAGGTAACTGGGCCATGCCCAACATGTCAAAATTCAGTAAACAAGATCTTGCTCTCAAGAAAATTCTACAATTATTATAGTAAAGGCATACCCTCGGGTACCCTGGCCAAACGGCTAAACAGTGGAACACACCCCCTGGGTGGTTCCGGATTCAAGAAATGATCCCCACCAGCGTTTCATTATCACAATTTAATCACCTATGCAATTCTAGGAATTAAATATATAAATGGCCTCATCCACATGACACCCCAACATGGGTTCGTGGCATAAAAACACACAAAACACAAAGCAGTTGGAAAACAAAACACCAAGCCACCTACCTTAAACGCCAATGAACGTTATACCCCAACGCTGACTCCAGAAACGCCCAAGAATGGCGTATATCTGGTGAAGAACACAACCCATTCAAATGTAAATAACTTATGTTAAGAAAATAATTGGTAAGAAAGACGCTAGGAGAAGAGAGGTATTACCTGTGCAGTTCCAACGTGATCGTCCGAAACGGAATCGAATTCCATATGAACACCCGGCGGATCTTCAAAGGTCCAGCCTCCTCCCTTGGCTCCAAAATGGCTCAAATGCCTCCTCTTCCAAATAAGGAGGCTACTGCCTGTTTTATGTCGAAAAAAAGTACACGGAGTGTACTCCCAAGTACACGGCGTGTACTCCTTTCACTTAACTGTTCACCTGGTGGCTTTCCGCCAGTGCGACACTGTTCACTTGCCGACAAGTGTACACGGCATGTACTCCTGAGTACACGGCATGTACTGCCGCCCAGCTGGCGGCTGCTCCACCACCTTACTATTTTGGCCTGCCGACTGACTACACGGCGTGTAAAGGACCACTACACGGCATGTAGTCGGTTCCTACACCCTTTTTCACCAGCAAGGCTACACGCCCCGTGTACTCATCCCTACACGACCAGAAGTACACGACGTGTGGAAAAAGTACACTACGTGTAGTTCCAAAATTCATGATTTTCCCCATTTTCCATATTTTATTAAAAACACTTAAGGAAAAGGAAAAAAGAAGAAGCTTGTACCTCAAAGAGAAGAAATGAGTTCTTAAAAACTTCCCCCCATATAGCAGTTCATCCCCGAATTTCCCTTCCAAGGGTGGAGAAGATATATACATGAACAACTCCGGCCACTGAGCACATACGTCATCCTCCCACTCCCAGGTCTCATCCTGCACCCATCCATGCTTCCATAGCACTCGTTCGAGAGGAACTGACCGACCTCAGAGAACCTTTGTTCTCCTACCAACGATACCAATCAGATGCTCCTCAAAGGACGCATCTGCCTCCAGCTCAACCTCCTCGGGCTGAAAGACGTGAGATGGGTCTGAATGATAGTGACGCAAATGAGATACATGGAATATGTCGTGCATGGATCGGTACCACTGCGTTAACCGAAACCGATAAGCAGTCCACCCGACCCTTTCCAGAATCTCAAATGGCCCCACATACTGCGGTGAAAGTTTACCCTGCCTCCTGATCCGCTTGTGTCCCAGCCTCGGCGAAACACACAAGAAAACCTGATCCCCGACCAGGAACTCCAATGGTCGTCTGCGGCGATTAGCATAAGACTTCTGATGAGACTGCGCGGTAGCCATCTGCTTCTGAATCAACTGGACCTGCTCAGAAGTCTCCTACATGAGCTGTGGCCCCAGTAAAGCTGCCTCACCTGCCTCTAACCAGCACAAAGGTGATCGGCACGACTTACCGTATAAAGCCTCATATGGTGTCATCTCAATAGTCGCCTAGAATCTATTTTTATAGGCAAAGTAGAATAAGGATATATGATTCTCCCAAGAGACCCCAAAGTCTAGGACGCATGCACGCAGCATGTCCTCAAGCACCTGTATTGTATGCTCTAAAGAAGTGAGCTGTATATCTGAGAGATCGTCCGAAGGTCTCCTTGATCGGCAAGAAGTGAGCTACCATAATGAGTCTATACACAACAACCCACACAGTGTCATTGCCTCATGGTGACCTCTGCAATCCCGTCACAAAATCCATCGCGACATCATACCATCTCCACTCTGGAATGGGAAACTGCTGTAACAGCCCATCTGGTCTCTGATGCTCTGACTTCACATGCTGATAGGTGGAACACCTCATAACCAAACCAGCTACATCTCTCTTCATACCTGGCCACCAGTACTGACGTCTCAAGTCATGGTACATCTTGGTAACCCCGGGATGAACTGCCCAAGCTGAATCATGCAACTCCCGCATCAGCTCCTTGTGTATATCCCCTGGAACCCATACTCATCCATGGAAACACAAAACCTCATCATCGCATATCATCCAACCAGGAGGAGGGTCCTAACTTTCCACCGACTCCCGTAGAGCTATGCCTTCTAAATCAGATAGTTGTCTCATCCTCACTCTATCCAGGAGGGTAGAAGTCACAGCTAAAGAGGAAAGATAAATCTGCCCCTGACTGTCGTGAACCTCTAGATGCATCTCAGAGAATAAGGCCATAAGCTTCCACTCACCACTGGCCTCCTGCACTACCTGTATCTGAGTCTTCCTGCTCAGTACATCAACTACTGCATTACCTTTACCAGGTGTATAGGCAAGATCAAAATTGAAGGATTTTAGGTACTCGACCCACCTTCACTACCTCAGATTCAAGTCTCGCTGAGTAAATATATACTTGATGCTTTTGTGGTTGGGGAAAACCAAAAAATGTTCCCCCATTTGATAATGTATCCAACAGCGCAACACATGAAAAACTACTGCCAACTCAAGATCATGCATCGGGTAATTCCTCTCATGTGGCCTCAACTGCCGAGACCCGTACGCAACAACTCGATCGACCTGCATCAACACTGCTCCCAACCTAATACCTGATGCATCACAGTAAACTGTATAGATCTTCCCATACTCTGGGAGTATCAAAATCAATGTTGATGTCATCCTTCCCTTCAGGTACTGGAAAGCTGCATGGAAAGCTTACGACCAAATGAACTCCCCACCGTTCTTAGTCAGACCCGTCAACGGCGCTGCTAAGCAGGAGAAGTCCTATATGAAGCGTCTGTAGTAACCATCCAGCCCTAAGAAACACCGTATCTCAAACACATTCTTAGGATGCTCCCAGGAAACTACTGATCTCACCTTTTCTGGGTCTACTAAAACTCCTTCCTCAGAGATGATATGACCCAGGAAGTCAATCTGGTCCATCCAAAAGTGGCACTTTGAGAGCATAGAAAATAGCCGATGCTCTCTCTGTGTACTCAATACGATCTCAAGATGGGTGGAATGGTCGTGTCGAGTATGAGAGTACACCAAGATGTCGTCCACGAATACTACCACAAAAGAGTCAAGATACAGATGGAACACACAATTCATCAGATCCATGAAAATTGTTGGCACGTTCGTGATTCCAAACGGCATAACCGTATACTCATATAGAACATACCTACTTCTGAAAGCTGTGAGAGGTATGCCAGATGGTCTAACGTGTAGCTGATGATATCCTGACCTCAAATAAATCTTCGATAACACTCGTGCTCCACGAATCTGATCAAAAAGATCATCAATCCTTGGTAAGGGATATCGGTTCTTAATCGTCAACTGGTTCAACTTCAAATAATCCACGCAAAGTCTAAGGGTACCATCCGCCTTTTTCGCAAAAAGGACCGGAGAACCCCAAGGAGAAGTACTGGGTCGAATAAATCCCTTTTCCTGCAACTCCTCCCACTGCCTCTTGAGCTCCTACAACTCAGGTGTAGCCATCCTATAAGGAGGAATGGACACCGGTGCTACTCCTGGCATAAGGTCAATGGAGAAAACCACCTCTCTCTCCGGAGGTAGACCCAAAAAGTCATCCGGAAAGACATCACTGAAATGATCAACAACAGGAGGGAAATCTGCTTGAATAGTCCCCTGGTCATCCAGATATAAGCTCGTAATCTGGGTTGTGACTCCACCTCGCCCACGATGCTCTGGTCCAGCTCGACTTGCCTGGACATCCCATTCGCCCTTGTATAGAAACTATCTGCCCTCTAGGGACGTGAAACGCACCCTACGATGATAGCAGCCTACAAAGGCTTGGAAGGGAACCAACCAGTCCATCCTGAGAATGACGTCATAGCTTGTCATATCTAGGACATAGGGGTCCCAAAGGAAGTGACACCCACCAACCTCAAGGGGGAACTCCTTGCACTGACGCACACCAGCTGTTCTAGTCCCCAACGGAGTATCTAGCATCATGATAACAGAAGAAGAAGAAACACCGAGCCCAAGGATCTCCACAATGGGTACAGATATGAAACTATGTGTTGCACCCGTATCAAAAAGCACAGAAGATAAGATAGAAGCTACTAAAATAGTACCTCTGACTATAGAAGGTCCAGGATCCTACTCTTGCTGGGTCTGCTGCACTATATATGCCTGCCCAGTGCCATGGCCCTGTGACACAGCTTGGCTACCCTGAGCTGTCCCGCCCTGCTGCCTCTGCAATCCTGGAGTCTGGCTACCACGGCCATGACCACCATCCCTGCCTACACGCCCTTATTTATTCTAGTTCCCTGGCTGGTAAGAAGCCACTGGTCCTGCCCCCGCTCGCAGAGTATGCAAAGAACCCCTATCACTAGCCTTCGGTGGATACACCCTACAAAAGCACTGGAGATGACCCATCTTGCAGCAAGATCGGCACTCTACAGGGTCTCATGGACACTGTGGTCTCTTTTTCCCCTCTTAGCCACACTGGTAGCACCTGATCGGGCCACCTGAAGAGACTTTATGGCTGCTACATCCACCCTGAGAGAAGCCTATCTATCTCTTCCTCTTACCAGCAAAAATAATACCAGTAACTGGTGCTGAACCGCCCTGGCCCACACCGCTAGCTTCTGGCAGGTTTCTCTCTGTAATCAGTGCATGGTTCACAATAGCGTTTACATTAGGAAACCTAAAAACATTCACCAGTGCTCGGATGTCATACCGAAAACCATCCTCAAAACATCTGGCTCTCAATATCTCATCACCCACCAGCACGGTTGCAAAGCATTGTAGCTCCGTAAAGCGAGAAGAATAGTCCATCACTGACAAAGCACCCTACTGTAGATTCATGAACTCTCGAGCTCTATCTGCTCTCAGAATATCTGGGAAGAAAAAGTCATAGAAGACTGCCTGAAAGTCTTCCCACGCCATGTCCCTGTGATGCTCTAACTGGGTGGTAACATCCCACCACCTCTTGGTGGAATCATGCAGCATGTATGTCATGAGCTTGACCCTCCGCCTAGGAGGTGTCTCAAGATGCTCAAAAATAGTCTGCATCGACCTCAGCCAAGACTTTGCAGCCTGTGGTATGCCATCCCCTGAAAACGTTGGCGGATGCTGCTGCTGAAAAATACGTGTCAGCTCGGCCATAGATGTAGTAGATTGTAGTGCTCCCTGAAAGGTCTGCATGTACCGCATAAAGCCTTCACGGAACTACGCCTCCGCGCCTGTGTCCGGTATAGAAGCTGGCACCGTATTTGGCTCTGCTGGAGGATCAACTGGTAGCCTATGGCCCACCATCTCTGGAGTATAATCGTCGTCGCTCTCCTGGCGAACAATGCGCGGTCGTCTAGGCGGCATGACACTACAAGGTCAAAAGCATGCCTTATATTCAAGATTATTATGGCTGAAACGAAGAAACAACAAAGGGAACAAGAGGAAGAAGGCATCTCAAAATTTGCAAAACAAGACTACACGACGTGTACACTGACTACACGGCGTGTACTTGACTTCCCTTCCCCTTCCTGGGTCCTTCTGCACGGCTAAGCCACACGGCTCCCATTTGAACAAAAACTACACGGAGTTTATTTCATATACACGACGTTTATGCTATTATTTCCCAACTTCCCATGCCGTTTGTGACATGGCCGACTACCCGGCTTGACACTACACGGCATGTTACACCCACACACGGCGTGTCAACAACCTTGTTTCCCCGCCACATGGCTAAATCCACACGATCTGTCCTCGTACAAGATTACACGGCATGTCCCATAGGTACACGGCGTGTTCAGGGAGTGGTGACATCGGCCTGTGTTGTTAGTTACACGGCCGAGTCCCTATGTCACACTACACGACGTGTCTATCATTGACCCGGTGTGTGCTGTCAAGGAGTTCACCGACCCATGTTGTTAGTTACACGGCTGGACTCCAGGTCACACTACACGGCGTGTTCACTAGGTACACAACGTGTTTTACCCAAGAACATCCTGACCCCGTGTTGCCACCCACACTGTTTGTGACACGGGAAGAGACTACACGGCGTGTACTCAGAGTACACACCGTGTATTTAAATAGTTCATTTTTCTTCCCGAACAGAAGGCCATACACGGCATGCGTAAAAATACTACATGGCGTGTATACTGGGTTTCCAAATAGTATGCCTTGAAAACATCCCCAGAACCCAGAAAACACTGAAAAACAACACTTAAGTGTCAAATTCCAACCTGTGAGGGCCAATACTCCCGACAAATCAATGTTTGACATCTTATCTGTGTCATAACTAATAAACAGTCAATTATCCAACAAATTCCGGTCAATGGGGGACCATACTCTCCAAAAACCAAAGTCTGGCGTCCATTCTATAAACAAGCTCAAACATAAATACCCTATCACAAGGCAGGTATTTATCAAGCAGCTATCACAACAGCATGCTTTATTAGCACAACAATTATCACTACAACATGCAAATTCTAATGCACCGACATGGCATGGAATCTATGCATGGCATGTGATAGCTAGCATGTGCCTATATGATGCATGAGACAGCATACCCTCATCTCATCGGGTTTCAACTCAAAATAACCCATATATAAATTATAAACAGCACAATACAAGTGTGTCACCCAATGGTGAAATCATATCAACAGTAAAATTTGAAAAATCAGAAAAATTGTAAAATACGAGGTAGGCTGGCTTTTCCCTGTACATGGGTTAGCTACGCCCGGGCACCGCTTATTACCAACTACCATTCTTCATGTCCCTGACTATGGATCCAAATAGTAAGTCAAAGAAAAGAACCGCCTCTGATACCACTTTGTAATGTCCTGGACCCAGGTGCCACGCAATGGGTGCCCCGAATCCGGTTCACCACGTGACCTCAAGTGCATTTTCCTTAAATGCTAGAGGATTCCGACTAGCAGCGAGGGCCCATGTCTGATAGTGGGGAAACTATTCCCTCATTTGTCAAAGTGTAGCACAGCGGAATACAAAATAAAACATACAGTGAATAACGGAATCAGTAAACCATACACAACTGAAATAAACAACAGTAGTGGATATAACCAACAATATATAAATGATGATGCTACATGTCTCAAGTTCTAAGAAAACATCCAGAACATGTTATACATCAATATGATACAACCAAAAGCAGAGTATAGAAAAACAAAGCAAAACAGCTGGCAGCGGCATCAAGAGACTAGGCTCGATCTCATGCCCTCCTATTCCTCAGCAACAATCATGTACCTGTATAAGGAATCCTTCCCCTATCTACACCTTCAGAAACATAATCTGTTTGGGCCGAAAAGCGTGACCCCAACAGGGTGTGAGAAATATATCTCAGTAGGCACCCACCAAAGGCTCGTGCCCAACTGCGTGTAAGCACGCAACAACAGTGTGCAACATTAAAATGCAATAAAGTAAGCAGTACTATAAAGTAACTCACTTAACAATTAAATTTTCATTTTATTATTCATTTAATCCATTAAATTTAGTATCGTTCTGTGCTGAACAGCACCAAGCCCTTAGGCCAACCAATATCTCGCCCTCCGGCTAAAATAGTGAACCATGACCTCAGGCTATACAGAATCCAACCCGCAGGTATTTCCATCATGCGTAACAGAATTCTCGCCCTCAGGCATACAAAGTGTCGCCCACAGGCACAGAAGTCAAGCCCTCATGCACGAAAGGTTTCCCTCAGGAAGAATAATGACAGCCCTCTGGCTAAAAAAGTCACTCCCTCAGGCTAATACAGTACAGTGCCCCCAGGCTAATCACAACAACGCCCTCAGGCTAAAAATGTAACTGGGCCATTCCCAACATGTTAAAATGCAGTAAACAAGCTCTTCCCCTCAAGGCAATTATACAATTATTACAGTAAATTCATACCCTCGGGTACCCTGGCCAAATGGCTAAATAGTGGAACACACCCCGGGGTGGTTCTGGATTCAAGCAACAATCCCCACCAGCGTTTCATTATCACAATTTAATCACCTATGCAATTATAGGCATTAAATATAGCAATAGCCTCAGCCACACGACACCCCAACATGGGTTCGTGGCACAAAAATGTACAAAACACACAGCAGTTGGAAAAATAAACACCAGGCCACCTACCTTAAACGCCAACGAACGTTATACCTGAACACTGACTCCAAAAATTCCCAAGAACGGCGTAGATATGGCGAAGAACAAAACCCATTAAAATGTAAATAAATTACATTTGGAAAATAATTGGTAAGCAACACGCTAGGAGAAGATAGGTCTTACCCATGTGGTTCCAACATGATCGTCCGAAGCAGAATCAGATTCCAGACGAACACCCGGCGGATCATCAAAGGTCTGGCCTCCTCCATTGGCTCCAAAACGGCTCAAATGCCTCCTATGCCTAATAAGGAGGCTACTGCCTGTTTTAAGCCGAAAAAACAAAGTACATGGCTTGTACTTCCAAGTACACGGCGTGTACTCCTTTCATTTAACTATTCACCTGGCAGCTTTCCGCCAACGTAGCATTGTTCACCTGCCGACAAGAGTACACGGCATGTACTCATGAGTACATGGCGTGTACTGCTGCCCAACTAGCGGCTGCTCCACCGCCTTACTATTTTGGCATGTCGACTGACTACATGGGGTGTAAAGGACCACTACATGGTGTGTAGTGGATTCATACACCCTTTGTCACCGGCAAGGCTCCACGCCCCATGTACTCATCCCTACACGACCAGAAGTACACTGCGTGTGGAAAAAGTACACGGCATGTAGTTCCAAAATTCCGGATTTTTTTCCCATTTTCCATATTTTATTAAAAAAACTTAAGGAAAAGGAAAAATAATTATCCCGTACCTCAAAGATAAGAACCATGTTCTTACAATCTAATACTATTTATACATTAAATTTAATTAATTTTTTATATCATCCACTTGTAGATAATAATATCATAATATATATCGTTGTTCTTTTAAACTCAGTGTTTCTTGTTGAATAATTAATAAAAAATAGTGTTATTTTTATATTTGTACGTGTTACATTATACACACATTAAATAAAATATATTTTCACAATTTAAACCTATTTATAGAATTCAATGATTTGACATTTTAAAAAATCTTTTTTGGAAAACCTACATCCTGAAAATATGTTCAAAAAAAACTCCTCATAAAATGATTAAAAGTTTAATAAAAAGGTAATCACATATATATATATATATATATATAGAATAACATTGGTGGGAATTAATAATATGGACATATAATACTTGTTAAAATAATTATAGAGAGTGATGGAGATCATTTATCATAATAAAGTGAATGATCAAAGAATGTTAACAACCATAAGTCTATAAATCATTAATGGATTCAAAGGGAGTTAAAACATCAAATATAAAGAAAATTAGATTATATTTTTTTAAATAACCCATTTCAGGAGCTAAGGGACTATTTTACAACAAAAATAGGTAAACCCAGATAATTTAATTACATGAAATAATTTCATTTCATACAGAGAATTTCATTTTTTTTGTGTTTCAATAACTTTCAACTTCACCTCTTACTCTAAGTAATGAATATCTGATTTGATTTTTTTAGGCCGAAATCACTAAAAATAATTTTTAAATGATCCCATGTCTCTACAATATAAAATCAAGATATTCTCTATGTCATTATATAGTATCTAATCAATGAAATTATTCAAAAAAGTAACAAGATTCCAAAAATGAAAATGAAAATTCTAATATCCAAAATACAATAATAATTCCATTGTTTTTACATAGATAATTAGTTATAATAATTTCCATTTATCCTTATTAACCATATAAAAATAATCATCAAATATTTTTCTTACCACTATGTTTATCTCATGACCTCAAAGTTTCATCTCCAAAAATTAATATCATTTATCTAAATTAATATGTAAATAAAATCATAAAGTTAAATAATTCGTAACTCAATAAAATGTTTCAAAAAATTTAAATATTCACTAAAACATCCAAAAAACCAAAATGATTTAGTCCTACAATATTGTTTATAAAATAATCATAGAATTATCCCACAAAAAAATTTATGAAAATAAAATTTCGCAATAACCAGTACATCAAATTGGAAAATGGTAGGCTATGCACAATTATCCCCATTTTTATGGGTTCATGCCCCGCAACCTTTTCGGATGATATGGGTTGTCACCCATAATTAATTTTTTACTTTTCAAATAAGATAATTTTATAATGGATATAAAATTTTAAATAATATAATTTTAATACAAAAAATGACATTTATAATCAAATTAGAATTTTTCAACAAATGTATACTATGAATTATATATTTTTCCAACATAAAATAAAATAATATAAATTAAATGTAACAAATTAAAAACCAAGAGAACAAGAAAAAATTTATTTTACACAATCACGTATTTTCCATAAAATATCACATTACCCCCAAATCACATTTCATGGAAATTGGATCCATTTATCATATTCTCTCTAATTCATATTGATAAACTAATACATAAAAACCCATATAATTTTTCGGACTCTCATAACAATAATACCATTAATGAAATAAAATAAAAAATATGATTCTATAATACCAACACTAGAAAAATTAAAGCATTCATCATCAGTGATTTTAATCATATTTGTATTTTGAATATTATATTTCAATTTATTTATTGACATAGATATTATACAAGTTCCCCAAATATATTAAATTGAACAATTAGTGGTGCCTTAGGTTGAACATTATTTTCCTGTATATTGTTAGAAATAAAATTCAATTTTATTATGAAAATGAGTTTCTGTGTTCCCCTAGTCTCACACAAATATAATATTTTGGTTCATTTTATACCTATTAGATGGGGATTATTCCCACATTTTTTAGATTTATGAATTTGAATATTCCATTCATTATATTATTTGCCATTTTATTTTTCAAGATATTTCATCAATCTATTCTTTGATGTTATTTTAATGTCATCTATTTTTCTATTGTTAACCATATTTCGATATGTTAAATTTGAAATGATCACAATATTTCTCATATATATCCTCATTAGATTAATCATTTCATTGGGACAATCATAAAATTTCCCTTAAAATTAATAATTGGAATTCTTTCTCTTATTTCTAATCATTAAATAAAAATAAAAAAAATAGGATGATAATGGATTATTAAAAAAGAGAAACTTATAAAGATAGAAGGTATAAGTTATAAATTGTATGTTTATTATGAATTATGATCATATATATTTAATTAAAGGTTATCCAATGTAACATTTCATACTATTTATTCTATACTACCATTTCTTAATATTAATGAATTAATTTAGAATAAAAATATAATTAAGGATAACCTGATGATTAATGGTCCTAGTGTATTTAGAATAGTAGGATCATAATAAATCAAAGTAAAACATAAGATCATTAATTTTTCATTTCCATAGTGATATTATAATCCTATATATTATAACACGTGGAATACATGAAGATTATACATAGATATAATAAAACTAATAATGAAAAAAACATAATACTGAAAAATAACATGTGATTTAATGGTATAATATGATTTCTTTAAATTGGTGTAATATGAGTTTTTACATTGAATACTAACATAATGAAATTTTATTATAATACAATGAAATCATAGGACATATTGAAAAACATATAACCTTCCAAAAAAAGTAGTCATGGAAAATTTCTTAGATAATATCACAATGATGAAAAATTTTCATAATGGATTAGGTTTACTCTCAAATATCATACGAGATGCCTCATTAGAATAAATAATTACTTTATGCAATGTAATAATAAAACAGAATATCCATAATAACACGTTCATGATCTATGTGTACAACATAAATGAAATAAGTCATAATCCATCTCATAATAATTTTCCATGGAAAAAAATGTGTTGAATCATTCTGAATTTATCACGATCTGATGAAATTTAATAATAAAGAAAATTCAGAGATGAATATAAGTAATGAATTAACCTATAAATAGACGGGATAAAGAAAAAGTTATATTTTTTAATATATATATAAATAGGATTTATAATATTTCCACAACATTAAATGTTGTTGTCATTTATGAATCTAAATACTGTTAAAACAATTGAAAATTTTCATGTGTAAAATTATGGTTCACCGTTAAAATAACTTTCTAAAAAATAAATTTAACATAATATTACAGAAATTAATTTCATTTAAAATTCTATTTAAAAAATTATAATTTATTTTTAATGTAAAATAACCATCCTGATGATGAATATTGAAAATATACATCCATTCCATAAAAGTTAAAACAAATATTCCTTTAACATTTTCATTAAGAAGTTAAATGTACCTCATTTTTATAAATATGATGTTTCATATGTGACCATTTATTTGAAGTAAAAAAGGGTAATAATAAATAAAAATATTACAATAATAGCTATTTTCAGAAAAATTAATAAAACTATTGACATGGAAGATTATGTGTTTTTTACTAAACTTAGAAAAATTTTATTTTTCTTAAAAAAATATATTCCGAGTCATTTTCAGTATCAATAAGAGTAAAATGAAAGTATTATATCAATATTTATCGAATAATTAGTGTATAATGAAATAATTTTTTTAATTATAAATTAATAAATGAATTTCGTACAAAGGATATTCAAGTATAAACAGTCCAATTAATATTAAATATAAACCTTAACACTTAATGATTTGGTAAATTTTATATATTACCTCCCATGAATGAAAATTATAATTTTAATATTAAATATCATGATTCATTAAGGTTTATTGATATAATATCTAGTGGATTATTAAAAAACCAATTTTAATGAATTTTAAGGCATAAATTAACATGTTGTTCAATGAAAGAAGTTTTGAGATAGAGCCCTTACTTCAAGTCCATACATTTTCATGTTTTTAATTTATCTCTAAAAAATAAATAAATATGTGTGTGTATATAATTTTAAAATAGAAATACATCACAGGTTTAATAACCTAAAAATAAGCAATTTATTTCATTTTTTCAATTTTCATTAATTACTAAAATTTTTATGTCCACATCGAGTGTTTTGAGGACGCCTGGTTCATATTTTCAAAATGTAACTAGTGTGATGAACATATTCAAATAGGTAATTTTTCCATCATCTCTATAATAATATTAATGATATAATAATTATTTTTATATATCCATAACATTTTTAAAACAAACTGTTAAATATGGATCGTTGAAAATATAATATATTTCAATAATGTAGATGCAAGGTTATTCATATTAATGCGTAATGTTTCCATTTTTCTATAATGATAATATAAAGAATGTAATTGTTAATATATCATTACAAAATTATTATAATATCGTTATCATCATATTATTTCTTATAATATACTTACATATACCATTGATGTGAGACAATAATAAAAAACAAATCACATTACATTGTGAGGTTGTATTACACTATACAAATGGACAAGGTTATCATTTGAAATGCACGGTAATTTTTGAAATTATATGATATATTACATTAAAATAGTTATTAATAGTTCATTAATATTATATATATAAATCCAACCCATCATCAGAACATCCTTGAGAGGTTATGGTTGAAAACTAATTACATGTGTTTGTATTCTAATAGTATTCGATACACATTATTGATGGTTTCATTTTCCATTTGATGGTAGTGGATATTAATGAATATTATTCCATTAAAATAATAATATATATTAATATAGGATATAATGGTGTTATTATATAGGAATTTAAAATACATAATAGAATTTTAGAAAAAACATATAAAAAGAATGTGCTCATTAATGACCATTACCTTCTATCACCATATCCACATTTAGATATCTTATTATATATAGCTTTGTTTTCTTTTGGGAAGAGCAAGATTCATAGAATGTGGATGAGTATGTGATAGGAAATATTTTTTTATGGTTTTTTAACAAAATAGATATATATGTGTCAGTAATAGAGGTGAGGGTTCAATATTATAATTGAGGAGTAGGAATTTTTAGGTGCCCAAAAAAATTCAATAATGGGAATTCAATATCATAAAAAGAGAATATAAATTTTAAAAATAATTTAATAATGGAGACATACAAATTATTAATACCTATACGACTAATAGGAAACAATATCTGTCTATTTTATCCTCTTTACCTGTAAGTTTACTCACTTTTACCATTTTTTTACCACAATTATTATTTCGTGACAAAATTTACACTTTATTATAAAAAAATTAATATGAATATATTATATAATATAAATTATTATTACTAAAAATATATAATATTATTTTGAAATAAAATTCATATTTATGGGATAATTTTATTTAAAATTATTCACCAAGACATGTCAAAAAACTGTTTTTGATGAAATGAATACTTCCAGGTTGTAATGATTTGATAATTACAATTGACCAAGTAATCATAAATAGATTAATTTAAATAAATATTTATAGATATAGAATCAATAATTTTATTTTAAATAATTTCTTGTTATGTGTTATAATAAATAGTGAAAGTGGAGATTTATTATTCACTTTAAAACACTTTTTATAAACATTAATATCAAAGCCTTAAAATAATTCTATATAAAAATCCAGAATAAAAATCATTAAATGTAATGAATTTGATTAAATGTAACTAGATAATAATTATGTTAGGTTGAAATCATATATAAATAATTATTAGACTTATATATTACATAATTTATTAATAATAATTGATATTTTAACCAAAAATCCAGATTTTCACTATTCATTGAAAAATATATATTTTCCAAAAAATCTCAAAACATCACCTTAAGTTAAATTTTATATTCTGTTTTAATAAAATAATGTTAATTTTATAAAATAGAATTTCTAAAAGTTCAAAAAATTAATTATGAAATTTTTTACACATGTAATAAATCTCATTTTTTAAGGAAATAATTTTTTTTAATGATATATTTTTATTAATGTTGAGTGTTTATTTATGAATAATTTTTAGAGAGATTAATAATTGTTTTTATGATTATATATATTTTATAATCTACTTAATACTATACATACCATACAATTTAACATCTTGGTTATATATTTATTTTTTAAAATAATAAAATTTTATAATTATATCATGGTTTATATAAACTTAGTGTTTTATGAATAATACACTATATAATACACTGTACTAATAAAATCATGTAGTGTCACATATAATTTAGGTGAACAATTTCTTACAAGAAGGCTCTTGAAGAAGAGGGTTGGCTTTATTTGGTGGGGGCATGTAATATATTACTAAGTAATGAGAACATATGGAAATAAAAATGGACTTACTTGATATTAGTCACTTTTTGGAGGGATATTCTTGAATAAGAGATGAATTAGTCATAAATGTAACATCATAATTTTTTAAAAGGAAACACAATGATTGATAGAATCCACAATACCCCACATCATGTTTAAAAGTATAATTGAATAATATTTAAATATTACCATTAAACTAGAAGTTAGAATGACAAAAATGAACAGTCTTAACTGAATTATGAACATATGGGTTACACATGTATATATAATCCATTGACCAATTAAATATAAATGAATATAAAACTAGTTTAAATTAAAAGGTAAATTTTTTCTATTTAAATATGCATAGGTGTGTTTTATACCAAAAAAATCACTATTACTATACTATATTAATGAAATAAATTTAATCTAATTTTTAACATTCACTTTATATGTTTTATAGACATGATAAAATAGTAAATAAAATTTTACACATAAAGGAGTATTTAAAAAAACATTTTTCACCTTTTGATGGTGCACTTGATTTAAATATTTTTTATCACATTGATTAATTATATTCTACAAAATAAACTAATTCTTTTCAATTTGAGTATCAAAATTTATTTGGTTTTTTTTTTGGTTTTTTTGTTAAAATTCATGTTTTGATGACTACTGCAAAATTTACAGCATTTTAATGAAAAATATTTTTTCTTAAAAAACATATTAGTGTTAAATTATATATTTGAACGGGTTTAATGAATAGTCAGACCATTTTTATCTGTTAATCCAATTTAGGTCATGGGAATCAATTTCACAATGAAATTTCATATAAAAACCTTTGAAAATGTTTTTTCTTTTTTACATTAAATCTGTTTTTTATTTCTATCTATGGGGATAATTATTAATAAATTTCTATGATTTTACTATATTTAATTTCTAAAAATTCATTTAATATCTGAAATTTGTGGAATAAAATTATGTAAATGAGCTCCATTTTTTAAAATTATGAATATTCACTTTAGTAATTTTTTTTATTACCATGGTTAAGGGTAAATCTGATAAATAAGGGTAAAATAATATCTTAAATATTATAAAATTACCATAATAGTTGTGGTAATTTAACTCGACTAGTGTTTTTTATATAAATTAAAATGGGTCTATAACATAACCATTGAATGCCACTTGGGTGATAGTATGGAAGATATAATATTTTATTCCAATAAAATTCAATGTTATCACACTTTTTTTTTAACAAGTGAATCATCTTTATAATTTTTTTGCATAATGGATTTTTTTCTAAATAATTAGTATTTAGAAAGGTAAATAGTTTTGATATATCATGGTCATTTATTTCAAGTTTTTAAAGAAAAATAATTTAATTTAATGATGCACAATGATGTTGCTATAAGTGTTTAATTATAGGAAATATATAACTAACGACATTAAAAAACAAAAATAAATATAAATTGAAATAAGTAATTATATACATAAATTTTTTGGATTTGTCTTACTTTTTATTGAATATTTAATTTTTATTTTCTATGATATCACGTTGTTATGATATTTTTAAAAATCAATGTAAGTAATAGTGTAGAAATTGAAATTATTGGTATTTTAAAATAAATAATATTTTATTAAAAGATATGAAAATCACAAAAACAAAATATTATAGAAAATAATAGGAATTATTCTAAAAATATCACCAATGACTCATTTATTTGTCTTTTATAATTTTATAATAATTATATTTACCATTATAGTGAAAATTTCATGATATGACAATGAAAATTAAAATGGTTAAATAGGGGACAGAAAAAGATAAGGATTATAAATTAGACAAAACAAATCAAATATTTATTGGGTAAATGGTAATTGACACAAAATAATTATATTTTCTCAATAAATCATTTTAGATCCTTTTTTATTATAATATTAATTTATATTATTTTATTAATTTGAAGAATTACAAGTGTTCCCATCTTCTCTCAAATAAAAGGGCACTCATTCTTATCTATTATTCACAATTAAAAAACTATTTTTTCTATCACATATCTTCCCAAATACTTTCCTATATTCCCTCTATAGATTTTATAGTACATATTTTAGTCATAACACCCACCTTAGTGGTGAAGAGGTTTTAATCAATGGAGATCGTACGAATAATAGGTATCATTTTTAATTAATTGTTTCTATATTGTTTCTTCTCCCTCTTCCACTAAATACTCTTAATCCAAGTTGATGTAGTAACTATAATATCTACAATATACTAACATTTTATTATGTTAATAACATCACTTCAATCCATCTCCACTTCCATCAGATGGGAAATGAAGTAATCGTTTGTGCGTACGTGCGAACTATAACCTCCACAAACTGCTATATTTCATTTTCAATTACCTCCTCTCAATACTATTTACAATGATGAAATTAATTTTTATATAATATTTTAATTATATATTTTTTATTATAATATACTAATATATCAATTACCTTCTTACATTACATACACATGAAAAATATAATGTCGTTCGTGCATACATGTGAACTATCACCGCCATAAAGCGATGAGAATAATTTTTCATCACCACATCTAATGGATTCCATATATAAGTATATTAAAATTATTAATATTATATTTATAATATTATTATCAATATTTAACAATAAATTAATAATTAACTTCTTTATATTAAGATCATTTGAAAATTAAAATGTTGATAATTCGAACATATGGCCTACAATCTCCATGATTATAACATTTTTGTTTTTCAAAAATATACATAATTGGTTTTGGTTAAAAGGATTATTTATAGATAAAATTGATCATTATATCATGAAAATTATTCTATAGATGTTGTACTAATGACCATTTTGACTGTATTTGACTCACCGAAGTCAATTTGGACCCATGTACCGAATAACATCAAAATATCCAATGTGAACATAAATAATTAATTAATGGTTATAACATTGTAATATTTGATATAAAATTAATAATAACCATTACAATAAGGTTCTCATGAAATTTAATATTATCCTATTTTTATTATTTATGAATTTAAATAAGGTATGTTATGAGTGGGACCCACAATAAGGGACTATTTAATTAAAATGTCATTGTAAATCTTTTATTGATTGATTCATATAAATAATTATTATTCGTGTACATGTTTTCAAAATATACTTATTTATTTATTTATATAGAAATAAATTTTTCTAAATTTTTCTTATCTAGTATATTCTAAAATTTTCAAATTAGTATGGGACATTTTGATTCAAAAATCTCTATTATAAATGATTTAAATGGGTTTTTTGAAAATGGAGTGGTTTTTTTAAATAACATAAAATGTTTTTGTATGATATTAAATGAAACATTATGAATGAAATGATGAAAATTGCATATTTTTATGTGTTAATGGTACTTGTACATTTTATAGGTGTTTACATGATAAACCAAGGATGGGTGGTTTCTTGATAAACCAAGGATGATTGGTTACTATGTAACCTTCAATGCATTATGTTTGGAATTCATCCATATGGATATTCCATTTGTAAGAGTGAAATTTATGGAATACAACCATAAGGTTATTTAATTATAGTATAATTATTTCTCACATTATATACTTATATATATTATGTTTGCTTATGAGTTTTCATGGAAATAATTTTATTTTCAAAATGTAAGATAATGATCTTTTTGAAATGGTGACCCTTTACTGATGGTAAGAAGCTATTTTATAAGGAAATTTTTTACTAGTTTTCACTAAAATAATATATTTCTTTTATTATGTCCCTTGAAAATATTGTATTCCACATCCCATGCATTAAAATGATTTTTACATGTATTAATATTGGTAATAAAAATATGGGTGTCAGGATAAAAGTATTGAAGATATTTCTAAAAAACAAGTTTATTTCTTTAAAGTGATTTCCATTGGTAAAAAAATGGATAGTGATTATAAGTTTTCACATAAAATGTATTGGTCTGCATTGTAAGGTTTTTTCATAAATCTCTAAAAAAACTAAACTGAATATATAATCAAATATGAATTCACATTCAAAAACACTAGAATATGTTACGTTTATTTCTTGGTCCTTATAGTTGGTATCAAAGGATGGTTTATACAACTTTAGATATTAGAATTTTATCTTAAGAGTTATGGATATAATAATGAGTTTTAAATTTTATAGTCGATCATATGTTTATTATCTTATAAACCCTTTTGAGTAATTCTGTTAGAAAATTTGAAGGTAATTAATAGTGAATTTCAAGAAATTATTAATTCATATAATTATGGGTTATTACATTTTGAAATGTAATATGAAATGTATGAGATAAACATTAAGGTTATAATTTATCATTAAATATGAATTTATTTTTTATGAAATCTAAAATAATTATATTGTTTTATAAAAAAGGAAAAATTCTAGGATGGGTGTAAACCCATCACGTCAAGGAAGTCCACGAGAATCAAACCCACAATCGAAGGGTTATAAGGGTTCATCTCCAACCACTGACCAACATGAAGTCCCTATTAGTATAATATTTAAATTTTAGTTAAATGATTCTATAGATGACAAAATGTTGATTTCATAATGGAAATTTTTATCATATTGTAAAAATGATTTGGGGATTAAGTGATAAAATTTATTTTGGAAAACTATCTCTATTTTGGAAAATTTATATGATCATGGAAAATTGAATAATGTGGATTTTTTTATTAATAACGATTGAATTATATTAGGAATAATATATGATTTATTTTTTGACTTTTGGTGATTTAGGTTATTTATCTAAATGGTTAGCTTATCTTAAATATTTCTAGGGAAATTAAATTTTGGATTGGTACTTAAAAATTAATTTATGTTATTTGTAGATAATTTTTAAATTTATCTTGGAATATCATGTGATCAAATAATTTTAAGGATATAATCATTGTCTAGAATATTTTTTAGGAATGATCTATTTTGATCTTTGTGCATTTCTGTTGGATTTTGGAGATTAAATATATTCTTAATTAATGTAAATTTTTATTCCTTTTAGGTAAATATCATATCATATTTGAACCATCCTATTTTGATTAAGGTTTCATGATAGGGGAAATATATAATAAATATTTTTTGGATTATTGGAATATATAGAAGATGATTCTAGTTCTTCAGTCACAAAAAATAATTCTTGAATACTGATTATTTGTAAAAAAAATGATTTTGTGATGAAATTTGATCAATGAAAGAAAATCAATTTGTCAGTTAAGTATATTTACTTTTGTTCCTATCTTATTAATTAAAATAATTCAAAAAATATTTTGATAGGATGTTCAAATAACATATTTATTAGTTTTGGGGGGTTATATTTCTCATGTTCATGTTTTCTATCACACAATATTAGTATTCGAGATTTATCTTTCCCTTCCATGTCTATGTTTTCCTAAATGTAAATCTAATATGTGTCATCTTAAGTGACCTTTGTATATCACTTTATTTTATTATAGTGAATGTTTTATTTATCCTTTTTCTCATGTGGGATTTTGATAATTGAATTTTGAAAATTCAAACCTCTAGTTGTTTATCCCAATTTTAAATTAAGAGGAAACAACTTATTAAATGGGGGTAAAATGTTACAACCCGAGTTTTTAAAAGGAAACACTATTTTTGATAGAGTATATGATACACCACATCGAGCTGAAATGAATGAAAAAATAATATTTAAATTTCACCATTAAACCAAAAATTAGAATGGTAGGAATAAAATGTATAAAAAGAATTATGAAAATATCAGTTATATATATATATATATATATATTATTGACCAATTAATTATAAATGAATATAAAACCCTATTTAAAAATAAAATGAAATGTTTTTATATTTAAATATGTCCAAGCATTTTTTTTCTACCAAAAAATAATAAAATATCTATTGCTGAATTATAATAATGAAATATATATATATATATATATATATATAATATTTAACCTAATTTTCAACATTCATTTAATGTTTTTTCTTTACATGATATATATCAAATACAATTTTACACGTAAAAGATGTATTTTAGAAAGTATATTTTTCTCACTTATGGTGGCACACTTGTTTTAAATCAATCTTTTTCTATTTTATAAATTAAATTTAAAGAAAATATATTTATTCATTAAAATATGTGTATCAAAATTTACTTTCTTTTAATATTCAGTTTTTTAAAAAAATTATACAGTTTGATGAATCGTGAAAAAATGTTGTATTTCAATTGAAAACTGGTTTTTTATCAAATTTATTAATGGTCTAAAATTTTATATTTTAATGGATTTAAATTATATTTACATAATTTTTTTATAATTAAATTATATTTAGGTAATTTGAATCTATTTCACATTTAATTTGTATATAAAAACATTTGATCATAGAAATGTTTTTACATTACAAAATCTTTTCTCTTTCTATCAACGGGATTAATTTTTAATAAATTTATGCAATTATAGCATTTATAATAATAAAAAATGGATTCAAAATTTGGAATCAGTTGGTCCATATTTTTATAAATATATTACTTGTATTTTTTCACATTTTGAATAAAAACTTTAATAATATTTCTTTTAACACTGTTAAGGGTAAATCCTGTAATTAAGGGTAAAAATAATTTTATAAATGTTATAAAATTAACTGAAATTTTTTTTTAATTTCAATGGATTAGTTTTTTTAGCTAAAAACATTCTTAGGATAAAATATAATATTTTTAATCTACTTGGTTAATAGTATAACATTTATAGTATTTTTTCAATGAAAAGTTAATTTTATCACACTTTTGTTTTTATCATGTGAATCATTATTAATATGGGGTTGGAAAAAGTCCGAAAGACCCTAGGACAAGAAGGATGAATTAGATGGGTCATATTTTTCTTCTAAAGTGGCAGATCTTGTCCCTACACTATTAGAGTGAATTAAACATATCTTACAGACACCTATAGAAAACAAACAATCGAAAGCAAGAGACAACACAACTATTTTACTTTGGTAACCACTAAGGGATTTTCCAAGGGGCATACATCAAAAGTGTGTCGATCATACCCAAATACCTTAATATTAGTTTTTTTGTAGAATATAGAATTTCAAACATAGTTACTCTATCTTAGGGAAACTACCTTTATAATATTTTAATGATATAACATTGCATCCCATGAAATACTTTCGCTGACTTCACTAGCTCCCTACTCCAGGAGAAGCCTTACCCATTTTATAGACATGATGGTATATTCAATAGTTTTTAATTAAACGCATTATCTCTGAAAATAATGAGACACTTGTTGCATTGTTTTCTAGAATTGAGTCCCTTGATATCAATCATCAAACAAACTGGATATCATGAACATGCCAGTAGATCAACAAAACACTTACAAAAAACACATGTTCTCATGTGCATGTTTTTTGATTTTTTGTGTAAGAAGAATTTCAATAAACCCTTAGCTTTCTCACAACAAAAAAAATGAGATTCACCTAATCTTGATTCACTTAAGGATAATTATGTTCCTAAGATTTTCTAAAAGTAATTATTTTGTGAATAAGCATTTCATGCAGTAGAGATGCCAAATTTACATTGGAATAACTTTTGAGCCTTCAATTGTGGTAATAGAATATTTATATATCTATGAAAAAGTTTCTCATACGCCAACCCCCTTGAACGTAATCTAGAAATTAACATCACATTTGGAAAATATAATCCTTTCAGACCATTTCATTTTTTCACGCATCTCACACCTTTTCCATATTTTGATGAGTCTATCTCAAAAAGTCAGTCACGTGCAACACTAGTTTGACATCGTATTTAGTGTATAAGATAATTTTGTACAGTCTTCCTTTCACATAAAAATTCCACCCACAAAAACAGCCTTTTGCACAAAAATACATCTTTAATGTGATTCCTTCCTTATTCATATTTTGATTAGATGATCTCAAAACTCCCCTTGCATACAATATTTTGATTCACCTTCATTGTTGGGTGAAAATTCCATTTCCAATAACAAATTTTCCCATTCTCTATTTTTTGGACAAAAAATGTCGAAAACACTAGGAAACGACACCACATTCAAAACTGTTTTCATCTTTTACCATAATACCAATTTCCTTGCAATGTATTTTATCAACCTAGTGAGGATAAAAAACCATGAAAAATTAGATTATATTTTTAGTTATAAAAACCATGGTTCTATCAATCTCCCTTAGTGGGTTTGTTATAAATCTTCATATAAATTCAATAAAACACCAGATACAAACCAACACTAAAAATCAGAGAGACACTCCATCCAACACTCTATGTATATGTGAGTAATTCACGATGTATAAAACATGAGGTGAGAAAGTAATTAGGTAATCGTGTATTTAAATTCATTAATAAGTTTAAGAAAAGTTTTGACTGTCTCCTGAAACACTGAATTATCATCGTTTCATCGAATCATTGTATGGTTTTCCATGAATCAACAACCAAAAACCATATAAGTGTTGAATTTATCATTATCCCCTTTTGTAATGTTGAGTTTATCCATTATACCCCATTGTAAATATACCCAAAGGACATGTATTTTTACTTTTAGAGCTCAAAAATACACTACCCCATGATTTTCTCTTCCCCACAAACCTTCATCACATTCAAAAATAGATTAAAATAGTTAAGTGCAATAGAGAGAGGATAATAATTGTGACCTCCTTATCCCCTGGAAGGTGGTTGAACACCAACGGTCAAATGATGTTTCTTGGAAAGATTTGTTGTCAGCGACATGGTCAGAATGTCAGCAACATGGTCATTAGTTCTAACGTGGTCCATTTTAATCACTTCTTGTTCAACATTTTCATTGATAATGTGATATATGATTTCAATGTATTTCATATGAGAATTCTAAACAAGATTCTTTGTACAATATATCACACTCTTATTATCATAGTGAATCGCCATTAGATATTTCACCTCATTTCCAATATTAGTTAGTTGTTTCTTCATCCATAATAGCTACGTGGAAGCATTTGTAGAAGAGATATATGCTACTCTAGTTATTATAGCACATGTGATTTCATATTTTATACATAACAGACCCACATATCTTTTTCCCATAAGGAAATCACCTCCACATGTGTACTTTTTATCTATGACATATTTAGAATAGTCAGCATCAAAAAATGATGATAATTTTTAACTTATCATATAGTAATGTATATGCCAACATTGGGTATACCAAGAATATACATCATGATTCATTTAACTGTTATTAAATGCTCTTCCTTTCAATTACATTTAAAGAGGTCCATTAAGAATGTTGCAAAGACAATATCTGGTCATAAATTGATCATACATTGAATTATTCACATAGAGATTATGGTCAAAAACTCGTATTTTTAAATTTTTTCATATTTAGATAAGAATCCTAATGAGAATAACATGCTTGTGGAAGATACTTTATAATATAGGGTGACTTTTTCAATCTAAAAACTTTCATTTCATCAATAAAATTTAGAAACCCACTATTTATTTAATGTCAAATTATTATTCAAGAACAATAGTTATGGATTTTGTTTTTCATACATCTAAAAAACATTGTATTCTCATTGAATTTAAATCGTAATGGAAAAGCCAAATAGACTCTTGTATTACCACTAACATAATTTTTTCTTCAATATCAATTCCCTAAATCTGTGAATGTCATTTACACACCAAACATTCCTTATTTCAGATCACAATTCCATGCTTATCAAATTTATTTTTAACGTTACACTTCTTTCCAAAAACATTTTGATTTTCTATTCTCTTTAGAAGATTCCATATCTATTTCTTGTCAATATGATCGAATTTATCATTCATGGATTGAACCCATGGTTTATCCATAATTTCTTCATAAAATTACGTTGTTCTGAAAATTTATATGAAGGTTGAATGTGCATCATTCTTCATTCTATTTGGATCTACGAGATCTCTCCAATTTGTAATGATGTTGGATTTATTGATTTCTATTATTTTATTTCTCCTATGATTTTCAAATGAGTTTTCTTTAGCCACAATTTCCTCTTTCGATCCTTCTTCTAAATCATCATCATTTTGTGACACTTGAAGTTTATTGCCACATTAAACTACTTCTACATTTAAACCTATTTCATATCCACTTTCTTCTTCTTCTTCCATCATATATGAAGATGAGATGCCTAATATATTTTTTGTTTTATCTTAAATGATTTTGACATCACTAATTTTCACAATTCTTCCAACATTATTATTAAAACACTTGTAGGCTTTACTTTTCATTGAATATCCATGGAATAATCCATCATCAGCATCATTACCAAACTTCCCATGATTTTATTCTTAGTTTTGGATGAGACATTTACTCCAAAAAAACATGAAAATAATTCAAATAGGACTTCCGTACATGAAACAAAACATATAGTGTCTTCATTTATCCCATATAATTCCCTATTTAATTTTGAGTATACACTTCTACTTGAAAATCCTTTTTCCAATAATGATAAGAGATACGAATCTCAATTAGCATAGTCGAAGAAACATTGTACACATCTCAATTTCATTTCTTAACAAATAAATTTTGTTTTAGGGTTCTCATGGCATCACCCTCATAATTTATTCCATGTTTATATAGGTAATTTTAAAACTCAATGGAGGGGCATTCCCCTCTATTGACATATTTTAGATATTATATTTTACACCCCATATCATTCTTAATTATTCATTGATAGCATTTTGCACAAACTTATACTTGTTATTTCTAATGTTAAATAATTTAAAAAATAAATTATACTATATTATAAATATAAAATATACAAAATAAACTCTCTATGTATGTTCCATAACAATTTATTAAAAAAATACATCCTGATGGATATGATCAAGACGATTTTATGTCCATTTCTTATTTTACAGATATCAACTACAAACCATCTTTCCTCATATTCATGAATGAAAATTATTTTCCCATTCACATTTCATACTGGGTATATTCATGAAAATTTTCCAACTATATAAAATTTTGATGTGTTGTTGATAAATGTGTCCCAAAAATCAATACCACAAGTTGTTTTCTTCATCAAATGTGAGGTAGAAAATGTTTTATTTACTATAAACCAGATATAAGTTATCATCTCTTATAGAATATTTCATGAGAGGATTCCATATATTTAATTTTATTGTGAACCATTTTTTGTTCAATGTAACTATATGTCCCGATTCCCAAATCTAACTCATACTTTAGATATTTTGAAGTAAACGGTCGACATAAAGAAATTCATATTTTCTCAACTTGTTATTTTCAAGATCTGTACTTCTACTACCATAAATCTTTAGAGAACCATCATTGCAAAACCCGAATATTCTATCAACCATTTTCTTTACATTTAAAAATAAATATATATTTTCCATCATATGGGATGAGCATACACTATTAAGAATCCTTATTGTACTATTCATTGTAGCTTTGAGAGTGAATTTTACAAGATTGATTTCATGATTCCCTAATTTTCCTTCTATGAAATATTTGATTGATTGGAGGTTAAGTTTGTCCTTTAAAATATATTTTAAATATTTATTTGGTTACCATGCTCATCATGTACTTCCATATTAGAATACATATTCTCAAGGCCAACTCTGCTTGATAGCGAGTACATACATTTCACTAAGTTCTATTGATATAGTTCCTACCATCCCCCTTCATGAAATAAATAGTATTGTGCCCACTGTTTGATCAATGGAAACTATATCCACAGAAACTATTTCCACTATAAGATGAAGGATATCAGTTCATTATCCTTTAATGACTTCTATGATATTCCTCATCTAGAGATATTCTTTCATCTTCAAAATATGACATTATATGGACTAAATAACCTCAAAATTGATTATTAATAAGAGGAAATGTCTTCTCACTAATATTCATCCGCATGTAACCTCCCTTAGAAAAGTTATTTAACTTGAAATAATTTTTTGAGACATGTGGATGGTTTTTAGATCTCCAGTTAGTTTGATTTATGGCCTTTTTTAATTGGATTTTTGGTGCATTTTTTATGTGTCCAACATTCAACATTCCATTATATTAGTTTATCTTGTTTCCAACCATTGTTGTTCTATTATAAAAACCAATTCTAATTTTCTCAGTTAATATGGATCTATGATTATTCGGATCCTCCTCAACTCTTTTAGAACCACTCTTATCTCTCTATAAAAACTCAAAATATGAGTACATTTTAAATTATATTTTATTTTTTTCGATTGAATTTTATTCACTTTATAGTTTACTCTTTATAGTAACTAATTTTTCTTCAACAAAATCAACTATCTAGTACATATCCTCTTGTCAAAATGTATGGTAATTGATAAAGATTTCAGGTTCTTTAATCCTAATTATCACATCAACTATATATTCTGTGCATTAAATTGTTGTTTCATGATCTTTTACTACTTCTTCTAGTTGATGAATATTAACTTCAAGATGATCAAAATGTTCTGAGAAATCATTTGGAACCACACTAAACTTTTTGATTCTGTTTCATTGATTTTCAAGAATTAAAACTGCATCCTCAAGTTATAACATGAGATCTACATCATAAAATAATAGATTATATCTTGTTTTATCTTTTCATATTCTTGAATTTTTAATGGTATCGATCATAGATTTTTGGGTTCCATGCATATAATCTAGTTTGTAATCCTCTAAAAACTCATTATCATCATATTTTTCATTATAGACAATACTATTTATTGGTAATATCATTCCAAATTTTAATTCCCCTTTTTTGGAAAACAATTTCTAGGCTTCTGAATGTTTTTAGCTTCATATTCTTCATCATCGAACTTCATTGAGCACCGAGAGGCAATGTTCCCAACTCCAACGAATCCAAAAAAATGGAAAAATTGAGCTTTCCATTGAATCTCACTTTTATACTCTTGAATTTCACTACAAAACACTGAAAGAAATCCATCTTCTTAATTATCTTAACCAAAACAACAACTTGATACCTTACTTTTTTCAAAGGATATGAATTACATTTCCTTACATGAGTCATTACATCTTCTACTTTGACTCGCATTTCATATTCCACCAGACCACTTAGTAGATCATCTAATGATTGTTTAGAAATATCTCTATCATAATGGTCTAACAATTCTAGATTATAGAGAGGTGGAAGACTTCACTTGATTTTCTTTATAATGTAAATTTATTTTATTTATTCACTATGTCCTTACAACGCACCAATGAATTTAGTAATTTCATCTTAAAATGTATCAACATTTTCATTGGGATTAAATTTATAACCATCAAAACAATTGTCCATAAGATAATGTTTCACCTCCTTCATTTTATTGACACCTTCATATATATATTTTATACCTTTTCCCTTATATACATAGATAAATTCAAAATTATCTACTTTAGTTAGATTTTATCATAATGACCGGCGGTAAGGTAATTATGTGATTCTCCATTAACAATGAGCATTTTACTTTCTAAATCTCGCATTGAAATTCATGTTTCATTTTTTAAATGAATCCCCTAGGAATTGGAAAAAATAAAATAATTGATATGAGTTCATAAATGAGATCTCATCATGTTCTTCAAAATTTGGATGTTTCTTCAAAAAAATAGGGGGACTCCTATAACATTTAATGAATTCTCCAGGACAAAAAATTATGAAAGATTTTACATCGGAAAACCTTTTCGTTGTGATACCATTTGAAAGACCCTAGAACACAATGAGAGGGGAGGGGTGAATCAGGGTATCAAATTTTTCAATTAATGTGATGTATCTTGTTCCCAAGGTTGTAGGAACCAATTAACCATATCTTATAGAAACATGAATAAAAAACAATCATAAGCAAAGATAAAACACAACAATTTTATTTGGATCACCACCAAGGGCTAGTCCAAGGAGAATACACCAAAAAAAATCGATCATACCCAAATCCACTAATATTCACAAGTTGTGGAATATTGAAGTTCAGAAATAGTTACAATTGGCTAGTACCACTACCTTTATAATATTTTGAGGATAACATAATGCATCACTTTGATCACATTCATCAACTCCCCCTAACTCACTATTTTAAAATGTGCCTTACATAGTTTATCAACTTGAAGGTATCTTTTGTAAGTTAGATTTTATTTATTTTTCTCTAAAAATCAAAAGAATATGCTTTCATAGTATTCCAGAATTGATGCAATTTTGATCAATGATCAAATAAACAATATATCAAAAATATATTAGTAATTCAACAAATCACATGCTTCTAACACCTATTCTTGTGCACATGTTTTGGGATTGTCGTAAATAACGTCTTTATCAAACATTAAAATTCTATGTAACCAAATAATGAGATTCTCTTTGTCTTGATTTTCTCGAGGATCATTTTTTCCATAATATTTACTACATGAAAGTCTTCTGCATGCAAGTCATTTTCATGTCATAGACACTGAATTTTTGTTGGAAGATGATATGAGTCTTCAATGGGGGTATACACTTATTTATAGGCATAGATAAACCTTTTATCAAGTAACATTCACACCAATCCATGTGTGTGTAACCCTAAAATTGACATCTCATTTTTCATATAAGACCCTCTAGCACCATTTCATGTTTTTCACACAGCTCATTCATTTTCCTTATTTTGATGATTTTATCTCAAAACATCACTCGCATGCATGTTTGGATTGACATTGCATTTGTCATGTAATGTTTTTTTGTACATTCATCCTTGTAGACAAAAACGTTTTTCCTTGAAAATTTCTTTCAAAAAAAATTTATCTTTCATGTGATTCCTTCCTTTGGTATATTTTGAGGAATTGATCTGGAAACTCCCCATATGCACTAGATTTTTATTCACCTTCATTATTGTGAGTAAATTCCTTTTAAAAAACATTCCCCATTCAAATTTTTTTGAAAAAAAAAATTTAGATAATATTGGGAAAAGTTTCCACTTTAGAAATTATTTTCATCTTGAACTATAAGACCATTTTCCTTTCAGACTCCCTGATCAACCCAGTGAGGATTAACCACAATCACAAACTACACTCCATTTTAATCTATGAAAAACATCTTTTACAATATGGTTTTATCCGAGATAAGTTCAACAATGAATATTCATTATAAATTTAACAATATTATCTACAACATAGTAATTTATTTTTAATTTTTAGGGAAAAAATAATTTAATTAAATTATTTCAAAATTGTGATATATGAACTATTTAATTAAAGTAAGTAACAAAAAAATTCTATTTAAAATACTAAAATAAATATAATTTCATATAATTAATTCCATAAAAACATTTTATGGATGACTTTGACAGGATAGTGATGAGGTAATTTTGTTTTTTGGAAGATATCAAGTTATTATGATATTTTTTAAAAGTAATGTAATGAATTGTGTCAAAATTGTCTATATTTATATTTTAAAATAAATAATATTTTATTAAATGATATAAATTCAGAAAAAAATAACAATTCTACAAACTAATTAGAAAAATTATAAATATGTCATCCATGACTCATTTATTGGAATTTTGGAATTATGTAGTAATTATATAAACCATCAATATTTATAGTTCATGATATCATGGTACAAATTAAAAAGGTTATATAAGGGTTAAAACAAAAATATAAGGACTAAAACAGTCAAAACGTATCTATTTTTCATCTGGTGAAGGTTATTCGACCAAAAATATTCATATTTTTTAAATCATTATGTTTGGATCAATTTTTATTTAAATTAATTTATATTGATTTATTATTTTGAAGAATCCAAAGAGTGTGACTCCCCTCTCCAATAAAAGGGAACTCATTATTTTCTTTTCTTCAGGCTTAAAATCATAATTGGATTTAATAATATCTTCAAAAATTCTATTATAGAATCCCTCCCCAAATTCCATAGGCTATATTTTATTCATAACATCCTCGATAGAGGTGTTGAGATGTTTATGAAAAGTGATTTTCCAAAGGAGACGTAGCATTTTTAATTAAGTGTTTTTATTTTATTTCCTCTTCCTCTTCCTTTAAATAGTCATCATCCAAGATGAAATAATAACTTCAGTATCCCCAACATAATATGATTTTATTATCTTAATATCACCACCTCGATCCATCTCCAATTCCATCAAATGGGAAAGAAACACATCATTTGTACGCACGTGTGGACTATAACATCCATGACCCGTATAATTTTTCTACCATTACTATTTCTCAAGACTAGTAATAATGATGGAATTATGGTTTGTATATGATATTAATGGAATATTTATCATTATAATAGAGTAATACGTTAGTTAAGTTCTTATTTCATTGTACATTAAAATGATAACGTCGTTGGTGTGTACGTGTGAACTATCACCTGCACGAAGCGATGTGAATCATTTTCATCATCACGTTACATGGATAATATATATAAGTATAATTAAATTAATAAAATGATATTAATGTTATTATTATTGTTCGGGAAAGGTAAAATAAAACATAACATCTTTCTATAATGATAATTTAAAAATGTAAACACTACTCACGCATACGTACGACCTACCTTCTACATGATTATAACATTGTTAACTTTTAATAACATTACATATATGGTTTGTTTTAAAATTATAATTTCTCTATAAAAATTATTAATATATATTGAATATTAATATGGTAATGATTGACTGATTTCATTTTTTAACATATTCGACTTATCGAAGTCATTTCATGTACTGAATTACGTCAAAACATCCGATGTGAACACAACTAATTAACTAATGGATATAACATGGTAATATGAGTTATAAAATGAATAATAAACATGACAATAAGGATCTCATAAAATTTTAAATCTACCTATGTTTATTATACGGGAATATGAAGAAGTCATGTGAAGAGTGGGACTCATGGTAAGGGAGTATTTAATAAAAACATTGTTTTTAATTTTTTAAATATATATTCTTATAAATCATTATCATTAATGTCCATGATTTAAAAATGGATTATGAATTTTTTTTATATGGATTTAAATGTTTCAAAATGATAATTTTTGAATTTATTTTAAATGATTCAATGTTTTATGGGAATTCATCATTCAAAAATATCTTTTATAAATGTTTTAAATAGGTTTTTGAAAATGGATTATTTATTTTAGTAAAAATAGATTTTTTATTATGAGTTTAAATTAAACATTATGTGTTGAATTTGTAAATTTTATTAATTTTATGTGTTAATGGTACTTGTAAATTTTATGTGTGGTTAAGTGATTAACCAAGGACAGGTGGCTGTATGATAAACCAAGGATTTTTTGTTACATTATAAGCTCTAATGCATTAGATTTGGAAGTCATCCATATAGCTATTATATTTGTAAGAGTGATACGTATAAAAGTAGACTATGTGGTCGGACTATTTTATTATAATTATGTTCAATCTTATATACATATATATATTATGTTTTTTATGAGTTTTAATGGAATTTTTTTTGATTTTCAAATGTAAATATAATGATTTTTTTGAAATAATGATCCATTATTCATGGAAAAGGTGTGTTTTAAATGATATTTTTTATGGGTTTTCACAAGAAAACTGGTTTTCTTTCATCATTTCCCCTATAAACATTTCTATTCTCATCCCAAAATATTTTATTTTTAGGGTTTTTCTTCTTTATATTGGAATAAATGATTTAATGATGACAGAATTAAATAAGTATCCCGAAAATAAGTCATGTTTATTTTAAAAGGGTATCCTTTAATGATAAAATGGCTACTGAGTATAATTTTCTTCATATAATGATCTTCTAAACATTGTATGAGTTTATTCTAATTCTCTAAAACTATTTACTAAAAATGTCATTTTTTTTGAATTCTAGTTCAAAAATAATAGAATATGTTATATGTAAGGTTGGGTCCTTATAATGTGAGTTGTTTATATGATTATAATGAATGGGAATTGAAACAATTTGACCATGATAAGTAAGATGAAGATGGATAATTTGATTGAAGATGTATCATTTGAAGTTGATTCAACAATTCGGTTGGAATGTTTAGTGTATCATTGATGGAGATAGTTGATGCTAGAGATAGATTGATTATAATTGGATGTAAAATATTGGTTTCATCTTTATTATAGTGTGTAGGAACCAGCCATTATGGGCCTCATCTATTGTATGTATGTTAGGATCAATCTTGTTTCAATTTGTTCTTGTTTTTATAGTCCTTGGACTTGAAAGCTTATAAATTATAAAAAACAAAAAAGAATAAAATTAGTATTATAGATTTGATTAAAATTAAAATTCCTTTTTATTTTTAAAAATATTATTTATATTTAACATGAATTGTTTTTTTATTATAAATAGAACCTAGAAAGTAAAATTCAAAAAAATGAAGTGTTATCATATATTTGTGCATTCTTTTTTAAAACTATAGAAAACTAGACTTCTTATCAAAAGTGTATCATGATTCATTTATAATCCATAAAAATTATTAATTCAGGTACATTTTTAATATTACTATATACTATACCATTTAATATATAAGCATCTCATGGTAAAAAAATTTACAATATATGAAAATATTCATATTCTAAATTTTTTATGATTATTGCTAAGCATATTTATCTCCCAAAATTCCCTCTTAAAACCTTACTACACCTTAACATATCTAAAATAATTTAGATTACACCTATATAACAATCTAGTTATAATATAGTTGGTAAAATAACAAATTTTTTGTTCTATGATCATTATGTCTAAAATTGATTCAATATATGTTAGAAAAATTAACTGAACCCATATAAAATAAAAACTATTTACCTATTAAAATAATAAGAAAATATAAAACAACATGTATACCCCAAAAAAATTATTATGTCATTAAACTCAGAAACCAAACCAATGCATGAGGTAATAGGGATGAAAAACATATGTTCAACCATTCGGTAACACTAAATATAAAATAGTTTGAACAAAAAACACCACCTTAAACCTTATATCATAGAATAACATGAGAGATAATATTAGAAATTTATCTCCAATTTATTAAAAAATAAAAATTTATAATAGTGTAAAATAATAATATATTTTTATAATAATAAAATCAAACATATCTTATAAAAAATTTGAAAATTTTACTTAAAATCACATTCATTCATGAAAATGTCATTTAAAACAAAAAAAAATATGTAAAACCACATTAAAAAATAATAAAATACATAAATAACAAGTAAACCAAATATATTCATTATAATATATGTAAAATTAATATTTTATAAATAACACCATTCTGACTAATAATGTTGGATCAAAATGTTCAAACAATTATTTCACCACCATAATAGGACATTTAATCTTAGTTATATAAAACGTTGGATTATATTTAACTGGATTATGGTCCATAAAATTTTTAAAAACATTTTATAACAAAATTACACAATACACCAACCACAAATATTCTCTATACTAATAAAAATATTGAACAATAATATTAAAATAACAAGGTAGCTCCATTTCTCAATATTTATCTCTAATTATAGAAAATGTCCACATAACTCATATATTATTTATAAAATCATTCATATGTGGTCCAATACATGAAATAGTCAATTTACCTAATTTTGACCTAATACCTTACTTTTGAAATCATCATTTATTATTAAATATATTAAATTAACTAAAATGAAAAAATAGTAACTCAGCAGCCTAAAAATGAACAATAAGGCTCCATCTATTTTTGAAATACTGTAGTAATATTAATTTATCTCTAACAAATAAAATAGCCATCATCCAAGGGAATATTTAAATTATATGGTCGAACCCACATCTCTAAAATAAAAGAGATTGCTGGATTTATAGGTGTAAAGGGATACATAATGGATTGTCATTGATCATGGAAAAAATATATTTATAGCTACTCGTTGTTAATTTCAAATAAGGAAACTCATACTAGTTATATGATATCAGGATAAGAAAAGATAAATAGGTTGAGAGTGATAGATATATAGTTATTAGATGATATGTGGATAGATAATGAGTACACCACAATGTCACTATAGGATATATATTTCAATAACTCTCAATTGGGTGGATTTATTAGTTTTATAGGGTGAATTTGTTAGGATTTTGGGGAATTTTCCACATCTCATGGTTAGGTAATAGTTTTTTCAAACATTTATGCTATCACCCTCATGTTTAAAATATCATTCCCATAGAATCTACATAGTTAGTTCACCATTTATAAAACATGTAGAAAAAATATGCACCCCATTAATGAAAAAATAGTTTTTTTTATAAAACTCATTTTATTGTGATTACACCAACATTTTAACCACTAATTCAATTTCTATCCTCCAATGGTAATCGCCATTGTATTCTAATTCAAATTTTTCGATTCTCATGGAGATTTCTCTGACAAAGCTTAGTGATTCTTCAATGTTTATTCATCAAAATATCCTCACCTAATACACTTTTGTTTCATACTCCCTTATTCATGCCATTGAATAGTAATGATGCCCATGGGATTGGTCTTATTTTATTTTTTTGGGTTCTCGTATTTTTCTGGTTTTCATAACCGTTTATGGTTCACTATACCTCTTTCTAAAAAAATAAATTCCCTTTGTTGAGGGAAACATCTATAATTAGTTTGTGACTCGTTATATGTTTTCTATTTATAAAACACTTATTTGTTACCACTTTTAAATTATTTTTATTATTTTTAGTAATTTATATATTAGATAATTATGAAATACATCGGATTTGTTTCATGAATAATTTTTCAATTTTATGTATTTTGGTTAAATTTCTAAATGGATTTATTAATGGAAAAATTATCTCTTTTCATTTGTGGTTTATTTTGTAAATTATAGTGCCATTTTATATTTTTGGATAATTTAAATTATTAATACTATTACATACATACTTCATGTTATTTATATACTTTTTAGTTAAATTTTGAAGTAAATGATTTAAATGTTATATAATTATTTATTAGAATACTTCTTCAATTAATAATTATTGATGATATTTATTTGGAATTTATATTTTCTTCCAATTTTATTTCTATATTGTTATTTTTCTTAAATGAAACAAGTGTATTTATTACATACATATACCCTTGAATTGATTAATTTTGTTTGTTTTTATTATTTAATGTGATAGAGTATGAAATGAGAAATTAATCCATTTTTAATAGTCATTTCACTATGAAGGTGTTGATCATTTTAATGATGTATAGAGGCCATGTGTAAGTTTGTGATTTCATTATTATTAAATTATCATGAGATATAAATTAAAAATATTTCTCATATCTAATTTATATCATGTAAATCCATGGGAATCAATGATGGAGTCGAGAGACTATTACTAAAACAACAAATATTAGGATATTATTACAATTATTTAGAATATTATTGTTATCTAACAAGGAAATTCATTACATTTGGGGAGGAAAGGCAGTAGAAAAATTATTTTGACATTAATTTAGGTTCCTCATGAAACTATAGAATTATTTATCATTTATTTGTCTCTAATAATGACTCCTTGGTTACTTAGGTGTTTTACCATGATTATTTTTATTGTTTACATTTATGTTAACATTATAATTGATCTTGATATGATTTTTTCTTTTTTTAAATATTATGTTATGAAATTGTTACCAGATTGTTTCTTTTAATTTATGTATTAGAATTTTTATTCTTCATATTTATTAATATTTCCTTTAGATTTATATTTCATATTCCATGAAAATATTTTCCCATAAAACGAGGTTTTATTTTTAAATGATTAATTATTACAATATGAATAATAAAATATTTTCATAGTAAGTGGATTAATTTATGGTAACTTTATTTGAGGTACATAGTGTGTTGTTTTTTAGAATTTTATTTAAAAAATGCTATAATTTTTAAAATATTTTATCAAGGGAAGTTATATAGTTTTATATCAAATTATACATAGAAAACTAAGTAAAAAAGTGTTCAATAACTTTTTATTCAAATTCATTACATTTTATAGTATATGGTTATTTATTATCGTGTGTTGAATTTATTGGGTTTAGCTATAGTAAATGTGACTAATAATAGTACAATTTACTATTTTATAAATTAATAAATGATATAATAGAATATTTTATATTAACATCATATACATGAAATTATTTTTAAAATTAAATGTAATGATATATTTGAGAGGTCATATAGGATAGTTACACTATACACACTAAATTCACAATATATGTTATTATGTAGAAATGTTTTTCATTTAAACGGGCTTTGATGTGTTATATAGATTGTGAGAGTTATTGAGATGTTAACAAGAGTATGACAGAGGTGGAAAGTAAATTGGTTTAATTTGATACATAAGAGATAGTTCTTTGGTCTCATTTATTGGCTTACATTTCATTTATGGAAATTGTGGAATTATTATATATAGTGAAACGTGATATTCTTCTTGTATTCCATTTTATTATTCCACTCTTTTTTGCATTATATTTTTCAATAGAACATATTTACTATGTCTTATGTTTCATCATTTGTAATTTTCATCCAAGAATTCATATAGAATTTTCTTATTATATTTTCTTATTTCAGGTGTAATCATTCCTCATTTGATTAAGTATAATGTATTTGTACTTGTTTCAATATTATAGGTATTGAGAGTCAACTTCAAATATTATATAAGACCAGTTTGGTTAACATGTTTGGTTGAACAAGGCCAATTTTTTTAGAGATTGGGGGATAGTAAGTGAGAGTGATGTGCTGATAAATTTGGGAGAAATGGGATGACCCATGATTAATATCCAAATTTTTATACTAATGTAGTTTGTTGGAATGGTTTATAAATCATGCTGGTTAACCATGATTTTTATTTAACAAAAATATAATAAAATGCATTTTTTACACAACATTATATATGGGGATAGCTAAGATGATGAATAATATAATATTTTATAGTCTATAAACATAAAACTAATAATAATATATGAATAGTGGTCAAAGAACAAAGATGTAAAATGTGTAATCCCAAACAAAATAGAACACAAAATAATGGAAAACACGAGTTGAAGAAATAAATATTTTAGATTATTCAAATGAAAAATATTATTTTCTGTGAATTTTGTTCTGAATAAAAGAAAAAAATATGAATAGAAACATGGAAGTGGATGGTTTTAAATGTTTATGGAAATATGGAAACTAGACTTCATATCATTGATAGTAAATATCACTTCCCTTTAAATAATTTTATCCAAAAGTTTGATAAAGATGTCTGAATATATAATTAGACCACTTACCACTCATAAGAAGAAAAAATAACACAAGAACTCTCATACGAAGTGAGATTCTTAAAAACATACGATAAATAAGATTAATCATTGGTAAAGGTATAATCCAAACTCTTTCAATTAAATAATATAGGTTTTAGATTCAAATGAAAAGAAAAAAATTATTCTCTACCTATCATTTCTTGATGTGGAGTGGAAGATATGACTATGAAGAAAAAACATGTTAAAACTAGAAAAGGATCATATGACCTTTATGATTAAATCCTATGAATCAATAGCTGCAATATATTTCAATCAATCGAGTACAATTTAAATATAAATACTCACTTACACATAAAAATGTGTTAAAATAAAATATATTCAATATATTTATCATGTAACAATTGAAAAGAAATAAAATATGAGATGATAAAGCTTCTATGATGTGATCCCTACTTTCCTCAAGCTGAAACTCTACTAAAATCCTCCTCTGAGTAAACTCTAAACAGTGATCCGGGCCAACCCAACATGACTTTGTGTACTTTCTCTCATTTTTTTGGGTGAACTAGTCAATAAATATACTTTCATTAATGAATAATGACATACTTTGACATGAAAATATTCCAAGAATATACATGTTTATTGTATTTAGAATACTATGCATTCAAATAAATTTTCATACACATATGACCCATATCTTTATTTTAAAAAATAATTTCTCTTGAATCATAATAGTAGTCTAAAATAATAAATGATATCCTTAGAGAGACAAATAATGAAAAGAGTGATATAAAAATACTATTAAGGAATTATAAATGGAAATCATGCAAAACAGCAGTGTAAAAAGTCATGATATGATACCACGAATAGGATGGTCATAATAATAGAACCATGGAATAAGAAAATGAGACTATAAGATGATAGAATAAAAAGGATATGGAAAAAATTGAAAACATTTTGTCATAAACATAATTCAAGGTTCATTCCCAAGGGCATCATCACAATGTGGAAAAATTCCCAAGGTTTATTGGGTTCACTCCCCATTCAATTAGAGATGGTGGAAAAATTCCACTAGTTAATTGGGTTTACTTATTAATCCCATATATTCCCATAGGATATAAATGTTTACAGAACAATTTGGAATGATATATAATTACTTAACCAACTATAAAATTAAATAATATCAACTAAATTCATGCCATAATAATAAAATAAACTATATATAATTCATATGCATGATCAGGCCAATGATATGGAAGTAGGTTTCATAATTCTGATTAAATGCATTATCAAAGGATAAATCATATGTTTTTTTAGCAGAGTAAGGAATTTAATATTTTTTAACATTCTAAATATAGAAAAGATCATATGTATTGTACAAGGATTTCCACTATATAAAATTCATAAGAATGATATATTATTAATATGAATAAAAATGAGCCACTTGGGGGTGCATTATGAAATATGTAAGGACCATTTAAATGAACTAAACACCTTATCATGTTCCTTAAATGTATATTTTAATAAATTAAGTCGGTTGTAAAATAATTCAGGTATTTTTAAACTATTATATGTTTAAAAACATTTATTTTGGTAATGATCGACATGAGATAATAAACATTAATGTTAACATAAATCATGTTTACATAAAATCTGTAAATCAAAATGGAACTAAAAACATGTATAACCATAATAGTGGAAAATATATTCAAATATATATAAATTTATGTGATGTAAATAAATAAATATAATATATACATTAAAAAATATGACAAAAAAGTAATAATAATGTGAATTTGTAAACTGAATGTCATGAAGGTGGTATGGAATATCCATTACTATATTTTGAACAACATTTTTAATGTACCGTATCATAAATAATATAATAAAATATAATTTTTTAAATAATAGATTTAAATATAAAATTCAATGTATATTACACTTAATAAGGATTTTAATTATAAATATGATCATCGAAGGGAATGGGAAATTGTGGAGGAAGGGGAGAAATCAATAATTAATTGGATGAGAATTATTCTTAATGTATATTATATTTAAAAAGGATTATAATTCACCAATAATGAAAATTTGATGAAAAACTTATATACCATGATATATATAGGTTATACCATAAGAAATGAATGAAAAATATCAAAGAGAAACATTATAACTCAAGAAATCAGATAGACATATAAAATACATTATTATTTTATTGAATCTTTCAATCATATTTCAAAATGTGAAATAGAATTAATGGAAGTGAATTTTCCATGATGAAAAATAATTATTGATATTATATGTCATTGGGGAAAGTAAGTACATCTTAAAAATGATGAATGGTTGTAAAATAAAATCATCTCTCAATGAAGGGTGATTGAGATGGAATGTCACACCCCGAGTTATCTATTATTTTTGTTTTATTATTTTATTTGGTTTTAAAAAAAAAATTCGAGGTTCAGGTTGAATCCCAAACAATATTTTTGATTTTTTTTTCAAAAAACATTCATTTTTGATTTGACATCATTGAGTGCATGGGCGGAGCACATTTTGAAAACTCGACGTGGCTCTACCCAGAAATTTTCACGATCCGCAAGCTTTTGAAAAAAATTAAAATGTGTAAATTTTTTATTTTTTATAGTTTTATAATTTTTTATTAAAATTAATGGATAAATATTATTCTTAATATTCTTATTAGTGTTATTATTAATGAGTATTTACTATTATTAATATTTTTATTATTAATATTGTAATGAAGGAATTATTATTATTATTATCGTCATTATTATTATTTTAATTAATGAAATTTTATTAGTAAAAGAATTATTTTATCATTTTTATGTATTTACTAATGTCATTACTTTTATTTTTATTATTCTTAGTATTAATAATATTAATATTATTATATTTATTTACTTTTAATTCTTCAACTTATTTTTCATTGTTTTTTCCCTTTCTTTTTGTTTTTTCATGGAGGTTCTCCCTCCACCTAGAAGCCTCTAGATCCCATTGCGCCACCCTCCCTATTCCCCTTCTCCTCATTGCAGCACCCAACAACCCACAAACCCTTGCCTCTAGCCATCAGCACAAGAAGGCCTCCCTCCTGTTGGATCCATGTCCGCACACCCCTCTGGTGCTGGCCCCTCCCCTTGCCTCTCGACCTGCACCTACCCCTTGCCAAGCCGACATCCCCAGCACCGACCTCCCGTCCCAGCTGCTCCACCCCCCAGACTACAACGTGACCTACCACCTCGCACCACCCTCCTATTGGAGTTCTCTTATGCCTCCACCCAGCCCAGTCCCTCCTCTCCCTCTCCCACTTCTAGTAGTCGTGCTCCCCTCCGCAACACCTCGGCTCCTGTCCGACTCACCGGGAGCCCTCTTGCCAGCCTCACACACTAGGCACGGCCAACTGCTCACCCTTGCAGCAGCTCCCCCCACACCCTCCTCCTCACCTTAGCCTCCCACATCCAACCTTGAACCAACGGTGCAAGCCCCCGAATTGTCTCATTTATCATCATAATCAGGCCGCCAGCGACTTCCCTCTACACCTTCACCTCCTGCCTGTAGTTCATCCCGGCCTCCTCCTGCTTGAAATCACAGCACCCTCATGTCTTGGCCTCTCTATCCCACTGTCTGCACTTAGTATTGGCCGTACACACCCCATATCGACCTCTTTATAGCCACCGAACGCATCTCTATCTCGGTACGCCTCCGGCTCAGTGGGCATCACCCCGCAGACCTATTGTCTAGCCTCCCATTCCCTTCGTGACCCCTTTGTAGTTCCCAAGTCATTCCGCGATGCCCCGTGACCATTCTATTCAAGTGAATCTCCGCGTCTAGGTGAGGTTCACACTATCCTTTCTTGAGTATTTTATATTTAATATAGTGATTGTTGTGTTTAGTTTATTGATGTGAATTTAGTTTTTTTCTTTTTTTGAAAAAATATTTGAGTTTGTTTAATTATATGGTGCGAGTTTTGTTTTCAAATTACGTCGATGTGGTGTTTGTGATGTTTATTCATTTAAATTATTTTAAGTTGTTGTTCTTGTGTTTTTAGTTACCTCTATGGTTTCAGTGCATTGGAGAGGTATTTTCTGTGATATTGCAGTCATCAGTAGGTTGTATGTACTTGTGTGCGAGTGTGAGACGTGACGCATCTTCATAAATGGGATGTAAGTCGAAGTAGGTCCCCCATTGCACTCACCTTTATATTTATAATTTATTAATTTCTTGAAATGTTATTAATTTTAATAAATGATAAATAGTATTATATAATTAATTTTGGAATAATTACATGATTTTAAAAAGAGATATTTATTTTATACACGTCACTTGATATATTTCTTGGTAAATTGACACACAATAGGGAAAGAATTCTCATTTGGACATTGAACAAAATTAACAAAATTTCAAGTGTAGTTTCAGTTTTTTGATAAATGATTTCTTCTGATGTGTGAGCAAGTGTTTTGGTTCTCTTAAGAAATGAGGTTTTTCTTTAAATTTGGTTAAGGCTCATTTGGCACTTTGATAAAATAAATTATTTTGGAAAACCTTCTTTGAGGTTACTCAGGGGTGATCCTTTTGTGTAAGTTGGTTGCGTGAGTTGTTTGTGATTTTTATACATTGTGACTAGTCACTTGATTGACTTTGTGGACTCGCCCCCTTTTTTATTGCATGTGTTGACATGGGAACCTGGCATAGTAAGTGATTCTTCTAAGAACTATTGTTGCACAGTTTAGACTACGCACTGGCTAGTGGCCCATAGCAGAGAGATGTTTTTGTATTATTATTTCTATGCAATTGGGCCCCTTGGTTATGCCATGTAGGGAAACATCTGGCATTATGGATTTATGATGTTATTGAGTATGGCATGACTTCAGGATGAGTCAAATGTATAGTTCATTCTCATTTGTTCACAATCTCCTAGGTTCAACCTAGGTTTTCATTAGTGTTTATTTGTATGTGGCATATGATTGAGGGGTCTAGTTTGGTTTTTGGCCCCTTTGTGCCACTTTTTTCATTGCCATTAGTGTGTGTTGTGTGTTGTGTGTGTTTTTCCTTTTGACTAACAACTAAAATTTGGATTTCTAAATTGTTGGCAAAAATGTTTTAAAATGAAATGCACATATTCATTTAAAACATTAAACTTTTTTTAAATTAAAAAGGGAAATGGACTATTACTTGTTTTAGATATGAAAGTGTGTTTGTGGAAACCCATATATTATATAATTTAGTTACAACCTAGAATTAGTAAATTCTTTATTTATTGGTAGTGCATTGGGAATTGTTAGTTGGGAATTCCTACTGATTTTTAATACTCCTACCTATAGTGTTTTCCTTTTTTTAGTTTTTTTGCTTGTTTTAATCGAGATTGATCTCCATGGGAAAGAGTTTATTGTGGACTGGTGAGAGACTCTCGGAGTCATGAGTATTTTTGGTCATGTCCTGGTTAATTGGTTGTTGTTGATCGTTCTTTATTTTCGTGTTGTTTATTTACCTAACATTATTCTAAATTTTCCACTACTTTATTTGTTTTCACAGGGAGAAATCATTCCCAATTATCATCTATTGTTTCCCTCGGACTTGTCGCCAGCCCGAGAGGATTGGGAATGCCTCTCGGTCCATGTCATGGACCATCTCGGGTGACCAGTTCAAGGTCGACTCGGGTTGGTTCATGACAAAATGGTATCAGATGGGGTCGACTCTTGAGAAAAACTTGTTTTTCAGAGTTCCCATTTTTATTTTGGGTAGTCGTGGTAGAAGGAGTAGAATTTTCAAAACGTGGGTCCTATAGATGAGAAGGAAGTCATGAACCCATGTTCATTTGGAACCTCAGGTTACTGTGGGATGATCGGATTTGTCGATGTCCTTTGATTCATATGTTTTGTTTGGTATTGGGGAATGAAATGGGAGTCGGGAATGTGACCTCTGTGAGCTCACATGGTCTGGAATTCCATGTGGTGTCGGGGACATTACCCTAGACGTCTCTTTGTGAGGGTGGAGTGACTGGCGTATGGCCGCCAAACATAATTCTGAGTCCCCCATCGATACTAGTTTCTCTTTGTGGATCATTTGAGTCTTCTTTACATTTAAGAATTTTTTTATAATGTTTTATTTTATTAAATTGTGAAAAGTTGAATTTAAAATGTTAATGACTATGTTTGACCCTATTTATTGTTTCCTTGTTCCATAGTGCCCCCCCCCACAATGGTTCGATGGATACCCAAGGTTCTGCTTCGTGTAGTGAATCCTTAAAAAAATCATCTAGTTGATCAGCCTATAGACTATGTTCTGAAGTATCAGTAGTAGAACCCTCCCCTCTTTTATGGTAAAGAAGGTTCTCTTGAGTCAGAGGAGTGGTTGTGGATGATTGAGAGGAATTTTTTTTCTCTCATGCCGCCTGAGTCATTAAAGGTGAAGTTGGCTACCTTTATGCTTTAAGGTCCTACCTGGGTGTGGTGGAAGTATTTGTCTCATATCAAGACTCGATAAGATCTTACTTGTGAGTTCTTCAAGTCATAATTCATCAAAAAAATGCTTCTCTATGGTGACAATGGTGAGGAAGAGGATGGATTTGTGCGGTTTTCAGCAAGGTTTTGGATCAGTGTTGGAATTCATTCATTATTTCCGGGACCTAGCTTCATATGAACTAGGGTATGTTGGAAATGATCCTGTGAAAGCTCAAAATTTTGAGCTTGGATTATGTCATGTGCTATAGTCGAAGGTGTAAGAGTTCAGCGTAATCACCTTCCCTGATGTGGTAATACAGTCTTTCTTTACTGAAGCTATGTTATTAGGAGTAATTGAGGTGGAGAATCCTTTTTAGGCCTTTGGATGCAGTACAGAAGATAGAGATAAGAAGAATGGGAAGTGGCCTGATGCTGGTGGTACTGATATAGGAATCATAAGGCCTTCAGATCATCAGTCATCTCCCTCTTAGGACAATGCCTTGATATGTCACCCATGGGGTATGTGGGGTCACAAGAGGCCGATGTGACCAAATGCTCAAAGACCCTTCACAACTTTGGGTGCCTGGGTCCCGTGCAGAGATTCTGTCGAGGTGTTTCCAAGAAGTGCGCTGAAGCCAGACCTGGCTCATCAGAGGACATCTCATCCTATCAGTTGAAGTAGGGTGATGTTTGGGGATCTGTTTAGTATTTTATCTTTATGGTGTTCTTTAGATGTGGTAGTCATCACCTGTATCATTTTGTGGTGTTTCATTTCCTTCAGTTGTAAGAATGGTTTTGGAGAACCTCTTTGAAACCTATAATTTATTGGAAATGTGTTTGGTGAATCGTTGGTTCGTGTGGTATGATTGAGAAATTTTGAAGCCCGACTGTGAGGCATGAGATTCTTCAATCATCAGAGCTCTAGTCATAGGTCCCGGAGTGAAGCTAGCACATAGTCAGAAGAACTCCTTTCATGAAGAAGGGACTTGGTTAAATCTTGATCTTTTGTGTGTCATGGTGTTTGTTCTTTTGTGGATGTGATGTCGTTAAGGTAGTGGTGATGACAGATTTGATTCTCTATTGGTTGGGCCCTTCCCTCCCCTACCCTTTTGGTGGGGTTTCTGGTCTGTGTAGAAAGTTTTCAAGTTTAGTTAATCTCGTCTATCCTTATGGTGGGGAGACTGGTCACTGGTCTTGCTGAATTCAGTTTGGCTTGTTTCCTAGGGTGGGGAGTCTGTTCAAGCCTCCTCGTGTTAGTATCAATGTTTTGTTTCGGGTTTCATTTTGGTTATGTTTAAAGTGTTCATCTTTTGAAGATGAGTTGCATGTCATGGGAGTTTGGTGTTCGTTTGGATCGATAAACTAGAGGTGTTTAATCTTTTGGGGATGATTGACACATAAGGAGTTCCATCTTTGGGTATAGATCTTGTTATCACTTTATAGGGGCCGAAAGAATTATGTTGGGGAGAATTGTCACAGCTAGAGCTATCAATTATTTTTATTTTATTATTTCCTTTTGATTTAATTTTTTTCCTATGTTCGGGTTGAATCCCAAACAAGAATTTTGAGCTTTGTCAAAAAATGTGCGTTTTTTAGTTGACGTTGCTGGGCATATGGGCAGAGTGCATTTTGAAAACCCTGTGGGCTCTGCCTAGGCATCATCACAATCCGCCGACTTTCGAAAAAAATTAAAATGGATAAAAATTTTATTCTTAATAATTTTACAATTTTTAATTAAAATTAAATGATAAATATTATTGTTATCATTATTATTAGTGTTATTATTAATAAGGATTTATTATTAAAAATATTTTTATTATTAATATATTAATTAAGGAATAATTTTTATAATCATCATTGTTATTAACTTTATTAAAGAAATTTTATTAGTAAAAGAATTATTTTGTCATTATTATGTTTTTACTAAATTCATTATTATTATTATTATTATTATTATTATTATTATTATTATTTTCTTTTTTTCTTCTTATTTTTCATTATTTTTTCCTTCTTTTTGTTTTTCCAAGCGGTTTCTTTCCCCCTGGAACCATATAGATCTCGTTGCGCCACCCTCCATATTCCCCTTCTCCTCGTTGCAGTGCCCCACAACCCGCTGACCCTCACCTCCATGCGCATGAGAAGGCCACCCTCCTACCAGCTCCCTGTTCAAACACCCCTTTGGTGATATCCCCTCCCTCGCCTCTCAACCTATAGCTGCCCCCTCGCCCATTCGCCATCCCCAGCACCAACCTCCTGTTACGGCTGCTCCACTCACCGGCCTGCAGTGCGACCCGCCACCCCACACTGCCCTCCTATAGGAGTCCTCCTACGCCTCCACCCAGCTCAGTACCTCCTCTCCCTCTCCCACATCTAGCCACTACGCACACCTCCGCAGTACCCCGGCTCTCGTCTAGATCACCTGGATCCCTCTCACCGGCCTCGCACACTAGGTGCAGCTAGCCACCCCCTTGTAGTGGCTCCCTCTACACCCTCCTCCTCGCCCCAGCCTCTCATGCCCCACCTTGCCCCAGTTGAGCAATCCCCCCCTTATTTTCTCGTTTCTCATCACGAGCAGGCCGCCAGTGACTGCCCTCCACACCTTTGCCTTCTGCCTGCAATGCTCTTTGGCCTACTCCTGCTTGAACCCGAAGTGCCCTCCTTTCTCTGCCTCTTTAGCTTATTGTCCGCACGTTGTATCTTCCACGCACACCCCCTACAGGATCTTTTCTAGACGCTGAATGTATCTCTATCCGGGTGCACCTCCAGATCAGTGGTGCCTTGCCTCGCAGACCTGTTTTCCAATAGAACAGTCCCTGCGCAACCCGTCGGTTGTTCCCTGGTCATTGCACGATGCCCCACAATCCCACTGTTCAAGTGTATCTCTGCGTCGAGGTGATGTTCGTTCTGTCCTTCCTTGAGTATTTTATATTTAATTTAGCAACTGTTATATTTAATTACGTTTGTGTGAATTTTTTTTTTCTTTTTTTAAAATATTTGGGTTTCTTTATTTATATGGTGCGAGTTTTGTTGTGAAAGTATGTCGAGGTGGTTTTTGCATTGTTTTTTCATTTAAATTATTTTAAGTCAATGTTAATGTGTTTTTATTTACCTTTACAGTTAAAGTGTATTTGTGAGGTATTTTCTGTGATATTGCAGTCATCAACAGGTTGCAAGTACTTGTGTACAAGGGTGAGATATGCCTCGTCTATGTAACTGTGCTACAAGTAGAGGTAGGTCCCTCACTACACTCTCCTTTAAATTTATAATTTATTAATTTCTTATTATTTTATTAATATTAATAAATGAGAAATAGTATTAGATAAATAATTTTGGAATAATTACTTGATGTAAAAAAGAGATGTTTATTTTATACACGCCACTTGAAATTTTTTCTTAGTAAATTGACGCACAATAGTAAAATAATTCCTATTTGGCATTTGAAAATAATTTACAAAAATTTAAGTGTAGTTCTGGTATGATGATAAATGATTTCTTCTGAAGCTTCATCGAGTGATTTGGTTCTCTTGAGAAATGCGGTTTTTCTTTAATGTTGGTTAAGGCCTGTTTGGCACTTTGATAAGATAAATTATTTTGGAAAAGTTTATATGAGGTGACTCCGGGGTGATCCTTTTGTGTACATTGGTTACATGAGTTGTGTGTCATGTTTGTGCATCAGGACTGGTCACTTGATTGACTTTGTGAACACACCCCATTTTTTTACATGTGTCGACATGGTAACCTGGCATAGTAAGTGAATTTTCTGAGAATGATTGCTGCACTAGTTTAGACTACGCACTATATAGTGGCCAATAATAGAGAGATGTTTTGTTTTTATTATTACTATGGGATTGTTCCCCTAGGTTAGGACAACTAGGGAAACAATGGTCATTAAAGTGTTATGACGTCATTGAGTAGGACATGCCTTTAGGATGAGTCACATGTAGAGTAAGTTTTAGTTTGTTCACGAGCTTCAAGGTTCAACCCATGTTTTCTTTAGTGTTTATTTGTATGTGACAGATGATTGGGAGGTCTAGTATAGTTTATGGCCCCTATGTGCCAATTTTTCTATTGTCTATAGTGTGTGTTGTGTGTTGTGTGTGGGTTTCCTTTTGACTAACAACTAAAATTTGGATTTCTAAATTATTTGACAAATTGTATAAAAATGCAATGTACATAATCCTTTCAAACATTAAACTTGTTTTTAAATTAAAAATGGAAATGGACTATTACTTTTTTTAGAAATGAATGTGTGTGTGTGGAAACCCATATTTTATATAATTTAGTTCAAACCTGGAATTAGTAAAATCTTTATTTAAAGGTAGTGCATTCGGAATAGTTTGTTGGGGATGCCTACTATGTTTTAATACTCATGCATGTAGTGTTTTCTTGTTTTTTGTTTTGTTGTAGGTTTGACTCAATCTTGCTCGCTGTGGGCTAGAGTTGGTCGTGGACTCATGAGTGACTCTCGGGTTCGTGAGGATTTTAGGTCGTGGTATGTTTAATTGGTTATTGTTGATCGTTATTTCTTTTCATGTTGTTTATTAAATTTGAATTATTCTATATTTTTTACAACATTATTTATTTTCACTGGGCGAAATTGTCCCCAATTGTCCTCTATTGATGCCTTGGACCTTGTCGCCAGCTAGGGAGGATCGGGAATGCCTCTCGGTCCATGTCGCAGATAGGCTCAGGTGACCAGTTCAAGGTCAACTCGGGTTTGTTCGTTATCTGGAACCCTTTGGGGTTAAGTAATTCATGAAATGGAATGTAATGGAATATTGAAAAATAATATGTCTATATAAATCTACTGCATTAAATATTTTAGTATTATTAATGATATACATGGGTTGTATATTCTCTATAAACATTTATCATTATTTCATAACATTACTATAGTAAAGACACGAAAATTCTGTGAATTTTTTTTCATAAATACATGGGATTTTACAAGTCCTCAAAAATTTGCGGCGCATGATTTCGTGCCCCGGTGTGCCCGAAATCAATTTCTGAAGTTTTGTTCATGTATATTTAGAAAACATATGAGTAGGATTTTATAACTTTTGAACCGGTGCTCAGACCTAAAATCTAGGGGCACCGTTGAACTCGCAGCATCGATATTCTCTTAAGAAGACTTTCACCTTGACAGCAGTTGGTCGAGAATAAAAGATAGTTTATGGGTTTTCTTAAAAAAATATAAAATAAAGTGAGCTGCACTTTTTTTTATTTTGATCCGCCAAGTGATTGATGTGTGGTTAAAACCTCCTCTTGGATATTGGAGCTGGGGCCACAACACCTTAACCTCTCATGAGAGGTTATAGTGGTGGGGTCCAACCTAACTCAACCTCCCATGTGAGGATAAATGAGGTGGGGACCACCCAGGCTCTTAACCCTTTGGAACTCCCCATTAAAGTGGAGAAAACTCTCAAGCTTCACATTAATTGATGGGAACCACTTCACCACCCCTAGCATTTAATTTTTCCAATCCCCCACAATTAAGGGGGATCCTACCTAATTAATTACTCCCTTTTGAATTGGTGCCAACTCTCCAATTAATACGTGCCAACACATCTGAATTGATGAGGAAGAGCATTTTAATTTAATTCACCCTTTTGAATTTGTGCCAACAAAATTATACTTTAAGTAATCTATTATTTGTCACAATGAATTCACTTAGGTGATTTAAGGGAAATCTCTCAATGAGTAACCTCATCCTCCAATGAATAACTCTCACCAATGAAGAATAAAGAATGCCGGAGACGATCCTTCTTTGACATCTTCCCGGACACCTACCAACATGGAATCTCTTCCACAACCATCGTGTGAATTCGGTAGTGGAAGAGTGTGGCTGATGCGATGAACGACAACTCTGTCTTCTTCCTGTACTTCCCCATCAACGACCAACGATTAAAGGTAGGGGGTTTACATTAAGTGCCTTGTTCTTCCCTCCTTTTATGATAATGAAGGATGTTGAGCTTCGTTATTTTGAACCGTCTGCTATCACCATAAACATGGAGGATATCAGCCAACCTAACATGGCCCGACATCCTCTGTCGATTTTCCTTATTATGGAATTCTTTGGCATGGCGACGTAACAACGATGAGGCAATGAAGGTGGAGACAACAAAGGCGTTGCTACCCTGCGGCTTCCGCGAATCGCGCCGCCCCCGCGGCACTCCGGAACTCCCAGTCGCACACCGTCGGCCCGAGCTATGCCAAACCGGCCTGCCCGGCCACCGGCCCATGTGCCTGCGGCCTCCCATGTGCCCTGCCCATGGCCTGTCTGTCACCATGTCGGCCATCCGGTTCCCCTTGTGACTTGCTCGCGGCCAGCCCGACACCCTGATGGCCTGCCCGCGGCCCTCGCGATCTGTTGGCGGCTTCCCCGGTGCCTTGGCAGCCTGCCCGCGCCCCACGCTCCCTGCCCGTGGCCTCCCTGGTGACTGGACGGCCTACCCTTGCCACGTGTACCCAGCCCATGGTCTCCCAGGTGTCCTTCCGGCCTACCCAAGCTCTGTGCGCCCTGTCCGCGCCATTTCTGGTGCCTTGCTGGTATACCTGGCGCCCTACTCGGCCGCCACTTGGCATGCTCGGTTGCGCCTAGGCTCCCCGCCAAACTGGTCAAGTCGCGCTGATCTTCCGAGCCGGCATGTGGCCTCCCTCGCAGCGTCGCTGGCCGAACCAGCTCGGCCTCTCGGGTTGAGCTGCTCGAGTCGTGCCCCACATAGTGTCGACCGAACCGGCCCCGGACTCCGGACTGAGCCGTTTACACGGTGACCTCTGGGACGAACTTCCCTCGCAGTCCACTGGGCCGGGCCCAGCCGACTGGGACGAACCTAACAGGCTGGCATGCCCAATGGGCCGGCCCAGACACAACAGGTCTGACCGGGTCAACCCAGACTAGGTCGGACCAGATGGGGTTGGGCCGAGTCAGTCCGATTGGGTCGGACCGAACCCAAGCCCACTACTGACTGTTACATCCTTTGGATATATCATTGGCACCAGATGACCATTTGAAAAACCGTTAGTATTGCTGGTTTTCTTGGATCATGACGGTCCCTTTGATTATACCCTACAGGAGTTCGAGGTAATGTTGTGATATGGTCAGGTTGGATCGTACATGAATCCAACCGGGCCCCGGGACTAAAAACCTTATAACTCACAGACCGTGCATCTGATTGACACGATGTCCATTGCGTTGAGACCCCTATGACGATGTGGACCTTTCAGGTACTTCTATGTGGGACTTCGTGACAGTTGGAGTATCGACTTGTACCTCATGTAGCAGACCCTCTCATAGATGAGCAAGCAAATTACAAAGACCTAGAAACTACTAGAGACCAGATGACTTATTGACTGATTCGACTAGCCCAGTGGGGAGCACCTGGTTGCGGTGGAGGAGTGGATGTTAGTTGGTGGCAGACTCTGGGTACTCGACAGGAGGAGTACCTCTTCAGGCTATTAGGGGGATCGCCTGGTAGTTGGTGGCAGGCCCAGAGTGGGGAGTGCCTCTGTGTGAATGCGGAAGACCCACAGTACTCGACAGGAGGAGTACCTCAGCAGTCCAAAGTTAGTTGGAAGCACCTTGGTGTTGCGGCAGGCCCACTGTACTCGATAGAGGAAGAGTTCTCTAGCATCTGTGGTTTCGTTAATGTGAATAAAAATCCTCGCTGAGCTGAGTCAGTAACTTTTGAGTTTACATCATGATTGAGACAAATTACTTCATAACTTAGGTATATGTATAGCCATATACATATGTGTGGTTATCTATTGATTTATTACTTTTTAGTTTATCCGTGTTGGATTTTGTGAGACCTTGATGGTCTCGAGGTCCCTACTAAGTATCGTTATACTCACCCATGCACGGGCTATTCCCGCGCCTCATTATGTTGGATGCAGACGACGGGCCGCGCTGACCAAGGTTGAGTATACGAGGACTGGACGGTACCCGGAGCTGGACCACATAGTATAACGGTACACGGAGGAGACTGGCAGATGTGGAGTGTTGTGGAGGCTATCTATACCCACCCTTTTTGGTAGGATTTCCCAGAGGATGATCCAGCAGTTGTTTCACCTTTCTTCTGTTGTACTTGATTTCCTTGTACTTTCAATTACCTTGTACTTTACAGCTGGGCTTGTATTTCCTGCCCCATTACTTTTCAGCACTTCTTTTGTATACAGTTTTACTTAGTGTATTACTTCCAGCTACTCTTTTGTGTCTATTTATAATTTTTAGAGGGAATTCCTTCCCAGTTTTAGGGATTTACGCCTTTCATGCTAGTCATCAGCCCCTGTAATATGGAAGGTGGGCTTGGGGTAGTCACGGCATGATCCCCTAGAGACGGGTCATGACAAATTTGTATTAGAGGAGTCGGTTCTACCACAGAACATCGGAATCTGTTCTTTCTTTTCTATGAAGAAATATTGTTAAGGGTACTAAGTGTGGTTCTTAGTTTCGGGAGTCCAGTGTTGGTGTGGCGGCCGACGTATCCATACACCTGGACCCTGAATACTGATCTCTGACTCAGTGCAAAAAAACACTAATTGCGTGTGTGTTTTCAAAAGTTTTCATAACGTTAGCTCAACCAGGTCATCTCACCAGGTATAACTTTTGACCGAGTCGCATCTGTTCAGGATGCCTCCACGCAGATAGCCAGTTAGAGTTCCAAGAGAGTACACGATGACGGCCCACCGAGCGACGAGGCTCTGTTGTAGGGCCCTCTTACTATGTTGGCACCTTCGGGTTGTGTACCAGCAGCACCACCTCCCGTTGGGAAGTAGATACCACCAGCCACACTGGTGGATGGTTCACGCCGACTGAGCATGTTGCACGAGTTCCAACAACAGAGGCCTCAGAGCTTTCGAGGCGAGATGGATTCTCATGCAATTGAGGGTTGTACGGAGGCAATTTCTACAATTCTACGCTTAGTTGAGACACCCGTAGAGAAGGCGGTGATCTTAGCTACTAGTCTTCTCTAGTGAGTGACCATGCGATTGGTCCACATAGTGACAAGGCTTCAGTACGTGGACCATTTCCCAAGATTGTACCCTCAAGTAGTGTGTCAGCTATATCACAACCTGTTGGTCAGCAGTTACAACTAGAGGTACCTGTATATGACACATTTAGGCTTAGTGCCTTACACGAGTTTCAGCATCAGATACCCCCCAAGTTCCGAGGTGAGCCCGACTCATAGGTGGCTGAGGACTGGCCTGAGGAGGTGGTTGAGAGTTATCTAGATATTTTACAGCTTCGTCAGGATGACATATTGGTAGCTGAGTATTCATCGAGGTGTACCAATCGTTCTCGGTACTCCATGAATACGATACGATTAGTTCTTTGTGTCTTGGAATTCCAAGTGAAATGTGTTTTACGACATCCGAGCAGCACCTTTTCTCAAGATGCTAGAGAGAACCTTTGCGGTTGAATGTTCTTTGGATGAGAAGATATAGCCAGCGAATGTTAGCAGTGGGAAATCATGAAACTGGCGCCATTCTAAGAGACATGAGTGTGTAAAATGTTTTGAGAAGAGGAAGTGTTAAGGACAGATGAATCTACAAGGTATCAGACGTGGAAGCAGAGCTAGGAGAGCAGTACGAGGTGGTGTACATTTTGACATGTTACAGCCACCTCCCTTTGTAGTCCCTGCCAGGCTCAGGGAGTTGGAGTGCAGGGGAGGAGAGTAGCTTCATGCAGTCAATTAGTGTGACCCAAGGGCTCTAGGAATGATGTGAGGTATGTTCTGTGTCTACTACTAGCTGCCATATCAATAGACATAGGTACTAATCATTCCTTCCTTCCATGAATCTTGTCCTAGAACAAGAGTTTCTGGTTAAACCATTGAATTGACCCTCACATATGGACATACCTTTGGGAGGAGACTCGATAATCACACTTACATTGACAGTTTCATCTGACCCTTGAGGTGAGAGTTTCAGTTGGAACCTCTTGGTGGAAGCGTTGAGGCCTTACGACATTAGTCTGGGTATGGACTGGGCAACCAAAGTTCATACACATATTGACTATATTAAGAAAAAAGGTTTTGGTTTATCTACAATGTTGGGATGAGGTTTTCCTTAGTTGGAGAAAAAGGAAACCCAGGCAGCACATGATAAACTCATGCATAGGAGGGTGCAGCCGATCACTCTTGAGTCGTACATCTTTACCCTCATGGCAGCAAAAGTTTTCAGTTTTCAGTTCCAAACATGAGTAACAGAACATGGGGCCATCTTTTCAAAAGTTTTTTCTAGGATTACCCCCCCCCCCCCCAAAGAGGGAGGGACGTCTGCTTTGGCTGGATACTACCGGAGGTTCGTTCCAGACTTCTCTAGAGTTGCAGAACCACTATCCACCTTGATAGAGAAGGGGAAACCCTTTGAGTGGATAGAGAGATGCCAACAGGATTTCAGGAGATGAGGTAGAGGCTGACTAGTGGCCCCGTCTCCTGAAATCTCTGATGGAATCTCTCCAACCAAACGAAGGGTTCCCCCTTCTCTATCAAGGATGATAGTGGTCTGCAACTCTGGAGAAGTCTAGAACAAACCTCCAGTAGTATCCAGCCAATGTAGATGTCCATCCCCCATTTGAGGAGGGGGGTAATCCTGGATACATCTTTCAAAAATATGTCCCCATGTTCTGTCACCCATGTTTGGAACTGAACATTTCCCCCATATTGAGGCTTCTAGAGGAAGGCATAGGGTACATAGTCTACTACGACGCATCAGGGACTGGACTCACGTGTGTCTACATACAGGAGTGAGCAGTGATCGCTTATGGTTCTATGTAGCTGAGACAACACAAGTAGAACTACGCTACCCATGACCTGGAGTTAGCAATAGTGGTCTTCGCCTTGAAGATGTGGCAGCACTGTCTTGTGGGTGAATGTTTTACCATGTACTCTAATCAAAATAGTCTCAGGTATATCTTCTCTCTGAAGGACCTGAACCAGAGACAGTGAAGATGGCTTGAGTTCCTCTATGACTATGACATCGAGATAGTATATACTTCTGGGAAGGGGAATTTTGTTACAAATGCACTCAACAGGAGGTCTGGTATACAGCTTCTAGGCGAGGCGACAGAGCAGCTGGCTGCTTTACAGATATACTTTATGGATAGATATGGAGAAGTCTTTCTACAGTCTCTTACCGTCACTCCCCCACTTCTTCAGTGAGTCAGGGAACCAGAGTATGGGGATGTTGACTTTGAGACATGACGTGCTCAGATATCCATAGGGTAGACACCTGATATATTTTCTGAAGGTGGGGAGAATGTCATCCTCTTAAGAGGACGTACAATGGTGCTAATGTCACTTTAGGAAGAAATTTTGAGGGAGTTCCACAAATCCACTCTAACGGTACATCTAAGAGTGTCGAAGATATACCAGGACCTTCGATGACAGCACTGGTGGCCAGGTATGAAGAAGGTAGTAGCAGAGTTTGTCTCTCGATACCTCACTTATCAGCAAGTGAAGGCGGAGCATCAGGTACCACCAGGCTTAGTTCATCCTTTAGAGGTCCCATAGTGGAAGTGGGATGGGATATCCATGTACTTCGTTACGGGTATTCAACGTACATCCAGGGGTTGCGACTCGATTTTTGTGATCGTCAACCGACTCACCAAGTCGGCCCACTACCTACTGATCAGAGAGAGGGATTCAGTAGTGTGCTTGGGATGCCTCTATGTACATAATATTGAATATTTACATGGTATACCTTCGATGATTGTCTCTGATCGTGATGCACGATTTACTTCCCGACTATGGAAGGGGTTACAGGAGGCTTTCAGGACACAACTTCGATTAAGCAACGCCTTCTATCCTCAGATAGATGGTCAGACTGAGCGGACCATTCAGACCCTCGAGGACATGCTACATGCTTGTTTCCTCAACTTCGTTCGCAGCTAGGAGGATCACTTAATGTTGGTGGTGTTTTCCTACAACAACATCTATCCCTCCACCATCAGGATGACACCTTTTGAGGCATTGTACGGACGAACATGTAGATCACCCTTGTGCTGGACAGACCCTGGTGCGTCAGCACTAGGGGGACTAGTGATTGTATGGGCAACCACGGAGAAGGTGCAGATCCTTCAGGATTGGATGAAGACAGCACAGAGTAGGCAGAAGTCGTATGCTGACAAGAGGCGGAGACCTCTGAAGTTCGAGGATGGCGACCAAATCTTTCTACGGGTCTCACCTCGATGAGATCTACGAAGATTTGACCGAGGTGGAAAGTTATCTCTGAGATTCATCAGAACATTCTAAGTCCCCATCAGAGTAGGTGAGGTGGCTTACTACTTGGCTCTTCTACCTTAGTTCCACCAGGTGCACGAAGTCTTCCACATATCTCAGCTAAGTAGATACGTGCACGACCTATCTCACATCATCGACCATGGAGAGTTGGACATCCATGATTGGGAGACTTTCACCAAGGTTCCAGTAGAGATTGAGGATAAACAGGAGCAGGTCCTTTGTGGATGGTCGATACCTCTGGTGTGCATTCGTTGGCAGCACGGGAACCTCCAGGAGAGCACATGGGAGCAGGAGGCTCAAATGTGTGCCCAGTACCCCCACTTGTTCCCTTAGTTTGAGTTGTAGCTTACGGGGACGTAAAGCCCTGAGGTGGGGAGACCGTAAAGACTCGGAAATTCCATGAAATATTTTTTCTTAAATACATGGGATTTTTACGAGTCCGCAAAAATTTAATGTGCATGATTCTGAGGTCCGGTGTTCCCGAAATCAATTTCTAATATTTTGTTCAGATACATTCAGTAAACGTAGGAGTGGGATTTTATAACTTTTGAACTGGTTCATGGAACTGAAATCCAAGGGCACTGTTGAACTCGCATTTCCAGTATTTGCATAAGAGGACTTTCACCTTGACGGAAGTTGGTCTAGAATAAAAGATAGTTTTTGGGTTTTCTTAAAAAAAAATATAAAATAAATTGAGGTTCACTTTCTTTTATTTTTATCCACCATGTGATTGATGGGTGGTTAAAACCTCCTCTTGGAAGTTGGAGGTGGGGCCACCACACATTAAACTCCCATGAGAGGTTATGGTGGTGGGGGCCACCCGAACACAACCTCCCATGTGAGGATAAAGGATGTGGGGACCACCCGGGATCTTAACCCCTTGAAACTCCCCATTAAAGTGGAGAAAACTCTCAAACTTAACATTAATTTAGGGGTACCTCTTCACCACCCCTTGCATTAAATTTTGCCAATCCTTCACAATTAAAGGGGAGACAACCTATTTAATTACTCCCTTTTGAATTGGTTCCAACTCCTCAATTAATACGTGCCAAAACACGTGAATTAATGAGGAAGAGCCTTTTAATTTAATTCACCCTTTTCAATTTGTGCCAACGAAATAATAGATTAAGAAATCTATTATTTTGCACAATGAATTCACTTGGGTGATTGAAGGGAAAGATTTCAATGAGGAACCTCGTCCTCCAAAGAAGAACTCTCGCCAATGAAGAATGAAGAATGCTGGCGACGATCCTTCTTTGACTTCTACCTAGACACCTACCAATGTGGAATCTTCTCCAAAACTGTCTTGTGAATTTGGGAGTGCAAGAGTGCGGCGAACGTGATGAACGATAACTCTGAATTCTTCCCGCAACTTACCAGCGATGACTGGTGATTAAATGTAGGGGGGTTTACTTTCAGTGCCATTTTCTTCCCTCCTTTTTTGATAATGACGGATGTCGAGCGTCGTTCTTTTGAACCGTCTACTATCACCATAAACGCAGAGGATACTGGCCACGCTAACATGGCCCGACATCTTCTTTTGATTATCCTTCTTGTGGCGTTCTTCGGCATGGCGACGTAACAATGATGAGGCGACCAAGGTGGAACCGACAAAGGTTGCACTACCTGCGGCCTCCACGAATCGCGCTGCCCTCGCAGTGCTATGGAGCTCCCAACCGAACACTGCCAGCCCGCGCCGGCCCGAGCTGCGTTAAACCGGCCTGTCTAGCCACCACCCGGCCACCGACCCGCCTGCCCGCGGCCTCCCACGCGCCCTGTCTGGGGCCTGCCCATGCCTTTCCGGCTTGTCGCACCTCGTGCGGCCTGCCCGCTCCCCTTGCAGTCAGCCGGTGGCCAGACCGCGCCCCGCGTGCCCAGACCATGGCCTATCCAGCGCCCTAATGGCCTACCTAGTGCCCTGCTCGGCCACAACCTGGCCTGCCCGGCTGCGCATCAGTTCCCAGTCGAGTCGTGCCGACTTCCTGAGCCGGCCCATGGCATCCGTTGTGGAGTTACTGGACGAACTGGCTCGGCCTCCCGAGACGAGCCACTCAAGCTGTGCCCCATGTGGTGCTAGCCGAACCGGCCCTGGCCTCCTGATCGATCCGCCTATGTGGTGACCTCCGGGCTGACCCACCCTCGCAGTCCGCTAGGCCGGGCCCAGCGTATCGGGCCGAACCTATTTGGTTGGCCTGCCCAAAGGGCCTGGCCAGGCCCAATAGGTCTGACGGGGTCAACCCAGACCGGGTCGGACCAGACTGGGTTGGGCCGAGTCGGTCCGACCGGGTTGGATTGGACTCGGGCCCACTACTGACCGTTACTTCCTTTGGCCATATCTTTGGCACCGGGCGACCGTTTGACGAACCGTCATCGGCGCTAGTTTTCTTGGAGCACGACGGTACCTTTGAGTATACCCCACTAGATTTCAGGGTAATGTTGACATACAATTAGGTTGGATTGTAAACGAATCCAACCGGGCCCCAGGACTAAAAAGCCTATAACTCACAGACCGGGCGTCTAATTGATGTGATTTCTATTGCATTGAGACCCCTATGACAAGGCGGACCTTTGAGGTACTTCTACGTGGAAATTCATGAAAGTTGGAGTATTGAATTGTAGATCGTGGAGCAGACCCTCTCGGAGATGAGCGATCGGATTACGGTGACCTAGTAGCTGGATGAGACCTGATGATTGCTTGACCGATTCGACTCGGAGTGATTCGACTAGCCTAGTGGGGAGCGCCTAGTTGCGGTGACAGACCCATGGCGAAGGAGCGCCTGGTAGTTGGCGGCATATCCACAATGGGGATCACCTCTGTGTGAGCACGGCAGACCCACTATCCTCGACAGGAGGAGTACCTCAGCAATCCAAGGATAGTATTAAGTTCCTTGGTGTCGTGGCAGCCCCACTGTACTCAACAGAAGAGGAGTTCTCAAGTATTTGTGGTTTCGTTAATGTGAATAAAAATCCTTGTTGAGCTGAGTCAGTAACTTTTGAGTTTACCTCATGATTGAGATGAATTAATTGATAACTTAGGTATGTGTATGGGAATATACCTATGTGTGGTTATCTGTTGATTTCATAATTTTTGGTTTATTCTTGTTGGATTTTATGAAATCTTGAGGGTCTCAGGGCCCCTACTAAGTATCATTATACTCACCCGTGCATGGGATATTCCCACACCTCATTGTGTTGGATGCAGATGACGGGCTGCTCTGATCGAGGCTGAGTGTACGAGGACTAGACGGTACCCGAAGGTGGACCACACTACGTGACGGTACATGGAGGAGACGGACATACATGGAGTGTTGTGGAGGCTATCAGTACCTAACCTTTAGGTATGATTTCCTGGAGGACAATCCAATAGCTATTTCACCTTTCTTCTATAGTACTTTCTTTCCTTGTACTTTTAGTTTCCTTGAACATTACAGTTGGGCATGTATTTCCTGCCCCTTTACTTTTCAGCACTTCTTTTGTATATAGTTTTACATAGTGTATTACCTCCACCTACTCTATTGTGTGTGTTTATAATTTGTAAAGGAAATGAATTCCCAGTTTTAGGGATTTACATCTTTGGTGATAGTCGCCAGCCCCGGGCCTATGGAATGTGGGCTTGGGGTAGTCACAGCACGGGCCCCTAGGGACGGGTCGTGACAACAACATGTCTCAATGAAGTGTAATTGAGATAAATACCCATACAAGAGTTCAAAATAAATCTTCATTTTCACATCAAATCCAGAATAATTACATTAATTTCCATATATATATATATCAAAGAACCTTATTCATTGATATTTCATATTCCAATATCCATTAACTATCATATGTTAATTATTTATAATATTTTCTTATTACCTACTTTGGTTACATGAGGTTTTTTTGCAATTTCATCATAAATAAAATTGTAATAATGTTACATAATTTCAAGAATATTAATAGTTCTTTTGATATAATTTTAATATATTCAATATATTTTTACATAAAAAATGATAGGTGGAGATGAAAAATTAAAGTCATTACTCATGGAGGATATAGGTCGCACATATTAAGGAATAATGATTCAAATTCTCATCAAAATATGGGGAATAAAGGTAAATGATAATTTTAAATACCAAAATCGTAGTTATATAATAGATATAATACATTTTCATACAATTTATGAATTTTATCTAATAGTAATAGCAGTGAAGAAAAATGCAATACATCATTCGATGGAGGTGATAATCCATATAACTAAAAACAATGATTATGTATGTCTTATTAGATGTAGAGGAAAGAATAATGGTTATTAAATTAATATAAAAACATATTTATATAACAATTAAACTACATTGATTATATTGATATATAAATATAATATATTTGGTTGATTAATGATTAAATATAATAAAGAATGTAATACATACATTAAAGGGTTCATCATCTATTATATATTTCCTTAGAAGTGAAGGTCTTCAGATAACATATATATCCCACGTGATTAAGGATATGAAATCTAAATCAAATAGAGGTAGTTTCATTAGAGATCCAATGAATATTAAAAAGGGAATGGAAACTATGGAGGGGAAAATGTAATCCCCTTTCATATGTGAAGTAAATGTCATATTTGGGAATACACATTACACATTCATGATATGGATATTCCATTAATTTTTCAATGGATCCAATATTTCATAATAAAGGATTATGGGGTGATATATAATCATGATATCCCCATCCAAGACATTTAATTGTTTTTAAAAATGTTCCATGTATTTAACATATTTTTTCTATATTTTTTACATTTGGATTTTAACTTGGTTTACTATTTTTCAACTAAGTGATATATATTTTATTTAACTATGTAATGTAAACCCTACATCCATATATTTTATTAATTGACCATAAATGTAATCCCCATTTAATATAATTTACTTAATAAAAATGAGAAAATAAAATTTTAAATTAAAATATATAATAAAAATAAGTTTTTTTATAAAAATGATATTTATACATTATGTGTTTTTTAATTTTATTTACTATTTATCGCTAAATTAATGAGTGTAAATACATAAATATATTTTTTTATATAATAATGTATTTTTACAATTTAAATTAGAACAATTTTTTTAAAAAAAATAATTCATTTTATTAGTAAATCTATTCTCTAAAAAACTGTTTTATGATTATCTTGGTAATTAACATATTCTTAATATCATTTTCAAGATTCTAAAAAATTAAATTCATCTATTTATCTAGTTTTATAGTTTCAACTCAAATAGGAAATAAATTTTCATATACATAATTTTAAAATTTTTATTATCTTATTTTTATTATAAGCATGGAAAATAGATTATAGTACGAAAAATTACCCATGATTCTAGAATGATAAACATTTGATTTATCAATTCAATATACTAGTTTTTATAATTATTTTCTTTAAATAATATATATATATATTATATGAAAACAGTTTCAAAAAATTTGAGTAATTATTGTATTATAAAATTCATATTTTTTAGTAAATTTTAGTATTTATTCTATTCACCAAAATATGATACTTAAGAAAATGAGAATTACATCATTAGATTATATTGTTATAGAGAAATCTAAAATTAATATTGTTTTATAAAATTGAAATTCAAAAATTTATAAATTTTTATATGAATATTTTTTAAAAATGTAGAAATTATAAATAAAAATGATTATGTTTGGAAATCGTGTGCCTTAGGATATTGTGTTCCTAATAATTTTTCATAATGATCTATATTTTATGTGATGTTTTTATATCAATTAAAATACATTAATATTTTAAGTGATACATTTATTATATTAGAAAAAATATATAAAATTCATAATAAATTAGTTATTTGAATGGAAATACTACTTTTATAAATAATATGTTGTATAAACTAACATTAATTGATTAATTACATTCTAAAATTTTACTTTTACTACTTTAATAATACTAGAATATTTATTGAAATTTTATTTATACGACATAACATATATTAATTATTATTATTATTATACATAACGAGTAAATATATATATATATATTGATTTAATATTTTTGACGATCATATTTTTATTTCATTGATATTTATATTATTTTAAATTTTCTAATTAGAAATACATGACTTCGGTATTACAATTGGATAAATGACAAAGGAAAATAATTTCGAAGGTCATATTTTTAAAAACCATATATAATTTCTATATATAGAGTCACTAATCCATTTTTATTTTCCACATTAACTTCAAAAGAAATAATTTATAATTCAAATTTTATAAAAATTTTCCTCCATTCATGGATATATTCCTCACTATAGAATCATCATGGCTATTGGTAATCCTTAAGGTTGAATGTGATGTTGAAGATTTAATATTCCTTAATATTATATATTTGTTATCTATTTCCCATTTTGGTTTAAAATTTTTAATAGATGTAAATCGCTTACAGTGAGTAATAATCCATGGAATGAAGTAATTATTTTAATGTGACTTTGTTGTAATGTGAAACTTATGAATCATTAATTTGTATTTTTGGTTCTTATATTGTACACAAATTTTTCTAATCATTCTTTATTCCTTCTGAATGAAATGATAAACATTCATTAAAAATATAGACATAATGAAAAATAATAATAAGGATAATGGATCCTAAAACTAGTGTGCTACTTTATCCACCCTTAAATAAATTCTGTCTCTAATATTTAAATTATTCTTACTAATGATGTCACCACATGGTATATATAAAGAGACTCAATATTTAATTTATCATGTTATATCCACCATCAAAATAAACGAAGCATATCATTTTTCCTTAGAATAATATTAGAAATGGTGTTGATTTTTCTATAACCACTTCAGATAAGAGTTTGTTTATGTTTAAGACCATGACTCAAATTGTATAGTCTAATTATTGTGGGTATTCATAATGATCCTTTCACAGCTTGTATTTGGATTATAAAAATGTGAACTCCTAACACCAAATATTGTTTCTATATGCGTTGATAGAACCAGTCCAATTCGGAAAAAACATCAATTTAATTAAGGATAAAAATATTTTCATTAAACACGGTCTTAAAAAACATAATTATGGGTTATAATAATTGAAAAAAGTGATTCTTTATTAATAATTGGACATCAAGGAATCTAGGTGATGATTTTTTTCTTTGAAAATATTATAGTTACAAAGGAGTTATTTGAATGGGATTGAAATATAGTCATTATATTCTTTGAAAGGATGATCAATGTACCTCACTACAAATCATTTTTAGAACTCACATCTACAGTAGATATTGCACATGATTTCTCTTGATTCCATAGTCTTTGATTTTTTCGATTCCAATCATACCTTTTACCACTTAGTTTAGGGATTCACATGGATAATGGAAATATTATCTACCAACATGGAATTGACCTATTACTACCAGTTATGGATATATACATTACACTACCATATTTCTAATAAAAATCTCTATATGCCCACTATAGTTTTCTGAAAAATGGTCCCCTCTTATAAAAGTAAATAAAATTTCAGCCCCCATTTAGATATTTCTTAGAATATTCTTCCCATATTTTTAAAATAAATAAAATTAAATCATCATTACATTATCATATTCAATTCTAGAATTTTAAAGATACTCCAATATTTCTTTCTTTAGTACACTTTTATTGTAAACCATGGATACATTATTAATCATTTTTCAAGATAGTTGGTTGGGAATAATCAACGATATTTTCTATTAACATCGTATTCTAATGATTTTTTTAAGGTAATAATCTCATATTACCACATACCCATTTTTAAATTGGATCTTTCTTTTTCTATACATCACTAAAACAATAATGGTTAACATGAGTGGTAAATCCTTTACATCATAGGTGTATTATCATAACCAATAACATTAAATGGATTCAACCTTAAAACATTTTACTCATTTTTATCTTCACATTATCCCATAATTCTTTTACATTAGTCTATAACAATTTTCTTTCATCCTAGTTTACTTTTGGTTGTATTATCTTATAATTTGAAACCTAGTCCTTATAATTTCTAGAAAATAAACCTTTCATAGTGGTTCATAATGATTAGTTGCTCAACGAATGCAGATCCCCTAGGATTTTACATCCATGTGTGATGTCTTAGGCCCCACCATCTTTCATCGATGTGATAATAATGTTAATCTTTAAAAAACCCTTTTCGAATTGATTATACCATGGTGAATATATTCCACTTCCAAAAAAATCATGTCATATAGAAATATATTTATTTCCATGAAAATAACATAAGATCTAATTTACCAAAATATTATGATTTTACCCAATGCATAGCCATATACATTAGACTTATCTGTAGGGATTTAGCTAATGTTATCTAATTATAATATCAAAAAATAACAGAACTCTCTCGAATACCAACTATGGTGACCTAGACATTAATAATTCATTATGTTTGGTTTCATAATATAACTTCCCAATAATACTTCCTAGGGAAATGCATGTAAATTATCATTGGAATATCATATATAAAATAAAATATCATAAACATAATAACATCAACATGATTTACAACACATTGTAGTACTCCTAACTCCCAAAGATCCTATAAAACTATATGGTATTTCAATGGAAGAATTCATATGGAAAAGGTTGATCTATAAATCCATGTATTGGTTTAAACATGGAAATGAATCATAACTTGATATTCAATAGTATAACATCAAATCATAAATACAATGATCATAACCAAAGAAACATGGAATCATGAAATGATATCATAATATCAAGGAATAAAAAATAAGTTTAAGAAATATATAACATGAATATATAAAAATTAGTCAACGTAAAATACTAATACCTTCATCATAAATTGACCAAATTTCCATTTTCGATTAATTTCACTCTAAATATCCATAAAAATGGTAGACAAAGTCTCACATTGAATTAGATTCACTCCCTAAACCCTTATAGAAAATATAATTATATATAAATATTTTTAAAAAATAATTAGTGGGATTTATGATTCTAGGACCACCCATCACATAAATTAATATCATATATATGAATTCCATTTGAGAAAAAAAACCATACATAAATCATATTCATAATAAAACCATTATAAAAGGAGTGGGTTTCATAATTTTTATTGAATGCATAAATGAATGAAAATCCATAATTATACATAAGATAAATTGTACTAAAATAATTATTAACAAAAAAATTAAAAAACATAGGTCTCAAAAATGATTGTACAATGTAAAAAATTTGTGATAATTTTCTAGGATAAAAACTAATAAAAATGAACCATGTTGGTGGTTCTCTTTGTAATAAGTTTGGTTCTTTCAATGAAATAAATACCTAATTATTTTAAATAAAAATACAATTAATATAGAAGGGTTGTAAATAAAATAATGGTGTTTCAATAACCTATTAATGGTTTAAAAATAGTTTTTTATTGTGATGCTCAGTGTGAGACAAGAGACCGGAATGTCCCCATAAAATAGGGTAACGTAAAAGTTGGAATTTATAAATGAACAAAAATATATATATCCCAACCAATCAAAATATTATTCAAAATGGAATATATTTGAGGGACATATAAAGAAAATATAAGTTCGATATTCCAATTATATAGCATAAAAGGGGGGAAAGAAAGGTAATAGTTAAATAAAGAGTCTGGAAGGAGTTACATAATATCAATTACATTATTTTAAAAAATAATTATTGAATGAACCACATCATTAAAACGAAAATAAAACTATAATTTTTTTTGAAGAGTGTAAATATAACGTTCATATGATATTAATATTAATTAAGATTCCAGTTAAAAGGAGAATATTTGTGGGAATGGAAAATTAAGGGAAAATAGGGGAACCTATCATTTAAATGGATGAGAATTATTCATAACATAGTTGCATTATCAAAAAAAATATTAAACCCCTGTAGTAAATAATATTTGGATAAAAATTGATCTTTGATGAGAGAAAGAGAGTATTCCATAAATAAATTAATAATGAAACTCAAGGGGATACATTATAACAAATGAAATCAAATTTAGTTATAAAATAACCATATATTTAAGGGAAGAACTACATTGTATCCCACAAAAAGGAAGAGAATAAATGGAAGTGAATTTTAAATGTTGAAAAATTATGTATCATATGATAAGTAATGGGGAAAATAGTTACCTCATACCAATAAATATTAGTCCATGATTGCAAATCATGCCTTAATGAATAGTGATTGAGATGGAACCCTTACATCTAAATATATTCTTGAATAAAAAGAAGTTGGATGTTTAAAAACTAATAGTTATGAAAATAACATGGATTAAATCATAGAGTATATGGAAATAAATTACGGGTATGTAAATAAACCATAGAAAAAATGTTATTGGTACATAATATTAAAAAATTCCTCAATAAAAAGGATTTGAGATATAAACCATTAATTTTTATTCAAAACACTTCTTACATGCATTTAGCATCCTGAATGATTTAATTGAGGTATTTAGATATATATAAAATGACCATTTACAAAAATATATCATCTTCCATGGTTTTTTAACCATAATATTGTTTTAATATATAATATTTTTTTTACCTAGGTGGTTATACTATGTTTGTTGGTCAACTTTGTTTTAAATAATTGAATATTTTTACAATTTTAGAAAGTGATGTAAAAGTGTTTCATGAAATACATAATATAAATAATTTTATAGATAAATTTTTTACATATTAAATATATATTCTATCCAAAATAATATTTGGTTATAAATACTGAAATTACTTAGTCATGGAGAAAATATTCTTCCCATATAGAGGATTGATGGTTCCATTTCTCAATGAATGTGAATGAAAGAATGCAAATTATTATTTAATCTTTAAAAAAAATATTTATAATATGTATATCTTATTTATTCATATATTACAAACTTTTCTCATAAAGTAGTAGTGGTGATGAAAAACAGAATAGTTCTTTCTATGGATCTGATTTTCCATGCATTTCATTAATTAATATTTTTATTTTATTACCAGATAGAGTGGAGAAATAATTTTTATATCATAAATAAAATTATATATTTCTATAATACTGATACTAATTTAATTATATTGTAATGTATATAAATTTTTGGAAGAGAAACGTTGATTATAAATTGTTATGAAGAAGGTAATATATACTTTGGAGATTTGGTGTTCCCTTAGATATTTCTATAGAAGTCAAGATGATAGGATAGTATTTGAATATCATATGATTATTGATGTAAAATGGATTAAAGTATAGGTAGGTTGGTTAGTGTTTTAAGATAATTTTTAGTAGTAATTGTATAAAAATAGTGGGGGAAGTGATCCTCTTTTATGAGTGAAAATTTAGACTTTTTGGAATACCCATTACAATTCCATGTTTCTAATAGTCTACTAATTAGCCAATGACTCGAAAAATTTATAATAAATATGTTTGGGATGAAAATGGGTTGAGAAATCCTGAACAAATACTTTAAAAATATTTTTCACCATGTTTCTAATATTTTACCATATTTTTTTACAATTTTAAATGGTTTTTTAAATTTTTTCTATTTTTAACAATGTGATTTATATTTTAATATAAAATATAATATAACCCATATTACATAATTTTTTTTTGATTGATCTCCATTATTTATAATTAAATTTATATATATATTATAAAAATACAATTAACCATTATTTGTTCTTTAATATAATTTACTATTAATTACCACATGAATTATTTTTTATGTTAAAATATATAGTTTTTATCATAATAATATATTCTTCATTTAATTTATAAAAATGTTATTAAATAAAAATATTCAAACATATTAATTTAAAAATCATAATTTTTTACAAAACGTCATGGTAATTAACATTAATTTTACATATATAATTATTATTCAAAATAATGATATTAAAAAGGCTGTCTATTTTAAAATTGGAGGACAAAATAAGAAATTTATTTTGTGATGTCAAATTTATAATACTGGTAACATCGAATTCCTACATACCTTGAAGACAATTTTTATATATAATAGAAAATGAGTTTCAAAACTCTTATTCGCGTTTTATTTAAATTCAACAGTGTATTTTTTTAAAAATTATTTATATTTCTCACTAAATATACATTTTAATTATAAATTTTTTTATTAAACTTTTAATTCATTCTATTATTATAAAATTTATACTTTTTCGTAAAATTATTTACTTTTTCTATTCACCTAAAATGTTGTTATTTCATAAAAGAATAGAAATTTCCTATTTTGATAAATTTAATATTAAAAATTCAAAAATGATTTATATTTTACAAAATAAAATTAAAAAAATTTATATATTAAGATTCAAATAATGATATACCTAATAAAGAAAATAGATTTTACTAAGAAATGGTGTTATTATGAATTTTTCAATATTAATGTAATTGCATATTTTATTCAATTTTATGTGATGTTATTATGTTAGATAATATATAATAATATTTTAAACTTTTAATTTAGTTAATTAGGAAATAATATAAAATAATTAATATATATATATATATATTAATATTTTAATGTCATATATTTTTATAATTGTGATTTGTATTATTTGAAATTTACGACTTAACACTAACCAACATCAATCTACTAATACGATGTATGACCAAAAACCATAATTGAAAGGAACATATTTTCAATGACCAAATTTCCACTTACTATATTTTCAAAGACTATTTTATTCCAATATATTGTTTTACTAAATGATAAATTCATTCCACTCTCACAGTAGAAGGCACAATTATAATTTCATATTTTCCATAATGATATCTTTTTTATGGTTGTTTTTCTCATTATATGTTTTGTTTGACTATTGGTGATCGGTAAGATTGATGAGGATATTAGATATTTCTAGGTTGATAATATTTTATTCTTTTTATACATTATTTATTTTTAAAATTTTAATTGATCTACTTCATCTATGATGTAACATATTTAATTTGGAGGCCACTAAACAAGTTCTTTGAGATGGGTCACCGCATGACCTCATGTGCGCCTCCCCAAACACTAGAAGTTCCTAAATAGAAATGATGGTCTAATAGATTCCATGGGGAGATTATACTCTCCTAAATAAAATAATCTGTGTAATATAAATTATGTAATAAAGAAACAAAAATTATCACTATCAATAAACATTCATTACCAACCAATTCTAAAAAAGATGTAATATCCCAAAATCAAATATGTAATGTACTATTTCATGTCATATGGTACAAAGTTTAAATAAAACATATAATAATGATAAATAATTGAATCCATAAAATGATTCCTGACTTGAATTTCGGGTCCCTTTTCAATTAACATTCCATTCCCAAATAAACCCCCTATAACATGGCCTTTGCACTTTTCCTAACCATAATCCATAAAATCTGCTTGGGTACCCAATAAACTACCCAATAGTGTGTGAGTGTAACAATGTATTCCACCACCAATGTTGTCTGCAAAATATTTTTTCTAAAAAAATAGTGTATCCTTATACCAAATAAACAATAAGATTGAAAAAAGGTAAATCGGGTTCCCTTAGTAAAAAACATACCTAATCCATTTTCACCATTTATCTCATAGGCTCGACATTTTAATCAATTTCAATTTTTCTTATGCATATAAATTACTCTAAAAAATGGGATAAAGAATGTTCTTTATCTCACAAGAGAAAATAATTTTAAAAAATAAATAACAATAACTAGAGATCCTCATCCTAGGTTGTCTCATCAAATGAATCCCTTAGTGGAATAAAGCCTTAGTCTGGTCACCCTAACATGTTCACTAAATATAGTGGGGCTTAGAGCCTTAGTCTGACTCAAATGGGGGCATATATCCTCTATTTTAATACCCCACACATATAAATAATCCATGTTCACATTATTATTTGATGATTTACAACATATACAATTTCATAAATTATGCTAATTGAATACACATACCATTCACAATTCATAGTTTTTTCAACACATAAACAATCATTATGACATGTATTTATTATGAATTCTCTTTTATATACCATAACTCATTTACATATTTCCATTAAAATTCATATTTTCTTTAGCCAATTCTCTTCAATTCTTTTACCTCATTCCCACTATTCCAATGATCCACTTATTCCATGTAAAAAACAATAAATAACATCCATTAATGTCGTTTTATAATTCAAGATAACATGGAAACATGTTTATCATGGGCTCTACTTAATCACAATCTATTTTATTCTCATAATTACAAATTTCCATATTTTGGATTGTGGAACACCTCATGGGTGGTCCTAAAAATAGTCTAATCGACCTCAATTCTTCCTGTGGGGAAATGAGGGGTATAATTCATCATTTACCCCATCAAATTATAATTTATAATAAGGAAAAATTGGAAACACATTTACACTAAACAAAAAACACATACACATAACTAATCCACAATAGTATTATATATAACTTCAATACAACCAATATCAATTTCGAAGACGAACGCTCATATAATCCTATCCTATTATCCAAATTCAAACACTCATTGAATCTCTATCCTATGATATGATAAAAAAAGTGGGATTAGGTTTTTGGAAGGATAATATTCGGTACACAATTAAAAATCCAAAAATTAAAATAAATAGGGGTGTTAGACTCACCCTGATCATTGATTCTAGACAATTGTGCTATAAATGGCTTGGAAATGAGGTAGATCGATCATTGGAAGGTAGTGGTTATTTTTTCTTCATTAGTTTATATAAGATATAATGGAAATATATATTGAGTAAGAACACTAAAGGTCATAGTGAAATAAATTTTTAAATAATACTTATTAAGGGATGCACAATTTGGATGTACAGGCTTCCAAACCATGAACCAATCGTTTATGGAACACATTCTATGCGGGGGTCGTGCCTCGTAGTTTCCATTGGATACTATACTATTTTAAAAACCATTTTATGACCATGTATAATATATTTTTCCAATATCTCATGGTTTTTCCTCACCTTTTCATGTTTAATAAACTAAACTCCTCTCCTCTATGAAATAATGATTAGGGCTAATAATTATTATTAACCATGCACTAACCATGAAACATTCACTTGATGACCACCTTCTCCCCCTTCTTGTGTCCCAACCCCCCAGTACATCTTCAAGACTCCTCACACACCTAGTAATAATTTTATGAAAAAATATTACTAATTTAAAAAAAAATTTAACAATGATGTACCTTGAAAATTGTTAGAATATTATAACCTCCCCACCATATAAAAGATTATCCTCGACCCGCACTCCCATGAATCATTGATAATCCAAGGAAAATAGATCACACCACTACGCCTGCATATTTTTCTTCAGCTCCCATGTCACTTCATAGAATTTACCATAGATCCAAAATTCTTAAACCAATTGTATGATCTCACCTCACAAAAATTATAACTATGATCCACAAAACAAACCAGATGCCCCTAAAAGGGTGCATCATCCTCCAACCAAACATCAACCATAAGAACCATTTTTGGAAGCTTAGAGAAAACTACTTATATCTTGACACATGGAAGCATAACACATAGAATCATACCATCATGGAAGAGCCAATAAAAATATCATCAGCCTGATTCTCTTTGCATATCATAGCCCAATCCACATGTTTCCCTTTTAACATGTTTAAAAAACTCTAATGGTGAACAAACACAAAATCACCTAATGAAATACATTCTATTTTTAAAAAATATCCCACCCCACATCAATCCAAAACAAGAGTCCCACTGGCATCATTCCATATATGAATTCCCAAAACACAACCAAAATAGTCTGGGCTCTAAACTAGTAAATATCTTATCCAATGAATGTTATCTACTCTAAAACACAAGAATTGTACTTACTCGAGTCCATTCATCATGAAACACCGATCACATCATCAACTGATCAGTTAAACTCTATGGTTCTCCCAAACATATATAATATCCCCCCCCCACTTTCTATTAGTGGTTGTTAGATCAACTATATACAAATTTAACTAGAACCTCAACTCAGCATTCATAATGTACCTTCCATGTTTCCTAACACCCCACACTCCAACAACGATATGGAATTCACCAATTATTAGTATCCATACCTTTTATAAAAACTACATGGAATGATATACCTATACTATCCATTTGTAGGATAACAATATCATGACCTCTCTCAATTTCTCCACCATCTTAAAAATGTACTTTCAAATAAGAACATCAAACAAGACGTGGGTCCAAAATAATCAGGTACATTCCCTTTACCATGTCGTGTTAGACCACCCTTGATTGAATTGTCCCAAAACAATCATCTTCCATTATTGACATGTTACAGCTTCAGATACCCAAGGATCCTTATCACTTATATCCCATCACTATCGTCTAACACACCAAATAAGTGTCATTCCCTAACTTCTGGTAAACCCCACCATCAACGCATCCACTACTCTTTAATTCGCCATCGTGCCCTAATTTACCCCTTTGCATTACTGTCACGACCCACCTTCACCAAAAGGAGGGAAGGGCTAGCAGATTGCCAGCCATTCCTTCTTTAAGTTGAAGGAGAGCTAATGACCCCCGAGACCCGCCTTCAATAGGTCCCGGAGTGGAGACTAGCACCAAGGGTATTGAAATTTCTCAAAAATGGAAGGAATTACCCCTTTTTGTTTTATAAGATCGAGAGATGAGATGATGAAACTCATCAACACCAAGGTAAAAGAAAAGTAAATCCAAAAGTAAACCATTCCCACATGCATGTTCCAAAAGTAAAGCCACAAAGTACAAAAGGTGACTACAAAGGTAAGTACCAAAGAAGAAAAGCAACAACTGCAACTGCCCAAAAGGTTCAAGCTAGTATGGTCTTGCGTGATCCCCGAAGTCCTCCTGGAAACCTGAAAGCAGTTTTATATACGTAGGGTGAGCATACAAGTACACTCAGTAGGGAAAAACAAAGACTCTCGTGTACAAGTGGGGGAACGTGCTAAAGTCCCGTGAGAAAAAGGAATAAACCAAACACCTGTCAAGGTAAACTATCCACCCAAGCCTCACCAAGGCACACTTTCCAAATAAATCAAATCAATTAATATATATATTAAGATCACATCGATGTTTGGGTACCCCGCACCACTTTCCCACTAGTTATTGAGACATCCTACGCATCGGACCAATCCCACCATTCTCACCGCAGTCCCACTACCACACCCGCCCGCACACACCTGTGCCACAACTGTCACATGTAACCACACCTGTAAACACCTAGGCCATAACAACCACCACCACGCCCGAAGACACCTGGGCCTCATCCCGAAGACGCTTGGGAAACCACCAGCCGCACACACCTGGACAACCATCACACTGCCCCGCCTGAAGGTTCTTGGGATAATAATGGACCTCAGACCATCACAGCCTGCCCAAAGATACTTGGGCTATCTGGAAAAGGGAGTAGAAAAGGAGCTAATATCCAGCCACTAATAATAGTGTTGGGAAACACACCCTCCCCCATGAAATGGGGGTGTTCGGCACTAAGTGCTCAACATGGGTGGGGCGCGAATAAGAAACACAAAACTACAAGTATAGATATAGGTAACAGGTAGTCACCAAAAGCGTAGGTTTTTCTAACCATCCTACAGAACACAACACCACTGCGTCCAAGTCACAAGTCACGACTCTCGCCAACAATGCCCATCTGTCCCATTCTTGTTTCAAGTTCAATGAAAATGTTTAATTAATTTTATGAGCTACTAGGAAACTAGTAAGCATAGGCACAAGTCCAGGAAAGTAAACATTCAAGCATCAACCATAACGCCCATACCTGGTTATCAACAACAGAGGATCCCACCCCAATTCGTGATATAAACAAGTACCCACCCGGTCTTAAAACGCACAACCAACGAATCCATACCAACAAGGGATCCCATCCCCAATGTCACACAACCACTGAGAGTATAAAGACAGGGGATCCCATCCCCTCCCTCATCTCCAGAAATCATCCCGTAAAAGAAAACAACCAACTAACACCACCAACACCAGTCAGGGCCAAGCCGGTATTTTTAGATTTAAACGACTTAACACACTCCATGATTTCAATTTTCGTGTGTTTTAACCGGGGTTATCACAGAAGTATTGATCCTGGTGCCTTAATTTATTTGGACGGATATACGTGATTAACCAATTTACCTTCACTGCAAGAGTTTACAACCACAAAATAGCCATTTAAAACATCAGCAGGGGTTCATTAGTTCACAAACAACGACCACCAACAGCCTTTATTTTTCAGAAGTCATAAGCCAGCTCAACTCAACAAGATGGTCATAATATAAACAACATCAACGATCACAACCCCCCCCCCCCCCTTCTTTATAGAATCTATTTCATTATCTTCATTTAGGTCTGGTTTATCCAATTCTACAGAACAGAAGCACGCCCACCCCGCATGATACACAAAAGAGAGAGACTAAAGAGAAATTCCCTACTTTTTGATAGATGATCGACGTTTAGGTCAGGTGTGAAACTTTATGGATAACGATGTGGTGCTCCCGATGCACCAAAAGCTGTTTGTGAAAATCTGTGATCGAGGAAAGGAGAAACTACGGCTAACCCTTAGTTTATAAGAGTCGTGGACGGTTGAGGTGAAAACGCAAAACCGCATAAGGTGTGGGGGTCGTGGGTTGACCACGCGGCTCCACTCGTCATTAAAGGGGTTCGGGTGGTTTAAACTGACTCATTAATTGATTATGTATTTAATTAAAAATCTTATGCGCATTACGGGTCTTTAGAACACGCTCAAACAGGTCAAAATAGGGTTTAAAACCCTATTTGCGCAAAAAGGAGCGCTACTGGAAATAACCCGCAGGGTAGGCCAGAGCCACCGGTAGATGAGAGATACCGGTGGGTGACAGCTACAGGTAGCTAAGAGCTATCGGTGGGCTGCATCCACCGGTAGGCCGAGCTACCGGTAGGCTGCAGCTACCGGTAGGCCGAGCTACCGGTAGGCCGCAGCTACCGGCAGGTTGGGCTATCGGTAGGCTGCAGCCACCGGTAGGCCGAGCTACTGGTAAGCCTACACCACCGTGATTCCCAGACCCGAAAACCCAAAATTAGATTTTTAAAAACTAATGGACCCCAAAAACCAGGGCCATTACATAAGATACCTTTAAACGATTCTCGTCCTCGAGAATCAAAACAAAACTAGAAGGGAAGAGAGGGTCCAAACAACCACCTTGAAAGATAACTCTTAGGAGCAAACCCATGATAACTAAAACATTTCCCCGCCAAGAACCAAGAAACATACCATGCCAAACTTCCCGGGCATGTGGGTTGGGGAGTCTCCTCCCCCATGTCAGGATATTATCCACTTTGGGCGGCACTGACTCGCCCGCACGGGTTTGATCGCATCCACCTTAATGCATCTTGATTAGGGGTCGGGTTCTCTCCTCCCCCTAGCCAGGGCTTTTCACACACAAACAGAGGAAAGAAAACTAGTACATTTCATAGCCAAAAAGACAAAACATTCTACCACAACAGGTACAACAAGGAACAAACTCAAAATAACTCTGGGTACTGGGTACGCATCTATGCTTCCCTCTCCCACGTACTCTCCTCAATCCCACCATGTCTCCACAACACACGAACCAAGGGGATGGTTCGCCCATGAAGCACCTTCTCCTTGCGATCCTCGATGATTACTGGTCTCTCCACAAAGGTCACGTCGTCCTCGATGTCCAGCTCACCCCAATCAAGGACGTGTGAATCGTCGTGCAGATACCGACGGAGTTGGGACACATAGAAGAAACCATGTATCCTTAGTAGCGGCGGTGGCAACACTAGCTGATAATCCACCTCGCTGACCCGCCGCAACACTTCGAAGGGTCCGATGAACTTGGGGGAATGCTTAGTCCCCTTGCCGAACCACCGCTGCCCACGCTGAGGGGAGACCTTCAAGAACACGTGGTCGCCAACCTCAAACTCCAAGGGCCTTCTCCTAGTATCATCATACGACTTATGTCGGTCCTGGGCCGCCTTCATCCTTTCCCATATGAGCTGAACATTCTCTGTTGTGTTCTGCACCACCTCCGGGCCAAGGATGCCTGACTCTCCTACTTCGGCCCAACACACAGGTGAACGACATGGCCTCCAGTACAAAGCTTCAAACGGGGCCATGCCAATGGTAGAGTGATAGATATTATTGTAAGCAAACTCTACCAGGGGAAAGTGTCACACCCATGATCCTCATGAGTCCATAACACATGCCCGTAGCATATCCTCCAAGGTTTGGATGGTGCGCTCTGTCTGTCCATCTGTCTGGGGATAGAAAGCAGTGCTAAGGTGTAACTGGGTGCCAAACGCATGCTGCAATCCTCTCCAGACTCGCGAGGTAAACCATACATCCCTATCCGAGACTATAGACCTCGGAACTCCATGCAACCACACCACCTCATCCACGTACTTTCGTACCAAAGATTCTACAGTACTCGACTCCCTGATCGCCAAAAAGTGAGCAGATTTCACCAACCTGTCCACTACCACCCAGATGGCGTCGTATCCCCCTTGGGCCTTGGGTATTCCCGTGACAAAATCCATCGATATTTCATCCAACTTCCACTCAGGGACATCTACGGGCTGCAGTAGGCCGCCTGGAACTCGGTGTTCAGCCTTCACTTGCTGACACACTACGCACTTGACCACAAACTCTGCCACCACTCTCTTAACTCAGGGCCTCCAGAACTACCTCTTCAGTCCCTTGTACATCTTGGAAACTCCTGGGTGTACCGCCAGGGGTGAGTTGTGGAACTCACTGAGAACCTTGCCGCACATCACTCCTGGAACAAACAACCTTTCCTGGAAAAGCATCTGGTTCTGACCATCCTCTGTCCATCCTTCCGGAGCATTGCCCTGGTTAACTCGGTCACGCATTACTTCGCACTCCGGGTCTCCCCACTGAGACTCCTCCACTTGTCAAAATAGAGATGACTGCACTATCATCTGATATAGGCAGCCCCTGCCTCTATCCATCTTCGCATCCAGCTATAATGCAGCCAACTCCTCCATTGCCTTCCAGGCATCCGCCGACTCTCGGACCACATCCTTCTGCGTCTTCCAACTCAAGTCATCGCGCACTACATTGCCCTTTCCCTCAGTATATGAGATCTCAAAGTCGTAATCCTGGAGGAACTCCACCCATCTCCGCTATCGCAAGTTTAGGTCCCGCTGGGAGAAGATATACCTCAAGATTTTGTGATCCGTGAAGACCACAAAGCATTCCCCGATGAGGTAGTGCTGCCATAACTGTAGCCCAAAAACGACTGCTGCAAGCTCCAGGTCGTGGGTGGCGTAATTACGCTCATGGGGGCATAGCTGCCTTGACCCATAAGAGATCACCCCTTGTCGCTGCATCAACACGCATCCCAGGCCCTGTCCTGAACCTTCATAGAACACCTCATAGGTCACCCCTTCTTCTGTTAATCTTAGCACTAGAGCACTAACCAACTTCTCTTTCAGATAGCTGAAGGCTGACTTGCACTGCTCACTCCACACGAAAACCAGGTCTTTCTTGGTCAGGGCTATCAAAGGGGCCGAAACTCGGGAGAAGTTGGGTACGAACCTCCGATAGTAACCTGCCATCCCAAGGAAACAATGGACCTCTGCCACATTCATGGGTGCTTCCCAAGAAACAACCACCTCAACTTTTGACGGGTCCACCGCTACCCCCTTCTCAGACACCACGTGCCAGAGGAAGTGCACTTCTCGTGTCCAGAACATGCATTTTGACAACTTCCCATAGAGCTGGTGCTATCGGAGGACCTCCAAAACTGTCCTCAGGTGCTCTGCATGGTCTTCTTCTAACCTCGAATAGATCGGGATATCGTCGATGAACACAACCACGAACCGATCCAAGTACTCCCAGGAGATGGAGTTCATAAGACCCATGAAAACAGCCGGGGCGTTCGTAACACCGAAGGGCGTGACTATGAACTCGAAGTGTCCATCCCTGCACCTGAAGTCCGTCTTTGGGATGTCGCTATCCTTCACTCTCAACTAGTGGTACCCAGACCGCAGGTCGATCTTCAAGAACCATCCTGCCCCTTTCAGCTGGTCGAAAAGATCGTCTATCCTCAGAAGAGGGTAGCGATTCTTGATCGTCACCTGATTTAGCCTCATGTAGTCGATGCACAACCTGAGACCACCATCTCCCTTCTTTGCGAACAAGACTGGAGCACCCCACGGTGACGCACTTGGGAAAACATAACCCCTATTCATCATATCGTCAATCTGGATCCGCAACTCCCGTAGCTCTAAAGGCGCCATCCGGTAAGGAGCCATCGAGACTGGTCGAGCACCGGGCTGCAGGTCTATCCCAAACTCGATATCATGCCGTGGGGTTAGAGTCATCACCTCCTTAGGGAAGACGTCCATAAACTCACGGACGATCTCTGGCACTTCCACCATTTCAGAATCTACTGATTCCACTATCAGCTAGGTCAACAAGGAGAGGAGAGGTTACTCTCGCCTGTTTCCCTTCGGACTGCTCCGCTCGCCGGTGAAGGTAACATGCCGGCCGTCCAAGTCCGAGAACACCACCCTTCTTCGGAAACAGTCGATGATGGCACACACAGAAAATATCCAGTCGATGCCTAGGATGACATCGTATGGCTGAATCTGTAGCAGAAGAAGATCCCTAACCGACTGATGTGGCCCTATCATCATTCTACATCCCCGACAAACAAACAACAAGTTGGTATATCCTCTGACTGGTGTGCTTAACACCAGGGGCACTGGAAGTCTCTCCGCATCTAAACCCAATGCACGGGCTAGACTGGGTGCAACAAAGGAGTGCGAAGCTCCGGTATCGAACAAGGCATAAACAAGAGTTCTAAACATACTGATCATACCTCGAACAACCTATGGCCCTGCCGGAACTACTGCCTCTGCGGCGTGCAACTGTCCACGCCCAGCTCCTTTGCCCCTCGGCTGCCGGCAACCTCCCCGACCATGCCCCGGTCGAGGTCCCGGAGGAGCGCCCTGAGTTCGGCCTCCTCCTCCTACGTCTGCCCTCTGAGGAGCGGGAGTTCGATGTCCCTACTGCTGCTGCTGGAAAGGTCTGGCTAGAAGCTGATGCTGGGGCGGGTGGTGGGGCTTTCCACCAACACTGTACTGCACCCGGTCTGGGCACTGACTCCGGAGATGTCCAGGGCTCCCACAGATGAAGCACCGCGGTCCCGGGCCCAAAGTAAAAGGGTGAGGGTCGGGGGATCGAAACTGAAACTGATGTAGTCTGCTCCCTACTGGTCGGAACCTGGAGGGTCCTAATGCTGGAGGCCTGGTGCTGACAGCCTTTCACTTCGATGGTCCCAGCTAGATCCCCTCTCGTGACACTCCTCCTAGAGAATGCATCCTCTCCACCACTTCGGCCTTCTTCTGGACCTCCAAGTACGTCGGCAGGGTGAAGGGGGTAACAGCATACTGGAGGGAGGGTCGGAGCGCCTCCTCTAAACGTCTTGCCCGAGACTCCTCGTCGGGAAAGAGGTCCGGAGAAAAATGTAGGAGGTCCTTGAACTTGATCCCTAGCTCCCTCACGGACATACTCCCCTGCTGGAGGGAGAGTAGTTCCTGCCTATTTTCTGCCTTCATCATCAAGGAGAGGAATTTCGCCCGGAACTCCCTCTCGAAATCCGCCCAAGCCACCTCAGACTCTCTTCTCTCCCCCAGGTAAAGCGTCCACCATTGACGCGCCGCTCCCCACATCTGGCTAATGGCTAGAGGAACCCAGTACTCAGACAGGGCCCATATCAGGCCGAAAGCTATAACTAGATCCTCTATCCAGCCTTCCTTCTTCATGTCGGAGGTGCTTCCGTCATACTTCTCTAGGACTTGTCATTGGAAGGCCCAAAGTGTTTTCTGCCACTGGTCATCCTCTTCCTCTCGATCAGCTCTCTGTCGATCGGCCAAAGTAGTCTCTGGGGCCTCGATCGCCTGTACTACACGTGGTCGCCTTCCAGGTGCCATAGTTGCAAGGTAAACAAGGAATGCCTAAGCCTAAGTAGTGCAGAATATCGTTCTTAAAACTTTTTAAAATTTTAATTTATTATTAATTCCCAAGACATCGCAGAAACACAAGAATACAAGTCATTATTATGCATGTACCTTTCCTAGGGTCTCTACCCTGCAATCAGTGTGGCCTCACTTGGTCGTTTGGTAGGTCCAGAGTCCTTTCATAGGATCATGGGGGCCCTAAAATCCTGTGTCCTAGCCGGTCTTCCCTGGCCTAATTCAAGCACCAAGGTCACCCAACAATGTTGTCTTACCATCCCATACAATCCTCACTGTGCCTAACTCCATACTCCATCCTATCTCTCAACAATCACCTCTGATACCATTCTGTCACGACTCGCCTTCACCAAAAGGAGGGAAGGGTCAGCAGATTTCCAGGCCCTTCCTTATTTAAGTTGAAGGATAGATGATGACCCCCGAGACCCGCCTTCAATATGTCCCGGAGTGGAGACTAGCACCAAGGTTATTGAAATTTCTCACAAATGGAAGGCATTGCCGCTTTTTGTTTTATAAGATCGAGAGATGAGATAATGAAACTCATAAACACCATGGTAAAAGAAAAGTAAAGCCAAAAGTAAACCATTCCCACATGCATGTTCCAAAAGTAAAGCCACAAAGTACAAAAGGTGACTACAAAGGTAAGTACCAAAGAAGAAAAGCAACAACTGCAACTGCCCAAAAGGTTCGAGCTAGTATGGTCCTGCGTGATCCCCGAAGTCCTCCTGGAAACCTGAAAGTAGTTTTATATACATAGGGTGAGCATACAAGTACACTCAGTAGGGAAAACCAATGACTCTTGTTGACAAGTGGGGGAACATGCTAATGTCCCGTGAGAAAAAGCAATAAACCAAACACCTGTAAAGGTAAACTATCCACCCAAGCCGCACCAAGGCACACTCCCCAAATAACGCAAATCATGTAATATATATATTTAGATCACATCAATGTTTGGGTACCCTGCCCCACTTTCCCACTGGTTATTGAGACATCCTACGCATCAGACCAATCCCACCATTCTCACCGCAGTCCCACTGCCACACCCGCCCGCACACACCTAGGCCACAACCACACGCAGTCCCACAGCTGAAATCCCGCCCGCACACACCTGGGCCACAACTGTCACACATAACCACACCTGAAAACACCTAGGCCATAACAACCACCACCACGCCCGAAGACACTTGGGCCAGAAGATCCACTGCCATGCCCGAAGACACCTGGGCCTCATCCCGAAGACACTTGGGAAACCACCAGCCGCACACACCTGGCCAACCGTCACTCTACCCTACCCGAAGGTTCTTGGGCTAATAATGGACCTCAGGCCATCACAGCCTGCCCGAAGATACTTGGGATATCCGGGAAAGGGAGCAGAAAAGGAGCTAATAACCAGCCACTAATAATAGTGTTGGGAAAAACACCCTCCCCCATTAAATGGGGGGTGTTCGACACTAAGTGCTCAACTTGGGTGGGGCGCGAATAAGAAACACAAAACTACAAGTATAGATATAGGTAACAAGCACTCACCCAAAGCTTAGGTTTTTCTAACCATCCTACAGAACACAACACCACTACGTCCAAGTCATAAGTCACGACTCTCGCCAACAAAACCCATATGTCCCATTCTTGTTTCAAGTTCAATGAAAATGTTTAATTAAGTTTAAGCACTACCGGGAAACTAGTAAGCATAGTCACAAGTCCAGGAATGTAAACAATCAAGAATCAACCATAATGCCCATACCCGGTTCTCAACAACAGAGGATCCCACCCCAATTCGTGATATAAACAAGTACCCATCCGGTCTTAAAACTCACAACCACCGAATCCATACCAACAGGGGATCCCATCCCCAATGTCACACAACCACCAAGAGTATAAAGACAGGGGATCCCATCCCCTCCCACATCTCTAGAAATCGGCCCGTAAAAGAAAACTACCAACTACGACCACCAACACAAGTTAGGTCCATTCCGGTATTTTTAGATTTAAACGACTTAACACACTCCATGATTTCAATTTTCGTGTGTTTTAACCGGGGTTATCACAGAAGGATTAATCCTGGTGCCTCAATTTATTTGGCCAGATATACGTGATTAACCAATTTACTTTCACAGAAGGAGTTTACAACCACAAACAATACATTTAAAACATCAGCAGGGGTTCATTAGTTCACAAACAATGACCACCAACAGCCACAATTTTTCAGAAGGCATAAGCCAGTACAACTCAACAAGATGGTCATAATATAAACAACATCAACGATCACAGGCCCCCCCCCCCGATTTATTTATAGAATCCAGTTCATTATCTTCATTTAGGTCTGGTTTATCCAATTCTACAGAACAGAAGCACGCCCACCCCGCATGATACACAAAAGATAGAGACTAAAGAGAAATTCCCTACTTGTTGATAGAAGATCGATGTTTAGGTCGGGCGCAGAACTTTACGGATAACGATGCAACGCGCGCGATGCACCAAAAGCAGTTTGTGAAAACCCGCGATCGAGGAAAGGAGAAACCACGGCTAACCCATAGTTTGTAAGAGCCACAGACGGTTGAGGTGAGAACGCGAAACCGCGTAAGGCGCAGGGGTCGTGGGTTGACCACGTGGCTCCACTCATCATTAAAGGGGTTCGGGTGGTTTAAACCAACTCATTAATTGATTAAGTATTTAATTAAAACTCTTATGCGTGTTACGGGTCTTTAGATTACACTCAAATAGGTAAAAATAGGGTTTAAAACCCTATTTGCGAAAAAAGGAGTGCTACTGGAAATAACTCGCGGGGTAGGCCAGAGCCACCGGTAGGTCGAGCTATCGGTAGGCTGCAACTACTGGTAGGCTGCAGCTACCGGTAGGCTGCAGCTAACGGTAGGTTGAGACACCGGTAGGCTGCAGCTACCGTTAGGCCGAGCCACCGGTAGGCTACAGCTACCGGTAGGTTGCAGCCATCGGTAGACCGAGCTACCGGTAGGCCTGCTACCGGTAAGCCAAGGCTACCGGTAGGCCTACACCACCGTGATTCCCAGACCCGAAAACCCAAAACGATATTTTCACAAAGTAATGGACCCCAAAAACCCGGTCCATTGCAATTACTATCAAAATCACTTAAACATTGCATAAATTGACAAAATATGACTCAATTATATCCCATAATCCGTTTTGAAATTTTTAAATATACGTTTCACTTAAAAACATCCACCGAATGTAGTCTAAAATATCCCCCATGCATCACTTTCCTTAGTCGATTTGAGAAGTCCCCTACAAACTCATACTATAAATTATCAGCTTCACAATTGGAATGTCGTTACATTACATGACCATGGTTCCTTCAAACATAAAGACACCCCAAGGTCACCCAATAAGACATAAAAAAGTCCATGATTGATTTCAAATGAGGTTTTGACAATAACCGACATTTTACAAAAACTTCAACGATTTTAACACATGCATTTTGTGTTCATCGTAGAACCACATCATGTCCTAATCCAATGCATGACTCAAAAAACAACAACATCCCAGGCCACATAACAATCCTCAAGAAAGTAGATGTTATCATCACATGTTTCTCATTGGCTTCATGATTCCTCCACATTGACTTCATGCCCAGATCGAGACATCTAGGACTTCCTTATCAATACCCACCTTAGAAGTATAATTATCATCTCTTTTCTCTATGAATTCAAACTGCCATGAATCACGCTTCAATCATAAGATGAACCCCAAAATGTTGATGTAGCAATATATATTTTCCCATAACAATAAATAAAATAACTCGATAACCATTCTTGAGTTTTTTGAATATAACTCACGATGTTTTTGATGCTTGGTTCATCCCATGTAACTCGCTCATAAATGATCGGTGATGATAATTTCACTATATCCATGAGTGTATCTTTAAAGAAGACAAAAAACCAAGGAAAATATATCTAGATGGATAAGAATTAATCCATATCTCTTTTACCATACTCGAGATGATGTCGAGATATTGGCCACTATCCTCACTAGCTAAATGTACATAGAGAATTCATCAATGGACACCACGACAACTATAAATCACGGATATCTCCTCCCACTTCTATAATACCATGACCCGTCGAATATATCAAGATTTCCTTCCAACCAAAAATGCATCCACACCCAACCACCACACTTTACGGGGGATTTCCAACAATCCTCAACACCACTTGAATATAATCTACCAAGTATCCTTGAACCAATGCTTCTCATGGTACTACTGCCACCATACCTCTCTAGTTCTTCCAGTAGAGAACTGATAACCCATGTTAGAAAAAAATTGATGCAAAATAAGCCAATATATTTTATCACCTATTCATCCCCACATTGATTCCATAGAAAACAACATGTGCTTAAAACCTGAACCACCAACGTATATACTCTTACCACATTGTTTATCTCTAGAACGTCAACATACTCACAGTGCATCAGATTCCTCAAGATCAATAACTTCCCCCTCTCCACCCACCGGTCTCGAAAAAATATCCAATGAAACATACATAACTCTTGATAGACACAATTCCCACTCACCTAAAAACTAAACCTCCTAGTATGTCAGATTAAGTAATTCTCAATGTTCCTCTCCCACTACAAATACTTTCACAAAATAAGTCCAACTACATTACTTCCCCTCACCTCGTTTATAGTTTCTTGAACATGAATCCCATCCATACATTGATATTTTTTCCTTTGGCACACATATCCATCCCAATTATTTGGTCATGAATTTCCAACACCTCTATATAAGTTATTATAACTATCATTCCCATTGATACCAATCCTATAACTATCGAAGGGCTCTTAGGTTTTTCCCTGATCGAAATCAAGGAACAATGTAACTATTTATCACAACTCAATTTTACTCACTATGAATCAATTTCACCTCTAAATACACTATAATGATTCATATTCTAGGGAACCGAAAATACATTGCTATCCTCCCTCGAGTTTACCCTTGATTTTCAAAAAACTATCAACTCATAGTCCCAACTCGATTCATGTCTAAAAAACCATTGACCTCTCCACTTATACCTCTAGTTAAAACCCACACCTGTCCAAACCCAAAATGTATATCAATGTCTCACACACATAAGAGCACTAATAACACAACCGATCCCTCTCCCAACATTCTCTCAAGTGTTGAAAAATCCCAATTTTCCAAACCATAGTTTGGGGTATCAAGTCAATAGGCTCTACCTCCGGGCCATATACATCAATATTTTAATATGTTTCTACTCAAGGGTGGAAATCCTACACCCATTTTGAAGCACATTTTGACCAATATGATAAATAAATGATTTACATTTGGTTCTATACCCATTGAAACAAAGAAACCACTAACGCTACCATGAACTGGGACATCCATTCCAAAAACCAATGTGATCCACCCTAACACAACCCACAATAGTTACTACATACATGTTATCTGATGATATATCTCATCATCAATGCTAAAACCCAAACAAATATACAACATGGAAGACCTCTTTATCCAACACATAAGGCTCACAATGGTATCTATAACAATGCACTCTCACTTCTGAAACCACTCATACACAAGGTCGGTTCACAACACTAGGGATACCAATTTCTTGTTTCCCTTGATGGTCCAACCTACCACACAATCGACACACTATTATTTCTTTCTTAGAAAACATAGAATGATTTTTCATTTGAGACTCTCTATTAAGACCAAATATACTCGACATCAACCACACTCGATCCAGTTCCGTCATCTAATTAAAATGATAATTTTTCTATCGAACCTAATCCTCCCATTTGTTACCCTAAATCAATCATTTTTTTTACTCTACTACTGGAGGACGATTCTCACTAATATCCTCTTGACTCCCAACTAGTTCACTTTGTCTTTGGAGGATCAATATACAATTCCAAGAACACATCCCAACAAAATAAAATAAATCTACCACATTTTCCACAATAGGATGGCCCCTTCTAGCCATAAACCACTCATTTCTCATACTATATCCAAAAGGATATATTATCTCCATTTTCACTACACAGAGCCATCTCATCCATCATTCATTGTCAACCATGGGGTAGGAAAACTCACACAATCTCCTTCACAAGGTAAATATTTATCTTTTAGGAAATATTCTATATTTACAACTTATTTCAACCAAAATTTGAACCCATTAATAAAAATTCATTACGAACTAATATTTTACCAATAATATTTTATTCATTTTTTTTACAAAACTCCGTCATATTTATTAGAAACCATTTCAATCAAATTTTTAAATAAAAAGGAATGTATTTTTGTAACACCCCGAGATTTTATGAAAAATATTCTTTTAATTTCATTAATGTCTTGTGTTGTATTCTACACCAAGATTACCTTGCGCTATACGCAACACCGTATTAGCTTGCAGTATACGCAACACTATTCTTGGACCGTGTTACACACAATTTTGATAATAGTTATTCTACGCAACATTGAGTATATATATATATATATTAAATGTATAAATGAAATATGGTTGGATTATGTTATACAAAACGACGAAGGATTCTTTCACAACACGCAACCCTGACTTGGCTTGCATTACACGCAATCGCGACCTTCCTTGATAGCGTGTGTTGTACGCAATATCGGGTTTTAATAAACAATGATATATTATTATAATATTGTCATGAACTAGCCGTTATGAATAGTATTAACTAAATTTTTAATTTTATAACATTATTATTCATCTTACACATTTTCTAGAACATGTTATAAGAACAAAATAAATTTTTCAGGTAAAATAAGTATTTTTCAAAAAATGAAGTTTTGCCGCCTTTTGATGGCGCACCCACTTTAAATATAGTTTTTGACATGTTTATATGTTCAATTTGACAAAATAATATTCTTCTTTTGAATCAGGATATAAAAATTTACATTAGATAATGTTTTGATATTTTTCCGATAACTTTCATATTTTAATGAATAGTAAAAACACGCTATATTTTAATTAAAAACAACTTTTTTCATGGTAATATCTTATGTGGTTAAATTATAATATTGAATGGTTTTAAAGTATAAATAGAATATATTTTTACCATTTAAAATAATGAATGTCATTAGCATTGATTTTATCTCTAATTCGTAGGTTAAATCAATTCAATCTTTTGCAATGTTTTAAACAAAAACCCGTTTTTATTCGACAACGGGATTAATTTTAATTTAATTTCTGCAACTTCTATGTATTGAATTTTAAAAAATGGATTCCATATTTTGAATTAGTGGGTCCAAATTATTTTAATAGGCTACTTTTTATTTTTGGGAATTATGAATAGTAACTACGGTAAATTTTATTTACCATAGTTAAAGGTAAATCGGGTAATTAAGGGTAAATATAATATTTTAAAATTACCCTAACAAATGTCAAAATCCTATTGGATGACTAAAAGTCGACCCATATCACCTAAGGGTCGGATTAGAATCATTTAATGGACATTTTTCCATGAAAATAACTTAATTATTATTAAAACCAAAGAAAGTGACAACATGTCACTCTCTTAAATCTTATAAGTATATTAATTTTAATTTAGTGATAAACTTCATGAAACTTTGAAAATAAATAGTCTCCAGAAAGCTAATAAAATTATCTACATCATATAAATTTATTTATAATTTTTAGGGATTAAATAATTATCATTATTTATGACACAATAGTGATGCAGAAATTGTTTATCTAGTGAAAAATCAAGAATATTATTTTTATTAAACTAATAGTATCCATAAAATGCACAACTACCAAACCAAAACTTATTTGACATGTAAATGTAAATCATAATCATCCAATGGTAGAATATTTGACCATTTGGAGCCTTATAAAAGGGATTATGACACTTATATTATTTTATTTTAAAAGATGCCAAAGTTGTCACCTTCATAATTTAATAAATATAACAATTTAAATATTGTAATTTTAAGATGATAAATTCGAGTAAAAGTATTATTGTGAAATCTAATATATTTATATTCATAATAGGATTTTATTTTAAATTTTTATACAACAAATATGTATATTAAATAATTATACAAAAATGATGTAGTAATTATTTTATTAAGAGATAAACCTAATAAATGGTTTTAAAAGTAATAAAATAAATATTATATGAACTATTTAATGTGATAAAATAATTTTATAGATACATATGACCTTTTATTAATATATTAAAGCTTTTAGTTCGAACATATATTCTGTATTTATTTTATTTAAATTCAAATAAATGAATAGTGTCAAAATTGACACTATTGTTATTTTACAAAAATAACATATTATAAAATTGTTTAAAAATCACAAAAATATTTAAAAATTATAAATTTTTATTTATATGGTCTATAATGTTATAAAGTAAACAATTATGGAAAATTCACAACAAATAAGTAATTATTTGTTATAATTAAAAATTTAGAATTTTATTACCACAAATAAACTTAAATAGATTAAATAAGGATAAATCAAGATGATAAGGTTTAAAATAAGATCCAAACATGTCTAAATTTGATTGTTTGATGAGATTACAACCCTATCTCATCTAATCTTCGAATATGAGTCATTTTTGGAGGTTTTTAAGTGGGGTTAGATTTATTATAAATTAATAATTTTAAGAATTCCAAAGGTGCCTTTCTCCTCCCTTATAAAAGGGCACCTCCTTTCCCTCCTCCTCACACCAATTTGAGCACTCAATCTCGGCCAACCCCTGAAATTTTCTCCTCTCCACTTCACTAGAATAATCCTAGAGGTCCTGGTCTTCTTCAAAGACCAATCTTAGTTCCCTAAGTGGAGGATTCAAAGAGGCGTTCCAAAGAAGAGGTAATATCCATTACCGATCTTTTCAATTTCTTTCTTCTTCAACTTATTCTTCTTTAGTTGTTTCAAGATAAAGTAATAACATCAGTATTACTTACATACTGATATTTTATTATAAATATGAAACAACCCTAATTCACCTTCTATCCATCCCACGGAAAAATGAAATCACCGCGCGTGCGTACGTATGGAATACCGTCTCCACGCCGTGGTGTAATCTATTTTTCCACCATCACTTTACAAGGATGGGTATAATGGTGTAATGAGTAACTATTTATGATTATTATAAATTAATATTGATACTTAAATAATATATATATACTCCAATACAGTTCCACGATCATAGGAACGATATCATCACTCGTGCGTACGTACGGAATACCGTCTCCACGATGTGATGCGACTCATTCTACATGATCATCATTACATAGTAATTATATAAATGAATTGAATGAATAAATATGATATATGTTACACTAATTCCATTCTGGATATAAGTTATCTATAACCTTAAAAGAAGAATAAGAATGTATTCGGCAAAACATGCATAAGAACAAAAGGCAATAAAGACCCGAGTAACAAGTAAACAATGAAATATTACTAACAAGAAGCTAAGAATATGACCATATATGATATCATATCAATATGTATGATTCTGGAATAAGTCAATAACATTATTTAAACCATTATACAAGAGCTTCGGACACGTACAAAGCTAATCGGACCTAAGGTAAGGGAAATATCACAATCTCATTTTTATCCGAGATTGTTTATTCGTAAGTATTTACTGGGGTGTATTTTATCATCCACATCCATGTTTCATCAATATGTAATATTAAATCCATCCACCTACAATTGTTTAAATCTATTTTTACCCTTTGGTGAGTTTTTAGTAAAAGAAATGAAAGGAATCTTTTGTCGTTTTTCGTACGAGGTACTTTTTGACTTTTCCGACAAAAGTGCGAAGAATGTTTTTTTTAACTTATACGGCATGAATGGATTTTTAAAACATTATTTCCAAGAAGTTTCCTTTACAAGTTGTCACGTTTATTTTTAATCAACTTCTTTTAGTTTATAATTGTATGACATGTTAAGAAAAGAAAAGTGTTTTTGAAGAAGAAAGGATATTTTCCTCAAGAATGGAGTTCAAGTGTTTTATCAAAATTATTTTCCATCTAAGATAATAAAGGGTTCTGTTTTATCCCTATTATTACATTGATTTGATTATGTTGTGAGGGAATTATTTCATTTACCTTATATGATTTGTTTTATGATGTCATGATGTTTCAAGAATCCCATTTTTGTTACATGTGTAAGGCGATGATGTATGGTTTATGATTATGTGGCACACATAAGAAAGGATTCATTATAAGATGGGTGGGACCTATATCTCCCTCCAATGCATTGGGTAAAGATTTTATATCTCATGATATAGACATGGCTGAAATGGTAGGTTATACCGGTTCAGTGAAACTGGACTGAAACGAGGGTTACTCGATTCAGAAAGGGACTTTGTCCACTAAGATAGTCTTGGCAATGAGTCTTGACTAACAAGAAATGATTCTCTATGATTATGTGTGAATGCCACAAAGTTTCATGTTTTAAGTTATGATTATTGTGATTACATTTCACTGCCATGATTTATCCCATGTTATGAAATTATGCTCTCTTTTGCAGGATAAGATTTCCAAAAGTTATGTTCTTATGAATATGATGTGATTGATTTTTCTTTTGTTTACCCTTACTGAGCATTTGAGCTCACCCTTTTATGTTTTCTTTTCCCCAGGATATAAAGAAAGGTTTTAGGTAAAAAAAAAGGGAAGATATTTATGGGAGATATTGAAGATCTTTCACCACGATTAGAAGATTACGTTCCGAGTTTCCAAAGACACTAAACTATTACGATCCTTGTGTGTGTGTTTTTGTTATGTACCAAGTATTCCGCAAAAGTAATGTAATGTCCATGTACGTCAGGCTTCGGGTCTCTACAGTTGGTATCAGAGGAAAGGTTTAGTCAACCTTTGGAAACTAGGATGTGAAAGCGTTAGTGAGATCCCTAGAGATATTTCTAAGGTATGTCTAGGGATGTCCCTAAGGATAAGTATACGTATAAGATATAGTCCTAGAACTACGGTAACGATCTTAGAATTTAACCTAAGATGTTAGATATCAAGGGTACTCCCCCTTTACTATGTTGTTTTCCCTAGCATGATTTTTGCCTCTCACAAGATTCTTTTTGTGTTTTAGTTAATGGAGGGATCCAGAAGGAATTCGGTTAACATTGAATCCAATGGACAAATTGGTGACTATGAGAAAACAAATTGTGTAATTCCTAGAGAGAAAGATCTTGTGATTATGCCAAATCAGTCATCGCGATATATGATTAACAAGGTGAAATTTAGTGGTATGACTAATTCATCAAAGAAGAGGAAGATAAACTATTATGCATGTTCGCATGTTGAGGAGCATAAAGAAAGGAAGATTGAGATTTCTAAAGAAGGGAAGAAGAACCTTGAGGAATACCTCAAATGGAGGGACCGATGTTATCTGTGTGGAGAAAAGGGTCATAGAGTGACAGACTGTTATGAAGTTCAATGTCTTATTTGTGGAGAACATGGGCATTACCCAACTCAATGCCCTGACCTAAAAAGTTACTTCTAAATCAAGGAAGGACTTCTTCCAGGACAATCATTGAAGTGGATGGACTGAAGTGTTTATGTATTGGTATTCAAGAATAATGTTGTTGAGGTACTTTTATGATGTATTGGAATATTTATGTATTGGTATAATGTGGTATTCGAAGTGATTGAGGATGATATGCGCATAATGAAGGGAAAATGAGAAAATGAAATATTTGACAGTATTCATGAGCTCATGATTGATATAAGGACTAAGTGATATCATGGTTTGAGTATATAGAATTTTGAGTATTTTGGTATGTGAAAAGTGTTAACTTTTAACTTCATTCAAGTTTTCACTATGGTTCAATGGGTATTCAAGAGAATACATTGTTAAGGACTTTGAATGTTTGGAATGTGACCAACAAAACATATCTTATGATATATGGGGATCGACGATGGTATTAAATCTCTGGTAATCGTTTCCACTATATTATGAGAGTGGACTGTAGTATTATAGATAAGCCTAAAGATTGAAATGGATTATGTTGGACATAAGTGAGTATAGTTTAAGGATAGAAGTTTTTTTTTATTCGATATTATTCATGGGATGTAATAGTATTGTAGTTTTAGAAAAAGGACAACCTGCAGGACGGGCGACAGCCCATCGCGTCGGACAAGGCTGTGGGAATCGAACCCACAACCGAAGTGCGACTGGCCTTTATCGCCTACCACTGGCCTACAGGAAGTCCCTGTTTAGTAGAAACTAGTTTTATTATATTAAGCAGTATGATATATGAAGTATAAAGTCCATTTTAGGAACCATATATGATTAATCTCACTATAGATCAACTTATGTATATAATTTTTCTAACCTTTTGTTTGAGACAGATGGAATGACTTGTCATTCTATCACATGATCTGCTAACACTTCACGAATAACAAATTCAACTTCATTTATTTAAGAGATGAAGTGGAAATTGTTAAAGTCACGAACAATAGTGAGATTGTACCAAAATAAAGTAAGTATTTATTCTAATTAAAATTCTTTAACTTTAGGGAAACGATCTTGAAAACAAAAAATGTTGTCCTAGTGCCCTTATACCCAATGAACCAGATGGTACCCTAGATCATCACAAATTTATGGCTTTGTGATTGCTAGCTTTTCCATAGCCATGTTCTCTACCACTCTCCATCAGAACATGATGGTTAGATTTCTCTTCCATATCCATATTTTCACCTATGTGGAAACCCAGTGATTAGTTTATTTGGGTAACCGTTACATTTCATACTTTAGTTTTTAAAGATAAGTTTTGGTATTCCTTTTTACGATGTGGGTTTCTATCAAAGAAACTTTCAAATAGTAAACCATTTATAACCCCGACGAATTTCGAGGGCGAAATTCATTTTAAGGGGGGTAGAATGTAACACCCCGAGATTTTATGAAAAATATTCTTTTAATTTCATTAATGTCTTGTGTTGTATTCTACACCAAGATTACCTTGCGCTATACGCAACACCGTATTATCTTGCAGTATATGCAACACTATTCTTGGACCGTGTTACACACAATTTTGATAATAGTTATTCTACGCAACATTGAGTATATATATATATATATATATATATATTAAATGTATAAATGAAATATGGTTGGATTATGTTATGCAAAACAACGAAGGATTCTTTCACAACACGCAACCCTGACTTGGCTTGCATTACACGCAATTGCGACCTTCCTTGATAGCGTGTGTTGTACGCAATACCGGGTTTTAATAAACAATGATATATTATTATAATATTGTCATGAACTAGCTGTTATGAATAGTATTAACTAAATTTTGAATTTTATAACATTATTATTCATCTTACACATTTTCTAGAACATGTTATAAGAACAAAATAAATTTTTCAGGTAAAATAAGTATTTTTCAAAAAATGCAGTTTTGCCGCCTTTTGATGGCGCACCCACTTTAAATATAGTTTTGGACATGTTTATATGTTCAATTTGACAAAATAATATTCTTCTTTTGAATCAGGATATAAAAATTTACATTAGATAAAGTTTTGATATTTTTCCGATAACTTTCATATTTTAATGAATAGTAAAAACACGCTATATTTTAATTAAAAACAACTTTTTTCATGGTAATATCTTATTTGGTTAAATTATAATATTGAATGGTTTTAAAGTATAAATAGAATATATTTTTACCATTTAAAATAATGAATGTCATTAGCATTGATTTTATCTCTAATTCGTAGGTTAAATCAATTCAATCTTTTGCAATGTTTTAAACAAAAACCCGTTTTTATTCGACAACGGGATTAATTTTAATTTAATTTCTGCAACTTCTGTGTATTGAATTTTAAAAAATGGATTCCATATTTGGAATCAGTGGGTCCAAATTATGTTAATAGGCTACTTTTTATTTTTGGGAATTATGAATAGTAACTACGGTAAATTTTATTTACCATAGTTAAAGGTAAATCGGGTAATTAAGGTTAAATATAATATTTTAAAATTACCCTAACAAATGTCAAAATCCTATTGGATGACTAAAAGTCGACCCATATCACCTAAGGGTCGGATTAGAATCATTTAATAGACATTTTTCCATGAAAATAACTTAATTATTATTAAAACCAAAGAAAGTGACAACATGTCACTCTCTTAAATCTTATAAGTATATTAATTTTAATTTAGTGATAAACTTCATGAAACTTCGAACATAAATAGTCTCCAGAAAGCTAATAAAATTATCTACATCATATAAATTTATTTATAATTTTTAGGGATTAAATAATTATCATTATTTATGACACAATAGTGATGCAGAAATTGTTTATCTAGTGAAAAATCAAGAATATTATTTTTATTAAACTAATAGTAACCATAAAATGCACAAATACCTAACCAAAACTTATTGGACATGTAAATGTAAATCATAATCATCCAATGGTCGAATATTTGACCATTTGGAGCCTTATAAAAGAGATTATGACACTTATATTATTTTATTTTAAAAGATGCCAAAGTTGTCACCTTCATAATTTAATAAATATAACAATTTAAATATTGTGATTTTATGATGATAAATTCGAGTAAAAGTATTATTGTGAAATATAATATATTTATATTCATAATAGGATTTTATTTTAAATTTTTATACAACAAATATGTATATTAAATAATTATACAAAAATGATGTAGTAATTATTTTATTAAGAGATAAACATAATAAATGGTTTTAAAAGTAATAAAATAAATATTATATGAACTATTTAATGTTATAAACTAATTTTATAGATACATATGACCTTTTATTAATATATTAAAGCTTTTAGTTCGAACATATATTCTGTATTTATTTTATTTAAATTCAAATAAATGAATAGTGTCAAAATTGACACTATTGTTATTTTACAAAAATAACATATTATAAAATTGTTTAAAAATCACAAAAATATTTAAAAATTATAAATTTATATTTATATGGTCTATAATGTTATAAATTAAACAATTATGGAAAATTCACAACAAATAAGTAATTATTTGTTATAATTAAAAATTTAGAATTTTATTACCACAAATAAACTTAAATAGATTAAATAAGGATAAATCAAAATGATAAGGTTTAAAATAAGATCCAAACATGTCTAAATTTGATTGGTTGATGATATTACAACCCTATATCATCTAATATTTGAATATGAGTCATTTTTTGAGGTTTTTAAGTGGGGTTAGATTTATTATAAATTAATATTTTTAAGAATTCCAAAGGTGCCCCTCTCCTCCCTTATAAAAGGGCACCTCCTTTCCCTCCTCCTCACACCAATTTGAGCACTCAAGCTCGGCCAAACCCTGCCATTTTCTCCTCTCCACTTCCCTAGAATAATCCTAGAGGTCCTGGTCTTCTTCAAAGACCAATCTTAGTTCCCTAAGTGGAGGATTCAAAGAGGCGTTCCAAAGAAGAGGTAATATCCATTACCGATCTTTTCAATTTCATTCTTCTTCAACTTATTCTTCTTTAGTTGTTTCAAGATAAAGTAATAACATCAGTATTAATTACATACTTATATGTTATTATAAATATGAAACAACCCTAATTCACCTTCTATCCATCCCACGGAAAAATGAAATCACCGCGCGTGCGTACGTACGGAATACCGTCTCCACGCCGTGGTGTAATCTATTTTTCCACCATCACTTTACAAGGATGGGTATAATGGTGTAATGAGTAACTATTTATGATTATTATAAAGTAATATTGATACTGAAATAATATATATATACTCCAATACAGTTCCACGATCATAGGAATGATATCATCACTCGTGCGTACCTACGGAATACCGTCTCCACGATGTGATGCGACTCGTTCTACATGATCATCATTACATAGTAATTATATAAATGAATTGAATGAATAAATATGATATATGTTACACTAATACCATTATGGATATAAGGTATCTATAACCTTAAAAGAAGAATAAGAATGTATTCGGCAAAACACGCATAAGAACAAAAGGTAATAAAGACCCGAGTAACAAGTAAACAATGAAATATTACTAACAAGAAGCTAATAATATGACCATATATGATATCATATCAATATGTATGATTCTGTAATAAGTCAATAACATTATTTAAACCATTATACAGGAGCTTCGGACACGTACAAAGCTAATCGGACCTAAGGTAAGGGAAATATCACAATCTCATTTTTATCCGAGATTGTTTATTCGTAAGTATTTACTGGGGTGTATTTTATCATCCACGTCCATGTTTCATCAATATGTAATACTACTTCCATCCACCTAAAATTGTTTAAATCCATTTTTACCCTTCGGTGAGTTTTTAGTAAAATAAATGAAAGGAATCTTTTGTCGTTTTTCGTACGAGGTACTTTTTGACTTTTCCGACAAAAATGCGAAGAATGTTTTTTTTAACTTATACGGCATGAATGGATTTTTAAAACATTATTTCCAAGAAGTTTCCTTTACAAGTTTTCAAGTTTATTTTTATTCAACTTCTTTTAGTTTATAATTGTATGACATGTTAAGAAAAGAAAAGTGTTTTTGAAGAAGAAAGGATATTTTCCTCCAGAATGGAGTTCAAGTGTTTTATCAAAATTATTTTCCATCTAAGATAATAAAGGGTTCTGTTTTATCCCTATTATTACATTGATTTGATTATGTTGTGAGGGAATTATTTTATTTACCTTATATGATTTGTTTTATGATGTCATGATGTTTCAAAATCCCATTTTTGTTACATGTGTTATGCGATGATGTATGGTTTATGATTATGTGGCACACATAAGAAAGGATTCATTATAAGATGGGTGGGACCTATATCTCCCTCCAATGCATTGGGTAAAGAATTTATATCTCATGATATAGACATGGCTGAAATGGTAGCTTATACCGGTTCAGTGAAACTGGACTGAAACGAGGGTTACTCGATTCAGAAAGGGACTTTGTCCACTAAGATAGTCTTGGCAATGAGTCTTGACTAACAAGAAATGATTCTCTATGATTATGTGTGAATGCCACAAAGTTTCATGTTTTAAGTTATGATTATTGTGATTACATTTCACTGCCATGATTTATCCCATGTTATGAAATTATGCTCTCTTTTGCAGGATAAGATTTCCAAAAGTTATGTTCTTATGAATATGATGTGATTGATTTTTCTTTTGTTTACCCTTACTGAGCATTTGAGCTCACCCTTTTATGTTTTCTTTTCCCCAGGATATAAATAAAGGTTTTAGGTAAAAAAAGGGAAGATATTTATGGGAGATATTGAATATCTTTCACCACGATTAGAAGATTACGTTCCGAGTTTCCAAAGACACTAAACTATTACGATCCTTGTGTGTGTGTTTTTGTTATGTACCAAGTATTCCGCAAAAGTAATGTAATGTCCATGTACGTCAGGCTTCGGGTCTCTACAATTTTGTCCCTTGTGTCTCACACATCTCTGTGTGTGTGTGTCTACATTCTTACTTTCCAACTATATCCCAATGTACATAAACTAATATGTGATTTAACATCCTATTTAAATTTATAAAATAATTAAAATATCATAAAATAGTCATGTCAAATAAAAGGTTCATCATGAAGTTGTAAAATATCATTCAACTATAATAAAAAAATATCAAGAACATCAATCTCACCCTGCGTACGTTGGTTTTCCCTAAAACATGGGTTGGATACTCTCATGCAAAAGATCATTACCAATACCTGACACATCATAAAATCCAATTTACTATCCCTAAAATCTATGAAAATAGAAAACAAAACTTGATCTGATACATCTTTGTAAAGTACCCAACCAATAAGTCGCTAAACTGGTGCTCTATTATGGATCTTTAAATGACCTCAGGAACACCTCCTCATATTAAAGAGGTTGATGAATAAAAGTGAGGGACTAATAGATAATGTGGGGATACTATATCATAATCATCATAGTTTCATTAATCATATAGCATTAAATAAAAAAATATAAATAAATACTAAGAATAAACATGCACTATAATAAAATTTCCAAAACTGGGTAAAAGCCCATAACCAAAAAATATATTCCATGTTGTGTCATTTAGGACCAAGTATAAACAAAACCCAAAATAAATATATTCATATGAAAACACAAAATGGGACTTGAATACATGTCTCGATCCCTCGTGCATGCACATCCCATTCCCAAATCAACCCTCTAGACTAGGGCCTTTTTCCCTTGTACTGACCTACAACATTGAATTCTACTCAGGTACCGAATTTTTTTCTAGTTGGGTATGAGTATAAATTAATAGGACACAACAAATAGTGTCTTAAAAATATCAATTCTAAATATATAGTGAATCAAAGTACCAAAAAAACAAAAAAACCAAAATTTAAAATTATTTCCATTAGTTAATAAATTCTACTAAAACCATTTTTTCATATACCTCTTAGGGTAACAATTTTCATCAACTTTACTTCGATCTATTATGATAAAATACTATACATATGGTGATAAATTAAGTTCCTTCTCTCACTAGGGTAAATTATTTTATTACCAACACATCACACATACCATGGAGCCACGGTCCATGTAGTCTCATCAAATCCAAATGTTATAGACAAATAAACTCAATTTGACCTCCCTAAACCATATATTAAAGGGGGTGGAGTTTAGATCCTCTTTATAACATGATATTTGGGATTACATCATCAATTTATATATCCCACACATACCACTAAACCATGTGCACATGATTATATAATCATTTACCATGTATAAAATGTCACAAACCAAACTCATTTAATACATATACCATTCACAATTCATACTTTTTCCAACACATAAAACATAATTATGCCTTATCATATTTAAAAATACTCATTTATATACCTTATATCCTTTACATATTTTCATTTCCATCCATAAGATATTAAACAATGTCATTTTTAATCTATTTAACACATTCACAATATCCCAAAGAACCCATTATGCCATGTGAACAACTGGACACAACTACCATTAATTCCTCTTCCAAATTCAAGCTAAAAATTCTTCATTTTTATCACAGTATATACTTATAATAATCATTTATCTTCTTATAATTTTAATTTAATATGATTGTGATGATAGAACACCCTATGGGTGGCACTACAATTGGTCCAATTAACCTAAATGAATCTTGAGGGTATGATGTGGGGTTAAATTAATCATTTACTAAATAAAATAATCACTTATACCAAGGAAAATAAAAAAGGGAAACACATTAACATTGAATAAAAACCACATGAACATAAATAATCAAAAAAACTATTTGATATAACATATAGACCATCTATATCGATTCTGAAGATGAACTCTCTATTAACTCTATCCTTTTGTCTAGGTTAAAACCCAATTTAAATCCCCCCAACTAGGATCCAAAAGAAAGGTTATTTTTAGTAAATTAGTGGAAGAAATTTGACTTCACAAGACCTAATATGAAAAATAAAATAATATGGGTTGTTAGAGTAATCTGGTTCATTGATTCACAACCAATGGTGCTCCAAAAAACAATGAAATCAGGGAGATTGATCCTTGGGAGGTCTTGGGCGATTTGATTCATCAATAAGGCTATAAGAGGAATAATGGATGAAAATCCTGAGTTAGAGAAATTTATGACCAAGAGTAAAAAAGGGAAAACCCGGACATCTATGTGGCACACATTTTGGCTACACAGTTTGTCATGTTTTTTCCAATCGTGTGCCACCTAGAGTTCAAGAGGTATTGGGACACATGAATTCATGGGTATCTCGAATGGTTTAAAAAACCATGTGGTGGCCATGAAGAATGACTTTTTCCATGTTCACATGGTTTGGTCTCATCCCCTTCATAGTTTATTTAACTATGCACCTCACCTCTAGGAAAGAACTACTGGGGTGTACTGTTACAACTAATAGTGTGCTGACTATGCAACAAGAAATGGATGGACACTTTCTCCCCCTCTCATGTCCCAAACCCATAGGAATCCCCCAATACTCCTCATACACTAGATAAAAATTTCAAAAACCAACTTTTATTGATTTATACCAGAATTTATATAAGGATGTACCTAAAAAAGATTCAGATATTACATATGGTGATTAATAATGCATTGAATAACTAAATTTTATTAGAATTTTTTGTTTTGTACCATATATTGATGAATAATGTGTATGTATTTTAGTTAAAAACCTGTAGTTTATGATAACCATGAATTTATTAAACTTTAATTCATAATTTATCAAATTAAGGTACATTAAATTAAATACATGGAGTTCATAAGGCCAATTTTTAGGTAAATTAGGTAGATAGAAGAATAACATGAAACATGGGAATAGAAATAGTATCTAAATAGTTCTTATCATGCTCATAAAATGCAATGATCTTTTAAAATTGTGTGGGATTACATAGGTGTGTAGATAATAATTGGTGAAATTTAAATCCCAATAAGTGAATAATCAGAGAATAATATAAAGTAAAATAGTACATGAGATTCATGAGGGATGTCACTGTAATATCGTAGTATTTAGAATCTTAATCAACAACATTGAAGATGAATAAAAGATGATAACCTAAATGTGGCATGAGAATATTGAAACAAAAAATAACATGAAGACATAAATTTAAGTTAAGGATAACAACTCAGACATCATATCATATTGTTCTTAGGATAACCTCCCACTAACCATACATAGAATATCATAGGATAAAAACATTAAACAATACTTTAGAGGGATATATAATTTTTGTCCCACCAATAAAATTTATATCATAGAAATGTATAAATGTTCCACATAGGTTATAAAACATAATTATGGAATACAACAATATTAATACGATGAAAATTATTATTGGTTTATAGACATTGAATTATCAAATTAATGTTGGATAGATACTTATTTTTTAATACACTTGAGTGGAAATAGGGATGGGTATTCACTACACATATTTTTCTAATGGAAAATCACAACATAATTTAAACTAAATAAAGGGTGTTCATAAACATTCATTTAAGGGTTTAATGATAGTAATATGGGTATCTTATCACATCAACATAATAAGGAACGTGTGAGGGATGTTTAAAAACATATTTGAATATAAAATATTTGACTTAAAATGGAAAAATATAATGAATATTTTAGAATAATGAAAAGAAAGAGAGCATCTATTAACTCTGCTGGGTTCTTATAAATGATTCAAAAGAGCATACTAAGTGAGTGGAAATATCTAGAGTTGTATTTAGAGAGTGACTCAGAGTGTAACATCATGATAAATGTGTTTTAATAAAATGGAGTGGGATTATGGGTTTATTTTTATAGTATATGAGGGGTGGATATTAATTTCAAAACATAGGTTTTGGATTCTATATGAAATATTATTCCAAACCACAAACCATATAGTGGGTTTTTCACATTATTTCTCTAAAATAGGGTTGTTTGAAATATTTTATAAATCTAAGAAGCCAACTCCTTAGAATACAACTTTCAGTTTTGTGGAATTGAATATTGTTTAAGAATAATGAATTTAAAACATTAAAATAAAATAATTGTTTTGGAGGATTCATTAATGGTTTATGAAATTAAAAAAATATCAATACTAAAACATTATTTTAAAGATTGGAAATTTTTTTGGAAGTAGATAGTAATTATTTTATTTATCAAGGAACCTTAGGGACATTAAGTTATGATAATACATAATATATATTTATACTGTATTTAATTTTTCCATACAAATTTCACTCTCTTAAAAAAATTAAAAAAAAAGTCACCATCGGATAATTCAACATGCATATTTAAAAAATAATATTTTTTATCAAAACAAATTATATTATTATTAAAATCAAAACTTTTAATTTAAAATCCCTATATAGATTAAAATATAGGTTTTACAGGGATAATAGTTTCTTCCCTATCTAAAAATTATATTTCACTTGAAAACAAATAGTTTATTTTTTATATTTAAATAAATATTATTTTTTAATATTATTATTTTAAACATAATAGAAATAAAAATATATAGAATTCATAAATGTTTTATCTTGATTGAACCTATATATTTATGAAAAATAGGATTTTGTTTCCATCGTATTAAAATCATTATTTTTTAAAATTATTATTTATTTAATTATAATGTAAAAGTATATGATAAATAAAATTATCTATTAATAAAAAATATATAATTTATTATTGTTATGGTCTATATATATAACCACTTATTGCACCGGTGAATTCACTATGGTCATGGTGTGTGATGGGTACACATTCATGTAGTGGTTCGGTGACAATGGTTTGGTCCTTGTCTTTGATAAGAATAATATTCTATCATAAATGGTTTCATTCATTCATCAGTTGATATATCATTGCTTTTTTTTGGTCAAGGGAAAGGTCTATTGATTCTATATCCCTTCAAATCTTTGTTAAATGGTCTTCAATGTATATAATCCAACTATCCTTTTGCATCATTTCAAATATCTATATCGATTGGATTGGTCAATATCCTTAATTTATACCAATTATAATAGTCCTTACACAATGGTTATATTATCAATGGTTATTATACATAAAATTTGTTCAAATATTAAAGGTTTTAATTGTATAAAATAGAAAAATGTGTTCATGTGCTTTATACATCTAAAATACATATTATATAATTTATTAATTTTAATATATAATTATATATTATAATGTTTTGGTCATTACAATCTCCTCCCACTCAAAAATTTACCCCTCAAAATTTATAATATAAAATTGGAGTAGTTGTTTATCATAACCTCTTATGGTTCCCATGTTACCTCTTAAAACATGTGGTTTTAAAACAACTCTTTTATAAAATTAGTTTTCTTATATCGTATAACATTGTATCCATGATTTATAATCATTAGTGGATGATCCTCATGTGAAATATTTTCTTCTAAGCGTACCACCTCTAGAATCAGTACATGTGATGGGTCAGTTATTTATATACTCAAGAGGGATATAAAAAAAAATAATGTACTTGGGTTAGGTTAGGTGGGAGTGAAAGTTGATAGTCTACAACTCTGATGTACTCATTGATTTCAAAGGGGCTGTTCTATCTTGGACTAATATTTAACTTCTCCCCAAACGTCATGATATTCATCCATAGATATATATCAAGGAAAAATTTTTCTATATCATCAAACAATAAATCATTTCGATGATTATATGAATAAATTTTATATAAACATTGGGTTGATTTTAAATGTCATTAATGATTTGAAACTTATATATCACTTCCTGGATAAGAGCATGTCCCATATTCTTTTTCAATCCAATTTCATCCAAATATATTTGATTTTTATACCACTTCACATGGAACCCCTCTTAATGTTCTATATGGATGCTATAATAGAAATTATTATCATATTAGAACTAATCTATGGGAAGGTGTTTGTCACAACATCCTTCAAAATCCATTTCACATGAACATGGAAAATTTTCAAGATTCTGACTGGTTCTCTTAGACTGTCCATCCATTTCATGGGGGTAAGTAGTGTTGAAACTATGAATAATATAAAATTATTTAGACAACTTATCCATAACATTAAATTGATACATAGATCTTGATAAAATAAAATAGGGAGTGGTAGTCCATGTTGTTAACACATATGTTATATATATCATTGTTATTTCGTGAGATGGAATAAATCCATGATAATAAAAAAATGTTTTTAATTTGTATGGTTATTTAGTAACATACATAAGATGATATTTCCTACATGTTACCTAGGGATTTGTATAAAAAATCCGTGGATATGTTTTTTATATTTCACACACGGTATGGTAAATTTCAACATCATACACTTGTAATTAATCTCTTATCCTTGGCTCGTTTTGATATAAAGCATAAAGATAAGATTTTTCTAATATATATCTCTATGGTATTCAAATAATAGTTTAAATTAAAATATCTATATATCATAGTGCTAACTAGATGAATAGTGAAGGCTTATATATAAACATAATCTAGAAGATCCTTATTTAGTTTTGGTTTTAAATGGACACATATTGGTGTTACAACCCTTTTAACTCTATGTTTAGAAATTTAGTACTACCAAAATATTCACTTCCATTTTATATAGAAGATCATTATATAAGTACTCATACATAGAAATATCTTATTATAGTGTTTTTAACTAGAATTCACATTGGAGGAACTTTTAAGTTTTGAGTTTTAGAGAATTAGGATAAAATCTTATATTGTAAACACATACATTACATGTGGACACATAAACTCATTTTCCATTTTTTCACTAAAGGAAACACTTTTAAAATAATACATGATTTTATTTCAAGACATATATTACATAGTTTAATCAAGGCATCTTTTTTTCAAACCAATATCTATAGAAAACATTTTAAAACATCATATGAGCACAAAATCTCAGTAATGGATATAAAAAGGAAGAAACCATTAGTCTAGTTAAATCATGGTAACCCATTTAATGTTGTTTGAGAGAATGAAAAAAAAAATCACTTCAATAAAACTCAGGGTTTTTTATGAAAAATATTAAAACCAATATAAAGAAATTAAAACAACTTTATGAGACATGGAGCATCATATACATAAATACCATTCAAATCCCTTTACATTGGAATGACTATATGGATGACATCTAATTTTATTATTACCAAATGAATTGGGGATCTATAATGAGGATCACCCTTATTATATGTTATTTATGGTACACATGTGATATATTATGGGGATAAACCCTTTGTATAAGCTATATCGGGCTCACCGGTTTCATATAATTCACAAGAACCATTTTATGAAAAAAATACGTTCATCAAAAACCCCTTTTGAAAACTTCTTCGAATCCCATATGAATAACATTTCTATATAAAAATACAATTTTCATTTAATAACCCATTTCAATACCATGATACCCAAAAAAACAAGGTATTTATTTTTGTTTTTAAATAGTAAGTCTTATAAAGGATGAAAAGTATCAAATAAATGTTATGGAATAGAGAAGTCGTTGTCATCATTTATAAGAAAGAAATTCCTTTTTTTTATTTTGTAATGAAATTAAAACGCATCTTATAAAAATATTTCTTTTAAAAAATTTAAAAGAAGTTCATGATAGAAAAGGTTTCCTATATAGTCCTTTTAAATCCATATAAATAAATATGTGAATTAATATCATGAAGAATAGATTTGATAATAAAATCACTAAATGTTTGAGGTGTCTCATACGACTTTGAACATTTAAATATTAATATCCATGTATTAATACAGAAAAAAAAACAATAAATAACATTATTATAGAAAAAATTTGGATATTAAGACTCATAGTGTCAGTATATAGACCTTATTAATGAATAAGGGTTCATATTATGATGAAATGTCTCAATGAAAGGAGATAAAGACAAAATCTCTTACCTTATGTTCAAGTCATAACATATGATCCTTGTTATTTCTAAATAATAAATATAGTTTAATTTATAATTTCGTGAGAACATTTTTTATGTTTATTATTTATTTTATATCACTTATTAACATTTTATAAAAATTAAATAATTATTTAAGTTCATATCAGACATTGGTCGATATTCGGTAGATGAGTTGAAAATAAACTTGGATTGATGTCAATGGTCCATCTGGTCATAAGTACAACATATATAGAATAATATTCATTAAATAATATTAATTTTTATATATCAATTAAACTTTTAAATCAATTTATTAAATATGGATATGAAAAAATAATAATGTTTCAATCACGGAGATGGTAAGCAGTGCGTACACATGGGCAACTTTTCCATTTTTCATTTATCCTTATATAAATAGGTAATTTTTTTTAACTTTACATAATTTTAAAAATATTATTAACAAAATAATAATAATTTTAATATGCTTATAAATATCATACAGTTATTTGGTGAATAAAAAGGTTTCACATCACTTCGTGGATGTGATAGTTCACACGTATGCATGAATAACGTTATCATTTTTTGATGTATGAAAGTTTAAATGTTAATAGAAATATTAATTTATGATGATAAATTTTTAATTAATATCATATATAAACATTTATTTTATTTTTATAACCATACATGATAGATAGTAATGAAACACAAACTATATTGGTTTGTGATGCGGTAGTCTGTCGTACACACGAACGAAATATTATTTCCCCATTTGATGAAATTGGAGACTTATGTAGGTGATGATATTACTATAATAACCTCTAATTATATTTAATATATTTATTTTTTTATTTAATCTTGTAATAAGAAGATTTATCAGATGTGGAATAATAAATAAAACAGAAAAACTTAAAAAAATTATACCTCTTCTTCGGTTGATCACCTTTGGAGAACACTATAACACCTCTAAGATGTGTGTTATTCTAAAAATAATGCCTCATAAATTTTGGGTATGGGTTATTGGAAGAGGTTTTGGTAGATATTTTATTAATAAAATTATTTTCTAGTGTGATTATTAGATATGAGTGGGTAATTGTTTTAAGAGATGGAAGGGGCACCCTTAGAAACTCTTAAAATATTAAATTAATATAAATTCAATTTCGTTTTCTAATAGTCCCAAAATAATTTATTTAGATGATAAGATAATTTGGGATAAATAAAAATCATCAAATTAAAAACATATAAGTTTTAAATATTTTTTAATCCTTATAATTTTGGTTGAACCCTTAGTTTACCCTTTTTAATCTTACGATGATATTATGTTATTTACACTTTTTGGGTCAATGTAATTACCATAACATGTCAAATGGCCAACTAAAGTTCCATTTATAAAATATTTGGACTTATCTTAACCATTTTGAAAAAATTTCTATTTTTATGAATTTAATTCCACTTAATATATTATTTTGTATTTTAAAAGTCCAATTGTGTCAATTTTGACACTATTCAATAGTTTACTTTTAATAATATCATAACATGAAGATATGTTCGAACGAACTACATGTAATCATCCAAAAAAAATTCACAATTATTTATAAAATTTGTGTATGGAACAAATTATCTCAGATAATATTTATTTTAATATTTATAATATCATTTATTCTATTCATTCATTATTAAGGAAATTAATGAATAATTATTGTGTCATAATTTAATTTAAATATTTAATTTTAAAAAATTACAAATAAATTACCATGATATAGGAAATCGTAATATATTTCCAATTTATATTTATTTTCCAATATATCCCATGTATACCACAATGTTAAAATACTTTACTCAATAGAAACAAATATTTAACAAAAATAAGTATTCATTGAATATAATATTATAAATGTATTAAAGTCATCCATGTGAATCCAAGTGGTACTAAAATAGACCCAAGGATTATAATGGAAGTGATACACTCATCAATTTAAATTAGTTCATGGGTTAGTATAGTTTTATATTATTATATTATTATATTTACCTTTTATTACTTGATTTACCCGTAACTGTTGAAATCATAATAATTACAAAATATACTATTCGTAATAGAAAAAAATTAAATGGCCCAATTTACATAACATGGAACTTATGATTAAATATATTTAATCCATTTTTTCAAATCTAAAACACATATTTTTCAGTAATTAATTTAATATAAATCTCTGTTGTCAAAATGAGAAAATCATTTTTAATGTAAAAACCATCAAAATATGAACATGCATTTATATATTCTTTCAATTTGAAATTATATCCAATGAAAAACAATTGTATTAATTGATAAAAAAGTAATAAAATTAATCCAATGTAAATTTTTATGTCATACTTCCAAAGAAAAATTTAACTTTTTCAAATACATATTATTGAAGTTTCAAAAACTATATTTAAAATGGGATCTTCATCAAAAGGCAGTAAAACTGTATTTTTTTTAAAAATACTTATTTTATACGAGAAATTAATGTTGTTCTTATATCATGTATAGAAAACATATAAGATGAATTTTAAACATTATATATAATATTATATATATATATATTTCATTTCAAAAATACATAAAGTGTGATTTTATTATTTTTTAAACTCACTTATTTTCATTTAAATAATGTTTCAGAAAAATAAATCCTTTATATTCAATTTGTTTTTATTTAATTTCAAAATTAATTTAGTAACCATTGAATAATTATATAAACATGTGTAAATAATATTTATTTATTCCTTTTCATTCCCACCATTCAAATTTCTATATGATAACTATCATTTTAAATAATAATATTAATTTGTTCATTTATTATAAATGTGGCATATCATATATGTTATCGATCATAGAATTTCTCTATAAATACAGAAGAAGCTACATTATCCCCCCACATTTTTGAAATTTGGTCCTCAAAATTTGAATTTGGTCTTGTTAACTAAGGTATTAATTTTAAAAATACCATTTTTTAGTTCCCAAATTAGAAAAAAGATTAATAAAACATCCACTTTAAAAAAAGAAAATACCGTATGAAGGTATCATGAAATTAAACATACTAGTTTTATGTGTAAAAAAACATGGATATGGAAGAAAAACCAAACATCATGTTCTAATAAATATTGGTAGAAAACATGAATAGAATAATGTTAATAATTAGATAACCAAGACCTTTTGATGTGTTAATATGTCATTGATTTCATGGTAAGAAAAATAACCAGTAAACATTTTTTTTATTAAGATCATTTTCATAATGTTGAGGAATTAATTTACTACTTAGAAAAAGAACAAAAGTAAATATACTAACTTTAAATGCATAGTTTCATCCATCAATCATATTCCATCACAAACTCATATTTTTCTCTACACGATGAGTATTTAAGATGAACTTTTCAATCCTAAAGCACTATAATCTACTTCAAAAAATATCATCAACCAAAAAATGTTAACTATATATTTCTTCTACCTCAAAAAATTAACCAAAACCAAAATGGTTAGTACATGATCATATAATTTTCCCTAAAAATTATAATCCATTGTAAGTAGAAGGACATCATTTAATCTCCAAAATTAAAAAGTAATATTCAATGTTCAACAAAGATTATTAAAAAAATTACATTCCATAAAATTCCTCAGAACAATCCAAACTAAGATTGAAACCCAAAATTCAGATTAATTTTATTACTAATTATTCCAAATAAATTATAACATTTATCTCCAAATAACATCAACTACTCTTGATTCTTCATACCAAATTTTAATTAACCTAATCACATATTCTTCAAGATAGGTTAATCATTTATATAAATAACCAAAATCTCCATATGTACACAATAAAAAAAAATATTATTAAATAATAAAATTAAATCATTACTCCTAAAATAACATCCCATAGTACACCATTTTCCTTAGGGATATATGGTTCAAAAAATAGTGAACATCATCCAAAATAATATTTTTCACATAATCCCCAAATCGGTTTCCTATACTAAGGATATTCATTTGATAAAATGTATGTTCAAAAATTAAGCATCATCTTATTCCATATAATCATTTAACTAAAAACATTAATACTAACTAGTTACTTCACATAGGCCAATGGTAGGTGGTGCACCCTTTTCACCCATCGGTTGTGGGTTCGATTCTCGTGGCCTTGCCAAACGTGATGGGTTATCACCCATCCTATGGGTAGACCATTTTCTAGAACTATATAATTCTTATAACATACTAAAAATATGATATAAAATAATCAAAAATAGTCACATCATATTTTAAACTCAAATTTAATCTCATTCCATTTATTTTTCATCCCAAAAACAAATAACCCAAAATTACCTTAAAAATAAATGTCTCCATAAATACTGTTAACCACCATGGTATTTTGGAACATAAACCCTCTAAAGGGAATTCCATGACATTGAACTTATGATAGAATTGAATATTATAAACTCAAATGATATCTATATCTCTTAAGAACACATGCTAATCTCTAAAGTTCTCTAACCCATCCTATGATACCAACTATAAAGACATGGCCTTAAAAATATCTTATTCTAGTGTTTTTAAACTAGAATTCACATTCAAGGATATTTTAACTTTATAGTTTTAGATAATTGGGACAAACTCTTACATAATAAACTTATACATTATAAGTGTAAACTTATACTAAGTATCCCTTTTCACCAAAGGCAACCCTATTAAAATGAAACATTATTTCTTTTCGAGACTCATATTCAATACTTTGATCATGGAATATTTTTTTTCCTTACCAATATTTAGACATCTGAAAACGATTTGAAAATATGGGATGACTAAAAAATGGAAGTAAGTCACATAAATAGAATGAAACCATTAGTCTAGTTAAAAAATGGCAAACCATTTAATGTTCATTAAGAAAATGAAAAAAAACATTTTCACATGAAGTACACTGATACTTTTTTCTCAAAGAAAAAACATTAAAACAAATAAAAATAAATAAAAACTTATTTATGTGCCTTGGAGAATAATATACATAAAAACTATTCAAATACCATTAAATTAGAATAACCATATGGACTACATCCAATGTTATTGTTACCCAATGAATTGGAGATCTATAATGGGGATCACTATTTGTATAAGTTGCATCGGGATCACCTTTGAGATATAATGGGGCTCAACCCTTCATATAAGCTATACCAGACTCACCGATTTCATTTAATGCTCATGTACCATATACTACCAAAAATACATTCATTACAAAACCCTTTGGAAATCTTCTTCAAATCCCATACGAAAAATATTTCTGTATTAAAATTACATTTTCCATTAAGAAAAGATTTTCAATTCCAAGATACCCAAAAAATGAATAATGGATTTATTTTACTTTTAAAAAATTAAGGCTTATAGATGAAGCTAATTATGTAATAACCATTATGGTTGTGGAGAAGTCATTATCATTGTATACAAGAAAAAACATTTTGTGGTATAGTAAAGAACGTAAATTGCTTCACATAAAAATTTTCCTTTTGAAAAAATTTATTGGAAATAAATATAGAAATAAAATGTCATGTATTTTTCTTTTATATCAATATTAATAAATATGTAGCTTAATATCAGAAAGAAAAATTTTGATAATTAAATATTTAAACATTCAAGGTGTCCCTTACCACATTAAACATTTAAATATTTCTATCCAAGAGTTAATATATTTACCAAAATAATAAATAACATTAGTAGAGATAAAAAAATGATATTAAGTGTCATTATGGATATATATACACCTTATAAAAGAATAAATGTGCATGTTATCAAGATATGACTCAATAAAAGGGGATTGGGCCAAAATCCCTTACCTAATGTTTGATTAGACATATATTTTCCTTGTTATTAATGAATATTATAAGTAGGTTAATTTATAATTGTTTAATAACCCTTTTCATTTTTATTATTTATTTTATTTCACTTATTACCATGTTATAAAAACGACCTAATTAATTATGTTCATATCGAACATTTTGTCGATATTTAGTACATGAGTCAAAAATGAACATGTCATGATATGAATAGTACATGTCGTCATAAGTCCATCATATATAAAATAACATTAAAGAAATAATACACTTTTATATATAAATTATACTTTTAAATATACTCATTAAATTTGAATATGAGAAATGAACAACATTACAATCATAGAGATGGAAAGTCATACGTACGAATGAGTAAAACTTCCATTTCATCAATTATCATTATCAAAAAAAAAGGAAATTATTATTTTACCTTTGAATAATGATAATAATATTATTATCATAATAATTATCATATCAAAATTCTATTATGTATCATACTAGTGATGTTGTGAATAGAAACAGATGACATCACTTCGTGGAGGTGATAGTCTACACGTACGCACGAACGACGTTATAATTTTTTTTGCATGGAAGATAAGAAAATAATTGAAATATTATTATTTTTAAAAGTTAAATATATCATTAATATCATATATAATCAATTATTATATCATTATGACATTACTTGATAGATGGTAATGAAAAACGAATAATATCAGTTTACAAGGCGGTAGTCCACCGTACAGACAAACGAAATGTTCATTTCCCATTTGAGGAAATCAGAGCTGGATTTAGGTGATAATGTTAAAATAACAACATATATGTATATTTAGGATTCTGGAGTTATTCTTTCATCTTATAAGAAAAGGATTTATTGGAATTTGAAGAATAAATAAAATATAAACATTTTAAAAAAATGATACCACTTCTTTAGTTGATCACCATTGAAGAACACCTTAGCACATCTAAGAAGGGTTTTATACCTAAACTAAGTCCTCAGGAACATGAGGAGGGATTCTAGGAACAGTTTTGATAATATATGGGATGAACTAAAAGGATTTTTAAATGTGATTATTAGATAATAGTGGGTACCTTTTAATAGGAGAGGGGAGGGGAACCATTGCAGAATTGTAGAATATTAAATTAATATAAATTAAATCTTAGTTATAAATGGACCCAAAACCATTTCTTTATAATATAAGATTATTTCGTGTTGAATATACCTAATACACTTAAAATCTTAAAAGTTTTCAATATTTTTTAAGCCTTATTTTTTATTTATTAACTTTAATTTTATCCTTTTTAATCATACAGTGATATTTTTTTTATTTACACTTTGTGGGTTCATTTCATTACCATAACATGTCAAAAGACCAAAAAAAGTTCCATTTGTGATATATTTTGACATATGATAACCATTTGTAAGATTCATATATTTTTAAGAATTTAATATCATTTAATAAATTATTTATATTTTAATATACCAATAGTGTAAATTTTGACACTATTCATTAGTTTAGTTTTAAAAATATCATAATAGAAAGATAAGTTCGAACTAACTCAATTAAATAATAATAAAAATTTAAAATTGTACATGAAATTTGTGGATTGAATAAATTTAATATAATATTTATTTTAATATTTATAATATCATTTATTTGATTATTTCGTTAATTAAGAAATTACTACATCAATATTGTGTCATAATTAAATTAAATTATTTAATGTAAAAAAATTGTAAATAAATTACCATGATTTAGGTAATCATTTATTTTTTTGAATCAATATTTATAGTTGAATAGATCCCCTGTATTAATCCATATTAAAATAGTTTTCATTTTAAAAACAAAAGTATAACAAAAAAGACTATTCATTAAATATAATTTATATATGAATTAAATTCATCCAATTGGATCCATGTTTTCCTAAAATAAACCCATGTATACTCATGTTCAGGATAAAAATATAAAATTTAATTAAAACAAGTGGTCTTGAAGTTTTTTTATTATTACAATATTATTTTTACCATTAATTACTTGATTTACCCTTAACCGTGATTAGTAAAATAATTTCTAAATTACTATTCATAATTTCCAAAAAAATAAAATGAATTATTTACGGAAATTTGAAAATTGGATTTCAAATATTGAATTATTTTTTCTAAATTAAAAACATTGTATATAGAGTAATTAATTTAAAATTAATCCATGTTGTCAAAATAAGAAAAACATGGGTTTTATAATTAAAAGGCATCGAATGATTGATGTGAATTTATAACAAATTTCAATGTGAAATTACATTAAATTTTCTAATTTGGACTAAATTATAAAAACGTAAACTAATTATACTTTAAAAAAAATTAAAAATATAATCTATCAATATCAATAACATAGATGAATAATACTTTTGAAATAAAATGCAGTATTTTTTAAAATTTATTAAAGTATGAATATTATCAGAAAAATAAGAAAATAAATGAAAGTAAATTATTATGTGCCTCTAAATAATATGTTTAGTTTTTTAAAAGATAAAATATAAATGTTTCAAAAACTATATTTAAAATGGGTTTTCCATCAAAAGGCAAAAAACTGTATTTTTTGGAAGATATTTATTTTATCTAATGAATTCAATTTGTTCTAATATAATGTCTAGAAAACATATAATCTGATTTTTAAACACTTCATTGAAAATATTAAATTTATATTTCATTAATAAAATCCAAAAATAGTGATTTTATTATTTTATAAACATTATTATTTGAATTTAAAATTCATTTTTCAAAAAAATACATCCTTTCTCTTCATTTGGGTTTATTTGGATTTATTATTAATTTGGTATCCAATTAATCATTATATAAACATGTGTAAACCATTTTTATTTAATATCTTTCATTCACTCCATTCTATTATCTTTGTGATAACGGTAATATTAAATTATAATATTATGTTATTTATTTATGTGAAATGTGGTGTATCAAGTATGATATTGAACATTTTGTTTACTTTTAAAAAATTCGGATGATACAAACCATATTTTTGGGGATCCATGATCCTATGAGGTTGGATGTTTGTGGAGTTATTCAATAAATTTTGCATTAATATCCATTTATTGTTACCATGTTCATAAATTTCATGTTAATGCGGATTTCATCCCCTTCTATCCTCTTAATGGATAGAGTTAACATCCTTTATACATAGAGAATATGTATCATTTTTATCTATCCATTGATGGTAAAATATTTTACAATAATAATCGATATTAATCCCTAACTACTATTATTGGTTTATTAAAACACCTATTTTGTGAATATATACATAGTTCCATTATTATCTATATATATGCAACATATTTCCACATATATTTTATGTTAACATAACATTAATTTGAAGATCAATAATCCTAATTCCAGATCAGGATTTAGTTAGTTTTTTTCATGGAATATTAATTAGACGGAGGAATATGATATCACTTTCAAATCATTCATGAGTACACAACCTAATCCCATTTTAGATCTATTTATGTAAATCACATATCCATCCCCACTAGGTGTAATGTTAGAACATGTGTAGTGATTATCCTAGTATTAATCTAATTAATTATATGAACATAATATTCATTTTATAAAAACTCTATTAAATTCTGAGTTATTCTAGTCTATAAGATTTAATATTCTGATGAATTTGTTATAAATTTCCTATAAAACCCTGATAGTCCCAAAAAACCACATATCATCAGCACTATTGTTGGTTTGGGCCATAATTTAATTTCTAATGTTCATAAATAATCCATTTATATATATATATATATATACATTTTCTGGGGATAAAATTCCTTATAAATTTTATATTATCCTACAAAAATTTTATTTTTCTATAATTCAATCATAAAAATTCCATTTACACTTTCTTCATTATAATATTCAAATTTACCTCAGGTTCCTCCTTTATTTTGGAGTACATGTCAATAAAACTAAATAATGCTACTCCTTTTTTGCAATGTCCCTATGGACTTGATTCATTAAGTCTATAAAGTTAACTAGAGTATTGTTAAGTCAAAATGGCTTCACTAGGAACTCTTTCTATAAATACTATATATGATAACAGGGTTGGGGATAACCCCTTTATTACCAATACAAGATAATAGATCAACAAAAGATCCATTTTGGATCCGTTTTGGGATATATGTAGTAGACCAAACAAGTCATCAATACGTGGAAGTGGAAACATTCAATTTATCGTGATCATTTTTAGCTGATCATAATCAATGAATAGGTGAATTGGCCTATCCTTATTCTTGAAGAAAATGACCTGTTCAACCCATGGTGATACACTTGGTCATACAAACACTTTATCCCGATTCCCTTGTAGATTCTTCTTTATCACTTCAAGTTCATCATTATACATTTTATATGGTGTATTGGATATTTGGAAAACATATGGTTATAATTTTTATTAATAACTCAACAAATTTTCATGGGGAAAGGCCAACCAATTCTTTGGGAAACAGTAAATTATATTCCTTATGAATGGGAATTTCATCAAGGTTGTTTTCTTTGTTAGTCTCAATTATTTGAGATATATGCACTTACTCAGATGAAATTAATAACTATATTATATTATGATGATACCAAAGAACATTAATCATACTCATTACACTATTATATAATTATATGGAAATTTTTGATATATAGGGTGCTTTACATACCTAGGTAATTTATGTTTATTCTATGTAAGTAAATCCAATCCAAACACATTATTTTATCATAATTTACTAAATGGATCATCACATGGATCAATGGAAAATTCATCCACAATGTATAATTGTGGGACAGTTAATATATTTGGGATGTTATAATTTATCCATTTTCCATTATGATTAATATATTCCCTTCCATAATATGCTGGGTATATGAATAGTTATACAATTCTAGTGTGATAAAAAGTAATTTACTAAACCAAAATCATATATAATTCTCACAATACATGAATTAAGAACTAGAATAACTATCACCACATTGTTATTAGTATTTACATCATTATTTGTGATGGATTAATATCACTCTTACTCTCATGGACATAGATGTTGTTGGTGTTAGTTATCGTTGACAACTCATGGGATAGGCCATTTTTTCACACAGTTTCCTTGAACAATATACTTAAAAATTAGAGTAGTAGGCTAATGGTTTATTAGAAAATTTATTTATTATATAAAATTGGTAGGGTTTTATAACTGTCGATCACTGTCTCGATGCATGTCTTTATAAATCATAATGAATTTCCATTTCCAATTTATGAAATTTCAATATTGCTCATTCCCACACATATTAAAGGTGGTATGCATGGATTTTTTGAAACCCTGGTATTTCTCTATATCACTACAAGAATAAAAATCCATTATATTATTCATATATCCTAATCTAGGAGACCCATGATATTCACTTATACCTATTTTTACATTGAGGATGCATCAAAAAACATACTTATATTTTTCAATTACTGAAATTACTAAATCATTTCATGGTCTTGACTGTAGACAGATAATATAAAAAATAAATTAAGTGTAGTTGAAATGAAAAAGCCATAGGGGTATCACAGAAGTATTGAGATTTCCTCCTTAAATAATCCCAACTTATTTTTCATCATTCTACATGAAGATAATAAAATACCTATCTATTTTATTTCAAAGAGTGTGAGTAAAATAATAATTTAAAAAATTCTTAATTCCTTCAAATCTATTTCTCCATTTACTTCTTAGATCCTCTTAATTTTTTATCAATATCTACCATTCGTCAAAATCTCCCTCAATATGATAAAAAACAACATGTCCATATTTTTTCTAACCTAATTAGTTCTTGGATAATATCATTTCATAGTGTTGATCTATTATTCCATGATTTGAGGGATTAGAATATCCTCAAAAAATTAAATGGATTTTTCACATAATGACCAGTAATGTAACATTTTCTTTATTATTGTGAGTAGGTTTCCCCCTAATTCATCAATCTATTTAAAAAAGTTTCTTTGTTTGAAACAATTTCAACAATTTTCTTGAATCATTATATAATTGGTTTTGGATTCCCATTTGAGTATCCATTACATTTCTCATCACTTTTGTTGTTGACTTGGTTCCTCATTTTACAAACTATTGACTAAAATAAATAGATTATTGTGGATTGTAATTTTAAAAATACTAATAAAATGAATTGTAAACTAATAGCATTTACTGTATGACTTATAAATGATATATATCCATTAATCATTGACTTTATATGTATCAATATATGTTACCCATATTCTATTTCCAAACATAAAATCATATGATAATTTTTTCCCTTAATAATGGTTTGTAAGGTACTTGATAATTTACCATAGAACATCTCTTGGGAGAGCCACATGTTTTTTGTATCAAGGGAATGTTTTTATGACTCAGTTGAGGAATAGTTAATGACCAATTCACCCTATTAAGGTTGTTTACCCCTTGGTAAAAAAATATTAGAGACTCATCCACATGTTATATCTACAAAAAGGATGTATATTCTTGGAAACCACTTATTAAATTCAATACAGAAATTTGAGGATGTTTTTCTATGATTAATCTGATACTAATGTTCTATACTAATTTTTACATATCATATTACATTAAAAACAAAACTGACCTCACAAACATGTTATAAAAAATCTTATCTTAAATTCATTTTAACTTTTAATTTATTACAAAAAGGTAAAAATAATACTATACAAGAATATAGTGAGGTATAGTGACTTTTTATAATTAAGTATATAAAATAATAACATTATAATGGGAACAATATCCTTATTTAAAAACTCATTATCATGATCTTAAACTACATTGACATTCTAAAACTATATAGTATATACTAAGGACATATATTATAATTTGTTTAGATAAAAGTCCCTCTAAAGAAATTATCAAATCATACCAAAAAAATAATTATATACATATAATTAAAGTTTTATATTAAGGTAAAATAATTTATTTTAAAATCATAAAATGGAAAAGGAAGCATGATATATAATGTTATAGTAAGGAAACATTGAAATGTTGAAACTACATAAAAAATAAAATCATAAACATAAGTTGAGGGTAATTAATGGGACACCACACAATAATTTTAATAATATAACCTCATGTTCCTCATAAAATGAATATCATGAGATTAAACAATTTTCCAACAAATTGAAATTATAAAAAATTAAAATTCCACAATTATCTTTCATATATTGTACATATATTAGTGTTATATATATATTACAAAAAAAGTATATCATTAAGAATTTATAATCCCCTAATCGAATGGATTAGGTTACATAAATTTATGTCCAAAATAGAAAAAATAGATAAAACATGGTTAATATCCTTGAGTGTAAATTTGGATGGGTATTCTATAAAAAATTATTGACACAGAAAAAAAAAATATAATTTTGGATGAAAAATAGAGGGAACATAATGATTCATGGATGGGTTTAAGGAGAGTAAAATGGGGTTTTCATCACATGTAATTCATAATGACTATATAGTGGGTTCATATAAATATACTAAAATATGTGAAAGAGAAAATTAAAAATAATAATATGAAAAAGGTTATTAAATAAAGTGGAAAATAGGTGAATCCCATACCTAGAGGAGGTGTTTCTAAAACCATTACAAGAGGTTATGAAATTGAGAACACTTTGGAGTGAGTTGTAGATATATATAAGGATTAAATTATGATGAATTTTCATTGAAGTGTATTGGTAGTATGGGTGGGTGTTTATAGAAAAGTACAGGGGAATTCTTTATTAATTCCTTAACATTGGTTTTGGACTCCATTAAGTTAATTTATCCAAATTACCAACTATCGAATTGATTAAACACCTTGTTTTAATAATTTTATGTTCCTTTTAATGACTTATAAATAAAAAACTAAACATTTAAAAATAATGCACATTGTGATGTGGTTGTATGTCATGTTTATAATGAATTGATTTAAAAACATTAAAATGTAATATATGTTTTGAAGGAATCCTTAAGGGTTTATAAGATTAATAGAATATCATAAAAGAAAATATTTTAAAGAATACTAATTACAATATTCTTGGACTCTCTTTTTAGTATATATTATATCACTTTTGTGTCATTATGGTTTCATTACATATACGATATATTTATACAGTATTTAATTTGTACCAAAAAAATTCATATTTCATAGAAAATTATGGAAAATTCATCATTCTATAATTTAGAGGTGTTGATTTTAAACATATTACTTATTTTATCAAAATAATTCCCTAGATATTAAATTTAAAGTTGTAATGGAAAAAAGTCAATTATTTGAAAATATGATTTTTTATGATGGTAATAGTTTTTTTAACATATAATGATTTCATTTTACTTCATAAAATTTCTATTACAATTTAAATTTAAATTAATATTATTTAGTTGAAATATTTTTTTAAAATATAATTTATTTAATTTTTATTGATTTCATTAAAAAATTTCTTGATTGAATCTACATTATTCCTAATATACATTTTATGTTTCATTGAATAAAAATATAATTTTCATCGAACACATTAGTTAATCACATATAATGTAATAATATAAAAATTAATTTAATATATATATATATATTCTATCAATTGGGTTCTAAATAGATAACCATATATTATACCAGTACATTCCTAAAGGGTAAGGTGTGTGATTGTGGAAATTTCATGGGGGGGTTTTGTAAAATCCCAGGTAAATAAACAATATGAATTTTTCATATTTATTAATTTTTGAATTAAATATTAATTTTACTTTAAAAGGGTTGTTATGTTCGATAGCGTACCAGATACGCAACAACGAGTTTCTTTGAAATCATACATTGCACACTAATAATATAATATTGTTATTTTAAATTGTAGTTAACTCCTAGCTGTTGTATTGGAAGGAATGAACAAAACTAACTAAAATATTATTATACATTTTTGTTAAATGTATTTAAATTTATCCAAAAAAAATTAGAGGCTTAAAATTTGAATGAATCTAATTTTAAGCATAAATTACATTAAAAGGCCGATTTATATCCTTTTAATGGCGAACCCTTTTTAAATATATTTTTTTCAGTTTAATACATTATATATGACCAAATAAAATCCTTATTTATAATGGGTACATTAAAATTTACTATGTGTAAATTTTTGGAATTTTTCCGATAAAGTTCATTTTTTAATGAATAGTGAAAAATATTGTGTTTTAATTCACAAGTGCCTTTTAATATAATTTATTTATATGGTTAGATTATAATTTTAATTAGTTTTAAAATGAAATTAAAATATATTTTTACCATTAAATCCAATGTTGGTCATTGAAATTAATTTCACTTTGAAATTGGACATAAACAAGTATCAATCTTTTGATAGTTATTGTTTCTTAAAAACACGCTATTTGTTTTGATAACGGGAATTAATTTTAAAATTAATTAATTCCACTTATATGTTTTGAATTTTGAAAAATAGACATCATTTTTGAATTTGGAATATCAAATATAGCTTAGGCTGAATTTTTTGTATTTTTCTGAAAAACATCAATTTTTGATGAATAGTGAAACCACTTAGTGGTAGTAAAAAAACTGACTTTTTCATTTAAATGAAATTTTACCACTTCTGTAAATTGAGTTTTGAAAATCCGACATACATGGTTTTTATCAAGAAGTAAATTTTTTTCAATAAGATGAAAATAAATTTTTTTGAATAGTAACTTATGACTTTTATTTACCGCGGTTAAAGGTAAATAAGGTAATTCAAGGTAAAAAGAATATTATAATAATTCAAAATTACCTTAACACTTGTTCAAACCTTATTGGTTGAGTCATTAACGACCATGGGAATATTTGGTTCGATTTTGGGACCCCATTGATCCACTTGGGAGTGATAATGACAATTTAGATTAATTAACTTAAAGTAAAGGTAGAAATGACAAAAGAAAATATCTTTTAGTAAATTAATTTTTACAAGGGGTTATATAAATTATCATTTAGACTATAAATATTCATTGGATAATTAACACTATTTCCTACATCATTGTATTTTTTTTATAATTTTTAGCGATCAAATAAATTAAATTATTTATGACACAATAATGATGTAGTGTTTACCTCATTAATAAATGATTTAAATAAATAAGATTATAAAGACTAAAATAATATTCAAAACCCGTCCAATTCCTATTTAATGATTTTATTTCGAATATTAGTCATCTTATATTCTACATTAATGTTTTTTGGACCTTTTGAAACCGAAGATAATTTTATAATAAAATAAATTTTTCACACTTTCGTAAAGAGCCTCCACTCCCCCTAATAAAAGGATACCAATTCTAAGCAATTCCACACATCTCTCAAGCATTTTGGATCGTCCAACCACTTCCCATTTAATCTCCCTACATCCCTATTCTTCTCCTGGAAGCCTTACCATAGGCAATAGGCACTTTAAGAATTCCTATGGTTCAATCCAGAGGGAGTTACCCAAATTAAAAGTAAAAGTTTCTCTTAATTTGTTTTATTTTATTTTACTTCTAAAACCGCTAAACTCTTTTTATTCCATTATTTTGTAACAACACCTAAATCCTAAATATACTAGGACGTTGTTATTAGAAGGATTCAAACTGCACTTACACACACCTCCATCTAATGGATGAAGAACATAATGTTTCCGTGGATGGAAAACTAACGCCTCACGAAATGATGATTGTTCAAATATCTCCAATTGCCTCTCATGGTGGCCATTATGGTGGAACTTTATTTATATATGATATATATTATTTTTCTGTTTTCTTTATGCTTCTGTATTTTCCATTAATAGCATGCCTTTATAGTTTCCGTAGTGGGTAAATACGATAATCTCATTTGAGGAAGTGCAGACTACCGCCCCCTCAAAGTGATGTGACTCATTAATGTCTTATGTGGGATGTATAAAGGATAGATTTAATGATATTATATATGATATTATACTGGAATTATAATATAACTATGTATAATTATGTTTTAATTCCATTAAAATAAGAAATAGAAATGAAAGTAGCGTTCATGTGTACGTACGGCTTACCGTCTCCATGAACGGTGCATTTCATTTCTTAACTCCAAATGTTAGTTAATATTATAAATAAATGTATATAATGGATATATATTATATATATGATATCTAAATCATGAACACAATTCCGGATATAATGAACTATTGACCACATTGACAACTTGTAAATATAAGGTGGCCATTTTTTACTCAAGTACCAAATATCGACAAAATGAATGATATTAACTTAAATGATGACATAATGTTTATAACAAGGTAATAAGTGATATAAAAGGAATAATAAATTTTAAAAAGGTTATTAAGAAATTATAAATTAAATTTAGTTTATTATTCAAGAGATTAAAGAATGATTGAGTCATTTCAGACACGAGGTAAGGGATTTGACCTCTCTCTTTCTTTTCAGGTACTCTCTTTTATGTCATTTATTTTATGCTCCATGTTCTTATGTTGGAGGATGTTATTTTATATTCACCATACTGTAATTTGTATTTTCATATGATGAGATACCCCCTCTTACTCTCATCAATTCATTTGAAGATATTTTAAGTGGCGTCGTTAGGCTACCGAATTTTTGTAAGGGATTTTCTTATCTCACTTTCAATTCTATGAGATTTCCATTGTTTGCCACAAATTTTTTGAATGTCACGTATTGTGTAATACCAATTGATCTATATTATCATGATTCTTTTTATATTCATTTTATTCTGTGAACCATTTGGTGGTTATTTACTTTTGGTCATACAACTTAGTTGATTACAACGTGGTAAAGGGTTTCATCTCACTTTTTTCCCCGTGAGATTCCCTCTATATTTGACATTATTTCCTTTTTTGTGGTGTATTTACTACCAATTATTGTACTCTTTGTGTAATATAATTTCATTTATGAGTATTTACATATTCATTGTTTGATCCTTCTTTCATGTGGCATATGTTTTGTAAGTTACCAAATCGGTAAGGGAACCTTTCACACTTCTTTTTTTTAAAGACATCTTTTTTTTATGTCTTTTAATTTAAATCTTATTATGTTGGGATATGTTATTATATATCCTTATTTATTTAAACATTATGTCCAAGTATTGAGGTACCCTTTTTATCTCATCAACTCATTTTCTGAATTTTAAAGAGACGTCGTTAGGCTGTCGAATTTTTACAGGGGAACTTCTTAACCCAATTTCGATCTTTGGGTTCAACTTGTACTTATTAAATATGTCATCCTATGAATATGTGTGAATGACCTATGATTGTTTTACACTTAATATCCAATTATATTGGGTGTATTTATATTTTTCACACATAATTATGAGATTGATTTATCCTAAATTTAAGGATACCATCTTTATAAGGGATTTCATCTCAATTTACATTTCCGTTGATACTTCATTTTAGTTATGCACCAATTCCCTCTTATATGGTGTATATACTTTCCTTTGACATATTATATCATGAATCCCTTTATTCTCATGATATTATAATGTTTTTATTATATGTTACTCCTCAGTTATTTGTATTCAAGAGTCTCTCATTTTGTTAGAAATTATTTAACTAAAATATTGTTGTAAAAGTTTTAAAGATTTTTTATTCTAAATCATTCTCTTTAAAGTCCATGTTTTGAAATTGGGTTTTAAGGATTTATTTATATGGACATTAATGTTTTAAAATTATAATTTTTTTAAAATCTTCAATGTGGTATGGGACACTTTTATTGAAAAATCTATTTTCTAAATGGTTTTTGAAAATGGATTGATTATTTCAATATCTTGAAATTATTTCTTATGATCGAAAATGAAATGTTGTTATTGAAATGTATATATTTTCAATATTTTATGTGTAATGATGGTACTTGGACATTTGACCGGTGGTTACGTGATAAACCATATGACGGGTGGTGCCGTGAATACCAGGACGGGTGGTTACATTATAACCTCCAATGCCTTGGGTATGGAAGTCAGCCGTTTGGCTATTCCATTTAGTGATACGTGTGGAACTATACCGTATGGTTATTCCATTTCATTTTTTAATGTCCCAAGTTACCTTTATATGTTATGTGTTCTTTATATGGGTTTTATGGTAATCTTTTGGTTACAAAAGGGTAAGCATTGGTCTTTTATTCAATTAAGAGTATTTACTACTTCTAAAAGGTTAAAAGTATTACTCCTGATATTCATGGTTTACTTGTTGTTTTGAAAAACTAACAATTTTCTTCTTTGTGTATCCCTTACTGAGCTTTTTATGCTCATACAAAGTTTTTTTGAAATGTTTTCACATGACTTAAAGATGAATATGGTCATGGATGGGATCAAGGAAAAGTCAAGATCTCTAAAACATGGAAGTAGACATGTTTTTTTATTAGTTTTTATTTTATGAAAAAATAGATACAGAGTAGTAGTGTCTAATTGTAATCTTTAAGTTGTTATGTAATAGTTATGGCCTGATTCTCTAAAATTCTAAACCTATAAATATCCTTAATGTGAATTATTCATTTAATTCAAGATTATTTAAGGTTTAAGGTCGGGTCCTTATAGTTGGTATCAGAGGTCAGTTTAGATAACTTTAGAGGTTAGGGTACAATTTATGCATAAGTGAAAATACCATAATGGTTAGGATTTTATAAAGGGTCATAGTTATTTTTATAAAGTGAATGAGTTTAATATAACATGAATATGTATATCTTAGTGTTTTCCCTACTCATAAAATATTATATGATGATTTTACTGATATACTCACACTGACCTTTTTGGTTTTAGTAAATGGATGGATCTAGCATGTACCAAAGTAGAAATGGATGTGAAGAACACTATGATGGTTTTCTGAATGAGAAACTGAATGATATGAGAGCTGCAATGAGAAATCTTGTGGTTATTCTCAAACAACTATCCAGAGTCATTATTGACCACTTGAACCTTTGTGGTTTTTATAAGACAACATATATCCGAGAAACAAATCCCTATGGATGTTCAGGTAATAATCATAAAGGTAGGTATGTTCAAAAACCTATGTGTCAAAGATGTGGAAATAAACACGTAGGAAAATGTTTCAAAGGGACAGAAAGATGCTACATATGTGGAAATGAAGGTCATAAAGCAATAACCTTCCATAGAAAAAGGAAGCATCTAGTTGACTCTTGGAAAGGGAAAGAAGTTCTTTCTGAAGGATCAATTGAATGTTTTAAATGTGGTGAGCATGGTCATTATGCAAACACATGTCCTATGAAGAATTTTCGAGAATGGTATCACCAGGATCATAGAAATATTTGTTTACCAATACCTAATGCCATTTCGATTGAGGATGAAGAAACTAACAATAACCAATGAAAGGAATGGATTATTTATTAACATATGTTTTCCTATTATTGAAATCTTATGATATGATTCATGATTTTCTTTGTAGGAAATAAGTATTTCAGAATAAGTTGGAAATTAATGGTTAACGGATCAATAATAATGTTGAATGAGTAATAATTCAACCTATAAGGGATTCAAGAGTTATGGTAGAATTTAGGATGGTGAAATTCTTAAAAGAATTAAGGATCTTTGATGATGGTAATTACAATAAAATACATTTTATAGTATGTTTAACCCTGATGTTTGATATATGAAAATTTTATTCAAGAAATAATTATCTTCTCTTTTGTGGATATAGTTGTAAAGTACCATTTGGGTTTATATTATCCTTGAATTTGAGGCAATTACTGGTTAATACATTTTGGGATACAAAACAAACGATATTAGATAACCTTTGTGGTTAAAATATGTTATGGTTATTTTTGATGAATTTTTCTCTTTTTGGAAATTCTATAAAATTATGTAGTTTTTGAATAGGGACAAAACCCAAACCGTGTGACAACTCGTCACGTCGGACGAAGCCATGGGAATCGAACCCACAATCAAAGTGTGACTGGTATTTATTGCCTACCACTAGACTACGTGAAGTCCCTGGTTAGTATGACTAATTATTTTTAGTTAGATGATCTTATGAATCATGAATAAGTTGATTTTGGGTTATCTATGGAAATAATTAACCTATCATAGAGGAAATGTGATTAGGTTAATTACTTTTCAGTGTGAGACTTTAAGAGTAACTGATGTTATTTGGAGATAAATGTTAAGATTTACCTTGGAAGACTATGTGATTAAATCCTTTAGATATTTGGGTTTCAATCTTCGTTTGGATTAATTTGAAGAATTTTAAGAATAACTTTTTATTTAATGGTCTTTCTTGAACCTTGGGTTCTTTTTGTTGAATTTTATAGATTAAGAGTATTATTTCTTTTTATAAAGGATTATCCTTTTGGCGATTATCTGATCTTGTGCTAACAATTTTGGTTTTAGATGATGCCTAAATACAAGGGAAATAGGTAGTTCTTCTTTTGTGGATTATGTGATTCTCTAGAAGGTGATTCTTGTGCTTTTGATGTGACCAAGTCTTTTTGAATGCTCATCATTTAGAGAAATGATTTGTTTTGGTAGAAACATATTAAAAGATGAAACTCTACTTAAAGGTAAGTATATTTCCTTATGTTTTTATTCTATTAAGATGATGAATTCCTCAAAATTATGAAAAGGAACGTAAATCAAAAACATTGTTGGTTTACATTTCCTACTGGGTAATCAAAGACCGTTTACACACATCATAAGTTTGTGATTTTCTTATTGTTAACTTTCTACTAATCATGTTTCCTATCACTCTCCATCAGAACTTGACTGTTTGTTTTATCCTCCATATCCATGTTTTCATGGAATCTTAGTATGGGTTAACTCGGGTGACCATTGTACTTCTCTTTCTTTCTTTTAAAGTGATAGTTTTACTGACTCTTTCTTCGATATGGGACTTTCAATAATGTTTTTGAGACTAAATTTTAAAATTTCGAGGACGCCATTCCCAAAAGGGGGAAAGATGTAACATCCCAGGTAAATAAAGAATATGAATTTTTCATATTTATTAATTTTTGAATTAAATATCAATTTTACTTTAAAGGGGTTTCTATGTTCGATAGCGTAACTGATACACAACAACTTGTTTCTTTGAAATATTATGTTGCACACTAATAATATAATATTTTTATTTTAAATGGTAGTTAACTCTTAGCCGTTGTATTGGAAGGAATGAAAAAAACTAACTACAATATGATTATACATGTTTTTAAATGTATTTACATTTATCCCAAAAAATTTAGAGGCTTAAAATGTGAATGAATCTAATTCTAAGCATAATTTACATTAAAAGGACGATTTATAGCCTTTTAATGGCAAACCCTTTTCAAAAATAGTTTTGTTCAGTTTAATACATTCTATATGACCAAATAAAATCCTTCTTTATAATTGGTACATCATTATTTACTTTGTGTAAATTTTTTGAACTTTTCCGATAAAGTTCATTTTTTAATGAATAGTTAAAAATATTGTGTTTTAATTCACAAGTGCCTTTTAATATAATTTATTTATATGGTTAGATTATCTTTTTAATTGTTTTGAAAATTAAATTAAAAAATATTTTTACCATTTAATCCAATGTTGGTCATTGGAATTAATTTCACTTTTAAATTGGCCATAAACAAGTATAAATCTTTTGATAGTTATTGTTTCTTAAAAACACGCTATTTGTTTTGATAATGGGAATTAATTTTAAAATTATTTAATGCCACTTATATGTTTTGAATTTGTAAAAATAGACATCATTTTTGAATTCGAAATATCAAATATATCTTAGGCTGAATTTTTTCTTGTTTTTCTGAAAAACATCAATTTTTGATAAATAGTGAAACCACTTAGTGGTAGTTAAAAAAACTGAATTTTTCATTTAAATAAAATTTTACCAATTCTGTAAATTTAATTTCGAAAATCCGACATACATGGTTGTTATCAAGAAGTAAAATTTTGTTCAATAACGAAAATAATTTTTTGTGAATAGTAACATATGACTTTTATTTACCGTGGTTAAAGGTAAATAAGGTAATTCAAGGTAAAAATAATATTATAATAATTCAAAATTACCTTAACACTTGTCCAAACCTTATTTGTTGAGTCATTAATGACCATGGGAATCTTTGGGTCGATTTTGGGACCCCATTGAGCCACTTGGGAGTGATAATGACAATTTAGATTAATTAACTTAAAGTAAAGGAAAAAATGACAAAAGAAAATATCTTTTAGTAAATTAATTTTTACAAGAGGTTATATAAATAATCTTTTCGACTATAAATATTAATTGTAAATCCAAAAAATATTTATAACATCATAGTATTTTTTTATAATTTTTAGAGATCAAAAAATTAAATTATTTATGACACAGTAATGATAAAGTGTTTACCTCATTAATAAATGATTTAAATAAATAAGATTATAAAGACTAAAATAATATTTAAAACCTGTACAATTACTATTGGATGATTTTATTTAGAATATTAATCATTTTATCTTCTACATTAATATGTTTTGGAGATTTTGAAACTAAAGATAAGTTTATAATAAAATAATGTTTTCACACTTTCCTAAAGAGCCCCTCCTCCCCCTTATAAAAGAAGACCACTTCTACGAAATTACACACATCTATCAAGCCTTTTGGATCATCCAACCTCTGCCCAATTAATCTCCCTGCATCTCTCTCCTCCTCCTAGATGCCTTACCTTAGGTAGAAGGCACTTCAAAAAGTCATTTGGTTCAATCCAAAGGGAGTTACCCAAATTAAAGGTAATAGTTTCTCTTAATTTGTTTTCTTTTATTTTACTTCTGCAACCCCTAAAATCTTTTTATTATTTTACATTGTAACAACGAAAGTATCCTAAATATACTAGGATCTTGTTATGAGAAGGATTCTAACTACACTTACACACACCTCCATCTAATGGATGAAGAACATAATGTTTCTGTGGATGGAAAACTAACACCTCGCGAAACAATGATTGTTCAAATATCTCCAACCACCTCTCATGGTGTCCATTATGATGGAATTGTATTTATATATGATATATATTATGTTAGTTTTTTCTTTATGCTTCTGTATTTTCCATTTATAGCATGCGTTTATGGTTTTCATAGTGGGTAAATACGATAATCTCAGTTGAGGAAGTGCGGACTGCCGCCCCCTCAAAGTGATGTGACTCGTTAATGCCTTATGTGGGATGTATAAAAGATATATTTAAGGATATTATATACGATATTATACTGGAAGTATAATATACCTATGTATCATTATGTTTTAATTCCATTAAAATAATAAATAGAAAGGAAAGTAGTGTTCATGCGTACGTACGACTTACCGTCTCCATGAACGGTGCATTTCATTTCATAACTCCAAATGTTATGTACTATTATAAATACATGTATATACTGTATATATATTATATATATGATATATAAATCATGAACACAATTTTGGATATAATGGACTATTGACCTCATGGACAACTTGTAAATATAAGGTGTTCATTTTTTACTCAAGTACCAAATAGCGAAAAAATGAACGTTATTAACTTAAATGATGACATAATTTTTATAACATGGTAATAAGTGATATAAAAGGAATAATAAACTTGAAAAAGGTTCTTAAGAAAGCATAAATTAACTTCCGTTTATTATTCAGGAGAATAAAGAACGACCGAGTCAAGTCGGAAACGAGATAAGGGATCTGACCTCTCTCTTTCTTTTCAAGTACTCACTTTTATGTCATTGCTTTTAAACTCCATGTTCTTATGGTGGAGGATGTTATTTTATATTCACCAAACTGTGATTTTTATTTTCATATGATGAGAGACCCCCTCTTACTCTCATCAATTCATTTTAAGAAATTTTATGTGGCGTCGTTAGGCTGCCGAAGTTTTGTAAGGGATTTTCTTATCTCACTTTCAATTCCGTGAGATTTCCATTATTCGCCACTAATTTATTGAATGTGGTGTATTGTGTACTTCCAATTGATATATATTATCAGTATTATCTTTATATTCATGTTATTATGTGAATAATTTTGTGGTTATTAACTTTTGTTCATACGACTCAGTTGATTACAACGTGGTAAAGGGTTTAATCTCACTTTTTATTCTCGTGAGATTTTTGCTATATTTTCCACTATTTCCTTTTGTGTGGTGTATGTACTGAAAATTATTGTACTCTTTGTGTAATATAATTTCATTTATGAGTATTTACATATTCATTGTATGATACTTCTTTCATGTGGCGTATGTTTTGCAAGTTACCAAATTGGTAAGGGAACATTTCACCCTCCTTTTTTTAAATGACTTATTTTCGTTATTTATTTTAATTAACATCTTATTATGTTGGGATATGATCTTATATATCCTTATTGATTTAAACATTATGTACAAATTTTTAGGTACCCGTTTTTATCTCATCAACTCATTTTCTGAATTATAAAGAGACGTCGTTAGGCTGTCGAATTTTTACAGGGGAACTTCTTAACCCAATTTCGATTCTTTGGGTTCAACTTGTACTTATTGAATATGTCATCCTATGGATATGTGTGAATGACCTCTGATTTTTTTACACTTAATATCCACTTATATTGGGTGTATTTATATTTTTCACACCTAATTATGAGATTTATTTATCCTTAATATAAGGATTCCATCTTTATAAGGGATTGCATCTCAATTTACATTTCCATTGAGACTTCATTTTTTTATGCACAAATTCCCTCTTTAATGGTGTATATACTTTACTTTGACATATTATATCATGAATCCCTTTATTATCATGATATTATAATGTTTTGATTACATGTTAATCCTCAATTATTTGTATTCAAGAGTCTCTCATTTTGTTAGAAACTCTTTAACTAAAATATAGTTTTATATAGTTTAAAGATTTATTATTCTAAATCATTCTATTTAATTTCCATGTTCTAAAATTGGGTTTTAAGCATTTATTTATATGGACATTAATTTTTTAAAATTATAATTCTTTTAAAAGCTTCAAAGTGGTATGGGACACTTTGATTCAAAAATCTATTTTTTAAATGGTTTTTGAAAATGGATTGATTATTTAAATATCTTGAAATTATTTATTAGGATTGAAAATGAAATGTTGTTATTCAAATGTTTATATTTGCAATATTTTATGTTTAATTATGGTACTTGGACAATTGACGGGTGGTTACGTTATAAACCATATGACGGGTGGTGTCGTGAATACCAGGACGGGTGGTTACGTTATAACCTCCAATACATTGGGTATGGAAGTCGGCCGTATGTCTATTCCATTTAGTTATATGTGTGGAAGTCAACCGTATGGTTATTCCATTTCAGTATGTTTATGTCCCATGTTACCTTCATATGTTATGTGTTCTTTATATAGGTTTTATGGTAAAAGTTTGGTTACAAAACGGTAATTATTGATCTTTTATTCAGTTAAGAGTATTTAATACTTCATAAAGGTTAAAAGTATAACTCATGATATTTATTGTTTACTTGTTGTTTTGAAAAAATAACAGTTTCCTTCTTTGTGTATCCATTAATGAGATTATTATGCTCATCCCAAGTTTTTTTTGAAATTTTTTCCACGTGACTTAAATATAAATAGGGTCATGTATGGGATCAAAGAAAAGTCAATCTCTCTAAAACATGGAACTAGACATGTTTCTTTTTAATATTTTTTATTTTATGAAAAAAAATATACTGAGTAGTAGTGTCTACTTATAATCTTTAGGTTGTTATGTAATAGTTATGGCCTAATTCTCTAAAACTCTAAGCCTGTGAAGATCCTCAATGTGAATTATTCATTTAATTCAAGATTATGTAAGGTTTAAGGTCGGGTCCTTATAGGTTTGATGAACATTGTTTGTTTTATGACATTGACAATAAAAAACACATCCCATAAAAGACTTCATTCTTTCCTCAGTCATTTAATATAAACCCGAGATTGGTCAAGGGAAATTTCTAGTGATGACATATCAAACATAATTACTAATATATTCAATTCATAAGGTACGATCTAACTTGTTAAGTAAATATATTCTTCCATCAATGTAAATTTGATATAAAATATACATTAATATAAACATATCAAAATGGTCAATGTATTTTTAAATAATTATGAACATTTATGATTCATAATAGATGTTAAATTTTAGTTGGCTATAATAGTCCAAAATATTCAAAGTAGTCAATATGTTTCTAAAACTAAATTATATAATAATTAATTTATTTTTCAAACAATTTAGAATCATTTATAAATGTTTGGGATGTTACATAGGAAACAATTTATAATCTTTATATTATAGTTTTTTAATTATAGAAAAATGTTATTTAAAATTATATTCATAATTAATAATAATAATAATAATAATTTCTTAGAAAACCTATGGTATTTCACACATGAACATACCCACTATTCTATAAATTGTGCCTATAACCTCATTAATTTTTTATATATACCCACACTTTTATCAAAACTATATATATAAACATCATGATCAATATTTTCCTCTAAATCCTTCACATGGTATCATTTTTTTATAAGGACAGACCTAAAATAAATTACATAATCTTGATTTACGTCATGAATTTTACTTAATTTCACATTTAGGATATTTTTATTTTTAGAGTATTATAAAATTATGATGTAACTCATATATAAAAATAAGTAAAATAAAAAGTGGAATCCTTTGAATATGGTCGATTTTTTATAATATATAAAGTGGAAAATAAATCATGATGTATTTAATGAAGGATATTCATGATTATCCTCATTTTGCTAGTACTTTACTCATCCTTAAATTCCTGTTAAAAACAATAAAAACACGTGATATATGCATAAACATATCTGAATGGTATATAAAAATAACTAAAAAATCATTCCACTAATAAACATCAAAATGATATGAAAACATTAACATGGTGTAATACTTTTCACCTTGGTAAGTTGTAATTACATTCCTTTGATAAAAAGGCCATTTAATGCATTTTTTATAATCCCAAGATTACTATAATACTGAGAACTAGAATAGAAAATACACAAAGGTAACATGTAACATCATTATTCTTGTCACTCTTATAAATGGAATAACCAAATGTCCGACTTCCATATATGTGAATCTTTCAAATAAAATATCTATACATTCTACTTTTATACCCAATGCATTGGAGGGGTATCACAAACCCAACCATCCCTTGTTTATCATAGAACCAACCCTAATTTGTTTATTATGAAATCACCCATAAAATTTTGACGTAGAATTTATATATTCATAACCCATAAAATATTCTAACTAAGAACATTTCACTCATAAAATTACATTTTCAATCAAAATTTAAAATTTCAAGATATTAGAATAATCAATCCAATTTAGAAACCCATTTTGAATAAAAATTAAAAAAATAAGGTTTTTCATTTAAAGTAACATATAATTATTCAAATTAATCCAAAGGTATAATAGTACCGATGTTGTTGGAAAACCCATTGTCAGCATGTACGTTAAGAATAGAACATTCCCTTTATATTTTATAAAAACATTCCATATAAATAATTTAAAAAGATTAATTTTAAGAAATATTTGAATGAAATTAAAAATAGATCTAAAGATTCCTTTAAAAGACTTTTTATATCAATATAAAATTAATATGAAGAATAATATCAAGAATATTGACATGAGGAAAGAATTATGTATTTAAAAATTCAAAGTGTCCCATAACACTTTGGACATTTCAATAATTCTATATATGAAATAATAACATTAAATTAAACATTAAATAAAATGATAATTTATAAATATAGATATATAATTTCAAATTGGATGTATATACACATTATAAAACAATGAAGGTGCATAAAATCAAGAAATGGTTCAATGAAAAGAGATGAAGAAAAAATCACTTAACTGGGGTCTGACCTGTCTCATGTGTCTTTACCTTCCTGAATAATAATATTATATTAATTATATAATTTCTTGGGAAAACCATTCATGTTTATTTTTAATTTTATTTCACTTATAAAAATGTTTTATTCAACTACTTAAATAATTGTTTTTATATCGTGTGTTCTGAGCATATTTGTTTTATGTGTCCAAATGACTTCGTTAGGTCTGTTTTGGTTAAAGGGGTTTCTATATAAACATATCCCAAATAAAAACCAAGAAATATTTATTTTATATAAACATAAATTAAAATATTAAAACCAATCAAGAATGATGGTTATGAAAAATTAACATATTTTATAATATTGAAGATGGTAGGTCGTACACACACATGAGTAATGTTCTCATTTTTTCAATGAACATTATGGAAATATGGTATATAAAAATTTATCATTGCATAATAATAAATATATCATATATAACATATTTTTTAATTCTATATACATATATATAATTCTGTTGATGTAAAAGGAATTGTGTGTCTTTGAGGAGGCGGTATTACCCACGTCCACGAATAACGTTATCACAGTGTGTGGAAATGTGATAATGAAAATGATGTTTAATATTTAAATAAACACGATAATGTAATTAATATAATATATGTTATTTCGGTCATTTATATTTATTAAAACCCATCCTTAATATATTCTATTTATTTTTTGAAGGTATCACTTTGCTTTGAGTAGGTGATAGTCTACACTTCTACTAATGGTGTTTCCATATTTACACAAAATAGAATGTATGTTGTTATGTTTCATAAAATAATTAATAAAAAATGATGACATAAATAATTTTGTATATATCATATATAATAATCATGTCTGTCATAATTACCAACAATGTAGTTGGTAAAGGAAAGCCAAATTACATAATTTGTGAGTCGGTAGTTCATCATAGACAAGATCAGTAAGTGTTTTACCCATTAGATGGATGTGTTTGTAATATTAGGTCACAATGTTATCATAAAAATATTCTTATATTTATATGTTACTAATTTTATTATGTATTCATGTAATATTAATATCTTAGGAAGTAGAGAATGAAAATAAAATAAAAGAGCATGAGGTAGCGTGTTACATCTTATTTAGGTAACTCCTTTTGGTTTGCACCAAAAAAAAATTTTGGACGCATTTACTCCCATGGTGTACATTATATGATTAATATATATAGATTTAGAAGATATTTGGGAGGATATTGTTTGATAAAAATAATATTGAGTGGTGTGATGAAGTGGGAGGGGTGACTTCTTTTTTACAGTGGAGTAGGAGTGGCACCCATGTAAATTTTTTAAAAGGGAAATCCACCCACATTATTATCATGTATAGTGGATCCTATAATGTTAAAAATTTGATCAATGGGAGTATGAGGTTGATATATTGATATAAAATGGATTTTTATATGGTTAAATGTCATTTGGTCCCTAAATTTTATTTTTAGTCCTTTATTAAGCTAATTTTTCTCCTAATCTTGGTAATAAATTATAATCACTTTCACTAATATTTTTGGTCAAAAAATGTTTTCATTATTATAAATTGTTAATTATTATTATTATAATGATATAATCAATTCTTTTGAATTCGAATCATATAAATGGTATAAATTAATCTAAATTTAATCCTACAGATGGGATGTGACAATTACTTTTTAATGTAAAAATGTTCAATCATTTGTCGTGTTTTTATATTCAATTGCAATATGATATTGAGTACAATGAACTACATGGGTTAATTTATAAAAAATATAATTAATCATTAATACACATAAAAAATATAATTTATCTATATAAATAAATTAGATGTAAATTTTTTTAATTATAATTTATTATTATTTAATTTTCATTAAAAATGAAACTTCATAGAAAAATACTAAAATTTCACAATAACATAATTTTTATGATTATATTTCAAAACTGAAGTTTTTTTGACATAAAATTAAATAAAATTTCCAAAAAAATTATTTAAAATGGTTTCTCTATTAAAATCAGATAAAAATACCATTAAAAAATATAGATCCTTTTAAGCTTAAAATTGAAAATATTTTTATTCAATGAGTATAATATTTATTAGGTGAATGTAGAAAAAATTATTAACATTTTTTAAACATAATATAGTTATTCCTACTCATTCTAGTTGATAAAATAAGTAAATAATAACATCCACATAAAACTATAATATTAAAAATATATTATTTTTTAGTATAACTCAGTCCTACGTGCAATGAAAGATTTCAGAGACACTATTTGTTTTGCGTCTGGTATGCTATTTGACATAAAATTCCTTCTAAGTTAATTTTACTATTTAATTCATAAATATTAAAAATTTGAAAATGTATTATTCTATAATTAATTGGAATGTTAAACCCCCCCCCCCCCCTTTAAGAAATTGCATCTTCACAATTCTATTCCCTAATAAAATAAATGGGGATATTTTTCCCATATGGATTTTTCAGATTCCCATGTTCCCTCTTCAACCATATGCTTTTCCCATAAACCCTTATCCTAATGAATTTTAATATTCTGTAATTCATCTCCTCTATGGTCGTGAACATGAACTGGTTGTTCCTCATAAGAATGATTCTCTTCCATATAAACTATTTTTGGGCTCAAAACCGGCGATAAGTTTAGTACATGCTTCCTTAACATTAAACCATGATATATGATCTGTTCTTGAGATAAATATTAAGGTAAGGCCACTCCATTGGAAAATATTCTATCTTTATCTATGATTTCATATGTTCAAATAAAACGTGTAATCTAATTCCCATTTTTACCAAAACATATCAACCATTTCTATAGATAAAATTTTGAAAAGGCATGCTCACCTACCTTAAAAGAATTATTTTTCTTAGGTTATCCACATAACTCCCCTAGCTACATTCGACTTTCATCATGTGTTACTAAATTAATAGATTTTCTCTTTTTTCCCTCTACAAACAATGTTCCAATTAACTTCATTCCTCCTACATCATCGCCAAAATATGGTGTTCAACACTACCTTCCATAAAATACCTCAAAATGTTACATATCTAAACTAGAATAAAAAATATTATTGTTAAAAACTCATCCAAATTAATATTTTTATCCCAACTACCTTTAAAATAAATTGATCATGAATGGAAAATATCTTATATCCTCATAAGTATCTTCTCAAATAGTCCATTAGATTAAGTAATAAATTTAGTATTGAAATTTAACTCAATACACCATGACTTCGGAATTCCATTCAAAAAAATTGGATGTAATCCTTGGATCATGGTTGGTTACTATTGAGAGAGGTGCTCCATATAACCTCATAATCACTTTTAGATACATTCTATAAAGATGATCTAAATCCACTGTATCTCAAATGAGAAGGAAATGTCTATATTTAGTTAATCGATCAATAATAACCCAAATCCAATTGTTACCTTCATATGTTATTGGAAATCCCAACCCAAAGTACATTGATATATTCTTACATTTGAACGATGACATTGGAAAAGGATAAATCATCCCTTTTATTACTTGTCACTTTTTGTTAGCATGTTGAGAGATACTAAACACTTCATTATAAATTCTACAATATCTCTTTTCATTCCATCCAACCAGTAATACTCCCGAAGGTCCATAAAAAAATTTGGGATACCCATACGAATGGAAAACAGAGAACTAGGAGCTTAAGTCAACAGCTCTGTCCTCAACCATGAATCACAAGAAACAAATATTTATTTCCCAAATCAAAGAACACATTCTTCATCAATAATAAAATCAAGAAACATAAAATTATTAATTTATTATATATTTTCCTGAAAATATTGATCCACCTTCTAAGATATCTTAATTATTTAAGACAAAGTAGACTACACTGAAACATGAAACAAAATAGATGATGTCTCATCATCCCAAACATCTATGAAAAAATGTCATCAAATTAATAACAAATTGGTCATATTCTAAATATAACATGTTTAATATAGCATTACTTTTTCGACTAAAATCATTGAAAACCTTGTATGTTTATCAATAATAATAATGAATCTAAAATCATAATCCTTGATTAGTTCTATCTATCTCCTCCCTCTAATTTTCAACTATTTCTGAATGAAAATATATTTCAAAAAAAATGACTGGAATTTATTTCATACATCACTCCATACAAATGATCCTTACAAATTTTTTATTCTAAAAAATTGTAGCTAATTTCAAATCTTGTTTAAGGTATCTTAACTCACAAGTTTCCAACTAACGTGAAGCATAAGAAATTAACTTTTGATTCTATATCAGGACACAACCATGTCTTTTTTATTAAACATCTCTGTAGTGGATGGATTCATAATTTCTAGAAGGAAAGGCCAAATCATGAGCATATGTAGTTTTCATTTATGTTCCTAAAAAAATTGACATTATTTTTATAGAAAAATATGACACCATTTCTTGTAAACATTTTTTACTGGGCTATATAATCAAGAAATATTTTCAGTAAACCATCAGTAACATCTAGTTATTCCTAGAAAACATTGAATATCAATGACATTTGTAGGTCTTGACCACTCATAAAATACTTTTTTTGAAGGTTCAATAGATATTCCATCTTTAGAAACATTATTTCTAAGGAATGAAATTTTTTGAAACAAAAATTATCTATCACTAAACATTCTATATATTTTCATTTGATTTATGGTTTTCAAAACAATCCTTATGTTACATTCATGTTATTCATGGATTGTAGAATATACCAAGATAACATCTGTAAAAATAAACAAAAACTAATCCAATTACTAATGAAAGAATATATTCATAATATTCATAAAATATTAGGTTATTTGATAACCCAAAGTGAATTACTAAAAACTCATAATTCCAACATATCATATAAAAAATTATCTTCTATATTCCACCCTCCTTCAACTTCAGATGATGGTACTCAGACCATAAACCAATCTTCCAATACCACTAAGCTCCATAGAGCTGATTAAAAATGTCATTAATATCAGAAAAATGACACTTTTTCTTAATAGTGATGTTATTTGGGCTCTATAATTAATGCAAGGTATCATAAAACCAAATATCATTTCCACAAATAAAATATTATCACCCCATAATGAAGTGATGGGTCAAATTAAATCATTATCAAGAAATTCGTGCAACTAGTTTTTCATTTGAAAAAGTTATACTTGAGCTATTCTATATGGGGGTTTAAAAATAGGATTATCCTTATACAATAAATAAATAGTAAATTAAACCTCCCAATCAGCAAGAACACTAGACAATTCAAATAGAAAAACATATGTAAATTAATTCACAGATGGGATGTCAATAATAAAAAATGTTTCTTTATTTTCAACAACATGAGAAAGATATTTATCTCTTTTATATTTCATTAATTTAACAGTTTCTTGATACGTTATCAAATGTAAAAAATCATTAAAGAAAATTCTCTTAGCTTTGCAATATATTTAACGTGATAAATAGAAATCCAATCCATTACCAAAACAATATTGAACTATAATAGGTTAATTCCACATGATTTTCAAGAAAGGCCATCACTTTAAGGATAACAATAAGATTCCTATAACTCTAGTTTTCTCTAAAACTTCTACTAAGAGTTTTTTTCAGAATTTCTATCTTACCTTCATGAGATGATATTTCCAATTATCGAGAAAGTATCTCAGAAATTGAATAATGTAAATATCTATAATCAAACAATGTTTTTGGAATAATTCCCAAAAATTGGTAACATACCAATCAAAACATCTTTTGATGTCCCAAAATCAAGTGCAGTAGTATAAAATGATTTTAATAGACACCTTTATTTTTATATTTCTAGCTTATGACCTAGGTAATAATATATGGACAAACATTGGCATAATGGATTAAAACATTAAAACTAAAACATTTTACCACTGTCCTTTATTTCATTGTCTGATAATATTCTTTGTAGTAATTAACCATATTACCAATATTACCACATCAAAATAACTTCCCATAATTTGAATAAAAATATACATGATTCATTTTACCATACATCTCAGTATATGATAATTTTGTTTTCTTAATTCCAAATTTCTTTAATTAATTCTTTCTCATTTCCTACAAATTAGAACTCTTATTTTTATTGTTATAATGGGACATGTGATCATAAGACAAAATCCATTTCTACCTACTCAATTAATCAGCAGGTTTCTAGTAGATCTTGAACTCACAATTAGTCAATTCCCTTTAATATTTGGGTTTCAATCTATATTAAAAACTATTTATATTTTTATATTTATTATTTTTTCAATATCTCTGATAAAATTTAAGGAGTTTCTCTCTAAATCAAGTGACGTTTTATTTATATAAATCCACTGAGTAATCCACCTTTTATATTAATTCTAGGAATTGTGAGTATATCCAAATAGGAATAGCCTTAGGAAAATACTTCCCAATGAAAATATTCATAAATTCATCCCATTCCAAGCCATTAATATATTCACATTTCCTAATATTATTAACCATTTACCACAACTGCTTGACTTCACCTTTAAAATAATAAAATTAAAGAGTTACCTTTTGGTGATCTGAACAACTGATGGCACCAGATATCATTTCTAGGGATGTTATTCATCCTTTAGCTATCATGGGTTTGGATGATCTTATGAATTATGGGGGTGTTGTGCATAAAATGATACATTATTACCATGTTCCATTATTATATATATATATTTTATCTTTCATGGACAACAATTTTATTTAGAGCCAAATCAACTAATCTATCACTACATCAAACTGCTCAATTATTTATTCAAAACATATCAAGATACTGATTCGGAAGGATATTTTCATATCGGTGCCTTCCCACTACATCTTCCATGATTCCTCTATGGAAACCCATTCATAAAAAACATACTTTAGATTAAGAAACATGATAATCATTGAATTCAATATCATTTTAACTTAACCATAAAATAATATCTTCTCATAAGATGCTTCTAGTATTAACCCACATAATAAATTTATCTATACATCCATTTTATATCAACTACAAGGACCCAACCTTAAAACACCATAGAATCATGAGTTAAGTCACGAATATTACATCCTTTTACAATGAGGATATTTTCAGATTTATTGTTATATATAATTAGTCCATAACTCATACATAAAACAACTCAGAGGATAATTCTGAATAATATCTATTTTTTCAATAATCTTAAACTTTTCATATAAGTCATTATCTATTTAACATAAAATACTCATTAATACGAGCATGAATTATTTTAATCCCTTACTCTACCTTATGTCATGTAAAAAATATTAAAAACATGGGATGATACTAAAAAGATCAGTAAGGGATATGAAAATAAAGTAAAAAATAGACCATTTATAAACATTAAAATTTTATGAAAACATTTACATGAAGTAATAATTTTCAGAATGATAAGTTCTAAAAACGTTTCTTTTATAGTAACCTCATTTAATAAATTTTTATACTTGAAATATTACCATAAATATCATAAAAATAATAGAAAATATTTAATGTTTACTTGGAACATCATTATACTTTTCACTCTTATAAATTGGATAACCATACGGTCAACTTCAATACACATCACTCCTACAAATGGAATATACCTATGACTGAATTCCATAACCAATGCATTGGACCACTGTCATGGATCCACCCATCATTGGTTTTCCATAGAAATTCCCATCATTGGTTTATTATAGAACCACCCCAAAATTTCAATGTACAATTTATATAGTAAAATAACATAAAATATTTCAATGTTCAATATTTCACTCATAAAATTTCATTTTCAATCATAGGAAAACATTTCAAGATATTTGAATTAAAAATCTATTTAAAAAAACATTTTGACTATTAAGATAAATAAATTACGTTTTCTAATTTTAGAAAATAGAAAATCTTATAAAGGAATTTAAATGTAAAATAATTATCATGCAAACGACAAAGTAATTTTGGATTATATATTAAAACCTTAAAAACGTCTCATACCATTTTGGATTTTTAAATTATAATCTACATGAAGGAATATAATTTAATAAAATATTAAAAAAAATTATAATTGAAAAAATATAGATATGGAATGTAAAATGGTATATATATACACCTTATAAAAGAATAAAGTTTCATATAATCAAGAAATGCCTCAATGAATGGAAATTGAGATAAAATATCGTACCTTGGATCTCACATATCTTAGGTGTCTTTAACATACTAAATAATAAACTTATAGTTTTTATATACCAACTTGATAACCTTTTTCAGGTATATATTTACATTTATTTATATTTTTACAATTTTTTATACAACTACTTAACAATTACGCTTACATCGGATGTTTTGACCATATACTTTCTAAGTGTCAAAACGACATCGGTATGTCAGCTATGGTCAAAGGGTTTATTATATGAACATATATAAAATATTAATCATGATATTAATGTCATCTCTATAAAAAAATTAAAAATTTAAAACCAACCATGAAATAATTTTATGAAAAATGTACCTATGTAATAATCATAGAGACGACATGCAGTACATATGCATGAGTAACATTATCATTTTTTCAATTAAAATTTGGGAAAGAAGTTAAGTAATGATTAATCTTTCAACAATGATCACTATATCAAATAAAACACATTATTTAATCATATATGATTATATATATAATTATGGCGATGTAAAAGGAATCACATCCATTTGAGGAGGTGGTACTCCACACGTCTAATAACATGTTCAACACTTTATAAGTGTGTCAAAAAGTGTTAAAGAAGATGACGTGTTATATTTCCAAAGAGTAAATTATGTCATTAATATTATATTGATTTTACTTATGTAACATATATTTATTTAAACACATCCTTAATATATTTTATGATGTGTGTGAACGTATCACATCTCTTTTAGTAGGTGGTAGTCCACACTTCCATAAAAAAATGTTATAATATATACAAAAAAGGGAATTTATAATGGAATGTTTTATAAAATTATTTTAAATAAAAAAAGACATGATAAATATCACATATATCATATATAAATATAATTTCTATCATAATTCCCAACCATGATTGGTGCTAATGTAAAAAAGAAAAATATAATTTCAGGAGGAGGTAGATCTCAGTATACAAGAACGATAAGTTTATTATCCAGTATAAGGTTATGTCTATAATTGTGTATAGAACACCTATAATTAAAAAAATCTAGTATATTTATGATACTGATGTTAGTATATACGCATGGAAGAAAAATATTTTAGGATGTGGGGAATTAAAATAAACTCAAATATCTTGAGTAAGGGTGTTACCTCGTATTTGGATATCTCCTTTTGGTTTTCACCAAAGGTATTCATTGGATTGATTTCTTCCCAAGGTGAGGCTTATAGGATTGGAAGCGAGAATATTAGATGTTATTTGTGTAGTGATTGGAAGAGACAATGTTTCTTGAAAGGTGTGAGGATGTGGGAGGGATGAATCTGGGTCCAATAATTTTAAAAATTATATCCACAAGAGTATAGGTTTAAAATATGTCCATTGAATGGATTTTGGAAATGTTTATAGGCCATTTCGGCAATTAAGTCTATGATTTAGTCCATTGTGATGCTATTTTTTTCTCTTACTTATTTTATATAATTTTAATCAGTTTTTCTAATATTTTTTTGTAAAAATATATAATAAAATTATAAGAAATTATAAATAATAATTACTCCAAATATGGAATAAATTTTTTCAAATTAAAATAACATAATATGCCTAAATTAATTTAAATTTAATCACACAAATGAGAAGTAATAGTGGGTTTTCAAAAGTAAAACATTTTAAAAAATCTTTTTTTTTATATTAAATTTTTAAGTGAAATTGATTCCAATTAACTTCACTGGGTTTATGGGTAAAAATTAATATAATTAAAAATTAAAACCATTTAAAAATATAATTTATACCTCTAATGAAATTAGACAATAAAGTGGGTTTTAATTAAATAAATTATTTTTCAATATTCAATAAAAAATGAAACATTATAAAAATATTAAAAGAATTAAAATAACATAATTTTTATTTTTATAATTTAAAAATGTGTATATTGTGACATATAAAATAAATTTTTTTCCAAATATTGGATTATAAATGGGTTCTATATTAAATGGTGGTAATAAAAAATTAAAAACAATAGATTTTTTGAATAAAATTGAATTTATTCTTATTTTAGTCATATCAATTTTATTGAATGAATTCCGAAAAATTTAATAAAAAAGTGTAAAAATAATATAGTTATTCTTATTCATTCCCATATATAAATTTTTAGCCAATAAATATTTCTAAAAATATTAATATTATCAATATATTATGTCGATATAACTCGATCTTGCATGAAACACAAGATTTCTGTGACACTCATTGATGCGTGTTTGGAAAGATATCAGATATAACATTACTTATATGATTAAATTTCAATTTAATGTATAAATATTAATAAATATTAAAGGGTTTTATTATTTAATTACATGGGATGTTACATTCCTGTTCAGCATCCCCTTCACGTGACTCGAGTTAATCAATTATAACTAAAATTTCACCAACACATTCCATTTTCATCAAAATAATTTAACAATATTGGGATTATCAAACATACGAATAAATTCTTCATAATTTCTCAAATATATTTTTTAACTCTTCCTTCATCAGTCTGATTTGATATTTTTTAGGCTACATAATTTATAATATATTCTATATATCACTAGAAACCAAAAATGAAAAATATTTTTTAAAAAAAATACAATTAATAAAGTAATCTATTAAATTAGATTCCCAAATTTTTATATTATATTAAATAATACCCAAGAATAATGGAGAATTAAATCCAATGACCAGAAAAATATATTTTATGTGAATGTTTCAACCAAAATTAAAGATATTTTTATATAAAAATATATGTTAAAACAATGTAATAAAAAAATTGAAATTTTAAGCATAAAAATCCCACATTTTCATTTTGATAACCAATGAATTTCCATATTTAATAAAAAATTTACACTATTAAAAAATTCTTTTAAAAAACATTTATGTATTGAAAACATATTTATTTTCCCAAAATTTATGTGGATGAATTAAAAAAATTAATTCCATGTCAAATTCTCTTTTATTCTATATATTTCTTATCCACAATAAATTAATTTTTAAAATTCATAAATAAATGATGAATCTCCGGAGTACAAAGTAAAAGTTCCCTAAATAATTGGTATTAAATGGGATTCTATCTCATATAGTTTATCACAAGTTAAATATGATTTCTCTTGTGAATTCATCTTCATTCATAAATGTTTGTTTCTTTAAAGAAAATTTCTTGGATTTTAAAGTTTTAATAGTTATAAAAAACACCGCTTCTCATTTTATTATACTTCCAAACATCACTTTTTGCCTATGTGAAAAGATTCACATAATTATACTTGAAAACCTAAAAACATACGGTTGAAGGATAATCATAATAATAATTATGAATGAATAATTAATCCATCAAAAATCTTTCTCTTAAAGAAATTACAATTACAAAAATATTTGGAGTTTATTTCACACATTATTTATGTTATCATCTTAGTATATTATAATCTATTAAAAGAGTTAGAAAAAAATGTTTATTTATTATCATAGTCATAATTTTTTTCCTAAATAATAAAATTTAAATGGTTTAATGAAAATTATCCACCCAAATTATTCAATATGGTAAAATAAAAAATTAACCTAAAACATTGAGGAAAATCCATCAAACATTAGATGAAATTTTAGTAACTAAATATTTTTTGTGATCGTTTAAATGTGAAAATGTTAATTAATTTTATGGGATTATGATGTTAATTCAGTGAAATAATGTTAAATAATTATGAAACCTCTTATTGATTCAATCTAAAAATATATTAATTTTCATTGTTTAAGAGTAATTTTTTGGGTTCTGGGTGTATTTAATTTCATGTGGGGGTTTTTTGATGAACCTGGAATTTTCACAACCTTTATTTCACATTCTCATCAATAAATTGTCTCATGAAGTGAATCTGTTGTTAAGAATGCTTGTTGAGTATACTTGGGAGCATAAAAATTTTATAGGTTATGAAAATTTTTTCCATAATAAATATATGTGAAGGGTTTTCTTAAGTCGAGGTAAGAAAAATTAATACTAATTGAATATCATTGGAATCACCTAATAAATCACATTCACTTTATGAATTATTAATATAATTATGGACTTATGAGTTTCATTCAAATCATATTTTCATTCTGTTGATATGATAGGCTCCCTGAAAACATTATGGCGGTTCAAGGAGTTTTTGTGCGGTCTGCCTCCATTTGGATCACATAGTATATTTATTGTTCTCTCTGGTGGTTTCACAGTGTATCCCTACTTAAGAGATATTTCTACTTCATTATTAAAATTGTTCATGGTAGCACCATATCAATTCATTTTTCAATCTTATAGTCTTCTACTCATGTACTTTTTTACACTATCTAGATTAGTTGTGAGATCTTCTTCTAGAGGTAGGTATTTTGTTGGATGTGGTGTAGAAGGTGCATGTCTATTTATGTATATTATTACCTATCCAATCCATTGGATGTTTTGTTTATGGAATGTTATTCTTATATTTTTGGAATGAATTATATGGCCTTTTCTATTTTATTCACATTCCATCTTGTGTTGGTGGATATGGATGTGGGGATGTACTTCCCTAGATTGAGGTAGGTGGTTCTAGATCTCGACTATATTGTATGATCCAAGAATTATCTAGTTTTTTAAAATTATTTTTTAATTAAATTGAATTATTTATTGTTTTTTTATTTATATATACCCAATAAATTCCGAAATATTTTTATATTTTTTTAAAATAATAACCCATTAATTAATATAAAATGATGGCGAGGCCTAGTGCCATGGGAAGACTATGTTCGCAATAGATTAAACTGTGACTAAAATAATACATATTGAATTTATTATCCATAATGATATTTTAAATCCTTTATCTCACATAATTATTCATGAGATTACTTGGGGGAATACATAGACAATATGAGTTATCTAAAAATACAATTATGGATATAAACATGATATAGATGAATAACATGTGAGTCAAAGGTATGACATGATATCATAAATGAGAAGGACCACTAATAATCACATAGAAGAAAAGAATAATTAATATGGAATAATAATATATCAGAATCATATAAAATGTATAAGAAACATAAGACATATCATAAAATATAGTTCAAGTATTACTACAAATATATCAACACGTGGGGGTAGAGGCCAATAATGAATTAGGTTCACTCACAAATCCCATAGTTTATGAATCGTGAGACTAAAACATTAAATAATTATTTATATGGATATATATTCATAATACCACCCATTAAGTTCATTTTATGTACATGAATATGTGTTCCACATAAAAACTTCAGTCATATGTCCTAATATAATAATTACACACTGATAGGAAATCCATTACATAATTTTTCCTTATATGATAATCAAAGGAAAATTAATTATGAAGTCATTTAATAAATGAGTAGAAGAAAATTATTTCCCCATAAATGTTAGGGAGAGTGAGAAAGTAATATGTGTAATTATATATAAATATAAATGTTTTATAATCACTCAGTAATAATAATGGTATTTTCATTCATGGAAAGAAATAACTAAAAAATATTAAAAATATCATGTGGAAAATAACGTTTCAAATTTTGAAATCGCATTTGAATATCTAAAATAAAAAATCTAAATAGTTCTCTTTGAAATTATCATTAATATCTTTTTTAAAAATATTCAAAACAAATAAAGTTTATTATTTTTTAATTTTGTTGTTCATGTCGAGTATGTTAAAAAAATACACTGTTAACATTTTTGTGAGAAAATTAAAATATAGAATGTTTTGAAAACGAAAAAAAATTATTTTATATGGAAAAAAAATAATTTGTTAAAAATATTTCAAAAAATATAATTATACATTTTTTTCTATAACATTTTTATAAAACAAGGATATGATGAAAAATTATTTTCAACCAAATATAAAATAAAGTCAGGTTTTATTAAAAACATAATCTCGTTATATGTAGCTAAAAAAATGGAAATGGTATTGTTAAATTAATAGTACAAGCATAAATATAGGTTAGTAAAATAAAATGGGTTTATTATATGCTATTAATATAATTTTCAATAATGGAAATTCAAGCATTATAAAATTCATATTAAAAGGAAATTAAAACAAAATACTATATTGCGAGGGTGATTTTTTAATCATAACCTTAACGAATGATGGAAAAAATATAACATATAATTACATGAATTTAAAAGTATTAATTAGATATAATGTAATGGGGTATTATATATTTAATATATAAAAAAATATGTATGTTTAAGAACATGTGTCCCAAAAAATGATGTTTTAAGATGAAACCCTTACCTCGAGCTCGAATTATCACATGTGTTTCTTATCTTATTATATAATGAATATATTCTAATTAAATAACTATTTGATATAATTTAAAATTTTTATTTTTTCATTTAACATGTTATTTACAATGTCATATTAAATTTATTATTCAATTAATTTCATGTTAAACGTTTTGATGATAAATGACTCATATATAAAATATAATGGTGGTATATTGTATACGGTAAAATATATTTTTATTTATTAATACTCAAAATTTTAATCATTAAAAAATTATCATTTTTTTATATTAATTATAATTTCAAATCCAACCATGAAAGATGATTGTGAAAGATGAACTATGTTACAATGATGAAGATGGTAGGTCTTATATACGCATGACTGACGATTCCATTTTTTAATGATCATGATTTAAATATGGTATATGTTATTTTATCTTCATATAATGATAAATATATCATCAATATAATATTATTTGATTAAATACACTTATATATACTACCCATTTCATGTAGTAATAAAATGGAATTTTGTTATTTTGTTATGTGGTAGTCCACCACACACACGAATCACATTATCTTTTATTCAATGAGTGGTATGTTAAGAATTTATATATAAAAATATTTATATTTATTTTTAGAATTATTAATATAAAATTAATATTATATATATACATTAAATTAATCATTATTTTATTCCATTTAAAGCATATTAAAAAAACAAATCACATCATTTCATGGGGCAGTGGTCCCCTATACACACGAGCGCAATCATTGTATTTTAAAAAGAATTCAAAGTAATATGGTATATGTGATATTATATTTCAATTAATATAATTATATAAAAAATATAATATATAATCATTATATACAACATTATTTCCATCAATTTGATGTGATGATGGAAACAAAATTCACCGATTTGCGAGGCGGTAGTCTTCCGTACACACGATCAAGGGTTTCATTTCCCATTTTGTGTTGGTGGATATGGATGTCAGTAATTATGTTACGATAAAATACCTCATTATATAATGTATAAAAATTTTAACATATCATAATGTATTAATTATGTTTTCATGATGTGGAAGAATAAATATAATAGAATTCTCATTTAAAGATATTTCCCTCTCTTCAAGCAACATCATTAGGTTTTCACTGAAATCCTATATAGGTATCCTTTATGAAAAAACAAAGGATTAATCTATGACGTTATGGAACTAATTAATTTATATTGGCATTAATTTTAATAACACATGGTTTTTCAATGTGTGAAGATGATAAGAGAATTAGTAGCAATTTATATGTAGTGGAGAGGGTACATTTGAAAATTTTGACAATAAGGAATTGATACCAGATTTTTTCTAAATATAAATCGATAAAAAATAGAATTTTTTTATAATTATAATAGTTTTTGTAAAAATACTAAAATATAATACTAATTATAATTTATTTTAGTCATTTTTTACCATTATCATTTTAGATCATCCCCTATTAAACATGTTTTTCCTAACTCATGGAAAATAATTTTTCTTTCTTTATTATTCATTCTGGTATAAAATTATGTTGATATTATTATATAATATAACTTATTATAATTCCATATTTGAGATAATTTTTGACATATTCATATAATAGGTGATTCAGAATATAATTTAAAAATAAACCCATAGATGTGTTGAAAAATCTTTTTCCAAAATAACATTCAAATGTTTAAAATGTTATTAAATAAAATATTAATATGAAATATATTAAAATAAACTAATTTGGGTATATAAATAAATAATTTTAATAATTTCACCTAAAAAATAAATTTATGTAAAATTGTTCTTCAAAAAATCTTTAAATAAAAATGTATTTATCGATAAAATTCAATATTTTTCACTATTCGTTCAAAAATATAACGATTTAAAAAAAATAAAAAATTCTATTGTAAGAAAATTTTTATATTATTATTCCAAAAATGTTTTAATTTTTTAAAACAATGAATTAAAATCTTCTAAAAATTAAATTTTTAAATAGGAGTATAAAACGTGATGAAACCACTGTTTATAAAAATACAAATTTTCAGATAACAATGTTTTTTCTTTCAACCAGTTCTTATCATACTTAAATTTAAAAGTAAGTAATTGAATTCATTATTTTAATTTTGTAAAACAAATTACTAACTTATTTATTCATATTAATGCCATCAAATGTAATGTCCATATTATAACAGAATATTATATTATGGTTCAATTAGATTTATATATTCTTGTTTTGAATGATATCAAAGAGAATTAAATTATTTAAAACAAAAATATCTTCAATTATTATTGTATTACATACACTTATATTCTTAGAGTTTCTTAAAATATGTTCTATTAAATATAGTTTTCTTCTTTTAAAATTTCATGGTATTTTATTCTACCTCTCAGAAATAGATTACTTCCATGGAATTTTACCATGTGACAAATAATAAAGGGTTGGAAATTTGAAAAATGTTAAGTTAAAACCCCACATCACAGAAAAAATTAATAAGTAATCCATATAAAAAGTGGGAATGTTAATTATTAATGTTCTATATATTTGTAATTACCTCAAGTTCCAAGATATAGAATATTGGTGTGATGTGAATATAAGGGTAAGGATGAAAATAATAAACAATTATAAAGAGTGATAGATTTCATTGATCATAAGAAAATGAATAACAAGTCATAAGATTTGGGTCACAACTATGCATACCATCCAATCAATAGATAAAGATAGAGCTTCTGAATGAAGCACATAGATGAACATTTTCTACTCACCCCTAGATCACAATGATGTATCGAGATATATGATTAATCTATTAGGGGGATAATAAGAATAATTAGATCACTAGATATACATCAATGTTCCAAGAATGTTATCAAGTGATGGATTAAAGTAAAAATTCTAATGGGATGATAAAACCATTACCCTTACCAATATGTAAATAGTAAATTTTCACCATGGACTCAGTCAGCGTTCTTCCAAAAACATCATGAGGAAACAATGTGACATTGGTTGTTTTGGATCATCTTACACAGACATGTCACTTTATATCAATTCAAGATGACTTATCACTCAACCAACATGCATGGATATTTATCAAAGAATTATTGAGGCTTCATGGAGTACCACTATCATTGTACTAGACTGAGATATTAAATTTACATCCCTGTTTTGGAAAATTCTCTAACTTTTTCAGAAAAATAAACATAACATCAGCATGGATTATCATCCTCACACTAATCTCCACTATTAGTGGACTATTTAGGCACACTGAAGACATATTGAGAACATTTTCTATGTAATTAATAGGGTGATGGTAGAAATATCCACCACTGCTCGAGTACTCATACAACAACAATTTCCAATTGTTTAAACAAATGGCTCCGTATGAATCCCTTTAATGGAAGTTGTGTAAAAGACCAACATGATAGGTTTATGACAGGGAACAAAAATGGATAGGTCCTTAAATGGTTTGATAGTGGGTGGAAACAGATATAACCATTCAGCAGGTAATCGAGGACATTGAGAGTTGACATAAGAGCTATGATAATGATCATCAATTATACTTAGAGATTGATGTTGGAGACCTGGTTTTTCTTTTCATATATCCGTGGAATAAATTCATGATATTTGAGAATATTTGAAAGCTTATTCCAAGATAAATTGACCCCTTTGAGATCCTTAATCACTTCTAAGAAACAACCCACCAAATTTCACTCCCACCTAACCAATCTCAAGTAAATGATGTATTTTATGTACCCATATTGAGAAAGTACATGAAAGACCTCACACATGTACTCAATCCAATTGTGGTATCATTTGAGAATGATATATCATATGGGGAGTAACCGGTGAAGATATTGGATCAAAGATATAGTGGTCTACAAATTAAGATAATTTACTTTGTTAATGTAATCTAGAAAAACCATATGTTTGGAGAAGCGATGTGGGAGCCAAATAATGTGATGAAATTGAGTTTGCCTCATGTGTTTTATTTTGGGAAATGAAAAATTTGAGGTAAAATCTACGCAAGGGGAGGAAGATTGAAATGACCCAATCATTAATATATAAACAACCCCTTGAGATTTAATTATAATGCATTGATATATATTATGGATATGAAAAAAATGCCATTATTTGGATTTATTATATCCTATCATATTTAGTTGAAAAATAAACATCATTAATATTGATAATAAATAATTTTAACATTGGTCATATGATTCGTATAAATAGAGGCTTCTAAAAAACCATTTGAAATAGAAAAAGGATATGAAGGATTCAACAAATAAGATCATACCCTATAAAGCCCATTTATATAAGAATATGATGGATATAAAATCTCTAGTCATTTCCCTTCACTCATATCAAGATGATATCCAACATCTTTATCATGATTGAACCCATTTATAGGAAAAGATCAAGCATATCTAGATCAAATACCAAACCATGTTGGTCAAACCAGCCCATGAATGTCTCACAAACACACACCTTACTCTTAGGGAATTTTCTGGTGAATTAAAGGATTATGTATCAAGACCCTAGAAATATAATTATGTACAATATTTTTTATATAATAATTAATATATTTTCATCTAATTTTTTTACTCAATAAATTCTCTTAATTTTTACAAAATAAAATAGAAATATTATTTTTTCATAGAATTAAAATTCAATTCTTGAAATAATTTTGATGCATTAATAGATTTTTCAAATAAATTATATTTTAATTAAATATTAATATTAAATAAATTTATCAAATATAAATAATCAAATATTGTTTTATTATGTCAAATGGTAATTTTATTAGGTTTCAAACACTATTATTGTCAAAAATCATAGCATTAATCAATAAATGATGATTCATATATTAAAAGTTAGAATAAACATATTTAGACAATAATTTAGATGAAATAAATATTGTTTTTGGAATCACAATGTAAAAATTATACAATGGTGAATTTATCATTGTTTTTTGAGTGGTCGAATTTTATGGTAAAAACTAAATATGGAATAATTATATGGTGTGTATTGTGACCTCATAATGACCCAAAAGTGTTAAAATAAATACAATAAATAGTATCCATGAAAAAATATATGTTTTGCATTTAAAATAACTAGACTTTTGGATTATTTTATTAACTTCATAATGCCTTTGTGAATCTTCACAAAATCACTAATATATTTCATGTTTTTTAAATCATTTCTTTAATAGTATGACTCACTTTCACATAATAAAGGATATTATTTTATTAAGATCTACCCTTTACTTATAGAAATAATCCATACCACTCCCATTTTGTAGATTCATTGGTAAAAACAATGGTATGGTTTGTAATTTGGGTTATTTTTTTATATAGAGTGCAAAACCTATGTTTGAGAAATAATAAATAATTCCACTGTATTTTTAATATAATCCCTCACAATATCTCATTTATATACACTGAAAATATATGGAATATGTTCTTACTCTTACAAAACTTCTCTAGAGTTCCCATATGCTTCCCCCAATTTCTAAAGATGATCCTCCCATTCATTTTTAATTACGTACTCATGTTAATGGACCTCTCTCTACTCTTTTCACATCAAGAATATTCTTTATTTTATAGATTTTTTCAAATAATAATGTTTTGGATATGTACATACATATCCATTTCACAATCCATTTGATTTATTTATGATTACTAGAAACTTTATCTCCCATTTGTTTCATCCCATGAACATTTACGAAAACCTATTACAATGCTGAAATTTAGTAAGGGATTTATCTCTTATCATTTTAATTCAAGAATACCTTTTTATGTTACTAAAAATAAATTAAATTTTATCATGTTTTTATATATTCTTCCATATCCCATTTACATTAAAATGATTCTTTAAATTATTAAATACCCCCTTCACTTTCATTAATATCTCACATGAACCATTATATGTACCTATTACCATGTAGAACATTAGTAAGGTAGCCTCCCATTCCCCTCTTTATTAATGTTTCCTTATTTTGTTATTCTATCCATTTACAATTCCTTGTGTTGGGATATGTCTTTCCATGTCCATATTAATATCTATTCCATGTCCAAATTATGTGAGACTCCTTTCTCTTTCATCATTCCATTTTTTATTTTTTTTGACATTGTTCTACTATCGAAATGTCATTGTGAGTTTCCATGCCAAAACTATTGTGTTGTGAATACCATACCTATTTAATATAAAGTGTGTTCACCTTTTGAAACATGTACATATTTTACATGGAACATACAAGTATTTATTAGACACTCTTTGATTATGGAATAAAATAAGTGGATTAATGAATCCATATTGTAGGATCTATGTTTCACATTTAACTATGAGAATGTAATTAATGTGATGGGTGAAACCATAATAATAAAACAGTCCAATGAATTTGGTATTTTTTAGTATCATGAGACATCATGTTGGGATATGGATTACACCTGATTACTTTATGGGGATTTTTCCTTCATGATTTCTTGACATTTATGCTTATCAAATATTTATGATGCAATGTTTTAAGTTATTGTCACATTTCTCATGTTTCCTTTACAATTATCATGTTATATCATGTCTCATTATTAATGTTTACTATTTACACACCATCTATCATCTATTGATATGGATATTTTTTAACATTTATTACTTTCTTTATGTTATTCCATGATTATTCAATTACTAGAATTTATAACTCTTCCATTTCATATATTTGTCCCCATGTTATTCCATGTAGTTTTAAGTATGAACATGTTAAGTATGTTTTCTATAAATATGGTTTTTTATATTTTATGTTTACATTTATTATACCTAATTCCCAAATACACTAGAATTTTAAATAATATGTATTTAATTAAGTGTAACCTTATGTAACAAATCAGATATAAATGCTAAAAAAATAACATGGTTTTTATAGGAATCCTATCCCTAGAGGGGGGAAATGACCACCTTTAATTTCTGATGAAGCTAGACCATGGAGTCCACTATGGATCCCTTATGGGTCAAAAGAATCAAAGAATGGTTACTATAAATTGTTTTCATAATTTCCATCTCATCGGCACCCCTTTGTCGCCTACAAAGGGTACAACTTGACACATTTCCTCTTATTAAGCTTATGCACGAGCACCGTGGAAGAAACATCTAGAATTGAACGATTTGGATAACTGGGAGATGTCTAATAACCTTGCATCAGCTGATGAATCCCATTGGTGTATTCTGGTGGTATCCAATGGGTATTCTCATATTCCTATTCATGTGGGGCATGTCTGTAGGCATATTCCAACAAAAATCATGGGGGAGGCACATATCCCTACACACACACATGAATCTCATTAGAATATTCTGATGGAAAAAGGATGATAGAAGTGGCCACATATCACATCTTCAAAAGAATATATTTTCTTATACATATTAGATATTGAATATGATAAGTCTTGTATTTTTATATATTCTTCCCTAAATTGACACTATATTATATCGATAGGTGAAGAACTCCATTGATATATTCCAGAGTTGGTACTAATACATAGACATTCCCATATTATTATCCCTACATCTGAGGTAGCACAACACTCTAGTAGGAATGAAAATTTGGTTTCTATTGTTAATTCACAAGTTCTTCCTCTTTTCGAGGAGTATTATCAGCATATTCTAAAAAAGGAGTAGAAATCAGACTAGAATCAAATTCCCATTCATCCAGGAATCTTCATTAAGTGCGATAAACTCTATAATACATTCCCCTATTCATATAAAAATATATCAGTGACATACACCAAATGCATCAGACAATGCATATATTCTCATTCCAACTGGGGATCATCAAATGGGAGTGACACATGCCATGTGAGAGGATAATATTCCTATATAAAAAATACTACTGGAATAATCTAATTTAATATGATTGGGATCATATCAACACACCAACTGAGGCTCATTATGTGAGAGTCGTAGACACTTAGGGGTTGGCACATATTACTGTCAGTGAAGATAGTCGTCATATTGCAGCAGCTCCTGAAATATATGCTCATATCCCTACACCCCCCAATAAAATTATGCACTTGTATCTTTTATATTCTATATATTAGGATTCTCGCATCCCACCACCAATTTTGGAGGTCCTGGAATATATTCTATTGGATAATTTGTATTTGAACCAAGATCATATGCCTATTTTATCCAGTGTTGATCAACATATTGTGAAAACTAATAACATGCATTCTTGTATTTCATCCGGTAATATAGAAGCTAATTAGAATAATCCAATAAAATTGTTAGTAGTGTTATTATATTCCCTAAACAGCATATGATTATCAATATATTCTATAATACTTTATTTAAGATGATCACATCCCTACACAATACCGATAGGTACGTCGACATATTCATTCCATGGCACAGAATAAGGGGTATAACCCTACTCTACTCACTGTCAGTTTCCTTAAAGATGTTTGAAACAAATTCTAAAAACCCCATGGGTCCCCTGACTCTTGAATCAAATAAAAGTCATATCATTACAGTGATAGTCATCCTCATTGTAATGTGGATTTCAATCGTTGGGAATCTACTAATGATAGTAGCTATGGTGAACCTCCCCATGGTGATACCTCACACATACACAGAAATACACACCTTTCCTAGAAAAAACTATATAGATAAGAACTCAAAACATATAAACCATCATATAGAGAGGTTCTAGAAACACCAAGGTTAAATGTATATAATTCCCCATTAAATACCAGCAATAATTCACCAAGGTCATTTGGAGACCATAGGAAGTGACTTATATGCTATAAAAAATATTTTTTGTAACTATGATGAAGATAAATATCCCACTGATATATATAGAAATTTATCCAAAAAAACCTCCCTACCATGTTATGCCCCCTCAACACTTATAACAATGTCATCATAATTGATCTTGAGGATGATTGATTTCATTACTAATAACATTATATATGAGAAGCTTAGAGAATATTTAATTATAGATAGATCTCCAATCCTAGATATGATTATCACCTTCAGATCATTAATATAATTTTTCCAGTTGGATATGGCCCCCTTTTCCATAGGCCAAATCTGAGGAGTGGAAGAGAATGAAAAATTCATACGTAGAATTTGTCTTCATATCTTGACAACATTCCTTCATATGATTTCCAGAGCATCTTTAGACATACATATCTCGGGATGTGATATATCTGGTGCATTTCACTTTAGTATACCCCTTTAAAAGTATAAATCCCAAGATAATACATCCTATTACATCATATCCTTTAAAGAAATTAGGGAGTTGGTAAATTCATGTGGCTATTGTCCCCTATAATATAATTCCCCTACATTGATTATTCCATTAAATGAAAAATAGTGGGAGAGTGATACTAATAGATCTTTGAACTATGTCCCTTAAAGAAATTAGAACACATTTGATACGTATAATCTGAATATGTGGTCAACCTAACAATACTCTATGAAAAAACACACACTATGGACTTCCACTACACTTAGATCATATATGAAAACAACTTTTCCGAATCAGGAAAGATATAATAGAAACTTCCATAGAAGCAGACTTAGAGAGAACCCCACCCACCGAGCTAGGGGAATATCTACAACTACCTCCACCCATATTTTTATCAATCCCTGAGATGATACAATAGATATTGGAACATACTAAAAACCATCCATGTCCCACTAGGCATGGGATACATTTATCACAATTAGTATAACTAGGTCCATCCAACCTGAAGAAGGACCTGGGGAAATATACAATTGTTAAATATCCACCCCAGATCATAGGGCTGGGGGAACTTATTTCACAATATCTATTTTGGGATCCATCAAATCATTAACTAGAATAATTGAGTTCTAAATAGAAAGATGGAAAATTACAATTATGTCCAAAATAGTCCTCATTGTAGAGGTATTGGTACATTTTTATTATCATAATCACTGTAGAGGGAATTATACCTCTCTAGTTTGGGTGGGAAATATTGATATTTGGGATCTGATACATTACTTCAAGAATAAGATGAACCGCTATTATTAGGGAATCATTCAGAAAACAAAAATAAATAGTCTCTTATGGTCACTCTTTGCATATAGGTATTGGAGGTTCATATGATGATGGAGATTATACCCCTCGACTCTTGTAATCCAAAAAGGTCCAATATATAAAAGGTTAATAAAATGACCATGTTGCCAGAAGTGTAGAATGACATAGTTGCATTGAGTCTAATTGAAAATCTAAAAATTTCAATTAAACCTATGTGAATGATTTTACAATAAGAAAATATATAATGTGGTTTAATACACAAATATAGAGGGCCATAATTTAAGAAACATACCCCAATAAGGTTATTCTATGAATTCACTAACTGGGGATTTTCATACATGGAATCAATGGGGAATCCTGAAACTATAACCTCTAAATATTGATCTATATCCTATGTGATGGAACACTACCATTTATAAAGATAATGGTGTAGATACAACCCAATTACAACCCAGAATAGCCAAAATTCCTTCCATGATGAAACAAGTGAATATGAGAATGAGATTCAGAATTATAGACAACTCAATGAGGAGATATTCAGGGAAACATTCCCTTAATGTATCATCTTCAGATATAATTGAATATCCACCATAATAATTATTAAAGAATATAAAAGATTCCTAAAATGAGAGTATATGAGTATCAAGACAACTCAATATCTAATAATATTATCTAAATAAATGAAAACGTTGAATATGATCACAATATCACATTAATACGGAGAGATACTATCCCCTAGAAAGGAAAATATTAAATCATATAATGCATATAAAATTAATGGGATATGGTACTACAACTACATCATCAGGCCCTACCCACTCCATGTAGACTAGAGTTTCCTCAAATAGCAGTACCACAATAACATCACAATGCCATTGAGTCCCAGGATACAAAAATAAATTTCATGGAATAGTAACACATAACTATATAGCTTAAGAAGAATCCATCTCCCAAATGGGTGGATGACACTTTACCCCCCCCCCCCACTAAATAATGGTATTCTTACATTCTCTACCATTAACAGCATGGGAGATAAAAAATAGAACATCACTCATATCATTTATTGATGTGTTATGATGATGGGATCTCATGTTCTGTGTGAGGAATCCAAGCTTAGGTGTTTTTATATAATTTGATAGGGATATCCTTTTTTGGAGCAAAAGAAATCCATCAATATCCTTTGTGGGATGGTAATACCTTAATTGCCAAATACATGATCAATTCAACACTATGATAATGAAAATATCAATTTATTTTCATGAAGAGTTGCATGAAGATTCCAAATGATAGGTGGTATCACATTATAGAAAGATGGAAATAATTAGGATACTCACTTAGTATCCCCCTCTAATAGGAAAAGTTACGAGAACTCAATACTGAAATTATCTAGGCTAATTTGTAGACACCACTAATCTTGATAACGATTCTAGGTGGACTATGTGAATTATCATAAATGAAACAATTAATAGAAGAATCAATTAAGTGGAAAAAATCTAAATAACTTATCAATCCCTTTATATAGGCAGAAAGTCTCAGTAATGTAGAAACTACCACTATTACTCACAAACAAGTACAAGTTCCCACTCAAGAACATAAGTACGTGTCTAATATCCCATCACCACCTATCTAGTGTATGTACCAAAAAAATATCCCTCATATAGATGAGAAGAAAGAAATCAGGGTCACCTAGGATTTGGGGAATGAATGAATAAATTATAATCCAAAAATGATAAAATCCTGGTTATTTCCTTTCATCAATGGAAAATAAACTACTAAATCATAAAAAGCCCCGAAATCCAATTGATTTCATACTTAGAGATCATCCCGAATACATCCTTTTTTAAAGAATGTTCAGTCACAACATGTAGGATTTAATCATATTCAAATAAATCCCTTGAAATATGGTACATATTGGATAGGTGATGTTGGATAAATCCTTTGAACTGGTAACTTGAAAAATTGTTTCTAATTCAGAAGTAGAGGGTGATTAAAGAGATGTTCCATCAGGCATGGAGAGAAGTTTGACAATTTGATAACTTTAAATGTTGTGTACCAAGATCATGAATCCATTTGTGAAAATCAACCAAAAAATTAAAAGTTATTTCACTACAGTTGTGACATAAAATTATCTTCATGCAGGTGGATGAAACTGTTAGATAAAAGAAGATACATAAGTTTATGAGACATATTCTACTCTAAAATATGATCTTACTCAAGAAAATTTCATTCCTATAAATCCAGATTATAGTAAGATGATCACGTTTTCAAGCATGTCAAATTAGTTGTTTAATTTGGACTAGAATTTCTACAGTACAACAGGAACACTAGGTCGTCTCTCAATGGAGCCTTAGATCATTAATTTAAATAGGGAGTTTTAATTATGAAAGTATAATGGTACAAGGGGTTTATTAATATTTTTGTTTGATGATAAAATATGACAATAGAAAATTAATGTGATAAAACAAAGTAGAAGTAAACATGATTGAGTAAATGTGATCAACCCGGGGTTCTCTCATGACGTTCATCCTTCAATGCTTCATGATATATGGTTATGATCTTTTAATCCTGAGGTTTTAACACCTAGAACCATAATGTAACTGAGTTTATACTAGGATACTGCCTAGGGTTTAGTCTAAAACACACAATGATTCACTGGACACCACCGATGATTGGGTGATTTGTGTTCGACATCATAATCGAAACTCACCAAAGAAACACACGAAGAACTCAATGTGATGTCCAGGTTTGTATTTTATTTCATTGTGATACCATGAAATAAATTTACATGACCTTAACAGCGGTTAGGTGAGTTCAATTGAGCAATATGAACCACACAAACACTACAATTGAAAGGGGGGAAAGGAAGTGGTGAATGGTGTGTGAAACATCACATGAATGGGTACCCCCAAACTTGATCATATGAGTTGAGCATGACATACGAGTACATAGCTCAATAAAATAAGAATATAGGATAATGAAAAACAACATATAAACCTGGAATTAAAAAGATCATTCATATATTACAAACATGAAGCTTGGTATTTACATCACGTTCCTCCCCGGGTGATCACAAGGGGTTTAGAAATCCATCGGAGGAGAGGAAGAAGAAGATTTTGAATTAGAGCTTCTTGTATCCTCCATAACTTCTAGTGATGATGAAAAGACGTCTTTTGGACTCCAAAATGGGAGCACATTGCCTTATATTAGAACTACCAAATGGCGTTCCCAAGGTTCCAATTTATTGGCAAAGTGGGAAGGTGGTTTAAGGCACACAAATTTATTCAACCCACTTGTACCACTTGTTTCAGCCTCCATACAACATTATCTCTCTTTGAAGAAAATAACATAGTGGTAGACCCACCTATTGAATGTCTCCACCAAATGTTTGGCACCCTTTCGAAACATACAGATCGAGATATTGATAAAATAAAGAACACTACATCTAACTTTGTGCAGATTTTATTCATTGGATAGATCAGTTCGGGTGGGCATCATAGAGGTTGAATGAGGCTTCAGTTCCTTAGTATGAAATGTCTCCCATTAAATTCTGGACTAGCCCAAAAAATATAAGCTCATTTGGATGCACGAAATTTTCTAAACAGAAACAACAGTGGATAGGTTTTCATGGATCCATGAAATTTTGGCCCATTTCTCTTCCACTTCATCAAGGGCCATCCAAATCATCTCCTCCTATATTGAAATAATAAAAACAAGTAACATTTCACATTTTAATAGTGATTAACATTAATTCATTGATTATAACATAAAGTGCAATTTATTATTATATTTAGAATATTCATTACAAAACCAGTTTACAAAAATAGTGAAAGGGTGGATTTGAATAGTGAATCACGGCGTGATAACACCCCCACAACTAAACATTTGCACTCCTGGGAAAATACACGTATAAAAAAACAAAAAAAACAAAATTATGCATGTATAAATTAATGTAATATGATCAATACACAAACCAGACCAAAGAGTTATTCCAAGTGAAAATGGAAAAAGATTTCTCATAATTCATATCACAATAAAATTCAAAGACATTCATGATACCATATTAAGAAAGGAATCCAAGAGTAAAACATGACACTAACTATACACGCGTGTGTGTGAAAACCATTCCATGCTATTTTTTCCACTTCTATCAAATAAATATTGGTTATTTTAACATTATTCAGTTTAAAATATTTTGTCCACCAAACCTGTCCTACATCCTTTGCAATCATATTTCAAGACCCACTCACTTAATCATTCCCGGATGTCAAACCATAAGCTCCCAGCCTAGATATCCCCATATTTTTCACATTTCATCACTCCCCTCATTTATTGTTTTTGTATTTTTTTTCAGAAGTTGCATTTGTAGAAAATATCACACTCATCTCTCAACCCATCTTTGATATCCTCACAACACTAATTGTAATAGTTATAATAAGATCAAAGGTTGAGGAGGAGTGGTTTTTGACCTACCCAAGACACATCCCAAAATTGTTTTTTAGGGCGTGCAACAGTCAGATATCAGTTACAGAAGTATTGTTCAATCCAGTACAGTAATGAAACAGATCAGATAAGGAATGAAAATATTTAAATATCATTTTAAGATGAAAACAATTAACCTAACTTATATTTACCTTCTAGTAAGTCAGAAATATTCACACTTTCTAGTTTGGTGAAAAAATGTGTGGAGATATTAGTGACACAGTCTTTCTAAAAACTACTCACATAAGGGGAATCAATCATCTGAAAGGTTTCACATAGATACAACCATATTTATTATTGAAAAAAAACCAATTCACTAAAATTCACTCCCTGATAGTATTTTTCGCCTTCCTTTCTGTATTTTTACTTTACCCTCTTATGGTCACCAAATTATGGAACTTTGGAATTTTTTATGTGAAAAAATGAAAATACCATAAAGATGGAAAGAAATAGAAGAAAGAAGAAAAATAATGAAAATCCTAATCACTAGTGCAGAAAATGTTATTTACATGGGTTATTTTTCATTTTTTAAGTTGGTTTTTAGCCAACGTTAATATGGAAGACGTTATAAATATTGTTTTTTACATCGGTTATTTAAAAACCAACGTAAAAAACATATCATCGCCGTGTTTATCAATTCGGTTAATTAAAAACCGACGTGAAAAAACTTGGGGGGGTTTATAATGTTGATTATTATATAACCTCCGTGATAAACCAGGGGGGTTTATCACGTCGGTTATATAATAACCGGTGTGATAAACTCATGTGGGGTATGTTTATCACATCGGTTGTTAAATAACCGATGTGATAAACCCCTGGGAAATTGTTTATCACTCTAGTTATTATATAACCGACATGATAAACTAGTCTGGGGGGTTTATCACGTCAGTTATTTAATAACTGATGTGATAAACCATTTCCCAGGACTTTTATCACGTCGATTATTAAATAACCGACATGATAAACAATTCCACAGGTGTTTATCACATCATTTATTCAAAAAAACTGACATGACAAACCCTCCAGATTCCCTTATCACGTCGGTTATTTTATAACGGATGTGGAAGACAAATTTTTAGAAAAAAAATCGAATGCAGTCCTCTAATCTCCCCAGAAACAACCAGAAACCAAATCAAGAATTCTTACCACAAAAACAGAAGCAGATCAAAACAAGAAATAAAGCAAAATTAAGCATTTACCTTGATAACATTTAAAACTTACCCCACTGGACAGCCCTCCCACCACCCCCTGAACAGCACCCCTCACCCCACTTGATAGCCCCCACCACACCCCTGGACTGCCCCCTGACTTCCTGGACAACCCCAAACACCCCAAGACACCCCCACCCTCCTAAACGGAACCCCCTCACCCCACTTGACAGCCCCCACCACACCCTTGGACTGCCCCCGACCCCCTGGACAGCCCCAAACACCCCGGGACAACCCCCCACCCTCATGTACACCCCCCCCCCCCACCACACCCTGGACAGCCCTCCCCCACCCCACTGGACAGCCCCACCACACCCCTGGACTGCCCCCCCCCCCCCCCCCGACCCCCTAGACTGCCCCAAACACCCCTAGACAACCCCCCCCCCCCCCCCCCTCATGTATACCCCCCCACCCCCTGGACAACACTCCCACACCCCTGGACAGCCCTCCCACACCCCTGAAACAGACCAAAAAGTTACCAAAAACAGTCCAGAACCCCCTCAACTCACTAGACAGCCCCCACCACACCCCTGGACTGCCCCCCCCCCCAATCCCAATGGACACCTTGGACCCCCCCCCCCCACCACCCCTGGAAACACCCCTCACCTCACAAGACACCCCCACACCCTAGACACCCCCTGAACATCTTCCCACTCCCCTAGACAGCCATTCCACCCTCTTGGAAACGCTCCCCCTGGACTCCCCCCCCCCTCCACTCTCAAGGACACCCAGGACCCCCCCCCCCCCCCCACCGGACAGCCCTCCCAGACCCCTAGACACCCCCACCCCACTGAACACCGCCCCACACCCTTGGAACCCCTCCCCCCCAGACCAAAATCCATACCATAAAAACCATCATATGTAGACCAAAACAAGAAGTAGAGAAAAATTAAACATTCACATATATAACATTCAAAACATACACTTTCAAATTCAAAAAAAACTAAATCCAACCTAAACAACTACCAAATACACAATTATAATGACAATATTCAAAATTACATTTTACATTACAAACAACCAAAATTCAATCAAACCTGTAAAATAATTTGACCACTCCACTTGTAAGTGTTTGATTTCTTCAGCATTATAGGGTTGATGCTCATCAAAAAGCTACAAATGAAAAGGATAGTAGTTAACGTGTATAATGAATAAATTAAATTGAAATACTATAGAAATGTTTAAGAGGAAATCTTACCAGGTCAAAATTCACAACTGTCACAGTTGTTATTATTTCATACATAAATCTTAACATATAATATCTGCATTTGATGACGCCTTGTTGTTCATGAAAATTATGTTTGAATGAGTGTAAATTCAATATATTATTTTAATGTAACAAATCAAACATTACAAATTATAAATGGATATTTACCTTCGAATTTACATATTTGATCTTTGCACTCCTTTTCTTTCTTTTTTTTTCGAAAGTAGACTCATGCCCTGTTAGAAAATAATACGAATGGGGTAAATTTAAATTTCATTATCATATATAAAACTATTCATAAATTGAAACTTACTTTTCCAATATATTCTTAAAACATTCCAGCACATAATCATGGACAGAGAATATCCAATAAATTGTTTTCTCCCTTGGGCAAAATACCCCTAACATCCAATGATCACTGATAAAAGGAAATTTAAGGTTAGTGGGTTTTTATGTTAAAAGATAATGAACACTTTGAGAGAGATGTGTTTCATACCTCTCACAAAAAGGCATCGTCCAACATTGTGTGACTATATTCTTTTCAAGTCTTTCAGCAATATAAAGCATTATTTGTTCCTTATCCAGTGCACATGCTTCAGAGGGAAATCAATTGTGGGTCCATGAATCCATATAAATCTATCAGCTCATTCCTCTCACAAATTTTATAAATATACCTAATACAAAACAGACATAAGTATACATTTTTAATAAATATAACGCACGGAAAAGGTGTTAAGACTTACATGGAAAAAATTTGCACCACGTTGATGCCCAACTTATCTCCAGTAATAAGCTCCATGAAATTTGTTTTCATAATCCCCATAATTATTGCACGTCCACAAACATGATCTTCCATTAGAAACTCATAATGACCCACCAACAAATTTGAATTTCTTGAAAATCTGTCAAGACTACTAGAATCTATATCTGATGTCATTTCCATTTGTCTTTGTTGTTGTCTATATAGTATTTCTTTACCTTTGAAGTATTCCTGTAAAAATAAATAGAAAAATATATTAGTTTTCTAATGATAAAACAACTTTAATAAAAAAATAAAATAAAATATATAACATTAATAACTCTATGGTAATGCGTCGAAGAAGTCTCGATGGCCAAATTAAAAAATGTCTGATACTATGTCCAATTGTAGTCACCTCATCTATAAGTAATGGTACTCAAGCTGATCTATCTATAATATCTTGTACAGTGACCCTCTGATTCTCTAGCTCTAATTTTTGATGATGAACTGTATCTCCTATACAATATTTAAACCCATTTGTAACTATATGATGTAGAGGATCATCAACATACAAATCATAATAAGTAAGAAGCTGCGACGGAGGATTAAGATAAAAAATGGGGTCCACAGGCTAAGGATGGGAAGTGGGAGATACTGGCGGAGGTGGAGGATAAATAATTGGGTCTGCAAGCGGAGGTGGAGGAGTGGGAGCTACAGTCTAAAATTGTCTTTACATTCCTGCAAACATAGATTGTACCAATGCTATAATATTTTCCTCCATTTTCGTGTTAATATTATGAAATTCAGCCTCCAAGGATTCTATTTTTTTTATAAACCCCCTCAATGTTAGAAGTTGAAGAACGTGGAAACAGTTTTCCTAGCGATACACCTTTCAGATATCCTCTTAAACGACCAGGATGTTCGGGCTTTCCCAATGCTATAGATAAAATATCTTGCCTCCCAGTAGCTGTAAATGCCCCCTTTGAACTCTGCTCCTCAAGACAGTCCTGTATTAATTAATCGAACATTTCTGTAATGATTGAAATTATATGAAGAAAATAGTTAACTTAAATATATAAAATAGTTATCCTACAATCCTATCAACTACGATTCTCGATTCTTCTGAAAGATATTTCCCTTTTTTCTCATCCGAGCTCTCTTCCATTTTTTATGTCTAGATGGAGGGGATGGAGGGGCCACCTCTCCAGAGCTTGAAGACTCAGCCCTTAGTTGTTGAAATATTTCTGCCATTATTTGTTCTTCCAAAAATGCATACCCTCCCCAAGATAAACAATGAGGGTATAAATTTTTATATTGGATATCCTAAGGAAATTTCCTTGTTTGGTGTATTTTAATAATAAGAAATCATTAACAAAACATTAATAAGATCATTTATATAAGAAAACGTATAAAAGTTTACATTTCCCTTACCAAAAATGACCCTTTTCTTCTACTTTCAAAAAACTGTCTCCATGTGTCTTCATCTATAAAAGGATAAATATGACATGGATTGTCATGACTCCTATGACCATAAATGAAATCAGATGAGAGGGTTGATTTGAAATCCTTCCATCTCCTAGAAGCCAACGATAAGCATTTCTTCCTAACACCTCTAGTATCAGGAATATCTAATGTTATCTGATAAAGAAGAGGTTAAACATATTATATATACTAGAAACATTTAAAGAATAGTCCAAAAATAGAAAAATATCTTACCAAAATCGTCTCCCACAACTGAGATATTATTGCCTTATCCACACTTCTCTAGTCATCATACAGAATGCTTACTTTACTCTTAGCCTGAGTTGATACAAAACTATTAAAATCTTTTTCATTTGGACCCCTAGGAATATCATCATCATCAAACTCAACGAGTATCCTCTGATCCTACGTACGGGAAAGTGCTAATTTTGGTAAACGTGTGCACCCACATTTACCAAACTTTGAACTCTTTGTTGTAATAGGAGCACATGAGGAAGACTGGGGATCATCAAGAGGAGCATGTGAATGTTCCTCCCTAGAGGTATGACCAATATGCTCATCTCTAGAATCATGTGGTTGATCAAATGAAGGATCTATCGTTATCCATCAAATCAAAAAAATAAACATTATTTCACAAATATACAAATTCCAATATTTTAATACTACTGTAATCAAGAAATAGAAAAGTGTACTAAGTTACGTAATAGTAAACATTGTTAATATGGTAGGCATGTTAAACAATGGTAAAGATGGTCAAGATGGTCAAGGTGGTAAACATGGAAAACCTGGTAAACATGGTAAAGTAATTGTCACTGAACAAAAACAATAGAAATATAATTCATGTAATGGTAAACATGATAAAGTAAACTAAACAAACTTAAAACAAACAAAAACTTACACTTATTTTGTTTTAATATATGTTTTATTAAAGAAAAAACTTACAATATCTAACATTTTATGAACAAAATAAATGTAAACAATAAATAATCATATGTTACCTGTAATTTTAGGAATGTAAAAATGGATTTTTTTTCCCCAAATTCCTTCGTTGTGATCCTTTATTATGGCACAAAACATGAATTCAACATGCTCATCATTATGTTTTGTTAATCTTTCCATAGAAGTAGGGATCTCACATAAATCAACATCTACATCAAGTTCATCCTCACCAACATATTGTTTTTTCCCTGGTAAAACAATATCCCACTGCATATCTGATTGATCTACTACATAGAAAATTTTTTTTGCTTGTGTTTCCATTATAAAAGTATCAGCTGCGTCTTCTAATCTATTCAGATTAACAAGTGTCATTCCAAATTCATCGTGTCTGGCACTTTTGTTACTGATAAACCATTTAGAGTTAAAAACAAGAACTTTAATTTTAATGTAATCAACCTTCCATATGTCTTCAATCACTCCATAATATGCACTTGATGCAGAAATTGGGTTTTTTTCCTTAGCACTCAAAAAATGCATTGCTTCTGCAAACACCAATACACCACTATTCTGAACTGCACTTTTCTTGTCCTGAGCTTTTGTATGAAATGTATAGCAGTTAATGTCATAACCGGACCATGTAATCACATTTAAACATGGACCACCCACTATCCATTTTAATGTCTCTAATACATTTGATCTACTAAGCAAGGTCTTTTTAAACCATGAAAAAACAGTTTTGTTGTGCTCATTCAAAATCCACATTTCTTTCTTATTTGGATGACATTGTTTCAACTCATTAATATGCAATGTGATATACGGTTGAGCATCAGCTATGTTATTCAGGAAGTATGATTCTAACTTCTTCATCTGTTCAGCTGACAATGATTTGACTTTCAAGCCACGAATCCCCTTTCCCTCATTATTAACTCGTTCATGGAGAGATAGAGGCAATCCTATGTGTTGCTTCATATCCAAGTAGCTCGTACAAAACTCTGCTACCTCCTCAGAAATATACTTTTCAATAATGGAGGCTTCAGGTCGATATGGATTCTTAACATACCACTTTAATATTTTCATATACCTTTCAAAAGGATACATCCAAAGAAGATATACCAGTCCACAAAGATTTATTTATCAAACAATATAAATCATTAAATGCACCATTATATCAAAAAAAGTTGGGGGAAAATACATTTCCAATTGACAAAGTATAAAAATTGCATCTGTTTCCAAAATTTTCAAAGCATTCACAACAATTACCCTGTTACAAATTTAATTTAAAGAATAACACAACTTCATTATAGTCTTTCTGACACTGATGGGAAATATTCCACGTAATGCAACTGGTAGAATTTGTTGCATCATGACATGACAATCTTGTGATTTCATACCTATCAACTTCAAGTCCTTTAATGAGACAAAAAATTTTACATTTGAAGAATAACCTTGAGGCACTTTGATATCATGAAGACACTAACAAAAGCTAATATTCTCCCTCTTCAATAATGTATGACAAGCCAGGGGAATAAATGTTCATCTTCCTTTAAGAGTGGGAGCTAACTCCAAACGTATTCCCATTGATAGTAGGTCTAATCTTGCATTCAAATCATATTTTTTTCTTTCCTTTAATATATAACAATGTTCCAATCAAACAATCACAGATATTCTTCTCCACATGCATGACATCAATATTATGTTTAACTTCATGATACCTCCAATATGGTAGCTAAAAAAATTGACCTTTTCTTCCAAATATGTCTATCATTACCAGATTTATGTGTCTTTCCCAATGTCACATGAAGGTTTTTCACCCTCTCAAAATACAGATCAGGGGATAAATGTTTTGGAGTAGTATCAAATCCTTATGATCCATTGAATTCCTTTTTAGTCTTCTATAAGGGTGATCCATAGGCAAAAACTTTTGATGACCCATGTACACTATTTTCCTCCCATGATGCAATTGACAATATGACATCTGTTGTTCGCAAATTGGACATGCTTTATGCCCTTTAACAATATATCCAAACAAATTTCCATATGTTGGGAAGTAATTTATAGTGAAAATAAGAACTTCATGTAGTTGAAAATATTCCATTTTATAAGAATCATACACCCTAATACCATCATCCCATAACAGTTTCAAATCATCAATCAACGGTGACAAGTAAACATCAATATCATTTTCAGGTTTCTTTGGTCTAGAGATCATTATACTCAACATGACATATTTTAGATTCATACAAACTTCAAGAGAGATGTTTTAAATTACCAATAAAATAGGCCATGAACTATGTGTGCTACTGAGGGTTCGGTATGGATTCATTCCATCTATGCACAACCCTATTCTGAGGTTTCTAATTTCATTTCCAAATGTAGAATACTGCTCATAAATTTTCTTCCATTGTGGACAATCAGCTGGATGATGTATTTTTCCATCACATACCCTCTCATCAGCATGCCATCTTAACCTTTTTGCATCATGTGAATTAGCAAATAAATATTTGAAACGATGAATTATAGGAAGATACCAAAATACCTTTGAAGGGATCTTTGTAATCTCTACATCAGCCTATGATTTTTCTTTCACCTTATACCGTGATGTCCCACATTTAGGACACTCTGATATAAATTCATATTCCTTCCTATATATAATTTAGTCATTCAGACAGGCATGTATTTTCTTGTATTCCAATCCCATCGGGCATAATATTTTCTTGGCCTTATAATGTGAATCTGGAAGATCGTTATCTTTTGGAAGAATGTCTTTTATAAATTGTAGTAGCTCTGTCAAACTTCAGTCACTCCATCCATGTTACGCCTTCAGGTTAATTAATCTTAACACTATCAAAAAACCCGTAAAATCTGTACAACCAGGATATAATGGTTTTTCAGCATCACCATATAGACGTGCAACTGTCGGTTCTATCTCAATTTAATCTGCTACAATATCGCAAATCATTTATTCAATTCCATCAGAGTTTCCATCTAGAGAATCATCATCATCAGTGACATTCCATCCAGTTTCACCATACCAAATCCATGGGCTGTAACTCAGATTAAAACCATGACAAATCAGATGATATTTTATCTCTCTACTTTTCAACTACTTTATATTCAAACATTTCAAGCATGGACAGAAAAAAAATTTCACTTCTTGGAACATTTCATTTAGAAAATTCCAAAAAAGCATCAACACCTTCCACATATTCATTGCTCATTCATTGTGCCGTAATCCAATATCGATTCATTATTACCTATAAAAAATATCAAAATTATGTGTATTTTTATGATAAGACAAATATATGTTTATACGAAAAAAATCATAATTTGAATGTAAAACAATTTTGAAATATCAAAAAAATATATGCATATTTAAAAAAATATGCTTGAATATTATTTTAAAAACAAAATATAGTTAGATATAATAGTTTTAAATTCCATTGAATCAAAGAAAACCATGGGGCCTACAATGGTTGATAGAAAATTAGAGAAAATGAAGTAAAACTGATAATCAAATAAAATTTAAAATAAAAACTCAGATGGAGAAAATAACAATGTAAATTCAATCATCACGACATAATCATCATTTCATAATCTCAAAAATCATGATGCAGTAGTCAATCCCAACTGACACTAATCCCCCACCTCATTGGAAAACCCCTGGACACCACCACCCCCTTGGAAATCCCCCCACACCCTGGACACCACCCCCACCCTCGTGGACACCCCATGGACACCACCACACCCTTTGAACCCCCCCCACCTCTCCTGGAGACCCCCACCCCCTGCACAGCCCCCCACCCCGTTAGACAACACCCCCACCCCTCATAGACACCACCCCCTCACCCCCTACCCACTTGGACACCCCCTGGACACCCCCAACCCTCTGGACTACCCCCACCCCCCGGACAACCCTCCAAACCCTTTGGATAGGCCCCCACCCCCTTGGACAGCCCCCCCACCCCCACGCACCCACCACCTTGGACCCCCCCCCCCCCCAACCCTCTGGACAGACCCCCCTCGACAGCCCCCCACCCATCTAGACAGCACCCCCACCACTCTTGGACACCACCCCCCCCCCCCCACCTCTTACCACCTTGGACACACCCCTGGACAGCCCCCACCCCTCCTCGACACCACCCCTACCCCCGTGGACACCCCCCTAGACACCCCAACCCTATGGACAGCCCCCCCCCCCCCACCCCCTTGACAGCCCCCACCCCTCAAGATATCACCCCCCCCCCCAACCCTCTTGGACACCCCCCCACCCCCTACCCCCTTGGACACCCCACTGGACACCCCCAACCCTCTGGACAGCCCCCCCCCCCCCCCCCCGAACAACCCCCAAACCCTCTGGATAGGCCCCCAACCCCTTGGACAGTCCCCCCCCCCCACCCACACCCTTGGACATCCCCTGGACACCCCCAACCCTCTGGACACCCCCCGCCCCCCACCCACTAGACATCCCCCACCCCTCTAGACAGCACCCCCACCCCTCTAGACAGCTCCCCCACCCCTCTTGGACACCACCCCCCCGCCCCAACCCCCTTGGACACCCCCTGGACACCCTCCAACACTCTGGACACCCCCCCCCCACCACCCCACCCCCTGGACAACCCCCACCCCTCTAGACAGCACCCCCACCCCTCCTGTAAACCACCCCCGCCCCTACCCCATTGGACACCCCATAGACACCCCCCCAACCCTCTGGACAGCCCCCCACCCCCGTACAACCCCCAAACCCCTTGGACAGGCCCCCACCCCCTAGACAGGCCCCCACCCCTCTAGACAGCACACCCCACCCCTCCTGGACACCACCCCCGCCCTTTACCTCCTTGGACACCCCTCTGGAAACCCCCCAACCCTCTGGACAGCCCCCCCCCCCACCACCCCCTGGACAGCCCCCACCCCTCTAGACAGCACCCCCCACCCCTCCTGGACACCACCCCTCAACCCCTACCCCCTTGGACACCCCCTAGAGACCCCCAACCCTCTGAACAGCCCCCCACCCCTGGACAACCCCCCAAACCCTCTGGACATGCCTCCACCCCCTTAGAAAGCCCCCCCCCCCCTTTCGACACCCCCACACCTTGGACCCCCCCCCCACACACACACACCCCTAAACTGCCCCCCCCCCCACCTCCATGAACACGCTGGACAGCCACCAACCCTCTTGACAGCCTCCCAGAACCATGGGATTTTAATCTCAAACTACTAGTTTTGGCATATCTAGAGATTTTAACCTCAAGCTACTAGTTTTGGTATCATTCCATTATTCAAAATTAGAACCATGAATTGTATCTCCTACTAGTCTAAAATTCTCTGTTGTGCAATGAATCAGGTTTTAATATCATATGAAGACTTATAATAGTCCACTAAAATAAGTGACGTAAATATATTATGGAACAACAAAAAGTGATACCCAAAATAGAAACAACCAAGGATCCAAAACAAACATTCCCACATGAAAACCCATATATAATTATAAAATAAATCACACTGGTACACGGAATGGTTGTATCAAAATGGTTTACATATAAATTGAAGTAATATAGGTGAATGAGATCATTAGTTGTCAATGACAACAAAAATTACCATCAATGGTAGGAATTTTTGAAACAAAAACAAGAGAAATAGAAGTAGGTGAAGCTTACATGAATAATGCGAGTTGATCTAATAGATCTGGGGATAATAAATAAGATGATGATGGGAAAATGAGGTAAGAGGGTTCGAAATTGAAGAATCTTACCAAGTTTAAACAAAAAAAATCACAAAACGTAAATATAGACTATCTGAAAAAAAACGAATGAAATAAAGTCGTGGGAGGCTTACCTGAGTGTTGTGAGATGAGATGATAGATCTGAGGAGAGTAAATATGATAAAGGATGATGGAAAAATGAGTTTAATGAAATGAGATCGATGAGTCGATTAGGGTTTTCCGCGCGAGAGAGACGAGTCGCCGGACTGTCGATCGAAAAATCGTAAATGACAGTCCACGAGGCGTGTTAATTTTTTAAATGTTTTATAACATCGGTTATTTAATAACCGACATTATAAACTATTTTTATTAAATTTATAATGTCGGTTATTATAATAACCAATGTTATAAATGTATCAGATACGGCTTTTTTTACGTCGGTTATTTTATAACGGACGTAAAAAAATCCGCGTGTTGGTTTTTTAGGTCTGTTATAGAATAACCAACGTAAACAATACATCATAAATCACAGTTTTTTACATCAGTTATAATATAACCGATATAGAAAATTTTGCGGGTTGGGTGGTTACGTCAGTTATCAAATAACCGACGACAAAAAGGCCTCAAATGCCGCTTTTTCGTACATTCCTCGTTTATTACGTCGGTTATTTGATAATCGATGTAAAAAACACCGCGCTTTGGTTTTTTACGTTGGTTAATTTATAACCGATGTAAAAAACAAATGCGTGCGATTTTTAACGTTGGTTATTAAAATAATCGACGTTAAAAATGTACTCTATGCATTTTTTACATCAGTTATAAAATAACCGGCATAAAAAACCATGTATCACAGATTATCACATCGGTTATATATAACCAATGTAAAAAACAGTGACGTAAATAATGTTTTCTGCACTAGTGAATGAACACAGGAATGTATCCACCCCCCCACACTTAGAATGTGCACTGTCCTCACTGAAAAAATTGAGAATGTGAGAAGGAAGGATAAAACCTAGTGTTTTTTACTTGTATGTTGCATCTATAAGGTGGATCTCATCAATCAAATTCTTTGGAAATCCTCATAGAACTATTTAAGTCATTTCCCATTGATGGTAAGACTTCATCCACTATGCTCATGCAAAATCTATATTGCACTAAAATGGTAAACATTAGTAACAGTATAAGGCACGAGCCATGGTGAACTAAGCTTACCTGGGTGGTGCTTTAGCTAGACTTGTACGTGAGTACCTTCTCACAAATATAGAACATCCACTGATGAATTATACTATCATGGATATCCTTTTTTTTCTCTTTATAGATCTAGGTGTTCTCATATGCATCACATTTAATTTCTTCCAACTCTTGAATCTGCAGCTTCTTATGATAACCTGCATCTGAAAGATTCATATTACATTGTTTAACAGCCAAATATCCACGGTGTTCTACCTCCATCGGGAGGTTACAAGCCGTTCCAAACACAATCTTGTATTGTGACATTCCAATTGGGGTTTTAAAAGCTATATGGTATGCCCAAAGTGCATCATCCACACACAAACTCCAATATTTCCTAATGGGTTGTTCTATTTTTTCAAAATTTGTTTTACTTCCCCATTTGATATTTCTTCTTGTCCATTAGTTTGGGGGTGATATCCAGGGGAGACTTTATGATCAACCCCATACTTACGAAGAAAAATTTTCATGTGGCGATAGAAAAAAATGTGAACCTTGATCACTAATGATGAATCTCAGTCAACCAAACCTACTAAATACCTAAGACCTCACAAAATCAACAACCACATGAGAGTCATAGGTTCTAGTGGCCTTTTCTTCAACCCATTTAGATACATAGTCAAAATCCAATAAAGTTTATAAAAAAGCCAAATGAATTTGGAAAAGGCCTTATGATGTCAAATCCCCATGCATCAAAAATTTCATAGAATAACATGGGTTGTTGGGGAATTTCATTCCTCTTGGAGATATTACCTGGTAATTGACAAAGACTACATGACATGAAAAAACTACGGGCTTACCAAAAAATGTTGGCCAATATTTTCTTAATTCAAGAACCTTTCGAGTTGTATGATAAGAGACAAAGTGGACCCCATAGGCCAAGGTGTGACAGAAGGTCAAAACAGAGGTGAAATCATGGTCAGGGACACACCGACGAACTACTTGGTCACTACTAATTCTCCACAAGAATGGGTCATACCAAACGTACCAAAGAGAATCAGGCTTAAGTCTCTGGGATTGTGAAGTGCTGAAATCAGTGGGGACCCTAGATGTTTCTAGAAAATTCACAATGTCTGCATATCAGGCGGTAAGGTCCACAACATCACAAAGGTTCTCATGAGGAAAGAACTCTTCAATGGGGAGGGATGAGTCCTCATGGTGGTCCAATGGTGGAGAAATCCTACTAATGTGGTCAGCTACAAAATTTACTACTCCCCTCTTCTCTCTAATCTCAAGGTCAAACTCTTAGAGGAGGAGCATCCACCGTATGAGGTGGGGTTTAGCTTCAGGTATCATTAAGATGAATCGAAGGGAAACATGGTCATAAAACATAATTACTTTTTACCCAAGAATATTTGAATGAAAATTTTCCAAGGAAAAGACAATAGAAATGAGTTCTTTTTCAATGGTTCTGTAATTTACCTGGGAAGGGTCAAGGGTACATGATGCATACGCAATGACATGAGGAGTCTTCTCAACCCTTTGTGATAAAACTAACACAACTGAAAAGTTAGAGGCATAACACATAAGTTCGAAGGGGAGATACCACCTTAGAGGTTGGATGATGGGAGGTGATGTGAGACACCGTTTAAGTGAATTGAATGTGTCCTCACAATTTTTATCAAACACAAAATCAGAATATTTTCGTAACAATAGGGACAATGGAAGTGCGATCTTATTAAAGTCTTTAGTGAATCAATGGTAAAAACCAGCATATCCCAAGAAAGATCGCACCTCATGAACTCATTTTGGATTTGGAAGGGATGAAATTATTTCAATTTTAGATTTATAAACTTGAATTCCTTTATTTGAAATGACATTCCCAAGAACTATCCCTGACTCAACCATGAAATGGAATTTCTCAGAATTTAAATCAAGATCTTTTTCGATGCAGCGACGGAGGAAAGATCCTAGGTGTTCCAAAAAATCATCAAAAGAAGAACCATATACCATGAAGTCATCCAAAAATACTTCCATACAACACTCAAGGTACTTAGAAAAAATATTCATCATACATCACTAAAAAGTACCAGGATCATTACATAGACCAAATGGCATCCTTTTGTATGAAAATGGGATGAATGGACAAGTAAAGTTTGTCTTTTCTTGATCCTCGGGGGCTATATGGATTTGGAAATAACCCAAATATCCATCATGGAAACAATAATTGGACTTAACAGCCAATCTTTCTAACATTTGGTCAATAAAAGGTAAAGGAAAGTGGCCCTTATGCATGGCTTGATTCAGTTGACGACAGTCAATACAGACTGTCCAAATTTTTTACACACGTGTTGGATCCAATTCATTCCTTTCATTTGACACAACTATTTTTTTTAGGCACTATTTTCACTGGGATAACCCATTTACTATCATATATAGGATAAATGATCCCCACAACAAGTAATTTACTGACTTCCAATTTTACTACTTCAAGGAGAGTGAAATTCAACCGGTATTGAGATTGTCTTACGGGCTCAGCCTCATCTTACAAAAGTATATGGTGCATACAAATAGATGGGATAATCCTGGTAATATCAGTCAATGTCTATCCTATATCATTTTTACACTCTCTCAAAAGGTAGATAAGTTTCAATTCTTGTTGTGGAGAGAGGTTATTGGAAATAATAACGGGAAATTCGTTAATACCCTCAAGATATGGAAATTTTAATTTAGAAGGAAGTTTTTTAAGTTCCAACACCAGTGGTTTCTGGATTGGGGGAGGGGATTTAGGGTGAGTGAGGTACATTAAACTGTCAATCTACTCATGTTTATTCTCTAAAGATAGAGAATCTATATAAATGAGATTTTCATAATCATCGACGCTCATGGGTACCTCAGAATGAACACACACATCAATTAAAGCACAAAATTTACACCTTTCAGAACCCACACAACACTCAAAACATTAATCAAAACTCAAATCATCCAAGGGTGATGAAGAGAAAAATGAATCAGAGTACGGTTTGAGGAGAGAATTGTGTGTGTGTTCATCATTTGAGAGCACTTCCATCGAATATAGGGGAAGAGTGGAGTGCTCTTCAACAGGGTTTTTCATAGACTTAAGGATGTTAAAACATACCTTTTATCCTCCAAATTCCATGGAATTCATACCATTGTAAACTTTGATGATTGTATTTCCTATTTTGAGGTATGGCTTCCCAAGTATGAGAGGAGAATGTCCTTGGGTTCGGGTATCTTCCATATCAAGAATGTAGAAATCAACATGGAAATTGAGATTCTTAACTCTTACAAGGACATCCTTAATCATTCTTGTTGGATGTGTAGTACATCGATTGGCAAGTCATACGACAATTCCCATTGGTTGAAGCTCTCTAACCTACAAATAATTGTACATGGAGTGAGGCATTACATTAATGGAAGCACCTAAATGTAGCATAACATCAGAAAATAATGTCTCCCCTATGGTACATGATATTGTGAATGTTCCTAGATCCTTGCATTTGGTTGTCTTTGCTGGTTGAATAAAAGCTGAGACATTCCTCCACAAGTTGACTCTCTCATTCACCTTCAACCATCATATATGGGTGCAATGTTCTTTAATAAATTTGGCATAATGAGTAATTTTCTTGACTTCATCCAACAATGGAATATTAACTTGAACTTTTTTAAATGTATCCATTATTTCCTTGTCAATCTCATTGTCAAAGTTTTTCTTAGATTTAGAGAGTCTTTGTGGTAAAGGAAGAGTAATGGATTTTTCATGGGAATCCTTAATGATAATTTTATTTCCATTTGTATACTTTTTCCTTCATTGGAATATTTTATGGGTGGAGAAAGAGTGTTTTCAAGAAGGGGACCTACCTGTTGTGTAGAATTAGTAGAAGGAGAAACTTTTTTACCACTAAAAAGTGTAACTGTACATACATTACCATTATCCTTTGGATTGGAAATGGTTTGGGATGGTAGTTTTATAGAACCTTGCATCTTAAGCTCACCAATGGTGTTTTCCAATTTCCCCTCTTGAGTTCGTAGGCCTTGAATTGCTGATTGTGTGGTCTTTTCGAACTGGAGGTTCTGGGTTGCCATTTTCTTCACCATATCCTCATGTCTTAGTTCATATTTGGGATGTGGAGAATTATTGTTTTGAGAATTTGAAAGATAATAACATTGCATAACATGGCCTTATTGATACCAATTCTACTTTGGGTAGCTTGAGTTTCCTCTTTGATGATACTGGGGTTGTGCATTCCACCCTTGATTTGGATTTGGCCTGAATTGTTCTCTCTTGATGTGAGGTGATTGTTGGAATGGAAGCCCTAGAAACATGGTTGTACAAGACTCAGGTGAATCCTGAAGTTTTGGGAACTGGTCAGAAAAATGAGAATTGTAAGAATGAATACCATAGTGTAATGGAATAGGAGTAGATTGTGAGTTACCTTGTTCTTGAGCTAATTGACTTAGAAGGGTATGAATCTCATCAAGCTTGTTATCTATCTTTTTTTCTAGAGATGAATGACTTACCTCATGAACTCCTCGAGTTGTTGCAATATCTCGTGTACTAAATTGTTGTGTATTTTGAGACATGTTGTCTTTTAAGTCACGAGTGGCGGAAAGAGTTTTATCAACCAAGGCACCACCATATGTTGCATCAATAATTACACAATCCATGGGAATAAGTCGCTCATAGAAGTATTAGATTAATAGTTGTTCACTAATCTAGTGGTGGGGGAAACTTGAGCAGATTTGTTTGAATCTCTCCCAGTATTCATGAAGGGTCTGTCCTTGTGATTTCCTAATTCCACAGATTTATTTCCTAATAGATGTAGTTCATGAGGTAGGGACTATATTTTCTAGAAAGTATATTTTTAGGTCATTCCACCACCCAATTGTGGTAGGAAAATAGTATAGCCAATCTTCGGCTACACCATCAAGGGAGAAAGGGAAAACCCTAAACATAATTAAGTCCTCAGACACATTTTGGGATTTCATGGTGGAGAACACTCTGTGAAATTCCTCATGGTGTATATGAGGGTCCTCAACGGAAAGACCATGTAATTTAGGAAGAATGTGAATGAGGCATGATCTCAGCTCTAAGTTGGTTACATTCTCAGGATATTGGATGTACGCAGGTTGGAACTCCACATTTGGGGTAGTCAGTTCTTTTAAGGTTCTATTATTTACATCCATGTTTTCTTGGATAAGATTGGGCTCAATTTTTGATTGGATTATGAACATGTTAGGTTCTACAATGGGTTCCTTAGTGTTACTTTATTTACCTTCTCTAGATGCCTTGATTTATGTGTGAAGTGTCTTTTCAATTTCTGGGTCAAATTCAAGCTGTTTTTCTTTTTCTGATCGGGTCATGAAAATAAGTTGTGAAGTTTGTTTTTTTTAATATTTATAAAATAAATTAATAAGGTAAAAAATAGAATATAATTTTATAATAGAGAATTATATAGAGTGAGATGTAGAATAATAAGAGGAGAGATAGAGAAATAACACACACAAAACAACCAAAAATATAGACAAAAACCCAAAACAAAAACAATCAAATGGGGGTAGGGTATTGAAAAGTGTACTAATTAAGAAGTAAAATTAATAAATAAAATAAAATAAAAAAATAAATTATCTTGACTCCCCGAAAATGGCACCAAAATTTGATTGCGTTGTCGAGCGTGTCAAATTAGTTGTTTAATTTTGACTAGAATTTCTGCAGTACAACAACATCCCTAGGTCATCTCTCGACATAGCCTCAGATCATTAATTTAGAAAGGGGGGTTTTATTATGAAGGTTTAAGTCTAAATGGGTTTTATTAATACTTTTGTTTGATGATAAAAGATGAAAATATAAAATGAAAGCGATAAAACAAAGTACAAGTAAACAAGAACCCAGGGTATTCTCATGATGTTCATTCATCATCGCTTCATGATATATGGTTATGATCATTTAATACCTGGTTTGTAACACCAAGAACTAGAATGTTGCTGAGTTTAAACTAGGATACCTCCTAGGGTTATGTCGAAAAGAAACAATGATTCACCGGACACCGCAGATGATTGGTTGATTTGTGTTCGACATCATAACTGAAACTCACCAAGGCAACACACAAATAACTCTATATGCTTCCCAAGTTTGTATGTTATTTAATTCTGATACCATGAAATAAATTTGCATGACCTTTATAGTGTTCATGTGAGTTAAATTGACTAATATGAACCACACAAACACTACAATTGAAAGGGGGAAAGGAAGTGGTGAACGGTGTGTGAAGCATCACATGAATGGGTACCCCCAAACATGATCATAAGTGTTGAGCATGACATACAAGTACATAACTCAATAAAATAAGAATAGTGGATGATGAAAGACAACATAAAAACCTAGAATTAAAAATATCATTCAAATATTACAAACATGAATCTTGGGATTTACATCACGTTCCTCTATGGATGATCACAATGGGTTTAGAAATCCATGGGAGGGGAGGAAGAAGAAGATGTTGAAGTAGAACTTACCATAGCCTCCATAACTTCTAGTGATGATGAAAATAACTCTTTGGGACTCCAAAATGGTATCACCTTTCCTCTGATTTGAACTACCTAATGGGGTTCCCAAGGTGCCAATTTATAGGAAAATTGGGAAGGTGGTTTAAGCCACACAAATTTCATCAACCCACTTGTACCATGTGTTTTGGCCTCTCAAAATAATTATCTCACAATGGAAAAAATAAAAAAGTTTTACCCCCACCTCTTGACTATCTCCACCGAATGTTTTTCACCCTTTGGACACATACATCTTGCGATATTCATAAAATACAGAACACTGCATCTGACTTTGTTCAAATTTTATTCCTTGGAAAGATCAGTTCTGATGGTCATCATAGAGGCCGAATGAGGCTTCGGTTCCTTAATATGAAATATAGCCCATTAAATTTGGACCATATCACAAAATATGATCCCATTTGGATGCATATAATTTTCTAAACAGAAACAACAATGGACAGGTCTTCATGGATCCATGCAATTTTGGCCCATTTTTCTTCCACTTCATCAAGGGCCCTCCAAATCATCTCCTCCTACATTGAAATAATAAAAACAAGTAACATTTCCCTTTTTAATAGTTATTACCATTAATTCATTGATTAAAAAATAAAGTGAAATTTATTATTATATTTGGAATATTCATTATAAAAAAAGTTTAAAACACCAGAGTAAGGGTGGATTTGAATAGTGAATCGTTGTGTGGTCAGAAGAGACCCACCAAATTGATCCCTCATCAGATTAAGAGAAAATATTTTTTTTATGTTAACATGATACATTTATCCAAACCCTTTATATATAATGAACATTTCATTGGGAATGAGTTCTCCATTCATGATTAGGTAAACGGAGGCTGTAGGCATATGATCTAAGGACACATAGGACAACATTGGTGGAATCAAACCTAATATATCATTTAAATCCACATAATGTATTTATATGAATAATTACCAGGGGATAGAACACTAGAAAACTCTAAATAAGTATGTAGTTTCCAATTATCTCTCCACCAGTCTCCTCATCCTATTAATATTATAGGATAGTCTATCGGGGATTCGATGGCATGATCAACCCAAACAATGTGGAATATCTGCACGACCTATACCAATATATACCATATCTTAACATAAATTATCATCACATCATTTTTGTGGAATACATAATATATTAAATAAACAGAATCCAAAATTATGTATTACTTTAGTTGCATTTGAATCATGCAAACATAAGCAGTAGTATAAATGTTTAACACTCTATCTCCCACTACATTCTTCATAAATAAAACCCTTATTAGTCACAATAAACCCAATACATTTCTTTATAACTTGGGAATGGAATCATAAAAATGGGTAACCTCATATGATCAATAATTGTAAATAAGGGTGATATGTAAGCATAAACATGAGAATAAGTGTGTGAGAATGTGATCATAACATTATATGATCATACCCTTCATATCTATGATCATAAAAAATAATCATGTCATAAATTTTGCTGTTAATTCCTCATGAATAATAAGGTAATCCGGAGTATAATCCCGGAAAGTATTACATAATATTAAGACATGGAATTATGGAATACCCAAGATCATATATAATTATTTCCTGAGTAGTCATGGAATCACTTCTACGACTATCTTAGTAGTATTATTTCACTCCCCATACCATCTTGGTAGTCCTGGTTAACTCCCCTAACCAACTTAATAGTTAAGGTTCACTACCGAGTCTATCTTACAGACAAAGTACTTTATATAAGCGAGTTCAGTCCCCATTCCATCCATATCTAACTCATGAGATTTAAATCACTACTCAATGCATTAGAGAGAGATATAGGCACCACCGACAACATAATAAAATAATTGATATGTGTTCCACTAGATCATAAACCAAAATATCATATCCCGTGAAATGAAATGGGTTTCAAAAACATATAATCATATCATAACGAATAGAAAATAAAAAGCTTTTACAATCATTTTATCAATGAATAACCTATGAAAATAAGATGATTTCTTAAAAATATAACCAATGAAAGAGAATCAAGATTCATAAGCATATAAAACTTCAAAGATAAATAGACCTCTAAAAATATTACTTGTGAAAGAGAAAAAGGTTTCATAAATATATAACCTGTGAAATAAAAACATGTATCATAAACATAAAACCCATAAAAGAGAAACTTATTTACAAAACATATAAACTTTGAAATAGACACAGTATTCAGAAACATATAACTCATGAATATGAAACAGGTATCATAAACATATAACACATGAAATAGAAACAATTAAATAATATTCATTACATAAAAACATATTGTATTATGGGGACGATCATGATTGAAATCCTAGTATCATATCCCAAGAAAAGGCTTGAGTAACACCAATTGATATCATCATACATGGAAAATGACTTTGAAACACCTTTTAATAACATCAATTGAGGAAAATATCCTTCATTCTTTTAAAAATATTTTTAATACATAAAACCATTTGAAAACCATTTTCATTCAAAATAAACATGAAAACATATTAAAGAAGTTGGAAAAAAATTTAAATAATCTTTTTCTTTGAAATAACAGAAAGTATTCTAGAAAACAATTTCGAAACCATTTTCTTTGAAAACTTATAAATGGATCTTTAAAACATTTTGAAAACTTTTTTCTAGGAAAACTTTTAGAAGTTCTTGGAAAAGGTTTTGAAAACTATTATAATAAAAAAAATATAAATTATTCCTCAAATTATTGAATTATTTTTCTTCTAAAACATATAATGGAAGCTCAAATACAAGTTTAAAATATTTTCCTTTGGAAAATTAATTTAAAACATTTAATAGAAGCTTTGAAAATAATAAATAATAAATGTAAAACACATTTTCATTGAAAAAAACATCCAAAACGATGATTCTAAAAAATATTAGGAAAATAACATTTCTTATAAGGAAGTATTATAAACATTAAAAGTAAATCTTAGAGGATGGTTGTTGCTAATAACAGATAAATTTGTATATGCTGAAGATTCATTTTTCATTGTAGAATGTTTTGAAACGTTCCAAGATTATAAATCTATAAGAAGATTCATTTTTAAAAACATTTTTTAATGGTAAAATATGGGTTAAAATTATTTTAATGGAATATAATAATAGTATAAAATAATTTATTATGTTTTTAGAAAACATGGTTTTTTAAGAATGTGGATTTATATCTAACAATAGAAATAAAGTAAGATATACTTAAAATCATTTTCTTATTATCATACGTAACAAGGAGTAGAAAAATGGTAACATTACTTTAAGATATCATGAATAATAATTGGATAAAAAAAATTAACATAATTATTCTAATACGGATCATAATATTTCATCAATAGAATAATAATCATAACAATCTCGCTAAATGATGAGATTTTATCAATAAATTGAAACAAAATTAAAAACATTAAACTATAATTCCCATGAAATAATAAAATTAAATGATTCTAAAAAAATAATTAAATTATGTATATTAATGATATAACATGTCAAAGGGAAGTGTATTTACATTATACAAGAATAATGGTGCAAAATAGGGCTTGTGTCTTATGGAAGGAAAATAGAGAATATATTAATTTATCAATTTGGTAACTCGTAAATGATACACCCCATAAAATAGATATCATAAAATTGATATTTAAATACCAATAATGTTATGGATAATAATAATAGAATATTTTAATTGGATTTATATAAACTAAAAAATATATACGAGTGGTGAAGAAGGTATAAATATCATAGAAATACAAGTGAGAGAAGAAGCCCCTTACCTAAGGCCTTGAATCTCTATGGCTTCTCTCTTCCATTGACGACCTAGACTAAATGCTTCCAGATTCTGATCCCCCCTCTTGATAAAAGGGGGGAGTCTTGGAATTTCATCGGCAGTGGGAGAGTATCTGAGATCTCAGTTCCCTTCTGCCCTTCCCAAGGATCCCTATTTCGTCGAAGGTCCCAGATCTATTCTGAGAGGCTCTTCGACTTTATTTCCTTCTGACAGAGCTCAAAGGTGCCTCAGATTTTTGAAAGCTCACAATGGTGACCTGTTTCCATCTCCAGAAGCCTTCGGTTGAATCCTTTGTTCACTTATTCTTTCAGTCTTGGAAGCTACAAGAGCACACGGTCATCAGTTTGATTGACCGATGACATTTCATGATTCTCTATGGATCGGAGGAGGATTTGATCTACGTCTGGTCGAGGGACCCTAAATTATGCAATAGGTCATATTTATACTTTTTTTTATGGAGATTATAGTTTTATATGTTGCACGACCCTTCAACGTTCATGACCTGGGTATGTTTTCTGTGTCTTCCTCTCTCGTTTCAAAATCCTTTTATCCTCTGTGAAATTGAAAAAATTATCGGGTGGTACCTTTGCTCTGATTGTCATACTGAGGTTTTTTGTAATCATATATTCCCAAGAATATGTGTGGAATTTTATATTGCAAGGTCTTTGGTCCAATGCATCTGGATTACAGATGACCAGGAGTTTCATTGGAAGCAGGAGGTGGTTTTGAGTCATGGATGCATTATTGTATGTCCTGCAGCCGTTGTGGTCATTTGGAATTGAACTGTCATAGCAAGAGGGTGCGTGGATGTTCACAAGTGATGGAGATGAGTCACATCGGAGGGTGTGCTACTACTAGTCTGGATACGGTTTTGAGAATGGGTCACACTAAAGCTGGTTTGACAGTAAGAATGGGTGAGTCAAGAGATAATACGGTCTTTGAGCAGGGCTTTGGGTGTGTCATATGTGGATATACTATTGATCAGGATACTTGGGTGGGAGAACCTCTAAATGGAAGTGCAATAATAGAGGATCCCGTGTCATCAGCTCCCATTAAGGGGTGATCTGAGAACCTTTAACTGGCAGTGAAGTGGTGGAGGAGCCAATGCCAACAGTTCTATTGCAGGGGATGACTCGGGATGGTGTTGAAGCGGTTCTTGTATGCTCTTCTGGTATAAAGGAGATGTTGGGCTTCTGGTTGGGTGACTCTGTAACTAGATATGAAGTGGTGAAGGAACACACGGATCTAGCCCTAATGTAGGGGGTGAATCGAGATGCTGCTACTTCGGAAATTGCATGCTATTCTGGGATAAAGGAGATGTCGATGCCCTCCCTTCTGATAGTGAGGAAAATTTTTGATAGGTTGAAGACTGGCCTGGGTTTTGGGAAGTAGTATTTTTTGAAAGGTAATGTAGGTTTTTTTCAATCAGTTTATTCCACTGGATAGGTTGTGCCTGAGGATGTAGTGCATTCTGGCCGTGAGATCACAGTGAAAGATACAGTGAGGAATTCATTGGCTTGAAACTCCTTGCAGTCGGAGCCTATGATTGATCATCTTTTGGACTTGGTTGTTCCTATATCAGGGGTTGTGGATGCCTGTGTTCAAAAAGAACATGATGATTATGTTGGAGGAATGGTGATCACAGTCTTTACTGGAAATATATTTCTAGAACTAGAAAATTATGAGGAATTTCATGAAGAGAAGAATGATTCAAGTTAGGAAGGTGGCCTCTTGCAGCTTGTGGTTTCTCTGAAGGATGTTGAAATTGGGGAAGATGTGTAGAACCTGTTGTATAAGCCACCATTTCTTGCTATAGTTAATGTTAACAGTCAGGTCTAGAAGGAATGTGAATTAGAGGAGGGTTATCAATAGGTGAAATTCCTGGGAAAGAGGGGTGAAAACTTGTATAGTGACAAGAAAAAGGATAGTGGTGTGGTCTAGCCTTACTATAACAATGTTTTTTAGGGAGAAAGGATGAAGGCTCACAAGGATTATGATGCTAAGACTGGCCCACCATGATGAAGACCGAAGAATAAATATTCTTATCTTCCAAGGCCAGTGTCTACCAGATCTTCTATTGGGTAGAAAATTTGGGTTATGCGGTCCTCAAATGAGTTTCTAGCCTTGGAAAAGGTGAATCTTAGAAAGAAATATTCCATGTTTATTAAGCACTATGAAATCTCGAAGTGGGAAACAGATACTGTAGAGGAAAAAATCTATAATGGTGGTGGTGATGGGTATGACATTTATGATATGTAGTTGTTTTTTATGAATTTTTGTAGTTGTTTAATGGTTTTTATTTTATTAATAAATGGTCAGAGGATTGCCTCAGACAGATCATTCCTAGTATATGACTTTATATTACCTATTTATTCATAAAAACATTTTAATGTTATGTTTTGGGTAATACACTCATTGTTTTTCATTTGTGTTTTGACTTGTTATTATTGATCCTAATAATTAGGTTATTATTTACATAGTTAAATAAATTATAAAATTATATACATATCATATATATTCAATATATAAATATATATATATAACAATATATAAAATATAGAAATATAAAATTCAATACACTGTTCATGGAGACAGTAGTTTTAATTTACGCATTAATGATGTTTGTGTTTTACAACATAATGAAATAAATAAATTAAATTACATATATGTACACATAATATCAATATATTGTAATTATTATGTCATATTTTTCATATAATTTTACTAATAACAACTATAACACATTCCATGATGTGGGTTAATGAATCACATCACATTGAGGAGGCGGTTAACCACACATCCACTAATGAAGTAAACGTATTTACACAAAAATGAATGAATGAAGTTGTTTCTTATATAATATTTACCAAATCATGAAGGAATCATTATTTACCCATTTATCATGTAAAAACTTTTTTTCCATCATATTTTAAAACCATTATAGGTGGTAAAGTAAAATTGATCAACATTTTTTCACCAGGCAGTAGTTCATCTTACTCATGAACTGTATGTATGTTACCCCATTGATGGAAGTGTGTGTAGTTGTAGGTAGAACCCATAGATTAAAAATATATGAATATAAATTTATAATTAGGTTATTATATAATCATTTAATAATATTTATTTAAATGGTGGGGATTGAAAATAAAACAAAAGATTTAGTGGAAGTATATTTTCTCTTTTTTTCGGTAATTCATCTTGCTTTTCAGGAAAGAGATTCCTTGGTTGGATTTTGTTGAAAATGGTGGAATGTAGAATTAAGGTAGGGAATTTTTAAAGAGATTTGTGCAGCTCATTTTTGATCCAAAGGGATTTAGAGGATTAATGAGGTTGTGGGGGGTGAGTTCATTTTTATAGTGGAGGAGGACTGACATTTTTATAAATATAAAAAGGTAAACACTATTAAAAAGTCATCCTTACATAGAGTGAGTACAATAATTTTATATTTTTTGATAAATCATGGGTATTGGTTGAAATATGTCTAAGAAATGGATTTTGAAAATGAAACTATGTTATTTGGGAAGTTATGTTAAATTTTAGCCACAATGTAATCTTATTTTTACCTTTATTATTGTAATTAATTTTAATTACATTTGCTAATTTTATTGGTGAAAAATAAGTTGAACATATAATATATTATATATTTTATTAATTAAAAATATGGAATCCATGTTCCCAAATTTTAAACATGGATGTTTTATAAATTAAATTAAAATTAGTCATGTCGATATGATAAGACAATATGTTTTTAAGCGAAAAGTTTTAAAAGGTTAAAGTTTTTTTATATTAAATTTAAAAATGAAAATTGAAAACATGATCAAAATATAATTAATTTATGTAAAAGGGATCTAATTATACTTTAAATAATAATTAAAAAATAATTTAACTATATATAAAAAATAGATAAAAAATAAGTTTTTAATTAAAATACAATTTATTTTACTATTCATTAAAAATTGATACATCTCAAAAAATAACATAAAATAAACCAAATAGAAATTTGACATTACGATTTCAAAATGAAGTTTATATTTTAAAATATTAATTATAAATTTCTTAAAAATTATATTTAAAATATGTTTTATATAACAATTTAGTAAAATTTCCTTTTAAGAAAAATATATCATCAAATTTATAAAATTGGATTTATTATTGTATTATATATCTCAAATAATTTGGGTGAGTTTAAAAAATATTTAATTCTATATATAATATATAAATTTTGGTAAAATTATTCATAAAAAGTGTTTTGTTTATGTTTTTTAGATAAAACATGTTTTTACATAGAGAAAAAATTCAATTATTTTTAAATAGTTCATACTTTTAATTATAACTAATTGATAACAAATGGAATAATTTTATATACATGTGAAAATAATATTGTCACACTTTAGTTACTCTTATTCATTACTTACATTAAAATGAAAATTTTGTAACTGTAATAATATTTTAATAATAATATTGATAGTGTATTTTAGTTCTATAAATAATTTCCTTAAGTGTAACATAAGATAATGAAGGAACATGAAATTAATTGTAACAAAAGACAAAAATATAGTTTCATGTACCAAATGTTAATCTGTATGTTTCATGTACACAAAGATTAACTTTTTGTTGTTTGAAATGAAAAAAATAAAAATTATTAAATTAATTCAATAAATATTTCAAAAAATCTCAGGGTGTTACATGATACACTCGTTAAAATGAATTTCACCCGTGAAATATATTTGCGTTATAGAATATTTAATACATGAAATTTCCTTTCTTAGAATCCAACATCATAAAAAATTAATAATAAAAAATTATTTAAAAAGTGAAAGTTATAAAAACAATGGTTATCCATTGTAACTCATAATTGGGTTCCCAAATAGGAGAACGTAGGTGTAATGTGAAAACATGGACATTGAATGGAAAAAAACTGTCATGTTCTGATGGAAACTTGTTGATAACATGGTTTGAAGGAAGTCAATGATCTCAAAACCATAACCTAAAGAGTATAGAAAGAGGTCATTGATATCATCAAAAAAATGACGTTTACAGGACAATATTTTATTTCCAGACCATTTCTCATAAATATGAAAAATTACTTTGAAAATATATACATACATGATTGCAGGACCACCTCACCCTTTGTTGTGCCTTGATGAATTTACACATCATATCATATTCCAAGAAATGAAGGTGAAATTGTAATTACTAAAGCATTATAATTTCATTAGATCTATTAATAGAATGATAGTTCATTCCCTATGTCTTAGTCTTAAAAAATTGGACAACACATGTTTTCCAATATGAATAAATCCTTATAATTCAAGATTAAACTTGAATATCTAAAAATACATAAAATGTTTAACATAAATACTTTCATTAATAGTTCACCTTATAACTCTTCTAAATGATTAATGTCTATAAATTCATAAACAATTTCACTGTATTTAAAATCATCTTAACATTGACCCCCATATATCATAATGATGTTCATAACTGTCACATACCAAACATGTGAATACCTTTATCAAGTATTCTCTTGAAATATGGTAATGACCTTAATTACCATACATCCATATTTAAAACATGAATGATTCCTTATTCCAGTTTTTATTGGATATATTCTTTAAAAAAATTTCTAAATCCATCTATGAAATCATAAAACACTTTCCCAACAAATCCTTAATCAGTTACAAGGTAATAAATATCATCCAATTTTCTTCATCATATCCAACATATGATTATACAAACATTATTATCTCAACACCAGAAACATATTATAGGTTATATATCCCTTATTCATGTGTTTTCCATGATTATCAGCTCACCATTGTATCACTTTTCTAGTCTATAAGATCTATTCAACATATTATCTTAAATCATTTGAGAAAAACATAGACTGAATAACCCATTTATATTTCGCCATTCATGTTATAGAATTCATGAATCTAAATACATAAAAGCATAGATTATTTTACATTATACTTAATAGTTTTACAAGGATACCAAATCCTATTAACTAGTGTCGCATTCCTTTTAAATTTCACCTATATTCTTGTAATCATAAGCAGTATAATCATTACATGTACCACTATACTAATTCACTTATTGGTCATTCCAAATGGTACACTAATTTTCATATGGTCTATTCATTCTACATTTAAAACATTTAACCATTGATTATGTATTGAGGGGGGGATATTCTAATCCATTTCCTTAACTGAACTATTCATTTTTACATTTCGATTACGTGCTCTGTTTCATTCTCTTCCATAGTCAAAACATATTCTTATTATTCTAAGACATCCAATTGTGTGATTATTTCCACATTACTGACATGTGGGAATCAGAATCATCATCCCTCTATTGTAACCAATACAATAATTTTAAGGAATCTTTTTTCCTTCTTTTTCTTAGCATGTTTTAGAGTTTATTAATGTGAATGTTTTCAATAATGTTCCACAAAAAATGACTAGGAATGATCTCAATATCCTTTAATTCATTCATCATCCCATTTAACTACTCATCAAAAAATGGTCCTTCACATTTAATGATTACCCAGTTTCTCTTAGTTCATTCTATTGACTAAAAAAAATAGGGTTATTATCACTTTTCATAGAAAAAAACAATATAATCAGAAAAAATAACTTATTGTATCTATAAATTGTTACACCTTTATTAATCGATGACCTCTTAGGTGTATCCTTCGATACATCCCAAGACAAATCCTTAGAAATATCTGAATGGATCTGATTATTGGGTCATGATCATTGTTTCTAATATTTAATAAAAAAATTCCTCCAAAACCAACAACAGAAACCCTCTATTAACCTATATTAACATCACATCATCTTTGTGGAATACTTAATAAATTACACTAATTGACACCCAAGGACTGTTTTAGTGTAGTTTTGTAGAAACATGAGAACATAAGCACCAGTATATAAGTGAGTTATTCTATCTACCACAAGGGTATTCATGAATGTAACCCTACTTAGAAACATTATAAATAATACACATCTTCATATAATTGTTAAAGGAAACATAAAAACAGGTGATATGAGTTTCTAAGTAATGGTAATAAAGGGAAATATGTAATCATAATCATGTGAATAAGGGTCTAAGAACATGGACATCAAATCCATAGATTATACCATCCATATAAAAGATCAAAAACATAAATCATGGCATATATATTATAAATTCATAATAGATGAATAATAAAACAATCAATATCTTAATTGATGAAAGCAATACACTTGAATAAAACGTTGAATTGTGGAATATAGACAAGAATAAAAAATTATTTACATAGCAGTAAAGGAATCTCTATAAAAGAAAATATTATTATACGTTTTCCCTCCCCATATCATATTGGTATTCATGGTTCACTCCCATGACCATCTTAGTATTCCATGATCACTACCAAGACCATAATAGTATATGTAGTCCTTTATGGAACCAAGTTCACTAATTATTCCATCCATGTATATCTCTTGAGATACAATTCTTTACAAAATTTATTGGATTGAGTTATATGTCCCACCCATCTCATAATGAAATCATACATATGTGTTCCACTAGATCATAAACATTCATATCAATACCCATGAAATAAAATGGGAGATATGAATATGTTATCATATCAAAAAAAATGGAAAATAGATGGGTTTAATAACTATTTCATCAAAGGATTACCCATAGAAGGATATATGTTTTATAAGCACATAACCCTTAATAGAGAAATTGGATTCATAAACACATATTGTGTGGAAGAGAAACCGATTTCATAAGTAAATAACCTCTTAATGGGAAACGGGGTTTAATAACCCTATAACCTAAGAAAAAGAAATTATTTTCATAAACATATAACCCGTGAAAAAGAAACTGGTTTCCAAAACAAATATCCCATGAAAGTGAAATGGGTTTAATAAACATATAACTCATGAAAGAGAATCATGTTTCATAAATATTTAACCAGTGAATGTGAAATGGTTTTAAAAAGAATCATTACATCACAACATAAACCATTTAGTGAATGAATATGAATGGATAGCCGAAAGGAAAAGTAGGGCTGCAAGGGGACTTGCGATGTAGGGGGTGGATTGTGATTGAGAGAAAAAATCTAAAGGTAGAAAGGACTATTCCTTGCTATCGAAGCTGATGGAGACAAGGTCATCTTGTAGGGAAAAGGTGGTGGCTTATGCAACTGTAGACTAGGTTTAGGGTAGGAAGAAGAGCATGGATCTTCAAAAAAGAAAAACAAAAAATTGTAAGTACAAATCCTAAAATACAACAGCAGGGGGATGAATCTGGAAAGGTGGAAGACGAAAATGGGAAGGAACATCTAGAGCTCCTTATCTCTTTGAATGAAGAAATGCAGGAAGAGTCTATTAATCTCATTGCCTCAGGTGAGGAGAAAAACAAAATCTTATAGAGAGACCACCAAGGTGAATTCAGCAAGGATCAAAGGGAATGGATATACAAACAAGACCATCTTTTAGCACATGGCTTCAACGAAAGGAAAAACAATAGGGAGGAGTAAAAAAAAACATATGACAAGCTTGTCAATTTCTTGGAAGACCTTATCAAAGATGACCTAAATACAAAGTCCCACACCCTTTATTGGGGGACATATCAGATAAGAAATTTAAATCTTTTTAGTCCCACTATTAATGACATTGTGATTTCTTACTGCGCCTAAATCTTTCGGCCTTGACTTGTATGGTTTCCCACTTTTCCTCAAAAGTGATTTTGGAAATAAAAATTTAATCTTAGTAGAAATAATATGAATGGAAGATTCAAATCATATCACCAGGAAAGGCATGAGTAACCCCAAAAGATGTCATCTTAGATGGAAAAAATTTCTAAAATATTTTTTAAAAATTATAGAGTCAAATATAATTTCTTTTTTGAAAATTAATTTCTAAAATATAAAACCTTTTTTAATGTATTTTCATTCAAAATAAACTTCAAAACATATAATTTAATTTAGAAGAAAATGAAAACACTTTTTCCATGAAACATTGTAACAGAATATTTAAAAAAAATTAAAATATTTTTCCTGCTAAATATTAAAATAAAATATTGAATATATTTTGAAATTTTTTTCATTTTAAACCTTATTAAATATTCTTTAAATCGGTTTGAAAAACAATTTCCTTGGATACTAATAAAGGGTTATAAAAACACTTTTAAACACCATTTCATTAAAAACATATAAAATATGCTTGAAATTTTTCTGAAAAAATATTTTCATGAAAACTTATAGTGGAATATTGAAAATATTTTTAAAATATATTTCTTTTTAAAATAATATTGAAAACATTTAAAGGAATAATTAAAAATCAGAAAACATATTTCAAAAAACAATTTTTCTTTGAAATAAAATTTAGAAACAAATAAATTCAAGAATATTAGTACAAAAACATTTCATAAAAATAAATAATATAAAATTTAAAATGAAGATTCAAAGGATGTATATTCATGATGGTGGATAAATCTATATATTCCGAACATTATTTTTTCACCATATAAATTTTATAAATTTACCTTCATCAGAAAAAATATATGTATTATAATTCAAAAAAAAATTAATAAAAAGGAACAAAAATTTATACAAATAGATTTTTTTGAACATAAGGTAATAGTAGAAAATTTTTAATATGTTTTTTGTAAAAAATTGTTTTGGATGAATGCATATTTTTTACCAAAAAGTGAAATATTGATAGATTTTCTTAAAAAGATTATTAATTATATTAATTAAAAATAGTTGGATAATGGCTTATATTACTTGAAGATATCATGAATAATAATAGGATAAGGGAGTTCTTGAAAATTAATTTTGTTTTGATCATAATATTTTCTAATAGAAGTGGGATCATAACAATCTCAATAAATGATAAAATTCTAGCAATAAATTATTACCATTTTGTTATATTTAAATCTAAATACCCATTAAATAATGACATTAAAAGAAAATATAAAAATAATTAAATGAAGTATATTCATGTTGTAACATGTCAATGGTATGTTTATACACCCTGAAGAGGAATATATGTTTATAACAAGACATGCGTATCAAGGAAGGAATATTGAGACAATACTACTTTACTGATTTTGTATCAATTGAACGATAGACCTAATAAATGGGAGATTATCATATTGAGTTTTAAATAAAAAAAAGTATGTAAAATAATATAATATTAGTTATTTGGGTATTATATAAACCACAAAAAAATAAACGAGTGGTTAATAAGGAAAAAATATTATAGAAATTAAAGTGAGACGAGATAACCATTATCTTATATCTTGACTCTCTTATTAGTCCTACTAACCTTTTGAAAAATGAATATATGTTTATTAAAAATATTCCAGATAACATTATTTTTATATATCATACCATATACAATTTTATTATGACTTTAAAATACTCATTTATTAGTAATTAAATGTTAACGTTACATTTTGGGTGATATCCTCTTTGTTTTTTGTATGTGTTATGACTTATTATTCTTGATCCTATTAATTAGATCATTACTTATTTATTTCCATAATGAAAAAAAATATCTGAATATAATATATATTCATTATTTAAATATTTATAATAATAAAGAAGATATATAAATATGAAATAGAGTACATTATTCATGGAGACAGTATGATATACGTATAAAAGAACGATGTTACCATTTTATTGTGTATTGAAATAGAGATAGTAAATGACATATATGTATACATGATATCATTAAATTATTATTATTATTTCATATATATATAATATATGAATAATTAACACATCATTATTACATTCAATGTAATGTGTGAACAAATCACATTGATTTGAGGAGGAGGTACTGCACACTTCCATAAAAGAAGTTATCAGAATTACAAAAAATGGAAAGCATGAAGGTATGTGTTATATATGAATTCCATAAAAATTTAGACATAATAAATATCATGTGTTTCCTATAAAATAGTAATTAAATCTTATTTCAAAACCATTAGTTGAGGAAAAGGAAAAACAAACGATATCATTTCATGAGATTGTATTCTGTCATACACACGAATGGTATGTCATTAGAAATTTGATGGATGTGTATCCATGTGTATGTAAAAACCAAAGAATAAAAATATATTATTATATTGAGGATAATAAGTTTATTATTTTAATGTCTTGAACCCACTTACCATTAAACCGGTAGCCGAACCGGTGGGTCACAAGACCTCAGGCACATCTCCCCGTATGCAAGATGGTGACGACTACTAGCGAGGGTCTTAAGAGGAGATAGTGAGGAGACAATACCGTCATATTAGAGTTGGATAGTAGTTTTATCAGAGAAATAAAAATATAAATATCCTAAATAGTATATATAAATTTGAAAAATTATTGGAAGGTAGATAATATCATTTTACTAAAAGTGGTCAATAATAGTTTATACAATTCATGCATGTCATGTTGATATATATCTGAAAGAAGTAAAAAAAACAACATGATTTACATATTAGTACATAAATAAAGAAATGGCTCAAATCCCAAAGAGTGATCTCCATGAGCATCTCGATATCTCATCCGGTACTTGGCTCTTAACTCCCTGGTACATGGATACAACATAGTTAAGACCCCATAGTCATGAAAACAAGTAGTTTCTACTCAGGTACCACTGATACCCGAGAAAGGTGTGAGATGAAAATATCAGTAGGTTGGAACCCAATAAAGTATAGCCCAAACATGGCATGGAATAACATTTCAGCAGTGCGTAGATATATCGAAGTAATAATATAATTGAATAGATAACCAACAACCCATCCAGGTTCTTAAGGGACACCTGGCGGCGATACCAACATCAGCTCGTGGATGGTATGTCTAATCTTGTAAATTATATATATATATATTATGATAGTGAATATATATGTAAACATATTCATATTCTTATAATCCTCCTATATGATCCAAGCATGCATGAATGTGAAATGGACATATACCCTGGATACTATTTCTAGATGGACCAATATGTAATGCACATTCATTCATTACTAGGGGAAGCACTCACGGTCTTGCCCCTAGTCCAAACTCCAAGAGCACTCACAGTCTCATGCAAATCAATATAGAAGCTCACATGATCTTCATACGCCCAACACTCACATTCCTTTGGAAAATGATGTTAGATAGATCATGACTAAACACAAAGACATCCATCACTAAGTCTAGTGCACATGGTCTATCACCTTGGCTTAACTCCTTGAGATCTCATAGTATCTAGAGGATAATCCTGAAAACTAACATATTCTATCACCCAAGGGCTCTAAAGGTCCCTTGTAACCCCCACCTAAACAAGGTGTAACCACTCACAACATATAATGCATCAATAATTTAACCTCTCAATCATTTCATTGTCCCATTTCAATTACATATAAGCAAGAATATTCACATTTATACATAAGGAAAACCATCTAATGTATTTTAATTAAAATATTTACATAGGATTTATAATCAACTCAAAAACATGAGGTAAGGGCCTCTCATTAATCTAATTGGCCATACTTAAATCCATTACATAACTCAACATTTAACTAGGTATAAAAATATCATTAATTAATTCATCATTTATTTAATCAACAACAACATTCATATCTCATAAATAATTTTCCAGAATTAATTTCCTCATTAGAAATCTAAACTCTCTATAATAAATTCCACATTTAAATATCTAGATCATAATATCAAAAGCACATAATTAATTCAAAATTAATTATCTTATCTTATCCAATTCAATATCTCATAAATAATCTTTTGATTAATTATCTATGTTACAATATCAATGTGTATAATTAATTCACAAATAATTATTTCAAATTAACAAATTTAATATATATAAAATTTATCACCTGATTAATAATATAAATTAAAATTCTCAAAGCACATAATTAATTCACAATTAATTATCTCAACTTAGCCATTTTAATGTCTTCTAATTAATCCACTGGTTAATTATCTCAATTAAAATTGTCAATGAACATAATTTATTCATTGTTAATTATCTCAACATAGCCAATTTTATATCTCATAATTAATCCCTGGATTAATTTTCTGAATTACAAATCTCAAAAACAAAAAATTAATTTACAATTAATTGTCTCAACTTAGCCAATTTAATATCTCATAATTAATCACCTATTAATTATCTCAATAACAACTCTCAAAGAACATAATTAATTCAAAATTATTATCTCAATATATCCCACTCATTAATTCATAATTAATTATCTCAAAATATCCCACCCAATACTAATAATTACCACTTATCCCAAGTGCATCAACATGTAAGGGAAACAATAGAAAAACACATATCAGCAAGCTAAATGAACAAATCATTCTAATCATTATGATTTTAGCTTGAAGGAAGCGTACCTCCGTTGGAGGGGTATTATTACAAAAACATGATTTTCATATCTAATAAATTATTTTATACCTATAAACAATTCATTCAACATTTTCAGTATAATTTCTCAATAATAGAAATTAAATCACTTTTTCATTTAATTAATTAAGAAAATTTGAGAACCCTACTTCAAAGAATGACCAATGCATGCTTTCAAACTCAATGTCACTGCTCGCTCTCACACATGCACTTCAGCATAAATGGTCGCTCACTTGAAAATGGATTTCAACACCTTAACATCAATACTGTTACCCAAAAATTGTGCATGGGGGACTATTGCATACCCAATTAATTAAATGAAACTCCAATAAACCATAAAAATATAATTTAAGGGTTATAAAACCAATTTTTGAGTATATATCATTACCCAAAATTGATGGTGGTGAACCTAATTGGGGTGAATCACTTTACCTTCAGTGGTGGTCATCGTAATACGAACCAAAGGGTCACGAGATAACTTCTGCACCACCAATAACCATAATTGAAGAACAAAAAAATTAAGCTCGAATATAGGTTTCATCCTAATAGAGACTAGGTGATGGTGAGTATAAATGGCCTTTGTGAGAAACAAAAATGATGGAGGAGGACTCGCGTCGTTGAGACAGACAACTTATGTGAAGGAACCAGATGATGATAGCTCTGCGTAGAGGAGATGGGAGGAGGGGTGGTGCACCACCCGTGGGTGATGCCTCATGGGTGTGTCGTGGGAGACAGAGTGGTAAAATAGCTGATGCAAACAAAGAAACGTATACGTAAGGACTCAGCTCACCAATATGGAAAAATTTCGTGAAGGAACTAGATGAATCCAGCGTGCAGTGAGAATCCATGAGATTGGGGTGGTGCGCCTCAACTATGGGAGACAAAAGGGGGTCGCACTTTACATAATAGAAGAATCGAGTGCACTTCCCTCATCTAATGTCTCCAAAATATTTAATTAATTATGTAAAATTATTATAAGGATTAATAAAATAATAATTATAATAATAATCACAATCCTATTATTATTATTATCAATTAATTGAGACACCTCTTATATAAACCCCAACTCCATATTTAAACACATAATTTATTACACCTCTTGGATAAACCCTAACTCCCCATTTAAAAACACCATTTATTACACATCTTTGATAAACCCCAAACTCCAAATTAAACACAATTTAATTAAATTCTCCTCAAGCGAATTTAATTAAATGAGTTCTTGAACTTGTCATTATTTTATTAAAAGCTTTCACCATGATTAAATTAAATTAAAAACCCCAATTCAAATCTTTTAATTAAATTCCTTTAATCTCATTTTAATTAAATAAAATCTTCCATTTGATAATAATTTAATTAAATTCATTTTACCCTTGAATTTAATGAATATAATTTATCCATTTCAAATTCATTTAAATAAATTCTATCTGCTTAAATTTAATTAAATAAAACATCTATTTCACATCATTTAATTAAATTCATCTTAACCTTGAATTTAATTAGATAAAACCCATATTTAACCACATTTAATTAATTCCCTCTCAACATAGAATTAATGGAAATAATTTAACTCCTAACTTAAAACAAGGTAAGTCGTATGGTCTGACTCACATGGTATTATAGACTGTGTATAGACCATACATTAACTACTAGACACCCATTATAACATGCATGGATGACCTGCACATTTTTTCTAACCTTGCATGGCCCATGCGAACACCTCTGATTTTCCCAGTGCTCTTGTAACCCATCCATCTATCTGATAAACCACTCGAGTATTTATCCAATCCCAATATAATTTTTTTTTAAATATCCCATCTCAAGAAACTTCACCCTGATGCTTGTTTTTTTTCAAATGACACATGAACTAAATGAAATGATTCAAAAATGTACATATTTTAACCCAATTAAAAAACATGGGAAAGTTCAATCTACCCACCTTAAAAACTTCACATCCCCGAGAATCTATCGTGAACTACTATAGCATCAACCAAAACACCATGGTCATGAATACTCGTTTGAAAAATCAGGTTTTGTTTCCAAATTCCTACCACACCTTTAACCATTTCACAGGTCCAACATCAGAAGTCTTTAAAAACCCGATCCACCACTCAAAAACCATCCCAAAACATCGCAACGACACATAACTAGGATCATAAAACTAGATATATGATCCCATAATTGTCTCTCTAACTACCTGCTCATTGGTTCTTTCCACCAATGGTCTTAGTACTTAACTATCAAAATCCCAAACTATGAATCATTCCTCGAACGACATTACTGAAACAAAAACCCAACCTCACCCTTAAACTGGAAATGTGCCTTTTAAATGATTTCATCATTAACTGAATGTAAACCAACGTCCCCACCTAACAACTGGTGACCATCCCATGACAATCCATCACTTGGGTATTTCAAATTTTCATTCCCTAGCATGAATAAAGGCATAACCAAAAAACCATGAACTGTGAATAAACCCATATAACAACCACTATACGATTCCCGAAGACTTTTTAAACATTATCACAATGTATGACCAACACTATCTTAGTGTCTTCATGATGATGCAAATATAGGGGACATGATCATCTCATTTATAAGAGAAAACTATGAATAAACCTAGGTCACCAAAAGTTCTATCGATGTATTACTGGTCAACTCTTTACCAAAATACTTGAATACACTTTCCAACGCGTCATCAACCAAAACCCAATGCCTATTCTACCCAATAAATACATGTTTTTTCAAATATTACCACTAAATCTATTTCAAACTAACAGAGTTTCCAAATATTTTTTTACACCAAAAAACTCATCGAAGTCATGCCACTAAGAAGACACTGAAACATATAGAAGATCCAATGTGAAAATACACATCTATAGAGTTTCCATTTTATCCAAGAAAAAACATGTCGATCACAAGTGCACTAGTTTAGAAACACCTTAACACGTGTGTGAAATTCTAAAAACCATGATCATCATGTCACCATCTTGCATGATTACCAAAAAGTTAAACCATCCAGTGTGTCAAAAACTCCTGAGTCCCAAAATGCCCTCTTGATTAGTGGGATGAACATACCTTAATTCCGTAAACACTCTACTCCAGAGTTAACAGAAGGAAATATTTAACAGCTGGTCATTCCATAGGCATGTCTAACCTGCTAAACCAAGAGTTCACCAATTCTTATTCCCACATCAAGATTCATGATACTATGACCACCCCTTAAAAAAAGTGTGTCATTCTTTAAAACCCAAAAGTCGTACTCTGGACAATGGCACTCAAATTGTACCAACGTCAAAAAGCTCATAGAAGAATCATGGAATCTCTTATTCTAAGGGTAGTACCTACCATGGGATATTCCCTTATAAATCATATGAATCAACCCTATCTCTTGGTCATGAAAAACGAAACTCACTATTCTCAAAATCCCCTTACAATTTTAGACATCTCATTTACTCATTTCAACCTCTAATCATTTGAAAGAATTTTAACGACCCCATAAAAACTATTTCACAACAAAGACCTTGGTTTTCAATCAATTCCCCATTATAAATATAGGAATTCTACAACAAAATCCCTCTTTAATCATTTAAAATTTAGTGTTATTTCATAACAAATAATAAATTTAGCATCTAAATTCATTTTATCTAAAAATAAGACCTATGAGGGTCCCATTTATTCAATCTGATATCCTAAAAAACAACTCCACAAGTGATATGAGTCTCCATCTACCAATACATATAGTTCCCATATAGTTTATGGGTGGTATTTGGCTCCCATTTAAACAAATAAAATTTTCATTTAATATTTTAACATTAGTAGGAATTTTTCAATTGTTCGAATACTCGGGATTTCCTTTTTAATCCATATAGTTATTTACACAACCAAACTTCTCTATCATGTTATCATAAGTATTAACATAGTGACATGTATAACACAGAAGAATGGAATAACAACAAGACATGCTAAAAACATAGGAAGGATTGAATATAAACACAAAAACATGTTAAATATATTATTGAAACATGCTATCTAATGAGGCATGCTTAAGCATATCAAAACATGGAATTCCACATAAGGCACACAATCAAAATTAGAAGGAATACTAGTAATGCAACTACATGGCTTGTTATAAGAATGTCATGTGAATCTCTATGTTCCAAATATGATGAAAGTAATGAAACTTCCTTTCCATATCAGGACATGGAAATTTTTTAATGTTCTCAAAATCAATATGAAATGGAAAATACACCAGTCATTAAAGGTGAATTCCCATTAACTATAATAGAAAACAATATAAACATCAATTCCCAACTCAGGAACTTGTTCATTTCTCACACATTGCATGATCTGTCCTAGGCACAATAGTTAACCAAGTGCTGACACTTTCCTAGTATCCTGTCTACAAACCTAAAAAGTAAAACAATGGAAAAGGAAAGATAACTGAACCCACAGATACCACTTTGTAACATCCCAACATAGCTTTCCATCGAACTTGTAGCTAGACCGGTGAGTCACATGACCTCAGGCACGTCTCCCTGTACATCATAGGATATAGAATAGCAATGAGGGTCTCTAGAGGAGATTGTGAGGGACTTATACCCTCATATCAAAGTTTCACAATGGTATTTTCAGATAAAGAACAACAGAAATATCATAAATAGTATATAAATAGTTAATAAAGCAGTGGAAGATAGATAATATAATTTTACTAAAAGTGGCCAACACTAGTTTATACAATGAATGTATAATGGTGATACATATCTGAAAGAAATAAACAAAACAACTTGCTTTACATCTTAGTATAGAAATAATGAAAAGTCTTAAAGACCAAAGGGCAATCTACACAAGCATCCCAAGCTCCCACTCGGAACATTGATCCTAACTCCTCGGTACATGGAAACATCATAGTCAAGAGCCCATTGTCCTGCAATCATGTAGAATTTACTTGGGTACCAATGGTACCTGGGCAGGGTGTGAGATGAAAATATTAGTAGTCTGGAACCCATCGGTGTCTAAGGCAAACTAGGTAGTGATTAAAATTTCAACATTGTGCAGATTTATCAAAGTAATAATATAATTTAATAAATGACAAACAATCCTTCCAAATTCCTAAGGGACAAATGATGGCAATACATGCTTCAACCCTCTGCTGGTATGTCTCATCATGTCAATTATGTGTGCATATATATATAGTAATAGTGTATATATGTATATAAACAGATACATATGCTTAGTATCCTCTTATATGAACCAAGCCATCACCAACACCAAATGTACATATACCACATATACTATTTTTTTGACGGACCAAGACGTAATGCACATACATTCATTACCATGGGAAGTAGTCCCTATCTTTCCCTCGGTACAATATCCCTCAGCTCTCACGGCGTCATGCAAATTAACATGGATGATCACACGGTCTTCCAACCCCAGTCTCCCATGGTCGTTTGTAAAATGATGTTGGATGGATAGGGACATAACACATACACATCCATCACCGAGATTCGCACACACGGTTTATCCCCTCGATCAACTACACATGATCTCATAGAATTAGGAGGATCATCATGAAAACTTACATATTCTTTCACCCCAAGGGATCTCATGGTCCCTTGGAACCCCTGCCTATAAATAGAATAACTATTCATAAAAACTAATGCATGAAGCATTTAACTTCTCATGAATTTTATTAGCCCATTTCAATTACATATAATCAAGAATATTCAAATTTATACTTAAGGAATTCCATCATAAGTATTTCGATTAAAACATTAACTTGGGCTTCACATTCTCCTCAAAAACATGAGGCAAAGGCCTCCCATTCATCTCATTGCCCATAATCAAATCCATTAGTTAACTCAAAAATTAACTAGGTACCCAAATCCCATTATTTGATTCATCAATGTATTAATCATAAAAAAAATTCCTATCTCAAAATTAATTTTCCATAATTAATTATATCATTACATATCTCAACTCTCTATAATCTATTCCACAATTAAATTTCTGGATCATAATATCAAAGGCACATAATTAATTCACAATTAATTATCTATACTTAACCAATTCAATATCTCATAAATAATACCCCGATTAATTATCATGATTATAATTTTCAAAGAAAATATATAATTCCTAATTAATTATCTCAACATATCCAATTTAATATCTCATAATTATTACCATGGTTAATTATCTCAATAACAATTCTAAAAGAATGTAATTACTTAACAATTAATTATAACAACATGGATATTTTAGTATCTCATAATTAATCCCTCGATTAATTATCTCAATTAAAATTCTCAATAAATGTAGTAAATTGACAATTAACTATCTCAACTTAGCCAATTTTATATCTCATAATTAATCCCCTTATTAATTATTTCAATTACAAATCTTAAAAACCAAAAATTAATTCATAATTAATTATTTAAACTTAGACAATTTAATATCACATAATTAATCCCCCGATTAATTATCTAAATTACAATTCTCAAAGAACACAATTAATTCACAATTAAATATCACAATATATCCCACTCATTAATACATAATTAATTATCTCAACTTGTACCACCCAATACTCATAATTACTACATATCCCAGGTGCATCAATATTTAAGGGAAGCAATAGGAAAACACATATCGGCAATCTAAATGAACATATAAGTATAATAATTATGTTTTTTAGGATGAAGGTAGTGCACATCCGTTGGATGGTTTTTATTACAAAAATGTGATTTTTTTAATCTAATAAATTATTTTATACCAATAAATAATTAATCCAACATTTAGAGTCAAATTTACAAACAAAATTAATTAAACAACTACTGTGTTTTATTAATTAAGCAATGTTGAGGACCCTACCTCAATGAATGGCCAAGCAATGCATTCTAACTCAAAGTCACTACTCAATCACAGACATGGACTTCAATATAAATTCTATCCCACATAAAAATGTATCTCTACACCCAAACAATAATATCGGCAGAAACAATTAGTGCGATGGGGACCAACACACAACCAATTAATTAACCGCAACACAAATAAACCAAAAGAACCTAATTCAAGGGGTAATAAAACAATTAGAGGCTATATATCCTTACCTGAAAATGATGGAAGTGACCTGAATCGAGCTGAATTGGTTCACCTTCTACTTCAGTCATCAGAATACATACCAACAGGTCTAGAGACATCTTTTACACCACCAAGAACCCAATGAAGTAAAGAAAAAAAATTAAACCTGAATATATGGTTTTTTTCTGATGGAGACTGAATGACTGAGTTCCAAAACATCTGATACAAACAAAAAAAATCATGGAGGAGGACTCACCTCACTAAGATAGAAAACATTGATGGAGGAACTAGATCGAGATAGCCACGTGAAGGGGAGCTGAGAAGAGGTGTTGTCCGCCACACATGGGTACTGCACAATGCTTGCGTCGCGGGCAAGAAAGAACCAAAACTGCCATTGCGAACAACAAAATGCATGGATAAGGACTCCCGTTACAGAAATGGAAAACTATCAATAAGGAACCATATGAATTTGAGGTGTGGAGAGAAGTTGGGATATGGGGGTGGGGTGACTCAACCATGGAAGACAAAAGGGGGTCATTCTTCACGTATGAGAAAAATGGGGTGTGGCTCCCTCATCCCATCTCCCTCAAATAATAAATTAAATATCTAAATTTATTATAAGGATTAATATAATAATAATAATAATCTCTATTCTATTATTATTACCAGTTAATTAACACACCTCTTAGATAAAACCCAACTCATTTTTTAAACACATCATTTATTACACTAATTTGATAGTCCCCAACTCCTAATTTAAACACATTATTTATTACACCTTTTTTATAACCCCCCAACTCCCCATTAAAAACTATGTAATTATGTTCTCCATGACAAAATTTAATAAAATGAATTCTAAAATACATCATTATTTAATTAAAATCACTCAACATAATTAAATTAAATTTAAACCCCTAATTCATCTAATTTAAAAAAAATCATCTCAATTTAATTAAATAAAATCCTACATTCAAACATTAATTAATTAAATTCCTTTTATAATTTAATTTAATTAAAATAATTTCTCCATTTTAACTCATATATTTAAATTCTCTCAACCTCAATTTAATTAAACAAAACCTCTATTTTTGCATCAATTAATTAAATTCGTTTTAACCTTGAATTAAATTAAATAAATCCCCCATTTAACAACATTTAATTAATTACTGCTCAACATGGAATTTAATTTAATAATTTAACCTCTATCCCAAAACTGGGTAAGCGACATGGTTTGACTTGCACGGTCTGACAAACCGTGCGTAGACAGTACATCCACTTCTTGACACCCATTTTAATATGCATGGGTGATCCACACAGTTGTACTAACCATGTGAAGCCAGTACAAACACCTATGAACGGTCCATTTTTTTCGAAACCCATCCATTCATCTAGGAAACTCCTCAATCCTTTGCCTAATCCCAATAAAAACATGTTTAAAAGATCTTAACTTGTGAAACTTTTTCTTCAACTTGGTTTTTTTAAAACTGAACCCTGCACTAAATGGAAAAGTTCAAAAAGAATCATATTTTATCCTAGTTAAAAAAAACTCTTAAATTATATAATCATGGAATAATAAAAATTAGGTGGTGTAGAATAAAAATTAAAAAACTATCTTCTGGAAGGATCTTACATCTTCTTTGGGTAACTCGTTTTTTGTTTTCACCAAAGGGCTCGCTTATTTGCATTTTTTCCCAAACAAAGGCTTCTAAGATGAATTTATGGATGTTGGTAGGAAATTCAGTTAGTTGTTTCTGATTAAATGGTCATGATAGGTGTGAATAAGTTAAGGGATATGGGGTAAGATCCCTTATAAAGTGTAAGAGGAGTGGAATTCTAGTAAATATAAAATGGTAAACACTATTGAGTAGTCAAAATTACATAATGTGCCTACAAATATTTTTCCATTTTCAATCCAATAGGGTACATAGTAAAAATATTTCCAACCAACTGCTTTTAGAATTGTTTCTAGGTTATTTGTTTCCCCATATTAATGTTAAACCATTTTTTAATCACATTTTTACATAAATTACACTAATTAATTGTAATTACATTCACTTGTATTTTTGGTAAAAAATAGGTTCTCATTATTATACATCATAAATAGTTATTATTCCAAATATTTAGTTCATTTAAGAAAATTATTAATTCTTAAGTGAATTATATTATATAAAACTACTCTCTTATATGGGATGAGACAATATGTTTTAGGAGAATATGTTTAAAAGTATGAAGTGATTTTATATTCAACATAAATGTAAAATTGGTTAAAATATCCTAAATTTGGTTAATGTATGTATAATTAATCTATTTACATGTTAAAACCAAATTATAATATAATTTAGCAATATAAATAAATTAGATAGGAACCCTTTTTTAAAAAAAATTCAGTTCTTTCCACTATTTATAAAAAAAGTGTATTCAGAGAAAAAGGCACAAAAAATAACCCAATGAAAATGTTGAAATAATGATTTCATAAATTAAGTTAATTTTTTTGAATAAAATTTATAAAAATTTTAATATATTCAATTAAAACATGTTCTTCATTAAAAGTTAGTAAATTAACCTTTTCAGAAAAACACTTATTTTATTTATAAAATTTGATTATTTTTATCTTATACATATAAAATCTATTGGATGACTATAAAAAATATTGATTGAATATATAATATATAAATTTTATTAAAAAATTAATTAAAAGTGTTTTTTTAATTCTTGTGATAAAACATCTTAGTACATAGATGGGTAGTTTTCTTAGAAAAGGAGATTAATTATTCTCAAATAGTTCTTACATTCATTTATAACTAATTCATAACCAAAGGACTAATTTTATATACAAGTGTGAATAAAATTCACAATATTTATTTAATAATATTTGTAACTTCCATTCCAATGGGTATACAGTAACTATAATAATATTTCAATGAAAATATTAATTGTATATTATAGTTTTGTAAAACCTGGACTTACTTATAGCATAAGCTATCAAGGGAACATGAAATTGTGTAATAGAAGCCTAAAATATTGTTGCATGTTTGAAAATATATTTTGGGTGTTTCATGTAGTTCTCGTAAAACATACTATTCACTACAATTAAAAATATAAAAAAGATTAAATTAATTCAAATAAAATCACACAATATTAGGTTGTTAAAACACCACTGGTAACAGAATATCCCTCAACCTCTACAGAATCACTATGATCCTATACCTCAAACACCTCCATTATGGGGACACATAATAAGGGATAACCCCACCATGGGATGCACCAAACATATGCACAAATATACTGCATTTTGAAATAGTTGGCGGTAGTCCCAACTAAAATCTCAATACTGGGTTCTCTTTATATTTATAAAGAAACTTTAGGGATACTTGTCATATACTTCTAGAGACACATAATTCCCCAATATGATTCAATAATAGTAGCTAATTTCAACTTCTTCAGGTCCCTGAATGACTATGGTTTTGGGATCAACCTCATCATGATTCTAACCCTTTAAGGATTGGGATATAGTAAGAGATGTTTATATCATGCCAATTTTACAATTCAAGGATATGATAATATTGAGAAAATTCCTATTGAGAATCTCATTCTCAATAATCAATTTGGGGAACTCACATATAATGCTAAGGTCATGGTTACCCATAATGGAGCTTCATATAAATTTTTACATTAAATTATTTATCTCTATAGTCATGTGGTGGTACCATCAACATTCCAAAAATACTATAAAAACCTCATTTATGGGACAATCAGTGTGAAACATGGTTGTAACACTTCCATTGAGTCTTATATATCCACATATATAGATGAAGGTTCCTTTAAAGTAGATGTAAAACAACATATAATGGATGAAAATATACAGGATGCATCCCCCAATAGAATGTGTATCACCCCTTCCAATCTATAGAGTATTTTTTATTTTGAAAATTTGCATCCCATAAACATGATTGAGGGGTATAATTAATCCCATGTGTTTATAGTCCTTCTATCCTCATCAAAGACATGAATGAAAATTAGATATGGAATCTAACAATGATGAATTTTGCAGTAGAGGGTGATAATGTCTCTTCACATGGCTTATCTTATTATCAATTTCATAGGGATTCCCTCATATTATTTACCACACCAAAAAAATTCCTCTATAGACTCTGTGAAGGATGATATTAGATGAAATCCTCCAACATTTGAGGAATGCCTCTCCACCACAATCGAAGAGATCATGTATGTGAATCTGGGAACATAATTAGTCCAATAACCTACATTAATTAGAACCTCTATGCATATAATTGAATAAGAGATATAAATTTAATTTCTAAAGAAACATAGATATACATTCTCTTTTCTTTATATAGAAATTCTTGGAAAGAACCCCTGTGTTGCCTCAAACTATCTTGTCTTACATTACGACCATTGAGGTTTCATGCAGCTAGTTGTGAGGATTCAAAATTCTCATTATACTAACACAAAATAATATGTAGAAAAATTTTCAATTAATTTTTTTGGAGGTTTAATACTCATGATGGCTCAAAAAGATCATCCCACTCAAGAAATAGAGCAGACATAATAGGGTCTGCATCGATTCTAGAGACTATAATCAACAATACTCGAAGGTTGATTTACCATTTCCGATCGCATAACTCTTTATCGAAGAAACTACTAGAATTCAATCCCATTACATCATCGATGGGAACTCATGTTATAATAAAATAATGATTTCCTTTGATGATGATGATTTTACTACCTGTAAATCACTTTATTAGTTCAATCACAATTAGGTTATGCCTTTTGTATTAATGAATGTCGATGCTACTTATCAACACACAATAAATCGTCTATTAATTCCTCACTTGGGAAGAATAACAAAATGAAATGTCAATGATCTATTTATCAAATCCCAATATTTGATGTGATGATTTCATGATTATTTAAACAGTCATTAAAAGTTGTGTTAGAAAATATGAAGATAAAATCATTGATGTGAGCTTTTAGCGAAATGTCGGGGAAATTTCTTGAATTTGTGTTATGCCAAATTGACATTGAAGATGATCCTAATAATACTATATAAATTCTATAAATTTAAACCCCCACCCCTAATATCATATAACTAATGGGAATCCAAGGGTGCCTTGGCTACATTCATCATTTCATTGTTGATCTGATCATAAAATGTACCCCTTCCCCAATGTAATGAAGAATGGAATCACCTATCGATGGCATATAGACCTCCAAGAATACATTGAGTGTACCCCAAAGTAATTTTTTTACCCACCAGTGTTGTTGCTTCAGTGGGAGGAAATTTACTCCTCTTATATGTTCCCCATATGATAATATCACTTAGGACCCTCCTCACACATAAACATGATCTGTGGAAAAGGAACATTATCTAATACATAGAAAAAATTTGTCTATGTAATGATACATTATATTATGAATTTAAGAAGAAATAAATTGAACTCATATTTTCCTTTGAAAATATGATATATTAAATGTTGTATCATGAAGTCCCCATTGTCTCTCCTATTAACAAGTTAAAGTATTACAATGGATGTCCTATAGTGACCATTTTTTTCAATGGGATTTTATTCGTCAAGAATATGACATCTATTTAATGTCATATATATTATTTAATGGGTAGGCCCTGGATGATTTCTATAATTCACACTCTTCTCCAGAATGTTCTATTGTAGTAGGAGGCCTAGGACCAACTATTTTTACTTCAATTATATGAAAAATAGATATATTGAATTTTAATAAAACATCATATTAAAAAAATGTTTTCTATGATTTTAATGTAATAATTACCTAGAGTATACATTACATTGATCAATTCATAGTAGTTCCCAGCTATGATTGGAACATTAATGTTCTATAATGATATTCTCAAATAATTTTCTACTGTTGGATTACATAATATTATGGGACACGTAATATAAAAATTTCCATGGGTACGTACTCGTAAGAATATTTGGATTCTTCTGATGTTGTTCTAACTTGGTAATCTCCATGATGTGAGATAAAGAGAATGAACCCACTAGTAGTAATTCTGCATATTTTAGTGTCAATAAATATTCCTATATATGTACATGTGTTCTTGTCCATAGACATTAATATTATAATTCATTCAAGTTACAACTCATGTAAATAGATTGATTTTGTAATCCAATATGATAACAGTTCATGGAGAAGTTTTATTTTTTGGGTGCATCAAGAGGGACACATAATTAATGAATATGTCGAGGAAGTATTTCTCCCTTATATCTGTAGAGAAGCTAATATATCATCCCAATTATTGGAATATAACAATATAATTAAATATTGTGTCCATTATGTATTGACATGTTTATTTCAGATACTAAAAGAATGAAATATTGTGTGTATAGGTTAGTGACAGGGATGTGAAACCTGGTGGATTAGATATTGTGACAAAGAGATTTTATTACACAGTGATTGCTCGTACGTGGTTGGCAACATTGTTAAATTAATTTCATTCTTTTTTGTGTTATTTCCCTTCTCTGGAACGTTATCTTGGATATTATGAAATCTTGCCTAATGTTGAGGATAAATAATACAAGAGGGTTACACATTAAGTGTTTCAATAGATTTTGATTAAATTCAATTTGAGTTCAATTAATATAATAAATATTATTCTCAAGTTCTATAAATAATATTATTCAAGACATATTGATCAGTTAAACTAAATAAATATTTATTCTCCTACTTGTGAATAACATATTTATTTTATTTATTGAATTTTTTAATAAATATATATTCACTATATTGTTAGTATAATGTTTTTGTAGGAGTAAAATATTTATATAGTTATTCAATAAATGCTAGAGGAGTTATAATGGACCAAGACCGAGTCTCCTGATAACTATTAATTAACAATATCGTCAAATAATATTTTTTACTGTGCATGTCAGTACAAACTACTAAATACTAATTATATAATTATTATTATGCAGTATGGTATTTTTTAATGGTAAAAAGTTTTATTTAATGGGTGTTATGAAATTAATTAATATTTATACTCAAATCCAAACCTGATAAATAGACAGTTATGTCTATTGAGTAGATTATATGAAATTAGCATAAGAGAATTAATATGCACAACAAATTATCTCTCAACTCCTCCTCCTATATCCCTCTCAAGAACATGAAGTGAAATAGTGATTTCATCAAGACCAAGGAATGAGAGATCAAGAATGAAAAACAAAATCCATATGAATCACTACTCTAGAACCCGAAGGTCAAGTATTGTTTCTCATAGATCATAAGACCATGTCTGGATAAATTCTAGATAGATTCTATCCTTGGATCCATATAGAGAAATAAACATAATCTAAAACCGTCTTTTTAGACTATCAATATTCACCAATAAATAATTTTCCTATGACCAAGTATTTGTTTCTTCAAATGATAAATTAATTAATTTTAAATTTTTCTTGGAAGATCCTTGCTCTTAGTTTGACAAAATTATAATTAAAAAAATTACTAGAATGACCACATCTGCATGATTCCTCTATTCTTAGAACATCAAATGGTATCAATGGGAGCTAATGTTAAAATTAAAAATTAGTAATTTTATTTTTGATCTATGAGAAATTGTGGTTAGATTTTCTTTTCAGGATAATAATTCTGAAATCCAATTGGAATTAACATTTCAATAAAGTTTTAATCATGTTTGATCAGTGTTTCATTTTCTTACAAGATTAATAGCAAATAAAGAACAACTAGAGATTCCATCGATATGTTCCAAATTATTAGCTAGTAAAACTGGGATAGATAACGTGCATCCGAAGAAGACGTTGTATACCCATGCACATTGAATCTAGATGCACCAAGCAATTAAATACACACTTTGATTTTATTTCACATCATGTGTTGAATTGACTAACTTGGCACCTGGAATGTGAATACAGGGTGTGTTACTTGCATATACACACTATGAAGTCCGGCTGATCCGACATGTTTAAGCCTCATGCATTTGACAAGGATATATAGTAACTAAGGTACATGGAGTGTAGCTAAATAACCATTCCTGGTAGTCTCCCATTAGTGTATTATATTAAAATTCAATTAAAATTGAAATTGCATAAGTAAAACCTTATTTTATTGATTGGCACACCATTGTGTGTATGAAAATTTAATAATGGTCTTAAATAATTTTAAATAGTCAATTAATTTATTGTAATTAATATGTCATTATTATGTATTCCATTTATTTTCCATGGATTCATTTAATGATGGGTATATACAAATAATATCATATTATCATTAAGATGAAATAGGAATTAATTAATTACTACAAGAAGATTTTTCTTAAATAATAAAATAATGAATAATGAAAGTAATGCAATCCATTTTAATCTATATTCATTATATGTGAGACATTTCATAAGTTTTACCAAGTCCAGTTTATGTATTGGACAATATAAATTAATTTATAGCATATGTTTTCATTTATTTAATAATAAATTAAATGATGGCCTTGTGAGTTATCTCTTCCTCCATTATTACATATGACCACTATTTCCAAAGATATTAATGTAATACCCTTTAACCAATTCTTTATTTCCCCTCACTAGCTTATGAGTAATAAATATTTGTAATTAATCGAGCATCTCCAAGTCTAAGAGAGGGAGTTCAATATAGAAAAATAATAATTCTAACCCAAGAGATACAAAGGTGGATGAGTGGAATTTTATAACTCATTCTAAGACTAGAACTGGGAGTTATATAGAATAGGTCAAAGTTTGATTTAATTTCTATTCATTAAATCAATTATTAAATAAATATCATGATTTTTTCAATTATTTATTTATTTATTTCTGTCCATGAAATTATTTATATTATTGATGTATGTCCATGATCACATAAATAAATAAATAAATTTGAAAATATGGAAATTAAAAAATGTGTTATGAATAAATGTTTTAACCAACATTGTTAATTAATAAAGTAACTTCCCTTTAATATTAAAAAATATGTGAAAAGGATCAACAAAGATAAAATTTATGCATAACAAATTAAAATCCATCAATTCAATATTAAGTCAGACTATGCCTTCCATTACTGGATTAAGAATGGAACTATAGAACTATGTGTAGAACATGGCCAATTTCTGGACACATACTTTTATTAGAAAGTTTTCATGAGTGTTTTGGGTTGAATTAATTGAAATTTTATGGAGTTTAACGACCAAATTATTCTCAATAAAAATTTGGAGGAAAATATTGAGGAAATCCATATGTGGATTTCTGGATAGGGGAATCCACTCAACTGATCAATGATCTGCACATCCTCAATTGGTGTGACCTCTATCCAAATTACCTTATTATGATTTTCATGGACAAAGTCTATATCGGTAATAAAATAATTGGGGATCTATTCCACTTGAAGGATAATGAATGTAGACATTCTGAGATTAATGATGAAGGCTATTGAGACTTGATTAAATAGTGGGATATTTAATAAATAAATAAATAAAAACAATTATTTTATTATGTCATAGTTATTTTGTAATAAATAAAAGTAATAAAAATATTCTATTTCTAATTGTATCATTCTCTTGGCATCTCTTCTTGCACGTTGTTGTGGGTTTCCTACCATAGATCCCTTGTTCTTCATGTAGAAGGTTTGTGCTTTGGAAGACCTTGGCGGCCATAACCCTACTCTGGCCTCAAGATGATATGTGCCTCTTCTATTTCAAGATGGTGTAGTGATAACCAAAAGGCATTAGGATTTGGGGTTCGGCAAAAAATGGGGTTCCAAGTGCTACCAATGTCAGTTCAATTTTTCTGGCACAATATCATCCTCGTCTGCCTCAACCATGCTCCGACCTAGCCTTCCACCGCTCCTATCTTGGTCGGATCTGTGGTGACGGATTCAAAGAGGTTTTGGTCAACTTGTTCAGTGGTCGTGGAACCTCTCTTTTGAGTTTTTTTTCAAAAATTTCTTCCTCGGGTTCCCCCTTTTTCCTAGTGAAGTTAGGGTTTCATCCCCTACCTTTCTTCTTGTTTGGGTTTCATTCCCATATTCCTCTTATTTCATTTTCCTTTAAGGTTTCATCCCTAGTTTCTTTTGTCCATATTTGGTGTTCTTCCTCGATGGAATTATTTGTTCTGTGCTGGTTGTTTCTATATATGTTGGTGGTTTTTAGTGGAATGATGATAATATTATAGAGATGTTATGATTATGATGATGATGATGGGCTTCGATGTTTCTGGATGTTTGAAAGTTGAAGATATGGTGGTGGTAGATTGGAGTCGATGACAGTTACGATTAGGGGATATTGTGTGATGGCAGCGATGATGCTTTGTGCTTGTGCTGGATATCGGGGAACTGGCTGATGCTTATGAGCAATGATGATGTCGACAGTGATGTGATGATATGAAAAAAGTGATTGTGATGATAGGATTAGGTCGGCGATGCAATGATTACGGTGACGTCTTAGGTGACTACTTTTCTTGAATTTTGTGGTTTTGATTTTTTGAATTCTAATTTTAAATTTGAATGTGGCTATGAATCCAATAATTCCATGCTATGTTGTTTAATGTAGATGTTTTTTGGTATGCAGTTTTAAATTTGAATGTAGCTATTATGTTTTGAGGTTCTCAATAATCCATAAAGTTGTATTCTGAAAAAAAGGATTTAGTGTTATATCTTCCCATAGTGGTTTAGACACCTTTGGGTTTTTCTATGACATGAACATAAATATTATTTTCAAGAATCCTCAATACTTGATCCACCTACTAAATATGTGATTGATTAATAGTTACGTGTCTATAAAAAACATTTGAGTGATGTGGTCGATATTCAATGTTTTCTGTATTCATTGATATCTATTGAACTAACGAAGTATCACAAAAACATGGATGCATATAGAATACATGAGAACCTTCATGGTCTATAAAAAGATATAGATATATATGAACAATTTTAGACATCCAAATATATCTTTCAAACAATGATTATAGAGGGTTCCTCAGTTGGGCTTCATGTATTTAGATCATTGGATACTTTGAGCACTTAGAGATTATATGGGCAACACTATATAAAGAATTGGGCACTGCTCTCATTATGAAATCACTCCCTATGAGCTTATCCAACATTATTTTGAATTTTAATATGAACAACATTGATAAGTCTCTTATATATTTTCTTACTCCTATTCTCTATGTTGATAGGGATATACTTCATGGAAACCCTTCCATCCTTATAGTGAAAAAATAGAAAGGGAAAGCGAATATCATTAAGATGAAGTATTATTAATTATCTTCCCTAAAGAGGAACATCAAGGGGAAATCAAGGGAAAAAATATGTTTTTTATTTATCATGAGGAAAGAAAGGCCACTAGAATAAAAATTGCACCCCGCCAAAGAAGAAAGGGGAAGATTCAAGTGCAGCTGTTATTGATTGCGGTTTATTTGTTTTTACATATTGGGATTTAGATATAAATTTTTGTGACCAGATATGTATTCAAATATAGGATCCAAGTTGATTTAATAATATTGTCCATGGATAGGTTCATATTTTAGCAATCAATAGATCTAAACATGATGTTTTAGCTATCAGGGACTACGACCTCACATTTCCAACTGAACTGATTTTGGTTTTAAATGGTTTTTATTATGTTTCTTCAGTTACCAAAAACATTATTTATTTATCCATCCATAATAAGGATGTATATATTTTCAAATGTGATAATATATATTTAATATTTTATAAATATATCATTTTATGGTAAGGAACGTTTAAATAAATGTGTTTATGTGTTGGATTACATGAACCAAATACTGGAATGTGATAATGAAGTTACTTCACATAAATATTACCACACCAAACATTGAAATCACTAGGTAGTTCATGTAAATCAAAATATCATAACTATATTACATCAAGGTGGATATTTAGATTCTTTTGAACTATGACCACTTAGTGTATGTCACAAACATTTTCAAGGAAAATTGAATAAATCACCATTTACTGGGAACGGTTAAAGGTATAATGATATTCTTGAATTAGTTCATACTGATGTGTATGGCTCATTTCCTATTGAATAACGTGGTGGGTAATCATAATTCATATGTTTTATTGATGATTTTAGTATATATGGAAATGTAAACATAATGAGGTATACATATGAATCTTTTGAAAAAATCAAGGAATCCAAGAATGAAGTTGAGAACCATCTTTGTATGATGATTAAGAACATTTCTCAGAACATGGTGGAGAATATTTTTATCTAGACATCATTGATTATCTATGTGAGTTTCAGATTTTATATCTAATATCGCATCCTTATACACCATGGTGTAATGGTGTAAGTCAACGATGGGACCACACCTTGTTGGACATTGTGAGATTAGTGATGGGTCATGAATGTCATTCATTATTTTTTGGGGGATATGAATCACATATAGAAGCATATATACAAAAAACGATTTCCAACTAAAGAAACAGATGGTGTACCAAACCAATTTTTGAATTGGTTGAAACATGTGTTCAACTACATACATGTAAGGGGTTGAGAAGAATTTTTTAAGGAATCTTTAGGTAAAATTCTTGCATCCCGAGGAAAAAAGTGTATCTTTATAGGATATCTCAAAGAAAAAAAGGGATAATACCTATACAATAATTTAGAAAATATGGTTGTTGTTGAAAGATGTCCCACATTTAATCAGGAGGATCTTATCTTAAAAATAGACGGTGGGATAGAGATAGACTTCGATGAAGTCCAAGATCAATATACACAAGAGTTGGTACATGAACAAATTTCACAATGTCCTGTGGAAGATGAAATTGTTACAAAGAAACAATTAATGCATAAGAGTACTAGAGTGGATAAAGAATCATAACAGTATATATTCCTCATCATTTAGGAATTTGAATCATTATTAGTTGATGGTAATGATCATCTAACTTATAAGGAAGAATTAATTGGCACAAATGTTTCGAAGTGGAATAATGCCATGAATTCTAAAATTAATTCCATGTACCAAAACCAAGTCTAGATTTATGTAGACCCTCCAGAAGATGTTATGACCATTGCATAAAAATGGGTATTCAAGAAGAAACTAGACATGGAAAGAAAATTCAACACATATAAGTCACTACTGGTTGAAAAACGTGTTGATACAGCTTCAATGAATTGAATATGATGAAACCTTTTCATCGGATTCAATGTTGAAATCCATCAAAATTATACATTCCATTGTATCATTCCATGATTATGAGATTTGTAAAATTGATTTCAAAACTACCTTCCATAATGGGAACCTTTATGATGATTTATATATGAAACATCCAAAAGGGGTTGTTACTCCAAAGGTTTATAATATGTTATGAAAGTTACAAAGATCCATTTATGGATTAAAGAAAGCATCCAGGTGATGGAACCATTATTTTGATGATCCCATAATAGAATTTGGATTTATAAAGAAAGAATGTGATCTGTGTGTCTATAAAATATTTACTATTAGTGTAGTTGATTTCATTATAGTATATGTGGATGACATATTACTCATTGGAAACTAAATATCAGTTATACTATCTATTAAGGCTTGGTTGAATAAATTATTCCCTACGAAGGATGAGGGAGAGGCAGTATATATTATTTAGAACAAGAGACATTATGATAGATACAAGAGGTTGATAGGCCTAATTCCATGTACATACAAAGACAATATACCGAAGTGGTTCAGTATGAAACAATCCATGAGGCTATTGTGGCCACTATCACATTAAATTAATCTTTCATTGAAAAATGTGTCCTCAAACTTATGAGGAAATCAATTGAATGACAAGGATTCCATAAACATTAATGATTCGTTCATTCATGTATGTTATAAGATATACTAGGATAGATTTTACCTACACATAAGTGAGGTAGGAATATATCAAGCTAGTCCAAGTGACCTCCATTGGATGGAAGTTGAGACAATCCTTATGTATCTATGGTATACTAAGGATATTTTCATGGTTTATAGAGAAGATGAGGAACTGTTCATCAGAGGATATGCAGAAAATAGTTTTCAAATAGATCCAGAAGTCATGAAGTCAGAAAAGTGATAAATATTCAGTTTGATTGGATGATTAGTGAGTGAGAAAAGATCAAAGTAAGATGTGGATACATATTCTACAGTAGAGTCCTAGTATATTTTAGATTATTTGGTAGATAAATAATCATTATAGATGGTAAACATTGTCTAAGATCATGATGTGATACCTAGTTGTAGTGATCATATCACACTATACTATGATAATACTGCAGTAATGGATCTTTTCAAAAGATCCAATGTCACATCAAGGGATGAAGAACAAAATTTCGAAGTATCATATCATGACATATTTTTCTAAAAGAGGTGAAGTTGTAGCGATATGTATTGACATAGAATATAACATGGAAGACTCAATGATTGATGCCTTGGCTTAGAAGAAATATGACTATCATATGAGGTCTATAAGACTGAAGGTTATAGGAAGTTGGATCTACTCCATGTGGGTGTTTTTTAGAGTTGGTTTCCTCAGACCAATTGTTTATAATTTGAATACATGAAAATTAAATGTATTAAATCTTAATAAAACTTCTCCCAATGGGAAAGAATCCTAGAGGTCCAAACACCAAGTGTTTCCATTTATCTAGTTTATATTCTAATTGATTTTAATTATTGGAATAAATATTACTCTCAAGTTTGAGGAATATTTTTATTCAAGCTATATTGATCACATAAATAAAATAAATTATTATTAACCATCTTATGACAACAATATTTATTTTATTTATTGAATATTTTAATAAATATTTATTCACTATATTGTGAATAAAATATTTATTTATGAATAAAATATTTATTCAGATATCCAATAAATTATAGAGAAGGTTGAATAAACAAAGACTGAGTCTGGTGACATATATTTATTAATAAGAAAATTACAAAATATTTTTTATTTTTGAATTTGGTGTACACCAAAAAAATAATAATTATATAATAAATATTATTATCTAAAATGGTTTTTATTAAAGGTAATAAATAGGATTTAATGGCATGTATTCCGTAAAAGATATTTTAACTCATGTCCTAAATCTATAAATAGGAATCTATGTCAATTGTGTAGAGCATCAGAAATTGATAATAAGGAACTATTGCGCACACTGAATTCTATATCAACTTATTATCCTCTCTCCCTCTCAGTAATGGGAAGTGAAAGAGAGAATTCTTCATGACTGGAGAATAAAAAATAAACAATGAACAACAAAAGACATTCATCTTTTCGTTCTAGCACCTAGTGGTTGAGTAGTGTCTCTTAGAGATCTTAGGAGCATGTGTGGATCACTACTAGAGGGAATCTATCCTTGGTTTTTTATAACACAACAAAGGTAATCCTCTTTGGGTCTTTTTGGATTATCAACATCCCCCAATTAAGAATGTTCCAAATCCCATGTATTTATTTTATCAAGTATTAAAAAAAATATTTATAAATTTGATGTGAAAGATCCCCTCTCTTAGTTTTCAACAAATATTATTAAAATAAATTTTAATATATCACCCACCACTTCACACTTCTGTTATGCCCATAACTATCATGTTCAGTAATGGACACCAATCTACTAGATGGGAAAATCTTATACACCCCTGAAACTCCCCAGAAATAAGATATGTATTCTGATTGAATCCTCCAAAATCTAATTGTAAAGAGACTAAAAAACCCAAAACTGAATGAGGTTTTTATAGTTATTGTATTTTTTTGTCCACTGAAATAAAATTTTCCCCACACATTCTCATTGTCATAAGGCATCGAAAATAATGTGGTTGAGTAAAAATACTACATCATTGACTTAGAACTAGCCTTAATATTGTAGATGTTCTTTTTAACCATCAAATGTGATTCAGAGAATATTCCATCAATAAGGCATAATTTGGACACCCTAACTAGTTTTTTCAAAGGATTAAAGTAAGGGTTACCTTTTGAACCCACATTTCTTCATGCTTGTCGATTGAAAAACATTTGTGCCGATATAATGGAAAATAAATTGACATGTATGTCCATCCTTGATCAAGATTAAGAAAACATTCACATCACACACTAAAGGATGGTATCATCATTCAACATCAGTGAATGATATGAAATAAATCAGATAAACACTACCCCAACGTACCAATAACTAATTTCCACTCCCATATAGCTGGATCCAAAACATGATTATCTCAAAAATGGGATCCTCTTGAATGATTCAGTCAGAATGGAAACATTCAACACTCAACATCAATATATACTCTTTTGGATGGGATAATTGAGAAAAAAATAACCATATAAATGAGTCATCAATTTGATAATCCTTCTATGCATATAAAATTGATAGATTCCCATAGTAAAGGAATAAGTCCATTTAGGATCATGAAGAGGTCATTAGTCTAGAGCCAAGCTCTCCCATAAGATCAAGCGGCTTTTCTACTATAGGAAATCAATGATACATGACTTAATGGTGATCACTAGGAATTTTATTTCATTATAGATCCATGATAAAAACATCCATAAAAGAGAATAATTTTTTATATATAACTAAATATTCCAGGCAATTTTTTATATTTAGAGTGGATTTCTGGGACCATTTCCCCCCAGCCTCAGCCAAGCAGTTTTTTATATCCTTACTGATACTGAATTATTCTCCAAATGGGATTAGGTAATACACCTCAAGGACGTTGGGAATAATAATATGAACAACTTCATGAATCTCAATAACATCACTAGATTCAGTGTCCCTCGCTAGATACTGAGGGACAACCAAACCAATTATTGTGCTAGAAAGTTAAAGAAATTGTACGATGATTAAAATATTATGTCCAACCATTCATCTTTCTATTATGCAACAAAAAATGAAAAAATTGAGTTTTTAAATATTACTCTATAAAATATACTATATATGATAGTGAATAAGGATAATATGTCCTGGCTGAATAATCTCTTACATTCTTTATGGGCCTACTATACTACCACACATATAACTACCCAAGAAACATTAAATAAATTAGTGTAGGGAACCAAGATAGTATTTACCATATAAGTATAATTTCCCTCTCTTCAAATATACATCTATGAGAAACTTTTAGATAAAGCTCATTCATGACAAGGTTTTGATGAATTGGAAAGGCTCAATGATAATGAGTTTTGAACATTGCACAACCATGAAGTCTATAATAATCATATAACAAGGACCTTAAATAAAAAGATCCATCTACATTAATTCCTTCCTATAAATGATATTATCTCTCAAAACCATCATCATAATAGGTCCTATTATATTAAATATAGATACCAAATGAGAAGGGACATATGATATACATATGCTCAATCATGACAGAGCATACAAACTATATAGGATGGATGGGGAATTTGTTACACCCCCATTAATGTGAGGATTCATATGAAATAATTTTCATATTATCCATCAAGAATTTTGTTCCCTAGTTTCATGACGTTATAATTTACATATTTTCATCACAAAAAGATGTTAAAATATATGAAAAATTCCATGTTAACAAGTTGTTAATCTACATGACCTCTCACATCCTAACCACATGATGTGAAACTGTAATGGAACACATCCCCACTACATGAAATAAAACTAAATGAGAGATTCCTCATCAAATAACATTAAAATATATTGGAAAAATTATATCACTAATGATTCATTGTCCACAGTCCAGATCTATGAAAAAAGAGTAACGAAGTGCCCTCATCTTTGTGTGTGAGTAAGATCCACATTGCGAATTCCCCATCAAAGAATATTAACTATCTTGGAACATAAAATCACATGATACATAGTGACACCATAATCCAAATTCATAATTACAACCATAGAATACTTTCATAGTAATAAGAAATCTGCTAGTGTGATTATGTTCAATCCCTATTTTTCATATCGGGTAACTTTCATCCTTCCTACATGATAGTAAAAAACTCGACTAACCTCCATAAAAGAAAAATGTGTGGCTTTTTTATTACAATTAATTAATGTGTAGTGATTCCCAAATATCCATTCTTAGGTCCCTCCATGATATTTATTCACATTATGTCACCATCACCCATACCACATGACATTAAACTAAATGAATGATGTCATCATAACATTATAGAAAATGAAATGGGTTTAGAAAACTAGGTACATGTTGATTATTATTTTAATGAGATATGTATGGATTCATTTATCTTATATCTCAATCTAACTTCTAATAATACAAAATAATCTTTTCATTTCTTTTGGTCATATCTATATGGTGACAGATATTTTTATTTCCTTGTATATCACAGAATGAAAAGCTCACATGGGCATATGAATTCTAGTAAATGATTATTTGAATGACTGATTCTTATCAATTCATGTCAGGGTTAGTGTAATACATGATTCAAGAACATAAAAGTGACACCATATGTCATTTCCACGTGATGATAAATTACAATGTTGATGTCTCTTTAATGACATGAAATCATACATTATCGTGGAACTTTCCCTAGAGGACTAGATTCCTAGTTTTGGTATCAAACCAAACCTCTATTCATAAACTACATGTGGCATTATTCTTGTTGTTGTTGGATATTTAGTGATTCCAAGGTCTCTAGTCATGGTTCTGACTACAATAAATCATTTTCATTTCAGTGAACTTACATCATTTCAACATGATATTGAATAACATGGTTTCTTAAGAACTATATGTTTCTTGATTTATGTAATCATAGTTTACATAATTATTCCTAGACCTATAAACCTAAGTTGTTCTACAAAAATAAATGTGAAAATCTCCCACCCCCCTATATCCATGGGTTAGACCAGTATAGAGATTTACCCAACAAAAAAATGTGTGGCTTGACACATATCATCAAAGGATATGTAATGGAATCTAGGATCCCAATCTATTGTCCATTAAAAACAATCAATTGGAATAATTCCCCCCTCTGAACATGGGTAAACCCATTGTATATTGTTTCATGTTCATAGACTATGTGTTCCATGATTATTACCATCATCAAATATATATTGTTTCCTATATCACTAATATTTGGTCAACCGATAATAGTCAATGAAAATACTCCCCCCCCCCTACGGATAGGTCAGACCAACATAGATAGTTTCCCATTCATGTACTACAAGTGGGTTAATTACTATCATCACAAGATATGAAGAGACTTTAGGATTTCCAATACCATGTCCAGATACAACAATATATAGGTCTAATTCCTCCCTCTATGCATGAGAGAGACATACATAAGGAGTTTCATATTCATGAACTACATGCGGTTTTCTTCCTATAATCATAAAAAATTACAAATTCCTAGATATCCTATACATGTCCTAAATAGAACAGTCTACATGAAATTATAACTCCCTAATAATGGGTTAGACATACATTGGGAGATTCTATAAAAGAACAATGTATATAAATATTCAAATCATTGTATGATACATAGGGACACCTGAACCTTCAATAATGGGTCCATTTGAATCATATAAAACCATAAAAATGAACTTCTAACTTCATACAAGAGGGACCTATGTAGTGAGATATCTGATTCCCACTCATACACAACTTACTTTATTGCCTAGTTTCCCCTTGGTTCTCACACCAATCATGTATTATGTGAGATTTAGAGAATGACATTATCACTCAAGATGATGATACTGGGACATATTTGAGATCTCGGACTATGTCATAGATGAATGTCCTTAAACTATACAACAAATTCCTATCCTTACCTCATGATGGTAGACTGAAACGAATAGAAAATTTCATCATTGCGTGATGATAAACTATAAGTAAAACATATTATTAGCATGGAATTAAAACTAAAAAACAAATATGTCCCAACTTTATGATTTTAAAATGTGTAGGTCATCATACAATGATATTTTTTATAAATGGATTGTCATAGAATGGCCCCAATTAATAATATAATGGGGTTCTTCTTCCATGTATTAGGCATGTCATTTCATAATTCACATTTCTGGTCTTGAGCAGTTTTGGTTGCTGAAAACTATTCATTTCCATTGTAAATGAAAATAGATCTTTTTTTGATTATTCTATAAAAACATATGTTTATATACCCTCAAACAAGATACATCATGGCCCATAGGAAGGGGTTGCTGACCCTTATGAGCCATGATGTCACTGTGGAAGTACTCATAAAATGATGGTGTTGTGGGATATCCCATGTTAGATTATCCAATACAATTACTCATAACATATGAACCTAAATCCATGATATAAAAAGTTTAATTCTCCCACTTAGAATGATATTGAACTACTCTTTACTATAGGTATATTAGTTGGGTATTGTGTAACATTCCCCTCTTAAAAGTTACATGTGCTTTGTGACCACAAACTACATGCACATTGGTAAATACTGTATGGACATAAACTATAAACATTTATTTTCAAAATGGAATGGCCATAAACTACTAGTGAAATACACATAAAACATAACAACTTTAAAACACGTACTGTGTATAATGAGAAAAGGTTGAGTCTATGCTATCAAAAATCATTATCTCTTATGTTTATGATAAAATAAACAGATAAACGAACATCAAAAAATATCATATGGCCTATTTTGTGGACCTAAAAAGAGTCGATCCATGATTGGTGGACCCTAAGGTTGAGGAAAAGGTTGGATTAATTATTTGACATATATCCTCACTATAACTTCTTGTTCATTAGAGAGTGACTCAAATTTAATGTTTCATAGACCCTTTTTAGAATGTTACATTTTACAAAAATCACATATCATTCTTTCAGAACCATAGATCCTGAAAATCTGTCAATATACATTGGAAAATGATACCAAGAATCAAGAGAATATTTTATTGACTATACTTGTATTCCTTTGGATCTTGAATATGCGTTTCTAGTTGTCAAAAAATTTCCATAACATTTAAAATTTATTCCTCACCATTATGAAACATAATTTCACCATAGAAGAACCTAGAACTATAGGGTGTTTTGGGCCATCACTGAAACAATTTTCCCATATCATCATCATGACCTAAGAACTTTTTACCATGATTTCCAATCACTACAACTAGACTATTCAAGTGGATTCAATATCCTCAACATTATGTCATCATGTCTTGTACACTTTCTCAAATAATGAATGATACACTCCATTCATTAAACTATTCATGTCCCATACATTGTAATTTGAACACAAATTGTGGATGACTGTAGCCTCCGCATGAAATGATAAATTGTTCTATGATTCCCAAAAACTTCATGGATAGCTTTCCATCCATATATTACAATACACATAACAGTTTTTGTTTTTGAAAATGTCCGATGGACATTAGAAAAAAGTGGGGATCATCATTGGATTTTTCTGAATGTGAGACCTATAGGATCATTCATAAGGCCTTTGACCTAAAAACTAATGGAATCCCCCCCCCCTTATTGAAATGTACCTCCAGTCCTCATAATCACCAAAAATGTTGTGGTGGAGCCTTATACCTCAGGGTGTTATGGGACATTCCTGATATGTCTCTACCATTCCATAAATGTTGATTTAATCTTTTTGGGGATGAATTGAAGTTCCCATATTCTATCTATTTAGGTGGACTTGAATTACCTAATTTTTTACTATCATCTAATGTTATCCCATTAAATATTTCATGACCCTTCAAAATAATTGGTAATCCTCTATTTGACCATTATATTGATGCATAATGTGTTTTACATACCAACCAATGGATTATAATCCTTATAGGAAAGGAACACCAAATCCTCATGATCCCTATAAAAAATAGATCAACTTAACAATATACGGTGTTTGGGTTCATCCTTAGCATATTTGTCCCATTATTTATTCATATATCAAGTCCTTATCACATGAAATTAAACAAGAAGGAATAATTATTTACTTCATAATGTTCAATTACATTGAATAATTCATTACCATATATATTTAGAATACACTATATGCTTACTTAATATAAGATGTTAAAATACATGGTAGATTTTGTTACCGCATGATGTTAAACTAAATTAATAATGTCCTTACTATATGGAATTAAAATTTCTATAGAATGCTACGTTGAAGATGGTATATTACCAAGAATAGAAAGGTTAAAATTAAAAGACCATAATCTACAACAACAAACTGTCTGAGCTAGAAGACCCTAAACTACATCACTAAAATGGTCTAGTTTGAATAAATAGAAAATAATGAAAAAAGTTCTTGGACAAAAAAATCTATAAGATAGCATCCTCGTTGAAAGATGATACCATACCCACTAATCCATCCCCTATATGAATATTACCAAAAATATTATGGAAATATGAATAAATGGATACATATGTTCTTTGAAAAATCATTTTTTCTTATCAAAAATCTATCCATGATTTAAAATTCCACTGACTTTATCAAAAGATAGAGTGCTCTCCCTCCACGACATTTATTTTTACAAAGTTTTACTTTTTGATGGCAGGAGATCTGTATCCAACTTGACAATATAAATCGATGAGTAATCTCATGTTTGTGTTTATTAATGATCATTTCTCTAGAAAAAGATAATTTTATTCAAGTATTAAAAACTAGTTGTTTAGGATTTGATGATATAAAAGTGATGGGTACTGATGATGCTTGATGAAACATGGTGATAAAAAAATTTCATGCACATCATGAATGAACAAAAGCTGGGACAGGATATATATAGTTCAAGAAGAGTAATTTATTATAAAGAATCACAAAAAATATCGATGACCATATTTTGAGGTTTCTCCAAATATTCCAGCAAAACCAAAACACGTGTAACAAGACTAAAGAATGATTTGATCAGCATAGTTTCCCAATTCAACTAGAGACTGATGATAGGAATTGATTGAATGCCTTAGTGCCTGACACCTAACATATTCTACTCAATCATATAGATGAAGAGTCCAGATAAATGGGTATATCTCAAAAAGAAATTCTGAGTGGTCATGAATGTGGATGATGATGATGAAATATAATACATTGAGTGAGATAAAACCTCCATAGTTCTCTCTATATATGTGGTTAAGGTATACATTTTTAGGTGTAGCTCAAATATTTTTTAATTACTCTATTCTATTACATCCAAATAATCCCATACCAATTTTACTAGGTAAGTACCATTATTAATACTATGTAGTCCCTTCTCACTAGTAGATAGTTTTCTTCATGTACTTATGATTTGATGCATGGTATTATAAAATGGATGGTGATCAAAGACACCTTCCCTATATCATATAAAACATAGAGAATCAATTTTTCATTGTAAAAAATGGTTTCTAGAGGATTATTATTGATAAATGTGAGAATATTCTTCCATATTGACATAATATATGCATGATCTTCTTAAAATATCATAGTAGGTACAAAATTAGCAGTATTGGATGGTTGATCATTTGATGAACCAACATAGGATGTTGCATGTAAATTTCTCACAGATGATGCACCATTTGTTTCTAATATTGAATTGGAATTAACCCTAAAAAACTCATCCCTAATTTTTGGATATTCATCTCTATAATGAGGACTCTTTCCTTAAGGATCGTCCAAATCTAGAATCAATTCCATTGTTTATACTATCAAGTTATTCGGTAAAGAACATGGTTTGTCCACCTAAAAAACCAATTTATTCAAAATACAACACATCTTTTCTTCCATGCAACCCTAATCATAATATTATGATAGGAAAGATTTGGGCCAAAAAGAGGAAGAAAAATTGAAGCGCTTGTATCCTTAAAGTCCAATATCAGCAAAAAAATATTAGATGATATTGGGATTTTGATCTTCCAACTGGATAGTTGAGAGGATTCTAGAACCCCTTAGATATATCTAAATTTAAGATTGAGCATGTAAAGGGTATATGACTTGAAAATAATCATCTCATCTATAAAATTTTCAAGGAAATGATCCTGAAGAAATATGTGGTATGCATGTTCACTAAGAGATCCACAACCATTATCAACAATTGGTCAAGTCAGTGCAGTAAAAGACAAAAATTTGAAATAATTAGACTACATCAACACATAAATGACTTTATTGGGGCCCATAATAATTACCTCATCCTTGGAAACTATTTAGCATATTTTGAAGGAATGCGGATCCAGGGATCCCAGTAGTGTCGTGGTATTTATAGAAAAAGAAATTATCCCCTATCTAACTGAATAAAAACTAGAATGTAACAACAAGACCATATATGAAATTTGAATTATGATTATATAGCAAGATCCTGTAGAGATTTTATAAAGTCAGTATGGCTTGGTTTTGAGTCCATTTTTCTGCTATTCGATCTTCCATCACCAACGTTCCAACTTGTTTTTCCAAACTTGCATCCCCATCTTGGAAATTACACACATTTAGGAATATTTCCAGGAAACCCTACAACATTAGTCTCATATATATATATAGTCCCACCTCGTATTCCCATATGGTATTATCTCTAGCCTCTAGGATATACCAATTTCATCCACCACTATCAAAAACCTATCGAAATGGGCATGGGTGGGGGTGTATAGAGGTTGGATGAACTCCACTAAACAAGAGATAAAATATTATGCATTGATCATAAGAGAGAATTGACCACATATTAATATCCTTCCATAAATTTTCTTTAATTATTTTAAAAATATCCTTGGAAAATACATGAGTATATATGTGTTTATCCTAGAAATCCATGCTAGGATGAAATTTTTCATACATCTTCCCCGAGGGAGGTATTCTTCCCATCTAGTATATAGCATAAAGGTTGATTTATATATCTTTATTTTATAAATGGAAGGATTAAATTCTAGAAATGAAATAGTTAATCATATTATTGAGAATCAAAAAATGGTGATAGATGCTAAATTGAAAAACCTATGTTTCTGGCTAATGGTGAATGACATAGAGCTTATAAAAAAATAATAAGCTACTCTTCCTAACCCAAAATTTCCATTCAAATTAATCAATGAAATTTACAAATATTCATAAGTATGATTTTGTGTTACAACCACTTTTCATTTTATTTATAAATTATAAAAATTTGTTTGAAAATATCTGATCGATCAGCCTGTGGGAAAAATCACAACCATCTAGACCACATGGCGAGTTCACTGTCACACAGGACAACCCTTAAGAAATTTTCTCTAAAAATTTAATGCCTTTGGAAATCATATATTATACCAAATATAAGAGTGATGATAACCAGCGAGATGGAAAATTACAGCTAGGTGACAGGATGCAGGAATCACCACGCATCTTGAACCCATAAAGAGGTGAATAATGTAACAAATGATACATTGAAGATCTAGAGATGGAATCCCCTTTAGGAACACCTTTTCAAATTGATTTTGGTGTCAAGGGTCATTATTTTGAGTAATAGTAATTTTTTATCTCTATTTATATATGCTTGAAACTTCCTTATAAATGGAAGCCACCTATGAAAAAGTAAGAGACACATGAAAGATAAGTAAGGAACCATGTTAAAAGAGAAGTTCATGAATCTGGAAACACCATGTGTATCACATGAAAAATGATATAATCCATCGTTATAAGACATTATACCAGTTGTTTGATAAGATGAACCCTAGGGATCTCGTGAACCTCATGAGCCATTAGGGTTCTCTCAACCAAATGACTATTAATACTCGTGATTTTATGGCCTTGAAATGGTAACACTACCCATATAATGATGGTCAAATAATCACACTACTAAACTGGTTGGTCACATGACACCTGTAAGAAAACTATATGACTAAGTTTACAGGTTAATGTTTAAGAAAATGTTGAAGTTTTATTCATTGTTGATTCATGAAAATGATGGGATAAAGAATTCAAGTAGTAGATTATGCATGGAGTTATCATGAATGAGTCGTGAAAAATAGGTATACCGATCATGTCCCATGGATGGGGTCATATAAATTAGGTATTATGAAGGATTCATGTAAAGGAGACTATAAAAAAGAGTTATGGAGGGTTGAGAGGAACTGATGAAATGAGATATTACTCTGACCCCTATTTATATGACACATTTAAGAATACCATGAGTCACTCAGAAGACAAACTGTTGACCAAGAAACTGATTAGTAGTAAACAAAATGACCCAAGAATATATTAAACGTCTCCATAAGTTAGTAATTTTTATTATGGAATTTACTCTAGAGGGGTGGGGGAATTTATTTATGATTTCCAAATTTGAATCGTCAAATATATAAGAAATTAAATAAGCAAAACATGTGTATCATTTCAACAACAAAACATGTGAATCAAATTATTCTGACTCTCATGGATCAGATAAACATTAGAAGGAAAAGAAATCACATGACCCTCCGATTTCCATGACAACAGGTCATGTGTAGTGCATTTTTCACTATTGATCATGTGAGTATCTTTTGATAGGCCTATGTATTATTATTAAAAAATACTCATAAAATCAGTAATAAACATGTGAGGGCTTCTAGAGAATCTATTATCATCATACGACTTGTCAACTGACTGACACAATACAATTATAAAAAATTACTTATAATTTAATAGATGAAAATATGGAACATAAATAAACTTTCTGCAATCATTTATTTTTATGTGAAAATATTTGGTGATTCACAAGAACACATAGAGTCCCTCTCTATATGTCCATATTCATATGAAATAGAAAGTTGGAATGTCCCCTCGGTCATGTGAAGGGCCTCAGACATGTCCATTTGATTATGAGATTCCCAAAAAGTTCCATATATAAGAATAATTTCTACCCATTAACATGCTCAATAATCAAAAAAATATACGTTAGTAAGAAAATGAACAATCATATAAATTCTAAGTTATTTTCTTTGAAAACACTCCCATGGTTTCATGACATCCCTCACACTTATAAAAAGAATATGTAAATAGAAAGAAGAAATTTAGAATCTTATGAGAAGTGTCATTTTTTCCTTCATTTGAAATATCTAATACACACCAGTAAATCACCATTAATCATGTGAGTCCCCCCTCGACTTGTCATCCTGATGACATAGAGGCTCCCTCAATAAGCCATAATCATATTTCTAAAGACCCCAGATGAATGAAATTTGATCACGTTGATCCCATTCTTTGGGAATACTAATATCACTAACACTCCTAGACATATTGGACTACCTTTTTTTAGACTCTTTAATAGTTAAACATGGTTAGGTGAAATCCTTTTGATTTACTGGGGTCTAACAAACATGGTGATGGGAGGACATTCTTGTGTTTTTTGACATTATTTATCACCATGGATGACAAACTACGGGATCATGCGAATCCCATGATAAAAAAATCAATCAACTAAATCTTTTACATATTTGAGAGATAAGTGTTGTGCAATAAAGTGCATTACTGGGATGGAATGTCCTATAAATCCACCCAACCCACCACCCAACACAAAAATGATGATCTATCAAACACAAGCACAGACCATGATAGGTGCACAAGAGAATAATTCTAGTAGGGTATGTTCATGTGATCAAAAGGTATTTCAAAAGGAAAAATGTGGGGAATGGCCTAAGGGATCGCATTAAATACATATGTTCTTGGTGGTTTCACATTATAGTTTATTTGACAGACCTCATGTATGTCTGCTGTATTATGAGAAGATGTTTCTTCAGGTCGTCTGGGTCATGTGAAACCTAAATAAGGCTAGTTATTGAAAATATATTAGAATCATTTTCAATAATGAATTGATTGTTCAGAATAATTATGCATAAATTTATACAATATCATGATAATTCATCACATGCTCCACATAACCAATCTGGGTCATGTGATAATGACATGAAGTGTCACCCAAATCTCTTGAAACACTTTATACATGTCAACTATGTCACGTGGTGACCCTTGGAATTTTCATCCAATTAAATAGATGGAACAAAAACATGTGATCAAGAACATGTGATGTCCTATGGAGAATTCAACAAGGTCACATAATGTCTACCCCCCCCCCCCCCCCATACAACATGTCATCCAAGTCATGTGGTATCACCAATAAATATTACTGTAGATCATGTGGAAACCTCTTATACATGCTATTTATGTCTTTGGAATCCCTCTAGGCATGTCACCCATGTATTAAAACACTCTCCATACATATCAGTGTTGATATTGAGATTTATCCCATACAATCCACCTAGTTCATGTGATGTCCTTTCGAGAATTCAATTGGATCATTTGATTGTATTTGGATATTTTTTTTGAAAATAAAGACATGTCCAAAAAAATTTAAATATTTTAGTAAAACAATTATTTCATAATAATTCAAAATCATGAGACATAGTAACCTTGGATATATTTTACAAAAACCCTAGCCGAACTATGAGAAATAATATTCCAACCATAACCAATATATATAGGATCATTTCAAATGCTCAATATATAATGGGAATCTACTTCGGTGAAGATCCATTCATGTCCCTAATATCCTAAACTTTAGGACCTAATCTATCCCATGGTATTATCATTAATCCCAATCCAACAGATCAATAAGAAAGAAAATGAATTAATATGACTATGATTCTGACCATAACAAGTATACTTAGGATTCCTTCCTAAGGCCCTAGCTCAATTATAAACACTCCATGAGGGTTTTCTCACTGAATAAATCCCAACCCCATATGTAGTAATATTACTTGATTTTATCCCTTGTTTCTCAAATCGATCATGGATCATATGGGATTGTGGATTTTCAATGTCTATCTCACTATCATCATATTCCATTCTAATATAGGGAAACCTATGTTCTTAAGATTCATTCGATCGCATGGTATGACAACCCCATATAATGGAATCCACTATGGGGTGTGTCCTTAGGGCTTTCTTGAACTATGATTACTCTGATTCCTACCATAGAAATGATACATTGGATTCCTCTGTGAGACTCAATATAAAAACCCATTGTTTGTGTTCCAATATATACATAATATATACATGATTTCAACTTACATAGGTTCAACAAACTATGTGGTTTTTTTCTATTATAAATAGAATATATAGGACACCTCATAATAGTTCAATCCAATGATAGAAAAGTTAAATTCCTCCCTGTATGGTAGTATACTTCTATCTTCCTATTTATATGAAATCCAAATATAATCTTCTACCTATTAAAGGTAAATAAATGAATAACCATGGATATATGTAGATGGGATAACTAAAAGAACACCCCTTTACACTAAGAAATGTTCAACTATTAACTAATATATTTGGGTAATTGGTCTCATGTCTGGATTTTCATGATATTCACAATCATATCATAAATATATAAGATATTCCAGGAGTTGGAAATTTTTCTGCTCGAAATATTGTTAGGATCCTTACCTCGCATTCTACTTGACCAATATGACTTCTTAAGTGTCACTAGATTTGAAGCCCAATTGTTTTCTTACATTTAGATAGTAGGTCCATACTCATTCCTGGATGTGGGGCTAATTCGGAGTTCCTATGAAATTTAAAATAGTGAATCTACATGAATGATTATCCATATATTTAACCATCCACATTCAAATTGTTGGAGAAATCAATACACCATTTCCCCAAAAATACAAAAATGGTGAACCCTGCATAAATGAGATCATTTAACTACATCATCTCCTTCACATGTTAAAGATGAAAGTATTTCTAGTTCTCAATGGAAAAGTTTCTTCTGATAATTTATATCACATTCTTATAAAAAACAATAAAGAAAACCACACAGGTTTCTAAGAATGTTCTACCCAAAATTGTAGTCCCTTATCGTCGTGATCCATTTCATAAACAATAAAATTATTATGTAATTTAATATTACCTATATATAATACATCCATAGGGATAATATATTATCCTTTCAACAAAATGATTTGAAACAAATGTGTATTAATGTCTCCCTATACTCCACTACTTAAATAAGGATTGAGAATTAATGTGGATACTAGGACCATTGTCACATAATAAATTAATATCCTCACATTGTCTTATATAGTAAGATAATAAAATTCAACTAAAACTATTTATTTTATTTGGAAAATTTTTTTTATAGAAAATTATACAATCCTAAATTATATTTATGATGATAAATTATCCCTAGTCTCATTTGTGAGCCAAAAAATTATAGTTACATAAAACATATGATGGAATATTCTTGAAGGATTTCCCAAAAGTCAAATTGATTCTAATGTCTCTATAAATATGGATATTTTTAAGTATTTATTGTTCAACCATATTTTATTTTATTTTTTTATGAATGGAATGGAATAGACATAGTTTTATATAATAATTTCATTTTTAACATTTATATGGAATCCTACTTTATTCTTACCATCCCTTTTTGTTTCCCACTGCATTTTTCATTTTTTATATTATTAATGTTTAGATTCGTAATTTTTTCGGTTTTGACCATGTTGCCCAAATTTTTTAATTATGAATTTATTTATTTAGTTAAATCCTCCATCTCAACCTATAGGTGATTCACCATACCATTTCTTTTGTTTTCCTTCTAGACCTAGTGGGAACACAAATCTAATTTAAATTAGGGTTCATTAATGGAGTGTTGGTTAGTTTACCAATTTCTATAAAACTATGTTATTAATATACCTAGCCAATTGGATTATGTTTGTTTTCAATGCTATATTATTTTGAGTATATCTATGTGCATTAAAACCTTACAAAATCATTTAATTTAATATTATACATTAATCCTTCATCGATTTTTTGAATCTTATTTTTAATATTATTTTTTTATGAAAGGTTAGTAATATAGTTTTTTTATGATCCCATACACTCTCTATTTTAGCCTTTTATATTTTTGTAGAAAAAAAGAGAATGATTCAAAAATGGGTCATTATTCCCAGTTTTTTTAATCTCTATAACCCAAAGAATATACACCCATATCATTGAAATCCGTTGATCAATGTTGGGATAAACGTACAAAGTATTCTTAATAATTCTGTAAGTATGGTATTTCTTACTCGATGAGTGGTCATTTGTAATACTAGCTTCACAGTTTTTTACATTCGTATGACTGGTTCTCCTCCAATATGACATCTGTTGAGTCTTTTGAGAAAGACAATTGAAAATGAGTTTTATTTCATTTAATTTAATGTATATTAAATCACTACAACCAAACATAACCATAATCATTTTATTATAAATATTGATAATATGTTAAATCTTTCCTTTAAATGATGGGGATCTTGGTGGGTTTTGGGTAATTTTCTATATTCATATATTATTCTATTACATTATTCACGAAATAGTTCCAAAAAATACTAAAAATGCTTATAATTTTATGCCTCACTTCAATGGTGGTTATTGAAAGACAAAACATTATGAAAAATTATTTTGACACCTAGTTCCATTTGTAAAACATTTCTCATCCAATTTCTTTAACAACCATCTAGTATTACCCTATAAACAAAAAACAAAAACCCTAACCCTAATTTCTTAATAACTAATCCAATTTTGAATTAACTATTCTGCTAAAATATAAAAATATCTATAGAACTAATGTGCATCCTCTTTATCCTGACTAATAATGGAGGGTAGAAGAAAGACATCATATGTTATAACTTAATATTTTCTTTAAACTAGGAGAATGTAAAATCCGTAAAGTATTATTATATAGAGAATGAAACCATAACTCACTAAGTCTATGCCTCTATTTAAAATTAATTATAGGTTAGGGTGGATTACGATTTAGATTTATGTTTTCATCTCTTTAAATGGATATAGATTCCATTCCATTTGGTTTTTGTTTTTAAGGGTTGAACAATGTGTTGTTTTATATATGAAAAAATCCAGTTCTATTTTTTTAATATCATTATGAATATAATTTCATTTAAAAGAAGTTATGAATATTAAAACCCAAGTGACATACAAGAAGGGATTCATATATTAAAATTATAATATATATTTTTTCTTATTTATGTGTATTTTTAGGAATTATTTTTAAAACAAATTCACACGCCCTCCATGATAATGACATATAAAATTCATATCTATTAAATTTACTAATATTAAATTTCAAAACATATAATCATACTAACTACTAGAAAATTTCCATGTTGGGTTGATTCCATGAGATGGATAATGTGTGATAAAAATTTAAACACAAAACAAATGAATGAAAATAAGATAAATAAAATTAAAATGTGTAGTTTGGTTGAATGAAAATGTAGATGTGGTATGAAAATATGTATGGGAGCATGAAAAAAATGAGAAAATAAAAAATTTATAGGATTAATGGATAGAGATTGGAATTTGTGAAAATGTACATATTATAATTTATAGAAAAAATATTTACTTTTTAATAGGATTAACTAAATTACTATTAATGTTGTTGGAAATAGAATTGAAAAACCAAACAATTATAAGAATAAAATACCTCCAGATAACTCTCCTATGAACTAAAATACACTACATAAATAAATATAAGATAAAATATTTGTGGATAAATGTATAACCCCATACCTTTACATTAATATACGTCATTTTTAGTTTCAATGGAAACAAAACCCACTACTATTCACCCATTAGTTCAAGAGGTAGAGTAAATAAATATTATCCTATAGAATAGTAAAATAGAACTATTGAAATAATAATCAATTAAACATAATGATTAAAACAAATGAATTTAAAGTTAATTGATATTCTGATTATTGAAATCCAAGTTACCTTTTACTAAATTTTTATACATAAAATATTCAACAACAATTATGATTTTTAATATCGTTTTAAGGACATAGTATTCAAGAAATAAAAGAATAGATAAAGCAGCTTCCCTAATGCGATAACCTATTTTATTTTTCTCAAACTCTCCTAAAATATATCATTTATTTTAATCTAGCCTCTAGTTCAGCTTCTCTTGACTTACCTTTTTGCACCCACTCTCACTTTCACACATCCCCATCATTCTATACCTTACACATAAGACCTCCTAATCTAAATATCACACTCCTATAATATCGAATCCAGTAACACTGATATCAATGTTGGACATCACCTCCAATCCTTCATGTAACATCCTTTAATGACCTTCACCCCATTTATGTGACTCAAATATAACCCCTTCAACCGAAAACACACCCTCCATGAATCTTTTTTCATCATTGAAAAACTCTACTCTAATGTTGTAATATCCCCGGTAAATAAAGAATAAGACATTTTTCATATTTATTAATATTTGAGAATTAAATTTCAATTTTACTTTAAAGGGGTTGCTATGTTTGATAGCGTACCTGATACGCAACAACAGGTTTCTTTGAAATCTTACATTGCAAACTAATAATATAATATTATTATTTTAAATGGTAGTTAACTCTGTAGGATCGAAATATAGTATGAGATTTTCAATATACAAGAGGGGGGTGAATTGTATACTTTAAAAATTCCTTTGTAACCTTTAAAGTTAGTTAAGAATAACTATGTTTTCCTTAAGCAAAGGAAAAGGCTAAGTTTAACAAAGTTAAACTAAGAAAATTCACAACACCTCTTAACACCGAATGCAAACAAGGAAAGAGATTCCGAATGAGGGTTCCGGAAATATGGTTCCGGAGATTGAAACTTAACAAAAAATTACAATATGAGATTCTACCTTAAAGCGTATAGAATCTAAATGAATCAGAGTACAAATAAGGAAGTATAAGAAAGTTATACTTTCCTTATATTACAAAATGCAGCGGAATAAAAACAAGTAGTAAAACTACTAGTAACAAGATATAAGTCTTTTAACCCAAAGAGAAGGGTATCCAACAACCTTGGATAAAGGTCCCTTGATTTATACTTTCAAGCAAGTCTGTCTTACCCACACCAGGGTAAGCCCTCGATATGAAGATCGGAGTCTCTGTCTTGCTATCCCCGCAATCCCTCAACTTCAAGGTAGTTGGAAACCTCTGCCTTCCTCAGCAAGGAAGCCCTTGAACTTCAAGGTAGTCGGCACCTCTGTCTTCCTATCACCGGAAGCCCTCGAATGTAATCACCAAAATTCGGAGTCGCACGAAGCTTTGAGAGTTAATAAGAGTCTCTCTCTCTAGAAATCACTTCAAGAAAATTAGTCAGCCTTTCAGAACATTCATCAGCTATCTGCTACCCCGAGCTCTTTCAAATGAGCTCCTATTTATAGGTAAGGTCGTCTCCTTCTCCAACGGTCATATTTTCCTTAAAGATCGGAGAGACCTGTACACGTGTCACTTAGACAACGGTTAGTTTATAACAAAACAGACGACATCGTTTTATAACAAAACAAGTGTAACAGAATGTACGACATCGTTTTAAACTCTAACATAAAAGTTAGGAATGAAAACCTCGTAGTGAAGGTTCGGAGTGTAAGGAACAATAGTAAAGAGTAGACAAATTTTAGAAGTATAAGCAATATAAAAGTTCGGAGTCTAATAAAGATATTTTTTGGAGTCTGAATTAATTCCGAGTTTATAAAACAAAGATACTCAAATTATGTTTAATAGGTGAATTCGGAATGAGAATTCGGAATAGGAATTCGTCATCAGAAATCTTAATGAGAATTCTTCATCAGAATTCGTAATGGGAATTCGGAATGATATTTCTTCATTAGAATTCGTAATGAGAATTCGTCAGCAGAATTCGTAATGAGAATTCTTCATCAGAATTCGTAATGGGAATTCTTCATCAGAATTCGTAATGAGAATTCGTAATGAGAATTCTTCATTATAGTTCATAATGGGAATTCTTCATTGGAATTCGTAATGAGAATTCTTCTTTAGAATTCGTATCCTGAATCTGGAATAGAACTTAGTCAGAGTTCATATCCGGAATTCGGAATGAAACTTCCTTATAGTTCTTATCCAAAATCTGAATCCTAAAACAGAATGATTTGTATCAAAGTTTCAACGATTCCGAAAAAATGAATCCGAATCTCATACTTAAGAAAAATATGGATGAAAATGTGATAAGGATAATTTTTCTTATAAAATCGATTTCCCTTAAGAAAGCAATTTTCCTTATAAAAGAAACTTTCCTTAAGAAAGCAATTTTCCTTATAAAAGCAATTTTCCTTAAGATAAGATGTTTTTGATTTTCAAAACAAGAAGGAATGGAAAATTCATAAGGAAAACCTTATTGACTCAATAATCTCCCCCTTTTTGGAAAGCACAAACATCCTTACGAAAAATCTATTCTAGGAAGAAAGAAAAAAACATTAAGGCTTATCTCCCTTTGCTTTAAGGATATTGATGAATACGACTAACTCCCCCTTAGGCTTTGAAACTCTAAGGATCGTATTCAGATTTCCGGAGTGAAAAATAAGAATATCTTCTTTAAGAAAAACTCCCCCTTAAACAAACTCTTATTAGAGTTCTTTTTCCTTGGGTATTTTTTCTTTCTCCCCCTTTGATAAACTCTTATTAGAGTTCCTCTTTTTCTTAGGGATCTTTTCCTTCTCCCCCTTTGTGATTTTCAAAAAGAATTGGAGGGAATGGAAAAAAAATAACAAAGTACCTGAAAGATTAGTAATGACAACAATAGAAACAACAAGTACAACTTTCATTAAATTTGAAATCTCGACAACAAAGAAAAAATTACAACAAAAAGATCGGATTAGGTTATTTCGGATCTTTTTCCTTTGACATGAGCCCCTTTAGAATAGTCTTGATCTTCTTTAGGTCTTTATGATCTTCTTCAGCTTGCTTCTCTAAGACCACTATTCTTGCGGATTGAGCTTCAATTTTTTCTTCCTGGGCTTTCAGCCTTTCTTCCTGAGATTTGATCTTTTCGTCCTGAGCCTTCATCCTTTCTTCAAAATCGATCCGATGATCCCTTTCAAATTTCCAGTTCTGAGAAACAGAATTCAGTTTCCCATTCAGATCCCTGACTTCATGAATCTGGAAGTTCTTTTCTTCAGTCATCTTTTCTTCAAAGGAGGAAGTCAGCTCGTTTATCTTCTTGTCCTCGGTCTCAAAGGAATCTTTAACATTGTCTTGAAACTCATCAAGCAACCTCATCTCTTCCACAGTCTTCTTCGACCAGCTTGTCATCCTTTTGCAAGATCTTTTATGAGCTTCATAACCAACAAAGAATGTTTTGAACTGAGCTTCAATCTCGAAGCACTTATCCATAACCATAGATATGGAGTCTGTTTTCTGATTCAACGCATGTTGGAGCATCTGGAATCTTGTGTCGATACTAGAGAAGGTCGGAATGGATCCTACCAACTTCTTTAAAGACTGGACAACAAAATCATGCCCCAACGAGGATGACTCTGAATCTGAAATCTTTCTTGGAGAGTTTTCTTCCTCAATAAGCTCCAAATTTCTCTTTGAAGAACTACCAGCTTCCTTTCTCTTCCTCTCTTCTGAACTCGGAGTATCAGAAAGAATTTGCTTCCCCTTATCTTTTTTCGGAATAGAATCCTGTTCCGGAGTTTTCTTCTCACTATCAGAAACTTGAACAACAAAATCTTCCTCATCAGCAACTTCCTGAACACCAATCTCTACGTTTTTCATCTGAGAAATATCATGTAAAAGTTGTTCTTCTTCTCCATGATAGGCAACTTCTTCTTCTCCTTTCTCTTCTTCCATTGCTGGAGTAACTAGTTTCGAGGATTCAGCTTCTCAAGTTCAGAGCGATAAGTGTTCCGAAGGTGTTCCCTTGTAATCATCTACTTGTTTCAGCACATCTCCGGTTTCACCACTTCCTTCAGCACCCTCTTCTAATTGTTCCACTTGCTCAACTTCCTCAGTATTCTTAGCAACAGCCTCTTCCGGAGTAGCGAAATTCCTTCCTGGAGTCTCAGGTAGAGATTCCAGGGAGAAAGATCTCGGAACTGAAATAGTTGCTGAAACCATTTCATTAAATTTTAACAAGTCCTGAGCTACCTCAGCCTCGGACATCTTCTTCTTGAGCTTCTTTTGTTTTGCGTGTTTTTCAAGCTCATCAGCAATTTTCTCCTTCAAAGCCTTAGCCTCCGCAGGGTCCAATCCGAACTGCGGATCCCCTTCTTTCCTTTTCTCTTTATCATCTCTCCACTTTGTAACAAACTCATCAGGATAGGCTTTCTTCTTCTTAGGCTTTGGTGGTGCGTAATGGAATTCCTTAGATTTAGGATTCTCTGCTTGTACTTCCACTTCTTTCAGCTTTCTCTTCCTTACTGGCTTAGACGATTCTGGATCAGCAGCTTTCGGAGCCACTTCTTCTTGAGCAGGTAGATCAATAAACTTTCCAGACTTCTTGTCAAAAGCTACATCCATTCTTTTAAGAGTGTCATCACTAACCAACAAAATTTTGCATACCCTCAGCTTAGATCTGCAATCCTCCTTGAAAGATTCAAGGCACCGAACTATCAACTTTGATAACATTGCTGGGTACATTACGATCTGAGCTCTGAGATTTCCTTTCTTAAGGTTCTCAATGGTTATAAGAATGTGCCTCATGAAGTTAAACTTCCTTAGATTTATCAACAAATCTAAGATATAGATCTCACTCTTCTTCAAGCTTTCTTTATCACCTTTCCTCGGTACGATAAGTCCTTGCACCCATAATTCAAGAATCCTGAAATTTGTGGATAGACTTGCAATCTTCGGAGCCTTGTCATCAGCCAGTCCGAGAGTTTCTAAGGATTTTTCCTTGTCAAAGCTACCCTTAGAGTCCGGTAAAACGTGTGAAATAAATTCTGCTTCTCCTTCATAAGACTATCCTACCAAGCTTGCAGCCTTGGTGTAAGAAAGTTTGTAGGTCTTGCCATACGACTTGAAAGAAATCTTCTCCCTATCATCTTCCTTAAAGAAGGAAACTGATTCATAAAACTCGACAAGTAAATCTGAATATACTTCATCTTGATTCCCAGTTTTTGAGACCGCAACATCTTCCCAGCCATTCAACTTAATGTTCTTTGAGATAAGGGAATCATGGTTGTTGAAGAAATCCGGATGGATTAATCTTTCTCTTTAAACTAACCACTGAGAAATAGGCTTGGTTGAAGACATTTCTTGAGACGCTAACTCCGCAGACATTCGGATCTGTAATCCTCTGAGAAGTTCGGAACGGAGACAACTGTAGTTCAGAATGGACTTAAAACAGAGGGTCAGAACTTCAGGACGCAAGAGCTTGAAACCGATATGGGACGAGAAATTGGGTCCCCTTTATATAGGCTACGGGATGACGGTTCACCTTCTACGGTTTATCTAACGGTTGGAATGAGCTGCGATCAGATCTGACGGTTGAAAGCTTGAATCCGATCTTTTTGAGGTTTTTATTAAAACAAAGAATTAAGAAAACTATAATACGAAAACATAGTACCAGAAAATGCCAGCAAGTAAATTATGACTACGAAAAGTTGAGTAGGGAAATCATACCTTTCGGATTGGCTTAGGAGGATTATTCGTAATGGCAGATTTCGCAAAAAATTTACTATGAAAAATAAACTTAGTAAGAAAAACTCATTACGGAAAACTCAGTACGAAAAACAAGCTTAAGAAGAAAAACAGTAAGAAGAACTTAGTACGAAAAATACATTACGAAAAATACATTATGGGTAAAAATCGGTACAAAAACCTGGTTATGAAACTGCCAGTACGTAATTTTCATTCCGGAAATTTTCAATACGAATACTTCCATTTCAGAATTATTCTTTACGAGAATGTCCAATCTGAAAAAATTTAGTTCCGGAAATTCCATTCCAGAAATCTTCGTTCCGAAAAGTTTGAAAACAAAATTTGAAAAGCTTTGTTAAACAATCAATCAAATGTACTCCCCCTATGAAAAGGAGCTTATTACTGTAAGGAGATTTTTTCAACAGAAAGTTAATTAAGAAAGATTATCTTACGGTTATCATTCCTAAATTCTGTTTAATATATTCAAATCTATCAGAAGGCAAAGATTTTGTGAAAATATCAGCAAGTTGATCTTGCGTTCCGATAAACTGAAGAATAATATCCCCTTTAAGTGTGTGATCCCTAAGAAAGTGATGCCTAATATCTATGTGTTTTGCACGAGAGTGATGTGCAGGGTTTTTTCTAAGGGAAATGGCACTTGTGTTATCACACAAAATTTGAGTTTTGGTAAAACTCAAGCCATAGTCTGTGAGTGTGTGTTGCATCCACAACACTTGTGCACAACAACTTCCAGCTGCTACATATTCAGCTTCAGCAGTGGAGAGTGCTACAGAATGTTGCTTCTTGCATGACCAAGAAACTAAAGAATCTCCTAAGAAATGACAAGTTACGGATGTACTTTTTCTATCCATTCTATATCCACCAAAGTCAGCATCAGAAAATCTTTTTAGAACAAAATCATTTCCAGAAGTATAAAATAAGCCTAGATCCATGGTTCCCTTAAGGTAGCGAAAAATTCTTTTTACTGCCTTTAAGTGAGATTACTTTGGATTGGATTGATATCTTTCACATAAGCATACTGAAAACATTAAGTCTGGTCGACTAGCTGTTAAGTAAAGTAGACTTCCTATCATACCTCTAAAAGATGTTTGATCTACTGGTTTCCCAGCTTCATCAAGATCTAAAGAGTTTGAGGTACCAATGAGAGTACTTATACTCTTAGTGTTGTCATAACCATACTTTTTAAGAAGATCTTTAATATACTTATGTTGAGATATATATGTTCCTTCTGGTTTTTGAGAAATTTGAAAACCAAGGAAAAATGTTAACTCACCCATCATACTCATTTCAAACTCAGATTTCATTAGACTAGCAAAAGAGTCAGTCAAAGATTGCTGAGTTGAACCAAATATAATGTCATCAACATAAATTTGAACAATCAAAACATTTTTCTTATCTTTCTTTATAAAAAGGTTTGGATCTGCATTTCCCTTAACATAGTTATTTTGAAGAAAAAATCCGGTGAGTCTATCATACCATGCTCGTGGGGCTTGTTTAAGGCCATACAAATCTTTGGTAAGTCTAAAAACATGATCAGGATGTTTTTTATCTTCAAAGCCAGGAGGTTGTTCAACAAAAACTTCCTCTTGAACATAACCATTAAGAAAAGCACATTTCACATCCATTTGGAAAAGTTTGAAATTAAAGAATGCTGCAAAGGCAAGTAGAATACGGATAGATTCAAGTCTAGCTACTGGAGCATAGGTTTCTTCATAGTCTATTCCTTCTTGCTGATTATAGTCTTTAGCAACAAGTCTAGCTTTATTTCTAACAATGACTCCATTTTCATCACATTTATTTCTGAAAACCCATTTTACTCCAATAACAGAATTTTCCTTAGCTCTTTCAACCAAGGTCCAGACTTTATTCCTTTCGAATTCATTTAGTTCATCTTGCATGGATTTAATCCAATCATCATCACCTAAAGCTTCGTCAGAGCTTTTAGGTTCTAATTGGGAAAGAAATGCTAGATGTTCTACTTCATTTTTAAGGAACTTCTAGTCCTTACAGGTTGATTTACATCACCAATGATACTATCACTGGGATGATTCTTAAGAAACACCTGATTTGGGTTTTGTAAAACCTGTTCATCAACATAGGGTAGAAAGTCTTCTGGGGTAAATGTTTCAGAAGTATCTTCTAGAACAATTTCCTTATCAGAAGGTTCTTCTATCAAAGGTTGACAATCAGTTTTTGAAAACACATCTGAAGATGTAAGTTGAGATGGTTTAAAAACAAAAGGATCTGATTCATCAAATTTTACATGTACTGTTTCCTCAACAGTACAAGTATTTTTATTAAAAACTCTATAAGCCTTAGAGGTTGTGGAATATCCTAAGAAAATTACTTCATCAGACTTTAGTGCGAATTTATGTAAGTTATCTTTAGTATTCAAAATAAATACTTTGCAACCAAAAACTGTGAAGTAGTAAAGTCTTGGTTTTCTACCATTCCATAACTCATAAGGAGTTTTATTAAGAAAAGGTCTAATCAAAACTCGATTTATAGTATAACAAGCAGTACTTACAGCTTCAGCCCAGAAATGTCTAGCAATAGAATATTCACTCAACATGGTTCTAGTTATCTCTTAAAGAATTTTATTTCTTCTTTCAACTACACCATTCTGTTGAGGAGTTCTAGGTGCTGAAAAATTGTGAGTAATACCTTTCTTACTACAAAAAGTTTCAAAATCAGAATTTTGAAATTCTCCTCCATGATCACTATGAATAGTTTTCAATGGAAGGTTTTTCTCATTTTTAACTTGAGCTCTAAAACTTTTGAAATAAGAAAAAGCTTCAGATTTCTTTGCTAGAAAATAGACCCAAGTAAATCTAGTGTAATCATCAACTAGAACAAACACATAGTATTTGCCTCCAATACTTCCAGTTTGTGTTGGACCAAAAAGATCCATGTGCACTAACTGTAATGCATCGGTTGTTGAGACTTCACCTATTGACTTAAAACTAGATTTATGTTGCATTCCATATTGACAAGGATCACAAACTTTAGAAGAATCAAATCTAAGCTCCGGTAGATCCTTAACTAGTTTCTTCTTAGAGAGTTTACATAGGTTTCTCATATTACAGTGTCCTAATCTTCTATGCCACAACCAAGAATGATCTTCCATTGCACTTAGGCAAGGTAAATCTTGGCTCATGAGGTCTTCTAGGTTCAAAGTGTATACATTCTTTTGCCTATTGGCTGAGAGAATAAATTCTTCCTTGGAATTGTGAACTAAGCATTTATCATTCCTAAAATTCACAAGGTAACCTTCATCACATAACTGACTTATGCTAATGAGGTTGTGCTTAAGACCTTTAACAAAAAGAACATTTGAAATCAAGGTTTTACCTAAAAGAACAATATTACCAATACCAACAATCTATCCCTTAGCATTGTCTCCGAAAGTTACCTTTCCTCCTTTCGTTTTGATAATCTTTTCAAAAAAGCTTTTGTTACCAGTCATGTGTCGGGAACATCCACTATCCATGTACCATGTATTGTTGCTGGTACTTTCTTTATTATCCTGAAATCAAGAAGAAAATTAGACTTTCGGAATCCAAACTTGTTTGGATCCGAGATTTCCAGAAAATAAAATTTTAGGTATCCACATTTTCTTAGAAAAGTAAGCTTTGTGAAATCCTAGAGATTGGGTTTTGTTTAAGGAACAATTCTTTGCCCAGTGACCACCACATTGACACTTGGTACAGAATGGGGCACTTTTAGGAACAAAATAATTGTTACTGAAAATAGGTTTTGCATGGGTATAACCAAATCCGGATTTATTTCTTAAAGGTCGTATTTGGGAATACATCTTATCAAAATTTTCTTTACCATGGGTAAAGTTTGATAAAAACTTCTTTAAGGAACAAATTTCGGACTTCAGTTTTACAACCAAGTTTTTATCCTCAAAATCATTTGTTTTAGAACTAGAGTTAGGCTCGAAAACATTTTTATTAGAAATTAATTTTTCTAACTCTTTAGAAAGTTTATTCTTCTCAAAACTTACTTCCTCAAGATTTTTTGAAATATTTTCAAAATCAGCATTTTTCTTATCAAGATCTTTAGAAAGATCTGATATCTCTTTTGTAAGAATATAATTCCTAGAGTTTGCCTTATCAAGTTTCTTGTTGAGTTTGGAATTCTCAATATCAAGAAGTTCAGCAAACCAAGAGACTTATTCATAAGTAGGTAAAGTATTTTCCTCATCAGAAGATAATTCTTCATCAGAAGAGTTATAATACTTACTATCATTAGAATTTAAAGAAACATTGGTCAATGATTCATCATTTTGTACCTTAGCCATAAGACAATGATTATCAATAGGTAATATGGCTATAAGACCAAGATTCTTCTGTCCTGAAGATTCATAATCAGAAGATTCATCTGAAGAGTCACCGCCACTGGCACTCCAGGTGTCATTAGCTTTCAGAACTTTCTTAGCTTTAGCTTTATAATACTTCTTCCTGTTCCTGTCTAAATGTCTTTCCTTCCTTTCTTTCTTTTTGAGCATAGGGCAATCTGGTCTAATATGTCCAGCTCTTTTACATTCATAACAAGTAACTTCTCCATCTTTCTTATCTTTCCTTTCCTTTTTCTTATACTTGGATTGAAAGTTTCTCTGCCCAGCTATCTTGTTCATCCTTCGAGCAAGATTGGCTAATTCATTTTCTGAAACTTCACTCTTACTAGATTCAGATTGTAAAATGACTTTCTTAGACTTGGATCTGGTTACTCTCTCAGGATTCTTAGCTTTCATCTGATTTGAAGTTGTAGTAAAATCAATAGTACCATTTCCATTCTTCTTCTTGATGTTGTCAGCATCTCTCTTCATTCTAGTTTCATGTTGTAGAAGAGTTCCAAAAATCTCATCAAGAGTAATTTGAGTTACCTTCCTGTTCTCATCTATAGATTTTCTCTTAGATTCCCACTCATTGGGCATAATGTAAATTATCTTGTCCACAAGAGCTTCATCATCTAAACCTTTTTCTCCCATAGATTTTAGACTGTTGACAATGGTCATAAATCTTTGTTGAACTTTACAGATTGGTCCTCCATAAGGAAAATTGAAGTCATGATATTCAGCTCTAAGCATAGCTCTTCTAGTCTCAATCACTTTAGAAGTCCCAAAGTGTGTGACCTATAGCTTCTTCCATATAAAATTAGCTGCTTCACAAGAAGAAATTTGGCAATATATATTTCTAGTCATTGAACATAGTAAAGTGTTGCGTACCTTATAGTTGAGTTTATATTCTTTCTTTTCCTGGTTAGTAAAAGATCTTACTTCCTTGTCAGGAATTTTATAATCACCAGTAAGCAGAACAAAGTTTTCTACTCCAGTATTGATAAAAAAAGTCTTCATACGATCTCTCCAATACTCATAATCATTACCATCAAAGATAGGTGGTCTTGTAGGATTCAGATTATCAATTTATCCAACATTAATCCCTGCCATACTAAAATAACTTTTCACACAAACTTGTTAGTAGCAAAGATTCGTAATCACAAAATTCGGAATGAGAAAAGTTCGGAATGAAAAAGTTTGGAAGGATAAAGTGAGCAAGAAAAACTTGTATGTGAGTACAAGTATTTCAGAGACCTGCTCTGATACCAAATGTAAGATTGGTATAGAGTAAGAGGTTTCCAACCTCTGATACCAATTGTAGGATCGAAATATAGTATGAGATGCTCAATATACAAGATGGGGGTGAATTGTATACTTTTTAAATTCCTTTGGAACCTTTAAAGTTAGTTAAGAATAACTACGTTTTCCTTAAGCAAAGGAAAAGGATAAGTTTAACAAAGTTAAACTAAGCAAATTCACAACACCTCTTAACACCGAATGCAAACTAGGAAAGAGATTCCGAATGAGGGTTCCGGAAATATGGTTCCGGAGATTGAAACTTAACAAACAATTACAATATGAGATTCTACCTTAAAGTGTATAGAATCTAAATGAATCAGAGTACAAATAAGGAAGTATAAGAAAGTTATACTTTCCTTATATTACAAAATGCAGCGGAATAAAAACAAGTAGTAAAACTACTAGTAACAAGATATAAGTCTTTTAACCCAAAGAGAAGGGTATCCAAAAACCTTGGATAAAGGTCCCTTGATTTATACTTTCAAGAAAGTCTGTCTTACCCACACCAGGGTAAGCCCTCGATACGAAGATCGGAGTCTCTATCTTGCTATCCGCTCAAGCCCTCAACTTTAAGGTAGTTGGAAACCTCTGTCTTCCTCAGCAAGGAAGCCCTCGAACTTCAAGGTAGTCGGCACCTCTATCTTCCTATCCCCGGAATCCCTCGAATGTAATCACCAACATTCGGAGTCGCACAAAGCTTTGAGAGTTAATAAGAGTCTCTCTCTCTAGAAATCACTTCAAGAAAATTAGTCAGCCTTTCAGCACTTTCATCAGCTATCTGCTACCCCGAGCTCTTTCAAATGAGCTCCTATTTATAGGTAAGGTCGGCTCCTTCTCCAATGGTCATATTTTCCTTAAAGATCGGAGGGACCTATACGCGTGTCACTTAGACAACGGTTAGTTTATAACAAAACAGACGACATCGTTTTATAACAAAACAAGTGTAACAGAATGTACGACATCGTTTTAAACTCTAACATAAAAGTTCGGAATGAAAACCTCGGAGTGAAGGTTCGGAGTATAAGGAACAATAGTAAAGAGTAGACAAATTTTAGAAGTGTAAGCAATATAAAAGTTCGGAGTCTAATAAAGATATTTTTCGGAGTCTGAATTAATTCAGAGTGTATAAAACAAAGATACTCAAATTCTTTTTAATAGGTGAATTCGGAATGAGAATTTGGAATAGGAATTCGTCATCAGAAATCGTAATGAGAATTCTTCATCAGAATTCGTAATGGGAATTCGGAATGATATTTCTTCATTAGAATTCGTAATGAGAATTTGTCATCAGAATTCATAATGAGAATTCTTCATCAGAATTCATAATTGGAATTATTCATCAGAATTTGTAATGATAATTCGTAATGAGAATTCTTCATTAGAGTTCGTAATGGGAATTCTTCATTGGAATTCGTAATGAGAATTCTTCTTCAGAATTCGTATCCTGAATCTGGAATAGAACTTAGTCAAAGTTCATATCCGGAATTCGGAATGAAACTTCCTTATAGTTCTTATCCAGAATCCGAATCCTAAAACAGAATGATTTATATCAAAGTTTCAACGATTCCGAGAAAATGAATCCGAATCTCATACTTAAGAAAAATATGGATGAAAATGTGATAAGGATAATTTTTCTTATAAAATCGATTTTCCTTAAGAAATCAATTTTCCTTTTAAAAGCAATTTTCCTTAAGAAAGAAATTTTCCTTATAAAAGCAATTTTCCTTAAGATAAGATGTTTGTGATTTTCAAAACAAGAAGGAATGGCAAAGTCATAAGGAAAACCATATTGACTCAACAAACTCCTAGCTGTTGTATTGGAAGGAATGGACAAAACTAACTAAAATATGATTATACATTCTTGTTAAATGTTTTTACATTTATCCAATAAATGTTAGATGCTTAAATTGTGAATGAATCTAATTTTAAGCATAATTTACATTAAAAGGTTGATTTACCACCTTTTAATGGAAAACCCACTTTAAATCTTGTTTTGGTCATTTTTATATGTTCTAATTGACCAAATAAAATCTATATTTAGAATGGGGACATCAAAATTTACTTTGTGTAGATTTTTGTAATTTTTCTGACAAAGTTCATTTTTTAATGAATAGTGAAGATATTGTATTTTAATTCAAAAGTGCCTTTTAATCTAATTTATTTGTATGGTTAAATTATCTTATTATTTGATTTTAAAGTGAAATTAAAATATATTTTTACCATTTAATTCAATGTTGATCATTGAAATTAATTTCACTTTGAAATTGGACATAAACAAGTATCAATCTATTGATAGTTATTATTTCTTAAAAACACGCTATTTGTTTTGATAACGGGAATTAATTTTAAATTTAATTAATGACACTCCTATGTTTTGAATTTTTCAACATAGACATCATTTTTGAATTTGGATTGTCAAATATAGCTTAGGATGATTTTTTTATTTTTCTGAAAAACTTCAATTTTTGATGAATAGTGAAATAACTTAGTGTAGTTAAAAAAATGATTTTTTCATTAAAATGAAATTTTACCACTTCTGTGAATTGAATTTCGAAACTCCGACATATATTTTTGTTATTAGTATGTAAAATTTGGTTCATTAAGATGAAAATAATTTTCAATGAATAGTAACTTTTGACTTTTATTTACTGCAATTAAAGATAAATTGGGTAATTCAAGGTAAAAAGAATATTATAATAATTCAAAATTACCTTAACACTTGTCCAAACCTTATTTGATGACTCATTTATTACCATGGGCATCTTTGGGTATATTTTGGGACCCCATTGAGCCACTTGGGTGTAATAATGACAATTTAGATTAATTAACTTAAAGTAAAGGCTAAAATGACAAAAGCAAATATCTTTTAGTAAAATAATTTTTAGAAGGGTTCATATAAATTATCTTTTCAACTATGAATATTAATTGTAAAGATAAAAATATTTACTATATCATAGTATTTTTGTGATAATTTTTAGAAATCAAATTATTTAAATTATTTATGACTCAATAATGATGTTGTGTTTACCTCATTAATAAATCATTTAAATAAATAAGATTATAATGATTAAATTATTATCCAAAAATTGTCCAATTCTTTTTGGATGATTTTATTTCGACTATGAGTCTTCTTATCTTCAACTATAATGATTTTTAGACCATTAAAAACCGAATATCATTATATAATAAAATAATGTTTTCACACTTTCCTAAAGAGCCCCTCCTCCACCTTATAAAAGGAGACCATTGCTAACCAGTTCCTCACACCTCTCAAGCCTTTTGTCTCATCAATAATCTGCCCAATTAATCTCCCTACATCCTTATACTCCTCTTAGAAGCCTTACCTTAGGCATAAGGCACTTCAAAAACTCCTTTGGTTCAAACCAAAAAGAGTTACCCAAATTAAAGGTAACAGTTTCTCTTAAATTGTTTTCTTTTATTTTACTTCTCCAACATCTAAACTCTTTTTATTAATTTATTTTGTAAAAACACCATTATCCTAAATATACTAGGATTCTGTTATGATAAGTATTAGAACTACACTTACACACACCTCCATCTAAAGGATGAAGAACATAATGATTCTGTGGATGGAAAACTAACGCCTCACGAAATGATGATAGTTCAAATATCATCAACTGCCTTTCATGGTGGCCATTATGATGGAACTGTATTTATATATGATATATATTATGTTTATGTTTTCTTTATGCTTCTTTATTTTCCATTTATAGCATTATTTTATGGTTTCCATCATGGGTAAACGCGATAATCTCATTAGAGGAAGTGTAGACTACCGTCCCCTCAAAGTGATATGACTCGTTCATACCATATGTGGTACATATAAAGGATATATTTAATGGTATTATATATGATACAATACTGGAATTATAATACTACTATGTATGATTTTGTTTTAATTCCATTAAATATGAAACAGAAATGGAAGTAGCGTTCATGCGTACATACGACTTACCATCTCCATGAACGGTGAATTTCATTTCTTACCTCTAAATGTTATGTACTATTATAAATACATGTATATACTGGATATATATTATATATATGATATCTAAATAATTAAAATTATTCTGGATATAATGGACTATTGACCACAAGAACAACATGTAATTATAAGAAGTCCATTTTTTACTCAAGTACCAAATATTGAAAAAACAAACATTATTAACTTAAATTATTACATAATGCTTATAACATGGTAGTAAGTGATATAAAAGGAATAATAAACTTGAAAAAGGTTCTTAAGAAAGTATAAATTTACTTTAGTTTATTATTCAGGATATTAAAGAATGAACGGGGCTTGTTGGACATGAGGTAAGGGACTTCGTCTCAATCTCCGTTCATTGAGGCATATTTTGTTTTAATACACGAATTTATTTTATACGCTGTATAAACACCCTTGAATTTTAAAAGGGAATATTATTCTACGAAGCATTTTACTAAACGAAAAAAAGGAATGTTTCTTTTAACGTTAGCGGTGACGATGACCTTTTCCATCGCCGCGAGTATTAATTGATCTTTGGCTTCCACAACAAGACGTAATGTTTTTAAAAGAAAATAAATACATTATACTCTTTTACATATTTTTTGTATTGAAAATGGTTTTTAAAATGGATTTGTTATGTTAATATATTTAAGTGATATATTGTGATTAAAATGTGGAAATATTTTCTTTCCATTATATTTGTTTTATGTCTTATGATTTTATAATGGTACATGGACATTTGACGGGTGGTTACGTGATAAACCAAATGATGGGTGGTGCCGTGAATACCAGGATGGGTGGTTACGTTTTAACCTCCAATCCATTGGGTATGGAAGTCGGCCGTATGGCTATTCCATTTAGTGATTTGTGTGGAAGTCGACTGTATGGTTATTCCATTTATGTATGTTTATGTACCAAATTACCTTTATATGTTATGTGTTCTTTATATGGGTTTTATGATAATATTTTGGTTACAAAAGGGTAAGTAATGATCTTTTATTCAATGAAGAGTATTTAATACTTCATAAAGGTGAAAATTATAACTTATGATAAAGTATTCATGGTTTACCTATTGTCCTGAAAAACTAATAGTTTTCATTCTTTGTGTATCCCTTACTGAGCTTTTTATGATCATACCATGTTTTTGAAATGTTTTTCACAGGACATAAAGTGGAATAGGGCCAAGTATGGGATCAAGGAAAATTCATGATCTCTTAAACATGAAATTATATATGACTCTTTTTTTCAAGCATTTTTATTTTGTGAAAAAAATGGAAACTGAGTAGGAGTGTCTACTTTGTATTTTTGAGATGTAATATTTTTCAATGTAATAGTTATGGTATAAATCAATAAAACTCTAAGCCTGAAAATATCCTTAATGTGAATTATTCATTTAATTCAAGATTGTGTAATGTTTTAAGGTCGGGTCCTTATAGTTTGTATCAGAGGTCAGTTTAGACATCTTCAAGAGTTATGGTATTGTTAAATTAATATCCATAAAGTAATTTTTGTTAATATTGAAATAATATAGCATTTTCCGATTACCATGTTGCTTCACCTAAGATATTTCTGTGTTCAGAATGGTTTTCCACAGAGGAAACAGGGTAGCTATGTTGGGATGACATCAGGATGAAGACAACCTTCCAAATCAGCAACCTGAGATGGTCGTAATCAGAACTGAACAGTTTTGTTGTAGTGATGGCACAATTGACTCAGGGTATAAATGGTGGTGGAATCCATGCACGAGATTATCCAGATCAACCGCAGAGGAACATGTCAGTAGTGGAGCATTTCATGAGTAAACATCCTCCATCATTCAGAGGATAATAGGACCCTGTTCTAGTAGAAGGGTGGATTAAAGCACTAGAAAAGATTTTCTATGTTATGGGTTCTCAGAACATAAAAAGTTTAGTCTCACTGTTTTCTGTTTTGAAGGTGAAGCTGATTAGTGGCGGTCGATGGTGGAAAATATCAGGGATAGTGAAGAGATTGATTCTCTTGATTGGGATGAATTCAAAGGTATATTTCTTGAGAAATATTTTTCTAAGGTGGTTCATCTTAGGATGGAAAAACAATTCCTAGAATTGAGGTATGAGAAAGACTTAGTGGCTGCTTATGAAGAAAATTTCAATCGACTGGAAAGGTATGCACCAAATTTCATCTGAGATCTTGATAGTAAGATAAATCAATTTTACTCAGGACTTAATACACGATATCGAGGAGTGTTAGTCTATCGTGAGTTCAAAATTTATGAAAAACTTGTTCGATGTGCGGAGAAGGTGGAAATGGAGTTTGTCGATGATCAAGTGTTTTTTGAAAAACAATAGAATAAGAGGTCCATTTGGCAGGAAAAGGGGAAGAATTCATCAAAGAAGCCTGGAGGTAAGAAAACTAAATATCCATCTTGTGAGAAGTGTGTTAAAAAGCATCCCGGAGAATGTTTATCAATGTCTTCAAAGTGCTTCCGGTGTGGTAAGTCTGGTCATATTGCTCGTATCTGTAAGGAAGATGATCAACCAGGGAATGAAAATCCATCAGTAAGATGTTTTAAGTGTAACAAAATTGGTCATTGTGCAAATGAGTGTCCAGAGAAGAACTCAAATGAGGTAAAGTAGTCGGACTACAAGTAGAAAGGGGTGGTGGAATCCTTCGCAACTACTTCAATAGATGTTGGTCCATTGAATGAAGTAGTATCAGGTACACTGTTTTTTTGTTCAGATTATGCCAATGAGTTGTTTGATTTAGGTTCTACACACTCTTTCATTTCAGAGAAGTTTTCTAGTAAATTGGGAATTCCAACTCAAGATATGAATACAGAACTTACTGTAAAAACACCTGGAGGAAACGTTGAGAAAAAATAAAACATAAGAACATTCCTGTCCTTATGTGCGGAAAGAATCTACCTGAAAACCTTATTGTTTCTCCTCTAGTAGAGTTTGATGTTATTTTGGGCGTGGATTGGCTTTCTATTTATCATTCTATGATTGACTGCAGAGCTAAAGAGTTATCTTTTCAGAAAAATTTTCAGTTTGCGTACAAGAATGAACCCTTTCTTTTGATAACATATTAGGAAGTTTAAAAACTGGTAAAAGTTATAAATAAATGTTACCTTCCACATATTGTTGAAAATAAAGTAACTGTTCAGATTAATGATGTGCTAGTGGTAAATGAGTATCTTGATGTTTTTCCTGATGATTTGCCTGGTATTATACCTGATCGAGAAGTTGAATTTACTGTTGACTTAGTTCCTGATGCTAAGCCAATTTCAAAACCCCCTTATCGAATGGCTCAAATTGAACTTTTAGAGTTAAAGAAGCAATTACAGGAGTTATTAGATAAAGGCTTCATTCGACCTAGCACATCACCATGGGGTGCTCCTGTCTTGTTAGTTAAAAAGAAATATGGTTCAATGAGACTTTACATTGATTATAGAGCATTGAATAAAATTAATTTTAAGAACAAGTATCCTTTTCCTAATATCAATGATTTGTTTTATCAACTCCAGGGAGATAAGTATTTTTCGAAGATTGACTTGAGGTCGGGGTACCATCAGTTGAAATTAAAGGAAGCAGATGTTCCGAAGACCGCGTTTCATACTAGATATATCCATTATTAATTTTTAGTTATGCCTTTGGGGTTAACCAATACACCTATTGTATTCATGGATCTTATGAATTGAATTTTCTGTGAGTTCTTAGATAAGTTTGTGGTTTTGTTCATTGATGATATTTTGGTTTATTCCAAAATTAAGGTGGAACTTGAAATTCATTTCAGGGTTGTCTTTCAAACCTTAAAAGAAAATAAACTATTTGGGAAATTCAGCAAGTGTGAGTTTGGTTTACAAAAAATTTCTTTCCTTGGTCACATTATTTTAAAAAATGGCATAACTATTGATCCTGCTAAAACAAAAGTTGTTGAAGAATGGAAAATACCCACAAATATAACCGAGATTCGTAGTTTTCTTGGTTTGGCAGGTTATTACCCGAGTTTTTTGAAAAAATTTCCCAATTATCTAGTCCAATGAATAAGTTAACTCGAAAAGGTGTTAAGTTTATTTGGATGTGATTATTGTTTTCATGAATTGAAAATAAGATTAGTAAAGGATCCAGTTTTGGCACTGCCATCCAGAAATGGTGAGTTTGTTATCTACAGTGATGCTTCGTTGAAAGTACTTGGTTGTGTCATAATACAGAATGATCAGGTAATTGCTTATGCTTCACGTCAGTTGAAATCACATGAGTTAAATTACCCTACACATGATTTGAAATTAGTTGTTATTGTTTTTGCTTTTAAAAATTTGGAGGCATCATTTGTATGGATTGAAGTGTGAAATATATACTGATCACAAAAGTTTAAAGTATATATTCACTCAAAAAGAATTGAACATGAGAAAGAGGAGATGGTTTGAATTAATAAAGGATTATGATTGCACGATCCATTACCATCCGGGAAAATCAAATAAAGTGGATGATGCTTTGAGTCAAAAAAACTAATACTTCATTAACCATGTTATGTTTGGAAAGAGATCCTTTTGTTTTTTATTTGATGAAATTTGGCATAGAAGTTGTTGGTGCAAGAAATTCTTCTGTTTTGTTTCAGGTGTCAGTGAAATCATCTCTATCAGACATAATTAATCAAGGACAGAAGGATGACAGTGAGTTGCAAAAAAAAGGTAGAGTTGGTTCAGAAGGGTATGTTATCGGATTTTAACATTGAAAATGATTGTGTTTTGAAATTTTGGGAAGAGATTATGTGTGCCTTGTGATTCATAGTTGATGAATGAGTTGTTATGTGAAGCTTATGGTTCCTTGTTTTTAGTTTATCCTGGTAGTACTAAGATGTACGGAGAATTTCGAGAGTATTACTGGTGGGATGGAATGAAAATAGATATTACTGATTTTACTTTAAAGTGTTTGACTTATCAGCAGGATAAAGTAGAGCAGCAGTTACTGAAAGGGATGCTTCATCCTTTACCGGTGCCGGAGTGGAAATGGGAAAATATATTAGTGGACTTTGTTGTGGGATTACCAAATACATCTCAAATAAATAATGCAATTTGGGTTATTGTTGACCGATTGACTAAATCTACTCATTTCCTTCCTATTCGAGATACATTGCCTCTAGTTCAACATTCTCGATTATATGTTGAAGAGATAGTTAGGTTGCATGGAGTTCCCCTCTCCATTGTATCTGACAGTGATCCCAGGTTTACTTCTATCTTTTGGAAAGGCCTTCAAAAGTCATTGGGTACTGAATTAAATTTTTGTACATCTTTTCATCCCCAATCAGATGGGCAGTCAGAATGAACAATTCATACATTGGAAGATATGATACATGCTTGTTCGATGGATTATCAAGGAAGGTGGGACCAACATATTTCTTTAGTTGAATTTTCATATAATAACATTTTCATTCTAATATACAGATGGATCCATTTGTGGAATCATATGAAAATCATTGTCGATCTCCAAATTTTTGGGATGAAGTAGGTGAAAGGAAGATGATGGGACCAGAATTGGTAGAAGAGATGGCAGAGAAATTTCAGTTGATTCAGAATCACATGATAACTGCTCAGAGTAGACAGAAAAGTTATGCATATAACTGGAGGAAGGATCTTTCTTTTGAGGTAGGTGATCATGTCTTTCTCAAAGTTTTTCCATGGAAAAGTGTGATGGGTTTTGTTAAGAAGGGAAAGTTGAGTCTGAGGTTCATTGGACCTTAGGAAATTCTGGAGAAAGTTGGATCATTTGCGTACAGATTGGCCTTACCTCCAAGATTATCTCAGGTACACAATGTTTTTCATGTTTCGATGTTGAGAAAGTATATGCCATATCCATCTCATTTCTTATGTCCAGAGGGATATCAGTTGGAAGAGAATGTCTCATATGAGGAACAACCAGTCCAGATTCTTGACTGTAGAGAGAAAGTGTTGCGGAATAAGTTAATTCACTAGGTAATGGTTTTTTGTAAAAACCATATGGTTGAAGAGGCAACGTGGGAATCTTAAAATGCTATGAGGGATAAATACCCCCACTTATTTTATAATTGAATAAAATTGCGAGGACGCAATTTCCCAAAGGGGGGAAGGATGTAACATCCCAGGTGAATAAAGAATAAGAAATTTTTCATATTTACTAATATTTTTGAATTAAATATTAATTTTACTTTAAAGGGGTTTCTATGTTCGATAGCGTACCTGATACGCAACAATGGGTTTCTTTGAAATCTTATGTTGCACACTAATAATATAAAATTATTATTTTAAATGGTAGTTAACTCCAAGCTGTTGTATTGGCGGGAATGAACAAAACTAACTAAAATATGATTATATATGTCTGCTAAATGTTTTTACATTTATCCAATAAAATTTAGGCGCTTAAATTGTGAATGAATCTAATTTTAAGCATAATTTACATTAAAAGGTTGATTTACCGCCTTTTAATGCAAAACCCTCTTTAAATCTTGTTTTGGTCATTTTTATATGTTCTAATTGACCAAATAAAATCCTTCTTTAGAATGGGGACATCAAAATTTACTTTGTGTAAATTTTTGGAATTTTTCAGATAAAGTTCATTTTTAAATGAATAGTGAAAAATATTGTATTTTAATTCAAAAGTGCTTTATAATCTAATTTATTTATATGGTTAGAATATATTTTTATTTGGTTTTAAATTGAAATTAAAATATTTTTTTACCATTTAATCCAATGTTGGTCATTGGAATTAATCTCACTTTGAAATTGGACATAAACAAGTATCAATCTTTTGATAGTTATTGTTTCTTAAAAACACGCTATTTGTTTTGATAACAGGAATTCATTTTAAAATTAATTAATTCCACTCCTATTTTTTGAATTTGAAAAAATAGTCATCATTTTTGAATTCGGAATATCAAATATACCTTAGGCTGAATTTTTCATTTTTTTCTAGAAGAACATCAATTTTTGATGAATCGTGAAATCACTTTGTAGTAGTTAAAAAAACCGACTTTTTCATTAAAATTAAATTTTACCACTTCTGTGAATTGAATTTCGAAAATCCGAAATACATGGTTGTTATTATTAAGTAAAATTTGGTTCATTGAGATGAAAATGATTTTTGGTGAATAGTACCTTTTGACTTTTATTTATCAGGGTTAAAGGTAAATAAAGCAATTCAATGTAAAAAGAATATTATAATAATTCAAAATTACCTTAGCACTTGTTCAAACATTATTTTTTGAGTCATTTATGACTATGGGAATCTTTGGGTCGATTTTGGGACCCCATTTAGCCACTTGGGCGTGATAATGACAATTTAGATTAATTAACTTAAAGTAAAGGCAAAAATGACAAAAGAAAATATCTTTAAGTAAATTAATTTTTAAAATGGGTTATATAAATTATCTTTTTGATTATAAAAATTCAATGGAAATATAAAACAATTTACTATATCATGGTATTTTTTTTATAATTTTTATACATCATATAATTTAAAATATTTATGACACAATAATGATGTAGTGTTTGCCTCATTAATAAATCATTTAAATAAATAAGATTATAATGATTAAAATATTATCCAAAACCTATCCAATTCCTATTGGGTGATTTTATTTCGACCATGAGTCACATATCTTCGACTATAATTATTTTTGGACCATTAGAAATCGAATATCATTGTATAATAAAATAATGTTTTCATACCTTCTTAAAGAGCCCCTCCACCCCCTTATAAAAGGTGACCATTGCTAATCAATTCCTCACACCTATCAAGCCTTTTGGATCAACCAAACTATGCCCAATTAAGCTCACTACATCCCTCTCCTCCCCCTATAAGCCTTACATTATGCATAAGGCACTTCAAGAAGTCCTTTGGTTCAAACCAAAGGGAGTTACCCAAATTAAAGGTAACAGTTTCTCTTAAATTATTTTCATTTATTTTACTTCTCCAACCACTAAACTCTTTTAATTCCTTAATTTTGTTACAACTCCAGTATCTTAAATAAACTAGTATGTTGTTATGAGAATAATTCTAACTAAAATTACACACACCTCTATTTAATGGATGAAGAGCATAACGTTTTTGTGGATGGAAAACTAACGCCTAACGAAACGATGATTGTTCAAATATATCCAACCGCCTCTCATGGTGTCCATTATGATGGAAATGTATTTATATGTGATATATATTATGTTTATTTTTTCTTTATTCTTCTTTATTTTCCATTTATATCATGCCTTTATGGTCTCCATTATGGGTAAACGTGATAATCTCATTAGAGGAAGTGAGGACTACCACCCCCTCAAAGTGGTATGACTCGCTCATACCATATGTGGTACATATAAAGTATAGATTTAATGATATTATTTATGATAAATTACTGGAATTATAATACTACAATGTATCATTATGTTTTAATTCCAATAAATATTAAATAGAAATGGAAGTAGAGTTCATGCGTATGTACGGCTTACCGTCTCCAGGAACGGTGCATTTCATTTCTTACCTCTAAATGTTATGTACTATTATAAATACATGTATATAATGGATATATAAGATATATATGATATCTAAATAATTAATATGATTCTAGATATAATGGACTATTGAAAACATGAACAACATGTAATTATAAGAAGTCCATTTTTTACTCAAGAACCAAATATTGACAAAATGAACATTATTAACATAAATGATTACATAATGTTTATAACATGGTAGTAAGTGATATAAAAGGAATTATAAACTTGAAGAAGTTTCTTAAGAAAGTAGAAATTAACGTTAGTTTATTATTCAAGATATTAAAGAACGAATGGGTCAAGTTAGACACGAGGTAAGGGACTTCGTCTCAATCTCCTTTTATTGAGGCATATTTTGTTTTAATACATGACATTATTTTATACGCTGTATAAACACCCTTGAATTTTCAAAGGGAATCTTTTTCTACGAAGCGTTTTACTAAAATAAAAAAATGAATTTTTCTTTTAGTGTAAGCGGTGAAAATGACCTTTTCGGCCACCACGAGTATTATTTGATCTTTGTCTTCCTCAACAACCCATAATTTTATTAAAAGTAAATAAATACCTTATACTCTTTTATGTATTTCTGGTATTGAAAATGGTTTTCAAAATGGATTTGTTATGTCAATATATTTATGTGATATATTGTGATTGAAATGTGGAAATTTTTTCCTTCTTTTATATTTGTTTTATGTCTTATGATTTTATAATGGTACTTGGACATTTGACGGGTGGTTACATGATAGACCAAATAATGAGTGGTACCGTGAGTACCAGGACGAGTGGTTACATTATAACCTCCAATGCATTGGGTATGGAAGTCAGTCGTATGGATATTCCAGTAGTGATATGTGTGGAAGTTGCCTATATGGTTATTTCTTTTATGTATGTTTATGTCCCAAGTTACCTTTATATGTTATGTGTTCTTTATATGGGTTTTATGGTAATATTTTGGTTACTAAAGGGTAAGCAATGATCTTTTATTCAGTGAAGAGTATTTACTACATCATAAAGGTGAAAATTATTACTTATGATAAAGTATTCATGGTTTACCTGTTGTCTTGAAAAAACTAATAGTTTTCCTACTTTGTGTATGCCTTACTGAGATTTTTATGCTCATCCCATGTTTTTGAAAAGTTTTTCACATGACATAAAGTGGATTGGGGCCAAGTATGGGATCAAGGAAAATTCATTCTCTCTTAAACATGAAATTAGACATTACTCTTTTTTTTCAAGCATTTTTATTTTTGTCAAAAAAAAAAAGGAAACTGAGATAGACTGTCTACTTTGTATTTTTGAGATATAATATTTTGCAATGTAATAGTTATGGTCTAGCTCTCTAAAACTCTAAGCCTGAAAAGATTCAAAATGTGAATTATTCATTTAATTCAAGATTATTTAATGTTTTAAGTTCGGGTCCTTATTAATGAACTCCTAAGTAAATTCACTTTTCATATGTTATAATTGATCTTTTATAGCTCACCATTCTAAAATTTGACTAGATAATTTTATGTCTCCAAACACTATAATCCATTCACTGTATATTTTGATATCTAAAATGTATTTAAATTAAATCATTGTGAGATTTAATAAAATTCACATCTATGGAACATTCTAATATTTCGAAATATATATATATATATATATATATATATATATTAAAATATGGGATACATTAGAATTAAATCTTAAGACCAAAAAATTATAGTTTCAATGAATGATTACTAAAAAATAAAAAATATGTTACTCTTAAAATATTTGTAAATCCTTTTTAAAGAAAAATTGATTTTTAGGAAAAAAATGACAAATTTTTATTTACATAACCAATGAATTAGAATATTTTGTATAGATTTACCATTATTGAATAATTATCCATTTAAATTCAATATATGTATTATAAACACAATTCATTATCCAAAATGAATTTGGAAAAACGTATTTATTTAAGTAAATTACACATGGTTTTGGGAATCAAACTCACTAATTATGCACAGCCCTCAAATAAAAATATATTAAATTTTATCCTATCAAATTAAATATAACATTTTTATTTCAAAAATAACTCTTCTATGAGGTAGATTTTGACATCTTTATACTCAAATAATTCTGTACATTTTCATTCACATCCTTCAGGAAAAATGTGAAAATTTTCATCTATAATATACCATATATAATTACAAATGAAATTATTTTATAATGTGGATAATATAAATAATTCATATCCTAAAACATATCAAAATATGACACACTTGATCACCTCAAATATCACTGGTGGATTATACAACTGTGATTTTAATCTCGTCATCTAATATAATCCATCTCACAACTTCAACAGACCATGGTACATCCCCCAATACAACTATCTTAATCCATGATGAATTATTCTTCCTTACTCATTCAATTATAATGTACAATATTTTTTATCATATATCTCAATCCGTATATATCTATGGTGTTTCCCAATATAACTATTTTTTTACCCCCATCACATTGATTTAATCATGATAATTTAAATCAAACATTGATTAAAATACATAATAAAGCTTATATTAAAAATTCAACAAGTAACCATCACCTAATATTTGAAAAACAATGTGAAAAGGAAACACATATATATTTTAATAAACCAAATGAAAACTTTAACATTTTTTATAACCTAAAACTGAACCAATGAAATTTAAAAATAGTTTTTTAACCTAAGGTTTTTAAGTAAAATACACTCCTCTTGGGGGTTTTCTATAGTATACCACACTCATATCATCTTACCCAGTAACAATTTATAAACCTAAAAAAACATGTCCTAATATTTTCTAACATAAAAAATAGTTAAGAAAATTATTCTCTATATAATATTTTAAAAACATGGATTTTTTGTAATTTTTGGGTGGCACAAATATATATCCATTTAAAAAATGGAATAAATCACCAAAAAATATAATAAAAAACAATTTCACTCTATAAATAAACCAATGAGATGTAATAACATGATATTTTAATGCCCTTAATTTTTGACAAATATGATTTGATAGTAATTTAAAATTAATGTCCATTATGGTCCAAAAAATGAATATATGATTCATTATAAACACACATTACTAATAATTCAATAAAAATACCTTTTACATATGAATTTAATACTCTTCATCTTATGATTCATGATATAAAATATATTTACGTCGTGGTCCTATTGGATAGTTAAGAAATAAACCAATTATCCATGTTCTATAAATCTATTTAAAAATATACTCAATCCCAAAATCATTATCTCCTTATAATATATTTTTTATTGAAAATTCCATGGTTATAAAAACTAGATCTCATTGTAAAACACGGTAAAGACACATCTCCATATTTAAGAAACTTCCAATTTATTATGAGGGATAAACCAATCACTAAGGGAGACTGTGATATAAATAAACATTCCTAAATAATAACAACCTAAAACTCTAAAAGAATTAATTTTTTTTTATATCATATGTGACATGGAACACGGTGATTAAACAACCAATAATATTTATTTCTTGAATTTTACATCTTTCATAGAATGTGGAACACCCAACCCCATGTCTAAATAGACCATAAAATAGTATACCATTACAATATAGCCATCAAATTCGTGTCTATGAATAGTAATAACTAAATTATTAATGATATATAGTTTACACATGAAAAAACACATTCATTTTTTTATATTTATAAAAAATGGTTAAAAAATTATTTTAAAAGAATAAGAAAGGGTTTAGGAAATAATCATATTTCTAAAAGGTTGTTTATTCCCACATTGAGAACATAGTATAAAATTAATTATTAGTAATATTAGATGATATGTTTGATAAAATATAATCCATTTTTGAAATTAGAATAAATAATTATCTTTGGGTAAATTTTAGGTATTTTTTATAAATGTTTCTTTTTTCGATTTGTAGTGAAAATAAAGATTTATATTTAAGAAACGTCTTTACATTAAAATTTAATATAAATTAAAATTATATTATTAATTGGTGTTATTATAATATAAATTAAATTATATTGTTATAAATATAAAATATTTTATTCTAATCAAATAAATATTGAATTTTGATATTAAATCCTCACATACTTATGAGAAATATCATTTTGAAAACCCGTTTTTTTCAACAGAAATATGGGTATAATATTAAATTTAATTCTTCCACTCTATTGAATTAAATTTGGAAAAATGAATAAAATTTTTGGATCAGAATAATTTATATTATATAATATTTTTATCAGTATTTTTTAATAAAATTAATAATAATAGAATTAAAAATTAATACTATAGTTGTGGTAAAAATCAGTTTTTTGGGGTTTAACTAAGAAGATAAGTGTTAAAAACGACCAACTGTCATGTGAAAATATAATTTTTACACATTTTTGACCTTATAATATATAGAATTAAATCCTATGTTTATTTTTTAGATTTATTTATTTTAATTAAAATATCAATTTGGATTATTTTTCAAAAATATCATTGTAATTTTCAAGAGGATTCCCTTTCTGAACATATAGAAGGGAACTACTACTTTAACTAATTTACATCTACCATGAACATTAGATGAAAAAAATCTAGAAACATATCGTCCAAAAATCATTATACACATTTTATATCTTCTTATATTTTAAAAATACCAACAACATTGTCATTAATATGAGATCAAAAGGAGGTTTCTCTTACAAAATATTTTCATATTAATAATACTCTTTCTCTTTCTTTATTCCATTGACATCATCAATAATGTCTTAAAAATAAAATATCATATAAATAGTATAAAAAACAAATATTTTATTATTTTAATGAAATATTATTTATCTATCTCCCACTTCTATCAATGGTGAAATGGAATCATCGACCATGGATACAGCAGAATATCATCTCATGAAATAATGTAACTTTTTATTCCATAAAAACATCTCATTATTTGATAAAATGATAGAGTTAATGTGTATATTTAAAATTTTTTATTTAAATATGATTATATAATTTTAATATCCTATAAGCAATATTTAATTTTGTATTGTTTAAAATATGATAATGTCGCACCTGTGTATGATAAACTACCACTTTCCGAAGCGATGCGAATAATTATCCACTTACGCAATCCAATGGATTTAATAAACGTAAAATTAAATAATAAAGGTGATATACATTAGATGATATTGATTCTTGAAATATAGTATATGAACCACTTACTAACCCTTTCACCCATTAAGGGAACAATATCATCACCCAGGTGAATGTACGACCTACCGTCTCCATGAATATATGCTATTCATTTTTCCATCCCCAACAGTTAAGATTGGTTTTAAAAAAACATATACTGATTAAATATGAAATTTATAACATATTAATTATTATATATATAATTTAATTATATCATATGTGCATGAAAATTAACATTCAATACAAAATATGTATGAGATAACTAGCCCATTAACATTCAAAATGTTGAAAGTATGAAATATTATTAAAAAATGGTTGGTGAAATGTTATAGGAGGATCATATCTGATATTATAAATATGAATATGGTTTTGGTAAAAATAAAAAATATTCTTAGTACCTATATACAATATGTTAATGCAAGTTCAACCTCAATGAAATGTGAGTTAAGATACTTCATCCCAGTTTCTCTTCGTTAAGGAATATTGCAATGTTATGTACCATACATCCTTTATATGCATAATACATTGCCACATTAACATGTAATATTATGATTCCTAGATAATTCAATTTGATTTAGGTCTCAAATTTAATTAATTATTTCATTGGTATTTCACATGAAAATTAACAGGTTGTAAAGCATACCATTACCCAGTATATTTTCATTAGGTACTATAACAACTTCACAATATTTTATATTCTATGATTATTTTTAAAATCTATTTTGATAGTATTATGATTTATTTTCACATTTTTATGTCGATTTACATTTTTAACAAGTAATTGAACTATCTATTAGTTCTTAAATCAATTTTTTAATATTCGTAATGGTTTATTTTATAGTCTTATTATGATTGGGATTATTTATACATGAAATTACATATAAGTAAAATATTTAATCATTTCTAATAACCCATTTTAATATCCACATACTTTGTTCGTTTAATATTTTTTCATGTAATAGTATCATTTTCGACTAGTTCACGCTTAAAAGGATTTAGAATTTTTATAGTAAAATATGACATCATTTATCTCTTAAATCAAAAATATATTTCCTTCAAAAATCACGTTTTCTAAAAATTATTTTTGGAAATCATTTTATCATTATTAAAAATTATTTATTAAATAAATTTTTACCATGTTAGTCTTATTTTTCTAATGATTTTAATGGAATATTCTTATCTTTTTTATAAAAATACCCTCTCATATTTTACCAAAAAATTGAAAGGAATATTTATTTTAACATGTAGAAAATATAAGAAATTTCCTTCCATCGAGACCACTAAATGATTTGAATATCAATTTATAAATTTACGTCTGTAATTTCAAGGAAAATAATTTTATTTTTTTCTTATATTTTTACAAGGCTATTTTATAAATGAAGTGAATGTTTTACTCAAAAATAATTACAGTGAACATTTAATTTTATTTATTTTTGCCGATGATAATAACACATTATTTTTCTTATAATCCACTTTGGGTGTGTGATATTGATATGATCCTTGTACATTATATTTATAGTTGAAGATCATATTAAGAATACAATTTTTGACATTCATATTCCTGAATCATTTATGTTGTGACAAGAATTCCCTTTAAATATTTACATTCCTATGATAATTGGACATTATGTTTCTCATATTAATCTATACTATTTATAATGGATATTCTTATTATATATAAAATAATTGATTTATACATACATTTATTTAAATTGAATTTTATTTGACTGATAAGGAAAAATTTATAAACCCATAGTCTTTACTCCAAACTAATATTTTTATAGGGAATATTGTTTCAGATTTATATCGATTATTCGATATACGAGGACTAATTTGGACATAAGAATATGGGTGAGTCCTTGTAATTGATATCCCCTCAATGAATAATTAATCTAATGAGATGAATCAGTTGGCCAAATATAGTCAAGTGGATTTCTACTATAAATCTACACATCAGCTTTAAACTAAATAGTGAATGATATTGAAATTAAATGATTCTTATGCCTGAGATCATGATGTAAAATGATTAAGCATATCCTTCATTAAGAATTCAGTTATTACTATCAATGAGATTTTCAAAATAATATTATATATGGAATCATTTCATTCATATTTTTTTGATTAAATGTCATGTGTTTTTAGTTATTCACCATGAAATAATAATTATTCCTTATCTTATTAGCAGTTGAGATACTTATAATGATTTTATATCTAGATGAATTTCTTTCTCAAACTCTTAATTTAATTGAATTTTTATTCAGTTATTTTCCTTTACATTATCGACTAATCCTTCTCTTATTGTCCATGATAATTTCAGAATGATATTATCTTTTAGATGCATTTTATTTTCATATTATTGATTAAATAGTATTTTTTAATTCAACTTTCATATTTATTTTTCTTTTTATCAAATGATATATTCTGATTTACTTAACCCTTTATGATCATTTGAGATCAAGCTTATTTTTTTCCTATCCCAATAATCTATGAAGTGTACTATTATTGAAATTCCTGGATATATAATAGGGAATAATGATATTCTATAAAAAAATTAATTTTTCATATATAATATAGAAATAATTTATGTATCTAGATTAAAATGAATACTAAAAATTAAATTAAATTGATATTTGATTCTAGGTACCTTATGCTAATGTGACACCGTAAGACTATGGCTCCAGGTTACTATTGTCATAATTCGTATAGTTGGTATTAGTGATAGTTTAGTAATAATCTTGGTAACTATATTTTGGAAAACATATATTATGGAACATAATATTATGATAAACATTACTAATAATATTATAATATCATAATGTTTTAGTAAGGATAATTTTTTATGTATTTTCCTTAAAATATATTTTTTGTTGGGATACTACATGTGTATGTGGTTATGGTATTGTTTTTTCTATGGGTAGTTCTTTTGATAGAGTAACATTTGTAATTTGTTGATCATCACTTGGTGCATGGAAATAAGACGTACTGCACACATGGTTTTTCCCTTCAAGGGGATATTATTAAGGTAATTCACATTTTCATTACAAACCGTTATTAAGGATTTTAATAAATGATGGAAATGAATGACCAATGTTAAATCTATAGAATATTAGAAAAAATAAGATGTTATGATTTAAAAATCTTACAAATGATTATATGATTTTTCCATAATGAATATTCTTTCACACACTATGATTTATGGTTTTATGCATTAGTTGGAACGCAAAGAAGTCATTTTTGTAACACCCTGAGATTTTATGAAAAATATTCTTTTTAATTTTATTGATTTATTGGGTTTTACGCTACACCAAAAAGAGTTTTCACTACATGCATCCTTGACTTGTCTTTCATTACATGCAATCGTGACCTTCCACGATAGTGTGTTTTGTACGCAAAACCGAGTTTCACTAAACAACGATATGTTATATAAACTAACCGTTATGAATAGTAATACCCATTTTTTAAAATTTAATAAATTTTATTTTTCAAAATGGACTTCATTTTTAGATTCAGAATATCGAAATTAGCCTAGGGTGAAGTTTTTGTATTTTTATGAAAACTTTCAATTTTTGATGAATACTGAAAACACTAGATTACTATTCAAAAACCGACTTTTTATTTAAATAATTATTTATTTTATTTAAATTTATTTTAGGTCAAAATTGATACATAATACCTATATATGTTCAATGTAATTCATTAGAGTCATTTTATAATAATTTTAGATATATAAAAATTTTATTGAGCTTTACATCGTCTTTTACCCACCTCCTAAGAGAATTTGGAAATTCTCATAAAACTTAATTTTACCACTTCTGTGAGTGGAATTTCGAAAATAAGAGAGACACAGTTAATATCAAGGGCTAAAATTTGGTTCAATGAGATGAAAATAATTTTTGGTGAATAATAAATTTTTACTTTTATTTACCACGGTTAAAGGTAAATATGCTAATTAAGGATAAAAATTATATTATTATTACTATAACACATTTCCTAATTCTATTGTATAAGTTTAATTCGACCAAAAAAACCTTATGAATAAAATATAACCATTTAGGTCCACTTGGATTAGATTAGGAAATTTAATATTAATTTATTTACAGAATAGTTAAAATAGTTAAAATCAAATTTTAATAACTAAAACATTTTTAATATAGAGTTATACATAAGATAAATTCGACGATAAATATAAATTATAAAGATAAAAAGATTTCCTACATAATTGTATTTTATTTATAATTTTTAGACATTAAATAATTTAATTTATTTATGCCCTAATGATGATGCAGTAATTATCTTATTAATGAAATATTGACATAATTGATGTTATAAATATCCAAATAAATTGAATTTGAGACTTTTTATGAATTCCACTAATTTTCTAGGTTAATATGACATGTTATTATTGATGTAATTAACGTTTTTTGAACTAATCATTCTGTTATGATTTTCACAAAAATCAATTACCAAATAGTGTCAAAATTGACATAAAATAGTTTTTAAAACAAATATTATATTATAAATTGTTATTTTATTCCTAAAAATCTATGGGTCGGAAAAATGACTTATATAAGGTTATATATATTAATAATAAACAACTTGGGGTTCATTTGTCTTGTTATAGTATGTTTATTAACCATATAGTGTAAGAAAACAAGAAGACACGGTAAAAGTAAAATTATTTAATTTAAAGTTAAATCTAAATGATAAGGTTAAAATAGAAACTTAAACTTGTCTAAATTCAATTGGGTGATATTATTGCGACCCATCCCCACCTTGTCTTATAAATAAATCAATTTTGAGCTATTATAAACCGAATATGACTTTATTATAAATTAATATATTATGTTTTTTCAAAGGTGCCCCTCTCCTCCTTTATAAAAGGGCACCCCTTCCCTATTCTCTTCACACAATTTTGAGCCTTGAAGCTCAAACAAACCCTTCCCATTTCTCTTATCCTCCTTCCTGGATACATTCTGGTGGTTCTGGTCTTCTCAAAAGACCAACTCTACTTCCATAAAAGGAAGCTTAAAGGATGTGCGTTGAAGAAGAGGTAATCTCTTCTTTTGATTCTCTCAAGTTTCTTTCTTCTTCTACTTCTTCTTCTTTAGTTGTCTCATTATAAAGTAATAACATAAGTATTACTTATATACTGATATGTTATTATAAATATAAAACAACTCTATTTCACCTTTTATCCATCCTACGGAAAACGAAATCACCGCGCGTGCGTACGTACGGAATACCGTCTCCACGCCGTGGTGTAATCTGTTTTCGACCACCACCTTACATGGATGGGTATAATGGTGTAAATAAATAACTATATATGATTATTGTAAAGTTATTTTGATTCTGAAATATTATAAATACAATTCAATACAATTCCACGATCATGGGAATGGTATCATCGCTCGTTCGTACGTACGGACTACCGTCTCCACGACGCGATGAGATTCATTCTCCATGTTAACCATTCATGAATGATTATAAATTATATATAATGAATAATAATTAAATATATGACATAGTAATGATACTTTATTTATGTATATATATATTTATTTCATCTACTTAATTCCATTCAATTAAATAAGGAAATGAAAACAGCGTTCATGCGTACATACGACCTACCGTCTCCATGAACTGTGTATTTCATTCCATTTATCGATCTATCATATATATATGTATATACTGAATATATATTATATATAAATCATGTTTTACATTCTGGAATTATTTAAATCAGTATATAAGTAATAATATCAAGAACAACAAGTCGAAAGACGTATAATAAATAAAATGATTTTCCCCAAATCGCTGCTTTTACATCGAATTTACAAAAGAATGGGTAATATAAAGTCATAATTAAACTATATATGATATCATAACGATGAATATGATTCTTTAATAAGTCAATAACATTATTTAAATCATTATAAAGGAGGTTAGGATACATACAAGGCATATCATACATAAGTTAAGGGATAATTATTCCAATCTCATTCTTTTCCGAGATTGTTTATTCGTAAGTATTTACTGGGGTTATGTTTATCATCCATGTCCATGTTTTCTAAAAAAAATTCGTAAAATGTTTAGTATTTTTCCTTGTATGCTTAAAGTCCTTTTTAACCTTTTATGACTTTTACCACAAGGTTTTGGAGGAATCATTCTTGTGTTTACCATACGAGGTACTTTTTGATTTTTCCGACAAAAGTACGTGGAGAATGTTTTTTTTAACTTATACGGCATGAACGGATTTTTACAGTTTCATAACTCCTTATTTTCAAGAATCTTACTATACAATATTTCATGAATATTTTCAACAAAATCCTATTCTTTTAAAATTTCATTGCATTTTGTAAAAAGAAATTGATTTTCAAGAAGAAAGGATATTTTCCTCAAGAATTCATTTCAAGGGTTTTATCAAAACCATTTTCCATCCAAGATGATATTATTTCATATGTGTATGTTTCAATTATAATTTCTCTATGATTTAAATGGTTCTAATTTTCTTATGAATTAAATGATATCCATTTGTTTTATACGGATTATGTTATAATGGGATGATGTTTATGAAACCCATTTTTATTCTTTGGGTTATGATGAATGGTTAATGTTTATGTTGTGGCACAATTAAGAATGATTTAATTATGAGATGGTTGGTACCTATATCTCCCTCAAATAAATTGGGTAAATATTTATATCTCATGAGATAGACATGGCTGGAATGGTAAATTAATCTGGTTCAGTGTTACAGGACTGGAACGAGGAGTGAACTCGATTCAGATTGGGACTTTATCTACTAAGATGGTCTTGGAAGCAATGCCTTGGATACTATGGAAATTATAACAAGTTCTGAATGGTTTCCAAAATTACATGATGTATTCCCATGCTATTTTATCAATATTGATGTTCCTTTATGATATATGCCTTACGAAATTCCAAGACTTATGTTTTTGCTCATGATTTTGGTGTTTAGATTTTATGTTCAAGTTTTTGCATTCAAATTTTTATGGATTGTTTTATATTCTCTATGCTTACCCTTTCTGAGAATTTGAGCTCACACTTTTTATGTTTTCTTTTCCCCAGGATATAAATAAGGGTTTTAGGTAAGAATACAAAAGGGGAAGATCCTTATGGGAGAAGTTGAAGAGCTTTCACCATGATTAGAAGATTAAATTAAGAGTTTCCAAAGACACTAAGCTATTATAGTCCTTGTGTGTTTGTGTTTATTATGTATTAAGTATTTCACAAAATTAATGTAAGTTCCATGTACGTCAAGCTTTGGGTCTCTATAGTTGGTATCAGAGGAAACGTTTAGTCAACCTTTAGAAACTAGGATGCGAGAACTTTAGTGAGATCCCAAGAGATATTTCTAAGGTATGTCTAGGGATGTCCCTAAGGTTAAGTATAAGTATAGTTTATAGTCCTAGAATTATGGTAAAGATCTTATAATTTAACCTATGATGATATATATTGAAGGTAATCCCCCTTGATTATGATTTTGGCCTCTCACACTATTTTTTTGGGTTTTAGAAAATAGATGGGAACATGAAGATAACGATAATAGAGGATATGATCGACAATGGAATGATATTATTCATGTGCAACCGAATGAAACTGGATCTTTAGGTACACATATCATTATTATGACTAATCAGAAATCTCATAATATGATCAATAATCTCAACTTTGCTAAGTTTCAAGAATCATCTAAAAAGAGAAAGATGGAGTTTCATGAAGATCATAGAGGAAGGAAAGTTCAATTTCTATTATATAAATCATGTGGGAAGAGGCATCAAGGAGAATGTTTCAAAGGAACTGGAAGATGATTTGGGTGCGGAAAAGAAGGACACAAATCCAGTAAGTGCAAAGGAAAAGGTTCAATTAACACCATGGATAAGGATAATGGTATTTCTACGACATAAACAATGATTAAATGTTTTAAATGTAGAATGTATGGGAATTATGCAAACCAATGCCCTAATAGAAAATCTCATGAAGAGAATCAGCTTGGTCATATTGGTAGTATTTATGTGGATGATGATGAGGAGACTACAAATGATATATGAGATGAAAGAGGTGTTGAAGCATGGTCAATGGTTTATGAAGGTAGTGGAATGATTGTATGTTTATCAAGAGTTATGTTGTATAGGTAATTTAATGGTACAATGGAATAAAGAAACATCTAGGGATTGTTACACTATTTTTTTCCTAAAGTATTTGAAATTATATGTTTAATGGTACTGGTATCAATGGATGGTTATTCAAATATTTTTGGAAAGAATATGATATGCACATAATGAATGGATAAAGAGGAAATAATATGTTTGATAGTTTTCATGAGCTCATGATTGTAATAAGGACTAATTGATATCGTGGTTTGAGTATACAGAATTTTGGGATTTTGGTATGTGGAAAGAGTTAACATTTGATAGCACTCATGTTTTCACTAATGTTCAATGGGTATTCGTTTTTCAAGAGAATACATGATTAAGGCCTTTGACTGTTTGGAATGTGACCAACAAGAAACATCTTATGATATATGGGGATCAACGATGGTATTAACATGACTGTTATATGAACTCTCTAGTAATCGTTTTCACTATAATATTATATTGGACAATAGTATTTTGGATAAGCCTAAAGATTGGAATGGATTATGTTGGTCATAAGTTAGTATTGTTTAAGGATAGAACATTTTCGATATTATTGATGGAAATTTATAATAATGTTGTTTTAGAAAAAGGACAACCTGTAGGACGTGAGACAACCCATCACATCGGACAAGGCTGTGGGAATCGAACCCATGACTAAAGTGTGGCAGGTCATTATTGCCTACCACTGGCCTACATGAAGTACCTGTTTAGTAGAAACTAGTTTTATTATATTAAGCAGTGTGATATATGAAGTATAAGTCCATTTTAGGAACCATATATGATTAATCTCACTATAGATGGACTTATGTATTTTTGATAACTTTTTATAACCTTTTGTTTAAGACAGATGGAATAACCCATCATTCTATCACATGATATGTTAACACTTCAAGAATGACAAATTCAACTTCATTTCTGTAAGAGATGAAGTAAAAATTGTCCAAGGAACGACCAACGGTGAGACTGTACCAAAATCAAGAAATTATTTCTTCTAATTCCAACTTCATCAACTTTAGGGAAATGATCTTGAAAACCAAAAATGTTGTCCTTGTTCCCTTATATCTGATGAATCAGATGGTACCTTAGATCATCACAAAATATATGGATTTGTGATTATTGGATTTTTCATAGCCATGTTCTCTACCACTCTCCATCAGAACATGATGGTTAGATTTCTCTTCCATATCCATATTTTCACCAATGTTCTTCTATATGGAAACCCAGTGATTAGTTAATTTGGGTAACTGTTACATTTCATACTTTAGTTTTTAGAGATTGGTTTTGGTATTCCTTTTTACGATGTGGGTTTCTATTAAATAAACTTTCGAGTTGTAAACCATTTATAACCCCGACGAATTTCGAGGGCGAAATTCATTTTATGGGGGGTAGAATGAAACACCCCAAGATTTTATGAAAAATATATTTTTTAATTTTATTGATGTCTTGTGTTGTATGCTACACCAAAAGGAGCTTGCACTACACGCATCCCTGACTTGGCTTGCATTACACGCAATCGCGACCTTCCACGATAGCGTGTGTTTTCGCAATACCGAGTTTCACTAAACAATGATATGTTATATAAACTAGCTGTTATGAATAGTAATACCCATTTTTTAAAATATTATAAATTTTATTTTTCAAAATGGACTTCATTTTTGGATTCAGAATATCGAAATTGGCCTAGGGTGAATTTTTGGTATTTTTCTGAAAACTTTCAATTTTGGATTAATAGTGAAAACACTGGATTACTATTTAAAAACCAACTTTTTATTTAAATAATTAATTATTTTATTTAAATTTATTTTAGGTCAAAATTGATACATAATACCTATATAAGTTAAATTTAATTCATTAGTGTCATTTTATAATAATTTTAGATATATAAAAATTTTATTGAACTTTTCACCGTCTTTTGCCCACCTGCTAGGAGAATTTGGCAATTCACATAAAACATAATTTTACCGCTTCTGTGAGTGGAATTTCAAAAATCCGAGAGACACAGTTAATTTCAAGGACTAAAATGCGGTTCAATGAGATGAAAATAATTTTTGGTGAATAATAACTTTTTACTTTTATTTACCACGGTAAAAAGTAAATAGGGTAATTAAGGGTAATAATGATATTATTATTACCCTAAGACAGGTCCTAATTCTATTGGATAAGTTTAATTAGACCAAAAACAACCTTATAAATAAAATATGACCATTTAGGTCCACTTGGATTAGATTAGGACATTTAATATAATTTTATTTAAAGAATAGTTAAAATAGATAAAATCAAAGTTTAATAACTAAAAAATTTATTATATATGGTTATACATAAGATAAATTCGACTATAAATATTCATTAGAAATATAAAATATTTTCTCACATAATGGTATTTTATTTATAATTTTTAGACATTAAATTATTTATTTTATTTATGACACAATGATGATGCAGTAATTATCTTATTAATGAAATATTGACGTAATTGATGTTATAAATACCCAAATAATTGTAATTTGAGACTTTTTATGAATTCCACTAATTTTATAGGTTAATATGACATGTTAGTATGTATTTAATTAACTTTTTTCAAAATAATCATTTTGTTATGATTTTCACAAAAATAAATTACGAAATAGTGTCAAAATTGACATAAAATAGTTTTTAAAACAAATATTATATTATTAATTGTTATTTTATTCCTAAAAATCTAAGGTTCGGCCAAATGACTTATATAAGGTTATATATATTAATACTAAACAACTTTGGGTTCGTTTGTCTTGTTATAGTAAGTTTATTAACCTTATAGTGTAAGAAAACAAGAAGACATGGTAAAAGTAAAATTATTTAACTTAAAGTTAAATCTAAATGATAAGGTTAAAATAGAAACCTAAACTTGTATAAATTCTATTGGATGGGAGTATTTCGACCCATACCCACCTTTTATTCTAAATAAATCAATTTGGAGCTATTATAAACTGAATATGACTTTATTATAAATTAATATTTTAAGTTTCTCCAAAGGTGTATCTCTCCTCCCTTATAAAAAGGGCACCCCTTCCCTCTTCTCTTCACACCCTTTTGATCCTTGAAGCTCGAACAAACCCTGCCAATTTCACTTATCCTTCTTCCTATAAACATTCTGGTGGTTCTTGTCTTCTCAAAAGACCAACTCTACTTCCATAAGAGGAAGCTTAAAGGAGGTGCGTCGAAGAAGAGGTAATCTATTCTTCTGATTCTCTCAAGTTTCTTTATTCTTCTACTTCTTCTTCTTTAGTTTTCTCATTATAAAGTAATAACAGAAGTATTACATATATACTGCTATGTTATTATAAATATAAAACAACCCTATTTAACCTTATATCCATCCTACGGAAAATGAAATCACCGCGCGTGCGTACGTACGAAATACCATCTCCACGTCGTGGTGTAATCTGTTTTCGACCACCACCTTACATGGATGGGTATAATGGTGTAAATAAATAACTGTATATGATTATTGTAAAGTGATTTTGATTCTGAAATATTATACATATAGTTCAATACAATTCCAAGATCATGGGAATGGTATCATCGCTCGTGCGTAGGTACGGACTACCGTCTCCACGACGCGATGAGATTCATTCTCCATGTTAACAATTCAAGAATGATTATAAAGTATATATAATGAATAATAATGAAATATATGACATAATAATGATACTGGATTTATTTATATATATATGTATGTATTTCATATACTTAATTCCATTCAATTCAATAAGGAAATTAAAATAGCGTTCAAGCGTACGTACGGTCTACCGTCTCCATGAACGGTGTATTTCATTCCATTTATTGATCTATAATATATATATATATATATATATATATATATGTATATTATGAATATATATTATATATAAATCATGTTTTACATTATGTAATTAATTAAATCAGGATATAAGTAATAATATCAAGAACAACAAGTCGAAACACGTACAATAAATGAAACGATTTTACCCAAATCACTGCTTTTACATCGAACTTACAAAAGAACTGGTAATATAAAGTCATAAGTAAACTATATATGATATCGTAACAATGAATATGATTCTTTAATTAGTCAATAACATTATTTAAATCATTATATCGGAGGTTTGGATACATATGAGTCATATCAGACATAAGGTAAGGGATAATTATTCCAATCTCATTCTTATCCGAGATTGTTTATTCGTAAGTATTTACTAGGGTTATGTTTATCATCCATGTCCATGTCTTCTAAAAATGTTTCCATAAAATTTTTAGTATTATTCCTTGTATTTTAAAGTCATTTTTAAACTTTTATGACTTTTACCACATGGTTTGGAAGGAATCATTCTTTTGTTTACCATACAAGGTACTTTTTGACTTTTCCAACAAAAGAACGAGGAGAATGTTTTTTTTAACTTATATGAAATGAACAGATTTTTACGGTTTCATAACTCCTTATTTTCAAGAAGCATACTATACAAGATTGCATGACTATTTTCAACAAAATCCCCTTCTTTTAAAATATCATGGCATTTTGTAAAAAGAAATTGATTTTGAAGAAGAAAGGATATTTTCCTCAAGAATTCATTTCAAGGGTTTTATCAAATCCATTTTCCATCCAAGATGATATTATGTCATATGTGTATGTTTCAATCATAATGTCTCTATGATTTACATGGTTCCACTTTTCTTATGAATGAAATGATATCCATTTTTTTATACAGATTATGTTATGATGGGATGATGTTTATTAAACCCATTTTTATTCTTTGGGTTATGATGACTGGTTTATGTTTATGTTGTGGCACAGGTAAGAATGATTTCATTATGAGATGGGTGGGACCTATATCTCCCTCCAATTAATTTGGTAAAGATTTATATCACATGAGATAGGCATGGTTGGAATAGTAATTTAATCCGGTTCAGTGTTACAGGACTAGAACGAGGAGTGAACTCGATTCAGAATGGGACTTTGTACACTAAGATGGTCTTGGAAGAAATGCCTTGGATACTATGGAAATCATAACAATTGCTGAATTGTTTCCACAATTACATGATTTATTCCCATTCTAGTTTATCAAGATTGATGTTCCTTTATGATATATGCCTTACGTACTTCCAGGATTGATGTCTTTGATCAAGATTTTGATGTTTAGATTTTATGTTCAAGTTTTTTCATTCAAATGTTTATGGATTGTTTTATGTTCTCTATTCTTACCCTTACTGAGCATTTGAGCTCACCCTTTTTATATTTTCTTTTCCCCAGGATATAAAGAAAGGTTTTAGGTAAGAAAACAAAAGGGGGTGATCTTTATGGGAGAAGTTGAAGGTCTTTCACCATGATTTGAAGATTAAATTCCAAGTTTCCAAAGACTCTAAACTATTACGGTCCTTGTGTGTCTATGTTTGTTATGTATTAAGTATTCCGCAAAAGTAATTTAATGTCCATGTACGTCAAGCTTTGGGTCTCTAAAATTTTCATATTTGACATTTAAGGAAAATTTAGTGACTATAATAAACTGAATTGGGTGATGATAAGACAGAATGATGTCCATCTTATACCTAATTTTTTGTATTGAAAGATTATTAACAACCTATACCTTAAAAAACACTCAAACTCACCAACATTATAGTAATATAATTTTTTCTAAGAGAACTAGTGATATAGAGTATGGAGTAATGAAGGATCGATCCCTATCATATGATAAATGTAGAACGAGACACCAAGGAATGTGTCTCAATGAAATTTCAAATACTCTGTGTATATAAAATAATCGAATAAAGAAATGAATTATTACGGAAAAATAAAGATTATGATAGAAGGAAATGAATATCATCCTTGGGATCCAGTTATTTTTCATTGCATTAAATATGGGAAACCTGGACATTATCCATTTCAATTCACCTTTCTAAATTTTAACCTCTATAAAAATTATGGAGACCTGATGAAATACAACAAATGAGGTGTTTATGTGTCTGGATTCAATAATCAAATTGTATATTTTTTACTAACTGTGGAAACATTATATGAATCATGAAACATCTAATGATTGCATGGAATTTTAGAAACATAAATATCTCCATTAACATAAGAGTCATGGATTCAGTCATGGGTTATGATTTGAAGGTTTATAATATAATAATTTTAGTGACCACCCATTACTACATTGTACACGATGGGTTTTTACAAAGATGAAGCATTTTCTGGAAAAACCTTATGTGAATAGAACTTATTGGTTTTGTATATTACATAGTTATTTGTGGAATAATTACATTGAATATTTTATATATAATATTCTAATTATTGCCAACCATTATGGTTTATCATATCTTCGATGTTGTATTAATTAGGGGTCATCATTATTTTGGAACATTATATGAAATTTATAAATTTATTTTTATAACAAGGACAAAAAGCTTACTAGGTGATAATACTTTATGTCTGGAAAGGCCACATGCCTTGAACCAAAGACTGAGACAAGACATTGGTTTAACACATAAAATTGTCCTAAGTTTTTTTCTAGAAAATATTTCATTCTTTTTAGATAAACTAATTAATGATTATGTTTTAATAATGAATAGATTTTGTGACTATTGAAGTTTAAATATTAATTTATTAAATTTTATAACTTGTGCTAATAGTTTTTGTTGAATAAAATAGTTAGAGAAAGATGGAATGGTTCAAGAATCTTTTACATATATTAATATCACCTAAATGTGAATTTAAATTATTCAAGAGTAATAAATTCATTTACAGAGATTTATTTCAAGTATTATGAGATCTACTGTAAATTTGCTAAGTCATAGTCTAATAATGAAGTTATTCTTATGAAATAATAATATATCATGTAAGTATGATTAATTAAATTCATAGATAGTTACAGAATTCCGAACACTATGTAAATTTTTTAGAAACATAAAATTTATCCTAATACCTTCATTTCAGATGATTAAATAGTATTTTAACTCATCATATTTGTTTTTTGGTTTTGATGTCTGTAACATTGTATTAATTTTTCACTTTCTTGGGATAAATTATCTATATCAGTATCTATAACTATTTTTACTTTTCATATATGACCATATATTAAATTGGAACAAATTTAATCCTACTAAAAAAACTAGTTATGTTTAATTACATATGAAAATTTTACTACATTTTCTCTATTTTTAATAGGATTATTTATGAACCCTTATTACAATGTGGAATCTCAATAATGGAATTTTCAAATATCAAACCCTTATTTATAAATTCTGAATAACTTTATGAGGATGAAATTTATTTAATATATGGAGAATGTTATTGTCATGAACCAGCCCAAGCTGACCCAGAACTGGTCACCTGAGCTAGTCTACAACACATCCCAAGGAGGAGTCCTGATCCCCTTGGGATGACAACAGGTAACGAGAATCAAAATAAAACAAGTGGTAAAGATTTAACACAATAATAAATAGGATCAAAATATTCAACGTTGAAAACACAGCAAAGCTAACCATAACTGAATCTCACTAAATGAATAATCTGGTCTTGTGAAAACACAACTGAATAAAACTAACCCCAAATAAACCAGAAGCTAAAATAAATAAATCTACCAGCTACTAACACGATCTCCATGTCACCTCCTGGTCACCTCCAATCACAATACAACGCTCCTCCATGAGATAACTTGGACTAGAAAAACCTAATCAAAACCTGAAGCTACAAAATAGATCAGGTCTACCTTCATCGACTGGTATAGGTAGGGTGTGAGCTAACATTTCAGTAATAAATCACCCTATATTCCAATTGTTTCTTTTCCCAAAATCGTCTATTAGCACTAGTTTTAAATAAAATTATAAAAATATATTTTTCACATTTTATTAAACAACAAAAACTTTTCCATTTTAAAGGCCAACACACACCAGTATCCATTTTTCAAGAAAATTATCATTTTATACCAAAAAACCCCATCATGAACAATACTACTAGCAATTTTCATTACAAAAAACATTAAATGAAGATCAATTTCAGATAATGACACTTTAATGAAAAAAAACTTATATTTAAAATTAGCAACCCAACCTTCTATATGCTGATGTGAGTTGCAATATAATCATTAAGAACTAGTCTGGGGAATTCCCCAAGGAACTAGATAGATGTTGGGACCAGGTACCCAGTATCTCGGGGTAAGAGAAACTATAACAATATCTATTCTCATGTATGATACCCTAGTAGGGAACTTACCTATAACCTATTGGTCCAAAATATCTGTATCATCATAATAATTCAGTAAGTGTTTTCATCACCAAATTTGTTATGTGAATCAAGGGCCAAACCCAGGTAGATCACTAGCATTCTAGTACAAGCCCGACCACCTAGATACATGGGTGTCCCTTTTTTCTCAATCAAATTTCATACATCACATGTTACCACATATACCATTTATCAACCACACTGAGAATCTCATTTCATAATCCACCATTTTCACATCACAACCCCATTCATGAAAACTTATGCACACCGAAACAATTAAAAATCACTTAAAAACCCATGAGGAACACCAACTCCTCGAAAATTTTCTATACAGACCTTTCAACATTTTAGAAAAAAACATGAAACTCTAAAAACATGCCAAACAGATCATCACATCACATAATCATTCAAACCATCTTTTAAAAAACCTTCTGTTGCCAACCAGACATTTACATTTTCTCAATCACATTCTTTTCTAAAATCAACACAAAAAATCACCTTTAAAGGTACAATGCCAAATGGGCCTTTATGTTTACACACCCAAATGAATTTACCAAAACATTTCCAAATAATTTCTAAAACCATATTCAAGTGTGAAATGCCTAATAACCCCTTATGCAAAACATTTTCCAAGACACACACACCAAAATCCAAATGGGAATCCCCCCATTTGATTCCATTTTAAACAACATTTAGGAAACATATATTTCATGGAACACCCAAAAAAACATTTCTATAAAACCCAATATTTGCATTAAAACAACATCCAACCATCAACATTATTTAAAGAACATAAAGCAATCCCATTGTAATCATAAAACCCTTTTTAAAACATTTTAGCACATTTGAAAATATAAATCATTACCAAACCATACACACCAAATTAGGATCATAAAAAATAAAAAACCATCCCACCATATTCGAGGCTGATAAAAAACCACAATTTGACTTTACAGAATAATGGAATTTCAAGCAATAACCCTAGGTGCAAAAAACCTTGGTATTTCATAAAAATCACTTTAAAAACCTATTTTTCGTAAATTCTAGCAACACAAAATCCTCATTCAAATCAATCAATAAATATATTATATCTGCGAAATACATTTAAAAATTAAATGAAAACACACATGTGCTTATAGAGTGTTTCATAATGGAAAACGTTGGAAACGCCTACCTCAACAATGTGTGGATGTGATGAAACAACAAGGGAGGAGAAATATATTCCCCAAAAAACATTCACACACCCTATATCCAAATAAAAATGAACCAAACATAATACCTATACATTAGGTTTTGTCCATTGTAGAAAACCCCTAACGAAAACCCTAGAAATTGTGTGAGGAGGGTAGAAAATATGAAAATAACTCACCAGATGGAACTGTCGGATAGAGGAATGGCTACTAGAAGGAGTGCTGGAGGGGAGGACGGCATGTGTGAGGGTGGGTAAGGGGAAGAGGGGTGTCTAATTGCAGGGGGGACAAAGGGTGAGCACATGAGATAAAAAAGGGGGGTTTCATGAGAGAATAAGGGGAGATGGGAGATTGTAGAGACGAAATAAAAAAATGAATTAATGGTGGAAAATAAGGGAAGTGGTTAATTAAAGATAGGGAATAAAAAAAGTGATGAGTTAATGGTCGAGTGCGTGAGAGAATAAGGGTGGTGGGTGATTGAAGAGAGGGAATAAAAAATATAAAAAATGTCAGAGAATTAGGGGAGTGTGTGACTAGAGAGAGGGAATAAAAAAGTGATTAGTTAATGGTGGGGTGTGTGATAGAATAAGGGGGTGGGTGATTGGATATGGGTAATAAGAAAACAGATGAATTAATGGGGAAAGAGGGGTGAGTGGAGAGAGGGATAACATTAGATAAAAAACCTGATTGGTAAATAAGATAGGGATGGCATTATTGGATAAAAAAGAGTGACTGTGATTGGATAGAGGTGTGAGTGCATAGAGGAATAATAAAAAAAGAGATTGATTAAATGGTAGAGTGGGTGGAGGCGTAGTGGATAAAAAAGGGATTTAAACCATTTAAAAAAATAAAATTAAAAACAATAACAAATAATAAAAATATATTAATCTAAATAATGATAATAATTATAAAAATTTAGATAAAAATAATAAGAGTAATTAATGACAACATTTATAATAATATTAAAAATTATATAGTCATAACAACACCACTAATTTTCTTAATGATAATAATATTATAAATAAAAATAGAAATATTAATAATGATAAATCATAATTTCATTAAATTTTTTAAATAATAACAAAATTATTAACAATCAAAAAATAATTATATTTATATCCATTTTTATGGTAATAATATCATTAACAATTTTAAATTAAAAATATTTATCTACAGAAAAATGTAATTTTCAGTATTATGTCTTAAACATTTAATTTATTTCATTCTCATAAAGTTTTATTTTTTTTATGTAATGGGTAATCTCAAGGGCATCCAGGCCAACCGCACAGTTAAGGCCAACCATGTGGTTCCCGTGCACTAATCCGTAACAGACTAAAAACATCAAATATTAAAAAAAATACTAAACATGCACTCAACCCACACCTTGACGATACTAACTGAAGCCATGAAATAATAAAACAAAAAAACTTAAAAGGTATGCTCACTGGTCTTCCCCACAGTGTTGGGCCGCCTCCTCCTCTTCCCGAAGAGCCACCCCAGTCCAGGCGCAGCGGCTCACTGGTCTTCCCCACAATGTTGCGGTGCACCAAGGCCACACATGGCCGGCCGGCCGCTCGACATGCTCTCTCTTTAACCAGCCTCCCGCAACGGCTCCCTTTCCATTCCACAGCTACCCACCATCTACAGCAGCGTTCCACGCCAGAAGCTCTATGCACCAGAGCCACCTCTCACACCTTGTGACCTATGTCAACTAGAATGTGTGTCATCCTACACAGCTAGCCTAACCCGTCACCCTCTTTTTCATGGTGGAGCCCTGCCGGTCATCCCACTCACCCCCCCACAACCACCGGATAGGTCCAGAACTAGGCCGAAACGCACTCGGCATGCTCTTCCTTCCCCGGGCAGTCCTCGGACCCCCGCGAGTTATTTTTTATGGGTATTACGAAAAAAAAATCTGCAATGGGGATCAGGGTCCCGGTATTTTTCAAAATGGGTCTGGGATGCGTGAACGTCGTTCACGCATCCTTGTGCAGGAAAGGATGCGTGAACGGCGTTCACGCATCTGAGCCGTGACAGTGATGCATGAACGCCGTTCACGCATCCTTTTCTGACCAACTAAAGCATACGTTAATAGCGTTCATGCATCCGACCGAGAAATTTTATAAAATGAGGGGTCCCCCCCCCCACTCCTCAAAACCCATTGTTCTCCTCTGGTTTTTGTTGCAAATCTCTGCAGAAATTCTTTCTCAACAAATATTTTCTTCTTTTATTGAGGTAAAATTTATATTTAATATTTTAATTGTTTAATTGTGTTTATTTATTTCACTTGTATGTTTAATTGTTGTATGATTTATTTATTTCATATGTTATGCATGATGTGTAATATTTTGTATGATTTAATTTTCTGGATGTTGAATGTTTGTATGATTTAATTTTTTTAATGTATGTTGTCTTAATATTGAATGTTTTATGTTATGTCTAAAATGTTTAATGTTTAGGAAAAGTATTTTATGTTAGAGAAATTTATTTTAATGAATGGTTTTGATGTAAGTGTAAATTATATTACTTTTATTTACTAGTAATAATATTTTTAATCAATAAAGTAGAAAACATATTTACTTATATTTTGAAAAGTATAAGAATGGCCAGAAAACATTACAATTTTATAAAAGTTAAAATAACAAAAGTGTTTATTCTGTAAATCTCAATTATATCAGTTATAATAAAATTTATTAAATGTTATTAATAATTATATATATATACACATGAAGTTAAATTTTTGGAAAAGAGGTGTAGTATTTAATATATATTTCATTTAGTTATAGATAAAGTTATATAATATGGATAATATAATAAATATACCAAAAACCATGGTATGAGTGATGACTGATTTTGAGATGACCAACCATTCATAACTGAAGTTGCATGTTTTATTTTGTGTATGATGTTATTAAATTTGTAATAATTGCATTTTTTTCCGCATTGATGACATGCGAGTCATATCTCAGTAAGTGTATGGAACTACTTGTCCGCTTGAAAAAATTTATGTATTTCATACCCCTAGACCCCCTCACATGAATGTGAGTAAATTTGTAATTAAAAGATAGACGTCGCCGAAGAGGTGTCCCCAAATAGGCTTCCCCGAAGAGGTGTCCACGAAGAGGCATTTTAGAACTCGTTCGAGAGGAGGCGTTGTTGTTTGATAGGAGATTGGCGGTTGATGAAATATTTGATAATAGATATAGGAGTCCACCCATAGGCTATGGTTAGTTTATCAGATAATGATAAACTAATCGTAAGTCTCAAAATCAACTCGTGATTATATATTCATATGTAATTAAACATTGTGGAACATTATATTAAATTTTCTTTTGTTCTAATATCACAATCACTATACCTTAACAGTGATAAATCAATACATAAAAAATAGTCTCATGATAATCAATTATTCAAAACCATATTAAATAATTTAAATTTTTAATGTAGTATATAATATTTTTTAAATTATTTTTTTATAGATAATTATGTATGCTCAAATATATTACAACGGTGAGGTAATTTATACCGAGCAGGGTTTTAGCTATAGTGTTCCACCTACCAAAGTGGTAAATATCCATGGTTGTATGACATTGGATGCAGTTCGTAATAAGATTCATAGTCGGTTAAAACTGAGGGTCGGACAAGAAATCACTTCCATTGAATACCGACATCTTCAATATCCTAAGCGTATGTGGCACAGCGAGTACCCTATAGTTGATGATGAGGATTGGATGGAGGCTTCTCAGTTATTCAGGAAACAGTGTATTAATGGTTTGATGGAATTATTTTTTGTCATTTTTGAAATTGATGGGGCGCAATCGATTACTACAGAACCATGCTTTGCGAGCTCTATAGAAGCTAGTCCTTCGCAGCAGTCTTATTCATTTCCCCCTCCTCATATGACTCTTGTGGAAGAATGTAATGAGGAAGATGGTCAAAATTTGGAAGTAAGTGTAGATGACATCCCTTTGTGTGCTGGTATAGTGCAGGAATGTTTATCTGGGGAAGAAGAATCTAGGGAGTCAGCAGGAGATGATGTGGATGGGATCGAACCTTCTGAGGTTCCTTTGAGAGATATCTATCCACTACATCCACCAGTTAGCAGTAATCCGCCTTCAGTTTTGAGTTCCTTAGTTGCATGAATGTCTCATGAACATCATTTTGATTGGGATGTCATTACACCAGCTTCTGAATTCCCTGGCATTATAGGGAATAGGCATGCATCAAATGATAATTCCATATATGTTGGGCAGGAGTTCAAAAGTAAACAGGTCATGAAAAATGTGATAAAGCAATACCACATTGAGCGACATTTCACATTTTTGGTTGATTAGTCAAAGAAGACCAAATATATTATTCGTTGTGAAAAATATGGGTCAGAATGTAAATTTTGATTAAAAGCAATATTTGATAAATATTATAGATGTTGGAAGATAACGAAATTAGAAGGCCCACACACTTGTCTGCATCCCAGCTTGGAACAAGTTCACTCTTCCCTTCATGTAGAGTTTATATATACTGTTATTTGTGATATCATATGAACAAGTTAGGATGTTCTTGTTTCCCTTGTTCAGGAAAGAATTCAACAGTTGTATAACTATAAGATACCTTACAACAAAGCTTGGAATGCAAAACAAAAATCCATTATAAAAGTGTTTGGTGATTGGGATGAGTCTTATGCGATGTTTCCATAGCTTATGGAATTGTTGTCCCTCAATAATCAGATTGTTTATCATTTGTACAGTGTTGAGTATGTATCCCAAAATCATCGAGTTGATCGGTCAAAGGTAAAGTTAAATAGGCTTTTTTGGGCATTCAGACCGTGCATTGCTGCATTTCCCTATTGTAAACAATTTATTCAGGTAGATAGCACATTCCTTTTTGGAAAGTATACAGGTGTTATACTCATTGCTTCCACACAAGATGGTAATCATGCTCCTCTGCCACATGATTTTTCTATTGTTGAAAAAGAAAATTTTGAATGATGGAGCTGGTTCTTGGCATGTGTATGTGTTCATGTCACGCAAAAACAGGGCGTGTGTCTAAAATTTGATCATCACCGAGCGATTGTAGAGGTCGTGGTCAGTGATGGGGTTTCTTGGACTGAGCCGAATGCTTATCACCATTATTTCATTATACAAATTGCAAGTAATGTGCATAAGAATTTTAGAGATGAGGCCATAAAAAAGGCGATCCTCAAGTTGGGTATGGTTTTCTAAACTTTCTTTTTTTAGCAATATTTAATATCCATTTTAATACATTATTATCTTATGGTTTCAGCATATGATCCCCAACAAGAAAGTTCTGATCAACGTCTTAAAGAGAACCAAATAGTTAATGAGGAGTTATATGAATATATGATGCAAATATCAAAGGAAAAATGGTCATTAGCATACGATGGTGGCATGAGATATGGGCATATGACCACTAATATAGTGGAGTGCATAAATGGGGTCCTCAAGGGTGTGCGCAAACTCCCAATCACAGGGTTAGTGCAAGAGAAATTTTTTAGATGTGTTCACTACTTTGTTGACAGGTCCCAAAAGGCCTACCAGAGGATGGAAAATGGAATGCTTTTTTACTTAGCATTTTCAAAGTGATATTGACTGGATACAGAATAAGGATTCAAGATGGAATTTTATAGCCTTTGATAGGGGAAAGAGGAGTTTTCGGTTAAGACAGTTCTATGACTAGGGTACATGCACTAATGGTGGAGTGTTTTCCGTGATGTTGGACAATAGGTACTGTGATTGCAGCAGCTTTCAGGCATTGAGATATCCATGTGTACATGTTATTTCATCTTGCGCTTCAGTAAATATATCATGGGAGCCATATTTTGACTCGGTGTATCACATGATCACTTTGGTTAACTGTTATAGTGCTACTTGGATGCCTGTTGGTGACTTTCATTCTATCACATTGCCTGCTGATCAACCAACCACCGTCCCTGATATTTCTGGGTTTTCATAAGTTGGTTTTGGTTTCATTTATGTTTTTTTCAATGTTTGTCATTTTTAACATTTTTGGCTTCATGCTACTAGGTTGCGGCCCTGAGGAAGACCGAAGTCAACTCGCATAAAAAATGAGATGGATTGGCCTCGGCAATGAGGACAGAGAATATGCTGTAGTATTTGTCACACAGAAGGAAATACTCGTAAGAGATGTCCCCAAGTGGCAGGACATAGTTCCACATCTCATCATCCATGATCGAGTCTGTGTACCTACTCCATTTTTTTGATTAATATAATTTTCTAGACGTGAGTTTTAATTTTTCTGTAGGAGTTCAAGTGCCTTGTTTTGGAGTCATCAATGATCATTTTCATGAGAAGGTTGAAAGACTTGTTTTGAGGGCCTAGTTTCCCTGTGGATTTATTTTTTCCTGTTAATTTTTTGATGTGCTATAGATATGAGTCTAGTGATGTTATCCTGATACATATTATATTGTTATAGATGGTATTGAGAGATGTAATTCTCACTTATGAATATTTTTAATGTCCAATGAATGAGTTTCATGTTTTATCTTCATTCATTTCCTCACTGGTTGAGGCAGGTGGATGTTCTTGGTTGCATTTTTCCTCTTAGAGGTAGCCTAGGATGGCATATTAGTGTCTAAGCATCATTAGCTAATGTTGATTGTGAGACTAGGCTAATGTTGATTGTGACACCAAACGAAAATGAATATATCATGCTTCCACATCTTCAATGCAGGTTTTTCATCACTACTGATTTATTTTCTACCTTATTTTACTTGTTGTAGTTTTTTTTAAATAAAAGTTTACTATTTTTTTTCAATTCACTATTAATAAGTAACGATGATATCATGTGTGCAGATGGCAGGTTTTCCATTGCTTACATCTCAGGCTACTCATGTATTGAGGCTGCGTTTAGAGGGACGTCATGTGCCTCCTTTGAGTGTACGTAGATCTCACCATTTTCATCATACTGCACCACCTCCTTCTATCGTCCCACATCTTCATCAAGCTGGATTCTACAGAGTAGTGATGTGCGACTTCAAATTTCTTGATCATCAGCTCATTGCCACACTTGTAGAGAGATGGAGACCATAGTCACATACATTCCATTTCAGTGAGGGGGAGATGACTATTACGTTACAGGATGTGGCCATTATGTTGGGACTCCCTATAGACGGACATGCTTTGACAGGCCTAGTTCTATCAGATTTGCCTGACCTTGTTCATATACTATTGGGAATAGAGGTCCATGATGATGGCAGGACCATCGTCAGTGGTAGATTACGGATGCCTTGGTTAGACCAAGAATTCACACATTTACCAGATGATGCTGATAATGTCATTGTGCTGTGATTTGCACGCACATATATTTTGAGGCTGATCGGTAGCACGCTTTTTTACCACTCTACTACTTTTGTGCACCTGATGTATTTATCATTTTTGGAGGATTTGGACTAGGTAGGCCGGTATAGCTGGGGTTCTGCCTACCTATCATATACATACAGGGACCTATGCAGTGCATGTCGCATCGATAAGATGGATATCACAGGATGCATGGTTCTTCTGCAGATATGGGTATGGGAGCACATCCCTCGTTTAGCTCCATATGCCTGTGCGCCATTACCCGTAGATATTGTAGCAGAGAATCCACATGAACGTTGGTATGTTATTAATTCCTTCTAATATCTAACTTAATTGTATAAGATTGTTTTATGAAATGTAAAAATAAAAATGTTATCTACAGGTGGAGTCAGGCGCATCGACATTCAGATTCTCTCAGACATGATGTTCACGTCTACAGACTTATGTTAGACAGCATTTGACTAGACGATGCAAGTGATTATTATTTATATTGTTAAATCTTTACTCTTTACTGTACATCTATTCATTTATTAATTGATTATTCATTTTTTTCTTTCAGATTACATGGATTCCATATACAGATGATGTCCTTCAGAGTCTTCCCCCATACTGTACAGTGATGCTTGCTATCGGCTCCTGCATGATTCCACTGATTCATTTTCATATAGTCAAGTGGCATCAGACGGATAGGGTTATGAGGCAGTTTGGATTCCTTCAGCCAGTTCCTGACCCGCCCAGTCAGTTGGATTCATTGCATTCCCTGAAGATGTCAGGGAAGAGGGATTTTGATTCGAGGATCTACCATGCTAGATATGTTGTGTTATGGGATAGACAACGGGAGTCCCAGTTGCGAGGGGCGGGGACAGTAAGTTTTCATTTGATGGATCAGATGGATTATGCAGGCTGGTACATCAGGTCCCCAGTCATGTTTCTGACACGGAACGGACGGGGCTTCCATGACTTTGTATGCATTCTTCCTTTCATTGTTCAACAGATTTTTTATTTATATTAGTTAACAATGGAATTCGTTTTCACAGGATGATCATATTTATCATCTACTTCATATGTATGATCCAGTGGAGAGAGTTGCCTTTGACCTAGTATATTTTCACACCCTTGTGCGACAGATGCTACCGTCGATGGATGAGATTTATCATGGAATATTCTATGATCCACCACCTGCTGCGGAGGCTGCGAAGCCTGCTGAGCCTCGCATAGATGTACCTGGGGGTGAAGACCCTGTTATGGATGTTGTTGTTCCACTAGAGGAGGCTTCTTAGCTTGCTCAGCCACATGATATTATTCCACTAGAGGAGGGTGTTCAACATGATCAGTCATATCCTCCTCCAGATTCTCAGGCACAACCACCGGTACTTACAGACGATGACTGGATTGAGTTCGATGTTTTATTGTTGTCATCCGCAGCAGAGCAACCATCTACTTACTATGTTTATGAGAGTTCCAGACAGCATCCACTATCCTTAGATGCAGGCCAGGGTACAGGCAGTGAGATTGTACATCCACCGCCTGTCACACATGAGGATGTGGAGGTGGCTTTCGATGAGGATGCACAGCGTATGCCAGATCATAGACATAGACAGACACGGCGTGGACGCATCCAGTATATGTCTGGCTGTGGGACATAGGATCATCCACACCAGAGGCATAGATTATGTTGACATTTGATTTATGGTACATTTTGTATGTGTCTTACTGTTATCTGGACTTCTATTCTTTTTTTAATAAGTGTCTTACTATTATCAAATTATATACCAATATATATATATGTATAATAAATAATATGATTAAATTAAATAATAAATATTAATCATATTAATTATTTCGAAATCAAATAGATTTTGGATGAAAAGATGCGTGAACTTGAAAAATAATGAAAAATATTATTGATCTCAATGATTTAAAATTATATGTAAAATCTTAGAATATCATGGAACACAAGTATTTGTTTACAAAAATTAAATTGTATGAAGAATAATTTGAATGAATAATGGATATTTGTGAAGAGTATATGATTATGATTGAAGATCAGAATAACTACAATATCAATTAGAAGTTCATTTGGCCAATTTTGAGAAAATATATATTCAGACTTTATGAAAGGAAACAATTTCTACTGGTACACAATCTAAAGAGTGAGATTATTGAGTATGCATCTCAAAACATAGTTTTACAGTAAGTAAAGGATGAATAAAAGAGGTAAAAGAGGATGATTAAACTATTACCCATTAAAATATAAAACATCTTCATCTAATTCATCATAGGTCTTATAAAGACCTACATTATAAATAATTCCATTCAGTTTATAGTTGATCAACATACAATTATTTCTTACTTCATTACTATTTGAGAGTATTTCACACTCTATCACACATACCAATATATAAATAAAGAGGTAAGTTTACTTGGATTAATTATTTATATTATATATAATAGAGACCCAACTATCTCTATGTTGTTTTTGGGAATTATTTGACAAGCATTGGATACAAAAATGAGATTTCAACTACTAACCACACATAAACTAATAGTAATTATAAAAGGATCATTCATAGGCTTGTAGATCAGCTAATATATTTCTTGATCCATTTCAAGAGATATTGTGATCGACAACATTTATTACTGGAATTCATATATAATAACAGTTTCCACTTAAGAATACAAATTGAACCATATGAGGATCTTTATAGAAATAGTTGTATAACTACAACATGTTGAGATAATGTGAGTGAGTGAAAGATGCTAAGATTATATCTTTCTCAATATATGTTAGAGAATACTCATGCCATTCTATTAATAATCATTTAATGAATATCTATTATTCATGAATATTTATTAATAATTGTTAACATTATTTCAATATTTTCTATTATTTAATTTATATTTATAAATATTTCTTAATTTTTACATTATGTGCAATAGTTTAGAATTAATAGTTATAAATATTGAGGATCATTTGAGCAATCTGTGAGATGCATGAACTGTGTTCAGGAATCCCTCCTCTTGGGAGGATGCGTGAACGGGGTTCACGCTTTTTCAATGGGGGATGGGATGCGTGAACACCTTTCACACATCCTTCATTGTGGAAGTATGCGTGAACAACGTTCACGCATCCCAGGTGCATTTTTAAACATACCGGAACCCTAATCCCCTTTCCCGAATTATTTTTTTCTTAAAAAACATAAATAAAATTATCTAACCTCTGCTCGCAGCACACCTTCACTGGCTGTCAACCCCATGCCAGATCAGTGCCATGCAAGACCACCACATCGGCCACCACCTTTGGTCCCTCTTCAGGAATTCCTGCTATCGTGAGCTCATTCAGGTCCTACCAGTCCTGGATTCCCAGTCACCAAACCTGGCACGGTTTCACTAAGTTCCCTCCAGCTTCGTAGGTCTTTTTCCTTTATTGGCCAGCAAATCTGATAGTCTACTTTCCCATTTCCAATGAATAATCATCAAGTTAACTATAATTAATAGTTTTTTTGTACCCGATATAACTCGAAACGAGTTCGCATGGGTCTACCCATCACAAAAACGAGCGTGAGAAGTCTTGCATAGCTTAGATCTCCTTACAAGGTCATATTATCACGCGATGGGTCTATGTAGGTTCCACCCGAGCTGCCTAAGCCATATCCAGTTTTTCAAGGCCCATTTTTTTATGTTAATCAAAAATTAATTTAACTAATTAATTTAATTATAACTGAAAATTAAATTAATTAAATAATTAATTTTGGTTATTAAAAATGAATGTGGAATCAATAATTTTATTGGTGTTTAATTAAATTAATTATTTAATTTAAATTTTAGTTTTAAAATTAAATTAATTAAACAGGACCAAATGATGATATTTGTTGAATTAAAATTAGAGAGAAATTTTAATTCAAAAAATAATTCCCGCAAAATGTATTTTTTAATGAAAGTTTAATTTTTATTCGTCATTTAGTTCATATACGTGAGTTTAATGTGTATTCCTATCATGAGATAGAGACCATCCAATGTTTCTTTGGTGCATTTCCTTTAAGTATTTATTTAAGTAATTTATTTAATCATTGCATGGTATTGTAATAATTAGTTTAATTATATAAAAGACGATATGTGTGTTGTCTCAAGTGTCATTATATATATATGGAAATTCAAGCACATTCTTATAGTTGTATATTTATACCCTGAGACCCCCTCGCATGCCTGTGGGTAATGTTTTATAATGATGAGATGACGTATGAAGTACTTCACTCCATGTTATAGTGCTGCACCAGATAGGAGTCGGATGCATTAGATGAGCAAACATTGCTATTCACGTTGCAAGTCACACAACTAAAGGAATTGTCCCTAGGGTCTCAATTGGTCTGTTATTCACTGAACAGATCAACTATTAGAACGAGCTCATGATCAGGTGTTCATTTTTTATTTCATGGTTTATTATTTTTGTGCATGTATAGATTATTGGGCATTCTTATAGTATAATAACAAAAAATCATGCTAGGTAAAATGAACATGTGACGTGATGAAATTTCTATTTAATACATGTTCAGTTGTTAGTGTGATCACATAGTACGTGCTAATAAAAAATAGATAATGATTTATTTCATCACATTAAAAATAATAAAACCCTAAAAAGATATATTAAGTCATAACAGCCTTCCGCCATTCAAATTTATACAAAAATAGCGGTTTGAGGTGTCAGTCATTCCATAACTGAGGGTACCTCTTACTACAGGGGAGTCTATATAAAATAGATGGGTTGAATGAACTAAAATAGCATGAAAGAAATTTCCATAGCTTGGTTTTTTTAATTTTAGAGGCAAGTATTGAGTAAATAATGTTTTTATTTTAGAATAAGGGACATCACTCAAAAGATCAAGGAACTGTAAGTTAAAGCGGTCGGCCTGCTCAAAGCCCACATAGAGACCTCTACATAATGGTGTAGCTATAGCTTGTAGTCTATGAGGGTTGCTTCCAAGATCCTTTACACTAGATTACTCAAGCGATATAGTATTCTGATTCTAGCATAGAAGGTTCCTATAATCTGATAAAATAGTGGGAGACATTAAATGATTTATGTAATTAAACAAAATGTCTAAACCGATAATCCAGATAAAGAGGTACCAATCTTCCAAAATTCATTTTGTAGAAAAATGGAATGTTATACCACAAGTTTAAAAACTGATATATTATAATGGAAGAAGTAAATGTCCACACTGACATGATTATTCATGAATAGTATAAGCGCTTTCCCATAGTATTATGATATAAGAAACTCAAGGTGCCAGAGTCCCCAAAATTGTTAAACTACCTCAAGAAGAGAGGATAAAACTAACTACATGAGACTAATGTACAAAGTATATAAGGGATATATCATTATGCTTTCATCAATGTCTGGTTTCAGTTGTGGTCACTACGCCATGACATGCATTATATAACATGAAGTTGCATCTATGAGATGATTGCAAGGCGAAAGCGAAGCCATGGTATGAACATGGAAATGTTGAACCGACAAGTATAAATTAAAATATTGATCATGATCTTTAAATGGATCCATTTTTTATATCATGTTCACCACATTACTCATCTCTTGTTTGAAGTGATAAAAGAAACAAGTATTTAGTAAACTCTTCATTACCAATCCTAGTAAGGATCGCCAAGTGAATAAATATAAAAGTCGGTTTAGTTTTAATCCTAATAGAGGATTAATTGAAAAAAAATGTGAAAAGGTCAAAGGCATGTATTGCCAATGACACATTCGTGACACCCTTAAATTAATGAAGAATTATCAAAGAATGTTTTCATTTCATATTATAAAATAATATTATAGGTGTGTAAAAGAAATTATCTGAATTAAAGAAGCAAGTTGTTGCTTCAACATCAAGCATATTCATCAATGTTATGTTTCATTTTACTACTTGGGTATAAAATACAAAATATAGGTGACATATGTGTATTCTAATATGGTAACCAAGTATGTATATAAATATTACTAGAATTCAAGTGTATTATACAAAAGGATATGAAAGTGTGATACCTAGGCCAGTGGTGAGAAGTACACGACTTCTTAATTTCCACGTGAAAGATTCATGTTGAACTATTATTGAGTATAACCAAAAACATAAATCTCATGTGTCCTTGGACATAAGAAGACATTCATTTAGGTTCTAGAATGAATGTTTTTTTGTAATCTCAATCACTAGTTCTGTGATACATGAATCATAGGAAAAATAACAAAACCAAAACAATACTGAACACCGGAGACAGCATTTGAATTAATGTTGTTACTGTGGCATTGCAATAAATGTTGTTTCTGTAGTGTTGTTTTTGGATTCCATTATTTCATATTTTAATTATTTTGGTATTTGGGGGGGTTTGCCCGTTTGGATTTTGGTGTGTGTGTTTTGTAAAAATTTTGTCTTGAGTGGTTGTTTGGCATTTCACACTTGGATATGGTTTTGGAAATGATTTTGAAATGTTTTGGGAAATGAATTTGGTTGTGTAAACATAATGGAACATTTGGCATTGTACCTTCAAAGGTGATGTTTTGTGTTGATTTTATATAATAATGTGATTTGGGAAATGTGAATGCACGATTGGCAATATAAGGTGTTTTAAAAGATGGTTTGAATTCTTACGTGACGTGACAACCCATTGGGCATGTTTTTAGAGTTGCATGTTTTTCCTAAAATGTGGAAAAGATTGTTTAGAAAATTTTCAAGGAGGTGGTGTTCCTCGTGGTTTTTGACGTGATTTGTAAATGTTTCATTATGCATATATTCTCAAGAATGGGTTTGTGATGTGCAAGTGGTGTCTTATGAAATGAGATGCTCAATGTGGTTGATAAAATGTGTATATGGTAACTTGTGATGTGTGAAATTTTGTTGATCACCAAGAGGGATTCCTGAGTATCTATGTAGGCGGACTTGTACTAGTATTCTAGTGATCTAGTGTGGTTTGGCCCCTATTTTACATAGTATGTTTAAATATGAAAATAGTAACTGAACTATGATGATGATGTTATTGTTGGGGGCCACTAGGTTATGTGAATGTTCCATACTAATTGCTTATGCACCAGGATGGATATTATTATGGTTGCTCTTACATCGAGATATGAGGTACCTAGGGCCCACATATAGTTAGTCCCAAGGGGTTTTCCCATGACTAGTGCTCAATAATTATATTGCACCTCCCGTCGGAATACGGTAGGTTGTATTGTTAATTTTAAATGTATGTGTTTTTTCATTAAAGTGTAATTATTTTAAATTGTTCTCCATTTAATTTTTTTCCATTGAAAATTGTTACTAGTATTATTTGGGGTGTATTTTTGTTATGAAATGATAGTTATCTTGAAAAATGTATGGTTGCCTATGTTGGCCTTTGAAATGGTAAACTTGTGGTTGTTTAATAAAATGTAAAAAAACTATTTTTATAATTGTATTTAAAATAATTTTTAAAGGACTATTTCGGTTAAGGAAACACATAGAATCATTGCTGATTTCTTTCTGAGCTGTTAGTTAACAGCCTAACTATACCACTTGGTGTTGGTAGACCTGATCTTTTTTACAGGTCCAGGTATTGATCAGGCTTTTCTGGTTCGAGTTATCTCTTAGATAATGTTGGTCTTGTGGTTGGAGGTGACTAAGAGGTCACATGGAGATCGTGTTAGTAGATGGTAGTTTTTTTTTTGTAGCATCTGGTTCTTTTGGGGTTAGTTTTATTCATTTGAATATGTACAAGACCAGATTTTTCATTTATTGAGATTCATTTTTGGTTATCTCTGCTATGTTTTCAATTGTTTATATTTTAATCCTATTTTTATTGGGCTAAATCATTCCCTCTTGTTTTATTTTGATGTGCGACACATGTTGCCATCCCGGGGGGATCGAGAATGCAACTCAAGAATTGTTGCGGACCTACTCGGTGACTGGTTCAGGGTCGACTCAGGCTGGTTTGTGAGAGTAACACCCATAAATTATAAATTAATAAAATTTTGTATGATATTTTATGTGACATGCAACACCGAGATTAAATAAATAACAAAATATATTTTGTTAAATTTAATATCTTTCATATCTTGTGAAATATGAAATCATAAGTCGTAATGAAATATTATATAGTATATCGATATAAGAAATCCATTAAATTGGAATGTATGAGTAATAATAAATAAATTTTTAAAATTATATGGATTTTCATTTGAATAAAAATTCACTGCTTAACTATTCATTAGAAACAAAATAAGAATGATTTAAAATAAAAAAGAAATATTTTCTAAGAAACAATATTTTTAATACAGGAAACTTTAGTCACTCTTGAGATAGGTAAATTATAATTAATTTTTACAACATACCGAAAATTTATTTTATAAAATGAACATAATTTTTGATATTATAATATTCAAATTATCATATTTTGATTTTATTATTTTTCAAAAAAAATTCATAATTAGATAAATAATTGAATGTTTATATTTTTATTTGAAAAATGCATTATATTTAACATTATTTACAAAGAAAAATTATGCTATAAATTGTCTTTACAAAAAATATATTTCAATAATATTATAATAAATAAATATTATTTAATTTTAATCAATTTTATGTTAGTTTTTCATATTAAAACCTTCCAAAATTATAAAAATTGTTTCACTTTAAACCAAATGTTTCATCACTTATGTGGATGAAATTTTATATCTTATTATACCAAATCATCCACTTTAATATGAAAAAAAGGATTTCATCTTCGGAATTATTATAATTTATATTATATAAAAAGTTGAACTTGATTTTTTATCCTTATGAATAGTGAAAATACTAAATATTAATTAATGTGGTTGAGGAATAATTGGGTTTCTGAGGGTAAAAATAAGAATATGAGGGTTAAAATCACCTAAACACTTATCAAAATATAATTTTATAGACATATATACAACTTATACTATCCAAAATAAAATATTTATGTTATCTCAATGCTATTTTCATGTTACTTACCTTATTATGTTTTATTCTTTTGGGAAATTTAATGATATTTCCAAGAGGGATCACATTCCCCACATGCAAAAAAGGAACTACATCCCTTAACACCTTCAAACCTCCTCAAAACATTAGAGTGGAAAAACCCTTTACAAATCATGTGAAAATATCTATGAAAACATACTAGTTAATTGGGTCTCCCTAGATATCCAATTGTAGGATCCTTAAGTGGAGATCCATTGTAGGATTCTCTTGGAGAAGTTAATTTTCTTAAAAACTATTTTGTTTTCCATCTTCTTTTTCAACCAAATATTTTTTATTTACATGTAAAAAATAATTAAATAAGTTCTTCACATATAATGAGATATTATTAGGTATATTGAATCTTATTTATCCTTATTTGTATTAATAAAACTAGATAATAAATCATTGATCGTGGGTACGAAAGACAACAATCTTGCGAACCGATGTAAACTTTTTTCCATCAACACCTCTCACTGTTGGATATAATAATGGAATCAATGTTTATATATAATATTTTAGATATATATGTCACGACCCATCCTCGGGGCTTGTGTCGTGACTACCCCAAGCCCGCCTTCCATAGGCCAGGGGCTGAGGACTAGCACCAAAGGCATAAATCCCGATAAAAAGGGAAGGAATTGCCTTTAAGAAACGTAAACACACACAACAAAAGTACAAGCGGAAGAAAACACTAAGTAAAAAAGTATAACAAGTGTAGTGCTGAAAGTAAAGGGTCCGGAAATACAAGCCCAACTATAAAGTACAAGGTAAAAGACAAAACAGCTGGATGGTGACAAGCAGCTCCTGGATTGTCCACCACGGATCCTACCTAAATGGTAGGTACAGATAGCCTCCTCAGTGCCCTCGTCCGTAAACCTCCTTCGGGGTACCGACTCGTCATGATGTCCACCTCCAGGTGTCGTCCAATCCTCGTACACTCGGCCTCTGTTAATATTGTTCGTCGTCTGAATCCAACACAACGAGGTGCGGGCATAGCCCATGCAGGGGTGAGTATAACAATACTCTGTAGGGACCTCAAGACCCTCAAGTTCTCACTAAATCCAACAAGAATAACCATAAAAAAGGATCTCAATAGGTAACCTTTACTGAGGTATATTCCCATACATATACCTAAGTTATCAACTAACCCATCGCAATCATGAGTAAAAACACAAAGGTCATTGACTCAGCTCAAACCTGGATTTTTATTCACTATGTCGAAAACACGGCTGTTGGAGAACACCTCCTCTGGAGAGCGCAGTAGTCATGTCACGACACTATGGTTCCACTCTCTAACCTTAGACTACTGAGGTACTCCTCCTCTGTCGAGTACCACGGGTATGTCGCGCCAACACAGTAGCGATCCCTGCCATGGGTATGTCGCCCCAACAGTGTAGTGTTCCCCCTAATAGCCTATAAAGGTACTCCTCCTACCGAGTACTGCTTGTCTGCTACCCCCACAGAGTATCACTCCCCGCCATGGGTCCGCCACCCCTATATAGTAGTACTCCCCACTGGGCTAGTCAAGTCACTTCGAATCGAATCGGACAAGCAATCATCAGGTCTCAGCCAGCTATAAGGTCATCGTACTCCATATGCTCATCTCCAGGAGGATTCGCTCCATGAGCTACTGGTCGACACTACAAGTTTCTCAAAGTCCCATGAAGAAGTATCTAAAAGAACCGCCTCATCATGGGGGTCTCAATGCAGTAGACGTCACGTCAATTAGACGCCCGGTCTGTGAGTTATTTGCATTTCCGTTCTAGGGGACCGGTTGGTTTTTAAGTTAAAACCGACCCGACCATGCTCCAAATATGTCCAAACATCAGGTGAAGTATTCCAAAGGAAACATATCATCAACAGTAACTCAACGCGATAGACGGCACGTCAATCGGACGCCCGGTCTGAGAGATATTGCTTTATCCGTTCCAAGGGCCCAGTTAGAAATACGCTCATTTCTAACCCAGCCGTTATCCAAAGTCATCCAAAACTCACATAGAGTATCGCAAAAGGGCCGCCTCATCGCGGTCTTCGAGTTATTAACCTTTAAGTGAAAACGGGCCCGACCCGTTAAGCCTGGTGGGCTGGTGGGTCAGGTTAACCCAGAATTGGTGGGTCCGACCCGGTAGGGGTGTTGGACCAGCCCAAAGATTCACACGGCCTGACCTGAGGGGCGTGGCCCAGCCCGAAGAAAGTGTGGTCCAGCCCGAGGTGGCGTGGCCCGGCCTGGCGGGGTGCGGCCCGGCCCAGCACGACCTGGAGGGGTGCGGCCTAGCTGGGTGTGTGGCACGGCTAGCTCGGCCCAAAGGTCGAGCCGTCCGAGGGGGCGAGGCCATCCGGCTTCCCAAACCGGCGGCGCCGCCCTCCCCAAACTGGCCGGTTAGGCTGGTAGGCCTTCTGGTGCAAGCCGCCCGCATGGCGGTCCGCGGGTTTCTTCAGCGCGGCGCCCTCCTGGCGTCGCGGTTCAGCTCTGCCCGGCTAGCCGGTTTTCTAGCACGGCGCCCTCCTGGCGTCGTGGCTACCCTTCGCCTGGTTGGCCGACAGGACGACCAATTCTTCCACCGAAGCAGCGTGAAACGAAGGTCGCGGTTCCCGCTGCCCAGCCGGTGCGACTGCGCTGGCTCCCTCCACCGCGGCTCGCTTGGCCACATCTTTTCTTAGCATGTGCGATAGCGGCCCTTGCGTCGCCGGCCTCTTCTGAGTTCCACCTTCGATCGCCATTTCCATCAATAAACAGGATCAAACGGAGAGTCGTCAGGCCGTGTTTGTTCGGCCCACGCCCTCTGCATTAAGCGATAGCAAACGTTTGGACAAGCAAGATGTTCAATGAAAAATGAAGCACAATTTTAATCCATTAAAATTGAACTTGATTCCCCTACCTCGAGAAATATTTGCGGTAGCCGAGCATCGTGGATGTCGGTGTCGATTCTGTCGTCGTTGGAGTGTACCCGAAGATGTGGCATCTTCCCTTTTGTCACATGGAAAAGAAAAGAAGGCATGTTTTCATTCTTCATGGAAGAGATTGTCGTTCTTTGTCGAAGAAGTCTTCATTCTTTGTCGGAGGGTCGGTGCTCTTCCACAAAAACTCAAGAGCTCCCACACAAAAAAAAGTCTTCTCCAAAATAAAATAATAAACTACCTTATTATTTTATTTAACAAAATCCATTTCAAAATTCAAACATTCAAACCGCCTCATTAATTAAATGTGTTGGTAATTAATCAAATAGAGGGAGAGGAGGTGGAAGAACTCATAAATGTTGGGAGAGTTGTCAACAGTAAACAAGGGTGTTTAATGATGGGGGTTTAAGGGAGTTATTTGGCGAGTTTAAAGAGGGTTAAGGGAGATGATAGGTTGGGGCTCGTGTGGGCCCCACCTCTCATATAACCACACATGGGAATTTGGGTGGTTGAGGGCTCCACCAACAACTTCCCATGGAAGGGTTTAACTTCCAAGGTTACAAAATAAAATTGTTCAACAATTTTATTTTTTTAAAAGTAATTCCCCAAATAATAATTCTCAACCCTCTTAAAATGAAATTGTGGTAAAGGTTCCCTTAAGAAATTACCGGCACTGCGAGTTCATCATTTCCCTTGAGTTTCAATTCCGAGCATCGGTTCAAAAGATATAAAAACCCGCTCGTTCGTTCACTGAATGTACCCGTGCTAAACTTTGGAAATTGATTCCGGGCACACCGTGCCTCGGAATCTGGTTCCGTCAGAAGCTAAAGACTCATAAAATTACAAGGTATTTAAGAAAAATACTCCCTTAAATTTTCCGAGTCTTTACAATACTCCCACCTCAGAGATTTATGTCCCCTTAAAGATTCAACACACATTAGAGAAAACTAAAGTAGGTACTGTGCACACATCTGAGCCTCCCGCTCCCATGTGCTCTCCTAGAGGTTTCCCGTGCTTCCAGTGAAAGCGCACAAGAGGAATCGACCGTCCCTATAGGACCCGCTTCTGTCGATCCTCAACCTCTAATAGAACCCATTGAAAGTCACCATGTCATCGATGTCCATCTCTCTGTGGTCGATGATGACGGATAGGTGGTGCACACATCTCCTCAGCTGAGATACGTGGATGACGTCATGCACCTGGTGCAACTGAGGTGGAAAGGCCAGGCAGTAAGCCACCTTTCCTACTTTGCTGAGAACCTAGAAAAGTCCGAATAATCGTGGAGATAACATTCCGCCCTAGCCAAAACTCTGTAGACCTCATCAAGGTGAGATCCATAAGAAAACGTGGTCATCACCCTTGAACTCCAGTGGCCTCGTCTTCTATCAGGATAGGACTTCTGTCTGCTATGTGCAGTCTTCATCTGCTCCTGGATGATCTAAACCTTCTCCGATGTAGCCTGAACATTCTCTGGTTCTACATGTGCTAACTCCAACACTATCCACAAAACATATATGAAACGCGGCCAGCTATTATCTCGCCACTCCTAATAGCTAAATTCTCGATCTCCTACTAAGAGCATTTTCAACATCGTTCCCCTCCCCAAGAGTATAAATTATCTCAAAGTCTTAGTCCTGGAGAAATTCAAGCCACCACCACTGTCTCAGGTCCATGTACTTCTAAGAGAGGATACACCTAAGACTATTGATTTGTAGTGAACCATAAATCATTCGCTCAACGAACAATGGTTAGACTAGCCAATTGTAAGAACTTATCCCCACCCTTCTTCGTCTATGTTCTACATGATCTGTTGAGATTTCTCCTCTGCCGAAAAGAGAAATTTGGTCTCATCCCCTAGTTGAACCACGTTATTTGGATAATATATTCAATCCTAACATGAACGGTATAATTCATGTCTTGAATGATGTCGTAAGGCCTTGATGCTATTACTAAGAGATCCAACCGTTACTCTCACCTACAACGGTTGAGTCACACTGTCGGCATCAGTGTGTTGTTACTGGGTCTCCTCCAGTAATAATATGGAACGTGTGGGTCAAGTCAACAGTTTTAGCCGGAACCTCTCAATATCAACCATACCAAAAGGACGGTAAAGTAAACATCACAAAGATAAGTGTATTTTCTTACTGCAACTCATAGTAAAAAGACACAAAGAAAACACAACAATGAAAACATGGAAACTAGAATCACCAAGAACAAAGGTCTACATGCCTGGAACTAGTCCTGCTTATGTCCACCTACTTCTGGAGCTCCATAGTCATATGCATCAGCTTCCTGAAGCTGTGCTCTCCCATATCCACATGTTCCCTACGGTCAGGGTGGACCTCCTGGGGGTGGTGCTGGCAACACCTCGAAGCATCGTCCACCTCCAACTACACGACCAGATCCCCTGCCTCGGTCTCCTGATCTTTGCGGTCCGTCTTGATTGAACCTTTGCCTCTACCTGGGAGGTCCTTCTTCTATCTGTTGATCATCCGAGCGGTGGGTCTAACAGTCACGAGCCATGTGACCCTGTCTTCTCCATGTGTAACACAGCATGGCAGGTCAGGTTCTGTCTCTACCTTTGGTGCCTCACACTACCAATATTGAGTCATGTAGTCAACCACATGTTGGTCGGGTCCTCTTATACCTCTTCATCATCCGTTTACTTCCTACAGATGACTCGGTAACTGATGGAAACCCCTGCAGCAAAGGCAGCATCTCCTGAGCACGCTCAGAGTGTAGAGTCGCTGGTATAAACTCCACCCTGAAAAAAGTCTCAAAGTTTCCCCAGGTGAAGGTCATTTTGTCACAAAACTGGAGCATCTAGCTCCACCACTGCTCAGCTGCTCCCCGAATGAGACTAAAATCTAGGTACACCATCAAGTCAGCGGGTGTCCCAGCTGTGTGGAAAGCTTGTGCTACAATCTCCAACCAGTACCCAGCCATCTGAAAATCTGACTCACCTCAAAACCTCAGAGGCCTCTGTCGTTGGAACTCGTGCAGTGCACTTAAGCGGCGTGCACTCTCCACTGGTGTATCATTTAAATGAGGGCCTTGTACTGAGGCCTTGCTGATCGGTGAGCTTTCATCGCGCTCTCCACTCGGTACCCATGCCGACTGACTGGGTGAAGACATCCTGAAAGAAACAGATGTGACAGGGTCAAAAGACTATACCTGGTGATCTGACTTGGTTTGAGATAACTTAAAAAAACATTTTGAAAACACACATGCAATTAGTGTTTTCGTGCACTGAGTCAGAAATTAGAAGACAGGGTCCTGGTTTATGGATACGTCGACCACCCACACCAACACTGGACTCCCTGAACTGAAGACCAGACTTAGTACCCTTAACACTATTGCTTCACAGAAAGAAAATATCAGAGTCCTAAGTTCTGTGGTAGAACCAACTGCTCTGATATCAATTTTTCACGACCCGTCCTTGGGGCCCGTTCCATGACTACCCCAAGCCTGCCTTCCATAGGCCAGGGGCTGGCGACTAGCACTAAATGCGTAAATCCCAATAAAAAGGGAAGGCATTGCCTTTAAGAAACGTAAACACACACAACAAGAGTACAAGAGGAAGAAAACACTATGTAAGAAGTATAACAAGAGTAGTGCTGAAAGTAAAGGGGGCGGAAATAAAATCTCAACTGTAAAGTACAAGGTAAAAGACCAAACAGCTGGATGGTGAAAAGCAACTCTTGGATCATCCACCACGGAACCTACCTAAAGGGTAGCTACATAAATCCTTCTCAGCGCCCTCGTCCTTCAACCTCCTCTGGGGTACCGACTCGTCATGAGGTCCACCTCTAGGTGTCTTCCAGTCCTCGTACACTCAGCCTCCGTCAGCATTGTCTGTCGTCTGTATCCAACACAACGAGGTGCGGGCATATCCCGTGTAGGGGTGAGTATAACGATACTCAGTAGGGACCCCGAGACCCTCAAGGTATCACTAAATCGAACAAGGATAACCACAATTAAGGATCTCAACATATAGAAATTACTTAGGTATATGCCCATACATATACCTAAGTTATTAAGTAACCCATATCATTCATGAAGGAAAACAAAAAAGTCATTGAGTCAGCTCAAACCAGGATTTTTATTCACGATGTCGAAAACACGGGTGCAGGAAAAATCTTCCTCTGTCAAGAGCAGTAGTCCTATCACGACTCCGAGGTGCCACTCTCTAACCTTAGACTGTTGAGGTACTCCTCCTCTGTTGAGTACCATGGGTATGTCGCCCCAACACAGTAGTGATTACCGCCATGGGTCTGCCACCCCAACACAGTAGTGCTCCCCCTAATAGCCTACAGATTTTCTCCTCCTATCGAGTACTATGGGTTTGCCACCCCAACATAGTAGCGCTCTCCACCGGGATAGTCAAGTAGCTCTGAATTTAATCGTACAAGCAGTCATTAGGTCTCAGCCAGCTACAAGGTCATCGTACTCCGTATGCTCATCTCCAGGAGGATCTGATCCATGAGCTACTAGTCGAAACTCCAAGTGTCTCAAAGTACCACAAAGAAGTATCTCAAAGAACTTCCTCGTCATGGGGTTCTCAACGCAACAGACAGCATGTCAATCGGACGTCCGGTCTGTGAGTTGTTAGCATTTTCGTTCAAGGGGCCCGGTTGGTTTTTAAGATAAATCCAGCCCGACCATACTCAAACTCCGTCCAAACCTTAGGTGAAGTATCCCAAAATAACCGTCTCATTAAGAGGAACTCAACGCGACAGATGGCGAGTCAATCAGATGCCCGGTCTGAGAGATATTGGCTTTTCCGTTCCAAGGGCCTGATTAGAAATACGCTCGTTTCTAACCCAGAAATTATCCAAAGTCATCCAAAACTCACTTAGTGTTGCAAAAGTTTTGGCTCGTCACGGGGGTCCTAGTGCCTCAAACGGTGCATCGATCGGACTTGCGGTCTTTGAGTTATTCACCTTTAAGTGAAAATGGGCCCGACCCGTTAAGCCCGGTGGGATGGCGGGTCGGGTCAACCCAGAATTGGCGGGTCTGACCTGGTAGGGGTGTCAGACCAGCCTAAAGATTCACGTGGCCCGGACTGAGGGGCATGGCCCAGCCCAAATAGGTCACGGCCCGGCCCGAGGTGGCGTGGCACGACTCGGCGGGGCGCGGCCCGGTGAGGCGCGGCTCAGCCCAGCATGGCGCGGCCCGGCTCGGACTAGCCTCGTGTGGCCCGGCTCGGCCCGACCTAGCGTGTCCTGGCTGGGCACGTGACCCGGATGGCTCAGCCCGAAGGTCGAGGGGTCTGAGGGGGTGAGGCCCCCCGGCTGCCCGAACCGGTGGCGCCGCCCTCCCCAAACCGGCCGGCTAGGCTGGCCGGCCTTCTGGCGCAAGCGGCCCGCATGGCGGGCTGCGGCTTTCTTCAGCGCCGGGCCCTTCGGGCGCTGCGGTTCATCTCTTCCCGGCCGGCCGTTTTTCCAGCGCAGCACCCTCCTGGCGCCGCGGCTCCCCTTCGCCCGGCCGGTCGACGGGCCGGCCGGTTCTTTCGCTGAAGCATCCCGTAAAGCAGTCTGCAGTTCCTAATACACAGCCAGCGTGACTCTGCTGAATCCCTCCGCAATGGCCTATGGTAGTCACAGCTTCGCATCCCCAGCATGGCGCGACGACACCGTCCTTCCTTCATTGCGGCTCGCTTGGTCGTGGATTTTTTTAGCGTGTGCGACAGCGGCCCTTGCATCGTCGGCCTCTTCAGAGTTCTGCCTCTGATCACCAATTCCATCAATAAAAAGGATCAAATGGAGGGTCGTCGGGCCGTTTTTGTTTGGACCACACCCTCCGCATTAAGCGATAGCAAAAGGTTGGATAAGCAAGATGTTCAACGACAAACGAAGTACAATTTTAATCCATTAAAATTGAACTTGATTCCCCTACCTCGAGAAAGATTCACGGTACCCGAGCATCGTGGATGACAGTGTCGATTCCGTTGTCGTCGGAGTGTACCCGAAGAAGTGGCGTCTTCCCTCTTGTCATGGGGAAAAGAAAAGAAGGCAGATTTTCATTCTTCATGGAAGAGAGTGTCGTTCTTTGTCGAAGAAGTCTCCATTCTTCGTCAGAGGGTCGGTGCTCTTCTGCAAAAACTCAAGAGCTTTCACACAAAAAAAGCCTTCCCCAAAATAAAATAAAAAGCTACCTTATTATTTTTTTAACAAAATCGATTTCAAAATTCAAACATTCAAACCACCTCATTAATAAAATGTGTTGGCAATTAATTAAAGAGAGGGAGAGGAGGTGGAAGAACTCATAAATGTTGGGAGAGTTGTCAACATTAAACAGGGGTGTTTAATGAGGGGGGTTTAGGAGAGTTATTTTGGGAGTTTAAATAGGGTTAAGGAAGATGCTAGGTTGGTGCTAGTGTGGGCCCCACCTCTTATATAACCACACATGGGAAGTTGGGTGGTTTTGGGCTCCACCAACAACTTCCCATGGAAGGGTTTAACTTCCAAGGTTACAAAATAAAATTGTTCAACAATTTTATTTATTTAAAACTAATTCCCCAAATAATAATTCTTAACCTGCTTAAAACGCAACTACAGTAAAGGTCCCCTTTAGAAATTACTGGCGCTGCGAGTTCATCATTACCCTTGAGTTTCAATTCGGAGCACCGGTTCAAAAGATATAAAAACCCGCTCATTCGTTCACTGAATGTACCCGAGATAAACTTTGGAAATTGATTCTGGGCACACCGTTCCTCGAGAATCAAGTTTTTTCAGAATCTAAAGACTCATAAAATTCCAAGGTATTTAAGAAAAAAATTTACTTAAAATTTCCAGGTCTTTACAATATTCCCACATCAGGGCTTTACGTCCCCGTAAAGCTTCAACACACAGTAGGGAAAACTAAAGGAGGTACTAAGCACGCATCTAAGCCTCCCGCTCCCATGTGCCCTTTTAGAGGTATCCCATGCTGCCACTGAAAGAACACAAGAGGAATTGACTGTCCCCATAGGGATCGCTTCTGTCAATCCTCAACCTCTAATAGAACCCCTTTAAAGTCACCCCGTCATCGATGTCCAAATATCTGTGGTTGATGATGACGGATAGGTGGTGCACACATCACCTCAGCTGAGATACATGGATGATGTCGTGCACCCTTTGCAATTGAGGTGGAAAGGCCAGGCGGTAAGCTACCTTGCCTACTTTGCTGAGAACATAGAAAAGTTCGAAGAATCGTGGAGATAACTTTCCACCCTGGCATAAACTCTGTAAACCTCGTCAAGGAGATACCTGTAAGGAAATGTGGTCGTCACCCTCGAACTCCAGTGGTCTCGTATTCTATCAGTATAGGACTTCTGTCTGCTATGTGCAGTATTCATCCGCTCCTGGATGAACTGCACCTTCTCTGACATAGCCTGAACCATCTCTAGTTCTACACATGCTAACTCCAACACTATCCACAAAGGATATCTGAAACACAGCCAGCTGTTGTCTCGCCACTCCTAACAGCTGAATTCTCGATCTTCTATTAAGAGCATTTGCTACATCATTTCCCTCCCCAGTAGTATAAACTATCTCGAAGTCTTAGTCCTGGAGGAATTCAAGCCACCATCGCTATCTCAGGTCTATGTCCTTTTGAGTGAAGATACACCTGATAATATTGAGTTGGATTGAACCGTAAACCGTTCTCTCAACAAACAATGGTGAGACTAGCCAGTTGTAAGAACTTATCTCCACCCTTCTTCGTCTACGTTCTACAAGAGCTGCTGAGATTTCTCCTCTTCCAAAAAGAGAAATTTGGTCTCATCCCCTGGATGAACCACGTTCTTTGCCTAATACAGTCAATCCTAACATGAACGGTACAATTCATGTTTTGAATGACGTCGTAAGGCCTCGATGCTACTACTAAGAGATCCAACCGTTACTCTCACCTACAAGGGTTGAGTCACACTGTCGGAATCAGTGTGTGGTTACTAGGTCTCCTCTAGTAAGAATCTAGAAAGTGTGGGTCAAGTCAACAGTTTTAACCGGAACCTCTTAGTATCAACCATACAAAAAGGACAAGAAAGTAAACATCACAAAGATAAGTGTCTTTTATTACTGCAACTCATAGTACAAAGACACAAATCAAACACAAAAATGGCAACATGGAAACTAGATGCCCCAAGAACAAAGGTCTCCATGCCTGGAACTAGTCCCGCTTCTTTCCACCTGCTTCCGGAGCCCCATAGTCCTATGCTTCAGCTGACTGAAGTTGTGCTCTCCCATATCCGCATGTTCCCTGCGGTCGGGGTGGACCTCCTGGTGGTGGTGCTGGGAACACCTCGAAGCATCATCCACCTCCAGCTGCACGACCAGCTCCCCTGCCTCGGTCTCCTGCTCTTTGCGGTCCGTCTTGATCGAACCTTTGCCTCAACCTGGGAGGTACTTCTTCTATCTACTGATCATCTGAGCGGTTGGTCAGACAGTCACGAGCCATGTGACCCTGTCTGCTTCATGTGTAACACAGCATGTCAGGTCAGGTTCTGTCTCTACCCTTGGTGCCTCGCAATACCAATCTTGAGTCATGCAGTCAACCACCTATTGGTCGGGTCCTCCTGTACCTCTTCATCATCCGTCTACTACCTACAAATGACTCGGCTACTTATGGAAAACCATGCGTCAAAGGCAGCAGCTCCTGAGCACACTCTGAGTGTAGAGTCGCTGGTATAAACTCCACCCTGAAAAAAGTCTCGAAGTTTCCCCAAGTGAAGGTCATTTCGTCAAAAAACTAGAGCATCTGGCTCCACCACCGCTCATCTGCTCCCTGAAACAGACTAACATCTAGGTACACCATCAAGTCAGCGGGTGTCCTAGCTATGTGGAAAGATCGTGGTACAATATCTATCCAGTACCTAGCCGTCTGAAAATATGACTCACCTCGAAACGTCAGAGGCCACTGTTGTTGGAACTCATGCAGATCACTCAAGCGGTGTTCACTCTCCGCTAGTGTATCATCTAGAAGAGGACCCTGTACTGATGCCTCGATGCTCGGTGAGCTATCACCGCGCTCTCCACTCGGTACCCACACTGACTGACTGGGTGAAGACATCCTGAAAGAAACAGATGTGACATGGTCAAAATACTATACCTGGTGAGCTGACTTGGTTTGAGATGACTTAAAGAAACTTTTGAAAACACACATGCAATTAGTTTTTTCGTGAAATGAGTCAGAAATCAAAAGTCAGGGTCCTGGTGTATGGATACGTCGACTGCCCGCACCAACAGTGGACTCCCTGAACTGAAGACCACACTTAGTACCCTTAACACTATTGCTTCATAGAAAGAAAATATCAGAGTCCTAAGTTCTGCGGTAAAACTGACTCCTTTGATACCAATTTTTCATGACCTGTCCTCGGGGCCTGTTCCATGACTACCCCAAGCCCGCCTTCCATTAGCCAGGGGCTGGCGACTAGCACCAAAGGTGTAAATCCCGATAAAAAGGGAAGGCATTCCCTTTAAGAAACGTAAACACACACAACCATAGTACAAGTGGAAGAAAAAACTAAGTAAGTAGTATAAAAAGATTAGTTCTGAAAGTAAAGGGGCCGGAAATACAATCCCAGCTGTAAAGTACAAGGTAAAAGACAAAACAGTTGGATGGTGAAAAGCATCTCCTGGATCGTCCACCACGGATCCTACCTGAAGGGTAGGTACATATAGCGTTCTCAGCACCCTCATCCATCAACCTCCTCTGGGGTACCGACTCGTCATGAGCTCCACCTCCAGGGGTCGTACAGTCCTCGTACACTCAGCCTCCGTCAGCGCTGTCCGTCATCTGCATCCAACACAATGAGGTGCGGGCATAGCCCGTGCAGGGGTGAGTATAACGATACTCAGTAGGGACCCCAAGACCCTAAAGGTCTCACTAAACCCAACAAGGATAACCACAAAAAAGGATCTCAACAGATAAACATTACTTAGGTATATGCCCATACATATACCTAAGTTATTAAGTAACCCATCTCATTCAGGAGGGAAAACACAAAGCTCATTGACTCAGCTAAAACCAGGATTTTTATTCACGATGTCGAAAACACGGCTGCTGGAAAAATCCTCCTCTGTCGATCGCAGTAGTCCTGTCACGACTCCGAGGTGCCACTCTCTAACCTTAGACTGTTGAGGTACTCCTCCTCTGTTGAGTACCGCAGGCATGTCGCCCCAACACAGTAGTGATTCCCGCCATGGATCTGCCACCCCAACACAGTAGCGCTCTTCCTAATAGCCTATATAGGTACTCCTCCTGTCGAGTACCGCGGGTCTGCCGCCCCAACATAGTCACTCTCCCCTCCATGGGTCTGCCGCCCCTACACAGGATCACTCTCCATTGGGCTAGTCAAGTCCTTCCGAATTGAATCGGACAAGCAGTCATCAGGTCTCAGCCAGCTATAAGGTCATCGTACTCCGTATGATCGTATCTGGGAGGATCTGCTCCACGAGATACTGGTCGACACTCCAAGTGTCTCGAATTCCTATGAAGAATTATCTCAAAGAACTGCCACGTCATGGGGGTCTCAACGCAACAGACAGCACGTCAATCGAACGTTCGGTCTGTGAGTTATTAGCCTTTTCGTTCCAGGGGCCCGGTTGGATTTTAAGATAAAACCAACCCGACCACACTCCAACTGGATCCAAACCTCAGGTGAAGTATCCCAAAAGAACCGTCTCATCAAGAGAAACTCAACGCGACAGACGGTGAGTCAATCGAACACCCGGTCTGAGAGATATTGGCTTTTCCGTTCCAAGGGACTGGTTAGAAATGCGCTCGTTTCTAACCCAGACATTATCAAAAGTCATCCAAAACTCAATTAGAATCGCAAAGGGCCGCCTCATCGTGGGGGTCCTAGTTTCGCAAATAGCTCATCGATCGAACGCGCAGTCTTCGAGTTATTCAACTTTAAGTGAAAACGGGCCTGACCCCTTAAGCCCGGTGGGCTGGCGGGTCGGGTCAACCCTAAATTGGTGGGTCCAACCCGGTAGGGGTGTCATATTGGCCCAAAGATTCATGTGGCCCGGCCTGAGGGGCGCGGCCCGGCCCGAAGAGGGCGCAACCCGGCTCGAGGTGGCATGGCCCGACCCGGCGGGGCGCGGCCCGGCGAGGCGCGGCCCGGCCCAGCATGGTGGGGCCCGGCTCGGCCCAGCCTGGAGCGGCCCGGCTTGGACCGGCCCGGCGTGGCCTGGCAGGGTGCGTGGCCCGGATGGCTCGGTCCGAAGGTCGAGGGGTCCGAGGGGGTGCGGGCCCCCGGCTTCCCGAACCGGCGGCGCCGCCCTCCCCAAACCGGCCGGCTAGGCGGACCGGCCTTCTGGCGCAAGCGGCCCGCATGGAGGGCTGTGGGTTTCTTCAGTGTGGGGCCCTCCTGGCACTGCGGTTCGGCTCCACCCGGCCGGCCGGCTTTCCAGCGCGGCGCCCTCCTGGCGCCGCGGCTCCTCTTCGCCCGTCCGGCAGCCGGGCCGGCCGGTTCTTCCGCTGAAGCGGCCCGCAAAGTGGGTCGCGGTTCCTAATGCACAGCCGGCGCGATGGTGCTGAATCCCTCCGTCGTGGCCTATTCTAGCTGCGGCTTTTCATACCCAGCAGGGCGCGACGACTCCGTCCTTCCTCCGCCGTCGCTCACTTGGCCGCGGCTTTTTTTAGCGTCTGCGACATCGGCCCTTGCGCCGTCGACCTCTTCAGAGTTCCACCTCTGATCGCCAATTCCATCAATAAAAAGGATAAAACAGAGGGTTATCGGGCCGTGTTTGTTTGGCTCGTTCCCTCCACATTAAGCGATAGTAAATGGATGGATAAGAAATATTTTCAATGACAAACGAAGCACAATTTTAATCCATTAAAATTGAACTTGATTCCCCTACCTCGAGAAAGAATCGCAGGAGCCAAGCATTGTGGATGAAGGTGTCGATTCCGTCATCGTCAGAGTGTACCCGAAGATGTGGCATCTTTCCTCTTGTCGCGGGGAAAAGAAAAGAAGGTGCGTTGTTGTTCTTCATGGAAGATAGTGTCATTCTTCATCGAAGAAGTCTCCGTTCTTCGTTGGAGGGTCGGTGCTCTTCCCCAAAAACTCAAGAGCTCCCACACAACAAAAGCCTTCCTCAAAATAAAATAATAAGCTACCTTATTATTTTATTTAACACAATTCATTTCAAAATTCAAACATCCAAACCACCTCATTAATTAAATGTGTTGGAAATTAATTAAAGAGAAGGATTGGAGGTGGAAGAACTCATAAATGTTGGGAGAGATGTCAACATTAAACAAGGGTGTTTAATGAGGGGGGTTTAAGGGAGTTATTTGGGGAGTTTAAAGAGGGTTAAGGGAGATGATAGGTTGGGGTTGGTGTGGGTCCCACCTCTCATATAACCACACATGGGAAGTTGGGTGGTTGCGGGCTCCACCAACAACTTCCCATGGAAGGGTTTAACTTCCAAGGTTACAAAATAAAATTGTTCAACAATTTTATTTATTTAAAACTAATTCCCCAAATAATAATTCTCAACCCACTTAAAATGCAAATTCGGTAAAGGTCCCCTTAAGCAATTACTGGAGTTGCGAGTTCATCGGTGCCCTCAGATTTCAATTTCGAGCACCGGTTCAAAATATAGAAAAACCCGCTCATTCGTTCACTGAACATACCTGAGCTAAACATCAGAAATTGATTTCGGGCACACCGGGCCTCAGAATCAAGTGTTGTCAGAAGCTACAGACTCGTAAAATTACAAGGTATTTAAGAAAACAATATCCTTGAAATTTCTGGGTCTTTACAATATATATATATTCTTATGGAATTATAATATCACATATACCTTCTAAAGTTCCATTCTATTAAAAATACTATAACATCGCTCATTGTACGCAGGACTACCGCATCACAAAGCAAAGTGAAGGATTTTAAACATATGCATTACATGGAATGTAATAAAGATAAATTAAGTAATATATTATAAATATATTTTATGATATTTATTATATAAATTTTCTATATCACCCAATTCCTTACCCTTTTACCTATTATAAGAATGGTATTTTTTTTCTCATCCATACATACGAACTGACATCACCACGATGTGATGTGGTTCATTTTATATGCCCAGCATTTAAGAGAGGTTATAATAATGTATCAACTGATTAAATATTTTATTTTTAACATAATTTTCATTTTATATATGAATTATATACAATATATACAAAATAAATATAACATTCATTAAAAACAACCACGAGAAAACAAGACAATTGGCTTACAAAACTATCAAGATAATGAAATATAATTAACAATCATGTGGTAAAATATTATAAGAGGATCATATATTACATTATAAATATGATAGTGGTTCCCGTATTAAAATAATAAAATGTATAAAACAATTTTATTAGATGTAAAATAATGCTCAACTAAAAGGAAGTGGGTGATATGGTCCTCTATTTAAATTTATATTCATTAAGACATATTGTAATGTTATTTAAATAATTTCATTTAAATGGTTTATATACATTAATTATGAAATAGAGTATCATGATTCCTTAATAATTAATGGTATTTTAACATTAAAATTTATTTAATTCATCAATAGGTATTTGAATTCAAAATTACCATGTGGAAAATAATTTCAAAACTCAATTTCCTTTCATTCGGTTATATTACTTTTTTGTTGTCACTGATATTCCAAGATTCCATGTGAAGGGATATTTTCAAATAATATTTTATATATCTGGATATTTTATGTGTATTTACATTTGAATCACATAATTTATTCATATAATAAATATCACATCATCTTTATGATCTTTGTAATGGTTTATTTTACAATCTCATTTTAATCGGTATTATTTATACATGAATTTCCCATGAGATAAATTATTTGATCCTTTTATAAGAAAAATTTTATTTTATTATCCTATGGTTATTAATGTTTATTTCAATTAATTTTACAATTTTCACACTATTTGGTAATTAAAATGACCGTGAATTATTTTTATTAAAATCCAACAACATTTTCTATTCGGCCAAAAATTCATCTTCACTTAAAATAATTTTTTTTCAAAAAATGATATCAAATATTTTATAAAATTATTCAAAATTATTTTTTATGTAAATATTTTTCCATTTTTGGAAGTTTTAAATTTTTATTTAAAATTAGCCTTCCTTTTAATTTCAAAATAATGGTTGTTTGGATTTTATCTAAGCCGTGAAAGGAATCATTATTTTAACATGTACATCATTTACAGAATTTGAAGCATTCATGACCACTTAATGTAGTAAATATTAATTTATGTGTTTCCAATATTATTTTAAAATTTAATTATTTTAAAATTATTTTGTTAAATTTTAGTATTAAAATGTGATTTTGAAAATGAAATGGATATTTTCCTGAATGTTTTGTTAATGATCATTTTTTATATTTAATTTTTTCAACAATGAAAACGCTTTATTTTACACATAATAAATGGGTGATATGTTGTATTGATAACCATACATATTATTTATATAGATTTTTTATGATCATTTTTACCATGGAATGTAATGGAATTCTTTTTTAAGAATCATTTCTGTAGTCCTTGATTATCCCTTGAAATATTCACCTTCCTATGATCATCGGAAATTAAAATTATCCTATATATCAATATTATTTATACTTGATATTGTTATTGGTAAATCCATATTTTTTTATAAATAGAGTGTTTTACATAGATTTTTTCTTGATTTAATTGGGAAATATTGATATATATATACTCTTTGACAATGCAGGTATTTCATGTTACAAAATATTTTTCATTAATTTACTTGATTATTAGATATATGAAGTGTGATATGGACATTTATGGTGGCCCTCATTTATTTGATCCTAATGATGCATTGGTATCCTCATTAGATGAATCAGTTTTCTAGTCTTAGTTAAATGCATTTATAGTGTATACCTACCAATCAGTTTTAAACTATCTTGTGAAAGTACATGAATGTATATGTATTTTTTGCCTAATATCATGATATCCAATGACAATAAATAAACTTTTTAGGAATTAAATTTTTATTATCCATGATATTTTCACAATGATAATATCCATATATTCATTTCATTCTATCTTTAGTTATTAATTGTTATGAGTTTTCTTTTTTATTCTATTCTATATTGATTAGTCCTTATCTAATTATCAATGATATTTTCAAAATTATATTATCTCTAGATGCATTTAATTCATTTTTTATTGTATAAATGGAATGATTCATCAGTTATTTACCTTTTCATGTTCTGTATTCCTTATGTCATTATCAATGAGATTTTCATAATGATATTTTATCTAGATCAATTTCATTATCTGTTTCTTGATTAAATCGCATGTGTTTCCAGTTATTTATCTTTCCATAAGTATCATATTTATTGATTCGGGATAGTTTCATATTTACATATACCTAAATGAGCATTTGATATACCCTGATATTGATTTAATTTTTATGAATCCATGAAGTCTACCATGATGGGTATTTAAAGAAAAAATTGATTGAATGAATAATTTATAAAAAACATTATTTTTTAATTATTTTATTCAAATTTTTTATGGGAATAATGTATATATATAGTTTAAAAAGGTTACTAAAATATTCGTTAATTTGGAATTTTATTCCCTATATCTTATAAAAATGTAATAAAGTAACTCATTGTCTATAGGTTACATGGGTTGATGTCATTAAATAAATTGATATTTTAGTATTTAGAAAAATTCTAGTATGACATGTTTATATATTTTACATTCTTAAAAAAGTAATACCTAAAATTAAGATTTCATAATTGTAATTTATGATCCTAAAACCTCATTCATGTACTAAAAATATAAATATACTCTTCAAATAGAATCAAAATAGATAAAACACCCATAAAAATGATACCAAAATATTAATCAATGTGAATCACAAATATATGAATAAAAGTAAATAAAAATTTGACAAATTACCCCTAAAAAAATTCTTGACCTCCTACCCACCATCAAATTTAGTAACAATTTCATTTAAGGTCCCAATCATTCATCCAAATGATGTAAAAGTACTTACATCAATTATATAAAATTAATTTTTCCCCATACACATCAAAAATAAATAAATGTTACTAGGTATGGGTTGATCCCACTGACCCTAAAGGTTTTAACCATTTCCTAAAACCATCCTAAGTGAAATTGATAAGTTAAGATACATGTTAAATATCTCTCATTATTGATAATAAAACAACCCCAAAAATATTTTAGGATTAAAAATTTATAAAATTTAAATTAAAAAGCATAAAATCACACAATAGAAACACATCAAAAAAACAAAAAAGATAATACCCAATGCTAAGAGTACACATATATGCACCATGACCTACAAAAATAATAACTAATATATACTTTATATTTTATAATAGTAATATTATCATCACTCATAATAGTATCAAAAATATTATAATTTTTGATCATTCAATGATATTAATCAAGGGTAACATTATTGAAAAACAATAAATTATTTATTTATTTACATAACAACCACCCTCAAGAGAAAGTTAATTTAAGAACCTAATTGATTCATCACCTAATGAACCACATATCTCAATGCTCACAAATTTATATATTGGATCATGAAACCAAAACTATAAGATCATGAAATAATGTATGTAGAACCCACATTTGAAAATATAATTAATAATTCATAGGATATGTCAATGTTCATATATTTATTATATAAATATGGAATTCTGTAACTTTATCCCTGGATAAAACACATACTCACCCCACTATCTAATCATGGGATCAACAAACCTTGGACTATGTGAATTCACACCCAATAAATATTCCAAATTATAAATTACACAATTAACACATTCTTGATGAAACCTAAGGAAATCCACAAAAAATCTTTGGTAAATCATTCCCCTTAAATATAATAAGTTATAATACTCCAATCCTGAGGAAATCCAACAAATCAATAAATATAGAGTAAATCTTTCTTAACTAATTGCGAATAACTATCAAATTAAATAATACTAATCTATCATATTGTAATATATTATTTGGAAATATTACAACTATTAAAACCCATATAAACACAACATAATCAAATCCATAGTAACATCACATGTAAAAACACAAATTATTAAATAAAAAACAACCACTTATTCTAAAAATATAGAATCATTTATCATTAAATGTTTTAACACCTTTTATATGATCTTAAAATACCTTAATTATCATATCTATTTTATATGAAGCACCATAGGTAAAATTAACTAGGATAGAAATGATAAAAATTGATAATATTAAAATAGAATGGTCTTGTGGTTCTTTTTTGTGGTCAAAAAACATTTACAATAACAATATATAGAAAATCCTAAGAGTTATAAACCATGTGTTCCTTATAAAAAATTTAGGTTAACTATTCTATTATTGATATAAAAATATCAATTACTAAAAGTAATATATTAGTATTCAATTTCAATATATTTTCCTGAAGACCCCCCATAAAACATTTACATCATTAAATTAAAAAAATTGACAAGGAAACTCTGTTATATTAATTAAATCATATTTTACTGAGTATTATCATAAATATCTTTTTTATCTGTCATATATTTTTATATCTGATCCAACCCTCTTACAATTCATTTACCAATAAATCATAAAACCTCAAATCATTACGATGATAATATTGATAAAAATAAAAAAAATGATATATACCTAACCTATTTTGACTACCCAAACCAAATAAATATAAACTAATCCATATGTTGTAATTAAAGAAATAAAAAACATAACTAATCCACCAAATTAAACATAACATACTCATAATACAAAACAACGTCACAAATCATAAGAAAAATAATGATATAATTTTTCTGATAAAACCCCACTAACACATTCTATTTAAAAAAATCAATTTAATATAATATTTAAAAATAAAAATATTTTTTAATTTAAAAATGTAATTTAGTAAAATAACTTAATTTTCAAAATGTTACTTTTAACCATTAATACCTTATTGAATTCGAAAAGATCATGTAAACCCATTTTTAAAACATTATAATATTACTAACCATTCTAAAAATACAAAACAATGCCTTGAATTCTTATTGAATTATAATTTAAAAATCACCAAACTAACCTATAAACATCACATATAATTCCTGATCAACTATTTCACCACATAAAGGAACCATTTAACATTATATAAACAGTACTTCAATAAATATTAAATTTTTACCAGGATTACCAATTTTTAACATGAGCTACTATAACCCAATAACTCAACATAGTAGGCAGTAAATACCTGTAAACTATATATAATGTTAAAAATAATAGAAAAACTACAAAGATTAATTTAATAACTATTTTTCTCAAAACTCATATATATTTAATGTGTGATACCATATATTTAATTTCATTAGTAATTAAAACGTACTAAAATAATTGAAATCATCAGACAAACAAATCCTAATGAAATACCAAAATACTATAAACAACAAATTTTAAAATAAACCCAAACATGATTAATGTTATTAATTTTTTATTTGAAGGAATAAAAATTCCTAACACAATTCCATCAATTTTTAAAATACTCATATGATCCATCTCTAACCATATTATTTATAATTCAAATCATCAATGAGAAATTTTCCATAAATCAATCAAGCATTCACCTCAAATCACAAAAATAAATATCAAAATCAAAGAGAATCATAAATAATAAATAAATTGGTGAATCTGATGAGATTATATTTGATTCAGAAATAAATTAAAATCAATGTATCTATCAATGATAATTTTTCAAATAAAATCCCCTAATAATTTCATGAGTATGAGATGAGTATAGATAGAGGTAGGAAAATAATGTGAAAGAGAAATGAAAAAATAATGAACTAATTATTTTTTAGATTCATGAATATTTATATTTATTTATAATATATATTATGATACATTAGGTAACCATTTCTAAAAACGCATGCCAAATGAGTTATATTCACTTCATTTCATGGTTTTGGGAACCATTCTCTCTAATCATATACCAAACCAAAACATTAATATTTTCTTATAAACCACTCAATTAAGTCTGAAGCCTCCTTATATAAAAAATTATATCCTTGGGTTTATTCTAGTCTTCTTGACACACTAAATCTTACTTATAAGACCATCCATATCAATAAATCATATAATCAAAAATTTATTTACATATTCACTATTGTTTATTTAGTTTATTTTAATTCTAAAAATATGGGATGTCACATATTTTATATTTTTAATAGTGAAAGTGATCTTAATTAAGGGACATAGTCAGTATATATTTCAATAAATATAGTAGCTTTTAATTGGTTTGGGTTAGAAAAAAAATTATGAAATTGATATATAATACCAAATTTTTTCCAATTATTGAAACATTAAATGTGAAGAATTTATCTACTAAACATATCTAGTATAAATTTTTTATACAATGTAAAATTATATAGATATAAAACATATTTGGAATTAGTTTTGTCTAAAGATAGTGTTATTTATAATTTTATAAATTTTATAAAAATCTTCATTTGAAACAAATAATAAATTAAAATCTGATATTTTTTTATAAAATTGCAAAAGAAGTATTTTTTAAACATGTATTGAAGATAAATGATACAAAAATATCAACACTAGGTCTTATTCTAGGATAAGAAATCCCTTGTCTAATTTCAATATATTACTAAAATAAAAGTTCTTATTCCAATAACATAAACACTTCTAATCCAAAGTAGTATATTTTAAATTATCATCAAATAAATTAATAGTATCAACAAGCAAAAATAGAATCCTCTTTTTAAATAAACTCTTTATCACATATCATATTCAATAAAAATGACAGGAGGGTGAAAAATGGTATCTTTTATAATAATGGGAATTTTTATTTTGTTTAATAATTTACAAAGTACAAATGATATGGTTTAAATAACGATAAATATATTGATTTTAAATCAATGAAAACGTGCATGTGTTTGGTATGATAAAGACAAATTCATAAATGGTATAATTATTTTAGCCAAGAATATCATCTATAGAGTTTCAAAAAACATTCATGAATTGGTGACATGGACGATATGTCCTTAGTGTTTTACATATACTCTACAGTATGATTATTATCTATTATGATCATTAAAGGGTTATGTTAAATATTAGAAATTTTATTAACCAATAACACTTCAATTTTTAACCCAAAATATTGAAGGTTTACATTCAAGTATTCAAATATATTTTATAATGATTAAAATATTATAAAGAAAATATTGTTAAAACTATTAATGTGACATGATATATAAGCATCTGATAGGTGATATTATATTCTAGAGTTATTCTCTACGTTAAAATTTAATTAATTTTTTAAAGTATATTATCTAATATCATACATTTGATTATATGATTTTTGAATGACAGAACATTCATATTTCAATTTTCTCTTTGATATATTTATTAATATATATTTTTGTATGGTCTACGATAAATTTTTGATATATTATGTTATTGGATATTTTAAGAAAAAATACCACTATAGTCTAATATAATATTTTTTATTTTTTCTTGAATTAATATATTATAATAAAAATATATTCAATAAATTAATATAATGATAATGTGATTGTCAAAACCAAGGATCAATAGGCTATAATTTGGAATATGGATCAACATTTGGCTTATATCAATTTAAATTAGTAAAAAAAATTCAATCAAAAGCACCTATCATATATGATTTCTCATTATTGTTGTAATTCAGAGGATAATATGGTGTTGGTGGTGTTTATGCTATATTTTTGGTGGATTTCATTTGGAAATATCTATAGGTTACAAACATTTTAAGGATATCCCTAGAGGTTAATTAACTTCATTGTACTATATTAAGTGGACCTATATTTACTATGGGCATGAAATTTCTTATGTTACACAATTAATTTAGGAAATGTCTATTTCATTAATGAATATTACTATATGATTAACTAAAATTCATCACATGGTTCATATTCAATCAAATATTTGAGAAGTATTGAAAAATGTAACCAGGTAATGGATCCCATGGGTGAAATAATATAGGAAGGATAAATAATATAGAGGTTGAGAATTACATTAGGGAAGATTCATAATAACTAACTTATATATACATTATTTTCCAACATAAGGATATCTCCCTTGACACTAAATTTCACTACAGTGCTTATCTAAGGGGGAATTATAGTTCATATACTATATTAGGGAGAATGGGATTCCTTTATTTGATATATGATATATAATTTTTTTTTTGATTTATTTTACCAGTAGTTCTTCTAAAATATTATTTGATGAAAATTTATATAGACATCCGCACTTTAAAAGGATGATTTAATTGTGTTTTTGTAAAGGATTGATGTGGTTATTTATATTACGCCTAAAATAGATCATGATAAAGGGAGACATTGATTAACATAAATAATATAATTTCATATTTTATTTTATTTATTAGGGATATGGATATTAACATAAGGATGAGGAATTTAAATAATTCAAAAACAACATTAGGCTTGATTTTTTTCATGTGGAATGGGTAGTACATACAGTAAAGATAGGTAATTATGTTTGATAGAATAAGTTTTGTTCAATTTTAAAAATTAAAAAGGCATATGTAGCACTACTAAATACATTAGTGTGTTTGATATATTCATCAATATAGAGGGTTTAGTTAAACTAGGCATCATAGTTAGCCTTATCAATGATAATCATATTCTATAAGAGTAACAAGTCCTATTTCATGGTATTAATATATGAAAAAATTATCAAATTTCTTTTCCTTTATAGATGTTGTTCATTTATTATTGTAAATTTCATGAATACCCACTCATATCATTAATGTAAATTCATCTATATCATCATAAAATGTTAAAAAAAAAATGAGAATATGAGAATTCCATACAGATTAGGGAATATATACTGGGTTTCATACTTATTGAATTCTACTTGAGATAAAATAGTTGAATTTATGATTTTTTATTCTATTTACACTCTTTAAATTTTGTTTAAATGAGTTTTTTATTGTTATTTACTAGGGCATCACTACTATGAAACACCATAACGATTTTTTCATCGTTTATATTTTTATATTTTTTTAAAAATAAAATAATCTATATTCATTGGGGTAAACAAGTAGATAATATTTTTTGATTTAGTTCTATAGTATGTCTTAATGTATCTAACATTTATATTACATAAGAACAACGTTTTTGATATTTTTTTACAAATAATTATATTTTTTTTATATTTTATAGGTTATTTGGGTGATTAATTTTGAGAAAATTTAGTTTTGGGTTTAAGTGTAAAATTTCTCACATCATTTTAGAAAGTCATTGGATTATAGATGATTACAATTGGTTGAATTTATATGGTCTTATGGTTATTTATGAGAGTTTGGTTCCTATTAAATTCTCTTTTTTGTTTAGAATGTGTCATATTCATCTAATTTGATAACTCAGGTTATATCCTTGGGTTTTTAGTTACATTGGTATATTTTATTTTTTATAAAATAAATGAAATTCTTTGATTAATTAATTCATATCGTCACGACCCGTCCTCGGGGCCCGTGTCGTGACTACCCCAAGCCCGCCTTCCATAGGTCAGGGGCTTGCGACTAGATCCAAAGGCGTAAATACCGATAAAAAGGGAAGGCATTTCTTTTATGAAATGTAAACACACACACACACCCAGAGTACAAGTAGAAGAAAACACTAAGTAAAACTGAAAACAAAAGTAGTGCTGAAAGTAAGGGGCCGGAAATACAAGACCAACTATAATGTACAAGGTAAAAGACAAAATAGCTGGAAGGTGAAAAGAAGCTCCTGGATCGTCCACCACGGATCCTACCTGAAGGGTAGGTATAGATAGCACATCTCCTCGATCATCCACCACAGATCCTACCTGAAGGGTAGGTACAGATTGCATCCTCAGCGCCCTCATCCGTCAACCTCCTTCGGGTACTGACTCGTCGTGAGGTCCACCTCCAGGTACCGACTCGTCATGAGGTCCACCTTCAGGTACCGACTCTTCATGAGGTCCACCTCCAGGTGACATCCAGTCCTCGTACACTCGGTCTCCGTCAGCATCATCCGTCGTCTGCATCCAACACAATGAGGTGTGGGCATAGCCTGTGTAGGGGTGAGTATAACGATACTCAGTAGGGACCCTGAGACCCTCAAGGTCTCACTAAATCCAACAAGAATAAACCAAAAAGAAAGATCTCAACAGATAACCTTTACTTATATAAATGCCCATACATATACCTAAGTTATCAAGTAACCTATCTCAATCATGAGGAAAACACAAAGGTCATTGACTCATCTCAAACCAAGATTTTTCATTATCGAAACCACGATTGCTGGAGAACTCCTCCTATGTCGAGTAAAATGGACCTATCACGACTCTGAGGCACTACTCACTAACCTTAGACTACTGAGGTGCTCCTCCTGTCGAGTATCGTGGGTCTGTTGCCAAATATCGGGCACTCCGTCCGTTGTGGGTCTGTCGCCAAATATCGGGTGCTCCCACTAATAGACTTCAAAGGTAATCCTCTTGTCGAGTACCGTGGATCTTCTGCCACCTACCAAGCGCTTCGTCAGCCATGGATCTTCCTCCAAATACCAGGCACTCCATCCACTGGGATAATCGAATAACTCCAAGTCGAATCGGTCAAGCAGTCGTCCGGTCTACAGCTACTAGGTCTCTGTACTCCGTACGCTCGTCTCGGGGAGGGTCCACTCCACAAGCTACTGGTCATTACTTCCAAGTGTCATGAAGTTTCACGTAGAAGTAACACAAAAGACCACCTCGTATTAGTGGTCTCAACGCAATAGACGGCGCATCAATCGGACACCCAGTCTATGAGTTTTTAGCTTTTCCGTTCCAGGGGCCAGGTTGGGTTTTAAGCTAAAACCAATTCGACCATACTCCAATAACATCCGGAAAACCACATAGAGTATACCAACAAAACCGTCTCATCAAGATAAATACAACGTAGTCAACGACACATCAATCGGACATTCAGTCCTCAGGTTATAAGTGTCTCCTCTCTGAGGGCACGATTGGTTTCAGGTTCGAACCAACCCGGACCTTTTTCCAAATTCGTCCAAAACACACTAAGAGTAACGGAAAAGGACCGCCTTGTCGCAAGGGTCCTAGTTCCATAGAAAGTGCGTCGATCAGACCCGAGGTCTTTACATAATTCACATTTAAGTGAAAAAGGGCCCGGTCTGTTAGGCCCGATGGGCTGACGGGTCGGGTCAGCTCAGTTTTGGCGGGTCCGACCAGAAAAAGGGGTCGGACCGGCCTGGTAAGTCGCGCGGCCTGGCCCGAGGGGCACGGCCCGGCCCGACACGGATCGTCCGAGCGCACGGCATGGCTATCTCGTCCGGCTGGCCGAGCGGTCGGAGGGGGCGCAGACCCCGGCTACCCGAACCAGCGGTGCCAAGCAGCGCCGCCCTCCTAAACTGGCCGGCTAGGCCGGCCGGCCTCTTGGTGCATGTGGCCCGCACTGTGGGCCGCGGTTTTCTTCAGCGGGGCGCCCTCTTGGCACCACGACTCCCCTTTGCCCGACCGGCCGACAGGCCGGCCGGTTCTTCCATGGAAGCGGCCCGCGAAGCGGGCCGTGGTTCCTCCTACACAACTGGCACGACGGCGCCGCCTTCCTTCGCCACATTCCCGGAATGGCGCGATGATGTAGTGCCTCCTCCACCTTTGGTTGCCAATTCTAAATAATATAGGAAACGAAGAAGGGTCATCAGGTCGTGTTTTTTTGACACACTCCCTCCACGTTAGGCAGTATCAATCGGCCAAGGTATTCACTTGAATACAACGAGAACAAGGGATTAATTATTAAAAATAAAATTAAGCAAACCCCCTACCTCAATAATTGATGTCGTACATCGGGCTCTGCGGAAGACGACATCACGGGGTGAGGTTTCGTAGACGACATCGATGTGTGTCGTCGTTCTTCGTAGATCTGGCGTTCTTCATTGAAGAGATGTTGTTCTTCGTCGAGAGAGGAGTTCTATTCTTCTTCACACAAGTGTTCTCCCAAATCATCCCCAACCCAACATGTGCCAAAATAAAATAATAGGCTAAACTATTATTTTATTAACACAAGCAATTATAATTTCAAAATTCAAACCACTCCATTAATTAATTGAAGAGGGTGAATTCTTTATTTATCATGTGTTGGCATGAATTAAAGAGGGAAAGTGAGGGAGAGGAAGAGTCCACATTTAAGAGGAGTTTACAAATTAAAGAAGGGAGTTTAAGGGGGTTTGGTGAAAATGAATGGTTGGGGTTCGTGTGGGCCCCACCTCTCATATATCCACACATGGGAAGTTGGGTGGGTGTGGGCCCCAACAACAACTTCCCATGGGAGGAATTAACCTCCTTAGATATAAAATACAATTGCCCCAACAATTTTATTTACTTCTTAATTAAACCCCAATAATTAACTTCTCCTCCCGTGCAAACGCAACTACGGTAAAGGTCCCCTTAAGCAATTACTGGCGTTGCGAGTTCATCGGTGCCCTCATATTTCGATTGTGAGCACCGGTTCAAAAGATAGAAAAACACGCTCATTCGTTTACTGAACATACCTGAGCCAAACTTCGGAAATTGATTTCGGGCACACCAGGCCCCAGAATCAAGTTCCATCAGAAGCCACATACTCGTAAAATTCCAAAGTATTTAAGAAAAAAAAATTCCTTGAAATTTTTGAGTCTTTACATTACTCCCTCCGCAGGGATTTACGTCCCCGTAAAGCTACAACATAAAATAGGGAAACAAATGAGGGTACTGAGCACGAATCTGAGTCTCCCGCTCCCATGTGCTCTCCTGTAGGTTCTCGTGCTGCCAATGAATGCGCACCAAAGGAATCGTCCATCCATATAGGACCCGCTCCTGTCGATCCTCGATCTCCACCGGGACCTCTGTAAATGTCACCCCATCATCGATGTCTAGCTCCCCATGATCAATGATGAGGGTCGGGTCTTGCACGTATCTCCTCAGCTTATATACGTGGATGATGTTGTGCACCTGGTGTAATTGAGGTGGAAGGTCCAGCTGATGTCTCTCCAATCCTAACAGTTGAATGCCCAATCTTCTACTAAGAGCATCTTCTACAACGTTCCCCTACCCATGAGTATAAACTGTCTTGAATTCATAGTCCTAGAGGAATTCAAGCCATCACCATTGTCTCAAGTTCATGTCCTTCTGAAATAAGATACACCTGAGACTATTGAGGTGGAGAGAACTGTAAATTGTTCGCTCAATGGACAATGGGTGATACTATCCAATTGTAAGAACTCATCTCCACCCTTCTTCGTCTACGTTCTACCAAAGAGCTTCTAAGATTTTTCCTCTGCCGAAAAGAGAAATCTGGTCTCATCCCCAGGATGAACCACGTTCTTTGCCTAATACAGTCAATCCTGACATGAATGGTACAATTCATGTCTTGAATGACGTAGTAAGGCCTCAATGCTACTACTAAGAGATCCAACCGTTACTCTCGCCTCCAGGGTTGAGTCACACTGTCGGCATCAGTGCATGGTTATTGGGTCTCCACTAGTAGGAATCTCATAAGTGAGGGTCAAGTGAACAGTTTTAACCAGAACCTCTTAGTTTCAACCATACAAAAAGGACAGGAAAGTAAACGTCACAAAGATAAGTGTCTTTTATTATTGCAGCTTGAAGTACAAAGACACAAAGAAAACACAACAACAACCACACGGAAACTAGAAGCACCAAGAACAAAGGCCTCTATGCCTAGAACTAGTCTCTCTCCTTTCCACCTACTTCTGGATCACCATAGTTGTATGATTCAGTTTCCTGAAGTTGTGATCTCTTATATCCACCCATTCCCTATGGTCGGGGTGGACCTCCTGGTGGTGGTGGTGGCGACACCTCGAAACGTTGTACACCATCGGTTGTACGGCCAGCTCCTCTTCCCCGGTCTGGTAGGTTTCTCTACTGTCTGGTGCTCATCTTCTGGACTGGTCAGGCAGTCTCGATCCAAGTGACTCTGCTTTCCGCATGGATAACATGTCTTTCTCCCTATATGGATGGCTCTGTTTCATGTGCCTCTCACAACCAAACCTGTATCCCGAGGTCGCCCACCTATTGGCCTAGTCTGCTTGGACTTCTATGTCATCTTTCTACTACCGGTAGTAGAATACTCCACTACGGTCGGAAAACCCTACGGCAAGGGAAGAACCTCCTGAGCACGCTCAGAGTGTAGAGTCGCTGGCATAAACTCCACCCTGAAAAAAGACTCGAAGTTTCCCCAGGTGAAGGTCATCTCATCGCAAAACTGGAGCATCTGGCTTCACCACCTCTTAGCTGCTCCCTGAAAGAGACTAACAGCTAGGTACACCATCAAGTCAGCGGGTGTCCCAAATGTGTGGAAATATCATGCTACAAACTCCAGCCAGTGCCCAGCCATCTAAAAATCCAACTCGTCTCGAAAGCTCGGAGGCCTCTATTACCGGAACTCATGCAATGTGATCAAGCGGCGTGCACTCTCTACTGGTGTGTCAACTGGAAGAGGTCCCTGTATTGAGGCCCCGCTGCTCGGTGGGCTATCATCGCGCTCTCCACTCGGTACCCACGCTGACTGACTGGGTGAAGACATTATGAAAGAAAAAGATGTGACACTGTCAAAATACTACACATGGTGAGCTGGCCTGGTTTTGAGGTGACTTAAAGGAAAAAAATTTAAAACACACACGCAATCAGTGTTTTCGAGTACTAAGTCAAGGTCCTAGTGTATGGATACGTCGGCCACCCGCACCAACACTAGACTCCTTGAACTGAAGACCACAATTAGTACCCTTAACACTATTTCTTCACAGAAAAGAAATATCAGAGTCCTAAGTTCTGCTATAGAACTGACTCCTCTGATACTAATTTGTCACGACCCATCCTCGGGGCTCGTGGAATGACTACCCCAAGCCTGCCTTCCATAGGCCAGGGGATGGTGACTAGCACCAAAGGCGTAAATCCCGATAAAAATGGAAGGCATTGCCTTTATGAAACGTAAACACACACACACACCCAGAGTACAAGAGGAATAAAACACTAAGTAAAACTGAAAACAAAAGTAGTGTTGAAAGTAAGGGGCTGGAAATACAAGCCCAACTGTAAAGTACAAGGTAAAAGACAAAATAGCTGGAAGGTGAAAAGCAGCTCCTGGATCGTCCACAATGAATCCTACCTAAAGGGTAGGTACAGATAGCGCAGCTCCTAGATTGTCCACCACAGATCCTACCTGAAGGGTATGTACAGATAGCCTCCTCAATTCCCTCATCTGTCAACCTCCTCCGAGTACCGACTCGTCGTGAGGTCCACCTCCGGGTACCGACTCGTCATGAGTTCCACCTCCGGGTACCGACTCGTCATGAGGTCCACCTCCAGGTGCCGTCCGGTCCTTGTACACTCGGTCTCCGTCAGCGCCGTCCGTCGTCTGCATCCAACACAATGAGGTGCGGGCATAGTCCATGTAGGGGTGAGTATAACGATACTCAGTAGGGACCCCGAGACACTCAAGGTCTCACTAAATCCAACAAGAATAATCCACAAATAAATATGTCAATATATAACCTTTACATAGGTATATGGCCATACATATACCTAAGTTATCAAGTAACCCATCTCAATCATGAGGAAAACACAAAGGTCATTGACTCAGCTCAAACAATTATTTTTCACTATCGAAACCACGAATGCTAGAGAACTCCTCCTCTATCGAGTACAGTGGCCCTGTCGCGACTCTGAGGTGATACTCACTAACCTTAGATGGCTGAGGTACTCCTCCTGTTGAGTATTGCGGGTCTGCTGCCAAAAATTGTGTGCTTCGTCCGATGTGGGTCTGCCTCCAAATACCGGTCGCTCCCCCTAATAGCCTATAGAGGTACTCCTCCTGTCGAGTACCGCGGGTCTACTGCCAACTACCAGGCACTCCGTCCACCGTGGGTCTGCTTTCAAAAAATCTGGAGCTCCGTCCACTGGGCTAATCGAATCACTCCGAGTCGAATCGGTCAAGTAGTCGTCAAGTCTACAGCTACTAGGTCTCTGCACCCCGTACGCTCGTCTCTGGGGGGAGTCCGCTCCACGATCTACTGGTCGTTACTTCCAACTGTCACAAATTTTCACATATAAGTAACACAAAAGACCGCCTCGTCTTAGGGGTCTCAACGCAACAGACGGCGCGTCAATCGGATGCCCGGTCTGTGAGTTATTAGCTTTTCCGTTTTAGGGGCCCGGTTGGTTTTTAATATAAAACCAACCCTACCATACTCCAATATCTTCCGAAAACCACGAATATTATTCCAAAGAAACTTTATCATCAAGAGGAATCCAACGTAGTCGACAACACATCAATCGGACGTCTAGTCCCCAAGTTATAAGTGTTTCCGCTCCGAGGGCCCGGTTGGTTTCAGGTTCGAACCAACCCGGCTGTTTTTTCAAAGACATCCAAAACTCACTAAGAGTAACGCAAAAAGACCACCTCGTCACAAGAGTCATATTTCCATAGATATCACGTCGATCGGATGTGCGGACTTTACGTAATTCACATTTAAGTGAAAAAGGGCCCGGTCCGTTAGGCCCGATGGGCTGACAGGTCGGGTCAACTCGGTTTTGGTGGGTCCGACCCGGAAAAGGGGTCGGACCAGCCCGGAAAGTCACGCGGCCTAGCCCGAGGGGCACGGCCCGACACGACGGGGCACGGCCCGTCTTGTCCTGGCGTGGGTCGGTGGGGCGCGCGGCCCCCCGGCTACCCGAACCGGCGGCACCGCCCTCCCAAACCGGTCGGCCTCCTGGCGCACGTGGCCCACACGGCGGGCCGTAGGTTTCTTCAACGCAGCGCCCTCCTGGCATTGTGGTTCGGCTCCTCCCGGTCGGCCGATTCTCCAGCGTGGTTCCCTCCTGGCGTCGCGGATCCCCTTCGCCCGACCGGCCAATGGGTCGGCCGGTTATTTCGCCGAAGCGGCCCGCGAAGCGGGCCGCAGTTCCTCCCCCACAACCGACGCGACGGCATGGGCTTCCTTCACCGTGTTCCTGGAACGGCGCGACGACGACGTGCCTCCTCCGCCTCTGGTTTCCAATTCTATATAAGATAGGAAACGGCGGAGGGTCTTCGGGCCGTGTTTGTTCGGAACGCGCCCTCCGCGTTAGGCAGTAACAATCATCCAAGGTATTCACTTGAATACAAAGAGAACGAGGGAGTAATTATTTAAAATAAAATTAAGCAAACCCCCTACCTCAATAATTGATGTCGTACGTCGAGAACCGCGGAAGACAGCATCGTGGGGTGAGGTTTTGTAGACGAAGTTGGTGTGCGTTTTCGTTCTTCGTGGATCCGGCGTTCTACATTGAAGAGATGTCGTTCTTCGTCGAGAGAGGAGTTCTCTTCTTCTTCACACAAGTGTTTTCCCAAATCTTCCCCAACCCAATGTGTGCCAAAAAAAATAATAGGCTAAACTATTATTTTATTAACACAAGCAATTATAATTTCAAAATTCAAACCACTCTATTAATTAATTGAAGAAGGTGAATTCATTAATTATCATGTGTTGTCATGAATTAAAGAGGGGGAGTGAGGGAGAGGAAGAGTCCACATTTAAGAGGAGTTTAAAAATTAAAGAAGGGAGTTTAAGGGGGTTTGGGGAAAATTAATGGTTGGGGATCGTGTCGGCCCCACCTCTCATATATCCGCACATGGAAAGTTGGGTGGGTGTGGGCCCCACTAACAACTTCCCTTGGGAGGAATTAACCTCCTTAGATATAAAATAAAATTTCCCCAACAATTTTATTTACTTCTTAATTAAACCCCAATAATTAACTTCTCCTCCCTTGAAAACGCAACTACGGTAAAGGTCCCCTTAAGCAATTACCGGCGTTGCGAGTTCATCGGTGCCCTAATATTTGAATTCTGATCACCGGTTCAAAAGATAGAAAAACTCGCTCGTTCGATTACTGAACGTACCCGAGCTAAACTTCGGAAATTGATTCCGGGCACACTGGGCCTTGGAATCAAGTGTCGTCAGAAGCCACATACTCTTAATCTTTCAAAGTATTTAATAAAAAAATTCCTTGAAATTTAAATGTCTTTACACATATTAATGGAAGAATTTTATATGGGTGGATCTGGATAGAGCTTTTATTTGTTTCCTTTGATGTTTGTAGTTAGTCATTAATTGATACTAAATCCCCTTATTTGTGATAATGAATAGTTCTATTTTCTTTATTCAGCATATTTTTTATATGGATCATTGTCTCTAATGATTATATGAATAAATAATTTATATTTTTCATGGTCATTAATTTATTATTCTCTACTGTAGTAATATTAAATTTTATCCATCATTAATAGTGTTAATGTGGGATTTTAATTCAATTTAATTTTTATTTATGATCTCGTTTATGTGAAAACAAACAAGTACTATAGATCACATAAAGATGGTCTTCCTATAACAATTATAAATTTTCAGACCAATTGATAAATATTGAAACTAGATGATAGATACGTTTACAGGTTCATTATGGAAATTATATAATCCACATTGAAAGGGGTTTTGGAAAAGAAATTAAAAAATAAAAAAAATTAACCAATGAATTTTGTAATCATAGTAAATTCAAATACCATACAAATAACTTTCAAATTTGGGTTTAAATTTTTTTCCTCTATATTAGGTTAAGTATGGTGGAGGATTTATTTTAATATTCTATTTCACATGATGGATCAGTTTTATAAAAATCTAAAAAAACAATAGTATATTTTTTTATAATGAAATTAAATTTCCATGTGAAATTTAATCAAGTATAATTAATATTCCATATACGGGAACATATTCTATTTAATTAATAGAGTAAATAAAGTATAATGAAATAATGATAACATTAATCATTAAGTAATTTACAATATTTTTTATAGTTAAAATTTACTTTTTTTATATACATTATTTTTTCAATGATTAAATATTTACATTATTATCATTTTATACCAAATAGCCCCATCAACTAAATTAACTCAACCAACCTTGTTTGTTTTTTTGAAAGATAAGGGTTCTGATATAGAAAATGTGTTTAATTTCTATATCACATGAAAACTATATATTATTTTTGGAATTTAAATTAAATTTAATAAAACCATCACATTTCGTAACAATTACCAAAAAATGTGTTGTAGTTGTATGCATAGAACTTATATCTCCCAATATATTATCATAGTATTGTTCTGCCTATGTAAAAGATACATTTTTTTCTTTTCTATTATAAATGTATTGAGATCCTCATTATGGATAGTGCAATGTATACATAACCTAAATTTCTACCACTAGAATTGTCTCATCATTATTATCCATGATCATATTAAATTAAGAACTAATATTTCATTTCATAGTGTTTCCCTATGACACATGAAAATGTATTACTATTTTCATATCAATAAATTTTCTTAAAGGTATCCTTCATGTACTTTCTATTCAACCTTTGATTGCAGGGGTTTTGAAGGCATTTTTGAGAAAAGGGTGGATTCTTCAATATTTGAGCCAATCCGTGAGGCCATTTTCAAAATTAAAAACATATTTTTTTCATTGATAACTCTTTTGGTTTTCAATATTTTTTACCCTATACACTTATCACATGGAATCCACTAACCAATTAAAACCAACATATCTATTTGGACCCCTTAGGAACTCATAATCATGGTGGATTTGGGTGATTTATTTAGGCATTGGGCCAACCCATGAGCTTATTTCCAGATTTTAAAAAAATTATTTCTTTTATATATCTTTCCTTTTTTAACATTTTTCAGTTATTTCACCTCTCACCCAAACCCACAAACCCTAGGCACACCTCCATGTTTTATTTTCCCCCTTTGTAGCTCATCTTCATCAAAGATTAGAGAGAATTTATTCCTTGTTTCTCAAGTTGTCTATATTTGAAAAGAGAATTTTATTTTATCAGAAAACGTTCATTTTTTACTCCCTTTCCCCCATCTAAGTCCCCACTCAACCTCATCAGCTATATTCAAACCTACCATTAAATTTTGGCAGCTTTGATATTCAACTATTGGTGTATTTGTGGTGATTTATTCAAATTTTCTCATGTAAATGATTTTCCTTCTTAGTTCCTTCCATTTCATTAAGGTTTATCACCATTTTCTTAAAGCTCCAAATGTCCAAAATCTAGGGCTTCGTACCTAGGGTTTTTTATTTTCTTGGTACAATAATGTGGTTTTAGGTTTTTTTCCACCCCTTGTGGTGCGGCGGTTGTGCAAATGAGGTTTCGCACAAGGATTTGAGGGTTTTGACACATTTGGTTGGTTATTGCATGTATAATAACACCTTGGTGAGTTAGATTTTCTAGATTTATATTGTCTGCATATTCCTCTTCCATTTTTTTTATGATTCTTTTGGTATCGTTGGTAATGAAGTTTATTTTAAAGTATCATTTCTGTGGAAAAAGGTGTGTTTTTGTGTGTTCCATGTTTTATCAATTCAATTTTTTTATGGTTCATGAAATGGTTTTATTAATTTTTTTAGGGATACCAATTCTTTATTGGTGTGATGTTAGTATGAAATAGGATTCAAAAGATGGTTTTTAGAAGGATTTTATGTGAAAAGCGTGGTTGTAATTATAGAAATTGTTTTTTGAAAATGGTAAAGTGTTTATTGAATTACACTAAGGATAAAAAGTATGTTTAGATAATGTTTTGAGTGTGGAAGACCAGAATTGGTGTTTTGTGTTTAAATGAAATTTCATAGCATGTGGTGTCACAACCCATCCCCCGGGGCCCGTGTCGTGACTACCCCAAGCCCGACTTCCATAGGTTAGGGGCTGGTGACTAGCACCGAAAGGTGTATTCCCTAAAACTGGGAAGGCATTGCCTTTATAACTTGTATACTCATATAACCATGCACACAACAAGATACGAACACAAGAAAATTGTATAACCAAAAGAGTGCAGAAAGATAAAGGTGTTGGAATACAAGCCCAACAGTAAAGGTAAAAGTACAACTGAAATACAATATGACTAAAGAAAGAGAAAGACAGCTACTGGATCGTCCTATAAGGTTCTTACCTGAAGGGTAGGTACATATCACCTCCTCAACAATCCACGTCCACTCGTCTCCTCTATGTACCGACATGTCGTATGATCCACCTCTAGGTACCATCCAGTCCTGGTACTCTCATCCCCAGTCATTATTGTCCATCGTCTGCACCAAACACAATGAAGTGTGGGCATAGCCCGTGCAGGGGTGACTATAACGATACTCAGTAGAAATCCAAGGACCCTCAAAGTCTCACAAAATCCTCCAAGGATAAACCACAAATCAAGTAAACCATTGATAACCCGACTTCGGTATATACCCATACATATACCTAAGTTATCAAGTATTCTCATCTCAATCATGAGGAAACACAAGGTCCAACTCAAAATACCAAGGCTCTTATGTTCTAAAAAGGAAGGAAAACCACAAAGTACCACATAGGTATGCCGCATAAAAGAATACCACCAAGGTATTACCATGATGAAAAGTACCACACAGGTACAAACTCATATTACGCTAGGTATAACATAGGTACTGTAGTTGAGATGATTATTTATAACTACTTAATCATCTTACTCCATTAAGAGGCTATTCTACTGACCGACACATGATCTCTAGGAGCTGACCCACAAAGGATCACTAAGAGATGACCAATACAGGATCTCTAGGATCTGACCCACACATGATCGCCATGAGATGACCCACATAGGATCGCTAGAAGCTAACCCATAGAGGATCTATAGGAGCTGAACCACACTGGATCTCTATGATCTAACACACACATGATCTCTTGGAGCTGACCCACAGAAGATCACTAGGAGCTGACCCACACAAGATCGCTAGGAGCTGACCCACACCAGATCGCTAGGAGCTGACCCACAGAGGATCGCTAGGAGCTCACCCACATAGGATCGCTAGGAGCTGACCCCCACAGGACCATTAGGAGTTGACCCACATAGGATCGTTAGGAGGTGACCCACAGAGGATTGCAAGGATCTTACCCACACAAGATCGCTAGTCAGTCTTCTCATCACAGCCAGCCACTGGGTTCCCGCACTAGGCTTACTCATCTATAGGAGAGTCTACTACCCAAGCCGCTAGTCATTACTCCAACTTCCACGAAGTCCCACAAAAAAGTATCTCAATGGATCTACATGTCAAAGTGGTCTCAATGCAATAGACGGCGTGTCACTCAGATGCTCGCTCTGTGACTTTTTAAACCTGTAGTCCCAAGAGCCCGGATGGATTTGTGCTCGATCCAACCTGACAATAACCCAAATTTACCAAAAACTCTAGTGGGGTATACTCAAAGGGACCGTCTCGCTCCAAGATTTCCAGCGCCGCTGATGGTTATCCAAATGGATGTTCAGTGCCAAATTTATGGCGCAATAAAAGTATAGGTTTGTATCGGGTCCGGGTCAGGTCCGGCCGGGTCGAACCGGACCCGGACCTGACTTGGTCTGGGTCGACCTGGTTTGGGTCGACCTAGCCCGGCCAATGGTGCGTCCTGGCCCGATGGGTGGTCCGGAAGGCCGCGAGAGCCACGAGGGGCCACGGGATGGCTCGGCTGTGGATGGTGGATTAGCCGTAGGGGTGTCGCGTGGGCGTGGGGCGGCTCAGCCTAGCCCAGGGTGGAATGGCCGGGAATACGGAGGCTACGAGGAGGCTCGACCGGGGGGTGCCATGAGGGCACGGTGTGGCTCAACCCGGCCAGGGGTGGCTCGGCGCAGAGGGCAGAGGCCGCGGGGCAGCTCGGCCCGGCCCGGGGCGGGTCAGCCGCAAGGCTGGAGGCCACGGGGCGGTTCAGGCGGGAGGGCGATGGTTGTGGGGCAGCTCTACTAGGGACTACCACGAGGGAACGGTGCAGCTCAGTTGTGGGGCGGTGGCCTGGTTTCGGGCAGTGTCTTGGTTGTGGAGGGTGGCGGCTCGGCCGCGGGGCGGCTGCCCTGCCGAGGATGGTGCTAAGGTTGCGTGCGGTAGTGCCGCAGGGCATTTAGGCTGTGGGCGGCGGCGTTACGTTGCCTCCTTCATCGTGGCTGATGGTGGTGTCGGCTGCAGTTCCCGTGCCCCATCGTGGTTCATAGTCATTCCTCCATCGCGATCAACAATTAATCACAATGTTTGTGAAGAGGACGACCCATGTTTATTTGGCCCTCACTCTCTGTGTTATAGTGGTATCAAGTGGCTATAAATCCTTCTTGAATTACAAAGAATAATCAAGAACAGAAAGAGAGAAGAATTTCAAAAAACCACCCTAAAACTTCCCCCAAATAATCATTCACAAATAAACCTCTGCCTTGAATTTTTTGTTGACGTTGGCGCTAGAAGGAATTTGAAGAAGGCGAAGAGAGTGCCAACAATCGTCGCTTCCAAAACCATGCTTCGATGTCGGGATCACTCATCATCCTCTTCCTTGATTTTTGAAGAACGTTTTTAATGGCGTTCTTCGTTGGAGAAGTGAAATCCACTCAATTCTCCAAGTTTCTCCCCTTTTCCAAGAGTTTCCCCCAATTCCACCAAAAAGAAAACTAGACAATCATGTTTTGTTTCCCTAATTTAATTGTTGGCACAACTTGAAAATTGGATTAATTAATTACATTGAGTTGGTATAATTAATTAAGGGGGTGGCACAAATTAAGTGGGGGAGTTCAAGAGGTTTCTCCCTATTAAGAGGGGAGTTCAAAGGGGTTTAAGCCGTGGGTGGTCCCCACCCCCATAACCTCTAATGGAAGGTTAGGATCGGTGGTCCCCACCTCCATAACCTCTCATTGGAGGTTTTTAGTTCAGGTGGTCCCCACCTGTGAAACATCCACATGGTAGTTTCAAATGAAAATAAAAATAAAATATTACACAATTTTATTTTATTTTAATATTTCACGAATAAGTGAAAAACTAACTTTTACTCTCAACCTACTGTGGTCGAGGTGAAGGTCTCCTTAAGTGAAAACCAGCACTGCGAATTCAACGGTACCCTTGGATTTCATTTCTGAGTACCGGTTCAAAATTTAGAAAAACCCACTTGCACCTTTACTGAATGTACCCGAATTTTTTTCAGAAATTCCTTCCGAGAATAATGGGCCTCGGAATCATGCGCCGTCAATTTTTGAAGACTCGTAAAATTCCCATATATTAAAAAAGATTACATGGAAATTCCGGGTCTTTACATTCTCCCCACCTCAGGTCTTTGCGTCCCCATAAGACAAAACCTAAACTAAAGGAACAATTGGGGGTACTGAGCACGCATCTGCTCCTCTCTCTCCCATGTGATCTCCAGGAGGTTCCCGTGCTGCCAGAGAATGCACACCCGAGGTATCGACCCCCCATGAAGGACCTGCTCTTGTCGATCCTCAATCCCAACTAAACCTCCGTAAAAGTCTCCCCATCGTCGAAGTTCAGATCTCCATGGCTGATGATGTGGGAAGGGTCATGCACGTATCTCTTCAGCTGGGATACATTGAAGACGTCATGCACTCAGTGCAACTGAGGTGGAAGAGCTAAGCTGTAAGCCACCTCACCAACTCTACTAAGGACCTGGAAGGGTCCGATGAACCTTAGAGATAACTTTCCACCTTGACCAAATCTCTGCAAAACTCGTCGAGGTGAGACCCGTAGAAAGTCATGGTCACCATCCTCGAACTCCAGAGGTCTCCATATCCTATCAGCATATGAATTCTTCCTGCTCTGTGCAGTCTTCATCCTCTCCTGGATGATCTGCACCTTCTTTGTGGTAGCTCGTACCATCTCTGGTCCCACGAGTGCTGAATCCCTTAGGTCAGTCCAGCACAAAGGTGATCTGCCAGGTCACCCATACAACTCCTCAAAAGGTGCCATCCAAATGGTGGAGTGATAGTTTTTGTTGTATGAAAACTCCACCAGCAGCAAGTGATCCTCCCAACTGTGATCGAAGTCGAGGACGCATGCATATAGCATGTCCTTGAGGGTCTGAATGGTTCACTCAGTCTGTCCATCCGTCTGAGGATGGAAGGAAGTGCTCAAATAATGATGTGTCTCGAAAGTCTCATACAACCCCTTCCATAGACAGGAAGTAAAATTTGTATCACGATCGGAGACAATATTCTAGGGTAATCCATTTCACCACACAATATCCTGCACATAAAGGCATCTCAAGCTCTCCACTGATCCATGCTCTCTAATCGGTAGGAAGTGGGACCACTTGGTGAGTCGGTCGACGATCACCCAAATCGAGTCATGAACCCTAGATGTATGTGGAAGTTATGTAAGGAAGTCCATGGATATACCATCCCACATCCACTCTGGGACCTCTAAAGGCTGAACCAAGCCTACCAGTACCTGATGCTCCGCCTTCACTTGCAGACAAGTGAGGCATCGAGAGACAAACTCTGTTACTGATTTCTTCATTCCCAGCCACCAGTGCTATTGTCGGAGATCCTAGTACATCTTCGCCACTTCTTGATGTACCACTAGAGGGGATGTGTGGAACTCCCTCAACACTCCCCCCCCCCCCCGAAGTGATACTGGTACCATGGTAGGTCCTCTGAAGAGGATGATATGCTCCCCACCTTCAGAAAATCCATCAAGTGCCTTCTCTATGGATATCTGAGCACGTCGAGTCTCGAAGTCAGTGTCCCCACGCTACGACTCCCTAAATCACTGAAGAAGTGGGGGAGTGACTATAAGAGACGGAAAAAAACTGCTCCATCTTGATCCACAAAGGATATCTTCAAAGCAACCAGCTACTCCGTCACCTCACCTAGCAGCTGTACACCAAATCTCCTGCTAAGTGCATCTGCTACAACATTCCCCTTCCCATGAGTATAGACTATCCCAAAGTTATAGTCCTAGAGGAACTCAATCCAAAGTCATTGTCTCATGTTCAGGTCCTTCTAAGAGAATATATACTTGAGACTCTTGTGATCTGAGTAAGCTGTAAAACGTTCTCCTATCAGATAGTGTCGTCACATCTTCAAGGCGAAGACCATTGCTGCTAACTCTAGGTCATGGGTAGTGTAGTTATTCTCATGTTGTCTCACCTGTCGAGAAACATATGTGATCATTGCTCACTCTTGCACCCGGACACATCCGAACCTGGTCCCTGATGTGTCGTAGTAGACTACGTACCCTACACCCTCCTTAGGTAGCCTCAAGATTGGGGCACTAGTTATCCTCTACCTCAGCTCTTGAAAACTCCGATGGAATCTCTCCGACCACATGAAGGGTTTCCCCTTCTTCATCAACATTGATAAAGGTGATATAACTCTGGAGAAATCTGGCACAAACCTCCGGTAGTATCCAGCCAAACCCAGGAAAATCCGTATCTCCATCACACTCATGGGTGGTTCCCAAGAAAGTACCACCTCAATCTTCGCTGGATCCACTTAAAATCCAGCCTCTGATATGACATGTCCCAAAAAGTGAACCTCTCGGATCTAGAACTGACACTTCAAGAGCTTACCATAAAGATGGTTCTCTCGAAGTTTGTCTAGAACTACCTGAAAATGATAGGCATACTCCTCCTCAGTAGTCGTGTAGATCGGTATGTCATCGAGGAAGACTACTACAAAGTGATCAATTTATGGCTAAAAAATGTTGTTCATGAGTCCCATGAACACTAATGGAGCATTGGTTACACCGAATGGAATAACCAAGACTCATAATGGTCATACTGACATCTAAAAGCCATCTTCTGCACATCCTCATCTCGTACTCTGAGCTGGTGATAGCCTGATCTAAGGTCTATCTTAGAGAACCATCGTGCTCTTTTTAGCTGATAAAAGAGGTCATCAATCCTCTAATGTGGGCACTTGTTCTTCATGGTCACCTGGTTCAGTCACCGATAGTCAACACAAAGCCTCAAGATCTCATCCGTCTTCATGGCGAGCAAAATTGGAGCTACCCAAGGTGAAACACTATGCTGAATGAATCCCTTACCCTACAAGTCCTCTAGCTATACCTGCAGCTCACGAAGCTTTGTAGGAGCCATATGATACGCTGGTGTAGATATTGGTGTCATCTCGGGATACAAGTCAATGTAAAATTCCACCTATCTACGAGGAGGTAGACCTAGAGCATCATCAGGGAAGACATCCTCGTACTGGTCCACCACTATAGGACAACTCAGACTCTGCACATCAACCGCTCTAAGGGTAAGGCTATCCAACTAATGAGTGATTGGATGCACCTTCCTCTGGGTAAGTCCATCTTGCGCTGCAAGGGCACCCTTCTCGCTAGTGAAGGTAAACTCGGTCCCATCCATGCGGACACACTACAATTTGGGTCTTATTTTTTCAATCTGATCATGGACTGTAGATAACTAGTCCATACCCAAGAGGACATCGTAAGGCCTCGACGCTGCAACTAAGAGATCCCAGCCAAAGCTCTCGCCTCCAAGAGTAAGCTCACACTGCCAGCACCAGTACGAAATCATCGCATCCTCTCCCGTAGGAGTCTCTAGCTGTAAGGATTGAGCCAACAGCTCCGTCAGAATATCTGAACTCCGAACGAGGGTAGTGGAAATAAAAGAATGATTGGAACCTATGTCTATAAGTACTGAAACTAAGGTGTAGTAGAAACATATCTTACCTCATATCATCTCTGAAGCGTCGTGATCGTACGCCTCAGCTATCTAGACCTGAGCTCGCCCCTATCCACCTGCTCCCTATGGTCATGGTGGACCTCCTGGTGGTGGCAGCGATAACATCTAAAATCGTCGCCCACTACCAGCTGCACGACCAGCTCCTCTGCTACGTCCGCCTACTCCATGCAGACCTCCTTGGTTGAACCTATGTCTCTAGCTAGGCGGTCCCTCGACTTTCTGCTGATCACCCATACAGTGGTTCGGATAATCATGATCCATGTGACCATGCCCACCGCATGTGTAGAACTACCAGCTCCTACTATGATTGACTATGCCTCGTGTGACCCACACAACCAATCATGAATCATGTGGTCATCCACCTATAGGTTTGGTCCACTTGGAACTCTGTGAAATATGTTTTCTACCAACAACAGAAGACTCCGCTACATGATGTCCAGAGGTGGATCTCACTGCTAGTGACTGCTCAGAAAGGAAACTCTCCACTAAAAGGGCTTTCTCTAACACTCCCTCCGGCATCGGGATGTTGAGTGAGATCATCGAAGCCCTGATCTCTCACCTAAGTCCCTGCTCAAAGGTTCGGGCCTTGAAGAATGGGTCTCACACCATATCTGTGGAGTAGCGTGAGAGTACAGTGAACCTCGCTGAGTACTAAGCCACCATCATGATTCCCTACTACAGATGAAGCTGCTCCTGAATGCGCATTGCATGAAGTGTCGCAAGAACAAACTCTGCCCGAAACAGGCTCTCGAAGTCCACCCAGAGAAGCATCGCATCATCGTGAACTTGGATTATCAAGATCCACCATCTACATGCTACTGCCTATAAGAGGCTGGAAGAAAGGATCACCATGATATTGGCTGATGTCCCTACTAGTCGGAAGACTCTCACTATAGGCTCCAATCAATCCTCAGCTTCCTGCGGGTCCGTCTCTCCCCTGAACCTGGGTGGCCTCTCACACAGGAAATCATGCAATGCGCTAAATTAGCTTGCACCCTTTGTTGCTGGGCCTGGTGGAATTGGTGGCCCAATGGGTAATGGTACTGCTGGTGCCTCCGCTGGTGCCTATACTGGTAAATGTTCCGGTACCGAGGCCTCGTTGCTCAATGGGCTCTCAGTGCATACTACTCTCGGAACCCTAGATGGGTGTCTGTGTGGAGGCATACTGAAAATAAATAGGTGTGCCACTGTCAATAAGTTATTCCTGGTGAGATGAATCAAAAATTCACAAAGAAAACTTTTATAAACACACGCGCAATCAGTGTTTTCGTGCACTGAGTCAAAAATCAGAGGTTAGGTTCCTGTTGTATGGATACGTCGGCTGCCGCACCAATACCGGATTCCCTAAACTGATAACTACACTCACTTAACATAACACTATTGTCATTAAAAAAAATATCAGAGTCTTATTTTCTATGGTATAACCGACTTCTCTGATGCCAATTTGTCATGACTCATCCCCCAGGGCATATGTCGTGACTACCCCAAGCCCGCCTTCCATAGGGTTGGGGCTACCGACTAGCACCAAAAGGCATATTCCCTAAAACTGGGAAGGCATTTCCTTTATAACCTGTAAAATCACGTAACCAAGCACACAACAAGATACAAACACAAGAAAACTATATAACCAAAATAGTGATAAAAGTAAAAGGGGCCGGAATACAAGCCCAACAGTAAAGGTACAAGTACAACTGAAATATAATACAACTGGAGAAACAAAAACACAGCTATTGGATCATCCTCCAAGGTTCCTACCTGAAGGGTAGGTACAGATCACCTCCTCAGAACTCCGCGTCTGCCCGTCTTCTCTGCGTAACGACATGCCGTATGGTCTACCTTTGAGTACCATCTAGTCCTGGTACTCTCATACTTAGTCAGCACTGTCTGTCATCTACGCCAAACACAATGAAGTATAGGCGTAGCCCGTGCAGGGGTGAGTATAAAAATACTCAGTAGGGACCCTGAGATCCTCATGGTATCACCAAATACCCCAAGAATAAACCACAAATCAAGTAAACTGGTGACAACCCGACTTAGGTATATTCCTATACATATACCTATGTTATCAGGTATGCCTATCTCAATCATGAGGAAACAAAAGGTCCAAATAAAAATCCCAAGGCTCAACTATTCCATAAACTAAGGAAAACCACAAAGGCAAGTACGACACAGGTACGCCACACAAAAGAATACCACTAAGGTATTACCATGAAGAAAACTACCACACAAGTACGAACTCATCTTACACCAGGTATAACTTAGGTACGGTAGTAGAGATTATGAGTTATAACTACTGAATCATATTAATCCGTTAAGTGGCTCTGCTACTGACCCACACAGAATATCTAGGATCTGACCTAGACAATATCACTAAGATTCGACCCACACAAAATCGATAGGAGCTGACCCACATAGGATCGCTTGGAGGTGACCCACACAGGATCGCTAGAAGATGACCCACGTAGGATCGCTATGGTTGACCCACATAAGATCGCTTGGAGCTAACCCACACAGGATCTCTAGAATAGGACCAGCAAAAAATCTCTAGGAGATGACTCATATAAGATTTCTAGGAGATGATCCACACAGGATCTCTAATCAGTCTTCTCACCACAGCTAGTTACTGTGTTCCAACACTAGGCTTTCTCGTCTCTAAGAGAGTCCAATCCCCAAGCCACTGGTCAATACGCCAACTGCCAAAAATTCATACAAAGAAGTATCTCAAAGGACCGTCATGTCCAAGGGGTCTCAACGCAACACACAGCGCATCAATCGGACGCCCACTCTGTGAGTTAGTAGCCTTTTAGTCCCGGGAGCCCAGTTGGATTCGTGCTCGATCCAACCTGACTATATCCCAACTTTACCCAAAAATCCAGTGGGGTACACTCAAAGGGACCATCTCACGCCAATATTTCTAGCGCCGCTGACAGTTTATCAAACAGACATCTGGTGCCAAAGTTATGGCCCAAGTAATGTATAGGTTCCTATCAGGTCTGGGTCCAGTCAGACCCGGTCGGACCGACCCGACCCGACCTGGACTAGGTTGAACTAGTTTAGGTTGACCTGGCCTAACCCTCTGGGTCACGCCCGGACCGTGGTGCGGCCCGGCAGGCCGTGATGGATGTAAGGGGTCGCGGAGGCCAGGGGTGCCGCTGGGCGGTGGAGGTCGTGGATGGCGGCTCGGCCGCAGGGGTGCCGTGCGGGCACGAGGCGGCTCAGCCCGGCCTAGGGTAGCTCGTCCAGGGGTGTTCTGTGAGGGTGCGGGGAAGCTTAGTCTAGGGGTGCCATGAGGTCGCGGGGCAGCTTGGCCGGGGGGTGCCGCGAGGTCGCGGGCGGCTCAGTCACGGGGCGGCGACCCAGCCCCGGGTGGCGTCTTGGCCACGTAGGGTGGATGCTCAGCCGCAAGGTGGTCACCCAGCCACGGACGATGCAGAGGCCACGGGCAGCGATATCGCAGGGTGCGGAGGCCACGGGGCGGCGGTGACCGTGGGGCGGCGCCATTGCACTGACGCTTTCATCACGGCCGACGGTGGTGTTGAATTCGTTCTCGTGCCCCACCGTGGATTGGAGTCGTTCCTCCACCAAGATCAATAATTAATCACAATGTTTGCGGAGAGGACGAGCCATGTTTTTTTATCCCACACTCTCCACGTTAGAGCGATAGCAAACGGCTATAAATCCTTCTTTAATTACAAAGAATTATCAATAACGGAAAGAGAGAAGATTTTCAAACAACCACCCTACAACTTCCCACAAATAATCATTCACAAATAAACCCCTACCTTGGATTGTTCATTGAATTTGGCATGAGAAGGAAGTCGAAGAAGGTGAAGAGAGTGCCAATGATCATTGCTTTCGAAACCACGCTTCGATGTCGGGATTTCTTATCGTTCTCTTCCTTGATTTTTGAAGAATGTTCTTCGATGTAGTTCATTGTTGGAGAAGTGAAATCCTCCCAATTCTCCATTTTTCTCCCTTTTTCCAAGAGTTTCCCCCAATTCCACCAAAAAGAAAAGTACCCAATTAAGTTATGTTTCCCCTATTTAATTGTTTGAATAAATTTCAAATTTTCTAAATTAATTACATTGAGTTGGTATAATTAATTAAGGGGGTGGAAAAAATTATGTGGGAGAGTTCAAGAGGTTTCTCCTCATTGATAGGGGATTTCAAGGGGGTTTAAGCCGCAAGTGGTCCCCATAAACATAACCTATCATGGGAGGTTAGGCTAGGTGGTCCCCACCTCCATAACATATCATGGGAGGTTTTTGGTTCAGGTGGTCCCTACCTATCAAACATCCACATGGGAGTTTCAAAAGAAAATAAAAATAAAATGTTACATCATTTTATTTTATTTTAATATTTCACGAATAAGTGAAAAAAAACTTCCACCCTCAAACTACTACGGTTGATTTGAAGGTCTCCTTAACCAAAAACTGGCACTGCGAGTTCAACGATGCCCTCAGATTTCAATTCCAAGCACCGGTTCAAAAGTTAGAAAATCTATTCTCACGTAAACTGAATGTACTTGAAAAAAAGTTCAGAAATTTATTCCAGTCACACCGGGCCTCAAAATCATGTGGGGTCAATTTTCACGGACTCGTAAAATTCCTATATATTAAAAAAATTACTAGGAAATTTCAGGTCTTTACATGTGGAACTTTTTTTAGCACAAAGAGGGAAACCCAGTTATCTAGGTGGGAGGACAAGTACTGGTACGCTAGTTATCCTGAGTGGTTTTGTCCCTATTTAACATAGAATGTTTGAGGTTGATAAAATTAATAAAACTATAATGGTGATGATTGGGGTACAATAGGCTATGGGTATGTTTCTTACTATTGTCTCCTTCTCAAGAATGAATGTTGATATGGTTACATTAACACCGTGATACAAGGCACCTAGGGATCACATCCAACTAGTGATTCCAGGTGTTCCCATGTTTTGTGCTCATTAAATACATGGTATTTCCCTTTGGGTTGTGGTGTATTTAGAAGAAAAAGTCATTAACTTTCATGTTTTATTTAAAATTGTTCATTCTTTAATGTTACCCCTTGAAAACTGGTTTAAATTCATGGTTACATTGTTTAGAAATTTTTGCTACAATTTTTTGCTATAAAAACTAGAAAGCTTCTTATATTATGATTCTTATCACAGAGAATATATATTGGTGGTCTCCTATTGGGATTAGGCTCACACCCTACTTACACCTTTGGGTGTATGTATAATTTATTATGCTTGACACAGGTAGGGGAAAGGCCATTGGAGAAGGCGATTCAGGTTGTTAGATGCTTCCTTGGTGCAGTGTTATCGATACAGCACGTTGGTGATGGCCCCTTATCTTGTGGTGGTACATGGGATATTTTTTCTGCTAATTTTTGTAGTTTTGGACCTCTTGTGTCTTGTTTGAAACCCTATATTAATTTCTAAATTTTAATTAAGGCTTATTTGGCATGATTTTTCAGATTGGATTTACTCTTTATTATTGGTTTTCTTATGTATCCTAACTCAGTTAAATCATTCCCAAACCATGGTTTTTGATACCTGGGAACATGTTCTAGCCTGTGGGGATAAGGAACACCCTTTGGGCCTTCCACGGTCCAGGTCGAGTGCCAGTTTCGAAGGCAACCACATCTGGTTCGTGACAAAATAGTATCGAAGAGGTTTATCTTTTTTGGTCATATTATTAATTTGGGGTGAGTCTAGTTATAAAAGATCTCAAGATGTCGGGGATCAAAGTTTTTTTTATGAGTAGGGTGTCTATCCAGTAACACTCGTGAAAAACCATGAGTCTTCATGGGATGTTGGGATTGTTTGACTTCTTTTTGAGGTGGGACGTGCGGGCTGCAGACTGCACATAGACATTATGTGGGAGTGAAGTGGTTGTTTATTTCATTGTTGTGATATCTTAGACTTATTTATATTTGATGTAATTGAAGAAATTTTTCAGAATTTTTGTACAACTAATTTCTTCTATGAATATTTCCTTGTGTAGAAACAAGCCTCCCCGAAAAGCTCCCATGCACCCATGGGAGGATGCCAGAGAGATTTTTCCATCATCGATAAATGAAAGGATGGTAGAAGATACGGTCTAGACTACCCAAGATGTAGAATGGAGAGTAGCTCCTACTCTTGCTCCAGCTATGGAAGATGAGTCTTTTTCTAGGATGGATAATGCCAAGGATTTTCTAAAGAACAAGCCTCATACATTGTGAGGTAGCACCAAACCCCAGGAAGTAGAGGAGTGTCTCAAGATGATTGAGAACATGTTCAAGCTTCTTGAAAAACCTCAAGTGTTCTTCTGTTCAATTATAGGGTCTCTACCACAGGTGGTGAGAATTGGTTCTTTAAGCCGGGAAGTGTGAACAATTGAGCTAGAAGGACTTCAAGGTTACCTTGAATGACCAAGTACTGCCTTTAATTCATGTAATATTATAGATCTCGGGTGTTTTTAGAGCTTGTTCAGGGGTAAATTTTAGTGAAGGAGTATGTTAACCATTTTTTCAAGCTGGTTCAGTATGATCTGGAAACAGTCTCTAATGAGAAGGTGAAGTCTCTGAAGTTCGAGAGGGGTGTGGCCAGATATCAATTCCAAGGTCTTCTTGTTCGAGTTAAAGACATACACCGAGTTGGTTGATCAAAATTTTTTGGTAGAGATTGATCACAAGGGGTGTTCTGGTTTCTCTAGAGTAGTGTGAGTGATGGGAAGTGGCAATTATTATGAGAAGAAAAGGATATGAGAGAAACATGGGAATAAGGGAAGAGGTAGTTCAAGACAACATGCCTGGTAGTTTTCTTTAGTTTCTTCTTATGCAAGGTATGTTTTGTGACACTATTGTGGAAGTCCAGGGCACACCTAACCCGGATGCTCATATCTTCCAAATCCATACTATCATTATATACTTATGGGACACTTGTAGCTTTTCGAAAGGACAACATGTCCACTCCAGAGTGGGGAAATATTAGTTTCTAACAAGGGAGTTCCATCTCAATTAGATCCATCGAGGAAAAGGGGTTCTCAGTTTCATGGTCATAGCTACAGGGTCAGATCACCTTCTCAGCAGATCTAGTTTGGGGAAGATCCACAAATGAGTGGTTGTTCTCAAGAAAATAGTAGGCATTATCATGTGGTTGAGTGGGCACTAGTGGGATCAGATGCGGGGCCTTCAACATTTCGAGGTACCGTCTTGATTGAATCATTTATAGCTTCTACTATTTTCAATACTAGTGCTTCTATTTCATTTATCTCTTCCCATTTTGTGAGCACACTAAATTTTTCTACTATGTTGGTATCTATTTTGATGGATTTGGTGATGATGTTGGGTAAGAACAAGAAGCAGGGTCTCAGGTTCCTATCATGTGCACTTACTATGTCTATCATAGAGATGTAGTTGCACCTCATGGTCTTGGAAATCGATCTTTTTGACATAATCCTCATCATGAATTGGTCAGTTCATTTTTAAGTGCACATCAATTCCTATAGGTTGTGAGTGAGTTTCATGGAACCTAATGGCATCCCTCAAGTTTTTCATGGGGAATAGGATCCTCGGTTGGATCATGTAGGACCACCACTCCTAATGTTGGGAAATATTGTCTTCTATTTATCATCTCTCAGGATAGAGGATGATGTTCATGCTCTTGATTGTGGGTTACCTCCTATAGTGGATATGTTTCTAGAGGTATTCCCACCATATTTTTCAAGCTTTCCCCTAGAGTGGGATGTGGATTTTTCAATCGATTTGGCACTGGGAACATAGATGATATCACTTACCTCATATAGTATATCCCCCACCAAGTTGAGGTAAATAATGATAAAGTGGGATGATTTGGAATCCAAAGGGTTCATTCACACAAGCATATCATCATAGTCTGATCCTGTCCATTTTTTGAAGAAGTCCTACGGATCCCTTCGGTTGTGTATTTACAACTAGAAGATAAATAAGGTAACCATAAAGAGAAAATATCCCTTACCCTAAATAGATTACTTACTTTATCATTTGAAGGGTGAAAATTGGTTTTTAAGATAGACTTGATCTCGGGTTACCACCAACTCAGTGTGAAGGAGGAACATATACCAAAGATAGTGTTCTGAGCAGCAACGACCACTTTGGGTACTAGGTTATGCCTTTCAGTTTGACCAATTCTCATGAATTCTTTATGGCGCTCATCAATAGGATGTTCCACTAGTATATCAAATCTTTTGTTATGGTATTCATGGATGAGATCCTTGTTTACTCTAGATCCAAGGTAGATCATGAGCATCATTTTCGGATCATGTTGGGAACTTTGTGAGATCACCACCCTTATGAAAATCTATCCAATTACACCTTTTTTATTTGTGAGGTGAGGTTTCTACGGCATGTGATCTCGGAGTAGAGTTTTTAGGTGGATCCTGAGAATATTAGTGTAGTGATTTCATGGGAGAAGCTAAAGAACATGTTTGAGATAAGAAGTTTCCTTTGGCAAGGAAGGATACTATATGTGGTTTTTTTGAGATTTATCTCAGATTTATTCTCCCATGACCACACTTATCTTGAAGGGTGTGAAGTTTGTTTTGGGTCCTGAATATCAGGCATACTTTGAGAAGTTGAAGTGGTAGTTGACTACAGCCTTCGTGTTGAGCTTTCCGTAATATGGAAAGTGATATGTGGTGTATTGTGATGCTTCATGTATGGGTCTCTAAAGTTTCCTTCTACATGATGATCACATGTTGGTGTGAGGATCTCTCCAACTCTGACTATATGAAAATAATTTCCTAACCCACGACATGGAGGTAGCAGTTGTGATGCATACTTTGAATACTTAACATCACTACCACTTTGGGGAGATTTTTTTGGTCTATTATAATCACAAGATATTAACAAACATATTCTCACCTAATGATCTTAAAATAAGGTAGTGGCATTGAATTGATTACTTTTAGTGTTCTAATTCGATATTTTATACACCCCAGAGAATGGTAACATGGTGGCCGATGCCTTGAGAAGAAGAGTATCAGTACAGGATTTGATGAAGTTCTATGATGATTGGACTCTAATAGGGCTCATTTCTCATATGTATATAGAGACCAAATATCATAGTGGAGGTGTTTTCCTTGTGAGCTTTTAGTTGATCCTTACTCTTGTGAAGCTGATATATTGGGAGTGTCTTGATGATGAGCTATGTCAGTGGTCGAGGAAGTTTCTTTATGGTGGGGAGACATCTTCTGATTGGTCTTCATCCCCCAAGGGTATCTTGTGCTTCATGTGCCTCTTAGTGGTTCCTTTGTCTCCACATAAGGTGATGATGTATGATAGCCACCAGTCATATTGTATTGTCCATACTGGTGCCACCAAAATTTATTATGATGTTTGATGGTAGTTTTGGTGTCCAGGCATCAGACAAGACATAGATGATGTCATATCAAGATGCTATACTTTTCAGCAAGTGAATGAAGAGCATCAAAGGAACTCTGGTTTGCTTCAAACATTACCCAATCCCACCTGGAAGTGGGATGAGGTTCCATGGATTTTTTAGTTGGCTTTCCTCATACACATCGAGGAAATAATGCTCTCTGGGTGGTTATTGATTTTCTGAAAATGTCATCCCATTCCATTCTAATAAATGATTTGGCCAAGGTGTAGTAATTGGGACAGTTGTATGTTGAGGAAGTTGTGAGGCTCTAGGGTGTTCCATCATCCCTCATTTCAGATATAGACTCCAATTTTGCCTCTTGGTTTTGTACTGGACTTCAAAAGGCATTGGGGTTGTAATTTAAGTTGAGTAAAGCTTACCACCCGAAAACAGATGGTCAGATGAAGAAGGATAATTAGATTCTATAAGACATGCTTCAGGCATGTGTGTTGGATTTTAGTGTTTCATGGGATTTCCATTTGAAATTGGCAGAGTGTTTCTATAAAAATATCTTCCAATCTACAATCAATATGGAACCATTTTAGGTGATTTATGGTCGGTTGTGTCGATCTTACTTATGTTGGGTGGAGGTGGGTGAGACCTCACTACTAGGTATGAGTATTGTACAGAAGACCTCAGAAAGGGTTCATTTTATTATAAAATGGTTTTTGATATCCCAGATTCGACACAAATATTGTTCTGATCAGATGCGCTGAGCTTTGGACATTTTCATAGGTGACTGAGTATTCAAGAAAGTGGAACCTCGCTTGGGTCATCGCTGTCTTGGTAAGCAAGTGAAGATAGCAGTAAGGTATATGGGACCTTTTGAATTCATTTATAGTATTGGTAAGGTGGGATATTATTTATATTTTCCCTCTCTATTGAAATTGATCCAGGACCTGTTCCACGCCTCCCTGCTAAAGAAATACAACATGGACTTGTCCCATGTTTTCAATTGGGAAGAGTTGGATTTGGAACCTGATATGTTTGTGGATGAGAGACCAACGTGTATTATGGACTCCCAAAAAAAAAATTTGAAGGAATTTTATTCCTCTAGTTCAAGTCCTTGGATAGCATGGGACTGATGGGCATGGGACATGGGATCAGAAGTCTTGGGTTGAAGAGCAGTTTCCATTTATCTTATATGATATGGCTTCATGCTGACTTTCCATGCGAAGAAAGTTTTTATGGGTGGGAGAATTGTAACATCCAGGAATTATTTTAAAAAAAATCATCAAAATTCTATCCATTCTTTTTTTCATGGGTTTCCACGACATTTTTTGAGAAAAGTGTGGTTTCTTCTTGATTTGGGAGAAACTGTGAGCCCATTTCTAGATTCAAAATCATAGTTTGTTTATTTATTAAATCCTTGTATTTTCAACAATTTACACCCATTACACTACTCACTTCTCATAACCTAACCTATTAAAACCACAATATCCATTTGGACCCCTTAACAACTCATAATAATGTTGGATTCGGGTGATTTATTCAGGGATTAGGCCAACCCGTGAGCCCATTTACATATTTAAAAACAGAATTTGTCTCTTTTATATCTTATTAGTTTTTTAACTTTTTTTGGGTTTTCTAGCTCTCACTCGAGCCCACAATACCAAGGAGCACCCCCATGTTCCATTTTCCCACTTTGGAGCTCATCATCATTGCAGATTATGGAGAATTTCCTCATGGTTTCTCAAATCGTCCATATTTCCAAAGGGAATTTGTTTCTTTCATAAATCATTCATTTTTACTCTTTTTTCTTCATTTTAGTACCCATTCAGCCTCCTCAGTCTTATTCTAACCTACATTTCAATTTTGGCTTCTTGTAAATTCAAATTTTTCTATATTTTAGGGTGATTTAATCTATGATCCTCAAGTAAGTGAGTTTCCTTCTTAGTTCCTTCCATTACCTTAAGTTTTCTCCCACTTTTCTTGAATCTCCAAATGTCCAGAAGAAAGGGCTTCATACTAAGGGTTTATTTTTGAGTTTCAAGGTCTAATATTGTGGTTTTAGGTTTCTTTTTTCTACCTTATGGGGTAGCAGTGGTGCGATTGAAGTTTTTGACAAGGATGTGAGGGTTTTGACACATTTGGTAGGTGATTCAATGTGTAATCATCCCTTAATGAGTTAGATTTTTTTGATGTATAATTTCATATTGTTCCGATTCAATTTATTTTAATTCAAAAAATATATTTGGAAGAATTGGTTATGTGGTTGATTTTAAAGTGTCATTTTTTGTACAAAATGAATGTTGTATGTGTGTTCCATGTTTTATCAAATGGGTTTGTTTTATGGTTCATAAAAAGATTCTATTAAACAGTTTTAAGGATTCAAGATCTAGTTTGGTGTGATGTTAATAGGAATTTGGTTCCAAAAGAGGGTTTTTAGATGGATTTTATGTGAAAATCATGGTTTAAATTCTTGAAATTGTTTTATGAAAATGTTGACGTGTTTATTGAATTACACAAATGGTGAAAAGCATGTTTAGCCATTGTTTTGTGTGTTTATGACTATAACTAGTGTTTTATGTGAAAATTACATTTGATAGCATGTGGATATGGTTTGATAACATAGAGGGGAACCTTGGTATCTTGGTTGGTGGACATGTACAAGTACACTAGTGATTCAGAGTGGTTTTGTCTCTGTTTCACCTATCAAGTTTGACATTGACAACACTAATAAAACTATAATGGTGATGATTGGGAACCACTCAGTTATTGGTATGTTCCATACTAGTGGATCGTTCATGTGAATAGATATTGATATGTTTACTTTCCCACTGAGATATGTGGTACATGGTATCACAAGTAACTAGTGCCTTAGGGTGTTCCCGTGTTTAGTGCTCGTTGACTACTTGGTATTTACCTTTGGACTATGGTGTGTTTTGATAAAAAAATTCAGTTTCTTTCATGTTGTATTTAAATGTGTTCACTATTTAATGTTACCCCTTTAAAAAAAAATTCACTTAACAGTTACATTTTTTAGAAATCGTTGCAACCGTTTCTTGTTATAAAAACTGGAATGATTTTTATCTTAATATGTTTATCACATGGAATATATTAGGTTGGTATCATATTGGGAAAAGGATCACACCCTACTTACACATTTTTATGTAATTATAATTTATTATGATTGACACAGGTCAGGGAAGGGCCTTTGTAAATAGTGGTTTGGGTTATTAGTTGCTTCTGTGGTATGGTGTTGGGCAGACGGCTCGTGGGTGGTGACCCCTTGTCGTGTGGTGGTCCTAGGGATGTTTTTAGGATAGTTTTTGTATTTTTTGACCTCTTGTGTCTTTTCTAAAACCTTTTATTTAGTTCTAAATTTTAATTTAGTCTTGTTTGTCATGAATTTCCAGATAGGGTTTATTCTTCATTATTGGTTGTCTTATGTATCCTAACTCAGGTAAATCATTCCCAACCCATTTTTTAGGATACTTGAGCACTTGTTCCAGCCTATGGGGATTTGGAATTCCATTTGATCCTTTTCTATGGGCTTCTTTTGGTGCTAGTTTTGAAGGCTACTAGATCTAGTTTGTGAAAGCTATGGTATGTTTATTTGAAGGTGTATTGTTAAGGCTTAGATGAGTGACTATGAAATTTATTAATGGATAGAATGAGATATCACTGTAAACACTATAATGTGGAAATCCAATATATAATTGAATTTTTTATGAGATGTAACATATTAACTTTACCAAAAAATGGTGTATTTTAGAACATTTTAATAGGTGGATTCAATTAAGTAGAAGGAAATAAAATCTCCATGAAATTGAGATGGGGTATTAAAATATAGATTGGGGGTGTTTAGATGAATTGGTTAGTTTTTTTATTTTAGATAAATAATATCATACTAGAAAACCTCTATATTCTAATAATTATAACATGATCAATTTAAATTAATGTATTTATGAAAATTAGTTATGTAGAGTTGATATAAGGGGTGATATTTCATTGAAAAAATCTACAACACTTATAATGTGTAATCCTCTCTATTGGATCTCACAGATTACACAATGGATATAATTTTGATTCATTAATATAGTTTTAATCACCTAGGATTAGGTTGTGATCCATCATTTTTTAAATAGGTTGTTTCATCATATTTAAGTGTTTTTTTAGTGTTATGTTTTTATTGTTTATGTCTGTTATCAAAGTTTTTTTTAGTGTTTATAAATGTAATTGTGGGAAACTAAAGTAATATTAAACACTAAAAGGGATGTTATATATGTAAATTTTAAAATATTTTCTATCATATTAAAAAGTATTTAACATGTTATTAATTTAGTACTAAATTTATTTTAGGATTATTTTGGGTAATTTTACTCATATTTGTAGTGTAACTAATCACACACTAATATATACATATTAAATGATTTTTCATTAGAAAATTATTATCATATGATTTATAAATATTATATTTCCTTATAAAATTATATTCAATTTGAATTTTTGTTGTACAATTTTGTTGGATTCTAGTATTTTGAAAATTAGACACACAATAATACAAGAATTTTGTTATTATATTTACATGATTTTCTTCTAACTTATTGTTGTAGGAAGTTCTATGTGGAGTTTTTATGAAAATTCCCCCAAGTATTGTAACATTGTTTTTAATAAATAATTAATAATATTTAATAAATTTACCTTTTCATTACATATGACATTTCATTATAAATTCCACTGGAATTATTAATATATATTATTTTTTGTAATATTTATGGATAATTAATATTCAAGAATTTTTACATGATAATGTTATAATTACATTGTGTTTTATTTAACTAGAATATACATTCTCATTTTTATGTAATTAAAAATTGAATGATTTAGGTTTCCAAAATGAGTGCAACACATCCATTTTCTAAACTATAACTTGATTATAGTATTTATCCACTAACTTAACAAATGATGGCTTCGAGAGGCATTACATGTAATGAAATCTACCAAAATTGTTATAATGTGACTAGGTTTTATAAAGATATCTTATTAATATAATATGGTTTGGGATATGGAAATATAGAATTTATAATTAATACATGAGAGCTTCCCAAATAGCTAATGATCACATAAATCCTCAAAAATCATCCACAAATAATATAAATACTTTTCAGTAATTATTAAATAAATTGATATATCATATACCAATAATTACATGAATTTATCAAAATAAGGATGAAATTTCTAGTTCATGAAATCCTTGAACATAACTAGTGAATTTATCAAACAGAATCCAATTTTCAGGAAAAAAATGTGATAACAGCCTTTGAAATTTCTTATCAAAATATTTTTCCTATACGAATTAGATTAATAATTTATTCCATGTATCAAAAAACTAAAATAATATATAGGGTCCATATCCAATATTTTAGTGTGGTGAGAAAGATAAAAATGATAAATTAGTTTTCATTATATATCCAGTAGATGTTGTGTTTTTATGTATAATATTTCTTATGGGGTTTTCATCTAACAATTGTTCTTACTATTTTCTCTCTACCAATGTTACTAATATTTATAAAGGATCATTATATCTTTAAAGGTAACACTTCATTTAATTTATTAATTAAAAACAAAAAAAATACTAATTTTAACTCATGATATTTTTCTAAGGATCCCGTTAATGTGTATTAAATGAATTTTCAATGAAACAACATTTTTTATGATTTATATTCACTATAATGAATGATTAAATTACAAGTGGGAGGAATTGTGAAAATAAAAAATTTGTAAGACAAAATAACATGATGTCAAAAATGGTCTATATATATACAAAATCATTCATATATTTACACATATATACATTTATAAAAATACTACATCTTATTTATATTGAAATTAATGTCTATAAACCACACCATTAACCCTAATAACATTAATAACCATAGACATTCAATCCCATCCAAGTAAAAATTTATGACACCAGCAAGATTGAAATTTGTATCCTAATTTTATTTTGAATTTAATTTAAATTATAATGAGATTAATATTGATAAATTTAATAAATTTTCATTTCAATGTATTTTTATCATTCCTAATTTTTTTAAATATTATTTTTCTTCCAACACATATTTTTATATTTATAGTAATCTAATTACCATTTAGATTATTATTTTTATCATTCAAAATTATACCGTCAAGAACTCATATCATTTTCCTGGGTTTTAAAATATTTTTCTCACTTATATTCTACCCAAATTAATATTTTTTATTTTTAAAGAGGCACTATTAAGGGTTCTTGTGACAACCCATGAAAATCAATATAAGCATAAAAAAGATAAATATCCATTTGAAATCATCATTCCATCACAAAAAAAAAACCAATTTATTACAACATTCAACCCCATGAAAGAAGATATAGTTTTCATTAAATACATGCACACCTAGATCATTAATATACTAGGATATAAATTCTATTTTAATCCCTTAATTGTCCTTATTTATTGCTCCACCTCCCTTATCATGTGGATAGTTATCCCCTCCTTACTCTTCATTGGAAAAATAACCATGTACACTAAGGGATCTATCCTTATCAGTTGATCTAGTTATCATTTGTTTAAGAAAATTTTAATAATACAAGTTTATCTATGGATTATTCCGATTTTTACTGGAAATTTTTAAGATTTAAAATAAACTCTATTATGGCTCGTTGAATATGACTGTAAAAACATTTCAACATTTTTATCCTCTTCTTATTCATTATAGGCCAAAATATTAATCTCTGACATCTATAAATGGGGGTTACTCATATCACGATACATGAAAATTCACCACATTCTCAGCCAAAGAATTCTACTCACACCATGAAGAGACATGTGATAGGATCTCAGAGAATCCAATAAGATTCAGACTATCCTCAGATAAATTTCACTCTTTTTGATTTATCTTAATAATTATTATTTCAATATTCTTTATCATAGATTTATAATAATTAAATGTTTCTTCCCCTAAATGATCATTTTTTATATATTCATTATTTCAGACCTCTACATCGTAACCACCACATCATCCCTATTTATAAACTGAGATAATAATTACTTTGTTTGTATAAATTGATACTCTAGTCATGTTATCCCATGTATTTTAAAAAAATATTATGTAGTAAAGTTTTTCCCTTAATACCTCTGGAAATAGAATAGATACCAAATGATCATGCGACCTACGAATTCTCAGGAATGTATGAAAATTGACTATAAAAGAAAATGATTCAATGTTTTCATAGGTACATGTGGGTTCAATCTTTGTTTTACTACATCAATAAAGAATAAATAGGTACCTGCATACATAATAGAGGGATTAATCCATCCAAAATTTCTATAAACACATGCCAAAAAATAATTATATTCATATTATAATAATGAAGACTCAATAATTATGTAATTATATCTCATTAAGGGATTACTATAATCTATTATAAAGTCAAAAAATTGATTTTCCAGGACTTTATGAAGAACATTTTATAGAAAAAATTGATACTCAACTATGTTCAAGAATTGGTTCCTCACATAAAAATATAAAAATCATATTAAATGTGTCCTAGATGATTTGAGGAATATAAAAACATTAAAAACTATAATTTTACTCTTTGAATAAATTGATATTCCTCTTCAATATCAATCAGAATAGAATCATTCGGAAGAATAGAAATACAAGCATTAATGAAAATGTGTGGAGTGATGGGGTGAAACAAATCCTTGGATATTTTTCGAAAAATTGAAATTAAACTACTAGATTACATAAAATTTTGAAAATATCGAAATTATGAAATGGAAAATTCAATCTAGGGATGCATAACCCATTTTTCATAGTTATAAATTCAGGAATCCTATGGATGTTATGGTTCCAATGGTAGAGGAATAATTATATTCCACACAAATAACAAAGAGATTGGGAATAAGTTAATGTGATTTTATATATATTTGAGAATCAAATTAGCATTTGAGAGATTCATGTAACCATATTGTTTCAATATCATTTAGTATCAAGTTAGATCTGATGATTTAATCATAATCATCAAATTTTGTTAAATATCTATTGAAATGAGCAATCCAAAATATTTTATTCAGGGTAGATGATCCATTGAAATCCATGGTGGGGTCGTAACTTCATAATCCCGTTAATAAGTCTTAGATCCAATGGGAATATATAGAAATGTTAAAAATGATGGATGAAAAGTGGGATTCATGACCAGGTTGAAATAACTAACTCAATTCAATGATGAACCAGTGGTAGTCCCAACCCCTCCATTGCCCCTTGAGTTGGGGGTTAAGGGGATGGGGGGGAATTCATTACCTTGAGGACATTAACCATAGGTAATGATATTGGGTGAGCTATATGGGTTGATATTTTCTCTCAAATTTATTCTCACGCCACTTCATATTTCCTTATAAATTAAATTATAAAATTACACCTTTTCAATAAAATATAAATGTGAAATCATATTGAAAATATCTAATTAATTGAAAAATATATCAAAATTGTAATCTTTATCCCTCTCTCTTACACTCTATATAATCATTAATATAAACAAAAATTAAAATATATAATATTTTTTCACTGGAAATATAAACTATCAATAATATTTTCCCACACATTTTTCCACCATCACACTTTTCCCATTCCATTCTTCCCTTTATTACCTATATCAAATTTACCTACTATTTATAATAAATACCATAACTCATGCACACCTCGTCACTTACTCTCTAGGTTGTAAACCTTTAATATCATCTCTCTAGATCTATCTATAAAATTCTATACGAACACAAAACTAATTAGGAACAAAAATCCTACTTCCATCCTCTATCATTTTCTATCACTACCCATCCATAATAACACAATGGTGTTAATTACCCAAGAATAACTTGTAGTTAAAAAAATAATGTATCTTATAATATGTGATAATTCATATGATCTCTAAAAAACCAATTATTTTCAATTTATGTGATGATATTTGATACATATTATGGATTTTTATCATCATTGTCATGGTATTTTATAAAAAATAGTTATTTAAAAAATTTATATAACTTTACTCGTATGGTTTTACAAAAAATTCTAAATACTGATTATGAGACCAAATTTATTTTACCTCCCTAAATATTTCTCTATAATAATACTCAATTGGTTATAGAATTTATATCTTTTGATTCTTATTTTTTATAATTTAACAAGGAAACCTATTCTATAATATAACATTGACTATTTAAAAAAATCTTATTTTATATCATGATTATATTCAATTAATAAGTTTAAAAAAATTTACATTTTAATTTTAAAATTATTATTAGTAATAACTACTTACTAATTTTATTAAATAATAAACATTTTATGTTATGTTATCTATTTCATTAAAGAAACCTATAATTTTTTAATATTACATTCTTTTGAAACCATGTATTTTTGAAGTTTCATATATTATATAATAAAATAATTTGAATATGTTATTCATTGATTAATAAATGATATCTAGAATTTTATATTTTTAATTATAAATGATTTATTTTATTAATTAGTGTCATGTATTCATAATAATAAACATGATTTGGGTACTATGAAAATAGGATAATAAATCTGTATTTTTTGTTCATTAAATTTAACACCCTTATCAATTATTTAAGAATCACATAGATAAAATGAAAATGGGTGTGTATCCCTCTATTCCACATTCTTCCCCCTTTTCATATATTTAGTTTATGGTGTCTAATATTGTTACCAAAACACTACAGGATGGTAATTTATTTTAATTATTCATTTTTTATTTTAAAATTTATGATATTAGAATGATTTTTTAACATGGAATTGAAGTTAAAGGAATTTAGAAGAATATGATAGAAGATGGGATATTTTTCTTTGGTTTGAAAAAAGTATAAGACGTCCAATAAAAATTTAAAACACAAAAAACGTTTAGTGGTAGACCAAGTATCCCACCAAGGATCAATTATCACCCAATATCCCACTAGCGAGATCCTTTACTTATGTTTGTATCCATGATCACCACTCATTACTTGGTTTCTTACTAGTGATACAATATACTAATTTCCCCCACCACAGTCTTCTAATGTATATGTATGGGTTAGTCATAGTGGTATCCACCCCATCGATCACTTGTTACATTGATAAATGGTTTTTGTGGGGTTTCCTTCCAGAATGAGAGGACCCTGTATGTAATAATAATCATATAATCCCTTGATAATGATGGTTCAAATGATGATGATACCAATGAGTCCTCTCATAGATGTTTCATCTCAACATGGTGTATCAATATCAAACACATAATGGGTCTAAGAACTTGGTAAACACCATTATTCCAATCAATGAACTAACTAGAGACAATGAGCCTATGAAAAATCCATACATGTTGTTACATGGAATAGCTTGAGTTATATTCATTTATAATCAACAATAATATTAATTGGGACATATTCCTGATGAATCCACTCATACTCATATCTTTTCCAATATACAAGGATTTAACATCCTATCCTCATTTAAGTGTATGTTTAATAGATAAAAACCATCATTTCTTTATAGTATTACATAAGAATAACATGAAAAGATCCAATTATAGAACACTAAGATTTCTATATATGAATTACTTTAAATATTACAATTCTTTTTTATAGATATCTCCACAAATAATTGGTATCTAAAATGAAAACATTATACATTTAGATAAAAAATAAAAAATATGTATTATAGTTAAAACATATCCATAAATTTTTTGGGGAATGATTAATAATATACATTGTATGAAATATTAATTGACGAAAAATTAAGGCTACCCTTAATGTGGATGAAATTTAATTTGTATACGTAAACTGACTAATATGATTGTTTTATACATTGAAATTTATTCTTCTTAAATATTTACATTTTATGTGATATGAAATTATATTTTCTAAAATGTTTTAACAAGTATGATAAAAATTTATTTGATATTATTATTTTTTAATACAATTTTAATTACTATAGTATAATAAATATTATTTGAAGGGTTATTATTATTAAAAAGTTATTTTTATATATTTTTTCCTTATATAGCACTTTTTTAATGTGAATATTAAAAATATATAAATTGAATTTTTTAAATTTAAAATTAATTTTGAATTCTTCATTATATTTTTTTAATGATATGGATTTCTGGTTTTTTTTCTAATAAATATTTGTATTTGATAATTTAGTTTTTATATATAACATGACATTTATGGATTTATTACTATATAAATATAAATTATAAATTCATGAAACATTTTTTATGTAATATATATATATATATATAAGTTCTTTATGTGACTTTTTAATTTTAGAAATTTTGATTCCGATTAACACTCCCATATTTCATATTTTTTAAAACAACTAATATTTTCTATATATATATTTTTAATACATTGTACAATGTTTTGTAAAAAATTAATTTTTTATATCTCCTATAAATCATATAATATGAAAAATATTTAATACTTAGAATTATACGGTCTAAATTAAATAATATTGATACTTTATTTTTGGGCATAGAAGACGTATCACCTTTGGTAAAAACAAGTTAGCTCAATAAAAGAAAAAATGGTAAAAGTAAAGAATAATAGTGTAAAAGTTGTCAAGATTGTTTAAAAAATTGTGAATGGATTATGGGGGGATTTTTTTTATCCTTATCCCTTACCCTTTTTATTAAATATCATTTCAGGAGAAACATTACCTAGTAGTGACTTCCCATTATTGAAAACACTTGTGTATTTACAAAAAATTTGTCACTATTCAATTATAAATTGGAATCTAATATAATAAATACCCTCACACCAAAACCCACTATGTTCATCCCAAAAATATAACCAATTTCTCTTAAACACTCATAGATTCCTTAATCGGATTATTTTTGTCCTCAAAATACCCTCTCCCAAAAGTTGAACCCCCTCCATAAAAGAGATAATCCATGTAGTAATTTTTAGATTTTTAATTACTCTATCATTTTCTCTATTTCATTATGTGAATTTTTTCATTCTAAAATTTCATTTTATAATATTATTAATATATAATTAGATTCATTATTATAACGATATATTAATAAAATAATGTTTAAATAATTTACCACCATCCCCTTTTTCATTTATAGAAAAGAAATACCATTATGATGTGTTATGTGGAATACTACCTCCATAATGTAGTGTGATTTTTTTACGTCACCATAAAACAATATTGCTCATAATATGTAATATAATATATAAGAATTATATTTGTAACATATTTTTTATTTGGAAATGGTAATACATGTTATACATTTCTATCATTCTATAAAAAACAAAATCATAGTCTATGCATACGTGTCGACTATTTCCCCCAGGGAAAGATGGATTTTTTAATTAATGACATTGATGGATAGTCTAAAGAATTATTATAATGGATATATATTATTTTGTGATAATAATTATAAAATCTTCATGATATGGATTCACACATTCTCATCATTAATTAAATTGGTTAATACAAGTAGAACAAGAGTAACATCTTCATATTAATATTATCGAACAATTAAAAAAAATTAACTCTTATAAATAACTACTATTCTTAGATATATATATATATATATATATTAGATTAATAATAACTAAATAAGATCAATATTCATATAGTATAATGTTATTACAACTACACCATAATATAATCATCTATTAATCATTGTCTATTCATGTATAGGTCAGTTTAACCACCTAATTTTAAAGTGAAATGGGATTATTTCTTAGGTGAGTATGAGCACATAATTACTAGTATAATATGATATAAATAAGTAAATGATGTTTTGTTTTCTGGGTTTTGAAAATAAAGTTTTTCATTTCACAATATTTTGTTATATCTGTTTTCCCTCACTTTTCCAATATTATATTTATGACATTTCACGGACCAACTATTGAAGATTATATTAAAAAAATAATTTTTTTTATGGATTTTTCACATAACCTTTTCAAAATATGCCCTTTTAATAGATATTTTACATATTTATGAAGATAAAACTACTTTACGTTTCCAATTAAACTATAATTTTGCATCTTCAAAAAATGTTACCTTAACAGGGATTATGTTTCACTATCGATACTCTAATAAATATATATATATACCTTAATATTGAGGGGAATGATCTCATAGTACCAAAGAATATAAATTTGGATCTCTTCATGGGTGGTATCATTCAATAATTCCATTATAATGTTTTTTTAATCTATGTGAAAAAACTTCTAGTATTACATTGACATAGTTGATTTATATTATTTAGATATTATACTCCTTTTTTCAATGGATATCTTATGATCATGTCATTTAAGAATTGAATTAGATATAATCTTTAAGATCTATATAGTGTAAACATCACATGTTAAATAATTATGATTTGGTGATGTTCAACAAAAAAAATTATTCAATTTATGTGTGTACAGAAATTATTGTTCCGTATGTTTTTATTACAACACGAATGATTATTGGAAAATTGAATATGTATTATTCGACCATGAGACTTATTCATCTTGATGGTCTATGATCGTGTTATCATTTTTTAGATATGATTAGAATTATTGGAATTATGGATTATTATTTTCTACTGACAGATATTGAATAATTAATAATATTCTATATTTTTTATTATTAGGATAGACATGTTTTTATTTAGCCATAAATTCTTTAGGTGATGATATGAAATGTCTTGCTAACTCACACGGTGAATGGATAAGAAATAAATTTTTAATGGGTGGGGATTGATATTATATATCCCCTCGATGCATTTAAATTCCTAATGAAATACCTTGAAAGTTTAAAAAATATTGTTTTAATAATGCTAATTTTTTCGATTGCTTGTATTACACAAACCATCGAGTTTTTACAATCTGTGACAAGCTATTAATTTTATTATTAAAATATACCCATTATTAAATAAATTTTAAACATGGAAGCATGAATATTAATGGATATAATTAAAATCATTATTTATAATGTTATTATATTTTCAATCCACATTGATAAAAAAATAATGTTGTATTTGAAATGTCAATATATTCTTTTAAAATTATTTTTTTCACAAATTTTTTTTTTATTTTTCTATGACAAAATAATAAATGTAATATTTGACCAATATTAAAAATTTATTTATAAAAACTTAAGTAATTTCTTGAATCATAATTTTAAAATCCGTGTAGAGTGATTTTTTTTTATTTTTTAGGAATAATTAGTTTTTCAATGAATAGTGAAAAATACTAGTCTTTATTGAAAACATTATTTTTTAAGCATTTATAGGGAACAATTTGTTTTTAAAATGGTATTTAAATTAAAATTATATTATATATATTATAATTAATAAAATTTATGTTATTTTATTCAACATAAAATTGAATATTTATATAAAAAACCCACCTTTTGAATTATCAGTGGAAAAATATTTTTTCATCTCATATGTGGGTTTAATTTTAAATTATGTCATTCCATATATGTTAGTGGAATTTGAAAAAATTTATTATATAATTTAAATAATAATTATTTTTATTATTATTACCTCAAAATTTCAACAATATTATTGGCCAATTTGAATTGAAAAACTTTTAATAATTAATTACCAAAAATAAGGTAAAAACTCATTTAACACAACTATAAAAAGAACAGATAATGGTAATATTACCTAGATACATTTCAAAAACCCATTATATATCCATATATCATTCCTATCACATATATGTTTAGATAATGATCTATTTTGGATCCTTTTATCATGTAAAAAATGTGTGTACATTTTATTATTTTCAAAAAATCTAACTCTGTCCTCTCCCCCACTTATAAAAGGACACCCCCTCTCCTCTACACATCGCACATTATAAAACACAATGGTATAGAATGGAAAATATGAAGTCCATTATGTAAATCCCTCTTAATGTATTATATGTATTAATTTTATTAGAAACCCATCCTATGTTGGCTTTAGGTTTAAAAATACAAGGGTTCCGCAGAGAAGAGGTAAAAGTTGTAAACTTGTGTTTCAGTTTTACTTATTTTTATACATAAATATAAACTTATCCAATTATGTTGATATAAAAACACAAGTATATCCCTTTTACTAAGTGGTAATTTTTGTCATTTTAAAAACCTATTTGTATCTCCTCTTCCAAAAAATGGGAAACAAAACCATCGATTATTTGTACAGTAGACTACCGCCTGGCGAACCAATGTAATTCGAGTTCAATCACAACCTCTCATGATTTGATAAAATGATTTATTTAAAATAATTATATGATATTTATGTTATTATTATAATCTTTCAAATAAAATGTCTCTACTAAATTCTTACTTTCCATTTTTCGGTATATAATAACATCACTTACATGTACAATGGACTACCGCCTCATACAGTGTTGTGATTCGTTTATCATGTATACATTACATGGAAATTAATTTCTATGGGTTTAATAAAAATTTGTCATATATGTTAAAAAAATTATTATACGATGATAATATATTATTTACCTTTATTTAATTTCATTCATTGAGATAATTGAAACGGTGTTCATGCGTACATGAGACCTACCCTCTCCAATAATAGTTAAATTCATTTTCAATATATAAATTCCATTGATTAACCTAAATACATATATAATGAATATTAAATATATTTAATTTTTTTTAAAATTTATTGTTATTATTGATCCCATGTTCAATTTAAAAGTACTAAACTTTCCTATCCAAGACATACTCAAAAGATAAACTAATTATTATACGATTTGTGATTTTAACAAAAAGTTATTAAAAAATGGGGAAAATAGTAATGGGTGAATAATATATGAAATATTAAATATGATTATTCTTTTTAATACATTTCTTTAAATATTAAATTTATTTTATAGTATGTTCTAGCATTGATGAATGAATTTGAGAATAAAGGTAATGAATTTTTTCTAAATTGGTTTTCTTTGATAAATATATATTGTTATGAACCTATATTCATTTACCAGGTGTATATTAATCCCATATAAATTATTATGTCAGGAGTATTAGTATATTAATGATATTTAATTTCTCATTCAAATTTACATTATATAGTCCTTGTGATTCAAAATTTAAGAAAGTGGTAAAGGGTTATTTTTACAATCACACTATTTAACCGGATTGTTTGTGATATGAATCCAAAGAAGAGATGTTATGATATAACTCTCATGAAAATCATGTGTTTTCTTCTCCCCTAGTAATTTTATTACAATTAATTTTTTTCCTTTCATTTTCCTCAATAAATGAATTAATGTGACTGAATGAATGTTTTTAATAGAAATAAAATTTATTTTTCCTTTTAATAGAAACCCCATTTTCTTCAATATATATGTTTCTTAAAATGAGTTAAATAATTTTTTTCATGTTATTAAATAATTTTACAAGGAAAATTCACATTTTTATCAATATTAATTTTTTATTTATAGCAACATTCTTGTCATTTCATTAAATAGGTGATTTTCACATTTAATAAAAAATTTAAATGAACTATTTTTTTAACCATGTGCAAAATAAATTGTATTTTATTCTCTAATTACCGATCAATGATTCAAATATTAACTTATATTTTTATAATTATATATTCAAATAAGAGTGTTTTCTAATTTTTTTACAAATTCTTAGTTATGAAAATTTATTTACAAATTGTTAATGATATTTTCATTGATAATTGTTCCCAGTGATCTTACACATACATTTTTTATCCATGATGACATTATTTGATGTTACATATGCTTTATTAGGGATATTTTATAAGGATATAATTCATCTTCCTTCATTTAATGGTTTACTTTGACTATGACATAATGCTTAAGAAACCCATTTATCATCCACATGTTATACCATGGTAAAATTCTCATGAAACTAGCATATTATTCCATGAGATATTTAATGATGAAATAATGAAATGAGGAAAATATAAAAAAAACATATATCTTTTCCCAAGGATATTTTATGATAATTATTTTTTGGAACCCATTCCTTTTCAACAGTTCTTATATGATGAATTTTCATTATCTTTTAGAGCATGTATAAATGATTATCATTATTTGATGGTAGGGACCTATATATCCCTAAAATATATTTAGTGAAGAATGAAATCGAATGAGAAAAACATGAATAGAATGAGTAATGTACCTAGTTTAATAAGTGGGTCATTCCACTATTATAGTCATGGGAGTGAAAATGTACAAATATGATGGTTTGGGGAGTTGTCATGAACCAACCCATTCCGACCCTGAACCGGTCACCCAAGGTAGTCCGCAACATGCACCAAGGGGTGTTCCAGATCCCCATGGGCTGGAAACCAGTGTTGGGAACCAAAGATTAATCATTGGGAATGATTTGGACCATAAATAAATAAATAAATAAATAATAAAAATAATAATAAAACTGATCACTATAAGAAAAAAAAGAAATAAAACAATAGCTTAAAATACCTCTATATGACCTTCCAGGTCACCTCCCACCCAAAAGCTGACCTTACTCCAATAATGAGAAACTCGGCCATGAAAACCTGAGTAAAGGAAACCTACAACAGAAATGATAAAAATATGCATGAGTATTAAAAATTCTCAGTAGGGTTTCCAAGATAAACCAGATAATCTATCATCTCCTTTCCTGAATCTATCCATTAACACAAGTTTTAAATAAAAATATAAAAGTAGGGTTTTCACATTTTAAAATAAGAAACATGTTTTTCTCATTTAAAAGTCCAACACATTTGACATACCATTTTTAAAATCATATGCCTTTTTATAAAATAAACACATAACATAATATACCGAAGCTAGGCTAAAGTAGAACAAGTAAACAATGAATGATGGAAATAAACTGGTATAACGAAATGTAAACAAGTAATTAAAATAAACCAGTAACCATGGGTGATCCTAAAAATCCCTAGTAGACCCTTGGATGTACTCATTTTAGGAACCACCTACTGGCGTATGATGAAGCTCATATGTATATAACCAACTAGCCACCCTAAGATAATTAGTCTAGTGGTAAATCTTGTCTGGCCTAAGAAACAATTTTAGGGGTACCAACCTATCTAATCAGGGTTGGTTAGCAACCGTCACTCGATCTTCTAAAATATTCCTAGGAACCCATATTGGTTACAATAATACTCTGAAAGTATGATTCCTCGCATGCGTGACTCATATAATTTCACTTGCCTACACCAAACATGGATACTTCATATGATATCCCATTAGAGATATCCCCCCTATAGAGGTGCCCCAAAATTATCTTTACATCATGTCATCCAAGGTTCCAACTGGGCCGTCCTGCCATGAAATCATTAAACCCATTTCATACTTTTTACAAAATATTAATTTTTTTAAATGGGAGAATAGTAATTAAAACACCATCCTTTCTAAGAATCTATGCAAATAGTAGACTAAAGTTGGAGGTTCCAAACAGGTCGTCACGTCACATCAATGTCGAAAACATTTTTCTAAATACATTTAAAAATCTTACTAGACAAACACATTTTTCCAAATCGCATCCTTTAATAAAATCATATTAAATATCACGTTTTATGTTCAAAGTGCCAAACATTCCCTTGAATACCAAACACACCCAAACTTTTCATATTTTCCAAATGGGGCCTTATCCTTTCCAGACACACACCAAAGCAATTTTAAAGTCCAAATGGGCTAAACCCTTGATAAGTAAATTTTAATTCATTTAAGGAACCATAAGAAAGACCAAACATCAATTATGAAAAATAAATATTTGGAAAACCAAGGATTTAATGAAAAATAATTTAAAAGGTTCCATTATCATTTATGAGCACATCTATGCGTGAACCTAGTGCACCCATAGATGTGCCAACATCCAATGGCACAATAAAAAACCAAGGAGATATAATAGATCCATTTCCACCAATCACCAACTCCTTTAAAACCAAAAAAAATGTTCAAGTCATTTAATAAAAACATGAACTCCCCTTTAAAATTACTACACCATTTCGAAAACATTTTAACACGCATACTTATATATGGTTTTACTAACCCATAAAATGACCCAATCAAACACACCCCAAAACTAAATCAATACATGATTTTCATTGACTTACACATTTTTAATAAATCTTATAAAAAATTAAAAATCAATTCTAAGTAGAACAATAAGGATTCCCACCAGTTACACAATCGAAATCGTATTCTGAAAGAAAACAAAGACTAAGTACATACCAAAATAAGTTCCATAACTCCCACAAAATTCATGAAATACTACCAAAAGACTCAACTAGTTTACTAAAAAAATTCAAAGTGAATGTACCATAAAAATCACCAGATTTATATCTTCTACAAGTTAAACTGAAATATGATAAACAGAATTAAATGTACCAACTTGAAAGTATGATGTAAAAAATAATTCTAACAAATTTCACCAACAGAACAAACTATCCAAAAACTAGTCAAAAGCATAATTAAGGTGCAAAACACATTAAAAGAAAAATTAATTAAATGAAATAAATTATTTACGGAATGCATTGGGAAGGAAAAACATTGAATTCATCTACATGAAACGTGTTATATAGTAATGAAACTTCAAGGAAGGGAGAACCATGCCCCACGGACAAACCGCGCACCCACAACAACACGAAAAAACACATGACACCCAACCCATTGTATTAGGATTTAGCCAAATTAAATAAAAATAAAAATGATGACATGAAAGGAAAAAATGTAAATAAATAAATGCATAAATATACTAGATTAGGGGGATTAAAACGAACACGGGGATGGTGTTCACAGCATGGTGGAGCGGGTTCTCCGGTATGAGCCGCAAGAGGGAGCAAGGGGTCAGCTAGAGAAAAAGGGAGGAAAGGGGAGTTCATCTAGGGGTCACCTGGCTGGGAGTGTATCAAGGGAATTGAAGGGGGATGCTGATGGGTTGTCGGCTGTCCATGCGTATAGGAGGTGGCCAGGGGGGATCTCCACACTTCGGAAGGAAGTGGGTGTGGCCTACTGCTAGAGCGGAGGAGAGGTGAGGGCTGCGGCATCCTGGCTGAAGGTGCAGGACGCTGGAGGGTGAGACTGGGAGCCGAAAGTGAGGGAAGAGGGGAACTGTAGGGGGTGTGTCGTGGATGGTGAGGCTAGAAGGGGTGGGTGCAGAATGGGGTTAAGCTAGTTGGCGGCCTAAAGTGCGAGGTGGACATGGAAAATGGGATCCAAGGGGTGATCGGGTAGCGCTTAGGGTTAGGGTTTCTCTTTTTGTGTCTTATATTAATAATAATGATAATAATAATAATAATAATAATAATAAAACAAAAAATAATAAAAATAAAGATAAAAACAACAAAAATAATAATAATTATATAAATAATAATAACAATATAATAAAAATAATAACCAAAAATTTATAATAAAAAAAAATTGTAAAAAAAATTACAATAATAACACCTTATTTATAATATTATTATTAATTACATAATAAAATTTTATTATGACAATTTAAACATTTAACTCACTTTATATACATAAAACTTTATTTATTTTAATTCTTAAACATTTGTGCGGGCACTCGAGCTGACCACGTGGCTACCGACCACTGTGTGATGACCGCGCATAGGTCTCAAACCCACTAGTATTTTTAAGAAAAAAAATTTGAACCGGGACCCCGCCCAGACCTTGGCGTAAGAACCTGGAGCCAATAGATAAAAAAATTACACAAAAGTTGGGGTGTGACAATTCTTCACACCACAGACACTTTATGGCCCTAGAATTTCACCCAGCCGAACAGTAGATAAAACATGGATCCATACCCGATTGAAACCAAAAGAAACCACAATAGAATAGAATGTAAGAACATGAGAGGGTCCTCCCCATCATGATAACTCAACTATTTTGAAAACTTAACACCAAAACATATCACCCCAGAAAGGGGGGTGACGCGAGAACTCTCAAACAATCCAAATTATCTTCTATAACACATGCAAAAAAATACCTTTGCTAAAATATGGAACTCTTGACTCAAGAAAAAAACATCCAACACTAGAGAAAGGCCTATGAGAAATACATAACCCATGTAGTAAACCCAAGAATAACTACAAACACTGATTCTACAACAAGTACTTACATCTCCAAATGAACACAACTAATCCAAGATCAACCCAGACGAGGGCCAAATACACTTTTAAGAAAAACACCTGATTTAGAAAACCATGATCAGAAAAACGGGGCTCTTGGATTACAACATAACATGTCCACTATAACTTTATGATGAAATAATGAACATACAAAAAATTTCTAAACATTAAGAATAGAAAAACATGAACAAAAAGACATTAAATGTTCCACCGCCAACACAAAACACAAAACTCGAATTGAGCCTTGACACACTCAGAAACTCCTAACTATGCATGAGCTTCACCCCATGACCTGTGGTTGGGGATTTGATGGATGATGAATCTCTTTCCACACAATAAGGCTGTCACGACCCGTCCTCAGGGCCCGTGCCGTGACTACCCCAAGCCCTCCTCCCATAGGCCAGGGGCTGGCGACTAGCACCAAGGCGTAAATCTCGATAAACAGAGAAGGCATTGCCTTTGTAAAGTAAACAAGCACCTCAGAGTAATCAAGCGGAAAAAGTAAACACTAAGTAAAAACTGTAACAAGCTGTGCTGAAAGAAAAAGGGGCCATAAATACAAGCCCAACTATAAAGTACAACTGAAAGGGGAAAACAGCAATTGAAAGGAAAATCCACAGCGTCGAGCCGTCCTCTGAAGGTCCTACCTGAAGGGTGGGTACAGATAGCCTCCACAGCTCCTCGGTCCAGCTGTCCGCTCCGAGTATGTCCCACCCAGTGGTCCACCTCCAGGTACCGTCCTGCTCTGCACGCCTCCACCTCGATCAGCGCTGCCCGTCATCTGCAACCAACACCACGAAGTGCGGGCATAGCCCGTGCAGGGGTGAGTATAAGCTACTCAGTAGGGACCCTGAGATCCCCGAAGGTCTCCCAAAATCCACAAAGGATAATCCAAAAAGGAAAGATACAATCACGAAGTAACAACCGACACTGCTTAGGTATATGCCCATACATATACCTAAGTCATCAATCCCTGATCGGCTCCAACATCCGAGCCCAAGCACAACCCAATCCACACAGAAAAGCAAACGTAAATCCACACCGGATAGCACAACACAATCCACAAAGGAGAGTAAGACGTAAATCCACACAGGATAGCACAACACAATCCACAAAGGAGAGCAAAACGTAAATCCACACCGGATAGCACAACACAATCCACAAAGGAAAGCAAAACGGAATCCACACAGGATAGCATGACACAATCCACAAAGGAAAGGAAAACAGAATCCATACAGGATAGTATGAAACAATCCACAAAAGAAAGAAAATAGTAATTCAGCTCACACAGGTATACATCATCGAAAAGGTGAAATGGATGATCAGATATAGATACTGAATCATCTAAGCTGGGACCCACATAGGATACAAGACTAGCACTGAATCATCAAAGTTGGTACCCACATAGGATACAATACCAGCACAGCTAGGACCCACATAGGATACAAGACCATCTGTCTTCATTGATTCATCTATATTGGGACCCACATAGGATATAAGACCAGTATTGAATCATCAAAGCTGGGACCCACATAGGATACAAGACCAGCACAAGTAGGACCCACATAGGATACAAGACCAGTATTGAATCATCAAAGCTGGGACCCACATAGGAAACAAGACCAGCACAGCTAGGACCCACATAGAATACAAGACCAGCTGTCTTCATTGATTCATCTATACTGGGACCCACATAGGATACAAGACCAGTATTGAATCATCAAAGCTGGGACCCACATAGGATAGAAGACCAGCACATCTAGGACCCACATAGGATACAAGACCAGCTGTCTCATCGTCGCATTCCACTGAGGATCTCTGCACAATCATCATCGCAGTCCACTGAGGATCTCTGCACAGTCGTTGTCGCAGTCCACTGAGGATCTCTGCACAGTCGTCGCTGTCGAAGTAGTAGTCGCAGCCAGCTCTAGGGTTCCCGCACATAGCAAGCTCCTTCGGGAGGGTCTGCTCCACGAGCCGAGAGGCCGATACATCAACTGTCACAAAGTCCAAAGTTGATGTATACAAAAGTTCTGTATCGACAATAGGAACTCAACGTCGCAGACGGCGCGTCAATCGGACGCCCGGTCTGAGAGTTATTGGCTTTTTCGTCCCAGGGGCCCGGTTGGTTTTTAAGGCAAAACCAACCCGACCGTACTCCACCTGCGTCCAAACCTCGGGCGGAGTGAGCCAAAAGATCCATCTCACTTAGAGGAATTCACCAAAGCCGACGGCACGTCAATCAGACGTCAGTAGCTCATGATATGAGTGTTTCCGCTCCGAAGGCCCGGTTGGTTTCGTGTACGAACCAACCCGGACGAACCCAAAGTATTCCGAAACCTTGAGTGTGATACACCAAAACGAACTTCTCGATCCAAGGATCGCATTGCCGCGGACAGCGAGTCGTTTGGAGGCACATAGCTCAAGTTACGGTCATTTGACCAAAAACGGTCCGAAGATGGGGGGTCCGAGCCCGGGCCGACCCCCCCTGGGTCGGCCGAACCGGGTCGACCCAACCAGGTCCGACCCAGCTGGACCCGGTCCGGTCCGGCGCGGCTCGGCCGAGCGGCTGCCGCGCGGCGCTGCCCCCGCGGGTCGGAAGTGCCCCCCCCCCCCCCCCCCCCCGCGTGGGGGCCGCGCTTGATCAAAGGATGCGGCTTTGCCACGTCCGAGTGTGCCGGACCCGCGCGGCCACGGGTCTGCGGGCGCCGCCACCGTGGCTTCAGCCACGACGGCCCTATCCGGCGGCGCGCCGAGGCGCCGGCGGCGGTGGCTTCTGCGGGCCATCGGAGTCGCTCCGGTGGTCCGATTCCGTTCCCGTATGCGCCGCTGCTCCTCCCGGGACTCGTTCTTCACTGCGGAACCATCAAATTTCTATTGCGGCACGTTCTGTCGTCGCCCGTCAAATCCGTACAACAACGAAGAACGACGGAGGGTTGTCGGGCCGTGTTCGTTTGGCCCGCACCCTCCGCGTTAGAGATAAACAACGGGAGAAAATAATTAAACACATGAAATAACAATTTTAATAAATTAAAATTGTTCATTTGAATCCGGTTCTTTAATTTAAAGAAATGTTCACAGTAATAAGGGCATTTCCAAAAAAGAAATCCCTACCTCATCAAGTCGTCGCGCGTGATCGTTCTTCGCGGAATTGCTCGTCGCGGAAGGAGGGGGTCGTCATGTCGCGGAAGGCGTCGCGTCATCGCGGAAGGGCGTCACGTCGTCGCGGAATCCGGCGTTGCGTCGACAAACTCAACGGACCAAGAGACAAAGGATTTAATTGTAAATAATTAAATCCGTGTGTTGTTATAAACCACAAGGAAGTTTAAAAAAGAAACCCGAGATCTCTTACCTCAAGCAGTTGGTGACCGGAGATCAGGGCGGGGAAGAACGTCTCGGATGAAGCGTCGTCAAACTCTGAGAGTGACGGCGTTCTTCGCGTTCTTCGCGTTCTTCGCGAAGGAGGATGAAGGCACAAGAATTCTGTCAAAGCCTCTCAACGAGTAATCCTCCAAATGTTGGTATTGGTCTTATTTTTATTATTACGCCAACAAACTAAAAGAGGTAAGTAACGACCCATTTAATTCGTAGAATTAAATTAACGAAAGAAATTGCCCATTTAATTTACGAACAAAACTGCCCAATTAAATGGTGCGTTAAGAAAATAAGAAAACGCATCAGTTGACTTTCATAAAGACGGGTTTTTGCGGGTGCATTACTTAGCAGAAAGAAACGGTGGGGCTCATGCGGGCCCCACCTCACAAATATCCTACCAAGAGGGTAAGATATTTCTGGATAACACTCTATCTATTTCAACTCAGTTTAAGTGGCTTTCAAGTGGCTTCAAGTGGCTTATGTGAAATAAAATAATGTTTGTCGAACAATTATTTTATTTCTTAACTTTAAGCCCGAGAATTAAAAACCACCACCGAGAAAACGCAACTCCGAAGAGGCGTTTCTAAGCAAATACCGGCGTTGTGATTTCATCGGTGCCCTCGGAATTCGATTCCGAGCACCGGTTCAAAAGTTAGGAAACTCCACTCGTTCGTTCACTGAACGTACCCGAGCCAAACTTCGGAAAATGATTCCAGGCACACCGGGCCTCGGAATCAGGTGCCGTCAGAAGCTGCGTTCTTGTAAAATTCCAAAGAAAATTAAGAAAAAAATTTCCTTGAAATTTTTGGGTCTTTAAACTACTCCCACCACAGGGCTTTACGTCCCCGTAAAGCTTCACCACAAACTTAGGGATTCAAAGGCAGTACTGAGCACGCATCTGAGCCTCCCACTCCAAAGTGCTCTCTTGGAGGTTCCCGTGCTGCTATCGGAAGCGCACTAGATGAATCGATCGTCCACGTCGGACCCGCTCCTATCGATCCTCGATCTCCACTGGGACCTCCGCAAAAGTCTCCCCATCATCAAAGACCAGCTCTCCATGGTCAAGATTTGCGTCGGGTCATGCACGTATCTCCTCAGCTGAGATACATGGAAGACGTCGTGCACCCGGTACAACTAAGGTGGTAGAACCAGGCGATAAGCCACCGCGCCAATCCTGCTGAGGACCTGGAAAGGCCCGATGAAGTGTGGAGACAACTTGCCGCCTTGGCCAAATCTCCGTAATCCACGTCGAGGTGAGACACACAAGAAGACGTGGTCGCCATCCTCGAACTCTAGTGGCCTCCGTCTCCTGTCAGCATAAGACTTCTGCTGGCTCTGAGCTGTCCTCATCGCTCCTAGATGACCTGGACCTTCTATGTCATGGCCTGGACCATCCCCAGTCCCACAAGAGCTGCTAAGATTTCTTCTTTGCCAATAAGAGAAATCTGGTCCCATCCCCTAGATGAACCACATTCTTTGCCTAATACAGTCAATCCCGACATTGATGATACTAATCCATTCCAAGGATGACGTCGTAAGGCCTCGACGCTACTACCAAGAGATCCAACCGTTACTCTCGCCTCTAAGGGTTGAGTCACACTGTCGGCATTAGTGTGTGGTAAATGGGTCTCCTCCAGTAGATGTCTCACAAGTGAGGGTCAAGTCAACAGTCAAAACTGGAACCTCTTAGTAACAACACAAAAGAGGACAGGAATGAAAACATCACAAAGGTATGCGTCTTTTATTATTGCAGCTCATAATACAAAGACGCTACACAATAGCAACAAGGAACTAGAAGTACAAAGGACGTATCCCCTAGTTCCACTCCTGTCCATTTACTCCCAGAGCTCCATGATCGAAGGCCTCAGCTGCCTGAAGCTGAGCTCTCCCATGTCCACCAACTCCCTGCGGTCGGGGTGGACCTCCTGGTGGTGGTGGTGGCAACACCTCTAAGTGTCTCCCACCATCGGCTACTCGGCCAGCTCCTCTGCCTCGTCCGCCTGCACCCTATGGACCACCGTGGCCAAACCTATGTCTGGGAGGTCCCTCTACCACCTGCTTCTCATCTGTAAGACGAATCGGGCAGTCTCGATCCATGTGACCTCGCCCGCTGCATGCGTAGCAATGCTTGCCCCTCGTGTAGCTGGCTCTCTTTCGGGTTCCCCGCACAACCGAATCTTCATCCAGTGACTGCCCATCTGATGGTCTGGCCCGTTTGGACCTCTGCGTCACCTGTCTACTGCCAACTGCAGAAGACCCTGCTACGGGCCGTCCTGCGGAGGGCCCTGTCACTGGAGCTGGCTCGGCGAGAAAAATCTCCACTAGAAGGGCTCTCTCCAACACCCCTACCTGAGTCGGAATGTTGAGGGAGATCATCGAAGCCCTGATCTCATGCCTCAGTCCCTGCTCGAAGGTCCGGGCCTAGAAGAACGGGTCCCGTACCATATCTGTGGAGTAGCGCGAGAGATCAGTAAATCTCGCCGAGTACTGGGCCACTGTCAAGCTGCCATGCCGCAGCTGAAGAAGCTCCTGAATGCACACCGCACGGAGGGTGGCTGGGACGAACTCGGAGCGGAAGATGCTCTCAAAGTCCGTCCAGAGAAGAGATGTCTCATCGTGCACCTGGAGCATCAAGCTCCACCATCGGCCCGCTGCTGCGTGCAATAGGCTCTCCGCGAGGATCACCATGAGGTCTGTTGGTGTCCTCACTAGCCTGAAAACTCACACCACTGCCTCCAGCCAGTCCTTAGCTTCCTGGGGGTCCATCTCCCCGTGGAACCTGGGCGGTCGCTGACGCTGAAACTCGTGCAGTGCGCTAAGGCGACGTGCATCGTCAGCGGCTGGGGCTGGTAGCATCGGTGGCTCAGCGGGTATAGGTACCGCCGGTGCCTCTGCTGACAAGGAGCCCTGTACCGAGGCCTCGTCACTCGGTGGGCTGTCATCATGCTCTACTCTCGGAACCCTAGCTAGCTGCCTTCGTGGGGCCATCCTAAAAAGAAGCAGGTGTGCCACGGTCAGAACTGTATACCTGGTGAGCTGACACAAGTAATCACAAAGAAAACTTGAACACACATGCAATCAGTGTTTTCGTGAACTAAGTCGGAAATCAGAAGTCAGGGTCCTGGTGTACGGATATGTCGGCCGCCGCACCAACACTGGACTCCCTTGACTGATAACCACACTCAATACGCTAAACACTATTGCTTCACATAGAAGAAAGATCAGAGTCTGCGGTAGAACCGACCACCTCTGATACCAATTTGTCACGACTCGTCCTTGGGGCCCGTGTTGTGACTACCCCAAGCCCGCCTCCCATAGGCCAGGGGCTGGCGACTAGCACCAAGGCGTAAATCCCGATAAACAGGGAAGGCATTGCCTTTGTAAAGTAAACAAGCACCTCAGAGTAAGCAAGCGGAAAAAGTAAACACTAAGTAAAAACTATAACAAGCTGTGCTGAAAGAAAAAGGGGCCAGAAATACAAGCCCAACTGTAAAGTACAACTGAAAGGGGAAAACAACAACTTAAAGGAAAAGCCGCAGCGTTGAGCCGTCCTCTGAAGGTCCTACCTGAAGGGTGGGTACAGATAGCCTCCACAGCTCCTCGATCCAGCCGTCTGCTCCGAGTATGTCTCGCCCAGTGGTCCACCTCCAGGTACCATCCTGCTCCGCACGCCTCCACCTCGATCAGCGCTGCCCATCGTCTGCAACCAACACCACGAAGTGCGGGCATAGCCCGTGCAGGGGTGAGTATAAGCTACTCAGTAGGGACCCCGAGACCCCCGAAGGTCTCCCGAAATCCACAAAGGATAATCCACAAAGGAAAGATACAATCACGAAGTAACAACCGACACTGCTTAGGTATATGCCAATACATATACCTAAGTCATCAATCCCTGATCAGCTCCAACATCCGAGCCCAAGCACAACCCAATCCACACAGGAAAGAAAACGTAAATCCACACCGGATAGCACAACACAATCCACAAAGGAGAGCAAGACGTAAATACACACAGGATAGCACAACACAATCCACAAAGGAGAGAAAAATGTAAATCCACACAGGATAGCACAACACAATCCACAAAGGAAAGTAAAACGGAATTCACACAGGATAACATGACACAATCCACAAAGGAAAGCAAAACGGAATCCACACAGGATAGCATGACACAATCCACAAAGGAAAGAAAACAGTAATTCAGATCACACAAGTATACATCGTCGAAAAGGTGAAAGGGATGATCAGATATATATACTGAATCATCTAAGCTGGGACCCACATATGATACAAGACCAACACTAAATCATCAAAGCTGGGACCCACATAGGATACAAGACCATCACAGCTAGGACCCACATAGGATACAAGACCAGCTGTCTTCATTGATTGATCTATACTGGGACCCACATAGGATACAAGACCAGTATTGAATCATCAAAGCTGGGACCCACATAAGATACAAGACCAGCACAGCTAGGACCCACATAGGATACAAGACTAGCTGTCTTCATTGATTCATCTATAATGGGACCCACATAGGATACAAGACCAGTATTGAATCATCAAAGCTGGGACCCACATAGGATACAAGACCAGCACAGCTAGGACCCACATAGGATACAAGACCAGGTGTCTTCATTGGTTCATCTATACTAGGACCCACATAGGATACAAGACCAGTATTGAATCATCAAAGCTGGGACCCACATAGGATACAAGACCAGCACAGCTATGACCCACATAGTATACAAGACCAGTTGTCTCATCGTCGTAGTCCACTGAGGATCTCTGCACAGTCGTCGTCGCAGTCCACTGAGGATCTCTGCACAATCGTCGCCGTCGAAGTAGCAGTCGCAGCCAGCTCTAGGGTTCCCGCACACAGCAAGCTCGTTCGGGAGGGTCCTCTCCATGAGCCGAGAGGCCGATACATCAACTGTCACAAAGTTCGAAGTTGATGTATCCAAAAGTTCTGTAACGACAATAGGAACTCAACGTCGCAGACGACGCGTCAATCGGACGCCCGGTCTGAGAGTTATTGGCTTTTTCGTCCCAGGGTCCCGGTTGGTTTTTAAGGCAAAACCAACCCGACTATACTCCACCTGCGTCCAAACCTCGGGCGGAGTGATCCAAAAGATCCGTCTCACTTAGTGGAATTCACCAAAGCTGACGACACATCAATCGGACGTCCGTAGCTCAAGATATGAGTGTTTCCGCTCCGAGGGCCCGGTTGGTTTCGTGTACGAACCAACCCGGCCGAACCCAAAGTATTCTGAAACCTTGAGTGTGATATACCAAAACGACCGTCTCGATCCAAGGATCGTGTTGCCACTGACGACGAGTCGTTTGGAAGCCTGTATCTCAAGTTACGGGCATTTGACCGAAAACGGTCCGAAGATGGGGGGTCCGGGCCCGGGCCGACCCGGCCCGACCCCCCCCCCCCCCCCTGGGTCGGCCGAACCGGGTCGACCTGACCTGGCTGGACCCATTCCGGTCTGGCCAGGGCACGGCCTGGCTCGGCCGGCCGGTCCGGCTCGGTTCGGCCGAGCGGCCGAGCGGCTGCCGCGGGGCGCTGCCCCCGAGGGTCAGAAGTGCCCCCCCCCCTCCCGCATGGGGGCCGCACTGGATCAAAGAACGCAGCTTTGCCACGTCTGAGTGCACCGGACCTGCGCGGCCGCCGCCGGCCACCGGAGTCGCTCCGGTGGTCCGATTCTGTTCCCGTCTGAGCCGCTGCTCCTCCCGGGACTCGTTCTTCATTGCGGAACCATCAAATTTCCGTTGCGGCACGTTCCGTCATTGCCCGTCAAAACCGCACAACAACGAAAACGGCGGAGGGTTGTCGGGCCGTGTTCGTTTGGCCCGCACCCTCCGCATTAGAGATAAACAACAAGAGAAAATAATTCAACACATGAAACAACAATTTTAATAAATTAAAATTGTTCATTTGAATCCGGTTCTTTAATTTAAAGAAACATTCACGGGAATAAGGGCATTTCCAAAACAAAAATCCCTACCTCGTCAAGTCGTCGCGCGTGAGCGTTCTTCGCAGAATTGCTCGTCGCGGAAGGAGGGGTTCGTCGTGTCGCGGAAGGCGTTGCGTCATCGCGGAAGGGAGTCGCGTCGTCACGGAATCCGGCGTTGCGTCGACGAACTCAACAGACCAAGAGACAACGGATTTAATTGTAAATAATTAAATCTGTGTGTTTTTATAAACCACAAGGAAGTTTAAAAAAGAAACCCGAGATCTCTTACCTCAAGCAGTTGGTGACCAGAGATTGGGGGGGAAGAACGTCTCGGATGAAGCGTCTTCAAACTCCGAGAGTGACGGCGTTCTTCGCGTTCTTCACGTTCTTCACGTTCTTCGCGAAGGTGGATGAAGGCGCAAGAATTCTGTCAAAGCCTCTCAACGAGTAATCCTCAAAATGTTGGTATTGGTATTATTTTTATTATTACGCCAACAAACGAAAAGAGGTAAGTAAAGACCCATTTAATTCGTAGAATTAAATTAACGAAAGAAACTGCCCATTTAATTTACGAACAAAACTGCCCAATTAAATGGTGCGTTAAGAAAATAAGAAAACGTGTCAATTGACTTTCATAAAGACGGGTTTTCGCGGGTGCGTTACTTAGCGGAAAGAAACGGTGGGGCTCGTGCGGGCCCCACCTCACAAATATCCTACCAAGAGGGTAGGATATTTCTGGATAGCACTCTATCCGTTTCAACTCAGTTTAAGTGGCTTTCAAGTGGCTTCAAGTGGCTTAAGTGAAATAAAATAAAGTTTGTCGAACAATTATTTTATTTCTTAACATTAAGCCCGAAAATTAAAAACCACCACCGAGCAAACGCAACTCCGAAAGAGGAGTTTCTAAGAAAATACAGGCGCTGTGATTTCATCGGTGCCCTCAGAATTCGATTCCGAGCACTGGTTCAAAAGTTAGGAAACCTCGCTCGTTCGTTCACTGAACATACCCGAGCCAAACTTCGGAAAATGATTCCGGGCACACAGGGCCTCCGAATCAAGTGCCGTCAGAAGCTGCGTTCTTGTAAAATTCGAAAGAAAATTAAGAAAATAATTTCCTTGAAATTTACGGGTCTTTACAAGGGCACTATAATCCTCTAATCAGATAGTCTTCTTCAAGAAACTTTTCTTACAGGCCTTCTCTTAATGACCCATACAACAGCAATGATGGAACATCTTTATAGGGGAGCTACATGATGGCTTTATTTTCCCTAAACGTCCACAATGAAAGCACACCATTGAATGGTTCGACGAATTGGATTCCATAACCACTGAAAAAGACTCTTCAGAAATAGGTCCCTCTGGAACACCCTACTCTCTAGATAGGGATCCTTCACGAGCAATTAGATACACTAGATTTCCAACCATCTGTGTTTCGGAGACCAAATTAGATAGAAATGTCTCTTCCACCAGCTTCTTGAAATGGTGGTATTTCAAATAAAATAGAATCCCTTTAATCTATGGATGAATATCCCGAATGAAGAGATATGTCTTCATCAAATTCTGCAATGCTACCTCTGAATAAAGGGACACAAGTTCCTTGAAATGATCAAAAAAATTCATTACCATCTATTGGCCTTTTTGAATACACATGATCTCTTACCTTTTCTTCATATTGACATCTTTAGGTATAAAACATCGGAGAAAGATGGATTTAAATACATCCCACATCATCCCAGCTTACAGTGATGGTGGGGTGAACAACTCCCATTCGTTTATAGATGGACCTTCAAACAGATCCAAAACAGCACACACACTGATTGATTTAGGAGTTTCCAATACCCTGAAGACGCATTTGACCTCTTCAAGTCACTCTACTGCCTATAATAGACCTTGATCACCCTGAAGGACAGGAAACGTCCAAGAAGGACAAAGAACTGGGCAGGAATTATCAGAAACCTTGGGGACCTTTCTGGACAACATTTTCTAAACAACATATAAAACACCAATCTAAAACTGATATCAAATCAATGTATATTTTAAAGTAACATCCTAAGACAAAAATACTATCTCAAAATATAAAAATAAAAAACACAACCAAAAATTCCCTTTTAATTTTAGATTTCCAAACCTCTTTCTTTCAAGGACACTTTCTGAATCTCATACCCTCTTTTCCAACCAAATTCAATTTCCAAAATCATTTCCCCCTTTTCAAAGTACTTTATAAATAAAAGGTCAAGACATTAATTCCATGTACAAACCCCAGTAATTCCATAACTGTTGCACATGTCTTCATCCGATTTCATTTATACACACCAACACTCACTTCCCATGCATTATATCACATGTGCAAACATTCATAAAGAGTACCTAAGGTTGCACCAAATCTAATACCCTACCAATTTCCAAGAAAAAACCATATTTTTTACCCAGATCATTCATTTTTAAAAACCATTTCATGAATTTAAATCCATTAAAAAATAGTCATTCTCATTTCAAAAGCACACTTACACCAACTAGAACCAAGATGGGATTAAACATGCATCAAAATACTTGAGTGAGGAACTAGAAGTCATGCTTAACCTGAAGACATGGTAGTAGGAGATGCCCCAAGTAAGCGTAAAAAACATGGAGGAACTTAAACCGTATACTCGGGCTCCACATGGTTTACTACTCCAGGTGAAATCACGATGTAACGTCAGCTTGCCTCTATTGTCATCCCTCAATCTAAAAAAACAGAACAAGGCAAGGAATCGATTCATGGACTGCCCCTGGAGGCTTGAGGCTTAGAAAGAGTGAGAGTTAATGACTTCCTTCCTGTATCTACCTCTCATGTCCTGAAAGTCCTAATCTCCATCTATTGGACACACAAACTAACAAGTTCCTCCTCTGATACCAATTTTTAAGGAAATAACCTGGGTCGACCCAGAACCGGTCACCTGATTCAGTCTACAACATGCCCTGAGGGGTGTTCCCAATCTTGACTGGGTGAGAATGAGTGTCGGGCACCAATGTTTAATCGGTGAAAATTATTTGGATCAGAAAAGATAAGTAAATAAATAAGAATAAACAAAATAATAAAACATAACTCTGGCAGTGGAAAAGAACTAAACAGAATATCTCAACATACCTCCACGTGATCTTCCAGGTCACCTCCCAACCAAAGGCCAGCCTTTCACCATTAATGAGCAACTCAGCAAAGAAAACCCGAGTAAAGGAAACTTGAAACTAAAATGATAAAAATAGGCATGATCATTAATAATTCTTATTAGGGTTTCCAAGATAAACCACACAATCCATCATCTGCTTTCCTGAAACTATCCATTAACACATTTTTGAAATATAAATATTAAAGTACAGTTTTCACATTTTAAATAAGAAACATGTATTTTCTCATTTAAAAATACAACACATGAGACATACCATTTCCAAAATCATTTTTATTTTTCTAAACTAATCTCAATACAAAATATAACAAAGCTGTGATAATGTATAATAGGTAAAAAATGCAAGCTGAAAATAATCTATTATAACAGAAAGTAAACAAGCATTGAAAATATTCTAGTAACCATGGGTGATCCTAAACATCCCTAGAAGACCTGTGGACATACTCGGTTTCAGAACCACCTTCCGATGTATGTTGAAGCTAATATGTCTATAACCAACTAGCTTTCCAAAACTAACCAATCCATTAGAAATTCCCACCTTGCCAAACAACAAATCCTGGGGTACCAACCCATCTAATCGCGGTTGGTCAGCAGGTTTCACTTGATCATCTAAAAGATGCCTAGGAGACCATGGTGGTTACAATAATACAGTGTAAGTAAGAGTCCCTCACACGCAAGACTCATCTCACCGCATTTCCCTATCCCAAACACAGACACTCCATACGATAACCCATAAGGGATATCAACCCCTATAGAGGTACCCTAAAAATATATATACATCATATCATCAACGGTTCTAACCGGGCCATCATTCCATGAAATCATTAAACCCATTTGATACTTTTTAAAAAAAATTAAATTTCGTAAGTGGGAATACAATAATCAAAATTCCATCATATCAAATAATAAACACAAACATTTCACTAATTTTGAAAGTGTCAAACAGGTTGTCACGTCACATCCATGTCAAAATTCTTTTTCTAAAAACATTTAAAACTCTAACCAAAAACACACAATTTTACATATTTTATCCTTTAATAAAATCTTAGTCAACATCACCTTTTATGTTCGAAGTGCTAAACAGCCCTTGGATACAAACCAAACCCAAACGTTTCATAGTTTTCAAATGGGCCCTTATCCTTTCCAAACACACACCAGTGCATTTTTCAAGGCCAAATGAGTGAATCCCTTAATAAGTACATTTGAAGTCATTTAAGGGAACCACACCAAAGAAAAAACCTCAATTTAGAAAAAAGTTTATTATTTGGAAAACCAATGATTTCAAGAAACACCATTTCAAAGGTTCCATTATCATTTGTGAGAACATCCATGTGTGCACCTAGTGCACCCATGGATGTGCTAACATTCAATGGCACAATAAACAACCATGGAGATATCTCAGATCCATTTACACCAAACACCAACTACTTTAAAACCAAAACCTACAGTTCACGTCATATAATAAAAACGTTGACTCCCCTCTAAAATTATTAAAACCTTTCTAAAACATTGTAACAAACATGCCAATATATGAACTTACCAACCCTTAAAATTACCAAATAAAACACAAACCAAATCTATTTCGAAACATGATTTTCAATCACTAAAACATTTTTAATAAATCATTTAAACAATTAAAAAACACTTCTAAGTAGAACAATAATTATTCCCACCAATTAAACAATAAGAATCATTTTTATTAATGAAAACACACACCAAGGACCTACCAAAATATGTTTCACCACTCCTGCACAATTCGTGAATTGCTACCAAATGGATCAACCAGTTTACTAAACATTTTCAAAGTGAATGTACCATAAAAATACCAATATTTGTATCTTCTAATTGCTAAACTGAAATTTGATCAAAAGAATTAAATGTACCAACTCATAAGAATGATTTATAAACTAATTCTATAAAATTTCACCAATAGAACACACTATCCAAAAACTAGTCGAAAGCATTATTAAGGTGCAAAACACATAAAAAGAAAAATTAAATAAAATAAAGAAATTATTTATGGAATTCGTTACAATGGAAGAACATGTGAATTAACCTACCTAAAAAACCTATAAAAGTGATGAAACATCAAAGAAGGTATAACCATACCCCTCGGAATAACCGTGCACCATAAACAAAGCGAAAAAATAGACAACACACAACCCACAAAATAAGGATTTAGCCAAATTAAATAAAAACAAAAATGATTAAATGAAATTAAAAAATATCAATATATATATATATATAGAAATGTACCCGAGTAGGGGGTTTGGAATGCACAAGGGGAATGTGGTCGGAGCAAGATGGAGCATGTTCACCGGTGTGATTCATAAGAGGGAGAAATGGGTCAGCTGGTGAAAAAGGGTAGTGAGGGGAGTTTAGCTAGGGGTTGGCTAGCTGAGAGTGCGGTGAGGGCGATGAAGGGAAAGGACAGAGGGGTGTCTGCTAGCTGCATGTAGAGGAGATGGACGAGGGGGTGGGGGGCTCACCACATCGTAGAAGGAAGGGGGTGTGACCTGCTGCCAGAGCCGAGTTGAGGCAACGGCTGAGGAGGCCTGGTTGAAGGTGGGGAATACCGGAGGGTGAGGCTGGGAATAGACAGCGAGAGAGGTAGGGACCTGCACAGGGTTCTCTTTAGACGGTGAGGCTGGACAGGGAAGGTGCGGAAGGGGACTAAGTATGTGGCATACTAGAGGGTGACGCAGTAGTGGAAAAGGGGAACCAGGGAAGATTAGGTAGAGTTTAGGGTTTGGGCTTCTCTTTTTTTATCTTATAATAATAATAATAAAAAAAAAACCAAAAATGTTTATAATAATGATAAATATAAAAAAAGATAATGATAATATTAATATAAACAACAATAATAATAATACAATAAAAATAATAAACATACAAGTTATAATAATAAAAATGAAAATAAAAAAATAATAAATATAAAAATAATAACAAGAATAAAACCTTATTAATAATAATTTTTTTAATTACATAATAAAATTATCATTTTGACAACTTAAACATTTAACTCACTTTCTTTACTTAAAAAATTATTTATTTTAATCGTTAGACATTTTCTCGGGCACCCGGGCTGACCACACAGCTACCCCCCACCGTGCAATGACCACGCATGGGCCTGAAACCTTGTATAATTATTAAACAACAAAAATTATAAACCGGGACATATCCCAGACCTTGGTACGAGAACCTAGAGCCAATAAATAATAATAATAAAATATTAATAGTCAAGGTGTGATAAGAGTAAACCCATTCAAATATGTTAGTATTGGAAGTTAATCTTGACTAAAATGAAATTAATTTCAATTATTACATGTGTTATTAAAATATCGGTCTTATATCGATGTAATTTTATCATTTTTCATGTCATTTTATTCTATAATTATTCATTTCTTCTTTATTGTGCTGATTTATTTCATGAATAACTTTCATTATCTATGATATGTAGAGTATAGGTTTAAACATTCCATACCATGTTCTAATACCCTTATTCTAATGATATTTTTATATGAACCTTGTTAATATTTACTGAGGATCCACTATACATGTTTTTTATGTCCCCTTTCACCTGTTATAAAAAAATGTGTTAAATATTATATGTTTAAGAATGTTTCTACTAATGAAGAACACAGAGGAAAATGACCTTGATCACTTATGATCCACTTTTTATGTATCTTTTTATCCAAAGGTACTAAAACTACATGATAATACTATGTACCATTATGTAATGTAATAATATTCTTATATTCAGGGGTATTCTCCATGTATGATAATTATACAAAATATTGTTGGTTTTATAGAAAATAAAGGAATATGATCATTGGAAACTCGCATGTGTGAGAATTGAACGAAGCATAACTATACTCCTAAGGGGTTCTTGATGGTATAGATACCACTAGGAATTGTGGTAATTTTTCCTCCTATGAGTTATATATACCTATAGATTTCTATGATAGGTTTCATTTATATTCTACTATAAATAATTCTAGACTACTACAGTTTGTATCACAACATGATTTACAAAAACAATTGGAAACATAGATGAGAAAACTATATTTCAAAACTAAATGACAACTATTTTTATATAAAATAATCACAGATTTTGGTGAAACATAGAGTAAGAGGTTACCAAGTATTTACATCAATCTATGTACACTTGGGTGGGTGTTAACCTTGAATAGTTGTAACTAGGGGTAATAAATCTGAAAATGTATTATTGATCATTACACTATTGTCATCAAGTTTGTGTTGATCAACCTTTCTACACACCGGGTTTCAATCTTCTAGGGGATGTATTTTGGAAATTTATAAACTATTTATTAACCGACATGAATTATTTTAATAATTACCATGAAACAAATGCTAAGAAAATGGTTCACAGATTGAAGAAATGTTTTCAGGATTTGACATCATATAAATTATTTTTCATGATTATGTGGTCTTCCACATTGATTTTTATCTATCATGGTAGTTTTTTTTTGTTTTAGTTAATTTATTGAACCCAAATAAATCATGTTAATTATGAGTGTGATAGAGAATTCAATGACTTTCCTATAAAGAGACCAAATGTTATTTGAGATGGAATGAAAAATATTATTGTGATCATCACAAATCATTATCATGATATGAATCATGATAATATTCAAAATGTTAAAAGAATGGAACAACAATCTGTTGAGTCCTTCATGATGCAACTTACACCTTTATTAGTTATTCTACGCATCAACTAGCTACTGAGAAATGGATTCATACGACTAAAAAGATATTCCCCATTCTCTAATGATCGGTGCATGGAAAATTATTAATTATTATCTATTTTTTAGAATGAGAATTGGTTCAATGATTTAAGCATATGAAGAATTATTTTCAATAATGTGAAAATGACTCCATAGAATGGGATGAGTTTATGAAATTAGTTTTTAATATGTACATTCTTAATATTCTTCACATGAAAATTAAGAATGAATTACATTATTTAATTTAGAATTATGAATCATCCTATGGTACTTATGAGGTGAATTTTATATGAAAAATTGATATATTCTTATGGTATAACCAGAAAAACTAAATTAAAGGTTAATCAATTTTTTTGTGGGTTGAATCCAATTCATTAATGGGAGTTATCCATAAGAGACATTGGTATCTATGTTGAAATAAATCAATGTTCTATTAAGGAAGAAATATTTATTGTGGATACCCATAAATAATATGGTGTTGGTAATAAATAATAATGGATTCTAAAGGAAAATCTAAACACTGTGGAGTACTGAAGATAAGCCTTATTTCAAAATCATTGTTTGGAAGAAATCATATATGAAATTTTATCAAGGGGTGGTAAATGTTATATTAATGTGAAGGATTTTCATCAAGAAATTGGTTTTTAATTTGATAGGAATAAGATAACTATTGATGAAAATAGAGGGGAAACATCACCTAAAGAACCAACCACACTCCACTATTTCAAATTCAAGGAATATTATAATTATTCTATCAGGTTCTCAAATATGATGGATAATAATGAATATTGACATCATAAACCTCTTAAGTCAAGAGGCAATGTGAAATCTCATGTGATCAATATATTGGAAGATAGGTGAGATAATGAAGGATTGAATGGAATACACACAACCCACTATATAAGTACTAACATTTTACTGTACTATGGATCTACCTAGTCTTTTATATTATATGAATTTCATAGATGTGTCACAATACCACCCTCATGATTAGATATGTAACTAGCAATGAAAATACCTGGGGTTTCAATGATATCATCAATAGTCTACGATAATTATCCATTTGATGTTTGTGGGATTGTAATTCCATAAAATCTAGTTATCCTCCATCTACTCAAATTTCATGTTATGTAATGAATGGATTGGAATTATATTAGAGAATACAAAAACAATTTTTGAGGAAATGAATTCATGTATGATGTTAAAAATTAACATATGATCATGTATTATTATGATGATATATATTAATGTTCAATGTAAATCAAAAACATTTATGGTTTTTTATTTTTATTGGAAAACTTTTTTTATCTTAAATTGATTTGGAGAAACACTAGAATGATTATATTTAGATTTTACAGGATTTTTATGATGTTTTTAAAGGAAATCCATAGTCATACACAAATGTATGAGTCCGTGTTATCATTGGAACTCATAACTACTGCCACACCTATTTCAAAGACCCCAACAAAATAAACTATATTGAGTACATGGAATTAAGGAAACAACCATGAAATAACATTGAAAAGGAATTCATTTATCAATGTGTGTCAACTTGGGGTATACCTATTCATTTTTTATAAAAAAATATTTATCTATGTAACTATGAATTTATTATAGGAATATGAATATTTTTTAAATCATGAAAAATTATACTACACCCCATATTGATGACTTGTATGATCAGATACATGACGCTCAATAATTTTCAAAGATTTACCTTCATTCATGATATCGTCACTTGGGGGGTCAGAATGAAGATTTATTCAAGATAACATTCCATAAAAGGTATGGATATTATGAGTATATAGTTTTTTTAATTATTCTAATTAATTTACCATTTATATTTATGAATTTAATGAATAGTTTCTTTCGAAATTACATTTACCAGTTTTTGTTAGTATCTATATATGGTATTTCGATTTAATCAAATATAAAAAATAAGTTATAATAACACATTATAATTGTACTAAAGATACTAATTAAGGTGAAACTATATAAAAATTTTAACATTTTTGAATTTATTCTGAAAAGGGATTAATATTTTTACATATTATCCAATGAGAGGGTTATTCTGTAGATCAATCAACAAAGGAGGATATTGGGTAATGGTCCTGTCTAACCATGAAGACTGAAATCCTTAGTTTTATTTCTATGGATAGATACTGTCAAAGGTTTGTAGAGAATTTATGAAAAAAATCTAATATACTCACTAGGATAACTTTTAATAGATCCAATTTCTTCTAGATTGATTAATGTAAAGGATATTTCATCAAAAAGAAGAAACAATTAGTCAGTACAATAGTTTTTATAAAACCATGTATTAGATAAGAGTTTTTATTCTATAATTATTCATCTAATAACATATTTGGATTTTTTCACATGAAGAATAAAATTTTTATAGCTTATGATATATAAAAATTTTAGGATCATCAAAAAAAATTACCCAACTCATTATTTTGGGTTTGCTATATTAATGTTTTCATTAAAGATATGGTGGAATTATCCTTTTAGTGACAAGTATGATAAACATAATGATAAATAATGTTTAAATTATATATTAACAAATATGTATTTGTTAATTTTTTAGATAATATATTTATATATAATTAATTATTATGACTATTAAATACCGTACCATTTAGGGTATGAGAACAAGGTTGATGCTACTTTGAGTTGAAATGACCATTATAGAATATTTTTAAAGATGTTAAAAAATGATCCATTATTTATATATTCTAAATAGATTGATTTTGAAATCTAGAAGGATGTATAGAATGATTTTCCTTATCAAATAGATATTCAATTATATATATTGTCAATGATTATAGAGGAACATAATGAAGACATTGAGTAATAATATAAGGTGATAAATGTTCAGGAGTTTAAACTTGATTCTAATGGAATGATATGGTTCATAAATAATTTATGTGTTCTATCCATACCCTATTGGAAGAAGGGTCAGTTAGTAGAGGCTCATAGTTCATCATTCACTATTCATCCTATAAGTACAATGACGTACAGATATTTGAAAGAGTATTTCTAGGGAATGGCATGAAGAGATATATAATATCATTTTTATATATATTCTTGGTATCTTAACATGTTAAGGCTTAAATAAAACTCTATATTCATATTTTATAACCATTAAAAAATCTACAATTTAAATAGAAAAACATCACCATTGATTTTATCATTGGCCTACCCAAAACATCTCAAGGGAATAATTGTATATGGGATGTAATCGATCACCTAAAAATATAAACACACTTCATCATTATCTGAGAATATTTATCTATGGATCAACATTTTTGAATATAAATTATGGAAGTTGTAATGTTTCATAGAGAACCACATTCAATTGTGATCAAATCCTTGGATTACCTTGATGTTCATGATCAGTATCTTGCAAGATCGTGATATGAAGTTGTGTCTCAAAAATATGTATCATACTAAGAAATATATAATGATTTAAATATAAAATTTAAACCCTCTAGGATATGAAAATATCATAGTAAATAGTTTTCAAAGGTGGTTAGGATCAAAAAATATATCAAGAAGTTTTTTCTGGCAATAATATTTTTCTCTCAAGATTTGAGATGGATACGTAAGAAGCCCTCCATATACATAGGTGTAGAACCCAAATGTACTATAATTAATTTTGGGAAAGTGTGTTATTGGGAAATAATATATTATATTAAATAGAATATATGGTTAGAGAAATTTTGTTAAAAATAAGGGTAGAAAAACGTCAGAAGAAAAGTTATACTGATAATTTTCTAATTGATCTGGGATTTAAAGTTGGTGATACAATGTTTCTAAAAATTACTCATTGGATCAGGGTTATGAGATTATGTAATAAAGGTATATATGGCCAATGTATATAAATCTCTATAAAATAATTGCCCATATAGAGATCATATATTATTGATTGGCTCTTCCAGTGAAATTTTCACAAATCCATAATGTGTTCTAGGTTCCTCTCCTAAGGATGTACATACCCGATCCTTCACATTTATTGAACATTGTTTTCAACATTCTAGAACATGATCATTCTTATGTGGAATAGATAGTTGAGATTCTAGATCATACAAGGAATGTTCTACAAAACAAGACCACTTATATTGTAAATGTTTTTTGGTAAAACCATGAGTATGGGGAATCTAAACGGTATCTTGATGATATAATGAGGTTGAACAAACATCAGTTGTTTATACCAATGTGATATAATTTTTAGGGTGAACATTAATTTATTTGGGTATAAATTAATAAAATAAATTATTAATGAAATATAATTTCCCAATGAAGAAGATAAGAAGTAAAATAACATAGAATATTTTACAAAACCCATCGAAGAGAAATATTTATACCTTATCACCTCTATGGTTCCATAGTGAAACAATATGGATCATTTTTTAATGTGATAGATGTTGATAAACATTATACTTTTTGAAAATTCTATGTGCGTCATCTCCTAGAGATATAAACTACCACTCATATCCTCTTTTCTTAACACTTCAAAACCATATTGGTTTAAACAATACAATCCAAAATTCCTTCATTAATTACATCTAAAAGCACTAGATGCACTTTTTAAATTATAAAAGTATCCTATGAACACATTAGGCATTCAAATAAATTTTTTCTCTGAATAAGATGTAAAAACATAAACTTGTATTTTTTAATTTATTCTTCCACATCATTAAAATATTTTAAAATATTTAAGATATAAATAGCCTATATGCTGATATGGTGATATTTTAAATTCATAACATGTAACCATATCATCTTTGATCAAATGGGAAAAAAATCTTGTGATCATGTATGCGACAGACTACCACCTCCCCAATAGATGTAATTTTTTTTATCACCACCTCTCACAATAGTATTTAATTATGGATTTAACATATTTATATGATATTTATTATCTTTATATATATATTGAATTTTAATATCCCATAGAAATTTTTATATTCATTTAATAGTAATATAATTACATTTATCGATTGTATGGTGAAGTACCACCTCTCATAGTGATAATATTTTATTCACTTACACATTACATGAATTTTTATAAGGATATGATTAATTTTTATAAGTTATATATATGAAATAAAGATTTATTATCGATTTCTTATATATTATTTAACGATATTTTTTTTCTTGGGAGAAAATGGAAACAACATTAATTCATACATATGACCTATTGATTCTATGAGTGGCCTAAATAGATTTATATCATTATCATTAATTAATGCCATAAAAAATGTAAATAATTTACATGATAGAAATATCATGGATAAAATTATAATTATGATAAAACCATGATCTATGTAGAAGGACAAAGAATACAGAACCAAACCGTACATGATAAAAAATATTTTTTTTACCAAATACACGATTTTAACAAAAAGTTATTAATATATATTGGTAATAAATGGTCATAATTAAATAATATATAGTTTAATACATATGATAATGGTTATATAATATATTTAAAATAATATTATATTTATTATATAGGATTTATGAATGTTTATGAAGGAAATCAAGAGTTAAGGTAAGTTATTTTTTCTGAATTTTTCTTTTTTGAGATACATGTTGTGCATACACCTTTCTTATTTTATAATATGTTTATAATTTACATTTGAAGTGTTATATAATTAATCTCCTATAATTTCTTATATTTCATGTTTCATTTTATGTTATTCTTCTTGGGGATAAAATTTAAAATGACACAAATGTAGTAATGTTTTATTGTTACAAACTCACTGTTTGACCATAATGTTTATGATACGCTTTCAATGATGAGATCCTATGACATACCTATAATGAATATCATGTTTTTTATACTATTCCAGTTATTTATGTAATGTAAATTTTTTCCTTCCTTTTCCCTCTATTAAAGGATTAACTAGTCTAAAATAATATTTTAAAGAGAAATTATCTTTTGTTCCTTCTTCGGTCGAAATATCTTTTTATTCCATATCAACGTTTTTTAAAATATTTTTTATAAAAAAATTTACTATTGGGAAAATAATTGATTAATAATAATAAAATTATTATTTTACTTTTTATAAATTGATTCATAATTAATCTTCGAATCATTTTTAAAGGAGGTGCTTTTAATTTTTTCCCAAAATGTAAATGCGATCTATGTTTTAAAAAAAATACTACATGAATATATGTTTCATCAATTGTGATCAATAAATAATTTAAAAAATTCATTATATGTTAATAAAGATATATTCCACGAAATAGATATTGAAATTTTATTATGGATATTTTTGAACAGTGTTTGTAAATGTTATTTTTATCCTGAAATGTTTTATGTGTTATTTTAAAATCATTTTCCATATATGATGACATAAATTCATGTTTCATATTAATTATTAGGGATATGATCCATGGATAACCATATTAATCCTTATTTGAATGTTTTATGTTTATAATAACACTATGTTTATGAAACATTTTTATTTTCTATGGATTATTCCATGATAAAATGTTAATGAAACCCGTTTATTTTTACACAAGTTATGGTAATATGAAATGATTATATGATTATGAAACATTTTTCTTTTCCAAATGGTATTCTATGATGAACTATTAATGAAACACATTCCATTTCATTGTTTTTTATATGATGAATTATTTATGATCATGTGGCGCATATATGTATGCATTTCCTTAAATTATGAGTGGAACATGTATCTACTTCCAATAAATTTGGAATATATTAATATCTCATGAGATGAACAAGACTATAATGAGGATTGAAAATATTTTAGTAAGCTATGTCTCCAAAAATTATAGACATGGTAGGAACCGTGACTACAACGATTAGGTATGTGAGTGAAACCCTTCCACTATGATACTTTTGGAAATATCCCAACAATACTAATGGAATGATTTTTTATGCCTATTTGTGTGACATAAAACATTTTTTATTATATTGTTATGTTCTCATTACTTATATTGATTGATATAATTATGATTCATGTCTTATAAACAACCCTGATATATGACAAGAATCATATTTATGATATATAATATGAATGGTATTGTTTTAAAATATAATTATTATGTTTTCATAAACTTATGATAACTAATTTTTGATATCCCCCATGTTTACCACTACTAAGTATCTAATATCAGTATTATTTCCTATTTCCAATCAAAATTTAAAAATAAAGGTATTATATATGATACTTCTAATATGGGATATAGTTATTAAGAGCTTAGTGGGGGAAGATATGGCACACTTGTGAACTAAAAGTTTATATATCCAAGAATCTAATGAAATTAGTCCTAAACGATTATGGATTGTATCATTATGTTATGTAATAATTATTCATACATTAATATGTGAAATCCATTTATGAATGGTATGGGTCATTATATCACACAAGTCACAATATCTTTTGTTTTGGTGTATATATATTCCAAAATTATTATCGTTACTTTTAACCATCCCATTAAAATATTTTTTTATGCCTAAAATTACGCCTTCAATCAGTTTGAATTCTGTAATTATTATTTTTATCCATGATTTCATTTATTTAATGGATATAAAATTCTCTTATTTTCATTTTATTAAGTAATTATAATGACTTAATACCCTTTTAATGTTATTTATTTTATGCATATGCTTGGATTTCATTAGTGGTATTTTTTTCCTTAATGGATATGTGTTCTTACCCCTTAATTTGTTTTCATTCCCCAAGTTATGAAGAAAATATTTACACATTACAAGTATAATATGATATATTTGTGGAAAATTAATTGTATATGATGAATCATTATTATTTATTAAGATGTTTATTATATAGTGTAAAAAATATCCATTAGATGAGATGTACAAGGGTTTTTGTCAACATAGTTTTTCCAAATTCTCTAATGCTCTAAATTTATATAACATGGTATTTGTTTTATGTTATTCAATTGTAGTACTGTAATGTCTCATAATCTCTATATAGAATCACATCTAGAATATAAATTATTTATTTAGGAACCATATTTGGTATTGTCGTTTATATGTGTGACAGTTGGTATCAAAGTTGGGTTTAGATAACATTGGAGATTAAGATGTTTGTTGAGAGAAATTTAATGGTTTATAGGATAAAATATATCAAAATTACTAATTAATGGAAAACCATTTGGGAAAGTATATGATATAATGTTAATGTATAAATAACCATTTTATCAGTTGATTAAGACCATGAAAAATAGTTAAAACCATAGGGATGATTATGTTTTGAGAATTATATGTTTTAGATAACATCCTGATTTCTGGCAACTATAGATTGAGTGGTTCTTCTAAAAATTACATTATAGTTTGGATAATACAAGTTCATGTAGGATCTATAACATATTTACCTTGGGGTAAAAACAATAAAAATGTAATTATTGTCTATAAACTCGACTATCACTTGGTGATCAATAACAAGGCCTATCTATAAAACCAATTTGACACTCCGAAGGTATATTATTTGGTTGAATAACATTCTCATTTTTAACCATTATAAGATGTTTTCATATTTTTAGGTTATAAAAATTAATAGGAATGTTTCAATGGATAATGTAGATTGAAATATAGGTGTTCAACTGTTAAGTTACATATTAATTGATATTTTATTTCTAGGATAATTAATATTTTATATTTTGAATGAATATATTTTATTGATTTTTTCATATAGAATAGTGTGCGACTATTCATGATATTTTGGGATCTCTATTTTGAGAATTTAGTAAAGTGCTACAAGATAACCCATATCAAAGTGACAAAGTATGATCATGTTAAACTAAGGGGGATATATTATGAACTGGGTCAGATGGAATTTATTTTTTTTAACAATAGAAGAATATGATTGTGTTTAAAAGTATAACAAACTGAGGTCAATTTTCCTTGTGGTTAATAATGATGATTCTATTATAATGAACTATACTCATGATAACTCATTAATTTTTAGTAGTTTTTGAATCATTAAAGAATAAATAAAAAATGGGTTTTATTGATAATGAGGATATATTTCTAAAGAACAATCTAATTGGTTAAATACTCATCATAAAAATAATATGATTTTTTAAAACTACCTATCATAAATTGTGATTAAAATAATTAACCTATTTGAAATCCCAAACACACGAATAAATAGAAATGAGGAATTTCATTGAAATTTGGGTGAAAAATATGATAAAAGAATAAATATTTAATTTTTTATGTGTCAAAAAAATTCGCTGGAGCATGGATAAATTTACTTAAAAGGAAATATAAATGTTAAAAGTATAGAGACGATGATTTTTAGTCTGAAAAATGTATGGAAGAGAGATATGTTACAAAACAAATTGCTTCAATTTATTTTGTTTTTGAAATGATGTGGAACAATATCCTATTCCATGGGTAATGATGGAAATAGACCCAAATAACCAAGAGAACAATTAAAATACTATGAAACTACTAATAATGTACAAAATAGTGATATTTTTATCTGAATTTTCTTGTTCACGATTCAATTATATTTTCCCAAACTGCTATATATTATGTTATAAAAACCCCTAATAGTTTGATAATCATTTAAACGTTGAGTTATATATAACAATTTGTAAGATCCTATCCTCTTTTGGAGTTAACTTAGGCTTGAATTCTAGAAATCATTTGTTAAATTTTGAGTACTTTTATTTTGGGTTGAACCTTATTGTGTGTTAGGGTGAATTTTATGAAAACATTTAATAAAAAGGGGTTGTACCTGTTTGGTGCACTATTAGAGAAAAATATGCGCCCAACCTAGAAACCCTTAATAACTTATACAATGAGGGTTTGCATAAAAAATGAATTCTATGAAAAACCATGCACCCTAAAAAGAGAAACTGTGCACACCTAAACCTGTAGGTGGAAATTTGGTGCACATATAGATAAAATCATGCGCCTCTTCCTAAGAAACCGTGCATGGCTTTTTATGTGGCCCAAAAATGTATTTTAGAATCCACCAACCCCCCAGAACTCACTTATTTAAACCCTCATTCGACCCTAGGAGTAATTTTTCATTTTTCATCTTTATGTATGGATTCCATGGAATTATGACCTCTGTTCTTCTTAATTTGAATCCCAAATCAAGGATCTGTTAATCTATTGGTGTGTGGACCTCATCTTGTTCCTTTACCATTCAACATATTTTCTCTAATTTTAATTTTAATGAAAATTATGAACTGTTTTTTTATATCTATACATTTTTTTAGATATATATCTAGGGATATAGAACTTGATCTAGAGTAATAATATCATGTTGTCTTTAATAAGTATTTATGGTTTCAAATCTGTATCCCAATCTACATCATTGTGCTAATCAATTGGGGGGAATTCTGTTGGGAGATCATTCATGAATGGATTGAGGTATGTGGCATAATATTATAATCCCCTAGTAGTTATTTTATTCCAGCATGAAAATGGTTTAATTTTAAGATTTGATAATAAATTGAACTTCCCAATTGAATTAATCAATTTTTTATATTAATAAATTTTGGTATTGTTAAATTCTGGGATTCAAAGTTATTGATATTTTGGTTTTGGAATAATTATTTTTTTACATTGAGGTTATGAAATGATATAATTAATTGGTGCATTACATATGGGATATTCATATTATGGTTTGTGGATAATTAATTGTGTGATATGGTCGTTATGAAATGAGATAATTAATTGGTTATTTAATTATGATATATTTAAATTGTGTGTTTGAATAATTAATTGGTGAATTAGTTATTGGATGTTGATATAGTGAAAATATGAATTATTTATTGAATTAATTAATGGGTGGTTGATATATATGTATTATTATGCTTTTATGATATATTTTATTATTAAATGTTGAATGGTAACATGGGAATTTGGACATGTGTTATGAATGGTAACATGCCCATTCAATTATGTATTATCAAATATTGAATGGTAATATGGAAATTTTAACAAGTATAATGAATGGTAACATGGTCATTGAATTTTGCAAAGAAATTATTAATAATGTGGTCATTCATTTGAGAAAATATGAATAAAGACATGAATATTTATAAACATGGTAACACTCAAGGATATTTTAGATTCTGTAATGGGCCGAAGAAGGTTTTGATGTACAGGTGTCTAGAGGAACTCAGGGCTTATATGGATAAATAAATATTAGTTGATAATGTGATAACTATTTAATTATGAATTAGAATTATTTATTTATTCAAATTCATAAACTATCATTAATTGGATATTATTTTTGAAATCATTGGTGGTGGCCAATTGAGTCGTACTCACATCCTACTCAGGCTGCCTGATCAGTATGGGAATAGACATTATTGTTGCGGGATAGGATAAGGGAAAAGTCCTTATGATATAAGTTGGAGTATGGATAGATCTTGGATGAGGGAACCATATGTTGTTTAGGACCCTCTTGTGAGTCATTCGTGTATTTATTTTAAATTTTCATTTTTGGCACTTGACACTTACATTAGCATTGAATGTTTTCTACATTAGTTGGATATTAAATTTAATGTATTGTTTACCATGATATATTGTATTTGTTTATTTATTTATATTCCTTATGATATTGTTTATTATTTACATGGGTGTATTACTCTGATATAAAAGGGTATAGTCTTCCCATAAATGAATTATCGTACCCTCACTTCTAGTCAGAAGATTCTAGAATATGGGGAGGCTCGCTTGAGGACATGGGACTGAAAGGGTAAGGGAACTGGTTTGTGGAACCCAGGTCAGTATATGAAAAATTTGTCTCAGAGTAAGTTTTCATTAATTCATATTTTTTGTTACTATTATTGAAAGGTAGAAAGAATACTAGAAATACTCGTGGCTTGGTAATGAGATCATGCATGGGTGTTTCAAACCCATGTATAGGGGGAAACCCAAGTACTCGGGGTGGGATTGTTGTTATTAAAGTTGGATATTATTTTATTGTGGTTGATGCACTTATTGTCTGATATGAAAGATTGTTTTTTAGATTTTATATGATTTTATTAATGTCCCAGGATGGAAAGAGTGTTGAGTCTTCATGCATCATTCTAAAAACACAGTATTATTTTTTTGAATTTAATCATTCTATGTACACCCAGGAAAACGACATATGTGTATTTTTTTGAAAATGAATTTTTCCTATTGTTAGGAAATTGAATTGAAAATGGTTCTTAATATGAAATTGAGAATGGTAAACTTATTAAAAATTATGAATAAATGGGTTTCAAAATGATGAACTTCATAAATGAGTGCTTACCCTTGTTAACTAGGACCTAGGCATAGGGTTGATAATGATAGTATTACCACCTCATTTTTTAACACATTGCGAGACTTAGAGAAAATACTTGTTGTGAATTATTGTATTTTTCTCTTACAAAAAATGTGTTCATGTTATGAATATTTTTCCTAGGTTTTGTGTTTCAATTTTTGGAGTGTATTCCTCCAGGATGACACTTTTTGAGAGGATGGTCGGGGGAATGGATAAGAATGATCTTCTTGTGGAGGAACCTGAGACAATATTTTATCCAGTTAAGAAAATAGGGGATAATTTCTAAGGTAAAATCACTCTATTCATGAAATTAATGAATGGTGACCTAGGGTGGGTTGTGAAAATAATTTGTGACCTAACTAGGGTGCTTCAGGTATAGAACTATGAAACGTTTACTAGATTTGGTGGACCTAAGAGATCTGTGTTCTAGTTTGAGTTAATTGAGATGATACATTACCACTGGTAGAATCTTGCAGAGAAGAGTTTCAAGTTGTCAACTTATTTGCTATGATAATCAATGAAGTGTGGGTGGGAAATTCATTTATGGACTAGAGAGGATGATGAGATGCTATGGAGGGACTTTTTGAAAAAAGTACATGGAGAACATATACCTAGAGATAGTGAGACAAGTGATGATAGTGGAGTTCATGTAACTGAATCGGGGGATCATGTTCATGGAGGACTATACATAATGCTTTACATACATGTATCGCTTTCCTCTAGCATTAATAAAATATGAGACTATTATGGCGAGGTGATTTTAGGATGGAATTATGTGACAAATTATTTTAAAATTTAACCTATTTCGATTAAATATGTTTTTTGAGGTGGTTGATCATACTCTCATATCTGAGGGGAACATGTAGTACGATGCCAGTGTGGGACAGACAGTTACAACTAGACGATCAGGAGGTGTTTCTTTGAAGATTAGAAAGCACTTTTATGACAAATTTTGACAGAGTAGTGGAAAGAAGAGTACACAGAAAAGAGGTTCTGTTGAACAAAACCTTATTGTGGTTATATTTAATCAGTGAAGTCAGATGATCCATTATTTTAGAGACTATCCCCAACAACCAGTAGAGTGCAAGTATTGAAACAGGTTGGGACATTTGTTGAATTTCTACAAGTTACTGCAATAGACTGTTAGTGATGGTGGATTTAGATAGAACTAGGGTGCCCAAAAAGGACCTTCTACACCTTATTAGACTTGAAGCTGGAGTTCTATTAGTCGTGGTGGTAGCAGAAGAGTATGTATTTGTTCTAGGAAAGAGCACCCATACTAGATGAGTGGTGAAACTTAAGGGAGTTAGACAACATCATATGTTAGAAAGATCGAGAAACTAGATGACGTGTAACCTACACTTTTGAATAGTGAAGATGGACTATCAATAGTGAAAGGTTCTATTTTTATATATTCTACAATATCTAGTACCTTATTTGTTACTGGTTCCTCCCATTCTTTAATATATTTAAAGCTCTCTAATGGTTTCATCCTAGTGGTGGACTTTGTGAATGGGGTAATGACAATAGATACACAATTGGGAGTGGGGTGTACAGACACATGTATATGAAAGTGATGTTCTCTTGATGTTGGGGAGTATGATTTTTTGTGGGATATCTATATCCATGATATGTTAGGATTCGGCCTAATTATGGGTATGGGCTGGCTAGTGGAATATCGAATCCATATTGATTGATACCCTATGAGAGTGACCTATACATCTCCTAAATTGAAATATATATTCACTGTGGAGAGTGGGATATCTTGGAAGGCTGGGTGGGGACAACTACTCAACAAATCGGAGAGATCAAAACTCATGTTTCTAGTTTGTTTCTAAATGCAATATGAGAAAAGCATGATATATTTCCACTAGGGATGATACATTTTCATGATTTTTCCCTTAATACTTATCTGACAATCCACCAGAGAGAGATGTGGAATTCACTATTGAGCTCATTTCAGGGCCTGTTCCAGTATCTATTCCACCATACAGAATGGGAACAATATAGCTTCAAGAGATCAAGACTTGGCTAGAGGAGATGGAGTATAAGGGATTTATCCATCCCAGTACATTCCCTTGGGGATTTCCTGTGTTTTTTGTAGAGAGGGATGATGGAAGTTTTCCCTTGTGTTTCTTTTACTGTAGGTTTAACAAGATGACTGTAAAGAACCATTATCCTCTTATGTGTATCAATGGGTTTTTGACTAGTTGAGAGGAGGTTTTATTTTATTGATGATTGTCTTTAAATTAGGGTAACATCAGTTGATATTTTAGACTTTTAAGATACTGAGGACAAGTTTTATAAGTGGCTTTAGTGTATATGAGTTTGTTTTAATTCTATTTAGATTGATGGACACACCAGTAGTGTTTATGTCCTTGGTAAAAATGTTCATTCATTCATTCCTAGACCTGTTTAAAGTGGTGTTTTTGTATAAAATATTGATGTACACCAAGACTCGTGAATATCATTCCCATCATATTCACATCAAAGTACATGAGAGAGCATAGACAATATGTAAATCTATCTATGTGATACTTTTATATTGACCAAGTACACTTTATGGCACACATCATCTCAAATGAATGTGTGTTAGTGTATCCATATAAGGTTCAAGTAGTGGTTTCTTAAGATCATCCTATGAATGTGTGTGATATCTATAGCTTTCAGGGGTTACCTGAATATTATCATAAATTCATCAACGACATTTCCCATTTTTTCAGTGTTGCTTTCTAATATGAATAAGAATGGGATAATGTTTGAATGGTTAGATGTTTATGATAAGGACTTATAGGAGATGAATAATACATTGACATTAGCACCAATATTGATTCTACCTGAGCCTATTGAGGAGTGCATGGTGAATTATGGATCTTCTTGGATTGGAATAGGAGCTATGTTAATGCATGGATATTTTATTGTGGTGTATGGGTATCAGCATATAAGGCCATGTGAACTAAACTAAAATATGCAAGAACTAAAAATACTAGTATTGGTTTATGATTTGAGGTGTTGGAAGAAGAATCTATTGGAAATGAAGTTAATATTGTACACATATCACCAGAGCTTATAATAAATCTTCTCACAATGATATTTGAATCTTTATAAGTGGAGATGGGTTCAAAATATATAGATGTTTGATTTTTTACCTAGCTTATATTCATGGGAAAAGAAAAAATGTTTCTGATTCTTTGAGTAGAAAAACATGAATTCTAGTGGTTTCAGAATCTAGTGTTGAGTGGAAAATAATGAACATGCTGGATTAGATTAACATTGTAATTTAGGAGGGTCATGGTAAGATGAATATCATATTATATTTAGTAGAGTCCAATCATTTGATATGAATCTAACACAAGTATTATGAGAATATTGAATTTTTGTCCATTTTGAATATCCCTGAAGGTGGGGATGGACCTTCATAGTTGAGAATAAATGAGGTTGAGGTATTTTTTTATTAGGAATCATATTTTTGTGCCTATGAACTTGTGAGAGGATCTGATGTGGAAATTTCATGCCTCAAATTGGGTGGTACATCAAGGTTTGAAAAAAATGTATCCTGACCTACAATGAATGTTTGGTCACCATGCATGAAAAAGGAGGTAGTAGGGTTTGTGACATAACTGTTCACTTGTAAGTAGGTGATTGTGAAACATCAAAGACCAGGTGGTTTTCTATAGTCGTTTCCCATTCCAAAATGGATGTGGGATGACATGACCATGGATTTTATGGTGGGTCTTATGAATCTACCATAGAAGAATGATTCTATCTAGGTTGTTGCGGATAGACTGATGAAGGTATAAAATTTCATTCATATTCAGGAAACCATCATAATGGAGTAGTTGTGGGAACTCTATACACATGAAATAGTGTATCTACACGGGGGGATAGACTATCGTTTTAGATCATGAATCATACTCCACATCATGCTTATGATTGGGATTATAGAATGTTATTGGAAAATGTGTTTTGTTTATTATAGCTTTCAACCCATAGATAGATGGGTAGTTGGAGTGTATTATACAGGTTCTTGAGGATATACTACGGGTGTGTGTTCTTGACTTTAGCGGGTCATGGGAGAAAAACTTGGATTTAAAAGAGTTTTACTATAAAAAAATTATTATGAAACTATACTGTTGAAAAAATATGACTCACTTTATGGTAGAAAATATAGATCATCATTATGCTAGATGGAGGTTGGTGAGACTGAGTTGTTTGGACTGAGTCTCGTGTAGGAGAAATCAGAGTAGGTTCTGCTGATTTGGAAATGAATGGATATAGATCTGAGAAGATATAATCCATATAATGATAGATACATAGGACTCCTAGAGTTAAAATAGGGTGATAATGTATTTCCCCAGGTGTCACCATGGTAGGGTCACTGCAGAATATAGAGACATGGGAAGTTAGTTCCTTGGTTTGTTGGACCATTTGAGGTTGTAGAGAGAATCAAGACTATAGTGTACTGATTCGATCACCCAAAAAATAAATTACTATGTACTATTTTTTCCCTATGTAAAAAATACATAGGTATCACCCCCAAACTTATCTATCGATCTATGTAGATGAGGATGATCTTATGATATATGCATGCTTTGAAGAGCTTCTGATACGTGTTTTGGATTATAGTGAGAATGTTTTGTGGGGAAATACTATGCTGATAGTAAATCTATTATGGGAACATGGGAATGTTTAGGAGGAATCATGGGATAGTGATGAAGATATTACATATCATTTCCCCGATCTTTTTGACATAGAATTATAGAGATGCTCTAGAGTGCAGCTTGAGAAAGAGCAGCTATAATGTGGGGAGTTTTTAGGATATTGACATTTTCTAGAGTTCACTCAGGCTTGAATTTAAGTACTATATTGTTAAATTTTTCATATGTTTATTTTGTTTTGAATATTTGTATGATCTTGGGTTATATTTGAGAAAAAATGTAAGAAAAAGGGTTTACGCAAGGTTGGCGTAGGGTTAGAGAAAATCATGCACCCAACCCATGAAACCTTGCATACCTCGAGAGTCTGTGTTTGCATGCCTAGTGTACAGTTTGAAAAAATGTGCATCATAAAAATATAAAATATGAACCCATAATACAATAGGTGCATGGTTGGAACACATCTAGGGATAACCATGCACATCTCCGCAGGAAACTGTGCACGACATTTTATGCGTCCCAAAAATTTATTTCAAAACACCTTGAACCCCTGCAACTCAGCGATTTCGACCCTCATTCGACCCTTGGATGTATTTCAAGTTTTAAAATAATTATTAAGGGTATATAAGGTTATCTAAACTCCTTTATTCAAAATTTTAAGCTTTCATCAAAGCTCCACTCCTCTCCCTGTGTGTGGATCTCATCCCAATGCTTTCATGTTCATCCTCTTTTGTCCGCTTTTTATTTTGATTAAATTATGAATTGTTTTGTTACCTGTAAAACTTTTTGGTATGGCCTATATAATTTGTTCTAGATATATATATATTGAATTATACGATCTTGATATATTTAATCTTGAATTATATTTTTATATCCGGATGCCGATCTACATCATTGTGATACACTGTTTTGGGGATTTTCATTGGGCGAATGTTCATCAACGAATAGAGGTAGGTATTCTAATATTGAAATTCCATAGTTGTGATTTTATTTTTATGCATGAAAGTAGGATAATTTCATTATTTTATTAGAAACTATTTTTCTTAATAGAATTATTTAATTTGTTGAATTAATAAATTTAGAAATTGGGAAATTGTGGGTTTTGGGGATATTGATATTGTTGTTTTGGAATAATTAATTGTAGAATTAATTGTGTGATATTGAGGTAATGAAATTATATAATTAATTGGGGAATTAATTATGATGTATTGATTTTATGGTTATTTTATAATTAATTTTGGAATTAATAGTGTGTTATTTATGTTATGAAATGAGTGAATTAGTTGGTGGATTAATTATGAGATATTGAAATTGTGTTTTTGAATAATTAATTTGTAAATTAATTATTGGATGTTGATATTTTGAAAAGAATAATTAATTATTTAATTAATTAATGGTGGTTTATATATATTTATTATTGTGTTATTATGATATATGAGATTATTAAATGGTGAATGGTAAAAATGAATTTTGGCCAAGTGTTATGAATATTATCATGCTCAATCAATTATGTGTTATTAAATGGTGAATGGTACCATGGAAATTCAACCATGTATAAATAATGGTAACATGGTTATTAAATTTAGATAATTGATGAATTTTAACATGGTAATTAATTTTTTTGAAATAAATAATGATGACATGGTCATTCCATTACGATAATTAATGAATGGTAAAATGGTAATTCATTTATGTCAAATAATAAATGGTCAAATGGTCATTAAATTATGAGAATAAATGAATGGTAAAATGGTCCTTCATTTAGGGAAAATAAGAATGGTAACATGAACATTCATTTAACACACCATGCTTCTATGGTATGGTTAATTTTAAATAATTCAATGGTTTGCAGTGTACGCAACCCTGAGTTCAAGCACACCACAACCTATCAAAGTAGCTATTTCAAAAGAAGTTTTGAATAGTATTAACATCATTTTGAAATTTAATAAGATTTATTTTCCAAAATATAGTTCATTTTTAAATTTGAAATATAAAAATTAGCTCAGGATAAAATTTTATTAATTTTCTAAAAAGATTTAATTTTTGATGAATAGTGAAAAATACTACATTTTAATTCAAAACAGCCTTTTCATCTAATTTATTAATATTGATATATTTCCCTTTAAATTTGTTCTAAAGTGTAATTGGATTTTGATTTTATCATTTAATTCAATTATGTTCATTGTAAGTAATTTCACATTTATATTGTACATAAACACATAACAATCTTTTGATAGATATTACTTCTTTAAAATCTGCTTTTTAGTTATGATAAGAGGAATTAATTTTAAATTAATTACTACAACTTATGTATTTTGAATTTTAAAAAATGTATTCCATATTTAGAATTAGAATTTAAAAATTGTGTAAATAGGTGCCTTTTATTTTTGGACCTCATGAATAGTAACTTTAGTAACTATTTTATTTACCATGGTTAAAGTGTAATTCTGGTAAATAATGGTAAGAAACTAATATTATAATAATACTAAACTACTCTAAAACATGTAATAATACTATTGGATGAGATATTTCTTTCCATGGGATTCCTTGGGTCTATTTTGGGACCAAATGGAGCCACTTGGGTGTGAAGATGACATCTTATGAGAATTAAAGTATTGGAAAATATAACACAAACATGTATCTTTTACTAAAACAATTTTTATAAGGGTTTTTATAATTTATATATTTTTCTATAAATATAAATTGGAAAGAAAAATAGATTTCCTGCATCATGATATTTTTTTTATAAATTTTAGAGATTAAATAAACAAATTTAATTATGGCATAATGATGATGTAGTGCATGCTTCATTAATAAATGATTCCAAATCATGACATTATAAATGTTAAAATAAATGTAATTTTGTTATTTTTATGTCATCCAAAAATTTTATGGATGATATTTACATATTATATTTTAGTTAAGGCCTTTTCTTTTAAGAAATCAATTTGTTATGACTTAAACAAAAATCGGTTCCTAAATAGTGTCAAAATTGACATAAGTGAGTTTTTAAATCAAATACTATTTTATAAAATTATATAATAGTCCTAAAAATATAAGATTCAGCCAATAGATGTATATAATGTTTAAAATTTCATTAATGATTCACTTATGGTTCTCTTGGAATTTTATTGTAAATATAGTTAAAATATATTAGGAAAATTCAATAAGACATGGTACATGTTAATGTTTTTAGCTAAGGGTTAAAGCTAAAAGATATGGTTAATTTTGTGCTCTAAACTTGTATAAAACCTATTGGTTGAGAGGTTATCAACCCAAAAAATTATTTTCATTGAAATAAATTTGTTTGGTATCACCTAAAACGGAATATAATTTTATAATAATATAATATTTCAATACCTTCCTAAAGTGCCCCTCCCCCTCCCTCCCATAAAAGGGCACAACCTCTACCCATTTATTCACACCACCAAAGCCCTCCGGCTCAGCCAAAAATTGCTCAAATCACCTCCAAAATTTTTACCCTTCATCTTATAGGCCATCCTTTGGGAAGAAAACAAACATAAGGAGTCCTTTTGTGAAAATAAAAAGGAGACACCCAAAAAAGAGGTAATTGTTTTATCCCTCCTTTCAAAGTTAATTTCTTCTTCTACTTCATCTTACTAAGTTGTTACCATAATATAATAATAACTCAAGTATATAATATATTCTTAGATGTTGTTATGATTATGGGACAACCATATTCCTCTTTTACTAATCCTATTAAAAACAATATCACCATGCGTGTGTGCGTACAGCTTAACGTCTCCACATCATGGTGTAAACTGTTTTTCATCTATAATTTATTTTGATGGGTATAATGATTAATAAAAATGGATTAAATATTAAATATAACATGATATTAATTATTTAAAATTAATATTCAATCTATATTCATACAACTAAACCATTAAATAAATGATATCGTTGCTTGTGCGTACGTACAGCTTACCGCCTCCATGATGCAATGAGACTCATTTTCCATGTTCACCATCCAAAAATGATTTTTAGGATATATATTATGAATAATTATGAAATATATTACATAATAATTCTACTATAGTAATATATATATATGGGTTTGTGTACATATATCTTATTCACTTACGTCAATTCAATACAATAAAATAATGAAAACAACGTTCATGCATACGTATAGTGTACTATCTCCATGAATAGTGTATTCCTTGTAATATATATATATATATATATATATATATATATATCTTTTATATATATTTATATTATGAATATATATGATATATATATCATTTTTTATATTTTTTATGTAATTAAATCACGATATAAGTTATATGATCAAGAATAAGAAGTCGAAATACGTATAATAAATGAAGTGATTATTACCCGAAATGTTTCATTAATATTGAATTGTTAATAAAAAGGTAATATAAAATCATAAAAGAATCATATATGATATCATAAATATTATTATTATTCTAATATAATTTGATAATAACATCATATAGGATTTTCGGACACATATAGAGATTATTAGACTTAAGGTAAGGTATTTCATCTCAAAACCATTTCACTGAGGCATACTGGAATGTTATGCACCTAGTTACTTTTATATGGTGTATATTCTATCTTTTGACTTTTTATATCATGAATCACATTATTTTCATGATATTATATTATTTACATTATGGTAATTATTGATAAATCCATATTACTCATTCAATATTTTTATTTAACAAGGCATATTATTTATTTTGGTTATTCAATATGAGAAATAATATGGACTAGAAATGATGGGTGGATCCTAGATATTATATGGATTCTTGAAGCATTAGAAGATTCTTATTAGACAAATAAGTTTTAAAAATGGTTTGGTACCCTTAATTTTGAACTATATTCTGATAGGACTTGACAGTAATATGTTTTCATGTGCCTGAGACATGACGTCCTTAAATAAAGTTTATCCCTCTTTAAATTAAAGTTATTATTTATGCATGAGATTTTTCATCGACATATCTATAGAAATATTTTATTCTCATTTTATTGATTTATGGAATATTTTTTAGTTCTTTACATGCCATATTATTTGTTCCTTATCTAGTTTTGTAAATTGAAAGAGTTCTTAGATATTTACCTTTCTATATAGATTGATTATATCATCCACTATACATACACTTACTGAGCATTTGAGATCACCCTTATTATGTTTCTCTTTCCAGGTTATGAAGAAGAGAACATTGCTTAAGCTTTCAAATATGCAGTTCATTTCAATTACTATGTAGTATGTTTTCCCCATTGTATTATGGGTATTGTTTATGTAATTTGGATTTCCATGAATGCTAAACTATACAGTCGATCTGGATTTTTTTCCTCGTAATAAAGTCAATGAAATGTAATAATGTGATGTCTTCAGGTGATCTAAGGATGGGACATTACAGTTGGTATTATAGGAATTTTATCAATAACCATGTAAATTAGATTTGTTGAACATATATTAGGGAACATACCCTATGTTATAATTTAGGGATAAAGTTATGATAATTCACCCAAAGTGACAAAAGTTTATGATTTATGATGCATAAATTATTATTTTATGTTGAGTGTTTTACCATATTTGAAACTCAAAATTTTATGAGCTAATCTGATTGTGTCATTATATAGATATGGCTACAGGAAGGAATAATGGTATCAATACTTGAGGAAATTATAGGGGTTTCCCTACAGAGGAAACCAATACAGCTATTATTGGAATAGATTAAATTATGTAGATACTAGGGAAACTTTATTAGGTTATGAAAAATTACATTTCCCGATTGGAAAAATATTTTCCACAGAGGGAATATCCTATTCTAGATAACTTTATGAGACAAAATCCCCTATCATTTAGTGGGACTACTAATACAATTGTATCGGAGCAATGGATTAAGTCTCTGGGAAAGATATTTATGGCCTTAAGATGCAATGAAATATAAAATGTTACCTTTTCGGTCTATTTTCACAAAGGTGATGTTGATCAATGGTGGAAATTGATCCAAAATACTATGGATGAATAAGTAATAGATCTTATGGAAAGAGTAACTCTTAAAGATATATTTTTCAACAAATACATTTCTCGTGATAAAAAAATTGATATAAAGAGGAAGTTCTATAGCTTAATGAAAATAGAATTGGAGAGTGTTGTAGATTATAAAGCTACCATTACAATATTATCCAAGTTTTCTATGGATTACATACGCAAGACAAAGTGCACGATCGATCACTTCATTGAAGGTATTAATCCAAATCTCTTAATGGCACTAGTTTCACAAAGATTTTATCATATGATGAAATAGTTTTGAGTGCCATCAAGAAGTAAAATGAATTTTCTAGGATCAATATGTATATGGGAAAAAAGAAAAGAAGATTCCATATGAGAACCATCAAAAATGGGATTCATTAAATAAAAATAAGAAGTTTTAACGATTTACATCTTGTAAAAACTCTGGGAAAAAGAAACCTGGGAAATGTTTGAAGAGATTGGGAGTTTGTTATAAGTATGGAGATAAGGAACACTAGGCTCATGATTACAATGGTAAGAAACAAATCAATGATGTCAAGTGCTACAATTGTAAATATATGGGACATTATTCAAATTAATTCCCCAAGTATGAAGGGAATCTACTACAGAAGAGGCCGACTGGAGATGACCAATATTTTGCAATCACAACTGCTGAGGATGAATTTCTTAATGATGTGATGGTAGGTACTTTAATTATTTTCACAAATTTAGATAAATATATATTTTATTTTGGATCATCTCATTACATTATATCTTCCAAGTTTTTTTTAATTATATATTTCTAATTCACCATGAAATGTGAATCATTAGTAAGAAATCCTAGTGGAAACTTTATCGCTAAAATGATGTGTCAATCAGTTCAAATTTTGGCATATAAACATGCTCTAATTGGTATTTTTATTATCATAACTATGGTTTATTTCTATATAATCCTTGGTATGGATTTTTTTTCAAAATATGATGCAATAATATATTGCAAGAAGATGAAAGTTTCGATTTTTTAGGAAGATGTAGAATCAGTTATCTTCTGAGCAGAAACTTAATCCCTTGATTCTTATCAAAATCCACCCCTAGTAGATTTACTGAATGAGATTATTGGGGAGGAAAAGAAATAATCATCTAGGGATGATGAAGGTAATCTTAAAATTTAGGGAGTACCTATTGTAAAGGAATACATTTATTTTTTCCTAAGGATTTACCTGGTCACCCCCCCAGATTGTGAAGTTGATTTTTGTATTGATTTAATCCCTGATACAAGGACAATATCAAAAACTTCTTATAGAATGGACACAATGGAATTAATAGAGATAAAAAATAACTTTAATAGTTGGGTGAAAATGGATTTATATATACTAGTTATTCTCTATGGGGAGACTATGTTTTCTTTGTCAAAGAAAATGATGGATCCATGAGGTTGTGTATTGATTATAGAGAAATCAATGTGATTACAATAAAGAACAAGTATCATCTACCTCGAATTGATGATTTATTTGATCAACATCAAGATTCTCAATTCAGAATGATATTTCACTATTTCCAAGAGGAGCATATATATTGGTGAAAGAGCATTTTTTGTTGGTAAAACGTTTTACCAACATATATTTATCTGTCACTAAGCTGTCGGTAAAAACTCTATCACTAAATGTTTTTTCAATAGATAAAATAATTCTATTGCAATAATAATAATACCAACAGATAATATATTTGTTGGTTAAAGTGTTAACAACAGATTTTCGTAACAAATTTTTCTATTAGTAATAATGTTACCAATATATAATATTTGTTTATAAATGAAATTATTTCTAGTAAAAATTCATATTATATTTATTAATTTATCATGTATAATAAATCAATTTTAATTATTAAACTGAAGACGATTTTAACACATGTTTAATATTGAAAAAAAATTATATTAATAATGGAATTCATTAAAAAATAAAACAATAAAAAAATGATGGACACCCCCCTTGTTGGATCCCCCCAAACATGATCCACCACCCCTTCTACCCAGTGACCCAACCCCAACAAGTCATCAATGGCACCAGCAGCTCCATTGAGTCAGCTCTAGCACCAACAGCTCCAGCCTATCATTGTCAGCGAGTCAGCTCCAGCACCAACAGCTCCAGCAACCAAAAAGTCACCTTTAGCACCAACGATCCATCCATGCCAGCAATTCACCTCCATCACCAGTGAAAGCAAGTCACCTCTAGCACAAGTGACCCATCCATGCCCCATAACCAGCAAGTCAACTCCAGAAATACATGTCATTGCACCAAGAACTCCACCAGACAAAACGAAAGAGCGTACCCAAAACCAAGACAACTCCATTACAAGCAAGAAACTAATCAATTCAGCTCCAACCTATGCCACACCTATCAACTCAAATATCTACATCATAAACAACAAAAGAGAATACACACAAATCAATGCAAAATATCTACACAAATTGAAACCAAAATATAAATAAATAGATGTACAAAAAATGATTTGTGTAGTGATAATTTTTCATCATACCTGTCGACATCTCAAGGATAGATAGTCTGAATGACTCATATTGAGGAATCATTTCTCTAAAAAGATGCCAACAACATCCCAAATACTATCCTACCACAAAATATTTTTTACACATTTTTTGGTAAATATTGTTTGAAGAATTTATTAATGAAAACAAGAGTTACAAGGCATACACAAGGTGTAATGAGCTTACACTAACAATAAATTAAAGATGATTACCAAGACATATAGATAATTCACACAAAAAATTTAAAACAATTCACACCTCCAAAAGAATCCATCATTTAGCATTTGGAACAACGATGCACTATCCAGCTAGGTAAGGACCAATTAAAACCGTTGAATCTTGTGCAATATCTCAACAGCCATCAATGTTATAGGGACACAACATCTCAAAAGATCCAGGTCATTTTCACAGCATCCTGGATTACAAACAAATAAATATGTAATGTTGTCCACCAGATCATAAAAAATATTCTCTAGTGACAAAAACATCTCTGCAGGTCCAAAACAGATAAAACATCAATCAGATTTTTTCCCCAAAAGTAACATCATACCCTTGATCAATAGCCAATAGATACATTGCTATCAAACCATCTTCAAACATTACAAGAAAGCGTACCTTCATCCAAGAAGACACTAGAACTAGCAGCTCCAAAACACCATCATGAAGAATTATACAGACTAAGAAGAAAACCAAAACAATTCACACTTCATCAAAGATTCATGCACAAAAATTCCTCAAGAGAATAAATATCCATAGTTGATGATCCCTGTATAGGATGTGAATAGCCAAACTGGGCCATAAAACTCCATCAAAAACATCATCACATAAACTCAGAAGTCACCAAAATTAGAAAAGATAGCTTCTTAATGTGTGCAAAAATCCCTCGAAGTCATGAAACTGCCTCCATTAGGAGACACATTACCTAAAAACTGAAAAGTAACAACCAACATGCATGAACTCTCCAAGATAAAAAATTATGTCAAGACCCATGAACAAGGTGCCTTAGAACAACCATACCGTCTCCAAAATATCATTCTATCTTTTAGAAGTTTAGAGGGACAAAAAACAAGCCAAATCATATGAGTGAGCTGAAAAACAAAGCAATCATATATACTAATGCAAGGAAGATGTGTAAAATGAAAACTATGATTCCCATTATGAACACCTCAAGCTAAGTTCCTCTATTAAATGTATGAAATCTTATGTAACCATACCATCTTTAAATTTCCACCACTACAGTACTGTCTCAAAAGGAAATTAGTCAATTTTGAAATCATCATGGAATACCAATGTTAGTATATGTCTCATAAGGGAATTAGTAAATTTTGAAAGCAACATGGAATTACAATGTGAGTAGATCTAAGACAGTGACCATCTTCTGAAGAAAAAAATTAGAGGACAACATCTTCTTTGTTGTTGAAGAACAACTCTCACAATTATGATGAAATAAATATATTTTTTTATCTTAATATTAGTTCTAGCATATGTTAGATCACATTATTAGTTCTGAATTAATATGTATTTTGAAAAGAATACATACCTTCTTTCTAATATATATTTATCAAAATAAAAATTTGTTCTGAACTATTTTTGTGATTAGTATATATAGTATTAGTAAATGCACATGAGTTCTACGTATTACATATCTGTTCTAAACTAAAATACAGAAATTTAATATGTAATATTAATTCACAACTACTATGAAATTGGATTTATTATGTAAAAAAAGATATACTTATTCTAATACATATATTCATCACAATATAACTATTTTTTCACTGTACACATATTACATCTCAATGTATGATCACAGTATTAGTTCATAACTGACATGTATTGATAAAAATACATAAATAAACTCTTTTCTAATATGTATTGAACAGTATTCAAGTATGTTCTGAACAAATATTAGTTCATAAATAGATGTTTTGATCAATACATTTTAGTTATGATAAATACATATTAGATCTGTCACATTTTATTATTTAGTTGGGCTCCACGGGGTGAAAGAAAGGAATAAAAAAACCTTACAGGTGAAATTTTTTTTATTGCAGAGACATGACATCAATTTATATAAATGGATTCATAACAAAAAATTTTTTTAAAGCTCCTCTAATCAAATTATATGTTTTTTTATTAATCTGTTTTTTATTAATCTGTTTTTTTATTGATTTGTTTTAAAAATATGTTATTTTATTAATCTATTTTAAAGCTCCACTGATCAAATTATATGTGAAATTTTTAGACCATAAAAATATAATTACTAACATGTGACTGAACTCTAATGGGGAACCTTATTACTAGTGATATTCCCAAGGAAAATCAGGGGCATTGCTACAGTTGAAGACCTTTAAGTGTTTCAAATTTTGTGAATATATGAACTACAATTAGGAGTTGATTGTGTTCATATTTTTTATTTTCTTTTCCGGTGATTTGGATGGAAACTGTTTCTTTTCCAATGATTTGGATGGAAATAGGTTGTCAAACCTCTTCTTAAAAATCTTCGAAATTTGTGTATTTTCAATAGTATGTAAGGAAACATTAGTTAAGAAAGAGAGTAAGTGTCTAGTTTCATTTTGAATTCATTATCAATATTTAATTTGTTGTTTCTCTTCATTGAGATCAAAAAAATAATGTATGTTATGATTAGATTTTCTAAATTAGTTCATAAAGTTGGCATCAGCTTGAGTAGTTGATGTTACAGGTAGCTATTTATCTAAATGCGCATCATCTTATTTATGTGATTGAGGAAACTCGTATAAATATATTATATTTTTTGAAAAAATATGAAGACCGCTACAATTGACTTTCTCACTATATGAAATATATGAATTTTTCTATCAATGTAACATATTTCCAGTGTATTTTCATGCTCTATGTGAATTTTTAACTATATAAATATTACAAAGTGCATATGGTAGTGTATTGAATAGTATTACATATTGTTATGTATTGAGTAATAAGTCTCTCTCAAGTGTAAGAATATAAGTAACTCTTTGATATGTGATTATAATATATTTCAGTGTAAACATAAATGTTTCATACTATCAGTGGTAAAGAATAATAGAAATTTTGAATTGAAGAAGATAGTAAAAGATTGTACCTTAGTTGTTCTAGTTTAAAAAGATGTAATAATGGGTTCGGCTTCTCGAATGTTATTGATTGAAGTTCCACCATATAAATTAAAAGTAAAGAATGAAACATATTTTTTCAAATAAACAATGAAACATATGCCTCTCAGTTAATAATGGAAGTAGAAGTAATTAAATAATGAACAAAACATGAATCAGTCAATAAATAAATAAACATAAACCTGTTAGTTGATAATGGATGAAATTTAACAAAGAATGAAAAATAATTTTTTATATTATAAAAGTAAAAGTTTGGCTGACTTAAATAAGAATCATGTTTCATTTGCAACCTGGATGATTTTCTTTATAATTTGACCTCTTTAGAAGTGTGTTGGTAGTTGAAATCCATATGTGACAGATCTGAATTGTGGTATGATAAACATTACAGCATAGGCATGGTATGAAAAACTCTATATGTGGTGTGGTTATATAGTGTATATGGAATATGTATGTGTAGTGTTCATATGTAGTGTGCATATACAGAAAATATAATCATTATATGGGAATGTATGGTGTGCATATACAGTGTTTATAGTTTTCATATGACATATATATAATATCCCAGATTTTACAGAATGCAATACTAACAACATGCATCCAATGGATTTCAAAATTACAGTATGATTTAATGGTATAAAGGAGGAAAAGGAATACACCTATTAGCATAAGATCACTGTGTTGTATAATTTCATGTGGAAAAGATGGAATAAGGCTCATAGGTTCATAGTAGGGGAAGTTGATACCTGGGAATATGAGAAATGCGTGCAGATGAAAAAAGGGATACATGTAGTATGTCAAGGAGTACAAAGTAGTCAAGATGTTTAAAATTTTTAACGTATAAGCTATTGGGAAAAAGAAATAATTCTGATAAAATAAATGTAATAAATGGTGAAAGAAGGTACAAATGTAATTGTATGTTTTTCTCATAATTATAAGACTGGTAATGGAAATAAAAGTTCTAGATATGCATGTAACATGTCGGAAATATGAAGCTACTGGAAGTTCACTACTGATTATATAATAGACAATTGGAATGCCAATTTAACGGCGTTATGGAAAGAAAAATTGAATACTGTTAGAGAAGATAAAAATGGAAGAAACCAGAAAACACAAGTGGAAACGAATAGATATTACATAAATCAACCAACGATTGAGAGGAAATTAAATCAATGAATGAAAATAGGGCATCAATATCAAGTTTTATATACCGTAGAATACAAAATTGAACCCAAAACGAAGGATAAAAAATCATGGTAACCAGATACATACATGAAGAAGAGGAGAAGACAATTAGGGTTAGGGAATTTTAGGTGTGCCATTGTGATATTAAGGGAAGAGAAGAACAACACCAACCTTATTTCAGCACAATGATGATGGTAAGTTGAGAAGGAAAACCTACTACTAAGTTGTGGGAAAATTTCTGGAAAGTCGAAATGAAGCTCATCAATTTTCTATGGTGAGGCATGGAGGAGAGTCTGAAAAATAGCAGGAATTGCAAGTGGGTCGATGCGGCGGAAGAGGGGCACACTTCGGAGGGAATGAACGTATAACGAAAAAAGTTTAAAATTTATATATATCTTGAATAAAAATTAATATTATATATATATAATGAAATTATTTATATAATATTATATCAGATATATATTATATACCAAAACATGTAATTTTCCAATGAAAACATATGATTATATTGTTTTCTTAAAACATTTATAATTTATAATATTTATTGAAAATAATATATATGTGTATATATTGTGTTTTTTTGGTAAAATATATTATGTTATTGAATAATTTATTGCAACTAATTTTTATAATGGTAAAAAATATGTTAGTAATAATAATTAATAGTAATAGATTCATTTGTTGGTAAAAAATGTTTGTATTGATATGATAAAGAAATAGATTTAACAGTTAATAAAAGATTTGATGGTGTTAAATGATCAATATCAACAGATATATCTGTTTGTATAAAAAAGTGTTGGTATTAAAAATTAATACCAATAAAACTTAATATTTGTTGGAATTGCTCATTTTTACCAATAGATAAATTATCTGTCAATAAATTTATGTGGGTATAAGTCATTTTTTTTATAGTGGAATATAGACCTTCATTCTAGATATCATCAATTACGAGTGAAGAGGGAAGAGGTTCTAAAGACATATTTTCTAATGAGGTATGGTCATTATGAATTTACAGTAATGCCTTTTGGATTGACTAATGCACCCTCAGTTTATATGGATATCATGAATAGAATATTCAAGGATTATCTTGATGATTTTTGTGGTATTAATTTAATATATTCTGATATATTCTAAATGATTTAAAGACCGTGAGTATCACTTGTGAATCATTCTTGAGACTCTCAGAAGAGAAGAATTATATTTTAAATTTAACAAGTGTGAATTTTGGATTTAGGAAATATCTTTCCTTGGCTATATAGTCTACAATGATGGAGTCTATTTTGATCCATCAAAGAAAAAGTAAATTCAAGAATGGTCAGCACCGACATGTACAACCAAGGTACACAGTTTTATTTGTTTGGAAAGTTACTATCAACATTCCGTCTAGAATTTTTCCCAATTGGCTAACCCATTAACTAAGATCAGTCGGGCATGGGTTAAATTCATTTGGTAAAATATGTGTAAATAATGTTTTGAATAATTTAAGAGAATATTATTCAATGATCCTATCTTGAAATTACCATCTGGGAATGATGGGTTTGTTATTTATAGTGATGCATCAAGGAAAGGACTTGGTTGTGTCCTTATAAAGAATTATAAGGTTATTGCATTTGAATCAAGGAAATTAAAACCCCATGAACAAAACTATAAAACTCATGATCTTGATTTGATTCAGTAATCATTTCTCCGAAGATATGGAGACCCTATCTCTACAGTGAAAATGTGAGATAAATACTAATCACAAGAGTTTGAAATATATATTCTCACAAAAAGAACACAACATGATACAAAAGAGATTGCTTGAGTTACTCAAGGATTATGATTGCATAATACACTACCGACTAGGGATGGAAAATAAGGTAGTGGATTCCTTGATTAGAATAGACCATAGAGTTCTAAACAAGATGAGATTTGAAAGGAATCCTATTTTCAGGGATATAGTAAATATGGATATAGGAATTATCATTGATAAGGAATCATCACTACTTTTTCAAATGGTTGCCAAAGCATATTTACTGGAAAGTATAAAAAGTTTTAGACTGACGATGAGGAGTTTCAAAAGAAAATTAATGATGTGAATGATGGGAGATTGATTGATTTTGTATTTGAAGATGGCATGTTAAAATTTGGAAAGAGGATTTGTGTTCCCATTATAACTGAGCTAAAAAAGTAATTATTGGATGGTGCTTGAAGATCAAATTTCTCTATACACCATGGTAAAACTAAGATGTATAGAGACTTAAATGAACATTTTTTTGTGGGACCACAAGAAGAGGGAGATTTCTTATTATGTGTCAAAATGTTTGGTTCCTCGGCAGGTGAAGGCATTAAGACAACATCCTAGAAGAGTCATGCAACCTCTTCATATACCTGTGTGGAAATGGGATGATATTACGATGGATTTTATCATGGTTCCACAAGAGAATCCCAGAAGGAATGATGTGATATGGGTTATTATTGATTTTCATACTGAGTTATCACATTTTCTTGATATAAGAGAAGAGTTATCACATGAATGTTTAGAATGACTATATATTAATGATGTTTTAAGACTTCAGGGTGTATCCCTATCGATTGTTACTGATCATGATCCCCGTTTTATATCAAGATTCTAGAAAATTCTACTAAAGGCCCTAGATACTAAACATCATTTGACCACTGCATACCACCTTCAAATTCATGGACAATTAGAATAGACCATTCAAACTTTTGAAGACATGTTGAGATCATGCTCACTTGACTTTCAAGGTATGTGGGATATTTATTTACCTCTATAGAATTTTTTTATAAAAATAGCTTCCAATAAGGTATTCATGTGGAACTATATAAAGCATTATATGGTAAGATATTTCGTACGCCAACATGTTGGGATGGTGTTGGTGAAAGGAAAATTGTAGGTCTATAACATGTTGAAGAAACAATAGAGAAGGTGAAGAAAAATCATATCAAAATAGCTCAAAGTAGGCAAAAGAGAAATGCTGATAACTAAAGGAAGGATGTGGAATTTCAAGTAGAAGATAATGTATTCTTAATGGTATCTCAATAGAAGAGTGTTATACGATCCGGTAAGAAGGGTAAATTAACTCCCAAGTACATCAAAACTTTTAAAATTCTAGAATAAATAAGAGTTTTAGCCTGATGTATTACTATGCCTCCAAGTCTATTGAAAGTTCATAATGTGTTCCACATATCACTGTTAAAGAAATACATTCCAGACCCAAAGCATGTACTCACCAATGAATAAATAGAAATGTAACCCGATCTGTCTTATTGTGAAGAGCCTATCAATATTCTTGATACCAGAGAAAAAGTGTTGATAAATTAGACAATTCCTATGGTAAATGATCTTTCTAGAAACCATAAAATGGAAGAGGCGATGTGGGAGCCTAAAAAACATATGATGAAGAACCACCTGAATATTTTTATGCCTTGATATTCTATAAATTTTGAGGATGAAATTATTTAAAGGGTAAAGAATTTAACACCCTAATATTCCATGGTACACTTCTTTTTATATAATTCAATGTCTTGTGTTGTACACATCCCCGACTTCAAGCACACCATGACCTATCAAAGTAGCGTCTAAAAATAACTTATGAATAGTTTTTACTACATTTTTAAATTTAATTTTTTTTCAAATAGACTTCATTATTAAATTCAGAATATCAAAATTAGCCTAGGGTAAAATTTTGGTAATTTTCTGAAAAGATTCAATGTTTGATGAATAGTGAAGAATACTTCTTTTTATTTAAAATTGTATTTTAATATAATTTATTAATATTGTTTCAATGATTTTTTTACTATTTTTAAAGATTAATTGTATTAATATTTTATCATTTAATCCAATAATGGTAATTGTTAATAATTTCACATTTAAATTGTACATGAACACATAACAATATTTTGATATATATTACTTCTTTAAACCCGCTTTTTGGTTTTGAAAACATGAATTAATTTTAGATTAATTATTGAAACTTATGTATTTTGAATTTGTAAAAATGGATTCCATATTTGGAATCATATGTTCCAAATTGTGTAAATAGTTACCTTTTATATTTGGACATTATGAATGGTAACATCAGTAATTATTTTATTTACCATGGTTAAAGGGAAAATCTAGAAAATAAGGGTAAATAAATAATATTATAATAATAATAAAATACCCAAACATATGTAATAATCCTATTTTATGAGATATTTCGGACCATAGGCTTCCTCGGGTAGATTTTAAGACCCCATGGAGTCACTTGGGGGGTGAAAATGAAATTTTATAAGATTAATTTAAATTATAGAAAAATATAGCACAACATGTATCTTTTACTAAAAAAATTTTAATATGGGGATTTTTAATTGATACCCTGAACTATAAATATTCATTATAAATATAAATAAATTTCCTATATCATGATATTTTAATTTTAATTTTTAGACATAAATAAATAAATTTAATTATGACACAAGGATGATTCATTAATTACTTCATTAATAAATGAGTCAAATAAATGTCATTATAAATATTAAAATAAATGAAATTTTGTTATTTTGATGTCATACTAGAATTTTATGGATTTTATTGACTTATTATATTTTATTTAATTCATTTTTTTGAATTAACCATGTTGTTATTACTTTAACAATAATCGATTCCTAAATAGTGTCAAAATTGACATAAATAAGTTTTTAAAACAAATACTATTTTACTAAATGATATAATTGTCCTAAAAATATAATATTTGGAAAAATAACTTCTATAATATTAAAAATGTCATTAATGATCCACTTATGGTTCTATTTTCTTTTTATAGTAAATATAGTTACCATATATTATGAAAATGCAAGAAGACATGGTATGAGTAAATGTTTTCTACTAATTGTTAAAGCTAAAATATAAGTTTAATTTGGTGACCTAAACTTATATAGAACCTATTTTATGAGTGATTTTAGACCCAAATCATCTTATATTTGAAATAAATGAGTTTGGGACAATCTGAAATAGAAAATAATTTTATAATAAAATAATATTTCTATATCATCCTAATGAGTGCCTCCTCCATTTTATAAAAGGGAACCACTTAAACCCAATTATTCACACCTCCAAATACCTTTTGGTCTGAAAAAACCTTCCCAAATATATTCAAATAATTCCCCAATTCATCCTATATGATACCCTTTTTGATGAAAACTAACATAAGTAGTTTTTTGTGAAAATAAATAGGAGAAACTTGGAGTAGAGGCAATCATTTTATCCTTTCTTTAAATGTTCATTTCTTCGTCAACTTACTCTTACTAAGTTGTTACCATAATAAAATAATAACTCCAGCATATACTATATTCCGATATATTATGATTATGGTATAACTATATTCCTCTTTTACCCATCCTATGAAAAACAATATCACCATGCGTGCATACGTATGGATTACTGTCTCCACACCGTGGTGTAATTTGTTTCATCTATACATTATTTTGATGGGTATATGATGAATAAAAATATATTAAATAACAAATATAACATGATATTACCTTTTAAAAATTAATTTTAAATCCATATCTATACCATTAAACCATTAAAAAAATGATATATCCTCTCGTGCATATGTTTGACTTACCGTCTCCACAACGCGATGAGACTCATCTTCCATGTTCACCACACAACAATGATTTTAAAGATGTATATAATAAATAATTAAGAAATATATGTCAGAATAATGCTACTAGAATAATATATACATATGTGTGTGTGTGATAGAGAGTTTTTTTTACATATATGTTATTTACATACTTTCATTCAATACAAGAAGAAAACAAAAAAAGCATTCATGCATATATAAGGCCCACCGTCTCCATGAATGGGGCATTCCATATAATATATATTGATTATATATATATATATTTATATTAGGAATATATATGATATATAAATCATAGTCTACATTTTTTGAATTAATTAAATAACAATAGTTATATATATATATATTATGATCAAGAATAACAAGTCAAAACACGTACAACAAATGAAGCAATTATTACCCGAAATGTTGCATTAACATTAAATTATTAATAAATAGGTAATATAAAGTCCTAAAAGAATCATATATAATATAAAAAATATTATTATAATTCTAATATAAGTTCATAACACCATCATACATAATTTTCAGACATATATAGAGAGTTTCAGACTTAAGGTAAGGGATTCCATGTCAATTTCATTTCATTGAGTCATATTGTAATGTTATGAACCTAGTTCCCTTTATATGGTGTATATTATATCTTTTGAATTTTTATATCATGAATATCATTATTTTAATGATATTATATTATTTGCTTCATGGGGATTATTGATAGATCCCTATTACTCATTCAATATGGTTATTTGATAAGGCATATTATTTATTTTGGTTATTCAATATGAGTAATACTTTGGACTAGAAATGAATAGGGGGTCCTGAACATTATATATCTTCTCAATGCATCAAAAGGTTCTCATGAGACAAATAAGTTGGCAAAATGGGTTTCTACCCTTAATTTTAAACCATCTTATAAAACATCTTGATGGTAATAGGTTTTCATTTTCCCGAGACATGACATCCTTAAATAAAGTATTTCCTTCATTTAATTACAGTTATTATTTATTAATGAGATTTTCTGTCGGCATATCTATTGAAATAGTTTATTATCAGTTTATTGCTCTATGGAATATGTTTCAGTTCATTACTTTCCATATTATTTGTGCCTTATTTATTTTTGAAAATGGAAAATGTTCTAAGATATTTACCATTCCATATAGATAAATTATTTCTTCTGTTGTACATACTCTTACTGAGAATTTGAGCTCACCCTTATTATGTTTCTATAATTAGGTTATGAAGAAGATAAAATTGATTAATCATTCAAGGATGTAGTTTATTTCAATTATTTTGTAGCATGTTTTATTTTGTTTTCTCCTTATATTATGTGTATCATGTATGTAATATTGATTTCCAAGACTACTAAAGTGTATGGTCCTTCATGATGTTTTTCCTCATAATAATTCCAATAAAATTTAATAATGCACCAGATTCAGGTGATCTATTGTTGGGGAGTTGCAATTCATACAGTTGATATCCCTTGGGGGTTGTTTATATTCTTCCACAGGCTGAAGAAAGTATTGAGGTGTGGGTTTCTACAGGAAACTGGGGGATTATATAGTTAAATAAAGACTAGTTGATAATGTGATAACTATGTAATTATTCATTGAAATTATTTATTTATAGAACTTCATGAACTATCATTGACTGGATATATTTTTAGACATCGTTGGTGGTGGCCTTTTGATTCTTACTCACTTCCTACTTAGGATTCGTGATCAGTACTCGATTAGATGTTATTTTTGTAGGATATGTTAAGGGAAATGTCCATGTGTTTCATGGATGAGTTGGGATGTATCCTGTGTGAGGGTACCAAACAGGGATCAGGATCTCAATGTGAGTTATCTATACCTTACTTTCAGTTTTCGTTTTAGACACTTGACACTTACTTTATCATGTATTTTTTTCTTCTATAGTTGTATATTGAATTTCTTGTAATTTTTAACTTGAGATATTGTAGTTTTTTATTGATATAAATTTCTTACTCTCATGTTTACTATTTACACGTGTGTATTATTCTATTTAAAAAGATTCTATTCTCCCCATGAATGACTTATTATACCCTCACTACTAGTCGGAAACCTCTGGCGTATGGGGAGGCATTCTTAAGGTCATGTGACTAACCTGATCGGGGCATCAATATCTGTATCCCGAGTCAGAATTTGAATAATTTTTTTTTATTAGTAGTTAAATTTAAATTATGAAATATATTTATGGGGGGAGAATTAAACACTCCAATATTTTAATACATTACTTTATTTATGTTATCCAAATATGTTTGAAACTGTTATCCACACATAACATCAAACTAAAATAAAACATTAATATATCTATATAAAACTAAAAAAAATATTACTATTAAAACCCATACATTTCATTAGTGTGAATGACTATGAATTAATTATTTGTAAAATATTTATATAATTAAAATATATGATACATATAATATAAGTAAATTTTAATTTTTTAGCTAAAACAACTCATACGATCATTTGATAAATAGAAATGTATTTTTTTCAAATATTTCTACTATATTTATATGAATTTATAATTCAAGAGTATTTTGACTAATCATGAAAAATTATATTTTATATGAAAATATCATTATTACTAATTTTATGGAAAATTTATAATAAATTTGAATGAGAATAGTCAAGATTATTACAAATATATTTGTCACCAAAATAACATTCTTCATTATATCAAACGATTATATTTAAAAGATAAATTTCTAGAATATCTAATTGTGATGTGAAAAAATAAAAATTATGAATCAATTTATCATATAAATATATTCTTAATATGAATTTTAGAGAATTTTCTAAAAAAATTTAATTGAAAATACCATTTATTAAATTAACACAACTTTTAGAGAATTATTAAAATATAAGTAAGAATTAAATATTCATGAATGATTTTTTATTCCAAATATGTATCTCATATGTATATATACAAAACTAATAATTTGGGTTTTAATTTACAATCCCATATTTTATATTTTTGATCATAACTAATATTTTCTAAAAAAATAATTTCAATACATTAAAAATTATAATTTTAAAAATCAATTTCATTACATTTTTAAATCGAATCTAATGATGCTTATAATAATTTTAGAAAAATTGGGTCCAAATTAACTATTAATAACCACTTTTTATTGTCATAATGGATTGGTTACCATATATAAACATTAATAACCATGATAGAAGATAAAATGGTAAACATAAAGAATATATTTGTAAAAAGCCTCAAAAATGTTTAAAGCCCATGTAGATATTTTCCATTAATTCTTTTATAAGCCTTATCAGTTTCCCTGCCAATTATTTTTCAACTTTGGATTCACTAACCTTCAATTAGACTGCACATTATTTAAATGTTTTAAGTATTTAAAAATCATCATAACTATTCACTTATGAAAGGTTATCTCCTCTCATAACATCCCCTACCCTAACCCCCCATAATTATAAACTATAACATACCAAAAAACACTACATAAATCTCTTACCCACATTAATAAGGTTTTTCTCTTCAAAATATCATCGCTAAAATGTTTAACCCTTATCACAAAGGAGCCAATCCAAGTGGTAGGTATATATTTCAAACCATTCCACCTTCCTTTTTATTTCATTATGTGCATTTATTACTCATTAAAAATAATTTTAGAATAAAATAAATGTCCAAATTGGTGTCATTGTTATTATAAAATGTTATTATATTTATTTTACTATCATTAATCACCCTCCACAATATAATTAAATAAATTAATACATGAATCGTGTATTATATGATAAATCATCTCCATGATGAAATATTTTTTCCATTCCCCGCATTATAAAAATATTCCCAATATATAATTTAATATATATTTATTTAAAATTTTAACATATTTTATATTCGTAATTGATAAAGAATAATTTTTGTTCCTAATTTTATATTTAAAATAATATCATCATCCTTTCACATGTGAGGACTAATTCCTCTACGGAATGACTGATTTCTATTTTTTCAATTTACACCATTTATAGATGGTTAAATTAATGTGTGTCATGGATAAATAATATTATTATGGAATAATTAATTTTTTTTGATATATTTTAGAACCTATTAAATATATTATCAACAACTAATCATAATTAACTCAACAACTTAAAACAAGCGCAATATGAGAAAAAAATAATTTTATTTATATTAAATAATATATTATAATGATAATAATTATTATTTTAAATTATTATAAATATTATATGTAACTGTAATAAATACAATATTGGATAACCATCCCTCTAATATAATGATAGTACTTCAAAACCACCACACAATCATTAGTTAATCGTTGTGTGTACATGTTTGGGTCGGTTAAACAACCAACAAGAAAAATAATATGAATTAAAATCATTGAAAATTATGGGTATTTAATTATTTTTATTATCTAATTTATGTATTTATATAATTTTTTTATTGCATTAATGTTATATTAACATTTAACACAATAATTATGAAAACAACATTCATTGGTTAAAAAGCATCAATACATTATCATCGTCGATTTCATCTTTGTGTTTATTATAAAAAAATTAAATAGAATGAACTTATATCTCTTTAAAAAATATATCATCTATTCAAATAAATTATATGATATAATAGTGATGTATATTGGAAAAATTGTTGATAAAATTACCTCTTTAATGAAACTTGTTCATAAAGATAATCATTAGTAACACTAAGGGATAAAATTATTTCTAAAATAAATAATATTGTATATATAGAATGATTATAAATATGAATTATAAATTTTTATAATAAAGAATATTTTTATCAAGAATTTATTTAATGAACATAAATTTAATTATTTACTTCATAAATTATTGGTTTAAAGTGAATTAGGATAGAGGTAAGGGGTTTTTTATCAAATTCCTCTCGGTGTGACATGATTAATATTATGTTTCTAATTTTATTAATGTGATGTATATACTACATAATTAAGAATTTCATATCTTGAATTATAATTTCATCATGGAATTTTATTTTCGATAAAAATCTCTTCTTATGGGGGGATTTACATACACTATTACTCAAGTCAAAATTTTCTTTTTCAAAAACATTAATTCCTTCAGATATGTTTAGTTATAAACCATGAATTAATTTTAATGGTGTATTTACTACCCATTAATGTTTATATGTTGTTCTGTTTGTAAGGCTTCATGGAAACTCGGTTTTCCTTCATTGAGTTATTAACTTCTCATGGGGAATACAAGTCTTGTCCATTATACCAATTTATTATATAATGTTGTATTATATATATATTTCTATGAATTTCCATTTCTACCATATAATAATCCATTTTGAAATAATTATTTCGTTAAGGAGTTTCATTCCCCTAATGGATATAGATAACTCAAATCTAATTTCATTATGTTATATTGTACCGGCAATAATGTCTTTCTACCATGTGTGGTTTATCCTATATTAATATATTATTTTATTTTATTTTATCTAGATATATGGTTAAAATATATTTCATGATACATAACAATGTTTTGATACTGTTTTGTAATGTCACTTTTGAACAATGGATATTCAAAAATAAAAAATGGATTTTTTATTTAACTATCATATGTTTTGTCTTTCTCTACCTATTTCATGTATATATTTATTTAAGTTTCAAAGCCCTATTATTGACTATAAATTTTTAAATTTAATGGTTTCAAATAATTTTAATTACATTTTTGGAAAATGAATTTTATAAAGGACCCATAACATTTCCATTTATGTAAAATATTTTTCATAAAAAATAATATGTTTACACATTAATTTCTCTTTAAATATATAGATTTATTTATTCTAATATAGATTATATTTGGATATAAAAACTCTAATATATATTTATATATATATATATATATATATATTTCATTTGGGTTATAAAATTATGTCACCTAACATTAAAATACTAGATCCCTTCTTTTGTAGTATTGTTCAAGAATTTGTTGCAAGGTTTTTTCAATCTATGTTTAAATCCTCCAATGTTTTTTTATAAACTAGGGATATGTTATTTTTAAACCATAATTCATATATATAAGGATTACATTTGATCATGTTATTCTAGTATTGAGATAATTGTGTACCCATTTTACTATATATTATGAACATCACATTTTACATTATTTAGATTGGATGATGCTCACCTCTAATGAATGTGATTCTATTGAATAATGGAAAAATATTGTTATTATATATGATTTTATAATACTATGGATGAATATTGAAATGTTGAATATGAATTATTTGACCATCCAATAAATTTTTAGGGATGATTTATGTAACACCCCTCCCCTACCTCATTGGCTTGAGGAGGCGGTGGGGGTTACTTGGCCTTAAGCGACGTTCCCAAGGCACCAAAGGCTGGAAATAAATGCTGAGGGCTCCAAGAAAAAATGGGGAATGATTTTCCCTAAAGAAAAAATCAACCAACAAACCACTATATGATGCATGTCAACAAAATCCAACCATTCATTTCCAAAAGACAACCAAGTTGTTCCATAAAACAACCCAAATCCAATACAACCAAACACGTCGACACAACATCAGATTACACTGCGGAAACTAACAACCAACACCGCAAGCTAAGACCCCAGCCCAGCTCCACAACAAGATCCAAGCTCCAAGATCCAACAAGGAATCACAAATCTCTACCAAAGGAGGATGATGCCTTACCTTTTCCAACATCACGATACACGACATCTGCAAAGACAGCAGCATGCCAAAGAAGGGGGTGAGTACTAAAACTTGGTAGGATTTCCCCAAATGACTTCCCTACACATGCCACTAGGATAAAACCGTTAGCACATTAATATAAACAATTTATATAAAATAATCACAAGTGAAACCATTACCATAAGCCAACCGCACCATTACCAAGCCATTTAACCCAAACCAAACCACCAAGGGAAATCCAAACAAACATGCCATAAACTATTCTAATACTCACATATTAGCACAAAAATTCCATATTGCAAAAAAATCACAACAACAACCAAAAAAACCAAACGGTGGTGCTTCCGTCCAACTCGTTCACCCATTCACAATTAGTGGCACTTCCTGTCCACTTATACTTTAATGGCGGCCCTTCCGTAATCTATCCATCCCCTTAATTATAGTGGTACTTCCAGCCCACTTCCACAAAACATTTCAAGCAAGCCAAAACCAGATCACAACATCATGCAATCAACCAATTCCATTTCACATCAATCCTGTTCAATAAATCAACCATTTATTGAAAACCATTTTCCATGCCCAAGCCCCATTTCAATAAAATGACCACTTTATTGAAACCGATTTTTCATCAACCATTTTCCCAAATCAATCTCATCAATCCCATTTTAAAATGCCCAATAAAAACAGTTTACCATGAAACCCCCTTTTCCCCAAAAACCCCCAAATGTATTTCCAACCAAAATCACACATCATCGCACAATTAATTTACATCCCAATGAATTAATTGTAACATGCAACAACTAGTTAAACCCAAGTGGAGTCAAGAGAGAAGACACCTTAGGGTTCCTGAGAAATCGATACACAAGCAATCGCACCTCCAAAAACCAACGAACGCACCACCGTTACCTCTCTAGATCACTTCCCCTAACATCAATAAGCCTTGATATTAACATCCAAGACAACCCCAAGCCTAGATATACACACAACAAGTGTAGATATAGAAAACCAAGAAAGAGGTAGAATTGAAACTAGGGGAAAACACAAGAGAAACAAGAGGAGAGACTTACTTGGAAGCAATCACCTTCGAACCACCTTGAATCCTCTTCAAAACCCTTCCAAAATGAGTGGGAGAGCACACAAAACCCCTGAGAACCCAAAATCCCGAGTGAGGCTTGAGTGGGAGGAAGAGAGGAGTGAAATAGGTAAATCTCGAGTGATCCCAGATTTAAAAACCCTATTTTTAAGTGGTCGCACGGTTTAGCCCACACGGTTTAGCAAACTATGCGCTAACCGTGAAAACTCCACTGCCTCAAGAGCCAGGGTCCGCACGGTTTGTCAAACCGTGCGTAGGCCGTGCGGAGCATACTGTCTCCCCCTGCACGGTTCCTGGAACATCCGCACGGTTTACACTAACCATGCTCAAACTGTGCACTCCTTTAAAAGCCTCCAAACTCTTCCAAAACTGTTCCAAACTCTCCCAACCTCTTCCCAACTCATCCTATCCACTTTAAACACATAAAAAATGCATAAAAAAGGCTACATACCTCAAAATGGGGGTGCTACATTCTCCCCACCATTGGAATTCCCATCCTTAGAAATTAGTGAACCCGCCCTTTGCCGAAAGAGCTCGGGCCACTGCTCGACCATCTCTTTCTCCCACTCCCAAGTCTCCTCTTGAATCTAACCATGTTGCCACAGAACACGAACTAAACCAATGATCTTACCATGCAAGACATTCTCTTGCCTATTCACAACCCGCACTGGCACATGCACCAATGAAGCATCTGGTTCTAGCTCAATATGATCCCAACGAATCACATGGACATGATCCGACTGATATATTTTCAATTGCGACACATGAAACACATTTTGCACCGCACTAAAATGTGGTGTAAAAGCCAAATGATAAGACACCTCACCCACCCACTCAAGAATCTCGAAAGGACCAATATACCTTGGAGATAACTTTCCCTGTTTCCCAAACCGATGATGTCCCAACCTAGGAGAGATCCTCAAGAACACATGATCACTCACCTAGAACGACAACGGCCATCAAAGATGATCCGCATACGATTTTTGACGACTCTGAGACGTATCCATTATTTTCCTGATCATCTTGATCTTTTCTATAGTCTCTTGGACAAGACTCGGTCCAACCATGGAAGACTCGCCCGTTTCCACCCAATATAGTGGAGAACGACATGGCCATCCATACAACGCTTCAAACAGAGCCATCTGTATGGATGCCTGATAACTGTTATTATACGAGAAATCAACCAATGACAAATGATCCTCCCACGAGCCACCAAAATCCATAACACAAGCCCACAACATATCCTCTAAGGTTTGTATCGTCCTCTCGGATTGGTCGTCCGTCGGAGGGTGATACGTTGTGCTCATCTTCAACTGCGTCCCATGGGCTTACTGCAAGGATTTCCAGAAACGAGATATAAACCTCAGATCTCTATCGGATATGATCGAAACTGGAACACCATGCCTCTTTACCACCTCCCGGATATAGATTTTGGACAGATCCTCCACCATATGAGATTCATGAATCGGGATAAAATGGGCCGACTTCGTTAGCCGGTCCACTATCACCCAAATGGAATCGTGCTTTCTGACCGTTATTGGGAGACCTTTGACAAAATACATCGCTATGTGCTCCCACTTCCAAACAGGGATTGGTAAAGACTACAACATGCCTGCTAGCCTCTGATGCTCTGCCTTGACCTGCAGACAAGTCAAGCATCTCAAAAAGAACTCAGCCACACCTCTTTTCATAAAAGCCCACCAGAACTGTGATTTCAATGCTTTATACATTTTCTGAATTCCAGGGTGTAAATCACACTTAGAATGATGATAGGCCCTTAGAAGATCCTCCTGAAAAGCAGCTGGTACAACCATACAATTTCGAAAACATACAACTGAATCTCCATTTAGTTTCCAACCCTCAATGGTCTCCCCACCATTGAGTCTCGACCCCATGGTCACACACTCTGAATCGTATATCGGTGCCTCTCTAACTAGGCCAACCAAGTCAGGAATCAACATAACTGGAAAAAAGACCACTCGATCACCCTGGTCCTCACATTCCAACCGCATATCGGCTATAACCGACATCAACTGCCACTGGTCTGATGCCTGTTTCACCACCTGAGCATATGATTTTATACTTAATGCATCTGCCACCAAATTTCCCTTACCTGGTGTGTACATTAAGTCAAAATCAAACATCTGGAGATATTCCATCCATCTCATTTGCCTCAAGTTCAAATCTGTTTGTGAGAAAATATGCTTCAAGCTCTTATGATCTGTATATACCGTGAACTTCTCATAGAAGAGATAATGACGCCACACTTTCAAAGCATACACTACTACTGCCAACTCTAAATCATGATTTGGGTATTTCTTCTCATGAACCCTCAACTTTTGTGAGCCATACACAACCACATGATCCCCTTGCATGAGAATGCAACCCAACCCTGATCCCGATGCATCACAATACACCACATACCCTCTTCCGGGTTCTGGAAAAACCAAGATTGGTGCTGATGTATGGCGACCCTTTAACTCTTCAAAACACTACTTACACTGTTCATTCCACTGGAATGGAAAATTATTTCTTGTCAAAGCTGTCATCGGCGAGGCTAATTGTGAAAAATCACGAACAAAACACCGATAATACCCAGCTAGACCAAGGAAACTTTGTATCTCAAAAACATTTTTTGACGGTTGCCACAAGAGAACAACCTCTATCTTTTCCGGATCCACTGAAATGCCCCTTTCAGAAATAACATGTCCAAGAAAATGGACTTCCTGTATCCAAAAGTCACACTTTAATAATTTGGCATACAACTGATGATCATGAAAGATCCCTAGCACAATCTCCAAGTGCTACTCATGCTCCTATCTTGTCTTGAATACACCAGAATATCATCGACAAACACCACCACAAACGAATCCAGATATCTCTGAAATATCTGATTCATCCATGTCATAAACACCACTCGCACATTCGTTAAACCAAAGGGAATAACCACATATTCATAATGGCCATATCTACTTCTGAAAGCTGTTTTAGGAATATCCTCCTTCCTCACCTGCAATTGATGATATCCTGACCTGAGGATGATCTTGGAGAACCACTAAGCTCCCCTCAACTGGTCGAACAAATCATCAATTCGTGGAAGTGGATATCTGTTCATTATCATTACTTGGTTATTTCTACGATAATCAACACAAAGCCTCAGGGTTCCATCCGCATTTTCCACAAACAACACCGGTGCCGCCCACAGAGATGTGTTAGCCCGGATAAGCCCTTTGTTTTCTAACTCTTCCAACTAGACTTTCAATTCCTGCAAAATAGTTGGTTCCATCCAGTAAGACATAAGTGAGATAGTACTGGTCCCCGGAAGTAGATCAATCGTAAAGTCCACTTCTCTTACGGGAGGTAACCCAAATAATTATTCAGGAAAAACATCCATGAACTGATCCACCATTGCCGGAAGATGAGTCTGCTCAACACCCTCTGCCGATTCCAACGACAACACCGCCAACTGATATGATAACGTACCCACTAATGGTGCCAACAAACCCATTGCACCCTGTATTTCATGCCTCTCTCCTCTAAAGAGATGTCTAATACCATCGTGTGTTGTAAAATCCACCATTCGCACATCACAATCAATGTGAGCCTTGAACACCACTAACCAATCCATTCCCAGGATTACATCATACCCATCTATCTCAAGCACTGATAAGTTCCACACTATTTCAACTTTTCCCATAGAGATACAACATTATCTACACAATAAGGCTTGACACTCTCTTCGTCCCAGAGGAGTTTGAAGTTTCAAAACCGAGGGCATTATTTCTACCCTTAAACCCAGCAAATCAACCACACGTGCATCAATAAAAGAGTGTGAAGCACCCGTATCAAAAAACACTTGCATCAAGGTATAATTTAAAAGAATAATACCTCGCACTGTGGATGGTCCCGACTGATCATCCACCATAACATTCTCAGCTCTAAACACATTTTTTCTTGCCACGCTCTACTCTTTATTGCTCTGCTGAGGCGTCATGGTATTCTGAGAATCACCATGACCCGCTTTACTCTGCTGTCGAGGGGTATGCTGCTGCCCCCGTCCCGTTGAAGCATACGACATCTGCGACCCCTGAGGAGTGTCACACGCACCCGACCTTGGGGAATTCCAAAAATAACGTTGTAGATGGCCCATCTGCTTACAATTATGACATTCCTGAGGTTGTGATGTACAATCCCGCTTAATGTGGCCAGTAGTTCCACATTGAAAACATCCAAACTTGCTCTGGGGCTTCGGAGGAAGATTCGTCGATCCTGTCGTCGGATTGTATGCCATATTCCCGCCCTAGGAATATGTGTCCCTCTTCCACTTGAACCCAACCTTAGAGTTCCCACTATTCTCCATGGGTACCACCATGCTTCCTCCACCCGGAGCGCCCAACAAATCCCGCTCAGCCACCGAGGCTCTATTCACCATCTTCATGTAATCATCTATACACAGCACCGCTATCTTTGAACGGATTTATTGCCTTAACCCCGCTTCAAAGATTCTTGCCTTCAAAGACGTGCTACCCTCCACCTCGGGTGCAAACCACACTAAGTACATGAACTTGGTTGCATACTCTGTAACCGATATAAGCTCTTGCTTCAAACTGAAGAAATCAGTCATACGCTGAATTCTGAACGGATCTGGGTAGAATTGTTTGTTAAACAATTCCTCAAATCCTTCCCACATCATACCCTGGTCCATCCCATCTTGGACTACCAACTCCCACCACAGAAGGGCAAGATCTTCCAACATATACGTGGCCAACTTCACTCTCATCTCTACCGGTGTTCCGAAGAACTCAAAGATCTTGTTCATCCTATTCAACCATGCTTCTTCCCTTTCTGGCTCTGAATCATCCATGAGGATGGGTGGATTCTACTTTTGTAACTGAACCGCATGATCCACATGCCTTGGTTCATTCTTTTTATTCCCACTTCCCACAGATTGGAAAGCTTGCACTATGCTTTGCACTAGTTTTTGGTTCACCAGAGGCTCAGGTGCTACCATATTCTCAGCAGCCTCCTCCGATTGGTCTCTACGACGCCTACCCGGTGCCATTTCTATAAACAGAAAACAAACCATGAGTCTCACTTCCATAGACATCAATAATTACCATTTCAAATCACATTACACAGAACTATCACCACGATGATTTCCTCAAGTTCACATTTCCCATGGTTCACCCTTTATGAAACCCAAACTATTTTCAAAATACCACCAGTTTCCATGTTTCAAATCCATCCGTTTTGAAACTCAGTTAAGATTTTTCAAAATCCACACATTCATATCATACCATAAATCATTATACCGCAATGAAATATGCATCCTAGAGGGAAGTCATTTCTACCATTCATGTCAGGCGCATCTCATTGGCTATACCCACAACAATGAGATATCCAATGCCTATAAGTGTCTCCAAAACACTTATGTACTCAACTCCCTGGTAACTTTAATTTCAGCATAAAAGGGTTAGCTACGTCCTTTTATACTATACATTCCAAGTTCCGACAATACTATGCCTTACCACCATCCCGACTAAAGGAATATACCACATAGAATGTCAACTCCAAAACCACTGATCAACACCAAGGATCGAACAATCTGATACCACTTGAAACACCCTGCCCCTACCTCATTGTCTTGAGGAGTCAGTGAGGGTTACTTGGGCTTAACCGACTTTCCCAAGGTGCCAAAGTCGGGCAATAAATGTCGAGGGCTCCAAGAAAAAATGGGGAACGATTTCCCTAAAGACAAAATCAACCAAGAAACCACTATATGATGCATGTCAACAAAATCCAACCATTCATTTCCAAAAGACAACCAAGTTATTCCATAAAACAACCCAAAGCCAGTACAACCAAACACATCCACACAACATCAGAGTACACTGCGGAAACTAACAACCAACACCACAAGCCAAGACACCACCCCAACCCCACACCAAGCTCCAAGCTCCAATCTCCAACAAGGAATCGCAAAGCTCCACCAAAGGAGGATGATGCCTTACCTTTGCCCACGTCACGATACACGACATCTGCAAAGACACCAACGTGCCAAAGCAGAGGGTGAGTACTAAAACTCAGTAGGATTTCCCCAAATGACTTCCCTACACATGCCACTAGGATAAAACCATTAGCACATTAATATAAACAATTTATATAAAATAATCACAGGTGCAACCATTAGCATAAGCCAACCGCACCCTTACCAATCCATTTCACCCAAACCAAACCACCAAGGGAAAGCCAAAAAAACATGCCATAAACCATTATAATACTCACATATTAGCACAACAATTCAATCTTGCAAAAAAATGCATAACAATAACCAAAACAACCAAACGGTGGTGCTTCCATCCAACCCGTTCACCCATTCACAATTAGTGGTACTTCCCCATCCACTTACACTTTGATGGTGGCCCTTCTGTCCACAATCCATCCCCTTCATTATAGTGGTACTTCATGCCCACTTCCACACAACATTTCATGCAAGCCAAACCTAGATCACAACATTATGCAATTAACCAATTCTATTTCACATCAATCTCGTTCAATAAATCAATCATTTATTAAAAACTATTTTCCATGCCCAAGCCCCATTTCAATAAAACGACCTCTTTATTGAAACTGATTTTTCATTAACCATTTTCCCAAATCAATCTCATCAATCCCATTTTAAAATCTCCATTTTAAAATGCACAATAAAAACATTTCACCATGAAACCCCCTTTTTCCCCAAAAACCCCCAAATGGATTTCCAACCAAAATCACACATCATCACACTATTAATTTCCATCACCACAAATTAATTGTAACATGAAACTACTAGTTAAACCCAAGTGAAGTCGAGAGAGAAGCCACTTACCTTTAGGGTTTCCAAGAAATCGATCCATAAGCAATCACACCTCCAAAAACCGGCGAACTCACCACCGTTACCTCTCTAGATCACTTACCCTAACATCAATAAGCCTTAATATTAACACCCAAGGAAACCCCAATCCTAGATCTACACACAACAAGTGTAGATCTAGAAAACCAAGAAAGAGGGAGAAGTGAAACTAGAGGAAAACAAAAGAGAAACAAGAGGAGAGACTTACTCAGAAGCAATGACCATCGAACCACCTTGAATCCTCTTCAAAACCCTTCCAAAATGAGTGGGAGAGCACCCAACACCCCTGAGAACACAAAATCCCGAGTGAGGCTCGAGTGGGAGGAAGAGAGGAGTGAAATAGTTCAATCTCGAGTGAGCCCGGATTTAAAAAACCTATTTTTAAGTAGTCGCACGGTTAACCCGCACGGTTTAGCAAACCGTGCGCACTCCACTGCCTCAAGAGCCAGGGTCCGCACGGTTTACCTGCACAGTTTTTCAAACCGTGTGCAGGCCGTGCAGAGTGTACTGTATCCCCCTACATGGTTCCTGGAACATCCGAACGGTTTCCACTAACCGTGCTAAAACCGTGCACTCCTTTTTAATCCTCCAAACTCTTCCAAAACCATTGCAAACTCTCCCAACCTCTTCCCAACTCATCCTATTCACTTTAAACACATAAAAAATGCATAAAAGGCTACATACCTCAAACCGGGGGTGCTACAATTTATGACCATTTTATACCTTTTAGAACATAGCCTGAATGGCTCGAAGGCCTTCTTTATTTATTTTCTTTTGAAAAACCTCCTTTCAAGGGATGAGAGGGATCACTTAAAAGTCCCGTAGACTTAGATATTACATTAACCATATGTCTTAAAAAATTATATAGAGTATAAATACATGGAACTGCTCCTCCCCAGTTTAACACCCCACGATTTCATATTACGTTATCTCATTAAAGTAATTAAATAGATTGTGCTACACGTAACACCGAGTTCGAGCACACCACAACTTACCAAACTAGCTGTTTAAAAATCGGTTATGAATAGTATTAAATGAATTTTGAATCTTATATACTCTATATAATTTTAACATCCATATTATGTGTTTCTTAGACATAATATAGTAACATATTCATTTTTCAGATAAAAGAAGTATTTTTCAAAAAATGTAACTTTACCCCGTTTTAATGGTGAACCATTTTTAAAACCAATATTTGACACTTTTATATATTCAATTTAATGAATTTAAATTCTTCTTTAGAAGCAAGAAATAAAAATTTAGTATGGATACATTTTAGGTACTTTTTTGATAACTTTCCTATTTTGATGAATAGTGAAAAATACTTTGTTTTAATTGAAAACAACTTTTTTAATCGAAATAATTTATAGTGTTATATTATGAATTTGAAAGTTTTTTAAGTATAATTAGATTATACTTTTATCATTTAATACAATTTATGTCATTATAAGTAATTTAGCATTTAAATTTTACATAAACTCATGTCAATCTTTTGATAGTTTTTACTTTTAAAAAATCCGCTTTTTGGTTTTGACAATAGGAATTAATTTTAAATTAATAAATGAAAATTATATATTTTGAATTTGGTAAAATAGACTTAATTTTTGAATTTGTAATATCAAAATTATCTTTGGTTTAATTTTTTGTATTTTTTTGAAAACATTCAATTTTTAATGAATACTAAAAAACACTGCATTATTATTTAAAACCAACATTTTATTTTAAAAATTATTTATTTTATATAAATTGATTTTAAGTAAAAATAGATATATAATACTTATATAAGTTCAATTTAATTAATTGGATTCATTTTATAATAAAATTAGATTTATTAAATTATATTGATCTTTTTAACCTCTTTTACCCACCTCCTAGGAGCATTTGCAGATTTGCATAAAACATAATTTTACCACATCTGTGAGTTTAATTTCAAATATAATAGAAACATGATAAATATAATTAAGTAAAATTTGATTCAATGAGATAAAAATAATTTTTTGTGAAGAATAACTTTGGACTTTTACCACGGTTAAAAGTAAAAAGGGTAATTAAGGGTAAAAATGATATCATAATTACCCTAACTTATGTACTAATTCTATTGGATAAGTATAATTCGGCCAAAATAAAACTTAGGTATAAAATATGATTATATTTGGTCCACATGGATTATATTAGAAAATTTATTGTTATGTTATTTAAAGAAGAGTTAAAAGAGTTAAATTCAATGTCTAATAGCTAAACCATTTTTAATATAGAGTTACACAAAATATAAATTCGACTTTAAATATTCATTATCAATATAATAAGATTTCCTACATAAAGGTATTTTATTTATAATTTTTAGAAATTATATAATTTAATTTATTTATGACACAATGATGAGGCAATAATTACCTTATTAATGAAATATTAAAATAATTGATATTATAAATATCAAAATAGATTTAAATTGAGACTTCTGATGAATTAACCTAATTTTATAGGTTAATATGACACGTTAGGTCTGGTTAAATAAATTTTATTAAAAGTGATAAAGTTTTTATGACTTTAAAAAAAATGAAATACTAAATAGTGTCAAAATTGACATAATTGAGTTTTTAAAACAAATACTATATTATTATTTGATATAATATTTATAAAAATATAAGGATAAACCAAAGGAATTATATAAGGTTATATATATTAACAATTAAACACATGGAGTTATATGGTCTTGTTTTATTTAGTTTATTAACCATATAATATAAAAATACAAAGAGACATGGTAAATATCAAACTATTTAACTTAGAGTTAAATCTAAAAGATAAGGTTAGTATGATGACCTAAACCTATATAAAACACATTGGTTTAGATCTTTTAGACCCGTACCCACCTTATCCTCTAAATAATCTATTTTTGAGCCGTTATAGACCGAAAATTATTTTATTATAAAAAAATATTTCAAGCTTTTCCAAAAGTGACCCTCACCTCTCTTATAAAAGGGCACTTCCGCTTCTCTTAATTTTTCACCTCCAAAGACTCTTGGATCGGTCAAACCCTGCCAAAATATCCTCCCATATTTCCTCACTTCATCCTAGAAGTCTTACTTTGGTTATAAAGCCAACTTAAGGATCCCTTTTCATCAAATCGAATGGAAGAACACGAAGAATAGGTAAATATTTCACCACCTCTTTCAAGTTCTTTTCTTCTTCCACTTCCTATTTATTTGTTGTTTCCATACCAAAATAATAAATCAAGTAACTCCTACATACTGTGAGGTTATTATAAATATGGTACAACCATATTCATTGTTATATCCTTCATATAAATGACAAAGTCAACATACGTGCGTCCGTACGGCTTATCGTCTCCATGTCGTGGTATAGTTTGTTATTCAAACACTTCATTATTTGGATGGGTATAATAATGACTATAACTGATGTAAATAATAAATATAACATGTTAATGATCTTTTATATATGATATACCATCCAATTATATATTATTTCACCATCAATATGATGATATTGTCACTCGTGCATACGTACGGATTACCATCTCCACGACGTGATGAGATTCATTCCCACACTCACCATTCAACGATGATTATAAAAATATATATTATTAATAAGTATATAATATATGAAATTATAATTCTACTGTATATATATATATATATGTGCTTACATATATCTTATTCACTTACTTCTGTTCAATACGATAAGAAAACGGAAATAGTGTTTATGTAGACGTACGGCCTACCGTCTCAATAAACGGTGGATTCCATTTCATATATCTATCTACTGAAAATATTTATATTATAAATATATATGATATATAAATCAAGTTTTACATTCTAGAATTATTTAAATCATTATCTAAATGATACAAGTTAAAAAGTGTACGATATAGAAAGCGATTATTACCCCAAATGTTAATTTAACATGGAAATCATTATTAAATGGGCATTATAAAGTCATAAATGAATCATGTATGATTTAATAAATATGAATATGATTCTAGTATAATTTAATAACATAAAATGGTAATTATACATGAGGTTGAATGTACCCTCGACCAAAGGAAAATGCAAGCTAATGGTTAAATTTACAATCTCTTTATTATCTGAGGATGTTTTTAGGTGAGTATCTACTGGAAACAAATTATCATCCACATCCGTGTTTCATAAAAATATTTTAAAAAACAATATTTTATGGTTTTATGGAAGGTACTATTTTACTAGTTCACCATTTTAAATAGTTTAAATATTTATTCTTTTAAATCATTCTCATTAATGTCCATGTTTTCAAAATGGTTTTTAATCATTTATTTATATTGACATAGATGTTTTTAAAATGTTAATTCCTTTTAAAATATTCAAAGTGGTATAGGAAACTTTGAAAAAAAATGTTTTTAAATGTCTTCCTTTAAAAATTTTGTGACTTTTAAATTTTTTCAAGAAAAAGGAATATTTTTCTCAAAGAGTTTTACAAATCATTTTAATCTATGTCAACATCCTTTGATAGATTTTAAACTTTTTTATGTTGATTTATTATGATAAAAATATTTCATATTGTATTGATGGTTTTGTGATATTTTTGACTGTGGATGTGTTATTTTTATACCATTCATGGTTTATGGATAAAGTATTGAAATTTCTTATTCTAGTTTTAATACAAATGTTTATGTTATGTTTAATCCTTCTCATATGAGGAATGCATTGGACTTAGTAAGTGATAGGTGGAGCCTGATATAGCTCTTCGATGCATCATTAGTCTCATGATACAAACTAGTTTCTTAGCACAAGGACTTGACCAAAATATTATTTGTATCCTTGGCACAAAGCTTTGACTATGTGGTTATGAAGTCTAAAATTTTGATTTTCATCATTATGAAATTGGAAAATGATATTGCATGGGATTATTCGACTAGTAGATTATCCATGTTAATAAGTAAATGGAATTATTTGATTTACATTGGCCATATTATGCAGAATTTTATTTTTAAAAGGATTATTTTTTAGTCTTGTACATTTCCTTAAATGTTTGTGTTTTTTTATTAAAGTCTCTGCTATATTGTTATCATTAATAAGCAACTAAGCTCACCCCTTTTTATGTTTTATTTTCCCTGGATTCCAAGAAGGGTATTACGATTGATAAGAAAGGTCAAGCTAGGGGAATACTGGAATTATCAAAGGATAATTTATGTTGTGTTTAAATTTATAATGTGTAATGTAACATTCATGTATGTAATATATTATCCAAGTCTGCTAAACTGATTGGTCTTTCGGGACTTGATTGCTTGTAATCATTCTAATGTATTAAAATAATGCACCGACTCTGTGTAACTGGGGTCGGGGCATTATAGTTGGTATCAGAGGAAGATTATCCACAACCTTGGAAATAGATTTAGATAAACTCTAATTAGAGAACATTAACCTAAGATAGACACTGTGGATTAGTATTGAAGAACTTCCTAGAATTTCGATAATGTAGAGATTTTGTGTATTTTCCAAGGAATACATTCCTATCTGGATATGAGTAGGTAGAGGTGGCTTTGGCATAGATGTACCTAGGAGTGAAAACTCTGACAAGGATTTTCCAGCTTGATTAGGGTATCCTAGTATATGAAAATGGACCTTTCTACACTCTTGGTTAAAAAACTCTCGGGGGATATGCTTAGGATAATTCGCATTTTAATTACAAACCATTATGAAATATTTAGGAGTAAATAATTCCTCAAATAAATTTTTTTAAGATTATTGATTATATGCATAATATTTTCAATTTACGTTAGGTATTTTACAAGTTTGGAATTATGAATTGTGATTCATAAACTAACCTAGTGTATTCTATTGTTTATAAATGGAGCCTAGTATAAGGAATAATAATTCCAGTAATACACATGATCGAAAGATTAAAAATTATCATATCATTCATTGTATTAAGCCAACATTTAAAAGGGAAATATTCTCCCATGTATTCTCATCATATTAAGAAATAGTATCATTTGTTAATAAGATAAGTAAATAATTATCTAAGTCCTATCACTTTGAAGGGAAGCAAGAGAAGAAAAGGATGGAAGAGAGAAAGATGTATAAAGGGAAGAGGGTAAAGCAGTATTTCCCATATGTAATAACTGTGGAAAGAATTAGCTTGCTAAATGATTGAAAGGAATGGGAGTTTGTTATAAGTGTAGAGAAAAAGGACACCGAGTACGTGATTTCAAGGGTAAAAATAAGGTTTAAAATGTACAATGCTTTATCTTCAAGGAGTTGGGACACTACACGAAGCAATGTACAAATCATTAGAGTGTACCCCAAATGCTTCTATTGGATAATAATCAAATTATGACACAACCGAAGATGAAGATAAATGATTAGATTTATTATGTTGTTATTAAAGTATTATTTCAATTGAGTATTGTATTAATGATGTACATGTTATAAGAATTATAGAGTATAAAAGGATTGTATTGTAGTACTATTTCATTAAGGACTTCAGATTGTGTGGAACCAAGAAAAGTGACTCAATAGTAGGTCATTTGTTTTTTGGAAAATATATGGTTGAGAGAAAGATAAACCATATTATGGTTCTGATATTGAGGTAGTTATTTTGGAATAATATATGATTGATTTGGATAAATTATATTGTATATTCTTGACTACCTTGAAACTGATTAATGATTTTTATATTCTATCATTGTTGGAGTTTACAAAATTTTTAGAAAGAAGGATTATATTCATTATTTTATAATAAATAAGGGGGAATGAATGTAATAAATATGGTTTTATGGTAATTCAGGGTGTTACAGTTTTTTAAAATAATAAATGATGAAGCTATTCACATGTTATTACATGGAAAAAAGGATCTTCATTGTGTTCACCTTACTTATAAATTTTGAACTGTGAGTTTGGACAGAAGTATTTGGGATAAGTCTAAATGTTAGAATAGATTATGTTTTTTAAGGTTAAATCATTTATTGAGATTATTTTTTGATTGTTATAAAAAGGACAACCTGGAGGTCGGGCGACAACCTATCGCATCTGGCAAGGCCACGAGACATGAACCCGCAACCAAAGGGTGATAGGGGTGGATCACCTACCACTGGAATACGTGATGTCCTGGTTTGTATAAGGTAGACTTTTTTAAATAGTCTGACAAATGAATTATAAATTCATTATTTTTGTAACCCTATACAATTTGGATAAATAGAATAATTTTTTTGAATTCTATTGTCTTTTGAAGTGAAAGGTGAGTTTGTGTTAGGAATTAGTTGAAGGATGAAACTCTACTTGTCATGTTTATTTTTTCGTCTTATTCTTTGAATAAATTAATTCTTAAACTTTAGGGAAGGGATCTTAAAACCAAAAAAATGGGTTATCCTAATACCTTCTGTTTTGTTGAACTACTGATATTTTAAATCAGCATATATTGATGGATTTGAGGCCCTCAATTTCACACTTGTTTATGATTGATGACCTCAATCACTCCATATAAATATTTACGTTTTCCTCCAATTAAGTGTCTCTAATTTCCACCAATGTTCTCCTAATCGAGATCATAATTTGGTGGTAAAATTTTCATTCCCTTTCCCTCTTATTAAGACTAAATTTTATTTACCAAATTTTTGATTTGGGTTTTCCACAATGGTATTTTTATATTTTTAACCTTTTATTTTGGAAGAACAATTTCAAATTGAAAGGATGCAATTTATTAAAGGAGGGGAGAATCTAACACCCCAATATTTCATAGTATTCTATCTCATTAAAGTAATTCAATAGCTTGCGCTACACGCAACACCGAGTTTGAGCGCACCACAACTTACCAAACTAGCCGTTCAAAAAGTGATTATGAATAGTATTAACTGCATTTCGAATCTTATATACTCTATATAAATTTAACATCCATATTATGTGTTTCTTCTACATAATATAATAATAAATTCATTTTTTTAGATAAAAGAAGTATTTTTCAAAAAATGCAACTTTACCGCCTTTTAATGGCGGACCCTTTTTAAAACAAATATTTGACACTTTTATCTATGAAATTTAAGGAAATTAAATTATTCTTTAGAAGAGGGAAATAAAAATTTATATTGGATAGATTTTTGGTACTTTTCTGATAACTTTCATATTTTGACTAATAGTGAAAAATACTATGTTTTAATTGAAAACAACTTTTTTAATCGAAATAATTTATATTTTTAAATTATGAATTTGAAAGGTTTTAAAGTATAATTAGATTATATTTTTATCATTTAATACAATTTTGGTCATTATAAGTAATTTCACATTTAAATATGACATAAATACGTGTCAATCTTTTTATAGTTTTTACTTTTTCAAAACTCGTTTTTTGGTTTTGACAATGGGAATTAATTTTAAATTAATAAATGAAACTTATATGTTTTTCACTTTGGTAAAATAGACTTCATTTTTGAATTAAGAATATCAAAATTAGCTTTGGGTGAATTTTTGGTGTTTTTCTAAAAACATTCAATTTTTGATGAATAGTAAAAAAACAATACATAATTATTAAAAAACAACTTTTTATTTAAATAATTATTTATTTAATTTAAATTTATTTCAAGTAAAAAACAGATATATAATACCTATATAATTTTAATGTAATTAATGAGAGTCATTTTATAATAAAATTAGATTTATTGAATTTTATTGAACTTTTTAACCTCTTTCACCCAACTCCTAGGAGCATTTGCAAATTTGACTAAAACATTATTTTATCACTTCTGTGAGTTGAATTTAAAAACTTTGAGAGACATGGTTAATATCAGTAAGTAAAATGTGGTTCAATGAGATGAAAATAATTTTTGGTGAATAGTAACTTTTCACTTTTAGTTACCACGGTTAAAGGTAAATAGGGTAATTAAGGATATAAATGATATCATAATTACCCTAAAACTTGTCCTAATTCTATTGGATACGTATAATTCGACCAAAAATAACCTTAGGAATAGAATATGATCCTATTTGGCCTACTTGGATTGGATTAAGACATTTATTATTATTTTATTTAAAGAAGAGTCAAAAGAGTTAAATTCAACGTTTAATAACTAAACCATTTTTAATATATGGTTACACACAATATAAAGTCGACTATTAATATTAATTAGAAAGATATAAATATTTCCTACATAATAGTATTTTATTTTTAATTTTTAGATATAAAATAATTTAATTTATTTAGGACACAATGATGATGCACTAATTACCTTACTAATGAAATATTAAAATAATTGATATTATAAATATCCAAATAAATGTAAATTGAGACTTCAGATGAATTTCACAAATTTAATAGGTTAATAGTAAATTTTAGGGTTGGATAAATAAATTTTATTCTAAGTGATAATGATTTTACAACTTTCAAAAAAATCAAATACTATATAGTGTCAAAACTGACATAATTGAGTTTTTAAAAAAATACTATATTATTAATTGATATAATATTCCTAAAAATATAAGGTTCGTCCAAATGACTTAGATAAGGTTATATATATTAATAATTAACCACATGGGTTTATCTTGTCTTGTTATAGTATGTTTATTAACCACATAATATAAAAATACAAAGAGACATGGTAAATGTCAAACTATTTAACTAAGAGTTAAATCTAAAAGATAAGGTTAGTACACTGACCTAAACCTATCTAAAACCTATTGGTTGAGAGCATTTCGACCCATAACCACCTTATCCTATAACTAATTCATTTTTGAGCTATTAGAAACTGAAAATTATTTTATTATAAAATAATATTTCAAGCTTTTCCTAAAGTGACCTTCACCTCTCTTATAAAAGGACACTTCACCTTCTCTTAATTTCCCACCTCCAAAGCCTTTTGGCTCAGCCAACCCCTAACAAAATATCCACCCAACTTTCCTCACTTAATCATAGAGGCCTTACTTTGGTCATAAAGCCAACCTAAATAGCCATTTGATCAAATCAAATGGAAGAACACGTAGAAGAGGTAAATATTTCATCACCTCTTTCATGTTTTCTTCTTCTTCCACTTCATTTATCTTTGTTGTTTCCATACTGAAATAATAACTCCAGTAACTCCTCAATAATGTGATGTTATTATAAATATGTTACAACCATATTCATTTTTCTATCCATCCTATAAATGAAAAAGTCAACATACGTGCGTACGTACAACTTACCGTCTCCATGTCGTTGTGTAGTTTGTTATTCAAACACTTCATTATTTGGATGGGTATAATAATGAGTATAAATGATGTAAATAAAAAATATAACATGTTAATTATTCTGTATATATGATATAACACCCAATTACTTACGATTTCACCATCAATAAAATGATATTTTCGCTCGTGCATATGTACGGATTACCGTCTCCACGACGCGATTAGATTCATTCACACGTTCACCATTCAACGATGATTATAAAAATATAAATTATTAATAAGTATGTAATATATGAAATAATAATTATACTATATATATATGTGTGTGTACTTAAATATATCTTATTCACTTACTTCTGTTCAATACGATATGAAAATGGAAACAACGTTTATGCGTACATACGGCCTACCGTCTCCATAAATGGTGCCTTCCATTTCATATATCTATCTATTATAAATATTTATATTCTAAATATATATGGTATATAAATCAAGGTTTATATTATGGAATTATTTAAATCATGATCTAAATGATACAAGTTAAAACACTTACGATAAAGAAAGCGATTATTACAAAAAATGTTAATTTAACATGGAAATAATTATTAAATGGGAATTATAAAGTCATAAATGAATCAAGTATGATAAAATAAATAATAATATGGTTCTATTATAATTTAATAACATACTATGGTCATTATATATGAGGTTAAACGTACCCTCAACCAAAGGAAAGTGCAAAGTAAGGGTCAATTTCACAATCTCTTTATTATCTGAGGTTGTTCTTACATGAGTATCTACTGGGACCTCTTTATCATCCACATCCATGTTTCATAAAAATATTTTCAAAAAGAATATTTTAAGATTTTATAAAAGGGAATCATTAACTAGATAATCATTTTAAATGGTTTAAATATTTATTCTTCTAAATCATTCTAATTAATGTCCATTTTATCAAAATAGTTTTTAAGTATTTATTTATATGGACATGAATGTTTTTAAAATGTTAATTCTTTTCAAAAGTATCCAAGTGTTATGGGAAAATTTGATTCTAGAATGTCTTTAAATGTATTCCTTTCTAAATTGTGTGACTTATAAATGTTTTCAAAAAAAGGTACATTTCTCTCAAAGAGTTTTACAAATCATTTTTATTTACGTCAACATCCTTTGATGGATTTTAAACTTGTTTGAAGTTGATTTATTATGATACAAATATTCTATATTGTATTGATGTTTTTGTGATATGTTTGACTTTGGATGTGTTATTTTTATAACATTCATGGTTTATGGATAAAGTATTGACATTTCGTATAACTTTTTTAATGCGAATGTTTATTTTATGTTTAAACCATTTCACATGAAGAATGCATTGGACTTAGTAAGTGACGGGTGGAGCCCGTTATAGATCCTCATTGCATCGGTAGGTCTCATGAGAAAAACTATTATCTTGGCACAATTCCTTGAAAAAATCTTATTTGCAGTCTTGGCACGAGGCTTTGACTATGTGGTTATGAAGTCTGGAATTATGTATTCCATCATTACGAAATTGGCTATTGATATTGCATGGGATTATTTGACTAGTAGAATATCCATGTGAATAAGTAAATGGAATTATTGGATTTACATTGTCCATATTATGTAGAAGTTTATTTTTAAAAGGCTAATTTTTTAGTCTTATAATTTGCCTTAAATGGTTATGATTATTTACTAATGTTTCTGCTATATTGTTATCCTTACTGAGCATCTGAGATCACCCCTTTCTTATGTTTTATTTTTCTAGGATTCCAAGAAGTGTATTATGATTGATAAGAGGGGTTAAGCTAGAGAATTAATGGAATTATAAAAGGATAATTTATGTTGTGTTTTTTTCTAATCTGTAATGTAACGTTCATTTATATAATCTATCTTCCAAGACTGCTAAATTGATCGGTCTTTCAGGACTTGATTCCTTATAATAATGCCAATGTATGAAAATAATGTACTAACTCTGGGTAACTGGGGTTGGGGAATTACACCCAGCTTCTTCATCGTGATGTTAGCTCTCCACCTTCACATGGCTTGTTTGGAAAGGCTTCCCATGCAAGAACAGGCTGGTCCCGATGGAAATGCCATACCCTCTCTTTCTGAAAAATCATCTTAGATTCTCTACTTCTGAATGTGCATGCTCTGAATCCTCATTTAGATACTACTCTTCATAGAGTTTGTCTATTCATTTTAATCATAATTTCAGGTGGCTCGAAGGCCTTGAGGTAGCCCAAAGGCCTTGAGATGGACCAAGATCCTTACTGGATCGAAGGCCTTGTGTGGCCCGAAGGCCTTAATGGACAAGAGGCCCAAACCGGTGGCCTGAAAGCCCAAATAGATGAATAGTTCTGACTGTTATTGTACTAAATAGTACATGCTACAGTGCCTACTACAGTACCCCAGAAATTATTTCTCTACCCAGTTTTGAACTCGAGTCTCTTGGATGCACTTTCCATGTATGATATCATAATTTATTTCAAAAAGTATGGATTCTATCATTATGAGATCATAATTTATTTTTAACCATATTTTGGTTTATTATTATTGATATTACATAATTTTAGTATTAGCTTCTTGTGACATTAAGATGATTATATAATCATTCTGTAATATTTATTCCATGTTTATGCCATGATTACATAAGTTGGATGTTTCACCTTATGGTTCATTTTTTCTCAACCCTTATTTTGTTTCAATTTTCCTTTTTTTTATAGAAAATCATTCCACATGATATTTCTAATATGATTTTTGTGTGGAGAAATTTTGGGGAAAACATATTAAGGATTATATAGTTTTTTATATTGTGGGAAAATATAAATTAAATTATAAAGGAAGGATTTTTTTAGTTCCTTTTCTAACTCTATAATTATCTATACCTGAAATGGTCTAGGGAATACATATAATGAAATAATGTTTAATGGAATGAAATGGTTGGATATTTATTTTTGAGAATCTATTGGTTGTATCAATGATAGTATGTAAATTATGGGTCTTGTTATTACATCCAGAACTGTGGGACTACTGTCTAACACCATCATCATCTAAAGAGTGTATATCCCTTATAGTATTAATCATCATTCAATGTCCAAACATCAATTGGTAGTAATTTGTAGTGAATTTTGTACATATACCAAGTGTAATCCCAAATAAGATTTATATTGGTATCCAAAGAATTACACCTAACTCATTTTCATGAGGCCATATCCCATTAAAATCACCACTCATAGAGAAATATTTTTTGTGTGATAATCATCACCACTGGGATATATTCCCTATTAATCAAATTTTAATTTATTTTCTTTATTAACACTACAACCATAGATGTCATTGAATATTCAATGTGATGTGATCATACCTTAGTGTGACATATTCATCGGGAAGAATCATTCTTTCTCTTATTTTATTACAGAAAAACAAAATGAATTAGTGATGATTATCCAATATCATCTCCTAAACCAACCATATCTAGGAAAAATAACATATGATTCAAAGTTTTGTAAATTTAAACTTCAAATCATATTTCATTTCAATGTGATATTAAAATGTATCGTATAGTCTCAATAAATCAAATTAATCATTGAAACTCAATTTTTATTTTCATTGATTATATTTAACCAGGATATGTAGGAAACCTTTATAAGTTTAAAACAACCCATAGGTATTTTTTACATTTCCATAAAATGAAATTAACTTAGTCATGGCATCAGAACCATAAGTATAACTAAAATGGTCTATGTTATATGTCTTTAAATGGTGTGACATATTTAGTTATACGATACTAAACAATATGGGATAGAATTCCATTTATAGATAAATATAGGAATCCCCTCTCATGGGCTTAATCCTAACACTAGAACATATATAAAATTCATTGATTGTTATGCATTACAAATTTCCAAGCAATAAAGCCTTAATATAGGGAAGAACTAACTAATAAGAGGTATATGAAGATTATCCAATATATATAGATGATCACATCGACACATGGTGTCGATTAATAACTTTCATGATTATAACAAGTCCCATAAACATATTTTGGAAAGATTCGTGATAATTTATGAAATATATAATATTATAATAGATTATTCATTACCCCCTACAATAGGTTTAGATGAGCTTGACCAGCCATCCTTCCGACTGATATCTAACTAAAGTGTCATTCACAAAATCCCTACCGATTATTTACATTTATATAAAAGGTTCTTATTATATCAAAATGATTTTGGTTTGGTTGCATACTAGAAAAAATTTATATAATTGATATCATCACACCATTACAATAAAAGGGGTTAAGAATCATTCATCTGCTGAGAAATATGATTCTATCTAAAAATATTATTATTTACCTAAATTTAGTCTTTTAGTCACATGAGTGATAGATCGACCATTATTTTCCTTATGATGTTGAATTTATGGGATTCTTGTTTGTGATTATAAATCCCATCAAGACTCTTTGGACTCTATCATCACCCAAATCTCTATGGAAATTCAAAAATCCTCTCAGCGATCCCCTAGATCTAAATTATTGTATAAATCCATACCTCCTCTCACATCATCCAACAAGAAAAAACTATAAGTATAATTTGATATTCTTAGGATACTATTACTCAAAAAATGATATTCTCAATGAATTCCTCAATGAAATAGAGGTCTATGGCCCTAAAACACAACATTGTTTATCACTAACTCGGAAAATCCAATAGGTAGTGAAGGAAATTATGATATTAGAATACCATAATATTGGATAAAATCTTGAAATTGAAGGTATATTGATATATTCTATAAGAGACAAAGCCCTACTAATTCTCCCGCCAATGACATAAAAAATATTAGCATGTTGTCCCTATGGGATTGTCCCACCGCATTGAGATTTATTCATTGCGTGTGAAAATTATAGCCTACCTTATCTTAGGGAGTTGTAGGAGGATTTTGTAAACATTCCCATTATTATTCATGTTATTCCAATAAGGGATCCTAATAATAGTCTTTGCACACACCATTTTACCATAACCAAATTCCCCTAAATATTTACTAAGGATGTATTCTTAGATAAATGGACCAAAACCACCCAGAATAGGGTTCCCCATGGAAGTTCTCATCTTGTAATGTGGACCAATGACAACTGGTAGTGATCTTATATCAATATTCACAATGAAAAATTACATCAACCCATCATGATTACAACTGAATATAAGGCCAATAATCCATCCCTTGCTAAAAAGCATATTGAGATATCTCAGTAGCATTAGAATGATGATTTTGGTGTCCCATATATCATAGTAAAGAGTTGACCCATATTCCATCTTTCACATGGGAGGGTCATCATCATACACCAATGAAATGTAATGATTTTGGGAATGCTAATATTCTATTCCTACTATATTTTTATAGCTTACCCCAATAGTCACATAAAAGTTGGATAATATCCCTACCATTACCATAGGAGATAACTAAAATATCAGGATTTTATATACAGAGATAGATCATTTTTCTAGGCCAACCAGAGAGGACTAATAACATATGAGAAAAATAAAATAGGGTTTGGATTATTTTTCTACCAATGATTTTGAATCCCATCAACCTATCGGGATAGAACCCAATCAAGATCATTCCAATATTCATGTCCTTAGACAAAAATCCCATTGTTATATTATGATGTTGAATATGCACATATGTATAATCATAACCCCATTATTATTTATGTTTCCAAGAAAACTAACTAATTCTAGAAACTATACAAGGATGTATTCATCATAATCTGAAGTAAAGAAAGGGTTTGACTAGATTGAATACAATTCATGAATGTTTTTAACCACACTAATTGAACATGATCTTGATTGGGGTTTAGAACCTAGTCTCTAGTTTGTGAAAAATATGGAAGATATCATCAAGTTAATCTATCACGAACCAACCTAGTTACCTAGGTAAACTGATATTTGATCTAGCCTTGACATAGCCTAATGGGTATTACTGATACCCACAGGTTAGCGACTAACACCTGGAATCATACAAACTGAAAGTGGGAATTATTTTTCCACTAACAATGTTAATGTCAACAAAATAGGATAATATGTATATCAAAAGAATATCCAATGTGAGTAAAGTACCAGAAGTTAGAAAGGAATAACAACCCAATGTACTACAAAATAGCTACCAAAATAGGGATAACAACCCAACCCGCATGTAACACTACTCACCAACTCCAAGGCTCAACAACTCGATCCACCTCTAAGAGATCATTTTCTCTTTTTCGAACCTCAAAGGAGATTATATACAAACACACAATGGAAAAAGTATGTGTGAGATATAAAACCATATAAATTTACCAAAAATATTCCCTAAAAGATAACAACATCATATTAACCAAGAATAAGATTCCAATTTTCAAAAAAAGTGTTTGAAATTTTAAAATAATTTTTAAATATCTCATTATTTACAATTTAAAATATATAAATACTTTAATTGTTCATGCTTCAAATTTCAAACGATGGAAATATATTTCAAATGATGGAATTTACCTTTAATCAAAGGTTATTTACACAAATGTCACTCTCTAAAAAATTAAATTAATAAAGAAATTATTAAAAATAAATTATATAAATTCTATAGGAATCTAAAATAGTTTATAATATTGGAATATATACATTTTAAATACAAACATGCTAGAAACATGGTCATGTGCCAAATAGGTATGATAGTTCTAGGGTATAGGGGCTGAACACTATAAAATAGAATGTATGTACATACTCCCCTTTGGGACTAAGGAAAAGGGGATTCGTCACCATCAACTATGGAATGGGATGTGCTGGTATGATGTTCTGGAAAGATATGAATCATAATGTGCTGCCCAAAATAACTCACTAGTTACCTAAGGGTTGCATTTTCTCAAGTAAAACAATTGATGGGAAATTTATTTCAAGACATCTTAAAATACAATTAAATCTCATCCCCTAATTAAAATATAACATCTTTTTCATGAAAATCATAATGGGGTTTTAATCAGAAACATGAATTTAAAAAAATAGGAAACCACATGGTTTTCTCCAAAAACATTTATAAGGCATTTTCACAATATGGATTTGAAATTAATTCACCATGAACATTCATAAAAAATTTACAATAAAATTTAAAATTTTAATTTTCAATTAATTTACAAAAATTTCATAACAAAAACCCAATTTAATGAAATTTGTGTTCTTCACAATTTTCCATCAAAACCATTTGCATAATTAAATTCAACAATTTAATTGAAACACTTTGCATAAAATTATAAATTTAAATTAATCAATTTAATTTACCATAATTTTCATAAACACGCCCCAATTCAATGGAATTGAGGGTTTTCCAATTTCATACCAAAATGGAGAAAAAACTTAATGCAATGAATTGGGTTTCTCCAAAAAAAATAAATCCAAATAATTAAAACAAAAAAAATTGGATTTCAATAAAAAAATTGAAATTAAATAATGAAATTTCGGTTTAATATAAATTGGCCATCATGATAGAACAATATACCTTCCTCATGGAATAATAATGCTCTCAATGAAACCTACCAAAAAGAATGATGACACATAAGATCTATAACTCATCGTAGAAGAGATATTCAACACTATAAGGATTAGACCAATAAAACTATAGATGATACATCAAAATCCATGGAAGGAATAGATAAAGTAATGGGTATGCATGATGAAAACAAACCTAGAATGACGCACAGTGATCTCCATAATTATCAATTGGAAAAAAAAAGTTCTGGATGGGTTGGGGGATCCCAAAATCACATGGGTGAAGATCTAGGTGGAGAGAAAGGAAGAATAGAGGAAGAAAAAAAGATAAATCAGTCGGTATTAATGTTTTAAAAATGATCATTGGGACATTACATGAAATTTATCCCAATTACACAACGTGTAATTGATATTTTTCATATTCACTGTATACCCCATCATTTTTGGATAGAAAATGGATTTATTTTCATTTATGGGTTATACATTTTGTAACCATATTGTTGGATGTCTAAATATTTAATATCCTATAGAAGTACTAGATTATGTGCCAAAAATTAAATCAAATCTAAAATTACTCCACTATAGGTATCCATGCATTTCCTTCTCGACCCTACACAGACAATGAAAAATGGAACCAAGACATGGTTATAAACATACCTATCAAAAGAGTAATAGGATGTTACAAAATCCTAGCCATAAAACCCTTCTACACTTAGAAAGACTATGAAAAAGTTTTCATGCTAAAAATATGAGGCCACTGCTCTCTCATCAGTGCCTCCCTCTCCCACATCTCATGAGAATCAGAACCATGCTTCCATAGCACATGAATTAAACATATCTTCCTTCCAAGAGGTACCTAAGTTTCAAAATCAACAATCCTGACTAGATGTTCATCCACAGATAAATTAGGCTCGAAGTCAAGAACCCTCTAGCTAATAGTATGAGATGGATCATATAGATACTTTTAGAGGTTATATATATGGAATACGTTTTGTATCGACAGTAGATGTTGTGATATTTCCAACTGATAAGTAACTTTCCCAACCTGCTCAAAAACATTAATAGGTCCAAAAATTAGGCGCAAGCCTCCCTTTCCACCTAAGACATCGATGAACTAATTTGGGTGAATCATTAAAGAACACATAGTCACCAACTATGAATTCAAAATGTCTATATTGACAATCATCATAAGAATTATACTCGTTTTGTGGTGTCAGAATCCTCTGATGAATCAGCTGAATCTTCACTTTCGTCTCTTGGGCCAAGCTTGGAAATCCAAGGATCATTCAGGAATATCCAAAAAAACACAATGGATGTTTACTTGGATGGATATAAAAGGCCTCAAAATTATCCATCCTAATCACAGACTAGAGACTATTGTTATAAGAAAACTAAGGTAACCCCAAATGATCATCCCATGCTCCACCAAAGTTGTGAACACAAGAATGAAGAATATCCTCAAGAATATGTAATGATATTTCTATATAGCCCTCCAATTTTTGATAGTATGCCACACTCAAATGAACATTATATCCCACTATAGATGATGAAACACTATGAAAATGAACAATATTTTTCACATAGAGATCTCCCAACTCCTCAACATTGGTTGAATCTTTAATGGGTAAGAAGTGTGGTGATTTCTTCTGCCTATCAATCATAACCCATATCACATTATTCATCCTATGTGTACATCACAACCCAAAAAAAAATCCATTGATATCTCATACCACTTTCAGGTTGGGGATAGAAGTGGATAAAGAATACCCTAATGTTTTTTGTGTGCATTCTTAACCTGTTGTCATGTATTGAAACAAGAGACAATGTGAACAATACCTCGTCTCATACATGGCAACCAGAACTTCTACCACATGTCATATAACATATTTTTGGTTCCTAGGGGCACTTCCCACTAAGAACTATGGAAATATCCCATCATAGCTTTCCTTATCAGTGATGGTGCCACAAAATGATTCTGATAGCACTGAATGTCCAATGTGCAGAACGACCACTAGGAAAATGTATTCACATCATTAATAGAGTAAAAAATTCTATGAAAATCATCATCCAGCTACTAATATTTCATATCAAATTCAACATGAAATGATTTATACTGAACACTATCCAAGGAATCCTCATCCCATTTCTCCCGAACTCCGATATTAAACTGTGCAAAGAGATCCATCAAGTTAAACTTTTTTGATGATTCTTTCACTACCTAGGTTGAATGTTTCCTACCCATGTACTCTTAAATGACATTCACTTTCCCAAGGTAATATGCAATTTCAAATACAAAATACTTTAGTTATTCCATCTATTGCCTCTTGTGGATATTCAAATATTTTTTAGAGAAGATATAACTCATGTTCTTGTGGTCTAAATACAAGCTAATCCATTCCACAAAAAGTAAATGATTCCAAATCTTAAGTGTATGCATAAAAACTCCATTTTAAAGGTCATGAGATAGATAGTTCTTCTCATGTGGTCTAAGATGATGAGAGCCATAACCAACTACATGATTACCCTATATAAGAACACAACCCAAGCGTGAACTGGATCCATCAAAGAAGGCTACATATCCTTTCCTAGCCTCTAGAAGAGTCAACACTGGTGCAGTTATTAAAAGACACTTGATCTCATCAAAATAATTCTTAGATTTCTTATCCTATGTGACCCTTACTCCCTACTAAGTTAGTGAAGTCATTATAGAAGTCATCTTTGAGAATAACTTCATGAAATGGTGAAAATATTCCTCTAATCCTAAGAAGTTCTAAATCTAGAAGACCTTTCATGGTTGATCCCAAGACATAAGAACCTTCACCTTATCAGGATCAACTGATATACCCTATTCAAACACCACTTGTCCCAATAGCATCATTTCTCATATCCATAAATAACATTTCAAAATCATAAAGACTGCATGATTTTTGGTTAGACCAAAGTGCATAACAAGGTAGTCATAGTGATTGTATCATCTCTGAATTGTAGTTTTTTTAATGTTAGATTCTTTTATCCTCATATGAATGAAACTAGATTGAAGTTTGATCTTTGATAACCACATCTCACCTTTTAAATTACCAAATAGATAATGAATTTGTTGAAACTAATACTTTATATTTATGGTAACTCAATTTATTTTTTGATAATCAACACATAGGAAAAGACAATCATCTCTTTTCTTTGTAGAGAGAACTTACACTGTCTAAGGTGAAAAAATCATGCATATAAAGATCCTAATGATGTTTTAGAAGATTAAAAATATGGTATGAAATAAAAAATTGAGATGACCCAATATCAAATAGTTCATCTACTAATGATGAATATAGAGTAATGGTACCTCCCATAGTCACTAGACACATATGCACTTATTCTAGGGAGTCTTTATCATTATGAAGAAGATCAATTCCAGATTCCTTTGGTTAGAGCCCTTTATCATTTGAGTCATCTGGTTTCCTAGCTATTTCAGATGGAGCTGATGATCCTGTTTAACTACGTGGAGTGTAATAAATATAGTTGAATCTTTACGAGTTCCCTGAACTTTTTTAGGATACACTCTTTTTGGGTTCCTTAGTGAATACCCTATTCAAATTTCATTCCTTTCCACACTGGTATAAAATCAAGGGACCTCTTCCAGGTACTATATGAGGTCTAGAATTACCATTTTGTCAATAATTTTCGTGAGAATCATCACGCTTCCACATTCCATTAAATGAACTCATTCTTCCACTATGTGAGGATTAAACTCCCAATAACCCTGGCATGCTATTCAGGGCCATTTCAATGATAAGCTCTCTATCCATCCCATTATCATATGAACGAATATTCATCAGGAAAACTTAGGAATGAATATCTTAATGAAGTCACAACTTGAACATTCAAGTATTTATCTTCTCATTCGATACAATCTCAGGTGTGAAATGCATGATATCAGCAACACTATTTGAATACTATGTCATGGTGCTTTTAGCCTTCTCAAGTTTTAAGAACTCTATATACTTAAACAACATAATTGATTCGGGATTGAACTAGTCAGTGAAAAAAACATTGAATTCCTTCTACTCCAACCCATCGTGGTTCCTAAATGTTATCATTATTTATTCTCATCTCCTACTCAGTAATTCTAGCACAAAGGTAGAATAGTTCACATTGATTTCATTGGGTGTGGAAAAAACCCTAAAAACACTCCATTATACTCAACCACTCCACTTACTCTTCAGGATAATTCGATCCTTTCAATTTTTATTGATTCTTGTAAAGGAACACTTGAAAACAAAACTTGAGAACGTCCTTCAAATGTTCCACAACTTGAGTCTAAATGGGAACAAGAGGTGGTGCCTATCCTAGAGCTTGGATAATGCACACAATCACCTCTATCAGGTTTGGGCCACAAGAGGATTCACTCAATTCAGTTCAGTGGTAGCTTCCACTTAGATCTGGTTCCTATGTCTTCTCGGAGTCATGATTCTACACAACATCAATAGAAAATAATAAGATATCAAATAACACTCAAACTGAGGAATAAAGAAATTAATCTCAAGAGATAGAACAAAAAATATTTTTATCCGAACCCATCCAAATCAAAATAGGTAAAATACTAGAACTAATCCATAAGAAGTATTTCTCTAACCACCCACGGAAACTTAATGTTCATTATAGTGAGAGATGGGCCTAAACCCCACCAAAAATACTTCATACATCCGGAAAAAACATAAGAAATTCATACTGGCTTTAAGAAAAAAGTTGAAACTTGACCTCTGTTACCAATTTATCATGAACCAACCTGAGTAACCTAGTAACTTGATAACTGGTTCAGCCCCTGTTGGGCGGAGAGTGATGGAAAGAGGGGGGGTGAATTGCCTTTTAAAAATTAATTAACAATTTAAAACAATTATCAAAGTGCAGCGGAAATAAAATAGGCAAGACACAAAATTGATAACGGAGTTCGGCTTAAACCAAAGCCTACGTCTCCGCTCCATCCTCAACCATTAAGAGATTTACTACCGCTTGCTTTTTAATGGTTTTAGCAAGAAACCCACTAGACTTTAAGGCAGTCTAGAACCTATTACAGCTTGCTTTTAATGGTTGAGCAAGAACCCATTTGCTTTTAATGGTTGAGCAAGAGCCCACTAGCCTTCTTACAGGTGAAGGCTAGCTCACCTATGACTCAAGCCTTTTAAAGGGAAGGCTTGACTAACCTCTTCACACCTTGAAGGTGGTGTGAAAACCCAAATGAAAGGAAGATGAGAAAAAGAGGGGTTTGTAGGCACAAACCCAAATTGATGCTAAAAATAATAAAACAATGAAAAACTGTAAGAGGAGAAGTCTTGGGCGCCAATGGATTGATTGGAGTTGATGAAGAGCGCTCCCAAGCTTCTATGGTGATGCTCCTTGGATGTGGAAATGAGTTGGAGCAAGTGGGGGTTCCTTGGAGGAAAGCGCCGGAGGTTCGCCAAATGATCGAACAATGTTCCCGTGGGCTACCGTGTGTTTCCGGGGCTTCCTAGTCCTTTATTTATAGAGGGGGAACCCTCAAATGGCCTTTGGTGGTCTTCGGAGCCGTTGGAGAGGCCTTCGGAGCCGTTGGGAGTCAAGTGGACAAGTCTGGTCAAAGCCCAACGGCTAGTTTGACTGGCTCCACCGGCTGACCGGTGCTTGGCCACCGGTTGGACGGTGCTTGGAAAAAGGGAGAGGCCTCGGGCTCAGGCACCACCGGCTGGCCGGTGAGGAGGCCACCGGTTGGACGGTGCTGAGACAGTAGGTGTCACTATTTTTCTGGGTTCCACCGGCTGGCCGGTGATGGGACACCGGTTGGCCGGTGGTCTGGACAGAGGGGATGCCTTCTGCCCAGGCTCCATCGGCTGGCCAGTGGTCATCCACCGGTTGGCCGGTGGACTGAAAATCAGTCCACTTTCAGTCCTTCTTGGCCCAATTCCTTGGCAACCTTTTGCCTATCAACAAAAACACTTAAAACAAGATTAGATAAATAAGAGAGTGATTGTGATCATGAAAATTAAACCACGAGGGGTACGAGAGGTACAACAATCTCCCCCTATTTTGATGATCACAATCACCAAAACAAGCAATGTAAAAGATTGAAAATCAAAGCATGAGAGAAAGATTTCTCCCCCAATCAACCAAGAATTTCTCCCCTTTTGTGATAATCAAAATAGCATGGGGCATAAAACTTGATTGAGGGAAAGGTTGAAAAACAAGATAGAGTTTTTAAACCAATTGAAATTTTTGAAATTTGAATTGAAAGTTTTGAATTGAAAGTTTTGAATTGAAAGTTTTGAATTGAAAGTTTTGAATTGAAAGTTTTGAATTGAAAGTTTTGAATTGAAAGTTTTGAATTGAAAGTTTTGAATGAAAAACGAAAAAAGGTTTAAACGATCCTAACTCCCCCTAAATAAAAACAACAAATCACCAGGGAGAGGATTTTAGAACCGAGACAAATTTTGGTCCGGTGAGACTCGCTAAAAGGTATTTTTCAATCCACACTTGTCTAGTGGCGGGTCTTCTCCTATGAAATTCATCGCTAAAAGAAATGGTTTTGGGCCTTCCATACCGGGCATTTTTGCAATCGCACTCATAAATTAAGTGCCCGGGTTTTTTACAATAGTTGCAAAATTTAAATTGGGAGCTCCCCCTTACAAAAATAGTTGGAGCATGGGAAGAGGAAGTTTGCTTGGAATAGCCAAGCCCTTGGGTGGTTCTAGATATGCATTGGGAACCTAGTAATTTGGTCAAATTTTGTTCACCTTGAGTGAACTTGGCAAGAGATTCCCTTAAATCTTTGATTGTTAATTCCATAGAATCAACATCGGGAAGGTTTTGGATCTTGAGGGACAATTCTTCCTTCTCTTTGAGAAGTTGTTCCTTTTCGGAAGAAAGTTTTTTGAAATTCTTTTTTAAAGCAACAAATTTGGAAGAAAGTTCGTGAAAACCTTCCTCTAATTGATCTCTATCATGTTGGAGATCCTCATAAGATAAATGATTGAAAGAATTTGAAGAACTAGAGGATGAGGAGTCGGAAGATGTTACCTTATGAAATCCCATTAGGCATTTTTTACCGTTGTCACTTGAGGAGGAGGAGGAGGAGGATGTTGAGCTATCACTCCATGTGGCCTTGAAAGCCTTCTTCTTTTCCTTTTGCTTGGCCTTTTTCTTGTTGAGTGGACAATCGGGCTTGTAATGGCCTTTCTTGCCACACCCGTAACATGTTACCTCGGGCTCAGATTTTTCGTTGGGTTGAGCCTTGCGGGATTTCTTCTTTTTGTTCTTCTTCATGAATTTGTGCATCTTGCGGGCAAGATTCTCCATTTCTGAATCGCCGCTTGAAGAGGAAGACGATGAGGAGGAGGAGCTTTCTTCTTTTTGAACTTTGAAGGCGATGTTCTTTGGAACTTTGATTGGTTTGCCTTCCTTTTCAGCTTGCCTCCTCATGGTGATCTCGTAGGTCATAAGTGATCCAATGAGTTCTTCGACCGGCATGTTCTTGATGTCTTTTGCTTCTTGAATTGCCGTGACTTTCGGTGCCCATGAGCTTGGTAGGATCCAAAGGATATTCTTGACCATTGTTTCTGCAGACACATCATCACCAAGGGACTTTCTCCCATTGCAAACATCAGTAAAACGTGTAAACATTTCAGTTATATTTTCATGTGGGTGCATGGTAAAAGACTCAAAATCTTGACGGTACATATCCAATCGAGTATCCTTGACTTTGTTGGTCCCCTCATGGGTAACCTCCAATAGTTTCCAGATTTCATGTGATGAGGTGCATGTGGAAACTCGATTGAATTCATTACGATCAAGGCCGCAATGAAGAGCGTTCATGGCTTTGTCATCAAGCTCAAAATTTTTAATATCGGCTTGAGTCCATTTGGATTCATCGGGAGAAGAAAGAGAATAACCATGCATGACAATTTTATAAATAGGATAACCTATACTTCTAAGAAAAGTGGTCATGCGGGTTTTCCAATAAGTATAGTCGGTTCCATCAAAGAATGGAGCACGACCCAAAGAATAACCTTCGGGGACGAAAGAAGTTGAAGCCATCACAAAGGATCTTGAATTTGAAACCGGTTATGGTATTACTCAAATTTTGCCTCTGATACCAATTGTTGGGCGGAGAGTGATGGCAAGAGGGGGGGTGAATTGCCTTTTAAAAATTAATTAACAATTTAAAACAATTATCAAAGTGCAGCGGAAATAAAATAGGCAAGACACAAAATTGATAACGGAGTTCGGTTTAAACCAAAGCCTACGTCTCCGCTCCCAACTCAACCGTTGAGAGATTTACTACCGCTTGCTTTTTAATTGTTTTAGCAAAAAACCCACTAGACTTTAAGGCAGTCTAGAACCTATTACAGCTTGCTTTTAATGGTTGAGCAAGAACCCACTTGCTTTTAATGGTTGAGCAAGAGCTCACTAGCCTTCTTACAGGTGAAGGCTAGCTCACCTATGACTCAAGCCTTTTAAAGGGAAGGCTTGACTAACCTCTTCACACCTTGAAGGTGGTGTGAAAACCCAAATGAAAGGAAGATGAGAAAAAGAGGGGTTTGTAGGCACAAACCCAAATTGATGCTCAAAATAATAAAACAATGAAAAAACGTAAGAGGAGAAGTCTTGGGCACCAATGGATTGATTGAAGTTGATGAAGAGCGCTCCCAAGCTTCTATGGTGATGCTCCTTGGATGTGGAAATGAGTTGGAGCAAGTGGGGGTTCCTTGGAGGAAAGCGCCGGAGGTTCGCCAAATGATCGAACAATGTTCCTGTGGGCTACCGTGTGTTTCCGGGGCTTCCTAGTCCTTTATTTATAGAGGGGGAACCCTCAAATGGCCTTTAGGGGTCTTCGGAGCCGTTGGAGAGGTCTTCGGAGCCGTTGGGAGTCAAGTGGACAAGTCTGGTCAAAGCCCAACGGCTAGTTTGACTGGCTCCACCGGCTGACCGGTGCTTGGCCACCGGTTGGCCGGTGCTTGGAAAAAGGGAGAGGCCTCGGGCTCAGGCACCACCGGCTGGCCGGTGAGGAGGCCACCGGTTGGCCGGTGCTGAGACAGTAGGTGTCACTATTTGTCTAGGTTCCACCGGCTGGCCGGTGATGGGACACCGGTTGGCCGGTGGTCTGGACAGAGGGGATGTCTTCTGCCCAGCCTCCATCGGCTGGCCAGTGGTCATCCACCGGTTGGCCGGTGGACTGAAAATCAGTCCACTTTCAGTCCTTCTTGGCCCAATTCCTTGGCAACCTTTTGCCTATCAACAAAAACACTTAAAACAAGATTAGATAAATAAGAGAGTGATTGTGATCATGAAAATTAAACCACGAGGGGTACGAGAGGTACAATAGCCCCAACCTAGCCTAAAGGGCATTCCAAATCCCTATGGATTGGAAACTACCACTTAGAATCATACAAAATGAATGTTGGAATGTTTTTTTCACCAACAATGCAGAAGTAAAAGAATTAAGAAAATATGAATATCAAAAGAAAACCCACTGAGAGTAATGTACCAGAAGTCATAAAGGATTAACTACCCAAAGTACTATAATAAATGTATTCAAATATGGAAAACAACAAATTACCAAAAGGGATTCCACCTCACCATGTCCAAGGATCAACACCAAGATCCACCTCAAATATATCCTTTTCCCTTGATTTAACATAGAAAAAGATAGTCTACAAACACCTAAAAGGGGTGTGAGACAATGCCCAGTAGGATTTCACCCCAAATATTCCATAACAAATTCCAACATCAAATTAACCATGATTGTGAATTCAATTTTAAAATAATCAAGATTGGTATTTCAAAATCATATTGAAATAATACATAATTTATAATTTAAAAAGTGGAAATACATTTGAATTTCATGCTTCAAATTTCAAATTATGAAAATATATTTAAAAATAAGGAATTTACCATTAATCAAATGTTCTTTATAGAAATAGAACATTCCATAAAATTTCTTAAATAAACACATTTATATAAAATAGTTTTTATAAATTCTCAATGCATTTAAAACTGTTTACAACAAAATAATATATACAATTTAAATTCAAAAAATACAACAACATGGTCATGGACCAAATAGTTATGATAGTTCCATCCCATAGGGACCTAACACATAGAAAGAGAAAGTATGTACATACACCCCATAAGACCTATAGAAAAGGGTAATCATCACTATGTCAAATGGAATCAGATGTGTTGGTGTGATGTTTTAGAAAGTCATAATTCATAAAGTGTCACCCAAAATAAATCACTAGCTACCTAAGTCTTTTATGAGATCAAGTACAAAAAATGATGGGAAATTTATTTCAATACTTCATAAAATACAATTAAATCACATCCCCCGTTTCAAATTATCCAATTTTCTTTTTAAAATCCATAATGGGTTTTTAATAAAAATATGCTTTTATACAAAAAAGAAACCACAAAGTTTCCAGCAAAACCATTTTAGAAGAAATTTTTTCGAATAAGGATTTTAAATCCTAAAATCATGAAATTTTACAATCCAATTTTATAATAAAATTTAGAAACATAATTTTCAATCCAATTCCATCTGTTTTATAACAAACCCCAAACTCAATTGAATCAGGGTTTCCCACAATTTCCAATAAAACCCAATTCCAAAATTAAATTTAACAATGTAAATAAAAAACTTTCCAACAAATTCACAATTTAAATTAAACAATTTAAATTACATTAATTTCCACATACACAGCCCAATTCAAGAGAACATGGGGTTTTCCAATTTCATGCCAAAATGATCCAGAACCGCCATTCATTGGAATTTGATTTTTTCCAACAAAACAATTGAATTCTATATAATAAAAACTAAATAATTTCATTTAATTAAAGATATTATGAATTAAATAAATAAATTTAGGTTTAACAAAAAGTAGGTATTGTGACGGAACCACCTCCATTCCTCCAAAAACCACAATGACCATAACATAACCCACCGACATGACTGAAGATACAGAAGTTCTAGGAAATCAACATTGAAAATAGATTAAACAATATGTGGAATAGATCTATGGAACTCAAGATGATCGATCAATATCCATATAAAGAATATATAAATAAATGTATAGGCATGAAGAACACTTACCTGGAAAGACACACTGTGATCACCATAACATTCATTCGCCGAACAAAATGGTCTGAAGGGGTTGGAGGCTCCCAAAATCGCCTGGGGAATGCTCTAGGTCGAGAGAAAGGAAGTATGGAGGATGAAAAAAGAAAAATCATCTGGTATTACTATTTAAAAATTAAACACTGGGACATTACATGATATGTAACCCAATTACACATTGTATAGTTTTTTTAGAGAAGTTTGGGGGGTCAGGACCCCTAAATTGATCATGAAGAAAAAGAGAAACCTCTTTGAGTCTGGGAAAGAGGAACCCCAATACACGAAGGGCGCACAGCCTTGAAGCACATGTGAAAAGGATCCTACAAGTACAAAAGAAACATATTTCAAAGAAGACAGCAGAAAATCTCATCACCCCCTTCGCCAAACAGTGCACCAATTAGAATAGTCAAAAAATGTGTCAACCCCTCTCTCAAGAAGTTGCACCGTGCTAGCGACACAAGATATCAAAGCACCTCTCCAGTCAACAAATGTTGAGAAGAGTCGGATGAAAGACGTCAGCACACCTTTCTCTCTTTCGAGCCGCCCACCTGAAAAACCATGAGAATAGTCTCTACAGTGTCAACCTAATGCAACACAGTCATAGACTGAAAATCACTGAGCAACTGTCACGGCAAAGAACCCATCCCTCAATCAAGAGATAATTCATGGCTGATGATGGGTGTCAACACCCCATCCCTCTTTCGATCTCGCCCACCCAATGGTACCTGCAGAATGTTGCACCATCCAAATGCAATGAGAGAGACTAGTACCCATAAAAAAACCGCTTCAGAAGAACACATAGAATCAATGAGACCAGTGCAGAACAGAGTGAATATCCATATAAATACTCGATTGAAGTGAAACCAGAATAACGTGCAACACGAATCAGAAAAACAAGGAAAACTAGAGTGTTCTCTGCTCAAACTACAGAAAATGCATCATCTCCACACCAACCATCCGAAGAAATCCCAAGAAGCCAAACCAGAGGCTCCCTCAACATGCCAAACCAAGGCACCCCCAAACCTTAAGCTCCACATGTCCTCAAACTAGTTCAACCAAGAATCCACCCCTTGAAGTCTCCTCCACATCAACCCATAGAAGCAGTTCCACACCCCACATTAGGCTCCTTTCCTGGAGTCAAAGAGCGTAATTGAGTCTCAAAAAATGTCAACATTTGCTATAAAAAATTGAACCCATCATGAAGAATTGTAATAAAGAAGGAAGTAATGAACACATTGTAATCTGTACGCATTCACTTCAATAAAATACTTGATGAAATGGAACCCAAAATCAGTTGACCATAGACCATAAAATGCAGAAGCAACACAAGAAGAGGCTTGAAAAGATAGAATCAAATGATTTTCCAAGCTCAACATGTGTTCAAGATGTCTGAAACCATTGCAGAGCATTGCCGCGATCAAAAAAAGGATTGAAGCTCACCACAGAGGTGTTGAAACTACAAACACAGGGAACCGGAGCAGCTCTCCCTCAACCACCTAAAGAAACATCCAATGTCGACCAACCGGACTCCACCGCACGATCCCAAAGGTGAAAAAAAGGTTGTCACCATCCAAGCTGATCTCCTTGAAAGACCAACATGAACCGCTTCTGAGGAAGCTGGGACCGCCATCGCCATCCTCACCCATCACTGCTTGCCTGAGTAGCAACCACGCAGGGGAGACCAGATCAGAACAGATCTGGTGGAGGGGGGTCGCGAGGCCGGAAGGAGGTCATCAGAAACGTCACACCAGGTTGGGTAGAAGAAGAGCCAAATCAGCAGAGGTAACATCCGAAGCAGAACCAGGAACGAGGAAGACAAAACCAGTCGACGTCAAAGGCTCAATCACGAATGGAGGCATGAAACAGGATAATCTGCTGCGAAGCTCCAAGAACGGAGATGAGAAAAACTCGTGAAACCCGCAGGTGGTGATAAAGTTCACCAATCAGAAAGAAGCGAGATGCTGGGGATCGCACGCAAAAGGAGACGACGAAACCCTAGGAGAGGGTGTGTTCCACCTGGAGAGTGTGGAGCCATCCATAGGCTTCCAAAAGCCTTCTCTAATAATTACACATTGTGTAGTGATAAACATCATATTCACTGAAAAACCTATCTCCTTTTGATAAAAAAACTTATTTATTTTCATTTATGTTTTACATGTCGTGTACCCATATTACATGGCTTGTAAACATCTAATAGGCTATAAAACTGGAAGATTACGTACCAAAAATTCAAAAAAATCTCTAAGTTTACCACTATGGGTATCCTCTCATTTCTTTCTCAACTCTACCTATACAATGAAAAAGGAAAATGATGACATTGTTTGAAATGTACTTATCAACATATTAACAAGATCTTATATAATCACATAACATTATGGAAAGATAATATTCATTCCTCAATTAATGATAATATTCTTATGGGATTTAATACATTTTCACAGAAGCATATGAATCATATGGATCATTATCCATTACACAATGAAATAATGGTAATTGATTTCTCCCCATTGACATATAAATCAGAATCTCCATATTTCATCCCCATGTTCAAACAATAGTTTCACTTCCCTTTAAGATATTCATATCAATAAGGAAAATTCTCCCCATGGTAGAGGCTATGGAGTCCATCCACCCAAAATTTAAAATAATTAGAATAAATATCCTAGATACAATGATCCATCGTCATGTTATAAACCAAGTTGTTCTTCCCATAGAAAGCAAGGCATTGAACATTGAGATCCTACCCATAAGGGTATCTCGTACTGTCCTAATGGTTAGAAATGTACTTGTTTGAAGATTAACAGGATGTTACATAATCACATAACATTATAGAAGGATTTTATTCATGCCCAAATTAATGAGAATATACTTGTTGTATTTAATACATTTTTATAAAAGCTTATGAACCATATGGATCCCTATCCATAAGAAAATGAAATAATGGTCATTGATTCCTTCCAATTGAAATATACATCAGAATATCCTGATTTCATCCCCATATATCGAATAATAAATGCCCTTCCCATTAAGATATTCATATCATTAATGAAGGTTCTCCCCATGGTATAGGTTGTGGAGGTCGTCAACATAACATGTAGAATAATTTGAATGTATATCAATGATACAATGATCCATAATCACATTATAATCCAAGATGTCCTTCCCATATAAACCAAGTAATTGAACATAGAGATCCTACCCACAAGGGCATCTCATACTATCCCAAAGGTCCTCCCCTTGGCAACAACACTTTGATATTACACTCTTATCATAATGGAAACTTGATATTGGTAAAAACCACACCATGTACCTCATCATTCACTAGGGGAATAAAATTTTAAATGAAGGATAAATATGGGTGATGGTTATCTTCTACACATCCTAAATATCATTTACCCTATTATGCCACAAGTAGTTTCCAAGTGACCATCCTTCCCAAGATAAGTTGGTAGGAAAAATGACAAGTATGGTTGTTTCAAGTATAAAAATAACATACAAAGTATAAGAAAAAGTTAATTATCATGTGGAAGGTGATTATAAAATACTAGTCATGTTTTGGGACATGGGCACTGCATTTTATAAAATTATAGGGTCATTAAACGGGAATATCATTCCGTTTTTATTCTAGAATGAAGGGAATAATCTAATCTATCTCATGGAAGGATATTTTTCTTATAAGGAATATGGATACCACATTAACGATATTAATGGTATCTCATGATAAATCATTTCCCTAGTTTATTAATGGTTCAAAACCCTACGGTAAAAGGAACAATATTGTATCTGACATGATTTATTCATGTGTAAGATGAAACTCCACCAGATAATCATGGATGATCTACCTAACATACATATCAGGGGTTAGGGAGAGTTAGGGGATCTGTACATCTCTTCACACATTGATTTAACTTTTTTACCAATGAGTAGAACATGAAACATCACCATCATATAATAAGTCTTAGGCCTAGATTTTGTAAGTTTCAATTAGACATTCAATGAAAAACCTATTATTTCTAATTAAAAAAATGGCATACTCAATAGGTGGGAGATGTTGACTAGTGTGTGCATGTTGTTACTTTGAAAATTACTAATATGATCTGATTAAGGAAGGAAATGTTTTAAACCATGGAGAAATATATAATTGATATAATCCATTTCACTAGAAAATAAAAAAAATATTCATTCTTGACACGTGTTCTGGAAAATTAGGTGAATTGTGATAATAGTTTCCTTCAAATGAGTACAAGATTAAAGCTTGACAATATCTATGGGGGAATTTTTAACTCCATTAATATTCATGGTATCATAAAATCTACATCATCCCTAGAATGTGATGGTTTCGTGACCAAGTCAACCTCATCCTAGAGAGATATGTGTATTATTAATCACCCCTCATTGAAGGTAATCATCCTTCTCTAGAATTGGGTTGTCATCAAATGATTCAATATGTTGGTTTCCACTACATTGAGATCTATCAATATCATTGGGAGTGAATTTAGTAAAATCCATTGGAATCTGTTTAAATTTAAGTATCCATATATTAGGGATGATATGTAATGAACCACTTATTCTCATTTTATTGAGAATAAAATGAATCATTACATGACCTTAAGAAAAATTCCCAAGATTCCAAAAGCAGAAAATAAATTAATAATGGTTTCAAATTCATGTGGGGGATGACTTACCATTTCAAAATAAAACCATTAACCAAAAACCATAACCTACCAAACCCCATATGATGCATGAACTTATAAATGAAAAGAGTCAAATTCTTTTATAACCAAAACCAATCCAAGTGGACTACAACGGAAGAAAAACTACTATCAAAGCATCCAGTGGAAGGAAAAAAATAAGATTTAAGATGACTATAAGACTCCATGATCAACATACTCCATGCTCTAATCACCAAATAGCCCATGGATCACAAGACGTGTGGCACATTATCTTTTCCCATGTATCGGAAGATATTATCTATAAAATCACCAAAGTGATTAAGAAGAGGGGGTATAATAGTTAGTTGGATTTTCTCAATGGCTTCCCTACTCACACCATTATGATATAATGTTTAGAAAAATTTATATATAATTGTATATATAAAAAAATTTACCAAAACAATTTATAAAAAAATATGAGCAACTTTTAGATCCTTTTGTAACCAAGAGTAATGAAGTTCCATTCACGACCAGTTTCCTAAAAAGTCAAATTTCTATGAAAACCACCTTATAACGGATTATAAAATTTCCTAATATCATTTTGGTATAACCATTACATTCCACTTATTCACACATCCAACAATGCATGCTTTATTATGGAAGTTTCATACTCCTGAGAGGTCTCTCATCCAATCACATTATATCGCAATGAAACACACACCCAATCCAAGGTCACATATCTTGTACCCCATTGGTAAATTTACCTTATTCAGTGGCATGTTGAACATGAACTAAAACCACTCATATATGCCAAACTCATTCAAATAAACCAATTCAAACCATTTCAATAAAACTGTACTTTTATAAAAATATAAAGAAAAAATAAATTTCAAAACAACCATTTCGTTTCAATAAAACATACCCAATTATTGAAAACATCAAATCAAATCCATGTGCCACAATTCTATAAAATACCATTTTAAAATCCATATTTTAAAATCAATAATCAAACACTTTAATTAAAATCACCCATTTTTTAGATTTACCACAAACATCACCAAAGAGGGTTTCTAGAAATCATAAATCATAAAATTCACATTCAAATACAGAAAATTAAATGAATTTGAAACCATTAAATTTAGTTCTACTAAGTTGATTCAAGAGTGAATCCACCTACCTTGATGGTTTTGGTGAAAATCGAAAACAGATGGAGAATTCCCATGAAACTGGGTAAAAATTCCACAAACCCGCCTTAGATATATTCTCCTATCATGATTTATACCAAATATCATTATATTTGGCATCCAAAATATTATATCTATCCATAATGGATGATGATCTAGGAAACTGATAAGCGATTATAAGTATATCTATGTACATCTAAGATCCCAACCAAGAACGATGAAGAACGATCACTTTCCTCATGAATTCGGCTTAAAATCACCAAGGGAAGACTTGAAAACAACTAAGGATCAATGGGAGAACCTTATTTTGCCTTTGGAGATGTAAAATACCGAGTTACAACTATTTTGGGAAAAAAACAGGTTGATTAATGGTATGGCTGACCTAGATCCACTTTTTAAGGAGGTGGGTTTTAACCCGCACACTGTTAGTCCGCATGGTTAGGAAAAACATTATCTAAGAATGTATTAGATACTACTATAAAGATCACTTACAAGGCCTCCTCAAATGGACACCCTAACCATTCACATACCGTGCTGAAGCTATAATCTAGAATCTTCAACTTTTCATGGTTTCTACTAGGAATTCCACAAGAATGGGAAAAATAATGCACAACACATTTCCCCCTCCTTTGGCCCCAAAAACATATCGAAGGTTCACCAAACTCTCCCATACTTCACCTTTAAACTTTATAAAAATGAAAATAACAACATAAGTATTACATACTAGAAACTAGGGGTAATAAAATCTCCCCACCATTGGTCTTTTCGTCCTTGGAATGTTAAAAACAATCCCTGGCCTGAAAGAGTTCTGGCCATTTCTCTTTCATTTCTGTCACGCATTTCCAAGTACCTTCTTGAATATAACCATGTTTCTATAAAACCCACACTAGACTGATTCTTTTTCCATGCAATACTTTATTTTTCCAATCTACAATCCATACCGAGATATGTACCAACGAAGCATTCGACTCTAGTTCAACGTGATCCTGTCTGATCACATGGTTAGGATTAGGTTGATACTTTTTCAACTGAGATACGTGAAACGCATTTTGCACCAAACTAAACCATGGTGGTAATGCCAACCGATATTCTACCTCTTCATCTCATTCTAGTATCTCAAAATGGCTTATAAATCAGGTATATAACATTCCTTTCTTCCCAAAACAATGATGTCCATACCTTGGAGAGATCCTAAAGAACACATGATCACTCACTGTGAATGAAAATGGTATTCATCAATGATCCACATAAAATTTTTGATGACTCTAAACCATCTCCACTCTCATTATAATCAACTGAATCTTATCCATCATTTCAGGGACAATGCCTGGTCGAACTAGTGATTACTCACTTGTTTCCACCCAACTCAATGGAGAACAAAAAGGGTGCCCATACAATGCTACAAAAGGATCCATATATATCGAGTCTTGATATCTGTTGTTATATGATAACTACACTAAGGTTATATGATCTTCCCATTAGCCACCAAAATCCATTACATAAGCCTGAGGAATGTCTTCCAATGTATGTATCTTTTTTTCAGATTTCCCATCTGTCTCGGAATGATACACCATAGTCATAGTCAACTGAGTCCCAAGGGTTTTTGTAAGGACTTAAAAAAATGTTATGTGATCCTTTGATATCTGTTTGAGACTATTGAAACAAGTAATCCTTATCTCTTTACAACCTCTTGGATATATATTTTTTGGATAGATATTCTACCGTATATGTTTCACAAATAGGAATGAAATGTGCCAACATGGTGATTCGATCCACTCTCACCCATATGGCTTCATGTTTCCGAACCGTTCTTGGTAGACCTATAACAAAATCTATTACTATATGGTCCCATTTCCGCACTAGTATTTGTAAATACTACAACATACCCACTAGTCATTGATGTTCTACCCTAACTTTTTGAAAAGTTATGAACATTGAGACAAACTCAGTAAGTTTCCATTTCATGTCAATCCACCGAAACAACGCTTTCAATTCCATATACGTCTTTTATATTCTCGGACAAACAGAATATCTAGAATGCATGAATTCATGAGAATAATCACTAAAACATATGGTGGAAAGTTCACTAAACACTTGAATTTAGCCAAATATTCTGTGATAGAGACATTTTCCGACTTTTGGCTAAAAATTTTCATTATTCTCTGGATCCTGAACATGTGAGGATTGAATTTTTGGTTAAATTGTTTTTCAAAATCCTCACAAGTAAGAACTTTATACTGTTTAGCATGCACTACTATATCCCACCATTTAAATGAAACAGCCTAGAGAATATAAGTCCATATCTTGACTTTCTACTCTGATGGTGTACCGATGAAATCATAGATACGATTCATCATGTTTAGTTACACCTACAATTGTTTGGGTTCAGAATCTCCCAGAAAGATGGGTGGAGTTTTCTTGAGGAACAATATGGAATGATTAACATGACTTGGGTAATCCCTCATGTTCCCCGTATCCACACCTTTAAATGATTTACCAATACTTTGAATGATATATTGTCTCACTTATGGTTCATATGCAACCACATTATCTAAAACTTCTTCTGGTTAGTTTGTATGGTGCCTACCTTGTTCTATTTTCTTAACAACAACAAACTCAATAAGTCTCTCTCTTTATCAAATAATTGATTATTATTTAAAATTTTATCATATAGACTAATACATCATTTCTTTTAAAATACAACTTCTTCCAAACAAACCATTTTTTAAAAATTCTATTCTTACTTTCGAAAATCAAACCATTTTCAAAATATACCAACTATGACCTTTTCAAAATCATTTATTTGGGAAACAAATTCCACATTTTTTCAAAAAATCATCACTATAAATCAAATAATATATCATTTCTCAAAATGAAATATGAAATCCTATTCGGAATTCATTCATCTAAAATGCATTTTATGCTCGTCTCATTGGTTAAACCCATGACTATAAGATTACAAAATCCTATAAGTTTCTCCAAAAGACATATGTACCCTACTCCCTAGTAAAATGACGTTTAGAATAAAATGGTTCACTACATATTTTTATTCTATACATTTCATGTCCTAACAATCCTACTCCTTTCTAATATTACAAACCAAGGAATAGACAAGAATGAATTTCAACTCGAACCCTAGGAAACCGATGACTACTAGTTCCGCAAGGGTCGAACAAGCTTATACCATTTGTAATGAACCTGATTTTCTCATTGGCATAAGAATTTAATGAAACATTACATGGCCTTAACGGACATCCCCAATATTTCAAAGGCTAGAAATAAGTGTCGAGGGAATCCAAATACTTGTGAAGGATGATTTTTCCATTAAGAAATAAAACCATTAACCAACAACCATAACCAACCAAACCCCATATGATGCATGAAATAAGAAAGAGAAATAAACATATTATTTTATAACAAAAACCAAACCAATTGTACCACAACGAATGACAAACTAATATCAAAGAAAATAATGGAAGGACCCAAATAAAATAGATGATGGAAACATGAATCCATTCTCTACAAGATCCATGATCTAATAACCAAATATCATAAGGATCACATGAGGTGTGACACATTACCTTTTCCCTTGTATTGAAAGATATAATCTTTAGAAGGATGAATGATCCAAAGAAGGGCTGAGTATAAAAATCAATTGGATTTCCCCAACGACTTCCCAACTCATGCCACTATGATAGAAAGGTTAAAAACATTTATATAAAAAATTTTATATAACAAAACATCCAAAACTATTTATAACTAAATATAAACATGTTTCAAAACCACTTGTAGCTAAAAGTAAACAAATGATATTCTCAAAAAAATTTCAATAAATTCACATTTCTATAAAAACAACCAAACAAGGTTTTAAAAACATTTCTCAATAACATTTTGGAATAACCATTCCATTCCACTTATTCACACATCCAACTACAAATTTTTCATTATGATAGTTCCATACCCATGAGCAGTCTCTCATCCATTGACCTTGTCTTTAAATAGCGCATGTCCCCAATCTAGTGTCATGAACCTAGTTCCACAATGGTACACATACCTTATTTAGGGTCACATTAAACATGATCACACACCACTCATATATGCTGAAACTCATTCAAATAAACCAATTCAAATCATTTCAATAAAATTTTACTTTTTTTGAAAACCAAAGAATGAACCAATTTAAAGTAAATAATTTGGATTAAATAAAACATACACTTTTTTTGAAAACATCTAATAAAATAATTTTTCCATAATTAAAGAAAATCATATTTGAAAATCCATATTTTAACATAAATAATGAAACACTTTAATCAAAAGAACAAATGTTCAAGGTTTTCCACAACCATCTAAAAAAGGGCTTATAGAAATCATAAATTCAGCAATTAACAATCAAATACACATAAAGTAATCAATTTTAAACCATTACATTCATTTCTATTATGAGGAGTCGAGAGTGAAACCACCTACTTTTAAGGATTTGGAGAAAACCAAAAACAGACATAGAACGCTCACGAAACCGGGTAAGAATTACATGAAACTGTCATATATCTCTTCTCCTATCATGATCAAAACAATATGCCATCATATTTCAAATAAAAAATAATATATCTACCCATAACAGATTTAGATCTATGAAAATGAGAAGATAGGAGTATTAGATCTATTTAGATCTATGAAACAGGTCAAGAATTATGAAGAACAATCACTTACCTCAAGAATCCAACATAGAACCCCCAACGGAAGCATTAATATTACCACAAAATCAATGGGAGAACCTTATATAGCCTTTTGAGAAGACAAATTCCATGTTTGAGCTAGTTTGGGGAAGAAAGAGTTGATTAAATGCAAGTCCGACCTTGATCCACTTTTAAAGGAGGTGGAATTTAAACTGCACCCGGTGAGTCTACACAGTTCAAAAAATGGTGTGATAGATACTAACTTATAGATCATCCCCATAGCCTCCCCACATGGCCACCCTAACCGTGCACACACCATGCTGAATCTATTTTCTAAAATCAAAACCTTCAAAATGATTTCTACTTGGCATTCCATATGGTTTGGAAAAACCCTTCGCAGCCCGTACGCCACTCCTTTGGCCCCAAAAACATATTGAATGCTCTATAAACTCTCCAATGCTTCACCCATACACATTATAAACATGTAAATCACAACGTAAGGGTTAAGTATCCGAAACTGAGGGCACTACATGATGAATCCATGTGGGGTTTGTATTCTATTATGGTCCACAAATAAGGTGAATAATGAAGAGGATCATAATTCACCCCACAAAACATTTTCCATAGAGAAAAATATCTTTACTACATTAAATAGTATCATGACATGATTCCAAAAACATTCCATGAATCAGAAAATTTAATTTTCATAAATATTAAGAATCATCTAGAGAATAATATTGTTATGGAAATAAATGATGAAGATAAATCTTATTATGACATGTTCCACATTAATGAAGAAGGTGTGTACACCTAGAATTATATGTAGGATTAAAATCTTGGAGCATTGTTGAATTCTTATATACCACCTGGTTAGATTTCTTTAGAGAAAGATAATAAGAAATGTGTGGGTATGTCTACATGATAACCATCACCCATGGATATTGATTCCAATTTCACCACTGAAAGGTTCCTTTGATATCAAGATCATTTGGTTGAATTGAAGAAGATAAATATCAAAATACTTAGACAGGATATTCATGCAGAGTAAAATTTGAAGGAATATGGGAATTTATCTTTTATAGTACATATCCAATATGAATGAACACTGAAATAGTAAGTGTAATGTCTAACCACTTGATCAGGTTTGGGACCTTACAAAGCGTTTACATAAATACTTTTTTTGAAGAGTGTTAGGAAATCATCCATGAGGATAATAGAAATTGATTCATGAAATCTAACCTAGACTATATCAAACATAATATTTAAAACAAATATTGAAGGAATGACTATATCATTAATTATGGACAACTTCTATTGTTTAACCTTACTATGTGAAATTGCAATTTTAATTCATTAACTTCATCAGGTATCGGGCTAATCAAATGTAATATATGGATGAATAACACATAGTAGTGAATCTTAATAGAAAACCATACCCTAATTGGATGGATTCTAATACTCCACCCATATTTTTTAAAATAAACATCTAAATTTTAAATTTTTATGGCATTCTCGGAGTAAGAATTGTTTCCTGTTGTTACATAGTGTGGCCACATGATTAGAACATCAGAACAAAAAAATGTAAAATCTAATTTGCTTTTCTAGACTATAAAATTGAAATCATTTATCGAGTATTTTAATTTAGTAGTTGTATTTGATTCATAATAAGAGTATCTATTTTGATTATTTTTCAATCAATTATTCTCAACACTAATAAAAAACTATCATAGACCTTTTAAACTCAAAATTATGTAGAAAGATACAGTTGTATACTTATTTTCTAGATTGAAGGGACCAATATAATCATTGAACATGTTTCTTCAATATGTGTAACTACAAAATATTTTCATGTTCAATCTATATTGATATCTGGGAATAATGAACTCTTTTAAAATATTATGATTGCTTTATAAAATATTTTAGTAGTAAAAAAATTCATAGAGGATGTTATTTAATGTTTTGAGGAAAAACATTGGTTGATGGTAACTAAAATGGGAACAATATGGGTAATGAGAATATTATAATCATTATGCTTACTCCAAAAGTAACCCTTTTTCAAGAACCTAATATCATGAAATATAACCCAATGCCTCCGAGTAAAAATGTGGAAAATATAGAATATATCATTAAGGTAATAATATAACAATAGATAAGGATTATATTAATTCCCATGTTAATGATGATATTCATGTCAACCTTCAACACATTTTAATAGAAGATAAATAACCTTAAATTCATAATCAATAGGAAAAGGAAATAGTGTTGATAGATATCCTCCTATTAATATAAACATCCAAAAATATATAATTCCTCATCAAAGTTCAATACATAGAGGTCATCCCCATTGTAATATGGATATCAGCCTAAATGTTTCTCCCCGTGATAGAAGTAGTTGAGTTACTTCTCACAATATATTGTTCAATAGGCAATAATATAGTCCCCATATTGATCCATCATTATTAAATAAAACACGAGGTCCTTTCCATTGAATCCAATGAAATGACCAAGGATTTCTTCCCCGATATGAAATCTCATACTGTAACAGAGGTCATCCCTATTTCAAAACCACTATGAAACTACACTGATATCTTTAGGAAACATTATTTTGAGGCTAAATACACCAATCGCTTCATCATTGATTAGTGAAATATCATTCCAGAAGAAGGATAACGTTGTGTGATTGTTGTCATCTTCACATCCCCTATATAATTTCACATAAGATATGACTAAGGAGTTTCAAATGATAATGATTCATTTGAAAAAAGTAATGGGAAAATTATAACAGTGGTTAAATCAGGTAGAAAAATACTTACTATGGATAAGAAGAAGATAATAATCATGCAGAAATAGCTAGATGATGATAAAATACCATTCATGTTTTTGGATATATTGACTTATATGATTGAAATTAAAGATTCTTTAAAAGAAGAATATGTAACCAATTTCAGACAAAACCTATCAGTTATTCTCAGTCAGGTCTGTGTAGAATATTTATCTTATGGGGAAAATCAAGACCACATTAAGGAGAAGTATGATATCTTCTTCCAATTAGATTTATCCACCATTTCAATGGTAAAAATCTAAAATCCCAATTCAAAAATATATTTTATAACAATATCGAATCAGGTGTTAGACAATTCTCCACGATATAATCATGGATTCTCCACCTAACATGCCCATATGGGAACATTGGTTATATCCATCCAATTCATGGGTTAATGTTTAATATATCATGAGATTAAAAAGTAACAAAGATGATACCTTAATCTTATAAAGGAGTATTGGTTATATCTTAGGTCAAAAAAGGGCAATATGTTATTTCTAAATCATAAATAGATTAAAAAACTATATTGTAAGCATAAAGAGGTTTATGTGTTGTTTCCCAAGACATATCTAGTACACTAGTTATATCCCAACCCTAAATAGTGTACATTGGTTAGTAACCTACGATAACTATTACATGGATAGTATGTTATGGTTACTACTCCAATAATTGATTTTATTTTCATATTTATATTTTTCTTCGATATTTATTGAATATTCCAACTATGTTTTATGATTCCATGATTAGGAAATATTAATATAGGTATAAAATATATGATATGATTATTTTTAATACCTTATTAATTGACCATGTTTTTATGCTATAGGGATCATTAAATTAGATATTTAAATACATATAAATGTTTTCTTAAATTAATATTATCTAACCCTTATGATTCATTGAAACTTTTCCCTTACTAAGCATTTTTTCTCTCAAAATTTCAATATTTCTATTTCCTTGATCTATGAAGATAATAAACTTATGAAATATCTTGGAGAGTCTCTTATGTTTATAACTTGTAATAGATATTGGACACTTGATATAACGTAACTAGTTACTTTTATAGTTGTAAAAATGTTCTTTTGTTTTAAAGAACATCATTTTTTAGTTATATCTATTTCATTATTCAATAAAACAGAAAACCAAAAATGACTTTATAATTTATTATCATGAAATAATTTCATTATGTTATGGAGTGGATTACATCATTTATTAATTCTACTAAAAATGTTATCAAATAAGGTTTTAGATAACATTAGATGATATGATGATATCATTTAAGGATAAATTGGGTGTTAGAAATGCGTCAAATGATGATAATATAATATTTATTATAATTTCAAAGAAATTGAAAACCTTTATGTATGTTGATATAATATTATATAGATTAGGATAATAGAACCATATATAAATCTTTAATTATTCATATTATGGTTATTTCTGTGTATAAGATACCATCATTTATTTTCTTAATATTGAGATTTTTTGTTTTTCCTAGAAAAAACATACTTGTATGGATTCTATAAGTGGATGTAGGCTCTGGAATAGTTGTACATAAGGGTAATTATCCTGGAATGAATTTATTGGTAATTAATTCTATTATGAAAAGTATCATGACAAAGAGTAATATATATATATATATATATATATATATATATATTCCCATGTTGACACTTCTAGAGGATATGATTTTATAAATTATATTCTCTTTTACAATCTACTATAAAGGGTTTATTTCCTAATTACATTAACTTAATGAGTTAATAAGTATAATTGAATAAAAAATAATTAAAAGTATATTTTTGTGAATGAATCAAAGGAAAAAAATGAACATTTCATTATATACGTTTGATTTTTCATTATCATTTGATGATTTCCAGTGATTATATTTGATATTATCTAAATCATTTTGGATTTTGTTTGTTGAAAAATTAGGATATTAAAATTATATCTAGGAAAATTATGCATTTTGAAACAATTAGTTCATATAACTATAGCTGGGAGCATAGATTATGGGTTGATAAATCCTTGTATATTAATAATATGATTGAAAATTATATATAACTATATAATATAATTACATGAGTTCAATAGGTTAATATAATTAAATTTATGATACTATTATCCATATATGTTAGTGATTCATATTTATCCATTATAATCTTGTATATTATATCTATATTTCGAGTAATGTGAAACATATTAGGATTTTTCTCTAAAAATTATTCGTTAATTTTTTTGAATTATATATAAAATAATATCAATAACCATGATATTTTATTTTATGATAATATTAAATTTCGGGAATAACTATTGGATAACCCATGGTTATTGAATTTATAACTCATTGGTTAACAATTTGATTCATGATTGGTTAATAATGGGTTGACTAATTTTGAGAAATGCATGTTTGATAGTATTAAGAACCATTGATTTGACTACCTATTTAATAAAAAGTTGACCGAATATATTTTTGTGATGTATTTCTAGATTTTTGGATTATTATATATATCTTTATTAGTTTTTAACATTATAAACTAGTGACTAGTACATTTAAGTGTTAAAGATATAGTAAATGTTTCATTGAAAATATATTCCGACATTGGATTAATTTCATTTTGATTAAAAATGGGTTTTAGAGGTATTTTCTATCAAATATATGACTAAGATCTTTTACATACTGGGTTGCATTATTTTATAAAATTTCAATGATTTTTGGGGAAGGATAAGTGACAAGATATAGCCCATTAAAGTAAGGCTGAATTCATTTTAGGTGTTATATCCAAAATATTGAATTTGGTATAGATACCCTCATCAAAATTCATCAGTATGTAATCATACACTATTTCAAGGAAATAATTTTTTTAGGGTGTAGAATGTGATATCCTATGATGTTGGATATATTAAATTAATATTATCCTCAATAATTTACTTCACATACCACACTGAAACAAAACAAAACATGAATCATTATATAACTTTTATAATGTTGTCATAGTGTTTTCATTTATAAATAGTGGTAACATATTAATAAAATATAATTAAAACTAATGATCATTTTAAATAATAATGAATATATAAACATCATTTTGTATTAATATATTTCTAATAATATGACCCTATGCTTAAAATTAATTTTTCTAAAACTATCATTTTATGAGCATTGGTTTAAGAAAATAAATATATTCTAGAAATAGTGTGATATTTATATGTATAATATATATACTATTGTACAACTAATTTGAATAATATTTCATTAGAAAAAAAATAAAATGGTTAATACATTGATATTTTTTTATAGAGAATATAATTTTATACTGTATTTTATGATTTTTTTAAGAATTTAATTTATAAACTTAGAAATTTTGAATTTTTAAAAATAAAAATAATATTTTGATTTATAATAACAATATTATCTTAGGATAACATTTTAAAAATTTTATAAAAATATTTATGTTTAGGAAAGTAGTGTCGAATTACATTTTTATAAATAAAATTAATTTTATGTAATTATTTGTTTTTAAGAATGAAATATAAATTCATCAAACCATTATATAAAAACAATATTCATTTTAATTAGTAATTTATATTTTTTTGTGATTTTTAATAATTTAAAATTACATATTTGATATTTATGAACATATGATATATTTTTGAAAAAAATATTTTCAATGAATTAAAAATTTGTTAGTTTAAAATTATGTTTTATCCCAAAATAAAATTTGAATTAAATAAAATGGGTATATAATATAAAATTATTATATATAAATTATAATATAATAGTTTTTTTCTATGTATAATGGATTTGGTACATTAGTTAAAAACTATTTATTGTGGTAAGATATAAAATTGGAGAAGTAATAATATAAGTGTAAATGACTTTAATCATAATTTTAGAATTCTTGGTAAGGTTCAGTTGATGAATTTCCTGAAAATATGCTCTTCCATCTCTATTATCTTCCAATTTTTTGGTATTATCTTTAAGAGTGACTTCTCATTATTTATTTATTTTTTGTTTTCAAACAATTGTAACCCCATTTTACTCATTAAAGGGGAACTCTACTCCACGTATCCCATCACTACACAAACAAATTAGTTATGTAAAAAATTTACCCAATAAAATCCTAAAAATTCCTAGAATTCATAAATAGGTTCTAGTCTTATTATAATTCCATTACTCAATGAATTTACCTCATTCTTAATGGAGGTAATCTAAGAAGTGAGGTATAAATTTATAACTTTTTTTTTTCTTTAATCAATTTTGTTATGTGCACTTGTTCTACATCAAATTACATTATAGAATCATAATGTTATTATAAAAATATATTTATTATAATATTACTATATAGTATTTATCAAATATTCATTTACATATTTTTCTTTTACCCTTTAGAAAGAACATTAATTTGTGTGTTTTAGGGACTACCGCCTCGATGGTGCTACATGTTCCATTTTTGTTCACCTCATTACAAGGTGTGTAGTATAATTAACTATGTTTTTCCTTATTAAATAAATGAAATGTTATATATACATCTCCAAATATATCACTATATACAAAAAAATATAGAATTCTTTAAGGTATGTGTATAATGTGATTTTATAAAGAGAGCTAATGGAATTATGAAACTCATAAAAATATATATATAGTATAAAAAAATATCATCAAATAACTATTCAAATTGTGAAACTAATAATATATCTTTTTCTAAAATTTACAACTATCATGGATGATATATTTTGAAATTAATAAAGGATAGACACTTGATTAAGTAGTAATTTATAGGAAATAAATATTTTATATACACAAGTTTTATTTCCTATAAAAAATTTATTCGCTTTAGTTTATTTTTTAAATAAAAATAAAATATAAAAATTATAGATTTGAATTAGTAATGAATGAATTATTTTTTTATTTATCTAGGATTTGTTCTCTAAGTATGATTTTTTTGGATTTCTCTTATGTTATTGATTTTTATGAGAATAATGATAAATAAATTCTTTTGAAAATAAAATACAATTTATGAAACTTATTAGTATTTAAACATTAACTAATTATTCATTGAAACATTTTTAATGAAAAATATATTTTATATGTTAATTTATAATTAAACTAATCAATTTATAAGCAATTATTTTAAATTTCAAGCTGAACATGTATTTTTAAAAATCGATTTTTAAAATATATTATACATTATGTATTTATATTTTAATTTATACGAATAAAAAAATATAATGAAAAAAAGGATTTTATGTTTTTAATCTTTAGGATCTTGTTATATAAAAAAGAACCATTTTATTTCTAGTCATAATAGATAAATTATCATTATGAAACTAGTTATTATGGTGAGAACCAAAATGATAAAAATCAATAACCTATGAGTAAAAGATCGAAACATGTAAATAATGGTTTTTGATTGAATGATTTATGTTTGGATCAACCACTTCTATTCAATTCTATAATATTATCAATTTTGGATCCACATTCATTGAGAGTTATTTCTCATTGGTTAAACATTTGGGGTATTTAAAAAAACCCTCCCTTTTGACTTAATAATGTCAGAGTCCTTTTTCCAATTACCTCCAAACAAAGAATCATATGTTCTACCTAAACTATGACTAAAACTATACTCATCACCCCTGTCCTCATTATATATATTCTTATAATCTCAGTTAGAGTACCAAAATTTTTTATCTACCTTATAGAGGTTATAATCCAATAAGTGAGGTATAAAATTCTCACGGATCCTTCCACATTTATATTTGTTTATAGTCAATAATTTTTCCTAAAAGTACCAACAAACCAATAAAATTATTAAATTACTGTCATTATTATTATTATATATTATTATAATGATTTTACAAGGATTAACAACCTTTCACTATTTAATCAAGGAAAACCAAAAACATGAATTATGTGTGTGTGTTCGAACTAATTTCTCCCTGATAAAATGTGTTTCATTTCATTCAGCAACTAACATGGATTTTAAAAAAATAATTATTATATATATATATATTTTATTTTCTGGAAAATAAAAATTTTGTTGCATATTTATTCCTCTCGTCTTTAAATTAAACCATAATCTATGCATTCATGTCGAAAATTGAATACCTAGAATGATGCATTATGTTTTTCACTACCACCATCATGGATAGTTTTAGTTTATATTTTATTAGATAAAAAATATATAATTAATTAATATAATCAATATGGATATTTTTATATGTCACTAAAATAAATAATATTTATAATAAAATAAATCATTATTGGTAAATAACATGAAACTATTTAATAAATTTTTTATCATTATAAAACCCAAATAAAACTCCCATGTAATGGAATTATAACATTATAAGTCATTATACAAAATCAATTTCACTACCTCTAATGGTTTTTTAAATTGTTATCATTGGGAAAATATTATTATATAATCTGAGTTTACAAACATAGTTAAAATCATTTAGGATTATTAACACCCAAATTTGAAAATAGATTATAAAAATATAATATACAATGATAAATTTTGTTAATCATGGTTATAATGGGAAATAAATATGAATAACAATATGAAATTCATAAATAATACTTTTATATTTTTGATAGATGAGGTAAAATGGCATCCATTTAAATCAATTATTATGCTATAGGACTTTGTAACTTCAAATGATTTCCTTTATTTAAATAATTTCATATTGAACTCAATTTTTGCAAGACATTCTATTTTGACTAATGTTGGCTATTTATTTTTAACAAAAAATATAATTTTAACCATATGAATTTACATATGTGGGTTTCTAGTCACTTATTCTTTTTTAAAGTAATAATGAAATCGTTTTCCCAAGAGACTTGTAACAATGAATTTGAAAATGAGTAATAGGAATCATTTTAAAAAAGTTCTTTCTTTTATTTTGGATTTCATTATATTCTACTCATATATCTCTAATATAGTTATGAGTCAATTTTCAACCAATATTTTATTTTATCATGTAATTATTTTTTATTATCATGTTTTAATTATAAAATAACTTAATTCATGATGTTATTTTATAACATTGTGATTTTTTATGAAATTTATTTTACATCCACTAGTTATTTATAAAATTTGAATGCTTTACATATTTATTTTTTATAGATTCCATATATTTACCTTGTGTTATTAATAAAAAATTAATTATTTCAATTTTAATATCATAGAAACTCAGTCTTATAAAGGGGGTCCATACGATTCAATGTGGATTGATTTTATGTGGAATAGATATGCTTGGATGATGAATATATAGGTACTATATCACCTTAAAATTCAATGGATTATGTTTATATATCATTACATAGTAAAAGATATAAATAATGACTTTCTTAATATAGGTATTGGCATGATGGGTTTTCAGGAATTTCAAGCACAGAACTAATTTTATTTTTCTCAAAGGAATGGGTATAATATATGTTTTAATAATGGTTTCCCAATGAATATAGTTATTCCATATTTCCAAGATGAATATCATATTATGAATCATTTTCTATACGAATTTTTATTTTCAGAAATTCCATGTTTTTATAATCACATCATATTTTTAAGCCATTCTTAACTTTTATGCCATGCTCTTATATTATATGATTTTTTAGATGTATGTTGAGGCATTTAATAGTTTTTATGATTCCATAAAGTGTTTTGTATGATATTATTTTTATAAAACATGGATTATGATTATCATATATGGTTATATGACCATTTTTAATATATTTACCACTTTCTCATGATCTCATTCATGATTTTGATTTGACACATTATGATATGTATATAAATTATAGTGTATTTGATCCAACCCATTTATTGTGATTCCAATGTATATGACTGGTAGATCAGTGTATAATTTGAGTGATCTAGAGATAGATATAGTGGATTTTTCTTTTAAATAATTTTTTTTGTAAAATACTTTTTTATACTGACAATATCTATGAAACGAAACCATTTAGTTCATAGGTTCTCTAACACATTTTTGAAATATAATATCTAAATAATTAAATTAATATAATATTTATGATATGGTTAGATTTAGTATAATTCTTTAGTATCTGATCATGGATTAGTTAATTTGGGTACTAGATTATATAAATTTTTTGAAATCCCATGGTTGTTTTTATAGAATTGTTCTTTGTATGTGATCACATCCAAAAATTTTGGTAAACTAGTGATTATGTTATTCTCTAATAAATTACATCCTTATATGGATACTAAAGATATATAATGGATTTTTAATATATATACCTTGTTGTAATAAAACTATAAAGGGTCGATTCGGCATTATCTCAATTTTCGCAGTGAAAATTAAAGAGGTCATATTACACAAGAGGTTTGACACTCTTGAGATATATACATTTTCTAATTCAGACTATTTGTATGGACTAGTTTGAAGCATTAAAATATTTATATAACTAGTTATATTATAAAACTAAACATATGATGCCAAGATTGAATCCCAGAGATTCATAGGCTAATGTATTCACATCATTTATGAAATTATCCTTCTATTATTATATTTTCATTATATGTTAACTAACTAATGTGTGCATAATCATTTCCAATTTTTCTATTATGATGGAAATAGAGGGAACCTTAAATATATAAGATAACAATGGGGATAATAGAAAATGTGGGGATTATGCCAATAGAAAACCTGATAATATTGTGGTTGGAATGTGTACTCATATAGAAAATCCCACAAAAAACTCTCATGTTATCTTAAACAAAAAATATAGTATTGAGATAAAAAAAAGCCAAGGAAGGATCAACTAAATGTTGAGTCATTTATGAGGAAACGTACACCCTCTTTTATCAGGTTTCTAATCCACTAGAAACTAATAAGTTATTCAATTAAATGTAAAATATATTTTCCATTCCCCAAGGATTATACAATGAGAATTTTTCTTTGGAATCACATCCTCTATAAGGTGAATCTAGTTATTGGAGGAGTTTCATTTGGAATACAATAAAAAATGAGGATATAATGTTTGTATAATAGAAAGAGTTAATGATGTTATTTTTAAATAAGTATTTTACATAGTCTCTTCACCTAAGAATTGAGTGGGAATTTATGAAATTGAAGAAACATTGGTAAACTTTATTGGATAATATAATGAAAATTTATCATGAATCTTGATATATACCTCTATTTTGATCTCTGGTATCAATGGATAAACTTATCACCTATTTACTAGTTAAAACACCAGTCTAAAATGGGATTGTAATAATAGACATTTACTTTAGGAATATATTTTTCTATTTTCACCTAAGTTATATATGGAAACTAGAATATCCAAATATTCATGTAAAATGAAAAAGAAATTGAAATATTAAGTAATATATAAGGACCGAGCCTTAGAAATTACATAATCTAGCTATTTAAACTAGATTTCACTTCATTAAATTCGCAATGATCATTTTGGATTAGATTTTTACAACGTTAAGACAAAACTAATACATATAAACTCACAAGAATACAAAGTGGGAACCATTAAAATAGTATCTATTTCATCCAAAATATAATTTTTTTACACAAAACAACAACATGATTTCATTGAAAAATATTCATAAAATTTAACTTAACATACTTATTTATCTTACACATCCTTATAACTTGAGAAAACCATTTAAAAACATGGGATGATAATAAAAATATCATTAATAGATATAAAAAGAACAAAGGAAACCACTATTCGATGATTACATATAAACATATGAAATCATATTAACAAAGATATACTTCTCACCCATATATACTTACATTGTGAAACATGAGATTTCCATAAAAAATTAAATAACATATATAAAACCATAATTGTATATTGGGAAATTAATTACTATATTTTAACCCTCATTTATACCTTATTATTTATAACCCTCACTGCTACCTTACAATGTAACCCTCACAACTACCTTATGGTGTAACCATTGTAGTTACACTTGGAGTAACCATATGGTTGACCTCCAACTTACACATAACCAATAAATTTTAGGGGAGATATATCTATCAACCTTCCAAATAAGTATTTCATAATAACTCAAACATAACCATAAAACATGAAAAATTTCATAACAACAATTCCTTTGAATTTCTTAAAAATGAATTTTGAAAGAGGATTTTTAATGGAAAGTCCCATAAAAATATCAGATAATTGATGTGAGAAATTAATATAATGAATATAATATGTGTATAAACTATAAATACACATTTTAAAACATAATATAAATAGAAATTAATCTCATTAATAATCTTAATACCACATAATGAGTAATGTATAAGTTTAACCCAATGAATGGAAATTGGGTTGAGAATTCCCTTACCATAGGTTCGTCTTACATAAAACTATTTAAACCTCCTGTATATTTGTTAAAAGGGTGTTATTAATATTTTATTGAATCATAGACCTATTTATAACACCTTATATGATAATTTTACAACATCACTTGACCCATTTATTTATAATTGTTTGTTATTTTTAATGTTTTGGGTTTGTGCTTCACATGATTTCCAAGGTTGGTTCGTAAAATATTTTCTTGTCGAGTGGAAGAAAAAAACTATAAGTGGAACTAAATGGTTCTAACATGTTTCCATGATATTAAATGATTTCATAAAACATTTTGTTTATATGTTATGATGATGAATCATTAAATAAATCATTAGTGATGTTCGTTTTGATCATTTTGGTGGCTCTTCGATAATAACGAACATGTTTCATCATATACCCTCAGTATTATGAATATATGTTAATTACATGACAAAATAGAGAAAATATAGTATAATTTACTGTCTATTTCAACCATTAAATTGGTTTTACAACCATCTTAGATGGAAATAAATCAAATTGAAGACACATTATCCACGATGTCAGTAAACGGGCAAATCACAGACGGTGTTTTTATTTCTAGAATAAGAGGAATAATGATGATAAACTTTTCCATGAACATGATAAAAATCAAAAATATATATTATACTAGAATATTCATGACTCTTTAATAAGGTTAAGTGAAGAGTGTATAAGAAAATAAATGAATTGAAAAAAAAACAGATGAAAATGAAAGAGTATTTTTACCTCATGATCTCTTCTCCTTGAGATCCTCCTTATGGATTTTGGTTTTGGCCTTTTGAAGAGACTAAAAGGTCAATGACATGGGTAAGATCCTTGGGAAGGTTATTTGGAAGAATTAAAAAAATTACCTATGCTTCAGATATGTGAGAGGAAGAGGGGGCTGAGGGTGGTATTTATAGTGGATGAGAGGAGGACTTTTCCATTATTTTGATCATCAGTTTAATATTTTTTTCTCAAAGCTATTAATAGTATTGATTCTTGTAGCCTAGAGTAGTAAATAGAGTATGAGATTTCAATCCAAGTGTGATTACATCATCCATGATGATATGAATAGTGTATGCAATATATAATGTATATATACAATAATTTACTGTATTTCACTATTCATTAATATTTTGAGTATTTTAGAAAAATCCAAAAAAAATCACCCCATCCATTTTTTGACATGTAGAATTAAAAAATGAACTCGTTTTTATCAAAATAATTTTCTAAATATGAGAAAATTGATTTTTAAATAAAATAATAATTTATTCCAAAAAACAATTTTAGAACTATAACTCATTTTATATCACCTTGAAAAATTATTCAAGATCTAATTATATTATAACCTTAAGAAAATAAAATAATAATATGAATTTATATTAAAAAGGGTAATATTCCTATTCATATTTCTATTCATAAGGGCATGTTGCTATTCCCAAAAAAACAAGTTGGCTCTATCAGACTCCAAATAACTTACTGATCTCAACTATAGATGTCCATTTTTCAAAATTCAAATCCTAGAAGCGGAAAAATTATGTTTAGCATCTAGTTTATAAAAATATCATAAAAAAAGATCCATTCCATAAATACTGATTATTTCATGAGTTTCAATTTATTTTTCAAATTTTTGGGGTGTTACATTCTCCCCACCTTCTAGAAATTTCATCCTCGTAATTTTATTTACATATTAAAAAAGTGAGGGTATATTTCCCTCATAGAATTTTAATATTCCCATGTTTCTTTTTAAACCATGTGGTTTCTCCCCAAAACCTTTACCTGGTGGATTACATTATTCAGTAATACATGTTCTCTTTGATCAAGAATCTGAACAGGTTTCTCTTCATAACAGAGGTTCTATTCTAGCTGAACTAGTTCTGGGATAAAAACATGAGATGAATCTGACACATACTTCCTCAACACCAAATCATGAAAAACATAGATTGATTGAGATAAACATAGAGGAAAATATACTCGGTAGGAAACCAGTCCAAATTCCATTTAGATTTCATAAGTTTCAATGAACCATGGACTTATCTTTCCTTTCATACCAAAAAGAATTACACTTTTCCATCATGTGATTCTATAAAAAACATTATCACATACCTCAAAATAATTTTTCCTCCTATTATTTGCATAATGTTTCTACCTTCTCTGAGATGTCCTCATATGTTCCTAGATCATCTTCATGTTCTCATCCAAATCTTCTACTAATATAGTGTCATGAACTTCCTTTCCCTGACTTCATCCCAAAAAATATAGTGTTTGACACTGCTTCCCATATAATTCCTCAAAAGGTGTAATATATATACTAGAATGAAAACCGTAACTATAAAAATATTCAACTAAAGAAATATGATGTTCCCAACTTCTCTAGAGATCCATTGAAAAACCCTGAATCATATCCTCTAATGTGTAAATCTTCTATTCGGTCATCCCATATAATTAAAGATGAAATGTTGTATTTAAATTTAATTTTTTTACCAAATACATTTGATGTCCTTTCTAAAAGATAGATGTGAACATGAAATCATGGTCAGATACAATGGAAAGTTTAACTGCATGTGACATGACAATCTCTTTGAGGTATAGTCTAGAAATATTCTCCAATGACATAGAATCTCGAATAAAATTGAAATGACAAGATTTTGTCATTTGATCGAAAATAATCCAAATTTCATTGTTACCTCAAGAAGTGTTTGGTAGTCCTAAAATGAAGTCCATTGATATATTTTCCCATTTCTACTCTAGAACTGGTAAAGAAAAAATAATCCCCTTTAGTAACTGCCAATATGATTTAACATATTGACATGTAAAATATTTCACATTAATTTCTTCAATATATCTATTAATTCTATCCCATTATAAATACACACAAAGATCTATGTACCTAATTATGCTTCTAGAATGAACTAAAAACATCAAACTATAAGCTTCACACAACAAATATTTCTTCATCTAAGAATCACAAGGAACACATAATATCTTTCCAAATCATAGAACATAATCATTATCAATATTAAATTCTATAAAAATAACCATTTTAACCTATTAACCCATTTTTTGGTAACTCGACACCTTATTTTTTTCTTGCTTAATTTTGTATGACAATTATAACTTCACCGATACATAAAACAAAATAGAGGAATTTCTTGCACCCGATAAATTCAAGTCAAAATTCATTAAACCATGAACAAAATTTTATTCTTCTAGCCATAACATAGTTAACGATTCATGAGTTTTTCATATCAAATAATCAACCAGATTGTTTTCTTTTACAGGATAGTAATTGATTGTGAAAATATAATATTTTACTAATTCATTCCATCTTCGTTGCCTCATTTTTATTTCCTTTTGAGTGAATATATACATAAATATTTTAGGGACAATATATATTTCACATTTGGATTTTTATATATGATTCCTCCAATTTTTTAAATGGAAAACCACATTTTCTAATTCAAAATCATGTGTGGGATAATTTAAATCATGAGGGTTTAGCAGTCTTAAATCATAATAATTTACCATATCATTATACCTCAGAAAACATCCATTCCCCTTTAATGAAGCATCCCTATAGATGAAAGACATTATATTTCTAGAAGGTAGGGCCAAAATTTGAGCATTCACCAATCTTATTTTCATTTCCTAAAAAACATTACATTTTTTGTCAAGAAGAATTTAAATCCATTTCAAGTTAACTTAGTTAGTGGAAAAGATAACATTTCAATGTTTCTAACAAACCTATGGTAATAGCCAACCAAACCAAAACAAATACAAATCTATGTTATATTTTGGTTTCCTGTCCATTCTTCAATAACTTTTGTTTTTGTAGGATCAATAGATATGCATCTTTATAAATAACGTGACCATGGAAATAATTGTTTTTCCACCATAATTAACACTTACTGAATTTTCCATAGTATATCTTTTATTTTAAAGTTTGAAAAAACCGTTATATATTTTTCAAACTTCTCATTAATTCTAGGATATTCCATAATGTCATAAATAAAAACAACCACAATTTAATCCAATAAATCCTAAAATATTTAATTCATAAGATCCATGAATAAATAAGGTGAATTAGAATTCCCAAATGGCATTACAGCTTATTCATAATGACCATATTTTTTTTTGAAAAGTTATTTTTTGGAACGTTATCATCTTTTACCTTCAGCTGGTGGCACCCAATTCTCAAGTCCATCGTGAAAAAATATAGATCTTTATAGACCTTATAAAAAAATTTTATTGATGTGATGAAAATTCGGTTTATTTATAATAGTAATGTTGTTAAAATAACTATAATTAATTTCATGTCTCATGGAACCAACTTTCTTTTAATAAAAAAACTAGAATTCCCCACGGTGAAGTGCTAGGACATATGAACCCTTCATCAAGAAACTCTTACAATTGATTTTTCAATTCAAGAAGTTCTATTTGAGACATTTGATATGGGGGATTTAAAATTGGATTAATGTCAGGAACAAAGTAAATTGTGAATTCAAATTCCAGATCACCTATATTACTAGGTAACTCATCAGAAAATGCATCAATTTATTCATTTACCAGTTGAACATCATTATTCTTAATAGATCTATTTTTTCATCAATATAATAAAGATAACAACCATTTCCATATTTTAATAGTTTATAAACTTCCTAATATGTTATAAATTGTATGGGTTCATTCTTGTATACAAACTAAAAATATTTCAAAAAAAAATACTTCTCTATCACTATAATAAATCTTATCATGATAAACAGAAATCTAATCCATACCCAGAATGAAATCAAACTATACTAAAATAAAATCAAATTGATTTGTAGGTAATGAATTTCCACAGATAAAAATATAAAGATTCATAAAATTCCTCTTTGCTATAATATTTCCCCTTGTGTCTTAATAATGAGTTTAGGTCTCATTTGTTGAGGTGATATTTCTAATTTACCAAAAAAAATTATCAGAAAAAAAAGGAATTTATAGACCCCGTATCAAACAAGACTTTAGAAAATTCTGAGTAAATAAATTGTGTAATTGATACCACTTTAGTGGATTGCCTTACATATACTGATATAGTCTCAAAGGATCTCACTACACCTTTCTGCTAATAGTTTGGATTCTTACCATCACTGAAATGTTTCTTTGGCTAGGCATTTGGATAATGACCCATATCAACACATTTGAAACACTTTATATTTTTCTTATAAAAATTGATCTTGTGATAATTTTCATTATAATGCCAGGAATATGTCAAAATATAATATATCAAGCAAAAACATTCATGTTTTGGTAAGAAATTCCATAGGGTGATCTTTACCACACTTTTCACCAACTGGAAACTAGACGTTCTTACCATCATATTTCTTGGATTGATTCTTACCCATCACTTTCCATCTTGAGCTTTTATTATTTTTGTTGTCAAAGTAATAGTGATCATTAGAAAACTCCATTTCTTTTCTCTTAGTACATATGAAAACATTATCATAACTTTTGAATTCTCGGGGGGCCAATGCCCTTCATTATCTTGGATTCAATCCTGAGTAAAAGTGATTTTTTTTCTATCATGAACTCAAATATGATTTGGAGCATACATTTCTTGTCGGGTGATTTTTTGTTCAATAAAAAACCACTAAATAATCTTCATTTTTTCAATTTCAAAGAATTTATTCTCCATCCTAAGTCAAACCACCTTAGAAAAATATTTTTCAAACAAAATAATTTTAAATTAATCCAACTCTATGGCTTCAATATCTTCTTTATCCATGATATTCTTGACCATTTCCCACCACTAATCAGCTTCACCTTAAAAATGATAAATATAAAGACTATAATTTTGATTATATAAATGTTCTATAACATAAAATATCTTTTTTAGGGCATTAATCCTTCCTGTACTAACAACTGGGTCAGAAGATCCATTAAAAGCTAGAGGGTGTTGCCTCATAAAATGATCCACTATCATCATGTTCCTTTATGGTACCTCTGGTTGTTCTCTTTCATGGATTCCACTACCATTTATTTCTTACGTTAGATGAACTATTACTATTACAAACTTCTTGGTTCTAATTACCACCATTCCAAGTAGTGGATTCAGAAAGATATCAGCCTCTAGGTTCCTTTCAACCTCAGCTTCCCTGTTTCTTCTACGAAAAAACATTATGGATAGACATATATTAAATGAAACAACACGGTAATATTTAAATGTTGTACCATTTCAATATAAAAATAATTTACGAAATTATATTAACATCATACTAACTCCTAATGTTATATAAACAATACTCTGATACTAACTATAAGGACCCGACCATATACATTACATAATCTAGATATTTCAACTAGACTTATCTTCTTTATATTCCAAAAGATATTTTCAGTTTAGATTTTATAAATTTAGGAAATTACTAAAACATATAAACCTAGAATAATACAATGTGCATTTGATTAAAATAATATTAATTTCATCCAAAACAAAAAAAATCAACCCAAAACGACAACATGATTTATATGAAGAATCATCACAAATTTTAACATGACTTCTTTATTTCTCTTACACATCCTTTTAACTTATTAAAATAGTTTAAAAACATGTGATGAGCATAAAAATATTATTAGTTGATATAAAAACAAGTAATTAAACCATTAGTCCATGAATAATTATAAACATATGAAATCATTTTCACATGGACATACATCTCATCTATATTTACTTAAAATTTGAAACATGAGATTTCTATAAAAATTTAAAGAATATATATAAAACCAGAAGGTTATATTGGTGAATTACTTAATATATTTTAAGCTTCATGATTGCCTTATGATTTTCAACCCTCATGGATACCTTACAATGTAACCCTCACGACTACATTATGGTGTAACCATCGCACTTACACTTAGTGTAACCATACAGATGGACTATAAATTATACATAACCAATGAATTAAAGGGATATTTCGGTTAAAACCTTCATTATAAAAAATTCCCAAGAACCAAAACACAATACAAAAACATAAATAATTTCATAAAAACATTTCTTTTGAATTTCTTACAATAGAATTTTAAAATATGATTTTTAAAGGAAATTCCCTCAGAAATATCGTATAATTGATGTGATAAAATAATAGAATGAATATAATTTCTATATACACTATAAATATACACAATAAAAAATAATATAAAAATTAATTCGTCACACAAATAATCTTAATAATATATAATGACTAATGTAGAAGGTTAACCTAATGAAAGGAAATTGGGATAAAAAATCCCTTACCACCAGTTCATCTTATATAAAATATGTTTAAAACTATTTTTTAATTGTTAAATGGATGTTATTAATATTTTAAATAATTATAATCTTGTTCATAACACCTTAAATGATCATTTTATGACATAATTCGACCCATTTATTAATGATATTTTTTTATTTCCATTGTATCAGGTGTGTGCTTTACTTGATTTCAATGGTATGTTCTTAAAGGATTTTCTTGTTGAATTGAAGTGAAACTACATAAGTATAATTAATTGGTGTTAATATGTTTCCACAATATTAAATTATTCCATTAACTATTTTTGTTATATTTTATGAGGATGAATTATTAGATAAATCATTAGGGATATTTGTTTAGATCATTTTGGTTGTTCTTCGAAAATCACAAACTTGTTTCATAAAAAAACATTAATATGATGAAAATAAGATAATTATAGAAAATAATATAAGTTATATAATAAATATTAAAATATTATTCAACCATTAAAATGGTTTTGCAATAATCTTTGAAGTAAATAATGGGAATTAAAGACACATCATCCATGATTTCAGAAAATCAACACATCACTGATGATGTTTTTTTGTTTAAAATAAGAGGAAGTGGACAGTAAGAATGATGTAGAATTTTTACATAAACAAGATAAAAATTTATAATATGTATAATAGTAGAGATTTCAAGATTCTTGTATAAGGGGAGGTGATGAAATTATAATAAAATAAAATAATTAAAAATAAAAAACAAGAAAATAAAAGAGGATTTTTATCATCTTGATCTCTTCTCTATTAGATCCTCATAAACGCCTTTGATTTTGTCCTTTTGGAGAGAAACGTAGGTCATGGATGTAAGGAAGAGATTTAGGAAGGGTATTTGGATGAATTTAGACAATGATAAAATCTTGAGAGATGTTATAGGAAGAGGTGGTGAGGGTGGTATTTATAGTTGAGGAGAGGAGGGTTTTTTCCATTATTTTAATCCTTAATTTAATATTTTTACTCAAGACTATGAATAGTCTTGATTTAGGGGACCAATAAAAATAAATGGATAATGTGAGCTCTAACCAAGTGTGCTTATTTCATCCATGATTCTTGGAATACTATATTTAACATGTAATATACATATACGGTAATCTATCGTATTTTAGTATTCATTGAAAATTAAAGTATTTTAGAAAAAATCCCCAAAATTCATGCTAAATATTTTTTGATGAATTGTATTAAAAAATAAAATCAATTTTATCAAAATAATTTTAAAAATATGATTAAATTAATTTTTAAATAAAATCATAACTTCTTCCAAAAAAACAATTTTAAATTTTTAACTCATTTTATATCACCTTGAAAAAATTAATCAATATATCATTATCTTCTAACTGTAAGCCAATAAAATAATAATACACATTACTATTAATAAGGGTCATATTAATACTCATAATGTTATGTTACTATTCACCAAAAAAATGGTTATATCAGACTCCATATAACTTATTGATCACAACCGTAGATATCCATTTTTCAAAATTCAAATCATAAAAGTGGAAAAATTATTTTTACTGGAAGGTTTATAACTAAATCCTTAAAAAAAGTTTCATTATGTAAATAATTATTGTTTAATTCATTTCAGTTTATTTTTAAAACCTTGGGGTGTTAGAGGAAAAATTACAAGACATGTGGTTGGAAGAAATTCCAATTCCCTATATCATATAAAATTGGAAAAAAGCACCAGGGTAACTACATTAAATATTTAAAGAAGTGTTTTTGTAGTGGAGAAGTATGGAAACAATATTGAAACAATCAAATTAATTCTAGTAGAATGATTAATGATATAGAAGTAAAGAAGGATCCAACTATAAATCCTCTCACACAACAGTCAATCATGTTCATGAATTTTACACATTATGTGAATCAATGCCCCAAAACATGGGTTAATTAATAAGATTGGACCTAGAAACACCCCTAGGATGAGGGAAAAAGATTTGAATTTAAAATCACTTCCATTGTGTTTGATCAGGATAATGAAGTGATGAGATATACAGTTGATATCTTTTCATGATTTTCAAATAAATTTTTATATTATATATTTATATATCCATTAATATCACATATGTTTTATAGAAATATAGAATCACTAACACATGAAATGGATATTAAAATATCATCTTAAACCCATAGTGGGACAACGATTGTGATAATAATTTATATGTATTATCTAATTGAGAATCATGGGAGGATTCATCCTTCAGATCTTATTCTTATTCAAATGGTTTAATCTTTGAAAATACTGGAAGTTGTTTGTATTTACCTATAAAAATTATATATCAACTATAAGGATAATGAAATATCATTTGATATCCTTAAATCATCCTATTATCTTATATCGATTCAAGGATTATTATGAACTCCTTATAGAATAAATTTATCTTATTTGGGTTATCATAACTAATATGAATGAATTTTAACACAAATTATCTAGGTTGAGGAAAACAATAATGACATAATTATCGTATAGGAGTATAAAAATGTATTCTCAGATGAATTTTCTAGTCTTACCCTAAAGTGTGAGGTTGTTTTTTTAATTAATCTCTTACATTGAACCATATCTATCTCAATGTTTCTATATATAATGGATCCAAATTTTCGAGAGGAGTTATGGAAAAAAATGAAATTTAATATAAACAAGGTTATTTTAACCCTTGGTGAATCACCATGGGGTTCAGTTTTACTCAATATAAAAAATATGGATGTATCGATCTATCATTGCATTTATTAGTACAATTTTAATAAAATCATGCTTAATAAAAAGACTCCCATACCTCAAAAAGGTGACCTATTCAACCAACTTATTAGTTCTCGATACTTATTGAAAATTTATCATTGATCTAGATATCCTCAATAAAATATTAAATTGTTTTATATTTCAATGATAGTGTTTCAGATGAGGTGTTTAAATTATGGATTTACAGTGATTCCCAATAAATAAAATAATTTTCATGATATCTATATAGATTTAATGAATTAAATATTTAGATAATATCTTCATCAAATTTTGGTTGAATTTATGTATGATAATATTATAAATTCAATGGTTAAGGGAGAGTTTGTAGATCATTTTCAGATTCTATAAAAGACCTTGAAAAAGGAGGAACTATATTCCAAAAGTTTCAGGAGTGAATTATAGATATAGGGATGTTTAGTAAATGTCCATGTAAACATATGAAAGGGAAAATTAGTAGATCATTAAAAAGAGGTTTTTTTATCAAACAATAGAAAATTTTTACCACATTAACTTAGATCCTCACTTTTCTTGTGTTAAAAATATAGTATTGATTTTTTGTGAAAAATATTATCGTGGACTTGAAAACACCGAATGGTGTTAGAATCAAAGGGTGTATAGTTACTCTAGACAATGTAATGTAATGAATGATTTGAAGATCTACAATATAGGTTGGTCATATAAAATATACATACATTAAAATAAATTGGGGAAGGGTAATTAATATATAGTGATACTTCAAAAAATGGTTTTGGGATACATTCTCATGTGGAATGATTCAATAAGTTCTTATGCCTCATTCTTATAAAAGTATCAATAGAAACACTAAAAAACACATGATTTATTGGTTTATGTTGTGATATTTTTATTTAATATATGTTGAAATTATATTTACTGATAGATGTTCAATATATGTAATAATAAGTAGTTGGGGTTTGTCTTAGGGGTAAGCACCCTGTAATCCTACATGAAAAATGTGGGTTCAAAACCCATTGGGCGCAGTGTGTTGTATTAGTGCTGTAGTGTACTGTAGCAGCGGTGGAACAGTAGTAACACACAGGCACTATAGCAGCAGCATGGCACTGTAACAGCAGTAGGTACAGTGTGGTACTGTTGCAAGTGAGTACTGTAGCATTACTATTCCCAGAATGGGCCAAAAAGTTGGGCCTACGGGCCTTGTAATGGGATAAAGGCCCACTAGGCCTTCGGGCTTTTTAATGGGTCTCCCTCTACCTAGTTAAACATGTCTATTCTTTTCTTTAATAATAAATGAGGCTTCATCCACCAAACTTTAAAAAATATATTTATATATATATGTATATGTAATAATAAGAATAGAATGAAATATAAATTTATAGATAGGGGAATAAATATTCCCTGAAAAAATATTGGTGGAATTGATAAAATATTGTGAATTATCAATAACTTACCATCCAATTATGAAATATATTATGGATAATTATCTATGTAGGATATACCATGCTAATTTATAAATTATTTTCAAATAAACAAACCAATACTCGTTGATTTTATGAAGATCAATTTTGATTTAATAATTGGAGGAGATAAATACGATCTTCACCATGTAAATAATAATACTTCCTTTCATGTAATGATCAAATAATCCCAGAAATATGATGTTGAGATATAGAAAAGGGAGTGAATATTTTGGATATCAATATCAATAAAAATAGTGTTATATATTTTGGATCCCAGATATATGCCCCATTAAAACATAGATTAATGAAGGAACCTTTGGATGACGCACATCGTGTTTCCATTTATATTCATCCCTGATGTATGAAGATGTATTGAGATCTAAAATGAAACATATTCTTGGGTAATATGATGAGTGAAATTTCGTAATATGTATCTTTATATTTGGTATTATCAAAATTTATAGATAAATAATAATAGTATAAAGGTATGTTACAATAGTTACACATATAATTATATATTTAAAAAACTCTCTAAGGTATTCATTTTAGGACACCCTAAAGCATCTAAAGGTGATAATGATATTTGGGATATCTTCAACAACCTTATGAATTCAATTCATTTTATTTCCATCAAACAATATTTTTCCCATGACAACATCACTATAAAATACTTTAGTGAAGTGGTAAGTATTCATAGTGTGTGACATTATATTGTATTTGACTAAGATATAAGTATTACCATTAGGTTCTGGCTAATTATTTAGTATGATTTTGAGATTATTATGTGTTTCAAAACATCTTATCATCATAAAAACTATGGTCATTCTGAAAATAAAATTCAAATTCAAAATGAAATATTGATGTCATTCTTGATGAATTTACATAGATGTTTGGATCAACACACCCCCAGGTAGATTTATCATATAAAAATGGTTTTCATTTAGGTATTCAAATGAAAATATATGAGGGACTATATGGTAATAGATGTAGGACTATAACAGTATGTGATGAAGCTAGTGATTGGAAGCTAAAATGTATTGACCTTATCCAAGAAATTAAAGAGTTGGTTCAAAACACTAAACAACATTTGAAATAGTAAACAAGATAAAATAAGAGTTATTAATATAATAATAAACAAAATCAAGAATTTGATTTTTGTGATAATGTATTCATTATATATATCTTGGAATTTGAGTTTTTATATTTGAGTAGAAATGTATGTTGATCCCTATTTACATCAGTCAGTATGATACAACTGAAAATTTTGGGTCTAAAACAATCACATATAAGTCCTTATAAACCCCAATAAAATGAATTAATTTCTACTTGTGTCAAAAATAAATTATTTTAAATAAAATTTCAAAAAAAATCATATATTAAATATCTTGTGCTATACAAAACAAAAAGTTCTAATGAAACTCTAATAATATTAAAATATTATTATTTAATATGATCGTTATCGCTTAACCATTATAATGGGGGTTATGAATATGAATGGATAAAGTATTTAAATATATTTCTTCCAAATTTAATAAAATTTGTTTTTTGGAGATTAATTAATTATAAATTAAAATATATAGCATTTAAAAATAAATAAAATCATTTTTTGAGAAAAAAATATTTTTACATACAAAATTAGCTTACCACTCAAAAGTTTTAAAAAAATCTATTTAAGTTAATTATTTTTATGAAATTTAAATATTATATATTCAATAAAATATTTTGTAAACTCTTCCTATATGTTTTTCATACATTATATATGAATAAATCCAATTTCATGCTTCAAACTTATATTTTTCAAAAATATGTTTTAAAAAATTATATGAAATTGTTTTTATAATAATTTTTAATATTATTTGAAAATTAATTTCAAAATATGAAATAAATTTATGAAATCATAATTTCAATATATTATTGATGAAATTTTTTTATAATTTTCTAAAATGAATTTTTTTTCATTGAATAGTGCGAAATTATTTATTTATTTTGAATTTAATTTTCATTAAAATCATTTAATAATAATAAAATTTTATAAATATTATTTTAAAATTAAAATTAGTAAAATAATTAATTTATTAATCAAATTTTTATCGTTTTAATCAATTTTATATGTAATTTTGATATCCAAAGTTTCTAAATTTTTTAAGATTTTATCATTGGAAAATTTCTTTTTCATCAAAGTTGTGGGTTCAATTTTAAAATAATTATTTAAAAATATTTGAATGGAATTTCGAAAAAAGGATTTCATTATTGGGATAAGAATAATTAATATTATAAAATGATTTATAGATATTTCCTTTCCCAAATTAATTTTAAAAACAGTAAAATTAATTATTATGGTTAATTCCAAAATGTATTTATCGGGGGTTGAAATAAAATAATTAGGGGTAAAATGACCTAAAAATATGTCAAATTCCAATTTTATGGACATATTTAGACCTTATTTTTTAAAACCGTATAATATTTTTCCAATTTTTATCCTTTTTTAGTTTAAGAATTTGGTTAGAATTTATTCCTTCCAAAAATTCTTTGTCTGTAATCTCCCGTTTTTATAAAAGTCTATACCCACTTTTCTGTGATATGAACATCTAGAACCCATTGGTTGCTCCATTAACAACCCCAAATATATTAACTAATTTAATATAAACTTTCAATACACAATATTATTAGTAATAAACCCCCTAATAAGGATTTAGGTATAAACCTAAAGACTTTCTTCGAAGAATATTTAAAATTCATAAACTTATCGTTTTATTTTATTTTATTATTTAATCTCCTTACATTCATATTCAAATATTATGATACAAAAAAATCACATGATCTATGATTTTATTATATTAATGTAATAATAAAAACTCAATCACCACATTAATAAAATTCGAAATGAAATCTTCCCTTGTGTTTACAGCGGACTACCGCCTCACGAACCTTCATTTTCTAACATCACAAATCGCAATTGGATGCAGTGAAAGATTTATTTTTTATATGATATTAATTATATTATTATACAAATGTAAATAAAATATCACACCTATATTATTATCATAAAACCCATTGTAAAACTATAATAACATTCATGTGTATGGCAGACTACCACCTGGAAAACTAATGTGATAAGTTTTTCATTTCTGTTTTACATGAATGATAATTATGATATATTAAATTAAAACATATAATATTTTATAAATAACTAAAATATTGGATTATTTTATCACATATACCTTGTTACATTCAATTCTGTGGTGGATATGATAACATCATTCGTGTATATATTAGAGTACCACCTCACGAAGCGATATGATTTCTTTTTCACAAACAATTTTAATGGGAGGTAAATAAGGAAAATCTAATGAATACATATGATACATGTGAAAATATCAATTCAAAAAATTTAATATAGTATAATAATTTGTTTTACTTCATCCATTGATAAAATGGAAACCATGTTCATGTGTATATATGGCATATCACATTTATAGATGTTGTATTTCATTTTCTAACTCTAACATTTATGGATTATGATATATATATATATATATATATATATATATATATATATATACTGAATATAAATGATTTTAATAACATGGGTAAAATTTGTTATATTACAGATCCATTTTAAAATTATTTTGAATGAAAATTACAACTGAATATATACATTAAAAACAAACCAATTATGGAATAAAAAAGATATTAACATGGAATTTTTACTAAATAGTTATAAAATGTCACGTGTAAATCATATATTATATTATATATAAATTTATGGTACATTATAATATTTATAATAAAAATATATTTATTATAAGGTATGTTCCTATCTTTAGGAAGATTATTGGGACTTATGTTATGGTATTTCAAGTATCTTCTTTATTTCAGGGGGATTTATTCTATATTCACCACTCATTTATTTTATGTGGTGTATATAAAGCTCTTATGAAATTAAATATCATGAATATTATTAATTTAATTATATTTAATTTTTAATTTAAATTTTTTGTTAAATTTTTCTTATGAAGCAAGAAATCAACCATGTATTAAGGCGGTTTTGTCTGCATTTCTTTTCTTTGGGAAAAAAATTATGTTATGCTCATATCATATTTAATTGGTCTTTATACGGACCAATTCACATTTTAAATCATTAATCTCCTTCTATTCATGATATATAATATTTCTTTTGATGTTAATATTTAATGTGGCTAATGATTCTAAAATTTACAAAATTATTAGCGGTTTGGTGGTATGATATAATTGTTCATTGAAATTACTTATGGTTATTTCTTAAAGGATGACTTTTTATGATGAACATCTCAATAAACACCTTCAATTTCCACCCCTATTGTAATATCTTGATAATATATGTTTTCATTTAATTATTCTCTCTTTATATACACATGATATCAAAAATTGAATTTTAATTAAATATGAATTTATTTCACTTTTCTATCGAAATGCATTTTTTTATATCCATGTTATCAAAAAAATTCCAAATTTTTTTAATATTTAATATATGATTTTATAAATTCAATTTTATAAATTTTTTAATTTTTAAATTTCATTTCAAATGAATTTTTTTTTAAAACAAGTATTGTTTTCCTTTAACAAAAAAAAATCATGTTATATTTTTTTAATGTATATGACATTAATAATATTTCTCTTTGTTCTGACCACTAAAATATTTCAACATTCTTTTTTATATTTTCAATGATCATTTAAAATAAAAAAAATGCATAATATTGGGTTATATTTTTATTTTAAATAAATTATTTCATATTAAAAAGTTTGTTTTTTTCATGAAATATTTTGAATGGTAATTAATGCTTCATGTATAATTTTCTAAGGATATTTTAAAAAATGGATTTTGTAAATGTTTTATGTTTTAATTTTAAGGGGTATTTTCCTAAAAAATATTTTAAGTGATATTTATAAATCATTTCTTATCTCATATTAAATCCTTTGATGTTACTTATTACTTATTAGGGATATGATCCAATGAAACCATATATATTATTTATATTATTCCTTTAGGTTGATAATGAAACTTTGTTTATAGACTCCATTTCTATTCCACGTGTTATTCTTGGATGAAATGTTTATGATACTAATTTCTCTTCACAATTTCTGATATGATAAATATTTTATTAGAGACCATTTCATTTCATGGGTTTCGATATGATCAATTATTTATCATCATTGGGAACACATATGTATTATTTTATTAATGTGAAAGGCATGACTTGTATCTCCCTCAAATGGATTGGGTAATGATTTATATCTTATGAGATAACAAAGAATATAATGGATAGTGGACACATAAAAATAAGGGAATATATCCACAATGATATACAATTAACTCATCCTTAAATGATATTATGGTTTGGGAAGTGAAACAATTCCACAATGACAGCCATGGAAATGAGCCCTGGCTATTATAGAACTATTTTTATATACCCATTTGTTTGTGAAAAATCTAGGTCTTATTCTGATTTTATGTTCTCATGGATTATGTTCTCTGATACCATTGTGAATCATGTCATATGAGATTCCATGTTTTATTTCATGACTGATGTTTCTAATATATGATAAGATGTTTATGGGTTTTAAAATGTTATTCTATTATAATATAACCTTATGCTAATGTTATGTTTATATTTCCTTTTTTTACTCTTACTAAGCATCAAATATAACCCTTTATTATGTTTATTTTCACTAGGTTATGATGATACTTATTACATGTGATATGTATATAAAGGGTTATTTTCATGAGGAACAAAGTGGGAGATGATGTAGAGAACTTATAAACTTATTGTATTTGTTTCACAGTTTCTAAAGGTAGTGTACTATTATAGTCCTTATTCCTTTTTTTATGTTATGTAATGAATATCTTTCTACTAAGATGTTATATGTATGTATTCTATGTTCCATTCCCTATAGTTTGTGTTATAGTAATGGATTATTTGTCCTTTAGACACTATGATGAGAAAACATTAGCTAAATACTTAATGACATGTCTTGGGATATTTCAAGGGATATGTCTAAGGATATATTTAAATATTATTCTGTAAATATGAAAATATCATGGAATAATGGTAATGGATTAAGTTATTAGTTTCCAAAAAAAATTAAATTCATATCTAGATATTATAAGTGGATGGGTCTTTGGGACAGCTGCACCTAGATTTTATAACTCTAAAAATGGTGCATTCAACAGGTCAAGATCATCCCTAGGTAAATGGTAACTATCCTTAAATCATATCTAGTTTTTCACTCTTAGGAGATATTATTTGACAATTAAAAAACTCTTTATGAACAATACTAAACAATTTGAATAGTAATGTAGGTTAAACACAAGGTTACATGTATTGAAAATAATGTGTCATGATTTAAAATTCAAATAAATTATTTTTTATTGCTATTTATTTTCCCTTAGTGATTATTATTTCTCATACTATTTTTTTGGTTTTCATCAATAGTGGGAAGAATATGATATTTGATTAATTTTATATGTGTCAGGGATTTTTTTTTTGAAACCCCAAATTTAAAGATGAATTGAGTGATCTATATTGTGATTTTTCTTAAGAAGTTATCATGATATATGATTAAAAAGAATCATCTCAATCACCTCTTAGAGTAGTGGACAAACAGAAAGATAATGTTCATAGAGAGGTTGGGTGGTGGTTATCATAGAGTAACGAACACTCAGATTACTATATGTTGAGAATGTGGGGATAAGAACTTATGTGAATGTCTCAGAGGAATGGGAAGATTTTTTTAGTGTGGAAATGAAGGACAAAATAATTGATAATTTTAAATGAAAAATTAAATGTATAGATATTGAAATGGATGAGAATAATTGTTTACCATATGAATAATCTATTATTGAATGTTATAAATGTTGAATATATGGTGTTATATGAATTGATGTATAATGTGGAAGCTCATGAAGTGAATTCTGAAGGTAGAACAAGTAGAGGTTTTACTGCCGATGTTAAAGAAACCATGAACAAAATATGATTGGTCTGTTTATTCTAGTAGTATTATTATCATTAAATGTGAGAAGAATGATTAAATTTATGTTTCATTAATTTTACGACATGATTCAAAATTAATATTTTAGGAAGTAAGTATAAATAAATAATATGATGAATCCTAGTTATTTTTTTGGATTGATGCATAATGATTGAAGAGTTTTTGTATTGGAATTATTGATTTATTATATATGAATCATGAAATATATAAGGATTGTTTGTAGAAGGTTTTCATTAAGGATTTCAAATATTTGTTGAATGGTACTAATAAACTAGAAAACTAATTTAATATAAGGTTTATATTTTTTTGCAAAACACATGATTAAGGGATGATTGCCCTTAATAATTTTTTTGATGTTTAAAAAATTATTTTTAGTTCAGATAATGAGATTATTGATGTGGATAAAGTAAACCAGATACTGCTGATGACCTAAAAATGATTATTTATTTATTAGAGAAATTTTAGATGTTATCAGTTTTGGAGTTCATTGAATTTTTTGATTTATAAAATATTTTCAGAATCAACAGTTTTTTTAAGGAAATATGAAGCATGTATGTATTCATTAGGGTTTTACAATAATTATGGTTATGAACATGATGTAGAAGAATATATGACCATATTATTAACAAATTTGATAAGTGTCCATTAATAGGTATCTATTGATATTTTGTGGATTAATGATAAGTTTATTTTTGGAAATTTTGTGACCATCTTTATAAATATAGAATTTTTAAAGGATAATAATGTTTTTCTTTTATGGAATGGATTAAGTTGAATTTTAGGAAGGTGTTTTTGAGATTAATTTTTTATATCACTTTTTAGATATTTATTCATATTGTAAAAATTATGATATCCATTCATTAATTATTATAAATATATATATAAGGAATGGGTTATCATTCTTATTATGGATCTTGTGATCTATTAGTTCTTTAGGCATAAAAAAATCCTCTTCATTTCATGGAGTAATATATTAAATAGAAATTTAACAAAGACCAACTAAAGGATGAAATTTTCATTATGACTAAATGGTAATATAATCCCTATGTATATTGGTCCCTTGTATTTTTTTATTTTTACTATAATTGAATCTTGTTGATTTTTTACTTCTATAAAACCTATTTATGGTCAACAATGTTTTCCATGTTTCAATTTTGAGTAACTACATACCCGATCCTTCACATGTACATAAAAAAAGTTCATACCACTAAAGAATTATATTTCTTAAATGGTGAATTTCTTGATATTCTATATCATTTAAAAAATTATCTATGAAACAAGACCACTCACCTTGTCATTGTTTTGTGGAGAAAAAACATGTTTGATGAAGCTATGTGGTATGTTGAGGATGTAACGAGGAATATGTATCAACATTTATATTTATTGAAGTGACAATTTTAGGGTGAAATTCTTATTATTAGGTGTAGATTGTTACAAATTGATAGTATATATAATTTATTTTTAAATATATAAGTTTTTTGATAGATTGCGCTAGATAAACAATTGAGTTTTATTTGAATATGACATTATATTATGATATTAATATTTAATATTATAATTATCACCTACATGTTGGAATGTAAGGTATTAATAAGATTAATTAATTTATGAAAATTTATATTATACACATGTATAGAAAATGAACTCTTTGTTGACCAATAAATTTTAAATGAAAATAATAACCATTTGAAAAAAATGACAAAAATGTTTTTCTAGAAAACTATTTTTCTTTGAAAAACGTTTTTTTACATTAATGAATAAAATTAATGACTTTTTGTGGGTAGTTTTAGTAAATTTATATATATTATATATCATATATAATGATAAAAATTAATATTAATTATTTTCTATACATTATAATAGAATAAATCTATTTTTACTCGAAAAAAAACAATATTCTTCCAAAAAGAGGTTTTGTGACATTATTTAGAATTATTTTAAAAGAGATTTTTTATAATTTAAGAAAAATTATTTCAAAAAATTAAAATTATTTTTCAAATAATAATTTTAAAAATAACTTTTTTTATATTTATAAAATTTTCAAATCTTTTTTTTCAATGAATAGTAAAAAAGTACTATTTTTACTATAAATTTCCTTTTCGAGAAAAGAGTATGAAAATTTACAAACTATATAAATTTATTTTAAAAGTTAAATTAGATAAATTATAAACTTACTAGTTAAAATGGGGTCATTTTATTCAATTTAATATTGAATTTTGATATGATTTTTTTAATTATTTAATGTTTCCTCTTTGGAATACCGCTTTCTATCACGCCTACTAGTTTAATATTAAATTTAATTTTTCCTCATCATTGAAATGTAGTTGAAAATAGGATTCCTTATTTTTAATAAGAATAATAAATATTATCAAATGTGATCAACTTAATTTATTACCATAATGAATAGTGAATAGAGTATGAATTACTTACGGTTATTAAGGATAAAATGGATTTACATTGGGGATAAGCTAAAATGAGAAAGTGTAGAATAACCTATAAAAATAAAAACATCACTTTTATGGCCATATTTATACATTTTAAATGATAAGGATCAATAATTTACCTTATTGGAGCATTTTTAATGTGAAAAACGTGGGTAATCTTTATTCCTTTGAAAAATACCATTGTGTCCGCTCCCTCCTTACAAATGGAAACCCAGTATTCTCCCCTTTTTACACCCCCAAATCCATTTTCATCATCTAATAAGATCTAATATATTTTAAATAAATCCATATACGCTTCTTATATTGATTATTTTTAATATTAGACCATCCTCATAAGTTATAATGTATAATCATAAAGAGATTCTCTGAAGAAGATGTAAACTTGTTGAACTATTTTTTTATTTATTGTTCCAACTCCATAAAATATTCTTCAATTATTATGATATAACAACCCCAATATCACAAAAATTAAAATATAAATTTGTTTAATGAAATAACATATATCCTTATATACTTCCCTCAAATGTGAAGCAAAACTGTCACCCTTTTGTATAAAGTACAACTGCCTTGTGAACCGATCTTCTTCATTTTCCATCACAACCTCTCACAACTAGATATAATGATGTGTTTAATTTTTATATCATATATTTCTTATATTAATACACCTAATTAATTATAATATTTCACATGCTTTATTACCATATTTCCAGTTGTAAATCAATAAAGTCACTCGCATGTACAAATGAATTCCTCCTCACGATCCATTGTGTCTTGTTTCTCCTTTCTATTTTACATTAATTGTAATAAGGATAGAATAATTTAATTAAAAAGAATATAACATAATTATATTTTTTGAGTTAATATATAACATATAATTTCTTACATTCCATTCTAAGGTGGATACAATAATGTCGTTAGGTTGTACGATAGACAACTACCTCACAAAGCAATACGATTCATTTTTCCCTAACTTATTCCATGGAAGTTAATTAGGTAAATTTACTGAATAAATGATATATATATATATATATGACCTAAAAATATATGGTAAAATTAATATATTATTGAACATTGTTTTGTTTCACCAATCATTAAAATGGAATCGATGTTCATGCATACATACGACATATTGTCTCCATGAACAGTTATTTTCAATTTCTATGTCCAACTTGAATGGATTACTATAAATAAATATATACTGAATAAATATTTTATTTATATCATGTAAAAAATAACTTATATGATGCATCCATGTAAAATTAAATAGAAATAAAAATGATATATAAAAACATACACGAAAAATAAAGGAGTTGTTTACAAAAAAGTGATTTTATCAAAGAATTATGAATAAATGTGTAATAAAAGGTCATAAGATCATATCTAGTATTATATATATAATTATGTTACATAAATATATATAATAATGTTATCTATATTATACTAGAGTTTATCATGTTTACAATGTTTGTATTTATGGTATGTTTTTTGCACTCACTCTTTTATTTTGGGGAGACTTATTCCACGTTCACCAATTTTTACTTTTTTTCCTCTATAAACTAACCTTATAAAATGTTACATAATTAGTATACATAATTTTTTGATATTTAATGTTTCATTTTAATTAATTATTTATCAATTATTATGAATCATGATATTACACAATCATTAATGGATTTTATCTCAATTTTAATTCCTTGAGACATAAATTATGTTATGCACTTATTTTATTTTATGAGGTTTACATAAATATAATTTATAAATTATATCATGATTCATATTTTATTCATGATATTTAATATGTCTTTTTATGTAATTTTTTAATGGGTTATATGTTTCAAAAGTAACCAATTGGGTAATATTCTGATGTTATGATCTCATTATTGATCATGATTTATTCTGATTATGGTTTTTATGATGAAATTTTATGATCTATATATCAAGACTCTCATTATTTTTCTTATAATATTTTTACTTCATAAAAATGCATGATTTTCAATAATTTTTCTCTATTAATGAACTCATGATTCAAGAGCAAACAATTGTTTTAATGGAAACCTTTATCATTTCCCTCTTTGAGCGAATTTTTTTTCTTCCAAACACATGTTTTCTATTATTCAAAACAATGTTTAAAAAATTCCTATAATATTTTTTATTTTCATTTTAAATCATGTTTTACTTTTACAAAAAAAAAATTAAAAATAATATTCATTTCAATTTCACAATAAGGTATGTTTTGATTTAATAGAAAATATCAAGGAAATCGTTATTTTAACATACAAAACCTAAAAAATATTTCCAATTATCAATAAATCTGAATGATTTCATGATTGCATTATATTTTTTTATTCTGATGGAGGAAATTATTTTCTTTATATTTGGAAAAAAAATATTTAAAAAAAATCAAATGGAAAATGTTATTTTCCTCAATAAATGATTTAAATAATCATTAAATATTCTATTATATGTTTTGAAGAATATTTCCAATAAAAACTAAATTTAAAATTTTTTATGTTAGTAAAATGGTTTTTTGAAAAGTGAATTTCATATTTTATAAATAAAATTTTTTAATTGATATTCAAAATATTATTCAAGTGAAGATAAATCCATTGATGTAAAATATTATTTAATTGAGATATGTCCCAATGATTACATATTTATTCATTCTGTAGATGGTTTATGTTTGTGATGAAACATTTTTTATACAAACCATTTATTCTACTTGGGTTATTCTATTAATAAATTTTTAGGAAACTTATTTTTCTATTTGGTTCAGTATGTTTAATTTTTTATAAAACAAATTTCTCCTAACGGATTCTAATATAATGAATGTTATATGTTCCGTTAGCACACATATGTATGATTTCCATTATCATTCATATGGGACCTATATCTCCATCCAATTAATTGGGTAATGATTGATATATCATTAGTTAAATAATATTGTAATGGGCTGTGAACCCATATTAATAAGGTAATTTGTACACTATGATGTTCATGGGAGTGAACAATAAATACAATGATTTTTAGGGGAGTGAACTCATTCCACTATTATATCTGTTGACATAATCATTGACTATAATAGAAATAAATTTCTATTCTTATGTGTATGAAAAAAATTGATGTATTAGGCTAGTGTTATGTTATCATGGATCATGTTCCTTGATTCTATTATGATTAGTGTATTATGAAATTAAATAACCCAAGCCCCGCAAACCAATTATTATGTTGAAATCCATAAAATTATATTTATAAAAATGATACTAATAATTATGACAAAATGTTTTCCATAAAAACCTTACCACATCATAGTTAAAACAAATATAACTATCATTTTAGAGGAAAAATTATGTTAATGTTCTATAAATTTATGAAAAACTCTTACATAAACAATTCAAGTCATCTTAGAATTGTAAAAAATGGTTCATAAAGTTGAACTTTATATCCCATTATACATATATTTTCTTATTTCACATGAGGCTTCCAATATCATTGTTGTGAAATAAATTATAGAAATATAAAATTAAAAATAATTCTTTAAACCCTTGTAAAAATGAAGTACAAGAAGGGTGAGCTCAGATACTCAACAATTCTAAAAAATCATTAATAAAAAATGTCATCTATAGGAATAATATTGAATAAGGGTATGATGACAAACTAAATGTGCATGATCAAATCATAAATTAAATCATACACAAAAAAAACTATATCATAATATATAAAAAAAGAGAAAAGAAAACATTAATCATAATCAATAAACATGATCAATGTGATATCAATATCGATCAATAAAAACATTATAAACCCATATAAAGAAATGTTAAAATGTATTGGTATCTTGGAACATCATCTCAATGACCACTTATAAAAACCCTTATAAATATAAATAAAAATATTTCTGTGATCAAATATAATTCCATGTATAAAATAATCATTACCCAATACCTCAAACCTTTATTTTGGTACACTGGTCATATAATTTATACCAAGATCACCTGACACTATCTTTGTGCACCCATCATTTATAATTTCAAAGAACCAAATATATAGAAAATTAATAAAATATCATTGAAAAATAAATTACTCATTCGATAAAATGATTAACCTACAAATATGAAATAGGTTCTATTATAATCTTTTTGAATCATAATTAACCTATTGAAAGAAAATTAGTTAAAATTAATCTCTTCAAAACACGGTTTAACTGTGGAAAAGAAACGTGTTCCATAAAACTTTTCTAAAAAATAAACCCACAGTACATAAATAGGATTCAAAAAATATATTTTAAACATGATTATCCCATGTAAAATCAATTGTTTATAAAATAAACTCTTATAAACATGATATATCCATTGAAAAGAAATTGGTTAAAAATGAATCTATGTGAACTTGATTAACATATGGAAAAAATGAGTTCCATAAAAATATATTCATAACATGACTATCCCATGTACGATAAATTGGTTTTATAAAAATATATTTTAAAAATGGTTAACCTGTGGAAGAATGGGTTACAAAAAAATCTATTTGTATCATGATTTAAAAATGGAAAAGATGTGGGTTCTATAACAATCTCTTTAGGACATAATAAACATATGAAAAGGAAATGGGTTTCATAAAAATCTATTTGGGACATAATATTATCATTGAAAATAAATAGGTTTCATAACAATCTCTTTAGAAAATTATCAACACATGGAAAATAAATCATTTTCATAACAATCAGTTTAGGAAATAATCATCGCATGGAAAACAAATTGCTTTCATTGAAATACCTTTAAAAAAATATAATCAATAAAATATTTAATGACGATGATATAAAAAAAATATCCCTAGTGGATGATATGTAATAACAAGGTTTTTTGACATTGATGAACTGAAATAACTTTAAAATATCATTAAAAATTTCTTATGTAAAATCATATTTTAACATTCCAAAGTGTCTCAAACCACATTTAAACATTTGAATCATTAAAACTGTGATTATAATAACATTAAATGAAAAATATAATATCATGAGAATAAATATACTCATGATATAACATGTTAATGGAGTAGTGTATACACATTATAGAATAATATATTTTTATTACACAACAAATGTTTCAAAGAAGGAAAATTGTGACAAAAGTCTATTACCTATTTGGTATCTTCATAAATGTAGGAATAATTAGGTAGATATCATCAAAAGGATATGTAAAACCATATAAATTTATCTATAGTAGTCACAAAACTCATTCATTGGTAGTAGAGACACTACAACAAAAGTGATGATTATAGAATAAGTCCCATAAAAATAAAAGTGAGACTATAAATCCTGTTACAACTATTGTAAAATCTAAATTAGAAAACTAAAAATTAATAATCATCAAATGATAAATTTTTATAACATGAATAAAAAATAATTCATTATATAATATATCAAAAGGGTAATTATATACACCTAACAAAAGAAACAGTTGTGATTATTTTGTTTTCCTTGTGAAAGTAAAATTGAGACAAAAATCCCTTAACATGAGTCTGATTTGTAATTCATGTCCTCTATCTTCCAAAAAAATAAACATATGTTAATTATCTACATTATTAATAACCTTATACAAGATTATTATAACAATTATTTCATTTATAAAAATGTATCATAAAATTACTTAATCAATAATGTTGAAGTCTTATGTTTTTACCATAGTCGGTTTATGTGTCAAAACATCTTCGTTAGGTCAAGTATGGTCAAAAGAGTAATTATTAAAACCAATCTAGAATAATAATCATGAAATTATTATCATATTTACACAAAAATTATAATTTTAAATTCAATCATTAATTATTGTTATTGAATAATGTTCCAATTATACAATCATGTAGATGGTAGGTCATACATACACATGAGTAACATTATTATTTTTTAATGATCATTATGTAAATAAGGTATGTAAAATTTTTCATTTCAGGATATATTTATGTCATAAATAAAATTTTATTTATTTTTATATAATTATATATAAAATTATTGTGATTTAAAAAGAATCACATCGCATCATAGAGGCGGTACTCTACACATCCACAAATGTCGTTATCAGTTTTTAGTTAGTGAAAAGGGTAATAAAGAAAATTATGTATTATAATTCCACAAATGTAATTATTTCATATATATCATATAAATATAATTTATATCATATATATTTATTAAACCCATACAAAATAAATTTATATTAATGTATTTACTCATTACGTTGCTTAAAGGAGGTCGTAGTCCACACGTTAACAAACGATGTTATCATACTTACAAAAAATGGAATGAATGAAGGTATGAGATATATAAAAATTTAATAAGAATTAATAAAATGATAATATAATGTATCTATGATATAAAAATCGTATTTATATCGAAATTACCATCCATGGGAGGTGGTAAAGAAAAATCAAACGACATCATCTCACCAGGTGGTAGTTCGTCGTACACGAACGATATGTTCATTACCCATTTGATATAAGTGAGTGTCATTGTAGTTAATACCCTTAAAATAAAAACCTATCACTATAATTATGATACTTATTATATTATATACACATTTAATAATAGAAATTTCATCAGTGGGGAATGAAATAAAACATCAATACATTTTGAATAATGTAACCTCTTCATCGGGAACTCCTTTTGGTTTTCACTAAAGGGATTCCTCAGTTTGATTTAATCACAAATTTATGACTCTATGGTGAGGTGATTGATGTTGGTATATTATTTTTATATTTTTTTGAGGATATTAATGTCTTTATTTTTGTGAAAAAGTGGGGAGGATGAGTGGATTTTTATAATGGAGGAGAGTGATATTCTTATAAATATAAAAATGTAAATACTGTTTAGATATATCCCATAACTCATATACCACTTATAAAGATCCCAATTATATTAAATAGGTGTTATGTTTGAATAATATCAATAAAATATGTTTTTTAGAAAATATTCTATGATATTGGGACCTTAATATTAATGTTTAACTACTAAGTAAACTCAATTTTAATATAATCGATGTAATTATTTTTAATTTATTTAACTAATATGGTTTTCTAAAAAAACTACTATGATCATATTATAAATTTTATATTATTAATAATAAAAATAAAGAATTAAATTTTACAAATTACAATCAGAGAATTCGTAGAAATTAATTTAAAATTAGTCCCACATACGGCATGATACATGAGGTTTTTAAAGAGAAATTTCGAAAAGATTGATATGTTTTTATATCCATTTTCAATATGAAATTTATTAAATTTTTCCTAAAATAGATTAATTTATCTAAATTTATTTTAATATATATTAAAATCAATTCAAAATTCAATTTAACTATAAAATTATATTTGATGAAAATGCAGTTTTGAACAAAAATTTTGTATTATTCACTATTAATCATAATATAAATGTTCTTAGAAAAATACCAAAAATTCACTGAGAGTATGTTTAAATATATATATTTAAAAAATGAAGTTAATTTTTTTGTCTAAAAATTATGAATGTCACTGAAGTTATATTAAAAATAGATGAACCATTAAAAGGTGGTAAAATGAATTTTAAAAATATAAAGATTTTAATGCTTAAAATTGGTTTTATTCTTATCAAAACCATATAAGACTTATTGGTTGAATTTAAAAAAATTTAACAAATATATAGAATATAAACTTCATTAATATCCTTCACTAAAACTAATTAATTTAATACATAGAGATAAAACATTGTTCTGTTCATTATAAAAGTTCTTATAAAAATACATCCTTTATATTTAATTGGTATTTATTTTATTTATAATTAATTCGAAACAAATGAATTCATTTTATGACCATGTGTAAAATATGATTTCATAATATACATAATAATATTCATTCGAGTCATTAAAATTTCTAGGTGATAACAATTATTTTAAATAAATATTATTTATTGTATATTATTGTGTGGTAAGACACGACTTTGAGGGTAACATAAATGATCAAAGGGAATCAAAGCTGTGTATGAAGAAATATAAATATGGTGTTCTTTGATATGAACGATAAAGTATTAATTATGTGTAACATAATCTATTTGATAATTTAAATTAATTTAAAATAATATATTTCATCAAATCTCAGGACATTACATCATATCCCCTTAAAATGAATTTCTACCTCGTAATTTATCTTAGTTACAAATTGATTAATATTTATATAATTTCTTTATTTAAACCCATATAATACAATAGGAAAAAACATCCACATAAAAAGGGAATGTGGGAAACAAAAAGTTCATCGGGCATTTTGTATAACTAGTATTCAGTATAGAGAGTTCTTTTTTGAAAAATTAAAATATTTATTTCAATGGAAAAAATAATTCCCAAGGAATAATATAAAGCGATATAGATTGTGTTCATAATTTAGTCAGAGAAAATAAAACTCCAAACCAAATCGATATGGAAAAGTTCATTTATATCATTAGAAAATATGGCAATAGAACAAAATTATATTTCAAGATTCTTTTCCTAAAGTTGAATGATTCTTTCAACATATATACTAATAGTATAAAAAATATACATCCTTGAAAACTAAATGTCATAATTAACTATAATATTGTTCATTTCTACAAATTATGAGTATTAAAGGGGAATTTATTTTCTATACCTAAATTAGAAAATTCTAATTTTAAAGACCACCCAATAATAAAAGGGATAGTCAAGATATTGCACCTACCTTTAAAAATTAACCAAAAAAAATGGTTAAAACATTGTTAAAAAATTCCCAAAATTAGTAAACCATAAAATTATAAACTAATCAATAAAATTAAATAGTAATAACCAAATATAAAACAAAATTATTCAATAAATATATATCATTAAAATTATTTAAACATTTCTTGAATGGGTTTGAAACACATATATTAGATGGATTAGATCATATATTCTTCCATAATAAAAAAACACTATTCCAAGAAAAAAATAACATAAATTTAGATATTAAACCTAAAACCTACCTTAAAAATAAATTCATCATAACCAGGATATTGTGTAGGACATTTTCATTTTATGAAACCCTTATCGTCCTTCGGTTAGTGGTTCAGGACCCACCGCCTAGCCAGTTAGGACATGTTTCCACTAATCATACGTGTTGACCCATTTTTTCATTAAATATGAAATATAATTCCACCAGAAAAAACATAATTATTCTTCTATTTGATAAAATTACCTCATACTGAAAAAACATCTCCATAAATAATGTAATATCTGATCAATTATTCTCATAATGGTGTGTCTAATACTATGAACTTATGATCATCAGTGAGCTTATAAACTGACGATGGTATCCCTAAATCATAATATATCCTCACATGAAAACAATATAATCTCTAAATTAATCTAATCTAACTTATGATACCAACTATAACAACCCATGGCCCACACTCTCAAATCCAATGCTAAAATCTATAACATTACATTTCCATCTACGATGTCGATAATTTTGACCGAATGTGTTTCTATAAAATCATCAACATCCGAAGGAAAACATGGATAAATTACATTACAAAGGACTATTTAGGTTTTGAGTTTTATATATTTAGGACAAAATCCTAAAAAACAATTCCACCAACATAGACTCATAAGAAAATATTTTATAATTCTGAACACCATATTTTTTATATGTATATTTTATTGTTTCACATTAGGTTATAAACATAATACTTTTGAAATCATTTATAGATATACAGAGATATACATCAGTCACTAAAACCTGGGGAAAAGGAAACATAGGAAGGGTGAGCTATGATGTTTAGTATGTATAAACATAAGCATTAATAATTAAATTCAATCAATGAGAACAAAAGTGCATAGGGGTATGGTTCCAAAATAAAAGTGGAAGAGAGAAATATAAAGGAAATCACACCCATATAAACCATGATAATTAAAAATTAAAATATGGAAAAATAAATATTCATTCTATTTATTTATCACAACCTATGTTTTATCAATACCAATCATCATAAATTTTTTTAACCCAAATATAGAAAAGATAAAATGTATTTTTATCCTAGAACATAAAAATATTAAAACCTTACAAAAAAAATTAAAATTAAAATGATTGTATGGTTGAATTAAAATATAATTTTCCTGAGAAAGTAATCATTAACCAATGCATTAGAGTGATATCTAAGAGAACCCATTGTATTTTCTATAATGGTATCACTTGGTGCTATCATGGAAAATCAATCATTTTAAATGTCCAAGAACCAAATACATATATCATTCATTAGAACTCAATGAGTAATCCTTTATTCTATCCATAACATTATTTAACCTTGAAAATAAATAGGTTCCACTAAAATCTATTATAAGTATAATTAATCCCTCGAAATGAAATGAGTTACAAAATAATCTCTTTGAAACATGATTAACATTACAAAAAGAAATTAGTTCCATAATAACCTCTTTAAACCATGATTTATCCAAGGAATAGAAATTGGATTCAAAAAATATCATTAATACAATATTAACCCGTGGAAAATAAATGTGTTCTGAAACTACATCTTTGAAAATTGATTTACGCATAGAAAATAAATGGGGTCCAAAATAATCACTTTGAAACAAGATTATCCCATGAAAAAGAAATTAGTTACATAATAGTCTTTTCAAAACATGATTAACCTAAGGAAAAGAAATGGGTTTCAAAAAAATTTATTTTAAACATAATTAACACATTTTAAAGACATGGGTTACAAAATAATCCCATTAAAATATGATTGACCCATGAAAAATAAGTGTTTTTAAAACAATATCATATGGACACAATCAAACCTTGTAAAATAAACATGTTTCATAATAATATATTTAGGATATAATCAACCCTTGGAAATGAAACATGTTTCATAAAAAAATCTATACGACATAATCATCCTTAAAAATTATATAGGTTTCGTAACAATCATTTTAGGACATAATCAATGTGTGGAAAAGAAATGGGTTTCATAGAAATGTCTTTGAAAAAAATTTAATACATAGAAATAATGGAGGATTTTACAAATAAAAACTATTTCTAGTGGATGATATGTATCAATAATATTATTTTGATGTTAATGAATGTAAATTAACATAAAATATCATTAAAAACATTCCTGAGGAAAATCATCTGCATACCATCCAAAGCATCTCGTACCACTTCGATAAATTGGAATCATCTACAACTTGAATGGAATAACATTAAATGAAAAATATCATATCATGATAAAAAAATATATTAATGATATAATATATTAATGGATAATCCTATATAGCTTATAAAATATGATAGGTTTATAACATAACAAATGATTCAAAAAACGATGATTATGACAAAAGTATGTTACTTTATTAGTAACTTCAAAAATATAGTCCCCATGAAGTATATATCATCAAAAAAATATGTAAAACACCATAAATATAAGTATAATAATAATCAATGTATATTCATGGTCATTAGATACACCACACAATTAAAATAAGTGTTGATTATAAAATATGTCTTTAAAAAATAAAACTGATAACAGAAATTCCCTTATAACTGTGTAACATATGAATCAGAAAGAGAAATAATAATAATAATAAAATGATAAATTAATATACTATGAATATAAAATAATTAATTATATAATATATGAAAAGGGGTAGTCAATACACTAAAAAATATAAGTGGTGATTATGATGTACTCTACACGAAAGTAAAATTGAGTGAAGATTCCCTTACTTTCAGTCTGACTTGTCAGGACTACCCTATATATTCTTAAATAATATAAAAATTACAATTATATACATTATTGATAACCTTTTTGAAGTTTATTATTACTTTTATTTCTCTTATAATCATGTTTTATAAAATTCTATATTCAATAATGTTTATGTCGTATATTTTGACCATATTCGGTTTTTCTATCAAAAAGGATTCAGTATGTCCACTGTGGTCAAATCGTTAATTATTTAAAAATATATAGAATAATTATAATGACATAATTATAATATTTATACATAAATTATAATTTTAAAACCAATCATTAATTTTTTTTATTAAAAATGATCAAACCGTAATATCATGGATACAGTATGTCATACATACACAAGAGTAACGTTCTAATTTTTTAATGATCATTATGGGAAGAAGGTATGTAAAATTTAATATTCCATAATTATAGTTATATCATAAAAAATATTTTATTTAATCATATTTACTTATATAAAAAACTATATGATGTAAAATGAATTACATCGCATCTAAGAGGCAGTAGTCCACACGTCTACGAATGACGTTGTCACTTTTTAGTGTGTGAATAAAAGATAATAAAGATAATGATATATTTTAATTAAATAAAGGTAATTATTTCACAAATATAATATATATTTAATTTATAAAAAATATATTTGTTAAATATATCCTTAAACATTCCATGTTTTGTGTGAACGTTTCACATCACTTTGAGGAGGCAAGAGTCCGCACATCCAAAAACTATGTTATCGTATTTCCAAAAAGTGGAAATAATTAAGGTATGTTCTATATAAATATTTAAAAAGAATTAAAAATATATATATATTATTTATATATCATATAAAAATAGTATTTACATCATAATATCAATCCATTAGCAGTCTTAAAGGAAAAAATGAACGACTTGGTTTCGTGAGGTGATAGTTTTTCGTACATGAATGGAATTTTCGTTACCCATTTGATGGATTTTTGTGTAGGATTATGAATAAACCTCAAAATAAAAAATAATAATTATTTTGATTATAATTATTCTTTTATATAAGAAATTATTAATAAGAATTTAATTTGTGAATAAATAAATAAAACATAAATACATGAGTTAGAATGTGACCTCTTTCCAGGTTACTACGTTTAGTTTGAACCAAAGGCATAATTGGTGGGATTTCATCCCAATTTAAGGAATATATGGTGAGGGGAGTTATTTTTTAATCTTTTTGGGTCAGGGTATAGACGATCCAAATAGATTGATAGGTGTGAAAACGTATAGAGGATGGGTGTCATTTTATAGTGGTGGGGAGTGACATTCTTGTACATATAAAAAGGTAAATACTATTGATATGTATCCATTGCATAATTTTACTCAAATAATTAAAATTGTTCTATAAAATAAGCTACTTCTTTTAATTAATTCCATAAAATGGGGTTTTGAAAATTTTATAGGTTATTTGGTCTCTTAAGATTAATGTTTAACCACTAAGTGAACTAATTTTTACCTTAATCGCTAAAAATAACATTAATTACATTCACTGCTATTTTTGGTAAAAAACAACGATGACCATAATATACATTAAAAATTATGATTATAATAAATATTTGACCAATTTTTATATATTATAGTAACATAAGTGGTATGAAATTGTTTAAAATTAACCCTCTAAACCGGATGAAAGAGCTGGTTTTTAAAGAGAAAAGTTCAAAAGTTTGACAGGTTTTAATATCCAATTTCATTGAAAATTTATTAAAATCTACTCAATTGGATTTATTTATATAAAATATATCTAATTATACATTAACACTAATTAGAAACATGATTTATCTATATAAATAAATTATATGAAAATGTATTTTTGAACTAAAATTCAATAGTTTTCACTATTCATCAAAATATGAATGTTCTTTGAAAAATACCAAAAATTCACGCAAGGTAAATTATTATATTTTTAATTTAAACCTGAATTTTATTTTTTAATATAAAAATTTAAAAAAAATTAAAAAATTATTTTTAAAATAGGTGCTCTATTAAGATGAGGTAGAGTTGCCTTTAAAAAATATACAACGTCTTATGCCTAAAATTAGATTTTTTATTATATTAACCATATGAAACTTATTCGATGAATATAAAAAAATTAGTAAGTATTTGAAATATATAATTAATTAATATATTTCAATAATTTTGATTAATTTAATTTATTAATATAAAATTCAATTTTGGTCATATATATAGTTTTCATAAAAACACATCCTTTATATTAAATTTTTATCAAATTCAATTTCCAATTAATTAGTAACCAATGAATTCAATTTAAGACCATGGGTAAATTATGGTTTAAAATTTTTATTAATAGTATTCATTCCTTTAATTATAATTTCAAGGTAATAAATATTGTTTTAGCTGAATGATATTTATAATATATTGTTTCACAGTAAGACACAACCTTTCATGTAACATAGGTTATCGAAGGGACTCGATCTTGAATGCAAAAAAAGATAAATATGGTGTTTCCTGTGATGAAGGATAAACTATTAATTACATGTAACATAATATATTAAATAATTGAAATTAATTTAAAATATTATATTTCATTAAATATCAAGATGATACATAAACTATTAATATTTATTTTTAGGGCTCGTGTTTATGATTTATGGTGTAACACCCCAAAATCATAATATAAGAACATTATATTCAAAAAACTGTATTAAATGAAACACTAATTATATAATGGGATATAAAATTGTCAAAATTTAATACTTATTTTTAATTTTAAATAAATTAAATAAATTTTATATATTGGAATGCATGCAATACTGAGTTATTTTTCATTGCATGTGAGCAAAACTCTCTTCGATTAATGCAAGGTAGAGTTCTATTGAATCATGTTAATATTATTATTAAAAATGAAAATTATATCCTAAAAATTAAATTTTATTTTAAAAATAGGATTAAATAACTTACGAAATATATGGTTTAATTCATTGGTCACCAATTAACTAGATGTGAATATAATAACCAATTGAATACAACGAAAATGTTTTTATAACTAACTATTTCATATGCTCCCAAAAGAAATTTATCATAACAAATTAAATAAATTATAATTATTGAATTAATATATATGAAATTTATACATAATTTATTGAATAATTATTTTTTACATTATTCAAATATATTTTACAGGCGTAAGATAAGGAAAAAAATACAATTTTACACATAAAAACATATATTTTTTCTAAAAGCACTATTGATTCCTTTTAATAGTGAACTGGTTTTGAAACTAAATTTTTATATTTTGAAATATTCTATTTTAAAAAATTAATTTCATTTATAAATTATTAAATTTAAAATTTAGCCAAGTCTTATTTTTTGGTATTTTTCTAAGAAGTTTAATTTTTTATGAATACTGAAAAATATTAAATTTTAATTGAAAACTATATTTTTATCTAATTAATTGATAATGTTAAATTATTTTCTAAATTTTTTATAAAATAAAATTATTTAAATTATAAATATATCAATATAATTTATTTTATTAGAATCAATTTTATATTGATCTTTTCTATAAACACTTTGTGGTATTTTGATCATTTTTCTTTTAAACCCCACTTTACAATCCTGTTTGAGGTAATAATTTTAAATTTATTATTGTAACTTCTATGATTAGAATTTTTAAAAATAAATTAAATATATTGAATCATAATAATATAAAATTTATTTTATTTCAAACCTAGTTATTGACCAAAAAAATAGTGATTTATATTACAATTAATTACAACGATTATGGTTAAAATGAGTTCACATAGAGGTCAAAGTTTAATCTTTTGTGAAAAAAAAAATTCTAGACACTTTCTATAATCCATTTTATGTCCATATTTCATGAAAACCCCCAATATTATCAAAAAAAATTATTGGTGGTAAAGTATATAAGGAAGACCTCCAACTAGTATTTACCATTTCATATTTACAAGAATGTCACTTCTCCTCCACTATAAAAGGGTACTCACCCCCTAACTTATTCACACCTCTAAAGCCATTTTCTCAACCAAAAAAATCCAAAATAAAATCCGAAAATCCATAAATTCATCATAGAGGCCTCAATTTTTTATAAAATCTAACAAAGAAAGTTCATTGTGGAAAGGCAAAAAGAGTTACCCAAGATAGATGTAATATTATTTAATAACCAATTTTGTTTTATTTTTTTTCTAAACACATTAATTTATTATTATATCCTATTTATATGATAACATAAGTATATTAAATATAATAATATGTTATTTTTTTAAAATACATATAACTTCACACTATTCCATCAAATGGGATTTTCAATCATCGGTCGTGCGTATGACATACTATCACATCGTAAACTGATGTATTTGGTTCTTCCATTACCACATTACACTGATTCAAATAATAAATGGTTTTTAGTTTATATATTATATTTATTATATTTATAATTCATTTATACTTTTTTAATAATTTTATAATAGATACCTTCTTTCTTTCCCTTTTGTGGGAATATGATAATGTCGTCCGTGTGTAAGGCGGACTACCACAATGCGAAGCGATGTGATTCTTTCACATATTATGTGAAAAGTTATTAGTATGGGATTAATAAATATATGTTATATATATGAAATAAATATGATATGAAAATATTAATATACATATATCATTTACTTTTTATTTATTTTATATGACATGAAAATGGAAATAGTGTTCATTTATACTTATGGCCTACTATCTCCTATAATGTTTTATTTCATTTCCAGTCACAAAATTTTATGGATTACCATAAATACATATATACTGAATATATATGATATTTATACCATTTGTTACATTCTATGTAATTCCACATCTAGATCTAATAACAGTGATATAAATAACAAGTCAAAACATACTCGAATAACAATTTGATTAACACACTAAACAATGAAGACAATGAAATATTCGTAACAAAAAAGTGATAATATTTTCTAAAAGGATCATATATATATATATTAATAATATAATGTAATAATTTAATATCTTTAATAAATCCATTATTTAAATAGATAAATGTCTGTCATCCAAAAGGGATCATAATGTAGGGGATTCTCATCTCACATTGTCTTCTGTGAGGTATATACCATTTTAATCACTTATTTATTTTGTTTGGCATGTATACATCCCCTATTGTATTATATACCATGAATAAATTTAAATTTATTTTATTTTATGTTTCATTTAATTTTATATCTTATTGGTGTTTATAATTCAAATGTAACCAGGTGGAAAAGGATTTCATCTCAATTTAAATTCTATTGAGAATTACTTGTTATTAAGAAAATGTTCTATTTTATGTGGTGTATATACTAATCCTTCTAATTTAATAACTTGAATAAATAATTATTCCAGTTATTTTAACATTTATTTTGATTTATTTCATCCAAATATGATATGATTTTAATATTACCAGGTGATGAAGGTCATTGTGAAATCTCACTTTATTTTATGATTGTAAACTTTATCTTCAAACAATAATATCACTGTAACCATTTTCATAATAATTTTAATTTATATTAAATATTCATATTCTTCGGTGATGGGTTTGATTATTTTCTAAATCTTATACAATATTTACATACAATTTTAACATTAAAGGTTATTTTTTTAACTTAGGAAATATTGATAAATCTATATCCCTTACCAAATATTGATATTTAATAGGGAATATTTTTTATTTGTTACATCAACTACTGGATATAAAAGGAAATATGTGGTCTAGTTGGGAGTGGTGGGGAAAAAATTATATTTCCCCTTAATCGATCAACATGTTCTTATGATAAAACTCAGTTGCAGAATTTAAATGGGTTTCTAACATAATTTTGAAACAATCTTGTAAAAGTTATCAATCATATAATTTTTCATCTTCCTGAAAATTTATGTATAATAATAAATAATTCCCTTAATTCATAATTATTTTATTATTATCCCTTAGACTTTCACTATGAATAAAATCTACTAATGTATTTGATTATCTGTTTATTGATTAAATGGGATGTGTTTTCATTTAGTTACCGATCCATATTATTTATTCATTTAATTCTTAGTATTGATTCCATGGAAAGTGTATTAATTTAGTTAAATTTATATATTTATTGTGGTCATTAATTTATTATTGATTCTCTAATTAACTCATAATAATCATTTGAGCTTAGCATTATTTTGTTTCCCTTTACCAGGATATAATTTTTAATACTTGAAATGAGTCTCAAGGATGCTGATTATGTAGAATCTAGAGTTTATATAAGATAAATAATACAAGTCACCTTAGGAACTAGATTTAAGAAAAAATATATTAGGTAACAGAAACCCATCATTTAATTTCAGGATATTTACAGAAGAAAATCCCAAAGAAACCATGTAACACCCAAAGATTTTATAGTATGTATCTTTTTAATGTTAACCTTTTCTATTTCATACGAACAATGAAATTTTAGTATAACTTAACCATTTAATTGTTATGAAAAAATATTATTAACAATATTATAAATTTTAAATGTTCAATATAATGTGTTTATAATCCATCCATTGTGTTTTATGGAATTATGATAAGAATTAATCAAATTTTAAGAAAATAAAATCTATATTTTTCTAAAAGGATTTTTTTGGTATTTTTAATGTAAAAAATACCTAAATAATTATTTTTTGACTCTTTTATAAAAATTATTTAACAAAAAAACCAATTTCAAAATCAAAATATAAAAATTTAATCTGGTTATTGTTTTGGTATTTTTATGATAAGTTTCTTTTTTTAAAAGCAATATAACCATTTGTAACAATTATGTGGACATTATAATAATCATAAAAACTATGAAAGGGTATATATAATATATTTATCACATAAATTAAAATAGGAAACATTTTTATATTGAAAAAATTAAATAAACGTTTTAAAAATGATTAATTAAGTAATGGTATTTTGTGAAACATAATTTTTTTTTAACATTTTTATAAATAATATATTATTTTAAAAGGGAATTTATTTTCATAAAATAAATCCAAAAATCTGTATTTTGTATTATAATAATTTTATATAATTTTATGAGATCATTGTATATTTTTAAACCGTCAAAAAATAAGATATAATTTAAAAATTGGTATTTTTTGAATAAATGGTGATTTTAATTTGAAATTTAATTTCTTATTTTTATAAAATTATTTTTAAAAAATTTTATTGATTTTTTAAATGTACACATTGAAAAATTGTTGGGGTGAATTATAGGTATTTTTCTAATATTGATGATTTTTTGTGAATAGTAAAATAAAAAAATTTACTATATTTAACATTATGAGTAAATTAATGAATTATTGAATTATAGGTGATGTAAGGGTGATGTAAGAACCCATTGGTTAGAAATAAAATTCTTTATTTACTATATTTAGTTACATGAATCTTTGATATCGATAATCTTGAGCCAAAATAATTAACTAAATAAAATAATCACGGACACCCCTCTCCAATCACTATAAATACCACGTATTCCCCTAACACATACTATGATTTATTGCATTTTGGTGTTAAAATGTATTCATATCCCAATCCTCAACCTAATTTTATATTATATCTAGTCTCACCAAAAAAAAATTTCCATGTCCCATTGGGAGGTTCTCAAGGAGACGATGCTCAAGAGGTAAAACCATCCCCCTCTCTTTAAATTTTCATTCTTTTCTTATCTACCCCTCACCACCACTATCTAATGTAGCATTATAAATATAGTATAATATATATACTTGAATTTTATTATATTAATTTTATATCTATAGTAAATTCTCTTCTCTTTCGCTTTTTTTTCTTCTAAAAATGAATACATTATCTGTGTGGTGTAGATTCACCACCTTCGTGGATGATGATTTTCTATTATTTAGTGCTGCCTCCAAGACTTGTAATAAAACCATTATAATGTTTAAATCATATTTTCAAATTTATATTACAACTTTTTTGTGTTATAGAACCAGTACATGTAGATAATATTAATTTATAAAATAATACTAGTGCATATTGATCAGAAAAAGCCTAAATAATATAAACCCTTATCACTAACATTTTATCTTCTAAATAATCCATGTATATGGAAATAAATGATATATAATATCATTTAATCTTCTATAATTCTATTAATAAAAATAAAATTTCAGGTTTTTATAACTATACTCTTCATAAATGATCATTAGTACATGTATACAAGTGAAAAAATCATGAAAAGAAAGGAAATGAACACACCTCAGTAATGAAATTAACACTTAAAACTAGTCAATAATAAAATAAAAGAACTGAATTAAATTATAATAATTCAATTAAATTACTTAGATATTATTAATTAAATTATTATTAAATTTAATGTAATTTTCTAGTACATTAAGTACACGAGTTGAACACTTTCAGACATAAGTTTTGGGTTTCTTCCTAAACCACAAATTTTTCTTTCGGGTTACAGTTTCACTCAATTTATCCCATTTTTATTCTTAATTATTCTTTTGTAATCTTCTTACATGTTTTTTATGATACAAAAATATTTACCTGGCTCAATTATTCTTTCTTTGATTGTGAAATACATGTTTTATAAGTTTCCCTTTTCAATTCTTCCTGATAAGAAATCCTGATTAAAGGAACATCCAAATTTCTCACCCAATTTCAAGTACACTCCCTTGTATAGCTTATGATTATATTTACTGATTTGTAAAATTATTTACATTTCATATGATTGATTCTATATGAATTTATATGTCTATTATATCTCTCCTCTTTCATATAAAAAATGAATTGGACATAGTAATTGTCGGGAAGGGCCCATTATAACCACTCGATGCATTTGTAGGTCCTATGAGACAAAATAGAACATGTTTTGGAAAAGGCCATTCCGTTATATTTAATTATTTGATGAGTAAATGATGGTATGTTTCTGATCTCTTGAATTATTCATTCCCACACTGTGAGATATTTCATTTATAATCCATGTTATTATGTGAAATGTAGAATATCCATGGTTATGTTTCACTCTCATTTGATAATTGTTTTTAAATTATTTAATCATATTCTATAACTTCAATATGATATTCAAGTTTATGTTTAAATGAAATGTGTTGTTATATATTCACCTTGATTTATATATTATGTATATTTGTCATAACTTCCACTGTATTTCATACCCTTACTAAGCATCTGAGCTAACCCCTTTCTTTTATTATTTTTTTTCCATGATTCTAAGATGTATTTCATGATGGAAATGATGAGATAATCTTTGAAATTTGGAATGTTTTCAAATAAGTTTATATTTTTTTTTCTTTTCAAGTTATATTTTAAACCATATGTTGTTATATGGTTTTCCAAAGATACTAAACTATTTTTTACGTTGGGATATGATCATTTGTTCTAAGTAACAATATAATCATGTAAGGCACCGACACCAGACTACTATGATTTGGGGATTTATGGTTGGTATCAGAGTGAGTTTAGTATAATTTTTGGAAGCTATATTTAGGAAATCATATATTAGTGAATGAAACCATATTATCTAATTTTAGAATATTCCTATAAAAACTAACATTATGATTTATAGAGTAATTATAGATAGTTTTTTAATTTAGGATTATGTGATTAAGTACTTCTGATGTTATAAATTATATTTCATAATTATATAATATAACATAGTGACTTCAATTGTCTAGAAATGGCTCATAGTGGAAAAAATGGGAACTGTGACAACACACGTATCCCATATATATATTTCCCTCTTAAGAAATATATTGATGTTATAATTGGAGTAGCAGTAATACCAGAAAAATTATAACAATATTGGGATATCATACTCAGTTTATAAGAAATAAAATTTCTTTTATGAAGAAACTTTTTGATTCACAATGTAGTGTAAAAAAATTTAGGCCGTTTTGTGTTATGGAAATTTCTAAATTTTAAAGGGACTAAAAACCCATATATAGTTGAGAAATTGAAAACTTCTTTATAAATTACATTTCTATATTTGGGAAGTGATGATAAGTAGAAGGTTTTCATGATAATTTATGGTCTCTCTGTAGGTGAAGATCTATCGTGGTGATTGATTCAAAAGACTAAGGAGGTTGAGGAAATAAGAATATGGAATGTAATCACTTTAAATAAAATTTTCTATGAAAAATATTCCCCTCTTGAACTATGAGAAAATATGAAGAGGAAATTCTTCATTCTAAGATAAATTGGGGAAGATAATGTTTCCACATATGAATCCAACATTATAGTATTAGAAAAGCATACTACGGACTACAAACGTATCCCAAAGAAAAATATTGACAATTTATTCTTTGTGATTAAGAAAATTAAACAAAGGGAACATGTCCTTCAAAATTTATCATCATACGAGGATATAGTATCGTGTAAAATAAATATAAAGAAATTATTACACAAGTATTATGACTGAAAAAAAGGATTAATTATAAAAAAATAAGGAAGAGAAAAATATGGATAAAGGGAAGAAGGGAATGATGTTTTTTTCACTCATGTGACAATTGTCGATGGAAACACCCGAGTACTTTATTAAATGGAAAAAAAGTTTCATTCACATGTAGAGAAAAAGGACACTATGTTCAGGATTGGAAGGGTAAAAAATAATTTTCTAATGTGCATTGCTTCACCTTTAATTATATGTGGAACTATGCAGATTAATCCCCTAAGAGACAAGCGAATATACACCAGAAGAACCTAAGGTATCAAATCTAATATTATATTATTACTGATAATTTAGTGGAATGATTAATTTTATTATGTATGGATTAAAAAATAGTTTTATTAGATTATATTAATCAATTATATTCTGGTTATTTGAATTATGAGACATACATGGCTTGTACTAAAATTCTTTTTCATTCATGATTTGAAATCATGTGCTGAATAATACCAAGAAATGTTATTCAATAAAATATTGATCTGTTGGAAAACATGTTAATGGGGGAATATAACATGTAATATGTTCTTAATGTTGATATAATAATGATAATGTTGGGTTCATGTGATAGAATTCATGACCACAAACGAGTCTAGTGATTTCTTGGTCTATATTATCTTAACTAGGCTTATTAGATGTTTGGATTTCAAGAATATATTCAACAACCCAATAATATTACTCTTATAAGCATGCATGTTTTCATAATTCTTTAACGGAGATTAAGGTATTCGTGTAATTTGTATGTGATAATAAGAGTTTCAATATTTTGGGAAATCTTATGTTAATTTTATTTTGGAAATTTAGGTACCTTCCTTCCAAATAGTTGTTATTTGAATTTGGATGGACATATTTTGAATGGGGAACAAGGTTAAATATATATGGAATAGATTAAGAATATTATTAACTAATAATAAAGTATGATTTATCATATTGGATAACTTTTTCTAACCAATTTGGTTTAGGTAGGAATTAAAAATGTTGAAATAATGACGTGTGGATATTATGATTCAAAAAATCACTTGAAATGAAAAAATAATCTTAAATATTCATCACCAGATTTATGAAATGAAGTGCATATTGATCAAATCACAACCTAAGGATTATATTATATATATGAAATAAAGTTAAATATTTTATGTTTATTTTCTTGACAATTTATCTATATTGTAAAATAATCCCTCAATCCTTGGAGAAGTATTTTTGAAAAAATATGTTATTAATTTATTTTCATTCTTTAAAATATACTTTATTTTAATGGATCATTGATATAAGATTTTTTTATTTTATGTTTATAATACACATGTTCTTTATCACACACCATTATAAAATGATAGTTAGATGTCCCTTCAAAGCCCATTTTTTCACATTCTACTAATGTAATCAAATTCCAAAGCATAATTTTGTAGCATCATTCACATTTCCCATTACCTGTTTTTATGGGGATGTATTATTAACCCAATTTATGATGTAGGTTCCCCAAAAATGAATTTTCTTATATCAAACTATTATTTTTTAATTTAAATTTCAAAATTATTATGACACAATTTATGGAATGAGGGGAGAATGTAACAACCCAAGATTTTATGGTATGTCTATTTTTAATATTAATCACTTTGATAACATACAAAAAATGAAATATTATTGTATCCTACCCATTAAATTAGTAATAATAAATTATATTACCTACATTATGAAATTTTTATGTTCAACAGAATGTCTTTTAAATTCATCCAATTAGTTTAATGAGATTTTGATAAGAATAAATCTATTTTCAATCAAAACAATATATATTTTTCTAAAAGTAAATTTTTCCACCTTTTAAAGGAACACATACTGTAATAATTTTTTTTAAAATTTTATAAATATTATTTGACAAAATTTACATTATTTTTTAAATCAAAATTTCATAATTTACTTTGGTTAAATGTTCGGTATTTTACTGATAAGTTCTATTTTTTCATCATAATGTTATCACCAGGAAAACAAATTCCATTAGAATAAGTACCACAAGTACAAAATTATGAATAATTTTTTTTCCTCTCATCACTATAAAAATGAAATTTTTATATCATGTAATATGTAAATAACTGCTTTACAAATGATTAATTATGTATTGGTATTTGTTGGGTAATATAATTGTTTACTCACAGTTGTATAATTAATATAATTATTTAAAAGATAATTTATGTTAATAAAATATATTGAAAAATTAATTTTTTATTTATTATAATTATAAGATGATTTTATGAGTCAATAATTAATTTTTCAAAGTGTCATAAAATCAGTTATAATATTAAAATCTATATTTTTTGACGTAATGTTGATTGTAATTAAAAATTAACTTTATTAATTTTAGAATATTGATTTCAAAAAATTATTTTTATTTTTTAAATCTACATGTTTCGAATCTTTTTTGGCTAAATGTTTTGGATTTTTATAAAATAGATAAATATTTAGTGAATAGTGAAATATGGTAATTTAAGGTATTTAACATTATGAGTAAATCAATTTATTAGAAATTCGTTGATGTTTTATGAATGAGGTAAGAACCCATTAGTTCTAATTCACATGATCTAGTTACTATATTGACTTATAATAATGAATATTATTTATAGTATTTGTCTAAAATAATAAACAAATGAATAAAATAATCTGAAACACCACTCTCCTCCCACTATAAATGCTACCCTCACCACCACTTATCCTCAAAGCTTTCAAGCATTTGATAATTATTATATAATTCCCAATTACACTTCCAAATCAATTATCAACGTTCGTATCTTTCTGGTCTCACCAAATTACCATTTTTAGGTCCCTTAAAAAGGCTCTCAATGAGATGACACTGAAGAGGTAAGACATTCCATCTCTCTCATTCAATTTTTTTATTTTATTATCCTTCCATAACCTCCATAATCCAAAGTAACATGATCAGTAAATTATCATTTATATATACTAATTTTATTTTTTTAATTTTATATCTACCATCAATTCTCTAATATTCTCCTTTTGTTCAAAAAATGAATACATCGCCCATGAGGTGTCGATTCACCACCTTCATGGACGATGATTTTCCTTTATCTAATACCCCATTAATATATGTTTATAAAAAAATTATAATTTCTAAATAATATTTTAAAATTTATATTAAAAATTATTTAGTATTCCATAACCAATATATATACATAATAGTAATAATTAAAACAAAACTAGGGCATAATGAACGAAAAAAGGCTCAAATAATCTCGATGGTTTTCATTAAGTTTTTATATAATGAATCATTCTATTTTATCGAAAAAATGATATAAAATACCATTTAATCATATGTATGTTCATTAATAACAATTAATTTCAATTATGAATAACTATTTCCATTTTATATGATCTTTCATACATATATATAAGTGAACCAATCATGAAAACCAAGGAAATGGCCACTCCAGAATGATGAAATTGAATCTTATAATTCATCAAACTGTCCATCATTAAACATAATTAAATTATAATAAATGAAATACAAGTTAAATAGTATCTAAAATAAATTTTTAATTAACACCTTTTCATTATCCCGGAAACTAAGTGCATGTTCAGAACAATTTTAGACATATGATAAGGGTTTTTTCTGAGACATCCATTTTTCGTTCGATTTTTGATTTCATTATATTTATTAAAATTTAATTCTTGTTTATTTTTATTTTCTCAACCTAAAATATATTTTTATGTTCCAAAAAAATTTTCATTGGTAAAATAGACTTTCTGTGATGGGTAAAGACATTTTTTATAATTTCCCATTATCAATTCATCCTAATAAATAAGATTGATTAAAGGTAACATCCAAATTTATTACCCACTTTCAAGTTCACTCCGTGTTATTTTTTAGCCAAAAATATTTTCCTAAATTCACAATTTTTTATCATTAAAAACCATATTAGTTCATTAATTTTTTATTCAAAAAATTTATTCATTTTTTACATTAATTTCCTTTTAATATGTTCTCTTGAAACTCATTAAAGTTTCTTATTTCTAATATTTACTAAATTCTCTTTTTACATATTTTCACATCAGTTGGACAATATTTATCATGATAAATGCCAAATTTGAGTGTGAATATACTTATAATATTCCTAAAATATAACCTTATTGTACTTAAATTTTCTTTTTTGGGATTTACATGTTTATAATATGACTTTATAACAAATTCAAATGATTTTCCAAAGAAATATTCTTTAGAAAGGAAAAAAGTGTATTTTCAACAAGAAATTTTCAATGGTTTTATTATAGTACATTTATCTATTTCAACATTGTATATTGAATCATATGGTTTATTGATATTGGTCACTTCTGTTACAATATACCATATTTTATTTAATATTTTATGATTATTTTGACAGGGGATGTACTACTTTGATATTATTCCCTATATTACTCTAGATTGTTTATGATTATATTTATTAATTGGAGAAATTATTTACATTTCATATTATAGATTCAATATGAATTTATTTTTTTATTATGGTTTACCCATTTTATGTGGGTAATGAATTCAACTTACTAAGTATTTGGTGAGACCAGTTAAAGCCCATCGATGAATTATTAGGTCTCATGAACCAAACTAGATTAGGTTTTATCCATGGTCTTACCCTATATATTTAATTTTTGGTTAAGGAATTGATAATATGCTTACGATGTCCCAAATTATGCATTCCCTCATTATGATATATTTTATTTGTAATATAGGGGATTACTGGATTAGTAGAGTATCCATGGATATGTTTCTTTATCTTGTAATTATTTATATGAGTTTATTTGATCAACATTTATTCCTTTAATATTATGTTCATGATTATGTTTTTATTGATTGTTTTGTTAAATATTAAACATTCCTTATTGTTTATGATTATTTAGGATACCTTATACTATATTTCATACCCTTGATGATAATATGTTCTCACACCTTTCATATGATTTATTTTTCACTGGGATTATAAGATGTATATTATGATTTACATGTATGGATAAAATAGAAGATTTTAGATTCTTACAAAAGAGTTTCCTTGTTGTTTTTCTTTTCAAGTTGTAATGTTCAAAATATATTTGTCTTTAATTTTCCTATTTTCTTAAACTATTTTTTTATTTAGGATGTGGTCACTTGTTCTTAGTACCAATGTTTCTAAGTAAGGCACAGACTCCAGGATATTAGTGTCTAGGTTTTTAAAGACCATGTTCATGATTATATGATATTCTACGCAAAAAAATTCAATTTATGTTTTATACTTAATTAGTTTTGGGATTATAAATTTTTTTCATAATGATATGATCAAATATTGTGTATTTCATCATTTAAAAAAGGTGTTTAGATGATCGTTTGGTAATTTTATCAATGCATGTTATCCAATAGGTATGAATTATTGTTTCATTGATGGTATTAATTGATTCATTTAAAGGAAAGTACTCTCCAAATATTTCTCATAGTATGAGGATATACTATCAAATAAAAACAATACATGTAAATAGTTATCTATCAATTATAGATTCAGAGTAAAACATTAGAAGAAGATAAAAAATGGGAAAATATAGCTTAATGGAGGAATGTAAATAATTATTTCTGCCATTTCATAGTTGTGGAAGGAAAACCCATGGTATATCATTACGAGGAAAAATAATTTTCTTGATGTTTGTTGAAAATGGTTGGCATGATAATCATTTTAAAGGAAAGGATGAATTTTACAATGTTCAATGCTTCAAATGTAAGTATATCAGGAACAATAAAAATAAATTCCCCACGTGTCAATGGAATACACCTCAAAATAATCTAATGGATCACAGTCAATATGATTTTTCTTTAAAAAATTAAGAGTAATGGTTAATATGTTTTTTGTTATTTCAAAATTATGTTATTTGAATATTTTAACAATGATGAATCTATTTTAAAAATTACGAAATATATAAGTAATGTACTATATTGATTTATTGTTAAGGATTTGAAAGAATGTGTTTAAATGTACCGATGAACAAGATAAATGATCCAATGACATGTTGAATCTCATGGAAAAACTATAATTCAGTGAACAAAAATCCTTAATAAGTTCTAAATGATGAGATACTGATGGTTGGATAATGTGATGACTTATATGGATAGATTAAATTTGATATTACTGACTACCTTGAAAAAGATTAACGATTTATTGGAAATTTGGTTATGATATCATTGATGGAGTATACAATATTTAATGATTTTTTGAATATATCCAATAACCAATGCTTACATAATGAATAATGAAGAATTCCTACATTCAATAAGGTTTTATAGTTATTCATGTTATCACCATGATTAAATAGAATACATGATGAAATATTTAACATATTTTATATGTGATGATTTAGAGAAAATTTATCTTTATTGGATGAATGATAAGATCTTTTTTTTTAAATTCAGCTAACTAATGTTTTGGATCTTGATATTTTTGAAAGTTAAGTAAGGTTTTCCATTTATTAAATGGTTTAATTTGGACTTTGGACAATGTTTTGGAGATTAATTTACTACATCATCATATAATGAAACATGTGAAAAGATAAGAAGTATGAATAGTTCCAGGCACTATCAAAGGATAATATTTTTATTATGAAGTATAAATTTATCATGTAATTATATTTCCTGATATTTTTTTGGGTGAATGTATTCCTTAACTCTCAGAAAAGGATTTTTAAAGAAAATATGATGTCCTATTATCATAATATTTGATAATATTAATGTTATTTTTCACATCTCTTGTTTATGAATTTTTTATCATTAATTTTATCCTGAACATGTTTTATATCTCTATCCCATAGTATTTGAGTGTTATTTATCTCTTACATGTTCATATTTTCCTTCCCTAAATATTTTGACATATCTATAACACTAGTTATGTCATTGATCCAGATGAATTATATACATCCCTTCTCTATAATTAATAGAATATTTTACTAACCATTTTGAAATGTTTTTTTTCACTAATGGTATTTCCAAATGTTAGACCCATGATTACTAAGATCAATTTAAAATTGTGATGATGCAATTTAATTAATGTGGGGAGAATGTAACACCCATAAATTTCAATTTAAGAACATTGTATTCGATAGTGTGTATGATAAGTCAAAATAATCATCGAAATGAATATAAAATAATGAAACATTACTATATATTTACTATTCTAAATAAATTCAATGTTTTATATATGTTTGAATTCAAAAAATTATAAGTTATCTTGTATTATAACTGAGAACTACTTCATTTGATAACTTTTGTTCAATGTATGAAAAAACTTTACTAAATAAAAATAATATTATTATTTAAAAATAACATTATCTTCTAGCCATTAAATTAGTGGTTATAAATAGGTTTGAATAATAGATGAAAAATATGGTTCAGATTAATAGTCACCAATTTACAAGACAAGAATACGAGAACCAATTTAATATAAAAGGAATGTTTTTATAGAGAATTAATTTTATGTGCCAAAATGAATTTTATCATAATAAATTAGTCTTATTTATATTAATAAAATAATTTAAGTTAAATTTATATAATATTCATGAAATAAATTTTTTTACTTTTATCTGAAAAAAATTATTTGAAAAAATGAGTAGATTATGTTAAGGTTTACACCTTCACTTATATGTTGTTATGTTAAGGTTCTCCAAAAACCATGGGTATAGGTCCTTTTTCAGTAGTGGATATGAATGAACCAATGACATATTATTCTGAGTTATTGTTTTTTTTGAGATTTCAATAAATGTGTTTTTAGTGTATTAAAACACTAAAACATGCAGGTAATGGTAAAAGCCAATAAAAAACCCTAATACTGAAGTGTAATCATTGTAAAACCATCATTGAATTATTCTTTATATTTACACAAAGACAACATGTCCATCCTACATGAGGTGTGCTCCGAATGACATAATAAACTGTTTTTAAAGATACTGATGTCTCTAAAACATGTGTTAGGGTAGTCTAAAACTACACAAAAAAACATCAAATGGATGTAAAATCCTAAGAAAATTACCATATATTTATTTCTAAAATTTAGTATCCAATGACACATCATTCAATGTTATAATTTTCCCAAGATGACCATTAATTATATTTCAGTGTTTTGAAAAACTAAAATTTGAGTGTAATGGTCTAATCCATATAAAACCTCATATTAACATTATATCCTGATAAAACCACCAATGAATTATTATTTTTGTGTGCGAGAAGAGAAAACATCCATCTGTTGTTAAGAATTACTATACAAATTGGTTCATTCATATCCACTCCTAGAAAATGGAACTATACACAATTATATGTTGTTATGTTAAGGTTTACACCTTCACTTACGCACACATCCATATAACAGGTAACAAACTTACCATTTATGTGCATTCCAAACTACCACCTCACAAAACGATATCGTTCGTTTTTTCTTTACCAACATTCACTGTAGAGAATTATGATAAAAAAATGATTATATATGATTTATATAATATTTAAAATATCATTATTCTTATTTAATTATTTTATAAATTGTAAATTTATTCTTTCAATTTTTTTAAAATATGTTAAAATCATTTGTGGAAGTGTGGACTACAACCACCTCTAAGGGATGTGATTCATTCACACTATACATGGGGTGTATAAATGAATGTTTTCATAAAAATATGTAATATATATGACATAGATATTATAATTTAATTATTACATATAGATACATATATATCATTTACTTTTTATTCTTTTTAATATGAAAAAAATGAAAGTAGTGTTCTTGTGTATGTACGACCTACCGTCTCTATGAACGATGCATTTTATTTCTTATCTAAACTTTTTATGGATTATTATAAATAAATAAATAAGGAATATATATGATAATTTAATCTTGGTTTATATAATTTATATTATTAAAATAAGAACTAATTAATAGGAACAACCATTAATATCAACAAACTTGGAAATTGACACACGAAATTCTGAAAACAATGAATGTTTTCTAAAAAATGGGTAATATGTTATTATAATAAGTTAATATATGTTATTATATGTTTTATTGTGGTTCCAGTAATAGTTATTGATATGTTTTAAACCATTATACATGATTTTAAATTAATATCACCCAAAAAAGAAATGTAGGGTAAGAGATTTTGTTTTATTTTACATTTCATTGAGACTTGTTTGTTTTCATGCACCATGTTTCTTTTATACAGTTTATATAACCCATTTGACATGTTATATTATGAATATATTTATTATAATGATATTATATGTTTCATTTAATTTTATTACTTCATGTACATTAAGATTCAAATGTTTCAAAGTGTTATGAGACACTTTTTAATGTTTAATGATTATTCTCCTCGAGAATGTTTTTAAAGATTTTCTTTGCAATCTCACTTCCATTAGTGATTTTTAACTTTATCTTGAACCAATACCTTTATTTTTGTGCACAAACTTTAGTATATATGGTGTAAAGACTTCAAATATTTCATATAATATCATGATTTATCCATTCTTTATTATATTTAGATTTTTAATTTGAATTATTTTATATAAGGGGATTCAAGTTAAATGTTACCAAGTGGAAGATAATTTCGTAACTCGATTTATTATCATTGGGTTATATTACAACCTCTTTATTTTTAATATTATATGATTATGTGTGCAATGACATGGACTATCTATTTATGTATTTCGAGTTCTATATGTGGATTTACAGTTGATACACATAATCTACTAATTTATTGGTTCTCAGTCCAACATTGTAATATTTTCAAGGGTTTACTTTTAAGTATATTTCTATAAGATATTGGTTACAATTAGTTTTTAGATTAAATTATTGGATCATTATCTAATAAACCCTTTTATTTTCTTCTAATATATTTATTCATGATGTTTTTCAAGTATTATTGCCGTTTACACTTTTAGAATTTTTTCTGAAACAATAGGCTTCATTTTTTAATTAAAAATGTCCAAATTAGATTAGGGTGAATTTTATTATTTCCATATGAAGGTAAATGTTTTGTTTAATTGTGAAAAGGCGAAATTTTAGTTGTAAATTAATTTTTCATCTAAATAATTTGTAATGTTAATTTTTTTAAAATTGGGTTTAAAATAAAATTATTAAAATTGTACACCTTTTAATACAAATTACTTCATTTTTATCATAATTATTTTTATTTTATATATAAAAAATTGATCTTTTGATCATTTTAACTTCAAAACACTATTGTCTCATACTATCTTTGAGATTAAATTTAAATTAATTTCATCTAGTTCTAGGATATTAATTTCTAAAAATGGATTAAATATTTGGAATAATAATAATATATAATTTTTATTAATTTCATAAAATATTTTTTAAAATAAATAGTGAATGAAATTAAAATTAATTACAACAACTAAGATAAATATGAGTTTACATAGTGGTTAAACTGTAATTATAATGGGAAACGTGTCCTATAGTCCTATAAAAAACCCCATTAACTAGAGATATTTCAAACATATATCTTATTTTATCGAAAATGGTTCATTATTTAAGGTTCACTGTGTATGATAGAACTCATAAGGGTGTTATCCTTTTGGTATTTACAATAATGCCACTACTCTAGTATTGAAGGGATCTCATCCCCATCATTTCTTCAAAACTCTCAAGAAATTTGGATTGAAGAAAACCATCCAAATTCACTTCAAAAATTCCATTCCCCCATCATGTACCCTTAAAATTGGGAATAAATCCATCGGAATAATTCCATTGGCGCAAACCAAAAAGAGTTACCTGAAAAAAGGTATAATTCTTCAACAAAGACTTTTGTATTATTTATTTCTCCTCTCTTTCAGTTATAATTATATTTAAATTATTTAATAACATAATTATATTTAATATACATATATATTATTATGTTATGTTCATGAAATAAAAATTAATACAACTCTATCAACTGGGATACACAGTCATCGTTTGTGTGTATGACGGACAACCGCCTCGTGAACGAATGTCATTCATTCTCCCATTAATGCATTTCAATATTGGGAATAATAATTGAATTATAGTTTATATAATATTAATTTTATATTTATATTTTTTATGGTTATTTAATTATTTCATAACACATTCATTCATGCTTTGAATTTTTTGGGAATACAATGAATTTGTTCGGGTCTACAAAAGTCTAATGCCTCGTTAAGCGAAGTGATTTGTTCACACATTACATGGAATATATTAAAGATGGGTTTAATAAAAATATGTGATATATATGAAATTAATATGATTCTAGAATAATAATATAAATATATATCAATTACTCTTCATTCTTTTATTATGATAAGAAACTGAAAGCAGTGTTCATGTACATGTATGACCAACCATCTCAACAAAAAAAGTATTTCATTTCCTATCCCAAAAATATTATGGATTAAAATAATTAATATACATAACTTTTAAATAATTTTTTCACTCTTAATATGTTTAAATCATGATCTAAATCAGAGTAACAAAAAAATATCAAGCCAAAACATACTCAGAAAATAATGTGATTACAACCTGAAATAATGAAAAAAATGAAATATTGATAACAAACGAGTGATACGATCTTATAAATGGATCATATATGGTATTATAAATATTATTAGGTTCTTGGTATAGTATAATAACATGATTAAAACCATTATATATTAGGTTAAAGTGTGTTCAACCCAAATGGAGTGTTATTTTAGGGGTTCGTGTCTCACTTTTTCTTCCATGAGGCATATGCTATTTTCACCCATTATTTGTTTTGTATGGCCTATATATTGTCCCTATTTTATAATATATCATGAATAAATTTACCATCATTATATGTATAATTTCATTTTAGTTTACTTAATTCATGGGGATTATACTTCAAATGTTACCATGTGGTATGGGCTTTCATATCAATCAATATTCCATTTAGACTTATTTTTTTATGCACTAATTAACTTTTATTTGGTGTACATACTACTCCATGACATGTACTAAAATAAATAAATAATTATTCTTGTTATTTTAAAATTTAATTTTAATTAATTCATCTAAGGGGAGTTATTTTAATATTACCATGTGAGGAAAGTTATTGAGAAATCTCATTTTATTTTGTGATTGTTTTTTTCTCTTGGAACAATGACATTATAGTAATCATTTTTCATTCTAATTTTAATTAATATTAAATTTCCACAATATTGGGTGATGTAAGTGATTATTTCCTAGATTTTATACCATTATTATGTATTTTGTTTACTTTTTATGTTATTGGATTAACAGGGGGTATATTGATACATATGTATTCTTTACTGAATATGGATATATGATAAGAATATTTATCATTAATTAAATAAAATTTTCAATATACCAGGAATGATTAAGAATGGATGTGATGGGTGGTGGACATAATTTTAATATCCCCTTGATGAAACAACATGTTCACATGAGATAACTCATTTAAATAGATTTAATGGGTTTCAACCTATAGTTTTAAACCATATTTTGAAATGTCTAGACATCATAGGTTTTCATGTGCATAATAAATGTTGTCTAGTAATAAATAATTTCCTTAATTTATGATTTATTAATTATTATCCATGTAATTTTCATAATGAAAAATTCTATGGATGATTTTCATTCTCTTTTAATTTCTAAATGAAATGTGTTTTTAGTTATTTACCTTTCCATATTATTTGCACATTTACATATTTTTATTTATTACATGACATGTGTTCTCATTTATTTACCTTTAAATATTAATTAAGTTCATTTTTAGATTATTGATTCTACTATACTACACCCTTATAAATTATATTATCTCACCCTTATTTTTTTCATTACCTATGATATGAAGATAAATTACTAGAATGAGTATCATAGATGATGAGAATTTTACATTGTTATGTATTATGATCCATTTCTTATTCTTAATTTAAACTAGATATAATGTATGTGTAAGTTTCTAAAACATACAAAATTTTCTATTCATTGCAATTTAAATATTGTAAATATACCAATGTAATAATTTATGACACCGGCTCTTCCCTACTGGGGTTAAGGTCATTAAATATAATATGCAGGGTTTGGTTTCTAAAATGATTATCTCATATTATCATACCCCAATTATAAATATAGGTGGATATTTTCCATTTATTACCCTTACTAAGAACCTATTATCACCCTTGTGATTATTTTCCCTAGGTTATGATTATTAGTATTATATATGATAGGTCCATCAATGGTTCTAGTTATAAGGAACTAAATGAGGGATGATGTCGAATGTTTATAGACTAATTTTTTATGAAACCATGATTCCAAAGTCACTATAAATTTATGATCCTCAGGATTTCATTTTTATAACGTAATGAATATACTTATTATAAGATGTAATATGTATTCTTGATAAATTATGAGCTCTATGCTCCGTATATCGATTTTGAGGATGTACAAACTAGTTCTAACATATGAATTGTGATTGGAAGAAGTAAAAATTGAAAATGTCATTTTATATGATGAATAACCTATTGAAATCAAATATTTTAGAGAAATGAATATAAATAATAGGACTTTTCATCTCATCAAATTTAAATTCTAATATCATTGTTAGAAAATGATATATTTTTACCCAATAATGTGATGACTGAAAAGAACCCTCACTTGTTTTCTTCATTGTAATAAATTTTAAATATTGAAATTATTTTTAATGGGGGTAGAATGTAATAAACTTTGTTTTCCACCATATATAAATACTATTTTCAAAATTTCTCACTAAACACATCACTTAATAGAAGAAATATATATACCATTTTTTTGGTAGTGATATAATTGGCATGTATAAATAGAAGTAACAAAATTATAAAACACACAATAAACCCAGAAATATATATTAAAATTATAAAAAATAAAAATCAAATTAAAAAATTACTCAAATAGTCAAACTAATCAAATCAATTGTCTAACATTATTAATTTTGTAGTCAAATACACTTTTTATTATGAATTGAAAGACCTGTTTCAATATGGGTAGAGGGGGAACCATTACATATCTTACAGTTCTATGTCTAAGTGGACCATGAACATGGGGTTAAGGCTTTGGGGAATGAAAGATATCATTTAAAACTTAAAATACATTTTTTTAAGGTCCCCAATAATTAATACTACTGCTACAATAACTAGGCTAAAAATTCACTAGTTATTTTACTGCCACTGCTACTATACTTTTTATAGTGCTACTATCTCTTAATGGAATCCACTATTATAGTTCAACCTCAAGTATAGTAATTCTACAATACATTGATACAATGATCCAACAAAAACATGTGAAAATAACTTTTAGTATACAAAATGTTGTTTTCCTACAAAATCTTTTTCTATTTATTTTTTTTAATTAAAAAAGAAATGATAAATTTTAGGATTTTATTTTCAAAAAAATACCTTCATTTTTTTTATTAATTTAATATTTTCATAATATTAATTTTTTATATTCACATGATGATTGTTTTGTATATAAATTGTGAAAAATAATTTTTTCCCATTAACATGACTCTTATGAAATTATTAGTATAAAATATTTTATTATAAATCCATGATACCATTTTATAAGACGTAAAATGATTTTTAAAGTGAATTTATAATTTTAAAGTTTATGGTTTCAATTTATAATCTAATATTTTTTTATTTTAGATTATATGTTTTGTTTTAAAAAAAAAATAATACATTATAAAATTAATATCATAGGATTACATATTATAGTTTTTAAAACTGAATAATAAATAATATGTTTCAAATTTTTAATACTTAGGTCCAAATAATAAAATGTATACCATTTTTTTCAACATAATGGAAATTTTAGTTAGGTAAATCTAGTCGTTGTAGTGAAAACCAAAATGCTAATAATGAATAACAAATGAGGTAAAGAAAATGATGAGAATTTTTTTTAGTTTAGTGGTTTTGTTGTGTTATAGACTTATATGTTATAATATATATTTTTCACAATTTTGGAGAAACATTTATCAAGAGTTACATATCATTATTGAAAATTTTTGGGTATTTACAAAAAAATCCATCCCTTTTCACATATAAAAGTGGTACTCCTCTATGAAATTTTTCAAACACCAAAACCCCCTAATTTCAACCAAAAATAAGATTAAAAAATGTGTTAAACATCCATATACTTATTAAAAGGCATATATTATTCTCAAAAATTCATCCCTATGTGGTTAAAACCATTTGGAAATGAGATTATCCAAGAAGTGATGTATGAATTTTTAATAGCTCTTTCCCCATTAGAATTTAATTATTTTCAATTCTTATTCCTCAAATTCCATTAAATAATCATAAAAATATATTATAAGTATGATTATTATACTATAGTTTACTATGATTATATTAAAAGAAATAACAATCTTTTAGTCTTCTGTTAAGTAAAATTATAATGTGAATGATCGGTGTGTTCAAACTGCCACCTCTATAAAGAAGATTCTATTGTTTTCCATTATTTCCTAACGAATAAGATATAATATAGGAACTAATTTATCATGTAATATATATATATATATATATCTTATTTATTTTATAAAATTATAAAAATGATAATTACTTCTTCCTATATTGAAAAAAATAAATAATAGTCTATTTGTACTGGTAGACTATAGCCTTTGTCTTGACATAACCTTCCATGTGACATGAATCTAGTAATCTCAACACATTGGCCTCCTATAATACCACGTTTTCAATCTAATAACACCAAATTATATTACTCAATGGTGTCTCATAAAAGACAAATAACTCTCCCCGCATGCCAACACATGTTCTTTCACTATATTTTTTCATCACTCACACACTCTCAAGAAGACATCCTAGAAGGACACCCATCCTAATAACAATTGAAATAAAATGATTCATAATTATGTAGTTACAATTAGATATAATCTTAAAAATATAGGTGCAACTTTTTGAAATGGTTAGTAACATATATCCTTAAATGTCTCCCTTTTTCAGGGGTGTTACACTCTCCACCCCTTTAATGAAAAACGCCCTCATTGTGGAACCCCAAAAACAAGCCCAGGAAGTGCCTATGAAATTATAGTTGGTTATTTGATATTATACAATATTTTATGACCCATCATTCCCTAGGCCCTGAAAAAAAATTCAGATCCAATGCTAAGAAAAATTGATTAATAACTGCTTTAGTTTGAGTTTTTGAGTCCACGATGAGGAAGTTTTTCATTAAAGGGGTGTATAGTGTAACACTCCAAAAAAGTGAGACTTATAAGGCTAAATCTTACTACCCATGCCATCAAGGTTCACATTTCCATTCATGGGACTACTAGAATATAACTCTTTAGTTATGAATTCTTGTCTTGGATTAGTGGTATGTTTTGAATACATCTTGCTTACATGAAATAAAATATGGGTAATTCATCAAGTCAATATCCATTTACTAAAAATATGCTATGGATGTATAGAAGATAAAAGTTTATGATTTATTGGGTATTGTTTAATATGGCCTAACAATTGTGGTGTGTTACATGATATTACAAAGTTTTATAATAGGGATTGTTAGTGATGACTTCGGTAAGGTTATATATTTCATAAAATGTATTCAAACATACCTTTTAATCATCATGCAAATCATTAAGTTTATTTCTTTTAGGGGGATTCTCGATATGGGTTTTCAGCTAAATTTGATATATTGAAATTATATAAATGGTATAATCCATCATACATGGTTTAGAAAATACATTCATCTCATGGAATTAAGATCCTTTTGAGTGATTCAATTGTAAAGGATCTGGTTCTTCTTGGATGGTGTGTTTTGAAGCTTTGAGTATTTGTAAATTGTGTGGCCACGTTGGTCACCTTATGAGCTTCTGTATGTTGGGAAACTAAAAAGGGATGTTTCGATCATGAATATCATTTATAGAATACTGGGTAGTAGATGATTTCGGATTATAGGTCACCATCCATAGTTCTTGTAGTGAATCTTCTCACACAATGGAGGATCATTCTGTTATAAGATATTTGTTTCTAGATATGGATGATGTTAATCCATCTTATTATTTCCGACATTATACTGCTAACTATATTTTTTTATTGGCATGTCTATTATTAGAAACATTTTTTTAATTATTTTTGAATGGAATCTTTTAGAACATGGTTTTATTAATTTATGGATTGGTGATATGATAATGGTTTCATTTTCTTATGATAATTGTGGGTTCAAATTTTTTTGAGATGAGAAACCATGAGATGTTTGGATTTATTATTTTTTATGGTGTTTATCTTGTTTTACATTTAGGATTAGAGATAAATATTGATATTTATTATTCTCCCCTTGTGAGAGTATAGATCCCTATTGTGCACTAATATGGAATTTTGAACACTTTCTAGATAGGTTGGGATAGTCCTAGGGAATATAGTAAGGTAATTAGGATTAATTGTGTTTTTTTTAGATTATACTCCTAGTGGTACTATAATTTTACTTAATAATCTCATCTAGGGGTGATGATCGGTTTTAAAAATCCAATGTTACCATTGAGTACTTACCTATGGTAGAAATTCGTATCGTCACATTGCCATCCTTTTTATAATTTGATATTAGATGTTTCTCTCTATTGAATGGCTGAAGTATCTCCTTTGGTTTGAAGGGAAATTATTTTATTATGTTACAATATTTTAGTGAATATCTAAATTGTTTTGAGACCTATGATAAGCCTCTAGTAATTATCTGCTTTTGAAACAAGTGATTTTATTGGTGTGTTAAACATGGTAGTTAGTGAATGTTTTTAACCTTCAAGCCAGCATACAATCTTGACCAAATACCGTCAACCTCAAGATATATGATTCAATCACCATGTTATATTGTTTGGACCGGAACATTTTTAGTGAATAAAATTCATATAGTGGGGAGTTTGCATTATCTCATTAGCTATTTTTATGTTTTTTGACCCATTGATTTTAATATGCAATTTTTTGATATCATTGCATGATGTTTATGATGTTTTTCTATGTTTTTTAATGGATTATGGTCATATGAATGATTTTCAAATGGGTTTCACATGGATTGTGAATGGCTATAAAATATGTGCAACCTGGAATGATGGGGTAGCAAAGTATACCCAGGGTTGAACTAAATGTGTTGCACTACCATGGGATGTGTTTGGGGCACATAATTAATACTAATTGTGTGACCTAACCTAAAAAAACATGTGAATGGTAATTAATTCCCCAAAAATATCATTTAAAAAAGAAAAACACATCTAATTAACCATTATCACCTCCCACTCAAACAAAAAATCGATCCTTTGAATTTTAAGATCAATCTAGTAACATTTTGGCTCTGTAAACATCATCTCCTGGTTGATCAAAGTGCCAATTTATTTAAGGATATTCTATTTCAATGAGTTATTTTATTCTTGATCATGGATCTCCTATATTCTATTCATTTATTATTTTTAGAGGTTATGATGTCCTCATGAATCATGGCTTATTAAAGTTGAATTTTTAATCTTGGATCACTTCTCTCTGATCATGATCTATCTTCTTAGATATGGTAGTAACCATAGATGGTGACACATTTCAAATTCATTGTGGTTGGATTCCAAACATTAGAAATTGGATTTTATATTCATTTCTAACATTTTTTAATCCATTTATTCTTGATATTATCATATATGTGTGTTTATTAATTTCAAAGAGATATTCTATGAGATGTTTCCTTGAAATTCCAGGTAAATCTTATTTGACCTGTTTATCTTTGAATAGGAAATGGTATGATTTAGCCAGTTATGATCATGATCTCTCATAATGTTTTATGAAATTTTTCAATTCCATTTTTTTGATATATTGTCAATGAACATTAATGGATTTTTGGTGAAATTGAGTTCTTTGGAATGGTTTTGATTTCTAAAGTGGAATTACTTGGTTTAATGAAATAAGATGAAGAATTTGATTTTATCTAGTTAGTTTAAAATTAATTAATATTTTAATTAACCAATTACCCATTTTTAATGGTTTTTATTTTTTCTAAAAGTGTTTTTCTTGGATTATTTCAAATGAGTGATTTATTCAAATAGAATGAGGGTGCAAACCCATGTTTTGAAATATATTAAAACCTATTGAAATTAAAATAAATCATTTGAATGTTTTAGGTTTCAATAAAATTAATTATATTTTTAAATCCATTATTGTCCTTATAATGATTGTTTTCTATAGGGAGTATCTATGAATAGCCTTTTGAATATTGTTTTTTAGAGAGATTCGAATTTAATGATGATTCTTGATGGCTGAGTTGGCACTTTATGATGAAACTCTTTTCTAAAAATCCCTTGATTTAACTTTTTTATTATTATAATTACCATTAATGGGTGTTGAAAAATGGATTATTTACTTTGATAGAGTTATGGGGTGATAGTGAGATGTGATTTGAGGGTATGTTCCCATTACTGATAATGATATGGACCGCCATGGGATCTTCATAATGTGATTATCTAACTCAACTATTTATAATAATAATGGGAACCTAGATAGTTATATTGGACGACCTATATATATTCTCCATTACTAGGAAACCACCCCATCTAGTGAATCCGTAGAGAGAACAAAAGTTCATAGTATGGACATGTGACTAGGAAAGTAGGTGTTTGTGGAACTGGTTTTCTTGAGACCAATGAGAATAGATGTAATCCTTGAAATTATTTATGTTTTAGTTTGATTATATATTCTAAGGTCGACTTATGATGGTACCATGGATATACCCATGGAATACAAATACTTTATACTTATTACATGAAATAGTTTGTTGTCACCACATGGCACCAGATTTTCCTTGCCAGGTTGATATACACATTTTTAATGTGAACCATGACTCTATCGTGTTGACTCTTATGTAGTTTCTATATCATGTTCACATTCCCATATTTTTTTTCATCAGTATGTTAAATGGTTTAAAAATTCTTTTTAGGAAAATTTAGGGTATTCAAATGATTAATTGTAATTTTGCACATGTTTGGTTTAATAATATACTTTTAAATGTTAAAACATTTTTATTTAATCTATTAATAATAATATATGTATTTCACTCCTTTTATGGTATATTAGATTGACCATATTAATTATATTTATATAATCATTTGGGGATTCATATTGAGAACTATAGCTCACACACTACTCATATTATTTGCTATTTTTAATTCTTTGTGATCATATAGAAGGTGGTCGTTATTTTGTATTAAATTGTGGTTTTTTTATTGTGTTCCCATGGGTGGGTGAATTAGGATATGTTGAATAGTTGGGTACCAAAAGAAGGTGGGTTTTGGTTGTTATTTTCTACTTACAGTTTTTTAATGTCACATTATACATTGATATGTATGTATTGATTTATATATCTGATGATGTTTACATAGTGTACTCTATTATTATAAAATTTTGGGGGTTAAATCCTTCTTAACTATTATATATTGATATCTATGTGATTTTAGGTGGCCATGGAGATCGAGAACACTCTTTAAGTTTGTGGATAATCTTTTCATATATTTGTTTATATGCTTTTCTAAGTTGGTTCACTACAACATCCAGGTAATGATGTTTTCCATTTCTCACTATGATCCTCATAGACATTATTCATTTAAATTTTATAGTTATATAAAAAATATAATTAATAAATATAATTATTATGGATTCATATGTTTAACAAGAAATATAATGACCATTATAAGGTAAACCATTAATATTAATAAATTAACAAAAACTAGTTCATCCCCATTTTTTTATTCAATGAATAGGAAAATATTGATTACAATGAAATTATTAGATAATATGTCTTTATAAAAAAATTATATTATATTTATGGTTGTCAAATGATCCTCTTTTAGTTAAAAGTTAAAATCTACACGAATCTTTTGAACTAAGTTTAGAATGGTTTAGCTTATTAACACATGATGTTGATAATAAATAATGAAAATTTATTTATTTTTAATTGAATTATTATTAATTAATTTTTTAAATATATATTTATTTGAAAATGGTTTAGAAATAGGTAACTATTTTTTATGTTTATGATATATGTGGTTAACGTAATTACATGTAAATCAATGGTAAAGGTAAGAACATGGTAACACAAACTTCATTATTTATGTTATATAATTTATCTGCCTCAATGAATCTCAATTTTGAATGGTGTGAAATATATAATTTTGGTGAAAATTATTCTATCTAAATACCTAAATTGGCTTTATTTATTCACTTTTTCTTAAAAAATGATATTTTCATAAAAATAGAGTCAAAATTATGACTTTTACAATGGCTATTTTATAATGATTTCAAATATTAATTTTCATGATTTGGTTTTTTCTCAAATTAATTATTTCTTATAGAGTTATGTTGTATGTATAAACATATATTTTCTTTTATTATGTGTTTATATAGGGTTTTCATGTTATTGATATCATATTATTTAATTCATGTTGGTATGTTATTCCATTTTTATGTTTTATGAAACCTATTTTATTTCAATGGGTTATTCATGAAAGGTTACTCATATAGATTTGGAAATTTTATAAACCTCATTTTATTTCAATTGGATATTCTTAAAAATCTAATGATTTCCATTTGGATGTTTAATGAACCCTTTCATTTCAACAGGTCAATTATTAAATAATGATGAATGATTTTAGGTGGAATGCATGTGAATTGATGGAGATGTGTGGGGCCTTATATCACCTTCCAATGAAATGGTATAAGTTTATATCTCAATAGATAGTCATGTGTAGATATACTGATTTTGTTCACACGTGTGTGGGCATGATGGGATTAATCATATATATATGCATGAACGTAATGAATTTATTCACATAGACATGCTCATATTGATATTTCTCACAATAGTTTTCTTATTGTTATGGTTATGTAACATTTAAAATATGTTGATCAAGTTATTCCAAATTTTCAACATGAATTCCATTAAAATTATCATACATTTTTCATGATTACTTCTAATTTTTAATGTATTCCAAAAATTAATACCATGATCAAATGTTATATGATTATTGAGATGTGTTTTGTTCCATGTCATAACATTAATTCCTCATTAATAAAAAATTTTATGATATTATATTTCTATATACTTTATTATTATTATCGTAACTGGTCCTATGGCGTTTTTATGATATTTATTTCTTCTTCATGGTTTCCATCATTGTGTGAACTCACAAATTAAAATACATATACCCTCTATTAGGTAACTGAGGATACCCCTTTCTTTTTTTCCAATATGGAGGTTGGGGACATATTTATATCACGTGGTCTATCTACAATGTAATAATGCAGAGTGATTATACAAATATAATTAAACTATTAAAAAATATTTTTATGATGCTAATTTTCTAGACAATAATCTTTTATATCCCTGAGTTTTGTTACTCTTGGTGACATATATTTTATAAATAATGAAATTAATGTATTATTGATATTATATTTCTCATTAGTCACTTTAGAATCATTTAATTTATCATTATATTATATAAGTTATTCATTTGATACAACACCAAAAGGTCAATCATGGTTTTCGTATAGACTATATAAAATATATCCCCAACCAATATATTTCATATGATAATATAACATGTTATGTGATCATTTTATAGAAGGATGGCATCCAGTTCATCTTCCAAAAGTCTTAAAAAGGGAATATGTTAATATATTTCCCCACGTGACACCATATAATATTTAAGTTTCTAATTAATATAGAGCATTTTGATTATGTGATTTTCTACATCCATGAATCTTCCAAAATGTGGGGGCTATACTTTTATGGTACTTTTTTGGATCCCAACATGATTAAAGATCATGGAATTGAAATACATTTGGGTCTTCATGGGGATTAAACTCATATCCCCTACCATGTAATTTCATTATACTCATTTATTGTATTCAAATGATATAAAAATAATGAACTATAATACTATACCCTTGTTACATGATTGGGTTTTCCCTTGCTAGTATCAGTGGAACTCTTGAACATCATGTTTGACTCTAATTTTTTGATCAAAAAGATCACTAATGAATACTCCATTATAAAATAAGATTAAAACACAATTCTTGATTATGCATGAGGGTTTATGGCTGAATTAATCTCACAACAAAACCTATCTCACATCATATATTCTTATAATTATGGACAAAATTCGTTATCTAATTTTTCTAGAGCCTAGGATCATCCAGGCTTACATGAGACATTTAATTATATTTAACACTATAATATGGTCATAACATTCTTAAATAATTAAATATAGGAGATCAAGGTAGTTAATAAAACACCTAATATAGGAATTAAAATGAATTTTTTGATGGTACCATAAGATTTTGGATGTATCCAATAATAGAATACCTCTATAGAAGAACTCCACTTCCAAATTGAGCTATGAAGGAACCAATATTTTAATGGGTAGTACATTTCATCCTCTATGACACTTATAATTCATAGAACTTCCTCTATAAGTATGGCTTCAAGGTATTCCTTTTCAAATTACTTGAAGGAGGAGAAAATATCAATGTAATAGAGGATTAACTTGGATTTTCATGTAGTACTCACCCATTAAGATCCATGATGTTGTTCCTAATAAAGATGTGTGGATAACTTTATTAATCCAAATTGCATTATAGTATGGAGTTCATAAAAAAATTTGTGATATCACGATACATGATAATTTCATCCATCTACAGCATGAAAAATTGCACATATAATTAAATTAATTTCTATATTTTGGATTGACTTCTTTTGGATATATCCCACAACTATACCCAGATTGTTAAAGTTTGATCATACTAACAATGAATTTTTATTTATGTGCAATGAGCTAATATATCTTCAAGAAGTCAGTATAAACCATACCAACAATTCCATAGAGACCAATAATGTTACATGATTTTGTGTCCAATATAAAATATTGAGTTACAATAATAAAAATTTATTCTATTACAATTTGAAAAATATATATTAGGAATACAATACTCAACATGTACATTTATCATTCTATCATAGTACAAGAAACAACCAAGTCAATGTTTTTAATAAATATTAATAAAATATCATTAATTTTATGGTTTAAAATGAAATATACTCTTATTCAATTAAATTTATACACTCTATAATTTTTTATCATTCCATAAACTAAAATATAAATCCATTTTTCCCATATACTCTTGTTTATAGGATGTATGATGTCTTTTGAACTAATGTTTAACTATCCTTGCATCACATTTCCATATGAACTATGATTTTATGAGTATGAGAAGGCTCAAATATATTTCGATGAGTTAGAGTGACATAATTTGAAATGGTTATCCACAATAAATAAAAATGAAATCAATAAAAAAAAATTGTATGAACTCAACAAGAAGGTTCTACTTCACTCATTCCAATAATAAAAATTGGTTTTTGATATAAGAAATCTCAAGATACCTAAAAGAACCACCGATATTTGGATAAAAAAAGGGAATGTCCACATGCAATATATAAGGTATACTCTAATGAATCATACTTTATGATTATGATGGATAGATAGTGTATCACTCCAACCACCAAAAATATATTACTCAAGAATTACATAACATAAAATTATGGTTGGTTGAAAAAAGTCCCATATACAAAAATTTAAACTATCGATAATATTTTCATAGTTATACAACATTAAACTACAATGATAAAATAGTAATTATTACTTGATCATAAAATAGAGAACATCTGAATCCTACTAATTTTGTCTTAAACTGCATGGTATGAGGTCTACAATAAATTACCATTAAAATTGTTAGGCATTTATTGTTTTTCAGGACCATTTTCTTATATGAGAGTCATATCCATGTAAAAAGTTCTCATTTAGGGTTCCCTCCTCCAGGAATTAATTTTCACTAAGATGAAATTCAATCATAATTCTTTGAATGATATATGAAATTATTGTTAGTACTATAGGATATGTAGTGATGTGTAGACTACAGGAACCAATAATTAGATCAATCCAAATTATCCATCGCATATTCTTGATGTATATAACCTCATTTATTCATGTTTTTTTTCTCACACTTCATGATATATTGACATGGTTATCTCAAATTGTACAAGACTCATATCTTTTATAAAAACCCTTAAATAATCTTCTATATCATATAATCGTAAATTTTATACCACCTATGTCTATTCCACAAGAATGGGAACTAATTGGAATTATTAACCATTTTATGAACATGAACCACAAAACATACAAGCCCATGTCCTTTTATGTTATAATAAATGAATATTTATAAATAATAGTGGAACCTATTCTTCATAGAGTGGTCAAATTTGTGAGGGATAGATTTATTACCTAATATAATGTTCTATATAATAATAATAATAATAATCATATGGTTATTTATCCAAATACCTATGATAAACAAAAAACAATTCCCCCATATTAATTAATTCCATCAAACTATTTATAACAAATCATTCTTATTAGGTCTCCTAATGGACATATATATGGATAGTGAAGCCCTAAGTCTTTGTCGTGTGACATTAAACTACCTAGAATATAGTCTAATATTAATTAACATAAATAACATATATGGGATTATTTCTTATGAACTATATCCTAATTTATCTCCCATATGAAAAATTATGTTCACTATAAGGTATCCATTGGAAATTTAATGGTTATAACTATACAATCCATCCATAATTTCATATTTCACCTATCCAATGATTTGAAATTTCCAAATACATTAGGTCTATAATTTTCATAATTCCTATTGTTTTAGGACTTTTTTTTGGATTCTTATATCCTCCCATATAGTAGGCATTGTAGCAGCACTGTAGCAGGTACTGTAGTAGGCACTATTTGCTACTATAGCACCTGGACTATTCACCTGATTTAGGCTTTTGGGCCACTGATTTGGGCCTACAGGTCTCAGGGACTTCGGGCCATCAAAGGCCTTTGGGCCACAAGTCCTTTTGGCCATTGAAGACCATGAAGTAGCCCAGTTCACACAGAGCAGGCCTCAGATGAGGATCAGAGCACCAGTAGCTGTGATGGCCCGGACCTCTCCGGCCCTTTCCTTTGTCAAAAAGAAGGTCATGAAGTGTTCTAGAGGGTAAAATGGACTTTTCTCACACTTTCCAGAATTTTGAAACTACACGCCGTGTAGTTTGAGTATACTCCATGTACCCCCTTTCCGGGTATACCCCGTGTTGCTGGCTGTGTCCTCGCTGTGTGAAATAATGGGTGCACGCCGTGTTCCCAGTTCTACACGCCGTGTAGTCCGTCCCTGCGTACGCGTTACCATTCAACGACCGTGTACCATGTTGGAGCTGTGTCCTTGCCGTGTTCAATAAATGAGTACACACCGTGTGTCTAAACTACACGCCATGTAGTCCTTCCCCGCATATTCATTACCCTCAAACCGTGTGTTGACCATTCAACGGCCGCAGAGCCGTGTTGGAAGACGCATAGAGACTGTGTGAAAGAACCGAGTACACACCATGTACCATAAAGTACACGCCATGTACTTTTGATTTTCACTCCTATAAGAGGAGGGGTCCCCTCCTTCTTTTCAACACACACCTCTCCTCCCCTCTCCTCTGAGTAGAGTTCTCCCAAGAGACTCGAAGGCTCTTTCTTCTATAACTTCTTCGTCTGAGCTCCGATTTACGATCTGTCAGTGGCCACGGGATCGTAACGATGAGGCGGAGCTTCCGAGCTTGTATCCGTTGCCTTTCCTTCAGCCTTTACTTTCCAACTTCCACTCGAGGAGGTTTTTCCGGGACTTGACAAAAGTGACGGACGCCGACGAACTTCTTCTAAAGTTGATCCAGGGGAGCACTGTGATCAGAACCTGTTGAGGTAGGGATATTACCTTCGTCTCTCTAATTTGTGCATAATGTGGGGTGGGTGTCTTCTTGTTTACGTGAAACACTTTTGAATCTGTTTTAATAAAGATAATAACTGGTTAAAGAACGGGGTTGGGAAGTTTCTGATTTTCTGTTACTTTATATCCTGTGATATTATGTTGTGAATTTAATGAGCTTCTACCTATTGAAAATCGCGGTCGTTGGGGGACTTTGCTTATGCAATTAAATGTTTCCTTCTCCTTTTGGATTTTCTTATGGGTGGAAACCTTGTGGGATGTGGAAATTGGTTAATCATGTAGAGTTGGCTGTATAAAATCTGGAACCCTTGGGTGATCACCCCGGTTAAACAAAAATGGAATAATGAACATGTGGGTGTTGGCTTGGATATGTGGCATGTGATGGGGGTGTTTTGTGGGTTTTTGTGGATAGGGTGAGCAGCGGGGCTGTGGTTGGATTGGTTATGGGTTGGTGTGAATACCATGTTAGTGATGGGAAGCAGGGATGCAATAAATTGTATTAAAGGGATAATAATGACAAACGGGCTTCGGTGTGGTTTTGGTTTTGGTGGTTGGAAGCGAGGCTACAAGGATGGTATTGTATGTGAATGAATAGTGGGTTGTGAATAATAAATTAAAGTGGAAGAGTTAATAAATGTTGGGGCATGGTAATGGAACAGAAATAATAATCAATGGGGCTAGTTGGTTGATAATAAGGGCTTGGTTGTGTTTCTTGTGTTTTCTGAACTTGATTTGTGGATGGCAGGGATATGTTTTACGAAAGGTCGATGTGGTTGGTTGTGGATAGTTTCCCAGTAGTTAAGGAACTAAATAAACTAATTCTGTTGAAACGTGAAAACCAAAATGGGGTTGGGATTGTTTGTTGTATGCATGCCTCATAGTATCAGTGTCGAGGCACGTGCTCAGTTTCTCTGTTTAGAAGCCATAGGTTGGGCTGTGTGTTTGGTATACATATATATATATATATATCTGTATCTTTTGTGTTTTATTGAACCCCACCCATGTTGAGAACTTAGTGATGAACACTCCCATTTTATGGGAGAGGGTGTTTTTCCCTTAGTTACTTGCTCCTTCCTGCTCATTCTCCCCTAGGCTGTGATGGCTTGAGGCGACCTTACACCTAAGACTCTCCGAGTAGGTTTCGATTGGGGTGGTTTTAGCCCAAGACTCTTCGGGAAGGTTATACTGTTTCCCAAGAATCTTCGGGATGAGGCCCAGGTGTGTGCGGGTGGGATACGTGGTTGTGAGGCCCAGGTGTGTGCGGGCGGGATACGTGGTTGTGAGGCCCAGGTGTGTGCGGGCGGGGAGAGTGTGGCAGCGTCAGGACGTTCACCGTTAGGAAGAGAAGCTAACTAATGGGAAATGGTGTGGGGTACCCAATACTCTTGTTCTTATACTACTACTACCTGTTGTGATTGTGTTTTTGGTGAGTGTGGTTGGTGAGGTTGGGTGGATAGATTTCCTTGCTAGGTTTCTTCTATTGTTCTCATGGGACATTAGGATGTCTCCCCACCTGTGCACGAGAGCTTTAGGTTTCCCTACTGATTATACTTGTATGCTCACCCTACATTTACTTTCAGGTTTCCAGGATGACTTCCAGGGTCGTGTGGGACCCTACTAGTCGGGACAGTTGGAGTTGTTGCAGTTTTTGTACACTTGTTTCTTTTGGTATTGTATTTTGAGCTTTCTTTTACTTGTACCTTGTTTCATAACTATTTAAACATGCATGTGGGATTGGTTTGGGTTTATTTCTATACACTTGTTCGTTTCCTTTTTGGTGGTTGACCTGTCCTATTTCCCGATCTTAAAACTATAAAGGGTAATGCCTCCCATATTTGTGAAACTCATACCCTTGGTGCTATTCGCCACCCCCGGGCCTACTGGAGGTGAGACTCGGGGGTCATTATCTCCCTTTCACCATTTCCAGCTCAGGAGGGGAATCTTTGGTGGGAGGGGGTCGTGATAGAATGGTATCAGAGGTGATGGTTGAGAGATAGGATGGAGTCTGGAGTTAGGCACAGTGAGGATTGCATGGGATGGTAGGGAAACGATGTTAGTTAATTTTGGTGTGTGACATAGGCCAGGGAAGACCGGCTAGGACACAGGATTTTAGGGCCCCCCGTGATCCGATGCAAGGACTATGACCCTACTGAATGACCAAGTGATACTACATTGATTGCAGGGTAGAGACCCTAGGGAAGGTACATGCATCATCATGATTGTGTTTTACTTGATTTGGTTGTTCTGGGAAAGAAATTGATTAAATGATAAAATAAAACCCTGAGTTTTTCCTTACTACTTGGGATTAGGTGATCCTTGTTTACCATATAGATATGGCACCTGGACGTTATCCCTGGGTGGATTAGACGGCCGAGGCCCAATAGTTTCAAGCGGTCGATCAGTTGTGGATTGACCGAGAGGAGGAAGATAGCCAATGACAGAAGACTCTCCGTTCATTCCAGCGGCAGACCCTCAAAGAGTACGAGGGTAGTACTTCAGATACAGAGACAGAGGGGTGGCTTGAGGACCTAGGGATCACTTTTACCTTGATTCGTGCTCCGAGGGAGTACTGGGTTCCCCTAACAGTCAGTTAGCTGAGATGTGTGGCGCAATAGTGGTGGACTCTCTACCTTGGAGAGAGGATAGAGGTAGAGGTTCCATGGGCTGACTTTGAGAAGGAATCCCGAGATGAATTCCTTTCTTCCACGATCAAGGCGGAGAAGCGGCAGGAGTTACTCTCCCTTCAGTAGGGGAGTATGTTAGTGAGAGAGCTGGGGATCAAGTTCAAGGATCTCATGCGCTTTTCTCTGGATCTCTTTCCGGATGAGGAGTCTCAGGTGAGATGTTTGAGGAGGCGCTTTGTCCTTCACTCCAGTATGCTATCACCCCCTTCACCCTTCCGACGTACTTGGCAGTACAGAAGAAGGAATATGTTGTAGAAAGGATGCACTCGCAGGGAAGTGCACCACGTGAGGGGATCCAGCCAAGTTCGTTGAAGGGGAAGGCAGTCAGCAGCAGGTCTCCTGCGACAGGACCTTTCAGTTTTAGGCCAATAGGGAGTAGGCCCTAGCAGTTCCAGTTCAGATCTTCGGGTCCTCGTCCCTTTTTCACGAGCCCGGGACCAAAGTGTTTTTCTTGTGGAGGTTTCGGGCACGTTCGGAGTCGGTGCCCGACCCAAGCTCAGTACGGTGGAGATGGACAGGTTCAACTCCTGCCTCAGCAGCACCAGTCACCGGAAAGACCCTTACAGCAGCAACAGGCTCCAGTCCTTCGTAGGGGAGATGGAGCAGGTGGTGGCCAGCCAAAAGGAGTTCCTCAAGGATCCCAATTGGGACGTGGTTGAGGAGGCGGACGTCAACAGAGAGGCAGAGGATCTGGGTGCAGATAGTTTCATTCTGTAGAGGCGGTATCTCTAGAAGGACCAGGGATCGATACAGATATGTTTGGGTTTTCTTGAATGCTCTCCTTTATGTTTTTTTGGGGAGTGGGAGGCCCATATGAATGCTCAGTACCCTGAGTTGTTTTGACTTGTGTTTTCCCTTGTTCTTTTGAGCTTTGTTTTGATGTTATACTCTGTACCTTTGATATGGAATGCTTGGCTTGTCGGTTATGAGACGTTTTGTTTTCCTTGTTATCTGGAAGTGTGTAGCATGTCCGGATGTGTGGGGAAAGGGAAAAACCTGACTCTTAATAGAGACACATTAATGAGGATGCAATTGAACCCGTGCGGGCGAGTCAGTGCCGCCTAAAGCGGATAATATCTCGTCATAGGAGAAGGAATCTTCCCCAAACCACATGTTCATGCAGTGTGTTGGTTGTGTGGTGTTGGGGGTAGTGCAAGTTGGAAAAACCTAACATATGAAAGTGGGAAGGCCCAATACTTAATCGAGACGCATTAATGCGGATGCGATTAAACCCGTGCAGGCGAGTCAGTGCCGCCTAAAGCATATAATATCTCGACATAGGAGAGAAAATTTCCTAACTCATATGATTAGGGTTTTTGGTTGGGTTCCTGTTATAACGAGAACCCTAAGAGGTATCTTGTTGAGTTTCCTCTAGGTTGGTTTTGAATTATCGGGGATGAGAATGTTTTAAGAGGTATCTGATGTGATGGCCCGGACCTCTCTGGCCCTTTACTTTGTCAAAACGAAGGTCACGAAGTGTTCTGGAGGGTAAAATGGACTTTTCTCACACTTTCCAGAATTTTGAAACTACACGTCGTGTAGTTTGAGTACATGCCATGTACCCCCTTTCCGGGTATACCTCGTGTTGGAGGCCGTGTCCTCGCTGTGTGAAATAATGGGTGCACGCCGTGTTCCCAGTTCTACACAACGTGTAGTCCATCCCCGCGTATACGTTACCAGTCAATGGTCGTGTACCGTGTTGGAGTCGTGTACTTTCCGTGTTCAATAAATGAGTACATGTCGTGTGTCTAAACTACACGTCATGTAGTCCTTCCCCGCGTATGCGTTACCCTCAAACCGTGTGTTGACCAGTCAACGGCCACAGAGCCGTGTTGGAAGCCGCGTGGAGACCGTGTGAAAGAACCGAGTACACGTCGTGTACCATAAATTAAACGCTGTGTACTTTTGATTTTCACGCCTATAAAAGGAGGGTTCCCCTCCTCCTTTTCAACACAGACCTCTCCTCCCCTCTCCACTGAGCAGAGTTCTCCCAAGAGACTCGAAGGCTCTTTCTTCCATAGCTTCTTCGTCCGAGCTCCGATTTACGATCCGTCAGTGGCCACGGGATCATAACGACAAGGCGGAGCTTCTGAGCTTGGATCCTTTGTCTTTCCTTCAGCCTTTCCTTTCTGACTTCCACCTGAGGAGGTTTTTCCGGGACCTGACAGAAGTGACGGACGCCGACAGAATTCTTCTAAAGTTGATCCAGGGGAGCGCTGTGATCAGAACCTGATGAGAAAGGGATCTTACCTTCGTCTCTCTAATTTGTGCATCATCCGGGGTGGGTGTCTTCTTGTTTACGTGAAACACTTTTGAATCTTTTCTAATAAAGATAATAACCAGTTAAAGAATGAGGTTGGGACATTTGTTATTTTCTATTACTTTATATCCTGTGATATTATGTTGTGAATTGAATGAGTTTCTACCTACTGAAAATCACGTTCGTTGGGGGCCTTTGATTACGCAATTAAATGTTTCCCTCTCCTTTTGGATTTTCTTATGGGTGGAAACCTTGTGGGATGTGGAAATTGGTTAATCACATAAAGTTGTCTGTTTAAAATCTGGAACCCTTGTGTGATCACCCCGGTTAAACAAAAATGGAATAATGAACATGTGGGTGTTGGCTTGGATATGTGGCATGTGATGGAGGTGTTTTGTGGGTTGTTGTGTATAGGGTGAGCAGCGGGGTTGTGGTTGTCTTGGTTATGGGTTGGTGTGAATACCATGTTAGTGATGGGCAGCGGGGCTGCAATAAATGGTATTAAAGGGATAATAATGATAAACGGGCTTCAGTGTGGTTGTGGTTTTGGTGGTTGGCAGCGAGGATGCAGGGATGGGCTTGTATGTGAATGAATAGTGGGTTGTGAATAATAAATTAAAGTGGAAGAGTTAATAAATGGTGGGGAGTGGTAATGGAATGGAAATAATAATCAATGGGGCTGGTTGGTTGATAAGAAGGGCTTGGTTGTGTTGCTTGTGTTTTTCTAACTTGATTTGTGGATGGCAGGGATATGTTTTACGAACGATCAATGTGGTTGGTTGTGGATAGTTTCCCAGTAGATAAGGAACTAAATAAACTAATTCTGCTGAAATGTGAAAACATAAATGGGGTTGGGGTTGTTTGTTGTATGCATGCTTCATAGTATCAGCGTCGAGGCACGTGCTCAGTTTCTCTGTTTAGAAGACATAGGTTGGGCTGTGTGTTTGGTATACATATATATATCTATATCTTTTGTGTTTTATCTCACCCCACCCATGTTGAGCACTTAGTGCCGAACACTCACATTTTATGGGAGAGGGTATTTTTACCTTAGTTACTAGCTCCTTCCTCCTCCTTCTCCCCTAGGCTGTGATGGCTTGAGGTGACCTTACACCTAAGACTCTTCGGGTAGGTTTCGATTGGGGTTTTTTAGCCCAAGAATCTTCGGGCAGGTTCTACTATTTCCCAAGAATCTTCGGGATGAGGCCTAGGTGTGTGCGGGCGGGATATGTGGTTGTGAGGCCCAGGTGTGTGTGGGTGGGATACGTGGTTGTGAGGCCCAGGTGTGTGCGGGCGGGGAGAGTGTGGCAGCATCAGGACGTTCGCCATTAGGAAGAGCAGCTAACTAATGGGAAATAGTGAGGGGTACCCAATACTCTTGTTCTTATACTACTACTACCTGTTGTGATTGTGTTTTTGGTGAGTGTGGTTGGTGAGGTTGGGTGGATATATTTTTTTTCTAGGTTTCTTCTGTTGTTCTCAGGGGACATTAGGATGTCTCCCCACCTGAGCACAAGAGCTTTAGGTTTCCATACTGAGTATACTTGTATGCTCACCCTACGTTTACTTTTAGGTTTTCAATAGGACTACCACGGTCGTGCGAGACCCTACTAGTCGGGACAGTTGGAGTTGTTGCAGTTGCTGTACACTTGTTTCTTTTATTATTATATTTTGAGCTTTATTTTACTTGTACCTTGTTTCAGAACTATTTAAACATGCATGTGGGATTGGTTTGGGTTTATTTCTATACACTTGTTAGTTTCCTTTTTGGTGGTTGACCTGTCCTATTTCCCGATCTTAAAAATATAAAGGGTAATGCCTCCCATATTTGTGAAACTCATACCTTTGGTTCTAGTCACCACCCCAGGGCCTACTGAAGGCGGGACTCGGGGGTCATTATCTCCCTTTCACCATTGCCAGCTCAGGAGGGGTATCTTTTGTGGGAGGGGGTCGTGACAGTAGCAGTCACCAGAAGCAAAGCTAACCGGATTAGAAGAATGAGAGGGTATGGCAACCGCCATCTGGACTAGGCACCATGCAGCTTTGTACGGGGAAATGATAGCCGATCAGCAATGCAGGTGGGGAGCTAAAGGAAATCAATGATGTAGAAGCTAGGGAGGGGAAGCTCTAGTGGGCTGGGCGTACGAGTCATGTATTGGGCATGGTATTCCTCTGGGCCTTCAGGTCATGTATTACAGGTCATGTTGGGCCTTTTGCCTTGGGCCTACGGGTCATGTACGGGTTCCCCTTCAACCCTTAAAATGGGTATTATCTATAATAAAATAAAAAAGAATGCCTTTGGTCCATTCAGGAATGAATCTATATCAACATCATCACCCAATATATCACAAGGTTCGATACCTCTCTATTCTCATTAAGTTTTCTAAAATGATCCAAACCCTATGATCTATTATGTATTACGTGTGGCATGATTCCTACTGTAAGAGGATACATATTGATGTCAAAATTTTAATAAAAATACTCAAGATTCCAAAAAATAATAATATTTTATACTGGTATACCTCACTCAATAACTAGTTGGTAAGATACATATTTGCCTATAGAAGACTGTTTGGCCACCCTTTCTAGTATTAATTGTTTTAATAATCAAAAATCATGCCAATTTCTGTTAATCATGTCTAAACATTTAAATCATGATTATTTAAATTTCAATATGTGCAATTATATTTATCTAATATCTAATATAAGTTTAGTACATTCTATTAATATTTATGTTGTATGATAGTCCAAGAAAAAATATTTTCTAAGTATAACAGACTGACACTGACAGAGGAGATGAGATACCAATAGTTCAACCGAATCACTGACTGATGACCTACCAAACTAGATGACCTATGGATGCAGATGACCTACCGATGTAGATGACATACTGATGTAGATGAACTATCGTCAATTAAAATGACCTAATAATTCATGATGATACCAATTTAAGTACTCACCGTCACTGAAGATGATTCGCCAATACATGGAAAGACAAGTGGAATGGCACACTGATGGAACGAGTCACTGAAATAAAAAGATATTGACCGAGGACTCACTGATAGACTGTTTAAAATTTCATTTATTTAAAATTACTTCTAATGGTAATATTTTGAGTATTTTAATGCACCTGATTAATTTAATGGTTTTCTAGAGACATCTTAAATGATGATGTCGAAACTATGAGGTAATGTATCAACCTCAAACAAGCACATTGTTGAGTTACATAAATATATATACAATGAATATTGTATGAAAGAAGTAGGCATGCACAGACATACATACACAAGACGATACGAGCAGACCCCAATGAGAAACATATAAAAGAGAATAACGCATGAGGAACTCTTCATTCCTACTTGTTGTTAACTAAATAACTGATGTTCATCATAGCTCTATCATCTCTGTAATCTACAACTAAACTGAAGGAGAAGAAAATCTCACCCTCTTTGAAGACAAAACACAGTTCTCCTTGACACTTTGTTTTCAGTGTCGGTTTCCATAAGTGGACTCGAGCATCAACTATGATACACCAGAGAGTCCAGAGCGAAATTGGATAACACTCAGAGCATCTCCAATCCTTTATTAATATATTCTTATTTGTGTGTACTCTTTTACTAAACTTTCTAGCAGTTTGTGTGTGTATGTACTAAAAACACACACACTTTCTCCAATACTAAACTGGAGGATACTAGATACCCTCACAAAACTAGGTTCCTACAATAGTTAATCCCATGTAAAACTATGGGGGAGGTCTTGAGTGACCTAATTGTGTTTTCCCATGTAGAACTGTAGTAGAGGTCTTGTGACCTTGGAAGTTTGTATACTATTGTGTTAACCCTGATCTAGGGTGTGGATCAAAATCATTATTTATATAGATTTCTTTGTGGTAGGTGATGACCAAGTAAAGTGGACTGTCAATTTTTGGGACTAAACCTTCTTTTTTATATATACGGTGTTTTTCAATTTATCCTTTCTCTAGTTTAACTCATTTTTTAGAAAACTGCATTTTACATTGATAGTTAGTCTTGGGTGGTTGTTTAAACACTTTTTCCTTATTAGAGTAGTTTCAAAAGATGTATCAATATCTCATGTTTTTATAATAGAGAATTAATTAATCTTTTAAGAAACTATTTGAACAACCAAGCTAATTTAATTTTACTACCTTGGTTAACTATCCAGTTTTATTTTAACTTGGGGAATTTTTTTAATAAAATGTTTAACCAAAATTTTTATTGGAACATAATTCTCCCCAAATCTTGAGTTTCCTACTCTGGCTAAAATTTGGTATCATATGATTCTTTTCAAGTTTCTCTATTAAAACTTTTAAATCTCTTTAAAAAAATTTCAACTCTGATTTTAGTTCTATTTTTAGGATTATTAAATTTCTATTAGTTCTAAATTTATAGTTCTTTAAAAATATATTTTCTTCATTATGGATAATAGATTAGAAGGTACTGCTACCAATATACCTATATTCTTTAATTGAACAAATTATGCACAATGGTAAATTAAAATGATAATTCACCTAGAAAGTATGGGTTTTGAGATTTGTTCTTCAATTATAGATGAATGTAGGATTCTTGATAATGCTAGAAATACATGGGATGACCCAAAAAAGGATTCCTATAATAATAATTGAAAACCCATGAATGGACTATACAATTATTTAGGTGATGAAGAGTTTAATAGAATATATACATGTAAAATAGCCCATGAAATTTGGGACACGTTATTTTTTCACATGAAGGAACCTCTAGTTTTAATGAAATGAGATATAACACTTATACTATTGAATGTGATAACAATAAAATAAATCTTGATGAGATTATTTATAACAATCACCTTTGGTTTAATGATATTTTGAATACAATGATCTCTCTGGGAAGGGATGTTACATCCAAGGAGAAAATCATGAGAATACTCAAATGCTTACCAGATAGATGGAGAGTGACATCTGTATCAATTAAGGAATCTTGTGACGTCATCATGTTTCCCATAAATAATATTATAGTCAAGCTGATGATGTATTAGGAAGAACTATAAGTCAACAAAGAATAGGATGATGAATCCCAAAGAAAATCTGTTGCTTTTAAATCTATATACTCCAAACAGAAGTAGAATGTTCAAGATGAAATTGAATGTTCAAGTGATGAACAATCATCAGAAGAATGTGATGAAGAGATATCTCAAATAGCCATAAGGATTAAAAAAATTTATATAAAGAAGGAATTATTTATAAATCCCAACCACAAAGGTATGTATGACCACAGGGTCCATTCGACAGAGGATTAGAAGAAAGGTGATACTTCCAGTGAAATAATCTATTATGAATGTAAGAGAAAGGGACATGTAAAGGCTGATTGTCCCAATATAAAGTATAATAATAAGCATGATGATAAGGGAAGAATGTATAAAAAGTCTATAATGGAAACATGGAGTTCTTTTGAGGACAACTCAAGTGACTCGAAATCCTCTCATGATGAAAAGGCTAATAAAGAAAATATATGTTTTATAGAAAACACATATGAGGTAGCACTAAATTATTTTGAAAATAATTCTTATTATTCTTGACATGAAAGTGATTCTAAAAATATGAAAAATAAAGAAATGTTTTAATATTGGAAGATGATAGAAGAAAGATGTAATTAAATAAAATATAAATACAAATCTTCAAAGAAACCACATATTTTGACTACCACTGTTAAGTCTAACCTTTCTATAGAAAAAGAGAAAAAATATCAATAGCATGAGGAGAAGAATTAACCTAAATTTTAAAATGAGAAATTGAAAAAGGATCCTAATAGATTTAACAATTGGAAAATAAATCTTAGTTCAAATTCTTGGTTATCAAGTAGCTCCTCAGTATACTACTGGAATAGGATTCCAACCAGGAATGAGTAATCTGATAATAACTCATTTTGTATCAAAATCTAGAAAATCCAGTTTTATGTACAGTTATGATTTTTTTGTAAGTTACAGATATGAAACTTCTTCCATTTTTTCATGTTTTTCTACACCAAATAAATTATATTTTTTAAATACATTACATACTACTTATAGAAAACCCATAAATAAAATGTGGGTTCCCAAATATCTTATTACTAATGTTACTGGACCCAAACAAATCTGAGAACCAAAATTTTTTATTTTCTAATCTATTTTTAACGAAAAATATTTGCAAATATCATGTAAAAATTAGGGTACATGGATATTGGATGTTCAATACACATGACAGTATATTAATCATTCTTCAAGACTGTGATAAATATTGATGGTGGGCATGTCACCTTTAGTGTCAATTCTAAAGGAAAAATCATTGGTCTTGGCTAGATTGGTAACTCTAACTTAGTTCTAATTTCTAAAGTACTTATTTTTTATGGATTAAAATACAATCTAATTAGTATATATTTTTTAAGTGATGACGGTTTTAATGTAAAATTTGAAAGTTATTCATGCAACGTTTTTACCTATAAAAATAGCTTATTATTTTCAACCTTCAGAAATAAAAATATTTATGATATCAACATATATTATTTAAATTCTAAAAATGTTTCTTTCTTGAATGATTTTTATCAATAATATTGCCTTTGCCACAAGAGCTTAAGACACTACAATATAAACTCACTTAGAAAGATTACTTGAAATGTCTTAGTCAAGGATCTAACTAAACATGAGTTTCCAAATTACAACATCTATAATCTTTGTCAAAAGGGTAAATAACACAAAATCCTACTCAAATCAATGAAATAAGTTTCAACTTCTCAACCTCTAAAGTTGGTTCACATGGATTTTTTTGACCTTCTAGAGTTCCAAGTATAAGTGGGAAACACTATGTCAATGTTGTTGTACATGGCTACTCTATATATACACGGACCTTCTTCTTGGCTCACAAAAATGAATATTTCTCTCATTTAACCATGTATTCTAGGATTTCAGAAAATATTATTGGTCATATAATTAAAATCCTTAGTAGTGACCATGGCCATGAGTTTGGAAACCAAGTGTATGAATCCTTTTTCTCACAAAATTGATATATTCAAAACATCTCTACTGCTAGGACACCACAAAAAAATGGAGTTGTAAAAAGAATAAATAGAACCCTAAAATAAATTTCTAGGACCATGCTTAGTTAGTATGAAATACCTATATAGTTTTAGGTAGAATCTATCAATACAGCATACTATATAATCAATAGAGTCCTGATTAAACCTATCCTTAAAAGAAATCCCAATGAGTTGTGGAATAATAGAAAACCCAAGGTTAATTACATCATGGTCATTTGTTGAAAATCTATATTCTTAACATTAAGGATAATTTGGAAAAAAATTCCTCCAAGAGTGATGAATGAATTTTCCTATGTTATTCAATTTAAACTATATCCAATAGAGTATTCAATAAGATAACCAAATATGTGGAAGATTATGGGTATGTCCTGATTAATGAGATAGATCCACATGATTCAAAAACCTATCTAAAATATATTGAGGATGATATGTATAACCTGGAGATCAATACTAAATATTTTGACAATCCTGTGATGAAATGTATTAAAACTTATATTTCTGGATGTTCTCTTGATCGTAGTCATAATGAACCAGAATCTGTTGAAGAACATGAAGTGAATAGCCTTAACTATTCTAGACCTATCATAATTATCAATAAGCATCCTTTAGATTATATTGTTAAAGATTTTGAAAAAGGAACTCTGACTAGAGATTCTCTTAGAAATCTGGTTGAACATTAGTACTTTTTTCACAACTTGAACCTATGAACATAAATTATGCTATAAATGATGAATTTTTTGTGATTTCTATACAAGAATAATTAAATTAATTTGAAAGAAATAAATTCTAGAAACATATAGATAGACCAAAAGACACCTTGACTATATGAACTAAATGGGTGTTTATGAATAATGTAGATGAATCTTGTAACATAGTTAGAAACAAATCTAGATTGGTTGCTAAAGGTTGTAGTAAAAAATAAGGAATTAAAAATAATGAAACATTTTCACTAGTACCTATACTTGAGTCCAGTATAATCCTTATTGCCTAAGAAGCACATCTAGATTTCAAACTTTATGAAATTTAGGTCAAGAGTGTATTCCTAAATGGGTGTGTAGTTGAGGTTTTTTTTGTTAAAAAACCCTAGTTTTACAAACCCTCATTTTCCAAATAATGTTTTTAAATTAAAAAACAAATTATATGATTTAATGTAATCTCAAAGAACTTGTTATAATAGTCTTATAACTTTTCTTATTTCAAAAGGTTTTACAAAAGGTATATCTAATCCTACTCTCTTTATAAAAACAACTTCCAATTATGTTTCAGTACTAAAAATTTATGTAGATCGTATTATTTTTGGATATTATAAAAATTATTTATGATCTGATTTTTCAAATATGATGAAAATTGAATTTGAAATGTGTATAATGGGTGAACTTAAATTCACTCATGGATTTAAAATATTTCAAAATAAAGAAGGTATTATTTTTAATCAAACTAAATATACTAAGGATATTTTGGAAAGATTTGGCTTTGAAAACACTATGACTAGTGACACTTCAAATGAATACCAATTGTAAGTTGGAACTTGATGAAAGTGGTTAATATGTTGATAAATCCACATACATAGGATTGATTGGAATTTTACTCCACTTAACTACTAATAGGACATATATTATGTTTAGTGTGAGCATTTGTGCACATTTTCAAGAAATCCAAAAGAATTTCATTACTTTCTTAAAAAAGGATTTTCAAATACCTCAATCTTACTACCAACCATGGAATATTCTATCCAACTGGAAAACCTTTTGATTTGGTGAGTTATTCAGATGATGATTTTGGTGGCTGTAAGTTAGAAAGAAAAAGATCCCCTGGGACTTGTTACATTTTGGGAAAGTCTATAGTTTCATGGTGTAGTATGGAACGAAATTGTGTATCATTATATAATTTTGAAGCTAAATACATAGCTACAAGTATTTTTTATGCATATTTTTTTTGTAGAAACATACATTACTAAATTATATATATCAATTCAGACATGTCCCTATAAATTGTGATAGCACAAGTGATATTAATATTTCTAAGAATCTGGTTTCACATTCAAGTAAAAACCACATTAATGTAAGGCATCAATTTTTGAGATACCATTATTAAAAAAGTGTTACAACTTTAGGGTTTAATAGTACTGAACATCATCTTGATGACTTTTTCACTAATCCATTGAAGACTGAAAGAATTAAATACATCAGACCTGAGTTAGGAATGATCAATATATAGGACCTTATGTTTTTATTTCTTTGATAATTTTTAGTGAAGTTTTCATACCGACACTGGAAAAGTCAAAAAATAGTGTCATGCCGACACTGACAGTATGAAACTGACAATGTCATGTAGACACAGATAACATTATCATACCATCATAGTTGTTAAGCTAATACCGAAATTATGCCAGCCTGACATAGTTGTCATGCCAACACCGATACTTTTCTATACTGATACCCTATCACACTGACACTGATGCCTTATCAATCCGACATAGTTAATGTTATGAAAAATATTTTAAGTCAACACCGATGATTCAGTATTTTAATGAATTTTATTTTTTTACCAAAATGAAACTGTTTCATTGATTTTGTTGAACCCCATTAATGACTTCACAATTTTTCTTATTTCAAAATCCTTAAATGATATAAATTTGAATCAATCCACTATACTCGTTTACCCCTATAATCACTCATCCATTTCTTTCTATACCCCTAACATTTTACCTATTGGCCTTCAAACCGAACAGTTGGAATGGTGCATGTGAAGAGAGCACTTTATGGTGGAGAGTCTTGTGCAACTAATAAACAAAAAAGTTGAAACAAAAAAAATCTTATAGACCCATGAATCATGCTCTATAGAACTGTATTGTAACTCCATAAAAATAGGTTCTTGTGTAACAGATGTTGGAAATATAAATTTTTTTGTTCATGGTACTACAAGATCACGAATGGCTTGAGTGGTTACTATATAATGAATGAAACTTCTACCCAAAGCATGTTCACGAATTATACATGAATATGGAGTTCCTACTAGAAGGAAGTGAGGTTTCTTGGACCAATTCCAGAGTGAAAGGTTAGGGAATATGTTTTTCTTCAAGGAAATGGGATGAATGTATTAATGTGTCTCATGTAGGTGTATTTGATGATTATCAAGGTACCTCTCCACCTAAAAGTGATATTTTCTACTTTGATATAGCTCTGAAGGAGGCTACTAATAATGATGTGCATAGGAGACCCATTACTACAGAGTTATATGGATAATGTAGGATTTTGATAAAGTTTATTTATCATTAAATATGTCCTAAGAAAGGCGACTTTTCCTCTCAAAAGTATCAAGATTTCTACTTGGATTATCTTCTAAGAAAAGTGGTCAATGTAAATTAGTGTAGATACCATTATATGCACGTGAATAAAATGATCAAACCTTCCCAGAAAACAAATTACTTATTTTATCCAAGGTTGATTTGAGCTATGATAAAAGATAAAGGATGTGTTAATAAGGGCGAAGAAGTTGTTTCTGAGTGCAGTGGGATCTCCCTCAATAGAGAGATCCATAAAAGGATAAATATCTACTGGAACCCATGGAAGAGATAATGGGTTGGATATGAAGATAATATTTATGATCAGTTCAATCTAGTGGACTATAAAACTGAGAATTATTATATGGTTGATCCTATTTTGGGAATATATAAAGATGTTTCTTACTATTCATAAGAAGAAGAAGAATCTTCCACACCAGTTAGAGATCAAGGGTCGCCTATTGATGATAGGAGTGATCCTGAGACCACTGAATATCACAAAGGTTTTCTTTTAGACCTCATACTCCTCCGCTTTCCTTACCCCATGATGATCCCACACTTGAAGACAATATAGATGAGGATATTGAAGTCTCAAGTATTTTGGAATACATAAATAGATCTAGTGGATCAAATAAAGAAGAACAATGAAGTGAATTTGATGAGATTTGTAGTAGTAGTGAATAGGGAGAAGGTGAAGAAGATGGTGATAGAAATGGAAATGAAGAGCATGTTTTTGAAAATGATGATGATGATAGTGGTGAAAGTGATGATGAACATCATAATAATTATCAAGGTGGAGATGTTGAAATGGATCAATTTATAAATCAGGCATGGTTGGAAGAACCTCTTGATTTTTTTTGTTGAAGTAGGAGAAAATTATAATGATTAATATGAAGTGGATACTCATTAAATTCTTGTACCTATGTTAGTATATGAAAGAAGGTTACCTCATGCTGAAGATGAGAAACCAGTGAGTAGAGCTAAGATTGAGTCAGAACCTTAGGAATGTGGAGATCATGTTGGTGAAGAGCATCAACTTGGATGAGTAATACATGACACTCATACTCATCTAGATGATAGTTTAAGGTTTAATTGGAAAGGAATCCATGGTATGTAGCACAAGGTTTAGATTATGAAGACTCAAATGATTATGTTTTTGTACCTTTATTAAGAGAATTAGTTGATTAGAAACTTCCTAGATAATGTGACACTAAAGAATATTTATAAAGGTTTAAAGAATAGTTTTGTACATCTATAAGTATATCTATTTAATCTCAGATGGTGAATGATATTCAAACAACTAGAAGAGAAAAAAATCAGCTATGTGATGAATTATACTCTCTCAGATCATCCATAGCAGAAATGAGGTATTCTGGGAAATAGGTTTCTATTACAAGTTAGAAAGTAAATATAATTAGGGATGATGCAGATAATGTGTCAAAGAATGTGATAGAGGAGATTCAAACCAACTTAATTACATCTGTTGGGACAATTGTTTCAAGCACTACCAAGTTGAGAACAGAAAATGAATGGGATTTCTTCTACAATAAATACTTTGACCTTCGAGAAAAAAGGTTTTGTTCAGATTGTTCATAAAACCTTGAAGACTCATACCTCATCTCTTACTGATATTCCTTCTACATCTTCTCTGGATTCTTAGACTTTGGAAATTGAGGTAGTTTGCAGTGTTTTTAAAGAATATATTCAAGATATATTTTATTCTTCTGGTTGGAAAACCTTGAAATGATTAAGAAAAACAATGATCATGTTCATGATATGGTCAGTCTCTATTCCAAGAGTGTTGAGGGTGAAAATTATTAGATCACAAAAAATGTGGACTACTATTTTAAGAAGATCATTACCAAGTATCAGTTAACCAATATGTTTAAGTATTTGATAGAGAACCTATATTTTCTTCTAATGAATAGAGATTTTAAAGATCAATTACAAAAGTTGAAATACTTCACCCCACTTTTCGACAAATTCATGGAGAATAAAGAGGACTTCGATAAACAAAGGAAGTATGGTGGTGAAATAATTGAGGATTTAATCAAGATGTTGAATCCAAACCTTCAGGTACATAGTGAAGGGATCTTAGTTCATGATTATACACATATTGGGCATATTGTATTAGTGCCTCCACCTCAAATTTCAGTTTCACAAGACTTGACTCAAATTCACCCAGTAAGCCAAGAAAAAATTCAACCTCTTGTGTTATCAGAACACAAACCCATACTTGTACCTATTGTTCTAGAAGGAGTGATTATACCTCCTATGAAAATTTCACCAAACCCTCTAGTGTCTCATCCACCACCGACTAACCATTTATTGATCCCTATGAGAAAATGAAGGATCATATAAATCCTCATCCATAGTCTGGATCATTCTATAATAGAGATATTTTCTTCCATTTCATTATTATTTTTTGCTTAAATATTTGTAACACATTTTACTTTATTGATTAATGGAATTTTGTGTTCTTTTCATTCATCTATTTCTCTTCTATCTATTATTCTATGGTAATTTTTATTTCTTTGCTACATCTTTCCTTATTGATTATACTCCAAAGGGGAGAATAGTTTTTCACTCCCCTTCCACTTTTTGATTATCCCAAAATGGGGAGAAAAAATTGGAATTATCCTTATTTACTTTAACTTTAATATCACTCTTACTAAATAATTCCATGATTTTTTATCATAAAAAATGCGGAGATTGTTATCCCATAGGGGACTATTTGGACACCCCTCTTGTATTAATAGTTTTAATAATAACCAATCATGTCAATTACTATTAATCTTGTTTAAACATTGCAATCATCATTATTTATGTTTCAATTTGTGAAATTATGTTTATCTATGATCTCATATAAATTTACTAAATTCTATTAATATTTAGGTTGTAAGATGGTTGAAGCAAAAATATTTTCTAAGTATAATAGATTGACACTGATAGAAGAGATGAGATACCGACAGTTCAACTGAGTCACCGACATATGACCTACTGATGCAGATGACCTACCATCAGTTAAAATGAATTATCGATACATGGTGTTACCAATGCAAGGACTCACCGTCAGTTAAGACGAGTCACCAATGTAAGGAAAGTATGATAGAATACCACACCGATGGAATGAGTCACTGACAGAAAAATATATCTACTTAGGACTCACTGATAGACCGTTTAAAACTTATTTTATTTAAAATTAATTCTAAAGGTATTATTTTAAGTATTTTAATGCACCTGAATAATTTAATGATTTTTTATAGACATCTTAAATCATGTTGTTTGAAATTCTAGGTACTGTATCTTCCTAAAAAATGAACATTATTAGGTTGCAATAATATATATACTAAGAAGAGTTCCTAAGAGAAGTAGGCATGCACAGACACAGAGACAAAATAAGATAAAATAATACCCCCATGAGAAACATATAGAAGAGAAGAATACTTGAGGAATTATTCATTTCTTCTTGTTGTGAACCAGAGAACTGTTTTTCATTATAGTTCTATCACCTCTACAGCATCCAACTAAACTGAAGGAAAAAAACATCTAACCCTCCCAGAAAACCAAACACAGTGCTCTTTAACACTTTGTTTATAGTGTCTATTTCTATAAGAGGACTGGAGCATCAAATATGATACATCAAAGAGTCCAAAAATGAATAGGATAACACTCAGAAAATATCCAGTCCCTTCTTAATATATTCTATTCTATGTGTACTATTTTACTAAACTTTCAAGTTGTGTGTGTGTGTGTACTAAAAAAGAACATTGTATCCTACACTAAACTAGAGTACACTAGGTATACTCACGCAACAGTATTTCTACAATAGTTTATCCCACGTAAAACTGTGTAAGAGTTTATGTGTGGTCAGATTGTGTTTTTTCCCACATAGAATTGTGGGAGAGATCTTGTGACATTGATAGTCTGTGTACTATTGTGATAACACTGATCTAGGGTATAGATCAGAATAATTATTTATACATATTTCATGGTGTTATATGATCAAAAAGTAGAGAGGACTAAGTCTATACTTCATAGTGAACCACTTGTTTTATATCTTCTTCATTTTACATTTTAATATTTCTCTATTTTAACTTATATTTCCAAAAACTAAATTTTACATTAATAATTAGTCTTGAATAGTAGTTATAACTATTTTATATTATTAGAATAGTTTCAGAAGTTGTATAAATATCTAATATTGTTATAACTAATACTTAATAAATCTTTTGATAAATGATTTAAACAGCCAGGCTATTATAATTTTACTACTTTGGTTAACTGGCCAATTTTATTTTATCTTGGAAAAATCATTTAAATAAATTTTTTAACATAAATTTTTATAGGAAATAAATTCACCCCCCCCCCCTCTTGAGTGTCATACTCCGACTAACAATAAGGTTATCTCACTTTGTGTATGATCCAGATCAATGTGAATGAAAAAAAACATACTACCTTGTCAAATGAAATAAAATTTCATAAAATATTGTCCACCCCACAAACATTCAACTATTCAGACTGTCCTACCAAATATGTACATAAACTAATAATAGTGATATATATCCTATGACATACTATCATATAATCCCCATTATGTAAGATCCTGGTATACATAAATACAATTCCCTATGTGTAACTGTTTCCCAAATTTGGATCACTATTTTTTAGGGATGTAGTTGATATGGTTGAATGTACCTATCATGGTATCATGATTCCAATAACCCAAAATCATTATAATTCCCCTCATATATTAGAACTATTTGTGGCTAAATTTAAAATATCTAAGGATACACCAAAAGGGAAGGATCTTTTATCCTAGGCCTATATGAAAATCACATTCATAAGCTATTTTATTCATTTGTGATGAGGATTTACCTAATTTTTATTGTTTTTTCCACATAATGATGCTTGGTAAATCATAAATTACTCCTCCATAACTTTTCCATAAGAAAAAATATGGGGTGGTCTATATTCAATAATTATGTTTACCTAGAATCATGCGAGAATAATAATCAATTTTAAATACGAATCTCTTTTATTAGTTCAATCCATTAACATTAATATAAAATTATGTTTCATAATAATATGTTCCCCCTCAAACTCACATCATGTGTTATTTCATGAGTTCAACTCCGAGACAAAATAAATCCATTTTCATGCATGAACCAAATCTACACCACCTACACAATGGTTATCATCGTATAACCAAAAATTTCTTGACATTAGTGTGTATTATTCATGACTTTAAAATTATTGGAATTATACCAATAATAATAGTATAAATCCTTAAATATTTTTTCCTTTTATTTTTATGTTAAACTACATAATGAATGGTCTACCCTACGTAACTTTTAATAGCATAGTACAATCCATCTTATATGACTCAACTTCCCATTGTTGGAGTTATATCCATGGACTAGTGTTTAGAATTATGATGTCATACTTGAAAATAGACTATGATGAAATTAAATATTCATAAGAACTATATCCTAGAACCTGTGCCTCTCATATTTTTGTCATGTACCATCACTGAGGATGATTGAAATCTACTATCTAGTGTTCAAGCTATTGATCCTCTTCTAGTGTGAATATGACACCAGATTAAAAAATTAAAATTCCCTATAAATTATTTTGATCTATGTAGGGTCTAAAAATTATATAAACTATGAGTGGAATGATTCAAATAATTTCATGTATCATTCTGAATTATATTCTATAAATAGTTTTCCCTTTAATTAATATTTATTTTGATATGTTTCTTCACATAAACTAAAAGAATGGTCATCATACATTTTTAAGTTAGATTAATGATCATTAAAACATCATTATGATATTATATATGATATATATATATATATTATAATTTTTTAAAATTAATTAAATAAAAAATAGCAAAAAATAATATTACAAACATTTAATGTTTAAATTGATTTTTCTAACAAAAGAATTTGATACATTTTTATTTTTCATTAAATGATAAATATATCATTTTCTAACTTTTAAATTAGATAAAATCATAATCATATTTTAATTTACAAAACATAAATCAACATATTAAGAATTATTGGCATTTTTATGGATTATTTAATTATTAGATTGATAGTGAAAAAACCAATTTTCCATGATTTAATCACTAATTATAATATTATCATAACATAATGATGAAATAAATATTAATGAAACCATTTAATATAACATTATATATTTATATATATTATATTTAATAAATAATTATTAGATATCCATGACTAACATTTTTTTATCATAAGCGGTATTTTATTAAAAAAGATTTTTGATATATAAAATTTTAAAATTTATATAATTTAAAAATTATATTATATTAATTTGTGGCTAAATTTGGGTTAATCCAATTGAATATTAGTGGTAACGATATTGTTATATATATATATAATTATATATCATGATAAATATATAATTAAAAATAATTTGTGTTTAATAGTGTAAACTAATGTTTTAAAAGATTTTATAAGTTTCCATAACCTATAGTGTAAGGACCCGGATTTTCCATGTAATTTTTTTAATTATATGGAATTATTATGAATTTGTAGAAAATTGACGGCGTGTGATTTTGAGTTCCTGTGTGCCCGGAATGAATTTCTGAACTTTAAATAATGTATGTCCAATAAACGCACGAGCGGAATTTTTTAACTTTTGAACCGGTGCTCGGATTACAAATATGATAACACCGTTGAATCTATAGTGCCGAGATTCTCTTATGGAAGGCTTCACTTCGACTATTGTAGGTCGGGAGAAAAAGTTATATTTTGGACATTTTAAAGAATAATAAAATAATAAAGTTATTTTATTTTTCTTTTCTTTTCCTCAACGGACAAGCGGCGGTGGTGGGTCCAACAACATGTCATTCCATTAATTAGCTTGACTCCTCAATCTTTGTAATAGCACCATTGGAATTTTAGAGGTTCATTCATTAAATGAACCTCATAAATTCCTAATGGCGTTACTCACCCTCCCCCCTTCTATTTATATGGTGCTCATGGTAGAGTATTTGCACAACTTCACCAAGCGATGAAGCTCAATTAAAATATTCGGACGCCAACAACTTGGAGGACAGGACCGGTTCCAGCAAGCGATGAAGAGTGCCACTAAATCACAAACCAATGAACACTAAATCTTCCTCAAACACAGACGTTCTCTAATGATCTTGTGGTGGAGTTTATTTCATGTCAAATTTCATGAGTTTTAGAATCATTATACTACCATTTTACTATCAAGCTAATGAAGAGGGCTCATGGAAAACAAAGAAGGCCCAAACCCACTTCCTTTTGTTGAAATTTGAAACATTCTTCACGAGAAATTTATTTGGGTTGGATGAAACCTGGAACAGTGGGTTTAGAGAAGAATAGGGAATACTAGGGATTCCTTTAAAACCTTTGGATGGAAAAACGGGCCACCGGAGCTCACCCGGTAACCCGTAGAAGATATCCAGCAACCGGTGTTGGTAGAACAAGAGATGGAGGTGCATTGTCGCGGGCTACCGGTGGAGAAGGCCGCGGCCGAAGCCGAGGCGCGCGAAGATGGTGGTCGGATCACGCTGGCCGTGGAGGAAGTGGTGGCACGTGTGTGCCATGGGAGAAGTATTTCACGTCTCATCAGTCGTGGAAGATATATGGAGAGGCCGACACCGGTCGGCCGTAGGAGACGGAATGGCACGCAACGGTGCACCGCCAGAGAGGCTGGTCGCGACTCCGACGTCGCAGCAGTAGGTTCTCACTCTCTAAAGGTCCCATGGTAGACTAGGCAATGCCACATGGCACTACCACACAAACCAAACAGCTAAGGCTATTTGAAAAAACTAGGGGGGTGCTCCCGCCATTCCTGTTTGGGCAGGCCCCGCTCCAGCGGGCTGCGCCTCCAGCGGGCTGCACCTTCAGGGGGCCGCACCCCTCTGTGGGCCGGTCCGTGCCAGCCCAGTGGGCTGGGTAGGTCTACGGCCAAGCCCAATGGGGCTAGCCTAAGACGGTTTGGTCCAGGATGGGTCAGACCCAGATCAGGTCAGGTCAACCAAAACCAGGTCGGGTCGGCCCAAACTGGGTCAAACCGGACCTGGGCCCTTCCATGCCTAGTTTCGCTAAAAGAGCCATAACTTGTGATCCGAGCATCCGTTTGATGAACTGTTTACAGTGGTGGGATACTTGGAGCAATACAGTACTTTTGGTATACTCTACATGAGATTTGGATAAATTTGGAGTATGTCTGGGTTGAATTGAACCCTAATCCAACCGGACCCCCGGTACTAAAACATTGATAAGTCACAGATCGAGCATCTGATTGATTCACCGTCTGTCGCATTAGAACCCTTAAAACCTAAATATCCTTTGGAATACTTCTTCATGGAACTTCATGGAATTTTAGGTACAATATATGGATTGAGTAGAGGATTCTCTCAGAATCAAGCATGCTTAGTATGGGATTCTCGGGCCTGGCTGTAATGTGAAGAAAGAACATAAATCCTATGTGGGTTAGTATCTATCAATATTGTGCAGGTCAGTACTTAGAAATCTTGTGTAGGTCAGTATCTATCGATCCTATGTGGGTTAGAACCTAGAGATTCTGTGTGGGTCAGTAGCAAAGTCTCTCGACAAAATAAGAAGGTCTAGATTTACGACTAATCATCTGTACTTCTGTACTTGAGTTATATACCTGGTGTGGGCTTATTATGTACCATTAGGGTAATTTTACCCTTTTGTGTTACCTTATTCAAGTTACCTTTGTTGTACTTTTACATTCATGGTGTTACCTTCGTGGTGTTACCTTTGTGGTACTTTTACCTTCATGGTGTTACATTTTTTGTACTTTTACCTTCATGGTGTTACCTTTGTGGTACTTTTACATTCATGGTGTTACCATTATGGTATTCTTCCCTCATGGATCAGTTGAGAAAATGGCTTAAAATTTAGAGCCTTATGTTTCCTCATGCATTAGATGAGTATATTTTGATAACTTAGGTATATGTGTGGGAATATACCTAACCAGATTTGATGACTACTTCATTCTTTGTGATTGAGGTCTAGCTTTGTGGTTTTTCTATTGTGGAACTTTGGGAGACCTTTGGGGGTCTTGGGGTCCCTACTGAGTATTATTATACTCACCCCTGCATGGGCTATGTAATGACCCGAAATTTTGAATAAATCTTGTTTCCCAATTTTGTGTGTTATTTTATTTTATTTTTATACTCAACAAAAATGTTTCATTTGATAACATTAGTATAATTAAAATGAGACCTTTGGATTTTGACTGTTATATGACCATTGGTCAATATGACCGCTGGAAACTAAACGTTTTGATTATTGTCTCTAAATACAAGTAATCTTGGTTAATTAATATAGAAAGAAGATTCGATGGCCTCACCCAGTAGTCTTGGACAGATCGAAGCCCATCTAACAGAACTTGAGAAGGAGGTAGCACCACTGGGCTTTGCTTTGGACCAAACCCAAGCTGAACATCATCGTGTGAAGCTAGAATGGGATCTCCTTCACGAGAAGTTCAAACTGATAGAAATTACTACTCGTGCGATGTTGGTCGAGCCTCCCTCGGATTCTCTCACCTTAGCACACCTTACACTTAGGCCCTATGCTGGTGTGATAATGGGCTATGTAAGGAGACCGTAACTGCCTCGTGTAATCCTTTGTTTTAAATAAAAATTAGGATTTCTTCTTATGATGATGTTTATGACTTTTTAAATGTCCGGATAAATATAGTTTGCATATTTTTGGTGAATTTTAGAGGAAGGATATTTTAAAAAATGTTTATGTAAACCTTAAATAATTAAAAATTTGTAATGATTTTCAAAAAATGGTCTTCTGCAATTATGTTCAATACAAAATTTAGAGTCTAATAAGATCAAATTAATTTTTGATAAATAGTAAATTATGAATAGCGATTTTATGCTTAGGATTAGTAATGTGACCAAATGGATTAGTAATCTCACTTAAAGAAAGTATTAATATAATTTAGACACCCTGATTAAGTAATGTGATTCAATAAAATGGTTAAATAACGGTTTCATAAATTATTATTCAAGTATTAGTTTTTTCAGGTGAATAGTGTTTTTTAATTAAAAATTAAATTAAAAATATTTAAAAAAATATTTTTATAAAATGGAATTCATTTTTGAAATCAGATCATTGATATTTGGTTAAGGTGAAATTTTGGGATTTTTCTGAGAAAGTTGAATTTTCAGTGAATAGTAAAAATACAGTTTTAGGGTTTCGGTATGTTTAATGACATCATAACTGTGTCATGATGATGTCGTGAGATATTTTATGGGCTGGACGACCAAAGGTGATGAATTATTGTATTGGGGGCCCCATGTGGCCTAACTTAATGGGAAATATCTTGGGAGATCACATGGTTTTGAGAAACCCACTTATGAGGTGTCCCTTGGCCATTAATGCCTTGTCCCCTCACTTTTCCTATAAATACCAAGACCCCCTCTCATCCATTCGACACAAAAACCATCCTAAACGAATTTATGGTCTCCTTACCTCCCAATGAGTCCTCCCAAGGTGCCCCCAAGCCCTCAAGGTCCAAACCTTTGAGTTTTAAGAGTTACGTTTTAAGGTAAGGGATCTGACCTCTCTCTTTCTTTTCAAGTAATCTCTTTTATGCCATTTCTTTTATGCTCCATGTTATTATGTTAAAGGATGTTATTATATATTCATCTTAATTCCATTTTCATGTTCATATGATGAGAGACTCCCTATTTATCTCATCGATTCATTTTAAGAATGTTTAAGTGGCGCTGTTAGGCTGCCGAATTTTTAAGAGATTCTTTCACCATTCTCGTTTTCAAGTTCTATTTTCTTGTCAAGTCTTTAAAGTTCTTTTTTATTATGTTGGGGTATGATATCTATATATATCATACTGATATTTTATGATCATATGATGAGAGACCCCATTTGATCTCTTCAATTTAGTATTTTGACATTTTAAGTGGCGCCGTTAGGCTGCCGAATTTTTAAGTGGTTCTTTCACCTTTCTCCTTTTTTTCAAAGTTCTAATTCCATTTCAAGTCTGGAAAGTTCCTTTTTATTATGTTGGAGTATGATATCTATATCAATCATACTGAAATTTTATGTTCACGTGATTAGGGACCCTATTTGATCTGATCAATTCATTTTTTGAAGTTTAAGTGACGTCGTTAGGCTACCGAATTTTCATAAGAGAAATCTTATTTTTGTCTTCCTTTCATGTTCTTTATTTGATATGGTACATCTTTAAAATTTCAATACCATTTTCATATGTCCTTCATATTCTGCCCCTCTACTGTTTTATGGATCATTTATGAGTGGGTGACCCATGTCCCCTCTCTTTTCAAAGTTCTCTAAAACCCCGAAACATAGTTGTTATGCGGCAGAATTTTCGTCTCAAAATGCCTCTCTCTTTTCTCAAAATTATTTTATGTTATAAATTGAGTACTCAAAGCTCTTATTTTTACAGGTTTATTCACATATATATCAAAATGTTATATTTTAAATTCTGGGATTTACATACATGAGACCCTCTCTCCCCTCCCGTGGGTTTTAAAGTGACGTAAAGATCATGTCTTTAAAGCAGTTTTTAAAACGTTATGATTATGAAATGAAACCCATTTATTTTATGCTATATGGGTTATTTATGAAATTTTTGACGATGATATATTTGGCTCACATGATAATAAAGTCAAATTTAAGGGTGTTCCCTGATAGCGCTCCAATGCATTGGGTAATGATGTAACCACTAGAGATTACAATTTTCATGATATCTTGGTGAATAACCTTGGTAATTTTCAAATGAAACCTTGGGGATGGACCTTGGTGATATGTTCATGATTTTCAATGTTAAATAATGTAGCCACATATTAATGTTATGAAAAATGTTATTTTTATTATGATATGCCTCATGATTTCTTTCTCATACCTTAAAGTTCTTTTCATGACCTTATTGAAGTATCTCAAGTTCACATGTAAAATGTTTCTCTTGTTTCCCTTACTGGGCCTTCTGCTCACCCTTTCTTTTGATGTATGTCCCCAGGTTATGTGATGCAGTAATGAACCTAGGATGAACATGAGGAGAATCCTTTCAAGTGTTTAAGAAGAGTGTTTTATGTTTTCATGTTTTAAGTTCCTGGTTTCCAAGATAATAAACCTTAAAGATCCTTGGTTTTGTAAAATGTAATGAAAGTTTATGTGATAAAAATGTGGGATGTTATAGATGGTATCAAAGGATGGTTTAGCCATTTGTGGAAATTAGGATATGAAAACATTAGGAAGAAGCCTATAGAAAAGTTTATATATAGGAAATATTCCTGGTATTTTGGTGAGTATTGAGTAAGGGGTTTCCAAGAAAATACATCCCTGTCTGGATACGAGCAGGTAGAGGTGGATCTGGAATAGATGTACATCGGGGAAAAACCCGAAAACACCTCTTTGAGCTAGACTCAAACGGGAACTGGTACACGACAACGGGACTTGCTGCACTCTTGTTTACGACACTCCTGGGTGATATGCTTTGGTAAATTCATAAGCTTAGTATGAACCATTATTAAAGGAAAAAAGATAAAATAAAATAAAGATTCACATAAGAATATATGATCATTGATAACCTAGATGAGAACCTATGGTATCACAAGTTAGGGTATACATTTCTTATATAAGTTATCCTTATATGCTTTAAGTTCCTTTTCATGATTATTGGCTAAGTATTTAAGCCCCTAATTATACTTTCTCTTCTTAGTTAATGGTGGGAAATGGAAGAACATGTCCCAACAACAAATGTTATAGGAAATGCGGCGATTGACATATTAATATGACAAAGATTATTAGGGGATTAAAAGATGATTATTATTTTTGAACACGTTCACTATTTTGGGGACCCTATATGATCGAGGTAAATAGATTACTATGTTATTATCCTTGAGGAGTAAGGTTGACTTATATTTTGAAGAATAGATGAATTTAAGGAGGACTTATAGTAATTTAGGTTACTTATGGGAATGATTAACCTATCTTGAGTAAAATATGTTTAGGTTAGCTACTGTTGTTATAAGATGTTAGGAGTGGTTGATGTTGTTTGGAGATGAACAATGAAGTTTATTTTGGAAGACTATGTTATCAAATCCTTCTTGTATTTGGGTTTCAATCTTAGTTTGGTTTATTTTGAGGAATTTTAAGGACCATTATTTATGAAATTGTCTATGATGAACTTTGAGTAGTACCATGGAACTTTGAAGATTTAAAATTAGTTTCCATTCCTATGGGATTCTTTCTTTTTGAAGAGTTGTTTTACCTTAACCTTTCTATTTTTGGGATAATGTTTAAAGATAGAAGAAATAGATAGTTAATCTTTTGTGGATTATGTGATTCTATAGAATATGATTCTTGTGCTTTTGATGAGACCAAGTGTTTTTTAATTATCATTGTTTGGATAAATGATTAGTTTTGGTAGAGACTTATTAAAGGATGAAACTCTACATGATGGTAGGTATATTTCCTTATGTTTTTGTTCTATGTAGTAAATTAATTCCTCAAAATTATGAAAAGAAACGTAAAAAAAAATGTTGTTGGTTTACATTTCATACTAGGTAATCAAAGACCATTTACACACATTATAAGTTTGGGATTTTATCATGGTCAACTTTCTCCTAATCATGTTTTCTATCACTCTCCCTCAGAACTTGAACCTTTGTTTTTCTTCCATGTCCATGTTTTCCTACATGGAATCCTAGTGTGGGTTAACTCGGGTGACCTTTGTACTTCCCTTTCTTTATTTTAAAGTAATAGTGTTACTGACTCTTTTTTCGATGTGGAACATTCAATGAAATTTCAAAACCTAATTTTAAAAATTGTGAGGATGCAATTTCTTAAGGGGGGAAGATTGTAACGACCCGAAATTTTGAAAAAATCTTGTTTCCTAATTTTGTGTGTTATTTTATTTTATTTTTATACTCAACAAAAATGTTTCATTTGATAACATGAGTGTAATTAAAATGAGACCGTTGGGTTTTGACTGTTATATGACCATTGATCAATATAACCGCTGGAAACTAAACGTTTTGATTATTGTCTCTAAATACAATAAATATTGGTTAATTAATATAGAAAGAAGATTTGATGGCCTCACCCAGTAGTCTTGGACCGATCAAAGCCCATCTAATAGAACTTGGGAAGGAGGTAGCACCACTAGGCTTTGCTCTAGACCAAACCCAAGCTGAACATCATCGTGTGAAGCTAGAACGGGATCACCTTCATGAGAAGTTCAAAATGATAGAAATTACTACTCATGCGATGTTGTCCGAGCCTCCCTTGGATTCTCTCACCATAGAACACCTTACACGTAGGCCCTATGCTGGTGCGATAATGGGCTATGTAAGGAGACCGTAACTGCCTTGTGTAATCCTTTGTTTTAAATAAAAATTGGGATTTCTTCTTATGATGATGTTTATGACTTTTTAAATGTCCGGATAAATATAGTATGCATATTTTTGGTGAATTTTAGAGAAAGGATATTTTAAAAAATGTTTATGTAAACCTTAAATAATTAAAAATGTGTAATGATTTTCAAAAAATGGTCTTCTACAATTATGTTCAGTACGAAATTTAGAGTCTAATAAGATCAACTTAATTTTTGATGAATACTAAATTATGAATAGTGATTTTATGATTAGGATTAGTAATGTGACAAAATGGATTAGTAATCTCACTTAAAGAAAGTATTAATATAATATAGACACCTTGATTAAGTAATGTGATTCAATAAAATGGTTAAATAACGGTTTCATAAATTATTATTCAAGTATTAGTTTTTTTGGGTGAATAGTGTTTTTTAATTCAAAATTAAATTAAAAATATTTAGAAAAATATTTTTATAAAATGGATTTCATTTTTGAAATTAGAGCATTGATATTTGGTTAAGGTGAAATTTTGGGATTTTTCTGAGAAAGTTGAATTTTCGGTGAATAGTAAAAATACAGTGTTAGGGTTTCAGTGTGTTTAATGACATCATAACTGTGTCATGATGATGGCATGAGATATTTTATGGGTTGGCTGACCAAAGGTTATGAATTATTGTATTGGGGGCCCCATTTGTCCTAACTTCATGGGAAATATCTTGGGAGAGCACATGGTTTTGAGAAACCAACTTATGAGGTGTCCCTTGGCCATTAATGCCTTGTCCCCTCACTTTCCCTATAAATACCAAGCCCTCCTCTCATGAATTCGACTCAAAAACCATCCTCAACTAAGTTATGGTCTCCTTACCTCCCAAGGAGTCCTCCCAAGGTTCCCCCAAGCCCTCATGGTCCAAACCTTTGAGTTTTAAGAGTTACATTTTAAGGTAAGGGATCCGACCTCTCTCTTTCTTTTCAAGTAATCTCTTTTATGTAATTTCTTTTTTGCTCCGTTTTCTTATGTTGGAGGATGTTATTATATATTCATATTACTGACCTTTTCATGTTCATATGATGAGATACCCCCTATTTATGTAATCTATTCATTTTAAAAATGTTTAAGTGGCGTCGTTAGGCTGCTGAATTTTTAAGAGATTCTTTCACCATTCTTGTTTTCATGTTCTTTTTTCTAGTCAAGTATTTAAAGTTCTTTTTTATTATGTTGAGGTATGATATCTATATCTATCATACTTATCTTTTATGATCATATGATTAGATACCCCATTTGATCTCTTCAATTCAGTATTTTGAAGTTTTAAGTGAGCTGCCGAATTTTTAAGTGGTTCTTTCACCTTTCTCATTTTTTTCAAAGTTCTAATTCCATGTCAAGTCTTGAAAGTTCCTTTTTATTATGTTGGGGTATGATCTCTATATCTATCATACTGAACTTTTATTTTCACATGATTAGAGACCCTATTTGATCTCGACAATTCATTTTTTGAAGTTTAAGTGACGTCGTTAGGCTGCCAAATTTTCATAAGAGAAATCTTATTTTTCTCTTCCTTTCATGTTATTCATTTCATACGGTACATCTTTAAAATTTCATTACCATGTTCATATATCCTTCATATTCTTCCCCTATACTGTTTTATGGATCATTTATGAGTGGGTGACTCATGTCCCCTCTCTTTTCAATGTTCTGTAAAACCCCGAAACATAGCTGTTATGCTGCAGAATTTTCGTCTCAAAATGCCTCTCTCTTTTCTCAAAATTATTTTATGTTATAAAGTGAATACTCAAAGCTCTTATTTATACATGGGTATTCAAATATATATCAAAATTATTTATTTTAAATTCTTGGATTTACATACATGAGACCCGCTCTCCCCTTCTGTGGGTTTTAAAGTGACGTAAAGATCATGTCTTTAAAGAAGTTTTTAAAACGTTATGATTATGAAATGAAACCAATTTATTTTATGCTATATGGGTTATTTATGAAATGTTTTATGATGATATATGTGGCTCACATGATAATAAAGGAAAATTTAAGGTTTCTCCCTGATAGCGCTCCAATGCATTGGGTAATGATGTAACCACTAGAGATTACAATTTTCACGATATCTTGGTGAATAACCTTGGTAATTTTCAAATGACACCTTGGGGATGGACCTTGGTGATATGTTCATGATTGTCAATGTTAAATCATATAGCCAAATCTTAAAGTTATGAAAAATGTTTTTTTATTATGATATGCCTCATGAATTCTTTCTCATACCTTAAAGTTCTTTTCATGACCTTATTGAAGTATATCAAGTTCACATGTAAAATGTTTCTCTTGTTTCCCTTACTGGGCCTTCTGCTCACCCTTTCTTTTGATGTATGTCCCCAGGTTATGTGATGCAGTAATGAACCTAGGATGAACATGAGGAGAAGCCTTTCAAGTGTTTAAGAAGAGTGTTTTATGTTTTCATGTTTTAAGTTCCTGGTTTCCAAGACACTAAACCTTAAAGATCCTAGGTTTTGTAAAATGTAATGAAATTTTATGTGATAAAAAGGCGGGATGTTATAGGCTATGCCTGCACCTTGCTATGTCTTGTGCAGATGATTGACATCGTTGATCGAGGCTGAGGGTTCCAGGACTAGACGGTGCTCAGAGGTGGACCATTTTATGTGATGTTCCACAGTGACTACTGATCGTGAGATGTACCTACCCTTCAGGTAGAATCCCTGGTTGACATTCCAGGAGTTATTTTCTCTTTTAGTTGTACTTTTACATTCCATTTGGTCTTGTATTCTATCCCCTTTACTTTCAGTACACTTTTTACTAAAGTAGTTTACTTCGTGGTTGCTTCTTGTTGTGTTCTTGTATTATGTGTTTGTTCTAGTTTAAAGTAAATGCCTTCCCGTTATATGGATACACCATTCTAGTGCTAGTTTCGAGCCCCTGGCCTATGGAAGGTGGGCTTGGGGTAGTCATGGAATAGGTCCTAGGGGACGGGTCGTGACATATATATCATGTAAAATTAGTTTATTAAGTTTTAATTTATTACCTGGATGCCTTACGATCCTTCCCTCACCAAGTTCACCTATCTTTTATAAACTTAAACTCTTTCCCCTTACTTAACATTTATTTCCATGGAAAATTTCATAGTGTTTACATATAATAGGAGAAAAAATTACACTCATATATACCTCACCTCCATTATGAATTATATAGTGAATTAGTACCCAATATTTATCATAGAACCCTATCTCATTAACCATATATTTCTTACACCATCATCAATATGAATCTCTTCATTTTCTAGGATAATTTAAAAGAAAATAAAAGTTCTCTATTGGATTTTCCCCAAATTATAATATTCATTTCTATGTTTCCTCTTACTAATCTTACCAAAATTTGTAAATATAATGAATTCAATGTCAAATATATTCTAAAATTACATTACATTAATTTCAAAACAATTATTCATTCGTTTTATAGAATCCATTAGGAAAAACATATGCATAGTTTGTTTATATGTGTAGAGTACCACCTCTACAACATGATCAAGTTTGTTTTTCATCAATTTCTGTTAGAGATGGTATGAAGGATTATTGGCACAAGAAATAATTTCTTTAATTGAATTATACAATTCCTAAAAAATAATATCTTTCATTGACTTTCATTTCATCCAATTGTTATGGTATTATATCGATAATTATTCATAAGTACATATTGCTGCCTCCATGAACATACCATTTATATGAACTAACCACACAATATAGATGTATCTAATGTTTTAATTAAGGATATAATTTTATTATTATCACATTATGATAATACTAATATAATATAGTTTTTATATAATTTCACTTCATCCATTAATTGAGGAATGATTTCAATATTCATCCATACTGCTGGATCAATGAATAGTGACTCAATTTTTTATCACCACCAATCATTAATGGTTCTAATAACAGACTCTATAGTAATATATGAAAAATATAAATTTTATAATCCTCATAAATTTTTAATTAACATTATTTTAATGCACATTTTTACTCATCTTATGATTATGATACATTTTTATTTGGGTTGGATTACCTCCTACTTGAGCGATGTTGTAATGAGTATGTATTAAATGATTGTAAAAGGTTATATATTTTTAATTCAATTTAATAATAAGGCATTAATGATGATTTATGTCCATTCATTATATGAAATATATATTTATAATCATGATAATAATAGTTCATCCTCCATGGTAAAAGAATTGTGAAGTAATTTTTTCTCTTTATTCAGCTTCAATAGTCCTAATTAAAACACTCACTAAATAAAAGTAGAACAATATATAATACATACCATTATAGAAATTCATGAAATACCCTTCTCATTGTTAATTTTTATCATTATTTTGGTTTTTTGGGCTCTTTTGGATAGAGAACATTTTCTAGGTAAGATAAAAAATAATATCAAGTATATATGCTTGTTTTAATTAATAGTGTTTTGGTATATATGTGCTAATGGATTTGTGGGTTATTTATGAGTTTGAAGAATTTCCATGGTGTTTTTATGTTTTCTACAAAAAATGGATTCCTCACAATATGAAAATGAAATACATCACGTGCAATTTGTGTACATGCTTTTTCATATCTGTGAAATATTTTGAAGACCTCTAATCATTCTATATTGCAATATTGAATGACCGGTCTTCAGGGTTGTGATGTTGTTCCTTTATAGTTAATAATTCATTTAGGTTCATCATTGAAATTTATCATGGGAGATATTTTTCTCTGTATTTATAGGTTTATTGATATTTTATTATGATTCTATTCCTACCATTCATGATCCATTTTATCATCTTGTTCCAGTGGTTTATCATTTAGTGGTAGTAGTGTGGAGGGTGTGTGTTCTTCAATGTATGTTTTGAAATGTCATCTCTGCCATATTTTTTTGATCAATTATGAGATGTGTGGATTGACTGTAGGTCCAAAATTTTTATCATTTTCTTCTTCCTTATTGTTGTATTCCTTTGAGGAAATTTGCAAATCAAATTTGAGGTAAGTGGTTCCATCTCTATCCTATATTGGAAAAAATTAATTTTTATGGTTTTTGATAAATTTTTTCATAAATAAAATTCCATGATTGATTGAAGGATTTGTCTATGTATAAATGGTGTTTTTTATAAAATACATGCATCCCTTGTCTTGGTAAAATAAAATTTATTTTCAATGCTTTGTGAAATGGTTCTGTAAAATAGATTTCATTAAATGGTTTTGATGAGTTGTTTTGGAAAATGTACCACATGGTAACACATGGGTATATAGATTAAAGGATTAGTAAAAGTCCTAATTTGTCAGTATTGTATGATGGTTCACCCATGGGGTGTTCTGATGCTCCTTAGGCATATTTGTTTATAGAAATAGTATATAATATTGGCAGGATCACATTATGGGGTGTTCCTCATCTACTGAGATTTGATACATATGTATAGGGAATTGATGTGCATGTGATGTGCTATTATAGGGGTATGTATGTACAAGCTATACTCAATTGTAGTGATCCTTAGCGTGTTGTTACCAGTTATTATGGATTTTACTATTTTAGCTTGTACTACTATTTATTTTTAATTATATTTGATACATGTTGTTTTTATTTGATATATATTCTTTGATATATAGATATAAAAAACATTGAAAATATTTTCTTGGGATTATTTGGGAAATGTGGACAAGTGGAAAATTAAATTTCTCTCAATGGTTTGATATAAAAAGTACAAACTTTTAATCATGATTTTTTTATTTAAAGGTGATGATGATCATATTATTTTAAAAAGAAATGTTATGGAGTAACTGGGTGGGTTCCAACTGATCCTATAAGATAACACCTTGTGCACCCCTTATGCGGTGTATAGACCATTGAATATATTTCAATATAGGGAATGGAAGAGTGTTGCATTGAGTTTGTGTCATTTTTTTTTCTTTATTAGGTTATTAGTGGTGAGATGGTGGGAGTTTTACAACAACATAACCAAGGATATTCAGTTTCTATTTTTTACTTTTAAAATTGGATATCTACTTTGGGATATTTAAACTCCTTTTTATTTTATTTTTTCAACAATCTTTATTTAGTTATGTCATATATTTATTTCTTTTTTTTCCTTATGTTATGTATATATGCCACTTTTTACATTAGGTTTGGAAAAATCATTACCTCTGGTTTATTTGATGCATGAGTCCTTGTCAACATCCCATGGGGATTGTGAACACCCTTAATGTATGTGGAAATTCAATTTGTATACTAGTTTGATAGGTTATATGGGTCAGGTTCACCACAGTTTAGTATCTTTGGAGGTATATCATCAAGAGTCTTATATTGTGATTTTTGGTAGACTGGGGATTATATTTTCAGAACATTATAGATAGGTTATGTTGAGTGTTTGAAAAAATGTTTATATTATGAGACTTATGTTACTATGTGATATTGGGATTTGGGTCTCAAGTATTTAGTTTTGGATCATAATCTCAGTTTTTTCTTATAATTTTTAGGTATTCAGTGAGAATATTCTATTGTATAATCGTTTATTCGATTTCTGTGTTTAATAGGATTCCCCCAAGAAGTATTTAATGACTTCCATATGGGGTTGAAGTGAATGAACCACCTTGGAATATACCCATAGACCATAATCATTATGTGGATATCATGTGGGAAATTCGTTTTTTCATATAGAATGTACCATAAACCCAGAACGCTATTGTTGAAGTACCTCTACGTGATATACAAGAATGGGATCAATCAAGGGGGTCCTTATTAGAATCTATATTACCATGAAAGTACCAAAGAACCCAAAGAGGTGGAGGACTATTTAGAAATAATTGATCATGTTTTTGACTTCTTAAATATACCAATGATTATCTATGTGAAGTTCACAATGTTCAGAAAAGAGTGACCAAATGAGCGATGGTGGGATTCCATGGTGCATATAGATAATAATTTGTGTTTGGATTGGAATGGTTTCAATACCCTATTCTTAAAACATTTTTGTCTAGTGTAATGGATGAAAGATATGTCTATGGATTTCCTCAGTTTTGAGTATAGTGATTGTTTGATGTCAACGTACACTAATCGGTCTGCTGAGCTAGTTATTTTCTATCTATAAGAACTAAATAGAGAATAAATGAATGTAATAAGTACCTTTAGGGTTTGAGACTAGATATCAGACCACATATATTTATGTTGAAGCCTTTAACCTGTACATATATGGTATATAGAGTGATGATGAAAGAGATGAATATAGAAAGAAATTTTGGTTATTTTCCCCTTCCCTTCAACCTAGTAGACGATTCAGTGTCTTGTTTTTTGAAAAGACGAAATTTAATGATCATCCTTGGAGTGGTGGGGGTGGTTCTTAGTAGGAGGACTCCTCAGCACCTTCATCTATTAATAGTAGTCTACCTATTACTTTCTATCATTATAAAAAGGATGGACATGCCAAGAATTATAGTTCTACACCTATGAATATGTGTAATAGTTTTAGACATTATAGGAAAATTATATATCATTTTAGGCTATCATTACACCATGATATGGTTAATTATTTATGGAAATAAATTCTATTGTGGAATAGTTAGATGCATCGAATACTATTAGTCTACATCCAATGGCCTTAAAAATGAATCACTTTCATATATTAGTTGAGTTTATGATGAATGGTGAAGTGAGTATTTCAACACTGTGATGTACCAAATTAATTGAATTATATGTATAAATTTCATTATTTAATAATGGTGTTCACCACTCGTTTTTATATAGTTGTTTTTTTGGTATTCATAGACTTCCATAGATCTCATTTTTTTGTTATGAATTTTGTTACAACTCCTTGTTAGATAAAATAGAATGGATTTTTGATGTAGTTATTATTTTCAGTCAATATTTGAAAAGGATTCAGTTTATTATTTCCTTATTCTTGATCGGGATATATTTAACATCCTAATCGGGATATATTTTCTTCTTTTTCATCATGATGAGTTTTATTTTTATCATTAGTGTTTCTTGTTTCTTATGGTTGATGGTAGATCATGAGTGTAAAATGGAGAGTGGGATCTGAGGTCTAGTAATTTTGGGCCTTTCTACCCCGACCTCATGTGTTTTTTCTACTATAATTGTTATTCTAGAAGATTTTTTGCTTTATTTTTTTCATCGTACCGGTTTTTGTGATTTTTTTGTCATTCTATTATATGATTTCTATATTATTCCACTAAAGAGGGAGGTAGAGTGTAAAATTAAACTAGTTATATGTATGTATCATATTTTGATACATTATTATATTATAGAACTAGTATATATGTATGATCTCAATATTCTATTTAAATTCTTGTTTGCAAAGAGTTTTGTTCACCCTAGGGGTTTATCTTGGGTGGACCTAGTGCTCTTTTCCATGAATGTAGATAGTTGAATATAATTATATGTAGATTAATAGATACTTCACTTAGTGATGATAAATAATAAGTATCATTTTCCTCATGTGGTTGATTTTTTTGTTCATTTAAAGAGGGGAAAGTTGTTTTAAAATATTGATCTCCAGTTTGGTTGTTATTAACTATATGTTCTATAGACTAATGTACTGAATACGTCTTTCAAGAGTAGGTTTAGCCATTACGAATATCCTTTGATGAAACTTGTAATGAATAACACTCTATAACGTTTTATGTATTTGATCAATCAGGCATTCCAAGATTATCTCAACACGTTTATAGTAGTGTTACTGGATGTAATGTTTGTTTATCTGAGTTAGGATCATGTGAATGAGCAGTATTTTAGTTTGGTTTGGAATATTATAAAGAGTCACCATTAGTATGGAATGATTTTGTAATGAATTTTCTAGATCCATAATGTTGTGTTCATAGGGAATATGATATATGATACTAGAATATTAGTCGACCATGAGAAGGTAAAGGCTGTCATAACAAGGAAAGAGCCAAAAAATTTGATATTCAGATCTTTCTTCATATTACCATATACTATCGAAATTTTTCATGGATTTCTCAATGTTAGAATCACCGTTGACTACTCTTACTAGTAATAGGTTGAAATTATTATGGTATCCAATGTATTTGTCTTCTTTAAATGATCTACAATATACATTGACATCCACTCCAATCCTATTCTTACCAGATCCTAGTAAGGTGTGTGGGGTTCTCTGTGATTATTTTTTCTAGTTTGGGCTGTGTTATTATATAGGATGTTAATTTTCTAGATTAAATCACTCTTAATCTTTTACCACATTAGATGAAATAACACACACATGATTTATAGATTTCTGTTTGTATGCTTTTGATTAATTATTAGTGGAGCTATCTTTTTTTGGATAGAGGTTGATATTTTTTTGTCTATAAGATTATAAGATATATTTATTAACTCAAAGACATGAATCTCATATAGAGACAATAAGTTTAATACCTTTTGATGATTTAATTCAAAATTACCTACACCCTGGGGAAGGGGAATGTCAGTCTAGACTCTCTTGTTGAGAATATTGAATGGTAGGATGTTCTAGAATCCAAGGAAGAGTAGAACCTTATTATAACCATCACTCAGTGTGAACTAGATGTTCAAGAGGATTTTTAGGTTTGTTTCATACCAGTGATTAGTTATCATCATCTATATTTGAGATTATTCTACAAATTCTTCTACATGATGAAAGATTCTGAGGAATTAGAAAAATCATTTATAGTTTGAATACCATTCATGGTTTGTCACACAATTCATTTTATATACTCTATTTTCATGATTAGTTACTCATTCCAAAATATTTAAGGAGCCCAGTTTTGTTTAAATGTCATTCTTATTCGTGTGATGCTCTTCCAGGATCTAAAAATATGTATTATGACATGAGATAGAGATTTAGTTTTATAAGTATAAAGTGTGTCAATGTCGAGTATGTGTCTAGATGTTACAAGTACCAATAGATAAATATAGATAATCTATAACCTTATGGATTTATTTGACCACTTTTAGTGCATGTTTAGAAATGGAAATAACTGCCCATATATATTATTATTGGATAACCATAGAATCCCCAAGGGATGAATTCTGTATCATTGCATTTTTTTCAGTTGAAATAATAATCTCACTTTCTTTTGATTTTTCACACCAAAAATGATGAAGATCTGGGATAGGTGTATATTTTTGAGATCATAAAGTTACATGGGGTTTCATATTATATTATTTAAGATAGTAATTCAAGGAATAAAAAAATTGGTGGATTCTCTAGGAGGCAAGGGGACTCAGGTCCAGTTGAGTAGAAATTACCATCCCTGAACCAATGGCAAGACAAAGCCTACTATTCATATCCTGGAGGATATGCTTCATGTATGTGTTTTATATTTTGGTGTATCTTGGTATATCCATATAGTATTGATTGAGTTTTCCTATATTTATATTTATAAATCATCAATCTAAATAGATATTTCTGAGGCTTTTTTATCACCCATTGAGGTCACCTCTCTGTTGTTCATACGGGGTTGTTGCCTCTTTAGTGGGACCGAGTTTTGTTTATGAAAACTCATTGAGGATTCCTGATATATATAATAATATTGTTACTGCATAGAGTCAATAGAAATAATATGTAGATTAGTGTTAATATTATTTATAGTTTTCCATGGATGAACATGTTTTCTTGATATTTTCTCTCTATTGGGTCACTATATTAAATGAAAATATGAAATGTTGTCTCTAAGATATGTTGAACCATTTCTGGCCACTGATTAGATAGGAGATATTTCTATATAGTTTAAATTTATAATTTAGTTTAAAATATTCAATAATTTCTTCCACATATCAGTCCTTAAAAAATTACACACAGATCCCTCTCAAGATCAAACTTGGGAAGAGACTGAGTTAGATCTAGATGTTTCTATGGTGAAAAAATATATATATATTTTTGAATCTCAGGTGAATTTATTACATTGGAATTTGATTTTATGGGTTAGATTGTTATTGTGGAAAGAATTATATTCTTCATGAGGTTAGGGATCGTGAGTTGTTGATGAGGGATCTAGGGCCTCAACTCTTTATTGACCATCATTCTTCCACATGAATTCCTATGGATGAAATTTCTTATACTGGGGAGTTTAGGAAATCCCATTACTGAATTTCTATAATTTAACTCCTCTTTATTCATTTCAAACATTATTTGGGAGCATTTTTTGACTCCTGAGTTTGGAGATAATATGGTGGGGAAAATGACCTGAATTTTGGGGATGAATGTTTTTTTAATTAATGAAGTTCAGATATAAATGTGTTAATGTATTTTTATGTACTTCCTAATTTTAGATAATGTTTTTAGTGGTTTGTATTATTCTATTTAAAATTATAATTTTCTATGTATATAGGATAAATACACAATTTAATGGTATAACACACCTTGAATTGTATATCAGGACAAATCTATGAGTCCCGTACATTATGTGAAAGGATTATGTGTCTTGTATTTAGATCATGATGTTTATTGTTAAAATCTTGTTTTTTTGTAATATGTTTATTCTTTTCAATTCATTATCCACCTTCTTGGATTACTTGATGTGTAACGGGGTAACATGTTGTGTAATTCTCAGGGATAGTGGTTTATAGGGTTCCATATCATCGATTTGTTTATTAATTTATTTGAAGGTTCTATGATATTTACAAGAGGCTCTCATGGGAGATTTTGGAGACCACATCACCTTATGGACTGGTTTTTCCAATGTTCTATAATCAAGGATGTGTTGTTCCATCTCTATGATCATTAATTACTTCTATTTATTTATTTCCCAAATGGTAGTGTTGTTTTCCTATGTTTTTAGAACCACTAATATATGATTATAATTATCTGGCTTCCTTTATAGATTCTTCATTTGATATTTTTCTTGTGCCTAATCCTTTATGGTTTTACTCTTTCGGGTGTGAAATTTTCAAGGTATTTTTGGAATTTTCATCACTCCCAACCATTTTTATGGATCCATTCTCAGAAGCATGTAAGGATTATTGGACTTCCATTGTAATTGTTGTGTTATGGATTATTTTTGGCTGCAATTTTTATTATGTGAGACCTGTTTTTGAGTTAAGTGGTTCTATATCTATACTATTTTTGGTGAACATTATTGCTTTGTTTTTTCGAAAATTATTTTTTAAGTCTTTTTTTTGAATTATTGATGGATTTTTGTGTGTATAAAAATGATTTTTTTGATAAAATATTTTTTTTATTTTTTTGGAAAAATAATAGTTATTTCCAAATAATTATAAAATGGATTTGGAATTTTTTTTTAAAATTTTTTTTTGGAATAATTTGTTTAGAAAACATAGAAAATGATAAGCCTTAGGTACTTAGGTGGAAGGTGTAGTTATAATCCCCTACTATTGATACCATCTAGAGCTCACTCAATGTGTGTTCCTCTACTCCAAAGGCCATTTTTGTAGTTAATGGGAAGAAAATATTAGAAGGTTCACTTTCTATTTTGTTCCATCACTACATAAATTTGATGAATATATCTTTGTGTTATATGCACACAAGATAGTAATTTTGGGGGGGTAATATTATCCTTGCTATCCCGACCAACATTTAACATTGGCATGACATTTCCTATTATTTTTTCATGAACTATTTTAGTTTATACTACCATGGATATGGCATTATTTTTGATATATTCAATTCTTTTATTTGATATATCTTATTTGATATATTAATATAAAATCCTCTCAAATGTTTTACCTATATGATATCAGAAATGTTGATGATGTGAAAAAAATGTTTTCTATGATTTTATATAAAAACATTAAAATATTTATCAATCCTTATGTTCATTAATGTTGAGCACTATTAAATTATTGTATATAGACTTGTTATGGAATATCTAGGTGGTATACTTATGAGCTAGCTATCCCATTACATGCCCACCCCTTCGGTGTTTTGTAGACCATTTTATGTATTTCAATGCAGTGAAGGAAAATATTCTTTCTTAGATGGAAAGGGTTATGTCAAATTTTTCAGGTAGCTATTGGTGAGATGATTAGATATTTCCAATGTTATCACATGATGTCATTAGTTTCTATTTTTTTTCTATTTGATGATTGTATATATACTTTGGGATATTCTGACCACTTCGGGTTGTATTATTTCTGTTGTATTTTTCAAATTATGGAATATATATATTTCTTCCTAATTTTTTTCCATATTATTTATATATGAAATGTTGTTGCTTCAATTTAGGGTAAATAATTCCTTGTGGTTTTTATCGGATGTCTCGGTGCTAGTATCCACTTTGTACTGATTTGGAAATCCCATTAGGTACGTGGAAATTAGGTTTGGGTTCTAGTTTGAAATGGAATCTATAATGGGTTCTCCACATTAAATATAATAAGTAGATAAATATATTAAATTAATATATGTAATATATGAATTATTAACATGTCATAGTATATCAATTATCAAAATTATCTTTAAAAACATGTTCATCTAGTTAAATGATTTAACAACCGATGTTAAAAATAATCTATAATGACAATCTAAATTCATTGTAAATAATGATAAATGATATATATAAAAGATATTTAGAGAGGAATAAGGAACTGAAATATATAATTAATATAGTCATGGTTCTTTTATGTGAAATAAGTGTGTTATCATCTCATAGGGGAAATAATATAATGGATTTTTTTCTCAAACTCCCTTCATTGAGACATGTTTTATATTATCTGCCAATTTACATTTATGTGTCAAATATTATACCTCATATTTATATAATAATGATTTATTTTTTATTTATTTTATTTTACATTAATTTTAATTTATTTCATTTTTAATTATTTTTATAACAATATTATAGAATTCGTAATTTTTTTCTCACGTAATGTCTTCTTCCCCAATTTCATGAAATATATTCTTGATTTATATCATTCAAGACACATTCCCTTATCATTATGTTTTAAAATAGTTTATTTTCATTGTATATATGGATGTATGTTCTCTTAAAAGGATTGATATATATATATCAAATAAGTTTCAAAAAAAGATAAATTCTTGTTTTCCTTCACAAAATATCAAATTACTACTTTATTATACATTTTATGATGTTTTCTTATAAAACAAAATTAATATATTTGTAATATTATCCCCAAGGATAATTTTTAAATTTTTTATTTTTATTTAATTTTATAAATTTATTAAAAATTATTCTTTAAATACTTTCTAAATTTATTTCAAGTAAATTTTCCATATTTATTTTTTTAAAATTAAAATAATTTTTTCATTTTCTATATGGGTCTTTTTCAATGTAAGAAATATATTTTAAATGTTTCCATTTGAATATATCATTCTAATTAATTATTTTTTTAATAGAAATCCTCTCTATGATTTAATGTTTTCAAAGTTAAAATTATTATTCTCATGGTTTAATAAAACCTTCTAAGTTAAATGTTTTCAATGTATAAGTGAATTTATTATTTTTCAAATCACTTTTCTGAAATCTTCAATGTGTGTTCTTAACCTATGAAATATTCTTGATCAAGGGTACTTTTAAAATGATATCATCAACCTTCTTTATCAAGATGGGTTATGGAATTACCTTTTAAATATTTATTTTGATCCACCACTTCTTTTTTATCATGATTAATCATTCACTTTTACCTGCATGATTTACATGAGATTCCTTTCCATTGTGAATTCCTTGTGTATCATTAATATATTGAAGGTTTTTCACCAAGACTCCCAATATATCTATTGAATGGGGAATTTTTTTTAACAAAATAATATCACTATATCCTTTATGTTGTAATTTATATATGTATACTCATATTTTTGGGATGGTATTTACCATGAATGATGCATTATGTCAATGGATACCCATTTATTTTACATGGGATTGTTATGGAATGTTTTTTATAATTAAGAATGATTATTTAGGGAAGAAACTTAAAATGATATAAAAAACATTTAATTTGTATGGGTTATAATTATATGTTTATTGAAAAAACTTGGCACACTTACATATAATTTTTATTATATAAAGGCTTGGTCCAAATTTATATATCCCTCTAAAGACTTAGGTAATGTTACATTCTCGTGAGATAACATTGTTCATGGGAAGTGAGCATATCCTACTCTGTTATGTTATCTAGGAAAGATTATATGACTTCTTCTTATTATTTCATCTTTATTTTTTCTCCATGTTCCTATGATTTTATGATCTTATTTTATAATCATTGTTTAATCCATATTCTATGATATAATTTCCTTTTTGTATATTTCTATTATTATGAATCATTAAATTTATGATATTATGCCATGCCCCTATCATGTATAAGTTTTATCACTATTTTGATTTACATTGTTTATACCCTTATTTAGACTTAGATATCAGCCTTCTCTTATGATTCTATTTACCCATGTTAGGATTGAAATTATTGGGCAAGGAAATCCTTATTGAGTTACTATTATGAATGTTTTTTGGAAATATCAAAGAATAATTTTGGATTAAGTATCTATTTATATTGTTGGAAAAAATTTCAATTTATTGAGAATACATGAGATTTAGTAGTTTATTCTATTTCATAAACCTCAAATACAATCAATTTATTGGTCATTGTATTGTAAATTCGAGAATGACATTATAATTATAGATGTTTATCAAAGCCTGTGTTATATGATATTTCTGTTTGAATCAATATCTAGAAGATTAGGATTTAGGGCACTATAATTTGTATCAAGGTAGTGTTTAAATACCTTTATAGGTTAGTATGATATTTGTTGAGTATGATTAATTATTTAAGAGTGAAATAAAAGGTATTTATGTTTAATATATCTTTTGATTCAAAGATAAATGAAAAAAATTATGTATATAAAATTGAATATTTTATGTTTTTATGGATTATGATAAGAGTAAATTAGTTAAAAGCAAATGTATAATTATATGTATTATATAACCTCCATAAATTTTGGTAAAGTGTACATCATTTCATTTTTCAAGAAATTATATCCGTATATGAAAAATATTTTGGGGATACAGTCTTATAAAAGACACATCTATGTGTAACAACATCAAAGGCATTTGGTTTGGTATATCTTGATTATAATTATAGTTTATAGTAAATGTGAGACAACTACACAACCAGATAGATAATTTTTGATCATGGGATTTGGAAAATTAACATTATCTTTACAATCCATTAATAAGTACATGAACATTTGGATTTATGGATGTTAAATAGATTAGAGGACCCAATAGAAAAATTATAGTGGATAACATATACTGAAGATAAAGATTATTAATTTATTATATGAATATCATTTATGTATTATTCATGAAATTTTTATAGTTTTAATTTTGTATAAATATAATTTATGTCTTATAATACAATAACTTCTTTTAATTTAATTTCCAGAAAAATAAGGAGTTGGGATAAAAATGGTTGAAATGGATAATGTATTGATTTTCAAATACATAAATCTATTAGGGAAAGAACTAAAACACAAATAATATATTTAATACAATATAACTATCTTGAAATATTGTTAACAAAGTGAATATAGTTGAATTAAAAAACACTCTAATGAAATGAATGATGCAGTCTCATTAATGATAAAGTGAAAATAATGATGAATAAAAAAAATTAAATTCCCAATAAGTCCAATATGTGGAAATAAACATCCTAACAAATTACTCAAAAGAACTAGAAAATGTTTTTGTAGGAAAAAAGAGGGCATATACCCAATAGAATTTGAGGTAAATTTAATTATTCAGTTATCATGGTAGAGGAATAATATTTTTCTTATAGAATTACTTATGATATTAAAGTAGTAATTTCACATATAATTTTTCTTTGTAAGAAACATTTTTCAAAAATTATATATTCTAGTGAATTTATACTATAATTCACATTAATTCAAATCCAAATATCATTTAGTGTTGTAGTTCTAGATAATTAGGACCAACTCTTATAAAGTAAACTCATACATTACAAGTGAACACTAAATTAGTGAATCAACTTTTAAAAAAGTCAAATGTCATTAAAATGAAATAGGATTTCATTTCATGATAATTATTCACAATTCAAACTGACATCATCCCTGTCTATACTAACCTTTAAACTATTTGGAAAAAAATTAAAACATAGGATGAGAAAATCAACCTTAGTAAGAGACGCAATAGGAAAGAATAAAATTAATAGTCCATAAATACTTATATAAATTTTCATTTTTCTAAATAAACATTTGGTAAAAAAATCCATTCCTAAGTAATCATTTTCTTTTCATAATGATTTATTAACACCATTTAATAATATTTCATAAATGTTTCAAAAAAACTTTTCACATTTTTATAACATTCACATATAAAACATAAGATCTTTAGTATACATTACGAAATAATCGGTTCCTATAAAATCTTTAGAAATAATAAATAATAATGTTAAGCTATGGAATAAATTTAATATAACTATTATACATATTATATATCTAATAGATACATATGTATAAACCATCAAAGTTGCATTTCAAATTACCATTAATGTATTTTCCCATAATCTCCTAGCATAAGCCTAATTGGTTAGCTATGTCACATTACTAAATGCATTGGAGATATACAACGGGATGAACCATACTTAATTTATAATGAATTAAAATATCTAATAATTGATTCCCATGAAACATTATATAATCATAAACCAAAAATATTACCTTAAAACATTATTTTTGGAAAATAACCATTCCATTTTGAAATCACATTTCTATTAAAAAGAATCACAGTTAAAAATGAAATCATTTTCTTTGAAAATAAACATTTAATATTATATAGAAATATTAAAAAAATTAAGGCATAATTGATGTAGTAAAATACTCACATGCCATAAAAGATAAAAAAAACTTTTCCTTTTAAATTTTTTAAACAGAGTTGATTGTGAAAAATTAAAATACTATTATTATAAAAAATCCATTATATAAAACATTAAAAATATTAAATTTTAAAAATATTTAGGATAAATTATAAAATTACCATTTTAAAACATTGACATTTTGATTAATACAATAATATAAGTCATTTTAAAACACTAAAAAAAATATAAATATTTATAAATCAATATTTAAAACGGATAAATGAGGTTTCTATTTAAAGAGTCTCTGACCTTGAGTCTGACTCATCACATAAATTATTTATCTTCCAGAATAATTAACCAAGATTAACTTATAATTTCTTTAGAACATTTTATTATACTATTAATTTTATTTATATCACTCATTTTTATGTTATATAGAGTTACGCAAATATTTATTTTCACGTTAGATGTTTTTACGGTATTTTGTACTTATGTCCAAAATGCCTTTGATAAGTCAACTATAGTCAAATAAGATATCATTCAATAATATATATAACTATATTAATGGTATAATTATAATTTTAATATAAAATTATACTTTTAAATCAAATTATTAAATATGGTTATAAAAATTGATTTATGTTATAATCTTGGAGACGGTAGACTGGATGTACTCTTGAGTAGCGTTTTCATTTTTTAATTATCATTATAGAAAGTAGTTAAGTGTTGTTTTTTCTTTCTAAAATGATAATAATATCATAATTATCATATGAATCTTTTAAATAACTTGTATATATAATTCATTGTCTGTGGTGATGAAAAATGAATCAGATGACTCTTTGGTGGTGGTAGTTGCACATAAAAATGAACAGTGAGTTGTTTTCATATTAGATGGAAGTAGATATGGATATTGGTTATTATAATATAATAAAAAAATATGATTATTTAAAGGATAATTTATTTAAAATTTTATCTTGTTTGAAGAAGGGTTTTTTGATTTCTATGTATAAACAAATAGAAATGCTTGATTTGAAACGATATCTAACCTTCAAACAGTCTATTTTAATTAACACCTTAAGACCACTAGTGTTAGTGTTATGACTAAAATAATTCCACTAGAATAATGGTAGGGATTCTAGGAAGATATTTGGTTAAGAATTTGGTCAAAATAATATGGTTTTTAATTTTTATGAAATTAGAAGAAGATGTTACTTTTTATAATAGAAGAGATAAGTACTCTTAGAATTACCAAAAATATTAAATTATAATAAATTAATTTTTTTTAAAATGGATAAAAAGTGAGTTAGTTATAAAATAATATGATTACTGGTCAAAATCCTCTCATATAATAAAATTTAGATAATATATGTCAATATTTCTACCCTTAACTTATTGTTTTAAAAATTATTTAACTCCTTTATCTTTTACAATTAAACATAGATGTTTACTCATTCAGGGTTAACATATGTAAAATACAATAATAGAAGAACATTAAAAGATTAATGGAATAAATTTCAAGATAAAGGAAATTATTGTTCTGAATTTATAATTTTTATAAATTTTATATCATTTAATAATATATTATTTACTCTAAAAAATCATATTTTTAATTTTAAAGACTATTAATTACCTTGACATTAATAATGTTAATACAAAACTTATATGTATACATAACTATTTTATCAAAACCTTCACTTATCTATGAAATCAATTAAATTTTATAATCAAATTAATTATCTAAAATCATGTTTATATTATTGTTTTTAATAACATTTAATTTATATTTCCATTAATAAACTAATTGATGCATCTATATTGTGTGAGAATTGAATTTAATTATTTATTCACAAAAAATTAAATATAAGATACCATGATGAGGATAAATATTTTAAATTTAAAAACTAATATTTATAGTCTAATATATCTTCTAGATAACCACATATTAAAAACATTAATTTTTTAAAAATAAAAGTGGCATCTTTGATTTTTCTTGAAATAAAAAATTATAAATGTAATAATTACATATAAATAAAAAAAAGGATATATATTCAGCCATTGAGTTTCTATAAATGAAAATTAATCAACCAATAAAATTGGGGCATGTGTTAGGGTCAATTTCAAGTCCATATTATTTTATTTTTACCCTTAATTACCTAATTTTGCATTTACTATGGTAACAAAAATTACTAAGGATATGATTTATATAGTATTAAAATAAAAGTGACCTATTTAATAAATTTTATCCTTATGATTAAAAATATGTAATAAATTTTTTAAATATCATAATATATATTATGGAGCCTCTAATTTAAAATTAAATCACTAAACCACAATAATTTTTTTTTCATAAAAATGCATTTTTAGAACATATAATGTTAAATTATAGAATATATTTAAAATAAAAAATTGAATTATTTTAAATAAATAGGTAAAAGAAAAAAATTTACAATTAATCTTTAATATTCTTTTAATTTTGAAATAATTTAAAAGAAAATACAAATTTAAATAATATCTAGTATTTTTTACTATTAATTGAAAAGCCATTTTTTCAAAAAAATATATAAAATTTTTACAATATAATAATTTTAATATGATGATTTATAAAATGATATTTTTTCCATCAAAATTAAATTTCAAAATGTTCAAAAAATTAATTATATTATTCTCTCAAAAATGCTATAAAATCATTATTGATGAAAGTGTATTTGATGAATAAAATGAATTTAATAAAATTATGTTCTTAGTTAACTAAGCATTAATAAATAAATAAATAATGATTAAAAAATTATATTTTATAATTTAATTAATTATTTTCATTCTCAAAAATTTAATGGCTATGTTATAATTGTCACATAAATAAATTATTAGTTGTATCATTAAACTTGGTGTTTCATATCTTGTATACTATTGAACATAGTGTTTCATTTTAAAAAGTCTCATGATGTTACATATCAACCCATTTATGAAATTGTATCATCATAATTTTGAATTTCGGATTGGTAACCACGGTTTGATATTTCAAAAGTTCATTATTTAAATGCCATGTTAAAAAATACTTAATTAAACTTTAACTTGATATGAGAGAAAAGGGAAGTATAAAGGTCCCATGAGATAGAACATACAATGTTTCCATATTAAAAAACATGGACATTGAAGAACAAATACAACACCTAAGTATCATATAGTGTGATAAATAATTTGGTCATGAAAAATTTAACCATCTCAAAACCATAAATATGTGATGGGTTAAAACTTCTATTTCTCAATAAGAAATTAAAATGGGAAACATTTTGGTTTAAAAATACATTTCATTTAAATTGGTGGAATTAATTTACTACCTTGACTAATAAACCATGTAGATATGCTTATATTTTAGTTATAATTTCATCATTTAATATATTTTCAGCACAAATGTCATTTTTTATATCCAAATAATGAGTATTCAAGATTTATTTTTTCTTACCTGAAGCACTAGAATTAGCATCCACAGATCAAGAATTCCACAAAATGATAACAAGAAATTCCTCCTATCTTCATACAATAACCACAACAAAAATGGTTAAAAAAAGATTAGTTATTTCCAAAAAAATACAATGCTACATATGAATAAAACTACATTAACATAACAAATTCAATTATAATACCCTAATTTTATCTTATATAATTCAAAAATAAATATCCTATAAATTCATTAAAATATTCCTAACAATGATTAAAACTCCAAAGTCACTCATTCATCCATGGAAAATCTAATATTAATATCTAAATAGCATCGATCGCTCTTAATGTCTAATGTCAAATATTTAATTTCAATAATCTCTAATATATGTTAATCATATCAATAAATAATATAAACCAATATAAATCTACAATAAAATCCAATATGTTTATAAAATATAAATAAAAAATTCTTTCGCAAACAATTCCCCATAGTATTATATATGATTCCAAAAATACTAAGATTCTTCCAAAATAACATTAATCACATAACCACCAAATCAATATCAAAAAACATGTTTATCTATATAGAAAAATATATCTTCCCAAAAATAAAATTATTCTTCATAAATAAACTAATTTAAATAAAAAAACAAATCATACTAATAAGGATTCTCATAAGATAGAGGTAGGTGGTGCAATTGTATTTCTCTATGGTTGTGGGTTCACAAATCATGGCTTGGATGAATGTAATGGGTTTTCACATGGATTGTGTGCATTCATTTTCTTGAAATATATAGTTCATATAAAATTTCAATAAATAAGATAAAATCATAAAAATAACTTTTATATATATAATATTAATGAATTTTATTAACCTCAAAGTTTATCTCATACATTTCATTTTTCATCCTAAAAAGTGGTATTCCATAATTACCTCAAAATAGTTATTATACAAAAAAATATCATTACTCACCCAAAACATTCATAAATTATATATTAAAAATTTATTTCTATGACATTGATCTCTTGATCAACCACAATATTATAAACCCATTATTATATCCATAAATATTTTGAAAACCGCATATGAAAACATTATAATCTCAAAAGTTATCTGAAAATTGCTCTAATAAAAACGTTAAGGGACCAACCATAAAGATTAAATATTGTAGAGACATCAGAATATAATTATATTTCATCATATCTTAATGATATTTTAGTTTTAGAGTTTTATAGATTTATGAAAATCTTATACAAAGTAAACACAAAAAATATAAGTTGATAGTACTTCATAATATCTACTTTTTTCATAAACAAAAGTCATTAGAATTAAAAAATATATATATTCATGATAAAAATTCCCAATTCCTTTTGAAATATTACTTTTCCCTAATCTCCTAAAAACCTAGTGAAAATATAATTTAGACTTGGGATGAGAAAAAGGTCTCATTAAGGGATATAAAATGGAAATAATCAAATCATTAGTCTATGCATACTTATATAAATTTTCTTTCTGAAAAATAAAATTTGGGATCAAAAATATAATTTTATTACCGGAAAAAACATTGTATTTCCACTGTGATTTCCTAAAAAAATTCATAAGTGAATATAATGGAAATATAAACACTCATAAAGGTTTCATGAAAACATTTCAAAAAGATATAACCTTCACCAATATAAAATATGCACTTCATCATTCCTTATGAAATCATAAGTTCAATATAAAATCCATAGAAAGAAGAAATCAGAAATTTTACATGTTCTATAATTTTCATATTTTTAATACATATTCTATATCTCTCATTTCTTAACTATTATTGACCATTTCAGTAACATTTTGAATAACCATCGCATTATATTACCCTAATCTCTTCAGAGAAACCAAATCTATAAGCGTCTCTCCATTATCTATTTCATTTGATAGTTCAACAAAACTAACACCCTTGGTATATAAATAAACCAAACATACACATAAATAGTTCCCATGAGACATTATATAATCTCAACACATAAATCATATATAAAAATACTTTTTAGAAAAATAACCATCCCATTATGAAATCACTACTGTTATTAAATAGTTTTAAAAAAAATATCAAATTTTATTTTAAAATAAACATGAGAACATTTAAAGTATGATTCAATATTTTAAGGTGTAGTTAATTTAAAAAAATCCTCTTATGTCCCATATATTAAAAAAGATTCCATTTAAGTTTTATAAAAATAGTTGAATGAGTAACTTTAAAAGAGGTTATTTAAAAGAATGTTTCATACATAAAAACATAAAATGACTCCATTTTCAAACCACATGGGAGAAATAAAAACAATAATTTCAATAGGATTACATTAATAATAATAATTTTAAATTCATTGATAATAAAGAGAATTATTTTGAAAAAAAATATTTTAAACATTTAAAATGAGGTTTTTAGTTAAAAAAACCCATGCTTTTTGAATGATTCGTCATATATATTCATTATCCTCCAAATAATAAACATAGGTCAATTTAAAATTTAATAATAACCTTTTCATGTATATTATGCTTTTTATATCACTCATTTCTATGTTATATACAATTACTTTTTCATTTATGTTCACATTAGACGTTTTGATGATATTCGGTACCTATGTCCAAAATTGCTTGTGTAATTTTATAATCGTCAAAGTGTTAATCAGTCCATCATCCCTTGAATAATATTTATGATATATATATATCATCTTTAAAAATCAATTGTTCTTTTCAATGTATCTATTAAATATTGTAAAGAAAAATCATCCAGGTTATAAAAATGGTGACACTAGGTCGTACGTACGCATGAGTATAATTTTCATTTTACAATGATCATTTTAGAAATAAAATAATTATCAATATTCTATTTTATAATTATAATAATATCATATATAACATATTATTTATTAAAAAATATATATACCATTCATATTGTCTGGAGATGAAAAATGAATCACATCTCCTCTTAGTGGTGGTAGTCCACACGTTCACACAAATAATGAATTCATTTCCCATTTGATTTATGTGTAGTAAAATATAGGTCATTAATCATACTTGACAACATCTACTTATAAGGAGGGAAAAAATATTTATTATTTAATTGTAGTTGAAGAATAGTCAGTAGATGTGGAAGAATAAATGAAATAGAAACACTTGAATAAAAATGATACATCTTCATTGGAGAATCTTTTTTGTGCAACACCTGATGACTAATAAGGAATATTTTATTTAAAAACTATAGCCTCTATAAATATGTTTTTAAGTAAAGGGGGTTTTATTATTGAATTAATTATAATAAGTGGTTACCTTTATTAGAGAGGAGGAGAGATTTCTTGGAATTTCCTAAAATTTATTATGAATAAAAAATAAATTTCATTTTCATATGACTCCAATGTGTGGATTCTAATATAGGTAAAATGATTATGGGTTGAAATAACCATATAAAATAATATTTAGAGAAGATTTTGACTATATTTAACCCCATTAAATTTGGTTTTACCCTTGTTTTACCCAATTAACTCTTACGATGAAAAAATGGTTTTTTACTATTTAAGGGTTAATATATTTACTATAAAATGATAAACGACCAATAAATTTACCATGGATGAAATTTTCATCCTTATCCAAATAATTTTTTATAGTTATTATTTTTAGTGGTTTTATATAGTTTAATTTAATATTATTTTCAATAAATTATTCATAAGGTCAATTTTAGGGTCTATTAATTACATTGAAATCAATAATATCATGATGGCAATTATAATTAAATACAACTATTATATTAATTCCATAACATGTCATGGTAATTCATAAATTTCTGTTATCACATAAATTATCTCATATTGTATTTATTTATATATTTCTAATAACATTCATTTGGTATTTTCATTAATATAACAATTAGAACATCAACATCGTGTAAGAATTTAAGGTGATTATTTCCTTTATAAAAATTAAAAATTAGTTTCCAAAATGAAGAAAAATATTTTATATTTTAAATGACTATTTATAGTTGAGTATATCATCAGCATAACATAAAATTTAAAATTTGAAAGTTATTATAAAATCATTGTAACAACTTTCACTTTCCTTTAACTAAATTATTATAAATGTCATAATTAGAAATAAATGAAAACGAAACAACATATAATAAGACTTTTAATGAATATAGTAAAAAAATACTCATAAAATAAAATTAGTAAAGTCTTTGGGATATTTTTATTTCTTTATCATTTTATCTTTACCCTTAATTACTTGATTTACACTTTACCACGATAACAAAACATTATAATGTTACTATTCATATTGTTCAAAAATAATAGTTACATATTTAGTAATTTTTACCTAACAATTATAAATATAGAATCAATTCTTCAAAATTAATTAGATATAAGTTGCAGAATTAAATTTAAAATTAAATCATCAAAATGCAATGAAAAATAGTTTTCAATAAAATTCCATTTTTAAACAAAAACTAATTTAATATTATGCTCAAGTGTAATATAAATTTTAGAAACTATATTAGGATTGTGTTAAATAAAAAAAATTGAATTTAATAAATAATATAAAATAAAATTTTAATTTATAAAAACATAAAAATAAAATACAAATTTCAATTAAAATCTTTATATCTTCAGAGTTCATTAAAAAATAAATTTTTTCAAAATATTGTCAAAATTTCTCATTGGGATAATTTTTATATGATACTTTTAAAAAATAAATATATTTAATTAAAAAATATTTATAAAATTTTAATAAATTAATTTTATTATTCACTCACAAAACTAATAAAATTCAGTCTTAAAGAAAGTATATTTGGGAGAAAAAAATGTCTACTAAAATTTAGTGCTTAATTATTGAAGTATTAATGAACACATTATTAATGAGTAAGAACATTATAAATATAATATTTTAGTTAATACTAATCATTACCTCTAATTTAATGGCTAGGTTATAATAGTTACATAATAAAAATATTTAGTTGTTCATTTATACTCAGTGTTGTATAACTTATATGTCGTCGAATATTAGTTTCCTTTAAATCAAATTCTTGATGTAATATTTTTCACATGTTTTGTCTATATATTTGGAATAATTAATTTATTTATTCACAAAAAAATCATTGATGAACTTTATTTTGGGAGGGGAAAATGTATCATCCCAGTATTTCAGTATATATATTTTTTCTATCAATTAATATTAAATTTGATAACTTCCTTCGCATATAATAACATTATGGTCATAATGAATTATTGAATTAATTTTATCGTCCTAAAAATATCATTATTAAAACCTTATATATATATATATATGTGTGTGTGTGTGTGTGTGTGTGTGTGATATGAAACATTAAAATTTAGTACTTTGTTAAAAAAAATTATGATATAATATTATAAAAATTAAATTTTTGATTTGGTTTTTTTAATAGATGACATTTCTATTCTGTTTATTCCATTAAAATAAAAATATATAATTTTTTATATTTAAATAGATAATATTAACATAAAATTTTAATTTAAAATATCAAAATTAGCTTAGTATTAATTTTGGTCAATTTTATAAAATATTTTTTTCCTGTGGAATAATGAAAAATAATGGTTTTGGCTAACATTATCACTAATTATTATATTGTCATAAAATAATAATGGAATAAATATTTAGGAAAAAAATTCTATAAAATTATAAATATATTTTATATTTAATATATGATGTATCCAATCTCATGAATAACATTATTAATTATAAGTTTTATTTTATTATAAATGTTCTTTTTCATATTTTTTATATTTTAATTTAAATGTATTTTTACTATTATTATGAAATTGAATAAAATAATATAGAGGCCAATGTTTTTTTATATTGTTAGATTTTTGTGGGAATGGGCCTCTGATATTTTATATAATAAATTAATTACAATTATTTATATTTAACTAACACTAATTAGTGTTTAGGAGAAAATATAATTTTGTACAAATTTTAAGAAGATCACATTCCCAATATAACTTAAATAAGTTATTTTATATATTTTAATGAATTACCTAAATTTATTTCAAATATTTTCTCAACAAACTTGCCTATGATTCATTTCATTTCATTATTTCCCCTTACATAACTTTTCATTCCATTAAATGTTTCCTTTTATTCACATATTTTGAGAGTCATCATTCACCCCTCCCATAATTCCCCTCTCCTTTTAATTCCTTTTTGAAATTATTCCCCTTCAATCATCCTAGATCTATCTCCCTCTCACTATATCCTTTTAAAAACATTACTATGATTAATCACTTTAATTCAAATGATAACACCAAGAAAAATCAAAGTTCCCGACTAGAGTATAACCCTCCACTTAGTCATTAATTTAATTTTAATCTTTATAATATATAATAAAACATTAAATATAAGAAATTATGTATCATATATATAATTGAATTTAATTATATTAATTGAAAAAAATTATTCAATCATTTTATTCAATCCAATAATTAAAAGTAATTCATCAATTATGTATATGTGAAAACAACCACCACCATGAGATGATGATGTTGTTGTTTCATCACCACCTCTTAAGGTACAAATAAATTAGTGAATTTATTAATTATTATGTTTCTTATGTAACTTACAAAATTATTTATTGATAAAATTATTTATTTAACTTAATTTCAACAAATAATTCATGAATGATATTGTTTATCAAGCATCTATATGGACTACCAACTCCCTAAATGAAAAATATTATTTCCTTTACCAAAATAACATGGTTGAAAAAAATTATAAATAATTAAATAGTATGTTTTTTATATAATTATTATTAATCCTAAATGAAAATTTTTTACATACTAAAACTTATTTTATTCATTGAATAATGGGGTTGTAAATCATGCATGTGTGCAAACTAACACTCCCACGAATGATGAATTCCAATTTTAACAATGACCCGAAATTAATGGATAAATGAATAAATCTTATGGAGATATATTATATATATAATCTATAATATTTTTTAAACTTTTATATTAACATTATGTAAATTTCATTTTCTTACGCATTTTATCATTAAAACATTCTATTTTTTTGTCAGTTCACCACCTAATTGAGAAATGTTGTAATTATTATAGAGTGAATTATAATGGAATTTTATATACTTATAATGACATAAAATATTAATTAATCATTTTCTATATTTTATAGATTTTTAATATTAATATTTTAATTTGTTAATAACATAACATCTATGTTCATAAAATAATCCATACAATTTTTTCTCTCATTTCATCATAAACATTCATATATAGAAATGACATGATATAGAAGTGAAACACAATAAATGATTATGGAATATGTATTATTCATCTATATATAATCTATTAATTACTAAAAAAATAACAAATATCAGGTATCATGATTATAATTACAAATAATGTCAAGGATAACTAAAATTGTTAACACCTGGGGTTAAAAATAATCTATTATGAACCAATATATTCATAAAAAATATTTGTAAATGAAATATATAGAAGAGATATACATATGAATAAGGTTCTGAAATAGATTATTTTTATTGTTTTGGTTCATTTAAATGATGATATTGTGTGATCAAATATGTGACAAAATAAGCTTATATAATTTTATCTCAAACACCCTTTATTGAGAAACATTTGGTAATGAGAAACAATTAAATTTTATATGTTGAATATTTTACCTAGATGTTATATCATCAACAATTATAATTCGTTCATGGTATTTTCGTTTTATTTTTATAGTTTTTACCTTAAAAGTGTTGTTATTAAATTATTACTCATGTCTAAATTTTTTTGACAACTCAAATATTTTTCTCATTTTTTGTGAAATAACTTCATTATTTTGATCTTCTAGTTATATACTTCCTACAATTATATTTTCAATGGTATATTTAACTTATAAAAATTTATATCACTCATCTTCACTAATATCCTCTCCTTTTATGAAATTATTTTCTAAATAAATATGCAATGCTGATATGAATAACCCCAATACTTTTTAATGGATATTTTTACTGATTTACATGTTTAAATTATAAAATGTGTGATCTATAAAGAAATTTTTTCCATAACAGGTTACATTCCTGTTTCCATTCCCCATTTCCAAATCAATTTTTAATTATCCTTATTAATATGTGGTTTTCAAATTTATCTTTAACTGGTTTTAATCATTATCCTCATAGATTTTTTTTGAATTTTTTTCCATTCGTGTAATGTTAAATGGAATTGAAATTCATCCATATAGATTTTATTAATTTTATATTCAACTACAATAATTTTTTTAGAAAATTTTTAAAATTAAATATTTTTAATTATTCTGAAAACCTTCATTTTTATAGAATGAATCTTTTTTACATATGTTTTCTCAATATTTTTTCATACCTCCATTGTTGTATTCTTAGAAAAATACTCTACACATTAATTATTTCAAAAATGAAATTATAATACTGATTTACTAGTAAACTATACCTTGTTAAATGTTTTCAAAAGATAAGTGGAATTATTATTGTCATAGAAATTTTCCTAATGCTTTAGTGATTGATCATCATATATGTATTATAATTGTTCAAGTATATTCTTCTAATAATTCCATCTAAATTTTTAATCTATATGGAATATGAAATTCTATTTTACATCTATATTATAATACATCATTTATGTTTCTTTCTAAATAATCTATTTTATAGGGATTATTTACCACCAATTACTTTCCTGTATGAATTTCCAATGTTCTATTACTTGATTGATGTTTTTTCACCAAGATTACTAATATATCGATTGATTAGGGAAATTATTTTCTAAACTACAAATCAATTTATCATATATTGTAAATACCATATCCATAATCATCTTTGTAATGTTTTTTTGACCTATAATAGTGCATAAAGTACTTTTTTTAACAATTTAATTTCCATAATTTTATTATAATATGTTTATTGATGTAATTATGTATGATTCATTGATGGAAAAAATTAAAATGACATAAAAAAAGGTTAAAATCCATGGGATTTTATGTTATATTGATTGTAATCATGTGACACACATACGTTTTTTTTCATTATGTAATAAGTTATACGAGAATTATATAGTACTCCAATGAATTTGAAAATGAAACTATCTCCTGATATATCATAGTGAGTGGGTAGTGAGAATATACAACTATGTTATGCTAATGATGTATAAATCCTTAACTTATGCTTATAATAATGTGGTCATGTTCAATCCAAATTCTAATGATTCCATTTATTATGTTATGCTCATCTATTAATCCATATTTTAGGATATCTTTTTCTTATTCTATAATCCAATGATTACAGTTTATTAACATTATGATTGATCGCCAGGCTCTGTGGGATCAATGTTCACAATTTGGCAGATACAATCCTCTACATGGAAGCAAAATTGGCTTGGGATCTTATTGATCATCAGACTCTATTGGGCATTATGATTGGAGGCTCATCGTCGAGTGGTAATGTGCTAGATGCAGTGCAAAGGTCCCCTCTTATGGATTCACTACTCCCTCTATTATCAACCCTTATTCCCCATGCTCGTTGGATTATCACCAAAGGGAAGGTGTCCTTCTGGGACACTAACTGGGTGGGCTGCACTCTCGGTTTTCTGGGGTGTCCATCCTACAACATCTCATTTGAGGAGGCTCGCAGCATCCCATCTTTCATCAAGGCAGTGTTTTCCAAGGATCAATAAGAGACCTTCCAGCTTATTGATATTAATGAGGAACCAAACAGGTGTGTCTTTTCCATTTCAAGCACGGTCTATTTCTACTCTAAGGAATGTCGCCAGCTATTGGTGACCCCAATGGAGGAGGACACCTAGGATGAAACTCTCTGAATCAAGCGCATCCCCACAAAATTCAACTTCCTAAATTGCAGAATCAGACACAATGTTGTGGCCACTGATGATGATGTCAAGAAATGTGGTGTTCTTCTAGCCTCGTGCTGCGTTTTTTGTAAGGTCAGTAATGAGGAAAGCCTAGAACACCTATTTTTCTAAGGAGAGTCAGTGTGTGACGTCTGGTCGACCTTTGGTAGCTTTTCTATAGTTCTATTCCCTCATGAGGAGGACCCCCTTTCCTAGTTTGATGGTTTGAAAAATCAGGAAGCAGGGGAGAAGAACGCATGGCGCGAGCCTGATTCCTGCATGTTGGTGTTTGGTGTCTTTGGCGGGCGAGGAACAAAGAGAGATTCGAGGGGTGCACTTCCTCTGGTAGAAAAATCCTGGTTCATACTCACAGCCTTCTCCTAGATTTGATTAGATATATTCCCAACTAGCAGGATGCTCCCTCCCTTCACATCCTGATCACAACCTCACAAGCCAACCCAGCTTTCCCTTGTGGCCATTGGGTTTGCTGGAATCCTCCTTCTTCAGGCTTGGAACTCAACATAGATGGCTCATGATCTGTGGGAATTATGAAGGGCGGCGGGGTCCTCCGCGACTCTAGGGTATATTTTGTGTTCGTATTCTCAGTCTTCCTTGGAAGGGGCTCTTATTTCCTTGTGGAGGGACATGCCATGCTTTCTGAGCTCACCCTATATGGACAAGGGGGAATGCATATAGAGGAAGTTGAAACTAATTCTATGATTCTCTTCAACTCTCTACAAGGTTCTGATCAGGTCCCCTAGTCTATCTCTTACCCCATACAGAAGTGTCGGGCCATCCTCTCTAGTAACTCCCAACTGAGTAACACCTAGCGAGAGGGAAATACGATGGCTGACCACATGGCTTCTCAAACTCCTCATTCTAATGGAACCTCTTTCTACTACAATCTGATCCATTTGAAACTGGAGGTGGTTAGTATTTTTAGAGGGGATGCCCTCGGGCTGCACTATTTCCGACCTCCCTAGGACTCCGGATCATTTTCTTGGTTTACCCTTATTTCTTCTTGCTTTATTCTTTATATAAAAAAGAATAATGATGATGATGTATAAATTATCTCTCGATTATGAAATAAAAAAGATTATGTTCTTGCTAAGCCTTTGAGATCATACCTTTCTTATGTTTCAAAATCTATAGGTTTTGAAACAATTTATTATGTATCGTAATTCTATAAGATCATCTTGTATTGATAATTTATAACTAATAGTTAAGACTCATTATAAATTATGATCCTTCTTATATATTTCAAGAAATTACCTTTTGTTTGGAAGACGTGAGATCATTTATTTTATGATTTGTTCAAACTCTTTAAAATATAAAAAATGTTCCTTGGATTTTAAATTTAGGAATTATATTATAATCATAAATGTGTATAAAATAAAATGATGCAAGACATGTATTTTTTACACTAGATCTAAGAGTGTGGGTTCATGCATTCTACAATTCATGATATTAAGGGTTGTCCAAATAATATAATGAATACCATAAAAGAAATCATCATACATATCTACTCTGTTCAACTACCATAATAGACCTAAAAATGGTTATTCTGAGACATGAATGTTGCAACCAATTTTTTAATATTTTATTCACTATGAATTTTAAATATACATAAATTATCTATGGAAATATTTAATAGGTATGTTTCACTATATAAGAAAACTAATATTGACAATTATTTTTCATAAATATTTAACACTACTTACTAGAGGCATCTAAAACCTATAGTGGTGAACCTCAAATATTCCTATACTAGTGCAAAAAACGTTTACCATATCGGCGTTTTTCACGTCAGTTCTATATAAATGACATGCATAGCTGAGAAAATTGGTTTATCACATCGGTTATTAAATAACCAACATGATAAATCGATGAGAATCAATTTTATATGTCAGTTATAAAATAACCAACATAAAAAAATACCAAGATATATTTATCATGTCAATTATTGTATAACCAATGTGATAGGTCAAATATGGGCAATTTATCATGTCTGTTATAAAATAACTGAAGTGATAAATCATATCTCGCAGATTTATCACTTCGGTTATAAAACAATGGATGTGATAAAACTCCATCTACTATGTCGGTTATAAAATAAACAACATGTTAATGGATTTTGTACGTTGTTTATTAAATAACACATGTTATAAACATAAAAAATAAACTTTTTATCCTATCGGTTAATAAATAACTAATGTGATAATTCTTTTAAAAGATTTATCACACCCCATATTCTGTCATTTTTTTCTTTGATTGGGTGACCTGTGACTTGTCTCTCTCTCACAGAAAACGTAGAAAGCATTATTTTAATTCATTCACTACAACCAAGTTTTTCTAACATCATTCATCATATTTATTATCACCAGATCTATCAGGTCAACTCTCAACACTCAAGTAAGCCTCACATGCCTCAGCTTCATTTTTTATTTTTTTGTGATGCCCTAAACTTATGTTTCGAAATGTTATTTTTCTATCATTGTTCTTGCTATCATGCTAAGTGTCATAGTATTCTTTTATACCATGATAAATTATTTTCTTGTAAAATAAACCATGGTTGTGATATCATGAAATTTCTATGATTTTTGTTTCTACCAGGTTTATTTATCATGTGTGTGTGGGGTTTGGGCTGTCCAAGGGGTGGGGGGTGTCGAAGGTTGTTTTGGTGACTAGGGGGAGTCCAAGTTGGTGGGGGTTGCGTACAGGGGGTGAGGGGGCTTTCCAAGGTGGTAGGGGTGACCAGTGGGTGGGGGTGGTGTCTAGGTGGTGAGGGGGTTGTCCAAGGGGGAAGGGGATTTCCAGGGTGGTGTGGGTGTCCGGGGGGTGGGGGGATTATCCATGGAGTTGGGGGGTTGTCCATGGTGGTGGTGGTGTCCAGGGGATGGGGTGTTCAAAGGGTTGGGGGGCTGTCTAGGGGGTTGGGTGTGTCTAGGGGGTAGCGTGGCTATCCAAGGGGGTGGGGTGTCTAAGGAGTGTCCAAGGGGTGGGGGTGTCTAGTTGGTGAGGAGGTTGTCCAAGAGGGTATGGGGTGTCTAGGGGGTGGGGGTGTCCAGGGGGTGGGTGTCTAGTGGGTGGGGGTTGTCCAAGGGGGTGGTGGTGTCCAGGGGGTGTCTAAGTGGGTGGGGGTGTTGTCCTGATGTGAAGGGTATTTCCAAGGGGGTAGAAGGTGTCCAAGGGGGTGAGGGGGTGGTCCAAGGGGGTGGGGTGTCTATGGGGTGGGGGTGTCCGGTGGGTCGGGGTGGGGGTTTGTCTAGGGGGGTTGGGGAGGATTTCCATGGGGGTGGGCTGTTCAAGGGGTGGGGGTGTCTAGGGGTGGGGGCTGTTGAGGGGGGTTGGTGGTGTTTAGGGTGGTTGGGGGGCTTTCCAAGGGGGTGGGGTGTCTACGGGGTGTCCAAGGGGGTTGGGGTTGTGTCTAGGGGGTGAGGGGGCTGTCTATATGGGTATAGGGTTTCTCGGGGGTGGGGGTGACCAGGGGGTGGGGGTTATCCAAGGGGTTGGGGGGATATCCATGGGGGTGGGAGTATCTAGGGCATCGGGGGATGTCTTGGGGTTGGGGTGTCTAGGGGGTGGGGGATGTCCAAGGGGTTGGGGGTCTCCAAGGGTGTCCAGAAGGTGCGGGGTCGACAAAGGGGGTAGGGGTGTCCAGGGGGTGGGTGTTTCTAGGGGTGGGGGTTGTCCAATGGGGTAGGGGTTTCCGGGGGTTGGGGTGTCATGGGGGGAGGGTTGTCCAGGGGTTTGGGGTGTCCATTGGGTGGGGGTGTTTAGGGGTGTGGTGTCTAGGGGGTGGGGGCAATCCATGGGGGTAGGGGTTGGACAACACCCTCACCCCCTGGACACCACCCTCACCCCCCAGGACACCCCCTACCCCCTTTGACAGCTCCCTCACCCCCTGGACACCACCCCCTTGGAAACCTCCACCCCCTGGACACCCCCACCCCATGAACACACCCCCCTGGATAGTCCCCCACCCACTTGACACCCCCACCCCCATGGACACCCCTTGGACAGCCCCCCCCCCCCCCCCAGGGAGTTGGTGTGGTGGTGTATAGGGGTGCAGGGGATTTACAAGGGGGTGGGGGTTGTCCATGTGGGGGGGGGGGTGTCTAGGGGTGGGGGGTTTTCCAAGGGGGTGGTGGTGTCCAGGGGGTGTCCAACTGGGTGGTGGTGTTGTCCAGGGGTGAAGGGGATTTCCAAGGTGGTAGGGGTGTCCAGGGGGTGATGGGGTTGTCCAAGGGAGTGTGGGTGTCTATGGGGTGGGGATGTCAGGGGGTGGACGTGGGGGGTTATCCAAGGGTTGGGGGGATTTCCATAAGGGTGGGGAATCTAGGGGGTGGGGTGTATAGGGGGTGGGTTTGTCCAGCGGGTGGTGGTTTCTATGGGGGTTGGGGGTTGTCCAAGGGATTGGGGATGTCTAGGGGGTGTCCAAGGGGGTTAGGGGTAATTTCTAGGGGGTTAGGGTGTTTTCCATATTGTTAGGGGGATTTTAGGGGGTGGGGAGATATCCAGGGGTTGGGGGATGTCCATGGGGATGGGGTATTTTAGGGGGTGGGGGTGTCTAGGGGCGGGGAGATGTCCAGAGGTGGGGTGTCTAGGGGGTGGGGGTTCTCCAAGTGGGTGGGGGTCTCCATGGGTGTCCAGAGGTTGTCCAAAAGGTGCGTGGGTTGTCCAAGGGGGTAGGGTGCCTCGGGGGAGGGGGTGTCTAGGGGGTGGGTGGCTGTCTAATGGGGTTGGGTTGTACGGGGGGTGGGGGGGGGTGGGGGGTGGGGTGGATGTCTAGGGGGTTGGGGGTGTCCATTGGGTGGGGGTGTCCAGGGGGTGGGGCTGTCCAAGGGGGTAGGGGGTTGGACAAACCCCTCACCTCCCTGGACAACACCCCCACCCCCTCGACACCCCAACCCCATTGGACATCCCCCTCACCCTTTAGACACCACCCCTTGGACACCACCACCCCCTGGACACCCCCAAACTCATGGATACATCCCCTAGACACCCCCCCACCCCACCCCCACCCCCTAGACACCCCCACCCCCTAGACACCCACACCCCCTGGACAGGCACCCCCTCCCCCTGAACACCCCCTACCCCCTTGGACCACCCCCTCACCCCCCCCCCCCCCCCTCGGATAGACCCCTCACTCCCCTAGACACGCCCACCCCCTTGGACACCCGAACCCCCTTGGACACCACCCCCCCACCCCTACACCCCCTACCCCATAGAGACCCCCTCCCCCTGGAAACCCCCAACCCCATTGACACCCCCACCCCCATGGACACCCCCTAGACAGCCCCATTACGCCACCCCCCGTTTCAATAGATTATATACTAGAGAGTGTATGCCAACGGTTCTTGAACCGTTGGCATACAAATAACCCAACAATTTCCATGAAATATTTGGAACAGATTATATGTAGGAAAATATGTATTCCAATGGTTCTTTAACCATTGGTATATATATATATATATCACCATGGTTTCATTGAAACAGTTTTCATATATTATCTTCAGGCAGTCTATACCAACGGTTCCTGTAGAACCATTGGTATAGGGATATTGCAATGGCCATCATGCCAATGGTGTGTGAAACAGTTGGGATATTCTATCCCAATAGTTTCATGGGATATCCATATGGTTTCAAATCATTGGGTTAGGTGTAATTTTTAGTAGTGAATGTATACATATTTTAGTATTTATACTTCATATTTCTTTTTTACGGATGGATGAATTTGGTATGTAGTTACACCAGGATGTATTCTTTGTGTACCTTAATAAGAAAGGATCCAAGATGAATTTATACTATTTTATCATGATCCATATGAGAGATATGAATTCCTAAAATTATTTACATATAAATATAAAATTGTTGTGTCTAAAAATATTATATTTTTAAAATCATTTTCATGCTTATCTTTTTTAAATATGCATATATTTGTTTGATATTTCAAAAAAAATTACAATCAAATTATGATATTTTTCATATAAATATAAAATTGGATTACCTTAACAAGATGTGTAATTTTGATATTTTTATAGGTAATAAGACTCGAAGATGGATTACGACACATCGAATGAGTAATGAATATTAGGAAGGTGTTGATGCCTTTTCGGAATTTATTAAACGAAATGTTCCAAGCAGTGAAATTTTTTTATGTCCATGCCTGGAATTTTTTAATATGATGAAGTTGAAAAGTAATGAGATAAAATATCATCTAATTTTTCATGGTTTTAATCTGGGTAACAACCCTTAGATTTGCCCTAGTGAAACTCGAAAAAATCTCATAATTACTGATGATGATGATTTGCAAGATGTTAAATCCGATGGAATTAAAGAAATGATTCATGATATTACATCATAACAAATTGAGATAGAACCAATAGTTTCATATCTATATTGTGATTTTGAAAACCCATTCTATCATGGTTCTATGGATTTACGGTTTTTTCGGTGGTGTTAATTATGATTAACCTGAAGGCTAAACATGTATAGAGTGACAAATGTTTTACAGAGCTGTTATAATTGTTGAAATACATTCTTCCAAAAGACAAAGATCTTCCAGATTCACATTATAAGGCCACGAAAATATTATACCAAATGGGATTGAGATACAATAAAATACATGGTGGTCCGAATGACAGTATGATATATTGGAAGGAATATGAATTTCTATCAAAGGGTCCTAGATGTGGGACATCATAGTATAAGTTGAAAGAAAAACCACAAGCTGATGTAGAGATTACAGTGATCCCTACAAAGGTTTTTTTGGTATATTCCTATAATTATTCATTTGAAACGTTTATTTTATAACTCACAAGATGAAAAAAGGTTAATATGACATATTGATGAGCAGATATGTGATGGAAAAATATGTCATTCAACATATTGTCTACAATGGAATAAAATTGATGAGCAATATCCTACATTTGGAAATGAAATTATAAATCTTAGACTTGGGTTGTGCAGAGATGGAATGAATCCATATCTAACCCTTAGTAGTACACATAGTTCATGGCCTATTTTATTGGTAATTTGTAACCTTTATCCTGATGTTTCTATAAAGCACAAATATTTCATTTTGAGTATAATTATCTATGTTATGATGCAACCTGTAAATGATATTGATTTTCTTTTCACCATTGATTGATGATTTGAAACTAGTATTGGATGATGGTATTAGGGTGTATGATTCTTATAAAATGGAATATTTTCAACTGCATGAAATACTTGTGTTCTCTATAAGTTCCTTCCAAACATTTGTAAATTTTTCTAGATACAGTGTTAAGGAGCATAAATCATGTCCAATTTGTAAACAATAGACTTCATATTGTCAATTGAATCATGGAAAGAAAATAGTATATATGATTCATCGAATTTTTTTCCTATGGGTCACTCTAATAGAAGACTAAAAAAGGAATTCAATGGCTCAAAATAATTTTATATTTATACAAAAAATTTATACCTTGATGTGTATTTTGAGAGGGTGCAATTACTTGATGTGACATTGGGAAAGACACAAAAATCTAGTAATGATAGGAATATTTGGAAGAAAATTTAAATATTTTTTGAGCTGTCATACTGGAGATATCATGAAGTGAAACATAATATTGATGTCCTTCACATGGAGAAGAATATTTATGAAATTTTGATTAGAACATTGTTATATTTTAAAGGAAAGACTAAATATGGATTGAATGCAAGATAATACTTACTATAAATGGGAATACATTTGGAGTTATATCCCACTTCTAATGGAAGATGAACATTTTCCCCCAGATTATCCTACATTATTTAATAGGGTGAAAATTAGCTTTTGTCAGTGTCTTCATGATATGAAATCACCATAATGTTATTCTTCAAATGTAATTTTTTTCTATTTGAATGATTTGAAGTCGATAGGTATGAAATATCATTATTTTCACATCATGATGCAACAACTTCTACAAGTTTCATTGCATGCAATATTGCCTATCCATGTTTGAAATACTATAATGAAGTTTCATTGTTTTTTCAATTCAAATTGTTATAAGGTGATTGATGTGAATGCTTTGAAAAATTTCAAAAATGATGATATTTATATACTTTGTCAATTGGACATATATTTCCCCCATATTGTTTTGATATAGTAGAGCATTTAATGGTTTATCTAGTTTGATAAATAAAGCATTGTGGACCTGTATATCTTCATTGGATGTATCCTTTTGAATGTTATATGAAAATATTGAAAGGGTATGTTAAGAATCCATATCCACCTAAATCATCCATTATTGAAAAGTATATTTTTGAGGAGGTTTCTGAGTTTTGTATGAGCTACTTGGCTAAGGAATAACACATAGGATTGCCTCCATATCACCATGAATGACTTAATAATGAGGGAAAGGGGATTCATGGCTTGAACGTAAAATCTTTGTCAGCTGAATAGATTATGAAGGTAGAATTTTAAATCTTAAATAACATAGTTGATGCTCAACCATATGTTATATTTTATATTAATGAGTGGAATCAATTTCACCCAAATAAGAAAGAAATGTGGATTTTGAATGAGCACAAATTTTTTTTCCATGGTTTAAAAAGACCTTTCTTGGTAAATCAGATGTGTAAGAGACATTACTATGGATAGTGGGTGGTCCAATTTTAAATGTGATAACATGGTTTGGGTATGAAATTAATGGCTATACATATCATATGAAAGCTCAGGACAATAGAAGTGTAGTTCAGAAATGTGGTGTATAGGTTTTTGTAGAAGTAATTCATTTTTCAAGTTCTAAATTCAAAAACACAATTTCAGCATCAAGTGCATATTATGGAGTCATTGAAGAAATTTGGGAGGTTGATTACATTAAAAATAATGTTCCAGTTTTAAAATGTAAATGGTTTATCGATAACAACAGTGCCAGACACAATGAATTTGGAATGGAAGTTGTTAATCTGAATAGATTAGACGACACATCAGATTCATCTATAATGGAAACACATGAAAAAAAAATTTCTATGTATTTGATCAATCATATATTTAGTGTTATGTTGTTTTAAAAGGTAAAAACAATATGTTGGTGAGTATTAACTTGATGAAGATTATGATTTATGTAATATCCCTACTTCCATTGAAAGATTAGCAGAAAATAATGATAATAATGTTGAAGACACGGTTTGTTCCATAATTAATGATCATGACAAAAGAATTTGGGAAAACAATCTGTTTTTACATTCCTAATATTATAGGTGAAATATGTTTATTTTTTATTTACATATATTGTTTTCATAAAATGGTACATATTGTAATTTTTTTTCTTTATTAAAACGTGTATTAAAACAAATAGGTAGAAATTTTTGATTGTATTATTTTTGTTTATTTTAGTTTATCATGTTTACCAATACATAACTTATATATCTATTGATTTTGTTAAATTAAAATTACTTTACCATGTTTACCATGTTTACCATATTTACCATGTTTACTATGTTTACCATGTTTACCATGTCTACTATAGTTTACAATAGTTTGCCTTTATGTAACTTATATATTTATTGATTTTGTTTAATGAAAATTACAATACCATGTTTAACATGTTTCCCATATTTACCATTGTTTAACTTGCTAACAATATTAACCATTTTAATATTATATAACTCTGTTTATTTTTCCATTTTTGTTTACATTAGTATTGTAATATTTTAATTTGTATATTTGTGAACTAATGTTTTCTTTTTTGATTTAAAGTATAATGAAATATCAATTAGTAGATCAACCACATGATGTGGGAGATGAGCATCATGATCATACCTCTAGGGAGGAACATTCACATGCTCTTCTTGATATTCCCCATTCTTCCTCATGTGCTCCAATAACAAAAAATAAGAGTTTAAGAGTTGGTAAATGTGGTTGCACATGTTTACCAAACTTATCACTTTCTCATAGCCATTAATATTGAATACTCATTAAGATTTATGAAAATGATATTCCTAGAGGTCCAAATGAAAAATATTTTTAGAGTTTTGTATCAACTCAGGGTAAAAGCAAAGTAACTATTTTCTAAGATGATGGGGGAATTTTGGACAAAGCGATAATATCTTTGTTGTGGGAGACGATTTTGGTAATATATTTTTCTATTGTTTAACTAATTTTTAACATTTTCTTGTATAATATGTTTTACCTCTTCTTTATCAGATGACATTTGAAATTCCTAACACTGGAAGAGTCAGGAGGAAATTTTTATCGATGACTGCTCGAAGAAAGAGGGATTTCAAAGCAACCCCCAAATTGGATTTCATTTTAGGTCATAGGAATCATGACAATCCATGTCATGTATATCCTTTCATATATAAAGAAACATGAAGAAAATTTTTTGAAATTAGAAGAAATGATTCATTTTTGGTAAGGGAAATGTAATCTTTTATAAGATTTCTTATATAAATGATTTTATTAATGTTTTGTTACCGATTTTTTATTCTTAATTTACAGAAAACAAGGAAGTCTCATCAGGAGATCCAATATAAAAATGTATACCCTCATAGTTTTTCTCGGGGAGGGTATACATTATTAGAAGAACAAATGATGGAGGAAAAATTACAAAAACTAAGAGTTGAGTCTTCAAGATATAGAGAGGTTTACCCTTTATCCCTTCCATATAGACATGAAAATTGGAAGTGATATTGGATAGGAAAAAAGGGGAAATATCTTTTAGAAGTATCAAGAATCGTAACTGAGAGGATCGTAAGATATTTATTTCATTTATTTAAGTTAATTATATTATTAGTATAATTTTAATCACTACATAAATGTTCAATTAATTAATATAGGATTATCTTGAGGAGTATAGCTCACAATGGGGTATTTACAGCTATTGGGAGGTAAGATATTTTATCTGCAACATTGGGAAATCGCGAACACCCTGGTAATGTATGAGGATATATGATGGGTTTATCAGTAAGAAAAGTGTTTCCATGTTCTTAAACTTCTTCCATTGAGGGTTTTTATCAAAAAAAAAAGAATCCTTGGAGGCTGAAGTTCATAAAATTAATGAAATGATAGAGAAAATATTAAACCATCAGTACAATCTATATTTGAATACATGAAAAGAAAATTTCAAACTACATCTCCCACTCCTCCACCTCCCCCTACAAACCCCTTTTTTTACTCCACCTCTACGAGTAGCTCCCACTCCCCCACCTCAGCCTGCTGACCCCATTTTTTATCCTACTCCTCTATCACATATTCCTACTTATTTTGAGTTGTATGTTTATGATCCTTACCATAATATAGTTTCATATAGGATGGTATATTGTATAGAAAATAGAGTTCATCATCAACAGTTAGAGATATAGCATCATAGGGTCTTTGTACAAGATTTTATAGATAGATCATCTTGTGTATCATTACCTATAGATGAGGTGAAGACAGTTGGACATAGTATTAACCACTTTTTAGTTTGTCCATTCAGACTTCTGAAACTCATTACCATAGAGGTATGTATTTTATACCATTAATTTTATTTTTTATTAATTTTTTTTAGCATTTGAAAACTAATATATTTTTCTATTTATTTTTACAGGAATAACTCAAAGGAAGATAAATATTGTACATAAAACAACAAATAAAAATGGATAAGACATCATATACAGATTCTAGTAGTCTTGAGATATTTTAAAGATATTCAAATTTTTTGGTGGGTCATTATGAGTTTCCAATGGAAACTCATGTTTTTGGATGTTCAATAAATGTGGGGATTGTGAAAAATGATATCATGGAGCTTGTTACTAGAGATAAGTTGGGCATCAATGTGGTGTAGATTTTTTCCATGTAAGTCTTAACACATTTACCTACGTTATATTTATTAAAATTTTATACTTATGCCTATTTTTTATTATGTATCTTTATAAAATGAGTTAGAATAATAAGCGGAAAAATGTATATGGATTCATGGACCCACATTTTATTTCCCCTGAATCGCATGCATTGGATGAGGAATAAGGAACACTTTATATTGTGGAATTATTTGTACAAAATATAATCACACAGTGTTGAATGATGCCTTTTTTTGAGAGTCATGAAACATATATCTGGAAAAGTGTTCATTATATATTAACAGAAAAATCCACAAACATTAAATTTTATTTTATATCAGTAATAATGTAATGTTGGGTGTTTTTTTCCAAGGGAGAAAACACTTTATTGTACATTCTCTTTCAATGACGATGTGTGGTGATGTTTGAAGAATATGATGGAAGTGTAAGTTTAAATTTCTTAAAATTTGTTTATATTATAATTAATTTTAAATTTATCTCATTCGTATTATATTCTAATAGGGGATGGGTCTACTTTCTAAAAAAGAAAAAGAAAATGAGTGCCAAGATCATATATGTAAAAGTAAAGGTGAATATCCATTTATAATTTATAATTTTTGAAGTATTAAATAAAAATGATATTTTGAATTGACAATAATTTAAATATAATTTTCATGAACAACAAGGCATTTTGAAATGTGAATATTATATGATAAGATTTATGTATGAAATAATTAAAACTGTAATACTTGTGAAGTTTGACCTAGTAGGATTTCCTTATAAAAATTTCCATAATATTTCATTTGATTTATTCATTATACATGTTAACTAATATCATTTTAATTTTTCTATATTTGATAACCCTCAACCCTATATTTCTCAAGAGGTCAAACACTTACAAGTGTAATGTTAAAATTATTTTATAGTTTTTATTGGATTTTAGTTTGTCTGTAGTGTAAAATGTAATTTTTAATATTGTAATTATAATTGTGTATTTGGTAGTTTTTTTGGTTGGATTTAGGTTTTTTAGATGACATTGTATGTTTTGAATTTTATATATGTGAATGTTTAATTTTTCTCTGGTTATTCTTGTTTTGGTCTAGTTCTGATGTTTTTCTCATATGAATTCTAGTTTGGTTTCTTCATGTTTCATACTTTGGTAGAGAATAGTAATGGTTTCACTAGGGGTGGGGGTTTCTTAGGGGTGGGGGCTATCCAAGGGGTAGGGGGTTTCCAAGGGTGGGGTTTTCCAAGGGTGGTGGTTGTCCATGGGGGTTAGGGTGGTGTCTAGGGGGTGGGAGTGGGTCCAAGTGTGTGGGGGGTGGGAGGGTGTCTAGCGGGTGGGCGAGGGGGGGGGGTTCAAGTGGGGTGAGTGGTGTCTATGGGGTGGGGTAGCTATATTGAAGGGGTGGGGGTTGTCTAATGGGTGGGGGTGTCTAGGGGGTGGGGGTGTCCAGGGGCTGGGGGATGTCCATGGGGGTGGGTTGGTGTCTAAGGGTGGGGGGGGGGGGTTGTCCAAATGGTAGGGGGTATCCAGCGGGTGAGGTTTCTAGGGGCGGGGGATTTCCATGGGGGTGGGTGGTGTCTATGGGGTGGGAGGGTGTCCATGGAGGTAGGGGATGTCCCGGGAGTGGGGTTTTCCAGGGGTGGGGGTTTTCCCTAGGGGGGTGGGTTGTGTCTAGGGGGTGGGAGGGTGTAGGGGTAAGAGGGTTCCGAGGGGGTGGGGGATGTCTAGTGGGGTGGGGTGGTTTAGAGGGGGTGGGGGCTATCTAGGGGGTGGGGTTTGTCTATGGGGTGGGGGTCTAGGGGTGGGGGTTGTCTAGGTGGGTGGGGGTGCCTAGGGGGTGGGTGAGTGTCTAGTTGGGTGAGGTGGTGTCTAGGGGTGGGAGGGTGTACAGGGGGTGGTGGGAATGTCCAGTGGGGTGGGGTGGTTTCTAGGGGTGGGGGTTATTTAGGGGGTGGAAGGGAGGTCCATGGGGTGGGGTGTCTATGGGTGGGGGTGTTCAGGGGGTGGAGGGGTTGTCTAGGGGGTGGGGGTGTCCAGGGGGTGAGAGGGTGTCCAGGGGATGGGGGCAATCTAGGGGTAGGGGGTCTAGTGGTGGGTGTGTCCAGGGGTGGGGTGTACAGGGGGTGGGAGGGTGTGCAGGGAGTGGGGGCTGCCCAGGTGGTGGGGGTGTCCATGGGGCGGGGTGTCCAATGGTGGTAGGGGCAGTCTTAGGGGGTCAGGGTGTCCGGGGGGTGGGGGTGTCCAGGGGTGGGGGTGTCTAGGGGGGTGGGAGGGTGTTATGGGGGTGGGGGTTGTCCAGGTGGTGGGATAATGTCCATGGGGTAGGGGTGTTCAGGGGTGGGGGTGTCCAAGGGGGTACAGGTTTCCAAGTGGTGGGGGTTGTCTGGGGTGTGGGAGGGTGTCCAAAGGGGTAGGGGTGTCTAGGGGTGGGGGCTTTCCAAGGGTGTAGGGGTTTACAGGTGGGGTGGTGGGCTGTCCATGGGGTGGGAAGGCTATCCAGGGTGTGGGGGTGTTTCTTGGGGGTGAGAGGGTGTCCTGGGGGTGGGGGTTGTCCAAGGGGTGGGGTCTATCCATGGTGGGTGGGTTTGTCTAAGAGGTTTTATGTTTTTTTAGTTGACATTGTATATTTTGAGTGTTATGTTTGTGAATGGTTAATTTTTCATTGGTTCTTCTTATTTTGGTCTAGTTCTGATGTTTTTATGGTATGTATTCTAGTCTTGTTTTGGTATGCTTTTTTCCTTTTTTCTACTTTTTTCAAGTCTTCTTTGAAAAAACATAATAATTTTTGAATGGTTTTTTAAGAAAAAAATTGGTTTTTACATCGGTTATTTTATAAGCGATGTAATAAATGCATGGAAATGGTTTTTTAAGTCAGTTATTTAATGAAAAATATAGTATATATATTTTCACATCTTTTAAACATTAACCAACAATAAAAAATGCTTCACAGACTAGTTTATCAAATCGGTCATGAAAATAACTGATGTGATAAACTTGTTTTTCACATCAATTTTTTAATAGGTGTGGTGGAAACCCATTCTAAGGCATAGTATATTAATTTGGTTATGTAATAACCGATGTAATAAACTATATAATACATATATTTTAAAATAACTGACATAAAAACGATATTTATAACGTCTCCTGTAATTACAATGGCCAAAAACTGACGTAAAAAATGAAAAATAACTTACCTAAAAATGAGTTTTTCACTAGTGATACACTAAAAGACATTATCCTGGAACACATCATTTTATTTTTGGTCATCATCCATCCTAGCTATTTCAGATCCATTTCATCTTACTAATACAAATAACTATGGTCATGGTTTATATTATCATAATTGCATGAGGTTTTAGGGGACTCGTAGATCTCATGATCCATTTGGTTTGTCATATATCACCCATAATCAGTGGCCTAAGTACTTTGTCATTAAACTATGTACACACCAGAATGAGAGATTCTACAATATCATTAGGATCTCCAATTCCTGTAATATTTTACTTTCCCCATTTTGAATACAATATATTCCATTGAGTTTTTGAGTCACTACAACCCTCAACAACATGAATCCAATTTTATGATGTTATATACTATCACACAACCCATAAAACCCTGTCAAATTTTTCCATTCCCTCATTTCATAGACTATATATTTATTTGGTTAATTATATTTTCCAATAAACCCAAAAACATTAGGAAAAAATATATATGACCTTAAATTCCAAACTGCAATGTTCTAAATTGCATGATCCATAAAATAAAACTGAAATATACATGAGACACCCATCAGTAAAAATCCCCAATGGGGGAGGTGTGTGTTAAGTCCAAGTGTCTTCTCTATAATTCATATTCATAATATGGATTAATAAAAAAAATTCCCATATAATAGATGGTAAATTTTTTTTATGACCCAAGACATGACCCTATTAAAATCCATGTTACACTCACTGGATCCACCAGATTTTGGAAAATAATTATCTTGTATACTTCCTTCATCCTAGCACGCTTACTTGATAAATTTCATTTATTATCATCAACCCCATAGAATATGTCTAATAAACAATTTAATAACTATTAAATTTTTTATCCATTCTTCAATATACATTAACTCATAAACCCAATTCATTCCATTAGTTCTTGAATATTTTTATACATTTCAATGTCTATCCACAATGAGCCCATATGGATATAAGGGACACATTTTCTGGGAAATTTTTATTCTTTCATATATGACACTACCAACTAGAGGAATATTCATCCTGAGGAGAAGGTCCTCTGTTCTCTATGAACCTAAAAAACATCAAACTGAAACTCATTATTCCTATGTTTTAAATAGTAATCACCTTAATAGTCATATTATACCATAATTTATTGATTTAGATATTTCATATTATTTATTACACATGAAACAATTCATATATTCATGTGGAGTTTAATACCCACTATATGAAATAACCAGGGATCATACCCATTTTAAATGAATAATATGACATTATATTCATTAACATTCACTGTCCCTTGTTGAATTGGTCAAAAAGACACCACATAGGGGTCTAATAATTACAATATTATAATATATAGACCCACACAAGAGACATCCCAAACTAGAATTAAGATCATCCACTCACATATGGATTTTCATCACCATTAAAAAATAGACTACATTATCCTATTTTATTAAAAAAATCTAAAATTTAACACTATGAATTTTTTCTAAGATCTACATTTATATAAATTATAGATACATTGGACTGAGAAATATTACCTTCTAAAATATATTGAACTCATATTGATTTTTTACATCCTTGAAAAAGGTATCTATATTCATGATTAGTTTTTTTCATCTTTGTTTCTATGTAGATTCCCTCACCATATCTTTAATGTTACCGAATATAAACACTAGATAAATTGGTATATATTTCATGAAATTAAATAGATTCTAGAAACTCACACCATACTCACCAGTTTAAAAACCAACAAGGAGATTTTTAAATTTGCGTCATGTATCTTCTTGGAGGTAATGTACTATTCATAAACAATAGAGGATCGAGCATTTTAAAAAGATAAATGTAAAAATAATCTTTTTTATTGAAAATACATAATTTTATGTTTGAGAAATATCCATTTTCATCAATTCTATGCCTCCCCATATAACGATTTTGAAAAATATAGGTCCAAATAAAGAGAGAAAATATTTTTTGGGTCCCCCCATATAATGCTATAAAATTTTATTCTATGATATCTTGGTCCCTTTACATAGAAACAATAATCAATGGAATCCTCTATTACTCTTAAACAATCATTATAAATACCCATGATAAATCCATGATGATATATAATAAGGGTTCTTGATCCACATTTAAAATTTGTAATCCTCATTTAGGAATTCCACTTTTTGGTTTTGATCACACTAAGCCACTAAACACTGATATCAGAATGGAGTAACTATAGTATATTTTGATGGTAAAAAATGCATCCCTAATCATCCCACCAATACTTCTCTAAGAGAATATATCATGGAGGAAACCATATCTTATATCCAAATAATGTATCTTTATCTTATTGTGATGGTATATATGACACAATATCTAGCATACCAGTATCAATATTAGTGAAAAATCATAGGGGGGGGGAATCCCATGATCCATCCTCTCAAAATTTATTCTTAGAATATATTTACAGAATATATTCCATTGTATTCATCCCACTTGTATTCATATGACGGTGCATGTTTTCAAGATAACTAATTTACTCATACTTCAACCATGTATTATGAAGATAAAATTTATGATTTAATTAATCTATTTTCATAAAATTTTCTAGTTAATTAAATCCTTATTTATATCACTTTTCATCATTTAAATAAAATTCCCTTTATTAATGATGAAAACAATATAATATATTATACATGGTTCTTTAAAGAAAACAAAAAATAATTTGAGTAATTAGTTGAAATTAATGGGAACATCTAAAAGTTAGAGTATACAAAATTTCATTAAAAAGAGAATCAATAATGAAAAATAATTACAAAAAACATGTGTATTTTCACTAAATATCATCCAAAAATTGGTTAAAGCTGTTGACTTACTATTGAAGGTTTTCCTTCTTGGAAGATTCTCCATTGAATAATGGATGTGGATCCTTAAGGAGTGCATCTCATTCAAGATTTAGTTGTAATTTAACTCATGATTGATCATTGTTTCTAATAAGTGGTCTCTCACTCTTGATGTATAATCCTTGTTTCACATATCGCTAAGGTCAATGTCACTATCATGTATTAATATCATCCTTTCCCTAAAATGTTTCCACTTTTAATCCAAGGTGTCTCACTCCCTGGATTACCTTTGAAGATCATTTTTATTAGTGGTGTGTTGATTCAATTCCTAGGTCTCAAAATTTTATTGGTTCACTGGTATATTTTAAATATTCACATATAAATCTCAGTTTTGAGATCCACCAATTCCTAAGACAATGAACAGTAAAAACATGATTATCTTTAACCCATATCTTTCTATGTAGGGTTTGTGTAATGAGGGATTGAAAATTCTATTTGTCCTTCTCATATTTGAGTAAGTTCATAGGAACCATGTGTACATATGAAATTTCATCAACCCTGAAAACCAGTATGTATTCTAGGATAAGGTCACTTGTAGGGAAATTATGTGAAAATGATGAACACACATCAGAGATAGGTTTCATAAGAATTGTGTATTGGGGGGATTATTTAGAGAGGTTTAGATAATAAAGAAACTATGAAAATAAAAATAGATCAATAATTTTAGATATTATTTCTAAATATATTATTTTGGAACCTATTAGACAATGTGGTTAAAATTTCGTTATAAAGGCCACTAAAATAAAATTATTCCAATATGTCTTGATGAAATCATATTCTAAACTGAATCTACTTAGGAATCCATTTTAATTATAAAAGGATGTTCTTGATTTTTAAAATTGGTTTCGCTCAAATATCTTGCTTGATTAATGATAGAACTATAAAGTAATATACCTAATTACCAACATATTTCGAGATCTAAGTGATGAAATAATTATTGTGATTCTATATATACACATCAACCTCAACCACAATTACAATTGTATCATTGGATACTAATCCTCCATAATTTTACAGTGGGTATACTAACCCATTTCTTATACACATCAAATTATTCCTCCAAACCAGTTTTTTATACAATATTTACATATTGGGGACCTATAAACAATCTAAATTATTAAAAGAGACTATAGTGAAATGATGTAAAAATAATATTCAGTGTAAGTATTGATATTGAGAACCATTTTATCATTCATATATTTTTAGAGAATAAATAAAATTTTAGACTTTTTCCATCGTATGTAATTTAAAATTTTATCCTCTACAGTTATTTTTTATATTCACACAATGTCCAATAATGTTGTGCTATATGAGTGTTGATATCCAAGGTTACATTCCATGATATGTATTTACCAAGTGGGATAATATCAATACATTATTAAATTAGATTACATTATGTGTTCTATGAGGGGACACTCCCTTGTAATATTTTCACAATAAGTAATACAACCTCTTAGTAATTAAAATAATAAGATTTATTATTAGTAGTTACTATTGTTTTTTATACATCAAAAATATTTTTTTATTTCCCCAATAGGTGTATCATAAGACCAAAAAACCATCCCACCGAATAACATATCTAGATGGTCAACCAATAAATGTTTTGTACTCATATGACCTGATAACCAATTCAATGTACTGACCACTTCCATGAATTGAATAGTATAAATTGATCCAATCTAATACTAATTTATTAGTAAAATAATTCCACTCCTAGATAACATATCACAAAAAAATTCTAACATCTTTTTTAGCAAAAGGTTTTGTATAATAACCTTAAACCCACATTTCTGAATCTGAAGATAAAAATATTATCATTAAATTCGATGATATACTATCAATAAAAATGTCCCAATTATATTAATCATAATAATTTATTTTTAATTTTATATATGAAATAGTTACCATATATATTTATGGAATACTGATGTAGTACTTGGGAAAGCAGAATAAAAATAAATAAAATAGTTTTAAAAGTTTTAAAATTTATATGATAATAATATATAAATGAACCAAACACTTAAATAAATTTTATTTAATAATAATATCTTTACCAAAATCATAAAGGGTAAAAGTTATTATATTTCATATTCACTTGGATAATATTATGATATTTAAAAAACAATATTATAGAGAATTAAATCATATCAAACTCTAGGATTTCATAAATATATAATATTTTATATGGTGTTATCTTCAGGATATGATAGACTATATATAAAATTTTTAAATACAAAAGATATATATTCCTTAGGGTAATTTATTTATAATTTTTAGGGATTAAATAATTACGTTAAATACTTATACAATGCCGATGTAGAAATTTTTTAATTGGTGGAAAAAATAAATGATATTAAAAATATTAAATTTAACAGAATTTGATATAATTAAGGTCTTCGATTAATTATCAAGGTAACGATGACATTTTGGGAGATATTTTAAGATTATTGTTTCATATTAAAAAAAAAATATTGATGTAAATAATGCCAATATATTGAATAGTTTCAAAATAGACAATGATGATATTATATGAAAATAATATTTTGTTAAATTATTTTTAAAAAATAATAAATACTAGAAATGAGGTACATTATGGTAAAAAATATCATAAAATATCTATTTATGGTCTAACAGACACCTTATTTATAAAAATCACCACCTTTAAATGATGAAAATTTTCATACTGTGGTTAAAATTAAAATAGGTTTACTAAAGATTGATAAAAGTGATAAGGATTAAAATTACACCAAAACATTTCTAAAATATATTCAGTTATGGGATTAAAACCCTATAAAACCATAAATTATTATTTATGAAATTTTTTATTTAATTGGATCTAGAATAATGACATTATATTATATTTTTAAATGAAATTCCAAAAAGCTCCCCTCACATTAATTATAAAAGTACATTATAATAAATTACACCACTTGGATATTTATAATTAAACTATACCCAAAAAATTATGTTATAATATTTAATATGTACATTATAGAGGTTCTTTTCTTATCAAAATTTTAAACTTTGACCTGTTTATAAGAGATCTAAATGTGTCATTAAAAACAAGATGTAATCACTCTTACCATTTTCTTAATTTTTATACTCCTCTATAGCTCATCTAAATCTATAACATCAATCATAAAAAGATATAAAAATTATACTAAATATTCTAAAATGTTCTTATTATGTTGAAAACATCATTATACATAGTCATTCCTATCAAATAAGAACTGAATGTTTCTCCCGTGCGCAAGTACGACTTAAAGTCACCATATTGCGAAACAATTCATTTTTCATCACCATATTTTATGGATAGTAATTATGATGGGTTTAATGTCTATATATGGTATTTTATTACATAATTATTATTCAATAATTAAAATAAAATATATACCTTATCACCATCCATACAGTTGGAAATTGATATTGTTTCTCATTCATACGTGTGGATTATCACCTCCATGAAGCGATGTGATCCCTTTTAATTTAAATTTTAATATAGTTGTAAGAAGATTGGATATTAAGAATATATATAATATTAATTATGTAATAATAATTTTTTAAATGTGAACTTTTATTCACCTTTATTTTATTCAACACTCATAAAAATGTGTACAATGTTCATTCATAGGTATCGGCTATTGTCTCCTTGAATAGTGTAATTCATTTTTCTATATATACATTTATGAATGATTGTGAAGATTTAAATAATTAATTTATAATATCTTTATAGCATTATTGACATTATTAAAATTACAGGATCATGATCAAATTATGAACACCAAGACATTCCAACCAAAATATGTTTTGAAAATGAACTCGGTGTCATCTAGAATAGAGATTTTGATAAAAAATATTAAAACATTGGTGATAAAATTTTATATATAAATAATACATGGTTTATTAGATATAAATATAACTATGTAATAAATAAATAATAATTTCATATTTATTATTTTTGATGTTATAATGTAATCGATGAAATGTGAGACATGAATGAAGGAATTTTTTTTCTAAATTTTATTTTTCTGAAGTTTATGGAATATTAACCAAAACATTTGTTGTAAGGTACATAATTACCTTAAAGAAGAAATACGATAAATTTAATCCAAATTATTGCGAGTTAAATATCAATTTTAGGATATATATTTAATTGTTTTTATAGTTCGTGAGTTACTGAAGCGGTAAGGTATTTTGACTCAATTTTACTTCTCTCAGAAGTATGGTAATTTATACATGTATAAAATTCTATGAGTTGTATATAATAATAATATGACATGTTATATCATGAATCCCTTTATTTTCATAATATTTTATTGTTAATTTAATTTTATTATATCATGGTGATTATGATTCTATATTTCCAATGTGGTATAAGTTTTATTTCATAAACTCATTATTATTTGGGATAGTTTATGGTTAAGTCTCCATTAAAGAATATTTATCATCCATGTCTATTTTTAAAAAAAATCATAACGGTTTTTTCATATTTTTTAAAATCACTACAACCTATGTTAACCTTTTTTTAAAATGGTTTGGAAGAAATATTTTTATACTTTTCCATGTAAGAGAGTTTGACAATTTTCTGAAAAAAAAATATAGTATAAAATATTTTTAAACTATACATCCTGACTGATGTTTCCCAAAAAAATGTCACCATAATTATTTGATTCTTATAATTCACATAATAATATTTATTATCATGTAAATTTTTCTGTTTAAAATTTCCAAGTTATATTAATAGGACATTTTCTAAAATGGAAAAAATATTTTCCCCAATAATTTTTCTAACAAATCATTATAAATAAATTTCAATATTTTACGATATTGTTTAATGTTAATTACTAATTATTGGAGTTTTTATTAAATAATATGATCCTGATTCTTTCACTAAATGGTTAATTTTTATGATGAAATGATGTTTATAAATCTTCATTCTTTTCTATGATTTATGTTACAATTAAATGTTTATAGAATCCATTTAATTTCATTAGTTATGATATGATGAATATTTTATGATATTATGGAAATAATATTTAGTATTATCATTATGTGAAGCTGGATACTTTATAACCAAGTATGGTGGTTAGGTTATAACCAAGGATAGTGGTTATGTTATAACCAAATGCTGGTGGGACATATATCTCCCTCAAGTAAACATGGTAATGATTTCAATCACATGAGATATGCATTAACATTACAGGGAGTGAAATAAATTCAGTATGTGACTCAGTATTTTATGATTGTATTTGGAGTTAAAATTTAATACTATGATGGTTTGGGGAGTAATCACATTTCATTATTAAGGATGGGATTCAACTACGGATGTTGGGGTATCACTCCCAATATGTGTCGTTGGCCATGGATTTTTTATGCTCATGTGTATGCCCCAATTGAACATTATATGCATTTGTTATATTCTTAGGGATCATGTTATTTACATACCTTATGAATCATATCATATTAACAACCAAGAATTATGTCCTCACTCAATATTAGGATCTTTGATTTGATTGGAAATTATTTTGAATGATATGATCAAGTTCTCATTTTTTTATCATGTTATGCTTGTATGATTAATGGAATCTCACTTATTTACCATTACTAAGAATTTAAGCTCACCCTTATTATATTTAATTTCCCCATGATATTATGAACATGTTTAAATGAATATGCCTCGAATGATTCCACATGGATGATGTTTTTATCCTATTGTGCATGTCACGAACCAGATCGCGGGGATCGAGAATGCCCTTTGGGTCATGTCATGGACCGGGTCGGGCATCGGGTTGGATGGAGACATGGCTTGGTTCGTGAAAAAATAGTATCAAAGGAGGTTTCCTCTATTGGATCTTATTTCTTTAGGAATAATCACAATATACTAGAGTTAAGGATGTCAGGACTCGATGTCCTAGCTATAATCAAGGTGCCTGTCCAGCACACATCGTAGAAGGACTCGAGTTATTAGGGTAAGTTGAGGTTTGTCTAAATATTTGGTCCTAATGGTCAATCTTGTCTAGTAGAAATGAAAAGGGAGTGGATTCAATGGTCCTAGTGAGCTTGAAAGGTATGGAAATCCATGTGGAGCTGGGGACACTGTCCTAGAATACTCTTTGTAGTGGTGGTGTGATTGCCATTTGGCCACCAACCATATTCCCCAGTCACCCACTGACACTAGTGTCCTCTTCCCTTGTTCATCATCTCTTTGATTTGGTCTCGTGAAAATATGGTTTTTATGTAAAAATAATTTTTTCTTGGAAATGGTTTTTTTTGAAATAAAGCATAAAAAATGATGTATGAGGTTTGAAAATTGGTGGTTGAGTGTTTTGGTTTAGAAAATGTGAATATTTGGTTTTGATCCTTTGTGCTCTTATTGGAAACCACATGAATGGGTATATATGGAAAGAGGAATGGTTAATGGCATGAGAGAATGAGTTCATAGATAAAAATGAGGTGGGTTTCGGTGTGGCATGGGAATAAGCATGTGTGAGACCCATGGGACACTATTGGTGTTTGCACAACCCACCATCTTCGTTCATTTTCAAAAAGTTTTTTTAAAGGAAAATTTGGTGTTTTAATAATCGGTGATTGTGTGGTGTGTATTTGTGTTTTGAAAATGTTGGATATAAGTATTTTCAAGTCGAGAATCATTTTTAAATGATTTTTGTCTTGAGTTTGAATTCTTATTGGTCAGTTGGTGTGAAAGCGTGTAGTTAGTGGATTCTTTTGAAAATTTCTTCAGGAATCCCTTGTAGTGATTTCCCCTACACGTATAGAGTTTTCTTCTGGTATTTCATGGCCATTGGACCGGTTTTATTGGGTCCATGGTTTTCATTCATGACTTTTGCACACCCCCCCTCAAAGCGTTAACATGCAATTAAAGTGTGGCCTTGAGTATTTCACTGTGGGCCATCCCTCTAGTTGATTAACATGTGGACTCCTAATTTAGAGTAATAGTACTAATTCAATCCCTTCTCTTTTTTATTTAAGCGGATCCTCTCTCAGTGGTATGGGAGATTCCAGGGGATTTGAGGGGTGTTTTGGTCTCTTTGAGTTCTTAGAGTCATTGGGTATGAAGTTTTACACCGTTTCGTCGGAAGGTCCCCCTGGAAATGGTGAAATGAATTCCAATAGGGAAGGGTGAAGGTGGATTAGAGTTATCAGTGTTGACTGGTGTCTTGAAGGTATTTTTAGTACTTTCATCAGCCACAAGAGTCATTTTTGTTGACGTCCTCCAGTGTGAGTTCTATTTGAAGAGAAAGGGTGGATTTCATAGGATCCTTCTGGAATTCCTATTTTTATAGGAGTGTGTCCTCTCGGGGAGTTCTAATTTTTATGTTCAAAGGGGAGTGTTTTTCGTGTGTCTTTCCTTATTATGTTTCTTGGTTAAGATGAAGAGGTGATGCATGTGCATAATCTAAACCCCTATTTTGGTGGATGTTCCATAAGCAATTTGTTGGATGTCGTGGTGTGTTGTGTTTTTTGGTGTTGTCTCGGTTGTGGTGTGATTGTGTGTAGCACCAAAAAGAGAATATTTGTTCAAGAGTTTTCAATGTCTGATTTCAAGGAAGTAGATGCTTCAAACATCAAGGCTCCAGTCATAGGCCTTGGAGTGAATCTGGTGCATGGTTTGGAACCCGATATTATATGAAACCCTGACTTTATTTTTGTCGTTGGTATGGAATATAAAGCAGGTTTATATTGTTTTCTAGGGTTTTTCCTTTCTGAACGACCTGTTTGGGTGCATGAGGTTTCTCATGGCTATGATAAGGTGTGGTTGTCTTGTCACTTTAATGTTATGGGGGTTGTTTCATACCAGATGTAATCGCTTTTAGAGGTCCTTATGGGGTCGGTATGGGTGAATTGGTCTCAAATTTGAATGCTTCTCATCCAGAGATGTCCAGATGATGGTTTGTATTTGGTAGTGGTTTTGATTCCCCTAGTTGTTGGCCCTCACCTTCCCCACACCTTTCGGTGGGTTTTTTGGTCACTATCGAGAGATTTTAAAAAAATTTGTATCTTTCATCAGTTTTAATGGCGAGGAGACCCATGATGGGTCTTGCTCAAATGTCTCTGGAATGAATTGGTGTTAGACTTATTCATAATGATATGGAGTCCACATGGGCCTCCCCATGTTGGTTTTCCAGTCTCGACTCAGGAGTTGGTAGGTCACTAATGGTGGGGAGCCCCGTAGGGCTTTCCCCATATTGGCCTTTTAGTTATGTTCCTAGAGATGACTTTCTGGTAGGTAATAAAAGTTTTCCTTGGATGTGGTTGGTCTTGATTATTCATTCCAGTCTAACAACATGGTTTCCATTAAATGGTGTTTGAGATGTTTTAGTTTTTGAAATTGGTATTTGTGGTTATAGGAGTTCCTTTCCTTATTTTGTCAACTAGAGGTGTTCTAGCTCTTTCAGGAGGGTTACACATAGTGGAAATCCTTTTATGGGTTTCTTGAGGTTGTCATTTAAGTCACTTTCCATAACCATTGTTTGTTTTCCTCTTTTTTCTTATTTATTGCGAGGATCCTCTTTGAACCTTAAGGGGGTGTCATTTTCTAATTTGAGGTTCAATATTAGTTGTGGATTTTAGAGGGAGAAAATCGTTATGGTGTGGAGAATTGTCGCACCCACCATCTTTAATTTATATATTTTATTAAATTTTCTTGGCATCAGGTAGTTCGATTTGAAGTCCAACTTAAATTTTGGGGATCTTATTTAAAAGTGCTTGTTTTGGCCTTGACAGCGTTCAGCGCACCATGATCGAATCTGCACGACCTCACCTGGGTGACCACATGACTTCACCCGGTTCACCGTACAGATAGCTCAATGTTCAAAATAAATTAATAAATAAAATGAAAATGGGGATAAAATAAAATAATTTAATGATTTAAAATTAATAATAAGGATAATATTATTATTATGAATATTAATAATATTATTATTAAGTTATTATTATAAAGTTTATTAGTATCATTTTTATTATTATCTGATTATTATTATTATCATCTTATTATTATAATTATTATTAATATTATTACTATTCATATTATTATTAATGGTAGTCTTTTTCTACATTAATTTTTTTGTAGGGTTTTGGGTCCTTTCCCCCTTTTGGTGTTGTACCCACCCCTTTTCCCCCTTTGTTGTCCCGCTTGAGTAGCCCATTCCCTACCCCTTACCTCTTGGATGATTCCCTTCATCTCCCACCAAAAACCTTTGAGCCGATGTCCCGTCCGCTCGTCCTGTTCCCCATGTCTCGTTGGATTCCTCTCAGATAGCCACTGCCTCGCCTCCTGGACGGTTCTCCTCCGGAGTCACAACCCACCTACCTCCCTTCTCCAGAACCATGACTGCCAACCGCTCTTCTCCGGCGTCCGTACCCCCCCTTTGCTGAGCCCTTGAAGCATCATCGCACCCTATCCCTCTTGTAGACCTTTTGTCCTCTTGGCTAGGGTTTTGGTCTTTATTATTTGGGGTTTCTTTTTTTTTAGCAGCTAGGGTGTCAAGTTAGGGTCTTAATTTGGGGTATTATTATTCAATCATGTGTATTAAGGTTTAAATATATATTTTTTGTTGTGTAAATGTCATAGAATTTAATAATTCACACCAGGTTTTGGAAAAAACAACACTAAGGAAGGATTTTCTGTGCCTTAACAACATTAGATTTATTTAATACGTTAGTTTAAATTTATTAATGTGTTATTTGGTTTTATTGTGTGGTGTGTTTGGTGTTTTTGAAATGTTTTGTGTGTATAAAGGTAGGAATTGCATTTCTAATATAGAGATTTGTCTATGCTTTGGTGTGTGCTTTGATGAAATGTTTTTTTAAATGGGTGTTTTGAGTTGTTTGGGTAGCGCAGAATGTCCTCATTCCTGACATAAACATCTAATATTGGGTATACCATTCATATTAGTCTTGTTGTGAGTGTTCTTGGAAACATGCAATCAATTATTTTTAGTGTGAAAAATATTATTTGGTAATATTTTAATACGTATCTGAGTTAGAAATGTATTTTTCTTGAAAATAATTGTTTTTGTGTCGTGCGTATCATATTTTGGTGTTTCTTTAAAAGGGTTTCGGTTCCTATCTTAAAAGTGTAAAATATTTTTTAAATAACTTAAGGTGAGAGTGTATTAAAAAATTGTTTAAAGGTAAAAGTTATTTATTTTGGAATTTTGAACTTATTTCGCACCTTTTTATTTAAATTCTAAACAGTTGGTTTAGTGGGAAACATGTTTTAGAATGGCTTTGTTGTACATTGGGTTTTAAAGTGGTGTTTTGCATGAGATCAAGTGTTTTTATGTAAACTATTGTGTGTTAATATTAAATTTTTTATAAACTATTTACTTGATTTTTTTTAATTAAATCGTATGTGTGGATGTGGTTTTTGATAGGGTTAAACATGTGTTAAATTTTAGGTGTTTTATGGTGTGAAAATTGGAAGTCTTTCATGTTAAACCCTTGATGTTCCAATTAGAAATGTTTTATTAGTTTTTTAAATAATTTATAATGTCATGCATGTGATGTGATTTATTATGTGAATCAGTTTTGGTTTTCATTTGGTCTAAAAAGGGGGATTTTGAGCATGTCTTCGTGCATAATGTTTTTTCAGTGCCTATGAAAATTGTTTTGAAAATTTTTATGAACTATTAAATTTCATACGTGGTGAGAGGCATGTTCATAAAATGGTTTGGTATGTGTATTTTTAAAGAGTGGGGTTTGGGTGTGCAAGTGGTGGAACACTATGTGTACCTTTTCTAGCTTGAATTATGGGTGTAAATATGTTTTCTTAGTGATTTGTTAATGTAAAATTTGCTTGAGTATAAAAAGAGAACCTCGTGTACCTAGGTGGGAGGATTAAGAATAGTACGCTAGATGTTATGGAAGTGGTTTGTCCTGGTTTCATCTAGCAATATTAACATTACAACACTAACTAAACCATTGTGATGATTGGAGACCACTAGGTTATGGATGTGTTTCCCTACTAGTGGCTCATGCATGAGAGCATTGATTATTATGGTTCCTATTCCACGTTGACACCGAGGTATGATGTCTCCAGCACACCACACATACTAGCTGCCTTAGGAGATTTACCCACAGTGCTCCACTATTCATAATGTGGTGCCTTTTGTTAGCATACAGTGGACAACTTGAATATGTGCATGTTCTTTATAAATTCTCTCATCCATTTTAAAGTTTTATTCATGAAATTTTTCTTCTTCAAGTGTTTATTTCCGTTTTACTTTCATATTTAAAATGTTTTCCTTAAAAGTATTTTAAAATCATTATTTTGAATAAACATGTTGAATTATCTTTTTGATGTTGTGACATGGAATATTTTGTTGGGTGATGTTCTACTATCCTTTTGGATCACACCCTATATAAACATTTGGGTGTTTTTAGACCTTGATCTTTGTGTATTTCAGGTTTAGGCATCGTTCTCAACAATGGTGGTTTTGTTTGTTGATAGTCTTCTCGTGTAGGTTGGTGTTTATAGCTTGTGGATGTCATACCTCACTTGTTTCATGGAGGTTTGAGTTAGAGTTTTATTTTTCCTTTATTGTCATCTCTCTTAGGTTGTTAGTTCGAGTAAAAGACATTGATATATGAAATGTGTTAAGGGTCTGTTGGGTTGTATAAAATTAATTTCTTTCCAGTAAAGTATTTAGTTTTTGTTATGTCTCGTATTTCGGGTAAAACATTCCCTTGTACTATTTTGACACATGGTCACTTTTTCCAGCTCAGGGGGATCGGGAAAACCCTTCGGGTCATGTCGCAGACCATGTCGGGCACTAGGTTAGATAGAAGCCTGGCCTGGTATGTGACAATGCAATAGGAAAAGATGGGTATAATGGAAGATAAGTTTCATCATTATTTTCCAGTGGTTTATGAAACCTATTTATTCAGTTTTTTCTTCATTCTCTGTATCTATAACCCTAAAATTTTTAGGGCAAGAAATTGATTCAAAATATTATTTTTTATTTTGTATGATTTAGATAAAAAGGATAAAAAACATTGTTACATTTATTGGTACAAAATGAATAATTTTAATGTTTTTTAACAGTGTATCTGAAAGTGTGTGTTTTGTGTCTGTTGTAGTTGGTATAAGTATAGGGTTTTGATAACAATAGAGATTAATATTTTTACAAGTGAGGTTATCATAAGAGTTATATATTTAATTATGGGTATGTAATTTGGGGGTTTATCATATTATTATGATCTTATACCCCCCCTATTTGAGGTTTAAGATAATTAAATTTAAAGTTAGATAATAATATTTTGAGTAGTATTTTTTTGGGTGTGATATTTGTAAACCTTAGTTCTAAAATGAAGTGTTATATGAGTCATAATTTGTAAAAAAATAAATTTAAATTTAAAATTTTTTGGTTGATATCATCCTTGATGATTATGGGTAATTTTATATTAATTATATAATTTTAGAAAAAGAAACCCCCACAAGATGGGTGATAAACTATCACATCCAGCAAGGCCGTAGGGCTTGACCATGCTACCAAAGGGAGAAGAGGATTAAGAACCTACCATTTTCCCATGTGATGTTCTAATAAGTATGGAATTGTTTTCTTTGATTTAATAGATATGATGGATAATGTTTATGTTCATTTTGGGAACATATGTTTTATCATATTGATAAAATTGCGATTGAAAATTTATTTTTTAATTAATGTTATTTCATAAGATGTTCACTATTTAAGAAAACCTATTTGATTATGGTAAATAGAATTTTATATAATTTTATTTGATTAATAAAGGAATAATTGTCATTTGGGTACATATATATTTGTGTATTTAGGTAGATTTAGGTTATTTATGTGAATGGATAGTGCATCGTTAAGATATTATGTTTAAGGAATTTATGTTTTAGAATATAAACACTAAATTTATATTGTAAGACTATGTTATAAAATCATTTTTATTTTTGGGTTTCAATCATAGTGTGGAACATTTTTGAGTAATTTTATAGAGATTAATTTTTTGATGATATATGGGTATTACTGTTGAATTTCATAAACTAAAGTAGTTTTTTTCAAATGAATGATTATTCTTATTTGGAATCGTCTTATTAGGCGATAAACATTTTTTATTTCATATTTACTAATGGAATATGTTTTTTTTCTTTTTGGTATTATGATATCTAATATATTATTATCATACAGATTCAGACATTAAAAATTCATCTTCACAACTCCCAATTTGGAGAATAAAATGAGATTGTGGTTGAAATTTATTAAAGGATGTAATTATACATTTCAATTAATAATATTTCATAATATTTCTATAAGATGTAGTATATGAATTCTTAGGCTCTATTAAAATGACCATAATACACAATTTATGCCCCATAACCTTTAATTATAATGATTTTATGGACTTTTCCACATCTTTATGTTTTCAATCTATGATTGTAGAGATTCTCAATATTAATCACATTCTTATGATCACTGAAATTATCAATATTATAAAATTTCTTGTGATCAATGTTCTATTGAAATTAATTCACTTCCCACTAATTTTATTCAATATTGAAACATATTATGTGTATTCCTTGATGATATTTTTACATCTATCTCTCTCTTTTCAAGAGAATGTTTTAATAACCCTTTCAAAAATGTGGTTCCACAAAAAAATTCAAATTTCAAACCTTTTATTTCCATGAATATGTTCAAATTATGATGGTGAAATTTATTATAGGGTAAATAATGTGAAACCATGATATTTTATAAAATCTTTCAATTGAATAATTTCATTTCTTTTATGTCTCGTGTTACATGCAACACCACGTTCAAAAGAACTATGATAAACTATTAAAATTTTCTTCTAATTAGAGTATTATAAAAAATCCATTAAATTAAAATGAAATTATTAGAATAAATAATTGATAAAATAAATATAATCTTCCAAATAAATATGAATTTATTTTTAAATAATTAAAAAATAATAACATAATTATTAGTATTGTCATTTTATTTACGAGGAATGAGTTTTCTTGAGAAAATAGTTTTCCTTCTTTTTATGTGTGAATATTATAATTAATTTCAATAATAAATATAATATTAAATTTATAAATTTAACTTCATTTTTAAAATAATAATATAAAAAATAGTATGAGGTGAAATTTTGACATTTTTCTGAAAAAGATAACTTTTTGGGGAATTGTTAAAAAATAGATTTTTTATAAAATATGATATATATTTTATATCTTTAGTAAAATCTTAAGATACAAAAAGTTATTAAAAAATGTAATGAATAATTATGTTATTTTTATATAAATTTCATAAAATATTATTTGTAAAATGTAATCAATAGTTTATTTTAATATAAATATGAAAATCACATTCAATGCTGACACAGTTCTTGGACAACACTGGAAAAATACAATTTAATGTATCATAGCTTATAATTTGGAGGTGACATATATATTTATAAAAATGTATGTAAATTTCATCCATAATTTTTTATTTGTAATAATAATGTAGAATATTTGAGTTATATAATAAGAATTTTATTCCAAGGATTGTGTAATGCTCGCCCAATGAAATAAAATTCAAATTAACAAATTAAAGAAGTTTTCTTGACATGGATATAAGTAAGTATAAAAAAATTAATTAATATAAAGGATTATATTAATCATAATTAATTAATTTTTTTGATAATTATTCATTTCTAATTTTAATATATGAAAAATTACCATATATACTTATGAAAAATTGATGTAGTACTTATGCAAGTAGAAGAAAAATCAATAAAAGGATTTTGAAAAATATAAATTGAAAAATATAATAAAAATTAAATGAATAAAAAACTCACATAAATCATATTGTAAATTTATATTTCTACTGTAATCATCCAAGGGTCTAATGTTTGACATTTTTGCACCACAAGGATAAGGTCATGACCATAATAAAGTTTTATTTATTGAAAAGTTAAACATGTTAAAATATAGTTTCTATAAATATAATATATTTAATATGTTTCAATCTAGAGGGTATTTTATTCTATAAATATTATTTTAAAATAAAATTATTTATTTTAATTATGGTAATTTCTATTTTTTTAGGAAGTATATAATTTTGTTAAATGCTTACACAAAACTAATACCATAATTTATTAAGTAATAGAAAAATAAAATTATTGATATTTAAAAATTAAATGTTTATAATTTGAGATAATTAAGGTCCTCCATCAATTTTATATATAACCATGACCTTTTGGGTATATTTAAAAATAATTGTTTTAAATTATATGGGTTTTAAAAATGTTATTAACGATGATGTAATAAATATTTTTAAATTAGACACTGATGATATTTTATTAGTAAAATATGTTATTAAATTATTAGATAATAATAAAAATATTAAATAATGAAAATAGGATATGTTATGGTCTAAAATAACACAAAATTTAAATTTTTGTTATAATTTACACTAATAAGTAAAAATTACAACCATTTAATATTGAAGTGTTGTTACCGTAGTTAAAGTTAATTTAGTATTATTAATGGTAAATCAAAATTATTTAGATTGAAATTACACCAAAACCTATCATAAAATTATTTAAAAGATGTTATTATGACCCTATCCCACATTATCTAAGGATACATGACTATTTAAAGTATTTAGCTCTATAAAAGTCTTATTATATTTTGTTTTTGTGTGAATTTTCAAAAGTTCCCCTCACATCAATTATAAAAGGACAAATCCCTCATCAATTCCCTACACGAATATGATACTTATATCCAATACAAACCATAAACAATTCCCATATAAGCTCTCATTTCCAAATTTTAGAGGTGGTTTTCTGCTCAAAAGGCTAAATCTTAACCCCATAGAAGAGATATAAAGGTGTGGTTTCGAAGAAGAGGTAATCGCTCTAATCAATCAATTTTTTTTATACTATTCGATACCTCTTATATATCACAAATATTAATCATAAAATAATAAATTTTGTATCCTTAATATGTTTAAATGTTTTTATTATTATTAAAATATCATTATATTCCCTATTTTGTATAAAATAATAAGTGAATATATCTCTTGTGAGTACATTCGGCTTACCATCTATACATAACAAAAAAATTTAATTTTCCCACCATCTATTAATAGATGGTAATTATTATGGCTTTAATTTTTATATTTTATATTTATGAAATACTTATTCATCTTTCATGAAAATAAAATATCTTCTTCTAACCTTCAAATATATAGGAAAATAATAATGTCGATCATGTGTACGTTTGGACTACCACCTCCACGAACCAATGCGATTCGTTTTTTATTTAAATTTTACATGGATATTAAGGATGATGGATATTATGAATATATAATATATAAATTATATTATAATAATTCTGGAATGGATAACTATTATATACCTACCTTTTGTTCCACTATCCTGGAAAATGACTAAACGTTTATGTGTACGTATGACATACCCTATGAATAATCTAAATAATTCATTTTTCTATATCCAAATTTTTCAAATATTATAAATATGTATATAATTAATAGATATTATTTTTATATGATGATAAAATTCTATAAATTATGGTATTACAATCACTGCTTAAGATTCATGACATCTGAACCAAAACATGCTCATAAAACAAAGATGTAATCATGTGAAACAATGATTTTGATAAAAATTTATTAAAGAGAAAATGGTAAAATGTTATAAATAAATCATTCATGGATATAGAGATATAAATATAGTTATGTAATACATGTATAAAAAATCTGTATTTTTTATATGGGATGTTTGAATGTAAATGAGGAAAGGTGAGACTTGAGGTAAGAGTATTCACGTCTGACTTTTATTTTGGTCAGATTTATTCCATATTCCCCACTTATATTGTTCTGTGGTATATAACTCTAGTGAATATATTTTATGATAAGTTTAAAAAAAATTATTGAAATTTAAATAACCATTTTAGGATCACTTTTCATGGGGTTTACAAATCAATATTTACCAAAGCGGTAAATGTTTTTTGTCTCACTTTTCCTTCTCTAAGACATATGTTACATTATATACATATATTATTCAATGGTGTGTATATACTATAACATTCACATGTTATTTCATGAATATTTTTATTTGAATGATATTTTCAATTTCTTAATTTTATTATTTCACAGGGATTGTGATTCAAAATTAATAATTTGTGATGAGTTTTATTTGACAATCTTATTATTATTTAATATTGTTTATAATTAATTATTTGTTAAGAAATATTTATCTCCCATGTCAATGTTTTAGAAAAAAATAATTTTTTTACAATTGAATAAACAAATATTAACTATGATTAACATTTTACAAAATTGTTTGAAATAAACCTTTTTATCGCAATAGAAATAAGGTACATTATAAATTTTCAAAAACAAATATAGATGAAATTCTCTTTAACCTGTGTGGAATGAGTTTTTATCCCACCAAAATTTAACTAGAATTATTTATTGATTCTTTTAAGAGTTTAAAATTTTGTTTTCACTTAAAATTTATTCTTCTAAAATTAATTTGTTTTGTTCAATAGATGTTATTTTTAAATGTAAAAGTTATTTTCTTCAATAAGGTTTCAATGTGATCTTTCAAAATCAATTTACATGTATGATGCCATCATTTTATGGCACATATATATTAATGGGGTTATGATTCAAGGATACTACTCGTATTCTTTATTTAAATTTTGTATGTTTTCAACGAAATGATGTTTTTGATTCTGGTTTCTTTTCCATGTGTTATATTATTATAAAATGTTTATGAAACCAATTTTCTTTCAATGGCTATGATATGATGAATGTTTTATAAAATTATAGCACATATATGTATTATTTTCATTATTTTATGGCATTAATTTTTAACTAAGGATATTTTTAATTTTATAACCATGTACAGTGGTTACGTTATAAATAATGATAGGTGGAAACTATATATCCCTCCAACGTATTGGGTAATGATTTATATCTCATGAGATAAAATTGAATAGAACAATGAGTGAACATTTTTCAGTAAGGTTCCTTGTCTCTATAATGGTCATGGGTGTAAACCTTTACTGATATGATGGGTTGGGGAGTGATCCCATTCCATAGTGAGGAAAGGTCTTCCACTTGGGATAGTGTTGTGTCCCACCCAGGACGTGTATCCACTCATGAAATTTATGTCCTTATGTGTATACCACAATTTATTATTTTCTTATTATGTTATATTCTCATGTATCATGTTTTTAAATCCATTATTAATCATATCTTATAAACATAAAAGCTTTATATAATCAATTAATATTAATATATGTTATTTTTATGATAACTATTTCAAATAATAAGCCCATGTTCTCATTTTATTATTATATAATATTTATATGGTCAATGAAATTTCACTTACCTAAACTTACTAATAATTTTTTCTAAACCTTATCATATATATATTCCATAGGTTTTGATGAGATAAGATAAATTAGTTATGAAAAGAATCATTCCACATGGATTAGGATGATAACATACTCTGAAATAAGAAAATTTCAATATAGTCAGAGATATTGTTGATCATTATGGGTTATCAATTTAAGAACCTATGCTCGTAAAAGTTTTTAAAAATTATCTAAAACTATAATCCTAAAATTTCATATGGTATTCATTAGTTTCAATATTTCATTTTGATGTTTTAATGTTTAGATATAAAGAAAACAAGTTCCCTATTTATCTGTATTGAAGACAGAAATGCAATGTATTTATTTTTTGAACTCACACCAGATGTGCGAATTTTGAGACAGGTAAACATATTCCTAGTGAGTCATTGTAATAATTAAATGATATCATATATATGAAAATTTCAATATAATAACATTTTAAGAAATTCATCGAAAATAGTGGAATTTTTTTTTCAATAACATTAAAAACTAAAACTTTACAAAATATTAAGAAATGGTTTTTATTTTGAAATTAATCATAGAAAAATTTAATGTAATATGAAAATAAAATAATAGAAATGATAGTAGTAAAATCATAGATACATTAAAAGAAAACATTAATTTTACAGTTTTAGAAAATGTTAAAAATGAGTTTTTTGAAAAAATATTTAAAAATATTCCATGTAAAAAAAATTCAATAAATTCAACTATACTAAAAATTATATTAAAAATAAATCAAATACATTCACTCTCAATTTAAAATAATTTTTAGATAATATATACGTGGAAGATAATGATTTTATTTTAAAGAATAAATACATTTATCTTTGGTCAAATAATAGTTTCTTAAAATTTTTATGTATTAACGATAGATAAATGAAAGAAAATTAATTTAAACATAAAAAATATTCAAATCAGAATAATAGATTTGTTTTCAAATAAATTAATATCAATAATGTTTCTCTAAATTCTCCTTGAACATGAACAGCCAAGAAAGGAAATGATATTGTAACATAAATCCTTTATTACTTCGATGACTTTCGAATCAAAATCCATTGAATGAAGAAATTTGATATGGATCTTTAAATAAATTGAATTATAGGATGTAATAAGAAAACATTTAATTGAGGGGTATTAGTTACTTTATAAAAATAAATCATGCTGAAAACATGCAACATGTCTCAAGAATATGAGATTACGACAAAGTAAATCGTTTTCAAGAACATAACATTTGATTTAAAAATCAATAAATGATATGATTATACACACATATGAAAAATAAAATAAAAATTTATAAATATAATAATTAATATCCCTATTAATTCATACATAATAATGGCATAAAATTTTCATTGAAGAAGTGTTATGAAATATTGAAATAAAATTTTTCTGATAAAACACTTACCATCAGTCCCAATACGATATGTTTTCCTTCAAATCGTCTATAATAATCAAATAATAATTACATATTTTTATTAAATGTATTAATCAATTTCTTCCCATCACATTAAATAAATAATTTCATTATCTTCGTTTATATCAATGTCATTTTTAATAACATAATCTGTTAAGAAATTGTTTAATTTTTTGAGGAAATTTGTTTCATAATTTCTAAATGACATTGGTTTGTTGAATGTGATAAAATGGGTCATTAATACAAATATATGGAATAATTTTCATGAAATATTAATCATGTATTCACTAATTTATATTTAAATTTCATCTATGAAAATATGATATAAAAAACAAAATACAATGTCTTGCGATGTGATAGTTTGGGCGTACACTTCAGCAATGATTTTAGTTTTTATTGGTTGAAATATATTGAAATTAAATAAATTTTCATCATTATTTATACATTATCGTGATATAAACATCAAATAATAAATAAATTACATCACGATAACCATCCATGGGAGACTATATTTGAAAAATGATATTCATTACAACACATAGACCATAGTTCATATGTATGCACATAGAATGATTCTATTTTTAAACATTTTATTGGTATAAAAATAGATTAATTATAATAGTTAAGTAAGTATGATTATATAATTAAAATCATATATATACATTAAATCCATCATTTTAAACATCCATGAAAGGAAGTGATGGAAAACAAAACAAATCGCTCTATATTGGTGGTACTCCCTACATATGTGAAAATTATTTCTTCATAAACATTTGAGGAAAAATTAGATGAAAAAGGGTTATTGTCCAGAAAAAAATGAGATACCTAAGTAACCTGATAAATGAGCCAATCCAAACATATCCCAATGGGATTTCCTGATCCCCACGGGTTGGCGACAAGCATTAGGAATTATACAACATAAAAGTGGGCACACTTTTTCTACAATCATTTTGGAAGTAGATAAAAAAAGTTCGTATTCATATAAGGAAAACTCCATAGGGTGTATTGTACCATAAGTCAAATGGGAAAACAACTATAAAATTACTACATCAAAGTACTATAAAATTGGATAAAAATCCAAGTCCCCATATATGCCACTCTCTAATCCCAAGGATCTAAAAATACCACCACCTCTATGTGGTGTCTTACCCTGGATTGAACCTGGAAAAATATAATCTACAAACCGCTAAATCATATGTAGGGTGTGTCATAAAATAAAAGTAGGGTCTCACCAAGTATTCTATAATAATATTCCAATATTTAATAAAAAAAATACCAATTTAAATTCTAATAAATAGTTATGGTAGTTGAGAGAATAATTAAAAAATAATGATTTATTATTTCAAATGATTGAAATATTTTTAAACAGATGGGTTAATAATTATTTTATGTAAAATTAATTATATAAATTCAATATTAATATAGAATAATTTACAAACATTGGAATGAATCTATATCACAAATATAAAAAAGAAAAAAACACGGTTATTTTCTAAAAGGTAAGATTGTTACAAGATATGGGGTCCTCACAAACTCAAAGGTGATTACAAAAATATGTATATACACACACATCCCTATGAAACTATCTAAATGCAACTCATCAACATCTTATTTGGGATGTGACTTGATGCCCTAGGTTTTATTTTAGTTGTAAAGCATCCAAAGAGTGTTATCCTAATAGCTCACTAAATACCTAGGCTTTCATTCTCTCAAATAACATCCAATTATGGGATATTTTTTATAAACTAGTATAAAATACAATTCATCCCATTCCACATTTCAAGTATTCCAATATCCATATAAAAATTGGCACATGGGGTTTTAATCAAAATATTCCTTTTTTCCTAGATAAAACCAATGCGATTCTATCAAAAACATTTTATTTTATTTTCTAAAATATATCATTGAAATAAATTTTAACCAATCATTTTCATAATTAAATTCAACAAGTTAAATTTAAAAAATTTCCATCAATTTCACAAACACACCCGAGTCCAAATGAATTGGGTGTTTTCCCAAATTCATGCCAAATAAAATCCATATCCTCCAATTCAATATAATTTAGTTTATATAAAAAAATTAATTAATTTTAACAAAATTTAATTTAATTCAAACAATTAAATGTAAATAAATAAATTCAGGGTTAATCATATTTTTCCATCATAATGAAACTGGCTGCCATCCTCACAGAAACACAAAGCCTACAATGGAACCTGCCATCAATAATGATGTTGCATAAGATCTAGGAGCTCCACCTAGAAAAAAAATTCAATCAAAACAGGGTTTATATCCATCAATCCCATTACTATCTATCAAACCCAAAGGAGGGAAAGGGAAATATGCGATGAGATAGGGATAATTCATACCAAGAAAGCCATACTGAAAATATTACCACATTCAATTGTTGAAAAAACAAACATGAAAGGATTTGAGGGATCCAAAATTATTAGGGGGTGGATCTTGGGTTGAGAGAAAGGTTTTATTGAGAGGAAGAAATAGAATTTTTAGCCAATATTATTTTTTAAAAACAATACTCATGAATTTACATGTTATGTAACCCAATTACATGTCTTGTAATTCAAAAATCCCAAAAATTGTCAAAAAAACCCCACACCTTTTGTTAAAAATGGATTTATTATTATTTTAGAAATTAAACATCATATAATAATAATACATGATTTTTAAATACCCAGTAGGGTATCAAACCACCATGTTTTATGCTGAAAATTCAAAAAATCTTCAACTTATACATTATAGGTATCTTCTAAATTCTATTTCAGTCATACTGAGATAATGAAAAAAATAAATTAAAAGGTTTTAAATGTACCTTTTGAAAAGGTGATGACCTCCCACCAATAAAAACTTTCTGCCCCTAGAAAGCTGATCATAAAGATTCTATATTTAATAATTGAGTCCATTGATCTCTCATTAGTGCCTCATGCTCCCATGTCTCATGAGAATCAGAACCGATATTCTATAGTATAGGAAAAAAATGTGACACCTTCACATGAAGTACATTAGTATCAAAATCATCAATCTTGACTTGTGGTTTAGTTGCAGATAAATCATGTTCAACCTCAAGATCACTTCTTCTTAGGACAATAGATACTTCATATAGATATTTTGATAGCTGAGATACAAAGAACCTGTCATGTATTGATTTCAAATATTGTGGAAGTGATAAAAGGAAAGAATATTTTCCCACCTACTAAACAACATCAAAAGGTCCCACAAAATGAGATCTAAGCTTCCCTTTCCTCCCAATCCATTTATGACCCAACTGAGGTGAAACATTCAAGAGAACCCAGTCACCAATAGTAAATTCCAAAGTTTTGTGATGGAGATCATCATAGGACTTATACCGGCTATATACTATCAAAATTATATAACAAATCAACAGAATATTTGATGTCATATCTTGAACCATGCTCAGTCCAACCAAGGAATATTCAATAATATCTGACCATCATAATGGATAACTGAATGGATAGCCATGTAGGTCCTCGGATGGAGACATTTTGATTTCAGATTTGTAACTACTGTTATAAGAAAATCAACTAGTTCCATATGTTCATCCAAATATACACCAAATTCAAGATCACTTTCATGGAGAATATTCTCAAGAATCTGTATATCTCTTTCATTCTCCCTGTATAATTTTGGATGGTATTTCATAATCAAATGAATCTAAGAACCTTGTTCCTATAAATGACTCTCCAAAATCATGAAGTGAATCCAGGATCCCTATCAGAGAATATAGAATTTGTAGCTCCATGAAAAAGAACAATATCTTTAAAATAGAGATTCCCCATCTCCTCAAATTCGGTTGTTTCATGAATGGGTACAATGTGAGTTGAGTTGTTTAGTTTATTGATCACAACCTATATTACATTATTATTTCTCTGGTTATCAGTAAATCCAACCACAATGTGCATAGAGATATCATCCCACTTCCAAGTAGGAACTAGAAGTTTCTAAAGAAAATCTATAGGTTTCTGGTGCTCATCCATGACCTATATTCACATATAAAAAAGAGAGAGAAATTCATCAATGTCATATCTCATACCTAGACACCAGAATCTACATCAATTGACATAGAACATCTTCATGGTTCCTAGGTTAACTTCCCACTGGGAGTTATGGAAATCTAAATAACGAATTTAATTACCACTAATGGAAGAACAAAGTGATTCTGATAGCATAGTATTCCCTTAGTATAGAATGAATAGGCAACCCTAGTTTCCACACCATAATGAGAGTATTGGATTCTATGGAACTCATCAGAATGATGTTGCTCTTGAAGGATCATCTTCAGATGAGAATATGTTATCTAAATACTAGTCAATATAACCTCTTTCCCTATTTCTTGAACTCTAATATGAAATTGTTCAAGAAGAGGCACCAAGTTACACTCTTCCGATGATTCTTTCGTTGCATGTGTCAGAATATTCCTCCTCAAAAATCTCCAATGAAATTCCATTTCCCTAGGGTATTGGCGATGTAAAATTCCAAACATTGTAGGTATTCCTCCCAATTCCTCCAGAAGAGATTCAAATATTTTTGAGAGAATATATAAATATAGATATTTAGGTATGAAAACATGGTAATCCTTTCTCTGTAAAGTTTATGTCACAAAATTTTACGTGCATGTATCATAACTATGAGTTCATGGTCATGGTTCAGATAATTCTTCTCATGTGGCCTATTATGATCATATCCATAAGAAATGACATGATCACCTTGCATAATAATGTTTACCAAACATGAACTTTATTTATTACATAAGAAATCATAGCCCTACCCAGCCTCTGGAAGATTCAACCCAGGTATAGTAGTCAAAAAAATTCAGATCAACAATATAATTATGGAATTTTCATCCTATTCAAACTGTAGTCCCTTCAAAGTTAGAGAAATCAATGGAGAAGGATTATTTGATAAGTCCTTAATGAAAAAGTGATAATACCCATCTAGACCGAAGAATCTCTTAATATCAAAAACATTTTGTGTTTCTTCCCATTTCATAATAGCCTTTACCTTTTTAGAATCTCCTGAAATACCATGTCCCAACACCACCTGTACAAATAATTTAATTTCTTGATTCTAAAAATTAAAATATGAAAGATTTTCCTAAAGACAATGATTTCTCATCAATTCCATAACAGCTCTTAGATGATGCACATGATCCTCCTCAGACATAGAGTAAATGAGGATGTCATGCAAAAATAATAACACAAAGGTATTAAGATACTCATGGAAAATCTTTTTTATTAAATTGATAATGACTTTATGAGCATTTTTTAGACCAAATGGAAGGATAATGTACTCATAATGGCCTTACCTATACCAAAAGGTGGTTTTTTGAATGTCTAATTGTTTTATCCTAAATTGATGATAACCAGTTTAATGATTAATCATTGAGAACCACTTTTTACCTCTTAATTGATAAAAAATTGATTGAGGGAAATTGTTAATTTTATTTACTCTAAATAAATTTATTTTTCGTTAATTAACAAAATGGAGAAGTGAAAAATCATCTTTATTAGAAAATTGAACATTTTCTACCCAACGTGACACACTCGAGTATATAAAGAATTTCTATAGAATATCATACAACAAAATATTCAAATATATCATTTCAAATGCCTCCATGTAGTAATATGGAATGAACACTGGTTGATTACTAGGTACAAAATTAATAGAAAACTCTACCTCCCTTTCTAGTAGAAGACTAGATAAGTCCCGAGGAAACATATCGGGAAACTCGAAGACAACTAGAATGAGATCACCACTCAAGTATTCTTTCTCTAGATCAAAGGTGAATATAGATATAACTTTTCCCCAACTCCAAACATAAAGGTCTGAATCAACTCAACCTTGGGACCCATTCTCATTGAATGATATGAAATGCAACATTGAGTGTAGTGAATGAGACTCGTTTAAGATAGGAATCAATTTGGGATGTATTGGGAATGAGACATTTTATCCAAAATATTATGTCATTAAGAATCATGTTGAGAACCAAAAAACTATTATCATACTTTAAATCTGATAAGGAGAATGCATAAGAGGGACTATGAAGGACCTTCTCCCTCTTTTTTCCAAGGTGAGTAGAAATATCTATCACACAAGACAAAAGATCCATAAAAAGTTTTAGCATATTGAAAATATAGATTGAAATAAATAGATGATATGAAAGAGTATTTAAAAATTCAGTCACTAATAATGAACCTACAGTGATGGTACCTCACACAGTTTCTAGGATCATATATATTTTCTCTAGATACTCTTCCACTGTCTGAAGAAACATTGTTTCAGATGCATGTGTATGGAACCCATTTTCTATTTAAACATCTGTATTCACTGCAGTTTTAACTAGTTATAAGGATCCCATGCCACAACACAAAGTGAGAAAGATATGGTAGAACATCTTCAAGTGACCCAAATATCCACATGAACTACATATATTGGGTGCCTGAGTGTAAACCCTATTAGATTCTCTTACCTTTCAACACTAGTAGAAAACAAAAAATGCTTCTTCCTATAACTATAGGAGGTTTAGATAAATCCTACAATAAAGATCCACCATGGTAATCATCATGCTTCTTATTTACATTAGAGGAATTCATACTGCCACTAGGAGAAAAATGAAGTCCTAACAGCCTTGACATTCCAACCATGTCCATTTAAACCATCAACAATATATCCAACAAATCAGAATAAGAAGGAAGCTTTAGTAAGAAAACCTGAGAATGAATATCATCTTGAAGTCCCAACTCAAACCATTGAGTCTTCATAATATTATTTGATACCAAATTAGGTAAAGACTACACTATATAAAAAAAACTACTTGCATATACTATCATCATTCTGTGAGTCTGCTCATGTTTGAAGGGTACTATAGTCATGGATAAAAGCATCGACTCTAGATAGAACTGGCTTGTGAAAATGGAATTGAATTCATTCCACTCCAATCCTTAATTCATATTCAACATCACCATTGAGTCCCAACATATGATGCTCAGTCCTTCCATCGTGAAGGTGGAACACTTACCATTGACCTCCATAGGTATCTCTATGAATTCAAAAAAAATGCTCATTCCTAATAATCCATTCAACATCCTATCAAGGATCATTGGAGCCTTTTAATTCTTGTGGATTTTGGTTAAGGAACTCCTGAGAACAATTACGAATAACATACCTATGAGTTTTCATAGTTGGATACTGAATGATAACTATAATAGGTTCGTATCCCATATATTAGATAGTACGCATAATCACATTGACCATACATTGGTCAATGAGAGGATTTTCTTGTTGTGGTTTAGCAACAGCTTCCTATAGGATCTGATTCACACATCTTCTCAGAGGAATGATGCTATAGAACATTAAAAATAATGTTGAAGAAATCCAATTAACAATAAAAGAGATAAATAAAGGAAATTAATCTCAAAATATAGACAACAATATTTGTATTTCAATATATCCAATTCGGAATAAAAAAAATACTAGATACAATCCTCAAGATGTCTTTTCTGAACCACCCATGGCGACTTAAGGTTCATTGCGACGACAACATGCACTCAATAAAAACTACTTTATAAATCCCAAAAATAATAAAAAAATTTCATACTAACATTAAGAAAATATAAAAACCTATACCTCTGATACAACTTTCTCATGAACCATCCTTGGTACCCTGGTAACCTAATAAATGAGCTAATATATATATATATATATCCCTTTGGGAGTTCCAGATCACTATGGGTTGGAGACTAGAACCCGGAATCATACAATATGAAAGTGGGAACTAGTTTTCACAAAATTTGAAAAATTAGATAAAAAAGTCATTATGCATCATGGAAAACTCCACAGGGAGTAGTGTATAGTAAGTAAAATGGCTAAACAACCCTTATGTACTACAAAAAAAAGTACCAGAAAAAGGTATAAAAACCCAACACTAAATTAATGCAACTATTAAAGCCAAAGGGTCAAAAACTAATACCTCTTTCATGTGGTGCCTTAATCTTTCTCCAACCTATAAAAAGATAATCTAAAATAACACAAAGACACTAGTAGGGTGTGACCTAAAACCCAATAGGGTCTTAACATGGATTCCATAATAAGATTCTAACATTTAATTAGCCAGATAAAAATTCAATTTATATAAGAAGGTGTGAATATCCAAAGAATAAGTAAAACATATCATCCTTTACATATCAAATAATGGAAATAATTAAAAATAAAATTGATTAATAATAATTTTTTGTATACAATAGTTTATACAAATTCATAAGGAACATAAAATAGTTTACAATCATTGGTATGCATTTATATATCAAATATAAAAAAGAGAGAAACATGGTCTTCTTCCGAAGGGTATGATAGTTCCTAGATATGTGATCCAAAAACACTCAAATTAGATCATTGAAATATGTGTATAAACACATCCCTCTATCAATTTTCAAAATAAAATCAACACCAGCTCATCGTGGATACAAAATAAAACACTAGGTTCTATTATAGTTGTAAATCCTCAAAAGTGTGTTATACTAATAACTCACTAACTACCTAGTATTGAATTTTCTCTGAAAAAAACTTATGCAGGAAAATTTATTTTTAAAATTCATAAAATAAAAATTATCCCATTAAACATTTCAAATATTCTAATTTCCATTTAAAACCCAAAAAATATGTTTTAATCAAAACATGCATTTTTTGCAAGATAAAACCACATAGATTATATGACAATCATTTAAATTAGTTTTCTCATATACAAAATTGACATCAATTTCAGAAAAAAAATCATAATTTTTATTAAATTATATAAGTTTCACAAATTTCCATCAATTTCACAAATACACCACATTTAAATGGAATTGGGAATTTTTCCCAATTACATGCCAAATAAAATCCAAATCCTCAAATTCAATCGAATTTAGATTTAATAAACCTATTGAAAGAAATTTAAAAAAATTTAATTTAAATCTAAAAAATTTAATTTAAATCATGAAATCCATGGATAATCAAATGTGGCCATAAAAACGGAACCACCTACCTTTCTCATGGAAAAAATCCTACAATAGAACCCTCCAACCAGAATGAAGGCACAGAAGATTAAAAAATTGAACAAAGAAGCAGCATTCAATAAACATGGGGTTTAGATCTATTTATCCCAATATGATATATCAAACTCTAAGGAGGTAAATATAAAGAGATTGAGGTACAATGAGAATTCTTACTCAAAAAGTCACATAATAAATGGAAATGCATTCACTTGTTAAACGAAGCAACCTGGAATGGTTTTAGTGGTCCAAAAACACCCAGGGATAGAACTTGAGATGAGATAAAATAATTATAGGGATTAGTAAATATGAATTTCATCCATTATTCCCATTCAAAAACAACAATCGAAACTTTACATGATGTTTAACCCAAATACATAGTGTGTCAATAAAAAACCTCAAATTCGATGAAAAGTTATCTCCTTTTATTAAAAATTGATTTATTATCATTTTATTATCTAAAAATCATGTAAAAATATTATATTAATCTTAAATCCACACCGAGCTACAAACCCAATGAATTTTATGTTTAATATTCAAAAAATAACTAAGTTTAAAATTTTAGGTATTCTCTAAATTCATTCTCAGCCCTAATAAGTAACAAAAAATAAAAAAAATAACAAGGTATAAAATGTAAATGTCAAAAAGGTAATGGGATTTTTAGTTTACAAACTATTAATAATAAAATTTTAGTATTGTTTAGATATTCATGACTTTATATCATCTTATTCTAATAATATTTTAAAGATGTAGATAGACAAGTAAAATGAAAACACTTTGTTAATACTATCAAATCCTCTTTGGAAAAGGATAATTGATTTACACCATAAGTCTTATAAAATTTAGTTTCGAATATGAAAAATATTATAGTTCATGTAGATGATGTTTGGTAAGATATTTGGTGAGGTTATTTTTAATATAGAGGTCTCAAAACGTCTAAAAATGATATTAGAGAATTTTCTCTTATATATGTGAGGGAAAGGACACACTTTGAATTATTGAAATGTTTAAATAATATAAATATCTAATTCATGTAAAGTGGAACCAAGGAACCCCAAATTATAATATAATAAGATATATAGTGAAGGTATACTCAACCAATAACATTTTTAACGGTTTTGGATACATTCAATTCTTTATCTAACCGTTCAAACACATAAAACCATTTTAACATTAACTGTGACAGTATAACATTTTATAATGATAACATAATTATTTAAAAAAATGAGATCATAATTAAAAGTAAATTTGGACATAATGATTATAAATTTTGGATAATTTTTATCTGATTGAATTTATATATTTTTTAATAATTACTTCTAATTAATAGAAATAAAATACATGAAAATTTTATTAGGAAAAAACATGATTTAATAGTAAAAATAATTTTTCATTGAAATAAATTAAAAGTAACTTTTTCTATACTTTTTATGGTTATTCTAAAAAATGAAAGGATTCTAGGCTTTTTATCAATATAAAAGGTAATGTAACCTTCCAACAATACCGTTAAATGAAACAAATTAAAAATGGATTTTTAATTTGAATAAACTATAACATATCTTCCAAAATAATAATTCTTTTGTTGAAAAAAAGACTAAAACATATATTTAATTACATAATAAAATATTTTTCAAAAAAACATCCAATATTATTAAGGAAAATTTTAGAGACATTTCAAATCGATACCCTATATATTTAACATAGTTTTAGGTATTCTACCCTTACTTGGTTGAAAAATATTTTATTCGGTTACAATTAATAATGGTGAAAAATAAAAAATGCATATTAAAAAAATTAAACTCCTGATACAAATTTAATATTTATTCTTATAAAATATAATCCCTATATTTTTGAAATAATTAGATTTAATATAATCTTGCATACTTTGAAGAAAAATGGGTTTCAATACAAAGGCATTTTCATATATGAAAATGATTTTATACAATAGTTATGAATAATGAAATCAATTGTATTATTTTAATTCAAAAAGAGTTAATTAAATTTTATAATCAATTCAATAAAATGGGACATTGTAAATACTTGAATGGAAAAGATAGTTTTCTGTAAAATTCTTATTTTTCCCAATTCACTGAAAATTTATTTTTTTCCTTGAAATCCAAAACTTTCACCATAGGATAATCTTGATTTTATTATATCAAATATTATATCCACTTTATTAAATACAATTAAAAAATTAATAAATTAATTATTATATTCTCTCAAAAAAATAAATGAAAACCATTTTTTAAGAAATGTATTTCTAAAGAATAAAATTAAATTAATAAAAGTTATGTTCTTTATTCCTATGAATTTATATATATATTCCTATTTAGTAGGTAGATTATATATATATATATAATCATAGAAAACATTTGATCATTTTTACTTTAAACCTCTGCATTATTGACCCAACTGCTGGATTAATTTGAAATTAATTTCTACAACTTATGTGATTGTAATTTACAAAAATCTTGTCCATATTTGGTATCATAATAATTTATAATTTATAACAAGTTAAAATTTGTTTTTTAACAAAAATAATTGTGAAGTAATTAAAATTAATTACAATGATTAATGTCAAAATAAGCTTAACAAGTGACTAAACAATGACATTAAGGCCAAAAACGATGTACAAACTTGTCCTAAATCCATTTTCTGTCCATATTTTGAACCAATTCTCCCTTGGAAAATAATTTCAACAATTATTTAACCACATTCAATAAAAAACATTTTTGTGGGATTCTATTCCATTAAAATATTTCAAGAGTGCCACCCCTCCACCATTATAAAAGGCATATTCTCCTCCCACTTCCTCGCACCTCTCAACCCATATATGTTGGTCCAAAATCTACCTAAATAGTTCCAAAACAGCCCAATATTCAACCTTGAACCTCCTATTTGGAATAAAGCAATCCAAGGAAGCCTTTTTTATCAAACCAAAAGGAGTTACCCAATTAAGAGGTAACACACTCCCTCAAAGTCCTTTCTTTTATTTCCTCTCTGCACTCCCTCAATGATTTTTATTCAATTATTATAAAAAAATATTGGTATAATAAATATACTGTGATATTTTTAGTCTAATTATTCTACATAAAATTAAACACACTTTTATCTAATGGGTAATGAACATTCTATTAATGTGTTTGGCAGACTACCATCTCACTAAATGATTATTTTCAATTATCCTTTAGTGAATATCATGGTGAACATTATGATGAACAATATATTTATATATGTTATATATTATATTTATTTTTTTACTTGATATTCTTTAATTCTTTTAAAAAAAATATTTTTTTAATTTCCATTTTGTGTTGATATGAAAATTTGGTTTTAGGAGGTGTGGGATACCGCCCCCTCAAAACATTATTAATTGGTCATACACTATATGTAATGTATTAAGGATGGATTTAGTGAATATATATGATATAAATGATATAATAAAGTTACTATAATAATTATATATATATATATATATATGACTTTTAATTTCTTCCAAAATGATAATTAAATGGAAATAGTGTTCATGCCTATACATACCTTACCATCTCCATGATTGGTGTATCCTGTTTGATAATTTTATATTATATGGATTATTATAAAACAAATTAACTAGATATACATGATATTTTTATCATGGTTTAAATTATTTAATTATGATATATTTATAAGGATCAATTATATAACAAATTAAGACACAGACAAAGAACAAAGTTAATATTATCTAAAGTGAAACTTATCATATGATGATTAATATGTGGTCAATATAAGGTCATAATAATCCATATATGGTATTTTATATAAGAATATGGTTCTATAAAATATGTATAATAACTCTTTATTTATTAAACAGTTTAATTTAATTAGTATGAATATGTTCAATACTCAAGGCAAGGGGGATTCCATCTCACATTTTATTTCAGCGAGATACATGCAATGTTTTCCACTCTTTTATTTTTTGTAGTTTATATACTAACTATGATTTCATTAGATGTATTTTATTCTTAAATTTATGGGAATTCACATGATCCTTCATTCATGGGGTTTATGTTTCAAAAGTTACAAAATCAGTAGAATAGTTTTATCTCAATTTACCTTCTTTGAGACTCGTGTTTTGTTATTAACATATACTCTTTTCAAGTTGTATATACTTCCACTATACATGTTATATCACGAATCTAATTATTTGAATGAAATTTTAATCTTAATTTAACGTTATATTTATTACATGGAGAGTATGGTCCCAAGTTACCAAGTTCTAAGAGTTTACTGTGACAATCTCATCACTTTTCTATATTTTTTATATTTATGCTAGCATAGATGAAATCTTATGATCCATCTCTCAATAACACTCATGATTTTATTTCTCATATATTTAGTCAATATATTCTCAGGTTATAGTAACATTTTTTCAAATCTTTTTTACTTAAGATAATATTTCTAACTAAAATATGATCGTCTGTCTCTTCCTCTATAAATATATTGTATTCAAAAACCATGTTATTGAAAAAATATCTACCATGTTTTTAAAATATCATTGAAGATAATTTTAAATGAAAAAGGATTTTAAATTTTTTTATTGTTTTTAAATCTTCTTTTATATTTTTCAAATCTATATTAAAATAATTTTTTTAATGGTTTTATATTGTAAAAATATTTTTACAAAGAAGAAAGTGCATTATCCTCAATAAATATTTTCCAAAGATCATTAAAATTTATTTCCCATATATGATGAAATACATTGGTGTTACTCATGTATTTATGGGAATATTATTCAATGTTTCCATTAATTTTCATTCTAGGGATGGATTATGTTCTGATGACTTGATGTATAAGAAACCCTTTTCTCTTTCACATATTATATAATTTTGAAATCATATTTTTTTCATGGGTTACACTTGTGATGAAATTATTATAAAACATGTTTATTTATCCACACATTATGATATGATTGAATTTTTATGAAACCCATTTCATTTCATGGGTTATGATATTATTTTTTTGATTTTTTGGCACATGTATGTATTATTTAGTTATTAGATGGTTTGGGCCTATATATATTTTCGATGACTGAACCAGGACTGCTAATATGGACACGGGAGTGAACCACGACTACTAAAATGGTATGAGGAATCAAATCATTCTATTAAGATGAACATGGGAGTGAACCATGATAGAAAATACTTTATGGAGAGTGGACCCATGCTACTAAGATGGTCTTGGTAGTGGATCCTTAGCTACTATGGAAATCATATAATATGATTATGTGTTTTCCAAAATTCCATGTTTTATTCCTATTTTATAGTTTTGGGGATTTTTTTCATTATTTTATTATGATTAATGTATAATAATATTCCAATATTTGTTTCATGATTTATGTTTATGTCCTTTGAAATGAGGGGTATGATCTTTTATTTTAATGATCACATTAATATACCCTATGTTTTGGTTTAAGCTAATATATCTACCTTGTTTACCATTACTAAACATTTGAGCTCACCCCACATTATGTTTCCTTCCAAGGTTATAAAGATATATATTATGATTTATGTGTCTAAGAAGGGAGATAATTATGAGGAACCTAGTGGGAGATGATGTAGATAATTTATGTACCAGTGTTTATGTTTCCATGCTTCCAAAGGCACCAGAATAGTATGGTCTTGGGTTATATATTTGAATAATGTTTTTTTTATTTCACAAATGTGATGTAATGTTAATGTGTGTTAATAATGGGTTGTTATATTTGGAATTAGAGTGAAGGTTTCATTAACCTTTGGAAACTATGATGATAAGATATTAGTGATAACCCTAAGGAAATGTCTAAGCATAAGTGTAAGGATAATTAAAAGTGTAGGAAAATGTCCTCAAATTTTTGTAAAGGATAGAGTAAGTGGATTCCTAGAAATAAATCCATTTCTAGAAACTACAAGTGTATGTGGCTCTAGAATATATGTACCTAGGAGTAAAAACATGGAAAAGATAGTCCAAGCTTAACTCTGGGAAATCTGGTACACGACAATGGGCCTAGCTAAAAACCTACTTTAACACTCCCAAGGGATATGCTTTAGAAATTCACAAATTCTTCATGAACCATTATGATGGATTAAAATATAAATTGGATATGAATAAATTAGGATAAATATAAGGTGTCATTTATTAGATATGGTGTCACAATTTAGACATCATCTAAGTGACTTTTCATGATTATGTGGTTTCTTAAAATGATAATTGTTTCTTACTCTATGCTTTTGGATTTAGTTAATGGATGGAACATGAAGGATCCATGTTAAAGGTGATTGCGTTGTAAAATGCGATGAATTCCCTCCAAATAAACTAAATGTTATGTGAGCTAGAATGAAAACCTCATTTCTATACCAACACAACTTTCTCAACCAATGAATCATTGTGGACTTCCAAATGAGAAAAGAAAAGAAAAACATTCTGTTTAATATTTCACGAGGAAAAATCCACCATCTTTTAGAGAGTATTATGATCCACTTATTAATGAATAATGGATCAGTACTACTGAAATGATATTCTCTTTTATACATTGTTCAGATAATGAGAAAGTTATTATGGTTGTTTATCATTTAGAAGGTGAAACGGACCGATGGTGTACACTAATCAATAATACATGACAGTAAGATAAAATTGAATATATGGGATGGGATGTGTTTAAGAACATATATTTCAATATATAATTTCCTTAGATTCATCATAAAAAGGTGGAGAAAAAGTTCCATAAGTTTAAGAAAATGGATAATTAATCTCTTTGTAATTATGAGGATAATTTCATAAGGCTTATGATGCATAGTTAAAGAATTATCATACAAACCAAAATAAAAGTTGATAGGTAATTTAGTTGATTAAATCCAAGTCATAGAAGGTAATTGGACACACAATACTTTACTAGCAATTAGGATATTGTGTTTTGTGTAATCAAGGTTGAAATGGGTGTTAGAGTAATATATCATTCTCATGGTTTTGACAATAAAAGGAAGATGGGGTTTAAAATAAAATCTAAAAACCAGGAAGAGAAGAATATGAGATTTCCATTATGATTTAAGTGTAAGAATAATCATATAGGAAATTTCCATAAGGGGTTTAATAAATGATTAAAGTGCGTAAGGGATGGACATCATGCATTTAATTGTCGAAGTGATGGGAATAAGTTAGATAACAGTGGTAATGGAGACAAATCTACATAGAATACACCTCCCTTGATCTAGTGCTACAAGTGTAAGAAAAATGGGAATTATTATAACCTCTACCCAAATCCAAGGGTTGATGATGATGATCGAAGTTAGAAACCTCTTATATTGAGGGACAAGGGGAAATCTCATGAATTCTCTATTTCTGATGTGGGGTGTGATAATGATGTGGTAAAAGGTACACTTACCATCCACTATAGATCTTTTGATGTCTTATTTTATTTTTTATCTACCCACTCTCTCATATCTAAATAATTTTCTATGGGTGTTAAGATTCCATCGAAATGGTTAGATGCATAATTTGCAGTTCAAACCCCTAATGGTATAATGATTGTATCCCAAGAATATGTTTTCTCTCTGGTTGATTTTTGTGGGAATGTGCTTCATAAAAATCATGTCATTCATCCTTTGGTTTAATTAGATGAAATATTTGTCATGGATTGGATTTAATCAGATAAAAATCACTTCAAATATAAAAGAAGGTTATGTTTGATATTTCAGACCCTCCTATGATGTTTCATTAATTTTGACGATATGTATGAACACACTTTAGAAATTACATCTAGTGTATGGATCCTAATTACCATTCATAAGGGATTTTTATCTCAAATAGTTGGGGAGAAAATCAACATCAATGATATTCCCATTGTACAAGATTTTATGGATGTCTTTCCAGAATATTTTCCTAGCCTTCCACCAAAACATGAAGTTGAGTTCCTAATAGAACTCATAGCCAGTTCATCACCAATTTCAAAGACTCCTAAGAGAATTTCCCTGACTAAATTACAGTAATTGAGGATGAAACTTCAAGAAGAAATTGATAAGGGTTCATTCGTCCAAGTTTTTTACTTTGGGGTTAAATGGTTCATCTATTGAAAAAGAAACATGGCTCAATGAGACTCTCCCTAGATTATCAGGATTTGAACAACACCACAATCAAGAATAAGTATACTCTTCCCTGTATTGATGACATGTTTGATCAAATACAAGGAGATAAATACATTTCAAATATTGACCTTAATTTTGGATATCATCAATTGAGGTTTAAGAAGGAGGATATACCTAGGTTTTCATTATGTACAAGTTATAGACACTATGAATATATACTAATGCCTTTTGGTCTTACAAATTACCCTAATATATTTGTAGATTTGATGAATATAGTCTTTAGATATTACCTCAATAAGTATTTGTTAATATTTATAGATGATATTATTATTTATTCAATGATAAACTACTTTTATGAATCCCACTTATTAATTGTTCTAAATAACATAAGGAAGGTGAAACTATATAAAAAATTTAAAAATTGTGAATTTTGGTGGCAAAATGTTTAATTCTTAGGTCACATAATATCAAGATATGATATTTAAGTATATCCATTAATGACTGAGGATATTTAATGATGGAAAATACTATCCATGATGACTGGGATCTATATATTTCTTGGATTAGCTGGATATAGTTGATAGTTTTGGGAGAATTTCTTATGACTGTCTAATCCTTTAACCATGTTAACTCAGAAGGGTGGCAAGTTCCTCGAATAAAAATTAATGTGAGGAAAATTTCATGGAACTGAAGAGAAGGATATTTTTGTGCACCTATTCTTATATTACCATGATTTGAATAAGGGTTTATAATCTTTATCGATGCATCCCTGAAAGAATTGGGGTGTTTTCTTATGAAAAATAACATGGTTATTGCTTATGCCTCATTCCAATTGAAAATTAATTAGAAGAATTACCCAACTCATGATTTAGAGTTAGAAACTGTAATTTTTTCATTAAAGATATAGAGGAATTATATTTATAGAGAAAAAATTGACATATATACTACTCAATAAATTATAAAATAAATATTGACACATAAGGAGTTGAACATACATCATAGAATATCGTTGGAGCTGATAAAAGATTACGACTTCTTAATACATTACCACCCTGGGAAAGTGAACAAGGTGGCCGAAGCATTTTGTCGAAATGATCATGATAGATTATCTATGATGAGGATAGAAAAAGACCCAATATATATAGATTTTAAATGAATGGATCTAGAAATCCTAAAGGAAGGGGAAAATCTTATCCTTCTCAAATAAATTTTCAACCCTATATCCATGTATAGAATAAAGAGGCGCAGAAGGAATATGTAGAGGTTCAAAATAATGTCAAAAATGTTCTTGAGTTTAAACATGATAAGGATGGAATAATAAAGTTCCAGAACTATGTATTTGTTCCTTCCATAACAGATTTGAAAAAGGAGTTAGTAGAAGAAGAACATAGTTCTTCATTATCTATTCATTATGAAGGTATGAATATTTATATGGATTTGAAAGAATATTTTTGGTGGTATGGAATGAATAGAGATATCATGGATTTTTTATATCAATGATTGGTATTCCAATAAGTTAATATTGAATGATAAATTTCTAAAGGGATATTGTATACATTACCTATACTATAATGGAAATGGGAGAACATAATTATGCATTTTTTCATTGGACTACTCAAAACCTCTAATGGTTTTAATGCTATATGGGCGGTAGTTGATCAACTTAATAATTCAGAAAACTTAATTTCTATCATAGAGTATTTCTATCTAGATTAGTTTTCTAGGATATACATTAAGGAAATGGTAATTCTATATGGAGTACACTTTTCATTGTATTGGATCAGGATCTGTGGTTTACATCATTATTCAGGCAAGGTCACTTGCAAGAACTTGATATAGAATTGAGTTCTATCACTGGTTATCATCCTCAAGTGGATTCTCAATCTGAAATAACAATTCAAACCCTATAGGATATTTTGAGATATTTTCAAAAGTTTGTGGTATCACAACCTTCCTCTAGTTTTGTTTTTTACAATAACATATTCCACTGAATCATTCGGATTGAACCTTTTGAAACCCTCTATTAAAAGAAATATAAATCTCCAATGTGTTGGGATGACGTTGGAGAAATAATTCTATTGGGACCTGAGATTTATGAAAAAAATGGAAGCAAATTTCAGAACCACTTGACAATATATCAAGGCAGCTCAAAGTTGGCAGAAATGTTATGCTGATAACCATCAGTGTGATCTACAATTTCATGTTGGTTAAAATGTGTTTTTGTGAATCTCTCCCTAGAATAAGGATATGAAATTTGGGAAGACAGAAAAACTAATCCCTAGGTATATTAGTCACATTGAGATTCTTGATCATATCAGGACAGTAGCATATAACTTGTAAGTTCCTCCAAATCTACCTTAATTCCATGATGTGTTCCATGTATCCCTCCTAATGAAGTACATACCTAACCCTTCACATGTACTAAACTCAGAGGTCATATCACTGGTGCATGATCTTTCAAATGAGGAGAAACCATTTGAAAATTTGAATCATACAGAGATTGTTCTATGGAACATGACCACTCACATGCTCAATGTTTTGTGGAAAAATCACCAATTAGAGGAAGCTGCATGGGAACATGGGAATATGATGAAGCAGAATTACCCTCATTTTTTGTACCAGAATGATTAATTTCAATGGATAAATTCATTTTGATGGGGGTTGAATGTGACACATTGAGTTTTTATGGACCTTTATTCGAAGAAGATAAATTTTCATTTATGTCTTCAATATATCTAAGTCAAATATTCATTTCACATTTAATTTACTTGGCGTACATTACACCGAACATTGATTTGTCATAAACAACATTGATGTTTCTACAAAACATAATTTTAGTAATATAGTTATTTAAAATAGATAATTACAACCACATCATTAAAAATAATCATATTAATATTAATAAATACTTTTAAAATACATTTTTAATTATTTTGATTAAATAAAACATTTTGATAAAGAAAGATATAATTTTTGGTCAAGACCTTTTATGTTTACAAATACTGTGTTCTTGGATGAACTGCTTTTAATGTCCTTCTGTGATAAATAATTAAATTAATTTTACATAGATTAATAAATTTTATTTGATAAAATAAATTGTATTTTTGATTTTATAATTTTAAAATTAGACGAGGGTTAGTTTTTGGTATTTTCTTGAGAGACATAATTTTTTTGGGTGAATAGTGAAAAATATCGGATTTTAATTCAAAACCGCTTTTTCATATGTTTTATTTATATGGTTAAATTATATTTAAATTTAGTTTCAAAAATTAATTATATTATACTTTTATAAAATAGTCCAATTTAGGTAATTATAACCAATTTCACATTTAAATTGGATATAAAAACATTGAAAAATATTGATCATATTAACTTAAAAACCTGCTTTCTTGACCAAATTGAAGGATTAATTTTAAATTATTTCCCCCCAAATCTATGATTGGAATTTAGAACAATGTATTTAATATTTTTAGTCATCATAATTTATAATTTATAATAATTTCAACTTAGTTTTATTAAATAAAAATAAAGTAATTAAAAATAATTACAATGATTAAGGTTAAATTAAGTTAATAATGGACTAAACCATACCATTAAAGACCAAAATGACCTGAAAACTTGTCATAAAGCCATATTATAGGATTATATAGAACATATACTCTATTATAAATAATTTTATGCATTATTGAAGCAATTATAATAAAAAATGGGTGATGTTCGATTCTATTAATTTATTTCGAAGCGTGCAACCCCTCCTCCCTTAGAAAAGGACTCTATTTCTCCCACTTCCTCTCACATCTCAAGAACATTAATCTCAGAAAAAAAACTACCCAAATATCTCCCAAACTTTAAACCCTTATAACTTGAATCCTCCCCTTGGGAAAAATCAATCCAAGAAATCCTTTCGGATCAAACCAAAAAGAGTTACCAGATTAAAAGGTAACACACTCTCTAAAAGTCATATCTCTTATTTCCATTATATAATCCCTATAATATTGATATTCAATGCCTGTATAAAAAACCAGAATCCTAAATATAAAAGGATTTTTTATGGTAATTATTCATCCTTCACTTACACAAACTTTAATCTAATGGTTAATGAACATACTGTTTACATGTGTGTCGGACTACCGCCACATGAAATGATGATTGTTCAATTATCATTTCCCACCTCTCTTGGTGGAAATTATGATGGAAAATATATTTATATATTTTATAAATTATATTTATTATGTATTTAATTTTCATTAATTTTTTTATAATTCATATCTTTATAATTTCCATTTGGTGTTAATATGATAATTGTTTTTGAAAAAGTGTGGAATACCGCCCCCTCAAAATGATTCGATTTGTTCATACACTACATGGAATGTATTAAGGATATAATTAGGGAATATATATGATATATTGAAGATAATTTAATAATTATATATATATATATATATATATTTTACTTTATTTCATTCAATAGGATAATTAAACATAAATATCATTCATGCATACGTACGACTTACCATCTCCATGAACAGTGTATTCAGTTTGATACTTATATATTATATGGATTATTATAATAAATATATACTAGATATACATAAAATTTATATCATGGTTTATATTTTTGAATCATTATATAACTATAAGTACCAACTATATAAAAAATTAAGGCACATACGAAGAACAAAGAGAATATTATCTGAAGTAAAACCTTAACACAGGATGGTTAAAAAGAATGTAATGTCTGGTCATAATAAAACAATATATGGTATTATATATAATAATATTGTTATTTAAAATATTTATAATAAATTTATATTTATTTTATAGGTGTATTTAATGAGTGTGATGAGAGTCAAGACTCATGGTAAGCGGTATTCCATCTCACTTTCTATTTCTGTGAGATACATGCTATGTTCGTCACGCTTTGATTTTGTGTGGTGTATGTGATGAAAATGATTGTATTATATATATTTTATAATTTAATTTATTTTTATTCACATGATCTCTATTTCATGGGGATTAATATTCAAAAGTTTCCAAATAGGTAAAATAGTTTTGTCTCAATTCTCTCTTTTTTAGACTCGTATTTTGTTATGAACCTAAACTCTTTTTTCATGTGTATATAAATACATTATAATTATTATCTAATGAATATAATTATTTTTCTTGATATTTTAAACTTCAGGTAATTTCCTTTTTCTCACATTGAGATTATGATCCCATGTTACCAAGTTATAAGAGTTTATTGAGATAATCTCATCACTTTTTGAGATTCTTTATGTTTATGCTTCCTTTGAAGAAATATTATGATCCATATCTCAAGAACACTAATGAGTTTACTCATAAAATATTTAATCAAGATATACTCATGTATTAGTACCATTTTTCACACGATTTTGTACTTAAGATACTTTTTCTCTATAAAATCTAACAGTTTCTCTCGTTGGTTAGAAATCTATTTTATTCAAAAACTATGTTCTCGAAAAAAAATTCAAAAGTGTTTTCAAAATATAATTGAAGATAATTTTCAAAGAAAATGGATTTTAAAAATGTTTTACTGTTTTCAAATACTCCTTTATATTTTTTCAAATCTATATTCAAATAATAAGTTTTTCAGAGGTTTTATGTTATAAAAATATTTTTACAATGAAGAGAGTATATTTTCCCCAAAAAGTATTTATAAAATATCTTTCAAAATTATTTCTCATGTAATATAACATCCATTGGTTTTACTAATGCCTATATTGGGAAATTATTCAATGTTTTCTTTCATATTATTTTTACAAATAGATTATGTTATGATGGCATTATATTTATGAAACCGATTACTCTTTCATCAGTTATATACTTTTTTAACACCATTATTTTCACGAGTTATGTTTATGAAGAAATTATTATGAATCCTGTATCATTATCCATAGGTTATGATATGATTACATTTTTATGACACCCATTTCATTTTATGAGTTATGACATGATTTTTTATGATTTGTTGGAACATATATGTATTATATCATTATTATATGTGTGCAACATATATCTCCCTAAAATTAATTGGGTAATGATTTATATCTCATGGGATAGACTATGTTGGTCTTGGGAGTGAACCTTGACTACTAAGAAGAAAAAAGTTGTGAATCATAACTAATAAGATGGTATGAGGAGTGATCTTATGAAACTATGATGGCTATGGGAGTGACCCATGACTACAAAGATGGTATGTTTAGTAAACTCGTAATAGTATAATGGTTTTAGAAGATATACATTGGATACTAGAGAAATAATAATATATGCCTATATGTTATCCATGATTCCATTTTTTATTCTGATATTATGATTTCATGTCTTATGTTCTTTATTTCCTTATGGTCCATGTCTTACAAAATTCTAATCGTTATTCCATGATTCGTGTTCATGATATTTGATATGTAGGTTTGATCTTCTATTTCCATGATCACATTCTTATACCCTATGATCATGTTTACACTTACATGTCTCCCTTGTTTACCCTTACTGTTCATAAGAGCTCACCCCTATTGATGTTTCCTTCCCAAGGTTAGTAATAAATGTGTTATGTTTTATGTTTCTAAGAAGTTTCATATTCATGAATAACCTATTGAAATATGATTTAGCTTCTTTATGTACCAATTTTTATGTTTTAATGTTTCCGAAGGAACTATACTAGTACGATATTTTGGTGTCTATTTGTATTATGTTTTATGTATTCCACAAAAGTGATGTAATGTTAATTTCTATCAATAATGGGTCATTATAAGAATTCAAATGATAAAAAAAATCCAAAATCATAAATGGTTTAAGAAGGCCATCATTTCATTATAGATTATGGAAATTGAAAAAAATTCAATAGCCTTTTCCTATAGTTGGGGAGTCTTATTACCATCTAGAAAAAGAGAATCATAAAATAGAGATCCATTATTTTCTTCTATTTCATAAGAGTAACTTCATTTTTTGGGTGCAGTTCAATTATTTTCAAAATTTATCGTAATAAAAATGATTTTTTCAAGCCTAAATCACTAAAATATATTTTAAATTGATCGTATGATATAGAATATGATATAAATTTATTCCACCTATCATTAAATAATAACAAAAATCAAAAATTTATATGACATTATAAGATAATAACCAAAATAAAAAATCTTTATATAAATAAATAATATATTTATCACTAAAAGTAAACAATAACACCAATGGTTAATCTTATATAACTCCATAAATAAATAACCCTATATCCCAATTAATTTCAATAAAATCAACAATAATGATTTTTTTTAACTTTAAAGGTTACCTCATACCTTTTTCATATGTCCAAAAAAATATTATAATTCTTATAAAATAATCCATAACCTTAAAACTATGGGATACATATATAAAAACTCAATAAAACGTCTTTTAAAACATTTTTAATTACATTTATGTCACATTGCATAAAATATCAAAAGGGGTTTCTATATATTTAAACATATGATAAATCTTAATCTTGAAAATTCTTGATGGTATCTATAACTAGTAAGTTTACTATGACAACCCTGCTTTTACCACAGACTTAAACAAGATTCATTACATAAAACTTCACTTTATACAACAAATAAGATCAAGAGGTTTAGTGTCTTTGTGGATTATGATCATTACATAACAACTTATTATATTAAATACAATATCTTTATTGAAAACTTCCTTTACATGACCACTACATTCCCTCGTACTTAGCATTTCATGGGATAACCTGAGGACATGCATAAGAAAAGGGTAAGCTATAAAGCCCAGTAAGGGAATAAACATTGAATACTTGAGGAGCACAATACATGTTAGACAATAGTCATATCAATAGATCATAATAGAAACATGAACATAAATTCATGATAAAGCATCATAATCATAACATGGAAATGTGGCAACAACACTTAACATAGAATTAGCATGAGCCAAGGCTCATTGCACATGGAGCATGAGTAAACCCTCATTACACATGAAGCACGAGTAAACCCTTGTTGAACTTGAATTAGCATGATTCGACACTCATTTCACATGACATATCATGATACTATACTTTACCCAATGCATTGGAGCGCTATAAGGGTGCACCCTTCTTAAACATTTCATTTCATGCATAAGTGTGCCACATGGATCATAAAACATGGATTCATAAAACATAATCATTTACTCCATGATAAAGTAATTTGGAATTAATACATGAAACATTATAATAAATAAGTAAATGTTTATAAAGGTGAATACCCTTGATGGAGAAATGGGCATGGTATTCACTACACAATGGTATTGGCTTAGAAAATAGGTGTGATTTCGGCAGCGTAACGGCGTGACATAGGAATTCATAAAAACGGTTGATGAGAGAGAAAGGGGTTCCTCATCATATTTACATGTAATGGACTGTAAGGATGTTATATAGATACATGTCCCAAAAATTGTAATGGAATTTAGATTCAAGATAAAAAAGTATTGATTGAATGTAAATGAGGAGAGAGAAGTTCCTTTTAGAATTTCGGTATAGTAACGGGTGTACATGGGAGGAATTTAATGAGAGAGAAAGGGGTATCACATCATTCAAACAATAAGAGGGCAGTATGGGGGAGGTGAGAAACCATACCCCAACATTTATAATTAAAATTAAAAGGTCAAAACAACTTAAAGAAAATTTGACAAAAGTGAGAAAGGAAGAAAAACCCTTACATGGAAGTGTGCTTCCAAAGGCTAGAGAGAGGATTTTGAGATGCTTCTTGGGAGCTTGGGTCACCTTTGGAGGATTCTAGAGAGTGTAGAGTAGAGGTTGGACGAACTCCAAAGGCTTTGAGTGAGGAGGAAGTGGGAGCTTGGGTGGGTTTATATAGGAAAGGTGAGGGAATTCATTATTATTTAGGTTTGGGTCCCCTTACATTAAATTAATCCAAACCACAAACCATCCCATGTTTTTCGCCCATGGTCATTGGAAAAGGGAAGAGTAAAAAAATATTTTATAAGGAAAAAGTCCAAACTTCTTAAAATAATAGGGTTACTTATGTGGAGGTGAGTCATACTCCCATGGAAATTAATTTAAAAAGAAAAGGTGTTTAATAAGTCTTGAGGGGTCCATTAATGCTTTGAAAAGTAAGTCAAACAAACCCGAAATCACATTGTTTTAATTTTGAAACATATATTGTTCAAAAATAAAGCTTATAGTATTTTATTACATCACTATTGGGTCATTATGATGTCATAAATTACATTATATATTTAAACGGTATTTAATTTTTACCAAAAAATTTGATTGTCTCAGAAAATTATGAAAAACTCACTGTTGGATAATTTTGACATCCTAATTCCAGAAATAACATTTATTTTATCTAAATAATTTTCTAAATATCCTAATTTTCATTTTTAAAATAAAAAATGACATTTATCGAAAATTCACGGGTTTTGACAGAAATGGATTTCAAACCTTAATAAAAATTATAATTGCATTCATAAAATTATAATATCATTTATATTTAAACAAAATTAATTTAATGATAATAATAATATTTTATTAAAATATTATTTAATTCAAAAATTCCTTAATTTAATAAAATAGAATTCTTAATTAAATAATAACTAAAAACTCTATTTGTACTTTAAACACTATTCACAATGTATCAAAAATGACAAGGAGATATATTTATTATTATATACAAAAATAATATACATGAATATAGTACTAGTGATTTGGTACATAACCCCTTCAAACAGTTGCATAAGACCTAAGGGTAAGGTGTACGATGGTGACAGACTCTTGGGGTGGCTCGGATAACATCGCTCGAGTGGTAATCTCTATCAACTTCCACTTTTCCCATAGACGGTCATGTTTGAGCTTGACATGATGAAGCTTAGCTTAGGCTTGGTCAAGAGTAAAGCCCAAGGATGCCACCTCTTTTCTGACCTCCGAAAAATGGGCTTCGTATGGGCCAATTCTACTGGATGAGGCCATCACTTCCTTTGTCTGAGTAAATTGGATTTGTTAAGGCCCTATATTTATACTAATCATGTGATCACTGTTCAACGGCTATATTAGAAACGGTCAAAATTCTTAACATAAAACCAAAGAAGTGTACATTTTATATAAACATAAAGAGACATTTAATTAGATCAATAGGGATTTCCATTAATGAAACTTTGGGTCGTTACAATATTCCCCACTTATGAAATTTCGCCCTCGAAATTTTTCCTTTTCACACACTAAAACAGATGTGGGTAACTCAGCTTCATCATTTCCTCTGATTCCCAAGTCGCTTCTTCAAACTTGTGGTTTCTCCACAACACCTTGATGAGGGGCATTGTCTTATTTTGTAGAAATTTTTCTCTACGATCTAAGATCTTCACTGTTTTCTCCTCATAAGAAAGATCATCCTCCAACTGTACCGCCTCAGAAGAGAGTACATGTGAAGGGTCCGGTATGTACATCCTTTAGAGGGATAAATGAAAGACATCATGTACTTTTTCCATGGTAGGTGGAAGTACTAGTCGATAGGCCACAACCCCGACACGATCAAGAATTTTGAAGGGGTCGATGTACCTTGGACTTAACTTCCCTTCCTTTACAAACATCATGACCTTCTTCCACGGAGATATGCATAGAAAAACCATGTCTCCAACTTTAAACTCAAGGTCTCGTCGACGATTATCTGTATAACTCTTCTGTCGACTCTGGACTTCCTTAATATGATGTTGAATGGTTTTCACCTTCTCCACCATTTCCTCGACCATTTCTGGTCCAAGCATCTTACGTTCACCAACCTCATCCCAACATGTCGGTGTTCTGCACCTTTTCCCATACAAGGCTTCACATGGTGTCATTTGGATGCTTGAGTGGAAACTATTATTATAAGAGAACTAAACCAGAGGAAGATGTTGATCCCATCCTCCTTTAAATTCCATTGAGCATGCTCTCAACATGTCCTCAAGTGTTTGGATAGTCCACTCGGATTGGCCATCAGTTTGAGGATGATAAGCCGTACTGAAGTTCAGTTCAGTATTCAGAGCATGTTTAAGACTCTTCCAAAAAATAGAGGTAAATCTTGGATCTCGGTCAGACATAATAGATATTGGTAATCCATGCAACCATACCACTTCCCTGATATATATCCATGCCGGTTGATCCAATGAGAAATCCTCCCGAATAGAAATGAAGTGTGCAGTCTTTGTAAGATGATCCACAATAACCCAGATTGCATTGTTGCCTTTGGATGTCCTTGGAAGTCCGGTGACAAAGTCCATGGTGATGTTCTCCCATTTCCATTACGGTATGGGCAATGGTTGCATCATCCCCTTAGACTTCTGCCTCTCTGCCTTCACTTACTGACACGCCAGGCACTTTGATGTATATTCAGTGATCTCCTTATTCATATTATCCTACCAAAAGGTTTCTTGAAGATCTCGATACATCTTTGTGCTCCCTGGGTGAATAGAGAAATTTGAACTATGTGCATCATCCAAGATTTCCTTCTTCAGCTCCGGACTTGATGGAACACATAGTCTTTTCCCAAACTGCACAATTCCTTCTTCATTAACATTAAACTCTGAGGATTTACCTTTTTCGATAGCTTCCACTTTTTCTTGAATTCCCACATCATCCTTTTGAGCATCCTTTAACCTTTCCAAATGAGACGGTTGAGCAATCATTTGTGAAAGGATTGATGATGTTCCCTTCTCTATGATTCCCATGTCCATCTCCATCAAGTCTAAGAAGATTGGATCCTTATTAATTCTCATCATTGATAGAATCGTTGGATCCTTTCTACTTAGGGCATCTGCCACCTTGTTCGCTTTCCCAGGGTGGTAATGGATTGAACATTCATAATCCTTGATGAGCTCTATCCATCTTCTCTGGTGCATATTAAGCTCTTTCTATGTGAATATATATTTAAGACTATTGTGGTCAGTATATATCTCACATTTTTCTCCATAGAGATAATGCCGCCAGATTTTCAAGGCAAAGGTCACAACTGCCAACTCCAGATCATGAGTTGGATAGTTTCTCTCATGGATTTTCAACTGCATTGAGGCATAGAATATAACTTTATTATTCTGCATCAACACACAGCCTAATACCTTCTTTGAAGCATCACTAAAAATCACAAAAGGTTCCCCACATGTGGGTAAAGTGAGCACAGGCGCAGTGATAAGCCTCGTTTTCAACTCCTTGAAGCTTTCTTCGCATTCATCACTCCATGAAAACATTACTCCCTTTCGAGTTATCTTGGTAAGAGGGTTGGAAAATTGAGAGAAATTCCTCACAAATCGTTGATAATATCTAGTTAACCCCAAGAAGCTACAGATATCCGTTACAGATGTTGGCCTCAGCCATCCCTCAATGACATCTGTTTTGGAGGGATACACAGATATCCCATTGCTTGTGATGACATGGCCCAAGAATGAGACCTCCTTCAACTAGAACTCACACTTTTTGTACTTTGTATAGAGCTTCTCCTTGCGCAAAGTCTCTAGTACTGTTCTTAAATTCTCCTCATGATCCTCCTTGGTTTTGGAGTATATTAGAATATTATCTATAAAGACTACCACAAATTTGTCGAGGTAATATCTAAAGACTCTATTCATTATGTCCATGAAGATTTCTGGAGCATTAGTTAGTCCGAAAGACATTAATATGAATTCATAGTGCTTGTATCTTGTGCGAAAAGCAGTCTTGGGGATATCTTCCTTCTTCACCCTTACTTGAGAATATCCCGACCGCAAGTCCACCTTGGAGAAGTATTGTGCTCCATGCAACTGATCGAAAAAGTCATCAATTCGTGGGAGAGGATAATTGTTCTTTATCATGATTTTGTTTAGCTCACGATAATCGATGAAAAGGTGCATTGACTCATCCTTCTTCTTGATGAAGAGGACTGGTGCACCCCATGGTGAAGCACTTGGGAGTTTAAACCCCTTATCAAGATTCTTCTGTAGTTGTTTCTTTAGCTCTTCAAGCTCTACAATAGACATTCTATATGGATTCTTGGATATTGGTAATTCCCCAGGTATAAGTTCAATTGAGAATTAAACATCTCTTCTAAGAGGAAGACCAGGCAGTTCCTCGGGAAACACTTCTGCGAATTCCCTCACAATAGGCATTTCTTCAAGGATGGTTTCTTCCTTGGACTCAATCATCTGAGCCAGATACACGTGCTCATAAGGTAGTAATATCCATGCTTTAGATGATGGATCTAAAGTAGATCCATCTTCCTCCTTACACTTGTAAAGAATCGGGGGTCAATTCTCCATATGGAGTGTGATTTCCCTCTCCTAACAATTTATGTTGGCTCTATATAAGGAAAGCCAATACATGCCAATAATTGCATCAAATTACACTAGAGGGAGTATGAAGAGGTTCTCCGGGAAATTCAATCCACAGATTATAACATGGGAGGACTTATATTCATGGGATGCAATGATTTCCCTATTTGTCGTACTGACCGACATATTCACTTACATGATTTGTGGTGGTGCTGGGATTGTTCTACTAAACTTTCAAGATATAAAAGAATGCGTAGAACCTGAATCAAAAAGTAATTTTGCTATTCTTGAATGAATAACTAGATTATCTTTCACCACTTCATTGTTGGGGTTCACTAGGATAGAAGTGATGGAAAAAGATCTTCCTTGCTGCCTTGGAGGTTGTTGGTTGCCTCTAAAAACCCTTGGATTAGGGAAATGATTTGAAAAATGACCCGGTTCTTTGCCTTTGTAGCATTGAACAACGTGTTGAGGTTCGAACAGATCATTCCTCTCCTCTATCGCAACCGTGGGTCTTTCTTGCCGACAGTTAATAGCTAGGTGTCCTTCTCTTCCACACCTGAAGCATTTCCTCGTCCCCTTAAGGCAATTTCTAGGGTGCTTCTTTCCGCACTTTTGGCAAGTGGGGTGCTGGATCTTCTTAGCACCATTGGATTTATCCATCGGACCACCAGCATTGAATTCCACCTTATTCTTCTTATCCCCATGATACCCTGTGATTCTCCGATCTCTATTTCGACCTTGAGGGCACATCAGACAATTTCCTCATAGCTGTCGAAGTCACAGATTGTCAATGCTTTCCGCAGGCTAGGCTTCAGCCCACCAAATAAGTGTTCAACTTTGCATTCGGGGGTAATGACAAATCCGGAAGCGTATCGTGCAAGCCTTGCGAATTTTTCCTCGTACGCTCCAACAGATTCTTCATCTTTTTTCTTGAGGGAAAGGAATCCCCTTTTCATCTTAAGCTGGAGGGTGTGTGGAAAATATTTATCGAAGAACATCTTCCGGAAATCCTTCCATTTCAATGCATCGATATCCTCCTCAGGCTTCGTATTTTTTATCAAAGTCCACCATTGATCAGCTTCACCCTCCATACGATAAGCTACCAGGAGAACCTTCTCTTGTTCAGAACATTGAAGGATGGAGAAGATATTTTCAATGGAGTTGATCCATTGTTCACCGATCATGGGATCAGATGATCCACTAAAATTAGGAGGTCTTTGTCTCATGAAGCTCTCGATAGCAACTTTTTCTTTCTTAGGGGGGGTTGAACGTTCCTATTGACCCGTGTTTCTATTAAAAACTTGATTTAGCTGAGAGAGAAGCGTGAAAAAGTTCACGATTTCCGCTCCCATTGGATTGGGCATCTCATTAGTATAGTCATCACACTGATCTTCACAACGGTTGTTAGCCTGAGTCCTCCTATTACCGGCCATTGGCTGGAATAAAAGGTAAGTTAGCGGTAACACATAAAGGGTAATCCAAAGACAAAAGTTGATGACTTATAAATAAACAGTTATTTCCTTAACTCATGAGTCTATAGGCTTCAATCTAGGGTTTTCATGATCTACTTTCTATCATATATTCTTAGGGGATTTTTTTTAACTCCCTTAATAAGGGTTCATGCTAAGATTGTGAATTTATCAAAACATATCCCCCGGGAGTGTCATAAACAAAAGTGTAGCAAGGCCCGTTGTCGTGTACTAGTTCCCGTTCGAGTCTAGCTCAAAGCGGTGTTTTTGGGTTTTACCCCTAGGATACATCTGTGCCAGAGTCGCCTCTACCTGCTCGTATCTAGACAGGGATGTATTTTCTTGATAAACCACTTACTCAATACTCACCAAAACTTAGGGACGTTTATATTGTACTTAGTCTTGTATCTAAGGCTTTACTAGGGTTTTCTAATCCGAATCCCAAAAATAACTAAACCTATCCTCCGATACCAACTATGACAACCCTGATTTTACTACAAACTTAAACATGATTCATTACATAAAACATCACTTCATACAACAAAGTATATTGAAAGGTTTAGAGTCTTTGGGGCTTAGGATCATTACATAACAACTTAAAACATGAAATATAACATCTTTATTGAAAAATTCCTTTATATGACCACTACATTCCCTCGTACTTAGCATTGCATGGGATAACCTGAGGACATGCATAAGAAAATGGTGAGCTATAAAGCCCAGTAAGGGAATAAAAATTGAATACATGAGAAGTACAATACATTTTAGACAATAGGCATATCAATAGATCATAAGAGAAATATGAACATCATTGCATGATAAAGCATGATAATCATAACATGGAAATGTGGCAACAACACTTAACATGGAATTAGCATGAGTCAAGGCTCATTGCACATAGAGCATGAGTAAACCCTCATTGCACATGAAGCACGAGTACAACCTCATTGCACTTGAATTATCATGAGTAAAAACTCATTGCACATGATGTATCATGATAGTATACTTTACCCAATGCATTGGAGCGCTATAAGGGCGCACCCTTCTTAAACATTTCATTTCATGCATAAGTGTGCCACTGGATCATAAAACATGGATTCATAAAACATAATCATTTATTCCACGATAAAGTAATGTGGAATTAATACATGATACATTATAATCAATAATTAAATTTTCATAAAGTTTAATACCCTTGATGGAGAAATGGTCATGGTATTCACTACACAATGGCATTGGATTAGAAAATCGGTGCGATTTCGGTAGTGTAACGGCGTGACATAAGAATTCATAAAAATGGTTTATGAGAGATAAAGGGGTTCCTCATAATATTTACATGTAATAGAAATTAAGTAGGTCATATAGATACATGTCCCAACAATTTTAATGGAATTTAGATTCATGATACAAAAGTATTTCTTGAATGTAAATGAGGAGGGAGAAGTCCCTTTCGGAATTTCGGCATAGTAACGGGTGTACATGGGAGGAATTTAATGAGAGAGAAAGGGGTCTCCCATCATTCAAAAAATAAGAGGGAAGTATGGGGGAGGTGAAAAACCATACCCCAGCATTTATAATTGAAATTAAATGGGAAAACAACTTAAATAAAATTTGACAAAAGTGAGAAAAGAAGAAAAACCCTTACTTGGAAGTGTGCTTCCAAAGGCTAGAGAGATGCTTGTGAGAGGCTTCTTGGGATCTTGGGGAACCTTGGAAGGATTATAGAGAGAGTAGGGAAGAGGTTGGACGAACTATAAAGGCTTTGAGTGAGGAGGAAGTTGGAGCTTGGGTGGGTTTATATAGGAAAGGTGAGGGAATTCTTTATTATTTAGGTTTGGGTCCCCTTACATTAAATTAATCCAAAACACAAACCATCCCATGGTTTATTCCCATGGATTTTGGAAAAATAAAGAGGAAAAGAATATTTTATATGGCCAAAGTCCGAACTTCTTAAAATAATAGGGTTGCTTATGTGGAGGTGAGTCTTACTCTCATAGAAATTAATTTTAAAAGACGAGTTTAATAAGTCTTGAGGGGTTCATTAATGCTTTGAAATGTAAGCCAAAAAAACCCAAAATCACATTATTTTAATGTTAAAACATATATTGGCCGAACATAAAGCTTATAGTATTTTATTACGTCACTATTGGGTCATTATGATGTCACAAATTACATTATATATTTAAACGGTATTTAATTTTTACCCAAAAATTTTACTGTCTCAGAAAATTATGAAAAATTCACCGCTGGATAATTTCGACATCCTGATTCTAGAAATAAAATTTATTTTATCTAAATAATTTTCTAAATATGTTAATTTTCACTTTTAAAATAAAAACCGACATTTATCGGAAATTCATAGGTTTTGACATAAATGGCTTTCAAACCTTAATAAAAATTATAATTACATTCAAAAAATCATAAGATCATTTCTATTTAATAAAAATTAATTTAATAATAATAAAAATATTTTATTAAAATATTATTTAATTCAAAGATCCCTTAATTTAATAAAATATAATGCTTAATTAAATAATAACTAAAAAAACTATTTTTACTTTAAAAACTATTTACAATGTATCAAAAATGACAGGGAGGTATATTCATTATTATATACAAAAATAATATACATGAACATAGTACTATCAATTTGTTACATAACCCCTTAAAACAACCGCATAAGACCTGAGGGTAAGGTGTGCGATGATGACAGACTCTTGGGGTGGCTCGGATAACATCGCTCGAGTGGTAATATCTATCAACTTCCACTTTTCCCATAGACGGTCTCGTTCGATCTTGACATGATGAAGCTCAGCTTGGGCTTGGTCAAGAGCAAAGCCCAAGGATGCTACCTCTTTTCTGAGCTCTGAAAAATGGGCTTCGTATGGGGAAATTCTACTGGATGAGGCCATCGCTTCCTTTGTCTGAGTAAATTGGATTTGTTAAGGCCCTATATTTATACTAATCATGTGATCACTGTTCAATGACTATATTAGCAATGGTAAAAATTATTAACATAAAACCAAAGAAGTTGACATTTTATATAAACATAAAGATACATTTAATTATATCAAGATGGATTTCAATTAATTAAACTTTGGGTCATTACATTTACATATCATTAGCACATCCTAATCTATGTTTTTTCCAATAACTTATCTAATACAAACTATAATAACCCACACTCTTTTATTGGGTTCAAAAAATTATTACATTTTTTTGGATACCATTAATCATGACCAATTTTTTGTCATCCAAAACATACAAAACTGTCAGAAAATATATTATTAATTACATAGCTAAGTAATTTATAGTTCTAAACTGTAAAAAATTTAGGAAAAACTATTAAGTAAAATTAATAATATATTTAATTTATAATTTCTCATACTATAACTATTTATTCTAATTCAAAAACCTATATTTTTAATATCACACAAGTAAGTCATCAAGAAATATCTTTAAAAATATATTTATTTATAAACTATGGAAAATAATAAAAAGATATGTGAGATCCCATGATGAGTAATTTAAAAATATGTATTAAAAATTAAATATCTTCATTTAGAACAAGATGATCACACATATAAAATAAAATATTCATATGAAAGATCATTATATAAGTGAATTCATGTCCATAAAAATTGGAATTAGAAACCAAGTGACATAGAAAAAATCATTAAAAATTAATGATTTATATTATTCAATAACTATTAGTCATGTAACGTAAATCATGATCAAATAAACAATAAAATGTCATTTAAATCATAGAGAAAATGTCTTCATATCATGTAACATTTTATTAATCTCTATTATTCACTCATGTTTGAAATAAATTTAACTCGGTAAAATCCATTGGATAATCCTCCCCAATTAACTCTCTCATTCACACAATAATTGAAAAGTAACATTACCCAATGGGTTAGGTAGATATTTTCATGAGGGTTATACAAGAGATATCTCAAGACCACCATCAATTCCCCTTCCATCATGTGAAACCCAAAGCATGTACCATAAGATTTTAAAAAATCATAATGAGATCATGGTTTAAGTATAATCAAACCTAATGAAAAATAAAACCTCATCTTAAGGTTCCCAAAATATTACTGACATTTTCCATTACACTCTAATATTGGACTATTACAATAAGAAGAAATTATTGGAGATAAGATCATGGATAAGTCTCGAAAAAAAAACATATATTAATCATTTAACCACATCAAGCTTCAGATATAAAATAGATTTCAAGGACTATCCTTGGACATAATAACCTGAATATTTTTAGGATCCATTGATATTCCCTTGTAAGATATAAAATTCCCCAGAAACAACATATACTACATTCAAAATACATAATTTTAATATTTACCTTATGATTAGTGTTCCCTAAAATCTATAAGAATGATATCAAAATTTTCTATTTGATCCTCTGCTAACATGTAGTACACAAAAAATATAATATTTTAACAGGACTATGAAAAATTCCATGAACCAATGAATGATTTTTTTCATCGATCCCATAGAAACCACATTAGAATTATTGATACAGTGTGATTCATGCGTAATGTTTAAATTATCATAATAAATCCTCAACACTATCTTATGTATGTCCTCTTCTTAGAATCTCAATTGGTGGTACTCTGAAAAAAGGAAAATATTTAAAAACCAATGATCTCCTCTAAGTTTATCTAAGGGAAAATAAATACATAAAAAATATTTAGTCTTAATGATCAACTTGTTTAACATTTGATAATATATTTGATAAATAAGGATCATGTCTACCATAAATAAAAATAGTACATATAAATCTCATAGAGACATGATAGGATAAATTAATCCATTAACCAAAAGGTCAACCATTAAGAAATTATATTACATCAACTCATCTTGTTCCAATTGATTTGATGGCATAAAAATGGGAATCATACATGGAAAATAGTTCAATGGTAAACTAGACCTACCACTATGGTGGATAACCATAAAAATCATCTATAATGTCTTTAAGTTATAAAAAACCACTTTAATAAGTAGAATTATCAAATAATAATTAATGGATTTATGGAACTTCGAAGACAAATAACACGAGATTACCCAAAAAAGGAATATCAATCCCTGCCCTTCCTGATCTAGAATAACACTCACACTAGAAAACATGAATGACACAATCAGGAGATGAAAAACTAATGGTAATAATGGTAATAGTAGGTTTGAGTCATATTTTTGATCATGCAATCCATGCCAATAATCAGGTCAATGATATCAAGATTAAGAACTAGGAAACTTTATGCTACATTAATGTCATCTATAATCACCTATCATAAGGGTAACCTAAAACCTTGTTTGGAACAAGTTTCCAAATTCCTGGAAAGATCCAACAATAATGACATCATCTCAAAGTGAAAGACATATATGTCAACCTACATTAAAGATATAAACAAATTAGTAGAATATATATGAAATAAATGTATCATAATAGATAGAAAAAAAATAAATAACGTAATTATAAAAGTAAAGGCCCCAACCTCTTATTCATCTAGTGCATACTCTGTTGTGTAAAGATATCTAGTCTCATCTCTTCCTAAAGCATTAATAGAAACATGAAAATTCCCCATGCCTTAAGGAAAAGACCCACCACCCATTGGGAAATCATTAAAGACCAAATAAAATTTGTTGAGTGAGAATTAAACCTTACTTCCATGGGATATCCTTCAAAAAATATCCTCAAATGGGCAAATTTTCTACAAAGATGAAATTTCTTGGCATCCTCTGTACAGTTAACCTTGGAATGACTAGGCCTTCTACATTGATATGATAAAACTGATTTACTTCCTTTTTATACCCCATAAATATGTCCTAATGAAATCTTAAGACCATTATGTTTCTATTTTAGGATAAAATACACACACATTCAAAAAAGTTCACAAAATAAAGATCCACCCAAGCCTATTCTCCAACTAATTTCTTCCATTTCCATACCCACTTTACTAACCACCACAAAAAAATAACATGAGAATAATCAATGAATTGATTTCATTTTTATTCTATATATAACCCATCAAGCATTAAGGTACTAATTTTTTATAAGATCTAGTTTCATGTGCACCATCTCAAAATACTAGGAAAAATACTCAATAATATTATACTCCCATTTATTAATCTACCTAGTCTTTGTTGAATATGACATCTCTGGATTAAATTTATTTTTTTATGATTCTATTGAATAAATTTTTTGTGAGATATTATAGATACATAACCTTCATCATAGAGTTCCACCATGTATTTCATAGTCTCTAAAGGATATATGTGGAAAAACTGACCACAGAGTCATTAATAATTTTCAAAAAATTGAATAAACCCTCTATCCACTCAAGAAATTTCTTATATACCTCAATTAAAATAACCCTATAGAATATGGTTGGATTATACATGGTAAACTTCAAGATAGTATCTACTTTATATCCCTGGTTCTTGACTCTCGCCTGACCCAGAGTCTAAATGTTGCAGATTATAGCATCCACAAAAGAAGGGTCCAATGGAGGATTTCCCAAAAAAACCTATCTCGAATCTTCCTCTATTATATTGGAAAAATATATTCTTTTAGGAATTATTTAATACACATAATATAATATTTAATCAAATTAAATGTAAATTTCCAAATCATAATAAAGGTAATCAAAAATAAATACCAAAATGTCTTTAAAAACATAGAATTCAAAGAATTCATTGAATCTATGAACAAAAAATGATTTAAAAAGGATCAAGTTCAATTTAATAAACCTAAAATATTATCTATCAAAGAAAACTAAAATTCCATGTATAAATATTAGATAAATACCTTAACTCCCATGGTAACTCGAGTTTATTTTGAGTAGTCATCTAGCCAGGCCATTATTAAACATACTATCATAATTCAACCAATATTAACTTCGGTCTACCAAGGAATCTCAACTGAACCTAGGTAGGGTGACAAAGCATAAGTCTAAGAGTTCCCTCTGATACTATTTTATAATGAACAAACCCAGGTTAACTAGACAAGTCACCTGATAAGGCCTACAACAAGGTGATGTTGAATATAATAAAAAAATTATCATGCGTAGATGAATATAAAACTAAGTGTAATGAAATATAATAAAAGAATTATCCATAAAACATACAAAACCCTTCCAATCTAGATAAAACCAAAATAAAAACATAAAACATGAAATGTCCAACAAGGGATCCATGTGACCAACAATCTTCTCCAAGAAATCCCTTAATGAGTAAAAAAATACCAAAATACAATCTAGCATGCTACAAAATTCTCATACCCTTAAACGTGTCCAGAAACATAAAATACACAATCACATGAAGTAAAAAATAGGGTGTTAGCATAATGTTCCAAAGGATTTCACCAATGAATCAATACAAGTTCTAATATCAGGAATTCATTTTTTATCATTAAGTTCAATCTAGTTTTTAGTGGAAAAGTGTAATATACAACCATTTTACAAAAAAAACCATTTTGATTTCATATAAACAAACCAAATTCTCAAAATCCATGAATATGACCAGAATAATATAAAATATGTAAAATAGGTAAAAACCACCCGCTGATACACCATAAGATATGAATGTGATCAAAAAACCATGAATATAACTTCATGTGATAAAATAAATAATGAATGAAAATTAATACCATTTTAGATTTATCATATGGGGATACATTATAGAATACAATGAAATCCCTAATCCAGACCTATAATAGATTCATCTAATATAACCTCTAGATTCATTACACACACTAAAGTGATATAATAACACTTGTTTCATTACACACATATAGTGTGACTAGACTATTTCTAGATTCAACCAAGGTTACATAGTCTTCTATGTTTGTCAAAATTCATTTCAAAACCATTCTCATATTTAATTAAATGTTTTCAGAACATTAAATTTCCACATTTAGGGTTGAATAACTATTTTAAAACCAAACCCCAAATAAATTATTTCATCGAACACTATGTCTCTACCAATTCATTTTTATAGATTACCCCATTTAAAAACATAAATAATTATCAATGAACCCACCACAGTTATAAATAAAATAATTTAATTTATTAATACAAGTAAAATTATAAGAAAAAAATAAATTATTTAATTACTACCCCTTATATAAAGACACATACCTCAAAATAGAGGTAAAACTAATAACCTTTGAAAAAATAATTCATTGATGAGTATATAATGTTTTTATCATTATATTTACATAAGAAACATCACAAATTTTCAATAAAACCAATTTCATCTAAAATCCACATTCCAATTGTGATCCAATAAGAAAATAGGAGGAGATATCTAGCTAGGATCATCAATGAAGAGGGGAATTCAGATTGAACTCTCTACATAAGTCAAATGGATCCCTCGTGAATCATAGAATTCCAAAAATAATATAATTGAGGATGCATAATATAACTAAGTTTTTTTAAGGAATTTTAAATTTGGATTATAATGAGATAATTCATAACAATTACCAACGGAAAAAGGGAAAATACATTTGTTTAATGTAATGGAGGGAAAAACTGTAAATACACATAGTTAGTATCATCATGAACCAACCACACATAGATATTATCTCTTTAAAATAGAATTTCCACGGTCACCTAGAAAAGTCCACATGGTATGAAGAAACTATTCTTAAACCATGTCACATCCCATAGATAATCACTTATACCTCATATGGTTTCAATTATGAGATACATGGTTAGGATAACATTAATGAAACCTTGAAAATATACTCTTTTACTACTCATATCCATACCACAATTTCAAATAATGGTTATTAATAATTATTCCCCAAACATTTTATTGCCTTGTAACCAATAAAATTTTACATTTTTAACATATATTCCCTTGAATCCTCTTGTATGTATTTAATGAAAACCCAAGATGAAATTAAAGCATTCAGATGATGTAGTTGGAATTACATGTATTTGAAAATGAAAAAACATTACTTCCAAAAATATATATGAAATAATTTATTTATGGATGGAGGATAATGTAACACCCTAAGACATTAAAAGAACACTATGTATGAATTTATATGCAACATGAAACATGAAGCATAATCAAACCAAGAGATACTATCATTTTATTACCATTATAACCTAGAAATTAATTTGGAGGGAATAGATAGATGTATCATAATTAAAGAATATCTAAATAAATATTATAAAAAATAAAAAATTATTGATAAATTTATTTGAAATATGTAATATTTTTTTAGAAATTTTTCTCATTCTTCAAATTTTTCACCAACTAAAACAGTTTTGATCTCTATTTATAAGAAAATATTGATACTAAAATTAATAAATTTTAGAAATTTTTTTAAAATATATTATTTTTGAAATCACCTTATAAAAATTTTCTTTGGGTGATATGTTTTATTTTGTTTCAAAAATTTTATTTTCATGTGAATGGTGAAAAATACATACTTTAATTTTAAAGTAGAATTTTGTTTGATGAATTAACAAAGTAAATTTTTTAAGTGGTATAAAAGTAATAGTATTTATCTTATATTACTAATTATCAAATTGGGTTTATTGGAATAAATTTTATAGTTGAATTTGGTAGATAAAATTTTTATACATAAATAGAATTTTCCAAAAAAAATAGTTTAGTTTTGAGATTTTATGTTAAATTAAAATGTTCAATTTTATAAATGTAATAATGAAAATGGAATAAATATATGGAATAAATATATGGAATAAATATATGGAATAAATATATATAATTTTTTTAAATATGTTCTATTATGTTTTGTTAATGTGAATAGAAATAAAAGTATGTTTTTGTTAACATGATAAATATAAAATTGGTTAATAAGGGTTATAACTAGTGTGATAAGGCTTAAAAATCAATATAAATGTATCATTAACATAATTGGATGAGATTAAAGATAAAATATTAATTATAACATCATATATATAGATTTTTCAATCCATTTTTGTTGGAAACTGATATTTATATTATTTTTTGAAATGATAATTAGAAAATTTAACTTTGTTGGCTTCAATAGCTCTAAAAAATTTGCATAAGGAAAAAAGATGATATGGTCATTTTAAAATATATATATCCGGAATATTAAGAATTTATTATTATTATTATTTAATTTAAATTTTTAATAATTGAATAGTCACCATAAAGGTTTAAGAAATACCAACACGGTATTTATTCAATTAGTAAAAATGTAAATTATATTATTTAAATAATTCTAAAAGTAATAAAATTTAATTAAATTAGTGAGTTAATAAAAATTTTAGATAAATAATACATAATAGAAATGTTATAAAAAAATTTATTCAAATTTAATTTTTTTCATGATATTGATAATTCAAATTAAATAAATAGTGTACAAATTATATTAATAGTATTTTTTAAAAACAATTATTATATATAAAATTATTTAAAAATCATAAAAATAATTTCATATGACATGGTGGATATTACCTTGATTATGGATAAAATTGGATGACCAAGGTGTTAATCGAAAATAATAATGTTTAAAATTATATATAAACATGTCCAGATGGGGTGGATGGTTTTATTCAAACCATATACTCATTAAATTTTAATAAATATAATTTTGGAATAATTTCAAATGATTTTGTCACATAATATATTATAATATTTCATGAATTTTAAAAACTATCAGTCCCCTCACTTATAAATGGGTAACCCTTACCTCTCTTTTTATAACAAAAATGATTCATATATGTCAACCAATACATCACTATTTATATTATAATAATATTTATCCATGTCATAGATACTAAGTTTTCACTAAAAATCCTACCCTAGGACCCTTAAGAGAATATCTAAATGAATTTTACTAAAGAAGATGTAATCATCTTTACTAACTATTTGATTTTTTTTCTACTTCCTCTAAATATGATGTTCCCACAATATAATAATAAACTAATATATATATATATATATATATATATGTTATTATTATTTTGGGGAACCCATTATACATATATTATCTAGTTTATGGAAATAGACAACATTACTTGTGCATATGTACAACATACTGTCTCCACGTAGTGCGGTAATTTGTCATTCATTACAATTTCAAATGGATAATTATCAATATGGAATTGGTGAATATATATGAAACTGATTTAATAAATTTTCTAAAATAATTATAATATCATATATACCTTCTTACTTATGATCCATTGAAAAATGATAATGTCGCTCATGTGTAAATACGGACTACCTCCTTCGTGAAGTGATTTGATATATTTCTCATTTACTGGTCAAAGAAATCATGATAAGGACTTATTTTTTAAATATAATATATATATATATTAATAATAAGTTAATACTGTTGAATAATTATTTATCATTGGTTTGTTCTATTCATCGATAAGTGAAAACAATGATCATGTGTATGTACGGCTTACCATCACCATGTATAGTGTAATTTATTTTAATTTATCTACCTTTTATGAATGACTAAAAATATTTATATGAATAATATATTTGATATTTTTTAAAATTATTAATTTTCATGATATTATGGATCCATGTTCACTCTATAATGACATAATATGATGAACTAAATAATACATTAAAAACATAGTTAACACCCATAAAGGACAATTTTAAGAATGAATTTTCACTAAATAGGTGTTAAATATTATTCACAAACAATATTTTAAATTTTATCTATGAAATTTTTTATTTAATATATTTATAATAAAATTAAATTTATTATATAGGATGTTAAAATAATATAAATTTAATATTTGATATAATTTATAGTTTTATCATCTCACTTTTTTTGTGAGACATATTCTATATTCACCACCTTTATCATTTATGGGGGTGTATAATTCCCTTTTCTTATGATATATCATGATTCCATTTATAATCATGTTATTTAATGTATCACTTGATGTTATTTTTTTCATTGGGTTTATGTTTCAAATGTTACCAAAGCATTAATGTTTTATTTCACAATCTCATAATTATTTTATAATTTTTACATCTTAGTATCAAATAGATGAATTATTTGATATTTATATCCCATTATATAGTTATTTAAGAAATTTACAAGTTTTTGTTTCATTTTTCACTTTTATTTAATCAAGAGACCAACATATTCTTTTTAAGGAAACCCAACTTTGCCTTCAATTCAATCAGGAATTTATTCCTTCCATTTCTATGTTTTCGTCAGAGATTTTCAATAAGGGTTTTACTATTATTATATGATTGTTTAAATCCATTTTTTCCAATGTTGGACATTATATAATTTTTTTTCCAAAAACTCATCTAGTCATTTTTATATAAGAATCATTATAATTTTTTTTCTGAAAATGTGAAAGGAATCATTATTTTAACTGACTCGTCACAAATGAAATATCAAGTAATCCTATCCAACCAATGTTTTGAAGAATATATAACATGTTTTAATAATTTTTTCATGATAATTTTTTCCAAATATTTTATAAAATTATTTTTTTTAATTTTGAATTACAAAATAATTAATGTATTTTCCTAATGATTATTTTTAATTATATTTTTTATGGTGTTCATATTCATCATAAACCCAACCCCTTCATTTTATATATAATCCATTGGGGATATATTGTAATTATAATAAATTTTTTCATTTTTTGGATATATTATAATCATTTTGATAGGAAATGAGTATAAATTTAATATTCTAGTTATTTATAAACATATATGTTCTAAGTTTAATCCATGTTGATTATAATGTATTGGTTATTCACCTAATCAATGAATTTGATATATTAACCGATGACTGGTGACCACATTTATAATGTCCCTTGAGGCATCGATAGGTCTATGAGAGAAAACAATCCATGTATTTGGCCAAGACTGTACTAATATATATAAGATATCTATGCATGATTCCTTTATAGTATATTTATTTTTTCATGGAATTATTCCCCTTTAGTATGTTCTTGATGTTTTGATTTATGCTTTATAAAATTAAAATATCGATTATTGAATACCATGGGATTATATGAATATTTATTATATCCATGTATAATTTTCAATATCTTGTAATTATTTATGTGGAATTACTTAACTATCATTTATTTCCCTCATGATAATATATCTACTTTTTTAATGGTTTTGGTGTAAAGTGTTCTCACCTTTTTATCTTATGACATTGATTCATACATATTTTATTATAGTGTAATCTATTGTGCATAACCCTTAACAAGAATATGAGATCACCTTTTATATTTTTTCTTTTCTAAGGGATATGAAGAAGGATATAATGAAAGATATAATGCATATAATAATATTTCATATGTTATTTAATATATAATAATAAATTTTTCTATCTATTTCAAAGGTTGTTTGGATCAACACCTTCCTCTTGCATTGTTTTCTTACTATAATATATTTTGATTGACCATTCCTATATATCATTATGATTTACTCTATGGAAATATGTGTAGAATAAAAAATTATTGTGATGATGATGGAGAATAAATGAAATTGGGACCTGAGAATGTTGAAATATTGTAGAGAAGATTAAATTCAAATGTTATGATAATAATCACCAAGGTGATTTCAAATTATTTGTTGGTTTCATAGTGTTTTTTAGAGTTTCTATATGGTAGAAGGTAATAAAAATTAAAAATAAGGAAAAACTAATCTCTAGGAATATGAGTCCCTTTGAAATTTTTTATTGTATATGAACGAAAAAAAATCTATTGGAAATTTCCCCCAAACACTTTCAACACTACAATATGTTCATCAAATTTCTCCTTAGGTAGTACATACAAAATTTATCACAAAAATTACAATATTAAGACTTACCATGGGTGAATGATAAATAATGTGAGGAATGTTTAGTGAAAATTTTAGATAATTCAGAGAAAATTCTACAAGACAAGACCACTGACCTTGATAATGTTTTGTGATTAAACCAATACCTTGTGAAATATTTGTGGGAACAAGTGGATTCAATAATGCATAATTATCCACATTTTTTATTAGAGTGATGAATTTTTAGGGTGAAATTGGATTGAGGTGGGTATTAATGTAATGTCATTACTTTTTAGGACTTTTTAAATAATATAATTTGTATGTTGGTGTGTGTTACATGAAAAAAAATATTTTTAATGAATCGTGATAAATTATTAATATTATAATTTAAACACAACCATTATTACATAGATATTTAACATAGGGGAATGAATATTAATTAAAAATAATATTAATTAAGTATAAATAATTTATATAAATAAATCACTTTGGTAAAAAGAAAATAATTTTATTGAAAACTTCTTATGATAGAAAGAATTCTTCTTTCCGAGAAAAATTGTTTTTATTTATTTTTTTGACTAGATAAAAGTTTAATTTATAAAAATAATTTAAAAATTTATTTTAAAAAATAAAATAATTTTGTGGAATAAATATATGAAAATTATCTTAAGGTTATTTTTTGTGATGTTTTTGAGTAGATTAATTTTTCCATGAATACTAAAAATAGTTGGATTTTTTTTAAAATAAACTTTATTTTAATAAATTTATAATGTTAATTTTGTTAAAAATTGAAATAAAAAAGAATTATTATATAAATAATATTATAATTAATCCAATTTAGTGTTGTTTGAATGAATTTTCAATTGAATTGTCATAAAAAAATATTAAACTTAGGAAGGATTTAACATTGGAAAATCGTTATTTATCTCATATATGAGTTTAATTTATTGTTAAATTTTTAAAATTTTATGAATTGAATTTGAAAAAAAATTATTTCTTATTTTTAATCCAAATAATTAATATTTAAATTATATTATCGACATAAATTTTCACCTTAGTTAATATTTAAAATAGTAAAATTTATTTAATATAGTTACTGTAAATAAAGTTTATCTTGTTTTAAACTAAATAGATAGAGTTAAAATGTTCCAAAACTTGTTTAATACTAATTGAATTTCAATATTTTTACCATATCACCTTAATGTTTCGATAATGAACTATTTTTATCTTTTTGGATTTTGAAAAATGTTTTTATAATATATTCTTTTCAAAACATTCATTGTGCGCCCCCCCCCCCCCCCCCTAAAAGGACATCCTCCTCTACCCTCCACTTAACACCGCCAAAACCATTTGGTTTTTAAATTACCCTAAAACATACCTTCCTTAATTTTATCCTCATGACCTAGATCCCAGGTTTTGGTTAGAAATAAAAATTATGAAGGCTTTTGGTGCTGACGTAAGGAGGTTGTCTAAAGGTGAGGTATCATTCTTAAATGAGTCTTTCAATTTTATTTCATCCCCCACCACCATAAATTAAAAGTCTAACATTATAAAATAAAATAATAATAATAATAAATATACCAATATGTAATTATGTTATGGTAACTACTTATATCAATCTCATCTTCTCTTAAATTGGAGTTGAAACCTTCGATCATGTGTGTGGTGGACTATCGCCACACGAGTTGATGTAATTCATTTTACATCACCACTTATCAGGTAATCATATAATATTGTTATTAAATTATATATATTGTATATATTATATAAAAATAACTTTGTTATTATAATATCACATATACCTTTTTCCTCCCAACCTGTTGGAAAATAATAATGTCGCTTGTGTGTACAGAAGACTACCGTCTCACGAATATAGGGGATTTATTATTCATTTCTATTTTACATGGATGGTAATTAGGATATATTATATAAATATATATTAAATTTTTAATTAAATTATACATTTTTAATTATTTTATCACATATACCTGCTCGCATTCTATTTCATGGGAGATGAGATAATTTTTCTCGCGTGTATAGAAGACAACCACCTCACTAAACAATGTGACTCATTCTCCATTAATGATTTTAATGGAAGATAATAAGGATAACGATATTGAAAATTTGAGATATATATGTGATAAAAAATAATATAAAGTTAATATATATTCAAACAATATTTTTATTCATTCATCTAGAGTATGGAAATATTGTTCATGTGTGCTTGTGACCTAGCATCTCTACGAATGTTGTATTTCATTCTCTGTATCTACAATTTAATGATTATTATATATACATGAATTTAATATATATTATATTTATATGATGGTTGAAAATTTGGAGATTATAGGACCATGATAAAATATATATAATGAAAATAAAAAATCTAAACATACATGAATAAAATCAGTTATTACTCAAAAAATGATTCTAATAATAATTGTTATTAAACAGGTAATAAAAGGTCATAAGTAAATCATATATTGGATAATATATATAATTATTTTTCTTTAAAATATTTTTAAAAATATTATATTTATTATAATTGTTTTTTTAACCTGTATGAAAGAAGTTGTGACTTAATGTAAGGGATTTCTAGTCACTCTTTAATTTCTTAGAGATGTATATCATATTCACCACTCTTTTCTTTATTGTGGTGTATACAATTCAAAATTGTCTTGTTATATCAGGATTCTAATTATTTTTTGGATTTCTTATAATTTATTTAATGTTATTCTGTAATGGGGCTTATTATTAGATAATTTCTCTAGTGGTAATGTATTTTTGTCTCGATTATATTTATATGAGACAAATTCCATATTTAGCCCTTGTTTCTTGTGTGTGTTGTGTTTCCTTACCATGGATATAATTTATTATTATTCATATGAAATATATGGAGAATTAAATGTCTATAATTGGTTATTTATTTTTTGGGTATAATTATTCAAGAGTTACAAATGTGATAATATTTACATGTTACAATCCAATTTCTTAAAATGATTGTTAAATATTGTAATTAAAATGATGAAATAATATGACCTATATCTCAAAAAACTCATTTAATTTATTCTACTATACGGTTATGAAAATACATTTGTTCCTTTCACATTCCTCTCATTATGTACCAAATAATTCAAAAGAAGTTTTTTAGAAATTTCGACATTATTTCTATATTCGGTTGAACATCATTTTTAATAAAAGATCATGATTAAAATAATTAAATAATGTTCTCAATTATATGAAATGATTAATTAATTAATTTTTTAAACCATGATTGAAAATTTTAAAATAATATTTTTATGAAATTTTTATTTCATTTTTCTAAATGAGTTACTTTTTAAAATTTATAGAAAATGTGAGAGGAATAATTTTTTTACATACATCCGCTGAATTGATTTTTCTATCCTTATAACTTATAAGTCATTTGAACCATCAAATAATTATTTCCAACATAATTTTCAAATGATTTTTGATTAAAAATATTAGTATTTTTTAGATTTTATATATTATAATAGTTTACTGGGGGTACAATTAAATTCAAACACATGTACATACCACACATAGACAAGCAAAAAAGGTAGGTCATATCCCCCAAGGGATAATCCACCCAACCAACTAATTTATAAATAAAAATTATGAATATATTGGGGTATAGAGCCCATTATATGTCTCATTGGCCCACCAATGTATGTCTTCAATCCCCTTATTGAAGTGTACCCACATCCCCACAAGCACATCATTCCTGTATAACCATGCCCTTGATGGCCTACAGGATCGGTACCCCAAAATCCCATTCATGATGAATGGTAATTTTACTAGAGTACCTCCACTATAGTGCCTGCTCCAGTTGCCACACTGTTATAGTGCCACAAATTCCTTCTTACACGGATTTGAACCCAAGTCTAATACAAGATTATGGGGTTCCTTTACCACTAAGGTAAGCCCCCAACAGTAGATTTTTATTAGAATTTAAATAAGTAATTTTATAATGGAATTTATATTTTCTTTGAGAAATGACCCAAGTGATCATTTATAATATTTTTATATCTATGATATAATCCTTTTGTGTTATATAATATTTACGTGGGATATGATCCAATTGTTCCATCCGTATTATTTCAATGGATGGGGTTTCCCAAGAAGAAAATATGCTTATGAAATCCACTAATTCTCCATAGGTTATGATATGATGAAATGAAGAAATTTTTATGGAACTCATTTCATTTTCATGGGTTGTCCTTGGATGAAATGTTTATGAAACATAGTTTTTGTGGATTATGACATGATGAATGTTTTATGATCTTCTGGTCGACAAATGTATGGTTTATATCATCAGTGGGACCTATACCTACATCCATTTTATTAGGTAATGATTAACATTATATATATATAGAAATGGTATATGGGAGGTCATACGAGGCCCAAAATAGGGTTCATGGGAAGTTATTTGAAGCCAAAGAGAGAGTAAATGGGTGGTTATCCTAATCCTAAAGTATGTACATAATTGGATAGCTCAATCCAAATATGTTATAAATTTATTTGAGGTTATCCTTATCACACATTTTCCTATTTTAATTTGTATGTCACAAATAAATGTTTTATGATAATGATTTGTTATTTTGGATCATATCCTCTAATTCCATTATGAATCATTACTTCTTAACTTCCAGGATTTTTTTTCCAGGAGTCATGTGTAATATATATGATATGCAGGGTATGGTTTTAAAATTTGATTATCTTGTTGTCATACTCTATTTCACATAATATATTCATATATCACTTATTTACCCTAATTAAGCTTAATATCACACCCTTTTCTTATGTTTTATTTCTCATGTTATGATTAATGGTATTATATATTATATTCCTAAGAATAGTGATTGTTATTATGGAAATAGTGGGAGATAATATAGCTAACATATGAATGAGTTGTTTATTTTTTTGACTTTCCAAATAAACTAGATCTAAAATATTCTAGCATGTATTTTTATTCTATTTAATTAATATTCATTTAATATGATGTGATATATATGTAAAAAAGTATATCTTTTAATAATTTAAGAGTCGAACCTTTTGAATAATTGAGGAGATAACGTGCCCATTTATATGTGAGGTGATGGACACACATTGAATTATATTAAAGATTAAATATTATATATATATATATATATAAAATAATAATGTCAAGTGTAACAAACTAAAAAATTTATAATCAAAATTACATTTTTAAATAAATAAATTCATTATCTATGTGATGTAAATATAGAGATCACATTGTGTACTTTTTTTAAAATTATACATAATAAGTTATGTCTAATCAGATTCAAAATATTGTTACGCCTAAAAAACATTAATTATATTTTCATTGTGAAGTAGTCATATAATCAGTATACATTATGGGTTATGATAATGTCCTATTAACACTGGAATTAGAAGCGATGGCCTCAACCAATATGATTGTACCCTATAATGCCCATTTATAATTACTTCCAAGTGATATAACATCTTTCTAATCTTCCCTTGATCATGTCCAATCCTAGATCCAAAAACTAAATCATTAGAGAAATTTTTTAAGGGATATGATCAGTATAATAGAAATTACAATAAAATATTTTTCTCCAGATCACCCCATGAGAATACCAATGTCGTGTAATGTACCCTTTGGGTGTTTGCTGGTGTAATAATGGGTTCTGTATATTTTCCCTAATAGTAACAATACATATATTTTTATTTCAATAAATTAATAATTATTTTTATTCCTTACTATTTTATCATTATAAATTATAATGTAATGAGTATGAAAACAATTATATTTCATTATGACAAAAATGAAATAATATTTTAGTGGAAATATGAAATACAAATTAAGACATTCCATTTAAAATATTATTTATTTTTTGTGATAAATTATATTTTATGAAATTATTAATATTATATTTTATATAATAAATATATATAATAATATAATTTTACAAAGTGAAAATTTAGTCTTTATAACCATAAAAAAGACTCTTATTATTAAAAAACAATAATTTTTCAATTAAAGGGGATTTTAATTTAACAGTATTATTTATCATTTTTAGAGAATATTTTTCTAAAATGTTTGGTATTTTTTTGTATGAGAATTTCAAACTTATTCAATAAAGAATTTTTAATAATTTTATTAGACAATCAAATTTTCATGTAATAATTAAATATTATATAGATATACAATATGTATTATGAAATCAGAATTTTCCAAATGAGGCTCAATATGTTCCATTAAAGTTATCCACTGCCAAATATACGTTCATCATTTAATATAATATTTTGCGGTTATTTTTATCAATTTCATAAGACCATTGTGAACTAAACCAAACCAATTTTATTTATTATAGTTTTAAAATCAATTCTTTTTAAGTATGACTCATTTCCACATCACCAAATGTATTATTTTAATATTCATGGTTCTTGTACATATAAAATAAAATAATCCACTACTATTTTTATAAAACCATTCAAAAAACCCAATGATAATGATTTTTTTGAATAATTTATTGTATAGAGTCTGAAAACTATATTTGGAAAAAAATAAAGAACTTCCCGCACTTTTCTTAAATAAAAGCACCCAATATCTCATTACTCGTCATTAAAAATACTTCTTTAATCACTAAACTATACAATTTTCTTCTATATAACTATCATAATGTGTCTCATTCTCTCATGATGTTACTCCCAGGGAAGGGGAATGACCCTCTCAAGGTAGGTGATCCTCTCCTCTACTTTTTTCAAGAAACTACTTTATGTAATTCCTTTTTTTATTAAATTCATATTAATGCTATATGATTTTCTATATCCCCAATAATTCACATATTATATCCATGTGATGAGATACCAATTTCACTCTTATTAATCCCTCTCATGATTCATTATGTATTCTCATTAGGCTGCAAATATTATCATGTGATTGTTTTTGGAAAAATCTTTATACTAGAACACTTTTTTCATAGTTCTTACAATTCTCAATTCTCCATTTTGGAATATCTTCTCATGTATCCATCATAATTATATTATTAAACTCATATTATTAAATACCCTTTTCATTCTCATTAAGGCCTCTCATTATTCATTATGTTCCCCCATTATGATTCTGAAATTACCCTATAATTGTTTCATTCTAAAACATTAAATTGTAAATAGCTTTACTATTTCCCCTCATGGGTATTTCTCTATACATATGTGTCTACATTTTATTTTTTAATTCCATGTATTTGTTTCTTGATCATTATTCTTGGGTTAAATGTGATTAAATATGATCGTATGTTGAATTATCAATGTGGAACACTTATGTGTGTACAACATATGAAAGTGACGGGTGCGCTATAATTCTATAACACTCCAATTAATTGGGTATTACATTAGTCACCTGAGAAGTGTTATATGGGATTAGGTATTAAACCTAATCAATTATGGGACATTTTACACCATTTTATTATTTATAGGTGGTTATCCTTGACCTATGTTTATGATTTCATGTTTAATATTATTTCCACATTCCCATGTTTCTATTAGGATGTCATATTGTATCATTCTTCATTTATAATGATCATGATTCCTACCCCTTTTATATCCCATATAAATACTTATTTACTGAAATGTAATATTTAAACATATTACTTATTATTTATTCCTTTAATGATCTTTCTATCAAAACCATTTCTTTTATATATCTCATAGTTATCCCATGTAATTTTTACAGAAATGTAATTTTAAAACATGTTAATAATCACTTAAATAATGTTGTTGTATACATGATTCAATATGATGTTCTATATATTCAATTTAATGAATAAATAATTATCCACAATCTTCTAGATTTTACTATGGTTTTTTTAGGTAATATATCATAACATAAACTGTATTAATGTTTTGGGTTGTTAGATTTGACATCCAAAAAAGACTAGTTATTTTTGGGAGTATGATTAGAAAACTCTACTGAAATTCATAGGGATAAGAATAAATATAAAAATAAATACCAAAATTTTGTTAAAGTACATATTATGTGGTTTCATAGAAAATGAATCCATGTTTGGACACTACAAGTGGATTTCACTTTAACACTAAAGTACCTATGGGTGATTACCCCCAAAAGGGAACATTGATCTCAACTCAACCATCACATGGTTCATAAAAAAGGGCCTCGATGCACACCTAGACTGAAACTCCCATTATATATTCTTTATAAAATATAGAAACTCATTATTAATATTTATTAAGGGTACAAAAATTCTTATAATAGTTTATATTAGTAAATAGATCATTCATAACATAGATTGATGCATATAAATTCAGAGGATAAGAAATATATATTATTTATGCTTTATCTCTTTAATATTAATTATCTCTTTTTTATGTAATGAATAGTCTAAAAATTATCATCCCTAATTTCCCCTTTACTCTAGATAATTGATTGATATAGGGAAAAAACCAATATTAAGGATAATGCGACGAATTCCCAAATGGGATTCCCAAACAAATGAAATTAGTAATTAGAAACATAAGGAAAACACATTCTTAATTGACTCTATTTTTGAACTAAAATATAAATTATGAGGAATAATAACCCCCATTATGATTGGGAAAGTTTAAATTGATATATTTATATAACAATGTCTTCTGAATTTCAATGGATCACCTTATACCTTAATTTAAAAACAAATGTTCAACACCTGTGAAATGATATTCTCTATCCCTCATTTCTATAATAATGAGATGTTTATACTGATTATTTATTTTATTAAAGGAGATGATGATAAATTGTGGATGTTTTCCATGAATCTGAATCCAGAGGTGGAGATCAAATCAATCGAGTGTCAGTAATTCTATAAAATGTTATTTGAAAAATATTTTCCCCACACACTATGAAATTAAATATATATGGATATCATTAGGATCAATAATAATTATGAATAATTTATTGGCACATACATTGATAAATTAAATATATATTCTTGAAAAACCTATGTCAATTTAATTATCTCTTAATGCAATGTTGACCGCTTCATTTTTGGACGAAAGTTGAGTCTATTAAAATAATTACCCATTAGAGACTTTGACAGTTTTGAGGAAATTTTTTAATTCCCCCAAAAAATCAAAATAGAGATCAAGGAATCTGATGGTTCTCAATGGGATAATAAAAATAATATGGAGTATAATTATAATGTTGTGATGGATAGATATAATAGTGGAATTAAATTTCAACAAATCACTTGTCAAATGTGTGGTAGGAAAAACCTTAGAAATTTCTAGTAGGGGATGAGGAAATGATTTAGGATTGAAAAGAAGGTCACTTAGCTTGCGATATATTATGGGATAAACTAGGGAATGTAATAGATGAATGGGATCCTCTATTAAAACAACATCCCATGGTAAAATTTCTAAAATATAATTAAAAAGGTCACTATGTGGGTCAATGCACTAAGACAAGTGTTCTCAATGAAATCTTAGGATAGCAATCCCCATGTCCAAGAGATCAAGGGGATCTTATGAAATCCCAACTATGATGTAAGATCCCAACAATAATGCAGTCATATATACATCGTTTCTTTATTAAATAATAGTTAAAATACCATCTGACTATGGTTTTACGAGTTGTTTCATATCTAACATGTTTAATAGAACTATTCAGACAACACTATAAAGAAAGGAAGTATAACTATTGATGATAATATAAAATGGTGAAATTATAGTATCCAAAGTATATATCTCATTCACTGTGAATATTGTTGTGATGAACGTCTTATAAAACCAATTCATAATCAATTCAGTAAAATTTTATGCAATTTTGGGAATGGATTGTCTTTCCTTATATTAAGGCAACAGAAATTCCCGAGAGAAGGAAATAAACTTCCACATTGTGAACCACTTTATTATTATATAAAATTGAAAGGAGTATGATTAATAATATTTATTAAAAATAATATAAATAATAGATATTATTTACCTCTATTAAACCTATGGTACTCTAAATGTTTGTGATTAAAGAGAATATCATCCTAGAAGACATTCCCAGTATGATGAAATTCACTAAAGTGCTTCCTAAAAATTTGTATGTTCATAATCCTATAAAAGAGGTTTAATTTTAAGTCAGTATTACATCTAGGTATTTTATAATATTTAATAATCCATATATAATTTATATTATTGAACTTGAGCTGATGAATAAACATCTAATGGATAATATAGATAAAGGGTTTGTATACATACATGCTTAACCATGGGGGGGGGGGTTATCCATCCTCTTCATCAAGAAGAATGAGGGGTTAAGGAACCTATAAAGTTATTATTGTGAGCATAAAAAGTTCACGATATAGATCAAGTATTCTCTTCAAAGGATTGATGAATTGTTTTTATTAATTGTGTGGAGACCAATATTTCACTAAGATAGTTCTTCATTCGGGATATTATGAAGTAAAGGTGATGAAGATAGATATCAACAAGATTGATTTTTTTACAATGTATTTGAACTATGATTTCATAATAATTCCATTTTCAATCACTAATTCTCCATAAATCATCATGGATTTGATGAATAGTTTTGTATGGACTACCCCCATAATTTTGTGGTTGTATTTATAGATAATATTCTTAATTACTACAAAATTAAGGACAAACATGAAGAGCATTTGAATAATGTACTGAGGATTCGTAGAAAAGAACATATGTATGAAAAGTAAAGTAAATTAGTTTTATTGTTAGGAAAAGTAATATACCTAGATAATTTCTTTTCCACAAAATTAATATATCTAGATCATTTAAAATTAGAGACAATTGGATGTTTTCCTAGACCAAAGTTTGTGATATTAATTGGCAGTATCCGTGGATTATCTGAACATTATCATCAATTTTTTAGAAACAAATCATCATTTTCAAGCCCCCTAACAAAGATAAATTGTAAAGGTGTCATATTTATACAGAATCATGAAAGTGAGGAATTTTTTGAATATATAAAGTATATTATAATCACTACACTTGTACAATAATTTACCACCCTATGATCATGATTTTTGATCTACAGTGATGCATATATAAAGGGTTTCGGTTGTGTACTCCAAAAAAATTCCAATGTTGCAGCCTATTACTCATGCCAAATAAAGTTTCATGAGTATAACTACCAAAATCCCGATCTAGAATCTGTTTCAGTAATATTCACATTTGATATTTTTTGGAATTATCTATTCAGTGAGAAATTTAATATATACATGGAACATAGAATCATAATGTATATATTTAAACTATATGAGGTTTTGATGCAAAAAGTGTGGTGGTTAGTTATGATAAAGTGTTTCAATTGTTCAATCCATTTTTATCCTTGGAATGTGGACAATGTGGTAGATTTATAGATTACAAAGTATCCAAAAACACTTTCCATGACGTGGAGATAAATGAATTTAATCTTTTTGTCCTTGAAGGGGATTTATATTGGAATAATAAATGGAAATTCATCCTAACATTATCATATACCATCTCATCCATACATTCATGAAAGGATAATAGAGCCTCAGAAAGATGATGAGTTTCTACCAAAGAATGTAGTGAATATTTCAAAGATCAACTTTGTTGACGATGGTGTTATAAGAATCATATAGTGAATATATGTCCCATAAAAACTGAAATATTGAGGTAACCTATGGATGATGTTCATATATCATCCTTCTATATTTATCTAGGAAGTATTAATATGTATATAGATTTGAAAAAAATATGGTGTGATAACAAGATGAGATACATTGTGTAGTTTTTATCTTGATTCTTGGTATTCTAGAATGTCACTGATTAACGACATGTATATCTGGGTATGATTAAACCATTTCCCATTCAAAGTGTTGAAATGGGAAAACAAAATCATGGATTTTATTTTACAACACCCCATACACATAATGGAAATAATGCCATCTTGAGGGTAGTGGACCTCCTTACCAAGCCATCTCATTTCATTTATATCATGAAAAGGTTCTCTCTTTTTCAACTTGCTTAGATATAAATATGATAAATGGTAATAATGCATGGAGTTCTATTCTCAATTGTATCTAGTCAAGATCTGAGGATTACCTCAATGTTTTTGGGAAGCCTTCAATAAGTATTGGATATAAAATTGATATTCGAGACATCATATCACCCTCAGAAGGATGGTTAGTTTAAATGGGTAAATAAACCTCTTAAATCATTATAAATGGATTTTATTGGAAGTTTGGACTATCATCTTTTTATAGTGGATTTATCTTATAAAAACATTTTCAATTAAGGAATTCAAATAGATCCTTATGAGGATTTTTATGGGAATATTTTTCAAACTCTAAAATTTTGGGAAGATGTTGGAGAGTGGAATATGATGGGTACTAATTTTATCCAAGATATTATTGAAAAGTTTCAAACCATTCGGCATCACTTTAAATCCAAAACAATTGACAAAAATCTATGAAAACAACTTTTGATTATACTTGGTGTTTGAATTCAGTGATAAAGTTTTCCATCATATATAACCATGGAATAAATTTATGAGGTTTTAGAATAAGAAAAATATTAGTCTTAGCTACATCATACCATTTGAGATCTTTGATCTCATACAAGTGATGGATTATCGACTAGAGGTATCATATAACCTATTTTAAGTAAATGATGTATTTAATGTTTCAATATTAAATAAATATATATGACCCCTAACATGTACTTAATATCGAGGTGGTTCCAATAAAGAATTATATTTCATGTGAGGAGAAGTTGGTAATGATCTTAGATCTTAGAGCTATAGTTCTACAAAATTAGACAACTCACTATGTAAAAGTGTTTTGGTTGAACCATATAATTGAGGAAGTGACATGGAAACCATTATAGGTTATAAAATAGAAAAACCATAATTTTTTTAGTGTATAAAATGACAATTTTGGGGGAGAAATTTCTAAAAGGGGGAATAATGTGAAAATATCATATCTTATAAATGAAATGACCATTTTAGAAGAATAATTGCATTATTTATATACTATAAATATTGAAAATACATGCACTATTATAAATATATGGGACTATTATAAGTTATATCCTATTATATTCAAAATACTATTAATCATCATAACCATTGATAATATAGTCATTAAACAGTGATCACATATTTAGTATATATTAATATTTATGATATAGACCTATAGACATAGAAAGAAGAAGTCATGTTGTCGACCATGTAGGAACTAAACATATGATACCCATTTACCAGATTATATAAGGGAGATGTAATATCTATATTTTTTAATTGATCAATAAAAATATTATATCTAATAAATAAATTAGTAGTGAATCTATTTATGAGAGACTCATTGAGATCATGACCTATACCATGAAAGTAGAACCACCCCACAAGAATCTCATCACCATGAACCATACCCTTAGGGAATTTTTTGGAGTAATAAGGGGTTATTTTTTCTAACATTAATTATATGAATATATATATTTTATTACCAAAAAATAATGATTCTCTATTTTCATTTTTTTCTTTATAAATAATTAATTTTTTATTATGATAAGAAATAGATTTTAATACGAAAAAAATATAATTGTATTTTTATATAATATACAATTTCAATTATGAAATTCTTTATGATGAATTTATGAAGTTTTGAAATATTTGATATTTTAATAAGATATTATTATTATAGAGAAGATAATGGGCTTGGAAAATCCAACCCTAAAAGTTATTAAATTAAAATTAAAAGTACAAAGTCAAGAATTGCAAGTGGGTTTGCAATCGCATTAGTGAACCACTACCCACATATCTAAATACACCATTGATGGAGAGTGCCCAAGAGTCCTAAAGAGACACATTGTACTCATTCCCCTGACTTGCCTATACAATAATGCTTCATCAACTTTATTTTCGTCAATTTAGATATGTGAAACTATTAAATTAATATGTTTGGAATGATTGAGTAATATAATCCATTGATGTAGTATTATTTATGGAAAATTCCTAGTTCATCATTTGAGAGCATTTAAAACATGTTCAAATTATTAATCATTCTATATTGGGCTCTAGTTATGACAAACATCATGTTTGGTAGCTTAAATGATGTCCCATAACTCAGCATCATAAGAAATTCTTATCCCAATAATGTGATGGAAGACACCTTTGAAAAAAACATGTTGAGTGCGGAAGACACTTCCAAAACCCGAGGTCCCTTGCATTCCAAAGGCAGCCCCATCAACAAAACATTAATGAAAATATATTATTATTATGCATAGTATATATAATATAAATTATAATATCATTCAATGAAATGAAAATGTATTCAATATAATGGTGAGAAAAAAATTATTGTAAAAACGTTTTTTCAATAAATAATAATTTTAAATTAAAATTTTGATATCTAATATTAGAAAATTATTTGTATAAAATAAATATTATTTTTCAAAACAATACTTCAAAATTATTCATCCATGAATAATTCATAATTTTTTTAGACTGTCAGATTTTTTGGTAACTATTAAATACTATATCAATATACAAGTTGTATTTATAAAAATAAATAACCCAAAATTAATGTAATATGTGCCATAAAAGTTAGCAACAACCAAATCAACGTATTACCTTTAAAACTTTTATTTTAAATTTATTTTAATATGTTTATAAACCATTTATTAATCTTGCATAAAATATATTCTTATTTTGGTTTTAAATTTAATGATGAATCCATTCCTCATCAACAACATTATTATATAAGTTTTCATGGTTTATGGACTTATAAAATAAAAAAACTATAGTTGAAACCATGGGATAAAACAATATTATGGTTTGTGGTTTTGATTAGATTATTATATTGAGTTTAAATACTATTTTTGGAAAATAATTAATAACACTACTCTCTTTTACTATATAAACCCACTCAATATCCCATTACTTATAGCAACCCAGGCTTCTCATACATAGATGCTACAAATTGTTTGATGAATATTCAACACATTATATAAAAACATGGCTGGGAACCACAATAGTTTGGTATTTTTAGTGACTATGTACACAATTTTCTAATTTGTTGACAAATATTCAACATCCCCCATAATGATTTTCCACATTATTACACGTAAAAATAATACCCTACCTAAAACCATTATTCAGAACATGGGGAATGGAAACATAAGAAAATGTGATCTCAGATGTTATAACTGGTTAATAAATGAAGATATGTAATTTTATAATTAATATAAGTGTATGAGAACATGAGCATAACATTTTAAAACCCTACCCTACATATGAAAAATTATTATATTGAGTTATGTCACAAATATAGAAATTTTATAAGAAATGAATCATAATGGAATCAATGATTATGAGCAAAGAAATCATAGCATTGTCATAATAAATTTATTTGTGGAATAAAAAATAATATTACAACATTTTTAACATGTATAAGTAACGATAGGTTAAATAATTAAGTTAAGGAAATTAAATCATGTCATCATAGAAAATTATGGATAAGAAACTAGGTCCATGAATAACATTATAGACTTTAATGATAAGTCTAATCATGACATGGTGAACATGTAATCAGGTTCACACAAAACATTGTAAACATGTAAAATTGTTTAAGAAAATATTTTTAACATATAATCATGTTTATGCATAACATTTTCAACATGTATTCAGGTTCACACATATCATTTTTACTCATGAGCTTTCCATATTTACCCAATTAATTGGAGGGATATATAGGTCACACAAAAAATAAAATGGAAATAATATTTTTGTTATCCTCGGGATCATAAATATGCCATCATAACATAACCTATGAAATTAAATGGTTTTCATAATAATTTTATGAAAGCATAACTTATGTAAAATAGATGGTTTTTATAATAATTTCATTATTTCATCATAGAATACAATGTAAATAAATAGGTTTTTTAATAAGAATTTTAATTTGTTGTAACATGTTAAAGAGAAATGGGTTGTATATAAATACCATCATGATAAACCATTCAATTAACAAGTAAGTACGGTATCCTCGTTTCATATCCCAATAAAATCATAAAATAAATAAATGGATGTCATCTTTATTATTGAGTGGTTTTGAAAGATCACTTGGAAAATTGTTTTGAGGAAAATAACTTTTAATTTTAAAATACATTTTACAACAAAAAATCATAAAATATTTTTTAAATAATAATATTCTAAAATAACCATTATAATATATAGTGAAATATTCAATTAAAATAATGGTCCAGATAGTGGAAATTTTTGTTCATGTGGTACATTTAAATATAAATAATCTTTTCACATTTTTTGGAAAATGTAATTAAAAATTGTTTGGAAAATGACATAAATATTCAATTCATAAAATTTTTATGGAAAAGGTGAAACAAAATTAAAAATGAATTTAATAAATCATTTGATGAATCATAAATAAATTTTTGAAAAAAAATTCAAAAACATTGTTCTAAATGAAAATGGGTTTTCAATCAAAGAGAGAATAAAGTTTATTTATCTTAAAAAGAATTTCTCTATTATTTTTGGTACCAATGTGTGGAAAAATGGCACTATTAAATGAAAAAATAATGAAAAACTAAATGAATAGAATATTCTTGAGAATTATTGAGGGATATATCATAATATTTAAAACTATGATCCTTGGTCATAATTAATCTTGATAAAATATGAGATTATACCATAAATCCATTACCACTTTTGTAATCATTTGAAACATAAAACCCATGAAAGAGTGATAGACAAATAGATATATAATCAACATAATATTTATTAGAAGAATCATAAAATATATTCATGGTTATTATATACACCACCTAAATGATAAATCTATAGAATATAGAATGTGTCTCATAGAAGTGAACAAGTGAGTTGGAAATCCCTTACCACATTAGTAATATTTTGAATCATAAATCCCAAAAAATTATAACATCTAAATAAATTAAAAATATCATTAAATGGAGTAAATTAATGTTATAAAATGTCATATGGTATGTATATAATACACATAAATTAAACAATTTTTGAATTTGTATATGTATCCTAGAAATAAAAGAGAGAGTATACTTCCCTTAAGTCTGGTCTTGACATTCTTCAGACATATTAAAACCTCCTCTCTAATAAATATATTTTTATAAAAGTTATATTATATAGAAATATATATATATATATATATATAATAAAATATATTATTTACTTATGATCATTTGTTACCCATTTTTATCTATTCCTTGATGAAATCATCTTTCTTGTAATAACCAATTTATTTTTCCTTTAGGATTTTATTTTTTTTATTTTTTGTCATATTTTTTTATCAACATCGACTCATTTTAAAAATAACAATCATGAAATAATTATCATATTTAAACATATTTTATACTTATAATTCCAATCATATATAACAGTTTTGAGAAATAGAGTATGTTGTGGTCATGGAGATGGTCGACTTCACGTACAGATGAGTAATGTTTTCATTTTTTCAATAATCATTATGGAAGGTGGTTAGTAATATTTTTCCATTATATAATGATAATAATACCAAAAATACCATATTATTTATTTAAACAAACTTAAACATATCAAATAATTTGTATTGTAATGAAAATATAGAGTCACATAACTTCTTGAATATGGTAGTCCACACATACCCAAACGATGTTATCATATTTTAGTTAGTGGAAATGTATAAAAGAAAATTATATATTATATTTTTAGACAGATAAATATGTCATAAATATCAATATTATTTCATATATATATATAATATTCATTAAATTTATCCTTATTATTTTACATTAAAGAATTATTGAAAATGATTTACATCTCTTCGTGAGGCAGTAGTCCACCGTACACATGAGCGATATTATCATATCCTATAAGGAATGGAATGTAAAACATTTATATATCCTAAAATAAATCATGTGGTATAATTATATTATTTATATAAAATATACAATTTATATACATAATCATACCCAACCATGAGAGGTTTTAATGGAAAAAGTGAATAACATCAGTTTATGAGGTGGTAGTATGTCATACAAATGATTGATGATTTCATAACCCAATTTATGAAAGTGTAGGTGGTTAAAATTAGTGAAAATAACATAAAAACATCTATTTGTATGGAATATAATTTTGATATTTTACAATCATTATTTAATAACAATTTAAGGAGGTATAATAGGAAATAAAATAAAAACAGTCATTAAAAAATGTTACCTATTCATTGTGTATCCTCCTTAGGTTTCCATCAAATACATTCTAGGATGGATTCCTATCCAAATTTAGGATTATAGAAAGATATTTGTTATTTTGGGAAGGTTTATTTTTAGGTATTTTTAAAATAGAAAATTTATGAAGGTGTGAGATAGATAGAATAATTTGTGGACTTTAGTGAATAGATGTAGAATTATGAAAAGATAAAGGCGCAACCATGTTTTTCTCATTACAGAAGGCTCTATAATGGATTATTATTTATAATTATAAAAGATGGATTCTAAATATTTATAAAAAAATTACTTCATACACTTTTATAATCATTTTATTACTTACCATTTTAGTTTAACTTCTTGATAAACTCATTTTTACCTTAAATATAGTAATTAATTTTTCACTTTTTTCACTATTATTAGGGGCCAAAAATCGAGATGGCCAAATTAGATAGTATAAAAAATTATAATTTTGAATATAGAATCCAGTTTTCAAAATTCAATTCTCATAGATGAAAATTTTAATATAAAATTAATCCCATGGATATGATAAAAAATAGGGTTGTTTTCAAAAAGAAAATTTTCAAATAATGCATAGTTTTTTTATCCAAATTTAGTATGAAAATGATTCCAATGAACAAATTTGAATTGAAATAGAATTTTTTTAACTAGTATTAATTATAAAACAATTGTAAATATAATTTACCATTAAAATAATTTAAATTAAAGGTGGTTGTTAATTAAAATTCATTATTTTCACTATTCTTTACAAAATAAACTTTTCTAGAAAATATATAAAAAATCACTCTAAAATAATATCTAAATTTTTATTTCAAAAATAATTTTTTTTGTAAAATTAAATATCCAACTTTTTCAAGAAAATTTAATATAAGTTTGAAAAGGCCTACAATTATTATCTTTAAAAAACATCATGTTTTAATGTGTAAGATTTGATATTATAATATCTTTTTTATAGAAATCACGTAAGATGCATTTTAAAATTTTTGTTGAATATATACTATATAAATATAATTTAATTTGTTCACTAACTTTTTTCACAATTTATTGAGGTAAAATATGTTTTCTTATAGAAAAAAAGTTTTTTTGAAAACAATTATATTTATTCTATAATTTTTTTATTTAAAATAATTTCTCAGTTAAGAATTAATTGAATATAAATGTGTAATCCATATATTTTCAGAATTTAGTAAATCATATCCATACCCACAATTAAAATTACTAGGTGATATATAACATTATCATATATTTTCACCATTTCACATTTGGTTTAAACTTAGTTTTGTGTGTAAAAAATGATAAAATATACAATTCATGTAATGAAAAATATCAAATAAGATTAAATTAATTGAAAAAAAAATATTCAAAAAATATCCGGATGTTACATTTCAACACCCTTAAGATGAATTTTCCCTAGAAATTCATCTTGAAGATCAATGTTTTAACATCTAAAAATTACTTCATATAATCTAACATTATAACAAGAGTTAACAAAACATCATCTTGAAAAAGAAAAATAGATGTGTGAATGTCATTCAAAATAACACATACTTAGTTTAAAAATTGTATAGAATTGGTGGGAAGGAAAAAATGTACAATAATTGAATAATAACACCATAATACTGAAGCTGAGTGATAGAGAACATAATACTGAGAAGTAAATAACCATAAATCTATAAACCAATGAGGCGTTAAAAGGGTCATTGATATCATAAAAAATGATGATAACATGAATTTTCTATTTCAATACAATTTTCCTAATCTTGTAAAATTTATATTCCATATAGACATATAATATATGAAAAGATTCATACTTGACAAATTATTATTTCTTAGGAAATAATTTATCCTTTTGTTGTGCCTTGATTAATTTCTTCTTCATATCATACTCTAAGAGTTAAATTTTTTATGTATGTATCACTAAATTACATCCTTAAAATAATGATCAGTCATTCTGTTAATCTATATTAAAAAAAGGTTAAAATTGGTTATCAAAATTGTATAAATATAAATATATTTATGTAATTATTTAATCTCTAAAACCACATAGAAATGTCAAAATATTCCTTTCTATAAGTGGTTCACCATAAAACCCTTCCAAAATTAAATGTTTATAAACAAGGTCACTAAATTTCTAAAAATGATGATAGCATTAACCTCCCATATATCATAAAGTATCTCTGGATTTTCACATTTCACACATGTGAATAACTTCAACTTTTATTCTATTTAAACTTGGTAATAACATGAATTACAATAAATTGTTATTGAAAACATATATGCTCCATAATTCCTTACATAAAAAATATATTACTAGATGTATTCCTTAAATATAAAAATTCTATAAACTCCCTTAATTATATCATAAAACACTCTTTCAACAAATCAATAATTCATTCAAAGCTAATAATTACTCATAAAATCTTGATAATTTTGCCTATAAGTTATCCACTTAAGACATAGATTTTGATAAATTACCTAATTTACAAATTTAAAATATTAAACAATTAATGATACATTAGAGAGATAATTATTATCATCCACTGTTTTAACTAAATTTTTCATTTTTTACTTTGTAGTTACTTTTTTCATTTTTTTCTACACAAAAAACATATTATTTTCCCTCTAGTACTTTCCCTTGAATATTTTATCCCACATTCTATAAATATAGGAAACAAAATCTTAATTTTCTTAAGGTCTCCGCTACATGAACTCTCATAAAACTCTATCCTTTGGGCTCTGTAATGGGTCTCCCTCTACCTAGACAAAAAGCGGTTTTTGTTTTATGTAATAAATCGAGGCTTTAGCCCCAACCTTTAAAAAATAATGTTTCATGATTTCTAATTTGGAATAATCACAAAATCCATCACTCCAGTCATTAACTCATATGGATTATTATAAAAAAAGTGTTCATCACTTTAAATGTTAACACAATTACTTCTAGTTCCCACTATTGACTAAAACCAAAAAAAACATTATGTGAGAAACACTAATCATAGTAGAAAACCACATATCCATATAAAATTTACTTTTAGAATTTCTAAATTATCCACCAAATTTATAATCTATGATATCATAGGTATATCAATAGTCATTCATAGTCACTATATATTAAAATCAATCATGATGGTTTATAAAGAGTTTTTGAATTTCAAAAACATATACCTTGAGAGTGTCAAACTACATGTGAAGAAATTAATATTTTCATTTTTTAGTTGATTATCTTATATATATCAATGCACCCGTAACATTTTTATTACACCTAGGTACCTATGTTTTAGATACACTTTGACATGTATTATCAAGATATGGATGTAATTTTATTAAAACCACAAACTCTATCTGTTACTAAAATTATGAGGAATTTCAATATACTTTTACTCATATATAGACGTAACCATAGTGACATACCTAGACATATACCTAGAAATATCTATAGGGGTTTTACTAATGTATATAAATCCTAGATTTTGAAGCATAAAAAAACCCTTCCTGTGATACCAACTATAGTGACCCCGTATTTTAATACAAAGATATTATATCTTTTTAGATGAATATTCAATACATCACAGATAAAAAAATTTAAGTACCATAATATTTTTCGGTATTTTTATACTATGAACATAATATTAAAATATGTAAAAGGATCTTCAACATATTCCATAATGATATTCCCCTTTATAACTCTTTACAAACATACACTTCATAAACAATTATTCATATTCAGGGGAAAGGAAACATAAGAAATTATGATCTCATATTCTTAGTAATGGTAAAAAAATGTTGATAAATAATCATAACATGAATATATATGTGTGCTAAAATGGGCATAAAAATAAAAATTGTACCCCTCATATTAAATATAATAATATTTTTACATTAAAAATGGTTGGAAGTTTATACGACCTGAATCATGATGGAATCAATATACATGATCTATGAGTTCATAAAATTGTAATAAGTCATAGATTTGTAGAAAACATGTCATATTATAACATTGTGAACATGTATAAATAAATATAGGTTCACTAATTGCGTTTAGGACAAGATAACAAGCCATTATATAAAATTATGGACATAAAACTGTGTGCACATGTAACATTATTTACAAGAATTTAAATTCCATGCATAACATGATGAACATATAGTATGGTTAAAGAATAACATTATGAGAATTTAATCTTGTTAAATCATAACATGTGAACATATAATTGGGTTAATTAATAACATTTTCAACAATTAATTAGGTTCACTTGTAACATATTTACTGATAAGCTACCCATCATTACCCAATGCATTGGAGTGACATATTGGTCCCACCTATCACATAAAGAAAAAGCATATATATGTGTGTCATAGGATCATAAATAATTCATCATATCATAACCTATTAAGAATATACATGTTTCATAATAATTTCATCATTTTGTCATAGAATAAACCCATGGATTTGTAAGTGGGTATTATAATAATTTTATCATGGTATAACCACATAAGATAATTAGTTTTCATAAAAATATAGTAGTGATAAACCTTTTAGAAAAAGAATAGTAACAGTATCCTTGTTTTATATCAACCCAAAAAGAATATATTACATCAAAGGTTTTTATCATCGATGGAGAATAATTTCAAAAGTCCACATGGAGAATTTATTGAGGAAAATCACATTTCATTGAAATTAATTTTTAAAACTAAGAAATCAAAAAACAATTTGAAAAAAAATATTCAAAAATAACCATAAATTCTTAAATATGAAAGATTTAATCTAAAAAATGTTAATTTTGGTGGAAAATTTTGTTCGTGTTGTACATGTTTAAAATATTATTCTTGTCACATTTATAGAAAAAGACAAACGAGCATTTATTGGAACATATATAAAAATTCCTTCAAAAACATTTTCAAAATAAAGAGAAAAAATTATTTATTAAATAATTTAAAAATTTTGGAAATAATTTTGAAAATAATTTTATAAAACACATTTCTGGAAGGAAAATGGTTATCGACCGAATAGAGAAATAAAAAGGATTTTTATTTAAAAAAATTAATTTTTTTAAGTAACAAAGAGTGTAAAAATGGAAATATTACATAAAAATATCATTAATTACCATGGATAAATAAAATACATTATAATTCATGGTGGGTAGATCATTATATTTCAACATAGGAGACTTAATCATAAACTATCCTTATAAATGATGAAATTTTATAAAAAATACTTTAACACTGTGTTAATTAATTTAATCATAACAAAAATAAAATAGAGATACTAAATTGGATATTTATACCTAATATTTTTATGAGAAGTATCATAAAATACAATCATTGGATATATAAAAACTACATTATAGAAATAGGGGTGAATATGTCATGGCACTCATATATGTAAACAGTGGGACAAAAACCCATTACCTCTGTAGTAATTATATGAATCATAATACCCAATAAATAATACAATAAAATTAAACTTTATAAATAATTAAAATTAGGATATAAATTATATAACATGTCATAGTATAATTATAGACACTACACAAAATAATCAAGTGATGAATTTTCATATATATCCCAAAAATAAAACAGGGACTAGAAATGTCATACCCGAAGCCTCAACTTAAGACACATTAAAACCTCTTGCATAAAAATTTAATTTAATTATTCCTATATTATATACAAATATTTACATATATTATACATTATAATATTTACTTATGAGTATTTGTTACCCACTTTTTAATAATTTCACATTAAATTATTATTTTGAGTAATAACTGCTTTTTTGTATATGTTTTGATTTTTATTTTCATTCCAATTAATTTTATCATGGTTACATAATATATATAGTACTAATCCTGAAATAATGTCACGTATATATATATTAATAATATAATTAATTTGAATCATGAAATATTGATTTGAAAAATGATGTATGTTACAATCATACAGATGGTAGGTTGTATGTATACATGAGAAACCTCTCAATTTTACAGAAATAATTATGTAAAGGAGGTAATTAATATATTATCTTTCCAAAATGATCATAAATGTGATTTTTTTAAAAGAGATTGTCACATAACTTTTTCAAGTATTTAGTCCTCACGTACACAAATGATGTTATCATCTTTCTGTGAGTGAACATATTATAAATAATATGATATATTATCAATTTAGAGTGATAAATATATACTAAATATCATAATTATTTCATATATATAACATAATTTCATTAAAATTGTACTTAATATTTTCCATTTAATCATTAGTCAAAAAGAATCACATCATTTCACGATGCAATAGTCCATTGTACACATTAATGATATTATTATATCCCCTGTTGAATATAATGTAAAATTTTATATGTTATATAATGACACTAATTATATACTAATTTTATTAATATGATATATATAATTTATATCCCTCATCATACCCATCCATGATAGGTGCTAATTAATTACAATGAATGACATTGGTGTCTGAGGTTGTAATCTTCCTTACACATGAATGATGATTTCATAACCCATTTGAGGGAAGTGGATATGGTTTTATGTAATTAAATTTACACAATGAAACATAATAATATTTAATATATATAGTTTATAAATTCATCATTTTTTAATAAGAATTTAATTTATTGTATGAAGAAATAAAAGAAAAATATTCATTGAAGAACTTTACCTCTTCTTCCAGTATCATCTGGAGCTTTGATTCAAAAGGTATCCTAGGTTGGATTTCATCCCAAACTAAGTCTTATAAGATGATAGGATATATTTTGGGAAGTAATGTTTCATTTTTTTCAATCCCAAATAAGTTTTAGTTTTAAAGAGGATTAGATGATGGGTGGCCTTTTATAAGTGCGATGAGTGTTACACTTGTAATATTTTGGAAAGAAAAGGTATACCCATATTTATATCATTAAAAAATGCTTGAAATGTATTATTATATAAAATTTTAAATTATTAAAGTATAAATATGGCCATAATTTATATTTTATAAATTTTTATAGGCCATTTTAATAATCACCTTTTTATTTTAACCTCATGGTAAGCACAAGTTTAACGTAATCATGGTTATCAATTTTTTACTATTTTCTTTATTCAATTCATTCAAAATTTAATTTGAAATTATTATATAATATATATAAAATTTTATAAAAGTTTTTAATTTTTTTACCAAATTCCCTTCACATATGTGGAAAATTTTAATAGAATATTATTCTCACAAACGCGATGAAAATGTAGGTTTTTTGAAAGACAAAATCTTCTAATTTTTACAAAGAGTTTAAATATGAAAATTAAAATGATAATGTTTCCAATGAAATAAATTGAATTAATATAATATAATTTATCATATATTAATTTAAAAAAAATAAAATAATATAACTTTATAAATAATTTACTCTAAAATTAAATTTTCAATTAAAATTATTTATTTTTAACCATTAATCAACAAAATATTCAATTAAAGAACTTTCTAAAAAATCATCCTAAAATAATTTTGAAATGATGATTTCAAAAATAAACTTTATTTTCTAAAATAAATTTTCGATATTATTTAAAAACTAATATTAAAATACATATTAAAAAGGTGATAAAACTTCAGTTTAGGAAAAAAATCCATTTTTAAGAATAAAATTTTATTTATTCTTATCTATTGTCTAGAAAACACATAAGTTGAATTTTAAATATGAAATTCAATTTATAATATATAAGTTTATTTATAATCATTTAAAAAAAATTCTTAATTTTTTGATGTAATGCATATTTATGTGGATTAAAATAATTTCTTTTACATTTTATTTATTTTAAAATAGTCATTATTTTTATTTAAAATTTATTGACCACTGAATAATTCATTTTTTATACATGTGGAAACCATATATTATCATAATTTAGTTATTCATACTAATACCCTCTATCCCAAAAAACTATGAACTAATTTTCATTGTAATATTTTAATAGTATTTCACATTTTCTTTAAACTCAATGATTCATGTAGTTCAAAAAATCCTTGTGTTTCATATACCAAATGAAAAAATCGGTGTTGCATATTGTGGAAAATGTAGAAAATAATAAATTCACCTGAAAAAATCCTACAGTCCTATCATGTTTCATTTTTATTCACTCAAAATATTTATAGCACAACTACACTCTACCCTTTTCCATTGAATGTCCCTCTGATGGTACCCCATTCTCTCAAGAATATCCTCCCATGCTTTTGGAAACACCCTCTCAATGTAAGGGATCATATCCTTATCCTCATTATTCAATCACCTTCTTGATGTAAATTTTTTTTTCAATTAATATTTATGGGATATGATTATCTACATCCCTTTTAATTCACATATTATTTCCAAATGATTAGATATAACTTTCATAATCATTAAAAACTGCCATGATTCATGATGTATACTTGTTATGATTTCAAAATTATCCTATGATATTTCCATGAAAATTTTTAGTCCAAAACACAAATTTTATATTCCAATAAATTATATATTTTTCATGTCAGGGTATGTTCTTACATATCCCTATTAATAATCTTTTGATATCTACATGATGAGGTACACATTTCAATCTCATTAATACCTCCCATGATTAATCATGTACCCCTTATTTTCTATCAAAATTATCCAACAATTATTCACGCCAAAGAATTTTACTCTGAATAACATTACAATTTCTACTCATGGTTATTAAAATAGAAATACATATAATTCATTTATTGGGGAGTTCCATTTATTTATTATGTGCTCCTTAATGATGGAATTAAATATTATGAAATATGATCCTATGTTGAATGGTCCATGTGGCACAATTATGCATGGGCATGATATAAAAGTGATGGGTGCATCCAGAATTATATAGTGCACCAATGAATTGGGTAATGTTTTAGTCTAATGAGACATCTTATATAGGATTATGGATTTATTATAATCCATCATGTTACTTTTTACCTAATGTTATTTTTTCTTGGCTCTTAGGCATAACTTATATTTATGATGTCATGTTTAATGGTAGAGAAAAATTCCCTTATTTCCAATATTTTATCATGTATTAACATAAAATACTGTAAACTATTAGTACTCTCACTCATTTTATGTTCCATTAAATTATTATTGGCTATCATGTAAGGTATTCATCATGTTATTCTTTGTTTACTCCCTTAATAATCATTATAGCACTTCCCTTTCTTGTGTATATGTCCCTAGGTTATCCCATGTAGTTTTATATGAAATAGAACTTTAGAGATTGTCAAGTATGATTTAAATAATTTTTGTGTCCATATACCTAGTTGATTTGGTTTGTAACAAATTTCAAAATGACACTAAGATTAACAAACTTTTGGGTTGTACTAAGTGTTATTTTATGTAACAAATCCTGAAATTAAGAGTATTAATCATATGGGTTGTCTTGTAAAGTGTAACCAGGGCACCCTAAATTTTAGGATAATATTTAATAGTGTAAAAAACTAAAAAATAAAATTTATACATGTTTTTAATAAATTTCAATCCTTATCTCCTAGTTAAACCACATTAAACCCATTTTAACATTATAAATGATAACTTATGTGTTTACCTAGATAATATAACTATATAAACAAAAATAATTGGGAAATTTTAACCATATTTTGCGCATCAGGATTATAATTTTCAAATAAATTTTACAAGATTATTTTTTATTGACAAAATAAAAAATATATATAATAACACAAAATGATTGAGAAGATTTTTTTAATAAAAGAATTAAATAATAAAAATATCACATTAAAATAATGTAAAAAAGTTAGTTTATATGACTTGTTTGATTATTTAAAATAAAAATGAATGTTTGTAGAGTCCTTAATCATGAAAAAAACGAATGGAATGTTCCATCCAAACCATTATTTTCAAATCTCCAAAAACTATTTTTAATTTTTATAAAATATATCTTCTCATCATGAAAGTCATACATGGGCTTCCAAATTAAATGTAATTCTTTAAAATAAATTATTTAACTCCTTAAATACATATTTTTTGAAACACCACTCATAAAATGGAATAAATTAAACAATTTTTGTGATTTTAAAACATTACCCCATTGTTTAAACCTAGCTTTTCTTATTCTACACTTTCTGTAGTGATATATCTTTACTTTTGTTAGTATTAATAATTAATAAGAAAGTAAAATATATTACATTATAATTATTATTGTTAATAAAAATATGGAATAAATATTAAAATAATTTATTTATAGAATAAGAATAATGTAATTAGAAACAATAATACACAATGAATTTTTTTTTTAGAAAAATGAATTATTAAGCATAAAACTGGATTTATTTTTATTCCATTACTATTAAAAATCATCAAATGAATTATAAATATTTTTATTAGGAATATAATATTTAAATATAATTTTTATAATTAAAAAATATTAAAATATTAAAATATTTAATTAAATGTCATAAAAATTGCACACATAAAAACAGTTTGCAGAAAAATGTGTTCATAATCCCAAAAATGAAATTATACTAAAATAAAGTATATTAATGATTACTATGTAATTATTTATATTATTTATAGTATAGAATACTTTTATTACATTATGATCAATTAAGAAACATAATGGTACTCTCTAATTTCATGATATAATGAAAATAAATTATACTCATATATATATATATATATTATTTAGCACGATTCATGAAAAAATTATTTTTTTATAAGATCACTAAAGATTCCCCCAAAAGATAATCTTGAAATTAATAATTAAAAAATTATAATAATTATATGAAATAATTTTTATAAATATTTTATAAATTAATTATAATTTATGCACACAAAACAAAAAAAACATTTTTTGAGAATATATATTTTAAAGAATAAATTGACTTTATTCGAAATTTAGTACTACTTTATTTTGAATTAATCAATAAATATTCATTATCTAAAACTATGAAACATATTTTATATATTGTGTATTACTATTAACACCTACCAATATAATTTCTAGGTTATGAAAACCACTTTTAAATAATTTCATTTGTATTATATGTCAGAGTTTGCTTAATATTTAGTTATTAATTTTAATAAACCTATAAATGATATTAATTTAAAACTAATTTTTGGGGGTTTTAAAATAAATGACCCTTTTTGTAATATATTTGATGATATTTTGATAGAGTAATACACTAGTGTATCATCAATAATCGACTCCATGTTAGGGGTCTGAAAATATATTCCCTCATTGTTACCCTCATCAATAATATTTCTCATCTAGGATGATAGAATCTTTTGAAACATATCATGAAAATATTATTTTCCTTATTTGAGGGTGAATTCCATATTTTGGGACTCGAATATCGATCATAATTCTAGATCTCTATAATGTAATGATGTTTGATAATAGGTAGTTTAGTATATGAGGTTTAAGAATCCTGTGTAAGGCCTGATGTCATAGTATGATAATATTATAATAGTTGATCTCAAAATCCAATAAAATTTATTCAACACATTTAGTAAACTCATCATTAAAAGATGATAAAATAATGATCAAGGATTTTCTTCCAAGAGAAAATTCAATATGTTGCAGTCTAATAGAAATAATCTAATACAAAATACATAATATAAAATATGAATAAATTATGAGGTCTATAAATAAGAAATAAAAAAATGGAAATATTATTAGGTTTTCTTACATGTGTTACATTTTAAAAGAAACCATTGTTAGCATCATTTTAATAGGATGCTTCTCCTTGGTGAAGGTTCATGATATGATTGAATTCTCCAAACTCAAAAAAATTAAGTACAAATATTGGTGTGAAGGTTTTAATCCAAACATTGGGTAGTGGAAAGGGCTTTGGTGAATAAAGATATCAAAACTATAGGGTTCACTAATGTCAAAAAAGTTTACAAAAACAAGGTTTTGCACTATTTATAAGTAGAAATATGTCATTAACCCTATTTTTAGAACACACATGCTAGTTTTCATCTCCTTACTAATAGAAAAAATAATGTGTGGATAATAATAAGAAAACATGTACCATTTTGTAATTTTAACTGGGTCCCAATATTCTCTATTGGAATCCACATGCATTTTAGAGATACATTTTCCTTATATTTATATCCTTATTCACCCAATATGATCTAATGAATTGGAGGGAATGTACGATTTTTTTTGAAAAGTAATAAAACAATAAAGTGGTGACAATAATATCCTATCGATGTGAACTATGAATTCACTCAGGACCTCAGTCATTTACCAAAGTTACATCACCTAGGCCCCTAGGGTATTCACCTTGAGTAATTAACCAATAAAAAAAACATGACTTATCATATATTCATCAAAGGATCCATCACATCTATATTCATAACAATTAAAACTTATTTTAATTGATATCGAACCCATGCATCATGCCTGAATATAAAATACATGAACTACCTTTTAAACCAAGCGTGATTTTTAGTAGTCCCAAAATTTTACTATAAATAGTCCTAAAGGGACACCATTATGTAAAATATGAAAATGTATAATAATATCAAAGGTAAACCCTATGAATAGTATCCTCTTTAAATATATGTCTCAAAACCAAATTTTAGGTAACTTTATTAAGCCAAAACATTAAATTAATTAACTAAAAATCAAGCTTAATGGTGTTACCTTATTGATTAAATCATTAAAACGGAAAAAGAAAATGGTTCCTCCCTAGGTCTCTGTGATTAGGATGATATACTATATACTGGATGGTTAACAAGGGAGCCACTCTCTCAAGTCATTCCCTAAGGCCTCAATAGGGTGAACCCTAAACCAGTACTTTCTATAAGAGAGGCCATGTTACCCAACATCTCAATAGGCATAACCATAACAGGTGCCTCTATACCAAGGCTAACTACCACCCATATCTAACTCTAGGGAACCATATTTTCCCTAATATTTTTTTAGGGCGACCCTTCATCCTCCCCTATATACCAGATAGAACATCACCTGGGCCTTCATACACGGTAGAAAAACTCATCCATTCATCCCTATATAGTCCCATATTCACCCCACCTCCCATTGGGGTGAAACTAATCCAAGGTACTCTTAACGTAGAAAAAACATTTTCTATGACTACTTCCTAGGTTGAAAATTATAAATTCCCCATATTTTTGCTCCTATTAATCATGTACATGTTATGAACATCAATGTGAAACTGATTGATCTTTTATTCAAATGTCAAATAGGGATTCCCATGGTTTACATCCATTAGAATTAGACCATAATGGTAATAATGATCATATAACACCTTGATAATGAGGGTTCTTAAAATAAGTATACTAGTGGATCCTTTATAGATAATTCTTCTCAACATTAATGACCGATGTAAAACACATGAATGATATGAAAAATTAGTGGATGTCTTCATTATAATCAATGAGATATATAGAGATAAAGGCACCAAGTATTGTCTATGACAATTTTAAAAATAAGTAGGATGAGAAACATATGTGTTACCCCAAACATATTCTTCATCGTGATGTATTCTCTATATGTATAATTTTAATTATGGATCTATATACAAATTAATGAGTAGTTATCTTTTACTCTTTATAAAATCATATGTGTGTGATTTTCTCATAACCTTATTAGTTCCTAGTATCACATTAGTAGCCCAAACATAATCCCAAATGTAATTAAAATTCTTCAATATCCCCTAAAGGTCTAAAATTACTTGAATAATTTAATCATATATTACTAGAATACTGTAGAATATTTGGGCCACCAGACCAATGTAAGCACTAACAGTTCCATATATAGATTACCCATGTATATGACCCAATACATTCTCATAAAGTCATATCCCCCTTGATATCTCCCATGAAATGTCCACATTCACAACAATCTAATAATAACAACTAGTCTAAATTCCATATGAATTCAATTATTATCAGAGTTTCATATCCCATTTAAAAACATCCGGAATGAGGTATATTCTATTTAAGTATATCCTTCATATATTATCCATATTCATTATAATAAATTATTCATTGTTTGGTTTCATTCCCAATGAAAGTGTTGAACTATAAAGGGTCATTAATGTATATTTAAAAAAATACTTAGAAACTATTCACCTTTAATTCCTCTATATGAAACTATTAATTTTATAGTCAACATCCTATCCACATATTGTAAAACTAAAATTTTTGGTCCGATCACTTGACCATAAACTTTGAAAATTGAATAGTGTGGGATTTTATTCTTATTAAATAGGATATGAAGGATACCACCATGAGGTTTAATCCAATTATCCCATAGGTCATGGATTAATGACCATGAATATAACATCACTTGTTATTGGAATCACAATAATAGAAGGTGTCACAATGGTCATTGTCCTGTGACAAATAGGTACAATATATTCCATTATATGAAATTTAAATACATGGTTTCTAATTATTTTCATAGAGATACATAAGGATAATCTCTCATGGAATATATCCAAACTCTACAACACCATCATTCTCTATGGATATTGTTAAATTCAAGGATTTGTAACTATTTGGCCTTAAACTATGGTATCACTATATAAAAAAGTGATATGTATAATCTCAGATATATACATATGTTTACATTAAAAAATGGCCCTAATCAATAAGAGACACAGTGGTAAAAAAATAAATAATAATATTTGTGGAAGATTCAATAAAATATCTTTAATCTATAAGAGGGTATCAGAGTAGGAAAATGTTCTCTCAATAGTGTGAGATAAGATTGAACATCCATTAACTCAAATAAATATATTATTTTTTAAAAATATCCATTGACCACCTAGCATTAGAAAACAATTTATCTTTCCCTAAAATCAAATACATTGTTATTTCTAGATGGAATCAAATTGACTTACATAACATCCTCACCCCCTTAAATAATATGATTATAAAAACATTAAACTATGAGGTTCCATGTTTCTGGTGGGAAATATTAATTGAATAACTATGCGAGTATTTTATTAAAAAATGTTTAATAGGGTTGTATTTAATAGCATTTTTAATATACATTTTATTAGTTTCATAAGTATATAATAATTTTATATATATATGAGTCAAATATATACATTTCTTCTATCCATTCATTCTCTATAGGATAATGAAAATTTATATTTTCATATTTTATGTTAGGTGTAATGTATTTAATATTTATTTTTAGTTTCTACTGAGTTCTATGACTTAATATAGTGTTGTATAATATTGAATTGTTTTAATTATTTTTTAGTGACATCATTTCTCTATTTGATTTCATATTTATGGTTCAATTTATGTTTATCCCTTTAAACCCCCATCTATTTCATATAATCAAATTTATTAGTCTATAAACATTTTAAGGCTTAGTGAGGATGATTTAAAAACCTTTTTTTGACAAAAATATATTTTTAGTGATTTAACCCCTTCTTATTGTGTGTTTTTTGATAAAATGATATATATTTCTACTAAAATATTACATTGTTTTTTATACCTCACTTTATACATGATTAGTATAGTGAATATGTTATAAATGTTATCCATATTAATGATGGACCATAATGTTTAGGCATGTAATATTATGTTATTTTATGTTTACTTTATATATAAATTACCTTTGTTATGAATATATATGATTATTTTCTTATTGATGTTTTTATATATAATATTGAAAAATGTTTATTAAGTGTCCACTTATATTTTTGAGTATTTTTAATCATGTATATGGGGGAATTTTTCATTATATATTTCATTATAAAGGATACTAGATATTTATGTTTAATTTATTAAAATAGAAAGGGAACTCAATTCCTTAACATCTATATATTCTTTCCCCATTCCTAATAGGATGGTTTAAAATATTTCTTTTATTGTATTCATAATTTATCAACTTTACAAAATTGGATTAATATTTCACCTTGTTTATATCATATTCACATTATTTATATCTCTAGAAAGTATTCTAGTTGGTCAATGTTGGCTTGTAATATTCTTGTATAAATATTCATTAATTTATTAATAATTTATATCTTTTTAGTGAAATTTTAAAAATTTGTTTCCAATCAATATTTTTTATTCCCATTCTTCATATTTCCACTATATAAACATGAAACTATGATAGCTAAGTTAGGTAAGGGTGGCAAAACTTTTTTGGGTTTATTATATTCAAAACATATATATTTCATTCATCATATTCATGTAGATACTTTTACATGTGATCATGAAAAATTCAAGGCACTGAATCAAGGGAGTTCATATCTCTAGGTTTTGTGACAAATGTTCCAAAAGAAACCATAATAATAAAGAATATTAAGGAATTTATATTTTCAGTCAAACTAAAAATTGATCATATTATAAATTATTCAATTACACTCAACACAATTCTAATTAATGAACATGTTAACAATATTAATGTAAAGAAATTAAATTAAGTGGAATGTCGATTTTACATTGTGTATTACTGTGGGTGACTCATAGTAGAATAAAATAGTGATATGTTAACATTATAAAAGAATAAGGACTAACTATTTTGATTAAAAATGGTAAGGAAATTGTAATAACCAATCCAAGGGTCAATCTGTCAGCTTTTATCTCCTTGGAATTAACTATGGAATGAGATGTAAGAATAAACAGTGCACAAGTCACTAAAAATGAATACCAACAGAATAATCAAATACAAACCATGTACTTTATTTTTCACTTTATCTCTATCATTTTTCATCAAATCCAAATATTCAATATTGTTTTCATGGAAATTTTTCAGTTTTTTAATTTCTTGTATGGAAATATTTCCCTGTGTTATATATCCTATAGTACCACAAAATAACCTTAAACACATCTTAAAATGTTTTTCATGAAATTAACCCCATATTTATTCAACTTGTCAAAAACCCTATTTCTATCAAAACCATTCATCATGGATGAATGAATACCAATGAAATATAATTATTCTATATTATGGTTAGAAAATATTTAAATCAACCATATTTTCTAGTAATTTATCAAAGAAGAATATGACAAGACACATTGTGTCATAATAATATTCCACCACAACACATTACTAATTGATATACATGGCTACATTGTAATTCTGATCCGGGACCATATATAAAAATGTAAGACCATAACTTATTATTTACTCCATTAAAATATATACATCATTTTTAGATATATACATATATCATGATTCTAATGCTATTATGAAAATAATTTCAATATAAAAAACTATTTTGTATTAATATCAATATTATATTTCCTTTAATTAGGGTATGATATGTAATTACTCATACCCAAAGCATAGATTGGATAATTATTGATATGATTATTTATGAGATAAATCAAAATTAAATAAGAGACTAAATTTTTTACATATTTTTCACTAATGAATAGTTCCATAGTTCCTCAAAATATATATTTTAGTTTTATCAATAAATCCACTATATGTGTTAGTAGGAACCTGGTATAAATAATCTAGAATATAAAAAAAATAAATTTTATGATGAATAATAAATCACTCAGAATTAAGATATTCATTACTCTAAGAAGGCTACTATATTTCATTTTTAGGATATATCAAGAGGTTGGATTAAATAATAGTATAAATTAAATAAAAAATGTTGTGGTACTTATTGTAACATCCTATGTATTTATAGAATAATAAATTTTTATATCTATTAATATTTATGAATTTAATGTAAATTTTAGTTTAAAGGGGAAATTATATATGATAGCATACCCGACATGAAAAAATGGGTCTCTCTGAAATCTTATGTCGCTCACAACACCGGGTTATACCAAAAAATAATAAAATAATAATATTGTTGTTTTAAATGATAGTTAACGCCTAACTGCTGTATAGGATGGAATGAACATAATTAACTATATTAACATTTTACATATTTTCGAAATTTTTTTACATTTATCCATTGATTTTTAGATGCTTAAAATGAGAGTGAATCCAATTTTAAGCATAAAATACTCTATTATTTTTAAATGGTCGTTTTACTGCCTTTTGATGGAGAACCCTTTTTAAAAATAATGTTTGCATATTTTATATTTTATGTTTGAGAAAATAAACTTCTTATTTAGAATAGGTGCATCAAAATTTACTTCTGTTTAAGTTTTTGAATTTTTCTGATAAAATCTATATTTTATGAATAGTGAAAAATAGAGAATTTCAATTCAAAACTACCTTTTCATCTAATTTATTTATATAGTTAGGTTGTCCCTTTAAATAATTTTAAATTTTTTTTCAATTAATTTTTTATCATTTAATCCAATTATAGTTAATTTATGTAATTTCAAATTTTATTTGGACATAGTCACATCTCAATATTTTGATATTTTTTACTTCTTAAAAACATGTTTTCTGGTTTTGACAATGAGAATTATTTTTAAATAAATTTCTGTTAATTATCTGTTTTGAATTTCGAAAAATTCGATTCTATATTTGAAATAATATGGTAAAAATTATTTATATAGGTACCTTTTATTTTTTAGACATTATGAATAGTAACTTCAGTAATTATTTTAATTTATCGTGGATAAATGGTAAATCAGGTAAATAAAGGTAAAAAATAATAATATAATAATATAAAACTACCATAACCTATGTCATAATCCTATTTTATGAGATATTCCTAACCATGTTCATCTTTGGGTCGAATTTATTAACCCATGGAGCCACTTGGGTGTGATAATAACATTTTATAATATTTAATTTAAAGAAGAGATAAATATAACATAAACAAGTATCTCCGAACTAAAACACTTTTAATTTTATTTATATAAATGATATATTCAACTAAAAATATTCATCATAAAGCTAAAAGAATTTAAAAAATCATTGTATTTTATTTATACTTTTTATACTTAAAAAATATATATATATTTATGACATAATGATGATGTTGTGATTACCTTATTAATAAAATATTCAATTAAATGGTATTATAGATTTTAAAATATATGTATTTTGAACATTTTGAGGACATACAAGAATTTTTTGGAAACAATGTACGTGTTAGTGGTGATTTAATTCCTTTTTCGAAAGAATCATGTTTTTTTGACTTTAACAAAACTCGATTTATAAATAGTTTCAAAAAGACATAAATGAGTTTTTAAAACAAATTCTATTTTATTAAAATATATAATAGAACAAAAAATATAATATTAGGAAAAATAAATTATATAATGTCATAAATTTCATTAATTTTTCACTTGTGGTTCTCTTGGAATTTTATAGTAAATATAGTAACCATATATTATAAAAATGCAATAAGACATGGTAAAAGTTAATGTTTCTAACTAAGGGATAAAGCTAAAAGATATGGTTAATTTTGTGACCTAAACATATATAAAACCTATTAGTGGAAATTATTTCAACCCATGATCATATTATCCTCAAATTTATCATTTTTGAAGTATTGTAATTCCAAAATCAATTTATAGTAAAATAATATTTCGAGACTTTCCTAAAGTGCCCATCTTCTATCTTAAAAAGGCCATTACCTCTACACACTTACTCACACCTCTAAATCCCCTTAGCTCATCCAAATTATGATCAAATAATCTCCAGACACTCTTACCTTACTCTAAGAAGCCTTACCTTATGTCGAAGTAAATTAAAGAAAACCTTCTGGTTAAAATCAAAAGGAGTTACCCGATTTAGAGGTAACATATTCTCTCATCCTTCTTTCATTTATTTTCCCCATCCAACCCCCAAAACTTCCATTATTAAAAATATATTATAACAAAACCAGTATCCTCAATATACTAGGATGTTTTTATGATAAGTTTTCCACCTAAAATTACACAAACCTCCATCTAATGGATATAGAACATACAGTTTCTGTGTACGGAGAACTACTCGCTCACAAAACGATGATGGTTCAATTTTCTCCTACCACCTCTCATGGTGGAAATTCTGATAGAAATATATTTATATATGATATATATTATATTTATATTGTATCTAAGATTTTTTATTTTTTATTTACTACATACCTTTATGCTTTCCATATTGTGTAAATATGATAATTTCATTTGAGGAATTATGGACTACCGCCCACTCAATATGATATGACTCATTCATTCCATTCAGGGAATGTATGAAGGATAAATTTAAAGAAAATATGTAATATAAATAGCATATATATTATACTATCATTATAATATACCAATGTTTCTTTTATTTTTTTATTCTTTTAATAGGAAAAATAAATTAAAGTATCATTAATGTGTATGTACGACCTATCGTCTCTATGAACGGTGCATTTCATTTCATTTATCCAAATGTTATGGACTATTATAAATATGTATATACTTGATATATATGATATTTAAATCATGAATAATATTCTTGAGATAATGGAATTATGACCACATAGATAATTTTCATCAAACAAGACCATTTTTTACTCGAGTACCGAACATCAACCAAACATCAGAGATGAACTCAAATAATTGACTAATTTCTACAACATAGTAATAAGTGATATAAAATGAATAATAAACAATAAAAATGTTCTAAGGTAAGTATAAATTAACATAATTTTATTATTTATGAAATTAATTAATGAACGAGACAATTCAGACTCAAGGTAAGTCAATTCATCTCAATCTCCATTAATTAAGGTATTTCTTAATAATATTAACCTTTATTATTTTATAAGGTTTATATATAGCCACTATGAAATTTCATAACCAAATTTTATCTATACTAATGTTCTTCACAAAATTATTTAGATTAATTCTTAAATTTACAAAGTTGTATGGGGCAACTTTAACATTTAATGACTTAATTATGAAATCTTTTTCTTACTAATATTAAAATATATATTTATTTATATGGGTATAAAAAGAATATTGAGGAAATTTTTTGTCACTATTGATTTTCGTTCAATGTTTTCAAAAGGAATTTTTTTATGAGATTCATTTTAAGTTATTTAAAAAACCTGAAAAGGAATATTTGTTAATATATGTGGCGACAACAACTTCTTCGCTACTATAACCGTTATTAGATAATTGGATTCCACTATAAGCCTTAATGTCATTAAAATGAAACTAAATCCATTATTCCATTATTTGGGTATCTTGGTATTGAAAATAAGTTCATAAATGAAAATGGTATTTTTATATGAATTTTTTTTCATATGGTATTAGAAGTTGATTTCAAAAAAGAGGTTTTATGATGAATGTGTTTTTTTCATGAAATGGTACATGAGCATTATATGAAATGGGTGAGCCTGATATAGATTATACGAAGGGTTGAACCCCATTATAGCTCATGGGTAAGCTTGATATAGCTTTTATAAAGGTTTGATCCCCATTATAGCTCACATGTGATCCTAACACGGCTTATACGATGGGTTGGGGCCCATTATAGCTTACGAGTGATCCTCATATAGCTTATAAAAAGGGTGATCCCCATTATAGATATCCAATTTGGAATTCAACCATATTTTTATTCCAATTAGAATATGTTTGAAAGGGTTTTATGTATATGAATATATAATTCACTTAAAGGATTTTTAATTTATTTCTTTTGGTTTTATTATTTTTCATTGAGCCAAAATTATGAGTGTTATTCATGTGAAAATGTTTCATTTCATCTGCTCAAAGAACATTGAATTGGTAATCAGTTTTTAACTAGACTAATTTATTTTCTTTATTTTTATTTCCGTAACTGAGCTTTATGTGCTCATCCCATGTTTTTAAATGTTTTCATTGGATTTAAGGGAGAATAGAGTAAATTATGGAATCAAATAAAATTCTATGATGATTAAACATGAAAATTAACAGTGATTATTTTTAAAAGTTTTTATGTTATGGATGAAATAAATACTATTGGAAGTGTCCACTTTGAATTTATATGTTTTTTATGTAATAGTTATAGCCTAAATATCGAAATATCTAAACCTAAAAAGACCCTCAAAGTGAATTCTTCTATTGACTCAATATTATGTAACGTTTAAGGCCATGGACCTATAGTTGGTATTAGAGGTCGGATTAGATAACATTATAGGTTAGGATGGTGTTAATTTATTTATTTTAAAGTATTTTACATTATGGTTAAGTTGAAATGATGTTGCATTTTAATATTACCTTGTTGATTCATATAAACTATGTATGTTCATAATGGTTTCCCAGAGGAAATAAGAAATATATAATGGGAAGGTATTGAGAGTACAACAACCTCTCAAATATAAAACATGAGGTGGTGAGAATTGGAACTGAACATTTTGTTGTAGTGATGCATTAGTTGACTCGGGCAATAAATTGTTGTGGTATCCATGAATGAGATTATCCTGATCAACCACATAATAATATGTCAGTAGTGGAACATTTTATGGGGCATCATCCCCCATCATTCAATAGATCATCTGACCTAGTGGTAGTTAAAGGATAGATCAATACCCTGGAGAATAAATTTGAAGTTATGGGATGTTTGAAAAGTCAAAAGGTAACTCTTTCCATCTATCGTTTTGAAGGTGAAATTGATTGATGGTGCTCATTAGTTAATAATACTATAGAGAAAAATGATATTGATGCCATGGTATGGGAAGAATTTAAGGATATTTTCCTTGAGAAATATTTCCTTAAAGTTGATCGTCTTAAGATAGAGAAAAAAATCATTTAATTAAAGTAAAAGGATGAGTATTCAGTTGCCGCATATGAAGGGAACATCCCAAGATTGGCCAATTTTGTTTTGGATTTTATTCAGGACATTGATAGTAAAATTAATAGATTTTACTAAGGATTAAAACTAGGGATACTAACGTCTTTGACCTCCCAAGAATTTAAATTTTATGAAAAAGTTGTTTGTTGTGCTGAGAATGTTGAAATGGTTCTTGATGACACTTATGTTCAACAAGATGATAAGAGTAAAAAAAGATCAAGGTTCTAGGAAATAGAGTATCAATCAACTATGAATTTGGGAGGTAAGCTTAAAACATGTTCATATGTTAGGATTTGTAAAGTGTTACTGGTGTGGTAATCTTGGTCGTAAGGTTTGTGACTAAAGTGAAATGGTTTCTAAATAGTCCAATAATGAGATAATAGTTATCCAGTATACAGTAAGATGTTTTAACTGCAATGAGTTGGGACATTATACAAATAAGTGTCCAAAGTTAATTACTTAGGGAGAAAATTAGTATGATCAGAAACAAAAAGGTTTGGGAAAATATTTTTCTTTTACTATAGGTGATGTTGAGACATCTAGTGAAGCAATGAAACTCTTTATAGCCTGGTATTTTTGAACGATAACCATAAGTTTAAGGTTTTAGTTACACCTACTAAGGAATTATGTGATGTACTAATAAGTTATAAAGAACATTTCCTGGAGATATTTTTTGGGGTTATGTTTATATGTGGATTTTTTAATCTGGAAGTATGCATTTAAATTTGGATGGTAGTTTTAATATATTTATATCCATTATGTTTTGTGTGTTATTTTATACTTAAGGTTATTTTCAGGGATGTACATCATATTTTTAGAATATTATGAATATGAAATTATACTTATAAAATATAAATACATCAAGTAATTATGTTTCCTTATGTTCATATTCTAGGAAGTAAATTAATTCTTCAACTCTATCAAAATGATCTTAAAAAAATATTATTCATTTAAATTTCTTGATAGTCTTTTGACCCATCACATAATTATGGTTTGTTATGGATTACCTTTCAATGACTATGTTCTCTATCACTCTTTATTAGGCTTTTTTGAGTTAGTTTTATCATCCATGTCCATGATTTTTTATAGGGAACACTAGAATATAATATCACAGGTGACCTTTTTACTACTCATTCTTTCTTTTAATGTGAAATATTTGTTTACTCTTTTTCTGATGTGGGTTTTTCAATGAATTTTCTGATCCCAATTTTAATATTGTGAGGATGCAATTTCCAAAAGGGGGGAATGATGTGACATCCCAAGTATTTATTGAAAAATACATTTTCATATCAATTAATATTTTTGAATTTAATATTAATTTTAGTTTAAATGGAAAATTATGTATGATAGTGTACCTGAAACGCAATGACAGGTTTCTCTAAAATCTTATGTTACACACAACATTGAGTTATACCAAAAAAATAATACAATAATATTGTTATTTTAAATGGTATTTAACACCTATTCTTTGTATTGGATGGAATGAACATAATTTACTATATTATGATTTTATATATTTTTTAAATGTTTTTACATTTATCCAATAAATTTTATAGGCATATAATGAGAAAGAACTTAATTTTAAGCATAAAATACATTAATATTTTTAAAATGTCATTTTACCGCCTTTTGATGGAGAAACCTTTTTAAAAATAATTTCTGACACTTTTATATGTTTAATTTGACAAAATAAACTAATTATTAAAAGTGGGACATTAAAATTTACTTTGGATAAAATTTTGGTATTTTTTGGATAAAATCTATATTTTTATGAATAGTGAAAAATAGTGTAATTTAATTCAAAACTGTATTTTCATCTAATTTGTTTATATAGTTATATTTTTCATTTTAATTGGTTTTAAAATTTAATTGGATTATTTTTTTTATCATTTCTTTCATTTATTTTCATTTTAAGTATTTTTACATTTTAATTGGGCATAATCACATGTCAATCGTTTAATAGTTTTTACTTCTTAAAAACAAGTTTTCTGGTTTTGCAAGCAGGAATTAATTTTACATTAATTTATTCTAATTCTATGTTTTGAATTTGGAAAATATGATTAAAAATTTGGAATTATAAGATCTAAATTATGTAAATAGGAACCTTTTATTTTCGAACTTTATGAATAGTAAATTCAGTAATTATTTTTATTTACCACAATTAAAAGGTAAATCATGTAAATAATGGTCAAAAAATAATATTTTAATAATGTAAAATGACGATAACAAATGTACTAATATTTTTGGATGATATATTTCCAACCATGATCATCCTTGAGTCAAATTTAGGACCCCATGGAGCCAGTTGGGTGTGATAATGACCTTTTATAATATTTAATTTAATGAAAAGGGAAATATAACATAAACATGCTTCTCCTAACTAAAAACAATTAGTTGATTTATATAAATGATATCTTCATCTAAAAATAGTAATTAAAAATATAAAATTATTTCCTACATAATGGTATTTTATTTATAATTTTTAGACATTAAATAAATAAATATATTTATGACAAAATGTTGATGCAGTAATTACCTTATTAATGAAATATTCAAATAAATGATATTATAAATATTAAAATAAATGTAATTTGAACATTTTGATTCCATGCATGATTTTTTTGGATAAAAATTAAATTTCATGGATGTGTTAATTCCTTTTTTTAAGGAATCACGTTTTTATGATTATATCAAAAAACAATTTCAAAATAGTTTCAAAATTGACATAAATGAGTTTTTTTTAAAACAAATACTATTTTATTAAATGGTATAATTGTCATAAAAATATATTATTTGAAAAAATGACTTATATAATGTTTAAATTTTCATTAATGATCCACTTGTGGTTCTTTATCCATTTTATAGTAAATATATTAACCATATATTATGAAAAATACAAGAAGACAAAGTAAGAGTTAATGTTTTTAACTAATGGTTAAAACTAAAAGATATAGCCAATTTTGTGACCTAAACCTTTCTAAAACCAATTAGTTGAGATGATTTTGACCCATAATCATGTTATCCTATAAATGTTACACTTTTTAAATATTATAATTTGAAAATAACTTTTTAATAAAATAATATTTCCAGACTTTCCTAAGGTGCCCCTCTTTTCTCTTATAAAAGGCCACCACATCTACCCATTGACTCACACCTATCAATCCCCTTGGATCATCCAAATTCAACTAAAATATTCTCCAAAAATACATCCCCTCCTCTTATAATCCTTACTTTTGGAAGAAATAAATTCAATAAAACATTTGGGCGAAAATACAAAGGAGTTACCTGATTTAGAGGTAACGTCTTCTCTCAAGGTCCTTTCATTTATTTTCCTCATCCAACCCCCAAACCTATATCAATTCAATTTTTTTATGACAAAAACAGTATCCTAAATATAATAATATGTTTTTATACTAATTTTTTAACCTAAAATTACACACACCTCCATCTAATGTTAATGGAACATATTTTTTCTGTGTAAGGTGAACTACTGCCTCAAGAAATGATGATTATTCAGTTTTCTCCTACCACCTCTCATGGTGGCCATTATGATGGCGCTATATTTATATTTTATCTATTCTCATTTAATTTTTATTTACAACATACCTTTATTCTTTCCATTGTTTTTAAATACGATAATTTATTTGAGGAAGTGTGGATTACAGCCCCCTCAAAGTTGTATAACTCATTCATTCAATAGATGAAACTTATAAAGGATGGAATTAATGAACATATGTAACTTATATAACATAGATATTATGATGGAATTATAATTTACCTATCTAAATATTATTTTTTTATTCCTTTAATTTGAAAAAGAAATGAAAGTAGTGTTCATGCATACGTACGACCTACGGTCTCCAAGAATGGTGCATTTCATTTCTTGTCTCTAAATGTTGTGAACTATTATAAATTCATATATAATAGATATATATTATATTTAAATCATGAATAATATTCTGGAGATAATTTGCTTATGAACACATGGATAATTTGCATCAAAACAAGATCATTTTTACTCAAATACCGAACATCGACAAAACATAAGATATGAACTCAAATAATTAATTAATTGCTATAACATGTTAATATGTGATATAAAATGTAAAATAAAATTTAAAAAATATCTAAAAATTATAAATTAAATAAATTTATTATTCATGAAATTAAAGAATGAACAAGACAAGTTGGACTCAAGGTAAGGGACTTCATATCATTATTCTTTCATTGAGGCATTTCTTGATAATATGCACCTTTATTCTTTTATAAGGTGTATATACATAAATTATGGAATTTTATAACCACATTTTTATGATACTAATTATTTTTACTAAATCATGGAGATTAATGTTTAAATGATCAAAGTGGTATAGGACACCCTAAACATTTAAATATTTAATTATCAAAATCATTTTATTCCTTATATTAAGTTACATATTAATTTATATGTGTATAAAAGAAATATATACTATGTTTTAAGTCCCTATTGAATTTAATTCAAAGATTTCAAGATGAATCTTTTTATATTAAGTGTTGTACTTTCATTACAAAATGACAAAAAGAATTTTTTTCACATATGTGGTGATAATGACTTCTCTGCCACTGTAACTCTTATTTGATATATGGATTCCTATAAAATCCTTAATGTCTTTAAAACTAAAAATAATTCACTAATTTCTTTATTTGGGAATCTTGGTATTGAAAATGGGTCCTAACATGAAAACTGTATTTTTATACAAAAATGTTTTTCATATAGTATTATAAGAAGATTTTAAAAAATGATTTTTCTGATGAACGTGTTTTATTCATGAAATGGTACATTAGTATTATATGAAACGGGTGAGCCCAATATAGCTTTTACGAATGGTTGACCTCCATTATATCTCACTAGGTATCTCAATATAGCTTATATGAATGGTTTATCCCCATTATAGCTCACGGGCGAGCCTAACACAGCTTATACAAAGGGTTGAGCCCCATTATAGCTCATGGGTGAGCCCGATATAGCTTGTAAGAAGGGTGATACCCATTATAGATCATCAATTTGAAAGTCAACTATATGGTTATTACAATTTTAATATATTTTAAAGGGTTATATATATATAATTCTCTAAGTAACCGAAAGTAGTTTTAATTTCTTTCTATTGGTTTTATTGTTTTTCATTGAGTAAAAAGTATGAGTGTTATTCATGTAAAAATGTTTTGTTTCATCTGCTCAAAGAACATTTGATGGGTTTTCATGTTTTAACTAGACTAATGGGTTTTCTTTATTTTTATGTCCCCTACTGAGTTTTTTGTGTGCTCATCCCATGTTTTTAAATGTCTTCAAATGATTTATTGGAGAATAGAGTCACGGATGGAATCAAGAAAATTTTTTGACGACTAAACCTAAAAAGAACCCATGTTTCTTTTTAAAATTTTCTATGTAATGTATGAAATGGATACTACTGGAATTGTCCACTTTGTAATTATATGTTATTGTTATGTAATAGTTATGGACTAATTCTATAAATCTATAAAACTAAAAAGATCCTCAATGTGAATTATTGAAATAAATCAAGATTATGTAACGTTTAAGGCTGGGGCCTTATACTTATCATATGAAAAAATTAGTTCCCATTTATGTATAAATAGATCCATATTATATGTCAAACTAGGAATGTTATCTTTAGAGAGGCCCCTGGGAAAATTCTCTATTTTGTTGTCATAATTAAATTTTTATTCCTTCGTTAAAATGAAAATTCTATTCACTTATTTTTCCTCATTGAATTTATCTCTAAACATGTTTTTAAAATAATAATATAGGGATTTAATCATTTTATTGGAATTTTAGTGAAAGAAAAAATTTATTAAGGAGGTTTAATTTCATTAGATCCATATTCACATTTTTAATATAAATAACATTTTTTATTAATAGTATTGTATTTTTTCTTATATGTTATGTTTTGAAATTTCTAACCTCGTATATCATTTCCATAGTCTCAATGGGGAGTTGAGGTTGATCCTTTTATTCTCCCTTGAAATTATCCCCTTTATCATTTAAATAGATATTAATATTTTGATATCAAACATGTTTTCATTTTTTAGTGAATTTTTAGTAGTTATTATTATTATATTTTTTCTTCTCATTTAAATTATTTGTTTTTCTGTAGTCAAATACCACTTCCTCCACAAAATTGTTGTTGATCATAATTGAATATTTTCCATGATCTTCACGTGTTATTTTAATGATGATGATGTTTGAGTGGCTTCCTCAACAACCATATCTTGATTAGTGGATTAATATTATTCCACTATGTATAAGTCCTTATAAATATTTCCATTTTTGAACATGTAACCAGAATGAATTGTTTTCCATAAATTTAAAAACAACTTCTATAAGTAATTATCCATTCTTAGAGTAACTTTATTCAGTATAGTAAATATATTTTTGGTCTAAAATCTATATATAAGTAATTACCCATATTAGTATTCTAGTTCTTCCAATATATATTTAGATATTTTCTTTGACCATAAAAAAGACAATAGTGAAACCCTCACCTCCTTAATCTTCATAAAATGAAAAACCTCATTCTTATCACATTATTTACTAGTATGCTAATTATTTCATGTACATCATGTACATTTCCTATAATCACTTCCATGATTCCCATATTATAAGTTTGACTATCAAAAATATTAAATTTAATATGATCATTTATCTCCACAAAGGTATATTTATATTTTTCAAACATCAACTCTTTTTTAATAGGATTCCTTTTCTTGAAATTTGTTTCTTGATTTCTGTATGAATATTTCTATAATGTGTCTATTATTTTCCTCTTCCTATATATTATAATTAAACCTCATATAAGCACACAAATTTTAAATTAATATTTGATATTATATTATTTAATACTAATAAATAATAGATTCCTAAAATTCTAGGCTTGGGATAACCACCCATGAACCTTTTTCAAGCTTGGAATAACCTACCAAGTACCAAAATTTGGTCTTGGTATATCATCTCATGTTCCCTCTTTTGGGCCTGGGATTAACTCTAATTTAACCTCTTTTAATGTTATTTTATCTTCTATTGTACAGTCTTTTATGGTTGGGATAATCTCTATTTTACCCTCTTTCCGTCTTGTGATAACTTCTCATGTACTGTCTATCAGGCATGGGATTACCTCTCATGAACCCTATTTCTATATTGTTATAAGCTCTTATGTACCCTTTATTGATCATGTGATAACCTCACATATACCCTTTCATCTCATATAACATTAATCGTTAACCAAATTATTGATGGAAGATATTGGAACCATCAATCACATATTCAAAATCATACACATGTGTACCACAATTTCACAATGTTTTCACTATATCATAAACTGGGAAAAGAAATGGGTTTCATAAACATTTTATCATAGTAAAACATATGGAAAATAAATTGGTACATAATAATTTTATCATTTTATCATATAATAACCCACGGAAAAATAAGCGAGTTTACTATAATTTTATAATGTTATAATACAAGGAAAAAATAATCTGGTTTCATAATAATTATATCATGGTATGACACTTGGAAAAAAAGTGTGTTTCATTAGAATTATATTATGGTATGACTCTAATAACATAATTATCTTTCATATTATTTTGGTCATCATAAAAATAAAACATATAGATAATTAATATGAATGGTATCCTTATATCTTATCCCTAGTATACCAAATGGGTCATAAAAGGATGTTATATTTGATGGAAAAATTATTTTGAAAGAAAACTAAAATGGTTGATTTCATAGAGAATATAAATTTTCCATGAATATAAATTTCTAAAAATAATAATTATAAAATATTATGGAAATACATTTTATTGGAAATAAAATTTTTAAACATATATATGGAATCCATTAAAAGAATTTAAATCATTTGTTGAGGAAAAATAATTTTCGTTTTCAAAAAATCTTTTTTCGAAGGATAAAAAATATTCAAAATTATTTTCTTCGAACATGAAATTGAAAATATATAATATAATCATGAAAGAAAATAATTTAAATAATGGTTGTAACTTTTTTTTATGCATTACGTGTTTAAAAAATGATTCAATTTACATTTTTTGTAAATGCCGAATAATCCTTGTAAAACAAAAATAAGATTAAATTCAAAAAATTCGGTAAAAATTCAAAAATAATTAATAATTTCTTTATCAAATACTTTAGAGAATGAAAAAAAATTATATAATTTTTATAAAAAATTGTTTTGGATGAAAAATGTTTTTCAACCAAATAGTGAAATTATGATGATTTTCATTAAAAACATTATTTTGAACTCATGATTTCATAAAGAGATAAATTTTATAGAAATCATGTATTATCATTACATGACCATTTTATAAAAAAATTTATAAGTTTCTTGATTGATGGATAATAATTTTTCATCATCGAAATTATAATCATAGATAATATTGATAAGAAATGTAATTGTAATATCAAACCTCTTACACTAAGGATTATTTTGAATCATAGGACTCATGAAATAAATAATTAGAATTAAGCATTTAATATATTTAAGATATGGAGATTCATTATATAAAATGTTAAAGGTGTATTATAGAAACCTTATAGAAGAATATAAATGAATAATATAACTTATATCCCCAAGAAGGCAATTTGAGAAAACAATCCCATACCGATTTGGTGACATTTGATCTATAAACCTCATGAAAAATAGATCCTTAAATGGATATGTAAGTCCTAATAATTTTATTATGAATAATCATAAACTAATTTCATAGAAATTATACAAATAAAATTCTAGTAATTGAATTTTGTGTGTGTCTCATATAAGTAAAAAATCAGATTGAAATTATTTACCTTAAGTCATGAATTATTCAAGAACATTAATAAAGTGTATAATAAGTATAAGGTTACCCATTTATTAATAATTTTATGCTTTAGAAATTTTTAAGTAAATAACTGATTTGTCTATTTTGTCTATTTTGATTTTAAATTTTTAGACCAATAATATTGATAATGGTTCCCTTATATAAATAATTTTCAAAATTATATACAAGTTATATATATTCAGTACATTTTTTTATTTATCTATAATATTTATTGATAGAAAAGGAAATACTTTATTCATGGAGATGGTAGGTAGTATGTACGCATAAACATTGATTTCATTTTCATCACATGTTTACTAAAATAAATATAAATAATATATTTCCATTAAAAATAATTATAATTTTATATATATCACATATTTTCATTAAACTCATCCATATTACCTTTTATGTTAAGATTTAATGAATCACAGTGCTTAGCTCGCCAATAGTCTTCTATAAAGATGAAAATCGTTAAAGTATTCCCATTAAATGTTTAATAAGAGGGAAAATGGTACATAATCATTCTATAAGAATAATAATATCCTAAATATCATATATAAAAATTAAATTTATCTTTATATCCATCCATGAGAGCTAGCTATGGAAAATTAATAACATCAGTTCGTGAGGCGATAGTCTGTCATACACATGAATGATGATTTCATAAGCCATTTGATTTAAAAGGAAAGGGGTTATGAATATTAAACTAAAAAAATAAAATAATATTATATCTAACACACTAGTTTTATTATGTCATCATTGTTTAATGAGAATTTAAGTAGGTGGAAGAAAAAATAAAATAAGATGCTTGATTAGGGACATCACTTCTTCTTCGGACAAATTCTATTTATTTTCACCAAAATTATTCTTATATTTTTATATTAATATAATAAAGATTATAAAATGTGAGTTGGTATTTAAGGAAGTTATTTTGGGAGTTATTGTCTGATACAATCTGTTATGGAAGTGTGAGGTGTAGATGATAGAGGGTGGACTTTTATAAGTTAGTTTCCTAGTACACTTTTAATTTCTGAAGAAAAAAATTACCTACCCACATTTTTTAAATGCAAAAAGTTTCCCAAATGGTCCATTATATAAAACAATAAGGCATATGGTCGATATATGTCCATTAAATGGTGTTTGGACATGTTTTGGGTCATTTTTTGACACTTATCATTTCAGTTTAACAACTTTATAACTCCATTCTTACATTAACCAAAGAAATTAATTTTTACTATTTTTTCTATTCATTAATGTAAAAAATTAAATTTCCCATGTTATATAATAAAACATATTATGATTCCAAATAAGGAATCCATTTTTCTAAATTCCATTCATATATATGGAAAATTTTAATTTCAAATTATTCTCGCATATGCAATGTGAATGATGGTTTTCAAATGGAAAACTTTTAGAAGTTCAAAATATTTTTTGTATAAAAATTCAAAATAAAAGTTATTCAAATTTAACATATTTTAATAATATATATATATATATATAGTTATACCTATTATTTCATTGAAATAATATTAAAAATTTATTTTTTAAATAACATTAAAATAAATGAAAATTCAAAATAAAACCAAGATTTATTCACTCGTCATCAAAACAAAATATTTACAAAATTCATAATGATTCACCGTAATATAATTTTTACACGATTATTTTAATATTTAAAATTATTTTTCAAAAAAATCAACAAGTATAAAAGTATAGTTCTAAAATAGCTGTGAAAATGTTAAAATATAACTTTATAGAAAAAAATATTTTTTTGTAAAATATGATTTAATCTTATCCCTTTTCTATAAAACACATTATATTAATGCTAAAACTTTTATAGAATTTAAAATATATTAATTCCATTAAAATTAATCACCAAAATATATTTATTTTAATTATTGATTTAAAACACATTTTTGTGAATAAAATTAGTATTTAAGAAACAAATTTCCTTTTTTGGAAATATTGTTTTTATTTTAAGATTGGTCACCAAGGAATTCATTATATATAAATTAGTAAAATAATTATTTTCATAATAATTTTAATAATATTGATAACCTCTATCAAAAAGGCTAGGTGATAACTATCATATTAAATGATAATTTCGTAATAGATACTCTCATTTCATTTAAACTAGGTGTTTTGTGTAATTCAAGATAAAATCCATATTTCTTATAATGTAATAAAAAATTTGTGCTTTCTATAACACAAAATATCAAAAATATTAAATTTATTTGAAAAAATATATTTGAAAAAATATGATGATTTTAGAGACATATCTCATTTTAAAATCATTATAACTTCTGAGAAGAGAAAAATGAGATCTATTAAAGTAATATAGAGCACTGACCAAGAATAAATCAAGTCTACACTTGATGAAAAATTAATCTTGGTGTGTTATGTGTGTAGAACTGCAACTGTTGGGAAATAATCTAAACACCATAGAGAAAAAAATAGTCTATAAAATCAATCAAGGGATGATTCAGTCCATAACTATACGCTTGTTTTATATTCATCAAGATCATAGTCTCTAAGGACTATAAATTCCAAAGAAAAATCATTTCCCCTTCATAAAAATGTTGGGGGAATTTAGAATCATTTTAAAAGACATGAATAGGAGGGATGAAATCATGGTTAGATAATATAGCAAATAATTGGAAAGAGACAGAGAGGGGGATGTATGGGTTATCTCCCCCTCTAACAAATGATTGAATAACATTGTATTCATCATCTCCTACGTCAAATGTTTCCATGACAACGATGCCTCTCCAAAAAAAATATAGCTTACTAAAATTTGTATTCTACATGAAATGTATAGTTTCAGTGCCCATAGAAATGTACATGAACATTTTAATGTAATTTATCTATGAATGTATCTGGTTATGTAATAATAAAACACATATATAATTTACATTTAAAAAACTATTACAAAAATATTAATCTTATTACAGTGTGGTATTTGAATTCCATGTAAATTAATTTCTAAAACTATCCAATACATCTATAAATATCTCTAAATCTCACACTATATCAAAATCTAGTTCAAACACACATTTTTTATCCATTGATCAATAAAAAATAAATCATTTTTCAACTAAGATATAATAATCAAATCATCAAATTACATTCTTCACCTCAATAGAAATATTTTTTAATTCCCTTTTCAATGAATAGCCTTGCCTCCAACCATAAGATTACATTGTTTAGTTAGAAACTTTTTTGATGGAATATTTAATTTCAGAAAATATGGATATCCCTTAGACGATCCATCTAGGATATATCACACTTGAGACTTATCATGTCACACTTTTGGGACATTTTGTTTAATGTGGGATGTGTGGATATTAGTTAGGTTTTATTATGTCCGAATAAAGTATTCCATGAATTATTTTGTATAATTTGTTTTTATGACATATTTTTTAATAATTTTTATATATGTATTATATTAAAATCATGAATGTATGATGTTCACATTCCCTTTATGGCATTAAAGTTTATATTTCCCATTTTTTCTATATATATAAAATATATAATTTTTAAAAAAATTCTCCATTTATTATTTCATCTATATTAAATTAGGGAAAACTATATACAACTATATTTTTATTTTCCAGTTTCATTTATCTATCCTCTCGTGATTGGGAGGTGTGATTGATGTGTTGTGGAAATCATGTTCGGGTATTGTTTAGGTTTCTAGGAAATGAATATTAAAAAATGGTATTAGGGAACTCTTAGATATTTTAGGTATAGATTTTAGAGCATCTTACTCAAATAATCACAAATATAGTAACTCAGAGTTGATTTTTATTTATTATATTGGAAATATAATAAAAAAATAAAATATATAGGATCTATAAATTTAGTAATACTATGTGGGTATAAATATACAAGACCATTACATTATAATATAATAATGAGGTAAATTATAATTAAATAAGAAAAATTATATTTACTCTATGAATATCCTTAAATTATATGTAAAAGTATTTATTTTTTAGGGAAATGTGAAATAAAAATAATGTTAAACTCAACTATAATTTATAGGGTAGTCAATAACATAAAGTAAAAATAAATAAATAATATGAAAAAAATAAATACTCATATGATCATGTATGAATAATAATATGAGAAACACATTATTTAATCATGGGATACCAATTGAATTATTATAATTTTGTGTATAACAATAATATTAGATTTAGAAATGTTGGAATATAATTTCTTAGAGATCATAACCATACCAAAAGGTACTTCTATCATGAACTATTTTGTAAAAGTGTAGGAATTCATGAAATAACTTAGATATTTTTCTCATGTGGCCTATATAAATAATATGGATATATTCAAGTATCACCCATTTATTGGGTATATTGTTATGTAAATAAGATACATTCATATCCATTGTCCTATAATTAATAATATATTCATGATTAATTTGATTAAATTAATATTTTTTGATGTTTAGATAGTATTTATGATAATATTTTTTGTTCATCTAATATGGACCATATAAATATTGGAATGTGATGAATTTTTCTTGAGTAACATTGATCTCTTTCATTGGATGTTAAAGATACACTAGTTAGAAATGATTATACCATTTTATATTCCTTGAATTGAACCCAACGAACAAAGAATTTAACCATTGGTGTTTGTTATAACAGATTATATAAATTGGGGTAAGGCATAGATAAATATAATAAAATTAAATATATGATGGTTCATTACATCTATTTATTTTGAATCAACTCACTGTTGTTGAGTTTCAGGATTATATTAGGTTTCATTGTTTTTTATGTGTAATCATTAGGTGTGGTGTCATTGAAAATATAAAAGTTTTTATTTTTAATATGTCACTATCTTTTGTTTGATATCATATTTATTTTGGCATGGAATCTAAGGGTTTAGGTAAATGTGATCTAAAAATTTAGGACTTGGAAACTATATCACATAAATCATGTAGTTAAATTAATCCCATGGTACATTTAATTTATTTCGATCAATGATAAAAAAAATTTCCTCAAAGACATGGATAATTCTTATAGGTATTTTGATTTTATAGTTTCTCAGTGAAGAACTTGTTTCTCTTAAGTACATTTTTCAAATATGTTTTGTTCTTTTGAAATTGTTAATACCTCCGTTCCAGTTTACTATTGTACCATCCACATTAATTTAAATGTGAATACATCACCTTAATGGAAGTGTTTATTAATATAATATACTTTATTAATGTATTTTAATTTTTATCCAATAATTTGGTTTTTTATTCCCATTAAATTGTTATATTGTTATTCATTACCTTTTTGTATTTTAGTTATGTTTTTTCTCATCCAAAACATTTATTTTATATTATAAATGTACTACATATGTATGAATTAACATTGATATATTTTCATTGATCAAAATTTATTTCAACTGAATTTTTTTAGAAAATATTATGGGTCAATACCTCTTAATAAAGAATAAAAAAAGGGAGTATCCCTTTTCAAAACTGAGAAAAGGGTAAATCCATTATATGAAAAATATGCAATGAATCATTAAAAAACATGACCCAAAGACCTTATATTGCCCCAAAAATCCAACAAGAAATATATATAAAAAATGTAATATCCATATGTATTATCTCCCACCTTTTAGATAATGCATTAGTTATTCTTTTCGAAGATTATGTGCCACCCCTACCAAGAATTATGATGTATTAGTGACATAACCATTGAAGAGAACTCCTCCATCCCAACCTGACATGTGGGAGGAGGATCATATGATATTTTCTACAATACCTATCTCTCTCAAACATCCTATACGATGGTTCTTTTAGGTAATTAATTGTAATTTCAACCTAATGTGTCACAAAATAAGACAGAAAACACCCTAAAACAATTACATAGTTTTCACATGTCCATCAATCAAGAGTATAAATTAATGCATGATGGGTTTCATCACACCAAATTTAAGGCCCAATATTAAAATAATGATTCTCTATCCACATATTATAACATGGATTCCGACCAAATCAGAATCATTTTTTTAGATAAACATATATAAACATCTCAATAGAAACTATAACCCACTTGATTAATCATTAATATGCTATATTGTCCGTCTTCTAAAGCCACAATCTTTGATTCACCTCAATAAATCAAATATGAAAATTTTCCTTAAGAAATATGAAATCCAAGTACCACACTAGACCTTTGAAACCACCACACAAAGGGAAACAATCCTCTTATAGCCACAAGAAGAAAAACATCTTACCAAATTTAACAAGACAAAAGATAACTCTTCTAATGAAAAATTTATCCCATCAGACATATGGTCCCAATACTAAAAATCACAAATATCAAACACACAACCATGAATAATTCTCTAGCCACATATTAGAACACAGATTCTGGCCAACTTAGAATGATTTGTTTTGAGAGAAACAGATTTAAACATTTCAATAAGAACTATAACCCACTTGATTAATCATTAATATGATCTATTTTCTTTCTTCTAAAGCCACAATCTTTGATGCACCTCAATAAATCAAATATGAAAAATTCCTGTAAGAAATATGAAAACCAAGTACCACACTAGACCTTTGGAAACTACCATACAAAGGGAAACAATCCTCCTCTTGATCTCCATAAAATCCTACGACTGATCTCCGAGGACCATGGCATGAATTTCAATCCATGATGGGGATACCCAAACCTAAAGAGATCTAGGGATGAACAAACAGATCCTGACCATCACTCGCTCTCCAAACTTTCACTACTTTAAAGGGCTCATAATAATACCAATCTCTCCTAGTAATATCAAATCTCACAGAAGAATCTATATCGGGTTAGATCTGAGGAAGATCTAGATGAGAAAGTCCACTTCTGTGAGATCTGAAAACAGTGAGAAGCCGAGAGTGAAGCAGACACACCAGTTTTGAAGGTAATAATGGATAGGAGTTTCAATGTAACAATCCAATGTAAAGGAATCTGAATTGAGATATAGGATCAGAACTTGGTAGTGAGATAAATTATAGGGGGAGAAGCTTCTTCCTTGAGAGCACTGCCCTTTAGTGAAAAGAACCATCTCATCTATCATCATCTGATAATTTAATTATTTGATTTCATTGTAAATTAATAGTTATATTTTTAACTATAATTCTCCCATATTGTATCGTTAATATTCAGTTCATGCTATCAAAACATTTGGTATTGAATAAAGTCTCTTAATATCTCAGATATACACTTTATTTGATCCAGTCTATTGTATTTTCATATTTTAAATTTTTTTAGATTTTATAAGTTTCTTTACACTAATGTATAGTAAGGAAATGATATTTTTATTTTAGTTGTGGATAGTGTAACTTCACATGGATCTTTTGAAAATTGGGATCCTACCTAACCCTAAATATTCAATCGGAAGGGTTGTGATTACCAGTGTTACTATATGGAGACATTTTTTATAAATATGGGTCTTGAAAATTATCATATTCAAACTAATAGTGAACAAAATACAAAAAACATAATTATTTACCATTAATAGTAATGAAAAATAATAATTTCATCATAATTTGTTCATATAAAATATTCTTTTATGTGTTATCTAGAGAAATGTTATTTTATAATAAATAATGTAATATGGAAGAATTTGAATGTTTTTCATTGTGACACATAAAAAGTTCAATAAACAATGAAATAATGCATAGGGTGGATTATTTCAGATTTTATTTTTTATATGGGTAATCATTTTCTCAAATTTACTATATATTTATGAAGATACTAGATTTTGTAATATCTATTATTGAATGAGAGTGACAAGATAAACATATTTTTATTTTTTTACATTCTACCAAAACTATGGTAGTTAAATGAATATTTACCAATGACAGTGAATATATTGAAAAAACTTAGTTTAGATACCTTTATCATAAATCTAATTCAATATAAAAAACAATATAATATGTTTATTAAGAAATAAAGGATAAAAATGGATTGGATTTTTCCTCAGCATCTGGATCATTAACATTCTAAGCATAAATATCCAATATGATTAGATTTAGAAAAATCGCTATGAAATGTATAGATAATAGTGATATATTACCTATAAATAGTGAAAATTAAACTATGGAATGATTAATGTATATAAATAATTATTTTGGGAAGACTAATACATTTATATAATGAAAGGAAATGATAAATATGATCTGAATTATTCTTTAGAAAATAACAACTATGAATGTTAAAAACTATGACACATTGCACCAGATTGTTTAAGACACAAGAATATAGAAATATAATTTATTATAATTTATAATAACTAAGGAAGGAATTACATTAATTTATAAATGACACATTGATTTCTAGTCATTATCTTTCCTCATATGATACTTGTGGCTCAGATATTGATAATAGTCAGATAATTTCAAAATAATATGAAAAAATAACTAAAAGTGTATCATGCCTTATCGGAGTGACGTATGAATATTTTTTATTTCTATTTGATAAATTATTTTTTATTTTCTTTAAATGATGAATCAATGTCAGATAATTTTGACATATTTCCTAATAAATTTAATGACATAAAGGCTTACATTTTTTAGATTGAATATATGTCTCAAAATATTTACTAGAGATGTATAAAACTTGAAGATAATGTTTTTTTAGAAAAAGGTTGTTATGGTAAAATATAAGAGTCAAATACTATGTAAAAATAATGTATTCAATTACTAGTATAGTTCAATTAAAAATTTTGAGTATAAGAAATAAATTTCCAGATTATCTTCATGACATTAATGTACAAATATTTTTATTACATTATCAAATGATTTAAATAATTTAATAATTTTGAAGTGGTAGTTGGAAATCATGATATAGTGACCTAGGATTCTGATATGTAACCCTTTATTTACTTTTCTCGTGAATATAAATCTTAAGGTTGATGGTTGGCAGAGTTTGGAGAACTTTTGGATATTTATGGGGCTAAAGGCAAGGCTCACTGGATTCGTATGGTTTGTTTAACCCTTGTGGAATCCTAGGAGAATCCGTGTAGAGTTGTAGATGTTGGATAGTAGCCTAGGAACAATGGGAACATGGTTAATAATACTGTGCAAGGATTCCATGTAAGGTTCTTCCTAAAGGGCAGTTAATTCATGGTTAGATCACGGTTTGTCTAACCGTGTGACTAAATTGTGCACAGGATTTTAGTGAGATCCTAAAAAAGTGGATCTCACGCTTTTTTTACACTAACCCCTCTTTTTTTCTTCTATGCTAACCTAACTAAAATTTATTCTCCTGTTATGGTGGGATAACCACTACCAAGATAATTGGAATCAATTTTGAGCGTTTCCTTAGTGTTTAGAAGCCCGATTCATGAGGTATGTCATCGTTCATCTACGTTCTAGTAACTTCTTCTTAGATATACTTAGATCTACTTCTCCCCTACTCTAATTTACTCATATCTATTTCCAGTATGGGTAGATTTAATATTTTGGATGCCAAATATGTTTAGATTTGGTCTCTTTGTTGAAATAATAAGAGATCTAAGGTGGTTTCATGGAATTCTTACCCGGTTTCTTAGGCTTCATCGACCATTTTTAGTTTTCGTCAGAACGATCAAGGTAGGTGGCTTCACTCTCAAAACCTATTAGTAGAAATGATTTTAATGCTTTAAAATTGAATATCTTATGTTGAATTTATTTTGAAAGGTATTTTTAGAAATTTTTAGAAACTCTCTTTAGTGACGGTTTGTAAATTGTGGAAATCAGTAAAATTGGTGTCCTTGAATAAATTGATTTGATTCTTGATTTTAAAAAGAATATTTTAAAAGGGTATTTTTCTAGAATTGTAATAATTGGATTTGATTAAAGTACTTTCAATTAAAGGATTGGTTTTATTGATATTAAATAGTTGATTATATTGGTTTGTTTAATGGTTGTAAATAAAATAACTGTTTTTTAATGGTTTGAATTGGTTTATTTGAATGGTTTTAGCATATATAGGTTTTGTGAATTCATGTTTGAAGTTCCACAGAATAAGGGACATATACCATTGGGGTACAAGGTGTGTTACCTTGGATTAGGGGAATGTGTCAGTGGGACACAATTTATTTGGATGAGAGACCACTAATGAATATGGAAATGTCAAAATGAAGCATACATGGTAGGGTGTGTGAAAAATTTAAATGAAATGGTTATTCCAAAATGATATTGGGATATGGTTTTAAAGCATTTTTTGGTTATTTTTCTAGAAATGTGACTATATAGGAAATTTTTTGAAATAAAACTTGTTTAGTCTTGGTTATAAAAGGTTTTTATAAAAAAAAATTATTTAGTTATAAACTATTTTTTAGGATTATTTTATATAAATGTTTTTATATAAATTTTACAAACATTTAAATCATAGTGGGATGAGTAGGGAAGTAAATGGGGAAAGACTACTCAGATTTATACTCACCTATGCTTTGTAAATTTCTTGCTTTTGTGACACTTGGGATGATTGGTGATAATTGAGCATAGAGCTTGTGGAGCATAGAGTCTTGTGGTTTTCATGGAGTTTCTTGTAGTTGTCATCCAATGTTAACCTTGATAGTTAATTTTCTTCCGTTTTAGTACACTTTGGTGTGGTATTGTTATAAATAATGTGGTTTAGTTGTCTTTTATTTATTCATGCATCATATATTGAGTTGTTTGGTGATGGTAGATGCGTTAATGGTTTTTGGTTCTTAAAGGGTAAATTTTCTCCCAGTAGCATTTGAAACCCTTATGCATTTATTACCAGCATATGGCATCTTGGGGATGTATCTTAAGGCACGGTGATAATTTATTGTATTCTAAATCCAATGAAAATAAGTGGGTAATTACTCATGAATATATTATAATTTAAATAAACTATATAAATTAAAGGTTTTAATTAAATTTATAGAAATTTATGTCCAAATAGAAATACGTAAATAATTAGAATTAAATCCATCAAGATTCATTATGAGAAAAAATATTTTGTGTCGAGTAGTACATTATATCCAGTGAATTATAGAAACAATGTCATTAGAATAACAAGTAACCATTGAATAAAATTAAATCATTTTGAATATGAAAATATATTATATAAAAAGAACTTAATGTGATTAATCATAGAATATTTTTGAATATATGGGTACCAAAATATTTTCTTGTAAAAATATCTACAGTAACGTATCATTAGATGCCTAGACATTATTTTTTGACAATAGAATGAACATTATGTTATAAAAAATGGACTAAAATATCTAGTACCAGTAAACAATATTCAATTAAAATTTCATTAATTTTACATTTTAAATTCTATTTTTTACATATTATTTAGATATCTCCTATTATTATTGAAGTTACTATTATGATATTTTATGTTACTCTTACATTTTCCGTGTGTATCAGAGTTTAAAATATTATGTATTGTCATTATAATTTTATATTTTTATCATTTATCTTTCATAAGGTTTCCATTAATTTTATATATAATTTTATATGTATAATGTTTTTCTATTAACTTAAATTCATTAGTTTTGGGGGTGTTTCTTCTTGTTAGATTATGTACATATATTGTTTTTATCTACAATTATATTCAATGAAAGATATGATTTTAATTTATGAAAAAAATCTATAAAATTCATATATGGAATAAGATCTGGTTACATTGCTATATTATAACTTCTGAAAGCTTCAATTATAATTATTCAAGTATTATGATTCATGTGGTGAATGATTACTTTACATTAATGTATGTTATTGGATAAATTCTTTTGTATTCATACTATATTTTAATTATCTACATTTTGAGAACGTAAATGATTTTGATTTTAAAAAGTTAAAAAATATATTCATTTTGGATTTTTATAATCATTATTCAATGGTGTGAAATGTTTTGGACCATTCAATCCAATCATATCAATTTATGTGAGTATTTTTAACATAAGAGAAAGTATAACAAGATTTGATGATCTTAATTTATTGAGAATCCATGTCCCCTTAAAATCATATCTTTTGGATTATTTTTGAATTTTATTGATTCTAATGGAATCATTTATTTAGATTTATTGCATAATTTTCTTCATGAAAGGCTTACAAAAGCCTATTTGAATTTGAATCACGAATCCTCTTTTGGGAGAGTGATCCAGTTTCAATGATGGGAGTCATCAAAGCAATGATGTATAGACTATCAATTATTTTACACTCATATTATTCATTATGTAATGATCATATGTTTTATCAATGGAAATTCTCTTCTTATACTTATGTCATATTATCACATGAAATCAAAACAAAATGAAATATTATGTACTATATGACCTTTAACCACTACTTTTTACTTTTGTGATTTGAATTTCGAAAATATGACATACACGACTGCGATGAGTAAGATGGTTGGAGTCTGATAGAACAAACTTAATTTTTTAAGGAATAGTAACAAACCCTTGTGAATGGAAATATTACCCTTATAAATAGTAATAAAATCATTACGAATCGAAAATCATTAAAAAGAATAGTAACCTCACTAATTAATATATAAATAAAATTTAGGTATCTTATAAGTGATAATATGACCATAGTAAAAGTATTGGTGTTTTTGTTAGTCTTAAATAATTACTTAAAATTAATTAATTACTTTAAAATAAAATATATTTTCTAAAAGGTGTTCATCAATTTTATTCCTTCTTATTTTAAGATAATTTTATAAGACCTTATGTAATTTTCAAAAATATTATAAAATCAAATATAGTTTTCAAATATGTATTTTTCAAGTAAATTATTATTTTAATAAAAAATAAAATAATTATATATATAATTTTTTTTCAAAAATATAGTCCATATTTGGATTCTACACATCGAAAAATTGTTAAGGTGGATTTTTGGGATTTTTCTAAATTAATTGAATTTTTATGAATAGTAAAATACAATAATTTGCAAATTAAGATAAATACCTAATTTATAGAGTCATAGATGATGTCCTACTAATGTAGTTCCAATTGGTTCGAACTCAAATTCACTTATTACTATTTTTGGTCATGGAATCGTCACTATTTCTGTCTTCATAGAAATTAATAAACTAAGGAATTAAATATTATAAAAACCCTCCTTTCATCCACTATGAATACCACCCCTCCTTAACTCTTCTCATCACTCATCTCAAGCCTTGTAACGTGCCAAAATTCTACAAAAATATATCCCAAAGTTCCTACCCCGCGTCCAACATTTCTTATTTTCTTCATAATACTAAACCCACTTCCCTTAAGAGGCTCTCAAGGAAGATTGATTCAAGAGGTAAATTCCTCTTTTCAATTATTTTACTTTATTCTCAAGTTCAATTATTTTCTTTTTAATCCTTAACACTCCTTGTCCAAATGTTATGAATACCCAAGTAACTTAAATGTACAGAAATTTTGTTATTATAATGGAATAAGTTATTATCATCTCTCTTTTACCCTTCTTTTATACTAGTAGTAAATACACAATCTGAGATGTCTTAATTTTCCATATTCAAGGATGATGGGTTGTTAATTTATTTTTTACATATTCAATTATAGTCATAAAACCATTTTTTTATGGCTGACCCAAATTATTCTTTAATATATCCTTTGTAAGGTTATATAATCTTTTTGTACACATGATATTAAATTATAATGAAAAATGAGTTTGTAGTGATCAAACCCCGCTAATAAACCCAAAAGGTTATCATTAAAGTTTTATATAATGATTCATCTTCACTCCAAGTAAAAAAATTAAATTTACAATAATTTAAACTTATGTATGTTCAATAATAAAATATAACTCCTGTTTTGGACAACCATTTTCATTTTACATGATTATCCATTCATGAAAATAAGTAAACTGATTATAAAACCCATGAAAAAAACAGGCCCGAATAATGAAATTAAACCATATAACCCATCAAAAAGGTCATTAATGAACATAAAAAGGTTATAGTAATTATTTTTCATAGAGAGTTTTTTTAATTATTAATTAATATACCTAATTTTATTATTCATTTCATTAACATCAAGTGGAGAACACCATCGGACTTAAGATAAGGGGTCCTCTATATTTTAACTTTATTCAATAATGTCCTCTACGTTATGAAATTTTACGTGTAATCCCTAAAAATTAAATATTATTTAAAACCTTACCCATACATCCCTCATGATTTATAAGTGATTATAATCCCCTTTATCTCTCATTAATCCCTCTTAAGTACACCTGATACCATACCGATAATCCGTAAGGGATTCTACCCGAACCTCCTTTGTTCCTTTAGGTTGCCTTATCTTCCTTTTCCCAAAATTAATTTATCTTATCTTTTTATGTGAATATTATGAATGATATGTATATGTAGAAAATTAATTTATCAATACCCTTTCATCATTCTCTTTTTGGGATATACATGTTTTTCAGTGATTCCATCCTCAATACTTCCTAATAAGAAAACATGTTTTGAGGGATCGTCCTGAATTCTTTCCTAATTTCATGTGAACTATATATTTTGTTTTCATCCACCATTGTATTTATAAAATCATTATTTTTTATTATTATCAAAAACTTCTTGGTGAACTTCTGTTTTTATATAGAGTATTTTTTTCATTTTCTATTTTAAAGGCTCTCTAGTATTTTCCTTAAAACCACAAAAAAGATTTAATGCTAAAATTTATTAAATACTTTTATTACATGTTTTCAATTCTAATTAACATCAATTACCATGATACATGCCTATTTTACTTCATTAATTTCCATGAATATTTTTGTTCCTTTCTTTTATGAACATTTTTATGATACACTCATTTGTTATGCTTTATGACATGATTGTGGTACAAAATTCTTTCCAGGGGTTACCCTTGTGTTTATATAAGTTTGATTATGTATGATTCATTATGTAGAAAACATATTCATGAAAAGTTAAGATGGGTGAACCTAGATAGCGCTCCAATTAATTTGGTAAACCTGAGTCTCATGAGACATTATGTGTGACGGTCATTGCGATTAGCCTTGGCTTGGTCTACCATGTGTGATGGTCTTGGCGGTTAGCCATGGCTTATGCTACCATTTTCAATGGTCTTGGTGGTTTTTCTTGACTTGTTTTTACGTCATTTTTTATTTTTCTTCCACATTATTATGACTCCATGTCTATGTGATTACATTTTTATATGTTATGATTCCATGTGTTACACGCCTTTTTATATCATCATGTCATGCCTTCTATCTCATGTGCTAATGCTTTGTTCTTAGGTTTTTTCTCATACTGATCTATTTAGATCATCCATTTGTTCATGTGTTCCCTTGGGTAACCTATGCAGATGTTTGGGAATAATTTACTTTAGTATCACAATTTTAATATTAAATAATGAAATGTTTTATTTTGTTCCATGTTTTCAGTTTTATGTACCTAGTCTTCCAAGACACTAGACTTTACAATCCTTGTCTTGTACTCTAATGTATAATTAAACATAAAATCATGTAATGTTATTTGTAAAAGGCTAGGGCTCCTATATTTGATATCATAGGATGGTATAGTTATTTTTTGAGATTAGGAATTGTGAACTTTAGTAATAACCTTAAGGATGAGTTGAAGTATAAGAAAACACCCCTAAATTCTGGTAAGTATAGAGTAAGTGGTTTATCAAGAAAATAAACCCTTGTTTGGATACAAACATGTATAGGTGGCTCTGGAATAGATGTATCTAGGTGTAAAACATGACAACAATGCTTTGAGATAGAATCAAATGGGAACTACTTCAAGACAACAATCCTTTCTGCACTCTTGGTTTGACACTCCCTGGGGATATACTTTTGTAAATTCATGATCTTGGTATAAACCATTATTATAGGAATGAAAATTAACCATAATAATATAAGTTATGAAATAGATCAATGATAACTTGGATTGAAACATATGGCTAAAATCATTGGTTATATTCCACTGGTTTTGTCTTGAACACCAAAAGAAAGTTGGATCACTTCTTCAGCGTAGTAAAGTCGAGTCTATGAAAAGCATTGGTGATTAGAGACATTGATTGTTATGAGGAGATTTTTTGTTGCGCACTCAAGGTTTAAATAGGGATAAGAGACTCTCAGTGTATCATGGGCCCAGTGAAAAGAAAAGGAAAATAGAATCTAATGTGGGTGGTCCTGTAAATAAATTACACGATGGAAATAAGCCTAATCATCCCATTTGTAAAAATTGTGGGAAGAAGCGTCTTCGAAACTGTCTAAAGGGAACCTGGAATTACTTCAAATAGGGAAAGTTGGGACATCTGGCTAAAACCTATCGATGTTATATGAAGAATCCTGCTAATTTGATAGAATAAAGGAAGGATTATATCAACCTACACCATGTACTTCATTGTTACAACTTTAAGGAGCATGGGCAGTAAGTGAACAATTTCCCTATGCTGAGGGTTATCGGAGGCAATAATCAAAAACCTCCAAGGCAATAAGGAAGGACTTATGTGATCATTACTACTGAGGTGGAGTGAAACAATGATTTGGTGATAGGTACACTAGTTATTCATTCAATAGTAGAAAACTTACTATTTGATTCTGGTTCTACACATTATTTCATATCTTCAAGTTTAGTAGAACTATTCAAACACCACCTCAAAATATGAAAGATAAGTTATCTGTGAGAACAGTGAATGGGTAAATTATTGCATCCATGTTTTATTACTCATCCCCAGTTAACATTTGTGAACTGAATCTCCCATAAAATATCTTCATAGTTCCTTTAGTGGAGTTTAATGTTATATTGGGCTTGGATTGGAAATCTTTATACGAATCCAACAACAACTGTCAGAAAAGGGAGATCAATCTTCACATCCCGAAGCATCCTCCAATTATTTAAAATCGTAAGGAGGTAGATAAATATACTTTAGAATCATTGTCTCAAGTGAGTATATTAATTATTTATGAGCAAGCATGTCTAGCTCAAATGATTGAGAAAAAAGGATAGAATCGTGCTTGTAGACATGCCCATCATAAGGGATTACACTCATGTATTCCCTAAAGAGTTTCTTGGTATTCCTCAGGATCAAGAGGTTGAGTTATTAATTGAACTTATTCATGAATCTCTGCCTATATCAAATACACCTTATAGAATATCCACCGTAGAGTTGGAAGAGTATAAGAAGCAGTTACAGAAGAATCTAGAGAAGGGATTTATATGCTCGAGTACTTCACCATAGGGTGCGCTAGTCATATTCATCAAGAATAAGGATGTATCAATGTGAATATGCATTGACTATCATGATCTCAATAAAATCATGATAAAAACAAGTATCCCCAACCACATATAGATGAAATATTCAATCATCTTCGTGAGGATAGTTATTTCGATAAGGAGGACCTACAGACAGGATATCAGCAATTAAAGGTGACAAATAAAGATATTCCCAAGACTACCATTCGAAAGAGGTATGGACACTATGAGTTCATAGTTTGTAATAAATAATGCTCTAGAAATTTTTATGGATTTAATCAAAATATTTTTTAGAGATTAGCTTGAAAAATTTGTGGTTCCCTTTATTAACGATATTCTGATATACTCCAAGAGCAAGGAGGAACATGAGGAGCATTTAAATACTATACTAAAAACATTGTGAAGGGAGAATATTTATAAAAAAAGTATAGAAAATGTGAGTTCTAGATGGAATAATTTTCATTGTTGGGGCAGGTTTTCAATAGCAAAGGGATATCTATGGACCATTCCAAGACAAAAGTGATTAATGAGTGGCCAAGTCCAACATCTGTAACGTAGATCCATAGATTTTTGGGTCTATCAAGGTCTTATTAATTTTTTTTGAAGAATTTTTTATGATTTTCAAACCCAATGACCAAGCTGACATGGATAAGAGTGAAGTTATTCTAGACTCAAGAATGTGAAGATTGTTTGAAGGAATTGAAAAAAAGGCTTATCACTATTCCAATAATTACACTCCTAATAAGTAGAGAAAATATTGTGGTGTAAAATGATGATTCAAAGAAGGTATTAAGATATTTGATGATGAAAAATGATAATGTGATAGTCTATGCCTCAAGACATCAAGAAATCCCTTAGTAAAACTATCCTACACATGATCTAGAGTTAGCGTCTATGATCTTTACATTAAAAATATGGCGGCATTATCTCTATGGGGAGAAGTGTGAGATATATACTAATGAAAATATCCTAAAATATATATTCATGCAAAAATTAGCTTAATATGTGCTAGTGAAGATAGATAGTGAACATCCAAGATTATAAATTCTCAATCCACTACCATCACAGTAAGGTAAATAAGGTGGTGGATGCTCTGAGTATAAAGGATCTTGCATCTTTATCAATGATGAGAATTGAAAAGAATATGATCCTATTATATTTTCAGAGTATGGACATGGGAATAATTAAGGGAGGAACATCATAATCATTTCTCAAATGATTGCTTTGTCATCCCTCATGGAGAAAATAAAGGATACTCAAAGAAAAGATGTGGAAGTTCAGAAAAGGGTGGAACCCATTAGAAATTGGAAATCCTCTAAGTTTAGTATTGATGAGGAAGGAGTTATAAGATTTGGGTCATAATTATGTGTACCATCTGATCCAGAGATAAAGAAGGAGATTTTGAATGACTCACATAGCTTAATCTTCCCAAATCACCCAGGGAGCACAAAGATTTATCGAGATCTCCGAGAGAACTTTTGGTGGGACAATATGAAGAAGAATATTGTTGAGTATACATCAAAGTGCCTCGTATGTCAACAAGTGAAGGTTGAATGACAAAAGTATAAGGGGATGATTCAAACACTAACCATACCAACATGGAAGTTGGATAACATCACCATGGACTTTTTCACTGGACATCGAAGGAAATCCAGTGGAAACAATGCTATATGGGTCATTATGGATCATCTTATAAAGATATCTCACTTTATCATGATTTGAGGGGACTTATAATTAGATCAACATGCATGTATATATATCAATGAACTAGTAAGGATTCATGAAATAATTCTATCTATTGTATTCGATCGAGATCTGAGATTCACCTTGAAGTTCTAGAAAAGTCTCTGACATGCTCAAAGCGCTCAACTGAACTTTAGTACAGCCTATCAACCTCAAATTGATGTCCAATATGATCAAACTATTCAGACACTAGAAGATATGTTGAGAGCATGTTCTGTAGACTTCCTAGGAAGATGGTACCATCATCTTGCACTGGTTTAATTATTCTACAATAATAGTCTTGACTCGATGATCTGAATGGAACTATATGAAGCCCTTTATGGGAAAAGGTGTCGAACACCGGCATGTTGGGATGAAGTTGATGATCGTAAGTTTCTAGGACTTGAAATGGTCTATGAAATGGTGGTGAAGTAGAAAACCATTAATTATCACATCAAGTCAACCCAAAGTAGACAAAATATTTATACATACAATAATCGATGAGACCATGAGTTTGTTCTTAGAGACATGGTATTTCTCCACATATCTCCATGGAATAAGGTCATGAGATTTTGCAAGAAAGGAAAGCTAGGTCCTAGGTACATTGGCCCCTTCAACATCCTTGATCGATTCGGAGTAGTGGACTATTGACTGGAACCTCCACCCGCCATATCCAAAGTAAATGATGTCTTCCATTATACCTCTTATAGAAATACATACTAGATCCTTCATATATACTTTCTTCAGAGATAGTATAGTTGGAGAATAATCATTCTTATGAGGAGAAGCCAGTGAAGATCTTGGATCCTAGAGATAATTTTCTACATAACAAGACTACTCACCTAGTCAAATTAATATGGAGGAATCATAAGTGCTAAGAGGCAACATGATAACTAGAGGAAGAAATAAAGGAAATGTACCCACACATGTTTGTGGCATAAAATGTAAGACAAAATTTGAAGGTTGAAATTTCAAAATGGGGAATAATGTAACGGTCCAATGTTTTATCAATGAGAATTCCCTTATTATAATTATGTCATATAATCCCATGAAATAACAACACAATGAACTACTAATTACTATGTGAACTTTAAACACAATATTTCCACTTTTATGATTTTAAAATTGAAAATATGACATACACTATTGCGATTAGTAAGATATTTGGAGTTTAATAAGACAAAAATGTTTTTTGGGGGAATTGTAACTAACCCTTATGAATAAAAATGTTACACTTATGAATTTTAATATGACCCTTATAAAAAGTAAATCATTCAATATAATAGTAACCTCACCCATGGATGTATATATAAAAATTAGGATTCTTATAAGTGATAATATGACCATATAAAAAGTATTGGTATTTTTGTAACTCCAAAATAATTAATAAATTTTATTAATTAATTTAAAATAAAATTTATTTCCAAACAGGTGTTAATAAATTTTATTCCTTATACTTTTAAGATAATTTTAATAGTCCTTATGTAATTTTCAAACACATTATAAAATCATTTATATTTTTAAAATCTGTATTTTTCAAGTAAATTAGGATTTTAATTAAAAATTAAACTAATTATATATAAAAAATTATTTTTTAAAAATTGAGTTCATTCTTTTATTCTACACGTCGAAAAATAGTTTGCATTATTTTTTGGGATTTTTCTAAAATACATGAATTTTTTATGAATAGTAAAATACAATAATTTGCAAATTAAGCTAAATACCAAATTTATAGGGTCATGGATGATGTCTTACTGATGTAAGATCAATTGGTTTGAACTCAAATGCACTTTCTACTTTGTTTGGTCATGTAATCATCACTATTTATTGTCTTGAGTGAAATTAATAAACTATGGAATTAAATATTATGAAAACCCTCCTCTCCTCCACTATAAGTACAACCCCTCCTTACCTCTTCTCTTCACCCCATTCAAGACTTTTTACATGACTAAATTCTAAAAAATATCTCTCCCCAAGATCCTCCACCATGTCCAACAGCCCTTAGTCTCTTTAAAAGAACAAATCCTCTCCCCTTAAGAATTTATCAAGGAAGATTGATTCAAGAGGTAAATTCATCTTTTCAATTATTTTACTTTCTTTTCAAGTTCATTTGTTTTCTTTTCAATAATTACCTCTCCTTATCTGAATTTTTTGAAAACTATAGTACCTTAAATGTACTATAATTTTTTTATGATAATAGAATAAGTTATTATCATGTCATCTTTACTCTTATTTTATACTAGTAGTAAAGACACCATCTGAGATGTGTTAATTTACCACATTCAAGGATGATGGGTTTTGAATTTATTTTTTCATATTCAAATTATAGCTATGAAAACATTTTCATTATGGTTTAACTAGATTATTATTTAATATATCCTATGTAAGGTTCTATAATATTTTTGTACACATGATATTAAATTAAAATTCAAAATGAGTTCATAGTGATCAAAACCTGCTAATAAACCCAAAGTGTTGTCACTAAAGTTTTATATAATGATTAAACTTCACTCTAAATAACCAAATTAAATTTAAATAAACTTAAGTATGTTCAATAATAAAATATGACTTCAATTATGGATATCCATCCCAATTTTACATGATTATCCATTCATGAAAATAAGTAAACTGATTATAAAAACCAAGAAAACAAATGGACCCGAACAATGAAATTGAGCCACTTAACCCATCAAAATGGTCAATAATGAACATAAAAAAGGATATAAAAAATCTTTTCCATATATAATAGGTTCTATAATTATTAATTAATGAACCTAATTTTATTATTCAGGTCATTAATATCATGTGGATAACACCATCAGATTTCAAGTAAGGGATCCTCTCTATTTCAAATTTATTCAAGAATGTCCTCTACGATATGCCCTTTATGTATAATCCCTAATGATGGGGTATAATTTCTCACCTCCCCCATTCTGAAATCATGATTTATAAGTGATGAGAAATCCCTTTCTCTCTCATTAATCCCTCTAAATTACACCTGATACCTTGTCGATAATCAGAAAGGGATTCTACCCGAATCTCCTTTATTCCTTTGGGTTTCCTTATCTTAATTTTAAAAAAATGAAGTTATCTTATCATTTTATGTGAATATTTTGACTATTTTTTACATGTACCAAATTCATTTATCAAGATCCTTTCATCATTATCTTTTGGTTATATACATGTTTTTAATTGAATCCCTCTTCAATGCTTCCCGATAAGCAAAACTGTTTTGAAAGAACTTATTGAATTCTTACTCGATTTCAAGTTCACTATATATTATGTTTTAATCCTCCATTATCTTTATAAAATAAATCTTTTTTATAATGAGGAAATTTTTTTTGGTTCACTTCTAACTTTATATAAAGGATTGGTCCATTTTCTATTTTAATTTCTCTATAGTATTTTCCTTAAAACATCACAACAATGTTTTAATACTAAACTTTCTTAAATACTTTTCTTACTTGTTGTCAATTCTACTTAACATCACTTAACATGATACATACCTATTTTACCTTATTAATTCCCATGAATATTTTAGTTCCTTTCTTTCATTGAAAAATTAATGATACGCACATTTTTTATGCATTATGACATGATTATGGTACCCAATTATTTCTTGAGGTAACACTTATATTTATATAATATTGATTGTGTATGATTATTTTTTTTGTAAAACATATTCATGAAAAGTTAAGATGGGCGAACCCATATAGTTCCCTAATGAATTTGGTAAAGTTGATTCTCATGAGATGTTATGTGCGAAAGTCTTGTAGGTTTGCCTTCACTTGTGCTACCATGTGAGACGATCTTGGTGGTTAGCCTTGGCTTGTCCTACCATGTAAAATGATCTGGGATATTAGCCTTGAATCTTGATAAAATAATGTTTTATGTTTATTCTACATTATTATGAATCCATGTCTATATGATTACATCTTTAGATGTTATGATTCTATTTGTTACGTGCCTTTTTTATATCATCATGCCATGCCTTATATCCCATGTTCTAATGCTTTGTTCTTATGGTTATTCCATTACTTGGATATTTAGCTCATCACATTGTTCATGTGTTCCCCAGGGTACCCTATGAAGATTTTTGAGAAAAATAGAAGTTAGGATATCAATTTGAAGGGTAAATAATAAAATTTTTATTTATTTCAATGTTTCAGTTTTATGTACCTAGTCTTACAAGACACTAGACATTATGATCCTTAGCTTGTACTCTAATGTATAATTATGCTTAAAATAAAATAATGGTATATTTAAAAGTCTATTTCTACTATAAGTTAATTTTATAGATATGTTATCTTCAATAATCTTGATGGGTATATGAAAATTATGTTTATGAAACATTGTCATAAATTCTTTATTAAATTAGTATGTTTTGCCGACGTTATAGATCTATAACATGAAAGTGAGTCTCTCTTTATATCACATATGATTTATGAAATTTTTGAGTCTATTATCAAATAGAAATATTTGAATATTATTTTTCATGTTGTGGAAAATATGTCTAAGTATATCCATCCATATCTAAAAATTTCAATCATCTTCAAAGGGATTCATGTTTTTTACTTTCTGAAATGGAAACACTGACACAATGAAGATTCAAGTCATAAATTTTCTAGAGGTACTATTTAACATGATAATTATCACTATTTTAATGTTCACATGGGAATGTAGAGAATATAGATTTTCTAGTATAGTTACATTTAAGATCCAATCATTCTCGTGGAATTTGAATCAAATCCCTATAAAAATAATGGATAAATTTTTTTAAGGGTTGTTGGTCAATATAAATGGTTAAAGAAAACCATATAAATAATGAAACTATAGCCATGATGAAACTAGTCTACCATCTTGATTAAAATTTTATTTATGAAATTATAATGTTCATTACACTTCTAAACACAAAATATAAGTAAAATAATAATTTTAAAAATAGAAATGGATAATATAATATTATGAAAGGTAAATCTCCCTCATATAAAATAAGGAATATGTCAAATGATAAACATAAGAGACTAGTTATAAAGTTAGGATATATTTAGAAAATAATGTGTTTTTAATTTTTAAATAATTGTTTATAAAGAAAAAATAATAATAAAAAACACTTTCATTCTACTTAAATTGAATTTCATGGTTATGAGAGAGTGTTATGTAAAATAGTATTATTCTAAGTAGAAGAATATGTTTTATACGAAAATATAAAATACTCCTAATTGTTTACATTATATAACCAATAGATAACCACTGGAAGATGTCATTTGATCTATAATAGATGGAATGAAGTTATAATAAGACAAATATCTAAAATGAATAAAAATTATAATATAATTTAAATATGAATATAAGTAAAAATTTCACCCACAAATGACTTTGGTGACGTTTCAATATGGTAGTACATCATAAAAAGTGGATTTAATGATTCAAACCATCCTTATACCCTCACCACCTTAAGAATTTTTATGCTCATCATCTTCTAAAAGTTATTATTAATTATCTTCAAATGATTCATTGGTCATTAGTTATTCAGAAAATGAGTATCATAAGATATATATAACTTTTTTGGATTATGTACACATGTGGAAGCACAATTCTATGGAATATTCTCTTAACAGTAAAAATTCAGTGGTGACATTGATAATTGAAAAAATATAAGACATACTACCCATGGGGAAGAAAGAAAACTTAGGTGATAGAGAACCACGTTGGGTGATGTATCACCCATGGGTAACACATATAACCCTTGTGGAAGAATCAACCGGATGTTATGATTATTTTATAGATTTATTAAATTCAAATCACTCTATAAGATAATATTGTGGATGAACTAACTTCTAGGATGTTAAAAAATTCTCAATAATAATGGGGAGATAAATGTTAACCTATATAGTTTTATAAGGAAATATCTACATAAATTTTAGAACATAATTAACAAGGATAAATACTAGACGTATAAGGATAGTAACATTTACTATTTTCTTGACTATAATTTATCCTTAAGGAATGAATTTTAGGGATGCAACATTAATTTTGGAAAATATTAAAATATGTTAGTAAATAAATAATACATGTTAAATGATAATAAATGAGAGAGGTTGAATTTAATTATAAAGTAATTGATGTAAATAATTTGTTATATTTTTGAATAATAGGTTAAAAATGATAGAGAAATTTTGTTTCCAAATCTATAATGAAATAATATAATTTATATTTATTTGTTCCTTCTGTTTTTTGAATAAATGTTGATTACTCTAACATTTTTTAATGATATAATTTTAATAGTGAATAATTTTATCGGTGAATAAATCTTCTGAACTACTTTACTTATTAACAAATAACCCAAAAATGGACTATATTTTTTTATTCATTAAGACATGCGAAGATTATATAAAATTATATTGAATAAAACATTTACCACATTATTTTTTAAAAATAAAAAATTGGTATGTATATCTCCTAGGTAGAAACCAAAATAAATATGGAGGTCTATATATCAATTTAATTTAAGCATTCTTTATGTGTTCATTTTTTTCTTGTGGATTTATTTTCAAAAATAAAATTGGAGAGAAATTTAAATAATTATAACATTTTCAAAACCATTAATGAATGGGGAACAAATTTTTGTCTTGTCAATGATAAAATCATGTAGAGTTTCTAAAAAAACATAAATTTTGTTATTATGTTATATTTTTTTAAAAAATTATTTTCTTATTCATATTTTGTTATATGAAAAAAAAATTATAATTGTAGATATATTGTAATGTCAATAAACTAAATTAATATCATTTCTTAATATCACAATTCACACATTATAAAATTTATTTAAATTGATGCTTCTTATTTTTTTTATTTCTAGATTATAAATTCTGGTTATATAATTAGATGAATTGAGCAAACCCATTTAATACTAGAGCATGATGACACATTATAATAGTGATAAGATTAAATTAATAATAAGATTTTTATTATTTTCATAGGAAGTAAGTATACCTTATGATTATATTCTAATCAAATATGAAGAGATGTAAATATGACTTATGATGTTTTTTACAATAAAATATTTAAATTATATCATATATTCTACGAATAAGACATAATTACAAATACATTGAATCATTACATTAAGTGATTCTGTATTATCTATCTACAATTGATATCTAGGATTTCATTTTGATTTCATTTTTATATAATATCAAATATTTGGGCGAATTCAATTATATATATCATTGTTTTATGTTTAAATTTTTAATTTTTTGATCATTATGAATAATGAGATTCAAGTGAGGAATCCTATATATTTTATCATTAGGATCAAAGAATTTATATAGAAAGGAAATTGTATCTAATTGATAGTGGAGAAATATTAATTCCATGGTTCATAAACGTGTTATTTTCTGAATAGACCGATGAAATTTAAAATTTCTAGGATACAAGCTTAAAATATTTCAATTTGAGAGGTTCGTGGTGTGAATATTGATACACCCAAATTGATTAACTAAGGAATTCATGATGATTATAAATTTTCAAACATTATATCTAGTTTACTAATACACATGACACATTAGATTAATAGATAATAGTTCATGTGATTTGATGTCTATAGTAAAATCGTATATTTTATAATATTGTTTTTATTTTTTCCATGTACTCTATGAATTATCTCTCATTGAATTATAAAATTTTTATTTTTTTACTTTTTTTTACATCAGATAATTTTTTAACATATATATCATTTATTTTCTATTATAAATGTATTGATCATGTATTTATCTACATTAACATAATCCAATTCATCCCAATTTATAATTTTATAATTATTTAACACTTTGAGTGGGTTAAAATTGTTATATTTATTTGAAACTATATTTCAACCCTCTTATTTTGACAATATCATTTACATAAAAGAATAAAAATGATTATTTAATATCATCAAATGAATTTTTATAGGAATATTTAATTTTAGATTCCATAATAATTAAATTATAGGTATATGCGCAATACGAATTATAGTTGTTCAATGGGTCCTATAAATTTCCTTGGGAGTTATTATAGGCTCCACCCATCACATAATAAGTCCAATGCATTCATCATATAAAAATAATATGTTTATCTTAGAGGGGGAATTCTTATCCACTTATGGGGTATATATTAGTGTTCTAAGTGAATGATTAATTTTTTTTCAATTTCATTACCCTTTTACATGTTTTTGGAATATAAATTATTACATAATGATCTATATAATAATGATGATGTTAATGAGAGATATAAGATATAATAATGTGTTATTAATGACAAAAGGATTACAAGGTTCACTGATCTCCAACACTTTAGTGGGATTTTCCTAATTGATCATATGTTATCATCTCATTATCCCCCCCCCCCCACCATTAAATTATTAATATCAATGATGACTGAAATAAAAAATTGATTATGATGTGGGTCATAAATATATAAAATAATTTTAATGAAGAAATAAGAAAGGTATATCAGTAATAAGAATCCTTCTATCTATTTTTGTTCATGATCAAATTATTTATAGTGTGAGATCTGTAAATATTACATTTTGCGTCTATATATATTGTGATAGTTTTATTTTCCTTAGAAATATGAGAAATAAAAAAATCTAATCCTCACAGAGCACTGTATGACTGAACCCATGATCCTATGAGAATACTCTACATAGAAGAGTAAATATGGTTAGCGAGTGAATATATTATGTAATAGTAATAACTTCTTCCACTTCATTCCATTATAGTTTGATAATTCTATCAATAATAATTATAGGAAAAAAACCTAAAACCATAATATGTGAAATATGATAGTGATTTTCATTAAATCCTTCTAAGTAGAAAATTTACATGGTTTACTCCATTCAATGGTTCATTCCACAAAACCCTTGAACTAGATAGTGTTTATGAAGATGTCACGAACCAATCTAAGACAACCTCGGACCGGTCACCTGAGCTGATATCTAGTATAACCCGAAGGGTGTTCCCAATCCTCACGAGAAGGAAACTAGTGATGGGCATCAATAGAGTATGAAGAGTTAATGGTTTCAACCAATAAATAATAAAGAAAATAATAATTGGAAAGATGAATAATATAATTCAATGTAAATAAAATTAAATTGAACATCCTTTATACAAAATCTAAAAATACAACCACACTACACAATGAGAACAATAGAACTAGACAACCACAAAATCTCCATGTGACCCCATTGGTCACTCTCCAACACATGATCAGCTATTTCTAGAGGAAACCAAACTCAGGATAAAACTTTCCCTAGGTATAAAAATAGAAAATAACAATAGGTTTGAGTATTAAAACTAAGTAGGTTATCCCGATAATCTATTTATGAATTCACTTCCATTAAAATAAAATAAACATCAATTTCTTGGTTTAAATACAATATATAAATGTATGTTTTTCAACAAGCTTTACTAAAAAAACAAATTATAACTAATTTACCTTATTCATTTAAAAAAAGTTTGATCCATTAGTGTTACTATATCATTTTCAAGGGAAAAGTGATGTTTTCATTTTCAATCAGAATAAGATTGTTAGAAAAAAAAACTGATTTTGAAAAAAAAAATCATAACAGATTTGGTAACCAAGACATAACTTTCTAAGAAAAATACCATACTAGAGTACCAGAGTAGTATCATATCAAGGGAAATATAAACATACATTCAAGTATCTCAATCATCATTAAAATCATTTAAAATATAATATACATAGGTGATCCAATGATATCAAGAATAATAAAAAATAATCCAAACATGAGACCCAATACCTAGTATCATTCCACACATGATGAAATCAAAATTTTCAATATGCTTCACCACCCTTTCTTCGGAAAGTTGAGGGAAAACCCCATAGCAATAAACCCAATATATCTACCTATTATGGTCCACTGGTCATTGTGTGACCTACTAGTGCAGTAATTGTTCTCATAAAAGTTTCTCAATATTACAAGTTCATATGTATCATGTAAATAATGGGATTGATCCAACTGATGTCGGCTAAGTGTTCAATCAAAAAATATATATTTTGATAATTCACAACTAGCCTCACCCTGAGTCTCCCTAAGAAATAATATCATTTATTAAAATAAATAGATCACAAAACATTCCAATTGAGGAACCCTGATAATGGATCCTAAGGATTCCACAATAAGGAAAATCAAACCCTTATACATAGACAAGTCATGAGAAAAATCTAATCGATGTTTTTATAATAATCACTTTTTATCATTTTCATAATGTTACGAAATGGACCTTTAATCATATTCTCAAAAAACCAACATCCATCAAAGATACAAATCCAATTTTCAAAATGTTCATAATCACACCATTTACCATTTAAAATCACTTAAAATATTCCCTAAAACTTTCCAATTACACTTTCAAGGCACACCATTTCTTATAAAAGTTCCAGATTTTCTAATAACCAGTTATACATTCCAAAAAACTATGAAATACAATATATTTTGTTTTATAAAAACCAAAAATATGAGGGAAATCCATAAAAAGAACCCAAAAAATCATTTTACAAGTTTCCAATATATTTAAAAACCCAAACCATTCATTTTACATCACAAATCACCCATTAAATCCAATAGGGAATTTAATTGAACACTTGGTGTGCATTATTTAACAAAAAAAATATTTAATACATAACAAGGAATGAAACACAACTTTTCACACCAAAAAATTTATCGAAAGCTCAAAAAATAACATTTATCATATATGGAAGGTGCGAAAATCATGAAAATGATGATTCTTAATATAAAAAATCATTTGCATCGGAAACCTACATCAGATCGATGGTGTAATGACAACACACCACCAAAAATTCTCCCATAGGGCTCTACAGCCCTAGATATTCAAATAAAAACCCTAAAAGAACAAAACACCCAAAATAAAAATGATGAAACCACCACACTAGGTCGAGATATCCATGGGATAAGAGAAACCCAAGAGAAAACAAGAGGAGATGAGGTTACATTAAGAGATCTAGAAAAAATCATGAAGAAAACCCTTAGATACACGCCCAAGGAATTAGTATAAGGCTTTAGAAGCAAGGAAGATCCCCTTAATATTTCATTAACTATGAGAGAGAGGCTAGGGTATGTTTTGGGTTAAAAATCTGGAGGGGGGAAACATGAAAATCCCAAAAATTAAAAACTAGGAATGTCACATGGATAAACCACACAGTTTGACAAACTGTGTGATAACCATGAGATACCCACTTCCCATAGAAAAAAGGACTTCACAGTTACTTGGGAATCTACCATATAGTTGTGGGAAAGACATGTGATAGGTTCTATCTGAGTCCAACCCTGCACATAATTTCTTGGGATGGACACATGGTTACTCCTAATTGTGTGCCAACCGTGCATAGGCCACTACCAAGATAAAACTTCCAAATTTTCTCTTAAAATATCAAAACCAACCAAGGATAAACCATTGAGGAAAACTAGAAAAATAAAGATTGGGAAACACTTCAAAACCCAACACCCATCACACCTGGAACTCAAGAGAAAAGAAGAATTATTACAAAACAACAACATAAACCAAACTTAAAAAAACTATCTATGATAGAAGATGTCTTCATCCATTTTTTAACATGTTTTCCTGTTTCCAATGGAAAATATCATGAACATAAAAATAATTTATAATTATAATTTTTTTTTCATACATTATGTAATTGTATAATCACTGATAGTTATTCGTAATCTATTCATGAAATGTGTTTTGAAAATTTTTCACTAAAAACAACTCTTTATATCCCATCATAAATCTCCATCATGATTAAATCAATAAATTTGAGGAATGGGAATATATAGTTCTATGTATTCATTCTACATATAGAATCGTTCCATAATCATCCAATATAAAATACAAGAATCTATACTGAAAATATTCCTAAGGAATATACCTTAATTTTTTATTCATGATAATCACCAAAGTTCAATTTTCTATATTATATTGAATACTTTATGTAGAAAACATATCCATATCTCTTGATAACTTCAGCTTACACATGATTATTAAATCCATCAGGGTTGATTTTTGTTTAACTAATGAAAATATTCAATTTGAAATCATTCATCATGGAGGACCACAATCCAAATAATGAATTCTAAAACTATAATGATTAAATCTTGAATAAAACTATTGATAAAAAAAGTTAAAAAAAATTCAATTGAAAAATTTTAAAATTTATGAAATTAAGGGACATATTATTTATGAGAGCTATAGACACAAAAAATTACTCATTTAATTTTTTGGAAGCATAATCACCCAAAATCTTAATCATTCAAAAACTATATTTTTCTATGCAACAATATTTAAATCATTTAAACATTATTAGTGAAATAAAAAAGTAAATAACCTATTTTATAAAATAAATATTATAAATAAATAAAAAGTATAATTGGATCTATAAATTTCTTCCTCCCTATTTAAAAAATAATCCAAGGATAAAAATAGATATTTTATGAATCGGTTTTTACTTATAGGTGTCCCCTTTATGTGCAAGAAAATTTTCCCCTTTTATTAATGGTTTCTTCATCATCTTCATTGATATTCAAGAATACTACCACCTACATAAATTATATGAATTTTAAAAAGATAAATAATTTTCATTCTCCCATAATTTATAACAATAAATGAATTATATATTGAAACATGTGATAGGATCATGAATCTTAAAGATATTAAGGTATAATCTATCTTATGATCATTATATTATAGTTTCACATAAATAGTATTTAAAATTTTAAATATACAATATAAATAATTTAATATATGAAAATATAAATATCAATTAGTTACTCTAATAATATGGGGGAAACTCATTATATGAAATAAGAGAAGCCAATCAGTAAAATTATTTAGTCCAAAAATGAAAATTAAATAAAAATAATTATAAAATTACATTATTGATTCTTTCTAATAAACTTTCTATTTGATATGTTTGAATAATCAACCAATTGTTTACAAAAAATATATAATTGGGATAATTGCCTCATATATTGGTTTTTTATAGGAGAAAGGTTTTCCACTTTTTAACAACAATGATCCTACTCAAATTCCATGGGAACAACCATATGTCTCCTCCTTTATTAATTTTAGAAAATCATTTTCTTTCCTTTCACCACATTTATTTTTTTAGGTTCCACTAGTTTTCCTTATATTTGAAATTTTATCAACACTAAATTATTATTTTGAGGATATATATCCACATGAAACATTTATCCATTTCTTTTTCATAGGGTATTGAGAATTATAAAACATGCAACATTTCATAAACCCACTGAGTGACTAGATTCTTCTTATTCGTGATATTGTCAATGTTTCTAAAGAGGTCACAATTATTTTACTCTACCACCCTGAAAATATAATCATTATGAATCCAATCCATGCATATTAGAATCATATTTTAATAAAAATATATCTATTAAACAACATAGGAACATTTATTTTTGTTTCCTAATTATTTTCATCATTAAATACTCTACTCGAGTGGACTATTATTGTTAGTCACTTTAACCTTCTCTTAAGACTATTTTTCTCCTCTGTATTCTAATATTTCACCAATAGAAAATTTTTCCAATAGAACTTAAGTTTCTATCCAACATATCCAACTCAAAAAAAAGTCCATTGTGTATTTGGTTCCTCTCTAAAAAAGAGTTTCAACAAGATTACATGATGCTATTTCCTCCTTGTTAATTCATTTTAGCAGTATATTACATATCTTAAAATGAATAATTTAATGACTTCTCCACATTATTTGTGATCCTCACCAGAGTAACATTCACGTTTTTCTTTGGGAATATGTGTTTACCACCATTTTACTTATTCATATATTATTGAAAAAAACAAGAAATTTTATTTCATTAAAAAGTCACTTTCAAGTATAGAGTAATAACTTGAACAAAAAACAACAAAATTATGTGATCCATATTTATAATTCACTTGTGCATTATTCTAGTAAAAATTATAAACAAAATACCCTGAACCCTATGTAAACCCTAGTCAATGGGAAAATATTTCTTTTTTAAAAAAAAATATTTAATAATTTCCTTAATTTAATATTCCATTTTATCCCATATATTTTTATATTATTTTTTTCTAATATATCCTTTATTGAATCTGCACTTAAAAATATTTTCTTGAGTATTGATCAATGATGATGTTTCCTAATTGGATTCAAATTTAAAAAATATGGCCTGCAATTTTTTTCATCCAACTCTACACTATTAAAATTAAAAAACAAATATTCCTCAAAATTATTTCTTAAAATTTATAGTAGATCTATATACAAATCAGTACATTGGTAGCGTGATTTATATAAATAAATACCTTTCTGTCTTAATGCTGTAGATTTCCCTTATCATTCAAAATAATACAATGGTTCAATGTTGGTAAGTCATCAAATTCTGTCATTTCTACATCACTAAGATCTAGACTAATGAGGCCCTTTGGTTCTACTAGAACTCTCTCTACACTTCGTATATCAACTTCATGATCAAATTGAACAATTATTATTTTTCATTTTGTTAATGAGAATATATTTTCATCTATTTATTCTACACATGATCACAATTACTTTTCCATTATGATCTAGATGTCATTGTTTATTGAAATTTAGAATAGTAATTCATTGTCTTAGTTTTTATCCATTTTTTATGTATAGCTCAATGAATTAAAGCCTATAATTTTTCATTTATACATATATGAATAGAATTAATCATTATCCAATGTTTCTAGTTTGTAATATGAATTTATCTATGATAGATTCTCAAATTCATTCCTATTAGATTTGAATGTTCCCCCACTATAGAAATCAATATCATTGAAGAAACTAATGTTATTATGAAGCATTACCGATGAAATGATCACACATATACCTTCAGGAAACACTTTATGAATATGTTTTATTAGATTAACTTCAATCTATAACTCTAGTATTGTAGTATTTATGATTTTAGAACATCCCTTCACATTGGTAATATATATAGGGTATATAGGCCTTGCTTCACCAGCAATATGAATATAAGGATTTAATACAGGTTTCATAACCTCCTTAGAATCCTTCTAAAAGACTATTATAAAAATAAACTAACTTATTAAATCATTTCATTTCAACCCTTTAATCCAAGACCTAATCACATTATATTGAGATTTTTATACCCTTTGACCATCAGAGTCTAGAGATGGATTCACAAAATCTAATTCATAAATTTTAATGGGAACCTTAGATTCCTTGGGAGAAAATTAATTCCATAAAAATTTGAAAAAATATCAAATAATAGACATGGTGGCCTCATAATTTTTAGTTAAGAATAAATTGGTTCAGCCTTACTATTACACTCATAGAAATTTGTAGTTTTATTATTAGTATCATTACCCATAACCTATTATCCAATGGATAATCCATTAAGAAAATGAACCCATGTTTAATAGACTAAGATAATCCTACTATATTTTTTCTAACCTCGAGCAAGATAAGAAATAAGTAAACTAAGACTAAAACCTCATCATCTAATGAAATCTAAATTCCTCTACAACTTCAATAAAAAAAATTAACTGAGGTCTTGGAAACATCATCTTCTGTAACAATTCGTGTATCAATATTATGATATATTCACCATTATATAAACTTAAAATATGAAAATATTTCAAAAAGACTTCCATGGATTTATCAAATAGAAGGTTTCTAAAAAGGGAGGAGAAATTCTTAGAAAGCAGATATTTCCATAAAATAGAGTATGCATTTTATATGGAATTTTTAATCCCATATGATGGAATAAAATATTAATCCTTTAATATTATACTAACCTCTGTACTAGGACGATAAAGATCAACTTAAATAACAAAATTTATGATAAACGAGTAAGGGATTAATAACCCAATGGTGGAACATACCATCGAATCCTAAATCTAGTTGATGAATCTATTGAAGACCTATATTGATGGGTGTATCTATCTCAACCACACAACTAGGGAGAGACCATGAATAACTAAATCCTTGTTGAATTATAAGTTGGAAATGGGAATCATTGAGGACCCAAATGGAAGTTAAGGGATATTTAGTGAAATAAAAAATTGGGGATTTGTAAGAGATACATGAGGTTGGGAAAAGGGATGATGGAAGGATAAAATTCAAATAGAGAACTTGCTGAATACCCCCTAATAGATATTGGTAGATCAAGATGTATAACCACAGACACCCTCTTGGGTTCTTTTTTATGTACTTGGTATATGACCAATTAAACTGCCCCTAACATTTTGTTGCAAGAGGATCTTTTCAAATATGATATATCACTTTATTCAAAACATTCACCCTTGGATATATTCTCCATTGATATACCCAAATTTTTATTAGTGCAGCTTTACTTTTTTTATAAAAAATTTTTATCTATTAAAGGATTATTTAAATTTTATTCATGATAAATTATTTTCTTACTTATTTTTTTGATCCTCTTGGATATATAATCCAATCTAATGGTTTATTTATTCTTCAATAAAATATTATCTCAATATTGTTTAAATATAAACACTAAAATATCATGAGCCTCTAATATTAATTTTTTACATTTCATATAATTGGTCAATATGGAATTAAGGTTTTCAAATTCTATAATACCTTATTGGGGTTTTAATAAATGAATATTTTTCTAATTTTTTTCATCCAATACTACTTCAATGATGGTTTTTAAAGACATGAAATCATATTTATAACAATATAAATTTTATTAATATTTTATGCCTCATTTATTCATGAAATACTCATCTCTTTGAAAATAATTAAGCCTTCATGTGGGAATTAAAATCATGTTTTTAATCTTTTTATTTTCTATATCAAGGTATAAATAATTTTCATATGTAATAGTATTGGAAAATATATATTTTCCATTAATTTTGATATATTCTTTACTTATATATTAATTTTATTACTGACTCTATTTTTGTGAAAAACCTCTATATTTATATATAAAAATATGGATAACTATGAAAAATATCTCTAAAATTTCACTTCATGGAATAAAATAGAATGTATGAATTATTAGGATTAAACAATTTGACATTAAAAACATGATATCTCAATAAATAAATATACTATATCAGAAACCATATATAATATATATATATATATATCCTCAAACTATATCATTCGAATCGTTCGATGAAATAAATTACTAAGAAAATAAAATTTCCTAATTATAGATAAAATTACAAAATATGATTTAAATTCTTAAATAATGATTCATAACCCATGTAGAATTACATTCAACCCCTATTATCAATTTTTATCTAATAATAATTAAAATAAATCACCAATTTTTAGAAGAAATATTGTTTTTTATCCATATAGGAAAAAATTTCTATAATAGTAATTATTAATACCAGTAGAATCGTTCCCAAAAAATGATAGGGGGATGAATTAATGTTTATATTCCAATTTAATATTATTCACCCATTGAAAATAATTTACCATATTTTTATTTATTGAAATGAACTTTTGACAATCAATATGTTAATGATGATAACTATGAGATATATGGAAGAAAACAATTTAAAGCACATGAAATAGGGATTTAAATGTTTATTATAATATTTTCATCAAGTGGTTACATTGTGTTCAATTACCATAATAAATCTAATAACATAAATTTTATTAGTATTAAGAATTATCAAAAGGATGGATGGAGAATATATTTCGTCCTCAAACAGAATAATAATTTCAAATACAGTACAAGGAATCTGGATCAACAATAATAATATCTATAGAATGTCTGATATATACTCTTTTTTTCTCAATTAACTTATATCAAAACAATGTAATTTGGATGAAATTATTGAAACTATTAAATTATATAGAATTTTTTTGATTTAGAGTTGTTTAGATAATGATTTTTAACCAAATAAATGGAGAATATTAAAGGGGTATTTTGGTGGAGTGAACACTAATTATATACTCTTTATGATATTGGTGTTAATTTTTCAAGTCAATTTATCTTTCAAAATTTTAATAATATAAAAACATAAGTTATCTGTGTTTTTTCAATTCAGATGATTCGTATTCCGTGGTTTGGGGGTGTTTGGATTATGTTTAGGGTAGTTTGGAGTTATTGTATATGAGATAGAAGAAATAACATCACAAAAAGTTGTGGATATTATTTAGGGAACACTACATAAGATTAATTTAACATCTTAATTATTCTATTTTGTGGAATTTATCCATTGGTTTTTATAATATTTTGTTTGGATATGTCCATGGGTTATTTTGGATGTCTTTTTGCGTTTTTTGAACATCATGGGCATCTTCATAATTGATAATTGATTATGGAAAACTATGACGTAAAAAATAAGAAATCTTTTGTAATTTTTTTGAGTTATAGAGGAGGTCACATGGTTGGGAATATCATCAATGAATAATGTGAGGCATACCACTCCAACTAAGTGGTATGGGATAGTGTCGGGTGCATAGTTGAAACATTATTATTCAAATAGTATAGAATAACTATGAACCCACTTATCATGTCCCAATATTGTGTTCATAGTTTATTAAATAGTACTACCAAACCATGTTTCTCACATATTTTCCTAAAAATAGGTGTATAGTTTAGGAAAGGTTTTTTGAAACTATGCAACAAATCTATGTTATAGGAATTTAATTCTATGTATTTCTTAATGAAATTTGTGATACCTATATTTTAAATTCTAGAATCCTTTTGTTATAACCTAATGTGATAATTTTGTCATCATAGGATATCTTATTTGGAATTTTCCATTCCCAACAATTATTTTTCTCATATCATCCCTTCAGATAGTGCGTTGAATCTATTAAAGCAAGTGTAATATCTCATTGCACATGGATCCTCTTTATATCCTTACTCTCCCATTGTAACATTTTATTCCTATCATTTAATTTAAGTATATAAAACATGACTAGATGAATTGTGATTCTAGGATTCACTTGTGAATGTTAAATCCCATGAATCTCTATTGATGGATCATGGGTGTGTGATTTTGATTTTGATTAGAGTATGCAGTTTGTTAAGGTTATATGTATCAATTGTAACCTTTAATTTTTTTAGTTAAATTGTTTTTTCCATTATATTTATAACTCTAAAATTGGTTCTCCTAAAAAATAATATGAGGTGGCATGGTCTGTTGGTTGAAATCACATGACAATTGAATTAGAAAATTGACTATGGATTTTATGAAAATGGTATTGAATGAAAATAAATGATTTGAAGTAAGATTTTGAAGAGTTAAAAAAATAAATATATGTTTTATAATGTTAATCAATTTAATTTGGAATTAAAATCATGGAATTTTTATGAAAACCCTTTCATGTTAGTTTTTTTCTAATGAAAATGAATGCTTTAGAACATGATCTTGGGATCTATTTAAAATTATTTATTTCATTATTGGAGCTTGAATGAAATTATTTATAATCCAATTTATGTTTTATTTATTATTAAAATAACATGTGATATTGTGTATTTAGGTTGGATGTCTAACAACCTAAAACATATTATTCGTTAAATAAAGGAACTCTGCATCTCAAAAATATTTTATTATGTTTTCCAATAGATAAACATAAATAATATTATAATTTCAATAAAAAATTTTATGTAAATTATATTAATAATATTTATATATGTAAAAAAACATTTTAAACAGTGTACTGATGTTTTATTATAATACTAGAAGCCACCACCACTTTCTTTAATTATTTAATAATGTTACATTCAATCTAAAACAATACGCAATAACATATAAAATATTACAATGGGAAAACATATAATATATAAATAATATGGAATATTAAATTTCTCCACCATGATCCCCTAGAATCATCACACCAAAATACATCACTATAATAGAGGAAGAGAGTGTTAGTAATTTAATATTCATTTTTAAAATGATATTGAACATTGATGGAATCATATCAAAACATGGAGTTTAAAAAAAATTAGTATTTATAGGGAAATATAATAATATTCATATATTTTTTTGAATAAAATGGTGGATAATATTTATGAAAATCAATTATTAAACTCATTAGTTATTATTATTTTTGTTCATATAGACGCATTTAAGTGATGATATGGGGTTTTTAATTATATATTCAAAATTGTATTATTTTCTGGCATCATAAACAAATTCTATAAAAATTATTTTTTTATGATTAATATATAATTTTAAAAATAATTTTTTATGATTTAATATTTATCAATACTTTTTAAATGATAATATATTTTATTGATGTTCTATGAAATTTTAATAATGTTTGGTGTGTCATTATCCTATTAAAATGATAAATGTCATTAAATAATGTTTTTATTATAAAATATAAAATTATAATATCAGGACTATTATTTTTATAATATATATTTCATTTTTTGACTTAGAACCAAAAAATTAATCTAAGGTTATTTTTTGGGAAATATCTGTAAAGGTTTTTTTTGGTAAAAATTTATTAAAAATATTGCTTTACTTGCACCATGATTTTATAGCATACTTACTAAATCACCATAATAGATATATTGAAACATTTTATTTGATTATATTTGCAATTAATAAATCTTAAAATTAATTAAAAACAAGATTTTCATTTTTTAAATTTATAATTTACTATTCTTAAAGAGAAAATAGAATTTTGAAACCAAAATTATTTTTAGATTGTGTGTAATAAATGATTTTTTCGGAAGGAAAGAATCAGTTTTCGAAGTCCATGAACATCCAAAGACACTCTCTCACTCATTAATATTCTATAAATATGTTTTTAATTCATCTCACCCCCATTTTGTTGTCTTATATAATAAAATAACCAAAATTAAATCTATTAAGAACCACCACTCTGAAAATATAAAGAATAATGATTCCCCAATAATATATATATAAAATTCATAATATATGACATTCTATCCATTTAACCTGGAAAATATTCTCTAAAATTTTCCATAATGGTTTCAAGCTTCCATACTCATGTTTTGGGGTGCAAATCTTCTATGTTAGTGAATTCTTCTCTTCGGATTTCTATTCAAGTACCACTTTTCCCTAGTTTTCTTAATCTCAATGATTCATTATTTTCACCCACTTTTTCCCATACCATTAAATTGTAAGTGTATTTTTATCAATGGGATACCGCCATTAACAATCATTTTAACTTTTCCTTAATACACATTTTATTTCTTTATGCTTCCGAAATCCTTTCATGATGTTTTCTTTTTATCATAAAATATTCCTAAACTATTAACACCCAAAATTAGTCCACACCCATGGAAATTCTCCTAGAGTAAAATATGATATATTTATTTTGGTATTTAAATTTATTAAACAAATATTTTATTTTTAGTGGTTAATGATTTTATTTTCCACTCCATTGGTTATTATTCAATTGATGATTTTACATGAGACCTATTAATCATTCTCCTAGGGTTAGTGATGATATGATTTATTATGATCAATGTGGTTTACATGAATTAAGAAATGTGATGGCTTCATCATGATAGTGGTATAAAACATTTCGAAATGAATTTTTATCTACAGGTGACATGTTTTATGATACCTTACTAATTATTATTTATAACACCCTGTGACAACCCTTGATGAAATTATTTTAAATGCCTCATTTTTATATTGTATCCACATTAACATAATATAATTCATGTTATTTTTATTATTGTATTTCTCATGTCCAAATGGTCATTCATTTTTCATACTCCTCTTTTTCACATGCTTGTTATTTCCATTGTTTATTCTATAACTAATCATTATGATAACCACATTCATATATGTATGTCCCCAGGTTATGAGATAGTGTAAAATAATATTAGGATGAAATTATGACGAATAATTTAAAGTTTATTAGAATAATGATTATGTGTTATAATGTTTTTATGTATTATAATCCTAATTTATATGACATTGAACAATAAAAGATCATATGGGTTATTAAATATTAAAACATGTAATGAAAGGTTTGTCAAATAAAAAAGGATGGTTTCCACAGTATTTACACAATATAATAATGTATTAGATTTAAATTAAAATATATTGACTATAAAAATGATAAATATACTATCTTATGGGATGGGTGTATATTCATTAAGATTCTTTTATATTCCCCATGGGCTTGGTATCTAGGGATTTTGTGACAACATTGAGTTTTTTTTCACTAAGATATGTGAGAACCCCTTTATTATAATAACTGCATTAATCTTAACTAAGGTTATATGATTGTAAATTATTTATTAAATATATTTTTTTTAATGTTCATTCATTCATTATCTGATAAAAATGATAATTCAATCTAATTTTGATAAATATTTTTATACATTCATGAGTTGCTAGAAATTCAATTTTAATCAAATTATTTATTATAGATTGAAATTTTCTGTAAATATTATTTTCATATTAATTGAGAAAATATTTTTATTCCATGGAATATATAAATGTAAGAATATATAGTTTAGTTATTATATATTTATTTTTTAATTCATGGTGTGATCCTTTATGGATTTTTTTTCACACCCATTATTTTCATTATTAATTTTTATATTTCCTTATCCCATGTCTAGGGAATTTAAATGCACTACTTGATTGTGATGAATTCTCTTCATTAATAGGATATGGGTGTTGATGGTGACAAGTGGATCATGTGATCTAGTTGATTAAAACATTTTCTATGCTATTTTATTCAAATTATTATCTGATTGATTATGTTGACATTCCCTTTTGAGTCATGTATATGCCTATTTATTGCACATTATATATTTTAGAGTGTTGTACATAAACAATGTTTATTTTATTATATTTGACTCTTTTCTTCACTTTTTTATTCTTATTAAAATATCACATCCTTCAGATTTTTTTGACGTTAGGGCACTAGTCTCTAGCCAATGAGTATATGGAATTCCCTTCTGTCTATTTTAGAATTGTTTATATTATCATTAATTCATGTTATTGGGGATGGTTTTTAATAAAAAATTATCAATTAAAATTTTTCATCTTTTCCAATATTTATATGTTAATTTTGATTTCTTTTGTAGACAAGATATATTTTTTTAAGAATTAAGGGAAGTTTACATGTTTTTTTGTTGACTATATCTCATCATAGTTAGCCTTAAATTACTATTTGTTATTAGTAAATGTTTCATTGATGAATTTTTTAATCTAATACTTTAAAGTTTTAGAAATATTTGATTTGAGAGCTATGTTTCCTAATATAATTATGATTTATAGATTTGATAATATGATGTATCATTACTAATGTTTTCATTTTTTTATTTTTATGTTCAGTTTTACAATGCCCCCATGTATGTTTTTGAAAAGAAATAATGTTGGAGAAACTGATGAATATCAACAAGTGATACATATGATTTATCTTACCCTTATTAATTTAGTTGAGTGTGTGGTCCAACATTTGGTCTAGGTATATGCACACTATTCAGGATGAAAATTTTGTACCCTATAGTGATGATATAAAATATTATACCTAGGTGTTCTATTATATGAAACCCCCATAGTTCCAGGGAAATAATGATCCCTTGACATTAGAGTATTGGTTGAAAATGGTTGAGTAATTCTTTGAGCTCTTGGAGATCCCAAACCATGTAAAGGATAAATGTGTCATCTTCAAACATGAGAGGCCTAGAAGGAGGTGGTGGTATTTGATTGTTCTAGTTGGGAATAATTAGTTCTTATAGTGTAAATACCTAAAGTCACTTTTTACAAAACAATTAAATATATAATCAATGGTTTATTCTATGTAAATGGATTTAAATTATCTTCAATAAGGTGATCATATAGTGAACAAGTATGCTATCTTTTTTCTGATCCTATACATTTTTCACCTGATGTTATATCTACTGAGAAGATTAAAGTATATAGTTTTGATATTTATCATAAATAATATAGCTAATCCTAGGGTTTCCACTAAATTTCACCTTAGATGATGATGTTCTAGAATGAGAATTCATGTCAAGTCATGACTTGATTGGTAAGTCATGTTTGATGTGATTTCCTCCTACTAACATTGGAACTTCAAATGGTCCCACTAAGGAGAAAAGTTATATGGATGACTCTCTTGGTTTAAATCATGGTGGTGGGTCTCGTTATTAGACTTATTTTAAATTTTATGTTGTATATTATAATGGAGAACTGAATTTTTGGGATGGTGGTATAGTCAGGAACACAAAGTGGGCTTCCATAAGGACACCAATGATCTATGGATATTGTGGATACCCATATGACATTGAGATATTTTTATATGGTGTTACCACTCTATATAGTGGTACAAGTTATCCCTTATTGAACGTATATGAAGTATATTTAGAGGCGTCGTGGAAATTGGGTCATTTTATAGGAATCAAGAACAAATCTTATTTACCTTGTGGACAAATACTCTTGGAGAAGATGGTTTTTGTCCTGTAACAATGAGATGTACCATTACCATTGATTAATCTTTGTTTACTACTTTATTTGATACTCATTCCTCTTAGTCCTTTTTATCTACCCAAAATTATGTAACACTAAAACCATCCAATATATCTCATTCATTAAATTATATAGATTATTACACTTATAAATATAAATAGATACCATGGTCTGTAATGCCGTTCTTTTACACTCTATTTATTGGAAAGTAATTTTGATTTGGAATTTGGGTAATAGATATAAAAAATATTGTTGTCATTATAATGATGGATTGGTTAATCAATCATAATGTTCACGACAAATGTTATCTGCAAAAATTCACTTGTAGTTCCTCTAATGTGGTGTTCCATGTTTTCGAGTGAGAATAAAACCTAAGGTAGAGGTGATCATGACCTCAACTTCAAGATTTGAGTGAGATGATATCTATGTTTTTCTTTTTACTAGAGTAGGATTCATTTTTGGTGATATTCTTCTCATAGTCGCTGAGTTTTCTGGTGTGTATAATAATATCTTTTTATATTTTCCACTAGTGAGGGAGGTGGGGTTCTCTATCAACTTGGTACTAAGTACACAAACTATTTTAATTTTGTCATAATATATGTAACTTGATGAATATAATATTGTAAATACTTAGTTGGATAACAATAAATCCAAAGGATTCTTATGATCTAGTGTCTCTCCTTAAGTAATGACAATGTTGTTTTCTAGGAATCCTAACGAATCTTTATCATATGTGTTGATTATTAAAATATCAATCAAGTTATAATATACAATAAGTACCCAATTATAAATATTGATGATTGGTTTAACCATAAAAAATGGATGAGGTGTTTCTTAAGGATTGATCCCCAGTACGGTTATCACCATATTTACATAAAGGAGCCTGATATCCATAAGACATATTTTAGTGGTATGTATGTTCACTATGAGTATATTTTTATTAAATTTGGTTTGACCAATGACTCTTTTGTGTCAATTTAATTTGCCTAATTATATTTCTAATTGTATAATTTTTCTTTTATAATGGTATTGTTTGATGGAATCATAGATTTTTCTATAAATAAAGTTGATAGTGTGGGTCACATTTGAGAAGTTTTATACATCATTATAAATTACAAACATTATTCTAGGATTTAGAAATTAATCTTATTTATTCATGAGATAATGTTCTTTAGACACATGTTGAATGAAACCGTTTAAAAAAATCTTTGTAAAATATTTATTAAAGAAGCATTTTGAAAATAATATTATAAAATGTTAAAATTAAATGAATATAATTAATATATAACAAGAAGATGAATAAAAAAAGAATTATTTTGATAATAAATTGATTAACTATGTTTTATGGGTAAAATATGAAATAAATGAGAAAATAAAATAAATTTTAAAAAATAAAAAATGTAAATAAGGTAAGATATTTGGTATAAAAGTTCGAAAATAGTGCCTCATGGTACCTATACATCTACTACCACAATATCTTGAGGATTTAAAGTGTTTTTCCAAAGGATTTAATTCTACCACTGATAAAAAACTATCTCTTTTTTTGTTATATCGGGAAACTATATACAATAGACATTATTTATTTAATATAAATTATAGATTCCACAAAAGAGTTCTCCATTTCAATTCTTATAAAAATTTAAAGAAAACCAAAGTCCCTCACATTAATTGTAGTGAGAAATAATAATAAAATAAAGAGGAATATGAGGGGATTTATAGAATGAAATCTCATTATTCTAGGTATCAAATCTCCCAATACATAAGATGGACATGGGGAGAAAATGAGAATACAAGAAGATAATGATTGTTATATTACAATTTGGTCAAACTGTAGAAAGAGAAAAATGATTTAGAAAAGAAATCATGCATATAGAAATTAAGTATAGTAGAATTTAAAAAAATCATTATCATGGAATGTTAATGAATATTGTTATGGCCTCCAAATGCCTCTTTTTTTTCTTTTCATCCAATGGTATTTTTCTAGAATCCATCAAGATATTTAATCCACATGAATCGATCTTAATTTTAATTTGTCCATCATCTATTTATAAATTATTAATTTATTTAGATTAACTCATCTCATACATAGAAATAATTAGGAAATTAAAAATCAAAATAATAATTATTCTATTGAAATATCAAGGACATATAAAGAGATAAAAATATTATACTATCATTCTAATTTTAAGCTATTTGAAAAATTAAAAATAATTTAGAAACACTAATTTAAAAGAGTCCAAAACAACTCTAAATTAATACCTCAATCATATCACAAAAAAAACTCACATTGTTCTATATTCAAGATTTGAAATTCAATTATATTTTAATATTTATTCTTGTAAAAAAATTAAATATTAGATATACTTCAAAAAAATAAACATGTTTTAATTATTTCATTATAATCCAACATTATTTTAGAAAAATTTGAATAATATAAATCACACCAAAATAAAAAATAAAAAATATTTGAGACATTTATTGAATGTTTACTCATGAAATGAGAATAATAATCATCTTCAAAAAAAATGTGATTAAAAAAATATATAAATACTTCATATAGATCCTATATATTTATTATGAATTTATAGACCTATAAAAAAATTAAAACATTTATAATGATCATGTAATAAATAAAAATATTAAGAAATTATTGAACCCAGGTAAATCGGAGATTTCCATATTTGTATAACAGTAATTTTCCATGTTCTGTAAAAATATAATAAAACATTCAAATAAGGGATATGGGTAACACATATTTCACAAGATTTATGTAATGGTATAGAATTTTTAAAATGATTATAAGAAAGATACAAAAGTTATGTAATGGTAAGCAATAAAATGTATAGTAAGTGTAAGTGTAGAAAGAATAGTGTAAATATCACATTGAAAATAAATGTGCTATGTAAGGGTAGAATAACATTATGTCTATGGTAATATATGAATTTATAAACATTTCATAAAGTTAACATGTATCACAGTGTATTGGTAAGTCAAAAACATAGTTCAGTGTCAATGTAAACAAAAAAACATGTTTTTTTGTAATGTTACCTTTCAATTTTTCAATGGTAAAAACAATTCTAACAAGAATCTAATGGTACACTAGAAGTTTCTTAGTGGTAAAACATAGCTACGTAAAGGCAAGAGTAAGAAGAAGTAACATATGTAAGGCTAATAATAAAGTTACATAAAGGTGGTGGAATATTTTAAATACTCAAGTAAGGGTAATGAAAAAGTAATAAAACTTACAAGAAGGTAAAAAATATCTTTATAAAATTAATTTGGTAAAAAATAATTTAAATATATTAATAAGAATAAATTAATACTAAATAAAGAAAAATTAAAAATAAAAAAAATATTCTTATTATATATATTTTAAAATACCAAAACTGTAATTACAGAAGGAAAAAATAGTAAATTGTATAAAATAAAATAATCAATATATTTAAAAAAGGTAAATAAAATATTTATTAAAAAAATATGAAAAAAAATATTTTTATTTATAAAAATAATAAATAAATAGAGGAAAAATTATAAATAAAATATACATAAAGACATGATAATAAATTAATAAATAAAATAAAATATTTTCTTTTATCAAAATAAAAAAAATAGGTTCAAATAGGTACTCCAATAATCTTCCCCTTTTTTATAATTAAACTAACAAACACTAATTTCAAAATTTCTCCCCCTATTGGAATTGATCAAAAAGGATAAAATTTAAATCAATTGACACTTTTAAAAATAAATGGTACTAAAAAAAAACATAACTTCCATTAATTTAATTATTATATAAAATTTAAAAGTTTCCATGAAAACAATAATATGATATTAACGTAATTTTAATCGGTATGAAATGATTTTTAAAAAAATTATTTTTAAAGTTAAAATAAAATATTATAAATGATTTTGAAAAAGAAAAACTATTTTTTAAAAACATAATTTTCATTATTAAATATTAGTAATGGTAATATTAAAAAACCATTAAAAATACCTTGGGAGTGTTAAAACTGTTATTTTGTAAGGCCCACTCACTATGCTCAAGTTGGAGAAAGGGGAAACAAACTCAATCAAATATTTTTGTATAATTCCCTAGGAGGTTATGTGCCATAACCACATCCACTTATTTGTGTCCAGACATGAATGTTTTGTTTGGAGTATTTCTCTTACCTCCATTACCAAAAATATGGAAAGTTGTTTTTTATTTTAAATAATTTAAAATTTAATTTTGAAATCATTTCAAAAAAATTAAAATTAAATTCAAATTTAAATTTAATAATATATTTAAATAATAAATGAATTTGAAAAATAATTTTAAAAAATTAAAACAAAATTTGAAAATAATATTTATAATGAAATTTGGAAATATATTTTAAAAATAGGTTTTAAAAAAATTATTAGAAGAAATTATAATATAAAATTAAAAAAGAATATTTAAAAAGAAATTAAAATTTATATTTTAGAACACATTTTGATATCTATAACTCTCAAATAATATAATCACTATATAGAGTCCAAGAAAATTCTGAAGATCATAGAAAAAGGCCGGGAAATAGAATTTTAAAAAATTATTGAAGAGAGAATATAATATAAAATAATGGAAGAAACTTATTCCAATGATGATCAGGATTAATTTTCAAAGAGTTATTAGGATTTAAAATTTTAGGCTCCTCTTAACATTGAGCATAAAAAATAAGTTTAAGGAGTGAAAGATAAGATCATTCACCTCAAAAGGTGAAGAGATAGATTATTTATATTCTACCATTGGATAGATCAATTAGGTCTAGTGGAAAATCCAAATATGAAATAATTTAATGGTTCCTTTTGGTACCCTAAGGTGGGGTTTGACAATGTGAGGTAATAACCATTGATATGGAGATAAAATTTTGGGACCATAATGATTTGATAAAAAAATTGAAGCCAAAATTTATTAAAATGATAATTTAATTTATAAAATTGAAAATAATGAGGAATTCTATTTGTTATATCATATATAGTATTTTAAAATTTTCATTCAAAAACTTGATAACCAAATTTTTTGAAATAAATTATTTTTTTTTCAAATTACAATGATAAATGAATGGTTTTTTAACAGTTCCATTGCTTTTTGAAAACAAAACCATGATTATTTATTTTAATGCATTGAGAATAAAAAAATTATGTGATTTCTTACCATAAAATATGTTTTTTATATATATTTTAGATCATAGGTTTCATTTTTTAAAACATAAACATCAATTTAATTTTTTGATTTTAAAATTAAAAAAAAATTAATTTCCATTATAATTTGTTATTTTTATTAGTAATAATATTTTTCTTGTTATAAAAAAAATTAAATTTATTTTAATGATTTTAATATTTTTAAATTATTTCTATGAAAACATTTATTATGTCATTATCAAAATAATATGACATTGAAGAAGAGGATAAATGAGAGGAAGAAGAAGAATGTAAAGAGGAAATGAAAATAACCTCTTCACCTCAATCGAGATGAGACTTGAGCCATTTAGGAGATGATTTTCTATATTAAAAATTGATATTGAATCTCCACTACACTCCATTTCAGTATATTAATATCATACTTACTTTACATCATATATAAAATCATTTTTGTTGTGGGAAAATCTGACTTGATGTGGCCCTTCTTTTTACAATGGAATAATGTGACATCCAAAACCTAACATTGACCTATCTATTTTTTGATGGATTTATTCATTATATTATTTAATTTTTTTAATATTATCAAAAATAATTCAATAACACTTTCATTGATGGTGTCTCTTTCTGAATAATCATCATTTTTCATTATAGAAATTGTTCTTTTGATTTCTATATCCACATTAGACTCCTATTCAACTTGTATCTTCTTGGTCATATAATATGTCATATGAGAACTTATTAGTTATTCATTCACCGTATTTTTAACATTATTATCTTCTAGTATCACTGTTAGGTTTAGTTCCCCACTTCTTGGTAAAACCCAAAGGATTTTCAATACTAGTATTTCTATAAAAATAGAGTAACTAATAGAATTTTTTTCTATTATAAATATCAGTAAACCATAAAATATATTTCCTTGATATGATCCTTAGAATGTATGTTAAAACTTTTAATTTATCATATAATGATATCTATATAATTATATTTTACTTTTTTTAGTTCATTAATGAGTTACATATAATGTTTTCAAAATTTCATGAGTTGTTTGTGTGTAAAAATATGAATAAATTAATTTTCATCTAATATAAAATGATATAAATTCATAGAATTACGATCAAATTCAGATTTATAAATATCATTAGAGGTAATTTTTTTATATATGAAATTATAGGAGTGTAATCATGTTTAAAAATCTTATAAACAATATACAAAATCTATCTAAAAATATTAATCATTTGAGTTATCCAATAACCACAATTATATAATTCAATAAATAGTTCATTACCCAATTATTTTATTTTGATACTTCCATGGGTGTTTAAAAAATTCTATAACATCACATATTTTCCTTGTATTTGTTTGATATTATATGGATTTTTTCTAGACTAGGTGGTGAGACGGTGTGTGATTCTGAGGCCCATTGTTCCCAGAAAAACTATTTGAAATATATTAAAATATTTAATAGTGTATGCACTTTGTGTTCTTAAAAAGGTGGAATAATTATCAAATGGGTGATCGACTAAGATATCATAGGGGCCTGTTTAATTCAGAACATATCTTTACCCTAGGTATGACCGAAATTTTGTCAGTGTGGGACTTCTGTTGAAAAAGTCAGCAAGAATGTAACCACAAATAAAATAGTTAAATAATATTAATTTATTTTTAAACACTAATAACGCATTAATGGGGACTTTTATTGGAAATTTGAGACCACCACTGAGTTCATGATGTTGTGTTTTCCCTAGGCACGACATAACCTTTGTCGGTGAGAAGCGTTCATGAAAAATTCGTTGCGAGTGTAAATAAAAAATATATTAAATATTTTTGTTTTTATTTGATAGCGTTTAGACATAATAAACTCTTTTTTTAACCCATTTATCTCAAAATTTCATGGTTTTCCTCATAACCTGGGTATTTTAGAGATGCACTGGTGGAGGATATTTCATAGATGAACACCAAAAAAGTGAGTTCTAATGATTGGTGTTCCAATGGAAATTGTGGATCTCACCAAAGAAAAATGACAACAATTGAGATTAATTATTCATTAGGGATATATCCAAATAGATTTAGGGTGTGTGTTTCAATTATTTAATTCCTCATTCATAATTTCTAGAAAAAATGTTAATCAATCGATGAACATATTGATTCATTGTTCATGTGTATTACAGGAAGGGATATATTTTGTGGGGATTTTTTGGGAGAAGTATCAATGGTTTAGTACTGTGATGCACTTGTTTTCCATTCTATTGGAAACAACCCTAGATCGACACAAACATTGATTTAGGGTTATTACTCTTTATTTATTTTTATTTTCTCCCCCATTTCCACATTTCACCATGGGAAATCTTTATTAGCCTCTAGTTCGACACATCCTGATCAGTTGATTTTTGCACACCTGATTCATAGGGAAATGATCATATATCATAGAACTAGGATCGACATGACATGACAGAGGTGTGATGACATAGATATATTAATTCAAATAAAAGATGATTCCCAAATTAGTGTTCTTTAGTGCTCTTTAATTCATAACGAAGATCAACGATTTAATCCATTTTGTGAACAGATTTGACAATGAGATATGTTGTTCGATGATGGTGAGGCATGGGTAAGCTCAGATCTATGACCATTTTAATTTTTGTGAGTTATAGGATATGTGAAATCTTGGAGAAGTAGAGGTGGTGGTGTCCAGTATAGGTGGTGGCACATAGTAGTACGTGTGACTAGAAATGGAAACCAATGTCGTGGGTGGCAGAGCTGTCCGTGGTGGCGGATGCAGGGAGACGGTGAGGATGGAAAAGGCGGACACTGTGGCGGTGCTATGGGGCATGATACAATATTATAGGTGGGACTAATAGAATTTTGGGCCAGACCAGATGGGTGGGGTTGGGTCTGGTGGTAAGGTTAGGCCAATGGGATGAGATGGACCTCAGTCGGATCCGGGTCGGATTCAAGGAAACCATGGCGGATCCCATTTGTGACCAACTGATATGTTCAACAACAATGTTCAACCATGGGGTTTCATATGCTTGAGATACCATGGGTTCACCATTTGCGGTAGTCTACTGTGGGTGTAGTGACCATGTGGCTGGACCACGGGTGGTCGACTACAACGGTAGGTGAACCAACTGTGGTGGTTGGTCTATGGGTTTAGTGATCTGTATTACATAAAATGGTCATAACTCCTAAATGTTGTGTCCAATAAACATGTAATCTACAGTGTGGGTACCCTAATGTCGATAAACTTCTTTTGAGACCAATGGTGGGTTATTAGTTTGATCCAGTATAAGTTGATTGGTTCCCAATGTCCTTTGCTTGAGGGTGTAGTGCAACATTACATCCACATCATTGGATTGTAATCACTTCTAGATGTCGAGTCTCAGATAGAGTATTGTATCTCTCCACAAGACTATATTTATATTCATTATCACCCATAGTGGATTTTTCCAAATTGGCAGAACAACTCTAAGAAGGTCGTTGATCCTCTATCTTGTGGGCCACATCAGTAGGGTCCATGGTATCCCCCAATGATTCTTGGCTGCGATCTTATACATACCGGGTTGATCTATATTTGGTTTGTGGTATCTCACAATGAGACTAGGCATGATCCCACTCTATGTATTATTTTCTTCCTTGACCAATGTGTTCTCTCTGGGTGAAGGCCAAATGAGATAGACCTCTTCGTTGAGTTTCTCTGATGATATGATGGCTTGATGGGTGAGTTATCCTAGAATGATCTTGCTTTAAGAAGAACCGTTGGATGGTAGTGGTTTTTGATCACCTAATAGAATGCTGTCTCTCTTGGGAATATCTGGATGTTCTTGTTATATTTGATGTAGATATATTCATGTGTAAATATTAAAGTAATTTCCCTTATTGTATTTCTTTGTGGTTTCAGGGTGTCCAACTGAGTATTATTATACTCATACCTGCATGGGATTTTCTTTAATGTGTCATGTCTTGTATAGAAAATTGACCTTTTTACATATTCCAAGGTGGACGAAGACCAGACCGTGCTTAGTGAGACCCGACATCCTGTAGTGTGTTTCTGTGACTTTCAGACAGTAGCCCCAGTACCCTTTACTTTTAGTTTAGACTTGTGGTTACAGACTCATTATGGTGGGATTGTTTTTTTTTCTATTTACTTTCTAGTACAATCACTATCATACTCTATAATGGTATCTGATATGTATGGATTAATGATTTTGGTTATTTTACATTTCAGAAATTGGTGGCTTAGATATTTTTGTTTGTGTACAAATAATTTAGGATAATGCCTCCCATTTTTGGGATACGCATATGCAGTGCTAGTCACCAACCCTTGGATTATTGGAGGCGGGCTTGGGGTATTCATGCAAAGGGACCCTCTAGGATGGGTCATGATAGAGTGGTATAAGAGGAGGTTAGTTCTACTTTGGGACTAGGCGTTTGGGAGGTTGTTTTGCAGAAACCATTTTATGTGTTTCGAGTTCGGCTTTCAAGACAGGGACTCCAATGTTGGTGTCATCGATGACATATCCATATAGTATGACTCATATTTCCTTCTTTTCCACTAAGTATATTTTTTTTAAAAAAGTTAAGCTGTGAGGATTAATATTATTAAAAACAAAGTTACAAGAGTTGGAAGTAAGTAAATTTACATCTATCACATTTAAATATAGTCATCAACTCCCTAGGTATGCTAGAGTAGTGTTTACAATTCCTTTCTGAGGATCGTTTGTTAGAAAGACAATCTACAAGTTGATTTTCTTCACAAAATGTTTGTTTGATGATATTGTTCATTGAATCAAGAGTATTCAGGCAGTTATTCCATTTAGTAGTGAGCTTCCAAGAAAGGTGAAATTGACCCAGCCTAACCACTTGGACAATTGTGGTTGAGTTTCTCTTAAACCATATATAATTCTAGTTTCTTTACTAAGAAATATACACAGTTTTAATGAGACCCTACATTTTGGCTTCAAGAGTTGTATCACGACCACATGTACCATGTTCCCCCACTAAAAATTCCACATTGTGATCTCTGAAAGCAATTCTATAACCAGCAGGTCCAAAGTTTTCCCTCAAGGCTCCATTTGTATTGAATTTCATCCTACCTACAAATGGAGGCAACCGGAAAACTTTAATGGTTCCAACAAGATTAGGGTAGTTTCCTTGGATTCATATCATCCTCAAGATAGCAAGTTCCCTAACCGAGTTATCATAGCATTCAGTATGAAGAGTGTTGTCCTATTTAACCGCAATAAAGATGGAAGATATAGCATTTTTTTGGTTGATGAAAGGTTCACTATGCAGGAATTTATTTCTACTATTCCATAAAATATGAATTACCTCCACACATGAGACCAGAAACAGATTACAAACCTTCTTCGAGAGCTGGAGTGCAAGCAGGTTCGGTAGGAACTATGAGATAACAGTGGTTTGCAGGTAGTGAAGTTTGAATATCTCAAAAACAGATGTCCATAGGGATGCAATTTTGTTATAGGAGAGAAACATATGACTTCTATAGGGATGAAGATGGTTTTTTATTCCATGTACTTATTGAGTCATGTCACCCGGTATACTATATTGACCATGGTACATCTTGTTTTATTTACAGATGCCTCCATATGGATAGATAGCTAGGATTCCACTACGTGATCATGAGGATCATCCACCTAGAAACAAGGAATATGTTCAGGGGCTTGTACTGGAGCTATCACTCCTTAGTGGTTTACTAGCTATACCACCACCTATCGAGAAGCAGCTACTACCAACACCCTGAGATGAGGATGAACGTAGGTAGAGTGTGTTGCATGAGTTTCCTAGGAAGTTACCTCCCAGGTAATAGGGTGATCCAGATCATTAAATCGATGAGGATTGGATAGAGTCATTCACCCATGTTTTCCTCCTTATGAGGACACCTACCGACCAGATAGTAGTTCTTTCCATGAGTCTTATTCAGGGCTCTATGGGGAGATGGTTGAGCCAGGTGACTCAGTCACAAAGTGACACAACTCTCTCCTAGATAGACTCCAAGTGCCTCTTCATAGATAAGTTCTATCTGGACACGTTGCGATCTGTATGCATACAAGATCTATTGCATCTGCTTCAGATTAGTATGACCAAGGAGCAGTATTTAGTGATGTTTACTAGTATTTCATGAAAATCCTTGAACATGGTACGATATGAGTTATTTATGGATCAGACCTTAGAGCTGGGCTTATGACTGGATATCATGGAATCAGTGGTATCCCTTATCATTTTTACCTATGTTGGGGTACATGATAGATCCCTACTAGTGGAGACTTTTTTGTAGAGAATATACTGGTAGTGGGATATAGTAGTGGGAACTCCGTATCTGAGACCTTAGTAGCAGGAAGTCGATTGTAGTCACAAGGATCCACATAGGTTAGGTGCTTAAATAGGGGATAATAAGAATCAGGTTCAATTGTGCTGGTCTCCCAGGGTGGCTATAAACATCCAAGGAATATATGTTGTTACTCATACGGTGGTCGGGGACATCTGAAATGAGATTATCCGACCCTTCGTACAACTGATCGGGAGACAATCGAGGGACCACTAAGGGAGAGGGAGAGACGGGAGGAGGGTGGTCTGTAGGATGATGGATGTGGAAGAGGAGTTGGGAGAGAAGCTAGAGGTGGCCGGAGGTTCGTTCTATTACAGCCACCACCTCTAGGTGGTTAACGCTAGGATGAGGGAGCTTGTAGAAAAGGATAAGGCCAACTGCAGTCAATGGATACTTTTGACCTTGAGGCTCTCACTACTACAAATACGGCTTTTATCAGCGCTAAAAATGGACTTTATCAGTGCTAGAAAAATTGATGATAAAGTCGGCGAAGTTAAAGGGGGGGTCCCCTTTATCAACACTCTGAAAAGCACTGATAAATACCCCTTTTATCAGTGCTAAAACAAAGCGCTAATAAAAGGGTCCTTTTTCAGCGCTTTGTTTTAGTGCTGATAAAAGACCTCTATATTAGTGCTTCCTTTATTAGTGCTTTCATTTTAGCGCTGATAAGGGACCCCTTTTATCAACGCTTTTTTAAAAGCGCTGATAAAAGTTAAAAAAATTAAAATTAAAAATAAAAATTTTAAAAAAAATATTTATAAAAAAATTAAAAATTTAAAAAATACTACCAATCGGGGGGATTTTATAGCACTTGAGCCCCCCCCCCCTTTTACAGCGCTTTTCTGCCCCTGTACAGTGCCCCACGCACCCCCTTCACCCTTTAATAGCGCTTGCTGCTATATTCTCCCATGCGCGCGTGCCCCTGCCTCCACCAAGATTTGAACTCGAGACCTCCCCCCTGCGCGCCTAAGCCTTTACCACTACTCTATTTTGATTTTTCTTCTAATTAATGATATCTCTATATATATGTATTTATATATTTAGTTATATTTATTCGTTTAGTAATATATATTTATATTAATATATATATATAGTTATATTATAATATATATATATCGTTATATTATAATATATATATATATATATAGTTATATTAATATATATATATATATATTAATATATATCTATATATATATATAGTTATATTTATTCGTATAGTAATATATATTTATATTAATATATATGTAGTTATATTAAAATATATATATATATATAGTTATATTATAATATATATATATATAGTTATATTAATATATATATATATATAGTTATGTTAATATATATATATATATAGTTATATTAATATATATATATAGTTATATTAACATATATATAGTTATATTCACATATATATAGTTATATTAATATATATATATATATATATAGTTATATTAATATATATATATATATATAGTTATATTAATATATATATAGTTAAATTAATATATATATAGTGATATTAATATATATATTTATAGTGATATTAATATATATATTTATAGTAATACTAATATATATAGTTATAGTTATATTAATATATATATATAGTTATTAGATTAATATATATATAGTAAGATTAATATATATATAATTAGATTAATATATATATAGTTAGATTAATATATAGGTATATAAATATTCATATATTTGTATTTTAAATAAAATGGATGTTAGTTATTATTTAGATAAATCTAATATATTTTATATGTAAATATATTTTATTATTTATATTTATAATTAAATTTTTAGGTGTGAATATATAAAAAATATGAAGATATTGTTATATATTTGATTATAAATAGTAGTGCATTATAAAAAATGATTAAATTTCAAAGACATAATATCAATATGAATGTAATACCTTGAAATAAATTCAGACCCCACCAAAACAATCCAATAATACCCCCTTAAACGAGGCTGAAATTCCACAAAATGTTAAAAAATCGGGGTACCCCGACTAAAAACTCAGTTTTAGAGGCCTTCTGGGGCTATTTTGGCCTTGAAAATCCCTTGACTAGGGCCCCCCTAATCATAATGACGTAGAGCTCGTCGTAGGTTTCGATTTGATATGTGGTAGAGCTCAAACGGACACCCGGATCAAAAGTTATGGCTGTTTGAAGTTTGAGTTGCGTGTTCAACATATTTTGGATCTTTTTTTAATTTTTTTTAATTTTTTTTATTCTTCAAATTGTTATTAAATGACTATTACTCCATAATAATTAGCAAATTATTAATTAAAAATATTTTTTTAATTTTTTAAGAAGGCCATTTTCACTAAATATCTTATATATTAAGTAAATTAAGTGTAAATGTACATTTATACTTATCTAAAATATATTTAAAAATTATATATTATATTTATATATTAATATATTAATATATATTAATGAAAATATTTTTTTTTGAAGTTGACCCTTTATCAGCACTTTTAAAAAAAGCGCTGATAAAGCCCCCCCCCTTTATCAGCGCTACTAAACAAGCGCTGATAAAGGCACCCCCCTTTATCAGCACTTTTTCATTAGCGCTGATAAAGGGGTGGTGCTGTGAAAAACCTGTTTTGTGGTAGTGTCTAGGAATGATATGAGGAATGATTTGTGTCTTTTCCACCACATCTATAGTTTTTATAGACACAATTTTTAGTCATTCTTTTCTTTCCAAGAATCTTGTTCGATACTTGGATATATCGCTTGAACCATCAACATGACCCTTATGCTTTTAGACTCCTACTAGAGTTGACTAAATGATCACACACTAGTGCCAATAGTATGACCTGACTCTTGCAGGTGATATTTTAGGTTGGGATCTCTTGGTAGTGGTGTTGATGCCTTAGGATTTCATTCTTGGTATGGACTATAAATCAACAAATCATGATCAGATTTAATGTTTTAGGAGAATATTGTGGTGTGTTCATAGTGATGGAAACATTTTTTCCTTTGATAGTGAAAAAATAAATCCATGAAGTGTAGTAGTGAGACCTAATGTTTTACCCTAGGTATCCCATGTGTTCTTTTCTAAGAATGAAGATGAGATCATGAGGTTATGTGTGTATTTTTCGGAGCTTAAACCCAGTGACCATCAATAATGAGCATCCACTACTGAGGATTGATAACCCCATTGATCAGATGAGATGGGAAAGATGGTTCTCAATGGTTGACCTCAGGTCAATTCTTTTAGGAGCTAAGACAGAGTTGGACAAGGACCCCAATCTTAAGATTTCTATAGGAGGGTTTATAGGATGTACTATTTCATGATACATGAAAAACTAGGCTTGGTTGGGTCCTATTGGAGAGGAAATATGTGATTGATTATGGTTCATGATATTTAAGACCATGTGATTATATTTATGGGACCCATGTTCATGAGTTAGAAACGGTAGTCTTCAAATTAAAGATTTGGTGACACTACTAGATGAGAGAGCAGTTTATCATCTACTCTGACCATAGGAGTCTCATGTATATATTATCATATAAAGATGTTAACATGAGATAGCAGTGATAGCTATAGTTCCTCCAGAACTATGACTTTGAGATTGTCTATACTCCTGTAAAGGGAAATGTGGTGGCAGATGCTCTCATTAGGAGATCTAGTTCATAGTTGCTAAATGAGGTATTAGAGTAGTTAGCATTATTGTAGTTCTGATTTTGGGATGGATATGGATCTACTTACCTCCAACTCATGTTTTCCCCCATACGCTCTTACAACGAGTTAGGGAGGCATGGCTTGGGGATACTGACTACGAGACCCTACATGCTCAGTTGTCCATGGGGCATGCTCATGATGGATATTTGAAAGCTAGGGAGCACGTCATTCTGTTCACAGGGTGCATAGTATTACCAATGGTGTTGTGGTGGGAGATTCTGAGGGAGTTCCATACATCCCATTTGACAGAACATACATTTGTGTAGAATATGTACTAGGACCTCCAATATCAGTTTTGGTGTCTAGGGATGATGATTGGAGTTGTAGGGTTTGTTTCTCAGTGCCTTACATGTCAAAAAGTGAAGGATGAGAACCGGGTTCTAACAGGTTTAGCTCAACCCCTTGAGGTTCCAGAATAGATGTCGTATGGGATATATATGGATTTCATGATGGGTTTAGAATGTTCTTCCTTGGAAAAATATTCCATTTTGGTGATAATTGACTAACTTACCAAGTCATCCCACTTCCTTGCTCTCTAAGATAATACTTTTATAGATATTATGGGATGCCTATACCTACAGTAGATATTGAAACTTCATGGAATTTTATTGATGATTATTTCTAATCACGAGGCTCTATTTATATCCCATTTTTTTGAATGGATTATAGGAGGCATTTGGGACCCAATTATGATTTGAACAAAATTTCACCCACAAGTGGATGACAAGATTGAGCGGACCATTCAAGTTCTGGAGGACATGATGCAAGTATGCATGTTATAATTCGGCCATAGTTTTAAATATCACCTACCACTGGTGGAGTTTTCATATAGAAATATCTATCATTCCAACATTTGTATGGAACCATTCAAGGAATTGTATGAGAGACCCTGCAGGTCGAAACTTTCCTGGACTTACCCAGGATGGTCAGTAATCATGGGCCCATATTTCATTCAATCTACATAAGAGAAGGTCCAGATCATCAAAGAGTGGATAAATACTACAAAGATCCTTCATAAGACTTATGCTGATAGGAAACTGAGGCCTTTACATTTTGAGGAATAAGACCATGTGTTCCTTTGGATTTCACCTAGATAGGGATTATAGAGATTTGGCCAGTGTGGATAGTTATCTCTGAATTTCATCAGCCCTTTATAGATAATGTGTGGGTTGGAGAGTGGTAACACTACATAGATCTACCATGGCATTTATATTGGGTAGATAACATCTTCCAAATGTCGCGAGTGATGAGGTATGTGCAAGACCCATCACACATCATCGACTGGGGTGACCTAGATATTGATGATAGACCTACTTTTTTTAGTAACTAGTGGATATCAAGGATCGGAAGGATTGGATCCTTCCTAGGAAATAGATTCTTCTAGTGCGTGTATAGTGGTAATATGGGAATCTTCAATAGTTCCCACATTAGTAGGAGGCACAGATTAATGCTCAGTACCCTTATCTGTTTGAATATCCATCATTTTGGCTTTTCAGGGCAAAAATCCCCAAGATGGGGATAATTTTACATCTCATATTTTGTATATGTTATTTTTCAATATTATTCGGATTTATTTCTAAACCAGTCTCTGAGACAACGTGTGATTTCGAGGCCCGGTGTACCCAAAAAGACAATTAAAAATATTAAAATATTTAATAGAATACTCACATGATGTTCATGAAAAAATGGAATAACTCTCAATCAGGTGCCTGAATCAAAAATATATGGGAATTTCTGAATTCATAATTATGGATTTACCCTGGGTGTTACCCAAAATTTTTTAGTGTGGTTCATCTGTAGAAAAAGTCACCATGTACATAACCGTAAATAAATTTATTTTATTTTTAAATGCTAATAACTCATGAATGGAGAATTGGATTCGAAATATGATACCACCATTGAGTTTTTAATGCAGTTTTTTCCCTAGGAATGACATAACCTTTTTAGGCATGAATAATTTCTGAAAATACCTTCATAGACATAAATAATACATAAATTAAATAAATTTATTTATTTTTATTTAATGATACAGTGAGATAATAAAATCCTTTTTAAACCTAATTATAACTATATTTCAGGGTTGGCCTCATAACCTTGAAATTTTGAGATAAGATATAATGGAGGATCTTTTTTAGATGAACATCAACAAAATGATCTTTGACTATCAGTGTGCCAATAGAAATTTAGGATCTCACTAATGACAATAAAAATAACTAAGATTCGTTCTTCATCATCGATTGATCCAAACCGAGGTGGGGTTTTGTTTCAATTTTTTAATTACTCTTTCTTAATTTCTACAATGAACATGAATTAAAATATGAACTGATTGATTCAAGGATTGTGTGTGCTATGGGAAGGGATTTATTTTGCTTGGATTTTATTGGGAGAAGATTCAATGGTTTAATATAGTGATGGATTCATTTTCCGTTCTAATGGAAATGATCCAGGATCGATGAAAACATAGATTGAGGTTCATTCCTCTGTATCTATTGTTCTTTTATCCCACAATTACATGTTCCTCCATGGTAACTCATTGTTGGTAGTGGTTAAACACATCCGGATCAATCGATCGTTGTGCACCCGATTCATGGCGCAACAATCTGATATCATAGATCATGGATCAGCACAACATGAAGGGGGCAATGGTAAAGACAATGTGATTTAGATATTGGAATATTCTTAAATTTTGTTCTTTAGAGAATAATGAAGAATAATTATTTAATCTATTTTGTGAGAATAACTGAAGATGGGACACGTTTATCGATGATGGTGAGGCTTGGATAACCTCAGATTTATGAAAATTTTGATTTTCGAGCATCATATGATAAGGGGTGACTGGAAAAAGTAGAGGCGGTAGCATCCATCATAGGTAGCGGAGCACATCAGCATGTGGTGGAGCATGGTGGAACGTAACGGTGCATGGGATTGTGGGTTGTTGGTAATGGAAACAGATGTTGTGGGAGGCAGAGCCAAGTGAGGTGGCGAATGTGGGGAGTTGGTGAGTCTGATAGATGTGAATGTAGTATCGGCGCCATGTGGGATGTGGTAGTGGTCTAGGTGGGAAAGCTTAGGTGGATGGGTAGGTCCACATGGATTAGGTCAGGTTGGTGGGTCTGGTCAAGCCGGTAGGACGGGCCAGACCCTAGTTGGATTTGGGGAAACCATGGTGAATCCTGGTGGTGTCCGACCATGACAGTCTACCGTGGGGCCACATCAGCTTGAGCTAGAACAGGTTCATCAACCCCGATGATCGACTGTGGGTGTAGTGACTGCATGGATGGATGGTGGGCGGTTAACCACAGAGGTAGGAAATCACGTTAAGTGGACCGACTGCAGCAGTTGGTCCATGGGTGCAGTGACCCCTGCAACTTCAAATGGTCATAACTCCTAAACAGAGCATCCAATCGATGAGTTATCTGCGACGTTAAGACCCTAATAATGAGATGGTCCTTTTGAGACCATTGGTGGGTTTCTATTTTGGACCACTATAGGTTGAGTGTGTTCCATTGGACCTCTTCTAGAGGGAGTGGTGTTGCATTACATCAACATCACTATATTGTAAACCTCTATGGTGGCGGATTGAAAGATAGAGTATGATATCCCTCCCTGATACTAGATTAAAATCCTCTATCACCCCTAGAATAGATTTCTGGATTTGGTATAACCTCCCTATATAGTCCATTTATCCTCCATCTAGAGAGCCACAATGGTAGGGTTTGTGGTATCCCCTAGCGGTTCTGGGTATGTTCCCCTATATAGCGGGTCCATATATATTGGGTTTGTGAAATCCCCCAGTGAGTCTGGGTTTGACCCCCTCTCTATGTATCATTTCATTACTTGACCAATGTGTTCTCTTTGGGTGGGGCTCAAATAAGATAGACTTGTTCTTTGAGTGTCTTTTATGAAATGATGGCTCTAGGAGTGAGTTCTCCCAGAACGAGCGTACTTTGTGATGAATCATGTGGTTGGTAGTTGGGAAAGACCACTTGATGGTGTGGTGTCTCCCTTGATTGTATCTATATGTTTTTATTATATTTGTTGTAGACATATACCTATATAGAGGTGATTGTACGTTCTTTTTTTATTTCATTGTGATTTTGAAGTGTCACACTGAGTATTGTCGTACTCACCCATACAGGGGATTTTCCTGCACGTGTCATGTCTTATGATGATGATCGACTTTTTGAGAGAGTCCTAGGAAGACAAGGATGAGACGTTGCTTATTGGGACCAAATATGCTGAGGTGTGATCATGTGGCTTTCAAACAACATTCTTATTACCCTTTATATTTAAGTTGGACTTCTGCTTATATACTCTTTGTGGTGGGCTTTATTTTTTCCCTATTTACTTTCTAATAGTTTGAATATCATACTTTATTGTGGGATCTTAGTTATATACATACATTCTTTTAGTTCTTTAACATTTTATCATTTTGTGGCATGAAAATGTGTCTGTGTGTACAAGTACATAGGTCTACTACATCCCATTTGTGGGATATGCCTACTCGGTGCTAGTCACCAGCCCCTGACCTATTAGAGGCGGGCTTGGTGTAGTCATAGTATTGGCCCCTCTAGAATAGGTTATGAAAAAATTCATTTTAAAATAGTATCTTTCATTGAAAAATATTTTTCAGATTTTAAAATTAATAAAATTGAAATAATTTTTTTTTTAAATAGGAATTAAAATTCCCATTGAGAAAAAAAATTTTAGGGAAAATACATGTAAAATTATAAGAGGGGATGAATTTACTTGTATAAAATTAAAGGAAAACAATCCAACAGTAACAAAATTATAAAATATTGAGGAAATAAAATCCTTCTAAATATAAAATAATCAATGTTTGAATGAAGAGTAATATACTTAATATATAATAAGGGGAATAATTGAACAAAAAATGATTTCTAGAATAAATTGATTATAAAATTATGGTGCTTAAATATTATGAAATGAAATATTGAAAGTGATAAATTAATAAAAATGAAAATAGTACATGAGAAAGATATTAGAAAAGTGTTTTTGGAAATACCACCCACGCGTAACCTAATGTCTACCACCTAAATATCTTAAGGATTCAATGTATTATTCCATTCTATTGAATTGTATCCAAGATAAAAAAAATATCACATTCATAATTTATATTAACAAACCATATACAATAGAAACTAGTTGTTCTAAGAAATTCTTGAAATAAAAAAAATAGTAGCCTCATTCCTTTTTAATATAAACGAAAAGAATATCGGTGTACATCACTTTAAATAGAGTGGATACCAATATCATAAGTAGATGGAAGAGGGGAGGATTTCTAGGAATCAATCAATTTAAATATTGATATCAATTCTTTTAATTAATTTGATGAACAGTAGGAGACAACAATAATAAAATAGAAGACTTATTTTAATATGTAAATTTTTTCACACACATGAATGTGAAAAATAATTCGAATAAAAATCACTTTGAGATTAGTTGAGCATATTGGGAATTTGAAAATGATTGTCAGGGAATGTCAATAAAGATTTCTAAGGCTTCCAAAGGTCCCTATTTATATTATTATCACCATTAATTAATTTTCTAGAATCTATATGTATACATTAAGGAATATACATTCAAGTTCAATGTATTTTGAAAAACAATTGTTCAAAACTGTTCGATCCCTTTATATTATCTCACCATAGTGATGGAAATTATAATGAAATTGAAATTAAAAATGATATTATATTTATTAATCCACTATTATTTAATATAGAGAAATATATAAGAATATAATATTATCATCTAAATTTAAAACTATTTGAATGAATTGATCAAATTTAATAAAACTCCTTAGAAAGAGTTCAAACCACTCTAAAATAATAATTCCATGATATCACACAAATATCACACTATATAATATTAATAATTTGAAATCCAAATATCATTCCTTATTTATACATGCGCTATTTTCAAATAGAAATTTTATTGTTCTAAAATTTTTGAAAAGGTTTTCGATGATATCATAAAACTATAATATGATGTGAGAATCATTATAATCAATGATATAAAATCAAAAAATAAATACAAAATATTTTATAGACTTATTATATGATTATGTGTAAAATATAATCAATAATAATATTTAGTAAATTTTTTTAATACAATTTAGAACAAATATTTTAGATTCTTTATCATTTGTTAAAATTTATAGGAACAATAAATAAATTTAAGGATTTTTTGTTATCTTGATGAAAATAAAAATATCAAGAAAATTGTGAATCATAATAAAATTCAGTTTTCTATATATTCATAAGAATAATTTTCCATTTTGTGTAATGGTAAAATAAAAAATTTCAAACAATGTGTTAGGTAAAAATTATTATACATGTAATAGATAAATGTAGTGAATTTTTATAAATAGATGATAAATATTACACATTTTGTGTAAATGTAATTATTAAATTATATAATCTGTGTGAGGGTATATAGAAATGTGTAATGGTAAAATTGAAAATAAATGTCCTATATAAGAGTGAATAGTCATTCTACTTAATGGTAAATAGAAATTTTTAATCAATCCATGATAGTAAAAAATCATCATTATGTGTGCGTAAGTGCTAGTACTATACACTACATAAGGTTATACATGAAGAAAACATGTGATGTGAAAGTGTACCATTCTGCTATGTAAGGGAAATCAAAATTTATAACATGTTGTGTAAGGGTACATGTAATATTGTGTAATGGTACAACATAGTTTTGAAAAGTTAACAAAACATATAAACTAAAAATTTGAGGGAAATAATGGCATGTAAAGGTAAAGGATACATTTGAAAACTCAAGTAATGGTAAAGAAAAATTAATAAATTTTATTAAAAGGAATAAAAAAATTTAAGAAAATAAATTTTTTCCCATAAAATTAATAATAATAATAATAATAATAAATTAATAATAACATAAATAAATTAAAATTTAAAAAATATAATTATATAAAAAATATTAATCTTTTCAAATTAAAAAAAATAAATTGAAGAAAAATAAAATATAAGTAAAAAATTAATAATAAAAATAAAAAATAATTTAAAATAACATAATAAAGAAATAAAAATGAAATAATATTTTTAATTAGAAACTAATTATTAAATAAATATGAAATACTAAGTAAATGAAAATTAATAATAAATAAAATATTAAAAATAATAATAAATAAAAACCGAAATAAATAATAATTAATAAAAATATTATTTATAATTATCAAAATAATTAATGAGGTTTAAGGAGCCACTATAATAAGGGAATGATATTATGACATGGGAGGAACTATAAGACATATTTGAGATTCAGAGCTTCTGGGGCATGGTACGGTATTATTAGTTGTTTATGTTGTATTTCTCATTGTTTATTTCATCGTTGATCACTCTTACTCAAAAAGAGAGTAACGGTCTTATGGGATTCAGATTCTCAGGCTTCTATTGAGAAAATGATTCTTTATTTGACTTCAGATCTTGTGTTGACTCTTCATAATGCTGGGAAAAGGTATTTTATCATTTGTGATGCATGTTGTTCAGGTTTGTCCTGTGTTATTATGAAGGGAGATTACGTGGAGGCTTATCTTTCTTATCATCTCCATCCTCATGATAAAAAAAATCCCACACATGATATGAAACTCACATTTAAGATTCATGATCTAAAGTGTTAGAAGGATTTTTTTTATGATACTATTACCATACATTATGGTCATAAAAGGTTTAGTTAAGTATTCTCAAAAAAAAAATTGAATCATTAATAATGGAAATGGGTGGAGTACTAATAATATTTTGATTATAGCATGCATACAACCCTAGTAAAGGAAATTTCATTACTAATTCATAGAGAAAGAAACCTTCAACAAAGACCATGGAATAATCTTTTATGGAATGTTATTTGATAGATCTATTTTCATTTATGGACAAGGTAGTAAAGGAGGATGGAACTTATAAGGACCAGACCTTCAATATTACATAATCTATTAAATTATTTTAGAATTTACTTTCTTACATTATCAAATAGCTTTTCCGTTTAGAGTTTTAGATAATAATGAAATAATTCACACATATCCACTGATAATCATACAAAGTGGGTAATACTAAAATGATATCTATTTCTTATATAATAAAAAAATAAATAAAATATTAAATCATCCAATGAAAAATATTCCCAACATTCATCTTGTCTAATCCTTTTCTCTTTACCATCCTTATACTTAGTGAAAAACATTTTAAAACATGGTATGAGATTACAAATCTCAATAAGGAACATAAAAGAGAGGTAGTAATTTTAAATATATGAAATTATTTTCATAAACAGATACTTCTCACCCATAAAGTATCATATACTTTGTAGAAATAATAGATATCTGTAAAATGTACAAAAAATAATAAAACATTTAGGTAACATAGGGAATTAAATACTAAATAATTATATCCATCATGGCTACTATATGATTTGTAACTCTCGCAGCTACCTTATAATATAATTCTTATAGTTATCTTATGATGTAACCCTCATGTATACCTTATGGTTTAACTATCACATTTATACTTAAAATAACAATGACTATCAATGTCCATCATAAAAATACCCAATGCTTTGGAGGGAAATATAATTCAAATATTTAAATATAAACAATTCCCATAAACCATAACATAATAATAAAACATGTATACTTTCATCATAAAAACATTCCTTTTAAATTTTTTAAAAATTGATATTTAAAAATTATTTTTAAAGAAAAGTCCCTTACCATGGGTTTTTCTAACTTAAAATGAGTTAAAACCTATTGTATAATGGTTTAAATAGTTTTATTAATATATTAAGTAAATATAATTATATTTATAACACATTATATTACTATATTAAAACAATATTCAATCTATTTATTCATAATAATTTTTTATTTCCATTATTTCATATGAATTTATTTCATGGCTTCCACAATCAGTTCATAATGAATTTTCCTATAAAAAAGAAGAAAAACTACAAAAGTGGAAATAAATGGTGTCGATATAATCCCAAAATTTTAAATTATACCATATATCATTTTTTGGTTATGATGATGATTCATTAGATAAAACATTGATGAAAATGATTTAATTTATTTTGGTGTTTTTACAACCATCAGGAACTCATATCATTTAATTTAATACCATGTTTATAAATTGGTTCCATAGAATTATATAACTTTTAATATGTATAATAAATTGTTATTTAGAAATAATATGGTTTTATGACTATACTTGTAAAGTGTTAACGTAAAATGAAAGTGTATCGTCCACGATGGTGGTAAATCGATACATCAGGGACGATGTTCTCATTTTTAGAAAAAAAGTGACATGAGAATGAGTTTCATGATGAATTTTTTCATATAGAAGCTTATATTAAATTATATAAATGATACTATAATTTTAATTCCAGTTGGATAAGGTTAGTTGAATATATAATAAGAAAATAAAAATAAATTAAATGGAAAATGAAAGAAAATGAAAGTGGGTTTTACCTCTTGATTTCTCCACCTTAAGAACCTCCTTAAGGAACTTTGTTTTTCCTTTTTGTGGGAAAATAAAGTCTTAGAATTGTGGAAGAGGCTTGGGAAGGGAATTTGGTAGAAATGAAACAATCTACTAGGTTTTTATGTGTGATGAGAAGAAGTGGTGAGTGGTGGTATTTATAATGGATGAGAGGTGTGTTTTTTAATTATTTTTTTCATTAGTTTATTATCTAGTCTCAAGACTATGAATAGTATGATAATTATCACTAAATATATTAAAATAATGATGAAGAGTTAGATATTATGGTATTACATCATCAAATAATAATCTAATACTCAATAAATTATGTATTTCTTAAATACTATAAAATTCAATATTTTACTACTCACAAAAAAATCAATGATTTTTGAAAAATACCTAAAATACACCTTAATAATCATTTGACATGTAGAATTAAAAAATGAACTCCATTTTATGAAATTAATTTTCCACATATTATAAATTTAATTTATAATTAAAATAATTATTTATTTTAAAAATAAAAGAATTATAATTAAAACTTTTTTTTAACACTTTGAAAAATTAATTAAGTTCCCAAAAAATTATCTTATAAGAAAAGATAGGAATATATTAATTTATAAATATATTTTATGAAGATAAAAATTCTCCTAACATTAAATCAATTGAAAAATTATAAATACACATTTATTTTTCAAAAAATATCAACACTTCGTTTATCACATTTAAAAAAATATTTACATATTCCCTTATATACATATATAATATTTAACATTTTAGATATTTGAATTTTGTTTTTACTTTCATAGGTGAGTTTACTATTCTATTTTTATAGATTCTTTTATGTCAATAATAACACTATTTCATTATACATTTATAATTAATTTTATTATTTAATTTTAGAATGAAAACAAATTATTTTACAATTACCTTGGCTATTACATTCTCCCTGGATTTTTGGAAATTTCATCATTATAATTTTTATTTACTTATTAAAAAATTGATGATACCTTTCCCTCGTAGCATTTTCAGATTCCCATGTTTCATCTTTAAACATGTGTTTCTCAAAAAAACCTTAACATGTTGAATTAACTAATTCCCTAACACTTTTTATCTACAATCAAGAACTTGAATAGTTTTCTCTTCATAAGAAAGGTTATCTTCTAACTAGAATACTTCTGGGCTCAAAACATCATATGAATATGGAAAACACATTCTCAAAATTTAATCATAAAAAACATTGTGAACCTAATATAAACTTTAAGGAAAAAATACATGGAAAGAAACTAATACAAATTTCTTCATAATTTCATAAGGTCCAATGAACCGTGAACTTAGCCTTCCTTTCTCCCCAAAATGAATAGCATTTTCCAAGGATAGATTTTAAGGAAAATATGATCACCAACCTCAAAAGAAAAGTCTTAAATCCTGTTATCTGCATAACTTTTCTTCTTTCCTATAGATGTCCTCGGGTATTGTCGGATCATCTTAAAATTATAAACCACTTACTCTACTAATTATAGATTGATCAAAATATTTTTCAAAAATTCATCACAAAATGAAGAAGTTTGACACCTCTTTCCCTATAAGGCCTCAAAAGGTTCTCTCTCTATACTAGAATGAATATTATTATTATAAGAAAACTCAACTATATAATGGAATTGATCCAAACATCCTTGGTAATTCATTGAACATATAGGTAAAATTCCCTCCAATGTCTAAATTTTTCTATTGGTCTATCCGTAATATTAAGTATGAAAGGTTATTATGAAATTTAAACTAGTTCCCAACAACTTGTGAAGGACTTTACATAAGTTGAAAGTGAACCTGGGATCATGGTTAGATAAAATGGATAAATGAACTCCATTAAACCTGAAAAACTCTTCGAGGTATAGTCTAGAAAGGGGATCTAGATAAAGAGTGTCTCGAATCAAAAGGAAATGTAAATATTTAGTTATTCGATTAACAATAACATAAATTTTATTATTACCTCAAGAAGTATTTCGTAGTCCCACCATGAATTCCATGGTTATATTTTCCCATTTCCACTATGGCGCTAAAAATGTCTAAAGCAACCTGTTTTTTAGTTGTCGGTCTGCTTTAACCAATTGAAATTTCAAACATTTCATTGTAGAACCAATAGTATCACTTTTCATTCCATCCCACTTGTAAAACTCTCAGGGGTCTCTGTACATCTTAGTGCTACTAAGGTAAACTGAAAATGTGGAACTATGAGCTTCACTTAACAATTCTATCATTATCTTGGAACATAAGGCACACATAACTTCTTTCAAAATCTCAAGACATGTTATTTATAAACATTAAATTTAAGCAATTTAATATTCTTAACCAATTCTACCTTTTTCTTTAACACGTGGTCATCCTTCTATTCTTTCATAATTTTATCTCAGAGAGATGACTTCACTTACACATAAAAAAAATAGAGTAGTTTCCTATACCAACAACTTATAAGACAAAATTCATCAAATCATAAATCAATAGCTCATGTTCGAAACATAACTTATTTAATGATTCATTATTATTTTTGACTCAAGGGATATTCCACTTTGTTTTCTTTTAGTATATGGTAATAGATAATGCAATCATAATCCTATAATAGTTTAACCATTATTTACTAACTCAAGTTCAATTACATATGATTAAATATATATTTAAAACTTTTATGGTAGTAAATATTTCACATTTGGATCTATATAAATGGTGTCTCTAGATTTTCAAGATGTAAAACATAGATTATAATTTCAAACCATGTGTGAGTTAATTTAATTAATGAGCTTTAAGTTTTATTAAATCATAAGAAATTACCTGATCATCTTATATTAGAACAAAACCAAGTCCCATCAAAGAATCATAATCGTAGAGGACAAAATCACTATTTCTATAATGTATGGATAAAACTAGACCATTAACCGATTTTATTTTCAGTTCCTAAAAACAAACATCATGTTTTTCTGTCCAAATAAATTTATCTACTTTTTCATGTTAACATATTTAGTGGGATAGATATCCATGAATTATTTTTAACAAACCATTGGAAAAATCATTCTAATATAAGAAATATAAAAATATCAATAACACTTGTAATTATTTCACATTCATCAACCACTTTTATTTTGGTGGTATCAATATTTATGCCATATTTACTTGTATTGTTTCCAAGAAAAGAAATAAGCTGAAACCAAAAAAAATTGATAAATTCCCCTCAAAACTTCATTTCATTGAGATTTTTAAGAACAATAATTAAATATTTTTTACAATCCTCATAATATTTTGAAAGCACCAACATATCATCAATAAAAACAACAATAATCTTATCTAAGAATTCATTAAATATTCTATTAAAAAGATCCATAAATACAAAAGTAGAATTTTTCAAACAAAATAAAATAACAAAAAACTCATAATTAACATATATAGTATGTAATGATATTTTTGTAATTTCATCTTCTTTAACCTTTAGCTAATGGTACCCAGATCTCAAGTCAATCTTGGAAAAATCATAAGCTCACTGGAGCAGACCAAACAAGTCATCGATATGAAGAAAGGTATATGTATTCTTAAAAGTGATGTTATTAAAATTTATATAATCTATGAAAATCCTCATCGAACCAGCTATCTTTTTAATGAAAAAAATAGGATCACTACATAGTGAAGTACTATGAAAAATAAAAACTTTATCAAGAAACACCTACAACTGATTTTTCAATTATAGAAGTTCAACTTTATCTTTTCAATAATCAGGTTTTGAAAATTTATGAGCATTAGGAACTAAGTTAATAGTGAATTTAACTTCTCATTTAGTTATAACACTAGGAAACTCCTCACGAAAAACTTCAAGGTATTCATTTACCATTGGAAAATTATTTATCTAACCATTTTTCTTTGTTTTAAAAAATATATGAAAGATAACTTTCATTTACTTCATTTAATAGTTTCCCAGCTTCCTCATATGTTATCAATGGTATGGGTTGACTCTTGAATAAAAACAGAAAATCATTCTAAAAAATAGCTTCTCTAGAAATACAATCAATCTTAGCATAGTAAATAGATTTCCAATCTCGACCAGAATAACATCAAACTCCACTGTGGGTAAATCAACAAGGTTTTTAACTATTGTATTTCCAAAAAAACAAAAATAAGTTTCTTATAATACCTTTTTGACTAAATATTCACACTGGTATTTTCACAATAAGTTATAATTTTATTTATTGGGTGGAAATTTCCAATTTACAAGAAATTTCTTCAGATATAAATGAATGTGTAGAACCTGTATCAAACTATACATTAAAAAAATCTAAGTAAATAATGTACCTGATAACACTTAATTTGATATCCCAATATCTGATGAAATAATTATAGAATATTTCATTGTACCTTTCTACTTATAGTCTATCTTAATCACATCATTCAGATCATTCATTGGTTAGGTATTTGAATAATGACCCATCTCACCACATTTGAAACACTTTATAGTTTTCTTATTATAATTAAGCATACCAACACTAATATATTTTTTTGATGAAATATGGGTCCATATATCCAACCATATCACATATAAAATACTTCATATATTCTTTTAGATGTTCCCCAAGTTTCCTTTTACCACTCATCCCATAAACATGAAAATAGACTTTCTTACAATCATATTTACTTGACTGATTCTTACCCATTTGTTAAAATCTATAACTTCTATTATGTATGTTTTAAATGTACATATCATCATTAAAAAAACTCAATTTATAACATCTCAATACATCATATAATTTTCTCATTACTTTCGAGTTAATTGGAGGCCAATTCAATTTCATATCATATATTAAATGCTGAGTAAAAATGATTGTTTTTTATATTAAGATACTGAATATGATTTTAAGAGTACCTAGAAAAACAAGTGAATTTTTCTTCATACATGACCACTTAATCCTACTCCTTTTACTTCAATTCGAGGAATTTATTTTCTATCCTATTTTAAACCACCTTAAGAAATTATTTTTCGAGGAAAAGATTCTTAAATTCACCACATTCCAAGGCATTAATCTCCTCATTATCTAAGATAATTTTTACAATTAACCACCACTAGTTGACATAACCATCAAAATGGTATATAGAAAGACTAAAATTTTGATTATTTATATATACCATGACATAAAATATCTTTTATAATGATTAAATCCACCCTTCTTCCGCCACTCATTCATAAGATCCACTGAATGTAGGTGGTTGTTGCCTTATAAATGTTCCAATATCATTATGTTCCTTTGTGGTAGCTCTGGATGTTCTCTTTCATGGATTTCCTACACATTAATAGCGTGTTTAAACTAATAAATTACTAACAAAAACTTGTTGTCTCTTATTCCTAGCATTATAGGTTGCAGATTCAGAATGATATCATCCTCTCAATTCTTTCCCACTTTAGATTTGTTGTTTATTCTATAAAAACCCATTCTGAATGAATATATCGAATATGAAGAAACATGAAATTCATTAAATTATATATCATTTCAACATAACTATAAAGTAGAAATCAATTATGGTATTCTATTAACATAATCCTAAACCCTAAATTTATGTAAACTCTTCTCTAATACCATTTATAAGGACCCGTCCATAAACATTTCATATGCTTGTAAATTATTTTAGAATTTACTTTCTTACATTACCAAAGATGTTTTTGGTTTAGAGTTTTAGATAATTAAGACATAATTAATAAATATCCACCAATAAACATAAAATTTTGTTACTACTAAAATAACAAAAATTTCATCCATAATAAAAAAAATTAATAAAACATGAAATTGTTTCCTAAAATATCATCCAACCATTCATCATGGCTCCCCTTTCTCTCTTAACCATCCATGAACCCAATAAAAACCTTTTGAACCATAAGATGAGTAGAAAATTGTAATTATGTGACCTAAAACAATATAAGTTTTTATTCCATAAATACTTATAAACACATGAATTCATTCTCACATAAACATACTTCTTACCCATAAAGTATCAAATACATATTTTGGGAAAACATGGGATTTCAATAAAAAAATAAATAACATAAATAAAACATTAATCTATATTTGGGAATTAAATAAATAATAATTTAATCCCTCATGAATAAAAGATCATTATTAATCCTATCAGCTACCCTATAATGTAACCATCATGGCTACCTTATGATGTAACACCCGCACCTACCTTATGGTGTAACCATCGTAGTTACACTTAGAATGACCATTACGGTAAACATCCAATATAAGCATAGATAATGGACTAGAGGGATATATAGGTCCAACACTTAATCATAAGAATTTACCAGTAAACAAAAATTATTCATAAAACATGAATAAATGCATCATAAATACATTCTTTTTTAATTTTATAAAAATAAAAATTTAAAACAGGATTTTTAAATAAAATTCCCTTATCTATGGTTAATCTTACATGAAATGATTTCAAAACTCATTTATAATGGTTTAAATATTTTTATTAATCTATTACATAACTATACTCATGTTTATACTTACTAATATGACCATATTATGAAAACTTTCCACACATTTATTAATAATATTTAGTTATTTCCATTGTTTTGGGTGCATTTATTTCATGGTTTCCACGGTCGATTCATAATGGATTTTCTTATCGAATGGGAGAAAAAAATACATAAGTTTAAATAAATGGTGTTAATATGTTTATATAAATTTAAATAATACCATATTTCTTTTTTCTGATGTAAGTATGATTCATTAGATAAAACGTTAATTTAAATGAATTAATTTATTTTTGCCATTTTTTTACGACTATCAAGAACTCATAATATATTATTTTATATCATGTTTATATATTAGTTCTGGAATATTATATAACTTATAATAAGTATAATAAAATATTATTTGACTATAATAATGTTTTTATTACCATCCTTGAAGGTGGAAGTGGAAAATAAATGCTTTTCATCCACATTGGTGGTAAATTGACACATCACATATGATGTTCTCATTTTTAGAATAAAATAGATAGGAGAATTAGATTGATGATTCATTTTCCCATTTATATGGTAATATTATAGTATATATATGATAATAGAGTTTTAATTCCACATGTATATGGGTAGGTGAAGAGATAATAAGAAAATAAAATAAATTAAATGGAAAATAAATGGAAATGGATGAGGGTTTTACCTCTTGAATTCTCCTCATTGAGAACCTCCTGAAGGCATTGGGTTTTGGCCTTTTTGTGAGACTAGTAGGTAATGGACGTGTGGAAGAGGCATAGGATTGTAAATGCGGTGAAATTAAAAATTATAAATAGGATTTGAGTTGTGTGGATTAGAGGTGGTGAGGGTGGTATTTGTAGTGGAAGAGAGGGGTGTTTTTTGATTATCTTATTCATTGGTTTATTATTTTGGCTAAATACTACGAATAGTTTAAGAATTATCACTAAATATAACAAAATAATGGATAGTCCTAGTTTATGGGATTAAATAATCCATAAATCATCTATGACTAAATAAATCATTTATTTATTAAATATCATAAATTATTAGATTTTACTATTGACAAAAAATTATACTATTTTATAAAAATCCACAAAATTTACCCTAACCATTTTTTATGTGTAGAATTGTGAACTAAAATCAATTTTATGAAATTAATTTTATCACTATGATAAATTTAATTTTTTATTAAAACCATCATTTATTTGAAAAATCCCAATTTTAAAATTTAAACTAATTTTGTAACACTCTGAAAAATTAATCACGGTATCATAAAACTATCTTATAATCATAAGAAAAATATATATTAATTTATGAATCTATTTTATGAAGGTGAATTTTATTTTAAAACATTAAATTAATTATAAAATTATAAATTAAGATTTATGTTTCAACAAAATATCAACACTTAATATATCACTTTAAAAACATTTATCTACTTATTCCATGAAATAAATATATCATATTATCACTTTTAAGATAATTGAATTTTATTTATACTTTCATAGGTGATTTTACTATTCTATTAGTATATATTTGTTAATTTCGATAAATACCACTTATTTTATTATACATTTATAATGAATATTACTATTAAATTTTAGAATGAAAAAAATTATTTTATAAATACAAGGGTTGTTATAGAATTGATATTTTTATTATGATTATTTATATTATTTCCAATCATCATTTGATTATTATAAGGTAAAAACAACTGATGATGGGTCTTATTGAATTAGGGATTCTTTATATGATGGGGTGACCATCAAGGAATTTCTTATGTATTCTAAGTGTATCCTTTTCTTTAGGAAATGGAATGTTGTTCTGTAACCTATGAGGAAATATGTGACCGGGGCCTATCATCTTTCCAAGTGGGAATTACTCGCTGAAAAAATTTAAAAACATATATATTAAGAGGCATTATTTCTAGTTGATAGGTATTAGATAATAGATTACATATTTTTTTCTTATTATTTACTTTCTAATAGATTAAGGATAGTAATCTGAAACCATCAGTCTTGTTTCATCCCCTTCCTTTACTGATATATAAGTAATATTAGATATCAATGGTGATTATTATTGATTTTCAACATACAAATTGATGATTGAATTTAATTTTGGTAGTCATCAAAATATTCAATAGATTGGTTTATTTTATTTTTAGTTTTGCTATCACTAATATTGATGACATAGTAAACTTTATTTATAAGAGATCATCATATTTCATGACATTATTTAGTCCATTATTTTTCATAAGGATCCATGTTTCACTTATCATTTTTTTTGAGGACTTCCTGAAGTGATGAGATCCCATGTAAATTTGATTATGATATACCATCCTAAAAAATACCATCTGATGGATTGAGATATACAGATTCAATAAGATATTCATTTTTCATGCATCTTTGACTTTGAGGAGAATGGGAGTGACATTAGGGCCTGTTTTAGTTTTCCTATAATAATTTCTTGTGGGCATCCATTATAAGTGCACACTTTGAGGCCCTGTATGGTCAGTCTTTTACATATCTTCATTATTGGTCATATGATGGTGATTCTTCCCCTGATTAGCCCATATTTTTCTTGTATATTATTAAAAAGGTTTAGTTGATTCACCAAAATAATTTAATGACACAAATATGTTATAGATCCAATATTGATCATCATTGAAACCATTTGGAGTTCTTAGTTTTTGATCATGTTTTATTGAGAAATACTCCCTGATGGGTCATAGATGAAATTGAAAATAGGGAATGATAGCATCGAGATGTGTGGTACCATTTGAGTGTTTATATTATTTTGGAATTTTTTCTTACTTATTATATTCTTAACCTCATTTTACATTATTCCATTATGTGTTCCATGTTTCATAGCTTAAAACAATCTCTTACCTCATGTATTGATTTAGGATGACCTTTATGTGGAACCTAATTTATCTCTATCAAATAAACTAGTTTTTATCATTGATTCAAAAGAAAATTTTCATCATGGATAATTTTTCCACTTTGTTCATGTTATTTTTAAATACTATTCTAAATCTCATGGAACATGGGAGTATGAGGCACTAATGAGATAATAGTGTCCTCACTATTTCTTATATATTTTTCATGATATAATTTCATTGTGGGTAAAGTATTTTTTTAAAGATAATTTTATCATCTTGGATATCTCTTCCAAGTATTTTTCTATCTCTTAATTTTGATAAACTTATCTTTAAATAATTCAATGGCTTATTTTGGTTGACAGTTGGGGTTTTTTAAATTTTCATATATCTATTAATGTTTGGAATATTATTTGGTAAAACTATGTAGGTCATACTATGAAACCATGTTTCTTGTTTTAGATTTAAATATGAGGGTTCATGGTTAGTGGAAACCATGTGACATATCCTTCAAAACATTTGATATGGGACAATAGTTTCTGAACTATTTTTTATATCATGTGGAAAAAATATGAAACCTATTTAAGTTTCCTATGTATTATAATAGTTTTAGTTCATTATTTTTCAATATCTATTGAATATATATATATATATATATATATATATATCCAATTTCATAATAAGTGGGGCATGGTTGGCGTAAAAATTGTGAAATTATACATGAAAACCATGTTATAAGAATTTAAATATCAAAAATTCCTATTTTAATTTTTGATACCATATTTATAATAATAAATAGATCCTACAAAAACATAATTCAAAACTATAGTGAATGGTTTCTCTTTATAGGTTACTTTTTGTATCTCGATACTGATTTTTCATGGATCAATGTGCCTGTTGGTGCATTGGATCTCTTTTAGTTTTTCTATTCTATCATTGAGAATGGATCCTAAATTTCTTCTTCCAAATACCCTCCATGAATTATATTTCCTCCTAAAAATTAAATACATATATTTTTACATAATTAATTATGATTCATTTATTCTCCTTTGATCATTATATCTATATAATATGCGTTGGTGGATCCTGAGTGGGTGTTTTTATCATAATTTATACTGGTGGTTTTGTAAGGAAATCATTATCAATTTAAATCATTGATTCGTTTTTAATAAAATTTTATTTATAAATAAATTTCTAAATAATTTATTTTTTCTCAGGAAAAATTATTTGAAATTGAATATTTTTTGTGATGAAATCCATTGAAATGTGATTTTGAAAATTAATTCTTAATTTCTTGAAAAGAGCATGATTAGAAATGAATTATTTAAATAATGATTTTGATTTGATGAAAAGTTGTGAATTTTATAATATTATTAAATTTGATGATATTAATAAGATGTCATTTTTTATGAAAATAATTTGATGTTGATTTTTTATAAGAAATTTAATTCTTTAGAACATTAACATGGGACTGATTATAAATGATTGATTTTATTATTATAGTTTGATTGAAATGAATGATATCCCATTATATGATTGATGGATTCTTTAAATCACATAATATGTTTGGTAATTAGGTGGAAAGAAAAAATTATATGAATATATTAGCTCTACTAGACAATAGATTTATGATTAGAATTCTAACTAAAATATACTGAGGGAAATGAGTTCATTCATTTTGATTCAATCTTATTACCCCTTAGAATAGGATGCAAGGACTATGTACACACCTGGATTTATATTAAATGATTTTTTTAGAATCCTTGTAATAACCAAACTTGGAGAGTTATGACCATTTTTTAATTATTTTAAATGATTTATAAATTCTTTTTTTAGATTGTAATGATTATACAAGCCTATATTTATAGAAATTATTATTTATTTATATTTTGATAATTATTTGTATATATATTTGATTTGGGGGAAGTACACTATGAAAAAAAATTATATTATCCCTTGAAATGTATTTGAACATCTTGTTTTTAGACAAATTATGTAATGATTTACATGGAATGTTTAACATATATTTAGGAAATGTTGGTTTATTACACATAGATTTATCATAAAATTCATTGTGATAACATATCGGGTATTTTATTTCTCACATACCACATTTTCATTAAATAATTTTTTTACTTCTTATTCAATGTAAGGGGAAAGTAAATTAATCACTTTAGGGGGGATTCTCTTGATTATCATTATTTAGGAGGTTATTGTGACATACAGAGCATGTGATGCAGTTATCACATGGATTCATTAGATTGATATCTTGTCGGTAGTATCAGATTACATTGGTTGAAGTGACATATTAAGGATTTTTTGTTTCTTCATGAAACACTTGATATCTTGTGGAGTGTTTTAAATAATGGATGCTTATTATTTTATATCTTTTTCTTTTTCTTGATGAGTTATTATTATGGAAAAATCATTCCCTATTGATTTTTTTTCTTCTAAGGAACTAGTGGCCATCCCAGGGGGATCAAGAAGACCCTTTTGTGAAAGATAAGAATAATTTGGGTATAATTTTTGTGGGTTATTAGGTTGATTTATGAAAATTTAATTATATTAACTTAGATTTACTAACTTAATAATTTTTATATTCACACACATGAATGAAGCCTTCAATCTCCTGATCTTTTTCAGACAATCCACCATGTTAAGCATATCAAGTTTCAATAGTTATGCCAATAATTTTATGTGTATTATTTATTTGGTAGTGAATTTTAATTAATCCATGATAATTTTGATTGCTCCATGATGACACATAATTACATTGAACTGTATGAGTGTCACAACATTTTTTCTTGATGATGAAAATTAGTTTGATGTATTAAGAGATAAATGATATATAGAGGTTTTTCTTACACTGTAAATCATAATGATCATGTTTTAATGATAATGTATTGAAATTTATGATCCACTATATAATGGAGGGATAAATATATCATTCCTTGAAATATTTCATCACATCATAGTCTATTTGGATATTTATAAGTAGTTAGAGTGTAACTATAGTATCATACTATTCTATACCATGTTGTCTCCCTGAGAACACGGTTGCACCTTAATCAATTTAATTTATGTCTCGATGAAGGATAATATCATAATTTAAATTATTTTACTAATACTACAGAACTAGTGATGAAAGGCAACCTCCTAGAACATTGAGTACTCCTTGACTGGGGGGTAATCAGTGATTCAATTTTTTTTACATTTTACTGAGGAAATAACCCTCTTAATTGAAAAATATTAAACAATATTGTTTTTCATCACGCACACACAAATTGGGGATAATTAATATAGAAAGGTAAAGTATCAAATTTATAATTCTAGTAATTGAAATGATCCTGATTCCACCAAGATCTTATGTAACACTAGTTTTAACATATAAAATCAATAAGAGGTTCTATCCTTGAACTTTTATAAAAACAAGTACCCCTAATATGATATTACATGATGCATGAAAATAATTATAATATAAAATTTTATATACACAAGATGAAAGATATCCAACCATATTCTTTAATTCTTGATGTCTCAGCTTCTTCTTCTACAAAAAATATAAAAATAGGGATTATATCTTCATTCTGTATGAATATTCACAACAACAACTTCTTTTTATTTTATTCATACACTATAAAACATTATTCTCAATTTTTATTGATAAGAAATCAATGAAAAACAAAACACAAATTTTTATATTGTTTAAATTTAAATTTTAAAATTATAATTACCAAAAAAACATATTTTTCATGATTGGCCTTTGGATATTTTATTCCAAATGATAATAATCATCAATTTTGAATTGTTATTTACTTTAAACATAAAACCCCACTAATTTAAACATCATTGTTCTTCTCAAATAATCCTAGAATTACAATTCTATGGTGTGGGCTTGTACATTATGGAAGATCTAGTTGGTTTTCAATATATAACTCACACCATCCACACATGTTTGTGGAATGGTATTTCTACTACAGTATAGAGTATCTAAAATCTCTAGAAAAATCAAAATCTAGCAAAAATGTGTTATGACATGGTCTTATTTGGGAAAATTTAGTCTTTCAATAATCTAATTTGATATGATGTCCTCTGTGTGTTTTATTTTAGAGATTAAAATTCTCCAAAAACACCTAATTTCATGCTCTGATTCCATGTGGTGTGGACATCATACAATAGCATGGTGGAAACAAAGTCTCTATATACAATGAAAACCAACCTAAAGTTCACTATTTCATGGTTAGAATCAGTTTTGTGAATTGATTTTTCTCTATGATGTAGTATTGGGGACTATAGTTTGGCATTATCAACATATAACTATGGTCACCACTATAGTGTTGTCATGGTTTCAATCTAAAATATAACACCTAAAATTTTAGTATGAACCCTAAGGAAATATCTCTACTTTTCATCCAACAGAAATTGCATCAATAACCCCCTTCATGTTATATAAACTCTAAAAACATGTAATATAGAATAATCTAATTTAATATCATTGAATATGATTTATTTATTTCAAAAAATACAATAAACTTGACCATGTCTTATCTGCCAAAACATCATATTCACGAATCACAACAATCAAATAAACTCTTGCGATCAATAGTCTCCATATATAATGTTTTTTCAAAATCAAGGAACAGAAATTCCTATTTTACTCTAAAAATGTATTAATGGATCCCAATTAAATAATTTTAAGATTACATGAGCGAACCAAGTGTATAAATATAAATACATAATAAATAATACCATGTTTTCTATATGATAGTTATCTATATGAATCTTCATTAATCTCAAACATCAAAACAAAAAAACTAAACATCATCATTACAAAAAAAACATTCAGACTAGAAACATTCAAACAACCACTTATATGAAATTGTTAAAACCGTACATTCATGGTGAAAACATAGATTACACCATTTAATTACCCGCTCTAACTATATGTTCCCCCAATTATAACCCTTACCATTAGATACAATCCCAATATTATATTCTCTATATTTAACAAACAATTATAAGATAGACATAAAGGTAAGATTTGTGTTGTCCATTATTATCCACCATTGAAAAAAATATCCAATGAAAATGTGAGAGAGGGTAAAACTTCACTATAAATTACCCCTATAAATTGTGAGGTTGAACACCTAACATCAACCTCAGATTCTATAAAGCTTCCGTTAATAGTGGATTGGTTAACACATATGCAACATCCTGCTTTATAGATACAAATTATATTAGTAACTCATTATTCCCACAAGTTAGTTGATGAAATTATATTTTATATCAATGTTAATTAATTATAAATTATTAAATAGATTTTTAGAAATTTTAATTTCATGTTGATTAGCACATCCCAAAAATAATGGCTTCAACAATTTATCCTTCAGATACTATAGTTGAGTCTCCATCTATTTAAGTTTTGTTAAGGCATGAGTGGAATCCATATAATGAAAATCAATATTTTTCAAGGTTTTGAAATTTTTATTTTTTTAATACCAATAATAAAATCATTATACATGAAATAAATATCCATTATATGTAAACCTATTATCATCAACACTTCCTTCCCAATCATTATCTAAATAAACAGACTGCTAATGCTTCCATGTTTTTCATATATCTATAAAAAAAATTTGTGCCTATTATTTAACTATCTATTCTCATTAGAAAAAAATGTTACTTTTTTTTACATTGATACCTGGAACACTTTGTAACAACATAATAAATATCAGGCTTTGATTTTATCAAATATATTAAACTTCCAATCAATTTCTATAATTCCCTTTGTTCAAATTCTTTCATTATTAAAGATTTTTTATCTTACTTCATATATAAATGGGTGTGATAATAGACTTCAAATTCCCCATGATATATTTTATAATTCTATCAATATAATATATCTCTTGAAATAATATATATAATCATTGTCTTTGGATTTTTTTCTATGAATGTATCTCACATAACCTATTAAGAAAATTTGAAAAAAGACTAATCATTTCTTATAAAAAATTCTCATAGAGTCCATAATCATTTCTAGGAAACATAATTTCATATACATAAATAATGAGCAAGTTGAAAAAATATATTCCTTCTTTAATGTAGATATTGTTGTCAAATCTATCTTTTTGAAATTCATATTCATCAGGTAGGTGTCAAGGTTAGAATACAAATATATTGGGGATTGTATTAGCCTATATAAAACATTCTATAACCTGTAAACACAATTTTCATATTCATCAAGAAATAAACCACATGGTTGTTCAATATATACTTCCTTATACAATTATCTATTTTTGAAGGCCGAATTGAAATCCATTAGAATGATCTTGAAATGTATTTGAGCTACAAATACAAGAAAAAAATGTGTTTTTATAACTTTCAATAGGGGAATATGTTTCCTCAAATTCAACTCCAGTAATATTGGAATATACTTTTCCAAAAAATATTTCTTTATGTCACACCACATCACATTATTTTTTATTCTAGTTTTGAAACACCCACATTATCTCAATAATTCTCTTTTTATTAGGATTGAGAACCAACACCCATATTTCATTCTTTTAAATATGATCTAGAAAGTAATACATTTAATTAACCCACTCTTGATGTATCATTTCTACTTCGATGTCATTAGTTTCTACTTTTGAGAATTGTGAGATATGAGAGTTCTTACAAAAACTTATTATAATTTAAATCTTTTTTTCTAGAATATATAATTATATTTTTGACCTATATATTCATCCTAAACCAAGTATGGTAAGAATGATATTATTATTCATCACTTGAATTTACTGAATCAACTTCCATGATTGTAACTTATTCATTACTCTCACAATTTTCTAGAGCATCAAATTATGGGTTGAAAATAATAGATTCATTAACATCACTTTTCAATATCATTACTTCATGTTAGTTTAGTTCATTTATGTGTTATATCACTTTCACATCAAAAAATAAATAATAATTTGTGTATCCTTGTTATAAAAATTATTTCCACATTAAATTAGTGTATTACCAAGGAATATAACATCAACAACTCTTAATTAAAATTTTTCAAGATTTCCCCATTATCATTGATAATACAGGGGTATCCAATCACTAAAAAACATTTCAGACAAGGATATATCTTGTAATATGGATCATTTGATGACATATATGAATATGGGTAATAATGAAAATAATTTTGGATATGATATTCTCATAAAATGGATTTTATAAAGAAATAATGACATGTTTCATTCTTTATAAACATATTTCAAGATATCTCTGAAATCCTTAAATTATTTCATTTAGCCTCACTGTTTTTTGTACTTTTTATGGTGTAATGATTTCATGAAAAACAAATTAGGTTATGTATCAAATTATCTAATGTAATAACGAACACCATTATAATATTGAATCTTGTTTAAAGAGTAACTGCACATTTTTTACTTCTAGTGAACCGTTTTATCCTTTTAAAGCCTCTGATTTATTTTTCATATATATAATAAAAAAAATTTAGTATTTTCATAAAATTTTTAAATAATATATATATATATATCCATTTTTTAATTAATCCTCTTCAGCCTAATAATGTTATAGTTAACATGCACTAAAGTATGAGAAGTTTTTACCTCAATATTTATTGTAGAGTATTAAAGTTATTTACTTTTTGAAAAGTGGAAGAAAAATGATTCCATTAAATTTATAAATTTTGAATATCAAAAATATAATATATATAAATTAAATTACACATGTTCTTCTAGCCAACATGACCATGTTATTTTTTCCATTGTAGATTTTCTTAATTCAAACATAAATAACAAGAATTTATGTCATCAAAAATCTTAAAAATATATCATATTTTCTTCTATCCTCCTATAAAGATAAGTCCATATTTCCTAATCATCACATAAAACCCATCTTTCATAATTATCACTTCATTTACTTAATCACATAAATTTTAAAAACTGTTAATATCATATTTCAATCCCTTAACATATAATGTGTTTATAAATTCAAATTGATCTTTTCATATCAATCCTAATCTAAAAAATTTGAATTTGATTGGAATATAATTTCCAAATAATACTATGACTTATTTACATTTTTCAACATTCTTGTGAATATTTCAATATTCTATCATATTAGAAGAACAACTTTTATCCAAAATCCATAGATGTACCCCTTTATATTATTTTTATCCTACACCAAAAACCAAAGCTTAAGTTTGGCCATTATCCTTCTTATTTTGAGGCTTATTAGGATTATCTTCTATTCACAATTGAACTGGAAGAAAAAAATGACACACAATTTCTATATAACTTTTTTCTTTCATTGTTCATTGATATTTCCAAATGTTTAAAATCTACTTGTATATTTCAATTTTTATTTCACATGTTCTCTCTGAATTATTCTAGTTTTAGTGATAATATTCTCTCTCATCTTTTATCATATAAGCCCAATAAAATCATCATATTCTTTTTAACTAAACCAAATAATAGTCTCAATGTGCTCAAAGCCTCTATAGTTACAATAATGTCCATAAAAATCGTATTTTTCTTTATAGATGTCATGATATCAAGAAATATAAAGATGAATTTCAACATTATTCCCACCATTAATTTATCATCATTTATAAAAAACAAAATTTTCATTAAATCCCATATTTTCCTTTGTCTTAACCAACAACTTATTATACATTTTTTCATAAACATTTATAGTATTTGTTTTAATCAATTAGGTACACTATGATTTTCCAGAATATGGAAAATCATTTTATTTTTATAAAAAAATGGTTATCTGTATTGTATTCTTCTTCTGTGACATAGAATAAGTTTCATCAGTGTTTTCTATTGTTATTTAAGACTATTATTTGTTAATGTTCATGATCTTTGACATTTCATGAGCTTTCATTAGCTTCATGAATGGTGATCTAAAAATTTATCACAAATCCTTCATTACATTTTTATGTATCCATAAATATTTTTTATAAATGATTGAAATAATTTTATTTTTTCCATTAATAATTATTCCATATTGACTCTTGAATTCGTCAATTTATAAACAAACTTGTTCAATTTATCATTTTATTCAAGCTATATTAAATTGTTTTCAATAAGAACCGATTCATTTATTTTATAGAATTTAATTTACTTATTTATATTTATTATTTATTTTTACATACTATAGATCATTGAGAGACTCTCCATGAGTTGCCTTTTTTTCATGAATTACATTTCATTTCCTTCCTTATATTCAACATTACCACAACATTCACTTGTAAATTATTCTTCATTCCCAAATGCAATGAGAATGTTTTCATGAAAATATCTTAACGTATATATTTTCTCTTCCCCACAACTTTATTCACTAATTTCACTTTTATAGATCAAATATCCCTATTTAAATTTTGAGAAATGTTTATTTTAAGCATTAGAATATACCCATAATTATTCAATATTTGATGATCTCCCTTTGAATAATCATTTTGATACTTCTTCAAGATCACTAACATCATCTTGATTTCACTTAGGGAAACTTTAAGAAACGTATACAGATTCTCCATATATAAATAATTTAATTGAAAATTTACCTTTAATATTTCATTTGACTCTTCATGCATTTTTTGAGATTAAAGACATCATCTAATCATTATTATGACTCAAATCTGAGGTAAAATCAAAATGATCAACGTCTTCTTCATTAACCTTATCCTTATATTTCTATTTATTTGAGGCTAGAAAATATTTTTCGTTTACTTTCTTATACATATACATGCATACAAATTATTTTATAATATCATATGCAATTAAAATATTTTTAAATACATATATATGAAGTTATTATAAATATCTTACTTCAATAGAAGAATATTTATCATCATCCCCTTTAGTAATATTCGTATTGATTTCTTAACCACTATAGTGTCATCAAATTTATCACCATATCTTCTGATCATACTCACAATCTCATTACCACTTCTGATGAAATCATTTATAATTCCATCTCATTTTATCTTTAGATCTAAATATTTCAATCTCCACATTTTTATCCTTGCCTATGTCACCTAAATATTTCTTTCATAGATATTTAATAGTATATCAGAAATTCATTTAGATTTCATGATACCTACAACTTTGATAAATTCATTCTCTATTAATGGTGAGTTTAATGTATTCATGACATGTTCATATTCTCAAAATTTATTTTATATGATACACATAATAAAATATTATCTATATTTGAATACTAAAATATTGTAGGATAATGAATATCCAAATTGGTTTAAATAATAGATGACAACATCTGATCCTTCAAGATATGATAACTTTTCTCATCAAGGTATGGAATCCCCATATTATTCATTGTGTTATGTTTGTCCTAGAAAAAACCATACATTCACAATGAACCACTTCAACCGTAGAGAAAATTATTCTCTAAAAAAATTATAAAATCAATAATTAGAGTAACCTCACTCTAATACAACATGAAAATGAACCTCCATGATCAACATTTAGTCATTAATATATGGTTGTGGGGTTAATTATTTATTCAAATCATTTATTTTTTTTCTTATGAAACCACCATCGTCAATGGTTGAAGTGAATTATAATCACTGTATAATAAATACACTTGAGAAGGGGATAAATGATTTATATTGTTCACCTCTTAAAATAATAGATCATTCCCTTGGAATGATTTGCATTATAATGAGATCATACAACCCACTAATTAAACATCTAGCTACAACGAGTATGGTTTGTCCTTGAATATTAATTATGTCAAGTCTTCATACTATAATGGGGGATCATGTACTAAAATAATGACATCAAAAAAATTTATATAAAAAATAATAAATCCATCCATCTATAGCCATAAATTTTTAAATTATTTATCTTCTTTGTAATCATCATCTGATAAAAACACATGACTAATATCCTAATTTGATGAAATATTCACAAATAATTTTTCTTATTCATCATTTATTTCACTACAACCCACTTCTATCTATCTTTCCTCACAAAACATTAACAAATATTACCCCACAACTTCTATTGTATCGTTTTTCATTTAAAATTTGAAATCAAAACTCTCAAATTATTTTTGAATATTTTCATTTGTATATTTTATTTTATTAAATCAAGAACATAAATTTCAAATTATTTTTTATTTAAGAATAAAATAACTACAAATGTCCACATCAACATCCTACTCATAATTTCCCAGAAATTAACTTATAAAACATGATATTGTATATTATGGTACATTTATATGGTTTTAAATAGTTATCTCAATACATACACACTTGGCTAATTCATGTTCTAACTATTATAGAATAGGGTGACTAAAAACACTGGAATCATTGAAATTTAGAAATATATCTCTTTGAAATATTTTTTTGGTGCAATATCATTTAATAACCACCAAAACAATTTTAACATGGTCTTTTTGATGTATTATGGAGGATCAAAATTCACTAGAAACAATCCTCTATTTCATAATAGTGTGGGGTTCATAATGAAGCATAAAGGTAAGTAAATCTAATAAATCACCTTAAACCAACTATTATTTATCTAAAAAATTTACTTCTTTTGTGTAATTGATGAATTATCCTCTACTATGTAGGTTGATATATTATCTCGTGACCTTTTCGATATAACCATTATGAAAACCACTATGGTGTGCCCATGTATGAACTATGTGATGTGGACCTTAACATAGTGGTGTGGACCCTAAGCTAATATCTCAAACTCTACCCCATTAAAAAAATCAAACATGAAATAATTTCATGATATATAATTTGTAAGATCATGTGACCCAATATCACCTTATTTAATTACATAAAATATTATTTAACGATTGACATTCATTGCTGATAAACCTCTCATCTAAAATACATCATTCACAAATCAGACCAACCATCAAAGCACCTCTTGGGCTCAAAAAGTGATTCAATGTATTTTATAGATGAACTATTTAGTTAACAAAAGCATATCTAGGGTGAAAATAATGTATGTATTGATTATTTAGATTTTAAATAAAGATATATTAGTTAAAAAATTTGGTTTTAAATTTTAAATTTAAATTCCAATTTAAATGATTGTGAATTGTTATTGTAAAACCTAAAAAGTGATTCCATAGAAAAATAGCTAAAATGAAGTTAATATGATGAAAAATAATATGTGGATAGAGAAAAATAGTAGAATAATATCAAATATAAGGTATATCTCTCCATGTCAAATAAGATTACTTGAGAATCAAGAAATTGGAATGAAAGAATCAAAAAATAATAATTAATATCTACTATGGTTAACTATTATCTTTTTGTTTTTGTTTTAAATATCTATTCATTTTTATGGTGGGTGACAATACAAAGGTTCAGAATACACAATCATTATCTTGGGTATATGGATAAACCATAATAGTTGTATAATAAATATTGAAACCTATAGATTATATGATCACAACTTTTATCTAATCACACCAAGGATATATCCATTCGTTTTCAGTGTTAAACCTTTTATATTCACTATTTCCATTTTTTTATGTTGGTTAAAATATTCTTATATTATTAATAAATTTTAGTCACGCACTCTATCTATTTATGAAATGATGTTCCTAGGTGCAATATAAAAAAGTGGGAAATGATTCAATAATTCACCCTTATCTGTTAGTTAATTTTTTTTCTTAGATTATTTTAATTAGTATTAGATAATTAGTCCATGTTTACTTTGAGGATTCCATATATTTTAAGTGGTTTTATAAAGGGATCCTTCCTATTTTTGGAATTCATATGATTGTGATTTTTTTACATGGATCAGATTAATTTTGCGAACAGCAATGGAATTATAATGTTTTATGGTAAGAAATCATAGATATAAAAATATTTATTTCTATAATATGTATTATAAATTACCTTAGATACACATTAAGTGATCATAAAAGTGTATGTTCCTCATAATTAATATTAAATAATTTTAATGGTTCACCAAAAGAATATTAAAAATTATAGTCGAGATCCTAATAGAATTCTGTCATAATGATTAGAGAATAAATTCATTAATTTAATGTTTATTATTAAGAAAATAGATATTTGGGAGTATTTTTAGAATAGTCATGAAGGAAATTCAAATTTGAATGAAATAAAAAGTTATAATTTCATCATGAATTAAAAATAAATTTCAATGCATGATAATGAATCTTTGGATGAATTAAAGGAAATAGTCAATGATTTAGTGATAAGAATTATGATTTTAGTAAAAAACTAGATGATTCAATGGTTTTTATTAATATATCTCATGTAATAATAGAAACATCAATAAAAATGTATCATCACATGATAAATGAGATTCTAAAACACAGATATTGGTTTATCTTTATAGGAAATTTATCATACTAAATTATGAAATTAAGTGATTTAAAAAAGAAAACATAAATATAATAATGAAATATAATTTAATGAGTTTAAATAGTAGATGTGTATTAAAGGTGTTAATGAATAATAAGATGATTCTGATGATGAAGTAAATTTTTAAATATTATTTCACAAATAGATATCATTAATTTCCAATGTGTGAGAAGAAGTGAAGGAAGGTATCAGGAATAGATTCCACTAAAGTGTTTTAATTATTAAGATATTGAGGGTTTTTTTATTTATTAAGAAAAAATAAAATAAAATGTTGATACAAAAAATGGGGATAATAATACAAGTAATTTAGTAAAGATAACATTTTCAAAATCTATTAAGAAAAAAATCATTGACATGGTAAGGGTAAGAGTTTTTCACATCTCTATAAGTATCCCTATGAAAGAAAATTATTATCAAAGTTTTATAATTGTGTTAGTATTTTGGGGGAAGTTAAAGTTAATAATTTTAGTCAAATTAATGAAAAGTGGTTATTTATCAATTGAATGAGGAAAAAAATCTACTTATGGTATGTGAAATTATTTATAAAATGAATAAAAAATAATATAATTCTTCTTAATTTGGGGAATTGGGGAATTTATTTTATTGATTTTAAAACTATAGATGGATAATATAGACATAAATAATGATTTTTTATATGTGGTTGATATTCTAAATTAAATACACTCTAAAGGGACTAAATTTAATGTTTGAATTGAATATTATTTGAAATAAACATTAAAAGAACATAATATTTTCAATAAATATTTTTATAAATGGATATAAAATTGGTAAAGTTAAATTATTGGGTTGCGACTGTATTCAAGATGCATGAGAAATATTGATGAAAAAGATTATTATGTCAAATAATTATAAATATTATGTTAACAAGAAAACAACTCACTCAATTTTTTAAACTGGTGTTAATGGATTAATTTAAAAGTAATCTTAAAACACATAAGTTTAGAAGGTAATATTTACATTAAAGAAACCAAATTTTTTTAAATATGTAAATTAAATGAATGCTAAATTGCACGTGAAAACAACATTAAATGGTGATCCATAAATTTCAATAAATATTAAATAAATAAGAATTATTTTATTTGGAGGCTAAGTGGATTTTTTGGAAAGATGATTAAAATATAATTATAATTAGATAGATAAAAAAATGAAACATTTGTTTAAAAAATATTATTTTGAAGGAAAAGTACTCATTTTGTTGGTATTGCTGGTATTTTTATAGCTTTTGGGTTAATTTAATGATAGTTTAGATCAGTTAAAAATCACACTATGAATCTAGAATAAATTTAATTTATATTTTTATGTAAAACTATCCCACATTATAAAGGTAATTTTATAAAAAAATTAAAATTTTACGATGAAAGTTGATAATATGTTGAAATAATTTGTGAAAGTATATGGAATTTTAACCACTTAAATCACTATGTTGAAAATTATTCATTGTTCTACACACCCATGTGAGTATGAATTAAAATATAAAAAAAATGAATAAGAAAAATAATTTAATGAAGAATACATTTATTATTTATTGAGATCTCGAAACATCTCAAAAGGAATTCCCATTGATTTTGGGGAGGGTATCCACTTTATATATCAAGTAAAATTATTATCTCATGATTGATATTGACAATTTAAAGGATACATTAGTTACCTTTGGTAATGATGGGTCTCTCAAGGTAAAATGAGTTTTTTCAATGTTAATTAAATATAGAAAATTCATGTTGAGGTAAACCATATTTTTAAATGGTATGAAATATTATATAGTGATTATGTATCACCTTTACGATCAATTTGATGAGGTTTCTTTTTTAAGTAATCAATTCAAATATACATTATCTTAGTAAACATATAGTAATTTCTTTAGATGATGAGGATAAAAACCCATACTATATATGATTAAATTAATAAATTAAAGTAGAAAATCAAGGATGTTCCAACATTATTCAAAATAATTTAATCGAACATAACGATAGAAATGATGATCATTAAAAAAATACTTTTAATATTAAATAAAATTTTATATAATATATATGTTAAAAATGTATGATTTTAAACTCTTTGAAACCAAAATTAGTAATCCTGACCCATCATCCATTAAATCACATTTATTCGGATTTCTGTGATCCTATGATGAAGAAATAAAATAATAGATATATGAATTTTATTTAAATTATTTATAAATTAAGTTTTAGTATAAATATTATTTGTATGAATAATAATTTAATGACCATGATTATTTTTAGAACATAAAAATTAAGTGATAAATATGATTGTGGTTTTTTATTGAAACAATTATAAATAGATAATTGTACAATGTAAAAAACATGGAAAATATAAAGAAAATATTTAAAATTATATTAATTTTCAAGAATATGGTGAACTATAAACCCAAAACAAATGTTTCTAATGAACATAAGAAAATTAGATTTATAGAAATATCTCATATTGTATTTGAGAAGCATAATACTACTCAAGTTTTATAGAGGAATGGTATTGATACTCTGGTTCATATTGAATTTCATTATTTCTATAGAAACAATTCAAACATATCCCTATTAATTGTTTATTAAAATAAGGCATGTTTTTTATATACATAAGAGTATTTTGAAGAGGTATTATTCTCAAGGTATATGGTGAAAACATATAGATGTTCAAGTGTAGAGGTTTTCAAGTTATTTTTCATTTATATCCTCTAAATTAAATATTGTATAATAAATATAATGAAGAAAATTATATTATTGTAGGAAATGCTAATGTCGATGTGTGGGAACACTGAATGTTGGAAAAATTTATAAACTGGTTAATGTGGTTTTGAGTTGAGGAATATATCATCATAGTGAAATAATTTTTATCGTTCTATAAGAAAAATGTGAATTGGGTATGATTCTAAAGTTGAAAGGTATATCTTGATATTGAATCAAAGTCATAGAAAAATGGAAATTCATAAGTATGTGTCATTCATTAAGTGATAGTTTTATTTCTATTTTGAATGGGAAAATAAGTCACACTACGATTGATTTTTTTTGGAATAAAGAATGATATGATATACCAAAAGGGTGAATTACTAGATGATACAAAATCACAATTCATAAGACATGAAAAATAGGTTGGACTATATATTTTGATAAAAAAATACATCATACTCATAGGGTGTTCATCACACTTCAAATGTTCATGATATATGAGTATATTGATTGAAAAACCAACTAATCCCACAATAATACAAGTGGTTTCATCATGATTATTGAATAAATTAATAATGTTATAGTAATTAATGACATAGATTTATTATGATTTCATAGTGGTTATGAAATGATCGTTATAATTAAAAATATAGATTGATGGAGTTGATTTACTTGGACACGATCTAATGGATAAATTTAAGAGATGGAGTTTGGATTCTCTAATATTTTGATTTTGAGTAAGAATTTAAAATTCATGGACATTAAAGAAAATTTATTATATGTGGGTGGATATGGGGAGAAAAATATATTATATATCTATAATAATAGAGAAAAATAAAATATCTTATATATAATTATAAAATTTTAGATTTATAGAGAAATTTTTATTTAATATCATTGAATAATGGTCTTAGAATGAGGATTTAACTGTAGAAAATCTTGAAAATTAAGAGTCAAATATTAGATAATCGTGGATAAATACCATTTTTAATGATGTTATATCATTTATCATTGTCCCAATTTGTGTGATCTATGCATCAATACAAGAATTTCATATATCTTTCTTGGAAAGAAATGAGTATATGATAGGATGAGCACATGGATCATCAATGAGTAGTGAGCTTGTTATAAATATTTCATTCACCTACAAGTGAAGTAGTGATTATAAAGAATATAAATAAATCATTGATTTATTATCATTGGATATATCCCATTACATGTAAAACATATAAAATAACAGTATATATTCTCCTCTTATTTCATTATTTTTCTTATGCAGTTATTCAATTTCAAGTGAAAGGTACAAAGTTTCATTGTGAATGTGAATACAAAATATGATTGAGTTTTATACATGAATACATTTTGAAACATTATAATAAACCATAAATCAAGGGGTTTATATTGGAACCCCTTATTATATTACCCAGTTACATAACCATATTTTAATTTTTTTAAATCTTTAAAGTTAAATATACTTTTAATTTATAATACTATGAATGAGAAATTTTACCATTATTTTTTGGATGAAATTTTTAGTATTGGATGAATATATTGAGATCACACATTGGATATATCAGGTTTTATGTATTCTCATTAGTGGTTTAGGAGATAAGTCAGTGATTCTACATAATAGACTATGATAGATGTAAATAATAAATTTTTTAATGATTATTCTAATTACCAAAATGTTTTTTCAAGGGTGTTAAAAAACAAAATATACTTAAATGTGATGATATATACAATGATGGAATGTATTTTGGAAAAAACAAATAACATTTATAAAATAGATAAAAAATTAAAAGAGGACATGAAATATGTTATTTATAAAACAAATGGTTGTTTAATAATGATATCAATAGAAAATATTAAGGAATTATTTAAATATTTTTTCAATATTTTTTACCTATTGAATGAATTGGTGATGATAAAAAATTGTCAATAATTTGAGGAGGATTATATGATGGTTTTTCCTTAAAAAATCTAAAAGGTACTAAAACTTAGAGAAATAAATCTTATAAAATTACCTCTTGAAGATTTATAGAACAAGTTTGTCTCATTTAAAATTTGATTAAATAAATAATTTTCTTTAGAACATTCATCAAATGAAATAAAAGTTAGTTTTATGAATATGATTCAGATTCTAGAAGCTATAATTGATTAATAAGGTGTGACTAAGATCTTATCAAATATGGAAGGGAAATTTAAGAGAAGAAAATAAATATTTGAATGGATGTTTTCTTTATAATTATTTCATTGTAGAAAGGATGGATACATCATTTTTTAGGTATCCAATATTATTTTATGAAGATGATAGTGTAATAGAAGATACAAAATTTTGTTTAAATTTATCTTATCACAGTCTTGGAAGGTTCTTTAGTAGATATAATGAAAAAAAATGAATTGGCGTACAATAGGTCAATCTACAAGTGGGATTCAGTTGTATTAAAGTGGAATTAAAAGGATATATTCAGGACCATGGCCTATAAATAAATAAGAACCAAAATACTATGTAATTATTCATTGAATCCACATGTTATGTTAATCATATTAACATATATATTCATTTTCGGGAAAATATTTGGAAGGATGATGAAAATGATAAATTGAATCCTGAATATGTGGTGAAACAAATGTTAAAAATCAAGGAGCATGCTACCAACATTGATTGTATTAACATGTCAATGAAATAGAAAACTAAAAAAATGATTTACTCAAGTACTATATTTTGTATCTTTAGGAAGAACCACTTATATAATGTAATGTCAACTTATCATAAAATAATTATAAAAACTATGATTTTTTCTTATAATTAATTGTAATATAGGATAAAATGAGGAACAAGATATGTTAAATTATATATTAGTTCCTAAAGGAAAACTTTCATAAGAAAACAAGAACTGGATTGGAGAATGAAATATCATAAAATATGATTAATATTTTCAATGTAAAAAAGTAGAAGGTTAAATAAAAATGTTAATCACCTAAAACCAATCAACCACCAAGGAGTTACGTAAAATATAGTGATATATAGAGAGACATCATCAATTTTTTATACTTAATTAGGTTCCAATTGGGAGGTCACTTAATACTCATTATGTAATATTTTAAAGATGTTGAAATATATTATAAAGGTGACAAAATTATATTTCAACACATGATATCTTACCAAGATCATTCATATTAGAATATAAAATAATTCCATGGATATTATTTAAATTTCATTAACACTAGGCATATATCCTTCATTATAGGTCAAAAAAAGCATGATTTATCTCTATTGAATTCATAGATGGATGGATGATATATAATATGATATAATTACATTAGGAAATATATTTTAACCACTAGCTGTTGATTTATATAAATTGAATATATGATATTAAGAGAATGAGATGAGAATAATGTATTTTCTAACTCCTCCTAGGATTTCAAGGAAGGAACACTAGTTGAAGATTAATTATAAGGCTATAATTGTTTATAATAACTTGAAATAAATTAATAACTATATTAATTATATTCTTGGGAGATTTTTTAACCCACAAGATAATAAATATGAATATTTTCAATAATGTTAAGGGATGTGTTGATAGAATGGTTTAGTTTTGAAATAATAGAGATTTATTGGTCAAATATATTAGTAAAACTCCTTTGTCTAGATATGAATTAAAACACAAAAAAATCACTATGTTAATGTTTTATGATACAGTTTGTTGATTTTTAGTCAGTTATGTGACTCCATATTAGAATTTATAATCAAATAAAATTTTGTTACACTAAGGGGAGGGATATAAATTATATAATGTAGAGATATATAAATAATATGAATTTATATCAGAAATATGACACGAAAAATACCTATCTCCTCATAGAAAAATAATAGTATAATTTATAGAATTACATTTTTTGTTACATCATTTAAAAAATTAATGAAAACATATAAAATTTTTTATTAATGTTGGATATCTCTAAATTGATTTGAAATAGAAAAATATGTGTGATGCATTATTATGGTGGAAGAATATAAGAAACAACTATTATTTAATGAATTAATTGGGTATCAAATATAATATATTTGGTACACACAATTTCATATTGTCTAATAAATCAAGCTATAACATGAGGTGAAAATGATTTATCATATCTTTTAATGGCTACAAAAATATAGGTTCTGTTATGTTCTCACAATCTAGGAAAAAGGTGAAAGATTAAAACAGATGATTCTATTTGAATATAGACAATCAAAATAATATATCAGTATAGATTCCATGATTTTAATATGGATTATAATATTTATCAATTGAAGTAGAAATTTATTTTGAGAAATGTGTTATAAATCATTTTTTCCATAGGTAAGGACTCTTAAATTGAAAAAATTCATGGAAAGGTTAAATCCCATTGTAGAAAAAATATCAAAGACATAATTCATTTAGAGTTGAGTCACTATAAAATAATGAAAATATATAGTATACATTTCTATATATTCTCAAAACATGGAATTTGATAGCTATGTAAAATAGAGGATTCTATATGTATTATGGGCTAGTAGGTATCTTTATTTGAAATGATATAATGTGTTTAGAATTTAATGTTTCGTCCAATAAAAGTATATTTATACTAGTTAATGGATACATACATTATATGAATGAGAATTCCTATAATACTAATTTAGGTGTAAGGTAAATAAATTCTTCAACAAATGACCCTGTAAATGTTTTTGAATATAGTGTTGTGAAATTGGTTTCAAAGTCATGTAAAAAAAATAATGGAGAAAATATATTTCATGAATTTTTTGAAGTATATAAAAATATTGATTTGAATTATAGATAATTGTAAAATCCTCACTATTATGATGAATATAATGTTGAACTAGAGGATGCACTTATTATTAAAGGATTTCAATCTAAGGGAAAAACTAAAAGAATATTTCATCTTGATCTAACTCACAATATTTATGAAAAAAATAAAATATAGAATATTATAATAAGAAGTATGGAAAATATTTTTATATTGTTATAGGTGAAAACAAATAAATTTCAAGTAGCATAAAATTCAAATGATTTGTTAAATCCTTGAATGAGTAATATTACCGAATTAATAAGAATTAGACATTAGAAAAATTAATAGTAGTTGAACATCACAATGTGAGTGGTAGAAAACTGGATTTAAAAAACATGTATAAAAAATATGGAAGAGTTTTCTATATCATGGAAAGGAATTTTTGTATAGGGTATGTGAAATTTTAAGTATCTCACCTTAATGAAATTGTTTCACCAATAGAGTGGTTAGAATCAATAATAATTTTATTTTCCATGAAATTTTACATAATTTTCAAATTCTATTAAATTATTATAAAGAAAGTATTTTTAAATGAATTTAATAGGGAATAATTAAACATTTTACTCTTTATTACCCTTTTTTTTATTTATTTTGTTCTTCCATTTATAGAATGCCTTTCTTATCTGTGTGTGGTGTGTGTGTTTGAATTTAATTATACTCCCAAGAAACTAATATATATAGGTTTTCCTTTTAATGAAAAAAATTAAAATTCAATTGAAATATTATAAAAATTACTCCATTCATAATTTTTGAGAATAATGATTGAAGAACTAATATAGTTTCTTGGGATGTATATATATATATTAATTAAACACATTCATCTAAAAGGTTAAGTACAAAACATATCATTTAAAAAGTGTTGAAATATGAAACTATAAAAAATTCAACTCTAGTAGATAATGGAACTATGTTTGGAAAGAATTTAAACTAAAAGTTTATGTATTAAACATTATATAGTTAAATTATAAGTAGCCTATTATATATCACAACCAAAAAAAGAAATAACTTTTATATTATATGTTTAGAAGTATGATTTTAGAGCATTCCAATTTATGGTAAACTATTTTTTTAAAATGAATAATGATGTACATTTATGGGACATTAATTTAATGATTAGATTTCAAGGATGGAAACTATCTAGATTTTATGAACCACTCATATTTGAACTATTATGACTATATAAATGATTAAAAATCCATGAGTAGTGGAGAATTCATCATCAGAATCTATTGTTTTGGATGTTATATAAAATATTTCAATGTACATCATTATCCATAATGAAGGTAGAGTATAAATATATCACTAAAACTATATATGATATATGTGGATACAATTTTAGTGAGAATATATTAAAAATTTGTATGAAACTGATGATTATTTAGTATTAAAATATCATTCTTATCATGTTAGTAAATAACTCGATGGATCATTCTCTAAAAAATACATTTAAATTTGATATCTATATATAAAAAAATGTTTAATTAAAACATTTTCAAATTTCAATTTATTTTTACTCAATTTTAAGAGGATGATGTATTTATAAATCCATTAGGTTCATATTTTTTAATAAAGTATCAATTACACCATATAGTTTAACTAACATCATGAAAACATAGATGTTTAAAAATTACCCTTTCCCCTAATCACATATTACATTATTTTGATACTATGTGTTTCATAGGTAATTATAATAATAGTTTTGTAATATGATTTTGAGATAGTTTATCCATGGTAACTCATTGGAATAAAATGGAGATATAGATTTTTAGCTAAAAAACTCATGGAGTGGTGTAACAAATTCTGAAATGAATTTTTGAGGAGTGAAAGAATAAAATTTATTTTCCTATGATGAATTGACATAACTTATTTTTTCATATAATAAGACTTTACCCATTTTAGTTTATATAAATTTTTATTGGAACCTTTTTATTTTATATAAATTATTGAGTAAAAATAATATTTCTATAACTATATTCGAGATACATAATTTATCAAAATATGGGGGAGATTCATGGAAACATACGCATGATAAAATAAAGAGATGTATGTCCTTTGGCTTTTCTATTCATAGGGGGGATAAGGTTAAACATAAGTTTATTAAAATAATTGATTTTATAGTGGAGAATACATGTTTTCGATAGAATTCATGGATCTAGTTTTTTGTTGATATTTTATATATGTTTATTAACATTCATGTGAATTTAAATCAAAATCCAAAAGTGAGAGATTTCTTCCATGAGTTTTAATGATTTATTTTTTGTTATTATAATCCAATTAAATTTTCTTTTTGAATTTTGGAAGACTGGATATGTTTAGTGAAATATTAGAAGAATTATATGATAAGGAAAATTCTATTATAGTGAAATAATTTGGTTTTTTTCATAATGGAGGAATGGAAAATAAATTATTTTAAAGGTGATAGGTATATCATGTAGTAGAATCAAAATACCAAATGCAGTGGTGAGCCTAAAACCATAGTATCCACCCTTTGAAAAAATCATAATTCAAAAAAATCTATAAAAAATCATGTTGTTATTAGATTCATCTTTCTAAAATATATGATATCTTTTAGGAAAATGTGGAATTATTGGATGAAAACATACTATAATTAAAAGGAAGTAAAAATTAGAATCAAATATGTTTAGTTAGAAAATATATTTCACATTATAGAGGGGGTCATCACTCAATGACTTGTATAGAAGCTAGAATAAACCGTTTGGGGATACAATACATTATGTTGTAATACAGTTCATCATGCAATTATATTTGAGAAATATATAATTCAATGAGAATTTTCGACTTGGAATTCATATGAGTTCATTGTGGGGAAAGATTGATTGTCCCTAGTCAATATAGAGTTTTATGGTGGATATTTACTCATTTATGGCCCAATGGGTGAATATAATATAGTGAAATATTCAAGCGGTAAGTATTTTTGAATTTTAATATCAAATTTTTATCCTTGAATTTGTATTACTTTTCTATGAGTGGGGAAATATTTTATAATATTAAAAATATCGAGAAGTAAAAAATAGAAGATAAATACATTGATGTTATTGAAAAATCTTATATTTAAAGAGTTTTTTGTTTCTAATTTAATATCATTGATCATCATTTTTTGCAAGACGTGACCACAATATAAACTTATAAATACCAAGATTGTGGAGATTATTGAATCATAGAGAAATATCATTTCATATTGTATTATTTTAATAGCTATTATATGTGTAAGTGTGACCTTTGATTCTATAAAAAAATCTCAAATATTTCTGTAAAACTTTTTATTGGATTAGAGGAATATTTCATAGACTATGGTTGAGTAATATGTTTTCGATAAATATTATAATCACTATATAATGTAGTAGTCCATATTCTTCATATAAACACTTCATTGAAATAATCTCCTCTTATTATTTTCTATATAGTTGATCCTTGTAAAATCATAATGTTAGTGAACCACTACTTTCTAGATATTGTTTCTATGGTAGGGAAATTATAAGTAACATTTAAAAAGTATCATAAAAACACAAAGACATGACCCCATTTACATTGAGAAAATAATAAAAAAAATTATTAAAAAATCAACCCCCTCCCCACTTCATGGGGTTTATATCAGGACGCTGGGTTTCAATAATGATTTTTCATAATTTTTTTAGAAGTGAAATAATGAATAATAAAATTATCTAAATTTAAATTAATAAAAATATGAAAATAATGATTCAACCTTTCCCAGTGAGTAAGTACCTTCACTTTTAATTAATATAACATTAACAAAGATAGTGGAGGTCTAGAATATTGTAGATAAATTAAAATTGATTCATACTATGGGAAGTTTTATGATAACAACAAATAAGTCATTGTTTTCTCATGTTCAGCCATGAGAGATGAATGATTTTTTGAAGTATCAACAGTGGATTAATTATATATATTTGGAATCGGGTTAGATAATGATTAATAAAATTAAGATGTTATTACATAGTTATACATACAATAATTTCATTAGATAACCACATGAATTTCTTTATAAGTTGAATGAAAAAAAGGATAGGTGATGTGAAAAACAATTAATATCTGTGTTGAGAGGATATTAATAGGTGAAAGGGAATGCATTGGATAAGTTTTTTTATATGTTTCCATGTTTTACACCTTTTTTATTTTTCATGTAATATCAATAGAAACATTATATAATATCATATAAATGGAATTCATGTAAAACATCCTAAATAGAGTGTTGGGAAAGGGTGTTTTTATGAGAAACCTGGATGATTCTTACTGAGAAAAGATAATTGAAAATGATTGAATGTTTTGAGAAAACCATCTATGGTTTAACTCGATCCCCATGGGAATGGTACTAAAATATATATTTATCATTAAATGTTCTTAAAATCATGATGGGAATGAAACACTATAACCTATCCATAATAGATGATAAATATATATTTATAATTATTATTATCTAAATAGATTATATAATCTTATAAATAAATGTTGAATATATTTCTATGTAGTTTCCATCGGAAATTAAGATAATTATTGAGATATTCATGCATGGACAAATTAAAGATTTAATGTTTTTGAAAATATCTAATGAGTAATAACTTATATTTATTTCCCATGATAACTATGACTAGGAAATTCATGAGAAGATTCATGTTAATTATTCAATACAATTTTATACCACTATTTCTATGGGAATTAAGATATTAAATGGTTATTATAGAAAACAAGTTGATTTTAGATAATTTAATAAAATAATTTGGATATTAATCCATGTCACTACTTTATGAGTCGATTTAGTATATGATGTTACACTATGTTCCAGATTTCAAAATTCTCAAAATAATAATATCATGTTACTAAAAAGATTATTCAAAAATACCATAATGTATGTTTAATAATGGATTGATATATAATTACAAATAAATTCTCAATCACTTTGTATATATAGATGTTTATTGGTATATAACTATTAATGAAAGAAAATCAATATCCATTTTAGTTTTCATTCTTAAATAAAATTGTGTGACCTAATACAGAAAAATTAAGAATATAGTGACCTTAATTAAAAATAATGTATATTATGGTCCTATAATTCAATAAACATCTTAATTAATTTTGATAAATATTGAATTTGAATATTTAAATGAAGTAGTGAAGTTTATACCACTTGTGTGATGTGATATTCAAGTTGACATAGATATATTGAGAAATATAGTTCAAAATTCATGTTCAGAAAATCATAATCTCATGTAACAGATTATTATAATGTTGTTTAATCAATGAGTAGTAAATATTGACTATGTTTCACTCAAGGAGTACATAGTGTAACTTATTACTAAAATGATATAAATTGAAATACATCATAAAATTAATTTGAGGATGGGATATATCACACAAGATGTGGTCAAAACTGATTCCATGATAGTATAAAAATATATCCAAAACCACACCACTTCTATTTGGTCATTATTTTATAATTTCATGAATTAAAATAACTTTATCAACAATCAGATGGATTGGATCCACAAGTTGTGAGAGGAAAAAATGTATATAATTTTATCATATCATGAACTCAACATATTTATCAATTTTTCAAGTCTTACAACATGGGATTTTATCCCCTGATTGTGTGAACTATGTTATAAGATATTTAATTCTGCCTCAATATATTATCCCCCCTCATTTTTGGGCCCTAGGTCTTTTTCCCTATCTATTTTTCATATTTTTTTATATGTCATTTTGACCATTAATTTAATTTATGTGATATGGTCTTGGTTTAGGATGATTATGGGTGTTTATACCAAAAATATTCAAGCCTATATTATAGTGATTACATCCCCTCTATCACTTATTCTAATAATATTGGTTTCAAATAGGGATTATATTAAAACATAAAGCATCCAAAATTACATGTATTCATAAATGTGGTAGAAATATCTTTTTATGGGAGATTTTATATTTAGGTTGAATTTTTTAAAAGGGATATCGTGTGCATATGGTTATTTATTGTTAGGGATTTTTAAAATATTTTAATTATGTTATTTATAATTTATATAGTAATTATTTTTGATATGTGTACATGGATAGCCTTTAGATAATGAAATAACCAGATGATAGTGTTCTTGAATGTTAGTGTAATTTATCATAATGGAAATAATTGATATTGTATTCGCATTCATTCTTTGTTAAAATAATCACTCAAAATGGTTTAATAAATTAATAATGACGTGTATTTAAGTTAAAAGTTTTAATATGTTAAGATTGTTAAATAAAATATTATTGTTTTATGGTTAAGAAAGAAATAAAAATAGATATTTTTTTTGTATGAAAATTGTAATAGAATGTTGACACTAGGAAATTAGAGGAGATTTTCTAATAAAAGGTTGATGAGACGATGATGTTTACCCCTAGGATTGGTGTTAATCAAAGGGAATGTTTTATGGAGTGAAGATAAATTAGATATAGGTTACGATATTAGTGTTGTATTTTTTTTTAATATTCATTTGTAATAAATATATTTGATAATAAAACACAAGTGTTTCAAAAAATGTGAATTTTAATCTATATTTGAATATTAATTAGATGGTATTTATTTGTTATTGGTTTCATTGAAGAGGATATATAAAAAAATCAAATTACAATAGAATTCAGCTACACCGATAGGTACATTATTTATGATTAATTTTTTGGTGAGGAAATTTTAATCATAGTGAAATGTGGCAGTTGACATCCAGATCGAAATATTTAATGTGATTTTTTCTAGTTCTTTGTGATGTATAGATCACTCGGTAAAAGTTAATCCTTGATTTTTCATGTCCATGTTTTTAGTGGGAATGTTTATTTTGACATGAAAGATTTGATATCCCCATGGTGATGTATAGTTAAATTTCAATGTAAGGGAGATAGGGAATTAGTTATCTAGACAAGGAAAATAAATCATAAAGTGGCAGATCAATTTTAATGATTTGGGTGTTTATTTCATCATGAAGATTATTTATAAGACTATTATATTGATGTCAGGAAATTTTTGTACTTCTTTGGAATGGAAGGAAAATTTTTTCCATGTCATGATAATTTTAGTCATACTATAGGACACCTTTTAGTTATCGAAGTAACCGAAGTGTAACTAAAATATCATGTTATAGAGAACCTTGTTATTTCATTATGAACATGGTTACCCCAAAAACACTTTGTTCACATAGTGATTAATGAAAAAATTTATAATTATACTCTTTAAATATTGAATCTGAATTAGTTATTCAAGGGCTACGCAAAAGAGAATATCCAAGACCCTAAAACAAATAAAGGATGAATAGATAGTCCGGTTTGATCGCATTCATGTAAATAAAGTTGTATTTGTTTAAGATGATACATTTATTTAAATTTATTTTTAAAATATCAATTTTAATGTTTAAGTGTTACATCAATGTTAAAATTAAAGTGTGGAAATAGAAAAATATATAAAAATAAGTTAATAGGATAAAAAATAAGATGTGTGTAGATAAAATATGATATGTAGTGAAACACCCCAATATATTAAAAGGAAAAATTTTTCTCAATATCATACAAGATACGACACACCAAGTTTCAATAAATGACTAAACATTATTACTAAAATGTGATAGTTATCACCTTTCCATTGAAATGGAATGAATGAATAAGATTAATTAAATTATGAAAATATAGCATACTCAATTTTATAAAATTAATTCATTGGTTACTATTTAATTTTTAATAAAAATGAAAACCAATTTACTACAATTGATGTGTTTTTATTAAAATCTAATTTTTATACCCATAATAAAATTTTATATTAATAAATTAAATTAAAAACTATTAGTAAAATATATTATTTTTATTTTTGTATTATATATTAAATTATTTATTAAAATTCATCTAATAATTTTGATATCCTTAAAACAACAATAAATCCTATTTTAAGTACAAAAATATATAATATTACTAAAATGTAATTTTACCGCATTTTGATTGTGAAACAATTTTAAATCTATATTTTGAAACATTTATAAATTTTTTTGTTAAAAAAGAAAATAATTTTTGAATATAGAATATCAAAAATACCTTAGAGGGATTTTTGGTATTTTTCGGTTAAGTTTCATTTTTTGATGAATATTGAAAATATTAACTTTAAACTAGAATATGATTTTTCATCTAATTTATTTATATAGTTAGATTATATCTTAATTTTTTTTAAATTAAAATTATTTCAAAAATAACTAAATGAAACAAATTTAGATCATTGGAATCAATTTCCCATTTGTATTGGATATAAAAACAGTTCAATCATTTGAACGCTCTGGTTTAAGAACTCGCTTTTTCATTTTGTATAGGGGATTATTATTAAATAAAAATTTGAATATAATTTTAATTGAAATTTTCTAAATTGATTGTGTATTTCGAATGAGAATATCCCAAAAAAATATTTTCAATTTCATTTTTTAGTTATAATTATGTTTCCGTTATAAAATCTTTATTTACGACAGTATAAGAAAAATAATGACAAGGGTTGATGTTAGAATTTGAAACCTATCATACCAAAAAATTAAAAAATTTAATAATTTTATGAGGTGTTTATAAACCATAAAAAACCCTCTTTAATATTAATTTCCTACCACATTCAAGTAATTTAATGCCCCCTCGGTGTTGTTGACATTAATTAAAAAATATTCATTATTTTAATCACTTAAACCAACATCTCCTCAAGTATAATCACCACCCCTCACCATACCATTTTTCAAATCATAAACCCTATATCAATTAAAATATATTCCAAAGCCTCTATCCTTCACTCTCACCACGTCCATGTCCTCCTATTCTCACCAGAATACCAAATCAGAGGCCCTCAATGGTCTCTCAAGTAGGTGATATTCAAGAGGTAATTTTCTCAAAATACCTCTCTTAATTTCATTTCTTCTTCTACATTCTCCTCACCTCATTCATCCATCAATGAATGATCACTCCATATTCATGTATATTGGGGAGTGTTATGATTCAACTATATTTCTCATATCCATTTAATTTCACATATTCTCTTATTCAACTAAATGAAACTATTGAGCAAATTATGTCGATTTACCATCTTCGTGAATAATGATTTTTTATTTTCCTTTTACCACCTACAAGGATGGTCATAAATGTGTAATTTAGGTAAAATAATATTGAAATATGTATATTGTAACTTATTTGATGTTATTTATCTAATATATACACATAATTTTAAACAAAACAAAACTATTTTGTGATGTTTAGAACAAAATCCCAAATATATTAAACATTAATCATTAAAATTTTATCTAATGAACCATAATCATGTAAAAAATAAAAATGATAATGGGACTATTAAAAAAAAAATTTCATTAATATTATTTATATACACTTCGTTAGTTGTAATTTTCTTTTAAAATTACATAAAAAATTATACACAAATGTATTGATCATGAAACCATGAAACGAACGTACACAAAACCATAAAAATAATGATATATTATTAATTAATTGGTCATAAGATCTTATAAAATAATAAAATATGGACTTATAAATATTAATATTGATTTATAATTAGTTAATAATATTCATTAAACCCTTACACATGAGGTTTTATGACTTTTGAAGAAATTTGAACGTGAGGTAAAAGGTTACTTTACCAAATTTCAATTATTTTGGTCAAACTTCTTCATTATGACATGCTAAGAGTATGTGTGAAATTACTTTTTATATATTATGATTTATTCCAGAAGAAATTATGTTTATTGATAGTGTATACTCATATTTAATTCATTTTATTAATTCCAACTTCAATGATGTGATATTTATAAGAGACTTTTTTTTTTAAAATTACCACTTTAAAGTTACCCTTAAAACTCTTTATTTCCCCCATGTCCATGTTTTCTAAAAATACTTATAGAAAAAAAATTATATTATTATATTATTTTGGAAATTTATTTATACTTATGTTTTAAATTTTACAAATAAAATCAATGTATTATTTTTTTCTTTTTCAGAAAGTGGTGCTTTGAGAATTTTTCAAAAAAAACTAAAGGACTATTTTTTAACATTTATGAAATGAATGGAATTTCTAACTTTCATAATTAATAAATGTTTTTAATATTACATCACATGTTTAAATGTCACTTTCAAAATAAAATATATTCATTTATGAGTGCGTGTATTTTAAAAAAAAGAATATTTATTTCAAAATGGAAAAGTTATTTTCCACAAGAATGTTTATTTTATGAAATATTTTTATGCTATTATTATGTTATATTTTATAGAAATTAATTATAAGGATTGGTAGTTATGTGATAAACCATGTGTGGGTTAGCCCATTATACCTATCCAATGCATTGGTTAATGGTTTGGAGTTAATTGGTTAGGTTTCTCTTAAGTGCTTATATAAATAGTGCTATAGTGATTATTCCAAATGTGACTATGATGGTTACTCTTTGTTCATCCTAGATAAAAACAATATTTGTAATATTGATTCATAAAATGATATCCCAAGTTACTAAATTATGTTTTTTTATTCTTGTTAATAATTTGTCATGAAAATCTATTAATATTGAAAAGGTAATATAATAATCTTTTTGAAAAGATTATTCTTTTTTATTAATAAAAAGTTATGTTTTTATGTATTTTCATTAGACAAATGCTTTTTATTATTTTATATCCCTTACAAATATTTTTTTCTCATCCCATGTTTTTAAGAAAATCATAATGTGAAGGATAATTATGGATGAAAATGAGAATAGTATTAAAATTTTGAATATAGGTCAATAAAAGAAAACATATTTTACTTTAAAATGGTTTCCATTGGTGGGAAAATGGATACTGAGTATAAGTTTCCACTTATAAATTATGGGTTTACTATGTAAGGTTTTTTACTAACTCACTAAAACTATAAAATGAAAATATTCCAACGAATATAATAATTTGGATTCAATTTCAAAATCACTAGAATATATAATTCTCAATTTTGGGTCCTTATAGTTGGTATTAGATAACAATTTAGATAACTCTACGGGTTAAAATACAGTTTAGTAATAAGTTACAAGTATTATATAACCATAATGGTTATCATGGAATGATTATTTAAAGTTATTTTGGATAAATATAATGACTTTGAGATAAAATTAATAAGGATATATTAGTATTTATCCTCCCAATAAGATGTTATATTATGATTTTATTGATATTCCCTCATTAATGTTTTTCTGTTTTAATGAATGGTTGGATCCAATAGTATCCAAAGTAAAAAAATTGGTGTGAATGAGTATGTGGTGGTTGTATTAATGATCATGCAAATGAAATTGGAGATACAATGATTACACTTTTGGTTTTTCTAACCAACATATCATGAATAATGATTAACCACTTGAACATCGGTGAGTTTACTAATACATAAAATATAAGATAAATGAAGCACTGTGGAAGTTCACTTGAAAAAAAACATAAAGATAAATATACTCAACAACTCATGTGTCATGAATGTAGAATTAATAAAATAGTAAAATTTCATAAAGGGTAAGTAAGATGTTTTATGTCTAGTAAAGGAGTTCATAAAGAAATAAACTATGGATAAAAAAAATAAATTGAGAAATTACCTTAATATAGGAGAAAGAAGATATTCTGGAGTTACCAATTGAATGTTTTAAATGTAGGGAGTTTGTCCATTACAATAACCGATTTTCTAGGAAGAAATCTCATATATTGGATCAGCAGGATGGTATAGATAATTGTTTATTATTACATAATTCCATTAAAATTAAAGATAATGGAACTATAAATGACATATGAAAGGTATGAACTATTTCCTTTCAGATGTTTTAAAAATGTTTAATCTTTATGATTGATTCATATTTTTTACAAGAAATTATTATTGAGGAAAAAAATGGAAATGAGTGGTTATGGTATTGAGAAGAATGCGAAATAATTAAGATTTTTATATATAATAGATTCAGTAATTATGGAAGATTTAAGGATAATAAAATGTTTAAATGTATTAATGTACTTTTGAGGATGAGAGTACTTTGGAGACTTTTTCTTATGTCTTAGTGGATGTATGAGGAACATTTAACTCATATGACTAACATGTTTTTTAATTAATGTTTATCTTGGAAGGAATTATCTTTTATTTTTTGGATATAATTTTAAATTTATTGATAAACTTTAGGGTTTATATGATCTCTCATTTTTAGGAAAATACGGGTTCTTACTTTTTGTGATAAAAAATGAAATGTATGATATAACCTTTAAGGATATAGTATATTAAGGTTTTATTGGGATTTTTTTAAATATCTATAATTTTATAAGGATTATATTAATATAGTTTTATAAAAAACAAATCTTGAAGGATTTGTGACAATATGTCGCATCTGATAAGGTCAGGGGGATCAAACCCACAAGCGAAGGGAAACAAGAGTGAATCACCTTCCAACAGCCTATGTCACGTCATTATTAGTATGAAATTGTTTTTTCCTTTAAAATATATGATGTATAAAGGTTTTATTCATTTTGGGAACATATTTTTATTATATTAATAACCATGGGTATAGAAAATGATTTGGTGATTAAGAAATTAATTTAATTTTTTAAGACATTCACTATTTTGTGAGAATTATATGATTGAATTAAATATAATGATATGGGATGGTATTTTTGAAATAAAGGATGGGTTATATTTTGGAAACATATAAGATTTTTGATTATTTGTGTTATTATGGAAATGACTAGTATATCTCAAATATTAGGTGATTAGGGAAATTACACTTTTTTTTGAAAGTTTAAGAGAGATTGAATTTATGTGAAGATAAATATTAAGTTTATCTTGGAATAATATGTGATCAAATCCTCTAGATTGTTAGGTTTCATTGTTAGTGGAGAATATTTTGATGATTTTTAAGTATAGTTATTTTTTGAATGATATATGTTGTACATCGGGTAGTAATGTTGAATTTTGGAGATTATAGTTTTTATTAATATATTGATTAATTATTTTTTGGATTATTATATATTGTACTAACTATTTTGGTTTTGGTTTATTCCTAATGAGAGCAATATATAGTAATAATTTTTTGAAATTTTTGACCTATATGAGTTTTATTATGCTTCAAGTATGAAAATTCAACTTGAATACTCATTGATTTGAGAAAAGATGATATTTCAATATAAATTTATTTAAGGATGGATGTAACACCCCAAGCTTCTACGGTACGCTTCTTTTTGAATAATGTGATAGCGTGTGTTGTACGCAACACCGAGTTCTAACACACCATAACCAATCAAACTAGCCGTTATGAATAGTAATACCTACTTTTTGAAATTATATATATTTTATATTTCAAAATGGACATCATTTTTGGATTCGGAATATCAAATTTAGCCTAAGGTGAAATTTTGGTACATTTCGGATAACTTTCATATTTTGAGGAATAGTGAAAATTACTAAATTTTAATTAAAAACAACTTTTTTAATCAAAATAATTAATAATGATAAATTATGAATTCTAGTAGTTTTAAAGTATATTTAGAATATATTTTTACCATTTAATATAATGTTTGTCATTGGACATAATTTTACAATTAAACTGAACATAAACAAGTGTCAATCTTTTGATAGTTATTATCTCTTAAAAACACGCTTTTTGTTTTGACAGCGGGAATTAATTTTAAATTAATTTCTGCCACTTCTGTGTTTTGAATTTAGGAAAATGGATTCCATATTTGTAATCATTATGTTCAAATTGTGTAAATAGGTAACTTTTATTTTTAGACATTTTGAATAATTACTGCGGTAAATATTTTATTTACCATGGTTAAGGGTAAATCCGGTAAATTAGGGTTAAAAAATAATATTATAATAATACTAAATTACCCTAAAACGTGTCTTAACCCTATTGGTTGATACATGGTCGACCATGGTCATCTTTGGGTCGATTTTGGGACCACATGGATCCACTTGTAAGTGATAATGACACTTTATTTTAATTAAGTTAAAATGAATACAAAAATGAAACAAGCATATATCTTTTAGCAAACAAATTGTTACATAGGGTTATATATGTTTGATTTTATATTATAAATATTCATTAGAAATATAAAAAGATTTCCTACATAATGATATTTTATTTATAATTTTTAGACATTAAATAATTTATTTTATTTATGATAGAATGATGATGCAGTAATTACTATAATAGTGAAAAATTAAAATAATTGATATTATAAATAACCAAATAAATATAATATGAAACTTTTAATGAATTATACTAATTTTCTAGGATAATATTATATATTAGTATTGATTTAAGTGACTTTGTTCGAAGTAATCAATCTGTTATGAGTTTCACAAACATCAACTATTGAATAGTGTCAAAATTGACATAAAAGAGTTCTTAAAACAAATATTATATTATTAATTGATATTAAATTCCTAAAAATCTAAGGTTCGGCCAAGAGACTTATATCATGATAGGTTCATCATTAATGGACCACTTGGGGGTCGTTTGGATGTATATAGTAAGTTTATTAACCATATTATATAAAAATACAAAGAGACATTGTAAAAGTGAAACTAATTAACATAGAGTTAATACTTAAAGATAAGGTTAATATAAGTACCCAAACCTGTATAAATTATATTTGTTGGGTGTTTTTCGACCTATACCCACCTTAACCTTTTAATAATCAACTTTGGAGCCATTAGAAACCGAATATGAATTTATTATAAATTAATATTTCTAGCTTTTCCAAAAGTGCCCCTCACCCCTCTTATAAAAGGGCACTCCTCCTTCTCATTTCTTCACACCTTCAAAGACTTTTGGTTCGGCCAAACTCTGCCCAAATACTCTCCCAACATCCCTCACTACAACCTAGAGGCCTTAGTTTGATCAGAAAGCCAACCTAAGGATCCCTTTTGATCAAATCAAAAGGAAGAAGCCGAAGAAGAGGTAATGATTTCACCACCCTTCTCCAAGTTCATTTCTTCTTCCACTTCTTCTTCCTTTGTTCTTACCATTCTAAAATAATAACTCTAGTATCTCACATATACTGTGATGTTATTATAAATATGGTACAACCATATTCAGTATTCTATCCACCCTTTGAATAACATGTCACCATACGTGCGTACGTACGGCTTACCGTTTCCACGTCGTGGTGTAATTGTTATTCAATATATTATTATTTGGATGGGTATAATAATGATATGTAACTCATGTAAATAATAAATAAAACATGATAATGATTCTTTATATATTATATAACAACCATTTATATATTATTTTAATATCAAAAGAATGATATTGTCGCTCGTGCGTACGTACGGACTACCGTCTCCACGAACGCGATGAGATTCATTCTCCATCGTATCCATTCAGGTATAATTATCATTTGATGATTTAAAAATGATGTTTAAGGACATGATATCATTCTGGATATGAGTAATATACAACCTATCCTTTACAAACATGTCTTACGTAACAAAACATATAAAAGAAAACAAGTAAGTTAACACCCGAAACAATGATAATACTAAGATATTATTATCAAATCAATATTAAAAGATCATATATGATATCATATTAATGTATATGATTCTTGTATAATTTAATAACAATTATTTCACCATTATACAGGAGGTTAACCTACCCCAACCAAGGAAAAGTACAAGGTAAGGGTTTATTTCGCAATCTCTTCATTATCCGAGGTTGTTTATACATAATTATCTACTGGGACCTCGTTATCATCCACGTCCATGTTTCTTCAAAATGTATTTCAAAACATTTTTAATATTTAAAAGAATATGCGTTAAAGTCATTTATACCCTTGTTTGACTTTTTATAAGAGGTTTATAAGGGAATCTTTCCGTCATTTTCCAAACAAGGTGCTTTTTAACCTTTTCGACAGAATTAAGATAATAATGTTTTTTTAACTTATACGGCGGGTGCGGTTATTTTCCGCCGTTATAAAATCGTCAAAGCTTCCCTTACAAGCTTATAAGAATATTTTCAAGAAAATGTTTTATTTTATATGGCTCTTAAATGATTTCAAAAATAGAAAGAGATATTTCTCTAAAAAGTGTTTTGATTTCATCTATGTCAACATCCTTTGACGGATTTTATGCTTATTTGAAGTTGATTTATTATGATACAAAACTTCTATATTGTATTGAAGGTTTTGTGATATGTTTGACTGTGGATATGCTATTTTTATACCATTCATAGTTTATGGTGAAATTATTGACATTTCGTATGCTAGTTTTAATACGAATGTTTATGTTATGTTTAAACCTTTTCATATGGGAATGCATTGGACTTAATATGTGACGGGTGGAGCCCGCTATAGCTCCTCGATGCATCGGTAGGTCTCATGAGACAAACTAGTGTCTTGGCACAAGGCCTTGGCAAAATCTTATTTGTAGTCTTGGCACGAGGCCTTGGCTATGTGGTTATGATAGTCTGGCATTATGCATTCCAACATTATGAAAGTGGTTATTGATATTGCATGTGATTATTCGATTAGTAGAATATCCATGTGAACAAGTAAATGGAATTATTTCATTTTACTTTTGCCATACTATGTTGAAGTTCAAGTTTAAAAGGCTTTTGTTTTAGTAATTCATTGCCTTAAATGTTTATGCTTATTTTTGAATGTTCCGCTATATTGTTATCCTTACTGGGCATTTGAGCTCACCCCTTTTCTATGTTTTATTTTTCCCAGGATATGAAGATGTAAGTTATGAATGACCTGCAGGGATATTATGAGGGGATTATAGTGTGGACTGTGGAAACATTATGTTGTTGTAGTAGTTTTTCATTTTATGATGTAATGTAAAACTTATGAATATATCTAGTGTTTCCAAGGCTACTAAACCAATCGGTCTTTCGAGATTTGATCTTTCTTGTGATCATGCCAATGTTATGTAATAATGCACCAACTCTGGGTAACTGGGGTCGGGGTGTTACAGTTGGTATCAGAGGAAGTTTAGTACAAACCTTGGAAGCTAGATTTAGATAAACTCTGATTAGATCACGTAGACCTAAGATGAACTTTGAGGATTAGTATAGAAGAACTTCCTAGAATTTTGGTATTGTAGAGATTTTGTGAGTTTTCCGAGCAATACATCCCTGTCTGGATACGAGCAGGTAGAGGCGGCTCTGGCACAGATGTACCAAGGGGTAAAACCCGAAAACACCGCTTTGAGCTAGACTTGAACGGGAACTGGTGCACGACAACGGGCCTTGCTGCACTCTTGGTTACGACACTCCCGGGGGATATGCTTAGGATAACTCTCATTTTCTTTACAAATCATTATGAAGGGTTTATGAGTATATAATTCCTCAAAGAAAACATTTTTATGATTATGGATTATATCCATAAATAGTTCAATTTATGTTAAGTGTTTTATAAGTATGGGATTATGTATTTTGATTCATAAACTGATCTAGTTTATGCCATTGTTTAGAAATGGCGCCTAGTGGAAGAAATGGAAACTGTATCAATGCACGCACTCCATGTAGGGATTGCCCTCCTGCTCAAGATAATTATAGTGGGGCTGGTGATGCAACTGGTGCTGATCAGCTAATCACCATACTGGGACAACTTACTCAGGTTATGAATAATAACCTTACCCGTATGGAGCACCCTGATCCGCAGCGTGGAGGATAAATGTTAGATCGATTCATGAGGAAACAACCACCAACGTTCATTGGGAATACAAATCCCTTAGTAGCTGAGCAATGGATATTTTCCCTAGAGAAAATATTTCTGGCTTTGGGGAGCAGTGAAAGGGAAAAAGTTATCATGGCAGTTTACCGCCTCACTGGAGATGCTGATCAATGGTGGTCATTGATTCAGAACATGAAGGAAGATGATGAAGTATCAAATATGGAATGGAGGGAGTTCAAAGATCTGTTTTTAGAAAAATACTTTCCTCGCGACCATCGAGCAGATATGGAAAGGCAATTTCTGAGTCTGAGGCAAAAGGAGGATGAGAATGTCACAAAGTATGAGGCTAACTTTACAAGGTTAGCAAGGTATGCTGGTGATTATATACGTAACCCAAGAAGTAAGATTGATCGTTTCTTTGATGGGTTAAAACCATTTCTCCGTCGAGCATTAGTCTCACAATCCTTTTCATCGTACGAAGACATTGTCTCATGTGCTATCAAGACCGAAAAGGAATTCTCTAAGTCTTATGACTTTAAAGAAAAGCAAGAGAAGAAGAGACCTGCTGATCAATCTGGGAATGGAAATAAGGGGAAGAAGGGAAAGGTTGAATATCCATCTTGTGGTAAATGCGGGAAGAAACATCCTGGTACTTGCTTGAAGGGAATGGGAGTCTGTTACAAGTGTGGTGAAAAAGGCCACCAAGCTCATGATTGCAAGGGGAAGAAGGAAGCTACCAACGTTCAGTGCTACAATTGCAGGGAGATGGGGAATTATGCAAATAAATGTCCTAAGCGTTAGGAGAACTTACCTCAGAAAAGGCCAAGGGATCAAGGCCAGGCTTATGCTATCACTACTGCTGAGGTAGAAGCTCCGAAAGACGTGGTGGCAGGTAATTTAATGGTTTCCTCAAGTTTAGAAAATGCATTATTTGATTCTGGATCATCGCATTGTTTCATATCTTCCCAGTTTGCTAAGAAAATTAGATATTTCCAATTTGATTTAATAAGGGAGTTGTCAGTTAAAACTCCTAAGGGAAGTATCGTTGCAACAAAGTTTTGTGAATCAGTCCCCATTAGAGCACATAAATTTTCTTTATCTGCTGATCTCATCGTCATACCTATGATTGAGTTTTATATAATCCTCGGTATGGACTGGCTTTCAGACTATGATGCGAAGATTTATTATAAGAAGAAAGAGGTTATGATTCTTGATGATAATGATAAGGAACACCTTATTTTTAGAGCAGAATCGTCACCACCTAATTCTTATTTAGATCCACCCCCAGTAGCTCAACTTAATTCAATTATTGGGGAGGAAGAGAATGAAATAATTTTCGGTGAGGAAAAGAATGTTCAAATAGAGGATGTACCTGTTGTGAAAGAATTTGTAGATGTATTTCCGGAAGATTTACCTGGACATCCTCCAGAACGAGAAGTTGAGTTTTCCATTGATTTGATTCCTGGATCAAGGCCTATATCGAAGACCCCTTATAGAATGGATACTGTAGAGTTAGTCGAACTAAAGAAACAACTAGAGGAATTGAGTAATAAGGGAATTATTCGCCCTAGTGTTTCTCCATGGGGAGCCCCTGTTCTTTTTGTTAAAAAGAAAGATGGATCTATGAGGTTATGTATCGACTACAGGGAGATTAATGCTATAACGATAAAGAACAAGTATCCCCTACCTCATATTGATGATTTATTTGACCAACTGCATGGAGCTCAATACTGTTCAAAGATTGACCTTCGATCTGGATACCATTAGTTGTGTCTGAAGAAAGAAGACATTCCGAAGACAGCATTTCGAACCAGGTACGGGCATTACGAGTTTACCGTAATGCCGTTTGGATTGACTAATGCACCCTCTGTATTCATGGATCTGATGAATAGAGTTTTCGAGGAGTATCTCGATGAATTTGTGGTGGTATTTATTGATGATATCTTGGTATACTTCAAAACCTACGAAGATCATGAAAATCACTTGCGCATTATCTTGAAGACTCTGAGGAGGCATGAATTATATGGGAAGTTTAGCAAGTGTGAATTCTGGCTTCAGGAGATTTCTTTTCTTGGCCATATTGTCTCTAAAGATGGAATCTTTGTTGATCCTTCTAAGACCAAGGCAATCCAAGAATGGCCAGCACCTACGAGTATAACTGAGGTACGCAGTTTTATTGGTTTGGCAGGTTATTATCGACGTTTCGTCCAGAATTTTGCCCGATTGGCTAACCCATTAACGAAGCTCACACGTAAAGGGGTTAAATTTGTTTGGAAAAAAGAGTGTGAATAATGTTTCGAAGAACTGAAGAGAATATTAGTCAATGCTCCTATATTGACTCTACCATCGGGGAATGATGGGTTCATTATTTATAGTGATGCATCGAAGAAAGGACTTGGTTGTGTCCTTATGCAGAATGATAGAGTTATTGCCTATGCATCACAACAGTTGAAAATTCATGAAAAAAACTATCATACTCATGATCTCGAGTTAGCATCTATGATATTTGCTTTGAAGATATGGAGGCACTACCTCTATGGTGAAAAATGTGAGATTTATACTGATCACAAGAGTTTGAAGTATATTTTCTCACAAAAAGAACTCAACATGAGGCAAAGAAGATGGCTTGAATTACTCAAGGATTATGATTGCACGATACACTACCACCCGGGGAAAGAAAACAAGGTGGCAGATGCTTTGAGTAGAAAAGACCATGGAGTTTTGAACAATATGAGAATTGAAAGGGATCCAATTTTCATGGATCTAGTGAAGATGGACATGGGAATAACCCGGGAAGGCGAAACATCATTTCTTTTTCAAATGGTTGCCAAACCATCTTTAATAGAAAGGATTAAGAGTACCCAGACCAATGATGAAGAATTTCAAAAGAAAATTAAAGCTGTGAATGATGGGAGATTGAGAGACTTTGTGTATAAAGATGGAATTTTGAAATTTGGGAAGAGACTTTGTGTTCCTGATATACCTGATCTAAAAAGGGAATTGTTGGATGATGCTCATAGTTCCAATTTCTCTATACACCCTGGGAGCACCAAAATGTATAGAGATTTGAAGGAACATTTTTGGTGGGACAACATGAAGAGGGAGATTGCTGATTTTGTGTCAAGATGTATGGTTTGTCAACAAGTGAAAGCTGGAAGGCAACAGCCTGGAGGAGTCATGCAACCTCTTCCCATACCGGAGTGGAAATGGGACAATATTACGATGGACTTTGTCATGGGGCTACCAAAGACTCCTAGAAGGAACGATGAAATATGGGTTATTGTTGATCGTCTTACCAAGTCAGCACATTTTCTTGCTATAAGAGAAGATCTACCCCTGGAACGTCTAGCAAGACTATACATTAATGAAGTTGTGAGGCTTCATGGAGTACCCCTATCGATTGTTTCTGATCGTGATCCCCGTTTTACTTCAAGATTTTGGAAAAGTCTTCAGAAATCTCTGGATACTGAACTTCATTTGAGCACTGCTTACCACCCTCAGACAGATGGACAATCAGAACGAACTATTCAAACCCTAGAAGACATGTTGAGATCTTGATCACTTTACTTTCAGGGTATGTGGGATCAATATTTACCACTGGTAGAATTTTCCTATAATAATAGCTTCCATTCGAGTATTCAGATGGCACCATATGAAGCGTTATACGGAAAGAGATGTTGTACACCAACCTGTTGGGATGAGGTTGGTGAAAGAAAACTTGTAGGCCCAGAACTAGTGGAGGAAACGGTGGAAAAGGTGAAGGTAATCTAAAATCACATCAAAGCAGCTCAAAGTAGGCAGAAGAGCTATGCCGATAATCGAAGGAAGGATTTGGAATTTCAAGTCGGTGATCATTTTTTCTGAAGGTATCTCCGTGGAAAGGAGTCATATGTTTTGGTAAGAAAGGTAAATTGAGTCCCAGGTACATCGGACCTTTCGAAATTCTAGAACGAATTGGGGTTGTAGCTTACCGATTGGCAATGCCGCCAAGTCTCTCCAAAGTTCACGATGAGTTCCACGTATCTCTGTTGAGGAAATACATGCCTGATCCAATGCATGTACTCACCTATGAGGAATTAGAACTGGAACCCGATCTTTCCTATTGTGAAGAGCCCGTCAGGATTCTTGATACGAGAGAACAAGTACTGAGAAACTGGACGACGCGTCTGGTAAAAGTTTTGTGGAGAAACCATAAGATGGAAGAGGCAACGTGGGAACCCGAGGAACTTATGATGAAGAACCACCCGAGTCTTTTCATGTGATAATTATTCTATAAATTTCAAGGATGAAATTATTTGAAGGAGGGGAGAATGTAACACCCCAAGCTTCTACGGTACGCTTCTCTTTGAATAATGTGATAACGTGTGTTGTACGCAACACCGAGTTCTAACACACCATAACCAATCAAACTAGCCGTTATGAATAGTAATACCTTTATTTTGAAATTATATATATTTTATATTTCAAAATGGACATCATTTTTGGATTCGGAATATCGAATTTAGCCTAAGGTGAAATTTTGGTACATTTCGGATAACTTTCATATTTTGATGAATAGTGAAAATTACTAAATTTTAATTAAAAACAACTTTTTTAATCAAAATAATTAATAATGATAAATTATGAATTTTAGTAGTTTTAAAGTATATTTAGAATATATTTTTACCATTTAATATAATGTTTGTCATTGGACATAATTTTACAATTAAACCAAACATAAACAAGTGTCAATCTTTTGATAGTTATTATCTCTTAAAAACACGCTTTTTGTTTTGACAGCGGGAATTAATTTTAAATTAATTTCTGCCACTTCTGTGTTTTGAATTTAGGAAAATGGATTCCATATTTGTAATCAGGATGTTCAAATTGTGTAAATAGGTAACTTTTATTTTTAGACATTTTGAATAATTATTGCGGTAAATATTTTATTTACCATGGTTAAGGGTAAATCCGGTAAATAAGGGTTAAAAAATAATATTATAATAATACTAAATTACCCTAAAACGTGTCTTAACCCTATTGTTTGATACATGGTCGACCATGGTCATCTTTGGGTCGATTTTGGGACCCCATGGATCCACTTGTAAGTGATAATGACACTTTATTTTAATTAAGTTAAAATGAATACAAAAATGACACAAGCATATATCTTTTAGCAAAACAATTGTTACATAGGGTTATATATGTTGGATTTTAGATTATAAATATTCATTAGAAATATAAAAAGATTTCCTACATAATGATATTTTATTTATAATTTTTATACATTAAATAATTTATTTTATTTATGACAGAATGATGATGCAGTAATTACTATAATAGTGACAAATTAAAATAATTGATATTATAAATACCAAAATAAATATAATATGAAACTTTTAATGAATTTAGCTAATTTTATAGGATAATATGATATATTAGGATTGATTTAATTGACTTTTTTTGAAGTAATCAATCTGTTATGAGTTTCAAAAAAATCAACTATTGAATAGTGTCAAAATTGACATAAAAGAGTTCTTAAAACAAATATTATATTATTAATTGATATTAAATTCCTAAAAATCTAAGGTTCGGCCAAGAGACTTATATCATGATATTTTAATCATTAATGGACCACTTGTGGGTCTTTTGGATGTATATAGTAAGTTTATTAACCATATTATATAAAAATACAAAGAGACATTGTAAAAGTGAAACTAATTAACTTAGAGTTAATACTTAAAGATAAGGTTAATATAAGTACCCAAACCTGTCTAAATTATATTGGTTGAGTGGTTTTCGACCTATCCCCACCTTAACCTTTGAATAATAAACTTTGGAGCCATTAGAAACCGAATATGAATTTATTATAAATTAATATTTCTAGCTTTTCCAATGGTACCCCTCACCCCTCTTATAAAAGGGCACTCCTCCTTCTCATTTATTCACACCTTCAAAGCCTTTTGGTTTGGCCAAACTCTACCCAACTACTCTCCCAACATCCATCACTACAACCTAGAGGCCTTATTTTGATCAGAAAGCCAACCTAAGGAGCCCTTTTGATCAAATCAAAAGGAAGAACCCGATGAAGAGGTAATGATTTCACCACCCTTCTCCAAGTTCATTTCTTCTTCCACTTCTTCTTCCTTTGTTCTTACCATTATAAAATAATAACTCCAGTATCTCACATATACTGTGATGTTATTATAAATATGGTACAACCATATTCAGTTTTCTATCCACCCTTTGAATAACATGTCACCATACGTGCGTACGTACGGCTTACCGTCTCCACGTCGTGGTGTAATTGTTATTCAATATATTATTATTTGGATGGGTATAATAATGATATGTAACTCATGTAAATAATAAATAAAACATGATAATGATTCTGTATATATTATATAACAACCATTTATATATTATTTTAATATCAAAAGAATGATATTGTCGCTCGTGCGTACGTACGAACTACCGTCTCCACGAACGCGATGAGATTCATTCTCTATCGTATCCATTCAAGTATAATTATCATTTGATGATTTAAAAATGATGTTTAAGGACTTGATATCATTCTGGATATGAATAATATACAACCTATCCTTTACAAACATGTCTTACGTAACAAAACATATAAAAGAAAACAAGTAAGTTAACACCCGAAACAATGATAATACTAAGATATTATTATCAAATCAATATTAAAAGATCATATATGATATCATATTAATGTATATGATTCTTGTATAATTTAATAACAATTATTTCACCATTATACATGAGGTTAACCTACCCCAACCACGGAAAAGTACAAGGTAAGGGTTTATTTCGCAATCTCTTCATTATCCGAGGTTGTTTATACATAATTATCTACTGGGACCTCGTTATCATCCACGTCCATGTTTCTTCAAAATGTATTTCAAAACATTTTTAATATTTAAAAGAATATGGGTTAAAGTAATTTATACCCTTGTTTGACTTTTTATAAGATGTTTATAAGGGAATCTTTCCGTCGTTTTCCAAACAAGGTGCTTTTTAACCTTTTCGACAGAATTAAGATAAGAATGTTTTTTTTAACTTATACGGCGGGTGCGGTTATTTTCCGCCGTTATAAAATCGTCAAAGCTTCCCTTACAAGCTTATAAGAATATTTTCAAGAAAATGTTTTATTTTATATGGCTCTTAAATGATTTCAAAAATAGAAAGAGATATTTCTCTAAAAAGTGTTTTGATTTCATCTATGTCAACATCCTTTGACGGATTTTACGCTTATTTGAAGTTGATTTATTATGATACAAAACTTCTATATTGTATTGAAGGTTTTGTGATATGTTTGACTGTGGATGTTCTATTTTTATACCATTCATAGTTTATGGTGAAATTATTGACATTTTGTATGCTAGTTTTAATACGAATGTTTATGTTATGTTTAAACCTTTTCATATGGGAATGCATTGGACTTAATATGTGACGGGTGGAGCCCGCTATAGCTCCTCGATGCATCGGTAGGTCTCATGAGACAAACTAGTGTCTTGGAACAAGGACTTGGAAAAATCGTATTTGTAGTATTGGCACGAGGCCTTGGCTATGTGGTTATGATAGTCTGGCATTATGCATTCCAACATTATGAAAGTGGTTATTGATATTGCATGTGATTATTCGATTAGTAGAATATCCATGTGAACAAGTAAATGGCATTATTTCATTTTACTTTTTCCATACTATGTTGAAGTTCAAGTTTAAAAGGCTTTTGTTTTAGTAATTCATTGCCTTAAATGTTTATGCTTATTTTTGAATGTTCCGCTATATTGTTATCCTTACTGGGCATTTGAGCTCACCCCTTTTCTATGTTTTATTTTTCCCAGGATATGAAGATGTAAGTTATGAATGACCTGCAGGGATATTATGAGGGGATTATAGTGTGGACTGTGGAAACATTATGTTGTTGTAGTAGTTTTTCATTTTATGATGTAATGTAAAACTTATGAATATATCTAGTGTTTCCAAGGCTACTAAACCAATCGGTCTTTCGAGATTTGATCTTTCTTGTGATCATGCCAATGTTATGTAATAATGCACCGACTCTGGGTAACTGGGGTCGGGGCGTTACAATGGACCTCTAAATTTCCAATAAATATGTTTCCTTGTGTTATTTTTATAGGAAGTATTTTTATTCCACAACTCTTGGAAAACTATTTAGATTAAAAAACCTTATCTGTTTATTTTTCTTACAAATAAATCAATAGCCTTTTAACTTATCACAAGTTTATAGTTTGGTGATTGTGAACATTATAAGGACCATTTTATCTATCACTATCTATAATAAAATTATTGTTTTTTTTCTATTCCATGTACATGTTTTCCTAAATATAACCCTATTATGTATTATCATAGGTGACTTTCAGGAATCCCTTTATTTATTTTAAAGTGGATATTTCATTAATTCTTTTTTCGATGTGGGATTTCAACAATGGAATTTTGAAAAGTAAAAAACATTGTTTTTTGATCATGAGTTCAAATTCCAAGGATATAATTTATTAAAGGGGGGGATAATTTTTCACCCTGGAATTTTAAAATGAAACATCAGGCTCAATATCATAGAATATATGTCACAACAAGATTAAATAAATGGATAAAAATATTATTTAAAAGTGATAGATATCACTTATCCATAAAAATTGTGAGAATTAATGATATTAAATGAATTACAAAAATATATTTTACCAATGTTTATAAAATAAATTCATTGGTTACCATTTAATGATAAATATAAATAAAAACCAATTAAATATAAATAATGTGTTTTTATAAACAAATTCCCAATAATGACATTTAATAAATTAAATTAATCACTATTATCATAAAATAATAATGATATTTATATCTTATAAAATAAATATTTTAAAAAAATCATCTGATAATTTATACAGTACTTAGATAAAAATAAATCATATTTTAACCATTAATGCTATTGTTTTTCTAAAAGGCAATTTTGCTGCAATTTAATGGAGCACCTATTTTAAATATAGATTTTTTCACCTTTATATATATTTTTTGAAAAAATAAATATAATTTTCTAATGTGTAATATAAAAATTAACTTAGGTTAAATTTTGGTTTTTCTCAATAAGTTTCATTTTTTGATGAATAGTGAAAAATAATGACTGAATTATAAACTACTTTCCCATCTAGTTTATTTATAGAGTAAAATTATATTGTAAATTTTTTTTACATTTTAATTAGTTTAATAAAACATCCATAAAATCAATTTATATCATTTGAATAAATTCTACATTTAAATTAGATATAAAATCATTTCCATCTTTTGAACTTTTCATGTTAAAAACCTGCTTTTTCATTTTTTCGATAGGATTATTTTTAAATGTAATATTTCAATTTAATAATTCAATTGTTTGAAATGGATACCATATATGGAATAATAAGGTAAAATTATTTTGTAAGGATATTTTCATTTTTAATAAAAAAACTTTACCATGGTAAAAAAATTATTAACCGTTGTATAAGTAAAATAGTGACAAGGGTTAATGTTAAAAGGTTAAACCATAACATACCTAAAAATTAAAACCATTCATGGATTGTTGAGGTGTGGTTTGAACCTAAACATCCTATAAAATATTAATTGTCATCTAAATTCAGGTAATTCAATTCCACCTCAATGTGGTTGGATTTAAATATAAAATATTCATAATTTTAATCACATAAACCCACATATCCTTAAGTATAAATATCACCCCTCTCCATCCCATTTTTTAATAAAAAACATTTCATCTCCAAAAATATATACCCAGTCCTCTCCATATAAATATCCCAACTTCTTTGTTCTACTGGGCTCACCAAAGACCAAATACAAGGTCCTCAAGGTCCTCTCAAGGAGGTGATATTTAGCAGGTAAATTTCTCAATGTACCTCTCTTAATTCTTTTCTTCTTCTATTATCCTTCAACTAATTCATCAATCAATGAATCATAACTCAAAAATCATGTTTATAATGGTTTTTTATGTTTATTATGAAATATTCTGTATCCATTTCATTTTTCATTATCTCTTATTCATGGAAACAAAACTATTGTCAAAATTATGCCGGTTTCTCATCTCTGTGAATAATGATTTTTTGTTTTTCTTTACCACATTCATGGATGATCATAGAAGAGTAATTATGGTTAAAAATATTGAAATAGGTATATTTTAACCTATTTCATGTTCTTCAACTAATATAGACACATATTGTTAAACAAAATGAAAAAAAATTATGTTCATAAAAACCACCCAAATATACTAAATATTTATCATTAATGTACTATCTAATGAATCTTCCTCATGTAAGAAATTAAAATGATTATAGGACCATTAATAGTTCACTAATTTAATTAATACTATTTTATTAAACTTCTTCTGTTTTAATTCCATTTTAAATGAACATCCATAATTAAACACAAATGAACCGATCATGGTACCATGAAACCAGCATACACAAAACCATGAAAATACTGAAAAATTACTAATGAATTAGTCATAATATGTTATAAAATAATCACATAAGGTATTAATAATATTTATATTATTATATAATTATTTAATAACATTATTTAAACCATTATATAGATGTTTTGATCACTTTTGAAGAAATTATAACATAAGGAAACGGATTTCTTAACCCAATTTCTATTCTTTGGGTTAAAATTATTAATTATTTCATGTTATTATTATGTTTCAAATGAATTTTTATATAATATGATTTATTCCAAGTTTTTTTATGTGGATTTTTAGTGAATACTAATTTTTCATTCTATTAATTCACACTTCAATAATGTAATATTTATATGGTACATTCTTTTAAAAGTTAACTTTTTAAGGTTGCCCTGATAAATATTTTTTTCTTAAATGTCAGTGTTTTCTAAAAACTTTATCTATAATTTTTTATAAATATTAATCTATTAATTTATTAAGTCATTTCTATACATCGTTGAATTTTTACAAATTTTTTTGAATATGTTCATTTTGTCTTTTTGAAAAGCGGTTCTTTTTTATTTTTTTAACAAAAATGATGAAGGAATTATTTTAACATAGACATAATGAATTTAATTTCTCAATTTCATGATGTTATAATTTTTTACGCTTAATTTAAAAGTCTAAAATTCTATTTTCAAGTACTTTTTCCCATTTTTGAGTATGTATCTTTCTAAAAAAATGTTTTTTTTTTCAAAAGATAAAAGTTATTTTCCTCAAAAAAAATTATTTTCTAAAATCATCATGTTTTATTCTTAGTTTTTGATTCTTGGGAATTGTTAATGAGGAAGGGTGGTAGTTTAATAAATAAAGGGTGGGTGATCCCATCATAGCTCTTTAATGTATTGGAAAATGGGATGATGTTAACAGTTAGGTTTCTCCTAAGAGGTTATTGGAATAGTTCTACGATGATTATTCCAAATGTAACTATTATGGTTATTCCATGTTTAGAACATATAGATACAATTTTTTTAAGGGTGATATGGAAAATTATATCTGAAGTTATATACTGATATTTTTTATTTTTTCTATTGATTCTTCATTAAAATCGATTGATTTTAAAAAATGAAAGACAATGATCATTTTGAAAATATGAGTCTATATGAATAAAAAAGGAATGTATTTATGTTTTAGATTTTATTAATTTTCATTAGAATAATTTTTTTTCTTGTTTTATGACCCTTAATAAGAATTTTTATCATCCCATATTTTAAACAAAATCCAAGGTAAAAGATAATTAGGAACTAAGATGAGGAAAACATGAAATCTGTGAAGGTATTTCATGAAAATAAAACATGTTTTATTATAAAATAGTTTCCCTTGGTGGGAAAAAATGAATACTAAGTTAAGTGTCTAATTTTAAATTAGGGGATTAATATATAAGTATTTTTCCTAAATCTATAAAACTCAAACCAAAAATATTATTTGGAATGTAATAATGTGTATTCTAGTTTAAAATCACATAAATATATAGTGATTAAGTTCGGGTCCTTATATGTAGTGTAATAATAAGTATGTCACTTACTATATTAAATAAAAATACATATGACCATGATAAGTGGAGAGGAAAAAACATAACAACAACTTTATTAATTTCATCTCTTGTGAAATTATATCTTATAATTCTTAATTCATATTTTCATTTCATTATATGCATGGGAAAAAATTACACAAGTTGAGAATATGGATTTTGTATCTTGAGTAAATGGATTAAAAATTATCATTGTAACCATCATGTAGAAGCTACTTTATTAGGTTATTATGGGTTTTACCAAATTGTTCTAAGGGTATATTCATTCATTTTCATTTTTGAAACATGTAAATGTGTAATGGATTATTTTTTTTAGTTTAATGTTTTTGGATATTGTGAATATCTTGTAATCACTAAAACTGTCATGTAATAAAGATTATTATAAAATGAAAAAAATGAAAAAAAATGATTCATATATTCATCCCCATACTTGTGAATTTATTTACTCTTGTACCATTTCACAATCATTTTTATTTTATTTTATTTAAAATGAACTTCTCTCAATCATGATCTAGATTGGTGTCCCTATAATTCAATGATATCATAATGATTATTGTGGAAATTGTGTCTCATAGTATGAACATGATTTTTATAGTAGTACAAATCATCCATATTTATATATATATATATATCATGTATCACTATATCTCGATTAATGGTTTTTATCTATCCATGAGTCAAATATATCATCATCTTCCTCTTTTTGTTATATAAGTAAAATCCAGAGTCAAACATGGCTAGTATAATTTTTAGGTGTACTTAATTTATGTATATGATATATTATAAAAACATAGGAAATGTGTAAACTTGATATTTTGGAAGTAACTAGATAATGATGTGATAGTCAATATCATGTAGTAAGGAAACACATCACATAATAATTTTTTTTATCATGATACCAAAAATATATATAAATTTCATAGATTTTTTCTCTCCTTAGATAAATAATATATTCATATTTATAAAATCATTACTGTGTGGATATAAGTATTTATTGCAATCATTATATTTTATTATATAATGGGAAACCATATTTTATTGCAAAAATAAGTTTTCTAACATACGGTGTCTAACAACAAAAATTGGGTCAAATTAAATTTTCACAATCAGATGCTATGTGACATGGACTTCCTAAATGTGATATAGGTTTTTTATTATATAATGTTACTATATCAACGTATGAATTTTGAATAATATTTCTGATAGTTTGTATAGAATGCAACACCGAGCACTATAAGAACAGTGATATACTATTAAAATGTTTTTATTTTTTATTAAAATTATCTTATAGCCTTTGGAATAGTGAAAAAAATAGTAATAAACATATTTTTAGAAATATTTATATTTTATATATAATTAAAATACATTGACTAATATATAATAAATAAGTACTTAATTTTTTTTGTAAAACCATTTTAGGTTTCAAAAAAAATTCTTAAAAATTTATAAAATTTTGTATTTGAAGGTTATAATTCATTTATTAAACTATTACAAACAATATTTTAAAATTTTATATCATTTTTGCAATTATAATGTCAATATTAATATAGGGTGAAAGGTTGGGATGTTTTTTAAAATATTAATTTTTCACTGAATAGTATAAAATACTGATTTTTATTAACAATATTTCATTTTTATTTATAATTGTTTTAATTTAAAATTAACTGATTTATATTATGAATAATCCAATTAAGGTTATTTAAATCACTTTTATTTGTATTTTGATATTAAAATTATATTACATAAGAAAACATTTAAAAAAACAAAATTTCATCACTTTGTCGAGTTTAATATTAAAAACAATTCTATCGTTTATTTCAATTGATTCTTTAAAAAATAGTAAATATTTTTTATTATGAGGTTTAAATTTTTTAAAATTGTCATATTTTATTTTTTATCATTGTTAATATTAACCTTTGTAAATATTTGTTACTTCAGTAAGGGTAAAATAGGTAAAATATGTTTTAAACTATGGGTTAAGGCTTTATAATTTCTCTAAAAATTTAATGTATTATCTTGGATTGGTACAGTTCATCTATTTACATAAAATTATCAAATATATAGGAAACTTTGTTCCATTTTTCTTTGATACTATCCATTATATTATAAAATAAAAGAATAAAAAATAACACACAATTGACTTTAATATCTCTAATATTGTTCCATAATAACCAAAGGTGGTTTTGTTCATTTATAAAAGATAACTGAAAAGAATAATTATTTTTTTGTCATTTTAATTTAATTTTTACACTTAATTATTTAATAACTACCTTAAATTCTTTATGTCGTGATAACACATTATTAAATATATTAATAGAAAAAAAATGATTCTATAAATGTTAAAAGTAAAACAATATGGATGAATTATTATGTTCTGTGAATTTTATTGATAAACATTAAATATTAATAATGTTTTAATGTATTATTTTATAATTCCAAAATTTTATAGATGAATTGAAATTCAAATTAAATGAATATTGGGAAAATGACATTAATGATATTTTATAAAAAATAATAGTGTAATAAATGTTTTAAAATTCATTCAAAACTTTTTGTTCTCAATTTTTAAGGTATATGGTTGAAAATATCATCCATGATCCATTTATGGATCTCTTTTCCTTTTATTGTAATATTATTTTCCCTTAAAGGGTTCGAATATATGATATTACGTTTAGATTAAAAAGGATTAATTGGTTTTAAAACTAAATTATATAGGGGGAAACATAATCAAATTATGTCACATTTATATTATATTATATTATCCAAACTCATAATTATCTTATATCTTAGAAATATCATTTTGGACCTATTTTTATAAGAAAAATAATTGATGTAAATTAAATACTATAAGAAATTCCACGAATGTGTGCTGCCTCAATTATAAAAGGTCACCCCTCGTGTATCTTCTTTACATAACATAGATCTATATAGATTGACCATCCACCATACAGTTATCTATTTAAAATTATTATCCATATTCTTGAGGTGTTAGTATTCTCATATGACCAACCCTATGTGCCTTAAGTGAAGATCTAAAAGAGTTATTTCGAAGAAGAGGTATTTTTCTTTGCCAAATCATTCATGTTTTTTTCATCTTATAATTACTATAATTTTTTCACCCATCTATAAATAATAAATAAATAATTATAAATATACTGATATGTTATTATGATTATGGTACAACCATTTTACATCTCTTTTTCATCCAATGGAAAGTGAAAACATCCATCATGCATATGTATGAATTATTGTCTCTATGTAGTAGTGTAATTCTATTTCCATCACAAATTTACATGGATGGTTGTGAAGATGTAACTAATGATATAGATGATTTTAATTACATTAATATAAATATTTAATTACAATATCATATTTACCTATTATCTTCCAATCTGATGTAAAATGATAATATCACTCATATGTATATATAGATTACCATCTCAACAAAGTGATGTGAGTTGTTTTTCATGTAGATGTTATGTGGATTTAGTAAGGATTTATTTACTGAATATATATGATTTAATAATTATCTTTGAATTTTTAATTTTTAATTTTATTTATTTCATTCCATTCATCAAAAAATGGAAGCAACATTCATTCCTTTGTATGATTTAATGTCACCCTGAAAATAGAAATTACTTTTTTATCTTAATTTTATGTATGATTAAAAATATATAAATATAATTAATAAATATGATTTTTATATTATTCTAAACATTATCTAGAGGATATAACCTTAATCGATGTACACGGAAATATTTTTTCAAACCAAAACATACATGGAAATTCAAGTATTTATCATCTTTAATAGTGATTTAAATAAAGAATAGTTAATACTCTAGTGATAAAATATTATAATAAAATAATATATGTTATGATATATTCAATTTTAGTTCTATAATATATTTATAGAAATAAGTATTTATTATAATATAGGTTTTAACACATATAATGAATGTTTTTCTGGGGGTTAGGGTTTATTTAACAGTCTTACCATTATTCTGGATTATTTATGTTTATGTCTATGTTGGGGGATTTATATCATATTTCAATATTAAAAAAATACATTTTATTAACATGTATCTATTTTAATAAATTAATTTTTTATCCATTAATTTTTCTCTCATTGTGTACTCAATAACATATATTAATTTTTTTATAGAAAAACAAATTTTTTTCTACTTCGTTTTGTTTTTTCATCCATGTACATATTTTAGATAAAAAAATTAAATAATATTACAAATATTCTATACTGAATTATCCATGATATTATTATCATTTTTTGAAATTATACATAATTTCATAAAATGAATATTCTTTTCATTTTCAAGAAAGGTTCTTTTGACACCTTACCAAAAACATGAATGTAATCATTATTTTAACATACATAACAGAGAAAAAATATCCCACCATCTTGAATACTCAATGTTTTAAATATTCCATTAAATTTATTCATTTTTATTTTTAAATAAAATAATTCTCCAAAAATGATCGATAATTTTAGTTATTATATTTTTTTCAGAGTGAGTGGATTATTACCCTCAGTAATGATTTAAATAATACTTTTATGATATTTCTATTCATCAATGTTAAAAAATATTTATATTTTTTATTCTCCATTGGATGTATGTTTTAATATTACAATCCTTATTCATTATCTTGATTTTTTATGATGATGATATATTGAAATTCCATATTATACATTCAATATGGATAATAGGTATAAGGCCCCAGCCTTAAACCTTACTTAATCTTGAGTTATTACAAGATTACACATTGAGGATCTTTTAGGGTTTAGAGTTTTAGAGAATTAGATCATAAAACTTGCATTACATTCCACATATAAACAAAGTGGTTACATAAAGATAGTATTCTTCTTTCCCATCAATGGAAACATATTTAAAATAAAACATGGATTCTTTCTTGACACTTCCTTGACACTATCATCATATCATGTACCTTTCCCTTGACCTGTGAAAAAAAATTCAAAAAACATGGGATGAGCATAAAAAGCTCAGTAAGGGATATAAAAATATGGAAAGGAAACATGGGTACATATATACATAAGAATGAAATCATACTTTACCCATAAAACATGAGCACTTTAACATACCTCATCAAATCATGAATAAATCATAGAAATCATAATACATAAAGGTAACTTGAGGCATTCATAACATACTTATGTAGGGAGTAACCCTCTTGGTTACGTTTGGAATACCCATCACAGTATATTCCCTAAATCTCTTCGGAGAAACCTTAACGTTTCACTCCTTCGTGTTACCCAATGCATTGGAGAGCTATATCAGGCTCACCCACCCTTAGTTTATCACGGAACCACCTGTCTTCATAATAATGCCCAAGAACCTCAACATAATCATATCACATAAAACATGCATAAAGGAAACATAACATTTCCACCTTTCAATCACAAGATATCAATACTACACATTGATATAAAAATATTATGAAAACCATTTTCAATACCAAAATAAAATAAAAGTAAAACATGGTATTTATTTTTCTTTTTAAAAAAAGGTAGGGCTTGTAGAAGAAGCTGAAACTCAAATAATGGTCACAGCGGCGGAGAAGTCGTTGTCGCCGCATACGTATGACAAAAACATTCTATTTTTTCATTTAGTAAATGCTTCTTATAAAAAAGATTCCTTTTGAATAAACGTAAAAGTCAAAGGGGTTTATACACCGTATAAAAGAAGGTTGTGTATAAAACAAAATATGCCTCAATGAAAGGAGATTGAGATGAAGTCCCATACCTCGGGTCCGACTTGACTCGATCGTTCTTTAATGTCCTGAATAATAAACTTGAGTTAATTTCTACTTGTTTAAGAACCTTTTTCAAGTTAATTATTCCTTTTATATCACTTATTTCCATGTCATGAACACTATGTAATTATTTAAGTTAATAACCGTCATTTTAACGATCATTGGTACTTGAGTCAAAGATAAACCCTATATAATTACAAGTTGTTCATGTATCCATTATATCCAGAATTATAATCATGATGTATATATCATATATATCTAGTATATACATTCATTTATAATATTACATAATCATTTAGAGGTAAGAAATGAAATGCACCGTTCATGGAGACGGTAAGCCGTACGTACGCATGAACGCTACTTTCATTTCTATTTCGTATTTTATAGAATGGAATCATAATGATATAAAGGTATATTATAATTCCAGTATAATATCATATATAATATCATAGTTCCATCCTTTATACGTCCCACATATGGTATTTAACGAATCAAATCACTTTGAGGGGGCGGTAGTCCGCACTTCCTTAAATGAAGATATCGCATTTACCCATAATGGAAACCATAAAGGTATGCCCAAAATTAAAAATACAGAAGCTTAAGGAAAACATAAACATATTATATATCATATATAAATATAGTGACATCTTAATGTCCACCTTTAAAGGTGCTAAAATAATTTTGAACAATCATCGTTTCGGGAGGCATAAATTCACCATCCACGGAAACAGTATGTCCTTTAACCATTAGATGTAGGTGTGTGTAAGTGTAGCTTGAATAATTCTTATAAAAACATCCTAGTATATTGAATATACTTTAGTTGTTACAAAAGAAATGAATAAAAAGATTTTAGGGGGTTGGAGAATCAAAATAAAACAAAAGGACTCAAGTGAAGACATTACCTTAAAATCGGGTAACTCTCTTTGGTTTGAGCTCAAAGACTTCCTTGGGAAGACTTATGCCCAAAGTGAGGCTTCAAGGAGTAATAGAGGGATGTGGAGAGACAAAATGGGCAGGTGTTGGCCGAGCCAAAGGCTTTGGTAGTGTGGGTAAGGAGGTAGATGTGGGGGCCTTTTATAAGAGGAGAGGAGGGGCACTCTTGGAAAGTAAAGAAATGTTACTTTATTTGAAAATGATTTTCGGATTAAAAAGGTTCCACATTGATATAATTAGAGGGTAAGGTGATAAGGGTTCAAAATACACCCATCCAATAGGTTTTTGACATGTTTAGGTCATAGATTTTACATTATCATTTCATTTTATTTAAATCCTTTATTAATGAGGTAATCGCTGCATCATCATGATGTCATAAATAATTTAATAAATTTAATGTATAAAAATTATAAAAAAAATATCATGATGTAGTAAATCTTTTAAGTTTTCTAACTAATATTTATAGTCCAAAAGAACATTTATTTAGACAAAATTAAAAATATTTTACTTAGGTGATACATTCTTTGTCACATTTAACATTCTTTAAAAATAAAAAGATAAAAAGTCACTTTCTCACAAAAGTGATTCCATGGGGCCCCCAAGTTTGGCACAAGGAATCCCATGGTCGGCCATGATACAACCAGTAGCTTTAGGACACATGTTGTGGTCTTTTTATGTTATTATGATATCATTTTATTATCCTTAACTACCTGATTACTCATTAATCAAGATAATTAAAGATAATTACCGTCGTTACTATTCATAATGTCCAAAAAAAAAGAGTCTTGATTACATAATTTGGACCTTCTGATTCCAAATATGTAATCCATTTTACCAAATTCTAAACACAGAAATTGCAATAATTCATTTAAAAATAATTCCTGTTGTCAAAACAAATAGCGGGTTTTTTTTGAAACAATATCTATGAAAAGTTTGGCATTAGTTTATGCCCAATTCCAAAGTGAAATTAATCCTAATGACCACCATTGGATTAAATGGTAAAAATATATTCTAATTTAACTTTAAAATCAATTCAAAAGATAATCTAATCATATAAATAAAGTAGATTAAAAATCATTTTTGATGTAAAATACAGTATTTTTCACTATTCATAAAAAAATGAACATTGTCAGAAAAATACCAAAAATTCACACAAAGTAAATTTTGATGTCCCAATAATAAATAATAAGGTTATTTTGACAAACATAGCTTATAAAGTTGTCAAAATATAGATTTAAAAATGGTTTTCCACCAAAAGGTAGTAAAATAATCCTTTAAAAAATATTAGTGTATTTCATGCTTAAGATTGGATTTATTTTCATTTTAAGCCTCTAAAACACTATCTAATTCATTAATATAGATAGATAAAAATATCTATTATTCATTACATACTTGGGATGTTACATCCTTCCCCCCTTTAGAAAATTGTGTCCCCGTAATTTATTTACTTATCGAATAAATGGGGGTACTTATCCCTCATTGCATTTTCAGATTCCCATGTTGCCTCTTCCATCATGTGGTTTTCCCACAAAACCTTTACCTGATTAATCACCTTATTTCATAACACTTGCTCCCTGTGGTCAAGAATCTGGACCGGTTGTTCCTCATAAGATAGGTTCTCTTCCAGCTGAACTACCTCTGGACTCAAAACATGAGATGGATCTGGCATATACTTTCTCAACATCTAAACGTGAAAAACATTGTGTACCTGAGATAAACTCGGAGGTAAATCCACCCGGTATGCAACTGATCAAACTCTCTCCAGAATTTCATATGGTCCAATGAACCTTGGACTCATCTTTCCTTTCTTACCAAATCTCATCACACTTTTCTATGGTGAGACTTTGAGAAAAACATGATCACCTACCTCAAAAGTTAGATCCTTCCTCCTATTGTCCGCATAACTCTTCTGCCTGCTCTGAGCTGTTCTCATGTGTTTCTGTATCATCTGAACTTTTTCTGCCAACTCTTCTACCAATTCTGGTCCCACCAACTTCCTTTTACCCACTTCATCCCAGAAATCTGGAGTTCGACACCGCTTCCCATATAATGCCTGAAATGGTGTCATCTGTATATTAGAATGAAAACTGTTATTATATGAAAATTCAACCAAAGAAAGATGTTGGTCCCAACTTCCCTGATAATCCATCGAACAAGCTCGTAGCATATCCTCCAAGGTCTGAATTGTTCGTTCTGACTGCCCATCTGATTGAGGATAAAATGCTGTACTAAAATTTAATTCAGTACCCAACGACTTCTGAAGGCCTTTCCAAAAGTTAGAAGTGAACCTGGGATCACGATCAGATACAATGGAGAGAGGAACTCCAAGTAACCTGACTATCTATTTAAGATACAAACGGGAAAGTTGATCTAGTGAAAAAGTATCTCGTATAGCAAGGAAATGAGCAGATTTAGTCAAGCGATCAACAATAACCCAGATTACATTATTACCTCGAGATGTCTTCGGTAATCCCACAACAAAGTCCATTGATATATTCTCCCATTTCCACTCTGGCACTGGTAAAGGCTGAAGCATCCCTTTCGGTAACTGCCGCTCTACTTTAACCTGTTGACATGTCAAACACTTCAGAGTAAAATCAGCAATATCTCTTTTCATTCCATCCCACCAGTAATACTCCTGCAGATCTTTGTACATCTTAGTACTGCCAGGATGAACTGAAAATGGAGAACTATGAGCTTCACAAACAACTCTCTCTTCAACTATGAATCACAAGGCACACACAATATCTTCCCAATTCTCAAAACGCAATTATTATAAATGTTAAATTCAGGCAACTTACCCTTCTGAACCAACTCTACCTTTTTCTGCAACTCACTGTCTTGCTTCTGTGCTTGCTTGATTCTGTCTGATAGAGATGATCTCACTGATACCTGAAACAAAACAGAAGAACTTCCTTCACCAACAACTTCTATTCCAAAGTTCATCAAATCCTTAACCAAAGGATCACGTTCCAAATGCAACATTACTAATGAAGCATTACTTTTTCGACTCAAAGTATCAGCCACTTTATTTGCTTTTCCCAGATGGTAATGAATTGTACAATCATAATCCTTGATTAATTCCAGCCATCTCCTCTGTCTCATGTTTAACTCTTTCTGAGTGAATATATACTTTAAACTTTTTTGATCAGTATATATTTCACACTTTACTCCATACAAATGATGCCTCCAAATTTTTAAAGCGAAAACAACAGCAGCTAATTCCAAATCATGTGTAGGGTAATTTACCTCATGAGTTTTCAACTGTCGTGAAGCATAAGCAATTACCTGATAATTCTGCATTAGGACGCAACCAAGTCCTTTCAATGAAGCATCACTGTAGATAAAAAAACTCACCATTCCTGGAAGGTAGTGCCAAAACTGGAGCATTCACCAATCTTCTTTTCAATTCCTGAAAACAATCATCACATTCTTTTATCCAGATAAACTTAACACCCTTCCGAGTTAGCTTAGTCGTTGGACTATATAATCGTGAAAAATTTCTAACAAACCTTCGGTAATAGCCTGCCAAACCAAGGAAACTACGAATCTTAGTTACATTTGTGGGTCTTGGCCAGTCTTCCACAACTTTTGTTTTTGCAGGATCAACAGTTATCCCATATTTAGAAACAATGTGACCAAGGAAAGAAATTTGTTGCAACCAAAACTCACACTTGCTGAATTTTCCATACAGTTTCTTTTATTTTAAGGTTTGCAAGATAACCCTTAAATGTCTTTCATGCTCCTCTTTACTTTTCGAAAACACCAAAATATCATCAATTAAAACCACCACAAATTTATCCAAGAACTCATGGAAATTTCTATTCATTAAGTCCATGAATACAGTAGGTGCATTGGTTAGCCCAAAAGGCATTACTACAAATTCATAATGGCCATATCTTGTACGGAACGCGGTCTTCGGAACATATGCTTCCTTTACCTTCAGCTGATGGTACCCCGATCTCAAGTCAATCTTTTAAAAATACTGAGCTCCCTGGAGCTGATCAAACAAATCATCGATATGAGGCAAAGGATATTTTTTCTTAGCAGTGATGTTATTTAAGGCTCTATAATAAATGAAAAGTCTCATTGAACCATATTTCTTTTTAACAAATAAAACAGGAGCACCCCATGGTGATGTGCTAGGTCGAATGAAACCTTTCTCTAATAAATCTTGAAATTGCTCCTTCAACTCTAAAAGTTCAATTTGAGCCATTCGATAAGGGGGTTTTGAAATTGGCTTAGCATCAGGAACTAAGTCAACAGTAAACTCAACTTCCCGATCTGGTATTATTCCAGGAAACTCATCAGAAAAAACATTAGGATACTCATTTACCGCTGGCACATCATTAATCTGAACAGTTCCCTTGTTTTCAACAATGTGTGCAAGGTAATATTCATTTCCATCTTTTACAAGTTTCTTGGCCTCTTGATAAGTTATCAACATTAAGGGTTCATTCTTGTACACAAACTGAAAGTCTTTCTAAAAAGAAACTTCTTTAGCTCTACATTCAATCTTATCATGGTAAATAGAGAGACAATCCATACCTAGGATAACATCAAACTCTACTAGAGGTAAAACAATAAGGTTTGCAAGTAGGTTCTTTCCACAGATAAGGATAGGAAGATTCTTATAAATTCTTTTTGCCTCAACATTTACCCCAGGTGTTTTTACCAAAAGTTCAGGAGTCATTTCTTGAGATGGTATTCCCATTTTACTAGAAAAGGTTTCAGAGATGAAAGAATGTGTGGACCCTGAATCAAACAACACACTGGAATAATCTGAAAAAACAAACAAAGAACCTGATACAACTTCATTTGATGGCTCGATATCTGCTGAAGTAGTTGCAAAGGATTTCACCACCCCTTTCTGTTGTATTCTAACTGCTTCCCATCACTCAAACTCTTTTTCGGACACTCGTTTGCATAGTGACCCATCTCATTGCACTTAAAACATTTCACTAACTGTAAATCAAATTTGGTCTTACCTTCACCTTGATCTTTTTTAGTACAATCACGAGCCTTATGTCCCATATTACCACATCAGTAGCACTTTCCATAATTCAGAAGACATTCCCCATCATGCCTTTTGCCACATTTATCACAAACGGGAAACTTAGATTTCTTACCATCAGACTTTTTTGAAAAATTCTTCCCTTTCTCCTGCCACCTTGGTCTCTTCTTCTGCTGGTTGTTATAGAACACTTGATCATCGGAAAACTCCATTTCCACCTTCTCAGCACATCGAACAAGATTTTCATAACTTTTGAACTCACGAGAAGCTAATGCCCTTCGATATTTTGGCTTTAATTCTGAGTAAAAATGATTAATTTTACTATCAAGGTCTCGGATAAAATTTGGATCATACCTTGCCAATCGAGTGAACCTTTCTTCATAGGTAGCCACTGAGTCTTCCTCTTGCCTCAATTCCAAGAATTGTTTTTCCATCCTAAGTTGAACAGCCTTAGGAAAATACTTTTCAAGAAACATACCTTTGAATTCATCCCAGTCGAGAGCATCAATCTCATCAGCATCCCTGATATTTTTAACCATCGACCACCACTGATCTGCTTCACCCTCCAAACGGTAAATAGAAAGACTAACCTTTTGATTGTCTGAACACCCCATGACATCGAAAATCTTCTCCAGTGCTTTAATCCACCCTTCAGCTAGAACAGGGTCAGATGATCCTCTGAATGATGGGGGATGTTGCCTCATGAAATGTTCCACCACTAACATGTTCCTCTGTGGTTGATCTGGCTGATCTCATGCATGGATACCACCACCGTTTATCGCTTGAGACAACTGCACCATTACTGCAACAAACTGTTCAGTTCCAATTCTGACCATCTCAGGCTTCTGATTCGGAAGGTTATTTCCTTCTGCATGCCTTCCTAGCACTACTTACTTGTTTCCTCTACGGAAAACCATTCTGAACAAACATATCTTAGATGAAGCAACATGGTAATCTTCAAATACTATATCACTTAAATTTGACCATAAAAAAATATATTTTTGGATAATCATTTAATATAATTCTAACTCCTAAAGTTATCTAAACCGACCTTTGATACCAACTATAAGGCCCCAGCCTTAAATCTTACTTAATCTTGAGTTATTACAAGATTACACATTGAGGATCTTTTCAGGTTTAGAGTTTTAGAGTATTAGATCATAAAACTTGCGTTACATTCCACATATAAACAAAGTGGTTACATAAAGATAGTATTATTCTTTCCCATCAATGGAAACATATTTAAAATAAAACATGGATTCTTTCTTGACACTTCTTTGACACTATCATCATATCATGTACCTTTCCCTTGACCTATGAAAAACATTTCAAAAAACTTGGGATGAGCATAAAAAGCTCACTAAGGGATATAAAAATATGGAAAGGAAACATGGGTACATATATACATAAGAATGAAATCATACTTTACCCATAAAACATAAGCACTTTAACATACCTCATCAAATCATGAATAAATCATAGAAATCATAAGACATAAAGGTAACTTGAGGCATTCATAACATTCTTACTTAGGGAGTAACCCTCTTGGTTACGTTTGGAATACCCATCATAGTATATTCCCTAAATCTCTTCGGAGAAACCTTAACGTTTCACTCCTTCATGTTACCCAATGCATTGGAGAGCTATATCAGGCTCACCTGCCCTTAGTTTATCACAGAACCACCCATATTCATAATAATTCCCAAGAACCTCAACATAATCATATCACATAAAACATGCATAAAGGAAACATAAAATTTCCACCTTTCAATCACAAGATATAAATACAACACATTGATATAAAAACATTATGAAAACCATTTTCAATACCAAAATAAATGAAAAGTAAAACATGGTATTTATTTTTCTTTAAAAAGGTAGGGCTTGTAGAGGAAGCCGAAACTCAAATAATGGTCACGGCGGCGGAGAAGTCGTTGTCGCCGCATACGTACGACAAAAACATTATCTTTTGTCATTTAGTAAACGATTCATATAAAAAAGATTCCTTTTGAATAAACGTAAAAGTCAAAGGGGTTTATACACCATATAAAATAAGGTTGTGTATAAAACAAAATATGCCTCAATGAAAGGAGATTGAGACGAAGTCCCATACCTCGGGTCCGACTTGACTCGATCGTTCTTTAATGTCCTGAATAATAAACTTGAGTTAATTTCTACTTGCTTAAGAACCTTTTTCAAGTACATTATTCCTTTTATATCACTTATTTCCATGTCATGAACACTATGTAATTATTTAAGTTAATAACGGTCGTTTTAACGATCATTGGTACTTGAGTCAAAGATAAACCCTTTATAATTACAAGTTGTTAATGTATTCATTATATCCAGAATTATAATCATGATTTATATATCATATATATCCAGTATATACATGCATTTATAATATTATATAATCATTTAGAGTTAAGAAATGAAATGCACCGTTCATGGAGACGGTAAGCCGTACGTACGCATGAATGCTACTTTCATTTCTATTTCATATTTTATAGAATGGAATCATAATGATATAATGTTATATTATAATTCCAGTATAATATCATATATAATATCATAGTTCCATCCTTTATATGTCCCACATATGGTATTTAACGAAACAAATCACTTTGAGGGGGCGGTAGTCCGCACTTCCTTAAATGAAGATATCGCGTTTACCCATAATGGAAACCATAAAGGTATGCCCAAAATGAAAAATACAGAATCTTAAGGAAAACATAAACATATTATATATCATATATAAATATATTGACATTTTAATGGCCACATTTTAAGGTGTTAAAAGAATTTTGAACAATCATCATTTCGGGAGGCATAAATTCACCATCCACGGAAACAGTATGTCCTTTAACCATTAGATGTTGGTGTGTGTAAGTGTAGCTCGAATAATTCTTATAAAAACATCCTAGTATATTGAATATACTGTAGTTGTTACAAAAGAAATGAATGAAAAGATTTTAGGGGCTTGGAGAAGAAAAATAAAACAAAAGGACTCAAGTGAAGACATTACCTTAAAATTGGGTAACTCCCTTTGGTTTGAGCTCAAAGGCTTCCTTGGGAAGACTTCTGCCCAAAGTGAGGCTTCAAGGAGTAATAGAGGGATGTGTAGAGACAACATGGGCAGGGTTTGGCTGAGCCAAAGGCTTTGGTAGTGTGGGTAAGGAGGTAGAGGTGGGGGCCTTTTATAAGAGGAGAGGAGGGGCACTCTTGGAAAGTAAAGAAATGTTACTTTATTTGAAAATGATTTTCGGATTCAAAAGGTCCCACATTGATATAATTCGAGGGTAAGATGATAAGGGTTCTAAATCCACCCATCCAATAGGTTTTGGACATGTGTAGGTCATAGATGTTACATTATCATTTCATTTTATTTAAATCCTTTATTAATGAGGTAATCGCTGCATCATCATGATGTCATAAATAATTTAATAAATTTAATGTCTAAAAATTATAAAAAAAATATCATGATGTAGGAAATCTTTTTATCTTTATAATTAATATTTATAGTCCAAAAGATCATTTATGTAGACAAAATTAAAAATATTTTACTTAGGTGATACATTCTTTGTCACATTTGACATTCTTTAAAAATAAAAAGATAAAAAGTCACTTTCTCACAAAAGTGATTCCATGGGGCCCCCATGTTTGGAAAAATGCATCCCATGGTCGGCCATGAGACAACCAGTAGCCTTAGGACACATGTTGTGGTCTTTTTGTATTATTATGATATCATTTTATTATCCTTAACTACCTGATTACTCATTAATCAAGATAATTAAAGATAATTACCGTCGTTACTATTCATAATGTCCAAAAACAAAAGAGTCTTGATTAAATAATTTGGACCTTTTTATTCCAAATATGTAATACATTTTACCAAATTCCAAACACAGAAATTGCAATAATTGATTTAAAAATAATTCCCGTTGTCAAAACAAATAGCGGGGTTTTTTTTGAAAGAATATCTATGAAAAGTTTGGCATTAGTTTATGCCCAATTCCAAAGTAAAATTAATCCTAATGACCACAATTGGATTAAATGGTAAAAATATATTATAATTTAACTTTAAAACCAATTCAAAAGATAATCTAATCATATAAATAAAGTAGATTAGAAAGCAGTTTTGATGTAAAATACAGTATTTTTCACTATTCATAAAAAAATGAACATTGTCCGAAAAATACCAAAAATTCACACAAAGTAAATTTTTGATGTCCCAATAATAAATAATAAGTTTATTTTGACAAACATAGCTTATAAAATTTTCAAAAGATAGATTTAAAAATTATTTCCCATCAAAAGGCAGTAAAACAATCCTTTAAAAAATATTAGTGTATTCCATGCTTAAGATTGGATTTATTTTCATTTTAAGGCTCTAAAACACTATGTAATTCATTAATAGACATAGATGAAAATATCTATTATTAATTACTTACTTGGGATGTTACAATAGGTGGATTAGAAGTCATTTTGATTTTGGATTTATATTAATCATTCTAATTATAATAAATTCATTGGACATGTATGTGTTGGGTGGGCCCAAAATTATATATCCCCAAGATACATTGATTATTCTCTTGAGATAAAATATATTGGCTTGATATAATGGATGATGTTGTACGATCATGTCATAGTTATTTGTTATTTAGTGTAAAAATTCTCATACAATGAAAATGTATTGGATGAGAGGTCTTGATTGAATAAAAATGTCCTTGTTGAGAGTACATAGTGATAAGATTCATGATTTATTTGTTGTGTCCCCTTGGTCATTAATTTATATAATTATTCATTTCCATTAATAATAATTGGGTATTAATTATCCATATTTTTTATGTTGGAATTATTTGTGTATTATACTTGAAATCATGCTATATATTGAATAACATGTGTATTTATTATATATTATACCATGTCAACTATTTATTATTTAATTGTGATATCATGAACTGTAGGTAACCCTTACTGAGCATCAAAGGTCGCCCTTTATTTGATTTTCATTCCTCGGTATATAAAGACTGATATTACGAGTAATATGAAGAATATGAGAATATTTTTTATGTTGTTTGTTTATTATTTGAAATCTAAAAAATAGTAATCATGTAATTATATAGTTATTCAGAACTACTAAACTATTCAGACTCCTATGATGAGAACTCTTGTATCTAATTCCACTATAATAAGGTAACCTATGAATCTAGAATACTAGATTTTGGGTCATTATAGTTGGTATTAGAGGCCGGAATAATAGAAACCTTGTGAATTATATTTTTAAAAAAAATATCTAGAATGAAAATTATTATAGTCCCATATAATACATGTTAAATGTTACAATTTGATGTTTTTTTATTATATGGATCACTATTCATAATGATTATGAGCTAACTCTTTGTGTGGAACTTTTTAGTTATGAAACCTAATGAAAGAAAGATAATAAAAAACTATACTCAATGTAGGTATTTATCTGTGGATAAATCCAATATAGCTAGTTTTGGAACTAATTTGATCATATCCATATTAGGGAAGTTGACTAAGGTGATGCTGAATAACCATTACCATATAGAATAACCTTTTGCTTTATAGATTTATTCATCTATTTTTAATTACTTTATATAGAAAATGTTATTGTCTTATAATTGAACTACAAATCCATTGGTAGCTGAACAATGGATTAATTCCATTGAAAATATATTCATTGAATAATAATTTAATGAAATAAAAAAGGATATTATTGAAGTATATTATTTTAATGAATATGTTAAGTAATGGTTTTCAATGATCCATCACACTAAAGAGGATGGAGAAATAAAATAAATTTAATGGAGAACATATAATGTAAACTTCTATGTAAAATAATTTCCTTCTGATAAATGATCTGTTATCAGAATGAAATTACTCAATATAATATAGAAGGAAGATGAATTTGTTTCGCATTATAAAGAAAAATTTATAAGAATAGAATTTAATACTACAGACTATGTATGTATTCCTAAATTTAAGACTGGTGATTTATTTTATGTGATTAATCAATTTCTATGAATGGAATGAGTCTCTCAAAAAATTTCATCATTTTATTATATTTTATCTAGTGTCAACAGAAGTTAGAAAGTTTTCTTTATGTAAACTATTTAAAATTTAAAGCAAAAGAAGAAGATTATAACTAATCATAGTGAAAAATTAAATGAGGTGCTGGAAAATAAGGGAAGGATATAACATCCAACTTATTATAATTGTGGAAATAAAATCCCAGGTATATTATTAATGGGAACATGATTTTGTTTCATATGAGGAAAAGGGGTCATAATGCTTCTGAATGAATGGAAAAGAATGAATCCACTATTATACAATTCATGATATATAAATAGATGGGGAATTATTCAAACCAATGTCATATGTTTCAAGTAAACTTACCATAGATGATTTCAATGTGGATGGAATAAAATATTCTATTATTAAATATGAATTAGAATTATTTAAGTGTTTATATATTTGAATTCAATAATTATGTTATAGAAATGGGTTTTCAATGATTTTATGGTTATATTAGTCATGAATCGTATCAATAATTTGATGTATAATTTTTTATAAAATTATTTGAATTAATATAATGAATGGTATTAATAACCAAAAAATGTAATTTAGTGGTATGGTTTCACTTTTAAAGAATACATAAACAAGAGATAGGTAACCTAAAATATTGTGCTAAATTTTTTTAATGATGTTTAGTTGGGATAAATAGATTATCAACATGTAAGAAGTAAATGGGTAAGTATTTGTGACCTTGAAAATAATTAATATTTTTATTATAAGGTAGTTATTGGTGAAGTATATAGTATTCACTAACTCATGGGATATATTAAATAAAGAGAGAGTCAAATATTATATGTATTTTTATGGTGATTCGGGTTATTAATACGTTTTAAGAGAATATGTAACCAATTTATTCACATGTTTGGTATGTGCGGTCATGATATTCCTTATTGTTTCTAGGGATAAATGTTTCATCAAATATTTAGGATTTATTCTAACTTACATAGTAATTATTATTTATGATTCTTAAGGTTTAAAAATTATTAACATTATTAAGTTGAATGCTTGGGGTAATTGTTGTGGTTATTAATATTTAGATATTATGGGATAACTTTTTCTAGAGAATATTAATTTCAAAAAGATATAGAGATTGGATGAACACATTGTCATTCTATTATGGATCATTTTATTTTTTATAGGTTAATTTTAGTTCATTAGTTAATAAAAATTCATAAAGAATATTCTTTTTATAGGGTAATAAATAAAGTAGAAATTCATCAGAGAACAACCAATGGATGAAATTTTTATTCTGATATGTAATTAAATAATGTAAGTACATTTTATCATGTTATATATCTTGAATTTAAATGTATTACTCCACATCAGAATAATGATCTTGAAATATAATTGTTACCTATTTAATAACATTTTTAATGAATTGATGGTCATTTCACACATCAATTATTTATGTTTTTTGGTTGTTAACATTCACATGAACATTTTTTCTAGCACTTCCAATTATCCCATGGAAGTTATTATTCACATACATGTCTATATTTTAACAATAAATCATTTTTCACCTTATCTAATAACCAAAATATGTGATATTTTAGGTAACTTTTATGATTCCCACATTCCCTTTTCAGATTAAGTTTTGTTATCCCAATGTCCTATGTGGGTTTTAAGAAATTATTAACCTTATTATGATTGAGGTAAAATTATAAGGTCACAATATATTTAAGTGGGGTATAATTTATCATCCCAAAACTATAGAAAAATATGCTTGATAGAATTCTTAACGAGCATCACTGAGCATTATGAGAACCGTGATATATAAATAAAATATTTTTTATATAATGGATATTGACAAGATACTATACTAGCAATAAAAATATTAATAACCACATTATGAAAATATATTTAAAAAATTATTAAATAATTCAGATACATTGATTAATGTATATTAAATAATTACTCAATATTTTAGTAAATCTTTTTTTGTTTCAAATGTATTCATTCTTTAAAAATGGTGTTTAAGTAATTTTGAATAAATATATTATAATTAATATATACTTTAATTAAATAAATTATTTCAAAAATATATATTACCTATCAATTTAGAATATCAAAATTATCATATGTTGAAATTTTCGGCGGTTTTTTTTAGATTTAATTTTCAGGGAATATTATAAAGTATTACTATTTATTGAAAAAAATTAAAATTATATTTTAAATATTATAATAAAAAAATTTATTCATATATATTATGACTAATCTATATAAGGTGTTTTAAAAAAATATTATGTAGTATTTTTTCATAAAATAAATATTACATAGTAAAACATCATCTTTATGGAAAACTGTTATTTTTAAATTTTATGGGATTAATTTTAAATAATATTCAACAAATTCTATGAATTTAATATTAAAAATGATTAAAAATTTTGAATGAGGAGGTTAAAATTTTTTAAATATGATTCTATTATTTTTTTGTTATCAATAAGAGTCATGGTAAATATTTTTCAACCTAGTTAGGGTAAAATTCATAAAATAAGTTTATAACATTGGGTTAAGGATTTTTAATTTCTCTAACCATTATTATTATCTCATTGGATGTGTTTAATTTGGTCATGTACATATAAGTATTGAATATATGGTGAATTTGTTCTATTTATCATTAATAATGACCTTTATATTACATTAAGAAATGAATAAAAATTAAATATATCACTCGGGTCTTTAATATCTATTTTTTCATCAGGTAAAAATGATGTTATATTTGTTGTAAAATGTTAATTTAAATGATTAATAAATTTTTTTATCAATTTAATTATTTATAATTTTAAATGATAGAATAATTACCTTAACTTTTATCAAAATGGCGACATAGTATTTATTCAATGAGTAGAAGAATAAAATAAATGATTTAATTAACATTAAAAGTAATACAATTTGGATAAATTATTAAGTTCTATGGATTTTAAATATGAAGATGTAATATTAGGGATTTTTGAAAGGATTTCATTCAAATTAAATATTTTCCTGTATTAATTTAAAATTTATATAAATAAGTATTATTAAAAATGACTATAATGATATTTTATAATAAATAAAATTTTATTAATTGATTTTAAATTCATAATAGCCTTGTCTTCATCCATGTGAATGTTGTATAGTGGAAACTATAAACTGTAGTCTAATAATAGGTTTATTTTCAATTTATTGTAAAAGTTTTGAAAAATTATGGGTAGAAAACATTGATATTAAGGATAATTATGAAATTTATTACATGAGGGTTAAAACTAAAAGATAAAAGTGACAAACATAATGAAAATTTGTTAAAATTTTATTATATGATAGTATATTAACTGATAATCATTTTAGACTCGATTTATTTTAATTTATACACATTTTTATTTGAAAAAAATTATATTATATTAATAATAATGAAAATTCAATGAATGTCACTACTTATAAAAGAAAACCCCTCATTTATCTTCCTTACATAACACTAAGTCATCTTGATCAACCAAACCCCATCATTCCTTTTATAAAAATCCTTATCTAGGTTCTATAGGTGATTATCATCCAATATTTTCAACCCTATGTCCTTGATGATAATATCTTAATATTATATTCTGAATAAGTAGTAATCGTATTACCGAAAAATTAAAGTTTATATATTTATATAAATATCCTAAATATTATATAATAATCCAAAAATAATAACTCCATAATCAAAAAAATAATTATATGTTATTATGATTATTTTAAATGAATTTTCTATCCCTTTACCATCTTATAGAATATGAAAACATCACACATGCATATGTTTAGCTTACCGTATCCACTTATTAGTGTAATTAGTTATTGAACACTAAATTAAATTTATTGTTTTAAAGAATTAAATATTGATAAAATATTATAATTATCGTATTATTATGTTTCTTAAATTATAATATCATATCTACCTTTTTACTATCTAATCCATCTAAAAATGATAACATCACTCATGTGTTTGTGTAGACTAACACCACTATGAAGTGATGTGCTCTATTTTCCATGTTCAAATTATATGGATAGTAATAATGATAGATTTAATGAATATATATTATATACATGATATAGTAATGATTCTAAAAATATCATTATTTACCTTTCTTCTATTCCATCCGTCGAATAATGGAAATGGAATTTATGTGTATGTATGACCAATCATTTTCATGAATAATGAAATTCATTTTTTCTATTTATATATTTCATGGATGAAACTAAATATAAAAAAAATTAATTATATAAGAAGATTAAAATTATTTAAATTATTGAATCCTAATAAATGGATATGGATAAAAACGACCAAACTAAAAATTATATTAAAAACTAGTCAGTTATTATCCTTTTTTTATAGGTGGGGGGTCAAGGCCCCTTTTTATGGAATCTAAAAGAAAAGAGAGACAAAGATATTCGCGAGTAGTTAAAATATTTCATCAAATCCCCTATCATGAGGACCCATGTTTTTTCCTAATCTTCTCAGAGATCCTTAATTATTTATCCTGCAAAGCTCCCCAATTCATTCCCTAGTTGTGACTGTGTCCATAGCCCATAAAGGGAATAACTTCCAAATCCTATGATTTCTAAATAATACTTTCAATGTCTTTTTAATCCAAGTCTGAGACCTCAGATAGTGCCTCAAATTTCCTTGATTCTGGTTTAACTATTCTACATCCTCTCTTGTCACTTCTAGCATGTTTTCCACACTTCCAAGAGTTAACTTATTTCCAAGAATCATCCAACTCATCATCATCTATGGAATGGTGGTGGTTTTTCTCCATTGGAGTGATATATTTTGTTGCATGAGGATCGCTAGACTGCTTCATTGGAGTGGAGACCAGTTTGGTATTTTCTCCCTTGGATGCCATGAAACCATCACCAGGTTGTCCTACATGACTAATGAGAGGGTCAAAGATAGAATGATAAATTATCACATGATTGGAAGACTTATTAAGAGTAGGTGTGTTTCATATCATAAAGTATTTGGGAGCCAAAGGCTCTCCTTCAACTGTATTGTCCACTTCCTTCGAGGGAAATAGAGATTTATTTCCCATTTGGACAACATGAGGTTCTTTACCAGGGTGGATTTCACAATTCCCACCATCTTTGTTAATAAAAATGTAGGATACAACATCATACTTACCAGCCTATAAAACATCATAATGCACATAGTAACCCAAAGGATAGGAAGAGGGTCCATCCACCTTAAAAATAAGATCCTTCAGTTGCTAATTGGGTATTAATACCCTCAATGGCACTCAACATCAAAGGTTTTAGCATATCAGACGGTTGTAAGAGATCTTCTGGTCCCTTCTCAACAATATCAACCAATGAGGTCATGTTACCCTACACATTGAGATTCTCTTTCACGCTAGGTTTAGGGGGAGGAAAAATAACTATAGAATGATTTACTAGGCTCATGTATTTACCAGTCTCAGCAGATTACTCTTGTGTCTTATAATTCAAGGGTTTATCATTACCGGAGGAACTATATTTCATATCCTTATTCCTTTTAAAGAACAAACTATTGTCGTGTCTATGTAATGAACAAAAATCACAAATGATGCACCTTATAGAGTTTGATTTTTCATGTCCAATAACCCTATATTCTAGGTAGAACTGGGGGAGGTTATCAAATTCAATTTTCAGTTAATATTCTTCCCCGTCAGTAGAAAGGTAAACCTTATCTATCAAAATGGAACATAAATCAACATCTACTAAGAATCTATCATAACGGTCATATCTAGAAACTTCATTTTCTTTATCTATTTTTATCGAAATACCTATTGACAAAGAAATGTCAAACAATAACCTAGGATGCCAAAGAATCAATTTTAAACCTAACACATTAACCCATGTTTGTACTCAAATGTTATATATTTACAAAGGATTGAACTTGTGATCCATTTAATGAATGTGCAGTGCTCTAGGATTGAATAAAATGGAACCAAAACCCCATGCTCGCTTCTTGAGTTCTTCATAGGGGAAAATAAAACGGAAGAATCCCTTACCTAATGAGATCCACTTTCAGAAGACAAAGTCTAATATTTTTTATAATTGATGGGTAAGGTAGTCAATATTCCATGGCACAGATCCTATGAGAAAATGAGACAATCTATAAAGGATGTTGGACATGAAGTAATTATATCATTCAAAATCGAATCATTATTTAGGATTGTTTATATGTAAGTCTCCATTTATGGAATAATATGATATTTATTTCACAAACACAATATATTTTTATATTGTCTAATTATATATAAAACTTATAATATTTTTAGATCATTTTCCTCTATTTATGTACTCAATGTACCGAAATAATGTTTTTGTAAGAAAATACATCTTTTTTTATACCCGGTTGGGAATATTTTCATTCAAGGTCCATATATTCCTTAAAATGTTATCAATAATGTTTACACTATTATCCAATAATTTATTAAATATATTTTCCCCATATTATAATTTATCCGAAATGGTTTCAATGGAATCTTCTTGTAATTTTCCAAATGGGTAAATTTTGAATTATTACTAAAAATGTCAAAATAATCATTATTTTAACAAAAACAGCATGAATATAATTTTCTGCATTCATGACCAATCAATTATTTGAATATTCTGTTATATTCTTTCATGTTTCATATTATAGAATATAATTCTCCTATTATTATATGAATTGTTTTTGAAGTTATTTTCTAATAGAAAAGTTAACTTTAAAAAATAATTATTAAAATGATCTTTTTATGATTTTAATAATCATAATTATTAAAAAGTAGTTATATTACTTATACAACACTAGGGATATGATGTAATAATACCATATTTATTCTTTATCTATCTATTTTATGAAAATAAAGTATTTATGTTGTGTATCCGTGATTGAAAATTTTTCAAAATTATCTTATAAGTAATTTTGAGACAAAATTCTATTTATCATTATAATTATGAGAAATTTATTCAAGATGTATGTAACTAGCATGTCTTGGAACAATATATCCACTCTATTCAGTTATAGGTCTCATGAGACATAATATTTTAGAATGATTTATTAGATAGGTTTCTATAATAATTTTATTATAGTTAGGTATTTGGTGTATTCCATACTATACAATGATAATGACTTTGTTAAGAGTCCTTGATATAATGATAATATACTCATTGAGCGGACATGATCGTATGATTCATGGTTTCATTTTTTAGAGTCCATGATAATGAAATTAAAAAAAATTGTATTTCTATTATTAAGAATTTTTTTTATCCATGTATTTAATATTTTAATATTATCCATGAATTATTAATGAACTCAAGTTATTGATTGAATGGAACATGTCTTTATTACCCACTCAACCATGTTAACTATTTCTTTTTTACTCATCATATCTTCCACTATATCTAACCCTTATTGAGCATATAATCCCACCATTTATTTGTTTTTATTTACCCATGATAAGAATAAGGATTTATGAATAATATAAAGGATATTAGAATATTATTTATTCTATTTTTATTATTTTCTCATTGTAAAAATGTAAATCATGTATGTATTTATATCACCAATAGTACTAAAATCTTCAGTCTACTAGGATGTGACAACTTTTATCATGTTTTAATATAAAATGTAACCAAAATCTCTGTGATACAGGAGTCAGGATCTTTACAATTAGTCATCATATCTCTCAGACAGTCCCAAAGTAAAAAAAATATTAATTTCACCTTAATGTATATTCTTAAACTCATGATCTTGATTGAAAATCCACTACATCATAAAAACATGGGTTTATGTGTGAATATCTTGTTTATGAGTAAACACATATTCTATATTAGTCGGTTGTAGTATGATTACAACCTCATGAGTACTTGTAAATTATAACTAAAAAAATTGTGTATATAAAATATGTTATTGTGTCTTGAAATCCAAATTAAAGGATATAATTTAAGGATAACTAAATTTGAAAATTTATTCCAGTACAATATCAATACTGATAGTCTTTATGATAGAATATAATCACTTTTTGGTCATGAATTCAAGTGTCCAATGGATAATTTCTTAACCATTATAAGGAGTCAAAATACCCCCCTTGTTCTCAACACACCATGCTAGTCTATAGTCTCTATGAGTTACTTATGAGATATACAAGGAATGTTTACTTAAATGGATTTCTTCTAATATATATCTTTATATATATTCATGAATTTTATTAATGTTTCTATAAAAATTTATTAATAACTCTAAAATAATATTTTATCATTATAGTCAGCATTATATATCCTTCCACAGTCCTCTCAGAAACAATTTTTTAAATATTATTTAAAACTTTTCCCAATATATCATATATTACCTCTACTTAGAGATGATCTAAAAAGTTCTGTCTAACATAATAAATCAAACATTTTTTAAGAAAACATGTCAACCTATCATACCCACATCATATCCCCCATAAGTATTAATTTAAGAATGATTATTTATACTATAATTTAAGTAACATTTCCAACATATTATCAATCACCTTTGAGAATATCAATACCAATAATTCATTCTAAATCTAGTATGATTGATTATTGATAAAAAAAAATATACATAAAATTTATTACAACATGAATAGAATTTATCTTCATGAAATGCATGTAATTCAACATCATAAAATGTAGGGGTATAGTATAATGGATAAACTATAAAATACATTATTATTTTTCTAATAAACCTCTTATATAAAAAATTATAGATAATTAGTAATTATCTATTTTAAAAAAATGGGTAAAATATTTTTCAAGATATTTCACTAGTCCATCTATTATATAGCTATTAGGTGAAAACCCTTAAATTATAAATTGGATGTTTATGGTATTAAATATGGAATGAAATTGTCATAATAGTAACAACTATGACTAATAGATGATATAGAATAACAAAGGTAGTGGTGGTTCAATCCCCTCCTTTTGGTTTCTTATCTAAAATACCATGGATACATAATAAATTTGGTAATAAATTGAGGTTTTACATCAATATATTATGACGTATGAAATGGTATGATGAGAAATAATATTAAATAAGTAACTTCAAAATATATTAACTTAAGAGGACATTAACATATTTGAAAATTACTTTAAAATAATATATTAAATTGTATAATATTTTTGAAAAAATAATAATTACATTCTATAAAGGGTTTAAATCATCAAATATGATTAAAATGTTATATTTACAAAAAATATAAAAAATTGCGAATATTTTTAGAAATAAAATATATTATAATTTTTTTCCAATGATTAAATAATATAAATAACTAATTTCATAAAATATATATATTAATAAGTAATATATTTAATTTTAGTTATGTTTGTAAAAATATATTTTCAATTTTCACATAATATAATTGAAAAAAAATATGTCCAGTTATGGAAAATAAAAATGAACACATAATTTAATAATAAAAAATGATATGAAAATATTAATTTCTTTTGAAGGTAATGAATATTTATATAGAATATAATTCTATATTTTAGGAGAGTGATATAGAGTGAAAAATAAAATACTCAAAAGTAACAAAACGAGTGGGAGAAATACCATATGAACAACATTAGATATTAGAAATAAATGAAAAAGGGAGGAAATGAGGTATTCAATAGAACCAAAATTAAAGAAATATAGTTAGGTATAAGTTTAGTTATATAGATATGAGGCACATGAGATAAGGAAGGTAATATAGAAACATATTATCAAAATAAGGTTAATTTGGTTGATAACTCCATTAAAATTAGGTAATATAGGATATTGGAATATATTAGTGAGTTAAGATGATAAATGACTTCAAAAAAAGGAAAATGAAACAAATAGGCCCCATTGATAGGACACCGCCACTCCATTTTAATATAGATGACTGGTCTTGTAAAATCATTAACTATATGTTTCCCCATTGACATGTTATGTTCCCCCTAGGGACCAACCATCTGTATGAAAATATCATCAGACTAATTAATTTCCACAAAGGTTGGCACCTGTTCCTTCATTATTCTTTCCCCTCACTCATAAACACCCTAAAACATTTCATGGGAGTCCACACATTCTTAAAAACTCTATTCTAGGAACACATAACTATGTAGTTTTATCTATGTTGTTTCCCAAAAATAATGTTTTTACATGATTACATAAGTAGTAAAACATACTACTTTAACCTATTAAAATTTCAGGGTGTTATAAGAAACATATATTTTAAAAATTCATTATTTTTGAGATAAAATATAAAAAAGAACATATAATATAAAGAATTAATACATGGGTTGAAATTATATTTTTATGAAAACCCTTTACCTCATTTTTTCCACATCATATGTCCTCTAGAATCTTCCCAGTTTGAGAATTACCTTTAGATTATGTCTCTTGCCACTGGAGGAGGGTATTTTTATCAGTACAAGACCTTAAGAATATTTCTAGAAGTCAATAAAGAGTGGTTTTATTTATATTTTTTAACAGAATTTGGTTTAAAATTTATGGGTAATAGATGTATAAGATGGAACTATATTGGCAAAGGGTTAGAGAAGTTTTTAATTAAATATTTATTAATTTATTAGTTGATCTGATGGTTTGGTATACTGTTAATAATTATTAATTTTAATTTTCAAGTTAAAAACAATATCTATGAATATTAAATATAATTATTATTTAATTGCATTGTGGAAGTATTTTTTTAAATATAATGATTCAAATATTATTTTTTTAGAAAAAACTATTACATATAATTTGAAAGTTGATTTATATAATTTTTAAATAATATATTTTTTTAATACATTATTTATCTGAAACATATAATTTCAGTGTTGAAAAATTATTTATAAATTATAGTGTAAATTAAAATTATAAACATTTCATTAAACATACTATAGATTCCAATAAAATCTTTTTGATATTGAGTTGAAAATTAAGTTTTTTAAAAACCACAAAAAAACACATGAATAAATTTTTTATGTGATAATTCAAAAAATGAATTTTATTTTATCAAATTTAAATTCTAAATAAGATAAAATTAAATTTAAAATAAAATTATATAAAAAATATTATAAAAAATATTTCTTTTGATATGAGTAAAAAATTGATCATTAATTTACATTATTTAATATTTATATAATTTCTTATTTAATATAACATTCCACCCCATACCATTGACCTAATATGTGGTAATAATTCTAGTATCCTAATATGACATCATGGGGCACCAATGGCTAGAAATAAACGCCTAGTGAGGAAGGAAGGAGTTGGGGGATGATTTGGTATAAAAAGGAAACAAAGTTACAACACACAATATAATCTGGAAATCAATACATGATGCATGAATAAAAAATAAAACCCAGGTTTAATACAACAACAACAAAAATCATATTCTCAATGAAAATACAACAATACACGAAGGAATCAAGTTATAATCCCATGTTCTACCTAAACAAGATATAATATCCAAACTCAAGCCCCACTTTCCAAGATCACGGTATAAATACATATCATAAAATAAATGTAATACCATTACCTTTCTGGTATCTTGATATTTTATATCATCAAGCACACCAATGGTCCTAGTAAGAGGGTTAGAAAAAACTAAATAGTATGTCCCTGAAGGCATCTAAATTCACTTCACTACAATTGATCATGTTAGAAAAAAATATATAAAACATTTGGAAAACATTAAAATGTTTACATAATTCCTCATGAAAACCCTAGTGAAGAAACCATAAACAAGAATGTTATCATTTCCCATGTTTGGTATAATAATTCTCATCTTCACCAAAAGAAACACAACTATATATACAAAAAATACCCTCAAAACAATCAACTATGGTGTAACTATAAATAGTGGTTCTCCATTACCATACTCCATCCAACCATAAACATTGGATCTTCCCATATACACTCTTTTACACATTAACACATGACAACCCACTCAATCCAAATTCCATGATAATAAAGGTTAAAAAAATATCTCATCATTCAAAACATTTTATTAGGCAAGTTGTATGGGTTTGAGGAATTTTTATAATTTTGAAATCATTATTTTAAAATTATAAGAAAAGAGGTTTTACCAAATTCAATCCATAATTCTTGAAAAAAATATCAAACTCACACAAAAATGGGTTCCATAAAAAATCACAAAAAAAATATAGAAAATCCATGAAAAATAGTTTTATAAAACCAAGCCTTTATCTTCTTGAACTATAGAGTGAATAAGAGGCCACATACCTTAAATACAATTAATTGGCATAAATGATTTATGATGAAACCACTAAATCCTTTATTTCATTCATTATTCTAAAAAACACCAAGAAGATATAATAATATCATATATAAAAATTTTCATATAGGTATTATAATACAGGTATATGGTTCCATTTAAGAAAAAACATAGTGATCCAAAATGATAAGGATTAATGGGACTGAAACACTGATTCCTACAATCACACGCTCAATGATCCACTGGAAATAGAGTTTTGTAATCAATGATGTTTGAAAAATTACTATGGGTGGACTAAAAGTCAAGAGAAATAGATAGTGTCATAAGAGGAACTAAAAATACTCTCCAAAATTAAACTATATAGGCTTAGAATAATTTAATACATAAATTGGAATTTACTTCGTGAATCCACTGATGGGTATCTTATGTCAAAAAATATAATTCCTCAGTTTATTTATATGGAAACCCCAAATTTAGGGTGTAAATCAATCATAAAACGGAATAATATTGGTAAAATGCATTTTGTAACATAAATTATTCTTATGTATTATGATCCAATATATTTACATCGTAAAACTATTTTAAAATGTAAATATTTCAAGCATGAGGCTCCAGTTTCCCGACTCTAGTTTAATCTTCATATTAAACTTCTCATCCCTTCCATAGTCTAACCTAATAACAAAATGACTAAGTAAAAAATAAAAAAATGAGTGGGTAAATAAATAAAGGGTCTTAATATGTTTCCCACCATTGATGATTCTACCCTATGAAATTTGTTAACTTACATATCTCCATAAGGGATTGGGCCATTGATCGTATATTTCCATTTTATACTCCCATGAGTCTTAATAATTCTGTCCATTATACCATAAAACCCATACAAAACAAATTCATTTCCCAAAAAAATTATCATGCCTATCCAAAATCTATACATTCACATTAATCAACATAGAATCTGGTTCAAGATCAACATTTTCCAATTTAATTACACGGTCAGGATCAGGCTCTTATATTTTCAACTAAGATACATGCAACACATTTTGTGTTAAACTGAATATTTGTCGAAAATCCAATGAATAAGACATGTCACCCACTATATAAAGTATCTAAAAAGGGAAAATTCATAGGGGATAAAACTTTACCTTCATACCAAGAGGATATTTCCCTATCCATTGAGAGATCTTGAAGAAAAAATATCCATCTACAGCAAATGATAAAATTAATTTAAGATTACCAAATATGATTTCTAATGAATATGAGCCATAGCCATCAACTTTATCATTATTTGAATTTTTTTAGTATTATCATTCATTAGGATACATCTAATAAGTGAAGGTTATTCTATTTACTCCCATTAAAGTGGATAACAATGAGCATGGGCATACAGTGCTTTAAAATTCCCATAAGTATCAAGCCCTGATAACTAGTACTTTATGTGAAGAACACTAATGTAAAGAGCCGACCCTAGTTTCCCAAAGTCGATTCCTTATTTCATTACATTTTCATAAAATAAATAATGTCTTATCCAGAAGGAATGAATAGTTTATTATCTTTGGAAAATAAGATACATACATAGGCTCAACATTACAACTTGAAAGGTAATACAATATACAAATTCCTTTGAAAACATCGATAACTCCTAGGTTATTCCTGCATTTCACTCATAATATATCTCTTTATGTCATGTGAAAATGGAACATAATAGAGGTTTTATCTCAAATTCATAGTGAGGGTACTAAATAAAAAGTAATATATCATTTACATAAACATTAGGCATGGTGAATAACTAAAAACGCATTCCTTTAAAAAACTTAAACACAGAATGGAAGGAATAAGAGATGAATAATTAATGCCATAATAAAGCATAATAATGTGTATACTATGAGTCAAATAACCATATAAAATTTAAATTACTAGTTTCATAATGTGTGAATGCATAATGTCGTACATCATAACCATACTGTCAAGGCCTCATTCCAAGTCCATAAATAACCATTTTGTCAAGGTCATGTGCCAAGACCGTAGTTCGTATCATGAGACCTACCGATTCATCGAGGGGATGTAGTGGGACCCACCCATCACTTACTAAGTCCAGTTAATTCCTCATATGAATGGGGATAAACATAAACAATATATACATTCATATTCAAACTAACATATGAAATGTAAATAACTTTCCCGAGACATTAAGCATAAACACTAACCATTCAGAGTAAATTTGTGAATGGTTTTAAGATATAACATCCATAGTCAAACTAATCATAAAAAAAATCAATTAAATCTGGAAGATTATACCATATAATATTAATCCAAATAATACATAAGAATCAACAAGAGTTTTTAAATAGATGAAGATACTCTTATAAAATCATCATGCAATTCTTGAGATAATAACTCATTTACTTTGAAAAGAAGCGTTATTTTGGACAAAATATTCATATAAAACCATAAGTTAAGTAAGATAGTATTTTCATACAAAAATGAGTGATTATAGAAATATAATAGTGGATAAAAACATATTATAGAGTACCCTTTAAAATAGGTAAGAATTTGAGAAATTCCCTTGAGTCGGGTTTTTATTACAGGATGAATATTTGAAAGATCCTTTTGAAACATATAAATCCTCATAAATTAAAGAGGGATTATGGTTAGTAAAAATATATGGAACATTAAAACAGAATTTTTTATTAGTACATATGAATAAATAATAATATAATTGATGTAATTAGTGAATAATAGTAACCTGAATGAAAATGAAGGTTTGGGTAGAAAACCCTTACCATATGTCTGAACATACTCTGCACTTGACCTTAATGTCTTGGATAATGAAATTAAATAAATTAATGAAAAAAATAATAACCTTAAATAAATATATTTTATTCATTAAGGTTTTATTAAGTTCATTTATTTTCTTATGTATAAGTTATAAGATTGAATTTCGTCATTATGGAGTGTTTGTTTCCTTGATTTCATGATCAGTTCGCTTGATTATAAGTAATGGATTGTATGTAGAGTGGATATAATTGTCCAGAATTGAACTTATATATTATTTATTAACATCCATAAGTTTAAATTTATATATATATATAAATTTTTTTACATGGTATGATGATAATTTATTAGACAGAACATTAATGCTAAGCATATAAATTATTTTGGTGATATCTCGATTGTTACAAACTAGTTTGTTGTATGAAATATTATTATGTATATATACTGATTATAGAACATTTAATATGTTATAATTCAAATATTATAGTCTGTTTCAACCATAAAAATGGTTTCATGACCAGCCATGAATACAGTAATATAAATTAAAAACCCTTCGTCCTTGAATGCGATAAATTAACTCATCTCGGATGATGTTTTTGTTTTTTGTATATAAGGAGGGGAAATGAGAGATGATGATGAATTATTCCCTTATAATAAAAAAAATAAAGTCTTTTTAAGGTAATTTATTTATCATATCTTTTGTATGAGGTGATTTTATGAGAGAAAAAGAAAATAATGTAACTTGAAATAAAACGAGAAGTTGAGAAATCCCTAATGAAAATTTGGCAGCCTAACGGCGTCACTTGAAAAATCATAAATTTTTTTTATGAGATAAAAAGGTTTATATCATAATTATTAAATAATATATAATTTAATGGGGTTATGTAATGACATATCCCAACATAATTTAATTCAAATTTGAAAGAGAATAATATAAAAATGGTGCTTGAAAAAGAGAAGGGTGGTAGATTCCCATACCCTGTAGTGTAACTCATAAAACGTGAAGGTTGGGACCTTGGGGGACTGAGGAAACCATGGTAGGAATTATAGGGAGGTAAAAATATTATATATTAGAGGATGATGAATTTTTAATGAATGAAAATGATGGAATGAGTGGGTATTTATAGTAAAAGAGAGGGAGTTTTTTATTAGTTTCAATGGACACCTTATTAGTGGCATTTGAAAAACCATGGGCATGATCATGGTATTTTCCCATGATATTGGACAACTAGGACACCTCATGTAATATTTTAATGTACACAAGTTAACCATAATTTTATATTAATTATTACATCATTATGATGTCATTAGTCACACTGAAAACTCAAAACTGTATTTTTACAATTCACGAAAAAATAAAGTATTTTATAAAATTATCATAAATTCAGTGTAACCTAATATCATCATTTTGAATTCAAAAATGAACTCCATTTTTTGAAAATAGTTTTATAAATATAATTAATTTAATTTTTAAATAAAATATTATTTTATTCAAAAAATAAGAATTTTAATATTATAATTCATTTTCTATCAGCTTTAAAAAATCAATCAAGATATCATTATCATTTATCCTTAAGATAATAAAATAAAAATATGATTTACTATTCATAAGGTTCATATTAATATTAATATTTCTATTCATAAGGGTTTTTTACTATTTACCAAAAATTAATTTATTGTTATCAGACTCTAAATATCTTACTGAACGCAACCGTGTTTGTCAGTTTTTTGAAATTAAAATCACATTAGTAGAATAATTATGGTTACTAGACAGGTTATAACAAAGTGGTTTTTTGTGAATAATTAGTTTTTCATGAATTCAAAGTTAAATTTATTTATAAATCCTTATGGTGTTACACTCTCCCCCACCCCCTTAAAAAAATTCCATCCTCAAAATTACAAGAATGTTACCTCACAAAAAGATTTGGGAAGTTCTTCCTCGTAAGCTCCACAGGCTCCCATGTTGCTTCTTCAATTCAATGGTTTTTTCAAATTACCTTTACCATAAATTCATATGATTCCTCAACATTTTTTCCTTTGTGTCTAGAATCCATATAGGCTCTTCATAGTAAGATAAGTCAAGTTCAAGTTCTCTACCTTTGGAATTAAAGACATGTGTTTGGTATGGCATGTACTTTCTCAATAATGAGACATGGAACACATTGTGTACCTTATAAAGGCTAGGAGTCATTAAAAAACAATAATACATAGATCTAATTCTATCTATAATTTCAAAAGGCTCCATGTACTTTGGGCTCAAATTCCCTTTCTTTCCAAATCATGTAACACCCTTCCATGGAGATACTTTCAAGAAAACATGATCTCGGTCTTAAAATTACAAATCCTTTATTAGATTACCAGCATAGCTCTTTGTTCTTCTTTTAGTTTCTTTGATATGGGTTTGAATTATTTTTACCTTTAATTTTTTTTTCATCCACAATCTTAGGACCCACAAGCTTCTATTTACTGACTTCATCCCAACATGTTGGTATAAGATATCACTTTCCATACAATGTTTCATATAGTGCCATTTGAATGTTTGAATGGAAATTATTATTATATAAAAACCCAAAAAAAGGTAAATATTGATCCCACATACCTTGAAAATCATTTAATCGTGATCTAAACATTTATTATAAATTTTGTATCGTCCTTTTTTATTGAACATCTGTTTGAGGATGATAAGAAGTGCTCAAACGAAGCTTAGTATCCAAACCTTTCTGAATACATTTCCATAATTTCAAGATAAATCAGGGATTTCAATCAGACAGTATTAAAATATGTGATCCATGAAGTCTTACATCATCATTGATATAGATTCATGCGAGGTAATCTTGTTGAAAATCCTCTCTTATAGTGAGTAAATGTGCATATTTCATAAGTCGATCCCCAATAGCCCATATTACATCTTCTTTCTTTGAGTTTTGGGTAATCTGGTAAAAAAATACATTGTGATGTTATCCCATTTCCATGTAGTAATAGTTAGAGTTTTCATGACTCTTCTGGGATGTTATCTTCTAGCCTTCACTTGTTGATAGACTAAACATCTTGGTTTTTTTGCTGGAATGAGCCCGTGAGGGGCTCCGAGACGCTAGGGTTTCCCCCTATTTCTGCCTTCACCTTCTCTGTCTCAGGACATCGGTGTTCTCTCCTCATCTTTCCTACTCGGTGGCTCATGGAGTGTGGCTTGTATGTGAGTTGCAGCCTCATTTCGGTGTGGTTGGCGCGTTGGTAGATTCACTGTGGGCTCCAAGTGAGGTTTTGGAGGTGGCGACGGTATTTCGAGTTTGGCTTATGGCGAGACCATCTTTTCGGCGTGTTAGCGTTCGGGCGGCTGGATAAGGTAATGGATTTCAAACCTTGAGATCTTTAATCAAGTTAAGGTAATGGATTTCAACCCTTAAGATCTTCAATCGAGTTATAGTTTCTAATGAGAATCTCTATGAGTCTTGAGGTGTGATTTGTGAGTTTTGAATATACTTCTTGAACCTTTTCTATTTGTGATTTCATTCTGGTTGAAGTGGTTGTTGTGCATCTGCATATATTGATCTGGTTGGTCTGTGAGTTTGGATTATTGTTATGTGGTTCTTGAATCTTTTCTTTGGATGAAGACATTGAATCCTTCCCGACGATTTTCTCCATGGGAAAGAAAAAACGATATGCAACGGAACAACAATGATGGACTTCGGCTTATTCTCCGGCTATCTATGATGACAGTGATGGTGGGACAGCGATACCGTCGAGGGTAATGATGATGGCAGGAAACTAGACATGATGTAGGTAGTGGTGGGTATTCATGACTCGAGGTCTCTTGGATTCTGTGTATTTTGGATTTCAAATTTTGAATTTTGAACTCTGTTTTTGGCTTCTTTGAATATGTAACCCGCACTTGTTGTTCAAGTTACCGCTCACCCATAAAGAAGACTATTTGAAAATCAAAAAAAGAAATTTTCGATCGATAGACTAAACATCTTGATACATAATCAAAAATTTCATGCTTTATGTTGTCCCACTAGAAATTTTCATTTAAATATCTATACATTTTAGTACTACTAGGGTGTATAGAGAAATTAGATCTATGGGAATCATCCAATAACTACCTTTTTATCTTGGGTATAGAGGGAACACATAGCCTCTTCCCAAATTTCAGAATTCTATCTTCACATATAAAGTCATCCAACTTCCTATATTTCATTATACTAATTTTCTTTTTAAGGTTCTCATCATCAGGATGAGAGAATTTAATCCTTTATAATAAATATTGTTGGGAATCCAATTGAAAAATTAAGGATTTTTCACCTTATTGGATAATTACCAAATCAATATTTACTATATCCATAAACATATGATCCCTTGCAATCCTCATTTTTTTTAGGTCCATGATCCATCATTATTATTTCATATATCACCTTATTTTCCTTCCCCATGTTGTAGTGTATTGAACAATCATAGTCCTTACATAGTTAGAGTCATTTTTTTTTCCTCATATTGATTTATTTCTGTGAGAATATATATTTTTAACTCTTTTGGTCTGTATATATCTCAAACCTTTATCCATAGAGATGGTGTCTCTATATCTTCAATGCAAATATTATAGCTGATAACTCAAGATCATGAGCTGGATTGTTATGTTCATTAATTTTTAACCACTTTGATGGGTTGGAAATAACTCTATCATTCATCACAATGACGCAACCAAGTTATTTCTTTTATGTGTCACTATAGATCACAAATCCACCATTACCTGATGGTAGAGTCAGAATATGATGATTCACTAATCTCCTCTTCAATTCTTCAAAACATTCCTCACATTCTTTTTTCCATATGAACTTAACCCCTTTATGTGTAGGATTGGTCATTGGGTTGGCTAAATGGGAGAAGTTATAAATGTAACACTAATAATAACATGCTAAACCAATAAAAATACATACCTCAGTTATATTTGTTGGAGTAGGCCATTCTTGAATAGCCTCTGTCTTGACAGGATAAATAGATATACCATCTTTAGAGACAATGTGGCAATGAAAATAAATTCATTGAATCCAAAATTCACACTTACTAAACTTCCCATATAATTCATTTCTTTTCAGAGTCTTTAGAATAGTTTTCAAGTAATTTTCGTGATCTTCATAGATTTTAAAGTATACAAACATATCATCAATAAATACCACCCAAAATTCATTAATATGTTCCTTGAAAAAACTATTAAATATATCCACGAAAACAGAGGGTGAATTAGTCAGTACAAAAAGTATTATTTTAAAAATGTAATGCTCATACCTGGTTTGAAACATTGTCTTTAGAATATCTCCATTTGTCACTCGCAACTGATGATATCCAAATCGAAGTTCAATCTTTGAAAAATATTGGGCTACATGAAGTTGATCAAATAAATCATCAATGTGAGGTAAGGGATACTTGTTCTTTATTGTTATAGCATTGATCTCCCTGTAGTCAATGAAAAACCTCATAGATCCATCTTTCTTCTTAATGAAAAGAATAGGGGCTCCCCATGGAGAGACACTGGGGAGAATAAATCCTTTATCACTCAATTAATCTAGTTGTTTCTTTAGTTCTACTAATTCCATAGTGTCCATTCTATAAGGATTATTTGATATAGGATTTTAACTAGGAATTAAATCTATAGAGAACTCATCTTCCAACTTTGGATGATGTCTTGGTAAATCCACTAAAAAAATCAATATATTCTTTCATAATAATTACATACTAAATTTGAATATACCTTTCCTCACTCATAGATATTGAGTTCTCATCTCCCCCAGTAATTTTATTTAGTAGATCTACTAGGGGTGGATCTAGATAAGAATTAGATTATAACGTTTATTCACTAAAGATAAGGGATTCTACATCATTATCAAAAATTGGAATCTCCTTCATCTTGAAATAGAGTTTCGCATCATGATTTGAAATACAATCCATACCAAGGATTATATCAAATTCAATCATGTGTATGATAATAAAATTAGTAGATAGATCTTGTTTATATGCCATAATGGGAACTTCCTGACACATATTTGTTTCAATGATACTTCCCTTAGGATTTTTTATTGACAACTACCTTAATAAATCAAATTCAAAATATCTAATTTTCTTGGAAAACTGGTAAGATATGAAAGAATGTGATGATCCACAATAAAATAAAGTATAGGATAAGTTTGAGGAAATAAACAACTTCTATGTTTTAAATTGTAATTATATTATATTTTTACCATTTAATACAATGTAGATCATTGGAAGTAATTTAACTTTGAAATTGGAAATAAACAACTCTCAATCTTTTGATAGTTCTTATTTCTTAAAAACACGCTTTTTGTTTTCACAACGGGAATTAGTTTTAAATTAATTAATGAAAATTCTATGTATTGAATTTGGAAAAATATACATCATTTTTAAATTCCAAATATCAAATATATCTTAGGCTGAATTTTTGGTATTTTTCTAAAAAACGTTTAATATTTGATGAATAGTGAAAACACTGAGTAGTAGTTAAAAACTAACTTTTTCATTTAAATAAAATTTTACCGCTTCTGTGAATTGTATTTCGATAATCCGACATACATGGTTGTTATTAGTAATAAAAATGTGGTTCAATAAGTAGAAAATATTTTTTGGTGAATAGTAACTTTTGACTTTTATTTACAACGGTTAAAGGTAAATAGGGTAATTCAAGGTAAAAATAATATTATAATAATATTAAATTACCCTAAAATTTGTCCTAATACTATTGTTTGACACATTTCAGACCATGGTCATCCTTGGGTCTATTTTGAGACCCCATGGATCCACTTAAGAGTGATAATGATACTTTATATTAATTAATTTAAAGTAATGAGAAAAATGACATAAACATATATCTTTTAGTAAATCAATTCTTACAATGGGTTATATATGTTATATCTTCAAATAAAAATATTAATTTGAAATCTAAAAATATTTCCTATAACATGATATTTTTTTTATAATTTTTAGATATCAAATAAATAAAATTATTTGTGACACAATATTGATGCAGTGTTTACCTCATTAATGAATGATTTAAATAAATATGATTATAAAAATTAAAATAATACCCAAAACCTATACAATTATTATTGGATGATTTTATTTCTAACAAGAGTCATCTTATATTCTAATTTAATGAGTTTTGGACCTTTATAAACTGATAATCATTATATAATAAAATAATATTTTCAAACTTTCCTAAAGAGCCACTCCTCCCCCTTATAAAAATCCATCACCTATAACCCATTACTCACACCTATCAAGCCACTTTTCTTGTCCAAAATCTACAAAATTAAGCTCCCTATATCTCTATCTTCCTTCTAGAATCCTTCTTTAGGCATAATTCATTTCAATAAATCCTTTTAGTTCAAACCAACGGGAGTTACCCGATTTAAAGGTAACGTCTTCTCTTAAGTTCTTTTGTTTTGTTTTCCTCCTCCAACCCCCTAAACTCTATTTATTTATTTCTTTTATAAAAAAACCAGTATCTTAAATATACTAGGATTTTTTATGATAAGGATTCAAACTACACATACACACACCTTCATCTAATGGGTAAAGAACTTACTGTTTCTGTGGATAATGAACTACTACCTCATGAAACGATAATTGTTCAATGTTCTCCTACAGCCTCTCATGGTGAACATCAAGATGGAACTATATTTATATGTTATATATATTATATTTATATTGTCTCTATTCTTCTTTATTTTTCATTTATATCATACCTTTATGGTTTCCATAATGGGTAAACGTGATAATTTCATTTGAGGAAGTGCGGATTGCCGCCCCCTCAAAGTGATGTGACTTGTTCATGCCATACATGTAATGTATAAAGGATGGATTTAATGAAATTATATATAATATTATATTGGAATTATAATATACCTATGTATCAGTATGTTTTCATTCCATTAAATATGAAATAGAAATGAAAGTAGCATTCATGCATACGTACGGCTTACCGTCTCTAGGAACGGTGCATTTCATTTCTTATCTCCAAATGTTATGTACTATTACAAATACATATATATACAGGATATATATGATGTATATGATATCTAAATCGTGAATATCATTCTGTAGATAATGTGATTTTGACCACATGGACAACTTGTAATTATAAGGAGTTTATTTTTTACTCAAGTACCAAATATCGACAAAACGACCATTATTAACTTAAATGATTACATAATGTTTATCACATGGTAATAAGTGATTTAAAATGAATAATAAACTTGAAAAATGTTCTTAAGAAATAATAAATTAACTTTAGTTTATTATTCAATAGATTAAAGAACAAACGGGTCAAGTCGGACTCAAGGTAAGGGACTTCGTCTCAATATTCCTTCATTCGGGCATATTTTGTTTTATACATTACTTTATTTTATACGGTGTATAAACCACTTTGAAATTTCATTTCATTTCAATGGAATATATTTTCTTCTTAGTGTTTTAATAAATTAAAAAGGTAATGTTTCTTTTTGACGTACATGGTGACAACCACCTTTCTGTTGCCGTGAGCGTTATTTGATTTTTGGCTTCCTTAACAAGCCATATTGTTTTTAAAAGGAAAATAAATACCATATACTCTTTCGATGTATTTTGGTATTGGAAATTGTTTTGAGAATGGATTTTTTATGTCAATATAATTAAATAATATATTGTGATTGAAATGTGGAAATGTTATATTTCCTTTATGTTTGTTTTATGGGTTATGAATTTGTTATGGTTCTTGGCCATTTTTTATGTATACGGGTGGTTCCATGATAAATCTAGGTTGGGTGAGCCCAAGATATCTCTCCAATGCATTGGGTAACATGACGGAGGTAAATGTGAATGTTTCTCCTAAGATATTTAGGTAATATACAGTGATGGGTATTCTAAATGTAACTCCCTACATGGTTGTGAAAGCTACAACATAAGTTTGTTATGGATACGACAAGTTACCTTTATGATTTATATTTTCTATGTGTTATTCATAAATCTTATAATTTCATGAGGTATGTTAAAAAAAATTATGTTTTTATAGACTAATGTTTTCTTTCTTTATTTTATAACCTTTACTGAGCTTTTTATACTCATCCCAAGTTTTGAAATATTTTATAGAGGACTGAAAGAAGAATAGAGTCAAGGATGGGATCAAGGAAAATTTATGTTGTCTAAAACATGGAACTAGACATGAATCTTTTTTTAAGAGTTTTTATTTTATGAAAAAAAATGAAACTGAGTATAAGTTTCTACATTGTAATTTTTGAGATGTATTGTAATAGTTATGGCCTAATTCTCTAAAAATCTAAACTTTATAAGATCATCAATGTGAATTATCCATTTAATTCAAGATTATGTAATGTTTTAATGTTGGGCCCTTATAATAAGAATGACCTTTCTCCCTTGTCCTTTTTTGGGGAACGTTTCCTTAACGACTAGAAAAATAATTTGCATAATTTCCCCTATCCTTGAAATTTTATAATTGAACATTGGTAGATTCATTCTTCTTTATAAAATCCCAGGATCCGTGGACTTTTTCTCTACACTTGTAACAAACACCAATACTATTCAAGAAAGTACCAGGTTTTCTCTTCCCCCAATTATTACAGAATGGAAGGTAAACTCTTCCCTTATTTCCCATTTACTTATTTCCTTTTCTAGAGTTTTTAGTATCCCTCTTCTTCACTTTAATTCCCTTAAAATCATAAGACTTAGAGAATTCCATTTCTTTCTTGATAGCACATGAGACTATATATTCATATGATGTGAAACATTTGGAGACTACAGACCTTCGGAGGAATGGTTTTAAACCATCAAAAAATTGATCAATATTTCTCTTTAGATTATATATATAGTCATTGGAATATCTTGCTAACCATGTGAAGTTATCTTCATGCTTTGCAACATTCTCATCTTTTTTTCCCTCAAATTCAGAAACTGCATTTCCATATCTTCTTGTTGTCCACGAGGGAAGTATTTTACTAAGAATGTTTCCTTAAAATCCCTCCATTACATTTCTTCTATTTCTTCCTCCTACTTTTTGTTTTGGATTAAAGACCACCACAAATTCACATCTTCTGATAGTCGATAAACTACCACGATAACCTTCTCTATTTTGTTACATCCCAATGTGAGAAATATCTTCTCTAAATAACTTCTCCACTAATCCACTAAGAATGGGTTTGTATTCCCATTAAATTATAGAGGATATTATCACATAAAGCGGTCTAACATAGCTCCTCAATGTTTTGGATCTGGATGCTCCATACGGGTAAGGTTATTGTTCATAACTCAAGTTAGCTTTCCCAGTATGGTTATAAGTTTCCTAGTATGAGTCGTAATACCAGATCCAATATCATTGTCTTTCATCTGAGGGAAATTCATTTATGGGAGATGCGCGTTCATTCAGTTTAAATTCCTTCTACTAGGTACCATTTCTAAATAATTTCTTACACTATATTAGGTTATGAATCATAATTTATAATCTAAAAATAGAAAAAATACTTATCATAAATTGAAATACTATACATATATTATCTCATAATCATATATAGGGTTTATTTAAGGAAAAAATATATTTAAATACTTAATGATAGATTGAAAAGAAAAACTGAATTATCCTAAGCATATACCACAGGAGTGTAAAACTAAGTACACAGTAAGGCTCGTTATCATGTGTCATGATACCTCGATTCAAGCCTAAAATCCTTGTCTGGGTTGTTACTCCTAGGTACATCAGTTCCAGAACCATGTCCACTTGTAGTATCCAAACAAGAATGTATTTTCTAGAAATATCCACGTAATCTATTCCCTACTAAAATTACAAGATGTTCTGGTATGTTTATTCTCAAATTATATCTTAGGATTTTGTTCCCAAATCTATGTTTTCTAAATCTAGTTTCCATGTTTTCTACTAAAATTCATTTAATACCAACTATAAAGACCAGACCCTAGTTTCCCAGAGCCAGTTATTTATTTCATTATACCAAAGGATAAAATATTTTAGTATCTTTCAAAAACAAGATACATACATTTGTTCAACATTAAAACTTGAGAGGAAATACAATATAGAAATTCATTTGACAACATCCATAACTCCTAGGTTATTCTTGCATGTAACTCGTAATATACCTATTAATGTATTGGTAAAATGAAACATAAGAGAGGGTTGATCTAAAATGATCAGTAACAGAAAGCAATATAGTAGATGATATCATATACTGAAACATTAGGCATGGTGAATAACTAAAAACATATGCCTTTAAAAATAAACATGAACACATTATGGTAGGATTAAGAGCTGAATTAATAATGCCATAATAAAAAATAAAAATGGGTCTTCTACTATTTAAATAACCATATGAAATTTCAATTACTAGTTTCATAATGATGTAATACATAATTTCATACATCATAACCATATCATCATGTCATCATGCAAAGACCATAAATAACCATTTTTGTCAAGGCCACATGTCAAGATTGTAGTTTGTCTCATGAGACCTATAAATCCATAGAGGGGATATAGTGGGCCCCAACTATCACTTAATAAGTCCAATTAATTCTTCATATGAATGGATATAAACATAAAAAACATATACATTCATATTGAAACTAACATATGAAATGTACATAACCTTCCTCAGACATTAAGCATAAACACTATCCATTCAGAGTAAATTATTGAATGTCTTAAAGATATAACATCCATAGTCAAACAAATCATAAAACATTAAATTAAATATGGTATATGATATCATAAAATATTATTCTCAGTAATACATAAGAATCAATAAGAGTTTTTAAATAGATGAAGATACTCTTATAAAATCATTGAGTAATTCTTGAGATAAATACTCTTTTACATTGAAAAGAATAGTTATTTTAGAGAAGTCTTTATATAAAACCATAATTTAAGTAAAATAGTATTTTAATAATAAAATAATTTATTTTAGAAATATAATTGTTTCCAAAAATTTATTATAGAGTGCCCTTGAAAATAGGTAAGAATTTGAGAAATTCCCTTGAATTGGGATTCTATTACAGGAAGAATTTTTCAAAGATCCTTTTGAAACATTTAACTACCCATAAATGAAAGTAGGATTCTTGTGGGTACACATATATAGAACATTAAAAGATAATTTATGTGGAGTAAATATGAATAAATAATAATTTAATTGAGGTATCTATAGAATAAGAGTATCCCGAATGAAAATGGAGGTTTGGGTAGAAAACCCTTACCTTTGTTCGAATGTATTCTGCACTTGAAATTAATGTCCTGGATAATCAAATTAAATCCATTAATTAACTAATTAAGAATATTATATCCATATATTTATCCATTAGGGTTTTATTATGTTCATTTATTTTTTTATTGATAAGTTATAAGATTGAATTCCATCTTTTTGGAGTGTTCGTTTCCTTGATTTCATGATCGGTTCACTTGATAATATGTAATGGAGTTGATGTGGAATGGATATAATTCTCCGAAATTGAACTTATATAATATTTATGAATATATATAAGAATAAATTTTTATATATATCAATTGGTTACATGGTATTAGGATAATTTATTGGATAGAACATTAGTGATAACCATTTAAATTATTTTGTCAATATCTTGATTGTTACAAACTAGTTTTTCATATGAATTAGTATTATGTATATATACGGGTTATATAACATTTAATAGGTTAAAATACAAATATTATAGTATTTTTAAACCATAAAAATGGTTTTATGACCCTATATGAATACATTAATATAGATTGAAAACTTTTCGTCCTTGAATCTGACAAATTAACACATCTCAAACGGTGTTTTAATTTTTTATATATAAAAAGGGGAAATGAGAAATGATGATGAATTATTACATTAGAATAAAAAAATTACAATATATATAAAGTAAAGTAGTTATCATACCTTTTGTATGAGGGTAATTAAGAAGAGAGATAAAAATAATTTAAGTTTAAAGAAAAATAGAAGTTGAGAAATCCCTTACGAAAATTCGGCAGCCTAACGACGTCACTCAAAAAATTAATAAAATAATTTTATGAGAGAAAAAGGGTTATCTCATAATTATTAAATAATATGGATAGTAATGTGGATATGTAATTACATATCCTGACATAATACAATTGAAATTAAAAAAGAATAACATTAAAAGAGTGGTTGAAAAAGAGAAGGGTGGTAGATTCCCTTACCTTGTAAAGTAACTACTATGACTTGAAGGTTGGGACCTTGGGGGATTGAGGACACCTTGGGAGGACTCATAGTTAGGTAAAACTACTAGATCATCGAAAAATATTAATTTGGAATGAATGAAAATGAATTAATGAGTGGGTATTTATAGTAAAAGATAGGGTGTTTTCTATTAATTTTAAAGGACACCTCATTAGTGGTATTTATAAAACCATGGGGTTTTCCATGGTATTTTTCCATGGTATGGACAATTGGGACACATAATATCATATTTTAATGTATAGAAGTCTAAAAGAATCTTATATTAATTATTACATCATTATGATGTCATTAATCATACTGAGAACACAAAACTGTATTTTTACTATTCATGAAAAACTATCGTATTTTATAAAATTCTCATAAATTACACATAACCTAATATCAAAGTTTTGAATTCGAAAATGAACTCCATTTTATGAAAATAGTTTTCTAAATATGATTAATTTAATTTTTAAATAAAATGATAATTTATTCTAAAAATATCAATTTGAATACTATAATTTGTTTTATATCACCTTGAAAAAATAATCAGGATCACATTATCTTATAAAATTAAGACAATAAAATAATAATATGAATTACTATTACTAAGGGTCATATTACTATTCATATTACTATTCAAAATGGTATTTTACTATTCACCAAAAAGTAATTTTTCCTTATCAGACACTAAATATCTTACGAAATGCAATTGTGTATGTCAGTTTTTTGAAATTCAAATCAGAGAGGTGGAAAAGTTATGTTTACTAGCTAGGTTATAAAAAATGGTTTTTTATGGAGACTCAGTGTTTCTTGAATTCAATATTACATTTATTTATAAATATTTGGTGTGTTACAACTAACTTTACATGATTTTATTATGATCCTTTTAATTCCATCATAAAATCTCTCACCTTTTCTTCAATAATTTTAACCATCCGTTTAGATTATAAATCCATTTTTTGGAATATATTATTCAGTAATGTTCATTTTTTTCAAGTTCATTTTTCAAGGATTTCTAAAACCATTATTTAAAATAGGGATATTGATTATATATGATAAATATATGAATACTATGCATTAATAAAAAATGAATATTTGTTTTTGGTAGGTCATAAATGATATTGGATTCACGAATAAGGATGAAGTGGTTTGAATTCATGAGCATATCCACATGTTCCATATGGTATCATGTTTCCTAATAGTTTTCAGTGGGATAGTGACTAAGACCATGGGAATCTACTACCATTTCCACATGGGAAAATAATGAAACATACTAACTGATCATGTGATCACGCAGACATTTTCAAATGAAATTTCTCTTTTTAAATGATTAAAGACCATATTATGAAATGAAGTTATAGAAAACATAAGCACTAAAATAGTTATTTTTGGATTATTATATGGTCATTCAAACATAGAATACGATTATTTATAAAAAATGATAATATAGATATTTAAAAATAACCATTAATATTAGTACATTAAGGGTCATGATAAAGACCATTTAACCCATAAAAAGGAATCTATGGCCTCATCTAATAGTATATTACACTGTAAGAGTATTTATCAAAAATTATGAGAGAGATAGAATCACTAGTTTTTTCCTTTAAAAGTACCAATTCAATAGATGAAAATTACTTCATAAATAATACCATTTATGATAGATGTTTAAACTCATTCTTATCACGGCCCAAGACATGTATGTTGAACCACCACATAAAAATATCACCATTGCACACCTAACCCATAGAGAATTCACTAGTCTAATAAGGGGTTTTATATCAAGACCCGAATAGTATTAATATTTATTTATTTATTTATTTTTAATAAAATAGTTTTTATTTTTATAATTTTTATTATTATTTTTTAATGATTTAATAAAATCCTTAATAAAAAATTATAACTTTATATGAAGGAACAAAATTTATATTTTGGGGATATGTATAACATTAATCAAGATACTTTTGTGATGAATTAAAAATAATAATAAATGATATTTTTAAAAAATATTATTAATAAATAATATTTAATAAATATAGATTATAAAATAATTTTACAAAGTCAAATCTAAAATTTATAGTGGTAAAAAAATTATAATTGAGGAAAATAATTACTTTTCAATAAATGTGGGTTGCTTATTTAAAAATAAAAATTATTATACATAGGAAATTATTTTGATACAATAAATAATATTTTTTATATCATCACATAAAAATTATGTAATGGTGATGTTTTTATAATTTCTAAAGTATGTCAAATTTTTGGGTCAAAATTAAATATGGTATAATTATACGTTATTTATTATGAAAATAAAAAATAATAAAAGCATTGTAATAAATAAAATAATGTGTATCCACGACCATTATTATGCATCCCCTTTAAATTAGTTTATTTTCTATCTTATATTATTTATTTCATAGGTAATTAATGAGTCCTCCAAAATAGATACTATATATTATGGATTTAAAATAAAATCATTGTAAAAAATAATCACTTCCACATCACAAAGGAAGTTATTTTAAAAAAATAGTTATTATCCATATCAAATAATGAATATATATCTTATTTGGAAGATGGCGTGGGAAAAAACCATGTTATTGTTTTTTTATAATTAAATTATCATATAGTGTAAAAAACATATGTTCATAAATCATAAATGAATTATGATCCCCTTTCCTATATAAACCCAAAAAAATTAATCATCACTAAAAACACTTGGATCATGAAATTAATCTGAATTTCCCTCTCTATATTCCTCCTAAGGTACCCAAAATCTCCTAATATGCAATTCCTAAGCTTTCATAAGGGCCATTTCAGGGTAATTGATCCTCATTTTTTCCTCATTATTTAAGAACCTAATTTATCTTATGCACTATAATTATGCATTTTTCATTTTTGTATTATGTTCTTACTTGTCAGTATAACTATCCTTATGATTTCCATGTCATTATATATCCATTTTACGCAATTTAATCACTTCAATGAATCATTATGTACAATCGTTATTTTGATGACCTTATCATGTGGTTTATCATGCCAAACTATCATGTAGTGAATACCCATCCCAATTTACACTAAATATTATTAACCTAGATGTAATTATACACCAATTATAGGGAAATTCCATATCTATTTCTCATACTCCTTAATGATTGGATTAAAAGTGATGAAATTCATCCATATGTTGTTTGATTTATGTGTAACACATATGAATATACATGATATGAAAGTGACAGGTGGGACCAGAATTATGTAGACCTCTTATTCTTTTAGTAATTCTTTAATCTCGTGATATTCCATGTATGGGTCATGGGATGTTATCCTAATCACACTATGTTATTTTTTCTTATTAGTGATCTTGTATTTATTTTTATGATGTCATGGTTTATGTTGATTCTACATTCACATGTTGCCTTAATATTGTCAAGTTATATCATGACTCATTGTTCATGATTATGATCCTCACCCATATTATGCTACGTTGATATTCCACTCGGATCACATGTACTTATTTTCCTTATGTTATTCATTGTTTTTCTTTATAGTACTTTATAGATCACCAAAGTATTATGTATATTCACAAGTTATCCCTTAAAATTATAGAATAATGATGGAAATTTAAAACTATGTTAAGGAAGTTATTAATAATGTCGATGTACTTGATTTGAAAATTTTCATGATATATTCCTAATTTCACAATGATACTAGGCCCAATTGTAACACCCTTATTTTTTACGTATTATAATTATTTTGAATAAAATATAATTATTTTATGGATTTCATTGATTACTATGCCATGTTTATCTTGTGGTACATAAAATGCTATGTTTGTATTATGTTACCTAAAATACCAATTTTAAATTGTGGTACATGTAACTTCATGCATAAATTTTATTACATGCATCACTAATATTATCTTAAATTACATAAAACACTGATATTATCTTGAGTAACATGCAACTCTATGGTCATATTGTGTTTCACATAATACCAATTTACCTCGGTAGTTTCCATTACATGCTAGATAGAAACTTATCAAACTATAATATACTATTAATATTATTAATTAATTTTATAACCTTCACTTAGCCTTCACAATTTTGGTTATGATTAGTATTATAAAAATATTTAAAATATGTTTTATGAATTTTTACAAAATGAATTATTTAGAAACTAATTAATTTGAAATGAAAGTAAGAACTATTTGAAAATAATGAAAATCCTTCTCTAAAAACTGTTTTTCTATGGAAAAACATATATTATCTCAATAAATAAAACAATATAATTTTTATGATTTATTTTATATATATATATATATATTATTCAATAGTCTATTTAACATTTATCTTATTTGTTCTAGAAAAGATATAAGAATAAATTCAATTTTATGCATAAAAGTATGCATTTTACTAAAAAGTAGTTTTATCATAGATTAATGGAAAAATTGTATTAAATATATCTTTTAAACTTTAAAAAATTTTATTAGAAAAAAATATCATTTTTGAAATTAGAATTGGAATAGTATCTTTGGCTGAATTTTTGGCATTTTTCTATGAACATTCAATTTTTCATGAATAGTGAAAATTATGTAATGCCCCAGTTTTCTCAAAGGTATGACCTATTTTTTTCACTTAAATTCATGATTTTGGACATTTTTAATTTTTCCTACTAGATTTATGGAGGTCATGAAGTTTTATGGGGCTCTTTCTGAGCTCCAATCCTCGATGTGTGGGAAAGATGATTGGGTCGCATGATATTGAGAAAGTGTGCCACCTAGAACGCATGGTATCTCTAATAGTGTGGTGTAAGTCACTTTGAAGTATGGATTCACATGGATTCTCAAAAACCCTATAAGGTGGACCATATTCCAATGCAACCTTTCATAAACATGTTTTTTTTCATGGGGAGTGCACATTTAGAAAAAACTGTGTGCCTAGCCCATTCAGTATCCTCTTTAGGTAGAGGAATAGTTCATGGTTGGCACACTCTGTGAAAAACCATGCGGCTAAACCATTTGGCTAAACCATGCACAATATCTATATGGGTGAATTAAAATTTTTTACCTTAATGAATTTAAAACCACATACCACATTTATCACTTCTCTGGTCCAGAGGATGAACTCTCCTCCCCTTTCTTATGGGATTCTCTCTTTCCTAATCTAGGGATCACGAATTCTCCCACATATAGACTCTAAATCATTCACCATTGGATGCATCAAAAAATCATGATGTAATATCTATACTCCATATGATTTTATTATCATTTTATCCTCTAATATAATGTACTATTTTTTGTGCCCTATTATTACCTATTTCTAGAGATTTTGATGATTTTATTGATAACACTTGTTCTAGATATATTTGTGGACCAAAATGGAAGAGTGGTCTTCTACAAGACTAATAAAGATGGTCCTGTTCATTTTCCCATGTTTCAATTCATTTTATAACTTTCACCATTTTTCTATGTGTCGAAAATTTCTGATGAAGCCTCTAATGTGTTAATGATTTTTTTCTAATTAGTTTCCCGTGATAACTATCACCCAATGTAGTGGTAAATCACCTCTGAGGATGATCTCATTGACCTAAAAACCCACTTTGGGTGTGTCCTTTCCATGATATCCTAATTTCAACTACTCTAAATTGTTAAACACCATTTGAGGTGTGATTACCCTATAATAAAATCCATTAATTTATAAATTGATTTGATTAGAATGATGTACCATGAGTTAGGACCACCATGCCTAATTCCATAAGTGGGTTAATTAATTGAGTTCAACAGAATCCTTTTTCATTATTCATTAAATTATTTCATAGTTAAATTGTATGAATTTTATGGCCAAATATTAAATTTTCATGTGCGGAGATCGATACACGGTTTATCGACTAAAGTACACCTTGGGAGGTCCCATCGTGCCTTGGTTAGTTTAATAGTTTTATAAATACATCAGGGTGACACAAGATATGCCTGTTATGGGTCACTATGTGTTTTCCTTTTTACCTCTAAACGAGAGACACTAGTTGTCTAGGAGAGATCCCATGGATGGGATTAGTGGCAAGATGGTTGTACCATGCCAAGAGAGAGTATTGGGACCCTATGTAAGATACCAAGGACAAACTCTGAGGGTTGTTATTGTTTTTTTTTCTCTCTATGCTAGTGGTGGAACTTGGGATATCATTTATGGGTCACCTTGGATGGAATCCTATATAATTGGACATATAAAAATCCCCTAGAGCGATACTTGGGATTTAACTGGGATTTCCTTAGATGGGATTGGGTATCTAGTTCACAAATTTACAAATATATGAATTTAATTAATAAATAATAATGTAGACTTGGAAATCCTAGGATGTTCTCATAAATTAAAATCACACGCTTTTGGATGTTCTATATTTTGATATTTACTTATAGTAGCTCTTAACATATTTCACAATTGTGTAGGTTACCTCAGTTTAGAGACATATGACTTAGGCTGAAGAATATACAGTTCTATGGGTGTACATAGTGTAACTCAGTCTAGTATGTTTTATTTATTTATTGTCCCATATTAATAGTTTTTTTCACACTAGTCATGTTATATGCACGTACTCAATTGATCTGGACACTATTGGTTCTTTCCAACTTAGTATATCCCACTGCATTCTTGGGTTACCATTGGAACCCAAGAAGACATCATGGTGGCATGCTTTGATAAAGTTATTCTACCAACATCCTAACCATGATTTATAGTATTATGTTGGATTATATAAGAATAGGAATAATACTATGCTCAAAATTCTAGTATTAGAATATTTTTGGACTTTTTTTATTTTTTATAGCGTGTAGTATATTCCTATTTTCTCTATATCTATTTTCCACTATTTTTTATAGTTATATTATAATCAGAATATTTTTGTATCTATTTATTATACCACTTCAGCATGTTCCTTATTATTCTTCTCTTGTTTATTTATTCTACTTTCACTATGATAATATACTGGTCCATGTAGTTTTAGTGTTTTCTATATGTTCTTATTTCATTTATACCATTTTAATCTACTCTCATCTATGAAGTAATATTCTCCCTACAGACACACCTGAGTCCCTCGCTACTAGTTGGCAGCCTCTAGCATATGGGGTGGTGCGCTTGAGCTCTTCCAGCCCACTATCTAATGGCACTATAATGTGACATCTGTGGAGGATGGTACAAAGTGGTGTTAGAGACACTTTTTTAATTGGTCTTATTATTTTTGTATTATATAGGAGACAATGAGTATTGGATTTTAGAAACAAGGATGTTTTTGGGAGTAGTTGACTCACGTGCAGGAGATTCCAAATTACATGGGATGGCTTAAAAGTTTTATTGGTTGTGCTTTTAGAGTTTCACATATTTTACCATTGGGTATTGAACTTTTTTTTTATATTTATTTTGTTTATATTTTTATTATGGGATGCTTTCCCACAGCCTGATGATATGATTTCACATTAATTCAGGCATCATACTAGGAACATTATGACTAAAATGACATGCATTATACCATGTCACATCTACTTTTCTACATGCATTTCCTATATTTCATGTGCATGCTGAGTGTTATTTTTATATTTTTCCTTGAATTTTTCCAATTTTTACTCATAAGAATGGAATAATTAGCCAAATTTGAGTTCCTACATCAATCTAAATGTTTTTTACACACATAGAATGATGATGAAAATATAATTAACCAATTATCCCCCTTTAGTTGAGTTAATCAATGAAGGGAATGTGAAATTTATAATCCATGTGCTTATATTTATTATAAATGGAAGTTCATCCAATCAAATCATAATGAATGGCATGTTACATCTTGTTACCATGTGTGAAGGGTCAGGTCCTAGATACATAACTTGAAAATTTCAATCTCTAAAGAGTGTGGGCCTTTATAAATTTTAAATTTGTGACACTGTTAAATGGACTAATAACTATGTGTCTTTAAATAATGGTAAACATTAATGAACTAAATTTTTAAAATAAAAAGGATTCTATTTAATGGGGATGAATAATGAATAATAAAGGGTGTTTTACTCTGTACCTTTCACCTGACCCTCGGTATAAAAGAACCTCTACTATGTTGTGTGAGACCTTTACCCTTACCCAGTTGTAGTAGTGTGCAGTAGTTTGTGTCACTTAATACTTTTGTGAAATGTCATATCACCTAGAACTATATTTTATAAAAGTCATAGTGGTGATACTCACTTTTAGGAAGGGATGTTTCATTTTCATTTCTTTATCGAATTCCCTATCTTTGAAAATCCTTTTCTAAGGCGTTCTCTTGTAAATTGTAGTGTTATTCCACCATGATGTCCTCACATAAAATTCCATAAGGGTGGATATAAATATACAATGAAGGTGGTGTTTTCTGAGCCAATGTGATTATTCCTATAGATCCATCGGAGGGACCTCCTATAGATCTTCCGTTGGATTTTGATGCTCAGTTCTATGATAGATTCATATACTTTATGTAGTTAGTTTAGAGTACTCCTTGACTTTTCCCTACCATGGAAGAGATGACTCATGAGTTCCATATGTAGCATCCTCCATCCTTCTTTGTGGATGGTAGACCTCTAGCTACTGAGTCATAGTTAGAGGTCATGTTACCCATCATTTAAATATCAAGATACATCTAGATAATATGTTCAATCTAAATACCTATATACTATATGACTCCCCCAATCAATTGTGGGATGTACTCACTCAGGATAATCGACATTTGGGTTTGGTATTGATGAAATTCTAGATATAATTTTTTGAATTATTCTTTCCTCAGTGGTTGTGAGAAGATTGTGCTGAAGATTTCATAATCCTACAAAAATTTGACATGTCTGTGTTGTAATATTCAAATCACTTCACCAAATTATAACATTTTTCGCTTACCTTTATCGAGGATGATTTTACTACTATTATACTTTTCAAGGTTGGGATCACATATTCCATTTGATATCTTGTGAATTTCATTCATCTGAACCCTATATATATGATAGTAAAATAGTCCTTTATAATTGAGCGGAACCCAAGGTAATTTGACTACATAAACTAGTGAGGTTTAGCATCCAGGAATGGAAGTGGATTATCCTGTATCAGGATATGAAATTTTGAGGTTTCATGTGGGGGAAGTACTAGAAAAGTGGCACTCACTAACATTTATGTCGTGTTTCATCAATGTGGTAGGCCAGGGCCTAATAATCCCCAATGCATGAGGAACCTTATAGAGTGGCATGCTTTTGGTATGATGGTTCCTCTTCAATTAATCTTCCAATATTTTCCTCAAGCTTCTAGTGAAAGGGGTTCGATATTGAAACTACTTTTAGGTGTAGGATTAGTGGATCCACTTTAAGATAGATTTTGGTCTTCTATTGGCTGATTAGGTAGAGAAGGTGGTCAATACTGAGGTAGTATAGCTTCAGAGGCACAACTCCATCATATTGTAACTCCTCATGTTAGTCAGGATACACCTCAAGGCTATGGTACGGAACATATCTATGTAGTTCAACCTACTCCGACAAATCAGAGTCTAGGAAAATATCTGTTTTTAGGTAATATTCTAGTATCCTATACTACAGTATCCACCCTCTTTGATATTGTTTCTCCACAATCTTATATTCCTATTTTGGTTATGATTTTTTGGTCTTAGCAGCAAAATACTTATTTGGAATCATCAATCTTGACATGTCATTATGAATTCATTTTGAGAGTATACGTCATTTAAAGGATTGACCCCTTGATATATGTGGGTAAAACTTCCTTTGTAATTTTAACATCTTCAAGATCACTAGATTTAATGTGTAAGGACACATGATTTTCCAAAATTCAATTTTGAGAAGAAATTTAATTTTTGCTATCAAATTCATGTAAAGGGGTAAAATTGTATTTTTCCACTGATATATGATCATGGATAAGTTTTTTGAGCACTTACTTGGTCCTATAACTTTTTTTTACCCTATTCTACGATTTTTGTGTAAATCAAACCCATTCGAGTTTTGGCAGAATAAATTATATTTACTATTTTATAAATTAAATTTTAAATTGTTTACATAGGTTTATTCAGTTGTATTCTCTAAACAACACAACATATTGAGATTATTTCTTCTCTATTGATTACAAAATAGGTATTTTAGCCTAGGTGATTCATAAACTCATGCTAGGAAATGGGGTTGGATCAGGACCCTTTATCTTTTCTTTTATTTTTCTTATTTTTCATTCCTTTCTTTTCTTTTGATTCATTTCCTTCCTCCTTTTGGTAGAATCCACCTATGCAGATCCTCCTTCATGCAACCTAATAGTGAAAGGGGGATATAGAGAAATATATTTAGAGAGATAAGGGAATATAGGTACTTTTGTGAATCCCTTGATGTGTTGGATCGATGTGTGGAAACCATGGATTGTCAAATCAAGCCAATCTTTGGCAGTTTCCACCCAAAGGTAGGATGTTTTTATAATTTAACCCTTTTGGATTCACTGTTTCATGTTTTTAAATCCCTATTATTCTTTCTTTTATCCCCTAGTGGTAGAATCTATTGATTTGGGGGTGAAAATGGGGGTTTTTTGTGATCTTATGTGTTTTCTATTCAAGAAAACCTGGTAACAAAACATGTGGGTCAGGGGAACATGCCATGTGTTCTTCTCATTAGGGGAAGATGATTTTTAATGAATACACACCATTTATAGGGGTTTAAAATATGTGTTCTATTAATCGTCTATGTAGTCGAGTACCTAGGAATGGATACCCATATAGGGGTACATGGTCATGTAGAGTACACGACTAGACCCCATGTGGGTAGCAGGATGTGAAAAAGTGCATGGACTGGCAGGTATACGGTCAGGCCGGTTGATTGACATGGGTATGTACCCCAAGTTGGGTACATTCCATGTACCTACCTTACATACCATGTACCAGGGGAATTTACACGCCCAGGACAACAAGGGTACACGCCCATGTGGGAGCTTGATGGCACACACAATGTATGGTATCTACACGTCATGTACTCTTCTCTTGGTTCCCTTTGAGGGAATTTTCTTTTTTTGTTCCCCAGTATCATATTTGGATGTAATAGAAGTTCATTATAAGTAGTCTTCCATGTATATCATGATGGTAAACCCCATGGAGTGGTTTGAGGAATTCAAATGGGTGTTTTGGGGGTTTTTCAAAAATATAGAGGTTCTTCTTCTGATAATTGAATCAATTGTCTTCTGAGAGTGAGACCAATTCTGAGATGATCCATAGGATATCTCTCATGAAAAATTATTTGAAGATGTCTCCTATTGGATATGTTCCCTTCTAGAAAAATATTTCATGAGGACATCTACGTTTAAGGATCTCGTGTAGGATTCATTGTTTAACTTTATAGATAGTGATCCTGAGTAGGATGCCTACACATGTGTGTAGAACTCAAGGATCCCTAGTAAAATGATTCTATATTTCAACTGGATAATCAGGATCCCATTTGGTATGACTTTTCTTATATGCTAATCTAGGGATTCCCTTATAGGATCCGTATACCTGTGTATCATTTCGAGGATCCTGTGTAGGATGCCTCCGTCTTTCTTATAGTTTTAGGATCCCATTTAGGATTCCACATTTACCTTTTCAGCTATGGATCCCAAGTATGATTCCATCACATGTGTTTATACCTTAAGGATCCCAGGTTGGATTTCCATTTAGTGTCTGACATGAGGGACTGAGTGTCTGCCTAGTTGTTTGAGGGACCCAAAGCTATCACATTGGATTTGGGTATAAATGGTGTTCGAGTGTCTCCTTAGAATCCGTTCCGAACTGGTAAGCCCATGGGGCTATGGATATAGTGTTGGGATAGGAATTCAAGCCACCCTGACTCATTTTTTATTCATTAAAAAAGTTATTTTGGATATTGTATTGGTTACCATAGGTGATTCTTGGTTGGTGGCTATTGATCCAGATGCAAGGCTTCTTTAATTATTTTGGGATGCCCAAATGTTATTCTCGGGATACGTATTTCTTGTTGGTATTCTAAAGCGTGCTTATCTAGGATCCAGCATATGAGGCATGTTATTTCTAATGTTTACTTTTATACAAAAAGGTACTACTTTGGACTTGGATTTTGATCCTAGATTCATATATATATATATATATATATATATTGTGATATATTTTGTTAGGATGTCTAGAGGTGTTTCTTGGTATCTGGTTGTTGAGCCTTACGTGTTGATTTTCATTCCTTGATTGATACTTGGATTCCCATTTTTATAATTCCCTATATGGACTCATCGGTTGGATGATATATGATGAGGATGATTATGCTCTTCTTGATACAGGAATAGTATCCAAAGACTCATGGTAGATTACGCTCTCTCGAGTGGTGGGGATGATTAAAATCTCTTAGTCCTATGATTGGAATTATTACATGCTTCTAGATCAGTGATGAGACTTGATGGGTGTTGTATGGAATCTCACAGGTTAGTTCTCTTTATATGGGACTCTTGAGGGATGACTACGATCTCCTCGGCCTATGATCATGGTGGGGATGATTACGATCTCCTCAGCATATGATAAAAATGATTATGCTCTTTTGGATTAGTTACAGGACTTGATGAGGCTAACATGGCATCGTACTGGTGAGTTCTCTTTGAATATTTCTTAATGGTAAGCACTTAGGGTCCATCTGAGTTACGAATGTCATGTAATCCCTTAGGGTTCATCTGAGTTCCGAATGTCATGTCCGCCTCTAAAACAAGACCTATGGTTCAGACATTGGAATGGATTTACAGGACTGGGCATCATAAAGACTAACTCAGTGACATTTTACAGGATGTCCATATGTACTCCCTAGAATCATTATTTATATGATTGATCATTGGCATACTTCATACTCATTTTAAGTACTGGACATTAGTATATGGTATCCTAATTAGTTATTGGATGGAAGTACTGGTGAACCCATGTGTAGGTTGAGTATCCCCATGTGGTGACATAAATTTCTTAGAGATATAATTCTGGAATTGGCTAAAGTAGGTATATATACATTGGTATTATGAATGTAGAGATCGGCCTAGGAATTCACATATTGAGTGGCATAATTTCCATCTCAATGACATTTCATAGGATGTCAAGGTGATCAGGATTACGAACCCAAGGATTGATAGCTGATGTAGTTTCATGTTATTTGATTCACATGATCCTGAATATTCATATTTATGTATATATTTATAGGTATGGGACTATAAATATATATTTATATGGATATGGACATACATGGTGGAACTTTCCCAGCTGACCATGATTATGGACCCGAGGTTCGACTGTGGTTTCACGTTTGGTATACATACCTTTGGTTGTTTCTCAGTGGGATGGGGAACTGTTTATTTTTCATACACTTATAGAAACATTTTTATAGGTATGTTATTAGGATGGAATACTAATATTCTTTATCCCCACTACATGTTCACCTCAGTTTATGTGTAAAAATTATGTCTTCTTTTATGGTTGATCATTAGATGAGTGGTGGATAGGGATGAGGCCTGGAGTTTCATGTTCATGTGTAGAAGCTTGTGAGTTCTTCTAATCAGGCTGGTGCAGTTCGACATTGTCTGGATATCATGTACATGGTCTAGCTCAAATTTAGTATTAGCGACATGTACTTTTATTTTTAGTTCCTTTTTTACTTTTTTATATGTATGGTCATCCTAGTGGGTGATCAATGTTTTATCGCATGACATAGCTCTTCAGGATTTTACTGAATTTAATTTATTATTACAGCATGTTCAATTCCAGTAATTTACTAATTCCTCAGTCTATTTGTTTACACTTTTGTATGATACTTCACTATTTTCATTCTCTCTTACTCTTATATGAGGTCATAGTCTCCTCACTATCACACCCTAGACCCTCGATGCTAGTCGGCAGCCTCTGGCATATGGGTAGGCGTTCTTGAGTCATCGTAACCCACCAGATCGAAGCACTGGTTTAGTGGAATCTATATTGGGATTTTAAAATGTTGTATCAGAGGTTTTCTTTTCCTTAGCTTTAATGTTTTAGATATGGTAGATAAGATCATTAGGAATGTTTTGGAACATTTAATGGATAATGGACAAGTGCATCATGAACACTTGTTCCGGTAAGAAGCCCCAGTTTTTAAGGTTCAAAGATTATTGTTCTGATCTACAATGTTACTATTGAATATGATTTTCCCTTGATTAAAAAACATTTTGTGGATGTTATGATTTACTATGGATCTATGGCTATTTTCCATTGACAATATTCCAGGGTAAAATCTTTACTCTTGGCTAGAAAAGTCAAGTGGTGTCTCATGCATCATATTTGTAAAGTAGGATTCACATCATATAGGCCTACTAGTGTGGGATTTTACTAATGATTTAGAAAAATTCAGTTGGGCCTAGTTACATATATATATATAAATATAATTATAATGGTAGGTTATGTGGATCTGTATTGAAGTGTTTTTTTTAGGATGATGATTCATTTATCATTCACAGGAGGTGTAGTGACCCAGTAGGTCGATGTGGCACTTTATTCCTTTCTATTACACCCATTATAGGGTGTTTTTTTCTCAATTATGTTGTTATCTAGTTAGATTACTGAGTACGATGTCGATGGATACCTTGACTTTTCTTGAAAACTTGACCTCCATGGGGTTTACACTATCAGATTCTCAGCGAGTGCCAGTTTAGTTTCTCTTCTGTGTTGGTTTTGTGACCTTCAAGGGGCATTTCCTTCTGAGGATTATATGAGAGGATTAGGCCCTTGAAGGCCATGTTTTCAGATTTGACCCTAATATGTCATTTTTTATCTTTACATTATTTTGAGTGGTTTTGATATTTTGTGCTATAAGGTTAGAACTTGAGACCAAGTTGTGATGATTGTTCTATTGGGCTAAGTGTGAGACCTAAAAGCCCTTAATTTATACATGGGCCCTCGTTGGTTGAATTTTTTTTAGGGAGACCTACATGTGATAGGTTGGCCCTTGTTTCTTCAAATTTATTTTTGGGAGGTGAGCCTTATCTTATGTCCATTTTGAGATCAAGGCATGGTAGATGATTGAGTTTTGTGTTATAGGCATGTCGATGACTTCAACTTTTTACAAAGCACCTTGGGTGTTTTTGGTATCATGACTGGCTTCGATGGGAAGGATTTTTTGGGTGCATGGCCTAGCCGACCAGTGTGTCTGCAATTGATAATGTAGTCAGATCATGTTTAGAAACTCATGACTAGAATTATGTCTGGTGATGGGTGACTAATGAATAAAAAATGGCACATGTGAGGTGCTCAGTTTTGAACAGGAGTTCCAATGGAGCTTCTAGCTAATATATAATTGACGTGCCATGTAGCATGGTCATCTTTTCCTTATGATGGACTACTCACTGGTGTACTAGTATAGTGATAAAGGTACACAATGATTTCATGTGGTGTCGTTTGAATCGTAAATTGGTGAGTGGTCATGTGTGAGCCAAGGACCGTTGTTTTCCATAATTTCCATGGGATTTAATTCTAGAATTTTTTCGTAATGTCCCTCCATGGTAGAGGTGACATTGTGAAATTTTTGGGTTACTATGAGGTGATTGAACCATGGATGAATCCTAGTGAGGTTTTGACATGATGGTGAGGGTTACTCAGAGAGAGTTGTACAAAAACTTGGTGAAATCTTAGTGTACTTATATAAGAGACGGTCATGATCTATCTTGATTCATCTTGAATAAGATTAGAGATCATCAACCTAACACTAATCTCCTTTTCATTTCTAAATATTCTTCCCTAGTGTAGTAGGATCAGGTTGATGTTACACTCGACAAGTGGTGTAAGGTAAGCCTTATGGTTGGGAGTGAACCATTGGTTGTTTGAGGGTGTTGACCCTCATTTTCTGTTGAATTTAGGTGTTTTATGTAAGATTTTGAGCTCAGGAATTTCCATTGAGATGACGATAAGGGTATTCCTATGGTGGGGAGTACCCGATTGGTCACAGTTAATTGTCTTCCATGTAGAAGAAAGTTATTTATGCTATAGGGTGGTCGTTGGATAGTCCATATATCTTGGTTGTGTAGATGATCAGGTTGAGAGAATGGAAGTTGGACTTCTCACTATGATTCACAGAGACAAGATGGTTTTTGGTGGGGTGTTTGTAAAGACTCATTTTTTCATGACTTTAATTTTCAGAAGAAATTTATTTTTTTCTTCCAAATGATTATAATGTTTAATTGGTGTCTTTACCCTAGTAGATGATCTCGGATAATTTTTTTTGACAAATCTATTGGTCCATGAATATTGTGTTTACCCTAGGATAGGATTTTGTTGGAAATCTAAGTCATTTTAAATTAGGCTGAATAATTAATATTTAATATTTAATAAATTAAATATTAAATTGTTTTTCTAGGTTTGTTCGGCCATATATTTTTAATGGAGTTTAATATTGATATTTTTTTCTCCTTCTTTCAGTTTGGAATTGAGAATTTATCCCATGTGATGCATAAACTCGAGCGTGGCATTGGTTCTGGAACATGACCCTTTTTATTTTCTTTTATTTTCCTTTCTTATTTCTCATTCTTTCCTTTTATTTTCTTTCATTTCCTTACTCCTTATGGAGGATGCCTTCTGTGTGGAACCTCTATTGTGTGACCTAAGATAGAAATAGGGAGAGGGATAAAATGAGTGAGAGGTAAAGGAATATATGTACCATCACGAAGCCATCAATGCGCTGGATCGATATGTGGAAACCATGGACTATCAGATCCAAGATTCGACAGTTTCTTCCAAAGTTAGGCAGTTTTTTAGATTTACCATAAAACCCATTTGGATTCATCATTTCAATTTTTTAAAGTCTGGTTAAACTTTCTTATGTCCCCTAGTGACTGGATCTATTTATTGGGGGTGAAAATGGTGGTTTGGGGTGATTCGGAGGGTTTTCCATTCAAGAAAACTCAATAACATGACATGTGGTCCAGGGGAACCTGATGTGTGTTCTTCCAGATTACAGGACTTGACATTTAAGGAATAAACAATCTATACAGGGGTGTAAATTCCATGTAATGATACTCAGCCATGTATCCAATTACCTGGGCATGGATACTTGTGTATGGGTACATGGCCATGTAGAGTACACAGCCTGGCCCATTGTGGGTAGAATTTCATGTAAAAGTGAACCTCCTAGCCATGTATACAGCTAGGATGGTTGTGGTGCATGGGTATGTACCCCTTGTTGGGTACACGTCATGTACCTGCCTTACACGCCATGTACTTGAGTCATTTACTCACCCATTGTAGACAAGAGTACATTCCAATGTGAGATCTCAAGGGTAGACACCGTGTATAGTATCTACACGCTATGTACTCCTCTATTGGTTCCCTTTGATGATATTTTTCTATTTTATGCCCTGGCATCATATTTGAATATAAGAGTAATCCATTATGGGTAGTTTTCCATGTAGATCATGATGGTGAAACCCATGGAGTGGTTTGATGAATTCTAATGGGTGTTTTTGGGATTTTACCTAAATGGAGAGGTTCTTAATTAGATAATTGAATCAAGTGTCTTCTTAGAGTGAGACATGTTTGGAGATTATCCATGGTCCATCTCTTAGGACCTATTATTTTGGGATGTCTTCCTTTAGAGATGTTCCCTTTTGACCTAATAGGTCGTGAGACCGGTTGCATTCTGAGGATCCCATGTAGGATTCCTCCATTAGATTTAAAGCTAAGGATCCCATGTATGATTCATTTTCTTGTATATAGACCTCAAGGATCCCAAGTAAGATGAATTTATATTTCTATTGGCTGATAAAGATCCCATGCGGGTTTCCTTTGTTTATATAATGATATAGGCATTCCCTTATAGTACCCATGTACATGTGTATCATTTGGATGATCCAGTGTAGGATGCCTTAGTCTTGCTTACAGTTTGAGGATCCCATGAGGGATTCCTCCACTACCATTTAATCTAAGTATCCCAAGTAAGATTCATTATCTTGTGTTTACACCTTGAGGATCCCATATAGGATGCATCTTTAGTGTTATACATGAGGGACCAAGTGGGTTCCCTTTTGTTTGACTGACCCTGAGCGGTTACGTTGTGTTTGGGTAGAAATGGTGTTCGGGTGTCACCATATAACTCGTGCTGAACTGGTAAGCCCAAGGGGATTTTTCTAGAGTTGTGGGTTTATTATTCAATACACCCTCACTCATTTGATTATTCTTTGATGTGGTTATTGTTGATGCAGTGATGGTTACCATAGGTGATTCATGGTTGGTGGTTGTTGATCCAAACATGATGCATCTTTATTTCTTTTGGGATTCCTAAACATTATTACAGGGATCTGTATTTCTTGTTGGGATGCCCAGACAAGCTTACTTCAGATCTAGCTTCTGACCCAAATTATTTATAATGTTTAATGGTATACCTAGATGTACAACTTGGGACTTGGTTGTTGAGCCTAGATTCATATATAAATGTAGGGATATATTTTTTTGGGATGTCAAAACGTTTTATCTGGATGTTGAGCCTTACCTATTGTCTTGTAGTCCTTGAGTGATACTTGGATTCCTGTTGATGTAATTCCTCAGACAGACTCATAGGTTGGATGATATATGATGAGGATTATTAGGATATCCTAGATACTAGCATGGTGTCCCAAGACTCATGGTATATTCTGCTCTCCCGAGTGGTGGGGATAATTATGATCTCCTCATCCTATTATCAAAATGAGAAAACTCTTCTGGATCAATTAAAAGACTCCATGGGTGTTTCATGGAATTTCACTAGTGAGTTCTCTTTATACAGGCATGGTGTCCCATGACTCATGGTAGATTATTATCTCCTGAGTGGAGGGGATGATTATGACCACCTCAGCCCATGATCCAAATGATCATACTCATTCGGATTATTTATAAGACTCTGGGGGTGTAACATAGTGTCTCATTGGTGAGTTCTCTTTGTAGAATTCATAATGTTAAGACCTTATAGTTCATCATAGTTCTAAATGTCGTGTAAGCCCTTAGGGTTAATCTGAGTTCCGAATGTCATGAACACCTATAAACAGAGAAATAGGGATCAAACATTAGACTGGATTTATAATCTTGACAAACATAGCAACTGACTCAATGACCTTTTACTAGATATCCAGATCTACTCCCTAGAATTCTTCTTTATAGGATCAACTGTTAGTATGTGGTATCCTCCATTATAGTATTGACCATAATTATACGGTATCATTGTTAGTGATTAGAGGAGAGTATGGATGATCCCAATTGTATGATGAGTATGCCCATTTGGTGGCGTAGCTTTCTTAGAGAAATAATTATGGCGTGGGCCAAAGAAAGTATATGTTGATTGGGATTACGGACCCATAGACCAACCTAATGATACACATCGTGAGTTGAATGACGTATTTCTCAATGTGATTTCACAAGATGTCAAGGCGGTCAAGATTATAGACCCAAGCATCGACTACTGATGTATTTTCATGTCATTTGATTCACATACTCATGAATATTCATATTTATGTTTATATGTATAGGTATGGGACTATACATGTTTACGTATATAGATATAGACATCCATGGTGGAACTTTCCTAGTTGACCGGGATTACAGACCTGATTTTTGATTGTGGTTTCATGTTTGTTTTAATTACCTATGGTTGTTTCTTATTGAAACTGACCACTATGGATTTTTTATACACTTATAGAAGCATGTTTATAGGTTTCCTATTAGAGTGGCCTACTGAGATTCTTTCTCACCACTGTATGTTTAACTTGGTGTATGTGTAGAACTTTTGTATTCGTTTTAGGTTGATAATGAGTTGTGTAGTTGATAGGGATAAGACCTAGAGTTTTATGTTTGAGTGGAACTACTTGTGATTTCTTCTGATTGGGCTGGCACAGTTTGATTCTGTCTGGAGCTCGGGTATGTTGTTTGGTTAAGATTAAGTATAAGGTCCTTATACATTTATTTTCAGATCATTTTTTACTTTTATATCTATATAGTCGGCCCAATGGGTGGCTAGAGTTGTGTTTCATGTCATATCTATTCAATCTTTTACAACATTTCATTTATTATTATAGCAATTTCTATTTTAATTATTTACTACTTTTGAAATCTGTTTGTTTAATTTTGTGTATGATACATTGTTATTTCTTCAATCATTTACTTTTATATGAGGTAATAGTCTCCCCACTATCACACCCTAGGCCCTCACTTCTAGTCAGTAGCCTATGGTGTATGGGGAGGCGCGCTTGAGGTCTCATAACCCACCGACTCGGAGCACCAATTTAGTGCCATCCACGTTGGGATGTTACACAATGTCATTATCAATATAGAATGGATTATTCTTTACCATTACCATGAGGATTACTATCAACGGTAGGTTAGCTTTACATCATATGAAGGTAAAATTTATATTCATAAGGTCGAATGGGATATCTAGAAAAGTCGAGTTGGACCTGAGCATCTTGGGCTGGGTAAGGTAATTGCCCCATTAGTGAGTCAATTTATGAGTGATCAAGGAAGGAAGCTTACAGAGTTCCCTCCTATTGTGGATCATTTAAAGTACATCTTCCCTAATGGTTTCTATGAATTTAATCCTGGTAGAGAGGTTGATTTCCCTATCAATCATGTGCTAGCTACGGCACTAAGTTCCAGTCCTCCCTATAGGATTGAACCAATATAGCTCTAATAAATCAAGAGGAATATTGAAGATATATAGGAAAAGTGTTTTTTTAACCCAAAACATCTCCATGGGGTTCACCTATCTTTTTTATGAAGAAGGAGTTTGGTACCATTAAACATTTTATTGCTAATTTATGGTTTAACTAGCTTATGGTGATGAACTTGTATCCACTACCCTGTATAAATGACATCCTTGACCATTTATGAGGTTCCAATGTTTTCCCTATTATCAATTTGAGTTCTATCTATTATCATGTGTGGGTAATACCATTGTATATACCATGTATAGAATTATAGAGAATATACAACCTGTACAACTATTTGGTTATATAGTTCGACATTAGAAATGTGCCAACAGTATTTATGGATATGATGAATTGGGTTTTCCACTCGTACGTGGATTCATTTTTGGTGGTATTTGTATAAAACATCTTATTTTATTATTTCACCAGACATGACCATGCCAACCATCTTGAGATCATGATGTATAATATAAGAGAGCACTAGATATATGAAATTCTCATCAAATTGCACTTTTGGATTAGTAAGGTTCACTTAAAGGGTTATATATTTTCATAATAAGGAGTATATATCGACCCATAGAAGGTGGGTTTTGTGGACTCATAGAAGAATTGTAAGAATGTGTTTGATATAAGTAGATTATTTGGGATTTCTAGTAATTACAGTCGATTCATATAGGATTCCACCCACTTAGTAGTGCATAATAATGGGTTCACTAAGAAGGGTGTGAAATTACTCTGGTCTGAAGCTTTTGAAAAATATTTTCCAAAGATAATGTGGAGAATAACTTTAGTTCTAATCCTAATTCTTCCAGATATAGGAATAGGCTATAATGTTTACTATGATGCATTAAGAATCAGGAAAGGAGAATTCGTGATGTAGGATGATCATGTGGTGGCGTACATGTCAAGATAGATAAGGCCTCATGATAGGAATTACTCTATGAACGACATTGATATAGATATCATGGATCATTATATACACTATTAAAGGAAAAAAAAATTGGTTGAGTGATTCATTATTTACACAGATCAAAGGATTGTCAAATACGTCTCCATGTAGTGTGACATGAATATAAGGCATCACCGGTGGGTTGAATACCTATAGTTGTTTGATTTTAAGCTTTCTTATGCACCCAGGAAAGGTAATATCATAGCTGATTCCATTAGATAGATGACTCAGACACATGACAACCAAGAGGCCAGTAGGGAGTGGTAGTTGAAGGATTTTTTTAGATGCACCTGGAGGTTCAAGAACAACACTATCAGATTTTTTTAACCACTCTGGTAGTGACATACTTCATTGGGGGTGGAGGGTAGGTGAGGAATCTATCTAATTTTGAGGGACTCATCTTGTGGGATAAAATCACATGTGAGAACCTGCATCCTTATTAGTTTCTTATGGGGAATTAAATTATACTCTTATGTGGGAGTGTTTGGGTACCTTAAAATTTATGAGAAGTGTTGATAAGGGAATCTCATACCTCTATTTTGGATGTTCATATTGGTCTTAACATAATGTAAAGAGACATATGTTGTTAGTTTTGGTGTCCAGGTAAGATGAGTTAGATTTTAGGATTCATCACCGTGAATTACACCTTTTAGAAGGTGAAAGCAGATCTCCAGCAACCTAATAGACTCATACATCCTATATAAATTCCTTAGTTTAAATGTAATGGCATCACCATGAATTTCATGATCATATTTCTATGATCCTATAAATGTAGCGTTAAAGTATAGGTGATCATCGATAGGTTGAGAAATGTTTAACAGTTCCTAAAAATACAAAAGCACTTACCTATTGATGAACATGGAAATATTTACATATCGTATATAGTGTGACTTCATGGAGTTCATCATTTTATCTTTTCGAGTCGAGATTCCCATTTTATTTCATGATTATTGAAAGGTTTATAAAATGAACTAGTTTTATAAGTTCTCTTGGGTAAAAAAGATAATCCTCATACCAATGGGTTGTCTAAGTAGATGATACGTTATATTCAGTTCATGCTCTAGTTATGCATCCTTTATTTTGGAGGTTCAAGGGAAAAGAATATCCCTCTTGTTGAGTTTTCCAACAAAAATAGCTTTCATGAAATGATTTAGATGCCTATGTATATAGAAATTTATAGTAGGTCATGATGATCTCATCTATGTTGGTTAGTGGTAGGTGAGATAGCACTACTTAGAACTCTTCTCATTTTGGATACTTTAGATCAAGTACACATGATTCAAAAATGCATGGTCACAACTCAGTCAATAAATAAATATTATATTGATCATCCTCATCGACCTCATAAATTCAATGTGGGACATCGGGTCTACTTATGATTATTTTCTAAAATGGGACGTATACAAATTGGGATGCAAGAAAATTTATCACATTAGTATGTTTATCTTTTCAAAATCATTGAGAGAATCGAGTCAGTAGCATATTGGTTATTATTACCTTAGATGTATGATGCCATGCATAATGGTGTTCTTGTATTCCATCCCATCTGGTACAATTTTGACCCATCTTGTTCATTTGATCATGATGATATTGTGCTCCAGGAGGATACAGCCTTTTGGGATAATCCAATGCACATCATTTGTCATAGAAAAAATGTTCTTCAAGCCAAGTATGTTCCACTATACTAGGTTCTATGGTAGTACATATACATACAAGATGAGGCATGGGACATTAGGCTGATGTATGTGATAAATGATTGGGACATTTCTTGGATGACACCTCTTTCACTTCATAAGGTCAAATCAGAGATGAGTTTCTTAATGGGGGTATGTAGTAATGTCTCAAATTTTTTAAAAGGTAAGAATCATTGTTTTCTTAAATTCCCTAGTATGACCTTTCATTATTGTCGACTGATGGAGTCATAGAGGCCACGAGGGTGTCCATGGATCATTGAGAGACCATATTCTCAAAGTGTGTAACAGATGACTAGGATCCAAAGTTAAGAGAAAATGTGCCACCCAGCCCACACGGTTTCTCTAACTGTGAATTGTGATATTGTTGTAAGAAGGGATCTATGTGGTCACTCTGAAACTGTTCAAGGAGTCTAACATACCCATTAAACTTATCTCAGACAAATTGCATAGTATTTTTTCATGGGCTATGAATAGTTATCCAAACTGTGTGATTAACCTATGTGGTGTCATCTTAGGTCGATGGTATGGCACATATTTGTCTCATGGTTGAGACAACCATGTTTTCAAACCGTACACCCCAATATGGATGTGCTAATTTAAACTTTTGACCTTAATGAATTTAAAACTCTAACCCACCTTTCTCCATTATCATATAAAACATAGTAACTCCCCCTCCCCTATGTGAATCATTTATCCATTTCCTAATCTAGGGATCATCAATGCACCTTTGTTCAGACACCAAACCGTTTACCATTGAATGTGTAGGAAAGTTGCAGTTAAGCATTACAATCCCCTTTCTTCCATTATTAGTTTCTCTTCTTATCTATTGTATTATTTAGGTGTGACCTCATTGTACCAATATTAATGGATTTTGATGATTTATTGGATAACTCCTAGTAAAAATTTATCCATGAACCAATAATAGATGATTAGTCTTTTGGAGCCTAAGGTAGGTGGTATAGTTTTGTCCCCCATGTTTCAATGCATTTCGTAACTTATTCCATTTTTCCGCATGTCATAATGTTCTAGAGATACCTCTAATGTGTTCAATAAATTACTCTAAATGATTTTATATGATTATTATAACCCTATATAGTGTAAAATATTCTCTGAGGTTGATCACCTTGACTTAAGTTATGCTTTTTGGTGCTCTGATTCCTTGATAACCTACCTACCACTACTCAAAATTGTTAAACATCATTTTAGTTTTTCTCTGTCTATAATAAATTCCATGAATTAATAAATTTATTTTATGATATTGATGGGCCATGAGTTAGGACCCCTTCACCTTGTGATATAAGTGGATTTCATAATTAATTTCCTTGTCCAACACTCTCATTATGTTTTAAATGATTTCATGGATGAATTGCTTGATTTTTATGGCCAAATCACACCTTTTCATATGTTAAGAGTGATACAAGGTGTATCTTCTTAAGGATACCTTGGAATAGCACATTGTGACATAGTTAGAGAGATTAAAGGATTTTTAAACATTCTATGGGAGACACTAGCTATAAATGGGATAGGATCCCTGAGAATTTTCATTTATACCTTTAAACGAGTGATAATGGTTCCATAAGGGACACCACATGGTCAAGATCAGTGGTGAGATAGTTGTACCATGAAATGAGAGAGACTTGGAACCCTACATTAGATACTAGGGATGAGATCAGATGGTTTATCTTTTTTTCTCACTATTCCAGTAGTGACACTTGGCATCTTATTAATGGGTAGCTTTGGACGAAATCCTATGACATTGGACTTTTAAAAATCCCCTAGAGTGATACATGGTATTTTGTTGGGATGTCCTTGGACTGGATCAGGGTTCATGTTCACAATTTTACAAAGATTATAAATAAATTAAATATTTATATTGCGGAATTGGATCTCCTAGGATATTCCTTTCAATCCAAATAACATTCTGGCAGAGGGTCCATCTTTTGATATTTACTTAAGAAATCTCTTACCATATTTCACACTTGTGCATGTTACCTTGGTTCACAGAAATCTATCTTAATCCGAAGTATGTAGAGTTAGACGGGGTCCAAAGTGGAAGCCAATACAATTATTTTTTATTTTCTTTAATTTATCCTTTTGGGAACAATACATGTTATTTACGCATCTATTAAATTGATCAAGACATCATTGGTGGTGTCCAACTGTGTAAATCTCTTAACCTACATGGGCCACCTTCGGTACCCAAGAATACCTCATGGTTTCTAGTGTTGATAAAGTTATATTATATCTTCTGATTCTTGATTTATTATTAAGATGGATTAAGGGATCCAAGGATCGATCCTTTTCTAGAGATGCGAGTAGTAGCATCTTTTTATCTTTTTTTGTATTTTTGATAATATGTGTCATATGACTATTTTATCAATATATTATTTCCCCCATTTTTTTATAGCTACATTATCACTAGTATCATATTCTACCTATTTATTATTCAACTTATTCCTATTATTTATTATTCAGATTTTGTTTATTTATTCTGCTTCCACTATAGCAGGTTATGAGTCTATGCGGTTTTAGTGTCTACTATCTATTCTAATTTCATTTATGTTGTTGTCATCCAATATGATATATGAGAAAAGATTCTACCTAATGACATAGCTCAGAACCTCACTTTTACTTGGATTCCTATGTTTTATAGGTAGGATCACTTGAGGACTTGTGTCACATTTTCTTCGGGCACCTCTAAGTGTAATCCGGGGCAGGATGCCACATATGTTGAATTTCAATTGAAAACTTCTTTTTTTATAAGGATAATTTATATAGTTAAATTATTTATTAAATTGGTTTTAAATTATAATTACTAAAATTTTACATCAATTAGTCCGATTTAGGTATTTAAAATCAATTTCGCGATGAAACTAGATATAGAAATGCTTCATTGTTTGGAACATTTTAACTTTAAAAACTTGTTGTTTCATACAAAGTATGGGATTAATATTAAATTAATTTCTTCAAATTAAGTGAATTGAATTACTAAAATTGGATTATATTTTTGGAATCAAAAAATATATTATATATATTTTTATGAAAAATTAATTTTTTAGCCAAATTATTAGTGAAAATAACTAAATTAATCAAGTCAATTAAGGGAAAATTGAGTTTACTAATAGAATAAAATTTAGAAAAGGGGAAACATTACATATAAGCCTTTATAAAACCCATTTTTTCAATACTTATAAATTATAACTTATTTTATCAATATTTTTATATTTTTGGATCCACATGACTTAGAAAAAATGTTGGTAAATTTCCATCTTTCCAAAATATACTTTTTTATAGTCACCCTCCTTATAAAAGGCCACCCCATGTCCTCCTATTTTCAAACATATAAATCCATTTGGATTATCCTATCCCTATAAGTATCTATTCCCAAACTCCCTAAATTCATTCTATAATACTTATTATGGGAAGAAATCCATAAAATAGTGTTCTTTTGTGTAAACCAAAAGGAGATATCAGAAAAGATGTAACATTCATGAACGAACATTTTTGTTTTATTTCTTCCTAAAACACGTTTAATTTTATTTACATAATAATTATATTTTAAACTAAGTATCATAAATATAATTATATGTTTTTATGTTACGTTTATTACCTATAACCACACACACTTCCATAAAATGGGTTATGAACTCATTGTTTGTGTGTACAATGAAATACCACCTCGTGAACCAACATCATTTATTTTTACAATCCCACAATTTAGGGTTGGTAATAATGATATAAATAATATTTATATATGATATATATGCTTTTTATGATGTCATTATGATTATTTAGTTTTTATACCACACATTACTTCAAACATCCAATTTTGTGGGAGTTCGATAACATCATTCATGTTTATGGAAGACTACCACTTTGCGAAGCGATGTGATTCATTCATGATTTATAAATAATATATTTATTATATTTATTTTAAACATATTTCATATATTTTTAAAATAAATTCTTGAATGATATTATCTGATAAAATTTTTATTCTTTCAATCTAACAAAAAATGGAAATAGCGTTCATGGATACATATGACCTAGCATCAGCATAAATGGTGCCTTTAATTTTCTATTTCTATCTTTTATTGACTTTTATAAACACATATATAATAATTATATATTATATTTAAATCATTCTTATCCTTATTTAGATGACTAAATCATGATTAATGCTGGAGGAAATAAAATATAATAAATCAAGCATATAAAAAATCACTTATTACCTGAAACCTAATTTTAATAAGGAATTGTTATTAAATGGGTAATAAAAATTTATATGAAAATAATATATGGTAAAATATAAATGATTATGGTTCTATGAGAGATATATAATAAAATTATTTTTAAAATACATGAGGATTGAATGAGTATAATAGAATTTAAGACTTAATGGAATGGATTTACGTCTCACCTTTTACTTTTTGATACACATGAAATATTCACCAAATAATTCTTCTATGTGGTGTATATAATACCAAAAAATGTAAATTATGATTATTATACATTAAAATGTTATTATTTAGACACCATTTTAAAATCTTTATTTCATAAGGTTATAGTTTCAATGTAACCAAAGAGGTGGTAGAATCTTGTCTACGTTTTCCTTCTTAGAGAAACATGTTATGTTATGCACCTATATTATTTTACGAGGTGCATATACAACCCAATTGAAATGTTATATAATGAATATCAGTATTCTTATAATATTATAAGATTTATGTAATGTTATTCTTTCATGGGAATTTTTATTCAAAGTTACGAAAGTGGTGTGAGTTTATTTCTAAAATATTTTCATTTACAATAATGTTAATGACTATGTTTCTCTTGATTAAATCTTATGATCCATATCTCATAAATTATAATGAATTTTTTTTCCATCATTTTATTCATGAAATAATTAATTAATAGTAAAAATTATAAATTTTTAAGTACTTAATATAAGTATGATAGTGTTTTTAAAAAAATCTAACTGTATTTCTCTCTTTGATCAGAAATCTGTTTTATTCAATTACCATGTTTTATTAAAATGTCATAAAAACTTTTTAAAATTATATTTTAATCTCATTTTCATGAATATGGATTTCAAAAATACTTTATTTTTTACAATGTGTTAATTTTTTTTAAGTCAGATATTATATGTTTTCAATGTTAGTTTCAGAGATAAAGGTTTCAAAATAATGTATGATTTGAAAAGGGATTTTTAAAGAGGAAAGGATATTTTCCTAAAAAATGTTTATATTATTTTTAATGCTTAATTAGTGTGTTTTAATATTTATTTTAAAGGAAAAGGATTCTGAAAATTTTTTATTTATTAAAAAAATTATTTCCAAAGAAATGTTATTTTCTTAAAGAAATTATTCAATTGACCATTCAAAATCATTATCCATCTATGATTACATACTTTTATATGTTTTATTATTTACTAGGGATATGATCCAAGGACAGAATTATTATTATTTCTTTTAATAGTTTATGTTTTAGGTTAAAATCTATTTATGAAACCAATTTATGTTCCACAGTTTATACCACGATAAAAAGTTTGTGAAACCCAATTCCTTTCAAGGGTTATTCTATGATGAATTGATCATGAAACCTATCTATTTTCCCAATATTATAATATGATGAAATTTATATCATACTAATTTCATTTCATGGGTAATGATATGATGTTTATGAAACCCATCACCTTTTATGGGTCATGATATGATGAATGGTTTATTATCTTGTGGCACACATCTATATAATTTTTTTATGAGATTGGTGGTACCTATATCTCCCTAAAATACATTGGGAAATGATAAATTTTTTATGATATCATAGGTTATATGGCTTTTCAGACCAATCCCATAAAATATTGTACATGGTGTAAAATAAAAATAATGATGTAGATGCTCAATATACAAGAAGGGGGTGAATTGTATCCTTTAAAAATTCCTTTGTAACCTTTAAAGTTGGTTATAAAACATTCGTTTTCAACCTTAGTGAAAACAATGTTTAACAAGGTTAAATAAGGTAAATTCACAAAACCTCTTGGTTCTATAAAATTTCTAGATTCCAGAAATGTGGTTTCAGAAATGAAACTTAAGAAAAGTTTACAAGGAAAAAGATTCTACCTTAAAGCACATATAATCTTAATAATCAGAGTATACAAGTACAAGAAAGTATAAGATAATTATACTTTCCTTATTAATCAAAATGCAGTGGAAAACAAACTTGAAATAATACAAGTAACAAGTAAGAAATATTTTAAACCAAAGAGTAGGGTATCCAACAACCTTGGATAAAGGTCCCTTGATTTATAATTTCAAGAAAGTATGTCTTACCCACACCAGGGTAAGCCCTCGATAAGAATATCGTAGTCTATATTTCTATCCCCGCAATCCCTCGAACTTCAAGATAGTCGGCACCTCTGTCTTCCTTATAAAATAAGTACTTGAACTTTAAGGTAGTCGAAACCTATGTCTTCCTATCCCCAGAAGCCCTCGATTGTACACAGTAACAATCAGAGTCGCATGAAGCAATCTGAACAAGATGTTCAGTACGCACAGGGCATGAGAGTATCTCTCTCTAGAAATCACTTCAACGTCATGTAATCTCTAGAGTTATAGAACAGTCAGTTCTTTTTTGAGCTCGTTCAAATGAGATCCTATATATAGGCATTTCTCCAACGGTCAGCTCCCTCCTCCAACGGTTATATTTTTCCATGAATTTCAGAGGGACCTGAACACGTTTCACTGAAACAAGGGTTAGTTGAAAACAGAATGCATGACATCATTTCAAAACTATAATAAGGGTAAGTAAAATATGGTTTCTCAACCAATTATATTTTTCAGATTCTAAGGAAAAATAAAATTTGGAATCTAAGAGAAAATCATTTGGAGTCTATATTACATGAATATTCAGATTTTGTTTTTCAAGGAATTCTGAATCAAAATTCTATAGACTTTGGATTCTGAATTCTAAGGAATTCAAAACCTGAATTCTAAGGAATTCGAAGTCTAAATTCTAAGGAATTCAGAACCTGAATTCTATAGAATTTGGAGACTGAATTCTAAGGAATTTGGAACCAGAATTATGATGAATTTGGAGTATAAATTCTAAGGAATTTGGAAGATGAATTCTAAGGAATTTGGAGTCTGAATTCTAAGGAATTCGGAACCTCGATTCTGAGGAATTCGAAGTCTGAATTCTAAGGAATTCAGAACCTGAATTCTAAGGAATTCGGGGTCTTAATTCTAAGTAATTTGGAGTCTAAATTTTAAGGAATTTAGAACCTGAATTATGAGAAATTTGGAACCTAAATTTCAAAGAATTTAGAATCTGAATTTCAGAGAATTAGGAATCGTAAATTCAAGGAATTCGGAATCTGAATTTCAAAGAATTCAGAATCTGAATTTCATAGAATTCAGAAACTGAATTCAGAACCTAAAAATAGAATAATTTATATCTAAATATTTATAGGATTATTAGGTTTTAGAAATGAAACCGAATCTAACACTTAGAAATAAAAAGAGTTAGGTTTAGTGAAACTAAATCATGAACAATGAAAATAAAGATAAAGATAAAATTTCCTTGGGAAGGAAAATTTTCCTTAAAAAGATAAATCTTATGGGAAATGAAATTTTCCTTGAGAAAGAGTGTTTGTAATTTTGAAAACATAAAGAAATGAAAAATTCATAAGGAAACCTTATTAACTCAACAATCTCCCCATTTTTGGAAAGCACAAACATCCTTACTAAAAAGAATCTAAGGACTTAGAAATTTTATGGTCTTGAAAATAATAACTTATCTCCCTTTACTTATGGAACATAGTGAATACAAATAACTCCCCTTTAAGCTTTGGAATCACTAAGGATATTATTCTTGATTTCCTGAATGAGATTTTTCATTTTCTTGCATTCGAAAAACATCATTGATAAGAACATTCCAATAGATGAACTCCCCCCAACTTGGGGAAATATCTTCTTTACTTTGTATTTTTTTTATCATTCCTTTCTCCCCCTTTGTGATTTTCAAAAAGCAATAGAGGGAATGGAAAAATTGGTACCTGAAACATTAGTACTAAACAGCCAAATATATAGAGAATAAAAAAAATTCATTAAGATTGAAAGTATTTGTACAATGAGGAAAATATAAAAAAAAATATTGGAATGTAAAGAAAATATCCTTATTTCTCCTTCAGCATCAGTTTCTTCACAATAGTGTTAAGCTTCTTGAGCTCTTTATGATCCTCTTCTGCATACTTTAGCAACTGATCCTGATCTTCTCTTTTCTTCTCTAAGGCTTGAATTTTTTCTTCTTGAGACTTAAGAATGTGTGCTTGAAATTTAAAGGCTTATTCTTGTTTTTAATCTTCTCTTCAATATCTATTTTGAGATCCCACTCCCTCTTTCAATTCATGTCCATATAATTTAGCTTTCCATTCAAATACTTAACTTCCAGCTTCTGAGTAGTCTCTTCAAGGCTTAACTTTTCCTAAAAAATATTTGAAAGGACTTTGATCTTCCCATCTTTGGTATCAAATTCATCCTTTACATTATCATGAAATTCATCAAAGATTCTCATTTATTCAATCATCTTCTTTGAACATCTTTTCATCTTCTTACACGATCTTTTATGAGCCTCATAACCAATGAGAAAGGTCTTGAAATCTGCCTCTAGTGCAACACATTTGTCCATCACCATGGAAACTGAATCTGAATTCTGATTTATCATATACTGAAGCATATGGAATCTTGAATCTATTCTTTAGAATAAAGGAATATTACCAACCAGCTTTTTCAAAGACTAAACAAAAAAATCATGTCTGAGGGAAGATGATTCTGAATCTGAATGTTTGGCTAGTGAGGATTCGTTTTATATGAATTCATCTTTCCTCTTTAATGAGGTACCAACATATTTCTTCTTCACAACAGATTTACTATGTGTATCTACTTCCACCTGATTTCCCTTGTCATCTCTTGGAATAATGTCTTGTTCTTTGGGAGACTCATGCTCACTATCAGATAGCTGAAAAATCTTATCTTCCTCAACTTCTTATTTCTCTTCATCAGCCACTAGATCTTCTGAATGAATAAAATAATGATTACTACTTTCATCATCTATTAGCTTATTCACTTCTTCTTATTCACCTTTATCATCTTTTTCTGGTGTAGCAATTTTTGAGGATTCAGTTTGAGAAGTTCAGATTGATAATTTTATAGAAGGACTTTCCTTCTCATGGTAGTCTTCAACTTGATTTATGATATCATCAGTTTCATTTCCTTATTATTCTTCCTATTCTTCTTCTTCTATTTCCTATTCCACTTCTTATTCTCCAACAATTTCTTTTTCATTATGTGATTCTAGAACCACCACTTTCTTTCCCGGAGTCTCTGGTAATGGTTCTATCAAAAATGATTCTGGTACTCGAATTTGTTCAGATGCTTTCTCAGCATCTTTGATATGTTATTGTATAATCTCAGCCTTAAATAACTTCTTCCTTTGATTTTTCTCTTTCTATTTCTTCTCAAGATTCTCAGAAGCCTTCTAGCCTCAAATATTTTTCCTCAGTAGGGTCCAAGCCAAACTTAGGCTCCCCTTCCTTCCAGTTCTTCTCATCTTCTCTCCACTTATCCACTACTTCATCGGGATAAGCTTTTTTCTTCTTCGGCTTCGGTGGTGCTGACTGTGTTTGCTTGGCCACATGAGTTTTTGTTTTCTCTTCTAGCTCCTTAGTATTTCTCTTCCTTCTACCTTTCTTATACGTTTCATCCATTTTCATCTTCTTTGACAAATCTTCTATTTCTTCTTCAGAAAGATCATATAATTGTTCGGATTCACCGAAAAAACCAATTTTCATTCTCATTAAGTTGTCATCACTCAGCATCATCACATTGTAATTTATCGTCTTGGAACTACATGGGATTTTGAATGACTAAAGGAAAAGAACAATAATATTTGAAATAATATCCAAATACATAATAATCTGAGACCTCAAATTTCCATTCTTGATATTCTCAATCGTCACCAAGATATACTTAACCAAGTTTATCTTCTGGTGGTTCACCAAGAAATTCAATATATATATCACTCTTCTTTAGAGTATCCGTATCCTCTTTCCTTGGAATTATAAAACCTTGAACCCACAATTCAAGAATCCGAAAATTTGTAGATAGATGAATGATCTTCATACTCTTCACTCCTTTCGATCCAAGAAACTCTATTGGATTTTCTTTATCAAAATATCTGGATTCATCCGGTAGTTTGTGAGTACATAACTCTGCTTCACCTTTGTAAGGTATACCAATTATACTCAATGTCTTGTTGTATGAAAGAGAGTAGTCATTTCCATAACACTTGAAAGAAAATTTATCTTTCCCTCCTTCATTGAAAAAGATAATTGTTTCATAAAACTCTACGATCAACTCTGGATACACCAGATCCTGTGCTCTTGGTTTTGATACACATACACTCTCCCAACCATTCAACTTGACATTCTTAGATATGATAGAGTCATACATATCATAAAACTTTGGATTGACCAACCTTTCCCTGTATATCTAACACTCAGATATTTCTTTAATAGTTGACATTTATTTTTTGAGGAGAGGCTTCAGTAGACATCTGGAACTGAGGAAACTTTTGAAGATTCAAAATGAACTTAAAATAAAGAGGTAGAGATTCAACATTCAAGAGCTTGAAAACCCGATGTGGGACAACCATCGGGGGGGCTTTATATAGGAGATTGAAGCGACGGTTCAACTTCCATGGTTGATCCAATAGTTGAAAAACTTCTGATCAAATCTGACGGTTGAGATGATAACCGATGAAGGATTTTGATAGGTTCTGATCTTGTGAGTTTTTTAAGATAAACATTAAGATTTAAGGAAAAGTGATTCTGAAGAAGTTTCTAAAACAAGATAAAAATACCAACAAATAAAAATATGATTACGAAAACTTAGGAAAGAAAACATACCTTCCAGATTTCTAGGAAAATTATTCGTAATGAGTAAAATTCTTCTTGGCTATGAAACATTTTGACCATGAAAAAATTTTGATTATGAAAAATTTTGATTATGAAAAATTTTGATTACGAAATTATGTGACTACAAAAAATTTAGACTACGCAAAATTTAGACTATGAAAAAATTTAGACTACTAAGAATTTAGACTACAAAAAATTTAGACTACAAAAAATTTAGACTACTAAACAAATTTACTCCCCCTATGAAAAGTAGTTTCTTACTGAAAGGAGATAAGATTCAACAAGAAGTTAATATGAAATATTACCTTATGGTTATCATTCTTAACTTCTATTTAATATATTCAAATCTATCAGAGGGTAAGTATTTTGGGAAAATATCAGCAAGTTGATCTTACATTCTGATAAGTTGAAGAATGATATCTCCTTTTTGTGTGTGGTACCTAAGAAAGTGATGCCTAATATCTATGTGTTTTACAAGAGAGTGATGTGTAGGGTTTTACTTAAGTTAATGGAACTATTATTATCATAAAATATTTGTGTTTTGGTAAAACTCATACCATAGTCTGTGAGTGTGTGTTGCATCCACAAAACTTGAGCACAACAACTTCCAGATGCTACATATTCATCTTCAGTAGTGGAAAGTTATACTGAGTGTTGCTTTTTCATGACTAAGAAACTAATGAATCACCTAATAAATGAAAGTTTAGGATGTACTTTTCCTATCCATTCTACATCCACCAAATTCAGCATCTGAAAAACTTTTTAAAACAAAATCATTTCTAAAAGTATAAAAGAGTCCTAAATCTATGGTTTCTTTTTAAGTAGTGAAAAATCCTTTTCAATTCCTTTAAATAAGATTCCTTAGGATTGGATTGATATCTTACACATAATCATACTAAAAATATTAAGTCTGGATGACTATCTGTCAAGTAAATTAGACTTCCTATCAAACCCCTAAAAGATGTTTGATCTACTGGTTTCATGGCTTCATCAACATCAAATGAATTTGAGGTACCAATGTGAGTACTTATACTCTTAGTTTTGTCAAATTCATACTTTTTAAGAATATATTTAATATAAATATGTTGGGATATATAGATTCCTTCTAGTTTTTGAGAAATTTGAAAACCAAGGAAAAATGTTAACTCACCCATCATACTCATTTCAAACTCATATTTCATTAGATACACAAAGGAATCAGTTAAAGATTGTTGAGTTGAACCAAATATAACGTCATCAACATAAATTTGAACAATCAAAACATTTTTCTTATCTTTCTTTATAAAAAGGGTTGGATCATCATTTCCATTAACATAATTGTTTGGAAGCAAAAACCCTATAATTATATCATAACAAGCTCTAGGGGCTTGTTTAAGTCCATATAAAGCTTTGGTAAGTTTGAAAACATGTTGAGGATGTTTTGTATCTTCAAAACCAGAAGGTTGTTGAAAAAAAACTTCCTCTTAAACATAACCATTAAAGAAACCACATTTAACATCCATTTGAAAAAGTTTGAAGTTAAAGAAAGTTGCAAAGGCAAGTAGAATAGGAATAGATTCAAGTCTAGCTACGGGAGAATAGGTTTCTTCATAGTCTATTCCTTCTTGTTGATTATAGACTTTACCAACCAATCTAGCTTTATTTATTACTATGATTCCATTCTCATCACACTTATTTATGAAGACCCATTTTACCCTAATAATAAAAGTTTCCTTAGGTCTTTCAACCAAGGTCCAAACTTTATTTCTTTCGAATTCATTTAGCTCATATTGCATAGATTTTATTCAATCATCATCACCTAAAGCTTCATCAATGATTTTTGGTTCTAATTGAGAAAGAAATGCTAGTTGTTCAACTTCATTTTTTAAGGAAATTCTAGTCCTGATAAGTTGATTTACATCACCAATGATACTATCACTGGGATGATTCTTAAGAAAAAACTGATTTGGGTTTTGTAAAACCTTCTCGTCAACATATCGTAGGAAATATTCTGGGGTAAATGCTTCAAAAACATTTTCTTGAACATTTCCCTTATCAGAAGAATCTTATATCAAGGGTTGATAATCAGTTTTTGAAAACACATCAGAATACGTAGGTTGAGGTTGTTTAAAAACAAATGGATTAGTTTCATCAAATTTAACATGTACTCTTTGTTCAACAGTACAAGTATTTTTATTAAAAACTCTATAAGGCTTAGAAGTTGTGGAGTAGCCTAAGAAAATTCCTTCATCAGATTTTGGTGTGAATTTGTGTAGATTATATATAGTATTCAGAATGAATAACTTGAAACCAAAAACCTTGAAGTATGAAAGTCTATTTTTTCTACCATTTCATAACTCATAAGGAGTTTTATTAAGAAAAGGTCTAATCAAAACATGATTTATAGTATAACAAGAAGTACTTACAACTTCAGCCCAAAAATGTTTGGCTACCGAATATTCACTCAACATGGTTCTTGTTATGTCTTTAATAATTATGTTATTTATTTCAACAACACCATTTTTTTAGGAGTTATTATTGATGAGAAGTTATGAGTAATTCCTTTTCTACTACAAAAAGTTTCAAAATAAGAACTTTAAAAATTCTCCTCTATGATCACTATGAATGGTTATCAAAGGATGGTTTTTCTCATTTTTAACTTGGGATCTAAAAAATTTGAAATAATAAAAATCTTCAGATTTATTTGTTAGAAAATAGAACCATGTAAATCTAGTGTAATCATCAACTAAGACAAATACATAATATTTTCCTCCAATTATTCCAATTTGCGTTGGACCAAAAGGATACATATGCACCAACTGTAATTCATCAGTGGTTGAGACTTCATCGACTCATTTAAAACTTGATTTATGTTTCTTTCCATATTGACAAGGATCACAAACTTTTGAAGAATAAAATATAAGCTTTGGTAGGTCCTTAACTAGTCTTTTCTTAGAGATTTTTCATAGGTTCCTAAGGTTACAGTGTCCTAACCTTCTATGTCATAACCAAGTATGGTCATCCATTGCACTAAGACAAGGTAGATATTTACTCCTAAGGTCTTCTAAGTTTAGTGTGTAAAGATTCTCTTTCCTATGGGCAGAAAGAATAAACTCTTCCTTGGAATTGTGTACTAAACACTTGTAATTCCTAAAATTCACAAGTTAACCTTCATCACATAGTTGACTTATGCTAATAAGGTTGTTATTAAGACCCTTAACAAATAAAACTTTTGAAATAAAAATTTTTCTAAGAAAAACAATATTACCTATACCAATAATTTCTCCCTAACCATTATCTCCCAAATATACTTTTCTTCCCTTCATCTTGATAATATTTTCAAAGAAGTTTTTGTTACCAGTCATGTTTCGGGAACATCCACTATCTATGTACCATGTATTTCTTTTGGTACTATCTTTACTTTCCTAAAAATAAGAGTGTTAGACTTTCAGAACCCAAACTTTCTTGCATCCGGAAACTTTGGGAAGCAAAATTTTAGGAACCAACATTTTCTTTGAAAAATAAGCTTTATGAAAACATAAAGATTCAGTTTTGTTTAAGGAACAATTTTTTTCCAATGTCCACCACACTGACACTTAGTGCAGAATGGAGAACTTTTAGGAACAAAATAATTATTACTAAAAATCAGTTTTGAATGAGTATAACCAAATCTAGAATTATTCCTTAGAGATCAAATTTTGGAATACATATTTTCAAATTTTTCCTTACCCAAGGTAAAGTTTGACAAACACTTCCGCAAGGAAAATATTTCCGAATTCAGTATAATAACTAAATTTTTATCCTCAAAAACATTAGTTTTAGCAATAGAGTTAGTCTCTTAAACATTTTTCTTAGAAATTACTTTTTCTATATACTTAGAAATTTTATCCTTCTCAGAATTAACTTCCTCAAGGGTTTTTGAAGCACTTTCAAAATCATAAATTTTCTTATCACGGTCTTTAGAAAGATCAGATACTTATTTAGTAAGAATTTAAATCCTAAAATTTTCCTTATCAATATTTTTCTTGACTTGAATTTTCATTCTCAACAAGCTTATAAAACCTAGAAACTTATTCATAAGTAGGTAAAGTATTATCTTCATCAGAAGAAGATTCTTCATCTGAATATTCATAATATTTACTACCATTATAATTAGAATTCAAGGATACATTGGTCATGGATTCATAATTGTGTACCTTGGCCATTAAATAATGATTTTCAATAGGTAACGTGGAAATTAAACCAAGATTCTTCTGATCAGAAGATTCAAACTTAGAAGATTCATCAGAAGAGTCTCCACCACTGGCACTCCAAGTGTCATTAGCTTTCAGAACTTTATTAGATTTGTCTTTGTAGTACTTCTTTCTATTTATCTCAGAATGTTTTTTCTTTCTATCCTTTTTCTTAAGCATAGTACAATTTAGCCTTATGTTCCCTACTCTCTTGCATTCATAACAAGTAACTTCAGAGTCTTTCTTGTCCTTCCTTCCTTTCTTCTTATATCTATACTGAAAGTCTTTCTTCCCAACTATCTTGTTCATCCTTCAAGTAAGATTAGCTAGTTCATTCTCAGAATTTTCACTTTCACTTGATTCAGATAAAACAATAACATTCTTCATCTTGGATATAGTAACCCTTTCAGGAGTATTTGCATTAGTAGTTGTAAAGGCTACACTTCCATTGCCATACTTCTTCTTATTTATATCAACATCTCTTTTCATTCTTGTTTCATGTTGAAGAAGAGTTACAAAAATCTCATTAAGAGTAATCTGAGATACTTTCCTATTCTCATCAATAGCTGTTCTTTTAGATTCCCACTCATTAGGCATGATATCTATAATCTTTTCCACAGTTGCCTCATCATCTAAACCTTTTTCACCCATGGATTGTAAACTATTAACAATAGTCATAAACCTCTATTGTACCTTGCACATAGTTTCTCCATAAAGAAATAGAAATCCATTATATTATGATCTAAGCATAGCTCTTCTAGTTTCTATAACATTGGATGTACCAAAATGAGTAACCTCCAATTTTTTCCAAATACAATTTGCAGCTTCGCAAGAAGAAATCTGGCTATATATATTCATGGTCATTGAACACAAAAAAGTATTTTGTACCTTTTAGTTTAGTTGATATTCTAACTTTTCTTGATTAGTAAAAGTTATAACTTCCTTATCAAGAATCTTGTAATCTTCAGTAAGCATAACAAAGTTTTCTGCTCCAGTATTAATAACAAAAGTCTTCTTACGATCTCTCCAATATTATTAATCATTCCCATCAAATATAATCGATCTAGTAGGATTAAGATTTTCAATCTAACCAACATTCATACCTGCCATCTAGAAGAAAATATCTTTCTATAGAAACTAGTTAATAGAAAAATTTTGTAAACAAGGATAAAGATATCCTAAGCAAGGAAAACATATAACAATGAAAACTAAGCAAGAAAACTTATACGTAAATATAAGTATTTCAGAGACCTCCTATGATACTAATTTTAGGGTCGAAATAATGATATAGATGATCAATATATAAGAGGGGGTGAATTTTATCCTTTAAAAATTCCTTCGGAACCTTTAAATTTGGTTATAAAACTTTTGTTTTCAACTTTAGGGAAAACTATGTATAAAAAAGTTAAACAAGGTAAATTCACAAAACCTCTTAGTTCTGCACACTTTCTATATTATAGAAATATTGTTCCAAAAATGAAACTTATGAAAAGTTTACAAGGAAAAAGATTATACCTTAAAGCCTATAGAATCTTACTAATCAGAGTATACAAGTAAAAGAAAGTATAAGATAATTATATTTTCCTTATTAATCAAAATGTAGTGGAAAACAAACTTGAAACAATACAAGTAACAAGTATGAAATCTTTTAACCCAAAGAGCGGGGTATCCAACAACATTGGATAAAGGTCCCTTGATTTATACTTTCAAGAAATTCTATCTTACCCACACCAAGGTAAGCCCTCGATAAGAATATCAGAGTTTTTCTTGCTATCCCCGCAAGCCCTTGAACTTCAAGGTAGTCAGCACCTCTATCTTTTTTATCAAGGAAGACCTTGAAATTTAAGTTAGTCGGTACCTTTTTCTTACTTATCAAGTAAGTCCTAAAAATTTAATGTAGTTGTAACCTCTGTCATCCTGTCCCCAAAATACCTCGATTGTACACAGCAACAATCAGAGTCGCATGAAGAAATCTGAACAAGATGTTCAGTACACACAAGGCATGAGAGTCTCTCTCTAGAAATCACTTCAGCAGCATGTAATCACTAGAGTTCTATAACAGTTAGTTATTTTGAGCTCATTCAAATGATCTCTTATATATATGAATTTATCCAACGTTCATCTCCCTCTTCCAACGGTCATATTTTTCCTTAAATTTCGGAGGGACCTGTACACGTGTCAATCAAACAATAGTTAGTTAGAAACAGAATCCATGACATCATTTCATAACTCTTACAAGGCTAAGTAAAATATGGTTGGTCAACCAATTTTACTTTTCAGAGTCTAAGGAAAAATAAAATTCAAAGTCTAAGAGAAAATCATTTGGAGTCTATATTACATGAATATTCAGATTCTGTTTTTCAAGGAATTTGAAATCAGAATTCTATAGACTTCGGATTCTGAATTCTAAGGAATTCAGAACCTAAATTCTGAGGAATTAGTAGTATGAATTCTAAGGAATTTGGAACCTGAATTCTAAGAAATTCATAGTATGAATTCTAAGGAATTCAGAGTCTAAATTTTAAGGAATTTGGAAACTAAATTCTAAGGAATTCGGAGTTTGAATTCTAATAAATTCAGAACCTGAATTTGAAGGAATTCGGAGTCTGAATTCTTCAGAATTCAGAGTCTGAATTCTAAGGAATTTGGAACCTGAATTCTAAGGAATTTGGAGTCATAATTCTAATAAATTCAGAACCTAAATTCTCAGGAATTCAGATGATTAATTATAAGGAATTCGAAACTTGAATTCTGAGGAATTCGGAACCTGAATTTCAAAGAATTCAGAATATAAATTTCAGAGAATTCGGAATCTGAATTTCATAGAATTCAGAATCTGACTTCATAACCTAAAAACATAATACTTTATATCTAAGTATTTATAGTATTATGAGGTTTTAGAAATGAAACTGAATCTTACACTTAGTAATTAAAAGAGTTAGGTTTAGTGAAACTAAATCATGAACAATGAAAACAAATATAGGGAGAAAATTTACTTGGGAAGGAAAATTTTCCTTAAAAAGATAAATCTTAGGGGAAATAAAATTTTCCTTGAGATAGAGTGTTTGTGATTTTCATAACATAAAGAAATGGAAAATTAAAAAAGGAAACCTTATTGACTCAACACATGGTTGGTTAGTTGAAGAATTTAAAGGAGGGTACATGGGTTGTAATCCCAAGCCCAAAGTAGGTTCATGGTTGGTCAGCCTAATCATAACATGTTATTAATGTATTTAGGGGTATCTCTAACATAATATTTTCTATTTTTGTATTCAAAAAATCTTGTTCTGATTAAAATTTTATTCACTTAGGACTCATGTACTTTTATTTCCTTATGATTCATTTCATATGAACTTCTAATATTTATTCCATTATTCATGTTTATTATATTTTGTATTTAGGGTATGGTTTTTGCAATATTATTCTCATGTTCTTATACCCATATTTCCATTTAATTCTTACTTATATTTTATTATTACCCTTAATGATCATTTGAGCTCCCCCTTTCTAATTTTTTCTTTCCCCATGACCTGAAGATATGTATAGTTCAAGATGAGTCTAGTAAGGGTTGTAGTTATGAAGAAAGTAGTCGGAGATGATATAGTTAACTTATGGACATGTGTTATGTTTTCATGTTTCCAAGGGAAATAAACTAATACAGTATCTTAGAATGTGTTTGGGTAATGAAATAAATATTCTAGAAAAATAATTTAATGTCTATGTATGATAAGACTGGGTCACTAGATTTGGTATTAAAGAAAGGGTTTAGTTATCATTTGGAATGTAGGGTGATAAAAAATTAGTGATATCCCACAAAATATTTATAAGGATATGTCTACGGATGTCTCTATGGATAATTCTATGAATGAGTAAAAGTATTGGAAAATATCCTTCAATTTTGGTAAATCATTGAGCAAGTGGTTTCTATGAAACATGTATTTGTATATAAATAACAAGTGGATGTTTCTCTAGAACAAATGTATCAAGGGTAACAACCTCAAAAATGCCATATTGAGTTAAAATCGATTTAGAACTAGTGAATGAAAATGGTCCATGCTTCACGCCCATTTTGACACTCCTTGGGGATATTATATAGAAATTTAAGAAACTATTTATGAACTATCATGAATGATTTAAATAGAATATGACTGTGAATAACAAAGGATAAACCTAAGGTTTCATAGATTAAAGAATAATGTGTCATGATTTAGACATAATATAAGTAACTTTTAATGATTATGTAGTTTTCTACAATGATTATTGTTTCTCAGAAAATTATTATTGGTTTTAGTCAATGTTTGTAATTAAAATGAACTATTTTAACACTGAATGTGAGTGAAAATTATATAATTATCAGTCACATGGGATGATTAATAGAATAATGGATGTCGTGATTATTTTTAATAAATTTTCATTGAATATGATTAAAAATGTTTACATTAACCAACTATTGAATACATTGATGTATTAGAGGTAAGATTGTGATGAGTTTTTAGGTAGTAGAGTCCATTTAGGAAGGAAGATTCACTTTCTAACGTATCAAGAATGTCAGAAAAAACACCCAATTGAATGTCATATAGAAATTTGAATATGTTTTGATAATAGAAAAAATGGACATAATGAATTTGAATATAAAGGGAAAATAAAAAGTTCAGTTAATAAAATGGGTGAGAATAATGGTACCCTATGATATCATTGATGTTCAGTGATTTACATGTTTAAATAATAGAAATTTTCCAAATTGAGGTCCTAAGTGGAAAGCTCATGAAGAAAGTTATCAAGGTTTTACACATAATGGTTATACTGCTAATGATGAGGAGACTATGAAGGAATTATAAAAGTAAAGTGGAATTAATGAAGAATATTTGGAATATTAATTAATAGATTAAGTATGTGGTGGAATAATTAAATTCTTTATGTATTTTTATTCAAGAACTATGAATTGGGAAATATTTAAGGATTTTTTAGTATATTTTTTCATTAAGGATATAAAATAAAAGGTTGAATTGTATTGATAATATAGAAAATTTATTTAATGAAAGGGTTATATTTTATGTAAAACACATGGCTAAGGAAAGGTAACCCTTAATATGTTCTTAATATTGAGAAAATGGTGTTTAGTTTGGATAAATATTTGTTAGATAAGAATGAAGTAAATTGGATAGTACTAATTACCTTGAGGATAGATTAATGATTTGTTGAAAATGTTTTTCATGCTATCATGGATGTATTTTACAACATTTTTGGAATTATTTAATATCTCCAATTGTCATCGTAATAAGTAATAATGCATGTTTTCAATAATGGTTTATAGTAATTAAGGTTATTACAATGTTTCAAGAGAGTACATGATGAAGGTTTTCACATATTTGGTATGTGATAATAAAGAGAAAATTATTGGTATATGGTATATCAATGTAAATATAAATAGGAGAAATTTAGTTAACTTATTTCTAATTTTTTTTATTATCAAATTTTTTTAGGGTTACAATTATAACAATTTATGGAATGGTTTATGTTAATATTTGGACGATTCTTTAGAGATTAAAGTATTATCTTGCAATCTGAGAATTTATGTATATTGGATAACTTGTGTTAACCATTTTATTATGATTATAAAAAATACATATTGACTAAATTATAATTAAATTTATGGATCTCATGATCAGTTAGGGCTTCAGAAATGAATAATTCGCCTCCATTTCCTGTAGTAAGAGAAGAAGTGGAAATTGATCAAGGAGAAACCATAGGGTGAGACTATTCTTATGAAATGAAATAAAAACAAGTAAGTATATCTCTTGTGAGAATTATTCTAATTTAAGAAGATGTTAATGAAACAAAAAATTTATCCATGTACACTCATTCTTGGTGAATCAAATGTTCCCTTATATCATCACAGATTTATGGTTTTGTGATCATGAAATTTATTTATATCAGACATTAACTTGTGATCAATGATCTATATCACTCTCCAAAATTATTTAGACATTTATTCCATGTCCAAATCATCACTTCCCACCAATGTTATCCTATATGTAAACCTATTTCTGAGCTTATTTGGGAAAATATTTTGTTTCTGATAGTCCCATTTTAAATTTTTTTTTTTTATTCATTTTTATGATGTTAGTTTCTCTGAAATAAACTTTTAATTATTAAAAAATTGATATCCCGGATGATTTTGGGGGAATAAATTCATTTTAAGGGTTTTAGAATATTACACCCCATGTTTTTATGAATTATTATTATTTTGAATAAATTGAAATTCTTGGATGCCTTTCATTTCACAATAGGCCAAAATTATATTTAGTACACATAACACTATATTTGAATTGTGTTGCATGGAATAATAATTTTACATTGTGTTACACACAAAAATTATCTTACATTACATAATTCACAACACAATCTTGTGTTATATTAAAATTTTATATTATATTTTGGTAAACTCAACAATATGGTATGATTGTGTTACACACAATACCATGTTCCCTCGATATATTTTGTTACACGTAAGACCTAGTCTAACATAACTGCAATATACTATGATAATTTTTCACCTATTCTTAAGATTGTAATGTATGAATATTATTATGTAAATTATGAAAAAATGGTTTATTCATGTTTAAAAAGTGATTTATTTGATAAAAAATATATTATAAATGATTGAAAGAACAATGTTAAAATAATGAAATTCCATTTCTAAAAAACTATTTTTTATGCACAAGAATATTTTTCCTCAATAAATTAACAAATAAAATTTTGATGAATTATTTTAATGATATTAATATATATTATGAAATAAACTGTTTAACATTCAACATTTTGTTTTATAGACTAGTGATAAGAATAAATTAAATTTTATGCATAAAAATATGTATTTTCCAAATATATATATTTTTCACCTTTTAATGGCATAATAATATTAAATATAATTTTTGAAACTTTTATAAATTCTATTTGGAAAAAAAAAACATTATTTTTTATACAACAATTTAAATTTTATCTTAGAGTTGATTTATATGAATTTTGTATGAAGTTTCATTTTTTATGAATAGTGAATAACTCTGAATTTTAATTGAAAACATCCAATTTATTTTGATAATTTATAATGTTAAATAATATTTAAAATTTCTATTATTTAAATATAATATAGCACCCCAAACATTTTATGGTATGTTTCTTTTAAATACATTCTAGTTATAGCCTATATTTCATGAATCTCTGGTCATCTATGGAACCAAACATGGTTACTTATAGGAGATAGCCATAACCTAGCCATAAAACTTATATTTGGCAACTTTGTGATTTGAATTTTAAAAATCTAACATACATAGTTGTGATCAAGATGATAATTAGAGTCTGGTATAATTTACTTAATTTTAGATGAATAGTAACCTACCCTTATGAATAGTAACCTACCATTATGAATATTATCTTACCCTTATGAATATTAATATGACTCTTATGAATGATATCCATGCCCTGGAATGTATAAATGGATTTAAGCACCTTAAAAATGAAGATGAATATTTTAAGTGTTTATATTTTTCAATTAAATAATTATTTTAATTAAATATTTAATTAATCATATTTAGAAAATTATTTTTGAAAAATGGAATTTATATTTGGATTCTACGCATCAAAAAATGGTTAGGGTGAATTTTTGGGATTTGTATGAAATACTTAAATTCTTTATGAATAGTAAAATGCGATAATTTACGATAAATGATAAATAAGGAATTTATTGAGTCATTGATGATGATCTACTGATTTAAGCCCAAATGGTTCAAAGTCACATGCATATATTACTTTTCTTGTTCATTTAATACTCACTATTGATTGTCTTGAGAGGAAATAATAAATTAATGATTATAATATTAAGAAAACTCATCTCCCCTCCACTATATAAACCACCCCTCACCCACACTTTCTCCCACACCACTCAAGCTTAAAACCTTGCATAAATTCTACCAAGACCTCTCCCCACATCCAATACCTTCTGGTCTCACCAAAAGTCCAAAAACAAATGCCTTAATGAGATTCTCAAGGAGGAGTACTCAAGAGGTGAACCTTTTTTCTCTTTTCTTTCAATTTCATTTACAAAGTTCCATTCTTTTGTTCTCCCTTCTCACCTCACCTCATCAAAATTCCATGATACTTCTAGTGCCTTACATGTACTGTATTTTAATTGTTCTAATTTAATATTTCATCATAATATCTCTTTTTTCCCTCCTTTTATACAATAAATTCAAACACCGTCGGAGATGTGTAAATTTATCACACTCAAGGAAGACGGGTTTTCAATTTGCATTACTATCTTCAATACTGGTCATGAAATATTTTAAATTTTTGAACCAGGTCATAATATATATATCTTATCTTGATTAATGTTTTGGAATCTTTACACGTTCATAATATAGAATAATAATACAAAACAAGTTTATTGCGCACAAAACCGCCCAGCCAAATCCAAGCGTTTATTTTTAACTCATCGAATGAGTCATCCTCATGGTATATAACCAGAATCATTATAAGATAATTTATATCTCTTTAATGTCACTAATAATGTATATTAACAATTCTGTATGTTTAACCACATTTCAAATGAACTTCCATTCATGAATACGAGTAAACAAATCATGAAACCAAGTAAGAAAATGCTTCCAAAACAATAAAATTGAATCTCTTAAACCCATCAAAAAGGACATTAATGAACTTAATAAGGTAATAAAATATCAATTAAATGTTTATGATGTTATGGAATTATTAATTAATGAATCTAAATTTACGGTCGTTAAGGATAAACAAGAACACCTTCAAGCATAAGGTAAGGGATCCTCTCTCTCACTTTTGTTCAAGAATCTCCCCTATGTTGTGCCATTTTATTTTTAATTACTAATGATGGGGTATGTTTTTTAACCTACCCCATACTTCCCTTATGACATATAAATAATAGAATACCCCTTTACCTCTCATTACTCCCTCGAAATAACACTCGTTACCATGCTGAAATGTTTTTAAGGGGTTTCTCATCTCACTTTCATTTATGTGAGATTTTCATTGTTCGCCACTTATTTCTTTTATGTGGTATATATGTACTACCATTTGATATATAATAACATTATTATCTTTATATTCATGTTATTCGATGATTCATTTGAGAGTTATTAAGTTCTGGTCATATTATTTGACCGATTACATTGTGGTAAGAGACTTTGTCTCAACTACTATTTTGTTGTGACTAACTTTGTATTGTGCACCTAATAATCCTTATGTGGTGTACCTACTACCCATTTGAGATCACTTTTCATTAGAAATTATATTTATATTAAATATCCATAATCTCATATCATGGATATGTTTCTTTTCTAAACGTTATAGCATTTTACATACAGTGTTTATTTGGAAAGTTATTTTAATTATGGAAATATTGATGAATTTGTATACTCTACTCTATACGGATATTGAAAAGGCATATTTCTCTTGTATTGAATCAATTTATAAATAATGATTTGGACATTCATTGGTGGGTGGGTCCCTCTATATCCCCTCTACGCATCGATAGGTCTCATGAGATAAATCATTTTGGCAACAAACCCTTCGAGTTTGTTTCCAAAAAATCAGACGGGTTTCTACCCACAAAACTAAACTATTTTTACAGAATTATGGTATCATGTTCCAGATACATGCCATCCAATTAATAAGAAATCTCTTTATTCATTATCAGTAATACCTATACATGAGTTTTTCACTATGATAAAATCTATGGATGCAGTTTCATTCTTAGTTTATTAATGACGTGAGTTTTTCATCTATTCACCATTCCATGTTGATTATGTCAGATTGATTATGATTCACTTATTATTGTATTCATGATTCTGCTATTTGTAACCCTTACTATGAATTTAATCTCACCCCTTTCATTGTTTACTTTAAACAGGTGACAAATAGGAGATCATTTATTGAGTTCTTGTGGATGCAGTTTTTAGTTTTTTTTATGTATTGTATTTTGTAAACTTCTCCAATGTAATTTGAGTAACATCTATGTATCTAGTTTCTTCAAGACAACTAAACTGGTCATTCCTTTGGGATTTCCATTCCTTCTAACCATGCCAATATAACAAGTAGTGCATTGTCTCCAATCTAGAGGGTTCGGGGCGTTATAGATAATATCATTAATACATATATTAATCCAATTTATTCCATTAAATTAAATTTAACATTGAAATTGATTATTAAAACATTTGAAACTTTTGAACATTTTTACTATAAAAAATTGTTGTTTCCTCTCGTCTGAGTGATTAATTTTAAATTAATTTTTTATGAATATTTTATTTTAATTTGGAAAAATTGATTCTATATTTTAATTCACCATAATTAAATATTTTTATCAAGTCCAACTTATGTATTGACCAAATTTATTAGTGAAAAAAGAAAAAATTAATCATTTCAACTAAGTTAAAAAGGGGTTTTCTGATGGAAGAATATTTATACATAATGAAGAAAATGACATAGAAACTTATAAAAACCCAATTTTCATTATGTATTTCAACCTTAAACCTACTATTCTAGATATTTGTTCATTATTGGTCCCACTATACATGGAAAAAATATGGTGTAATTCCCTCTTTAAAAAATTGAAAAGTTTTCCACTCAACTCCTTTATAAAAGGACATCCACTATCCCTATCTCTTCATACCTCTCAAGCCATCAGGATCATCCAATACCAATCAAAATATCTTCAAAAATTTACTCCCTTATTTCTATAATGCTTACTTTGAGATAAATTTTAACCAATATATTCATTTAGTGAAAACTAAATAGAGATTCCCGAAGAAGAGGCAACGTTCATCAACGAACATTATTGTTTTATTTCATTCCAAAAACTATTTATTTCATTTTAGATAATTCATATTTTATAACATCGTTATCCTAAATATACCAAAATATTTTAATTTTACGTTTATGAAGTACAATCATACACACTTCAATCAAATGTTTTACGAAATCATTGTTCTAGTGTATGGTGTACTACCACCTTACGAACTGATGTCTTTAATTTATCAATTACCACCTATATAGGTTGGGAATAATTTTTGACATACTATGTATGTAATATTTTTTGGTATTTTTTATTTTTCTTTAATTCTTATATCACACATTCCATCATTATTTTCATTTTTTGAGAATACGACAATGTCGTTCGTGTGTACAGTTGACTACCGCATCACAAAGTGATGTGATTCTTTCACAATATAAATGGAATGTATTAAGGATGAGTGTAATAAAAATATGATATATATATATATATATATTACATAAAAATTATTTTTTAATGATAATATCTCATATAATATTCTTTCATGGAATCTGAGAAAACCCCGAAAAAAATGTTCATGTGTATGTATGGCCTACCATCTCTATGAATGGTGTATTTAAATTCCTATTTCGTTATTTTATATATTTTTATAAATATGTATAAAATAAATATATATTATATTTATATCAATTTTATTATATTATATATGAATAAATATTGATTAATATAAGAGGAAAAAATATAACAAATGAATAAATATATGAAAAATAAATCGGTTATTACCTGAAACATAACTTTAACAAGGAATTGTTAATAAACTGGTAATAAAACATCATAATAAAATCATATATGGTACTAAATAAATGAATTTTGGTCTTTAATATATGTATGATGATATTATATTTATTATTCTAGAGTATTGAATAAGTATAGTGGAAGTCAATACATAAGCTAAGGGATTTACATCTCACATTTTAATTTTTCGAGACACATGCTATATTCACAAACTCTTTCTTCAATGTAGTGTATATAATTCCCATGAAAATAATTTATAATTCATATAATTATAATTTTTTTTATTTATACATACATTGGAAGATATCTCTTTCATTGGGTAATGTTTTCAAATTTACGAAAGTGGTAAGATAATTTTGTCTTGATTTTTCTTATTTGAGAGACATGTTATGTTATGCACCTATATTATTTTATGATGTGTATATTACACCCCTTTTGACATGTTATATGATGAATATATATATTATATTAATATACTAATATTCATGCAATGTTATTATTTTATTGGGATTTTGATTCAATGTAACAAATAGTGTAGGAGTATATTTCGGTAATCTCTTCGTTCATCGGGATTATTTTTTATTTTTCTTCCATTTAATAGATATTATCATAAATATCTCAACATTTATCACAAAAAATCTTTTAATATGGTTATTCTTGATATATTAATGTAATGGTATAATTTTTTAACACATTGGAACTTATGATAATTAAGAAAGTGATATTTTGAATATCTAACCATATTTCTCTCTTCGATATGAAATATATTTTATTTAAAAACAATGATTTGTAATAATTTTTTCAAAAATTATATTAAATGATATGTTAATATCATTTTAATGGAAATGTAATTTAATTTTATTATGTTAAAAAATGTTTAAAAATGTTTTCAAATATTCCCTTATATTATTTAACAGTTATTTTCAAAGAAAAGGGTTTCCAAAATGTTTTATGATTTATAGATAATTTTTTAAAGTGTAAAGGATATTTTCCTTAAGAAATATTTTAAAATATTTATAAACCTTATATCATATTTGTTCAAAAAAAATTAAGTAATAGTATTTTGAAAATGTTTTATGTCTGAAAATTATTTTCAATGATTGTTTATTTTACACAAGAAATTCTCCAAGTGATCTTCCAAAATACTTCTCCATATAAGATTAAATACTTTTATATATTTTTTAGGGATATGATCCAGGGGAACCTTCTATATTCTTTAATTGAATCGTTTATGTTTAGGATTACAAATTGTTTATAAAACTGATTTCTCTTATATGATTTATACCATGATAAATCACTTATGAAACCTTCTTCCTTTCATGGGTTATTATATAATGATATGAATATGAAACCTATATATTTTCCATAGGTTATGATATAATGAAATTCCAATGATACCCATTTCATTTCATTTTTTATGATATGATGATTATGAAATCCACATCTTTTTATGGGTCATGATATGATGAATGTTCTATTATCTTATGAAGAAAATAAGTATTATTTAATTATGACATGGTTTGGACCAATATATCCCTAAAATGAATTGTGTAATGATAAATGTTATATGATCTCGGAGGGTAGATGGGTGGTCATCCCAAGCATGTAAAGGAGGGTATAAGGGTGGTCAGCCCAGACACATAAAGGAGGGTACATAGGTCATAATCCAATGCCCGTAGAAGGTACACAGGTGCATAACTCAAGACTAACATGTTATGAATGTATTTGTGGGTATAATTGACCAAAGATTTTCTATTCTTGTGTGTATGAAAAAACTATAAATATTATGAAAATTTTATTATCTCACGACCCATGTTCTTCGATTACCTTATGATTCATGTCTTATAAACTGCTAATAGTTATTCCATTATTCATTTTTATTCTCTTTGATCTACATTGTATCGTTTTCCAATTCTATGATCATGTTCTCATGCCCTTGTGATCATGCCATGCTTTTGTATCTTCCATGTTTACCCTTATTGAGCAATTGATCTCACCATTTCTTATGTTTTCATTCCCAATCTTGTGAATAAATTTATTACATATTATAGGTGTATCAAGGGTACTATTGAGGAAAAACATAGTGGGATAAGTTTTATTTCACTTATGAACCAGTTTTATATTTCCATGTTTCCAATGTCACTAAACTGATGCAGTTTTTGGAATTTTTTTGTGTAATTAAATAAATATTCCCCAAAAATGATGCAATTTATATATATTTTAATAATGGGTTACCATAGCCATGATCTTCAAGGATGAACTACGTGTGATTTGATGAAATTATTCATGAGATAAATTTAATTAAATATAGTTCCTTTTAAATTTTATATAAGATAAAATTCTTGTTATTTTCGGGATTTTTATAAGAAACCACTAATGAAATACATTGGTATTAGTCTTATTAAAGGAAAATAGTTCTATATTTTGGTAATGTTTAGAGTGACTATTTTTCATCAAAATAAATACATTTCTAGATACTGAAAGTGGGTTGCCTAAAAACATAGGTATATTGGGGTAATAAACCAAAAAGGGTGCATTGATATGGTCACAATTGTCCCTTGGTGTGTGAAAGTTGGCCTTGTTTCACCCATGGTTTGACACTAACATGGGATATGCAATGGTAAATTCATATTCTTCTTATGAACGGTTATTAAGGGTACAAAAATTACAATAATATTTTATGTTAGGAAATTGATCATTGAAACATAGATTGAAACCTAAAAATTTATAGGCTAAAGAATAAATATTATTTATCACTTCAATATCCATAGATTCTATTTTATATGTTTAATCATTTCATAATTTCCATCACAATATCTATTATATATGAAGTAAATGCCTAGAGATGTACTAAAATAGTGAATGGATGGTTTCTCATGATCTTATGATGTCTTATGCGACTATGGTCATATATATTCATTTATATCACATATGATAAGTAGAACTATTCAAACACCACCACAAAACATAGAAGTTAAATTATTAATGAAGAAGGAAAATGGGTTAATTTTTTAATCCCAATCATATTACTCATCCTATATCAAAATTTGTTGGATTAATTTCCCTAAAAATGTATGATACTCCCCTTATTAGAATTTGGTTCTATTGTAGGCATGGATTGTGTTTCCTTGTATTAAGACAACAAAAATTGGTTAGAGAAGGAAATAATGCTCAGTATCTCTATTCATACTCTTATTTTATATATGTGTAAGGATGAATATGATTCTTCTTTGGTATCACCACATGACTTATGGATATTATTGATGTTCAATCAATAATATATAGGACAAATGATAAATACTATGGAAAATAGAATCCTTAATGGCGTTCCCATTGTAAGGTATTTTCCTTATAACTTGATATTTTTCAATATATATGGATTTTTATAGAATTTCATTGATTAACATGAAGATAAGAATTAAAAATCACTATATAACCCTGATAAAGGGGTTATATTCCCAATTTTTCCACCATATGGTGCACCAATCCATTTGTTCAAAAAATTTAATCAGTTAATTCACTTCACTATTTATTATTATGAGCTTGAAAATATCATTATAAAGAAAATTTAGTAGTATTGTAGTAGTGGAGGAACTATATAAATGGTGACATTTTAGAAGCGGAGGCACGGTAACAGAAATTGTAGTGGTTGCAGTATTGTAGTAGTCAGGGGAACTATAGTAGTACTATTCACTGAAGGTCCCTTTGGGCCAAAAAAATGGGATTTTTTGCCTTGTATTTGGGCTTTCATGGCCCCAGGTCTATGGGCTTAGTAATGGTTCCCCCTCTACCCAATCAAAAAAATAGGTATTTTATTTAATAATAAAAATGAGGCTTTGTCCACAACCTTTAAAAATAATAATAAAATCTTTAGGGATTAAAACTAAATATTTTTTTTAAGTCTTATGAGATAATATTATTTTATACTCCCAAATAAATGAGAAACATTATGATCATTTTATATAAAATACAATATAAATTGTATAAGTAAAATATATATTCAATGTACAATAAATATAGGTTTTATTTTGATCCAATAACATTCTTATGGAATTTCATCACAAGAAAACTTATATCTACGGATCCTTCAACAACTGAGTAAATTGAATGTTTTCCAATATCAATATCTATGATTGAAATCTATATCTACCCAGGCTTAACAAACATGTATGTTACATTATTTTAGATATATATTCAATACATCACAAAAAATACATGCTTGAGTACTGTAATAGTTTAGTGTCTTTAGAAACATTAATATGAAATCTTCTATCCTGGTGAATTATCTTCAACATCTACCTTAAATATCTCCACTATTAGTATTTATACCTAAAACCTATCTTCATAACCTGGGGAAAGGAAACATAAGAAATGGGTGAGTTCAAATGCTCGATTAGGGTAACAAGGGAAATATGTGAGCATAATCATGAGCGTAATGTACGAGAACATGACCATGAAATTATAAGATCATACCTTACATATCAAATATAATGTACATGAATCATGGAATAAATAATAGCATTTCATAGGACATGAGTCATAAGGAAATAGAGAACATAATTCATGAATGAATAATATAGGAATAAAACATGGAATTTTGGTAGGCACATAAGAATATAATATTATTTCCATATTGGCCAAGGTATCACTACCAAGACCATCTTGGTAGTATGAGTTCACCCCACAAACCATCTTGGTAGTCATGGTTCACTTTTATGGCCATCTTATTAGCATGATTTCACTCCTCATACCATCTTGGAAGTCATGGTTCACTCTCATGTCCATCTTAGTAGCATGAGTTCACTACTCATACCATATTGGTAGTCATGGTTCACTCCCATGGCCATCTTAGTATTCAAGGATCATTCCAAATACCATCTTAGTTTATCTCATGAGATATAAATTTTTAACCAAGGCATTGGAGGGAGATATAGGTCTCACCCATCTCATAATAAAATCATAAAAACATGTTCCACAAGATCATAAATATTCATATCATAACCCATGAAATGAAATGATTATTATAAACATGTAAACCTATCATAACCTATGGAAAAAATATAGGTTTCATAATCATTTCATCATAAACATAACCTGTGAAAAAAAGCATGTTTAAAAAGCATATAACCCATGAAAGAGAAACTTTTTTCTTGAAGACCATGAAATTAAGTGTAATCTATTCATAGATTGAATATTAATGTAACCTTTAGATCATTTTCTAAAAGGACATGAGTAAAATCAATGGATTTCATCATGGACGGAAAATAATTTTTAAATATCTCTCAAAAATGTTTCATGAGAAAAATATCCTTTCTTCTTTGAAAGAGTATTTTTATTACATAAAACATGTTAAAAATGTTTTAAAAAACATTTCTTTGAAAATAATTTTAGAACATAAAAATAAAGCATGAAAATGTTTTGAAAACATTTTTACTTGAATACATATGAAATAATATTGTAAATGTTTTGAAAATCATTCCTTTAGAAATAAATTAAAAATTTATAAATAAGGCCGAAAAACATTTTAAAATCAATTTTCCTTGAAAATTACTTTAAAATAAATTTTCTTAATGATTAACTTTTAAAAAATAAAATAAATATTCAATGTAATGAGGGTGGGTAAGTTCCTACATGTTGTATGGGGTAAAAAGAACATTTCACTTGTATGGTAAAAACATTAGAAAATTACTTGTTTTAAAGAGATAAGAATATTCCTATGAATATATTTTTAGAATAGAAAAAATGTAAAAATTTATTTTTCAGATTATTGTATAATGGTATAATATTCCTAGAAACCCTTTTTAGAAAACATATATTTCCAACCGAATAGAGAGTAAAGCTGGGATTTCTTTAAAACACTTTCTTAACTATATTATGTAACAAAGAGTATATAAATGGTTCAAATACTTTAATATGTCTTGAATAAAAAAATGATAAGGAAACTCATGAGTTTTCTTGAGTGATGAACCATAGTATTTCCTCAAAGAAGCATAATCATTAATGATCTCTAGAAGAGATGAGATTGTTTCAATAAACTCTTACCCCTTGGTTACAAGGGATCACATACTCCATGTAAGAAAAGTAAATTACATGAAGCTAAAAATATCATTAAAATAATTATATTAATGATATTTTATGTAAAATTAAATTATATACACCTTGAAAAAGAATCTAGGTTTATAAAAAACATGAGTCTCAAAGAAGGAAAAATGAAACAAAACTATTTTATCGATTTTGTAATTTTTGAAACATAAACACCTTAAAAGAAAGATCATAAAATGGATATTTGAATTACCATAAATTTATAAAAAATATTTAAAAATAATAAAATCATGGTCAGTACATACACGACATAAAAGGAAAGAGTGGAGAACATAGCATGTATCTTACGGAAATAAAAATGACATGAAATCCCCCTACCTTGTGTCTTGACTCTCATTGTAATCATTAAAAAACCTATATAATAAATATAAATTTATTATAAATATTTTAAATAACTATATTCTTATATCTAATACCATATATGGTTTTATTACAACCTTATATTACCCGCATGTTAACCATCATATGTTAAGGTTTCACTTCAGGTAATATTTAATTTGTTTTTCATATGTGTCTTAATTTATTATATTGTTTGTCCTTATACATATATAAAGATTAAAAAATGTAAAAAATTATATAAATATCATTTATATAAATTCTATTGGTATTATAATATTCTATATAATATATAATAATGAAACGGAATACACTGTTCATAGAGATGGTAGGTTGTACGTACGCATGAACACTATTACCATTTAATTGTCATGTTGAGAGAAAGAAAGTAAAATACATATATATATATATATAATTATGAAATTAGAATTATGAAATCATATAATATATATATATATATATATATTAACTATGACCATTTTTAATACAATCCATGTAGTGTATGAACGAATCATATCGCTTTGAGGGGTGGTAATCTACACTTCCTCAAACGAAATTATCGTATTTACATAAGATGGAAATCATAAAGGTATATTACAAATAAAAATTATATAATCATAAGGAAATTAAAAATATAATATAAACATATTTTCCATTATAATGGCCACCATCATATGTGGTAATGGAAAAGTAGAAAATCATTGTTTCATGAGGTCGTAGTTCATCGTACATAGAAACAGTATGTTTGTTAACCATTAGATGGAGGTTTGTGTAAGTGAAGGTAGAAATATTTATATAAAAACATACAATTATATTTATTCTAATGGTTTTTTTATATAAGCATAGAATTAAGTGAGTTGGACAAGCTATAGAAGTAAAATAACAGAAAGGACTTGTGAGAAGATGATGCCTCATAATCGGGTAACTCCTTTTGGTTTGTGCCAAAAGGATTCCTTGGATTTCCTTATGAACAATGGAATGATTTTAGGATGAATTGAGAATTAATAGAAAGTGGATTCAGTAGGTATTTCCCTAACTAAATAGGTTTGATAGGTGTGAGGAAGTGGTAGATGTGGTTTCTTTTTATAGGGAAGGAAATGGGCTCACGTGGAATTTTAGGAAAAAAGTTTGGTGTGCACATGTTCTTACCTAAAAAATCATAAAAAATAAAAAAAACTCAAAAATGGAAGGTTTGTGGAATAAATATTGATATACAATAGGTTTTTGAAAAATAGATAGATTACTTGGGCCCTTAATTTTAAGTTTTATTCCCTAATTAAGCTTACTTTGGCCTTAATCGTCGTGATTAATTTTAATAACTTTTACTCATCATTTTGGTCAAAAATTAACTTTTTTATTATTAGACTCTAAATAGTATACTGAATATAATTTTTTATGTTGGTGTTTCAAAATTCAAATCACATAAGAAGAAAAAATAATATTAATGTTAATCCTGCATACAGAAAAAATAATGGGTTTTAAAAGTAAAAAAATGTTGAAAATTTTATTATGATTTTTTATTCAATTTCAAATTTAAATTTATTATAATGAACTAAATTTTATTAATATATGTATTATTTATCTAATTTTAACTAAAAAATTATAATATCATTTAACATTCATAATTAATTAAACAAAAGAAAGTTTTATACTAAAAAGCATTATTTTTTACATTTCATCAACAAAATAAGATTCTAAGAAAAAAATACCAAAAATCAATACTAGGATAAATTAGACATTATAAATTTAGAAATGAAGTTAATTTTATCAAATTAAATTTATTTGTGTTTTTAAAAATAATTTTAATATTAAAATAGGTCCATTCAAGAAAATATTTTTTTAACATAAAAGCGCTTTACCAAAAATCACATCTTTCATTATCAATATGTTTTATTTATATAAAAAAATTATAAACTATATTTGAAAATTATTTATTACTATTCCTGTAACTATGTTTAACTGATAGTTTATAATTATCTTATATAAATAATTATATAAAAAGAGAAGTTTCTTAGAAACATAGTGTTATGTGAATCGTATTCCAAGTTAGTGTTTCATGTAAGATACAAAAAATCATATGCCAATTAATTGTTTCATGTAATGTATGCTGTGTTTTTTCCATGTTAAAGGAATGTTTGACTCGGTGTATTTCTAGGCATAAATGAAAATTTAATTTATTAGGGTAAAACATCTTTGTGACCAAAATAATATGTCCTTTTATATTCAACCAGTTTTCATATTCATTTATAATTAATTGGTAACCTATGAAATGATATTATATTATTTAAACCATATATTTTTGTTGGGAAAAAATCCCTCAAGGTATCATTGAAGGATTTTTGAGGTGATTGTGTTTGTTGACAAAGCGGGCCTCCGTGTTTTGTTTGTTGACAAAGTAGATCACGATGTACAAATTTGTTGAAAATGGGGGTTTACATGGTGAGTTATCGAGTTAAAGGGATTTTTTCAAAAATCCATGATTGATTGAAGAACCTCTACAAAATAGTGGATGATCTGGAGGCGGTACAAAAAGAGAAGATACAAGGTGGTGTCGTTTTCCAGTGTTTGCCAAATTTTTGGGCCTTAAAATCGACAAATGGAGAAAAGTGTTTTTGGAAAAGGGACTTGTGTGCCGGTGTATTAGAGGCTTGGAAACTTGTACGCCATATGTTTTTCAAGATCAGAATATCCTAATATGGAAAAGGAAAGGGGGCACCCAATTTTTAGTTTGGGCATGCAAGGTGACTAGGGTGACATAGACTAGGGCTGCTGGACTTGAGCGCCGAGAGGAGACTTGCGTGTCGGCACTCAGGGTTCCCAAAATTTCTATAAATAGAATTCTACCACTTCTCATTTTTCATGGAGTTAAACACTTAGAGAAAATTCATCCTCCAATCGCACAAGTAGGGTTAGTCGTGCAAGTTGTGGTTTTGTTGTGAAAGTATAAAGTTATTTAGAAGTTGCGCGCTAGTTTATAGTTGTGCACCAATTTTGGTTTGGTCGTAAAAGGGTGCGAGTCTCCCAATTTTTGTGTTGAAGAAGGGAGTGTCGCGAAAGTGGTTAGGTGAGACTTGCGCTCCAGTCTTGGAGAATCACGTCTAAGAATGGAGAAGTGCACCAAATCATGGAGAAGTGCACCAAATCATAGTGAAGCATGTTGGGCATAGAGAAGTGTTCCAGTCATTATAGGGTTGCGCAAAAGTTGGGATATTTTCTGGTACACCTGTGGTAAAGTTGTATTCATTAGTGGATGAAAGTGGAACTTCAATAGAGCATCTACATATAGAGGAAGATGCATTCATTTTTTATAATGAAGGGACCTACAATTCCATAAACTGTGAGTGGATCCCTTCAAAAGTAGTGACCAAATGAAGAGGAATAAGGTGATCCTCTCAACCGGTAGTGATCCAGAGAGAGAGAAATAGGGAGTGGACCTTGGGAAAGTCGTGAGCTGACCCTAAACTTTGTAAAGGCAGTGAGTCTGGGCATAGAAGTTATCTAGACCAACCATTGTAAATTGTCAGTGATCATTAGTGGATTTGGTACAGCGGCACATTGTCGTTGTATGCTCCTTGGATATATCCTAATGAGGGTGAACCAAGTAAAAATATCTTTGTCTGCCTACTTTCTTCCCTACATTTCTTCCAAATAATCATCGTTGTTGTATGCTAATTGGGTATTTTCATTGGATTGTGAGAAAATTATCATGATTTTTTATCACACTATCCAAGAACACTCTGATGGGAGTCAAGATTGACTGGAATGGTGAATATGAATAGGGATTTTATGGTTTTATGAAGAGGACAATTACAACACCAATACTCACATCACTAAATAGTATGAAATTATTTTTTATCTACAATTATGCATCTATAAATGGGTTACAATGTGTAATCATGGAATATTATGATGTGATAGCCTATGTCTCCCAACTTTTAAAGATCCATGAGTATAAATATTAAACACCAGATCTAATATTAGAAACTTTGATCTTCATGTGGATGATTTTTTTATAGTATTTCTATGGGAAAATGTGGGACATATATACAGACCATAAATTCCTCCACTATATATTCATAATAATGATGCATTATATGAGAAAAAAATGGTGGTTAGAGTTTATTAAGAATTTTGGTTTTCCAATCCATTAAAATATTTGTAAGAAAAACAAAGTGGAAGCTTCTCTTAGTAGAAATGATCATGAAACCTTATCCATTATGAGGATTGAAACGGATTAAATCTTCTATGACATGCAATGAATTGATATGGGAATAATAAACAGATCATTATTATACCTTTATCAAATAATTTTTCAACCATCTATTCTTCATAGGATTATAAAGGCCCCAATAGATAATGAGTTTCTATATAATAAGGCGGTATATATTTAGGATTTTAACTTTACTGAAGATGGAGTTATATGGTTTGGAACCAAGATATCTATCACATAAAAACAAGAAAAGAAGGGATAGCTTCTGGATGATGTCAATAGATCATCCTTATCTATTCATCCTGAAAAAACTGATATGTAATGTGATTTAAAGTAAAAATTATGGTTGGTTAAAATGAAGTGTGAGATTTTAGATTTTGTATCTCAGTGCTTGGTTTGATAAAAATTCATGGTGGAATGAAAGATGGATATGTGTATGATGTAACCATTTACCATACCTAAATGACAATGGGAAAACATAAACATGGATTTCAATGTAGGACACCCTAGGGTACATAAAGTCAATAACTCCATCTGGGTGGTAGTCAACCACCTTACCAAGTCATTGCATTTCATTTCTATTAAGGATGATTAATTTCATAACAAAATCACCATGATATACATAAAGAAAGTTCTAAGAATACATAGAGTTCCAAAATATGTTATATCTAATTGAGATATAATTTTTACCATTTGTTTTTGGATAAACCTTCATTAAGTGTTGGTTACAGAACTAAGATTCTTCACTTTTTATCACCCTCAAATGGATGGTCCATATTAAATTAACATTCATACCCTAGAGGATATCTCAGGATCATGTTCAATGTATTTGAATGGATTTTGTGACATGTACATTCACCTATCAGAGTTATCTTATAACAATAGTTTCCATTCTTGGATTCAAATGAATCCTTATAAGGCTACGTACGAGATATGGTGTCATACTCAATTATGATGGGATAAAGATGGAGAAAGGTACATATGTAAACTAATATAATCTATTATAGGTAAATTTTAAACCATTCAAAAACATATGAAATCCACATAAATTTAAATGAAAATATATCCACAGAATCATTGACAAGACCTCAAGTTTGTGGTTGGAGATAATGTGTTACTTTTAATATCACCATGGAATAAGTTCATTATGTTTGGTTTGAAGGAAAACATTAGTCCTAGATATATTTACCCCTTCGAGATCCTTGATTTCACTATAGTTATTTCCTATTTACTAGAACTCCCAACTATCCTATGTCAAGTACATTATTTATCCCACATATTTCTCTTAAAAAGTACATATTGGACCCCTTACATGTAAGAAATACAAAGGTGGTACAATTGTAAAATGATCATTCATAAGAGGAAAATCAGTAAATATTTTTTATCATTGAGGCAATAATCTATGAAACCCACCAAATCGCGTCTTTATAATTTTTAGGTGCAACCACATATCTGAGGAAGAAATGTGGGAATAGGAAGAGATAATGAAATATAAGTACCCTCATTTATTTTAATGTATGAAATGAATATTTTGTGGGAGAAATTTTTTATGTTGGGAATTATGTAATGATACAATATTTTATAAATTAAATTTTCTTAATTAAATGAGTATATTCATTTTTAATAAATAAAATTATAGAAAACACATGCACTAGTTTGGTTATTTTACACAGGTATAAGGTTTTTACAATTTAATAGACCATAAAAAAAACATAACCATTGATAGTCTATCTATTTTTTAGTGACCATTAATATTAGTATATTAATGGTTATGTTAAAAACTATTTTACATAGAAAAGGTAGCAATGTCCTCGACCTCTTGGATCATACCCTATAAAGATCATTAATCTGAGTTCCGGAGGGAGGTAGTATCCATGTGAATTTCTCATGATAAATTTGAAGCTATGATTTAATAACTAAATAAAAAAATGAAACTATATATGATAAAAATTATATCTCATTGATATCATAGTCGAAACCACGTATGCCGAACTATAACAAGAAAATCTCACCAGCGCACACCTTAATCATTTGGCATTCTCTGGTGTGGTAAAGGGTTATGTATCAAAACCATAATAGTATTAATTTGTATATTTTTATTCATAATAATATAATTATTACATATATAATTTTTTTACTATTTTATAATTTTTAAATAATAATTTTTAAAAAATTATTTTAATATGAAGAAATACATATGGTATTTTTAGGATATGTATAGATTCAACAAAATAGATATTTTTTATAAATTCAAGATATTTTGAAATAAATTATATTTTAAGAAATTATTATTATTAAATTTTATTTAATTAATATAATTGAAAATATAACTTTATGATGTCAAAAATAATTTTATATGCGTAATAAAATTATATATTTCTAAAAAATGGTATTTTTAAATAAATGTGAATTATTGATTTCAAAGTGTAAATTATCATATGTATAGAATTATTTTGATAATTTTTTTTAAAATTACTATGCTTAAATTATCCAATGGTTATTTTTTTATAATTTTCTGAGATATTCCAATTTTTTGGTAAAAAATAAATATGGTATAATTATATAGTATGTATTATGACATTATTAAATCACAAAAGTGATGTAATATGTACAATAAAGAGTATCAATGACCAAAAAAATATGTTTCCCCTTTAACATAATGTTTTTTTGATGTTATTTTATTATTTTAATAAATCATTAATGAATCCTCCAAAACCAATATTTTATTTTTTGTTTTTGAAATAAATTCTTTATAAACCTGATTCACTTACACTTCACCAATGGAATTATTTTAATTGTCTCATTTTTAGTCTTTTAATATAATTAAAACCGCTCATCAAAATAATAAACCATGGGAAAAAATGGATGATTTTTTGTTTTTATTACTTTACCATATATTGTACAAAAGCTATGTTTTGAAATTAATGAAGAAATCTCTATATTCTGCTATATAATCCCTCCCAAACACCATTTACACTTCACTAAAATCCTGTTTATCTTAAAATTACACTCAATTTCAATCTCTAGGGTCCTCAAAAGGTACCGACATAGTCTTAAGAAGATCCTCCCAAGATTTTAGAAGAATCATTCCAAGGTATAGGATCCTCTCCTTATCATATTTTTTAAAAAATCCCTTCTTTGAATTATGTCTTTAAATTTCATATTTTTTATTTTGGATTGTGTTCTAACATATCCCACTTACTATTCTGATGATATTACATTGATGATATACCATTTCACACTCATTTATTCATTCTATGAATATTTATATACCATTATTGTGCTATATAAATTATCTAGTAATATTTCAAGAGTAAAAATTGTGTAGTGAATACCCATCCCCATTTCCACTCAATGGTATTAACCAAGATGTACTAATCCTTCATTGATCGAATAAAATATTGTATTTATATAAAACTACTTAATTGTGGGTTTGAAACTGATGAAGAAAATATTTATGTTGTATGATCTATGTGGCACACATATGCATGAACTTGATATGAATATGAGGGGTCAGTGCATAATTATATATACCTCTAATATATTGGGTAATATTTTAATATCATGATATTCCATGTATGGTTCATGGGAGTTCATCCTATGAACAATATGTTATGTTTTCTTGGTTTTTATCCTTAGCATATTTTTATTATGTCTTTTTTATGTTGTTTCCACTTTCCCTTGTTACCATTATGCTATCATGTTATATCATGCCTCATTATTTAAGATTATGATTATCACCCCTCATAAGTTAAATTGATATGACTCTTGGATATCATGTACTAATTTACCTTATTATTTGGTTCTGTATTCGATTAATATTATTTATAGATCACCCCTTACTCATGTACATCCTTAGGTTATCCCATTTTGTTTTAGAATAAAGATGGAAATTTTTCATCATGTTAAGGATGTTTTTGATAATGTTCACTTACTTTTCTAAAAATTTTCGTGACATGTAACTAAATTAACAAAGATAGTTATAACAAAAATATTTTTGTTTGTACTAAATATCATATTTTGTAACAAATCTAGAAATAGTGTTTTTTTAAAGATATGGGTTGTCATATGTTGTTGGATCTCTACCTTGAATTGGCCAAAGATGGCACATCTAGAAAAACAGTTCACCAATCTTATCATCATTCAATCTCACCAAAATTGAGATCTTAGTGCCTTATACATCCTTAATATTCTATGATAAAATTACCATCTAAAATCAGGGTAGGAATAAAATAATTTTTCTAAATAAGGAAAAAGAACCACGATCAGATCTAAAAAAACATAACCTTGAACTCCCATCATGATTCCATACCACAATGGTGTCCCTTCCATTTAGTATAAACCTTATATCTAGCAATTTTGGATCAACTTTTTAGAAACAATATCTTACTCATCTAAAAAATAAATAAAAATAAAATTTCAACCTCACATTTCTCAAAAATGATTAGATGAATATCATATACCGAAAATAGGTCCAGGATCCGGGAAATCCCATTCCTAAGAAATTATTATTAAAAAAAGAGAAAGTGGCAGTACAAGGGGGTTTATAGAGCCGAGAGTATGAAACCCCACGCATGTCCAAATCGACAAATTGAGAAAAAAATTGAGGGAAAATAAAAGACCATATAGATGAGGCCTACACAATTTCCCTCTTTGAAAGAGCATCTGCAACCTGATTGGCCTCCCTATAGACATGGGTGACATCAAGCTGTATATACTCAATCATCTGCATATATTCAATCTAGGAAGGAATCATTTTTTATGGTACCGATTTGGACCGAGTCTTTAGGATGTGGACCGTGGTGGTGGAGTTGGATTCCACCCAAAGATGCCTCCATCTAAAATGAGTATAATAACTTATTGCTTTGATCATATCCCATAGCTCCACTTCGATCACTATTCCATTGCCAATATAGTGGTGGAAGCATCCTTTAAGGAAGCCCCAATGAGTGCAGAAGACGCCACCACATCCCGAAGGCCCTGGTGCACCGGAAGCCGCCCCATCAACATTAACTTTCAACCATCCTGGAATAGGTGGAATACATCTATTGGATTTAAGAATAAGAGGTTTTTTATTCTACTAGTTACACCAAAATCTCTCAGAATAACCAAGTCAGCAATGTCATTTTTTATAGTGCAAGTATGCAATTTGGAGGCAGTCATAACATCCTGATAAACCATATATAATCCAGACTACAAGGATGGTCGTTGTCCCTCAAAAATGGTGTAATTACTAGATTTCCATATCACTTTGAAGATAGCATCAAAAGTCATGATAAACACCGCCCCAATTAATTCACTAATTTGTGCGTGCTGGAAAGATGCCATCAGTGCCTCCATTCCATGCAGATCAATATGTACATCGAAAGAAGCTTGCAGGTGTGACCAGAACCTGCAAGAGAAGATGCATGAGAAGAAGATATGAGAGATAGACTCCTCATCCCAGAGACATATGCCACATGCAGATGCCAATTGGATCCCAGTTTTTTTGGAGCAGGTTGTGCACCGGCAACCTGTTTTCTACAACCTCCAGAGCAGTAGATAACGGGAAGGGGAAATGTACCATACAAAAAACATCCTTATCCATGTAGGCATAAAAGAAGCAACAACACACATGTGCCTGTAGAATTCCCTGGAGGATAAGCACCCATTGGTGTTGGGAGTCCAAACTAGGGTGTCAGCATCAGTGTAAATATAGCCCTGAAGTTTGAGGTAGAAATTTGTTGGTGGGCATCTCTGAAATTCAGTATATGATATTGCATCACTAATATTAAAGTTATTCATGGAAGTAGGCACCACATTCAGTTCATTAAGGGGTTTTCCCATCCAAGGTGTAGACCAATCATTAAGGGTAGATTACTTACACACCAGCTAGTTTGAGCAGCACATGAACTCCAAATAGGAATGCCTAAGTGCTGGCCATATAGAAGAGAAAACATTCCTAGAACAGCCATTATGAAACTTCTCAATAAACCTATGGGAGAGGAATTATAGAGACATATCATTGGATGTGAGTAAGTTCCATGTGAATTTACTAAGCAATGCATCATTGGATATCATAGGATCCTTGACGCCCATGCCCCTATGTTAATGGGATTTATACAATACTTCCAAGCAACGGAGATGAGTTTACTCTCATGAATGGATCCAGTCTAGATAAAATTTATGATCAAAACTTTCAGCTCCTTGAGAAGATATCTAGGCCATATATAGATAGAGAAATCATAGACAAACATTGAGGTGATCATCGAATTAACAAGGAAGGCCCTCCCTGATTGAGACATGGTTTTCCCTCTCTAGGTGGCCATCTAAGAGATGATCTTTGAAGAAATGTTTTCAAGGTAATTTCTTTTCACCCTCCCCTAAAAAAGGAGCACCCCCAGATAATTAACATGGAGAGTCCCTTTTTTGACTCCAAGCTTCCTGACAATTTTGTTTTTCTTGTGAAAAGTAATACCATCTCCAAAAACCAAAAAAGACTTACTCCAGCTTATAGATTCCCCAGAGACCTCCTCATAATGAGAAAAGATATTTTGGATGCAAGAAATGGTGCCTTTTCCAGCCTATCCAAACAGAAGGATGTCATCAGCATAGAGTAGATGCGACGGAGAAAAACAGTTCCTTCCATCTTTCATTTTCTGATAAAGACCAGCCTGGACCAGATCATTCAGGCAGACACTTAAATAATCTTCTGCCATGGCAAAGATCAGGCCAGATAATGGGTCACCTTGTCTGAAACCCCTAGAGAATTGAAAATAACCTCTTGGGGACCCATTGATAAGGATGGAAAGTCCAGTACTTGTAAAAATTATATGAACCAACTTAATTAAAGAGTTGGAGATTCTGTGTCTCTTTAACATTGTAAAGATAAAGTCCCATTTAATTGTATCAAAGGACTTCGAGATACACATATTGAGTGCAAATCTACCATGCTAAAATTTCCTTCTCATGATATTGACACACTCAGAAGCAATGAATAGACAATTTTGAATGCATCTATGAGGAAAAAAACAAACTGTTTATGGGTGATAACATTATTTTCAATGATCCCCAATCTAGTGGCCAGCATTTTACTAATACTCTTGGGTATGGTGTTTCCAATGGTGACTAGTCGGAAGTCCTTAATATCCAGTGCATTGTCTTTCTTCAGTAACAAAGAAATAAAGCACTCATTCACACCATGAGGCATCGAGGCATGAGTGAAAAACTCTTTGACAGCACTAATGACATCCTAGTGCACAATGTCCCAGTTGAACATGAAGAACTTATTGGTAAACCCATTATGGCCTACCACACTGTCAATATTTAAATAAAATAGAGCATCCTTGATCTCGCATTCAAGAGAACCTCAACCAACATCTGATTTTGCTGCTCATCAACAATAGGATTAATATTTTCATGTATTCTGTATGTAAAGTCCTTATTCCCACCTGAGTATAAACTTTCAAAATAGATAACCACTGAATTTAAAATCTCAAGCTCAGAGTTGAAGACAACTCCATTAATTTCCAAAGATTTGACACCTTTTCGTATACGTCTCTCCCTATGCAGGCAATGAAAAAACATGGAGTTTCTATCTCCCTCTTGCAACCATCGGACATTATAGTGTCTTATGGCCAGCCTTTCCTATAGATTCAGCAAGTCATCAAGATGAGAGAGGGCTCATACTTCATCCCTAGAGGGATCATCCTGATGCTGGTTATCATTTTGACATTGAAGAAGTCATTTTTCAGCATCCTTGATATCATTTTCTAGATTTGAAAAGGATGACCTGCTCCACTCTCTAATCAATTTTTTAGCATTTCGGATCTTGCTGGCAAGAACAAAAAGTGGGCTTCCAGAAAACTCAGCTTTCTAAGCATCAAGGATCACCTCGTGACATCCAGGCACAACAAGCCATGAGTTGTTAAATATGAAAGGCAAAGAAGAAGACCTCATATTTCCAACACATACATCAATCAGGATGGGATTATGATCAAAGTGTATCTTTGGTAAGATGAGTCCAGAAATAGTTAGGGGATCATTACCTTCATCAATGCAGACCAAGAATCTATCAATTTTTCTGGATTTCCTCCCATTAATGGTGTACCTACTCCATGTGTAATCACCCCCCACAGTGGGCACTTCAACTAGCCTAAAATTTTCAATACAAGAAAGGAAATCAGAAGCATCCAACCTATTGAAACTATCACCAGTTTTCTCCTCTGTTCGGAGAACAGTATTAAAATCACCCAATTCCATCCAACTATGTGACATTTACTCAGAAATATCAGTAATGTCCTGACAAAGATCTCTTCTTTTGATATAGTAGTTAGATGCATACACAAAAACAATAGATATCGTAATAGCTTGAAACACCATATCAACAAAGACACTCTAATGATAACCAGTGCAGAAAAGAACATGAACACTTTCATGTTTGAGGACCCATAAATTCTCATCCCCATTATCATTCACATGTTGTGAGACTGGTGAGTATCCAATTCAAGACCATTTAAAATCTTTCCATATTGACAGCTTCATTTTCGGTTCAGCAATGCCAATCATTAGAGGTTTTTTAGTCATAAGAAAATGCCTAAGGGCTTTGACCGTGGGAGGGTTCCCAAGCCCATGGAAATTCCAGAAGAAAATATTCATTTATTGAGAGATGACTTGCCTCTGGTCTGAGGCCCCCGTTTCTTTATACTGCCCAATTTATTGGATTTAGTCTTCCCTTTATCCTTGCCTTTATAGTCCTTGTCATCAAGACCTTCATCAGTTTTCCTAGAGGCAGGAGGAGTGTCATCCTTCCCACTGATTTCACATATTATATCATTGGGTGGAGAACTATCCTTATCATCTTCTGATCATGATTTACCACTTAGAGGTGAGAATTTGTTTGTAGAGTGAGCAATGCCTACATTTGTGGCTCCGAAGGCTCACTTTTTGCTAATTTTTCTTGTTGTAAGTAAAGGAGTCCTCTTTCTGAGGATCCTTTCCAGCCAAGGATGCAGTAGGAAAAGCAGATGCATGCACAGAACTAGATCCATACACTTGTGAGTCTGGGACAACCTCATCAGAGCCACATTCCTACTATCCACCAAGAGCCTGGCCTGAGCCATGTAGGTCCTGACCTGAATTGTAGGTTTTCACCTTTTGTCCAACCAAGAATGCAGTAGGTACTTGAGAGTCTAGGACAACTTCATCAGAGCCACATTTGTCAGTTCTGAATTTCTCCTACTATTCACCAAGGGCCTGGTCCAAGTCATGTAGATCCTGGCCTGAGTTGTGGGTCTTCTCATTCTGTTCTAGACTAGAAACTAAAGATAAAAAAGAGATTCTTGCATCAACAAGAGTTTTACCATCATTAAATGGGGCCTTATAAGCCTGTTCAGTGACTACAATATGTTGATGAGGTTGAGCAATCCCAGAGGACACCGGGATGTCCTTAGGCACACCCTTCGGATTCAAAGCATCATGGTCTTGTATTTTGGTTATTGGGTCCTCATGATGTAAACCAATGCAGATATCCTAAATGTCAACCATTATTAATGGATTAAGTGCATGCTGAAGGAGAATATCTTTATTATCCACCTCTAACTCAACAATGTCAACAAGTGAAACCAAATCAGGATCCAGTCCAGGTGACTCCAAATTCGGTTCCTCACAAATTTTCCCATCATTGAGAGAGTTGGGGCCTCTACCAGATTTTGCGAAAGAAGGATCATAAGCCTTCCCCTTTTCATTGTCTAGGCCTCTTTTGAATACTGCCTCAACATGACCCTTCACATTTCATTTTTCATAGACCTTAGAGTGATTTCACTCAGATGATAGATGTCCAAATAAGTTGTAACCATCACAAAACTTAGGCTTCCTTTCATACACAATGTCTAATTTAAATCTTTCATCCCTCGTGGTAAGGACCACCTTTTCCACTAAAGTACTGGTCATATCAACTTCAACAAGGACTCTTGAAAAGTGACCATACCTTGGATTTTCGGTTTTATTATCAATTCTGATGGGATTTCCAACTAAGGATGAAATATCCCATAGAATTATAGGATGCCAATACAGCCAATTGAGTTTAATGATCCAGATCCATACTTGGGTATGTGTGTTTTTGACACTAAATGGATCAAAGTTTTGATCCCATTCTTGAATTCTTAGAGTTATTGGCTTCAAGGATATGGAACCAAAACTCCATGCCCTTCTTTTATGCTCATCTGAAGGAAAAACAATGTAAAAAATATCCTTTCTTCATTGATGTCATTCTCCAGTCACCAAACCCCCACAAGTAGCAATTATATCAGTCAGATCAGTGAAACGCCACATTCTCTCACCCCTCGGAGTCAAGACATGAGCTATAATCAAAAATTTTCATATCTTCAGCTTTTCCTCAATGGCCTCCTGATTCATGGATACATGTGTCGTTTTATCCTTCTTTATGATTGGTCCAGGTGAGGGAAATCCAAAATCAGAGAAATTCGACGCAGCTCTCACAACATCATCAAAATTCTTCTTCACACCCATTGAGTCCGAAGGATTCAAACAATTCAAAATATTCTGCTTGTGAGACACACAGCAGGTGAACAATTCCTTGTGCCCAAGTATCGCATTGACATTCAGGTATGGATCTGCCTGATTTCAGTCACCAGCAACACCCTACGCACAGCCTCCATTCTGGCAGAGGAGACCCCCTTGCTCCACCATCTCTCTTAATGAATATCATATATAACAAATGTTAACTACAATAGATATGAATTATCTATTAGTATGTAGTTATATATCTTCCTGGTTAATGCATATTACACCAAATTTCATTTTCATGGGGTATACATGATCTATAATTCTAACCTAATAAGATGCTACATCCATCTACATTGCCTTATATTCTGATATATTTGTGAGAAAATGTGTTTCAAGATCTTATGGTCTATAAACACCATGAATTTCATAACAAAATGATAATGACTCAAATTAATTAAGGAATGAAATTTATTAGATAATTCTAAATCAAATTTTCATAATTTCTTCTCATTTACCCATAACCTTCATCACCCATATGAAACAACGTGATCTAAATCCATTAGTGCACAACTGAACCCACTTTCTAATGTATCATAATAAACCACATAACACAATACTTAATGTGGAAATATGAGGATGGAATTTGATGCATGGTAAACCATATGCTCTATTAATGATTTATGGAATTCATCATTCCATTGTAATGAAATACTTTTTATGTAATAGTTAACATCGATGAGGTAATACATGAAAAATAATGAAAAAAGTGGCATCTATATCCTATTATGCTTAGGGAACATCATATCTCAATAACATTATTTGGTGGTTATAAAGAGATATAAACTTCTATATTTATATAATTAATAGAAACTCATCATTAAGTAAATACAGGATCAATGAAACATAACTAATGAATCCAAAAATCACAAATTGAATTCTTTTCATAAAGAATATGTCATCAAAGGACTCTCAACACTGTAGAAATTTGGTTCCCATAATCTATATTCATCCATTAATACACTAGAATATCATCATCAAACACTACTATAATGGAATCAAGATACATATGAAGTATTTTATTCATAAATTCCATAAATTATGTTGTTACATTTGTTATACCCGAGGGCAGAACCATATATTCATAATGAACATATGTGATCTTCAAAGATGTCTTTAGAAAATTTTCTTTCAGAACATCTAGTTGGTGATACCCTGATCATAATTCAATAGTTGGGAACCATGTTTCTCCTATAAACTAATCAAAAAAATATTCAATTAATGTAAAATTATATAAATTAATTATAGTAATATGGATATAATTATGATAATCCACACAAATACTTAGAGTAATATTTATATTCTTCATGAAAAAAGCCAATAGTTCGCATAGAGATTTTATCAGTCTAACAAACCATATTTATTAAAAAAAATAAAACTAGACATTAAATCTTCTCAGTTCTATTAATTCCATTTTCTAATATGTCAATGGAATAGTACTTCTCTCTGGTAGGAGATCAATCATAAATACCACTTCTCTTTTGGGTGAAAATCTAGAGTAATTTTAATGAATACATCCGAAAAATATGTTAATTATTATTATAAACTATATATTACCAATTCAGTCCACATATACTAATATAAAATCTTAAAAATGATAAAATTTAGTCCCATCCTTCGATACCAAAGGTCCTTTTCTACACATATTCACATCCTATTTTCTATACATATTCACCATCAGAAGATGTGAAACTGAGTTTCCTACAGTAATAGTGGATATGGGCCTTGAATAACATCTACTAATATATTCAAAAAACATTAGTTAATAGATATCCATCTCTATATCTGATAATTACCAAACCAATCATCCACACTGATCATTATATAATAGGATAAACATGTACAACTTTTACACTCCTATTATCCATGATATGTTTGTAGTATCAAAATATAAGTCATCATCTCAACATGTAACACAATATGATCAACCCCATGAGTGTAAATAAAATATTTGTACATGCTTGTATTAAATAAAGATTACATAAGGGTATAAATAAATAAATAAACATAACATGTTCCTTTGAAGGACCAGATTGAAGATTCAATATAATCTAATCATCACTATAAAGCATCTTATTCAATACTCTTTGATACTTCCTTCATTGATGAGATTTAATATCTTATATAGTTTTTATTTTCTTGCAATTATCATGGTTTTATTGGATTTGAAGAAGAAAATTATTCTGGTGAGATCATCCTACTGAAGCATATAATTTCAAAGAAACGTGAGATAGATCACTATCACAAGAACTTAGAGCATTATGAAAATATCATAAAAAATGCCACATCTAGTTACAGTTGAGGAAGACTCTAGGAGGAGTTATACAATACAAATTTTTATGAGATGTAGACCCATAATGGGGAAAACAATTCTTTAAATTGGTTCTAGTGGAAAACTAATTGATGCCATCATTTTATTCTATAATTTACCAACATTATGAAATTAGGTGTCATCCTTCTGCCTACTTCCATCACTGAAGTACCTGCATGTTTTTATGGTGATAAATAGACTTCCACTAGATTTATAGAAATTTTAATATATTCTATCATAAATTTATTCACCATTTATCTATTTTTTGGATTACAAATAATGACCATCTTAGATATAATCTTTGGTCAAAAGACATACTCAAATATTATTTATTTAAAAGATTAAATATTGGAAATTTTTGCATAAAATAAGATAAATTTCTTAAACATATATGTGAATTCAGTCACAAATAGATTCTCCTACATTATGATGAAAAAGTCAATTTTCCACACTATCATGAATATGAGGGGGTATAATTATTTTTTAAACATTTTTCCAATTTCATCCCACTACAGTTCCTAAATGGATTTAACTTGGATAGTTAAATCACAGTAATATCATCCAAGATCATCAAAAATATAGGCTTTATATATACCATTATCTTAACCTATGTACCAAGAAAACCAAAAAATATGTTCATTTGTTTGATACATGTTTCTCTTTTTTCATGTTCAATATCCCCTTTTAATTGATGTGGGTTTTGTTTCTAATACTATACTGAATAACATACTTTATATGGTTCATGATATTAATTTCAATTGTAAATGTATTGAAGATATTCTACAATACTCATTACATGTTTTTGGTTCACTTGTGGCTCAAGTGAGACCACTTTATCTACATCCACTTCCTATTAATTTCTATGGTGTCTACCTAGTGGAATATTTTATATGCACAACAATATTTCACATTGTTTATTATCTCAAACAACTGAAGGTTTAATAAAATTCTACAACACCATTACCAATCATAAATAATGATTATTTCTAAAAAAATAAACCATTTTCAAAAATAAATTGAACAAAAGATGACCAATGTAATCCTAGTGGGATGTTTTATTTCATTAAATGGTATGAAATACTCATTAGTTATGTTAAGATTGGCTCAATGGGGCTCGAGAAATGACAACCCCAATCCACACTCCAATAGGCCAGGGATAGAGACTTCAACAGAGTAGGTATATGAGACAAATGGGAGTCCATAGCCTATGGTACCTATAGACATTCACCCACAAATAACTCCATGAAACCGTGCAGAGATAATATAAACAAAAAAAAGAAATCCATTCGTACATATATCCTATAACTATAGTACAAAAATAGTACTATAAGTGTGAAAGGTGAAAATACAATCCAAAAAAAAGATGTAAATGAGTCTAACTTGCTCAGAATAAGGGGGTTACTATCAAGTGAAATTGTTTGAAAGATCCTTGGATAAGCACTTGCAAACACCTCATTTGGTCTAGATAACAATGATTCTCCTGTTATGGATCTTTATGGGACTCCATCAAAAGTAATTTCATCTTTTTAAGACACAACATGTTCAATAAAATCTTGTGTTTGGGTGAGAATATAAATACTCAGTAGGTTCCCCAAAACCCAAAAGAAAAGGGGGGAAATAAAAGGAAACAAACCTATAGAACAATCCAATGGGAACCCAAATGATAGAGAAAATTTATCTCAAACCATCCTCAGCTATACATGTCTAGTTAGATCATTATACATTGGGTTTCAACCAAATCATGTGACAACCCCTTAAGGACTTCCAAAATCACCAAGACATATTCATCCCTTTCTCTAAGAACATGTGGTTTCAACCTCATAGTGAGCTACATGATTCTACTCAAGGCTCTAAGGTAAAAAAACTCCCAATACAACACACTACTAGATATCTTCAATCATATATAGAACTCTTTCGATAGATACACTCTATTGGGAATGAATTTACCATCCATGAGGGTATTCTGAGAGAACACACTTCATTAGAAACAACTATCTTGGTCAAACTCAAGTTCCTAGCACCAGATCTCCTATCATCAGTCTCTTGGACTCTGTAAAATTTCATAGAAACATAGGTGGAGAGGATCCCCACTAACCACTACAATAAGATGAGGAAGAACTACACTGGACCATAAACCATGTGAATCCTCTCTAAGGGGAGGGAGATTAGAGGTTCCTACACCTCAATAATACCCTAGTGTTGAAGGATAATAGCACCTAACCATCCCTTGAAACCACTAATGTACTCATAGGGAGAGGCCCTCACCTCACCACATCAGGGGAGAAATAACACCCAACCACATATCACACATAACTAGTGGAGGGGATTGTTCATCATTTATACACTCCATATTTGAGATATATCTAACTTCATTAGAGGACCCACTCTATGCCACTACTCGATGATCGTGGTGTAAAACTCTGTAGATAGAGTTCTTTCTCTCTGACATTGCAGGGGAGTAGGACACCATAGATTGAGGACCCGCACCCTGACCCGGTAGGGGAGTATGAATTCATCACTACCAATATAACTATTATGGGTTATCCACACCCAAAAATGATAGAGGATCACTGAACCAATAATATATGGCTTTTACCCCAATAAAGTATTGGAGTAATAACTCTTCCCAGACCTCACGTATGGATGAATTGCACCATGAAATTAATGGGAAGTTTTGAATCTAGGGATAGAGGACCTAAACCCTGGTATGACAATGGAGTAACCAATCTATCTATAAAACACATATAGAGAACTTGTTCCTTAGTGTGATAGGGAATTACCAACTACATAGATAAAGGATACACACCCTGGTATGACAGGGGAGTACCTACTCTTTCTATCCAAAGAGTTTGGAGGGACCGCAGTATGATAAAACACAAGAGCTCTATCTCCAACTACACAAATGATATGGAGGACCTGATCCCTATTCCAATAGGGGTGTAATGACCCCAATAGAACTACTTTGTGGGTAGAGGACCCACACACATGTTTTGGGGAGTTACTTATCTACCAATACGAGTGGTAAGGGAAACACACTTCTTGGTAATTTCAAGGGAGTTATATTCCCTACATCCCTTTAAAAGATCCGAACAGATCTCTAGAATCATTCGAGAACAACTAAAAGGAGCTTCATGCTCATTATACCTTATATTTCAATGGTAACAATGGTAAATGAATTGTTCCATGATATGATAGGGGAGAACCACCCTACTATCCTAAAGAGTCTAGTAAAACCACATCCTAAGAATATAGGGAAGGGGATGGACCCCGACATCAATATAGTAATCCACCTTAATCACTATGCAAGTTATATCATATCACATAAAGTTTCATGCTTCAATAATTCCACATCATATCAATCATTCCTCCCCTAAGGCAACCACATTGTTCTATATGTAAATCTTTTAGTATAGGATACTTGTTGGCCTGAATCTAAGCCATGAAGAAGGAAATATTCTAGGAGGAAGTCTAAAAGAAGAGTACACATTGTGTGATTGGGTCCATAGGGTGTGTATCCATATCTAAAAACATGTTCATTTCATTTTTCAAATTCCTTTTATGGAAATATAATCTTATATGTTGTGCACAATCTATAAACAGTGCGTTTCACCTCTCCCGGGCCCTCGACCATGTCTTCCCCCATAAGGATCATCCAACTGTGTCTCACACGCAACATGTACCCCATGGTATATGGTTTGTCTTTTCTAAAAGGTATCTTGGTTGTTTTATTTATCAATTACAATTTCTAACACCCTTTTTTCATGTACTTTATTCTTGTACATTCACACAAACAAGTACCATCACCTGGATACCCTATCCATGTCCTTTGGCCACGTGACATGGGGTCACTCCATGGAATATAACCCTAGTACACATTTTGTAGTCCCCAAAATTCATCTTATTTAAGTGGGAAGAACAAAAGGAGTGTGAACCAACATTACATATAGTTTGATAAGAAATTATAAATAGTAATTCCATACAGTCATCCCAAATTACCCTAGTTTCACCCAAAATTTATAGATCGACCCTCAAGAGATCTCTAGCAGTCATAATAGGGACCTAAAATCTATGAAACTCGTAACATATGGGATCAAGTATTAAAACTAAACTCTTATTTCCTCATGTAAAAATTTCATATCATTGGGTGCAGATCCACACTCTGAAGCTGCTGCACAACGATTTGGGAGAATTTATTCTCAAGATTTGAGATTGGTGATACCTAATATCCTTGATTTCCATGCAGGCCATTTGTCACTCCAAATGGAGAGATAGGTTGTGACTCTCCACTACTATAAACACACTAAAGGGGGTGATGGATATTGGTTTTAATATTTTTATTAAATCAACATTGTCACACCCGACATCAAAATTTATTTTTATTTTATTATTTCTTGGATCCGGGTTCTCGTACTAAGCCAGCAGCCAACTCCTGGCCCTATGCACCTTCAGCCTGCCCTCACCCAGCCAACCCTCCTCTCGCCATTCTTTTCTCCAGCAGCAGCCACCCCCCCCCCAGCTCCTCCTTGTGTCGACTTCACTGCACCAGAAAATCCCGACCTCACCTCACCGTCGCACTCTGGCCCTCACCCTACCACTTCGGCAGGCTCCCTTTCCAACACACACCCCCTACTCGCGACCAACGACATAGGTTTTTTTTCATTCTTTTTGGGTGTGTTTATTCGAGTTTGATAAATCCTAACATCTCAGTGTTGTTTGGTGAGTTTTTCTAGTTGTCTTGGGTGTACAATTGGACTATTGGATGTTATTAGCCCATCCGTTGAGGGTTTCTTCGCTTCTGATCTTTGTTTGAGGTAGGTGAATCTTAGTTTTTTCATTTACTATGATTTCCTTTGACATTTTCATTGTTCCAAATATTTATTTTATCTTATTTAAGAAATAATTTTCACTTAAATGGTCTGCTATTATGTTTTTTTAATTGTTATAAGTTGTTAAAATAAATGTTTTAACACGTTTCTTTAAGTATCCTTATTTTCACTAATGCGAAAGGAGTTTGATTAATGCCCATTTTTTGTTTTAATAAAATTTTGTATGTGGATTTCAATTTTGATAATTATTGTTTCAACAAATGTTTTAATGTATTTATGAACTCAAAATATCAGAAAAAATTCCTTTGCAATTATTTGGTGAAATTGGGGGGTTTTACAAACCATTAGATTTAATTATGTTGTGATAGTATCTGTTTTTTGGTAAACTTGGTCTGGTGCATATGGTTTAGAGATGTTGAAATTTGAAATTATGTTAAAAATGACATGAAAATGGAATTCTCATGTGAACTTGGTGGGATCGTGATGTAAGCCTTTGTTTAGTCTTTGTGAAATGTTTTACTAAATGAGTAAATGATTTATCAAATGGTGTTTTAAATGAGAAACATGGGTGTAAAGTGTTTTGGTGTGCGTTTGGGTTTGGTTTCAAAGGGAATGGTAATTTTGTGAAAATGATTCTTGCTTTCTGAATGATTTTGGGTAACGTTAGAGCTTATTGTTGTGTTAAATTGTTTTGGAAAGGTTTTATGATCCTAAGGAAATGGTTTTTTTATTTAAAAGTAATGATTTGTTCTTCCAAAACAATGTGAGTGTTAAAATGTTTTGGAAAGTGGTTAATGATTTTAAAGGGCCATTCATGTTTTTCTTAAATGAGGTGAATAGTTGGTTTTGGTTTTAAAGTAGTTGGTGTTTGGTTGGAACGGATCTGAAATATCTCCTTGGTTGTTTATCGTGCCATTGGATGTTGTCACATCCATGGGTACACTAGGTGCACACATGGATGTGCTCTAAAATGATAATGGCACCTTTGAAATGGTGTTTCTTTAAATCCTTGGTTTTCTAAATAATTGTTGTTTTCCTAAATGAGGTTTGGTCTTTGGTGTGTGTAACACCCTGATATTTTATGAGAAGTATATTTTTTATGTCTTATGTTATACGCAACATCAAAAGAATCTTTCACTGCACACAACACTAGCTTGGCTAGCGTTACACGCAATCGCGACCTTCCTCGATAGCGTGTGTAGTACGCAATACCGGGTTTCACTAAACAACGATATATTGTTATAATATTATTATAAACTAGCCGTTATGAATAGTATTAACTACATTTTTAATTTTATATCATTATTATACATCTTACATATTTTCTAGAACATGGTATGAGAACAAAATAAATTGTTTGGGTAAAATAATTATTTTTCAAAAAATGCAGTTTTTCCGCCTTTTAATGGCGCACCCACTTTAAATATATTTTTTGACATGTTTATAAGTTTAATTTGACAAAATAAAATTATTCCTTGGAATCGGGATATAAAAATTTAATTTGGATAAATTTTTCATATTATTCTGATAACTTTCATATTTTAATGAATAGTAAAAACACGATATATTTTAATTAAAAACAACTTTTTTATAGAAATAATTTATATGGTTATATTATCTTTTTAATTGGTTTTAAAGTTTAATTAGAATATATTTTTACCATTTAATTCAATTTTGGTCATTGGAATTAATTTTACTTTGAATTTGGACACAAAAAAGTGTCGATCTTTTGAAAGTTATTGTTTCTTAAAAACACGCTATTTGTTTTGATAATGGGAATTAATTTTAAAATTAATTAATACCACTTATATGTTTTAAATTTGAAAAAATATACATCATTTTTGAATTCGGAATATAAAATATAGCTTAGGCTGAATTTTTGGTATTTTTCTAAAAAAAATCAATTTTTGATGAATAGTGAAACCACTAAGTGGTATTTAAAAAACTGACTCTTTCATTTAAATGAAATTTTACCACTTCTGTGAATTGAATTTAAAAAATCTAACATACATGGTTGTTATCAAGAATTAAAATGTGGTTTAATAAGATGAAAATAATTTTTGGTGAATAGTAACTTTTGACTTTTATTTACTACGGTTAAAGGAAAATAGGGTAATTCAAGGTTAAAAGAATATTATAATAATTCAAAATTATCTTAAAACTTGTTCTAACCGTATTGGATGAGTAGTGGCCGACCATGGGCATCCTTGGGTCAATTTTGGGACCCCACTGAGCCACTTGGTAGTGATAATGACAATTTGGATTAATTAATTTAATGTAAAGACAAAATTGACATTAACAAAAATCTTTTAGTAATTAATTTTTATAAGGGGTTATATAAATTATCTTTTTGACTATAAATATTCATTGGAAATATAAAAATATTTCCTACATGGTGGTATTTTTTTATAATTTTTAGACATCAAATAAATTAAATTATTTATGACACAATAATGATGCAGTATTTACCTCATTAATAAATGATTTAAATAAATAAGATTATAATTATTAAAATATTATCCAAAACATGTCCAATTCTGATTGGATGATTTTATTTCAACCATGAGTCATCTTATATTCATCTTTAATTATTTTTGGACATTTTGAAACCGAAGATAAGTTTATAATAAAATAATATTTTCACACTTTCCAAAGGTGCCCCTCTCCTCCCTTATAAAAGGGAACCTCCTCCCTCTCCTCTTTACACAACTTTGAGCCTTCAACCTCGGCCAACCCCTGTCCATTACTCTTCTCAACTACCCTAGTAATATTCTAGAGGTATTTCTCTTCTTCAAAGACCAAAATTAGTGCCCTAAGAGGAGGTTTCAAAGAGGCATGTCAAAGAAGAGGTAATATCCGTTACCAATTCTTTCAAATTTATTTCTTCTTCTACTTCCTCTTCTTTAGTTTTTTCATTATGAATTAATAACATAAGTATCACTCATATACTAATATATTATTATAAATATGAAACAACACTATTCACCTTATATCTATCCTGTGGAAAATGAAATCACCGCACGTGCGTACGTACGGAATACCGTCTCCATGTCGTGGTGTAATCTGTTTTCCACCACCACCTTACTTGGATGGGTATAATGGTATAAAGAATAACTATATATAATTATTTTAAATTGATATTGATTCTGAAATAGTATACATTCACTTCAATACAATTCCACGATCATGGTAACGATATCATCACTCGTGTGTACATACGGTCTACCGTCTCCACGATGTGATGCGACTCGTTCTACATGATCTTCATTGAATAATGATTATATAAATGACTTTAATGAATAAATATGATATATATTACACTAATACCATTCTGGAAATGAGGTATTTATAACCTAAAAATAATAATAAGAATTTATTCGACAAAACATGCATAAGAACATAAAGCAATGAACACCCAAATAACAAGTAGCAAGGAAATATTACTAACAAGAAGATAAGAATATGACCATATATGATATCATAATAATTAATATGATTCTGTAATAGTTCAATGACATTATTTAAATCATTATACAGGAGGTTTGGATATGTACGAAGCAAATCGGACCTAAGGTAAGGGAAAATCTCGCAATCTCATTTTTATCCGAGATTGTTTATACTTCAGAATTTACTGGGGAATATTTATCATCCACATCCATGTTTCCTCAATATGTAATATTATTTATATCCTCCTACAATATTTTAAATCCAATTTTACCCTTTGGTGAGTAAAATATATGAAAGAAATCTTTTGTCATTTTTAGTAAGAGGTGCTTTTTGACTTTTCCAGCCAAAGTATGAGAAGAATATTTTTTTTAACTTATACGGCATGAATGTATTTTTATGATTTCATAGAACATTATTTCTATGAAGCTTTATTTACAAGTTTTAAAGTTTATTTTTAATCAACTTCTTTTAGTTTAAAATTGTATTACATGTTAAGAAAGGTAAAATGTTTTTGAAGTAGAAAGGATATTTTCCTCAAGAATGGAGTTCAAGTGTTTTATCAAAATTATTTCCCATCTAAGATAATATAGGTTTCTGTTTCTATCCCTATTTTTACATTGATTTGATTATGTTATGATAGAATTAATTTTATGATGTCCTTTTATCTTATATGGATTATGTTATGATGGAATAATGTTTAAGAATCTCATTTTTATTACATGGGTTATGCTATGATTTATGATTTTGTGGAAAACATAAGAATGGTTTCATTATGAGATGGGTGGGACCTATATCTCCCTCCAATTCATTGGGTAAAGATTTATATCTCATGATATAGACATGGCTGGAACGGCAAGTTAATCTGGTTCAGTGATACAGGACTGGAACGAGGAGTGAACTCGGTTCAGTAATGAAATTTGTCTGCTATGATGGTCTTAGAAAAGAGCCTTGACTAATATGAAATGATTTTCTATGATTATGTGTGTATTCCACAAAGTTTCATGTTTTAAGTTATGATTATTGGGATTACATCTCACTACTATGATTTATCCCATGTTATGATATTATGATCTCTTTTGCAGGTTAAGATTTTCAAAATGTTATGTTCTTATGAATATGATATGATTTATATTTCTTTTTTTTACCCTTACTGAGAATTTGAGCTCACCCTTTTGTATGTTTTCTTTTCCCCGGGTCAGGAAGAAGGGTATTAAGTATTATATTCCAAAAGGGACTCTAGATATGATGAAATAAACGGGAGACAATGTAGATGCTTTACCAGTTGTTTATGTTTCCCAGTTTCTAAAGACACTATACCTATACGGTCCTATCATGGTTTTTTTATATGTTGTAATAAGTATGCTTCAATTCTGAAGTAATACCCATGTATGTAAAGTATGGTTCATTATAGTTGGTATTAGAGGAAAGGTATAGTCAACCTTTGGAAACTAGGATGTGAAAGCCTTAGTAAGAACTCTAAGGATATGTCTAAACATAGAACAAAATATTAGTGTTTTAGAAATGGCCATGAACAACCTATGATAAGACCTAAAGTGTGAAATTTTATTCTTAATTATGTGGTTTTCCTATTATGATTAGTATTTTTTACACTATGCTTATTGGTTTTAGTCAATGGCTGGAACCCAAAGGAACCGTGTTAATGCTGAATGTGATGGGAAATGCAATGATTGTCCCCCTGAGAAACCAAACGTTATGGGAGATGGAATGAAAAATCTTGTAGCCATACTCACACAAATTTCTCAAGCTATGAATCATGCAGGACTTACAAATGAGCAAAGGAAGGAGCAACATTCTATTGAATCCTTCATGAGGCAGTGTCCACCTTCATTCAGCGGGTCTTCTGATCCATTAGTGGCTGAATAATGGATTAGTACCATTGAAAAGATATTTTCAGTCCTGCAATGTTCTGAACATGATAAAGTCATCTTAGCAATATATCGTTTGGAAGGTGAAGCTAATAAATGGTGAAATCTTATTAAGAATACGAGGAAAATGGATGAAATCGAGTCCATGGAATGGGATGAGTTCAAGAACTTATTTTTCAATAATTACTTCCCTCGTATTCTTTGAACAAAGGGATGAAATCTTGTGATCCTTCCTATAGTGGAATTTGATATGATTCTTGGCATGGATTGGCTTTCTTTATACGGAGCTCTTATCAATTTCCAAAGAAGGGAAATCACATTTAATATTCCCGATCAATCTACTATCATCTATCTATGCAAGGATGAATATAACCTTCCAGTGGAAATTTCTTCCATCTTATGGGTCTTGATTCCAATAAATGAAGGTTATTTATCTCAAATGGTTGGATAGAAACTCACGATTAAGAATATTCCCATTGTACGAGAGTTTGATGATGTCTTTCCGTAGTAATTGCCAGGTCTTCCACCAAATTGTGAAGTTGAGTATTCAATAGAACTCATACCGGGTGATATGACCATTTTAAAGACACCTTATAGAATAGCCCCAATTGAGTTGAAAGAATTGAAGAAGCAACTCCAAGAGAATCTTGATAAGGGATTCATACACCCTAGTGCATCACCTTGGGGAGTACCTGTTCAATTTGTTAAGAAGAAAGATGGATCAATGAGACTCTGCATTGATTATCGAGAACTTAACAAGATCACTATCAAGAAAAAATATCATCTCTCATGCATTGATGACTTATTTGGCCAACTACGTGGAGCTCAATACTTTTCCAAGATTGATCTTCGTTCAGGGTATCATCAATTAAGGGTCAAAAAGGAGGATATACCAAAGACGACTTTTCATACAAGGTATGAACACTATGAATTTATAGTGATGCCATTTGGTCTTACTAATTCCCCTGTTATCTTTATGTATCTAATAGAGTCTTTAGAGACTATCTTGATCAGTTTGTGGTAGTCTTTATAGACGATATTCTTTTCTATTCAAAGAGCAAGGAAGAACATGAATATTACTTGATAATTGTATTAAATACCCTAAGAAAGGAGAAGCTTTATGCCAAATTTACCAAGTGTGAATTTTGGCTTTAAAAAGTTTCATTTTTGGGTCACATAATCTCAAAAGAGGGGATATCTATGGATCCATAAAAAATAGAGGTTATCAAAAGATGGTCAAGACCAACAACAGTAACTGAGATCTGAAGTTTTCTTGGTTTGGCTGGATATTATCGATGTTTTGTGAAAGACTTTTCACGATTATCTAATCCACTCACCAGGTTGACTTGAAAAGGAGTTAAGTTCGTGTGGACGGAGGAGTGTGAAGAGAATTTCAAGGAGTTGAAAAGAAGTTTATCTGGTGCACCTGTGCTCACACTGCCTTGTAGTGGAGAAAGGTTTGTGATCTACAGTGATGCATCCAAGAAGGTATTGGGGTGTGTTCTCATGAAAAATGATATGGTGATAGATTATGCCTCACGACAGTTGAAAATCCATGAGCAAAATTACCCAACTCATGATTTGGAGTTAGCTGCGGTAATCTTTGCATTAAAGATTTGGAGGCATTATCTTTATGGTGAAAGGTGTAATATTTATACTATTCATAAAAGTTTAAAGTATATTTTCATACAAAAGGAGCTGAATATGTGCCAAAGAAGATGGTTGGAGTTGATTAAGGATTACGACTGCTCAATTCATTACTACCCTGGGAAATCAAACAAGGTGGCAGACGCATTAAGTCGACAAGACCATGCTAGCTTATCCATGATGAGGATCACAAAAGATCCAATATTTATGTATTTAAAAAGGATGGATCTTGGAATTATAATGGAAGGGGAAAAATATTATCTTTCTCAAATGAATGTTCAACCATCTATACATGTAAAGATTAAATAGGCACAAAAAGAATATGTAGAGTTACAAAAGAAGTTGAGAAATGTTCCTGAATTCAACCTTGATTGTGATGGGATAATAAGGTTCAGGAATCGGGTTTGTGTTCCACCCATCCCAGAATTAAAGAAGGAGCTACTGGATGAGGCTCATAGTTCTTCATTCTCTATTCATCCTAGAAGCAAGAAGATGTATAGGGACCTGAAAGAGTACTTTTGGTGGGATGGCATGAAAAGAGATGTTGTTGAATATGTATCTCGATGCTTGGTTTATCAGCAAGTTAAAGCTGAGAGATAGAAGTCTAAGGGGATGTTACAACCATTACCCATACCAGAATGGAAATGGGAAAACATCACTATGGACTTTGTCATTGGACTTCCTAAAACATCCAAAGGAAATAATGCTATCTGGGTTATAGTTGATCGTCTTACGAAGTCGGCACACTTTATTTCTATTAGAGAATATTTCTCTCTAGATCAGCTTGCCAGGATATATGTGAAGGAATTGGTAAGATTTCATGGAGTACCACTTTCCATTATATCTGATCGGGATCTGAGGTTTACCTAGAAGTTCTGGTGAAGTCTTCAGCATACTTTAGATACATATTTGAGTTTCAGTATTGCTTATCATCCTCAGACAGACGGTCAGTTTGAGAGAACAATTCAAACTCTAGAAGATATGTTAAGAGATTTCTCTATGGATTTCAAAGGTGGTTGGGATCAACACCTACCTTTGGTAGAATTCTATTATAATAATAGCTCTCACTCCAGTATTTAGATGGATCCTTATGAAGCTCTTTGTGGAAAGAAATGCAGGACTCCAACTTGATGGGATGAAGTTGGGGAAAGAAAGCTATTAGGACCTGATCTTGTTGATGAGATGGCAGAAAAGGTCAGATCTATTCAACAACACATAAGAGTAGCTCAGAGTCAACCAAAAAGGTATGCCGATGACTGAAGAAAATACCTAGAGTTTGTTTTGGGTGATAAAGTGTTCTTACGAATATCTCCTTGGAAGAGAGTAATGAGATTTGGAAAGAAGGGAAAGCTGAGCCCTAGGTATATCGGTCCTTTCGAAATACTGGATCGTGTTGGGAATGTAGCTTACTGATTGGCGCTTCCATCAAATCTATCTCAAGTTCATGATGTGTTCCATGTATCTCTCCTGAGAAAGTACAAGCCCGATCCTTCACATGTACTATGCTCAGAAGTTGTACCGCTGGAGCAAGATCTTTCTTATGAAGAACAGCCGATAGAGATTCTAGATTGTAGCGAAAAAGTTCTATGGAACAAGACCACTCTCTTGGTGAAAGTTTTATGGAGGAACCACCAATTAGAAGAAGCGACATGGGAGCTTGAGGGTATGATGAGGGAGAGGTATCCTCATCTGTTTGTTACGAAGTGACGAATTTCGAGGGCGAAATTCATTTTAAGGGGGGTAGAATGTAACACCCTGATATTTTATGAGAAGTATATTTTTTTATGTCTTATGTTATACGCAACATCAAAGGAATCTTTCACTTCACACAACACTATCTTGGCTAGCGTTACACACAATCGTGACCTTCCTCAATAGCATGTGTAGTACGCAATACCGGGTTTCACTAAACAACAATATATTGTTATAATATTATTATGGACTAGACATTATGAATAGTATTAACTACATTTTGAATTTTATATCATTATTATACATCTTACATATTTTCTAAACATGGTATGATAACAAAATAAATTTTTCAGGTAAAATAAGTATTTTTCAAAAAATACAGTTTTGCCGCATTTTGATGGCGCACCCACTTTAAATCTAGTTTTTGACATGTTTATAAGTTCAATTTGACAAAATAAAATTCTTCCTTGGAATCAGGATATAAAAATTTAATTTGGATAAATTTTTCATATTATTCTGATAACTTTCATATTTTAATGAATAGTAAAAACATGCTATATTTTAATTAAAACAACTTTGTTATCGCAATAATTTATAGGGTTAGATTATATTTTTAATTGGTTTTAAAGTTTAATTAGAATATATTTTTACCATTTAATCCAATTTTGGTCATTTAAATTAATTTCACTTTGAATTTGGACATAAACAAGTGTCGATCTTTTGATAGTTACTGTTTCTTAAAAACACGCTATTTGTTTTGATAATGGGAATTAATTTTAAAATTAATTAATGCCACTTCTACATATTTAATTTTTAAAAATAGACATCATTTTTGAATTTGGAATATCAAATATAGGTTAGGCTGAATTTTTGGTATTTTTCTGAAAAACTTCAATTTTTGATGAATAGTGAAACCACTTAGTGGTAGTCAAAAAAAACTGACTCTTTCATTTAAATGAAATTTTACCACTTCTGTGAATTGAATTTCAAAAATCCGACATACATGGTTGTTATCAAGAAGTAAAATGCGGTTCAATAAGATGAAAATAATTTTTGGTGAATAGTAACTTTTGACTTTTATTTACTGTAGTTAAAGGTAAATAGGGTAATTCAAGGTTAAAAGAATATTATAATAATTCAAAATTACCTTAACACTTGTCTTAACCTTATTGGATGAGTAGTGGCCGACCATGGTCATCCTTGGGTCGATTTTGGGACCCCATTGAGCCACTTGGTAATGATAATGACAATTTGGATTAATTAATTTAATGTAAAGACAAAATTGACATTAACAAAAATCTTTTAGTAATTAATTTTTATAAGGGGTTATATAAATTATCTTTTAGACTATAAATATTAATTGGAAATATAGAACTATTTCCTACATGGTGGTATTTTTTTTATAATTTTTATACAACAAATAAATTAAATTATTTATGACACAATAGTGATGTAGTATTTACCTCATTAATAAATGATTTAAATAAATAAGATTATAATGATTAAAATATTATCCAAAACATGTCCAATTATGATTGGATGATTTTATTTCTACCATGAGTCATCTTATATTCATCTTTAATGATTTTTTTTCCTTTTGAAACCGAAGATAAGTTTATAATAAAATAATATTTTCACACTTGCCAAACGTGCCCCTCTCCTCCCTTATAAAAGGGAACCTCATCCCTCTCCTCTTGACACAACTTTGAGCCTTCAAGCTCGGCCAACCTCTACCCATTACTCTTCTAAACTCCCCTAGAAATATTCTAGATGTCCTGGTCTTCTTTAAATACCAAAATTAGTGCCCTAAGAGGAGGTTTCAAAGAGGCGTGTCAAAGAAGAGGTAATATCCGTTACCGATTCTTTCAAATTTATTTCTTATTCTACTTACTCTTCTTTAGTTGTTTCATTATTAATTAATAACATCAGTATCACTCATATACTGATATGTTATTATAAATAAGAAACAACCCTATTTCACCTTCTATCCATCCTACAGAAAATGAAATCACCGCACGTGCGTATGTACGGAATACCGTCTCCACGCCATGGTGTAATCTGTTTTCCACCACCACCTTAATTGGATGGGTATAATGGTGTAAAGAATAACTATATATGATTATTTTAAATTTATATTGATTCATAAATAGTATACATACACTTCAATACAATTCCACGATCATGGGAATGATATCATCGCTCGTGCATACGTACGGCCTACCGTCTCCACGATGTGATGCAACTCTTTCTATATGATCTTCATTGAATAATGATTATATAAATGAATTGAATGAATAAATATGATATATATTACACTAATACCATTCTGGAAATGAGGTATCTATAACCTAAAAATAAGAATAAGAATTTATTCCACAAAACATTCATAAGAACATAAAGCAATGAACACCCAAATAACAAGTAGCAATGAAATATTACTAATAAGAAGATAAGAATATGACCATATATGATATAATAACAATTAATATGATTCTATAATAATTCAATGACATTATTTAAATCATTATACAGGAGTTTTGGATACGTATGAAGCAAATCGGACCTAAGGTAAGGGACAATCTCGTAATCTCATTTTTATCCAAGATTGTTTATACTTTAGAATTTACTGGGGAATATTTATCATACACATACATGTTTCCTCAATATGTAATATTATTTCTATCCTCCTACAATTTTTTAAATCCAATTTTACCCTTTGGTGAGTAAAATATATGAAATTAATCTTTTGTCGTTTTTAGTAAGAGGTGTTTTTTGACTTTTTCAGCCAAAGTATGAGAAGAATCTTTTTTTAACTTATACGGCATGAATGGATTTTTATGATTTCATAGAAAATTATTTCCATGAAGCTTCCTTTAAAAGTTTTAAATTTTATTTTTAATCAACTTCTTTTAGTTTAAAATTTTATGACATGTTAAGAAAGGTAAAATGTTTTTGAAGTAGAAAGGATATTTTCCTCAAGAATGGAGTTCAAGTGTTTTATCAAAATTATTTTCCATCTAAGATAATATAGGGTTCTGTTTCTATTCTTATTTTTAAATTAATTTGATTATGTTATGATGGAATTAATTTTATGATGTCCTTTTATCTTATTTGGATTATGTTATGATGGCATGATGTTTAAGAATCCCATTTTTATTACATGGGTTATGCTATGATTTATGATTTTTTGGAACACATAAGAATGGTTTCATTATGAGATGGGTGGGACATATATCTCCCTCAAATACATTGGGTAAAAATTTATATCTTATGATATATACATAGTTATAATGGCAAGTTAATTCGGTTTAGTGATATAGGACTGGAACGAGGAGTGAAATCGGTTCAGTAATGGACTTTGTCTGCTATAATGGTCTTGGAAAAGAGCCTTGACTAATATGAAATGATTTTCTATGATTATGTGTGTATTCTAAAAAGTTTCATGTTTTAAGTTATGATTATTGGGATTACATCTCAATACTATGATTTATCCCATGTTATGATATTATGACCTCTTTTGTTGGTTAAGATTTTCAAAATTTTATGTTCTTATGAATATGATATGATTGATATTTCTTTTGTTTACCCTTACTAAGCATTTAAGCTCACCCTTTTGTATGTTTTATTTTCCCTAGGTCAGTAAGAAGGGTATTAAGTAGGATATGCCAAAAGGTACTATAGATATGATTAAATAAACGGGAGACAATGTAGATGCTTTACCAGTTGTTTATGTTTCCCAGTTTCTAAAGACATTATACCTATATGGTCCTATCATGGTTTTGTTATATGTTGTAATAAGTATGCTCCAATTCTGAAGTAATAACCATGTATGTAAAGTATGGGTCGTTATAGTGTGGTTCCCTTAAATGAATTCAAATGTACTTCTCAATGATTTGGCTTATTGGGCCTTGAAAAATTATTTGGTGTGTGTCTAGAAAGTATAAGGGCTCGTTTGGAAAATATGAATCATCTGGGTATGGTTGGTGTCCAAGGGGTTGTTTGGCACTTTTAACTTAAAAGGTGATATTGAATAAGATTGTATTAGATGATTTGGTTTGGAAAATTGTGTGTGTCTAGTTGGAGTTTGAAATATTTTTAGAAAAATGGTTTTGACATGGATGTGACATGAAGGCATATTTGGCACTTTCAACTTTATTGAGATATTTGTGGTGATTCTTTGAAAGGATGGCATTTTGGTCAGTGTATACCCATTTAACAACTTTAATATTTTGTAAAAGGTATCAAATGATTTTAATGATTTCATGGAATGATGGCTCGGTTGTCACCTTTAATGATATGATGTATATATATTTTTGGGGAACCTCTATAAGGGGGATATCCCTTATGGGTTATCGTATGGAGTGTCTGTGTTTGGGATAGGTATGTTCGGTGGTTGAGTCACGTGTGTAAAGGGATCCTACTTAAACAGTATTATTATAATCACTATGGATTCTTGGGAATATTTTAGATGATCGAGTGATGGTTGTTGATCAACCACGATTTGACAGTTTGGTACCCCCTGGATTGGTTTTTAGGTCAGGTGGAATTTTCCACTAGATTGGTCAGTTATAGGGCGGCCAATTGGTTATAGACTTAGGAGAATCATTATACGCCAGTAGTTGGTTCTGAACTGAATACATCCAGGGGTCTTCTAGGGATGTTTAAGATCACCTATGGTTACTGGATTTTTTTCATTTCTTTTTCACTTTCCGTTATACTAGTTTATTTCTAGATTACTCTTTTTACCTGTTCTACTTTATCCCAGCTTTGGTATACTTTGTTTTGGGTTTATTTTATAAAAATACAAATGATTTTTTAAATGGTATGTAACTTTTGTTGTATTTTTAAATGTTAAAAACATGTTTCTTATTTTAAAATGTGAAAACCCTACTTTTATATTTTTATTTCAAACTTGTGTCATTAAATTGTTTTAGAAAATGAGGCGTTGGATTCTGTGGTTTATCTTGGCAACGATACTGAGAATTTTAATGCTCATGCCTATTCTATATTTTCACTTGTAGGTCCCCTTTGCTCAGTATCTCTTGGCTGAGTTTCTCGCTATTAGATCAAGGTCGGTCTTTGGTTGTGTGGTGACCTAGAAGGTCACGTGGAGGTGTGTGCATTTTTTTATTTCTACTGCTAGTTTTTTATTTTTATCATCATTTCTTGTTTATTTATTTATCTTTTATGGTCCAAATCATTTCCATTGATTATGTTTTGATGTCGGGCACTGGTTGTTATCCCGTGGGGATCGGGAATGCCCCTTGGTCCATGTCGTGGACTGGCTCAGGTGACTGGTTTCAGGGTCAACCCTGGTTTGATTGTAAAAAAATGGTATCAGATGATGCCCTTCTTATTTGGGGTGTCTGATAGCTATAGATTTGGACTGTTGGGTCTTGGGAGGTAGGTAGTGGGAGGGATTCATGAACCCTTTCTCGTTCTGATCCTCGAGTCACCAGGGGTAGTCTAGGAATTGATTCCTTGTCTCGTTCTGGATTGTTTTATATTAAGAGATGACAATGAAGGTAAGCCGATATTACATTGTGATTTCGCATTGAGTAGTAACCCATGTAGAGTCTGATTACACAGTTTAAGTTCCTCCTAGTTATTGACGCTTACATGGGGCATGACCCACTACCATGTTTCCAGGTTAAGCATGACTACTAGTCTCTCACTCTGATATTTTGATGCAATTTGAGTGTCGTCTTGGTTCTGGTTGGCGTAATTATTCTTTTGAAAGTGAAAATGAGTTTTTTAAATGATAATGATTTATTTTAAATGGCTATAAATTCTTGAAATTGGATTTTAAAACTGAAATATCTTGGTCTATAAATCTAGTGTTTTCTTGGAGTTGGTAGAGAAATGGTTTGTGTGCAACCTTAGGTACTCTTTGTTAACATTTTCACATGTTAGGGAATTCATGGTAAGTGTGTGTTTGTGTGTATGGATGAAAGTGGATCAAGACATGTGCAACGGTTCATGGGATTAGTGGGGTGGGTACTTGGAATTAAAGGATTGACATTTTTTTTATAAAGTGATTTTAAAAAAAGAAAATGATTTTGGAAATTGAATTTGGTTTGAAAAGTGTGTTTGGTATTTAGAAAGTGGCCTTTAAATAAGGCGGTTTGAAAATCTACAATGAAAAGGGAATTTTGGGTTGTGTTTTTATTTTTTTGGTCTTCAACCAGTCATTTTGGATCAGGATTTTATTTTAATTATACTTTGATTTGATATCAGTTTCGGATTTGTGTTTTATATGTTGTTTAGAAAATTCCACCCAGAATGGTCCCCATGGTTTCTAGTAATTCATGCCCAATTTTTGGTTTTTATCAGACATTTCTTATTCCTCATGGTGATCAGGGTCTATTAGAGGTAGTAGAGTGGTTTGAAGAGGTAGATCACATTTTTAGGATATTGAGAACTCCTGAAGTTGTCAAAGTGTGTTCCGTTTTGGGTCTGTTCAAAGGTCCAGCTCTAGATGAATGGGAGTCTTTCACCCCTCCATCACTATAAGTTGGGATTACGTGGGATGTCTTCAGATTTTTTATCATCCAATGGTTTATACCTGAAGAGGTGAATATGAAGAAAATGGAAGATCTCATGCGTATTCAACAAGGCCAACGGACAGTGAGATAATATATTGACCATTTCAAAGACCTTATGTCCTTTTCTTCTGAGGTATAATTGCGGGATTTGATTAAGACTTTTCTCTTAATCAAGGGTCTTTGTTTAGAGATCAAGGAGAGAGTCCTCCCTTATAGGGACCATCATTTTGAGAAGTTGTTGGATGAGGCGTTCCTAGCATAGTTGGTCTCTGAAGTGCATATGGTTGGAAATCCAACATATCCAGTTACTCATGAAGGTTATCCATCTGGAAAAAAGGATGTGCTAGAGGGACAGGTTTATAAAGAGTTATCTGCATTGGTTTTGGCTTCCAGTTCATCAGACCGTTCACTGGTGTTCCATAAGTGTGGAATTCCTGGGCACATGAATCCATCATGTTGAATCCCACTGAAGATGTGTCATCGTTGTGGGTGTCTGGTTCATCTAGAGAAGTCCTAAAAGAAGCATCACCTAAATAAGACTATATGATTGGAGGATTTCAGTGTCTGAATGCGAGGCAGGAGATGCTTAATCCATCATATCCCCATCCACAGGTCTTGGGGTGAAGCTCACGCACATTCAGGAGTTGTCGAGGGTTTGAATCCTCAGTTTGAGTATTGTGTTCCGTGTTGGCAGTAGAACATTTAAAGTCATTTAGTTCTTGTTTTTTCTTTTGTTAATGTTTTTAAGTTGTTGTAAGTTCATTGTTTTTTCATTAAGTAATGATTGACTCATTCTATTTTAATCCAATTAGTCCTGTTTGTGTGGATGTGGTTTGCTGAATTGTGCATTTTTCTTAAAAGTGGGTTTGTCCTTTGTATGGGTTGATCTTGGTATAGTTTTTTTCATTTGGAGTTGTAAGATCATGTGGAAGAATCAATGTTTGTAGTTATTATTGGGCTCATCACTTGGTTAAAGTTCTTATTGGGGGTTTTTCTCTAGTGTTGGGGGTTTTTGGTCTGGGTTTAGAGTTCCAAGTTTCAGCGGGGGTGTTGTTCACTCGTGCTATAGAAGTTAGTTTAAAACGGTTGGGAGTTCCCGCATCCCCCCCCCCTTCCTGGGGTGGTATGTTTAGGTGTTAAATTTTTTAACTAGTTGAGTTATTGTGGTGGGGAGAACCCTCTTGTGTTCTTTGGTGTTGTGGTTTCTTTTGGTTTCAATCGATCATGGATTCTGGATTTGTCTATTGTGTGGCTGGGTGACATTCTGGGGGCAGAAAGTGTCTCTAGTGGAGAGAATTGTCACACCCAACTTCTAAATTTATTTTTAATTTATAATTTATTGGCTCCATGTTCTCACGCAAAGGTCTAGGCTGGGTCTCAGTTTATTGTTTTTTTCGTTTAAGGATTTCAGTGGGTTTTAGACTCATGTGCGATCACTACACAGTGGGGGGTTTAACACCCCAACCCCTCTAGACCGGAGCCGGTGAATTACTTGTTACATTTGCATGGTTAGAAGGAATAAAATACTGAAGGAACGATCAGTTTATTAGTATTTAAGAAACTATATAAATATATGTAACTCAAATTACATTGGTAAAGGTTAAAAAATACAATACATAACAAAAACTAAAAAAAATGCATCCACAGAAACTCAATAAATGATCTCCTCGTCATAACCTGTTGAAGGTAAACAAATGAAAGGGGTGATATAAAATGATTATTAAGGGTTACGAATTTCAGAAGCATTAATTCAATAATAAGTGAATCATAACCAATTTGACATAATAAATATGGCATAGTGAATAAATGTAAAACACACGCCATTAATAAACTAAGTATGAAACTGCAACCATAGATTTTGTCATAGTGAAAATCTCATGGATAGTAATAACTTATAATGAATAAAGATAATGATTATTAATTGGATGTCATGTATCTAGCACATGATACCATAATACCATTAACTTGGTTTAGTTCTGTTGGTAGAAACCCGTCTTATTTTTTGGAAACAAACTCTAAGGGTTTGTCGCCAATTGATTTGTCTCACAAGACCTGTCGATGCATTTAGGGGATATAGCGGTCCCCACCCACCACTTCAAGTCCAAATAATTCTTCATACATTGATTTAATAAAAGATCAATATTCCTTTTCAATATCCATATAGATTAGATGATACAGATTCATCTATATTTCCACAGTTAAAACAACATTCCAAATAAACACTGTATGTAAAATGGTATACGGTTTAGACAATAAACATATCCATGATATGAGAATATGGATATTTAATAGAAATATAATTACAAATGAAAATTGATCTCAAATGGGCCTTATGTACACCACATAAGGATTATTAGGTGCAAAATAAAAAGTTAGTCACAATGAAATGGTAGTTGAGACAAAGTCCCTTACCACAATGTAATCAGTCGAATCATATGACTAGAACTCAATAACCATCAAATGAATCATTTAATACCATTAATATAAAGTTAATCACGATATTGTATGAAAAATTTCAGTACACATACACCACATACAATAAATAAGTGGCGAACAATGGAAATCTCATGGAAATGAAAGTGAGATGAGAAAACCCCTTACAAATATTTTGGCATGGTAACGGGTGTTCTTGTGAGGGCTTAATGAGAGATAAAGGGGTATAAAATTATTTATATATCATAAGGGTAGTATGGGGAGGTGTGAAAACATACCCCATAAATAGGAATTAAAAATAAAAGGACAAAACATAGGGGGAATTCTTGAATAAAAGTGAGAGAGAGGATCCCTTACCAAGAACGCATCACTAGATTGAGAACAAATCAATGACATAATTATGTGTGAAAAACATATACCCACACAATAAAAGTTGATATATAGAATAAAACAATAATTGTTAATTCACACATATTCTGGAAAAATACAAAACCAATGACATTGATGTTTAACTCAACAAATGAAAATTGAGTTAAGATATCCCTAACCTTAAGCTTGAAGGTGTTCTTGATTGTTCTTAACATACTAAATAATCAAATTTATCTTCATTAATTAATAATTCCAGAACCTCATAAACATGTAATTGATATTTTGTAACTTTATTACGTTCATTAATGACCTTTTTTATGGGTTTTAAAGCATTTTCTTCCTCGGTTTTTTATGACCGATTTACTTGTGTTAATGAATGGAAGTTCATTTGAAATGTGGTTAAACATCCATAATTCTAAATATATATTATTAGTGACATTATAAATGATTTTATAATGATTTTGGTTATATGCATGAGTGTTATTCATTAGTTAAATGTTATTGATAATTGCTTGGATTAACTTTTCACATTTTATGCATAATGAAATAGTTTTGTATTATTATTTTTAATTATGTGTGTGTAAGGATTATAGAACATTGAATAAGGTAAAATACATATATTAAGATCTGTTTCAACCATTAAAAATGTTTCATAACCATTATTGTGAAAATTAATGCAAATTGAAAACCCATCTTCCTTGAATGTGATAAATTAACACTTCTCAGACGGTGTTTGCGTTTATAGTATAAAAGGAGGGGGAAAATAGATAAGATGATAAAATATTCCATTAGTATAATGAAAATATAGTACATGTAAGGTAATGGAATTATCATGGCATTTGGATGATGTGAGGTGAGAAGAGAGAAACAAAATAATAAAACTTGTAAAAAAAATTGAAAGAAAAGAGAATAGAGGTTCACCTCTTGAGTACTCCTCCTTGATAAACTCCTTAAGACCATTATTTTTGGCCTTTTGGTGAGACCAGTAGGACTTGGAAGTGGGGAGAGGGATTGGGATGATTATTTGGTATAATTTAGGCAAGTATTGAAGCTTGAGTGGTGTGGGGGGAATAGGGGTGAGAGGTGGTTTATATAGTGGAAGGGAGGAGGGATTTTACATTATTTTAATTATTATTTTAATATTATTAATCAAGACAATGAATAGTGTTGATTCATTTGACCCCAAAATAGTAATAATGGCATGTGAGTTCAAACCAAGTGGGCTTACATCAGCCTTGAATCACCTATGATGCAGTAAATCAAGTATTTAGCAGTTATCGTAATTTATTGTATTTTACTATTCATCAAAATTTCATGTATTTTAGAAAAATCCCAAAAATTCACCCTAACCATTTTTCGATGCATAGAATCCAAGAATAAACTGCATTTTTCAAAACTAATTTTCTAAATATGAAAATTTTAATTTTTAATTAAAATCATTATTTAATCAAAAAATATAAACACATAAAATATTCATCTTCATTTTTAAGGTGCCTAAATTTATTTTTACATTCATTGTTATGGATACCATTCATAAGAGTCATATTACTATTCATAAGGGTAAGTTACTATTTATAAGGGTAGGTTACTATTCATAAGGGTAGGTTACTATTCACCAAAAAATAAGTTAATTCTATCAAACTCTAAATATCATCCTGATCGCAACTATGAATGTCCATTTTTCTAAATTCAAAACCCAAAATTAGAAAATTTAAGTTTAAAGGATAGGTTATGAGTATCTCTTAAATAACTAAGTGTTGTTTCAAATAAACATAGTGTTTTATGAAATATAGGCTATCTAATTAATAGAATGTTTTTAAGAGAAACGTACCTTAAAATGTTTAGGGTGTTATATTATTCCCTCCTTTAGAAATTTTTTCCTCGAAATTTGTCATGCATAAATCCATCTAAAAAGGTGTGGGTGGTTCTTCTTCATAACATCCTCAAGTTCCCACATTGCTTCCTCCATGTTATGGTTTCTCCAAAGAACCTTGACTAGACGAGTGGTCCAATTTCTCAATACTTTCTCCCTTGTGTCAAGAATCTTGATAGGCTCCTCACAGTATGAAAAATCATGTTTAATTTTTATTTCTTCATAGGTGAGTACATGTGTTGGCTCTGGCATGTATTTCTTTAATAATGACACATGGAACACATCATGAACATTAGAGAGACTTGGCGGCATTGCTAAATGGTAAGCTACTTCTCTGATTCTTTCCAGAATTTCAAAATGGCCTGATGTACCTGGGACTTAGTTTCTCTTTCTTACTGAACCTAAAGACACCCTTCCATAGAGATACCTTCAGAAAAACATGATCACCCACTTGGAATTCCAATCCTTTATTCGGTTTTCAGCATAACTCTTCTGCCTAATTTGGGCTGCTTTAATATAGTCTTGAATTGTCTTTACCTTTCTTGGGGTCTCTTTAATAAGTTTTGGGCCTATAAGTTTCCTCTCACTAACTTTGTACCAAAAAGTTGGAGTTCGACATCTCTTTCCACATAATTCTTCATATGAATCAATTTTAATACTAGAATGGAAACTATTGTTATAGTAAAATTCTATGAGAGGTAAATACTTATCCCACATACCTTTAATGTAAAGTGAACAAGACCTCAACATGTCTTCCAATGTTTGAATAGTTCGTTCTGATTGTCCACCAGTTTTTGGGTGGTAGGCAGTGCTCAAACGAAGATCATTATTTAGGGCCTTCTGAAGACTTTTCCAAAATTGTGATGTAAAATGGGGATCACAATCAGAAACAATTGATAAGGGTACACCATGAAGTATTACAACTTAATTAATATATAGTATTTCTAAATGCTTAAATGGTAAATCTTCCTTTCTAGTAAGAAAATGTGTTAATTTTGTAATACAATCAACAATGTCTCATATTGCATCATTCCTTCTTGGAGTCTTTGGTAGCCCTATGACAAAGTCCATCGTAATATCATCCCATTTCCACATAGGTATAGTAAGTGGTTTAATGAATCATCCAAGATGTTTCCTTCCAGTCTTCACCTATTGACAAACAAAACATCCTTACACATAATCATAAATCTTTCTCTTCATGTTGTCTCACAAGAAATGTTCCTTTAGATCTTTATACATCGTTGTGCTACCAGAATGTATAAAGAAATTAGAGCTATGAACATCATCCAATAGTTCCCTATTTATCTCAATAATAGTAGAAACACAAAGTATCCTTCCAAATTTCAAAATTCCACCTTCATATATGAATTCAATCAACTTCCCATCATTTATAGCTTTAATTTTATTTTGAATCTCCTCATCATCAGTCTAAGAAATTTTTATCCTTTCCGGTAAAGAAGGTTTGGCAACCATTTGAAAAATTAGTGATGTGCTAACTTCTATGAAAATTCCCATATCCATCATTACTAGATCCATTAACATAGGATCTCTTTCAACTATCATCTTGTTCATAATTTCATGGTCTTTTCTACTCAAAGCATCTACCACCTTTTTTTCAGGGTGGTAGTGTATTGAAAAGTCATAATCTTTGAGTAAATAGAGCCATCTCCTTTGCCTCATGTTGAGTTCTTTTGTATAAAAATGTATTTCAAACTCTTTTCATCTGTGTATATCTTACATTTTTTACCATCAAGATAATGTCTCCATATTTTCATAGCAAATATTATGGCTGCTAACTCAATATCATGAGTTGGGTAATTTTTCTCATGAGTATTCAACTAACTTGATGCATAAGCAATAACTTTATCATTTTTCATACAGACACAACCCAGTACATTCTTTGATGCATCATTTTATATCACAAATCCATCATTTCCAGATTGAAGAGTCAAAATTAGAGCATTGACCAAACTTCTTTTCAATTATTCAAATCATTATGTACATTATTTCATCCATACAAACTTAACCCCTTTACGTGTGATATTTGTTAGTGGGTTAGCCAGTCAGGCAAAATTCTAAATGAAATGTCGATAGTAACCTACTAAGACAATAAAACTATGTACCTTGGTTATGTTTTTTGGCGTGGGACACTCTTGGATTTCCTTTGTCTTCGCAGGATCAACTAGTATTCCATCCTTAGAGACAATATAGCCAATAAAAGAAACTGATTGAAGCCATAATTAACACCTACTAAACTTTCCATATAATTCATTTCTTCTAAGAGTTTTTAGAATAATCTACAAGTGATTCTCATAGTATTCATAGATTTTGGATTATACTAGGATATTATTGATAAATACCACAAAAAAGTCATCAAGATATTCCTTGAAAACTTTATTCATTAGATCCTTGAAAACTGATGGTGCATTAGTCAATCCAAAAGGCATTACTGTAAACTTGTAATTCCCATAATTGGTTCGAAATGTTGTCTTAAGAATATCTTCCTTTCTCATACATAGCTGATGATATCTAGATCGAAGTTCAATATTCGAAAAGTATTATTCTCTGTGAATTTGATCAAATAAATCATCAATTCGTGGCAGAGGATACTTATTCTTTATTGTAATAGCATTTATTTCCCTGTAATCAATGCATTGCCTCATTGATCAATATTTCTTCTTGAGAAAGAGGATAGGGGCTCCCCATGGAGAAACACTAGGTTGAATAAATCCTTTTTCACTCAATTCCTCTAGTTTTTTCTTTAGATCCACTAATTCCACAGTGGCCATTCTATAAGGGGAAATTGATATAGGTTTTGCATGAGGAATTAAATCAATAGAGAACTCAACTTCCTGCTCTAGAGGATATCCAGGTAAATCCTCTGCAAATACATCAATTTATTCTTGCACTATATGTACATTTTCAATTTCAATATATCTGTCCTCACCCATAGACATTTGGTTCTCTTCCCCTCTAATAATTTCATTCAATAGAGCTACTGGGGGTGGATCTAGATAAGAATCAGGTTGTGAGGTTTCTGCTCTAAAAATTAGGGATTCTACACCATTTTCAAAAATTATAACTTCTTTATTCTTGTAACCAATCTTCGCATCATAATTTGACAACCAATTCATACTGAGAATTATATCAAATTCAGTCATTGGTGTGATGATAAGGTTAGAAAATAAAGAACTTTTATGTGTCATGAGGGGGACTAGTCAACATGCCTTTGTTTCAATGATGCATCCCCTAGGAGTTTTGACTAACAACGCCTTTATTAAATAAAATTGGACATGTCTAATTTTCTTGGAAAACTAGGAAGATATAAATGAATGTGATGATATATAATCAAATAATGTGTTGACTATGTTTGAAGAAACAATTAAAGTACTTGCCACCATATCATTAGGAACATCAACCTCCATGGTTATAATCGTATAAGATCGTCCTTGCTCTCTTTTCATTTTCTAAGGAATGTTTCCTTAGGGCATATGATGCTCATTTTCATAGTGTCTCATATCTCTATAACTGTAGCATTGAACATCATCAAATTGTTTTCCCCTTGAATTCATTAGATTGATGACCCTTCTCTCTACACTTATTGCAGACTCACATGCCTTTCATGCATTTCTCGAGATGATTCTTTCCACAGTTATCGCATAATGGTAATTTCTTCATTCCCTTATCTTCTTTAATGCTTCACCTTTTCCTTGGTTATCAGAGTACCACTTCTTATCTTATATTCCCTTGAAAAAACTTGTTCTAGAAAATTCCTTCTCTGTTTTGATGGCACTTGATACAATTTCATCATATGATGAAATTTTTTGAGAAACTAGTTCCCTTCAAAGACTTGGATTAAGAACTTCAAAGAAATGATAAATATTGTCTTCCGAGTCTCATTCGTAATTTATAGCATACCTGGCTAGTCTTGTGAAGGTAGCCTCATACTCTACAGCACTGTATTATTCCCTTTTCTTTAAGCTGAGGAATTTCCTCTTCGTTTTAGTTCGTTTTTCACGAGGGAAATATTTTTCAAAAAATATTTCTTTAAAAGTCCTCCATTCCATATATTCTATTTCTTCTTCCTTAGTGGTATTCTAGATCAAGGACCACCATTGATCAGCGTCACCCTTGAGACAATATACTACTATCACTACCATTTCATGTTCATTACATCTTAATGTCATGAATATCTTTTCAAAGGACTTGATCCACTGCTCAGAAACTACTGGATTAGTAGTCCCAATGAAATATGGGGGATTATGCAACATGAAACGATCTAACACAGGTGTATCATGGTTATTCATCACAACCTGAGTAAGTTGTCCCAATTTTCTCGTGATCTAATCTTCTCCAACATTGATTGTGTATACTTGATCAGTGGGGAAATCCCTACATTTACCATGAGTATTGATTCCACTTTTTTTATTTGGAACCATCTCTAAATAATGGAATATACTATATTAGGTTATGAATAATAATTTATAATCTCAACTAGAAAATTACATAGCATAAATTAAAATTATATGCACAGATAATCTCATAAACATGGTTTCTCTGAGGAAAATTTTACATTAAAATCCTTCATAATGGATTGTAAAGAAAATCTGAATTATCCAAAGCATATCCCCTAGGAGTGTCAATACCAAGAGTGTAGTAAATCCCATTGTTGTGTACCAGGATACCCCGATTAAAGACCGAAACTCCTTGTTGGAGTTTTCACTCCTAGGTATATCTGTTCCAGATCCACCTCTATGTGTTTGTATCCAGACAGGGATTTATTTTCTAGAAATATCCACATACTCTATTCCTTACCAAAATTCCAGGACGTTATTTTATGTTTGTCATCAAATAATACCTTGGTTATTTGTTCCCTAATCTACATTTTCTAATCTAGTTTCCAAGGTTTCTAATAAACTTCCTTTGATACCAACTGTAACACCCCAACCCCTCTAGACCGGAGTTGGTGCATTACTTGTTACATTGGAATGGTTAGAAGGAATGAAATCCCAAATGAATGATTAGTTTAGTAGTCTTGAAGAAACTACAAACATATATGCAACTCAAATTACATTGGTAAAGGTTACAAAATACAATACATAAAAAAACTAAAAAAACTACATTCACAGAAACTCAATAAATGATCTCCTCTTAATAACCTATTGAAGGTAAAAAAATGAAAGGGGTGAGATCAAATGTTCAGTAAGGGTTATAAATAGCGGAATCATGAATTCAATAATAAGTGCATCATAAAAAAATTTATATAATTAGTATGGCATGGTGAATAAATAGAAGACACACTCCATTAATAAACTGAGTATGAAACCAAATCCATATATTTTTTCATAGTGAAAACCTCATAAAAAGTAATAACTGATAATGAATAAAAAGAATGATTATTAATTGGATTTAATTTATCTAGAAAATGATACTATAATACCATTAAAATGGTTTAGTTCTATGGGTAGAAACCTATCTGATTTTTTGGAAACTAACTCGAAGGGTTTATTGCCAACTGATTTGTCTCATGAGACCTGCCGATGTATCGAGGGGCTATAGCAGGCCTCACCCACTGCTGAAAGTCAAAATCATTATTTATAAATTGATTTAATATAATAGAAATATTCCTTTTCAATATCTGTAGAGTAGAGGATACTAATTTATCAATATTTCCACAGTTAAAACAACATTCCAAATAAACACTGTATGTAAAATGATATATGGTTTAGTCAATAAACATATACATGATATGAGAATATGGATATTTAATAGAAATATAATTTAATATTAAAATCTATCTCAAATGGGATTAGGTACACCACATAAGGATTATTAGGTGCACAATACAAAGTTAGTCACAACAAAATGGTAGTTGAGAGAAAGTCTCTTACCACAATGTAATCATTCAAATCATATGACCAGAACTTAATGATCATCAAATGAATCATTGAATACCATTAATATAAATGGAATAATGATATTATATGAAAAATTTCAGTACACATACACCACATACAAGAAATAAGCGGTGAACAATGGAAATCTCACAGAAATGAAAGTGAGATGAGAAACCCCCTTACAAACATTTCATCATGGTAACTGGTGTTCTTGTGAGGGATTAATGAGAGATAAAGGGGTATCCCATTATTTATATATATCATAAGGTTAGTATGGGTGAGTTGAAAAAACATACCCCATCATTAGGAATTAAAAATAAAAGGACACAACATAGGGGTAATTCTTGAATAAAAGTGAGAGAGATGATCCCTTACCAAGAACGTATCATTAGATTGAGGACAAATCAATGACATGATTATGTGTAAAAAACATAAAACCACAAAATAAAAGTGGATATACAAAATGAAAAAATCATAGTTCATTCACACATATTCTGGGAAAATAAAAAACCAATGACATTGATGTTAAACTCAATGAATGGAAATTGAGTTAAGATATCCCTTACATTAAGATTGATGGTGTTCTTGATTGTTCTTAACAACCTGAATAATCAAATTTAGATTAATCAATTAATAATTCCATAACCTCATAAAAATGTAATTGATATGTTATAACCTTATTAGGTTCATTCATGACCTTTTTTATGGGTTTTAAGAGATTCAATTTTATTGTTTTGGAAGCATTTTCTTCCTTGGTTTTTTCATGAGTGGTTTACTTGTGTTAATGAATGGAAGTTAATTTTAAATGTGGTTAAACATCCATAATTGTAAATATATATTATTAGTGACATTATAAATGATATTATAAAGATTTTGGGTTATATACTTGAGGATTATTCATTAGTTAAAAGTTATTGATAAATTCTTAGATTAACTTTTCCCATTTTGTGCATAATGAACTTGTTTTGTATTATTATTTTGTATTATGAGTGTTTAAGGATTCCAGAACATTGAATAAGGTAAAATAAATATATTAAGATCAGGTTCAACCATTAAAAAGGTTTAATGGCCAGTATTGAGGATATTAATTCAAATTGAAAACTCGTCTTCCTTGAGTGTGATAAATTAACACATCCCGGATGGTGTTTGCATTTATAGTATAAAAGGAGGGGAAAAAGAGGGATGATGATGAAATATTACATTATTATAATGAAAATATAGTAAATTTAAGGTACTAGAATTATCATGGAATTTGGATGAGGTGATGTGAGAAGAGAGAAACAAAATAATAAAACTTGTAAAATAATTTGAATGAAAAGAGAAGAGAGGTTCATCTCTTGAGTACTCCTCCTTGAGAAACTCCTTAAGACCTTTGTTTTGGGACATTTGATGATACCATCAGGACTTGGACATGGTGAGAGGGATTTTGAAGAGTATTTGGTAGAATTTAGGAAAGTCTTGAATCTTGAGTGGTGTGGGAGGAAGAGGTTGTGAGGGGTGGTTTATATAGTGGAGGGGAGGAGGGATTTTCCATTATTTTAATTATTATTTTAGTGTTTTTTCTCAAGAATATGAATAGTCTAGATTCATGTGACCCAAAAATAGTAATAATGTAATGTGAGTTCGAACCAAGTTGTCTTACATCATCCTTGCATCACCTATGATGCAGTAAATCAAGTATTTAGCATTTATCGTAATTTATTATATTTTACTATTCATAAAAAATTCAAGTATTTCAGAAAAATCCCAAAAATTCAACCTAACCATTTTTTGACATGTAGAATCCAAAAATTAACTCCATTTTTTAAAAATAATTTTCTAAATTTGATAAATTTAATTTTTAATTAAAATCATTATTTAATCAAAAAATACAAACACTTAAAATATTCATCTTCATTTTTAAGGTGCCTAAATTTATTTATACATTCATGGGTATGGATATCATTAATAAGAGTCATATTACTATTCATAAGTGTAAGTAATATTCATAAGGGTAGGTTAATATTCATTAGGATAGGTTACTATTCATTGAAAATTAAGTTAATTCTATCAGACTCTAAATATCATCCTGATCAGAACTGTGAATATTTGTTTTTCAAAATTAAAAAACAAAAAGTGGAAAATTGAAGTTTAAAGGCTAGTTTATGACTATCTATTAAATAACCAAGTGTTTTTTTAATGAAACACAGTGATTTACAAAATATTGGCTATCTAATGAATAGAATGTATTTAAGAGAAATATACCTTAAAATGTTTGGGGTGGAATAGTGGTAGTCGTGTGGTCAGCCCAGGTCCACGCGCAAATTTCCAACGTTTAAAATAAATAAATATTTATGTAAATAAAGTTATTTAAATGTTTAAATAGTAATAATAATAATGTTATTACGTAATTAATAATATTATTATAAATAAGGAGTTATTATTTTTATTATTTTTATTTTTATTATTTTTATTATATTTATTTTTATTATTATAAATTTTATGGTTATTATTATTATTATTATTATTTTTGTTGTTGTTTTTTTTATTATAATCATTTTTTGTGTTATTATTATTATTATCTTTGGTTTTATTATTATTATTGTTATGAGATAAAATGAAAAGGAAAAAGAAAAAAACAAAGGAACCCAAAATTAATCGTGGTGCCCCCCAGGTTCCCCTTCTCCCTCGACCTCTAGCACCATCTGCACTCCAGGATTCCTTGCCTCTACTCACCCTTTTCCCTTGTCTTGCCTCCACCTCACTGCCTTTGTCTTCCCTCTAGGACCCTGCGCCACACTCTCCCTTCACCCCTGAATTCGACCCTACCTCTGCCTCACCCCTTGGCTCTCGCTTGCGCCCCGGCCTCACTCTCACCCCACTCCATACCTTCATGCTCTAGCAGAACCTCCACTCATCGCACCTCTGTCCACCCAACCAAGCCATTAGTTGACTCCCATCCCTCTTCACCTTCGTCCTTCCCTCACCTGGCCAACCCTCCATGCATCGTTCTTTTCTCCAGTAGTAGTCCCCCCCCCCCTCATGTCTCCTCCTTGTGCCATATTCTCTACACCAACAGATCCCGACCTCAACTCACCCTCATGCTCCGCCCCTCTCCCTACCTCTTCGACATTCTCCCTTCCTAGTGCACACCCCCTGCTCGCGACTCATGGCATAGGTTTGTTCATATTTCCTTCTTTTTGGGTTTGTTTCTTCTAGTTGGTCAAATCCTAATATCCTGGGTGTTGTTTGGTGTGTTTTTCTAGTTGTCTTGGGTGTAAAATTAGACTACGGGGGGTTTTTAGCCCATCCGTTGAGGGTTTCGTTGCTTCTGCTCTTTGTTTGAGGTAGGAAAATTCTGTTTTGTCCCTTTCCGATGCATTCCTTTTACATTTTCATTTTTCTAATTATTTATTTTATCTGATTCTCAGCTATATTTTTCTCTTAAATGGTCTTCTATGCTGTTTTTTTAATTCTTAGAAGTTTTTAAAATAAAAAATTTAATGTGTTTCTTTAAGTATGATTATCTTCACCAATGTGAAAGGAATTTGATTAATGCCCATTGTTGTTTTAATAAAAAAATTATGTGGATTTCAATTTTGATAATTCTTGTTTCCAAAACTGTTTTTATGAATTTATTAACTCAAAATATTGGTTAAAATGTATTCTTACTTGTAAGGTAAAATTGGGGGTTTTACAAACCGTTAGATTTAATTATGTTGTGATGGTATCCGCTTGTTGGTGAACATGGTCTAACACATATGTCTTGCAGATGTTGAAATTTTCAATTGAGTTAAAAATGACTTGAAAATTGAATTCTCATGTGAACATGGTGGGATCATGATGTAAGCCTCGGTTTGGTCCTTGTGAAATGTTTTACTAAAAGAGTAAATGATTTATCAAATGGTGTTTGAAATTTGAAACATGGGAGGAAAGGGTTTCATTGTGTGTTTGGGTTTGGTTTGAAAGGTAATGGTAATTTTGTGAAAATTATTCTTTTTTTCTAAAAGAAGTTGGGTAACGTTAGAGCCTATTGTTGTGTTAAATTGTTTTGGAAATGTTTTATGATCATAAGGAAATGGTTTTGTGGTTTTAAAGTAATGATTTGTGATTCCTAAACAATGTGTGTGTTAAAATGTTTTGGAAAGGGTTTAATGATTTTAAAGGGGGCATTCAGGTTTTTCTTAAATGAGGTGAATAGTTGGTTTTTGTTTTAATGCAGTTGGTGTTTAATGGAAATGGATATGAAATATCTCCTTGGTTGCTTATTTTTCCATTAGATGTTGGCACATCCCTGGGTGCACTAGGTGCACACATGGATGTGCTCACAAAAGATAATGGCACCTTTGAAATGGGGTTTATTTAAATCCTTGATTTTCCAAATAATTCATGTTTTCCTAAATGAGGTTTGGTCTTTGGTGTGGTTCCCTTAAATGTATTCAAATGTACATTTCCAGGATTTTTCCCATTGGGCCTTTAAAAATTCTTTAGTGTGTGTCTGGAAAGGATAGTGTCTTGTTTGGAAAATATGAAATGTTTGGGTGTGGTTGGTATCCAAGGGCCCATTTGGAACTTTGATCTTATAAGGTGATGTTGACTAAGACTGTATTATAGAATGTGGTTTCCAAAATTGTCTGTCTATGGTCAGAGTTTTAAATATTCTTAGAAATATGGTTTCGATATGGATGTGACGTGATATCATGTTTGGTACTTTCAGATTTAGTGTAATGTTTGTGTTGATTCTTTGAAAGGATGAAGTTTTTATCATTTTATTCCCATTTAACAACTTTAATATTTTGTAAAAGGTATCAAATGGTTTAAATTATTTCATGGAATGACTGACCGGTTGGAACCTTTGATGATATGATGTATATATATTTTTGGTGAACCTCTATAGGGGGGATATCCCTTATAGGTTATCTTATGGAGTGTCTGTGTTTGGGGTAGGCAAGTGTAGTGAGTTAAGTCACGCGTTTGAGGGCCTCTTACTTACATAGTATTATTATAACTACCATGGGTTCCTGGGAGTCTTTTAGATGATTGAGTGATGGTTTTTGATCAACCCAAATTAGATGGGTTGGTACCCCCTGGATTTATTGTTAGGTGAGGCGGGCTCTGCAACTGGATTGGTTAGTTATAGGGAAGACAGTTGGTTATAGACTTAGGAGCTTCACTATACGCCAGATGGTGGTTTCGAACCGAGTATGTCTAGGGGTCTTTGAGGGATGTTTAGGATCACCCATTATTACTAGATTATTTTTATTTATTGTTCAATTTCCGTTATACTATTTTATTTCCATATTACATTGTTTACCTATTCTACTTTAGCACAACTTTGGTATACTTTTTTTGGGTTTAGTTTATAAAAAGAAAAAATATTTTGGAAATGTTATGTCACATGTGTTGTATTTTTAAAAGATAAAAACATGTTTCTTATTTAAAAATATTAAGACTCTGCTTTTATATTTTTATTTTAAACTTGTGTCATTGGATTGTTTCAGGAAAGGAGACATTGGATTCTGTGGTTTATCTTGGAAACCCTATTGAGAATTTTAATGCTCATTCCTATTCTATCTTTTCAGTTTCAGGTCCCCTTTGCTCAGTTTCTCTTGGATGAGTTTCTCACTATTGGATCAAAGTTTGTCTTTGGTTGGGTGGTGACTTGGAAATTTATGTGGAGGTGTGTGAGGTTTCTTTTTCTTTCTGCTACTAGTTTTTTATTTTTATTATCATCTCTTGTTTATTTATTTACCTTTTATGGGGAAAATCATTCCCAATAATTAATTTTTGTTTCTAGGCACTGGTTTCCAGCCTGTGCGGATCAGGAACACCCCTCAGGCCATACCACGGACCGGCTCGGTTGACCGGTTCAGGGTTGACTAGGGTTGGTTTGTGAAAAACAACCTATATTTAACACCATGCCAACTCTTATCTGAGTGAACACCCGATGATTCCAAATTTTATTTCGCACCTAGGGTAAAAAACACATTCTAAACTCAAATGCAGTAATATATTTCCGGTATGATACTAAACATGAGAGTAATTCCATTATTCTAGATGAGAAACTTTGTTTTCTTGATATATGAGATTTAATATTATTAATATCATCGAACCAAGGATCCTCGAGACCAAGAATCCCATGTTGACTCAACACTTAGCATTGAAATTATTCTTAGAAATATTCAAATGTTCTACTGGTCAAAAACCATTTCATGAAAACCTACCCAAATTATGTATATTCATCCTTGAAAAGTGAAATCCTAGGCAGGCAGAAGAAAACATGTTCTCTCATATATGACTCTCAAGACAGTTATCTCACCTAGAGGTTGTCTTAATTCATGCAAGGACTCACTCATGGGAACCATAAATGGATAAAAACACCCATGTCTAGATCATACCAGGTCAACATTGTGCAAAAAAGAAGAACATGGATCATTATCTGTGATAGGAGGAAAAGACCAAGCACCATAGTCCATCTATGGTCATAGGGTCTACCGATACAACACCTTATTGACCTAACATAGAAACTATTGAAACCTGGAAGTTAGCATCCACCCTTGGATGAACTACACCACTTCCTCCATAAGATTATCTCATAAAAACTGGCATTGTGTATGAGTGTGTACCAACGAATAATAAGGGCTTCCCATGTGTAAACATGGAGTCTTACTATTCCCTCCATATACAAACATCTAATTTTTACATCCACTAGTGGAAAACTAGTAGACCATGGATGGTATGAAACTGATCCATACATAGGGAACATATTTGTTCCTCTCCCACTATTTTGAATATGTTAATTTAAATTATCTCCATCCAATGTGGCCAGCAATAATATGGGTCAATCAAAAATTCTACCCTAACAATGTTAAGGCTTTCTATGACTCTCAGCACATAACCCCTCCTAAAAACACAAGTTAAAGGAACTCATCAACCAAACCATGACACTATATTATTTTTGTAGCATTCACTCTCCCATAAGGTTTTTATCATGAATTAAGAAAATATATCAGTAATGGATGTTCCCCTCTTCCACAATCATTTTATGTTATATCAAAAAACACCAAAACATGTTTCTACTGACGCCCTGCATCACCCTAGAAAATCCCCAAGAAAGGAGTGGAAATAAAAGAGTGCCATAAATAATTATCTAACAATATTAATACTAAAAGTAGAAAGGAAATATATCATACCTTCATTAATCCATGAAGCCTTTGGATTAATGGCCTCTATAGACTGTATCTATCCTCACCCTCTTCCTCAAGCTCCCTAAGCCTAGTATAGACCATCTGGGGGTGGTGGTGGAAGCTTCTTGAATCATCTTAAACCTCTTGCTTCTCTCACTAATCCTCCACCGCATCTACCATCATGGAGAACTACAAACTTTAGACACTAACTTTGTAAATGAGTTTAATCAATTATCTCACTCTTAGTAACTATATGGTATGTACAATCCCACACAATATTTCCCCAACTATCTCAAGTGTAACACTACCTCTCCTACGACTGACCGTGTCCTTTGTGCTACTCTAGTGATGCAGGCCCACATGGTTGCGTCTAATGTTGGGTATGTATCATGCACTAAAATCTTGTCGAATTCTATTTGATAGTTACTAAATAAGGCATATCCTTCATATTTGTGTTTCTAGCTACATCCTTTTAACCCTCCACTAAGAATCTCTCTACCACCATAGCTCACTCCATCACTCTCGATTATGAGGGGAGGCACATGGATACCAAAACTAGTTCGATGTCTCTATAGAGAACTTATCAATGGTTTGTTCTATGAAAATGTATTCATATTAAAATCCAGGGTTTAACAAAAAAAGGTATGTGAACCTCAATGAGTACTTTTCTATATACACAATACCTTACTAAAGATGCAAAATCTTCTAGATACACACTGATCTCAATATGGGAGGAAAAACTCTTCCCAAAATATCCATTCAAACACCGCCCAAGCGAGTGTTGCCTCCTCATGGGTATGGTTCACCAGACTCCACTATCGCTTGGTCAAGCCCTATAGAGGAATTGCCTCTAGGAACACCATCTGATTGAGATGTGTCCTCATAAGTTGGAAAACATGTGTGTCTACCTCAACCTAGTCATAACATACATAGAGTTATAGATCACCCCAATACCTTAGTGTTCACTACCTCTAGATATCATGAAAAACACTCAACCTTATTAAATCATCACCCTAAACTATTGGTGCAATCTACTACTCGAGGGGTGGTGGATCAACTAGCAAACCACCTTGAGGTACTGCCTTAGGACCGGTTCCCTTCACTAAATCCTCATCATGAGGTGGATCATCATCATAACCCTATCGTGGAATCCTATCTAGATGTTTTCATAGTGGAATCCTAAAATAGAAATAATACATTCTATTCTAAAAGAGTATATATGGGGATGTGACTATAGTAGGACATGGAAAAACAACAACCTAGTCTTATATAATGCATTAAACAAATTTATTTGTAACCAGTTCTCTAATGTATTGGGGAAACAAGAAGGTAATAAAAGTCCTGGTGAATGGATACATTGGCCATCATAGAAAAACTATATTCCCTAGCCTAAAATACATACTCAAAAACACTTTTACATTTTCACTATGAAACCCAAACCAATATCGCATTACTGTAGTCCCAAAGTGGAACTCACTCTGATACCACATTGTCATGACCCGAACAAACCAGGATTGATCTGAATCCTCCCAAATACCTCTTCAAGTAACTATGTGTTGTCATAAAATGATGAGTAGTAATATCACACAAATTTTATGAATTATCCTATGGTATCAGTACACACACACCACTACAAGAGAAACACCATTTAGCAGCAGGTTTTTTTTGCATTTAGCGGCGCTTTAAACTGCCGCTACATGGTTTGGAGGCGGTTTTTGTAAACCGCCGCCTAATACGGCGTCGCAAATATATTTGTGTCTTTTATTTCTGTTTTTCAACGGTTTAAGTAAATCATCGTAGCTACCTCATTTTTTGGCGGTTTTACTAAGTTTAGTGACAGTTTCTACGAGCCCTTGATATTAGTTTATTCACGGCGGTTATAACCTCCTTGAATAAACTCAAATCCAGCGGCCGTAAAACCGCCGTTGAAGTCACGAGAACTGCCACAAAATGAGGCAGATACGATGCAACTATGTAGTGGCGGTTAAAACCGCCACGAAATGTAATTTTTTTTTATGTTTCGTGGTGGTTTTTACCATTTAGCGGCAGTTTAAACTGCCACCAATGTAAATTTCACGGCAGTTTAAACCGCCGTTAAAAGCTGAACAAAAAAAATTCTTCCGCTGAAACACTGCCCTGAAAGACAAATCAAACCATAAATACCATATTGTACATACCAACAGACAACAAGAAACATCAACCTAGGAAATCAGTATAGAATAAATTGAAAAAAAATAAGTAAACATTGACATTCTATATAAGAATGAACCATATTGTACATACCAACATACAACAATAAACATCAAACTAGGAAATCAGTATAGAATAAATTGAAAAAATATATATATTATAGAATCAACTATAAAACATAGGTCCATTATTTGACTACTCTCCAAACATACATCTCACCGATCCTTCTTGATCCCCCATAATATATATCACTTGAAAATGAAACATTAGATCTACATGTGTGTCGGTGTTCCCATATAGGGAGTGAGCGTAAAACACAGTTAGATTTACCATGTGTGGGCCTCCTACTTAGTTTAATACCCCAAATATACCATCACAACACACATCTACTATACCAGGTGTCTTAGAGAAGCTCGTGTGTTTTCCTCACTCAATAACTTATTGTGCACTTTTATGTAACACAACTAATCTTCTATAACTTATTTCTTAAAAAAATCACGATACACAAAAAAATTATGTTCTATTTGATCATAATTTAAAATAATTATTAAGATACAATATAGTAATCACCTTCTAAACCTGGTAGGACGACTCTAAAATTCATTACGCATGTCATTTCAACACAATTTTAATCTACGATGAATCATGTCACATTACCTTAAAATGCATGCCTTCAATTATATTGTATTTTATTCCTCTTAACTAGGATACAATATATTCCCCTCTAAGGTTCAATCCCAACATCAAGAAACATGCTATTATTCTTATGCGATAAGAATAATATGAATCACTTTTACAAAATACCATAGTTAAAGACTCTAGTATTAGATTATTTATATAGTCCTTAATTTTAGATACCCCTCCTAGTATCACAATATCATATCCAACTTCAAGTTGTATGCCCCAGCCTCTTAAGCATTCATCCATTATCATCATATCAACATATATGATATTGAAAACAATATATGGGCCCTATAATAGGTGTAATCTACAACCATACCTTCTCCAAATTAGTCATTGAAGATCAAGATGAAACTAAAATGGAAACTCATGATAAATTCAAACACTATCTACTTCTAGGTACCTTTCACAAAGTGTTCCCCTTCACAAAAAGTTAATATTCTTGAAATATTTCTATTTAAATTGAACATAAATGGTATGATGTATCCCACTAATAATTAATAAACTATGTGTGTTATGATTCTATTTATATAGATTCATATGATGCTCATCGCATGGGCCTGATCCCAACAATGTAAACACCTACGACCTCTTTGTATGGCGAAAAATGAATAATTTCCTAACTATGTGGCCTTAAACAAATGAATCATAAACATGTATTATATGTATGATTAACCTAAAAATCATATATTTTCATATCTACACAGATTCAGAGAGATCATAGGAATAGGGGTAACTCATTAAATACTATTATTTTGATATTATTCATTAAATAATCATAAATATATAAGGGAATACAATAATTCAAATGATTCCACCCAAATAATATTTGATGATCCGAAAATCTCACACCTTTTACCAATACCTATTTTGAAGAATCTATAGTATGAATCACTAGTGAACACCTTTCATTGTAATTTAGTTCTAAAAGGACATCCATACCAAATATTCATATACATGGAATCCCATTGGAGGTTCTCATCAAAAAATAGATAAACTAATGTGAATCCACTAACATGGAACTGGATTGATAAACTATGAACTCTTACATTTGATGATGTATTGATGGGTTTCTTCATTGTGTTTCCTTTTCAATACCTTCAGCACATCCTTCAATTAAAATTGAATCACCAAATTCACCAATTATATTCAAGACCAAAAACAATCTGATAGTACCCATAAGGAACACAATGGTTAGGCATGAAAACAATTGTTATTTCATACATAGGACTCAATTTCTATGAATATATGTTCCCCATACCCTGACATACATTTTCTCCTACCCTTGTAAAATGAGTGCATGATGGTTCACACCTTATTTCAGGAATACCATCTAAATGGATCTATCCTAACATTATATGACACTCATGGTAATCTATAGGGAATAATGCCCCATAGGTTATCTAACTAAAAATATTCTATGGAAAAACCATTGGTCCATAATTTCACATCCAACCTTTTTATATCGTTTCAATAGATCATGAGAACACGTTCTTCTCTTATCATATTGATTTAGATAAATATGTCCACCATAAATTATAAATCACCTTAGAACTTCATTATGAGTATCATGTTCACTGTAGTCATTTTTATTAACATGTGACCTTGAGTACTCAAGAAGATATATAGGGTGGTTTTCCCTATTGTCTATACTCAAGCATCTAAAAGTTGATCCCAATGGGGATATCCAACCACTGACACTCAAGAGTATATTTATACCCCTACTAGTTTAAACACCCTTGAGGCCCATTAGAATATCTAGATAATATACTAGGGATGGTTACAATGCTCTAATATATAAAAGCATTAGAATCTATCCTAAGTGGCCTTTGTGACTATAAAATTACAATGGAAAACATAACCCACATGGGTGGGGGAATTTTTTATCATTTTTTCCTCATGGTCATCTCCAGTATCATTCATCCTATGGGATCACACCAAAATTAATGATATCCCTCTTACAATGTAAATATGTGTTTCCTATTGGTGGTAACATATTAGGATATTTCTTCAATGTTAACCCAATTGATGTTGGGAAACATGATTCTATTGAGTATGAAACAGGTGTGGATGAATCTACTACCCCCTCACCACTAAAAAATAGTAAAACCATCTCAACATAAGAGAATATTACTTAGTTAAAATTCAAAATAGTATAACATGTGAAAATCAATATTAAATTTCTATTGGGAAAAAACCCATTATGTATGGTGATTTGGTTGATGTTATCATACCTCATTTATCTAATATTATATAATAATAGTAGATTAATCAATCAATAAAGGTCGATCTAAGATGTCCAACTTGATTAGGATCAAATAAATTGATGCAAATTACCACAACATTAATGTTTTATCTATAGTTACCTTCATGGGGTATATATCTCAATCAATATAAGTAAATTATCCCAATGGTATTTTAGGATGTAGTATCTTAGGAGCCGTTGGATTCCTTCACTTCTCATATGGATTCCATTGAGTTTTAATGTGAATGAGTACAACCTTATTGGAATTCATATCTTGAGTGTGTGGATTCAAATCCTATACCACCCATATTTGGAACCTTCATCTTATTAATATTCGATATAATGGCGGGTCTATATAAGTATATTGGGTGTTTTTAATCCCAATGTGTCGCAATTTTTGGTTCCCTAGAACAAATACAGGATTCACTATAAGAGAAACTTCGTTTAGAGGTGGTCAATTACCACTCACAAGGGCCTCCCAGTAAGACAAATTACAAGGGCCTCACCAAAGTGTCCACAACACTATCCCCTTGATCACTATGAAATGACCTAATTTGTTCAACACATCAACAATGGGTTTAAATCCTAGTCATCCAAAATCTTGACTACCAATTCAAACACAGGCCTAAATGGAATGATGTATACCACACTCGAGAAATCAAGACGTAAAAAGAAACATCAAAAATCAATAAAATGCATAAAAGGAAACATGAGAAATCAAGGAAATTTTAGGACATGAAAATGTTTGGTGGAAACTATGTGCCAAAAATGTTACATATACAAACCAAATGTTCCCATATTTTTTCAACACATAAAAAATACAACTACTCATGGTCTGATGATGCATCGTCACCCTCACCACCTTTATCACCACTTTCTTCTGTCACCTGTAAGAACATTATATTGAAAATTAAATACAGTTGCATATTTATATTAAAACTTAAAACCAATGAAAGTTATAAAACTAAATGATTTTTATTTTTTGTGATTTACCTGTATACCACCAGTCGATACACTAACACTGGGGGCATATCTGCTCATATGCTGACGTATTTCAATCAACTCTTTCTGAAAAGCAGATATCAAATCCCCATGTTGGTTAACTATGTTTCGTAGAGAAACAATCTCTTTCTGATCATCTCCAGGTATGGGCTAACTAAAGCTAGTATTAGATGCAGATGCCATCCCCGGTGGCCTACTAAAAACCTCACATGGTACGGGTCCCAAACCCATCCCGCACACTCTACTAGGATGCTCCTTCCCAAGGACTTTAGCAACCGGGTCATTATAATGACCCATACTTTACATACATTGTTAATACTTAAAAATTGAAGCACACTTATTACAACATATGACAAAACCACAAAGGACCGTATAGGTATAGTGTCTTTAGAAACTGGGAAACATAAACAACTGGTTCATAAATCTTCTACAGTGTCTCCCATTTATTTCATCATATCTAGGGTCCCTTTTAGCATATTCTACTTAATATCCATATTCCTGACCTGGGGAAAAGAAAACATAAAAGGGTGAGCTCAAATGCTCAGCAAGGGCAAATAAAGGAAATAAAAATCATATCATATCTTTTTGAAAATAAAAACCTGCAAAAGAGATCATAATATCTTAACATGGAATAAATCATAGAAGTGAAAATGAGATCCCCATAATCATAACATAAAACTTGAAACTTTGTGGCATGCACACATAATCATGGAAAATCATTTCTTGTTAGTCATGACTCATTGCCAAGACTATCTTAGTGGACAAAGTCCCTTTCTGAACTGAGTTCACTCCTCGTTTCAGTCCTGTATCACTGAACCGAAATAACCTTCTGTTCCAGCCATGTCTATCTCATGAGATATAAAATCTTTACCCAATGCATTGGAGGGAGATATAGGTCCCACCCATCTTATAATGAATCCTCTCTTATGTGTTCCACATAATCATAAATCATACATCATCGCATAACCCATGTAATAAAAATGGGATTCTTAAACAACATGACATCATAAAACAATTCATATAAGATAAAGGAATTCATAAAAATAATTCCATCACAACATGATCAAATCAATGTAATAATAGGGATAAAAATATAACCCTTTATTATCTTAGATGGAAAATAATTTTGATAAAACACTTGAACTTCATTCTTGAGGAAAATATCCTTTCTACTTCAAAAATACTTTTCCTTTCTTAACATGTCATAAAATTTTAAACTAAAAGAAGTTGATTAAAAATAAATTTGAAAAATTGTAAAGGAAGCTTCTTTGAAGTAATGTTTTAAAAATCCATTCATGCCGTATAAGTTAAAAAAACATTCTTCTCGTACTTTTGTCGAAAAAGTCAAAAAAGTACCTCGTACGAAAAACGTCAAAAGATTCCTTTCATATCTTTTACTAAAAACTCCCCCAAAGGGTAAAATAGGATTTAAACAATTGTAGGTGGATGGAAATAATATTACATATTGAGGAAACATGGATGTGGATGATAAAATACACCCCAGTAAATACCAACGTATAAACAATCTCGGATAAAAATGAGATTGTGATATTTCCCTTACCTTAGGTCCGATTTGCTTTGTACGTGTCCGAAGCTCCTGTATAATGGTTTAAATAATGTTATTGACTTATTCCAGAATCATACATATTGATATGATATCATATATGGTCATATTCTTAGCTTCTTGTTAGTAATATTTCATTGTTACCTGTTACTCGGGTCTTTATTGCCTTTTGTTCTTATGCGTGTTTTGCCGAATACATTCTTATTCTTCTTTTAAGTTTATAGATACCTTATATCCAGAATGGTATTAGTGTAACATATATCATATTTATTCATTCAATTCATTTATATAATTACTATGTAATGATGATCATGTAGAACGAGTCGCTTCACATCGTGGAGACGGTATTTCGTACGTACGCACGAGTGATGATATCGTTCCTATGATCATGGAACTGTATTGGAGTATATATATATTATTTCAGTATCAATATTACTTTATAATAATCATAAATAGTTACTCATTACACCATTATACCCATCCTTGTAAAGTGATGGTGTAAAATAGATTACACCACGGGGTGGAGACGGTATTCCGTACGTACGCACGCGCGGTGATTTCATTTTTCCGTAGGATAGTTAGAAGGTGAATTAGGGTTGTTTCATATTTATAATAACATATCAGTATGTAAGTAATACTGATGTTATTACTTTATCATGAAACAAATAAAGAAGAAGAAGTTGAAGAAGAAAGAAATTGAAAAGATCGGTAATGGATATTACCTCTTCTTTGGAACGCCTCTTTGAATCCTCCACTTAAGGAACTAAGATTGGTCTTTGGAGAATACCAGGACCTCTAGGATTATTCTAGGGAAGTGGAGAGGAGAAAATGGCAGGGGTTGGCCGAGCTTGAGTGCTCAAATTGGTGTGAGGAGGAGGGGGAGGAGGTGCCCTTTTATAAGGGAGGAGAGGGGCACCTTAGGAATATCTCAAAATATTATTTTATATTAAAGTAAAAATCGGTTTATAATGGTTCCAAAGGGTCTTATTTCGAAGCTAAAGTGGGGATGGGTAGAAATCCTATCAACCAATAGTATTTAGACAAGTTTAGGGTATTATTTTAACCTTATCAATTAGATTTAACTCTAAGTTAATTAATTTAACTTTTACCGTGTCTTTTTGTTTCTTTCACTATATGGTTAATACACTTACTATAACATGCCAAACGAACCCCAAATTGTTTATGATTAATATATATATCCTTATCTAAGTCATTTTGCCGAACATTAGATTTTTAGGAATAAAATAACAATTAATAATATAATATTTGATTTAAAAACTATTTTGTGTCAATTTTGACACTATTTGATATATGATTTTTGTGAAAGTCATAACAGAATTATATATTCGAACCAAGTTGATTAAATCAACACTAATATATCATAGTAACCTAGAAAATTATTGGAATTCATAAAAAGTCTTAAATTACATTTATTTTGGTATTTATATTATCAATTATGTCAATATTTCATTAATAAGATAATTACTGCATCATCTTTGTGTCATAAATAAATTAAATTATTTGATGTCTAAAAATTACAAATAAAATACCATCATGTAGGAAATCTTTTTATCTTTCTAATGAATATTTACAATCGAATTTATCTTATATATAACCTCATATTAAAAATTATTTACTTATTAAACTTTGATTTTAACTACTTTAACCCTTCTTTAAATAAATAAATAATAAATGTCCTAATCTAATCCAAGTGGGCCTAAATGGTCATATTTTATTCCTAAGTTTGTTTTTGGTCGAATTACACTTGTCCAATAGAATTAGGACATGTTTTAGGGTAATATTAATATCATATTTACCCTTAGTTACCCTATTTACTATTAACCGTGGTAAAAAAAAGTAAAAAGTTACTATTCACCAAAAATTATTTTTATCTCATTGAACCACATTTTACTTACTGATATCAACCGTGTCTGTCGGATTTTTGAAATTCCATTCACAGAAGCGGTAAAATTAAGTTTTATGCAAAATTCAGTTTTTAACCTACCACTTAGTGGTTTCACTATTCATCAAAAATTGAAAGTTTTCAGAAAAATACCAAAATTTCACCCTAGGATAATTTCGATATTCTGAGTCCAAAAATGAAGTCCATTTTGAAAAATAAAATTTATAAAATTTCAAAAAGTGGTTATTACTATTCATAACGGCTAGTTTTAATAGCATATTGTTGTTTAGTGAAACTCGGTATTGCGTACGACGCAAGCTATCGAGGAAGATCGCGATTGCGTGTAAAGAAAGCCAAGCAAGTGTTGTGTAGAAAAAGATTCCTTTGATGATTTATATAACATAAAAGTATCGGGTGTTACATTCTACCCCCCTTAAAAAGAATTTCGCCCTCGAAATTCGTCACTTTGTAACAAACAGATGAGGATAATTCTCCCTCATCATATCCTCAAGCTCCCATGTAGATTCTTCAAGTTGGTGGTTCCTCCATAAAACTTTCACCAAGCGAGTGGTCTTGTTTCATAGGACTTTTTCGCTACGATCCAGAATCTCTATTGGCTGTTCTTCATAAGAAAGATCTTGCTCCAGCGGTACAACTTCTGAGCTGAGTACATGTGAAGGATCTGGTATGTACTTTCTCAGGAGAGATACATGGAACACATCGTGAACTTGAGAGAGATTCGGTGGAAGCGTCAATCGGTAAGCTACCTTCCCAACACGATCCAGTATTTCGAAAGGACCGATATATCTAGGGCTCAACTTCCCCTTCTTTCCAAATCTCATAACCCTCTTCCAGGGAGATATTCGTAAGAACACTTTATCACCCACTTCAAACTCTAGGTCTTTTCTTCGGTTGTCGGCATAACTTTTCTGTCGACTCTGAGCTGCTCTTATGTGTTGTTGAATAGATCTGACCTTTTCTGCCATTTCATCAACGAGATCAGGTCCTAACAGCTTTCTTTCCCCAACTTCATCCCAGCAAGTTGGAGTCCTGCATTTCTTTCCATAGAGAGCTTCATAAGGAGCCATCTGAATACTGGAGTGAAAGCTATTATTATAAAAAAATTCCACCAAAGGTAGGTGTTGATCCCAACCTCCTTTGAAATCCATAGAGCAAGCTCTCAACATATCTTCTAGGGTTTGAATTGTTCTCTCAGACTGACCGTCTGTCTGGGGATGATAAGCAGTGCTGAAACTCAACTCTGTATCCAGAGTATGCTGAAGACTTCGCCAGAACTTCGAGGTAAATCTCGGATCCCGATCAGATATAATAGAAAGTGGTACTCCATGCAATCTTACCACTTCCTTTACATATATCCTGGAAAGATGATCTAGAGAGAAATCCTCTCTAATAGAAATGAAGTGTGCGGACTTTGTAAGACGATCAACTATGACCCAGATAGCATTATTGCCTTTGGATGTTTTAGGAAGTCCTGTGACAAAGTCCATAGTGATGTTTTCCCATTTCCATTCGGGTATGGGTAATGGTTGTAACATCCCCTTAGACTTCTGTCTCTCAGCTTTAACTTGTTGACAAACCAAGCATCGAGAGACATATTCAGCAACATCTCTTTTCATGCCATCCCACCAGAAGTACTCTTTCAGGTCCCTATACATCTTCGTGCTTCCAGGATGAATAGAGAATGATGAACTATGAGCCTCATCCAGCAGCTCATTCTTTAATTCGGGGATGGGAGGAACGCAAACCCGATTCCTGAACTTTATTATCCCATCACAATCATGGTTGAATTCAGGAACATTTCTCACATTCTTTTGTAACTCGACATCTTCTTTTTGTGCCTCTTTAATCTTCACATGTATAGATGGTTGAACATTCATTTGAGAAAGATAAGATTTTCCCCTTCCATTATAATTCCAAGATCCATCCTTTGTAAATCCATAAATATTGGATCTTTTGTGATCCTCATCATGGATAAACTAGCATGGTCTTATCGACTTAATGCATCTGCCACCTTGTTTGCTTTCCCAGGGTGGTAATGGATTGAGCAGTCATAATCCTTAATCAGCTCCAACCATCTTCTTTGACGCATATTCAACTCCTTTTGTGTGAAAATATACTTTAAACTTTTATGATCAGTATAAATATCACACCTTTCACCATAAAGGTAATGCCTCCAAATCTTTAATGCAAATATTACCACAGCCAACTCCAAATCATGTGTTGGGTAATTTTGCTCATGGATTTTCAACTGTCGTGAGGCATAAGCTATCACCATATCATTTTGCATAAGAACACACCCCAATCCCTTCTTGGATGCATCACTGTAGATCACAAACCTTTCTCCACTACAAGGCAGTGTGAGCACAGGTGCACTGGATAACCTTCTTTTCAACTCCTTGAAATTCTCTTCACATTCCTCTGTCCAGACCAACTTAACTCCTTTCCGAGTCAACTTGGTGAGTGGATTAGATAATCGTGAAAAATCCTTTACAAAACGTCGATAATATCCATCCAAACCAAGAAAACTTCGGATCTCAGTTACTGTTGTTGGTCTTGACCATCTTTCGATAGCCTCTGTTTTTGCTGGATCCACAGATATCCCCTCTTTTGAGATTATATGACCCAAAAATGAAACTTTTTGAAGCCAAAATTCACACTTGGTAAATTTGGCATAAAGATTCTCTTTTCTCAGGGTCTTCAATATAATTCTCAAGTGATCTTCATGCTCTTCCTTGCTCTTTGAATAGACAAGAATATCGTCTATAAAGACTACCACAAATTGATCAAGATAGTCTCTAAAGACTCTATTCATTAGATCCATGAAGATAGCAGGGGCATTAGTAAGACCAAATGGCATCACTATAAATTCATAGTGTCCATACCTTGTACGGAAAGCCGTCTTTGGTATATCCTCCCTTTTGACCCTTAATTGATGATACCCTGAACGAAGATCAATCTTGGAAAAGTATTGAGCTCCGCGTAGTTGGTCAAATAAGTCATCAATGCGTGGGAGAGGATATTTGTTCTTGATAGTGATCTTGTTAAGTTCTCGATAATCAATGCAGAGTTTCATTGATCCATCTTTCTTCTTAACAAATAGAACAGGTGCTCCCCAAGGTGACGCACTAGGGAGTATGAATCCCTTATCAAGATTCTCTTGGAGTTGCTTCTTCAATTCCTGCAACTCAATTGGGGCCATTCTATAAGGTGTCTTTGAAATAGGCAAAGCACCCGGTACAAGTTCTATTGAAAACTCAACTTCACGATTTGGTGGAAGACCCGGTAATTCCTCCGGAAAGACATCATCAAACTTCCGTAAAATGGGCATATTCTTAATCGTGAGTTTCTCACCAACTATTTGAGATAAATAACCTTCATTTAGTGGAATCAATACCCATAATATGGAAGAAATTTCCACTGGAAGGTTATATTCATCCTTGCATTGATAGACGATCGTAGATTGATCTGGAATATGAAATGTGAATTCCCTTCTTTGGCAATTGATATGAGCTCCATGTAGAGAAAGCCAATCCATGCCAAGAATCACATCAAATTCCACTAAAGGAAGGATCACAAGATTTGCAGGAAGCACTTTCCCACAAACTTCGATCGGAGAAGAATTATAAACTTTTGATGCGATTGATGTGCCATTAGGTGTTGTCACAGCTAACTCAACATCTAATTGTTGAGGTAATACGGTGATACCCTAAGAAAAGTCTTCAGAAATAAAAGAGTGGGTGGATCCAGAATCAAATAAAACATTTGCTACTTTAGAGTGGATGGTAAGTGTACCTTTCACCACATCGTTATCGTACTCCACATCGCTGATAGAAATTGCATGTGACTTTCCTTTGTCTTTAGCCTTAAGAGTTTGTTGACGTCGACCATCATCATCAACCCTTGGATTTGGGCATTGATTGGCATAATTCCCCATCTCCTTGCACTTGAAACATTGAAGTGTAGTAGGTTCATTCTGTGTATCCCTTCCTTTGTTTGCATCATTAGACATCTTTTTCCCATTATCACGGCATTCAAATGCCCGATGACCTTACTTTCCACATTTAAAACATTTACTTGTCCCTTTAAGACAACTCCCTCCATGTTTCTTTCCACACTTTGAGCATAAGGAAAAGCTCATCTTCTTTTCTGTGTGCTCTTTAGATTTTTCTTTGAATTCCATCTTCCTATTCTTATCAAACCCATGTGACTGATGGGTTACTCCAATCTCCATCTCGACTTTGAGAGCACATCGAACGATTTCCTCGTAGCTATTGAAGTCCCTTATGGCTAATTCCCTTCGAAGACTTGGTTTTAAGCCACTAAAGAATCGATCGATCTTACTCTCAGGTTGGATAATAATACCAGAAGCGTACCTTGCAAGTCTTGTAAAATTTGCTTCATAGGTACCAACAGATTCATCATCCCTTTGCTTCAGTTCAAGAAACTCTTTCTCCATCTTTTTTCGGAGAATACGAGGGAAGTACTTATTGAAAAATAAGTTCTTGAACTCGTCCCATTCCATAGACTCAATTTCATCCCTTTGCCTCGTATTCTTAACAAGATTCCACCATTGATCAGCATCTCCTTCCAAACGATACACTGCTAGGATGACTTTATCATGTTCAGAACATTGAAGAACTGAAAATATCTTTTCAGTAGTACTAATCCATTGTTCAGCAACTAATGGATCAGTAGACCCGCTGAAAGAAGGTGGACGCTACCTCATGAAGGATTCAACAGAATGTTGCTCCCTCCTTTGCTCGTTTGGAAATCCTGCATGATTCATAGCTTGAGAAAGTTGTGTGAGCATGGCTACAAGATTTTGCATTCCAGTTCCCATATCGTTTGGTTGCTCAGGGGGACAATCATTGCATTGCCCATCGCATTCTGCATTAACACGGTTCCTTCGGGTTCCAGCCATTGACTAAAACCAAGAAGAATAGTGTGAGCAACACTAATTATAATAGGAAACCACATAATTCAAGAATAAAATTTTCATGCTTATGGTCTTATCCTAGGTTATTCAAGGCCATTTCTAAAACACTAATATTGTGTTCTATGCTTAGACTTATCCTTAGGGTTCTTACTAAGGCTTTCACATCCTAGTTTCCAAAGGTTGACTATACCTTTCCTCTGATACCAACTATAACGACCCATACTTTACATACATTGTTAATACTTCAAAATTGAAGCACACTTATTACAACATATGACAAAACCACAAAGGACCGTATAGGTATAGTGTCTTTAGAAACTGGGAAACATAAACAACTGGTTCATAAATCTTCTACAGTGTCTCCCATTTATTTCATCATATCTAGGGTCCCTTTTAGCATATTCTACTTAATATCCATCTTCCTGACCTGGGGAAAAGAAAACATAAAAGGGTGAGCTCAAATGCTCATCAAGGTCAAATAAAGGAAATAAAAATCGTATCATATCTTTTTGAAAATCAAAACCTGCAAAAGAGATCATAATATCTTAACATGGAATAAATCATAGAAGTGAAAATGAGATCCCCATAATCATAACATAAAACTTGAAAACTTTTTGGCATGCACACATAATCATGGAAAATCATTTCTTGTTATTCATGACTCATTGCCAAGACTATCTTAGTGGACAAAGTCCCTTTCTGAACCGAGTTCACTCCTCGTTTCAGTCCTGTATCACTGAACCGAAATAACCTTCCGTTCCAGCCATGTCTATCTCATGAGATATAAAATCTTTACCCAATGCATTGGAGGGAGATATAGGTCCCACCCATCTTATAATGAATCTTTTCTTATGTGTGCCACATAATCATAAATCATACATCATCGCATAACCCATGTAATAAAAATGGGATTCTTAAACAACATGACATCATAAAACAATTCATATAAGATAAAGGAATTCATAAAAATAATTCCATCACAACATGATCAAATCAATGTAATAATAGGGATAAAAATATAACCCTTTATTATCTTAGATGGAAAATAATTTTGATAAAACACTTGAACTTCATTCTTGAGGAAAATATCCTTTCTACTTCAAAAATAATTTTCCTTTCTTAACATGTCATAAAATTTTAAACTAAAAGAAGTTGATTAAAAATAAATTTGAAAAATTGTAAAGGAATCTTCTTTGAAGTAATGTTTTAAAAATCCATTCATGCCGTATAAGTTAAAAAAACATTCTTCTCGTACTTTTGTCGAAAAAGTCAAAAAAGTACCTCGTACGAAAAAGTTCAAAAGATTCCTTTCATATCTTTTACTAAAAACTCCCCCAAAGGGTAAAATAGGATTTAAACAATTGTAGGTGGATGGAAATAATATTACATATTGAGGAAACATGGATGTGGATGATAAAATACACCCCAGTAAATACCAACGTATAAATAATCTCGGATAAAAATGAGATTGTGATATTTCCCTTACCTTAGGTCCGATTTTCTTTGTACGTGTCCGAAGCTCCTGTATAATGGTTTAAATAATGTTATTGACTTATTAAAGAATCATACATATTGATATGATATCATATATGGTCATATTCTTAGCTTCTTGTTAGTAATATTTCATTGTTACCTGTTACTCGGGTCTTTATTGCCTTTTGTTCTTATGCGTGTTTTGCCGAATACATTCTTATTCTTCTTTTAAGGTTATAGATACCTTATATCCAGAATGGTATTAGTGTAACATATATCATATTTATTCATTCAATTCATTTATATAATTACTATGTAATGATGATCATGTAGAACGAGTCGCTTCACATCATGGAGACGGTATTCCGTACGTACGCACGAGTGATGATATCGTTCCTATGATCGTGGAACTGTATTGGAGTATATATATATTATTTCAGTATAAATATTACTTTATAATAATCATAAATAGTTACTCATTACACCATTATACCCATCCTTGTAAAGTGATGGTGGAAAATAGATTACACCACGGCGTGGAGACGGTATTCCGTACGTACGCACGCGCGGTGATTTCATTTTTCCGTAGGATGGATAGAAGGTGAATTAGGGTTGTTTAATATTTATAATAACATATCAGTATGTAAGTAGTACTGATTTTATTACTTTATCATGAAACAACTAAAGAAGAAGAAGTTGAAGAAGAAAGAAATTGAAAAGATCGGTAATGGATATTACCTCTTCTTTGGAACGCCTCTTTGAATCCTCCACTTAAGGAACTAAGATTGGTCTTTGGAGAAGACCAGGACCTCTAGGATTATTCTAGGGAAGTGTAGAGGAGAAAATGGCAGGGGTTGGCCGAGCTTGAGTGCTCAAATTGGTGTGAGGAGGAGGGGGAGGAGGTTCCCTTTTATAAGGGAGGAGAGGGGCACCTTAGGAATATCTCAAAATATTATTTTATATTAAAGTAAAAATCGGTTTATAATGGTTCCAAAGGGTCTTATTTCGAAGCTAAAGTGGGGATGGGTCGAAATCCTATCAACCAATAGGATTTAGACAAGTTTAGGGTATTATTTTAACCTTATCAATTAGATTTAACTCTAAGTTAATTAATTTAACTTTTACCGTGTCTTTTTGTTTTCTTTCACTATATGGTTAATACACTTACTATAACATGCCAAACGAACCCAAAATTGTTTATGATTAATATATATATCCTTATCTAAGTCATTTGGCTGAACCTTAGATTTTTAGGAATAAAATAACAATTAATAATATAATATTTGATTTAAAAACTATTTTGTGTCAATTTTGACACTATTTGATATATGATTTTTTTGAAAGTCATAACAGAATTATATGTTCGAACCAAGTTGATTAAATCAACACTAATATATCATAGTAACCTAGAAAATTAGTGGAATTCATAAAAAGTCTTAAATTACATTTATTTTGGTATTTATATTATCAATTATGTCAATATTTCATTAATAAGATAATTACTGCATCATCTTTGTGTCATAAATAAATTAAATTATTTGATGTCTAAAAATTACAAATAAAATACCATCATGTAGGAAATCGTTTTATCTTTCTAATGAATATTTACAATCGAATTTATCTTATATATAACCCCATATTAAAAATGATTTACTTATTAAACTTTGATTTTAACTACTTTAACCCTTCTTTAAATAAATAAATAATAAATGTCCTAATCTAATCCAAGTGGGCCTAAGTGGTCATATTTTATTCCTAAGTTTGTTTTTGGTCGAATTACACTTGTCCAATATAATTAGGACATGTGTTAGGGTAATATTAATATCATATTTACCCTTAGTTACCCTATTTACTATTAACCGCGGTAAAAAAAAAGTAAAAAGTTACTATTCACCAAAAATTATTTTTATCTCATTGAACCACATTTTACTTACTGATATCAACCGTGTCTATCGGATTTTTGAAATTCCATTCACAGAAGCGGTAAAATTAAGTTTTATGCAAAATTCAGTTTTTAACCTACCACTTAGTGGTTTCACTATTCATCAAAAATTGAAAGTTTTCAGAAAAATACCAAAATTTCACCCTAGGCTAATTTCGATATTCTGAGTCCAAAAATGAAGTCCATTTTGAAAAATAAAATTTATAAAATTTCAAAAAGTGGTTATTACTATTCATAACGGCTAGTTTTAATAGCATATTGTTGTTTAGTGAAACTCGGTATTGCGTACGACGCAAGCTATCGAGGAAGATCGCGATTGCGTGTAAAGCAAGCCAAGCAAGTGTTGTGTAGAAAAAGATTACTTTGATGATTTATATAACATAAAAGTCTCAGGTGTTACAGTCATCCTGGGAGACTGAGTAGGACTGCGCATGATTGGTATCCCATAGTTCTTTAATTTTTACCTATAAATCAAATATCAATATATATTAACACAGTAAAAACTGATAATAAGTTGTTATAATAAAAAATTGACTTCATACCCTCAACTTATTTAGTAGTCTCATTAACAAAACTTCCATATGATTTCTTGTGAACATCCAACCACAGTTCAGTTTGGGATGTTTCGTGCCCTAAACTCTGTGACTGCATTAAGAAAAGATAAATCAACAATTCAATATATTAAACAGATAATATTGTCTTATAAATATTTAAACTAATTAAAATATTACAAATTTTGTTCGGCTTCTAGAAAAGCCTTTTGAGCCCGTAGTGTGAGGGATGACTTGCTTAGCCCAGTTTGATGCATTCTATCTTGAGTGATCCTGAAATAAATAAAATAAAATTTAATAATAATGTATTCAATTTCATGTCCTCTTAATATACATGTATAAATGTAAAATGAGGATAATATAATAATATATATTTCAATACCATCTGCTTCTCATCACGATGTCTGTCAATAAAAACTTTCCACTATTCTTTCAGTACCCCACTGGGTAGCTTCTCATACATTTGTTGCACAGTTAACAAAGTATCATTGACATCACACCACAATCTCCATTTGAAATCTTTCCATTTCTTACCTATATTTTTCAATTTCCACTTCCGTGCTATCACACCAGCAACTCTAAAGTGGAAGAACATCTGTATACAGAAATTTATTTTGAACATATTAGTAACATGAAATTCAATTAAACCATAATTTAATAAATTTACCTTTATTTGAGAATCAAAAACTTCATTTTTCCAGCTTGGAGGCATATTTCTCCAATCATCATATGAAATAGGAAGGGAAATGGGCTCCACTGCTAGCTGGCCTAGAATCTGGACAAGTAACCCCGCAGTGTCATCCATAGGGACACCATAAGAATCAAATGGCATGACTATATTTTCGCCAGTCATATTACAAACATCTGCACTTTTTATGTTTTTCTCCACGGTTTCATTTTTTATCTTCAATGAGAAAACAATTAGTATAAACAAAATGAAATAAATTTATTTAATTAAAATTTGTACCTATGATAGTGACACTCCAGTATGCTCGTGATGAACTGGAAGGGGTGTGTCGTTGCCCCACTAATGAGGCTCCTGAAGGGGGAGTCGACGACTCAACCTCTAATGGGACATCTAAAGATGGTGTGAGAGATGGTGCAGGGGGAGATGGTGTAGGGGTGTAGGCAGTTGGTGCCTTAGATGTCGTGGGGAGGGAGCCAGATGGATCGTCATCTGTCGCAGAACTAGATGAAATAGTGTACCTCTTCCTCCTTGGCATTCCTGTCATTTAATAAAATAAAATTAAGTTCAGAATATTTATTTCAAAAAAAATTATGCAGAAAAAAAAATTAAAAATGATAATAGATGTCCAGTACTAATAGACAAAATATATATAACAATGGTAATGAATGACTACATAAATGAAACAAGTGGTTTCTAAATAAATAAATAAATATACATACAATCATTTTTCCCTTCAATCATGTCGGTTTCCTGCTCCATTACTTCATCTACTTCATTCATCCTTGCTAGAATAATATTTTCATTATCATGATGGACAAATAATTCTGCTTCCTGTTGTTGATTAAATTCATTTTCAGAGGTCAAATTTTCCACTTCATTACCCATATCATACAAATCTCTTTGTATTACGTGAGAAACTACACTCCACCCTTCATCGACAACATCATTCACATAATATACCATTTTTTCTTGCGATGCTAAGATATATGGATCATGCAGTTCACGATCACCAACATCCATCAAGCGAGAGAAGTTTACAGAAGTAAATTGCAAGGAATCTCTTTTAACACCTCTGATAATATCGACCCATTTTTATTTGAATAAAACAACAGAAAAATGTCTGTGGTAGTTTAATTCAATAATATCATGCAGCTTTCTATAGTATTCCACTTCAACAAATGTAAATATACCACTATTCTGTGTTTTCAAACCCACTTCTCGATCGACTGTACGAAATCTAAAGCCATTCACATTATAACCATCGAACTTTCTAACTTGTTTTAGAGGACCTCTATCAAGAAACTTCAAATATTCTGAAACCTCTACTCGAGTATCAGTATTCATGAGCTGAAAAAAGAAATATACTTTATTAGATTCAAAAAATGTATGTGTCAAACTAATATTCGTACTTATTTCAATATTTATGAACTTACACATCATAAAAACCATTCTACAAGCTCTTTATTAACAGTTTTTGTTATATCTTTCTCATTTAATGTTCGACCTCTCATTTGTCTCTTTGTTTGTATCCAAAACTCTTCAATAAATGGATCTGAAATTTCACTATTTATCATCACATATCTATGTGCCTGTAATAATTTCAATTCAGTCAGTGTCACATTTGAGGTCCTCCCAACTGATCGTCCAATAGCAGGAATATTTTGGATTTCTGATGTATTTTAGATTGATTCGATGTGTCATCCACACGTCCAACTCGATTAAATCTTGTCTCAATATTATCCAAGTATCGAGAAAAAAAGGTAAGACACTCCTCATCCAAATAGCCTTCAGCAGTAGAGCCTTCTGGTTGATCTTTATTTCTCACATATGATTTCAAATGCCTAAGATATTTGTGAAATAAAATAAACATAATTATACATTTAATTAAGTACCAAAAATTATTTACATAACTGAAAAACATATAAATAAATTACCTCTCAATTGGATACATCCATCGATAATGAACGGGGCCTCCTAATTTAGCTTCCTCAACCAAATGCACAATTAAATGCATCATTACAGTAAAAAATGACGGAGGAAAGATCATCTCCATTGTATAAAGGGTCAATACAAACCTCTCCTGGAGGTTATCAAGCTGAAATGGATGTAGAGATTTCTCACATAGTTGTCTGAAAAATGTGCAGAATTGGAGTACAAAAGCAGTAATTTTTTTAGGTAATAATGTACGCAATGCCAATGGTAGTAACTATTGTAACAAAATATGTGAATCGTGACTTTTCAATCTATGTAACTTACGATTCTTCAAGTCAACACGCCTTAATATGTTACTTGAATAGCCATCAGATACCTTAACATTCTTTAAAATTTGAAGTAATGTATCTTTATCCCTATTTTTCATTGCAAAAATTTTCAGAGGATACTTTTCATTCTCATCTGGCCATAGATCGCGTTTTATGTTCATTACTTGTAAGTCTTTACGAGCATTGAGATGATCCTTCGACTTTACATGCTCATTAAGTAATGTGAAAATCAAATTGTCACATATATTCTTATCAATATGCATCACATCAAGATTATTTCGCCTCAAATTAAATTCCCAATATGGAAGTTTGAAGAATATACTTTTTTTCTTCCATTGTTGCATTCCGATTTCGCTTGACGATGCACTTCGGACCTATTTTCTGGTATCATTCAAATGATGAACCTTCCCAAATTCTGTTTCAACATTTTCAAGCTTTGTCAATATTTCAAAACCAGTTAACAACATTGGAGGTGGCCTACGATCAATGGAACCATTAAATTTTGATCTGTTCAGCCGAAATCTTTGAGATGCATCGAGAAATTTTCGATAACACAAGAAGCACCATTTTCTACTGTGAGGTATCCGTTTGGGCTCAAAATAAAAGTTACAAACGGGACAATACAAACTCATGTAATTGTTCCAACCAGATAAATTCCCAAGATCAGTGAAGTCATTAATGGTCCACATTAAAGCAGCATGCATTTTGAACATTGTTTTAGAAGAAGAATCAAATTTCTCAACACTGTTGCTTTATAACTCCTACAATTCGTCAATCAAAGGCTGAAAGTATACATCAATATCATTTCCAGGCATTTGTTTTCCAGGAATAATCATCAAAAGGATAAAATATGTTTGTTGCATACACATCCACGGAGGCAGATTATAAGGGATCAAAACAACAGGCCAAATGTTATAACTGGTACTCAAAGTCCCAAATGGGTTGAATCCATCAGAAGCCAATCCCAATCGAACATTCCTAGGATCATCTGAGAAATCTAGATGTAATGAATCAAATGTCTTCCACAATTGGTAATCTCGTGGATGTCTCATTAACCCATCATTGTTATTATCTACAGAATGCCACTTCATGTATTTAGTGGTTTTCGATGACATGAATAATCTTTGCAATCGAGGATTCAAAGGAAAGTAATGAAAAACCTGTGTAGGTGTGTTACTTTTCTTCTTCTCCATGAAATTATGTTCATTCAGACTTCCAACATCACCCTTTGTCTTCCATCTAGAAGAAGAACATTTCTTGAAATTCTGTCTACTTGTATCATCTCCCCAATAAAGCATACAATCATTGGGACATGCATGTATTTTTGTATAATTCAGACCAAGCTTGTTAACAACTTTTTTCATATCATAAAAAGATTCTGGGATTTTTTCTTCAGGAAATGCATCATGAATCAATTCCAATATCATGGACATTACCTTATTTGTAATTCCATATAGACATTTGATATGGTACAACTTCAGCAGAAATTAAATCTTTGAATATTTCAAACACCCACTATAAAACTCTTGATTTCCATCGTCAACTAAATCATGAAATGAATTTTCCTCAGTGAAGTTTTCTCTTACATTTGGATCTACAGAATCAAGAGGAGGATCCAATGATATGTTACAATCTAGATTTTCCTGTGTTATAGTCTCAAAAACATCACTTGTCACGTTGCAATTTGTAGCACCCTCTTCTAGTTGTTCTGATATGTTTTGATGCAGATAGTGGTGTCTTGCAGTGTCGAATGCATCATTTATGAGGTTTTTCATTTCACTTTCCATTGCCGATGAACTTGGGACCTCATTCTGTGGATTAACATCAGTGCTCAATCTTTCTGTAACGTTCGATTCTCCATGCCAAATCCAACATAAATATTGACCAGGTAATTGCTTCAGTATTAAATGTTCATAAACTTCATCTCTTTTCAACCATGTTCTAAATTTACATTTAGGACATGGATATTTTATTCTCCCTTCAACGGATTGATTAGAAATTGAAAAATCTAAAAACTCATTCAATCCCTTAACATATTGAAGTGTGTTCCTCGGTAATGTGATCCAGCTTTTATCCATGTATATCACAATGTGCCTACACAATAATAAAAAAATTAAAACACATAGTTACTACTAAATAGAAAAAGAGATTCATATATATGATAGTATAAGATTACAGAAACATAATATAAAAAAGATGAGCCCCTGAGTTAGATATGAACCCTCTAGTGTTTGGGATAGGGGAAGTTTCTTTGGTAAAGAGAAACAGTGTGCTAACAACATGGTAGATACTTTACCATGAAAACCAAAGCACAATGTTAATTTGGAATAACCCCAACCTAAGTTCTCTATATAGTCTTCATATAAAACTCTAATATCGAATAAATCTATTATAAATAATGTTTAGGGAAAACCTTATGATGCTTACAAAACTCAACACATTGTTAATTTGGAGTGACAAGAACCACATGAGGGACGGTAGTCTTGAGGCATGATAAGTGGTGGTGTTCATGGAAATGCATGATGAAATAACTTGGGAGATTAGGTTTTGAGGTTCTACGAACCTTGTGTGGATTGATTTCTAGACCTCTCTTTGGTGAATTCACGTAGAAAAGAGTGGTGGTGTGACTTGAGGGTGATTTGGATCATATATGTGTTAGTGCTCATGAGTGGAGAATTATGGTTAAATGGGACGGTCGAGGATCTGACCATGGAGTTGAACTAAGAGTTAGATTCAAACTTCGGTTTGGGCATTGAACATTTTTGTTATTCCTTGAAGTGGCCTAATATTTATGGAGAGATATGATCCATGGTGTGGATTTGCTAATAAAGTACATGTTATTCAACTAAAGGAAGAACTGATTAAATCCAAAAAATGCATGAAATAAGTGATGTAATAATTATTTCAAGTCTCATTTGATATAAAATATGATCAAAACGTGTCATGGATGATCATGAATCAGCAAGTGGTGTTAAGAAACCACTTTTTTTCTTCAAAACTTGATCTAGAAGTTTCATGTTGAAGTAAAGTCACTTGTTGAATCTAGAAATACATAAAAAAGGGATTATTCAAGAATAAAAAGAGGTTTCCAAGTATTAAATAAGAGAATCAATGATGTCATATTGAATCTGGTTTATAACAAGGGATATCAAGCACTGAATTTAGTAGAATTAGAACACTAATAAGAAGAAAAATTTAGAAGAAGTAGTTATTCCCTTACTATCATTAGTGTGGTTTCAGTGTGATTGGTAAGTTGTTATTGACATTATAAATCTAATTTTGAAGTTATATTGATATTGTGCAATTTGATTAATGTGGATGATAAAGACACCGCTTACAGTTCTATTCCCTAGGTATGTCACCCCTACCTAAGGGATAAATGTTTGTCAAGGGACACATTCCCAACTCATAAGGTTTGAGAACCTATCATTATCCATATAGTCCATATTGATTGCTCATCGAGCAAAGGAACCTAACTTGGTTCCATACTGGGTCATTCATATGTTCTCATAGATTATCATACCATAGATGACCATTACCACACCATCCCATAGCCTTGCCCCAAGACATTTCTTTAGGAGAGAATCAATTACCTAAAACAAGACCTTTATAGATAACTTGACCCATAAATACATGATGGACACCCTATTGGGGTTTTAATTTCCCTATAGTTAAGCCTCTAACATATATAACATAGCCATCAATGGTTGTATAATCAATGCATCATACTAAATGGAATTCTATGAACCCAGCATGAATCTATATCCTCATGTATCATAAGGTAAATAACTCATGGATCCCATTCATGTCACATACCCACCTACATGAAATTTCAATCCACAAAATAAATGCATAACCATATCCTATGGTAATATTAGTCATAAACTACCTTGACCATAGAGTTATCCCCTTAAGAAATCTCATTCCATCCTCATCAAATCTATCTCTAGGAACCAACACCATCTCAATCCCCTAACTCATTAAATTACAACATATATTATAAAGCAATAATAATTAATTAAGATAATTAATCCATATTAATCCATATTAATCCAATTAGTCATACTTTAGGGACATCTCATCAATTATGTATCCTCACTGTAACTTCAAGAAATGGGGTATAGATCACTCTTGGAACACCTCTGGGATTATTTCTAAACAAAACCCAAATATATGAATTCAATCCATTAAATGAATTCATCCAAATTTGATGATAAACCAAAATAAATTATGGAAATGACTCAACAATAATGAAACTACATAAAACCTTATGCATTTTTCCTCCACAAGATTCCTCTAACCATTACACACAAAAAATCCACCATAACAGGATGATCCCACTGACGGCAGGGGAGGAGAGCATACCTAGGGTACGAACTCGACGGGGTCGGGGGAGAAGCGGGCGTCGCGGGTGTCAGGGGGAGAAGTGGGGTCAGCAGTGACCAGCGGTGAGGTCACCGGCAGCACGGGAGGGAAGCGGAGGGGACCAGAGCTAGGGTTCACGATCGTCGGGGTGATAAGCCTCATGGGGTCGGGGTTGGCTCGGGTTGGGGGGGGAAGTGTCGCCGATGTAAAAAACTAAATGGGTTTCGTGGCAGTTTTTAATAAACCACTGCTAAATCTTTTTAACGAAAGGTTTAGCGGCGGTTTTGTAAACCGTCGCTACAAAACTGCCGCTAAAGGTGTTTTATATTGTAGTGCACCCACAAACATTTTTGTCCAACAATGTTGATATAACATAAACTAGAAAATAAATGCATTCATACATTTATCCCAAAACCATAGTTCAATAAGATTACTGAAAACATAAAAGGTAAAATTTCAATCCTAAAAAAAATATAAAATTCTGAAAAAAACTCAGAATGCGGGCATTAATATAAAATTAAATTTATAGAATAGTTCTTAACCAAGCACTGAAAAATTCCTTGGTCAGGCTATATCACTAAACTCCACCTTCTCCGGGTCATCTTATGACTCCATCAAAAGGAATATTATGTACACAAGACACAAAATGTGTGGGAAAATCCTGTGTAGGAGTTTTTATAACAACCCTCGGTAGGCACCCCAAAACCCAAAAGAAAATGTAGAAAATAAAAGTCAACAATATTATCAACCCAGTAAGAGGTAACCCAAATGATAAATAAAATCCAACACAAACAATCCTTGTCTATAAATAACTAGTCCTATCAACCCACATTTATTGTAAAAAAAGTCATGTAACAACACAAAAAAAAAAGTACTCCCAGAATCACCAAAAGTTACTCATCTCATAATCCAAGTCAAATGAGGATCTAACCTCATATCTAGATATAGGATTCTATATGAGTCTTGAAGGTAATTCATGCCCATAAGAAAACACTACATGAGATCTGTCACCCCGGATGGAACTTATCTGAGTATAACACTCCACCAGGAACAACTCTACCATCCCTGATTGTATGCTTGAGAGAAAACTCTCCTTTGGGAACAACTCTATAGGTCAAAATCTTGTTCCATAACCATAGGTTATATCACCACTGTCTTGCACCCTGTATACTCTCATAGAAACCCAAGTTGACAAGACCACCCCACACCATTGTATATAGTTGAGGGAGAACTATTGTAGTCCATGAACCATGTGAATCCTCTGTAATAAGATATAGTGTATGATCTTGGACCTCTCTGCTACACTACTATCGAGAATGTACTAACTCATAATCATCCTGAAAAAACCATTAATATACCCATAGGGAGAGGCCCCAAACTCACCATGTCGAGGGGGCACTGACTTCAAACCATGTATCACACATAACATGTTGAGGGGACTTATCCTTGTAACATTACTCCATATATGATGGATCTTCAAATCTACTAGAGGACCTACTCCCTACTACATGATGATGTTGGAGAAAAACTCCATAGATAGTGGTACCTCACCTTGACACCATAAGGGAGTATAACTTTGTATATAGAGGACCCAAGGATTAGAATGGAAGGGGTGTAATAATCCATCAATACCATTATATCTCTATGGGGGACCTGCACCAGGACTCAAGAGGGTTGTACCAACCCCAAGCTCATGGAATTGTACCCTTGTGCATGATGGGAGTACCGTGTCTTTCTAAAAATCGCATATGGAGGTCTTGCAACCTAGAATAACATGAAAGTTCAATATCCAAAAATATAGGACATGATCCATAGTACAATAGGGTATTACCCACTATATCTATACAACACATATATAAAGCCTATGCCCTGGTGATACAGGAGTACCGACTATATAGATAGAGTACATGCACCCTGGTATAATAAGGAAGTATCTACTCTATTTTTCAAAACAGAATGGAGGTCCTACACCCTAATAAGACATGTGAGCTCTATCTCTAACTACATTAATGATATGAGGGAACCATGCCCTAGTCTAATAGGTCAGTACCAACCCTTAGATTACTACTTTGTGAGTATAGGACCCACACCATTGATAAGGGGAGTTTAATCTCTACCATTTTGAGATATAGGGGAAACCCATACCCTAAGACTATAGGGGAGTTCCAGTACCAGTGTCTCTATAAAATATACACACCGATCTCCATCGTCAGTTTATTTCCACAAAATAGAGTGTCATGGATTTCATAACAGATGCCACAACACTACCTAGGGTTGGGGACCCACTCTTTGATATAATATAGGAGAAACACTCTACCTTCCAAATTATTCTAGGAGACCCACATCTTGAGATGATAGGGAAGGGTAACGACCTCGATGCCAAAAAATTGATCTACACTAATCCTTACTTATGGTCTAGCACCTCTAATAAAACATCATAATTGAGTTACACCACTTTGTATCTCTTAGGACACCATGAGGTTCATTATTAAGTTATACAATGAATATTCTAAGGACAGAATACTCAACGGCCTTAATCCGAGTATCGAATATGGAGATAAAGTAGGTTGAATTCTCTGAAAATAGTAAGCAACATATACTAGGGTCCACATGGCATGTGACCTTGTCTGAAAACCTAGTCATGCGCTCAACGTCATGGATTAGCTAACCATGTGATTTTACACTATATGTATTGTCTATACATGGTGTGTCTCACCGCACCTAAGCCCATGACCGTGCATTTCTACACAAATCTCATCCATCCATGTCTAACGTAGAGGGTATACCCCATGGTACATAGTGTGTCTCAGATAAATGGTTTATTATCCATATAATCTTCTCATTCTCGTGTCCAAAACCCCATGCTCATGTACTATGGACATATACATCCACACCTCTATATACTATCACACAGCTACCCTGGCCTTTTCCCTTAGACACATGACATGGTATCATTACACGACATGTAACCATTGTACACATTATGTTTTCCCAAAAACTATTCTTCCCTGAATGGGAAGAACACATGACATGTGATCCTACATGAAACATTTTGTGATCTAGAATTTCAAATGGGAATTCCTTTCGAGCAGCATGAATCTCCCTAGTTTCCACCATAACCTGCTGATATACAATTAAATATTCTGTAGAATTCATAATAGAGCTCTAAAACCATATAATATTTCATAACAAATGGGATGGATAATTAAAAATTACATAGACATACCTATGATAGAAAAGACAAATCTTCGGGTGTATAACTATTCTTTTAACTCACTACACCACAACTCAAGAATAATCGTTGTTATGATCAGAGATCAGAAGCACCTTTTATCCATGATTTTTTCACAATTTTTCTGTCACTGCAAAGGGGAATGGGGAAGTATTTCACCTCTCCTCTTCCATGCACACACCAAATGGAGAGGAGAAGGATTTCGGTTTTAATGTTTTTTTAATAAATCAATATCCACCATTTAACACCCCACCAACTCACCTCTAATGAAAAAGTTGGTGCTGAAATATTTTATATCACACCTAGTAGAAACATCATGTTTTGATCTAATATGTGGTCTTAGATTTCTGATTTGAGACACTTAGTGGGAGTTATTCCAAATTTCCAAAGAAATTGAATGCATGTGATATAATATTTTTAATATTTTTAACATCACCACCCTGAGGCTCCCTGGGCCTTAGAATCCTATGATAACTCAGCGATTGGATTTGAAAATACTCCTAAAAATATTAAAAAGTATTATAGGTCAAAACCCTAGTCGTTAAAAGTTAAACCTAGGATGATGATATGATCAAACCTTTAGATGTGTCTTAGAATACATTTTAACTAGAAACCATGGTAATATAATGTTCAGTATGAATAGGTTTTATACATTTTTTATATTATAGATTTAATGTTCTGACATTCCTACCCCCTTTCTACCATCCCAACAGATAAAAGAGAAAACCAAGACTAATTATATTTGTATCATCCTTCCCAATATCATTGGTTTGATAGGAGTAACTAATTATTCTAGCATTAACTGATATCCCTAATGTGCATATGGTTGGAAATAAATACTTAGGTTCTAATGGATCAATAGGGGATGAATTTTTTTATAAAATTAAATAATAATACAACACAAAACATAAACATCCAACCACTATATTATGAGTAAATAAAATAATAATTACATAATTTAAACCAATGTTACAATAATATCATAGTGAAAATAATGAAGAGAAATAATAATTAATAAGGAAATAGGAATAAAATGCATCAAGAAAAAATAGAAATTACCACCAAAACATGCTCTAATATTCAAAAAAATCCTCCATGGATGTATCAAGATGATTCATGTGGGATATATGATACCTTTACCTTCCATGCATCTTGATTTATGTCATCTATAAATTCACTAATGTGCCACATGAATAGTGTGATAACAAACTCAGTTGGATTTCTCCAGAGACTTCCCAACTCATGTCATTGGGATGGAACAAGTTAGTGCAATATATATATATATATATATATATATATATCATTTTAAGATAATTAAATAATTCACATAATGAATTAAGTAAAACTAGGTGATATTAATCACAAACAAGAAGATTACCATTTCCCATGTTTATAATAATAATTTATATGTTCTTTGACACACATAATCCTATCTATATACACTATACAAATAAAACAGTCATGCATGGTGTCACTATTAACATTGGTACTACATGAATATAATATTTCTAACCATGAACTATATAACTTGTCTTCTACACTATCATATACTTGGATGTGCTAAATAATTCATTCCAATTTCAAGGAAAAAGTTTTTAAAAAAATAATTCTTAATTGAAAACATTTAATCAATCAATATTCATATACACAAACAATTTAATAATTTTAAAATCATCATTTTAAACATTTCTGTATGGTAGTTTTTTTGTAGTCTATAAAAATTTATTCCAAAATATCAAAACTCACACAAAAATAGGTTCTATAAAAAATATAAAAACATTACAAAATAAAATCCAAGATAAAACATTCAAGAAATCTTATACATCCGATTATAGAATTTTATAATGAGATAGAATCCATATAACTCATAATCAGTTAATTAGAATAAATGATTTTTAAAAAAATCACAAATATCCCTTCTTATTTATGCTTCTATAAGAAAACCCATGAAGTTATAAGAACATGTCCAAATACATTGATTGAGTTGTTCTAAAATTGGTTTATGGTTTCATTGATAATTAACCATGGATATCCAAATTAATATGCATGAATGAGATGAACTAATCAACATACAAAATTTTATTCTTAATGATCCTTTGGAAATATATTTTAGATATCAATGGTCTATGTTACATTCTTACAGGTCCCTATGTAGAATAAGAGAATGAAATTTCATGAAAAAGGAATTAAAACTATTTTACATGCAATAAATTCCTTGTGCAAACTAATTTTTTGTAAATTGGAAATAACATTGTCAATACATTAAGGGGTATCTTATACTGAAATACCTAATTCCTCAATTTATATTTCCATAAGAACCTATTGTACTTTTTAAACCATACATAAAACATAAAAATATAGTCCAAATATTCTTTAAAGATAAAACAAGATCAAATTCAATTTTTTATTTACTTTTGGAAGAACTCATTTTATGTGTTCTGGGGAAACAAACTACTAGTATAAATGTGTATAGAAACAATTTTAAATTTAAATAAATCATTTTTTAATCATTTATTCTAGAATATAACCTTAACATATAATCATGTTTTTTGATGTTAGGATGAAAATTTTTCCACATGTTATCATTTTAAATATATTCTACGAAGTCTCATACCACTATGTATTCAACCATAATAAATTTAAGATGGTTTAAATACATAAATAATTCAACATGTAGGTTACCATCAAAATATTTTTCCCTTAAGTCCCTAGTAATCCCATGTATTCATTATTTTATCAAAATAATATCATCAAAAAACTAGATCAAAGTGCATAACCTAATTGAATTATTAAAATTTATCCTTTAAAAATTTATCACATTCCTATTTAGTAATTTCATTGACCTATTTTGGAAATTAAAATCCCCCACTCACATTGTCCTCCAATTCTAATGTGTGATCCTTGAGATAGTCCTTTTGAATATGAGGTTCTTTATTACCCTCCTTGGTTATATCCTTATAAAATCTTGTTTGATTTTTTATCTAAATTTATTATTCTTTATTACCTCTCTTTAAAAATACCTTATGTGTTTTTTTCCTATGTTTATTTTTAGTAGAGTGGGTCCTCTTTGGTTTTATATGGCTTGTACAATCCTTGTGCTACATAGTTTTTGACTCTATGTTGACTTTTTATTCTCCAAAATCATAATTTATTTTTTCACACCTATTTATATATGAAGATATTCCTCTACCTACAACTATTATTCAAATTCTAAACCCCTACCTAGATATATCCTCATATTTATTGTTAGAAACATTGAAAACATCACATTTCATATTTTTAAATCTTTAAACTCTTTCCAGTTTCTGAACATGAATTTTTCACCTATTTCTTATTATGATTGTCCCAAATAGTTTCCAGCCTCTCATTAAACTTGTATGAGGATTAATCCTTCAACAACATGATAGAATTTTGGGAGAAAATCAATAGGTAAAATCATATTCATGGTATTAGTAGATGACTTTTACACTGTTAAATCACTAAGCAACTGACTCGTTTATTGGAATCCAAATATTAGTATGTAGTGAAGAAAATAAATTATATAAAATAGGCTCAAAATTATTCCTAGGGATATTTTCACCAAGACTCTTAGTTTATTGGCTTCCAATAATAGGGTAATTCAATATAGTATCTATATCAGCAATTATAGTATCTTTAGAAGTCAATACATTAGAAAAATATGGTTTTCCAATATTCCTGGATCCTCTAAAATTATAGATATTGAGTTGGGTAATGGACAAATATACTCACCACCTTTATTAGTATTGGAGGAATCTTATGAACCCACCCCCACAACTACCCCTAACATCTGGGCATGATTCTTCATCCCACTTCCAAATCTATCCCTTTAATTGTTAAATCCATAACAAAATTTTCAACATTCTGTATTTGGGGTCTATGTAGGTAAGTAAAATGGGAGTTTCCAAAAAAATCAATAGCAATATAACTCTATGCTGAAATCATTGAGAACTAGATGATTTTAATGAAACTATTCTCTAACATTAATCCCAAATAATTCCATTAGATGTTTTGAAACAACCAATTCAACACATATGTGTGGGGAAATAGGATTAAATATAGAACACATCCTACTATTTTAGAATAAATCAAATCCAACCATTTTCCCTATGATGTCGATAATTAATGTATTTTTTAATGCAAGAGGAAAGATAAGAAATCATACCAATAATGAAATAGTTTAGGGGTCATAGTTTACATGAAATTATTAATAACATCTAAAATGGGGGAAATGGGTTCTGATACTAGATCATATATCCCCAGACCATATGGTAATTATGATATCTTCATTGGAAAATATAATCATAATGTAGTGTAAATATACCATACCTATGATCATGTGCTGCTATAAATCCCAAGAAGCAAAGATAAATCTAGAAACTAACATATATCGATGGTTGGTGATGATTAAAATGGACTACTAATGTAAGTTTCAACTAATTAGAGGCCTCTATGACTTCCAATGTAGAGTGGGGGCTTGGGGTAATTTGGAAGGAATTGTGGGAACATTAGAGAATATCGTGAGTCCATGGAAGGTAGGCCTAGAAACAGTGTCATAGAAAAGGGACAAGGGGTGTTTGTGAGTTCCCAAATAAAACATAGCATGTCCCTCCCCCTCAAGAAGGTGGAGGGACTGACACTGTGGACCTCACCTCTAAGGTCAGAAGACTAAGCTGATGAGGGAGTATGACTGTGAATTAAAGGATTATTATAAATTTGGAATTTTTATATATACATTGTAAGACCTTTTGTATAGATTAAATAGTTCCTACATAAGGCTCTAGTAGACAGACTATAGATTAGTCCACATATTACACTTATGTACCCTTCTAGAGTTCTTAACCCAACATCTCTATGCATAAAAAAAAGTACACAAAACTATAGATTAACTCAATCCTGAGTTGATGCATTAAATATATGTACTTTACGAACATAGATATTTTAATATGTATAAATATTTTAATTTCTATATGTCTATTAGTTATACAAATTTTATTAATTCATAATTGATTCAATATAACTATATCATGGAATTATCCTTCAATGATTTTTCTATATGAATCCCATATCTAATAATATATATCATCTCATAAAAATGAATATATATTCACAAACATATACATTGAAGATTGATCCCAGGTACAAAATGACTTTTTATTTTTTATTACTAATATATAAATATTTTTTTCATAAGGATGGTTCTTATATGTAACAATACTGTTATAATGACTTTGGAATAACATCTGCATCAATGTGTCATAGCGGTTACCCACTATAATGAAAATGTTGATAAGCTATGAAAATATTCTTAAATCCATATTTTATATGTCCATGGTTCATAAAAGTAAAGGAAACATATAATGGATGTATATTGGTTACTGGAGGCTCATAAAATTGAAATTTATTCTCATGAATATAACACTTTGTGATATCCAATAAGTTTGGTCATAAGGACACACCCTAAATTTGAAATTCCCTGTGTTTTATATGGTATTGACTATACCTATTTGTAAAAAAATTATTAGTCCTTAGGATTGATATCAGTTTTATGTGTTTCATGAATCACATACATTGATGTATGGATGAAATTAATGAAGATATCTATTCACAGAGAGGTAGATAATATTTTTTGCATCATAAGTGAAGTGGAATTAATAGAATGATCACAATTAAATTTATACATTTTGAGTTAATAGATGAATATAAATATAGACCTTTCATTGAAATAGAACTCTCTAGAAATATATATCTCCATGGTTTTGTACTAACATGTTCATGTTGATAATTCCATGAATGATAGACTAAGCATATATAGTGGTGACATAAGTATGAAAACTATGTGATGAGATATCAATTTTAAGAGGTATTATATTACATAGTTACATTAATAAGATGGTTTTTGTAGTTACTACAATAGTTTCATTCTATGTAGGTTCCTTGATGTATTACTACACACTGATATTGGAAATTTGTTAAGTAAAACTTATTTATATCGATAAAGGGGCCTAAAATTGTTACAAAGTATTTCTATCCAAAATCTCATTAAATTTTACTGAAATATATTTTTAGAAAATATTTATTTATTAATTATGGAGTAATATTGATTAAATAAAATTTATTTATAAAAATTGAATTTATAGATATTGAATGTTAGAATATGTGATATTAATTTTATCTTTTAATTATTTAATAAGTAGATAATTGATATAATATTTAGTTATTAAAAAAATTAATGAATATTATAAAATAAATATTTATCCCAATTATGTGAATATTTAAATAAATATTTATTCAATTTTTTTGAAACTATAATACTTAATTTATCAAACAAATATATGTCTATTAATCATTGTTATAATAATTTTATTGTAAAATATGGATCACATTTACTAATCCAATGGAAATTATTTATTAAATATCATTTAAAAACATTAATTTATTTATTTATGAAATAACTACTACAAAAACCCTTTTTTAATTCATTCTTTCTAGCTTTTTAACATCAGTTTTGCAATGACGTATTTTTGAGCGACGTTATAAATATTATTTTGAATGTCAGTTATTTAATAAAAGACATTATAAAAAAAATTATGGTTTTTCAAGTCGGTTTTTAAAAAACCAATGTCAAAATTAATTTTTTACGTCAGTTTTTTAAAAATCGATGTAAAAATTGTTTATCATCTTGTAGATAATTTTCTAAACATCAATTTGGCAGGTCATAGAGCTCAAACGGAGTTACATATCAAAATTTATGACCATCAGAAGTTTGATATATTTTTTTAGTAAAGATTTAACGAACCAACAATAGATTTGTCTTAAAAAGAATTTGAAAATAAGAAGGAGGATTTGTATTTTTACCATGATATAAAGCATTATTCATCATTATAATAAAATAATTATTATTTATCGGTATATCAATTAATAAAACGACTCATAAAAAACATAAATCATGGAAAAATAATTCCAAATACCTTGATGATATTAGGGAAAGAAGAAATAGTGGATTAACATTGAAGATCAAAAAATTCATGTTAGTGGAATGAGGATAGTTGAAATAAATGATTGTTAAATTTTATATCAATAAATAAAACTAATCATAAAAAATGTAAATCATGGATAAATAATTACAAATACCTTGATGAGATCGCGAAAAGAATAAATAATGGATTTGTGTTGAACATCAAACGAGTCGAGTAGGTGGAATGATGATGGTTGAAAGAAATGATCATTAAATTATAATATATTTATAATGAAAATATATAATTGACATGGTAAAATAAAATGTGGTATTAAAAATTTTACGCGCCAATTGAAAATTTTCATGTCGTAATGTAAAAAAATTGAAATTTTGCATTGGTGGGATATTAAAATTATCTTTCATGTCATTTTTATGATAACCGTTGTGAAAAGATATTAAAATTTTAAAGTATTTTTAACATTTATTATATTATAACTAATGTGAAAAATCAATTTTCATGACTTTTTCTCATCATTTATTAAATAACAGACGTGAAAAAACAATTTTTCATGTCAGTTGTTTAACAAAAAACATAAAAAGGTATTTTTCATAGCGTCTATTAAATAACCAACATAGAAAATGTTTAAAAACATGTAGTTAATTTCCAAAGCTTCAATTTGACTAGTCTTGGATATCTAAGGGGGTTACAGATCAAAATATATGGACATCGGAGGTTGATCATCTCTAAACAAAGTCTTAGGGAAGGCCAACTTCTGATGGCCATAACTTTTGATTCATAACTCTGTTTGAGCTCCATGACCTATCAAATAAAATCTTGGGAAATAAAATAAATTTTTTAAACATTTTTCAAATCAGTTATTAAATAAAAAAATTAAGAAAATTTATTTTAATGTCGATTATTTTAGAACCGATGAGAAAAATTCATGAAAATTGATTTTTCACGCTGGTTCATATATAACTGATGTGGAAAATCAGAGAAAATAGAATTTCATGTCGGTTATATAATAAACGATGTGAAAAATAAATTTTCATAGATTTTCACATCAGATCTAAAAATCAACATGAAAAAAGACGACACCAAAAATAGTTTTTATACTAGTGGCTCATATTATATTAAATGCATTTCATGATATATGAAAATAACAATATTATTATATTTGAAATGGGTTGTAACTTAGATTACATAATATTACATGTGACTTTCTATAATTATATTTATTTAAACAAAAGAGTATAATATAAAATATAACGTTTTACAAGGTAAATGTTTTATACAGAAAAAATAGTCACTATCTAGAATTCTCCTAATCACTATAGATAATTCCATCATTCCCCATCTAAAGATGTGTGGGATAAAACAATATATCTATGTTGTATTAAATTATAAATGATGTAATTCACTTTATTCTTCCACTATATAACCTTGTATATCCGTAACATCATTCAAATATTTTCAGAGCATGTGTGGAAATGTCTAAGGGGATTCTAAATTTATTTCCCCATCATAAAAACAACAGGGAAAGAGCATAAATAAAATATTGATCAATAAAAATTACATTTTTGAGGCATATATAAATTAATTAGTTATAAATAAAATTATTTTGATCATATTTATGAAATTTTAGGTTTTTTAATCTAGTTCAATGGATTTATCAAATATTTATTATTAAAAATATTATGCATCCTCCCCAGGCTTTATCTCTTCCATGAAACCTTTATGTGGAATCAAAGAAATAATATATTAATTAAAATTATATATAAATTAATTTTTCATTTTTATGCAATTTATACTTAGTACTCATGTTCTTGTTTACATTTTGATTCCAATGGATTATATGGAACGTTTCTCCAACATTATGTGGCCATGAATAAGCCAAAAATGCATGAATAACACTCAAAGAACCCATTTGGTAGAGGTAGGGTCACCAGATGGATGAGACCATTATATTCATGTCATAACACCTTTGAAAATTAGTACATTTCTCCATTAATTAAAAAATATAATTAGTATCTTAATCCTCATGCATCACTGAACTAAAACAATACCATGATAAAATTTAATTAGAGTATTACAAGTATTAAAATTTGTTCCCTATAAGTATATATTATGATTTAGAGGGTATAAATAAAAATAATTTCATTATGTCAACTTGGTCTAAAATAAAATATATTCAATTTTATAAATATAAATCCATTGATACAATTCAATTAATTTATCTAAATAACTGATAAGAGAATTTTACAATTTAAATTTTATTTTCCCATAAATTACATTTATTGGTGCAATGTATCTATATTTTAAGAAACTAAATATTATATTATTAAATAGTGACTAAATTATTTTTTAATATAAATAATATATTGATACTCATGTAATCATTAATTTATAGGAAATAATAATAAGAACAATTAATATTTAAATAGTTATTTTCGAATAATTTTTTTATATTCTATATTTCAATTTTAAATTTAAATTTCAATATTTTAGATTTTAATTTTGATAAATGGAATTAATTTGTTCATTTAAAATTAAAATATAATCATAGGATGAATTATATAGTCCTTTACTGAAATATTTATTTTTAATAGAATAGCACATAACACTATATTTACAAATAACGTTGCATTTATTGGTTCATTGGGACACAAGAAAGACTTAGAAATTTATGAAAACATCTTCCTGACCAATTATGTGTATAAAAAATTTAATTTACACATTTAAAATATTATATTTAATTTATAAACACATGATTATCTTTTTGGAACCTAAATAAAATTTTTCTATAAACTTGTTTTTTGTGTTACATATAAATTAATATAAAATAAATTTTTAAAAAATTGTTCATTTAAAATTAAAATATGGTTTTCAAATTTTTAATTATTATATCCATATTTTAGAATATAGGTAATCTTATTTTATTAATAAAAATTAATTAGTGAGGTTAAAATTGAGTTACCTTAGTAAAAGTAAATTATGGTAAAATGATACATTAAGGGGAAATATCTTACAATATCTAAATCCTTAAATATTATTTTTTATGATAAGTGTATGAACAAATAATCCTCACCAATCAATTATTTTCAATAAAAGTCAAATTTTCATTGAAAGTGTGATGAATTTTTCATAGAATTATGAAAATGTGAAAAAGTGTCACCCTATAACTTAAAAAAGAGCCCTTTTACCACCCCACTTAAAATAAAAAAAAATTAGATCAATACAATTATGATCACTTGTATTCCCAATTATTATACCCAAGTTCTATAGGTTCTTTCCTTACCAATATAATAATATATCAAGGCCTAAGTATTTTTCTTGACAAGTAATGTAAAATCACCCAATCACTTTTTTTCATTTATATTCACTTATTTATTCTTCCACATCTATAAAATATAATATATAAATGATTAAATAATTGAATTAGTATCATAAGTAAAATTAAATTTTATTATGTTAATGTAATAATCATTTTCTACCTTCCTCCCAACCCTATGAAAATTAAAGTTGTCTCACGTATGTACATGCATATTACTGTGTACATGATTAATACATTTAATTTTTCATGACACACATACATGGATGGTTAAAATAATATACTTATTGTATAAGTATTTTATATAAGAAATAATTATGATTATATATATTTAAATCATTATTTACCTTCTTTTTATTCAATTTATTAAAAAATCCAAACATCGCTCGTGTATTTGTGAAGCCTACCACCTCTATAGAAAACAAATTTAATTTTTCATCGCCACCTTACATGGTTTCTTATAAATAGTATTTGATGAATTTATAAAAGTCTAGGTAATAAAAAATTAAATTAATATTATTATGAAAATAATTTTTATATATATTTATATTAATAATCAAGATCATGTAATACACTGATATAAGTAAATTACCCAAAATAAGATCTTCATTGATTTCAAATTCAAGAGTAATATATAAAATATATTAGGCAATAAAATGTGAAATTTACAAATAATTAGTTAAAATATATTATAATAACATGAATAATTTTTAAATGGTGAATTTTTACTCAAATTAAAATTTTTGAAATCACCAATAAAAAACATGCTTGAAATAATTGAAATTACAAGTATTTGATAAAAAAATAAAAATTGACTAAATAACATATAGATAGTGGCTTAATATAATTGATTACTATAAATATATATATATATATATGAGTATAGTTCAATAATATTTTATTAATATGGTTATTTTTTTATACATGAGGATGCAGATCTTTTTTGGAAGTCGAGAGCAAATGTATGTGTTTTTCATCTCAAAATCCCTTCTTCGAGACATATTTTATAATATTATGCTATTTTGACTATATATTTTATATACCTAATTCCAAAATATTTTATCATAATCTTATTTATTGCAAGTAATTATTTTTTCATTTGTTTTTTTATTTCTCTTATTTATGATTTTAAGCTAACCAATGTCATAATTGTTTTTTCTTAGCTCAACTTCCTTTAATTTAGGTATAATGTTTATTCTTGAAGTCCATTATTAGAAGTTGTGGATATTCTATCATATGATTGTATTATGTTTAGTTTCCTATGTTCATCAAGATATTTACATATGTTTATTTTGAATTACTTTTCAATGTTTTGTTACCCCAATACATCTTTATCAATGGAATTCTTTCATCATAAAAATGATACATTTGAATAGATGTACTAATCCTATTTAATGGTTTTTTCATCGATATCCATATTATTTCATTCCAAAAAAAATTCAATTTTTATTTTTGAAACAAAAATATTTATTTTTTCAGGTGATCTAATTAATTATCTTTTTCTTAAATTTATTCAAATATTTAATCTTTTTTTTATAATTTAGGTTTCAATAATGTTATTTTAAAAATATTATATAAGTAATTTCCTTTCATGTTTACATATTTTATCTTCTAATTTTTATTCTTATTTTGTTATATATTTTTCTATTAAACATTTTTAATATTATTTTTAGAATAAAATTTCATAGAAATTTTAACTTCTTTAATTTGAAAATGTCATTTGAATAGGACATGATACTTCTTCTCTTATGATGATGTTAAAAATGTGTTATAAAAAACTATTATGATTTTTAATTCATTTTAAACATTAAAAAAATAGGATATATCTCTATGGGATTTTTGTTACATTAATTACCCTCTAGATTATCTTGTACTATTTTTTTGTTTTTATGATTGAACTCTCAATATCAAATGAACCCATTTTTTATTCTTATGTAGTACCATTCTATGTGTTCTTAAAAAGGTGTTTTTAGTAAATTTAAACATCTATAATACTTCTTATGTTATAATGGTGTTATGTTTCATTGAAACCATTCATATAATTTATATGGATATCTTAAGAAATATTCAATGGATTTTTTCATAAAACTTGTCTTTCTTCCGTGATTAGTTATGTGATTTTAGAAATATGGGTGTTCTCATGTTCTCTTTTCACACCTATATATGGTTTTCATTTTATGATGGGTGGGACTAAAATTATATTCCCATCCAATTCATTGGTAAAAATTATATATCATGGGATAAATGGTGTTTAAGATTTAACCAAAACCCCTAATGAATTACTTCTATTTTGTGATGGTTTTGGATGGAATTGTGAAATCCTCTAATGCACATAGTGAAGAATTATACTAAATACCCTATTATGTTAGGGATTGGGGAGATAACCTAATTAACAGTTTAGATTTTTACACAATGTTTATAGGATTTGAGAGTTAACCAGATTCATTATTGGACTCTATCTACTATATGAATATAGTCTTTGAAGTTATCCATGATAAAGGAAATAATTTTTTATGTGTATGTGTGTTCCATAATCACTTATTTTAAAATGCTCTCATGTTATGATGACTCATGTATTATATTATACAAAGATCTGTGTGCCCTGATTTATTTAGGATTATCCATTTTTATTTGGATATTATTTTATAATGGTATTTTCATAGACCTTGACTATGTTATCACACCTACATAAATATTGTATTCTCACTTATGATCATAAATTGTTATCTCTTATTTTTACTACTATTAAGAATATAATCTCATCGAATTATTTTGTTTTCATTCCATAGTTTATGTAGATGTGCATAACATATGAAAATTATAGAGGGTTATTATTATGGTGGAATTTTCATACGTGTTGTAAAATTATATTTTTACATATCTAGCCTCTATATAAACTACATATAAAGGTTCTTGTGATTTTGAGAGAGTATTGTGAGATGTAATAATATTTTGATATTTAATAAAATTTATCTTAGATTGTCTCAAATAGTATCTCATAAATTTTTTAAATAAACTATTTATATAACAAAATCTTTTAGTGCAGTTCAGGGGAAACTAAGTTTCCATCATATTAGGTTTTAGTTATTTTAAGGGATTAGTATAGTTAATTATATATATTAAGACCAAAAAACATTACTAAAAACCCTAGTGATACGCCTAAATATAAGAGAGAAAAATAAATATTTTATAAAGTCATCAATATATGGTTTCCTTTAAATAAAACCACTTTCATGAAATAAAAATTTGGAAGTAGTCTATATCACTAATGAAACTAATTATAAGAGACCTGAATAATTTTTGATGATTATTAACTCTAACTTCACTCACTGCACAATAATAGGCTAAATAGTACACATGGTTTGATAGTCACATGGGATATAAATTTGATAGTTTACATTATCATTCTATACTACTATATGGGATTTAAATTGAATTTTAGGATACTGTATACACATAGTTATGTTATATAGCCTATCCTGAATCTGACCATTACTAACAACAATTAAATCCAAGAGATGTATTGTCTTGGTTATGGACATCATTTATGTGTTACATATTAATAGTATATATTTTCATATTTTATATCTAGTTATTTTTTATCATACCTAAACATTAAATTATAAATTTAATGGATAATTCACCAGGAAGTCAATTTTACAAGGGATGTGATGCAAAACAAAGTGATTTTCCTAATGGGAATCCACATGGGATGGATATTTCTATTAAAATATTGAGGTTATGCTCACCCAAGTATCAGATTTAATAAATAATAATCAAAACTTTATTAATCTTCATGACATACCAAATAAGAGAATAATGTTTTTTTGTATATTATTACATGAAAATACCTTTGGAGGAACAATTATTTAGCTTCCCACATGTCAAAACTGTTATAATATGTATAGGGTATACTACCTCTAATGATATGGTAATTACATCAATAGTTGTAGACAAGGTCATCATGAAAATGAATGTATAAGGTATTCTAATGATTAATGTAATAATAAACCTCATACACTAACCACCCTGGGATTAATCAATTTTAATGTAAAGTCCTTAGTTTTTGAGTGGGCCATAAATTCCCAACCTATTTGAATTTCAGAGTTTAGTGTTCTATCCAAATATTCTCTTAATATTTTAATAATAATTTTGGGAGTTTAATTGAACCAATGCATTATGTTTAGACATTTTTTAATTACCAACATGTTTCTTGGGGTTTTGGGTGTGTTTTAGATGAATCAAGCCTCATAAACATAGTTCTGTGAAAATATTGAAAGAGGCGCATAGTTTTTTCAAACCATGTATCCTCCCATAAGAAAATTTACTTCCCTCCAGTGGAACTAGACATGGTTTGAAAAGACATGCAGGTGGGTTAACATGGTCATGAAACACCTCTGTAGTATTTAACTGTGGGCATTCACATGTTATGAACATAGTTTGGAAAACCATTCAGATATCTTATGCGTGTGTGGTTATTTGACTGTGATCATTGCATTGTTGGTGCATAGTTATCCAAATAGTGTGGTCAAACCATGGGGAATATTTATTTTGGTGAAATTTCCAAATTTAACCTCCCACCATATAAGGTTTTCTCCTCCCTTTACTCCCATTTCAATCACATTCATAAGGGATATTTCCCCAGTTATCTCCCTCATAGGAATTGAGAAAAATCCTTTTATAATACTCCAATTTAAGGTCCATTGGTGGATTCATATTTGAATTAGTAAAACCTATCCTAATAGCTTCTTTTCATCATTTTTATTTCCACATAGAATTCTAAATCTGAATAATCCCATTTTCTCTATTTTAAGGGCTTTTTCTAAAAACACTAATTTCATTCGATTTAGCTCAAGTTATATGTTGATATTAAATGAGAGAGTGCTTACTAACTTGAGGTAGGTGGTTCCTATTTTTCTCTATGATTTTTCATAAATACTGTATTATTTGTTATATACCAATAGGGTGGAGTTTTTGAGACCCTAATAATTAAATTCTTGTCATTAAGTTTATCAAATGTTTATATGAGATGCCTATAAGGAGAATATTGATTATCTATAAATGGATAAGTTGGGTAAGGGTACTATAACAATATGGGAAGTTTAGGCCAGGTGTATGTTTATTATTAAATTGAATTGTATATATTAATTTTCTATGTTCCATGGAAACATTATGTGATAGGCCCATAGATTGAGGTGATGATAATCACAAGGCCTGGGGGGATGAGGTCATCTGGATAAGGTCATGGTTTGGGTTACATGGAGTGATGATGATAAAATGTCTTATTCAACATGGTTTTTTGATTTAAGTGTTGAGGTCCTCAAGTTGATGGCCTGGCTTTTGGGACCTAATATGGTATTGACCATTAGGATTTAGTGACATGGACATAGGTTAACATGGTGTTGAATGATGTGGAATAGGTTTGTTTGGGGATTGATTCTCACCATTTTTTGGCTGTCATACCATTTCAGTCATGTCCACAATAGTATAACTCAAATTGATGTGGTGTCAACCACTTATTTTGGGTGGAGGCCCCCATAGATTATGTGGGTTAGGGGATGGTGTTGGATAGTATATATTATGGGGTCTCTTTTTAGAAATCCTTGTGAATGTTTATGGACCATCATTTTATGGTATTGAGACATTTAGTTGGGGGATTAGTCTTGTTTTTATCCTTGAGGCTATGGGTTGAGATTATGGGAGAATAGATATCACCATTCCTTGAGATGTTAGACTTTGAGCCATCATGGACTTTTGAGAAGATGTCTAAGGGGCCAGGTCCTTATTTTTTGGTCATGCCATTTATACACCAGATATTCTAATTAAAGGCATGAGGTGTTAGGTGTAATTTTATAGGAGGAGCCTTAGGGTTCACCTGGTATGATATTCTTTAGGGTATTCATCGGGTGCTAATCCATTGATCCTCTCCACAATAAAAAAAAATATAGCCATGTGATGTATGAAATATATATATATATATATATATATATATATATATTTGGGGTATGTATTAAGAGTTATATAATAATTAGCTGAAGAATTTGATGCTTCCTTATTTCTATTGAGAACATGTGAAGTGGTTTCTTTAATAAATGTGTGTGATTTAACATTTTATTTACATTTTGTATACAGTTGTATAATTATGGTTTTAAGATAGGGACACGTTATTGGTGGCCTACTGAGTTCATAGTCACACCCTAAAATTCCTATTCATGATGTGTGTATACATTATGTCTTTATGCTCAAGTAAGGGCTCAGGATCTTGAGATAAACCTTAATGATTGAGAAATACCTTTTTCATTGGGATGGATTGTAGTGGACCATGGTGGTTCTCCTATATCTGATGGATTTTACTTTTAATATTTTCATGATTTATATATGTATGTACCGATATGAATGTTCATGTGTGACCTATATCCCTACTATTTTAAATTCCCTACAATTACTTGTATAATATTTTAGAAATAGTTTTATTACCTTTGGGTTTGTTTATTACTACTAATGCTTTTTTATACTTTTTCTATGTTGATTTTCTTGCTTAAATTTTTTATGGAATTTATTAAATTGATATATTTTATATAAATCATTATTATTATAAACAACTGAGGGAATTTCCTCCCCACTTTTACCTCATCATAACCTCACTTCCTATCAGAATCCTTTGGCGTACTGGGAGGAATGCCTAAGATATAAAAGAATACCTTCCCAGAGTACCATTTTAAAGTGGAATTTGGGTTAGAGAGATGAATATGGTATAAAAATGGGTTATTTTTAGTACTAACATTCAGTATAATAATACCTAGGTATTCAATGGTAACCACATCTAAAAGGGTAAACTTTTTATCATAATCTTTCTTTTCTATTGGTCTTACTATTTGGGATATAATAAACCAGATACTAGGTTGTAGTTATAAAAAGTAATGATCTCATGTTTGGGTTTCTAAATACCAATGCATGGGGGGAACCATGTATTTACGTGTGTGAAATATATGTTCCTAATGTGTGTTCTTATAGTTTATTTTATTTCCCCCTTGATTTTTTCCATTGGGTGTTATGTTTATCTAAAATGTAGCTTCTGGCCCTTGGCTTATTATGAAAAGATAGATTCAATTATTCATCATGATAGAAACGTACACTCATATTATATGTTTTTTTATTTTCATTGGTTCCAAGAAATACACTTAGAGGGTTTGGGTTGTTTAAATGTCAATGAATAAAACTAAATAGTGTTTTCCTACTTAGCCTCTTTTTTATGGAATTCTACTTATCCATTCTAGGAATATGTTTCTAATAACATATTTATTTGATTTTTATATTCATGTGATATATGGTATTGAACTTGATAATGGAACACATGGATGATAAAATTGGGTGAGTTGTTTAAAGCCTCAACAAAAATCTAAACGGTTTTGTTCTGCTATAACCACTTTGTTGACATTCTATTAATCTACCCTAGATTGATATATGATATGTGATGCCTAACTTTGATGTGGGTAGGAAAGGGTGAATGAGGCTATATGATACTTGATAACTGACCCTGATATGGGTATGCAAGTGTGATTGAATATGGATGTAACACCCAAAGCTTCCACGGTATGTTTCCCTTTGAATAATGTAGTAGCTTGCGTTGTACACAACTTGAAGTTTTAAAAAACCACGACCAATCAAACTATCCATTATGAATAGTAATACACTCTTTTTAAAATTTTATAAATTTTATTTTTCAAAATGGACTTCATTTTTGAATTCGAAATATAAAAATTATCTTAGGGTGAATTTTTTGTATTTTTCTGAAAACTTTCAATTTTTGATGAATAGTGAAAAACACTATGTTATTGTTTAAAACTGACTTTTTATTTAAGTAATTAGTTATTTTACTTTAATTTATTTTATGTCAAAAATAGATACATAATACCTATATATGTTCAATGTAATTCATTGGAGTAATTTTTTTATAAGTTTAGATATATAAAATTTTATTAAACTTTTTACCGTCTTTTACCCACCTTCTAGGAGCATTTGCAAATTTACATAAAACTTAATTTTACCTCTTCTGGGAGTTGAATTTCAAAAATAGGAGAGACATGGTTGACATCAGTAAGTAAAATGTGGTTCAATAAGATAAAAATATTTTTTTGGGTAACAGTAACTTTTGACTTTTATTTACCATGGTTAAAACTAAATAGGGTAATTAAAGGTAAAAATGATATTATAATTACCCTAAAACATGTCCTAATTCTATTGGATAAGTGTAATTCGACCAAAAAAAACCTTATTAATAAAATATGATCCACTTTGATCCACTTGGATTGGATTAGTATATTTATTATTATTTTATTTAAAGAAGAGTTAAAAGAGTTAAATTCAAAGTTTAATAACTAAACCATTATTAATTTAGGGTTATACATAAGATAAATTCTACTATAAATATTAATTATAAAAATAAAAATATTTCCTACATAATGGTATTTTATTTATAATTTTTATACATTAAATAATTTAATTTATTTATTACACAATGATGATGTAGTAATTACCTTATTAATGAAATATTAAAATAATTGATATTATAAATATCCAAATAAATGTAAATTGAGACTTCACATGAATTACACTAATTTTATAGGTTAATATGACATGTTAATATTTATTAAATAAATTTTATTCGAGGTGATAAAGTTTTTATGGATTTAAAAAAAATCAAATACTAAATAGTGTCAAAATTGACATAATTGAGTTTTTAAAACAAATATTATATTATTGGTTGATATAATATTCCTCAAAATCTAAGGTTCGGAAAAAAGACTTAGATAAGGTTATATATATTAATAATTAACTAATTGAGGTTATCTTGGCATTTTATAGTAAGTTTATTAACCATATAATATAAAAATACAAAGAGACATGGTAAATGTCAAACTATTTAACTAAGAGTTAAATCTAAAAGATAAGGTTAATATGGTGACCTAAACCTGTCTAAAACCTATTGGTTGAGAGTTTTTCGATCCATCCCCACCTTATCCTCAAAATAAATCATTTTATATCCATTAGAAACCGAAAATAATTTTATTATAAAATAATATTTCAAGCTTTTCCTAAAGTGACCCTCACCTCTCTTATAAAAGGGTACTTATCCTTCTCTTAATTTTATACCTCCAAATCCATTTGGATTGGCCAAAATATGATCCAATATACTCTAAACTATCCTACCTTAAACCTATAGGCCTTTATTTTATCATAAATACAACCTATGGAGCCATTTTGATCAACTCAAAAGGAAACACCTAAAGAAGAGGTAATAATTTCACCACCATCTTTCTAGTTATTTTCTTCTTCCACTTCCTCTTCAATTGTTGTTTCCATAAAAAAATAATAACTCTAGTACCTTCTATATACTTTAATGTTATTATAAATATGGTACAACCATATTGGTTATTCTATCCATCCTATAAATTTCAGTCACCATATGAAATATTAAATATGTTTTTATGGGATTAAATTTATATTTTTTATTATATAACTTTTGGTCTTTTATAATGTCGTAATAAATAACATATATATATATATCATATTTATTTTTTTCCAAAAAATTCATAAATCTTAGAAAAAATATGAAAATTTTACCATTAAATAATTTAGATATGTTTATATAAAAAATAAAATTAGTTTTTTTCAAAATAATTTTTCAAAAAATGAAAGTTACAATTTTATATAAAACATATCTATTTATTAAAAATATGTGTTTTACAGGGACCATAGTTTTTGAACCATATAAAAATTTTATTTGACATCATAAAACTATTTTATCTTTTTTAAAATAAATATTATTTAACAGGAAAAAATATATAAAAATACAATTTATTTAAATAATTATTTAACTGATTAAAAGAGTGTCTTTATTAAAACTATATATTTGAAAAAATATTTTTTTTGTTTCATCATATCAACCTCGTTTTTAATATAATTCATTATTTAATTATTTTTTAAAGTAATATTGATGTTCAAATATAATAATTATTTAACTAGATATAAAAAATTGAAAATTTATATAGTTATGGTCAAGATACATAACCCTTTATTATACCAATGTTTTCCCTAAGGGTATAGTGTTTGATGGTGACACTTTATTAGGGGTGGTTCAGTGAAGATTAATTATGTTGATACCTCAGTAATAATGAACTTACCAAAAAAAATAGTTTCATTTGTGTTTAATTTGTTGAATCAAGGAATAGTCTTGGTCATGGTTAATGACCATCAACACCATCTCTATAAAAAGTTCTAATGAATGATATTCCTAAGGTATGATCGTATTAGTTGAGGTCATCTTATCTTCTATCTATGTTTATGGGATATTATCATAACCCTTAGTATATACCAATAATAATGATCATTTTACAATGTAAATATTATCAACGGTTTTGAAACTAAACAACATTCTAAATCAAACAAAATAAAATAGTCCATAATTAAAAAAAGTGCATGTGTTTTATCTAACTATATTACATAATTAGATATTTACTCATTTAAATAGAGTATTTAATTTTTTTTAAAAAAATAGTTCATTTCATTTTTTACCGTTTAGAAATTATTCACATGAAATTTCATAAAAAATATATGAGGGAACTTTTATCTTATTACCTCTATTATGTCCCATGATACCTCCCAAAAAAAGTAGTTTCACCATAACACATTGTCTTGGTGAGTTGTCTTGTTATGTAGAACTTTCTCACTATGATCAATTATATTCACCTTCTTCTCCTCGTTTGAAATATTGTTCCCCAATTGTACCATCTCTAGATTCAGTACATGTGAGGGGTCTCTTATGTACATGCATAAGAGTTAGTCATAAAACCTGTGATTTTTTTTATATGGGTTATATAGGAGTAATAGTCAGTAATCTAATGCTACGTTGTGATCAAGGATCACAAATGGTAAAATGAATCGTGAACTATGATTTCCATTATTCCAAAACCTCATGAAATTCCTCCATAGATATATATAAAGAAACACTATATCTTTTACCTCAAACTCTTATTCTATTTGACAATTAGCTACAAATATTTTTTATCTACTGTGTGTGGATTTCATCTGATGTGAAATTTTTTGAATAATATTGATAATGTATTGGAAAATAGAATGTACCATTAGAATCACATCTCAAAAATCATCCTATTATGCCATATTCTAACATTGTTTCCAAAATAAATCCTCATAAAGTTCAATTTGGATGAAATAATGGAAACTGTTTCAATAGGATAACTCCACTTGGGGATAATGTTGATCCCAAAAACATTGTAAATACATTGAACATGATCTCATCATAACATATATATTTTAAATGGTTCTCATAAACTATACATCCAAATGAGGGTGAATGGATGTATAAAAACTCATCTCCTTGTCTAGTTCATGTTAACAGATTCTCCTGAACCTCATAGTAAATCTCATATCTTGAGAAAATACAATGCTGATTGGTACTTCATGTAGTCTTACCAATTCCCTTATGTTTATCTTAGTCACTTTTTCAAAATATAAATAATCCTTTCTAGCAATGATATATGTTTACTTTATATGGTTATCAACTATAACCCAGATAAAATTATTGCCTTTAAATGTCATACGGAGTCCTACGATCAAATCCATGGTCATGTTTTTTTTCATTTCTATAGTGATATGGAAAATGGTACCCTCACACCCTTAAAATATAGTCATTCAGTTTTGAATTTTTTTCATTCCAAGAATCAGGATTTAAATTTTGGAATCTACCTCTTCATGTTATCCTACTAAATGTTTTTTAAAAATTTATATATATATTAGTTATTCCTAGATAAATAGAGAAGTATGAGATATGGAAATAATATAGAATTTCATTCTGCAGCTTTGGTTTTTATGGGACACATATCTAGGTTCCACAATTTTTACTCCATCATTACAGAGATGAACTTTTGAATATCCGCTATCTTTTTCTATATCATTCCACTGTCTTTATGGGCCTTCTCAATCCTCTCAAGGATGGATGGATGATAATTTATTTTAGGATAATAGGATTATGACCATTTTATTATTATCATTTACATCCTTTTAATTTCAATAAAGATCAGATCACATTCAATATACATCATTTATAGGGTTGTACGATTCATTATACTCAGAGAAACTACATCTTTGTTCACTTTCCCATGATGGTAATGTGGTGAATAATCAAAATAATTAATTCAATATAATAAAATTCCTTTATAAACGTTTATCTCCATCTATGTGAATATATACAAGAGGTTTTTATGATCCATATATTTTTCACACATCTCTCTGTATAGAAAAGGATTGTTAATCATTAATAGAATGATCACTATAGCAAATTCCAGATCATGATTCCACCAGTTCTTATAATGGATCATTAATCAATGGGTAAATATGAAGTCACTTTTTTATCTTTCATGAGTATAAAACAAAATCCATTTTTGATTTATTTTTTTAGATTATAAATCTATCCCCACTAGTGGGTTTTGTGAGTATAATTGCAGTGATTTGGATCTTATTTTTCAATTTTATTCTATATTTCTATATGTTTGTAAATAAAAACTTGACTCAGTTCCATTCAATAATGGTATGTAGTATTTAAAATCATAATAATTTTTTCAAAAATTAAATATTTTATCTAGATAATAAATGGAAATAATAGATTTTTATCAAAATCGTTAGTATATTAAATCCTTTATTTGCCTCTTTTTTGAAGGATCTCAAAATTTACCTTTCCAAGTGATAACATTGTCTAAAAATGTGTAATATCCCATCCTAATATCCACTAAAAGGGTGCCCCAAGCTGGTGTGTCATAGTTTGTTAAGCATACCTCCCTACCTACCAGAGGATTCTAACTACCAGTAATGGTCTAAGGTGGTATGGTGGGGATATTATACCCCCATATTAGAGTAGCTTAGTATAAATAAATAGTCAGAAAAAATAGGGGAATTATATATAATAACTGAAAACACAAACGAAAAAGAGGAAACATTAAATTAGTAATAAAAATCAATATCCATAGGCCAATTCATATTTAAAAAAAATCATGGAATAGTGATATACATAATGGGTAAATAGAGGATACAAGGTACATGTCTATACAACATGCTATAAAAATACAAAGGGACAACACCGGTGTCATGATCATATGATCAGTCCTTTAATCCCATTATACCATGCCATAAAAGAAATAGATCAAGCATCCATGATAGGAAAATGTCCCTTATTAACATATGTAGTAATGGTTTCTACTTAGGTAAAAAATGTGGCATGATTAGGGTGTCAAATATTCTTAGTAGTCTTCCATAAATGATGTTTATAAATAATCTAGTGTATGTGTATATCATAGAAGTGTGTGGAATCACTACTAGAAATTTTCCCTATACCCACCATTTGAAACCATGGGTATAGGCTATACCCATGATTTCAAGGAACCGTAGGAAACAAAGGGATTAGTATAGCCTTGAGTTATCCCATGGTTTCTAAACTATAGGTATAGGTGTATTTTAACATGTCACAAAACCTATACCCATGGTTGTAAAACTATGGGTATAGCATTTCGAAAAAAATCAGTCACGGGATTTGATCTTTGGATCGCCTGTTTATTTTTTTGGAGCCTAACCACTAGCTCATTATCACTTATTTTTATATAAATATATATTTACTCATATATATTAATCTAAACTATGGGTATAGTTTGGAAACCGTGGGTATAGGTTTTCTCGCAAAATATTTGTTTTGGGGTGTGGATTTTTTTCCCACCATAATGTTGGAAAGACATACCCATTGTTTTGGAATACCATGGGTATAAGTCTTTAAAAAACCCTATACCCATGGTTTTTCCAAACCATAGGTATAAGTCTTAGAAAAAAATCATTTACCTATGGTAATGGAAAACTATGGGTATAGGACTTTAAAAAAACTTATGCCCATGGTTTTTTCCAAAACCATGGGTATTTTTCATCTATGTCGATGGTTTTTCGAAACCATGGGTATAGGATCCCATATTATCCCTATACCCACATTTTTTTCCAAAACCCTGGCTATAGGTCCATTTTCCAATAGTGAATATTGAATAATAAACAATTCTAGGAATAAATAACAGTCTCCTCATGTTCCCATAGGACACCTGAAATACATTACATGCTTCATCATAGGCTAGAATGCATCTAATTAGGGTACCATATATAGGTAATCGTATATATATATATATATAACATGTATAAATGTATGTACTCACCATATATGACTACATCTAGATGCATCATATACATGGATACATTGTGCTAGCTAGAATTGGAGTATAACTTAGGCATCCTTGACTAGTCTGGTGAGCTAAAAGCTCTTACATGGGTACAAGCCCTAAATCTAAAATGAGTTTGAGATGTAATGCTCTTCACTTGAGATTGTGGGGTGAGTCGCTATGCCCAAGACCCAAGATAGTGGGTGAGTCACCATGCCCAACAACTAATGGGTAGGAAATGTAGAATGTCATTACCATCTCCCAAATAACATTAAACGGTGTCAGAATCCATTCTCCTCACCCAACATATGGTAACATGAAATAGCATGAACAAAAAATACATTAACCATTACCCATTGTCCTATACCCAAGGAGTAATAAAATTATTCATGAGGCATTACCTTTAATGTTTTTTTCATTATTAATCCCAATCTATACTTGGGTTTAATAGTTTATATAATTCATTCATATATGTATATAACATGTTGCATGTCCATTCCACCCATTTCAATTTAATTAAAATAAACAATTTAATTTATAAGGAAAGTAAAATCAATATCAGGGTCAATCCATAAAACTTATATGGTGGTTGGGAAAAATTATCATTTAACTAAATGAGGTATATTTGTTCAACAATCCCAAAGTGGTCATGATAAAGAGGTAGACAACCAATAATAATTTAATATGAGTCTATAAGAGTATAATAACATGTTTTTATTAATTAGAAACGTAAAACAAAATTTAAGGTAATGTGAAGTAATGTCCAGTGTGAGGACCATTATAAAAAAAACTATAAAAAACTAAAATATTATTGAAAATTACTAGACCAACTACCATAGGTTTGTGGACTACCACTCACCCAGTATCAACCTTTGATTCGAAGAAGAAAAGAATAAATTTATGAAATATAAAAATGTTCTCAAAATAAGGAAAATGAGGTTTCACAAAAATAGTAAAAGGGATGGGAAGATAAACTATAAATAAAAGTATGAGTATTAAAAAGATTATCATTTCTGATCAAATACACTTTACAGTTATGAAAATTAAGATTGGATGGAGTAGTTATCGAGATCCATAGATTCAGATTTTTGAGAGCTCCATGGGAGAGTAAATGAGGTTAACATACATTGGAAGGGAAGTGAAATGAATAATATGGGTTAAAAACTTTTTAGGGGGGGAAATATATTCTCTCCTATATTAAAGGGGTCACATGGATTGACTAGACAACTTTAAAACTGTTCTACAACTATGCACCCAAAATGCCTTAGAACCCCACTCTCTTGGGCTTGGTGCATGGTCTAACTGACTGTTCGCAAGCCATGTGAAGAACCCCAATCTCATTTTGAGTCATTTTGCATGGTCATGTACCCAACCCACATGGTTTTATACAAACTATGTGGAATCCTTCTATACACTGAGTTCCCTATAAGGTCAAGTCTCACAATTAGAAAAAAAATGATAAGTAAACATGTAGCTTAGTCTGCCTCTCAAATTTTTGGGTCTCCAGGCACTGAAAAAGGCTTGAACTCTCCTCATATATTCTTGATGTCGTATTTCTTGTGAAATAGGATAAAACAATGAATCTGCTCCAGAAAAATTATTCATCCCTTCTTGAAAATCTAGGTCATTATAACTTCCCATCATTAAATAAACTCATCCCCAAATTTTCCATTTGAGTGTAGTATGGGATCATTATAGAGAAACTCTTTCCATTGGGAATGTACATTATCTTCATACACTCAGTTCTCATATTTTACTTGTTTGTGATATTATAGCACTGATACTAATGGAAATAACCTTCCTTGGAAATTCTTCATTCTCTGATCCAAGAAATGAAAAAGTTACTCCACAAAGGATTCATCCACATCTAACATGAACACATCAATATGGAAAATATATGAAGGAAATGGATAATATTGATAGACTTTAGGCATGTAAAAGATGTCATTCCAAGAAAGGTATCTCTAAGGAAGTGTAATCTGGTAATTCACTAAGATAATTCTATCCAAAAACTCAAATTGTTAATTTAATCTAGAAAATAGTATACCCTACCTATGAATCCATCGAAGGAAAAATATATGAAAAAATCACATGAAAACTTGATATGTGACCTTGAAATTAAGAGGTCATCAACAATGGTTGGTATATGATTACTTTCTTGACTAACCTATCAACATGAAATTCTTGATTACTGTACCTTCTCAAAAGTTTCCTAGAAAATATGTTGTACAATCTGTGTTTCCTCCCCTCCCTCTGGTTGTCATAGAGTTTATTTGTATAGTATACCTTATAAGGTGGTTTAAGTACACATTAGGATGGTATCTTGAAATCAATTTTTTAAGAGAACCCAACTAGGTGTACATGTTTCTCTAAATAACCCCCAATGTCATGGACACATGCACGAAGAATTTCATATAAAACCTGAATTTTGTTCTCTGTATTTCTATTGGTCTATGGGTGATAGGTTGTCCTTAGAAGAACCTATGTACCCAAGACCTTATAAAACCCATACTAGAACCATGCTGTTATGTGTGCATCCCTATCATAAATTATAGAACATGGATCTTTATGAAGGTGTATAATCTTCATGACATATAGCCACCCTATATCTTCTGCTGAAAAAGTATCTTAAATCGATAAATAATGGGTGACCTTATTCCACCATTCAACCACTACCCAAACTATATAATTTCTTCTATGAGATATTAGAAAACGAGTCATGAATTATATAGAGACATTATAACATTTCCAATCAAGAATGAACAGTCGATGGAAAATTCTTTCGATCTCTTGTGTTCTTCCTTCATCTGCTAATATATTGAACAACGAGTAAAAAAATGTTTTCTATCTATTATTTCATACTAGGACACCAACAATTGAGATGTATTTGTCGATTCATTTTTGTGAAAATGGTATTTACTAACAAATACGTGGAATGAGATTCCCATATTAATTAATATTAGGTTTCTAAAAGAACATAAAAAAGAACATGTATTTATATGAGCACATCCTCATCTATTGTCCAACCAAGAAATGCATCCTCATATGAAATATATTCCCTCAAGAATAATCCCTTGGGATCAAAACATTTCCTCATCATTACCTGCTCTAGAAGGGTAGAGGTCACTGTTAAGGCTGTGAGGACTATTTGAGTGTAATCCCCCTAAACCTCAACATGAATCTCTGAAAGAATGCCATGATCATCAACTTAACACTAGACACCTGAAATACCTATGTCTGGGTCTTTTAGCTCTGATCATCAGATACTACATTTCCTTTTCCATACATATAGTAAAGATAAAAATCTAAGGAAAGTGTGTATTCAACTCATCCGCACTTCCTAAGATTCATATCATGTTGCATAAAAATATAATTGAGGATTTTTCTGATTATTCAATACCATGAAATGATCCCCAATAAAATTATGCCTCCATCAGTGTAATGCATGAAAAATTATAGACAAATCAAGATTTTTATTAGGGTAATTCCCCTCATGAGGCCTCAATTAATGAGACCCATATGCTTCGACTCACTTTTCTTACATCAGAACTGATCCTAGTTTGATTCCTGGTGCATCAAAATAGTTATTATATATTTTTCTCTATATTGGAAGAATTGGGAATGGTGTTTTAGTAAACCCTACCATGAACTCTGTAAATACTTTCATAAATGGTACATACCATAATAATTTCATGCCCTTATTTTTCAATCCCATTAGAGAAGTTTCTAGGAGATTTAAATCATTGATGAAGTATTTTTAATACATTGATATCCCCAAGAAATTATATATATATCAAATAAGTTCTTATAGAGATCCCAGAAAACTAAATCTCTCACCTTATTAGGGTTTACTGTTACTCTTTTCTCCAAGATGATATGACCCAGGAAGTGCACATTATTGATCCCAAAGTACAATTTGGTGAGATTTATATAATGACAGTGCTCTCTCAGTGTATTCAACACAATCTTAAGATGTTGGGAATGGTATTGTGTTGTATAAGAATACACCAAGATGTTATCCAAAAATAATAACACAAATAAATCCAGATTATAGTGGAAAACACAATTCATCATATCCATAATGATAGTTGGAATGTTCATGAGATTGAACAACATTACTTGATACACATAATCATCATACCCACTTCAGAAATTTTTTGATATTTGTTTGAAGGTCTAGAACACACATGATGATATCCCATCATCAAATCAATTATTAAAAACACACTCTCTCATAGAAGTTGATCAATGAGGTCATCTCTTTGTGGAAGTGGATTGATGTTCTTTATCGTGAGCTATTTCAACTGTCAGTAATCCATAAAAATACTAAATTTACTATCTGCCTTCTTAGAAAAATTGATCGGTGAACCCCATGGAGAATTTCTTGGTTGGAAGAAACCCTTAATCTCCAGGTCCCTCAACTACTTATCAAGCTCTAGAATCTCTAAAGGTTCCATCATGTAAGGATAAATGGACACTATTTCCACTCTTGGAACAAGTTCAATGGTGAATTTTATCTCTCCCCCTATAGGAAGCTCGAAAAATTATTCAAGGAAGAAGTCATAGAAATGATCCACTATAGGAGGGATAATAGTAAGTTATATCCCCTGATAATCGAATAAGAGAATGATGACCTACATTGTCCCTCTATATAGTGCCTTATTCTCAGCTCAAGATAAAGACAAATAGACATCCCATTCTCCATTGTGAACATGTATACCACCCTTTGGTGATGTAAAATTCACACTATAGTGATATAAATTAATAAGAATATTATAGGGAATGAACTATTCCATCCAAAGAGTTTCATCAAACCCTACCATATTGGTGTTAAAAAGGTTCCACGTGAATAGATAATATCATATCTCAAGTGGAAAATACATAAATTAGTAAACACTATCTGATAGGATACCGAAAACAGTATAGAGTATCATGAAGCCATAAAAATATCATATCTCAAGGCATAGACTCTCATGAATTTTCATTAAGATGAAAGAGTGTTATGTAACAATTTCCAAAAAAAGGTGAAATTAATGTAGAGTTTTGTAGAATAGTACCTTGAACTATAGAAGGCCTTGAGATATTCTCCTATAGAATAGGTTTTACTTCTTATAGCATGCCCATACCATGGCCCTAAGTCACATCATAACATTCCTCAGAAGTCCCACTTTGTTGGTGCTATGAATTCAGAGTCATATTTCCTCTTCATCGACCATCTCCTTAGCATGTTCTGCTGATGTTACTCCATCTACCTACCTTGAGAGAATCTATCGGACCTTCTTTAAAAAGTATAGTTGGTGGAGACCTACTCTTTCTAAGTAAGGGGGAGAAGTTATGAAAAAAACCCTTTATATGACCAATCCTACTACAACCACTACTCACAATTGGATCTCACGTATACTAGTGTTTTGCATGTACCAGCTTCACAAAATGGTGTCATATAGGGAAGTTATTAGTATGTGTTTTATGAATTCAACATTCCATAAAAGAATAATCAAAATTTTATTCCTTCCACTAGCTGAACCATTTTCAGTTCTAGGTGTTAAAACTCTAGGGCCCACACTATCCACTTACCACAAATTCCTCTTAATGATGAGGGATTTGTTGACTATTTCAGAAATAGTAGTCAACCAAAAAACATTGACCTATGATCAGATGGTGTATACTATACCATCATTATGTCTCTTGTAATTCATGAGATCATCCCTAGTTATAGTTGGTGTGATTCTATTCAGCTTGGTAAAATGTATAAAATATTTCATTACCAAATTGTCTCCCTATGGGATTTTCTTAAATTCTCTAGAAATGTCATCTCTCAATGTGTGTAGGAAGAAGTAGTCATATAAGTTCATCTAGAAATCTTTCTGAATCATGTCCCGATGTTAGTCATAATAGGTAATGAAATCCCACCATCCTTTGGAAAAACTATATAGAATTTAGGAAGTAATCTTGAACCTATTCTCTGGAGGTGTCTCCAAATTCTCAAAAATAGAAAATGTAGCCTTCATACATGACTATATAGGTTAAGGTTCTCCATCCTAAGAAAAGGTGGGAGGATACTTCCACAAAAACTCCCAATTTAACTCTACCATATTATGGGTAGGTCAAGAAACTCATTTCATAGACTACATTATAAAAAAAATCTCTCTCAAAACTAGGCATTGGTGCCAAATTCATATACATTATGTGGTGCCTATTTTGACACTAAAACAAGTAATACTAATGAATTTGGACCCACCTCATCTAGAGCATGGTTATCATTACCTTCATGGAATATGACTCGAGTCTGTCATGGTGGCATTACTCTAAAATTCCAAATTAATTCCTTTTAAAGTAATTCATCTATTAAAAATATTAGAGATACATAATAAGATAGGCGCACATAATTCCTTTGTAAAAGTTCAAACCTCTCGCCATGCTCTAAAATCCAAGTCTTGGTGATAAATGGTAAGACCATAACATGCCATAGGGTTCATAGGGGACACCCCCAACTAAAAAATTTTAAGGTTATATTTGGGTCCAGGTCTTGCATTACACATCATAGGTTCCAAAATATGATGTTTCAAATGAAAGGATTATAGAAATAACCATTTAATTTTCAATTGTAATCCATATATAACAGTATCTATTTCATTAAAATATTTAATTTCACTTAAGTGTTTACTCATTTAAATATATATCATGGTCTAGTTAAATGTGTCACTATTTATAGTTTATAAAATCCATTAACTTATAAATTTCAACTTGTACTTCATGTAACTATGATATGGCCTTTACAACTGGTATTAGGATATAAATGGTCATAATAAATAATTTTATTCAATTAATTACCATTCCAATTTAATATAATTAATTTTATCATAGCTTACAATTGAAATTAAAATTACGCAATCACCATTTGTTTCATCCCATGAAATAAAATATTCATTTCTCAAACATAGAATAAATAGGTTAATTAATGTTTCATTGTCAATATATTTTGATAAAAACCATTTATATTAGAGTAGGAACATTAATTAATCCCAATATTTTATCCTTTCATGAAATTTTAGCACATTTCCATATATAAAAAATCAAGTACTTACTATATGAAGCTAGAAATTCATGAAAAAAGAAAACATGACATAGAAAAATACATGAATTATCATTCTTAAATTGTATAAAATGATGAATGATATAACACTTCATTCTATTTATATGAAAATAGAAAAAATTATAATAAAAAAGACACCACTAATAATAAGGTCACAAATCATGTGTGGAACTCATCATTGAAATTTAATCAACTGTAACATGCATAGTGAAGATAATAATAACTCATCACATGTAATTTGGGTTTCCCATGTATATGGATAAGCTACTACCAGACACAGGATCTTTACCAAATTGAATTACATCATAGTATCATATATAATAACCAAATAGTAAGAAAAAAGTAAAAAGAGGCCCTGATACCTCATTGTAATGTCCTGAACTGGGATCCATTGAAACAATGCCCTAAGTCAACTTATCAAATGGCCTCAAGAACAAATCCTCATATTCTAGAGGTTTTTTGAATACTAACGATGGTCTAAGGTGGTATGGTGGGGATTTTATACCCCCATATAAGAGTACCTTGGTGGTAATAATTAGATAAGACAACTAGCGGAAGAAAATAAGATAATTGACAACATAATAGAATAGGGAACATTCAATAAATAATAATAATAAAGTCCATATGTTGAGTCATATATTAAATTATTTCATGGAATGATGATATAAAAAATGGGAAACATCATATACATGGACCGTGAATATACAATATTCTATAAAAAAACATAATAAAGGCCAAAAGATAGCTCCAATAGCATCATGAACAAATGCTCAGTCCTTTTCTTCCATACTCTCATGCCCTAAGATAAAGATATAAAGAATCTGTGATAGGTAACTTTACCTTATCCCCAACTACAATCATTATGTCTTCTTAGGTACCAAATGCTACATGAGAAGGGTGTGAGATAAACTCAATAGGCCACCACCAAAAGTGTCTTGAAATAATACAGTAGGTGTGTATAGTGTAGCACAAATGAGGATAATGAATAATAAATAATACTAAGAATAAATAGAAGCCATCTAAAGTTCCAGTAGGACACCTGGAAGACTTTACCAGGTTTATCATAGTCCAAAATATGTATGATTAGAGTAACATATATAAGTAATCATATATATATATATATATATATATCCCCATGTGAATTTATTATAAATTTTAAATTTTAAATAAATTTTATCTATTACATATCTTTAAATTCACACAACACTGAGTTATCTTGCATTACATGCAAGAACAACATTCTTAGATTTTTTTTAATGCAAGAATGAGTTTTCCTGAATGCTATTAAAATAATAATTTAAAATTAAAATTATCTCATAACATAGTAGTTATTAATAGACATATATAACTTATGAAAATAAATTATTGTATTCATTGGTTACCAATTAATTTTAAATGAAAATAAATACTAATTGAATATAAAGTAGATGTTTTAAGAAAAAAAATTATGTGCCCAAAAAATTATCTTAATAAATTAAATTAATTATTTTAATTAAATTTAAATATTATATATTGAATCAAATTTTTAGACATTCATGAAATAGACCTAATAGGAATATGATGAGAAAAATTCTAATTTTACCCATAAAGGCTTTATTTTTCTAAAGGTGGTTTTTTCGCCTTTTAATGGAAAAAATATTTTAAAATTAAATGTTCAAAAAAATTAAATTTAATATGTAAATATAAACTTATATTTTGAAATAAGAACATTATAATTATTTTTTGGTGAATTTTGGATATTTTTCTGAGAAGTTTCATTTTTTGATGAATAGTCAAAAATACTGAATTTTAATTCTGTGTTTACATTCCATATAAATAATTTATAATTTTAAATTATATTTTAAATTTATTATAAATTTTTTATTAGTTAAATTATGCAGCTAATAATCTAATTTTATTCATTGGAATAATTTTTATATTAATTTTAGACATAAAAATTTAGTGAACTTTTATAGATTTTCACTTTAAAAAATATATTTCTTGTCCCATCTGTAGGATTAATTTTAATTTAATTTTTTAAATTTATGTGATTTGAATTTGGGAATATTAATTAAATATTTTGACTCAAAATAATTTATAATGTATATTTTGTTCAACTTATTTTTTGACCAAAAAATATTAGTGAACAAAATTAATATTAATTACAATGATTAAGGTAAAAATAAGTTCACATTATTGTTAAACAGTAATCATAAGGGGTAAAATTACCTAGAAAATTTTCCAAACCTAATTTTTTAGAATTATTTAGACCATATTACCTCTTGGTTAGAATATAGTTTATTATTTTAGGCACATGATGTAAGTTATATCTACCAATATTGTTTACTTTTTGGTATTTATAATAATGTCACTCTTTCTCTACTATAAAAGGACACTCACCCCACTCACTTCATCATAAATATCAAGCCATTTGGATCTAAAAAACACTAAAAAATAACCTCATAAATTCCATCCTATAAACCTAGAATCATATCTTTGGGAATAAATAAAACCAAGTAATTCCTTTGGTACAAACTAAGATAATTTTCTAAAGAAGTTGTATCATTCTTCAATGAGAACTTTTGTTTTATTTCCTTATCCAATCCTTAAATTTTTATTATATATTGGTTATGTAATAACCATATTATCCTAGATATACCAGTATACTATTATAATAAGAGTAAAAAATACATATTTACACACTTCCATTAAATGGTATACACAATCATCGTTTATGTGTACGGTAGTCTACAGCCTCATGAATAGATTTCATTATTTATTCTATTACCACCTTTCGATGTTTGGAATAGTGATAGATTTATAGTTTATATATGATATATATGAAATTTATAATGTCATTATGCTCCTTAAATATAACATAAAACATACTCTCATTATTTACATTTTTTGGAAATACAATAACATAATTTGTAGACGTGTGGAATACCACCTCCTCAAAGCAATTTGATTCATTCATGCATTACATGAAATGTATTAAGGATTGATTTAATAAACCATTATGATATATATAAAATAATATGATACTATAATTAAAAGACACACACACACACATATGTGTGTGTGTGTGTCTATATCAATTACATTTTCTTTCTTTTAATATAGCAAGAAAATTGAAATTATGTTCATATTTATGTACAACCTACCATCTCACTGAATGATTGATTTCATTTCATATCACCGTATTTTATGAATTATAATAAATTAAGTCATAATGAATATATGTTATATTTATATAAATTTTTAAATTCTGGAGATGGTCAAATCATAATCTATAGATGATCAAATCATAATCTATATAATAGGAACAAAAAAATATGGAATAAATAAATACTAAAAAACAAGGCAATTAACACTTGAAATAATCAAAATAATGATTACTAAAAAAGGGTGATAAGATGTTATAAGTGGATTATATATGATTCTATAATAATTAATATGGTTCTGTTTTAAGTTAATTACATGATTAAAGACATTATATAGGAGGTTAAAGGGAGTTCAACCAAAAGGTAGTGTAAGGTTATGGGATTTAGACTTTCAATTTTATTTCTGTGAGACTTTTTCCACATTCATTGCTCATTTATTTTGTGATTTATATACTTAAATATAAAATTTTATATCATTAATTTACTTAATTTAATTATATTAAATATTTCAATTTACTTTAGTATTTCAAAGGGATTCCGATTCAAAAAATTACGCAAGCAATAATGGATTTCATCTCTATTTACATTCCTTTAAGACTTATTTGTTCTTATGCACAAATTTACTTTAATCTGATGTATATACTACTCCACTATCATTTAAATCCATTATATACTAATCATTCAAGTTATTATAACTTTTAATTTTAATTATATGATCCATGGTATTTGATTATAAAATTACCAAGTCGTTAATGTTATTTTATAATTTCACTTTCTTTTGTGATCATTATCATTCTTAGGAAACAATCACTTCATTGTGATCATGTTTAATTGAAATTTTCATTTATACTAAATATGAAAATCATTTATCATGGATAATATTATTTCATAAACCATGTAGCCTTTGCGCATATGGTTTTTACATGACAGTTATTTAATTAACTAGGTAAATATTGATAAATACAAAACTTTTACTCAATACAGATATTTGATGAGGCACATTGTTCATGAATTAAATTGATTATTTTATATATGAGGAATTATTTTGATAGGTATGACATGTTGGGGTCTATTTAATTATAACCCCTTAGTTCATTGGTCATCTCATGGGATGATTCATTTGGAAATATTTAGTGGGGTTTCACAATGTATTTTTTAATTAGTCTTGTGAAAGGTCTTTATGGTAAAGGTATCATGTACCTTGGAATCATGGAATCCAATAATTAATAATTTCCTTCATTTAGATTCATTTACTATTATATATGATATTTTACCTATGATAAAATCTATGGATTCATTTAATTATTAGTTTATTTATTGAATGGAATGGAATTTAATAATTTACCATTCTATATTAATTAATCCATATCAAGTTATTTAAACAACATGTGTATTTAGTTATTTACCTTTCTATATTTTTTATGTACATACTTTTTAGTTTATTGATTTCATAGAATGTGTGTAAATTTATTTACCTTTCAATATGGATTATGAAAATTGATTCATTATTTCTTCAACTACACTTAACCCCTACTGATCATTTCATATCACCCTTATTATGTTTCCTTTCCCTATAATTCCATGAAGTGTACTAATAATGATATGCAATGATGTTATAGATTATATTATTTTATTTTGAAAAATATATATTATTTTGTTATTTTTTTCATTAATTTGTAATACAAGATTCATGTATGTATTTAGTTTAGTAAGACTACAATACATTTTCTTCCTTTGGGATAAAATATTATTGAATCTATGCTATTGTAATGGAAGTAGGAATCAACTCCATTATTCTAGGGTTAGGGTCACTACAAGGAGAAATATCATATATAATTAAAATTAAATAAATAAATAATATATATAATAATATTATAATAAATTCTATAAAATGAATAACCATTTAATTTGGTGAAGGAAAACAAAATAGGTTGTGTTATAGAGGTGCTAGTCTGCAGAATGCCTAAATGATAGTTTAATTTTTCTTAATAGAAAACTAAAAGGTAGTTAATCCTTGTATAAAAAAAAAGTACGATAATTATGATGATTTAATCATTTTATTATTATAAAATAAAATTTTAAAAAGAATAATTCCATATTAATAAGTATAAATTATAAAGTAGAAGTTATAAATTTATAGCTATCTTTTGGGATAATCTATATTATAGGGGGTAAGTCATTGATGGATGTAATTTTGAGAATAGAAAGACCTATTAAAGGTGAATATAAATTTCTAATGTAGGGTTGGTATATTTTGGGATAAAATAGTTGTTTTTTTGTGTGAGGGTATGTTAGGAGATGAGTTCCCCTTTTATAAGTGAAACTGAGATAATTTTCTTAAATACCCAATACATTTTAATAATGGGAAGTAAATCCAAAGTAATATGTCCCCAAAATTGGGGAAATAATATAGATGGAAATATATAAGGTCGTGAAATCCCTCAACTACCAATTCTTACAAATTTTTTATACATGACTATGGTCTTTTCCTATTGGTTAAACCATTTTAGTCCATTTAATTTTTACCGAGGTTACTAGTTTATACCAAAGTAATTTATCATTTTTTAATGAGAATAAGTTGGATCTTAATGCATAATTTGGACCTAATGATTCAAAATTTGAAATAATTTTTATTATATTAATTTCATAAAACTAATTGAAATTTATTTTAAAATAATAATGCATAATGTAATAAAAAAAGTATGTTTATATAAAAATAAAAAACACATTATTAAATAAAAATTATATATTTTCAATAAAATAATATATTTTTTATTTTATAATTTCAGTTATAATATATGTATATATTTCCATGAAAATTATTTATATAAATTTCCATATCATACTTATAATCATATAATTCCATAAAATGAAAATTACTTCTGAAAATGTTGTATTGTACAATTCAACTAATAATCACTATTTCAAGAAAAATAAAAAAATATCCTAAGATAATATTTTAATGATGAATCTAAAAAATTAACTTTTTCTAATTTAACATTATTATATATATATATATATAACTGTTAAAAAATTATAAAGTGTTTGAAAAGAATTATTTGAAAATAAATTTTTAACATAATAGTTGTTCTTGTTTTTAATTTCTACAATAAAATAAAAAATCTATAATTAATAAATAAATATTAAATTTTATTTATTCTTCATTTTACATTGATATATAGAGTTTTATTTAATTAAATTTACAACATATGAAAATATATATTCATAAACACAAAAAAAATGAATAAAGTAAATTTTTATAAAATATCTTTTATATATATAAGAATATATATAAATATATATTAACATATTTTGTAGTATCGTTACTCTAATTTACACCTAATAAATCATTGGTTAGGTTTAACTACTAAATTTAATATTTAAAACATATATTTGAATATCATGGTTTAATTTCAGTTGGGTTATGTTTTTGAAGAAATAAATTGAATATCATGGACTTAAATAGAGGAACAAATATATTAACATCTCTGTTCATTATGTTTTCCCCCATTATATAAATAATTTTATCGCATTTTTAATTATTCATAATTATTGAATATTGGTGAGGCTGTCAATAAAATATTCATAACATAGAATATGAATTATAATATGAAATCTACCATACTCTCTTGGGTTATTTCAACTTACATATCTCTCATCAAACTACATTATTCATTTCTAAATTCATGTACCCTAGTATGTATATACCCTAATAATATATGATCTATAACACACCTCTCTAAAAAAATGAACCACTTAAACATTAAACCAATATGGTATTTTATATTCCCTCAACAATTATCTCTTTAACCCTTAAATTTTTTTATCACTATTTCATAAAAATAGAAACTAATAAATATATATCAGAATACCAAAAAATGCATATACATTACCAAAAATATCATGGATCAATTTTTATTAAATAAATAAAACAAATCTATCAATATTATCATACTTACTTTCCTAAAAATAAATTAACCCTTTATTACCTAAAAATTAATCATATTTTAATTCTAAGAGTTTTTTATACATCAATCATGTGTTTTCCAATATTTATCCAAAAAATATAACCATGTTAGAAAATAAATTTTCAAGCTTATTCATAGAATATGATTTTATTCCATTACATTAAAAAAAAATTGGATAAAATTATTTGGATGATTATCATAATTCACATAACTTTTAGAACATAGATGAATATAAATGATAAATATCAATCACTAATGAAAATATCTTAGAGTATCAATAAATAATTTTTATCAAGATATCAATTTTACATCCTCATGTACATCTATGAATTACACATTTTCCATTATAATAGGAATCAAACCTAACTCTGAAAAACTTATGTATGATAACTTATTTGATTATATGACATAGTGTCTTAAAAATTCTTACATTTATCTTCTTTATTTCTATTACCCCATTTCAAAAAAATACTAAAAATTAAAAAAATTATCAATATAATAACATCAAATGACCATCTGAATATGAAAATCATTCTTAATATTCATTCTCTCAATATATTTTCTTTTATTCATTTAATACGATCAGTTCAATATGAATTGATTTAAATATTGTTATCTTGTACTTATTAATAAAATACATCAAACATATAGGATATTTCCTAATCATGTGCAACAACATGGTTAATATGAGAAATATATGATAAAATTTTTAATAGATAATTAAAGCACAGAAAGTTAATTTAATATGGATAACATTTAAATAATATATTTAAATCATATAAAAAATCTTGAAACATAAAAAAATGAAAGGAATTTTTAATATCCTATAAATCTATATATACAAATGAATATGAAATTAAAATTAAATAGCGTTTTATGCCTCAAAATCATATTCTCATATCATAGTGGACCTGTGCTAATAATATTTCTACCCACTTAAGGATTGTACTGAAACCTGTGTTCCTCTTTATGCATGGGTAAAAACACATCTACCTATTTATTATTGGTCTACAACCCTTTTACATATATATTAATGGGAAAGAACTTGTGTACCTATTTATCCTTGGTAAATAGACTTTGTACCTTTATGATCTCTTGAGATAATAAATTCTAACTAATTAATTAGAGGGGGATATTGCTCCCCAAAAATCACCATCCAATAATATGATCAAAACATAAAATCTATTCATTCATTATAACACTAACAAACCTTAAATGGAAAATGGGTTTCATAAGGTTTTAAAAATGGATTCTCATTATGTATCTTTCATAAATGCATCAATAATTAGAATATTATAAACCCACGGAAATTAATTGGGTATCCAATGAGAACATGTAAATTTCATGGTAAATTCCACTTTAATAAAGGTAAATTATATTTTATTTAACCAATATAAATAAAGGGTATAGAATTATGTCAATAGTTTCTCACTAATCAATCAATGTGTTGAATCTATTTGAGTAGTTTTTAGTTAATGGAATCAAATATAGGGTATTTAGAGAAGGAATTCATTTAAAGGGAAATTAGGGTTATAAAAATTTAATGTAAAGAAAAGAAAAAGAAATAGATGGATCATTTGCATGATAGAAAAGACCATTTAATAGTTCATTTAGAGAAATAAGGTTGATGATATTATTTTTTGAATATCCTTGACCAATTGTAATATTTATAAAAGGAAAATAACATAGAAGAAAAACAATTTTTAGAATTTTTATAAAAATTGTAAATATTTAATAAATATTATTAATAAATTGAAATTAGTTTGAAATTTTTTTATATAAAATTTGGAGAAATATATTTCTAATTAGAAACCATGAAAATTATATACATAAAAATTCATATAAAATGAAAAATGTCTCAGTATGACTTATTCATATGTTATCTTTAAAACGAGAATATTTTCAAACTTTTATGAAAATAACCCATATAAAAAAATGTTACAAATTAATTTAAAACATTTAAAATCAGATATTGTATTATAAAATTACATTAATAAAATATTAAATAATATATAATAACACTTGAAAATAATCTCATGAATAGAAATGTGGAAAATTGGAGGTTTCTTATTGAGAAAAAGAGATGGGCTCATTTTTACTTACAATAAACACATCATCTAAAATTTGAATTACGAGGAAATTAAATTTATTGAGGATATGTAGAATCTCATTAATATCAAAATAAAATGATATTATTTTGTAAATGTAATAAAAATTCCCAATATGTATTATCATTCTTAAACAATATTGATTTAAAAATAATATTGATGGTGAAACCCATACACTCTGAGAAACATTTTAATCAAAAACCACATTCATATTTAGTATATCCTGAATTGAAAACCATTAAAAAGATAAATATATATATATATATTATAAATATAAAAAAAATATGTTAATATTATTTCTTTTTTTAGTAGATATATTTTTAAAAAACATTGTATATAATTTGAAATGTGTCTCCAAAGGTTAAAATTTTAACATGATTCCTTTACATTATTTTCTTGCTTAATCAAATGAACTCTACACCCAAGTATAATTACAATTTCTATCATAATAACCCATTTATGAATATTTTACAAGTATATTTCATTTTAAAATAATCAATTTTAATTATACAATATATATATTATCTATTTTCAATATCACATTTGAGTATTTTATATTGGTTTGAATTAGTTTCTTAATATTAGTATTGTTCTATATTATTTTGAAATTTTTCATCATTATATTACCATAAATTATAATAGAATTTTTTTTTTACAATTAGTTAATATTTTATAATTTCATTCATTGGGGATTTTTTTATGATCATTAAAGTTGAATTTTGTGAGGAGCATGTTTCAATGATTAATTTCAAATAAAAGGTGTTTTTCTTAAATAATGATTTAATTTTTAATAATACCATTACAAAAGTAAAACTAAAATCCTTATTTAATTATATGTATAATATTTTTCCTAATGATATATTCTCATAGTTATCCATGATAAAAATTTATAACAGTTTTCAAGTAAATAGTTAAACAAAAAGATACAAAAAATTATCATAATTAATGGATGGTTATAAATTGATTTGGTTATAATGTCATTATTCAAAAATTATAATGATAATATTTAGTTTTCATTTTTTTTATATTATAACTATAATTAATTATAATAATAAGTTAACATATAATATTTTATTAATTGTATGAATAAATCATTTTTTCTCTTAGAATGATCTTTTGGAAGGTCAAATTTAGCACAATTGTTCATTTATATAACTGTTAAAAGGTTGTAAAATTTGTATTAAAATAGTTTCAAAAATATCATAAACATAACTTTTATCCACTAAACCAATTCTCGTGTCCATCAATTAAAGTAAGTGATGAAAAGAAAATTGTAAATAAATTATTCCACAATGGAAATAATCCACACATACACTTAGATGATGATTTCATTTCCCATATAACAGCAAAAATGAGTAATATGTTTTTACAGTTGAGATTCTAAAATAAGTAATAAATTAAATATTTCTTTATTAAAATACCTCTTATGACAATCCTTGTAAAATGGTTATGGAAATAAATTACATTGCATTGTGGATGTGATTGTCTACACAATGTAGATATGAAAACAACATTTTTCTTAGTAGAAATGTGGAAAGTGGATAATGAATATATCACAAATATAATTAAATAATAGTATAAAAATTATACTTATGTTATCATATTGAAATTTTTTTAATGCAATGTTTTTCTGAATAAGAGTACATAAAGAAATAAAAATTTGGAAGGAGTTGTTAGAAATTTCTACCTCACTTCCTGGATTAGATCCTTTGAGAATGGTTTAAGCCTTTGATGGGTAGTATTTTAGAGAATAATAGATGCTTTATATACTAGATAGTAATTTCATGGTTAGGTTTGGGTAGAAATTTTGGTGATGTATTTGGGTTTTGGTTTGAGGTGATTTGAGGAGTAGAGTATCCCTTCTATTATTGAAAAGGGAAGCTAATTTTTTAAATTCCAAAAATAATAATAAATGGATGTCATAGGCAAAGAAATTAAGTAACATCATGGAAAATAATGTATAATGTAATTGATAATGTCACTAATTTCCTCAACAATCCATTCCCACACATGGTTCTACCATATTTGTGGTCTTTCCCTTTTGGTTGAACCCTTTTTAACCCTTCTGATTTTTACTGAGGTAACATGTTTTTAACAATGTAACTTATCATTCATAGTTGAAAATAAATTTTCCCTTGTTACATAATTTTATATAATGATTAAAAAATTTAAATCCTTATTATTTTATTAATTTTAATAATATTATTAAAATTAAATTTAGAAAACTTAATGTATTATATTTTTTTTTTGAAAAAATATCACTCTTGTTATAATAGGTATGTAAACAAAAATATTTATTTTTATATTTATATTTATTTAAAAATATTTATTTTTTTATCATAGTGATTTTATAAAATCTGAAAATAATAATTATAAATTAATATTTTGATAAATGGAAAAATATTTTTGAAAACAGTATATTCCAATACTCCAAGTAAAATTGATCTTTCTAAAAATAACGTAAAGTTATCCTATTGTAATATTGTTATGATGTATCCAAAAAAATGTCTATTTTTCAACTCAAAATCTTGAATATATAATTTTTTATTTTAATTAAAATTAGAGATCATCGAAAATAAATATAGGAAAAAAGATTTTTCAAATAAATTCTTTTCTAATTCTAAATTTATATAAAACACTAATAAAAAAATAATTAATAAATATTATATTATATTTAATTACATCATTATTTTATAATAATATACACAATTTGTTTATAAAATTTATAGCATGTAAAAAGATTGATTCATAAATAAAATAATGATTATTGTAGATTTGTATGCAATAACCTATATATATACTTGGTTACTCATATTCATCCCTACTAATTTAAAGGATATTTTTAGAGGCCATGTTAAAAAAATATAATATATATAGTGGTTTTATTTTAATTTTTTGGTTCATGTAGAATAATCTATCAAACATTTCATAGATAATTAGATGAAAAAAAATACATCAAAATCATGGTTTGATACAATAAATCATTGAGTGAGATAAAAAATTCCTATTTTGATGATAATTTTAAGGTGAATCTTGATAAGAACAGACCAATATTCAAAATAATTTTTAAAAATAGAACATATAAGTACAATTATAAATTATCTTTAAAGTATTTGAGTTATGGAAGCATCATGTAAGTTTCAATAATTTCTCTCAAAATATTAGAAGAGGAAAGTAAATACAAGGATTAGTTATCAGGGAAATTATCTAGGAATTGAAATTAAAAATTAAACAAGTTTAAGAACAATTCTATGATATGGTGAAATAAATATTCAAACATCAAAAATAAATTTTATTTTTCATAGTTGAATAAAAAATATTGTGAAATAATTGATAATTAAAAAATTCTACAATAAAAGGGGGAAATTTATTTTTTGAAAAATTGAAAGATAAAAAATTTTCATGTGATGAAAGTGGTCATTGAGAGGATGGATATAATTAAATATATATATATATATATATTATTCATTAATTGATGTAATTATTTTATATTATCTCAAAACTGGAAAAAAATATTAACATATTAGAGAAACAGTCTCATATTTCTAATAAAATTATTTCTAACTAAACTAAAAATGAATCCATGTTATTAAATGAGATTTATAATTTGAATTTGATGAATTTTTAATAGATTTTAATGAATTATATAATTAAATTAAATCTTATATAGAGATAAAATAACTTAATAATAAACAAATAATTTTAGCAGAGGAAAGAAATTTACATAAATAAATTCAAGTTCAACTTTGAAAATAATTTTTATGGAGTTTGTTAAATTTTAAACAAAAAATGTAAAAGTTAATGAATCTTCTAAGAACCTTTATAATTTTAGTATTCATTAAATATAAAAAATAATGTGTACTTGGACTATTTATCATTTAGAAGAGAAGGTATAATTTTTTTAAATAATTATGGATGAAAATTTTGTTTCTTTAGATGGAGAATTTTAAAATTGTGAAAAATATAGAAATGAAGATTTTAAGGATACATTTTATAAAAATAATAAACTAAAAAATTAATGAAAAATATCCAACATTTAGGGGAGAGTTTCAGGAACATCTCATTATATTAGTTAGAGAATATATCCATGATTAGTGGGGGGAAATAATGAAATTAAACAAATGGGTTTTTCTATAAAATTATCATTTTTTGATATGGTTAGTGTTGCAACAGTTATAGGAAGATATAATGATGTTTTTGGTTCAATATAAATTAACTAAAGAATAATATAGTATTATAAATGAGTAATTTTATAAGGATAAAACCTGCTAAAAATAATATTTTTCAGGGAAATTAATAAATAAAGCGTTTAAATAATTATTTAATTTCAAGAATTGAAAGATGTTTTTGGATGATGAATTCATAATTTTATCATTTATGTTATTTTATATAATATTTTTAAATGATATTTAGTGTGAATAATGATAAAATGTTTGATAATATATATTAATTAAGTGAATATAAAGGATTTGTTTTGAATATACCTCTAAAGGAATTACAAAAGGACTATGCATGTATACTTCGTAGTTGGTTTTCATCCCATGTGTATGTTAATATGTTTCATATCTCAAACCAACTTAATGGGCTCTACTTAACCTATAGTAAGCTTAGTGTGATACCCATTCTTTCCTCCAATGGGCATGGGGAATATGACTATTTTTGAGTGGACACATCAAACACATGTGGGGAATTATCTTAATGTACATGAGTAGACACACACATCTCCATACACTAGTGTACTAAAGAAATGGTAAACAAATAAAACCAAATATACATTAACACAAACAATAACACATCAGAGTTGGACTAAGAGTACATAAAATAAAAAATCAAAATATAATCCCATCATAACTGTAAAAGTTCCAACCAACTAATAAAAAGGGGTATACCATAAAATGAAACTATAAGAAGCGTTAGTAGCCAGTCTAGCGCAACTAAGATCCTCATATTCCTAGTCCTCATAGGACATAGTCAAAAAGGGTTGTCAATTTCCTAAGTAATGAAACATGTAATAAGAGAACATGAAATAAAGATAAAAAGATACCTAAAAAGACACCCTAAAATCACCCAACACAATTCATCAAGATAGAAAGTAATTTCAATATCACTAATAGTTGATCCACTATTAAATATATTAACAAACAAGATAAGATAAAATATATACATCAAATATAAAATTAATTTCACAACCTCACTTCTAGCCTATGATTCCACCGGGGGATTATTAGTCACATTCATCTAAGGGAAAACATCCCGAGTCACATTGAAATAGATGGAACTCATATAAGAGGTAACACTCATTGGTTATTTCCTTTCATGATAGGATATTGCACATAAAAGATATCAAACCCTTGGTAATGATAACATATAATTCATGGGTGGTATATCTCATCCTAAATAGTGTAAATCACTATGAATGGGATCATACAATTTGGATGTTAAAAGAATGATACTATAACCAACCTTGGTAATAATGATAGGGGATCACACCTTGGGCATCATAGAGGTATACCAAACTCTATCTAGAACTAATCTATAAAGGGGATCATTCATCCTATACTCAGAATGGGATTTTAGATTTTTCCCTATCCTTGGTTTACCAATGGAACACGTAAACACTAATAATGATATTGTATTGTGGTAAAAAAGGGATTCATAGTACCCTAAAGGGGATACATTATGTGTATAAGGGGTATGAAACATGTCCCACTAAGTCTAGTCATTTGTTCGTTATGTTCATACACTCTGGCATGTGCCTATGCACTATTGTCATTATTTTCTAAACTAGCCATGTTTTTGCATGTGTACCTAGAAGTACTGTCAGGTTTTAAACATTGGATCAAACATAATTTTGTTAGGTCACATGATTGTGTCAAATATATCCTTATACGTTAACCATAGATGTGTGGAAGGTGGTCCACATGGCTTTTGTTCTTCAGAACTACATGTCGCATATATTAGTATTTAACATAATTCCTCAGTCTTCACATGTAAAATCCCACACCACATACTTATAAAAAATAACACCAAATTATTTTAAAAGGATAAAATTATTTTTTATTTCACATGTGACACCTAAAATAGTGCCTAAATAAACCATAAAACATTATTATTTAAAAAATACCATTATAAACTAGACATTATATTGGTGGGTATGAATAATTTTAAATACATTATTAAATGTATGAAATATTATAACTAAATATAAATTTATATACAAATTCTTATTAAGTAATAACTCAATTTTATGTATTTTCATTTCATTCAAATAAATAAGTTTTCTTAAAAAACATTTTTACTTCTTTTTGTGAGAATATTATAATTAATTTTGCCTAATTTTATAAAATTTATTTGAATAAATTATGTTAATTTTTTATATAAACATATAAAAATATACTTAGGGTTAAATTTTTGTAATTTTTTTAAAAAAATTAATTTTTAGAGAACATTAAAAAAGATTGATTTTTGTAAAACATTCATTTTCTTTTAAAATTATATGTGATTTATAAGTAGAATCATAAATTTTATTTTATATAATAGTATCAGAATTATTTTATAATTATATATAATCTAATTTATTAAATTTTAATCATCATTATATAATATTTGTGTATTTGTGTATTCTTAATCATAAAAAACAATTTTATGGAAATAGTTTTAATGTGCATAGTGTTTCGCCATTTTAAATAAATAAAATATCCCCGAATGAGAAAATATTTTTAATTATAAAAATAATATTATATATATATATAAATATTATTTTAAATTTATTTAGTAATTATTTCATTTCATATATTCATTGTAATATAATTTTATTCTTAAAATTTTCATTTCTTGAGAAACTCGTATTTCGATATGTCTACAGGTTTAATTTTAAATTTAAATTTTCCACTTATCTAATTTGAATAAGTAAAAATGATTTCAATTTTTTGAATAACCATAATTTATATTATAAAATAAGTTCAAATTATTTTTTCCATAATGAATATTTAAATAAAAATAATAATAATTATCATTGTTAAGGTAAGAACGGGTATATGAGGGGTTAATATAAAATGATAAGGTTTAAAAATATAAATAAAGTTCTTTAATTTCTATTTTTAGTCATATTTAGACCTTATATCGTATAAGGTTTGAAAATATCTTATTTTGGATCCTTGATGCATTTGAAAAATGTGGAAATAGTTCTTTCTTTTCAATAATTCCAAGTGTGTACTCTCCCCCAATTATAAAAGGCCACCCCACTCCTCTTCTCTTCACACATAAAAAAACCCAATGGTTAATACAATATATTAAATAAAACATCCTTAATTTAATAACCTCATCATAGAACCATTATTTTAATAATAAATCCAATCCATAAAGGCTTTAGTTGTAATCTTAATGAGTTTTTCTTAAAAAGAGGTAACATTCTTAACGTGTCATTTTATTTTACTTCTTCTTCCTCCTGCTTCAAAATTTTTTATATAATTATGGTATATTATCCTTATTAAATTTCATATACTAAAATTTTTTATGTTAATTCCATGAACTACAACCATCCTCTCCGCACTCAACTGTGAAACGAAACTATTGACGTGTACGGAGGACAACCGTTGTGCAAACCGACATAATTCATTTTCCATCGCTTCTTATCACAACTAGATATAATGATATATTTTTTGTTTGTATATTTTATTTATTATATAATTATAATTAATTAATTAATTATAACTTAAACCATATTACTTTCCATTACGTGGGGAAAATGATAATGTCGTTCATCTGCAAGGAGAACTCTCACCTCATGAAACTATGTGGTTCATTTTTCACTTACACATACATGTACGGTAATAAGTATTAATTTTATATTAATATGTGATATTCAAGAAATTTTAAACCACATGTAATATAAATATATATTATAATTTTTTAGCTTTATATCCACTAAGTTAAGGAAAACGCCATTCGTGTGTATGAAAGACTACTTCCTCGTAAAGCGATGGGATTTTCATTTTATTACCACATTAAATTGATGGAATATTTATGTTTTTTTAAATAAATAATATTATATTTATGAAATAATTATCATCTAGAAAATATTAAATAATAATTACATGATTTCTATAATAAAAAAATGAAAAATTGAAATGTTACTCACGCATACATATGAATTACCATCTCCATTATTGTAACACGGCTCATTTTTTCTAACCATGTTACATGTTATTTTATAAAATTATATTTCATGTAAAAAATAATCATAATTTAATTTTTATTCTTCTAGATTTTATTAATTATTAATATCAATGACCTTACTCAACTTGTTAATGTTCTTTTGGACATATTTCTCATCAATCATGAAAACATCATATATATAATTATTTTTATTAAATTATTGAATATATAAATGTAAAAAATATGGTAAAATGAATAATAAACAAGAAATAGGTTCTTAATAAAGTAAATAATTATCATATGTTTTTATTTATGAATATAAGGAATGAAGTTGATCATTCAATCTAATGTTAAGGATTTCATCTCAAAGCTCCCTTCATTGAGGCAAATGTTCTTTTATGCACCTAATTTCTTTAAAATTTTATTTATACTACCACATTACATCCTAGATAATTAAGGAATCATATATTATGGTATTTTACATAAAAAATTATTAAATTCATTCATTGTATTTATGATTCAATAGTTACCAATGTGGTAAGGGTTTATGTTTCAATCTCATTCTAATCAGGATTGTTTGTGCATGAATATCCATTATAGGAAATTGTTTATTCACTATGTAATAAAAATATATATTTTTATTATATTATGGATATTAATTAATATTTATTATTTTATAAACATTTTCCAATCCTTCATAGATAAAATGAGTGTGAAATTTATTTTTTTGAAAATTGGCATTATTTCTATCTTTAGTCGGAGACCCTTTCTCTTCAACATCCATGTATTCATTGAAATGTTTTCAATAATGTTTTCTTATTATTATAGGATTTTTTAGTTTAATTTTTACCCATTTTCTATTTCATAAAATGGTTTAAAAATAGTCTTCTTAAAAAAAATTAATGGCATGCTTTTTTACTTTTTACTAATGTGTGAAAGGAATATTCCTTTTACATATATGGAATGTATGGAATTACACATTATCATGGATATTTTTTTAGTTTAATATTACTTTATATGATTATATTATTATTTTATATTAAATGAGTTGCCATCATATTTTTTAAATTATTAGTTTTTCAAAAACTATTTTCAAAGTTCAATGGATATTTCACTCAGGAATGTTTGTATACGTTTTTAATAGTACATATATTCATAAAAAACAACCTTGAAAGTTATTTAATACTTCTATATTTTGTGTATATGCCTCTAACATATATACCTATATTAATACATCTTAATTTTATTGGCTAAATACATTCTTTATGATAATTTTAAAAATTTATTCATTATGAAATTTCATTTAATTATGATATGAAACATGATTATGAAACACATTTTATTTCCATGGGAACTTTTGAGATATGCCTTATAACTAATTTCATTTATCTAGAACATATTGATCATTAACATGTAATGATGGTTGTTCCAAGATAGTTATACAATTCATTTGATAATTTTTTAGTCTCATTAGGCATCTTGTATGGTATGTGCGAGTAATCATATTCAATTATGGGACTTTTTCTGCCATGTGACCTTGTCTAGTCAGTTTTCTATGACTCACCTTTATATAATGTTATATTTTTCATCTACATTTACTATGAATCAATGATAAAATTATTCTATGTTATTTATGATATTATTTCATGTTATTACTCATAAGAATTTTATTTTATGGTACATTTTTATATATTTGAGACATAGTTTATGTTTCCCTATCATGTTTGTCCCTTAATGGAATTTGTATCCCAGGTCTTTTATCTATGTATTCCATATGTTATATAATTTAATTTTTGGAGATGTAAAGTATTTAGAAGATAATTATAGAGAATGAAATAAAAAAAATTGTTCTATATTATTATATATGTATTATGAATCTAATCATCCAATGAAACTAAGCATCATGATCTCGGTGTTGTAATGAATAGATATTGATGTCAAAAATCATGTAATGATAAGTATAAAAGGCTTTAGTCGCAATAGTTGGTATCAAAGAAAATGTTTTTTTATCCATTATAAATTAGAAAGATAAAAAAATTGTGATAAACCTATGGATATGAAATACAATAATTCAAAGTATAAGAAAACATCCTATAATATTGGTGAAGGATATAACGAGTGGTTTTCAAGTAATTACATCAATTTTTTGAATATTGATGTTGGTGTGGAACTAGAAAGGTTGTACATAGGTGTAATAAATCTAAAAGGGTTTAATTGATCTAGAATTGATCATCTTCTTATCCACTATATTAACATTTTATACACACCTTATTTAACAGTCCCAATGCATATTCATTGGTAATTCAAAAAACTCTTTATGAATAATTATGAATAACTAGAGAGAGTAATTAGGTTATAAAACCTAATATTAATTGTTACCAAGTATAACCAAGATTCTAACCTATAGAATCATAGTTATGATATAATTATCATTTATAAGTTATTCCTTCCAATTTTATTTGTTTCCCTTTGGTATGCCAACACATTATCATCTGTATTATTTTAACCTTATTAGTTAATAGTGGGAAATAATAAAAATTGTTCCAAAAAATGATGTGATGGGATGTTTAATGATTTACCTAATGAGATTCCTAACCTAATGGGAATATATAATATATATATTAGGATTAAAATAAATTTCATATATAATTTTATGATTAAAAACTATAATATAGTTGAGTTTCCAAAGACATCAAAGAAGATAAAGATGGAATGTCATTAAATTTCATGTGAGGAAGATGAAAATGAAGAGAATAAATGGATTACTATATTTCATGAATGTGGTGAAATACACATAGAATATTTTATAAAATTGAGGGGAATATGTTTTATATGTGGAAATAAATGGCATAAATTAATTAATTTCTATAGAATTTGACCTCATATATGTGGGTAACTTGGAAATTATCCAAGTTAGTTCACTGAACTAAGGGTTATCCCCTAAAAGTGGAATTATGTTATATAAATCTATTATGTGAATGTATTTATGTATGATAATTTTAAAATTATGTTGTAGAATTATTTTTATCAATGATATTCTGGTTTCCTGACTCATGAAACTTCTAAGGATTGTTTTACAATAGATTTCATTAAGGATGTGAAAAAATATGTTCAATGGTGCCAATGAACTAGAACTATGTCTTAATTGTATGGTAATATTTTATGGAAACACTTTATTAAGAAAAATATAATCTTTGATATATGGAAGTTACTTACTATTATTTGATTTAGTAGAAAAGAGTGAGTTGGATAGAAAACCATACTGTTAAAAAATGATTTGGTTGCTAATGTTATTTTTAAGATGATCATGATATTCTTTGGAACGTTATAGGATCAAGGTGAATATGAGTATCACGTCATATTTTTGATAATATTAATAAAATAGAAAAACACATTCTATATGAAAATCCATCGCATCCAGTAAGTCCAAGGGCATGAACCCACAACTGATGGGTTATATGGGAACAATACCTACCTCTAACCAATGTGATGTCCTGATTAATATAATATTTTTTTGTTCAAAAGGATTTATGGGTAAATATTATGTCTCTCAAATATTATTAGGTGATTAATTTTATATCTTGATACAATTTACAAAGTTTATGTACATATAACCATTATGTTTAACATAATTGATTAATTGGGAAGAATAATATTTTTTTTAAAGAAGATAGCTATAGGGATTCAAGGATATACACTTATGGAATGGATTATGTATATTTATGGAAGTTTCTATTTTATTATTAGAGATTAATTTATTATATTGGATAACTTTTTATAAATTTTTTTGATTTATTAATTAAAGGAGGTGTCACATTTTATTCATTTTGTTATTATTTGATCTGTTAAATGTTTATTTAAGTGATCTAGGAATGATAAAATCATATTAAATACTCCCTATTTGGATAAAAAAGATATTGTGGTGGAAATTTTTAAATTATTAAATTATATATTTCATGTAATAGTATTTCTTATTTTTCTTAGTCATAATCATAAAAGGATCGATCAACTTTATGAAAATGATCTTGAAAAAAAATTATTCATTTTTGACAAATTGATGGTCTCTTCTCTCAAGATACAATGATATAACATTACCTTGTAGACATATATTCATTTTAAATCAATGTTTTAACATTCCATAAATGTTATCTTATTTGGAAACCTAGTAAGTGTTATTATAAATGAACTTCATACATCTTTTTCTCTATTTAAATAACATATTTTATTAAGCCTTTTTATAATGGGGTATTTCATAATGGCAATTTTCAAATTTAAATCCCCTGATTACAAATATCAGTATTAAAAAACAAGATTCAATTTATTTAAGGTATGTATAGTGTAAAACCCCAATATTTTAAAATAATAACATTATATTCTATAGCATAAATGACATGAAACACCAGGACTAAACAAACTATAAAATGTTATTATTTAAATAAGACCATTATAACCTAGCCATTAAATTGGAGAGTTTTAATAGTTTTTCTGAAATTATGAAATATATATTAATTTATAAATCAATATAAATTAACTTATAATTTCTTATTAACTAATCAGTCAATTTTATGAAAAGTTATTTTATTCATAATAAAATCTATTCATCAAAAATATTTTTTTCTTATTTCTTTGAGAATACAATATAATAAATTTTTTATACTTTTAAATAATATATTTGATTAAATTAAATTAATTTTATAAATTAGAAGATCATTATTTACTTTTGGTGAAATCTTGTATTTTTTTCAAGAAAATTAGATTTTTCATTGAATAGGGAAAAGTGTCAATTTTTTTTAACTAAAATTTTCATTTATTAAATTATATATTTTATATGTATATTAATAAATTTAATTTTATTTAAAATTATAATAAGTATTTTTATTTATATATAATACAATTAATTACATTTTAATAATCCTTATTCAGGATTTTAGTATGTGTTTATTCTCAGTCATAAAAACACATTTTTTCTAATAATGATATTGAAGTGAATAACATTTATACATTTTATATAATTAAAGTAACCCCTAATGAGGAATTATTTTAATGTTATGTATAAATTATATGTTTAAAAAAAATAATTTAAATTAATTTACTTTGTATTGCTTATCATATAGTTTATGTAAGATCATCTTATTCATAAAGAAGACATTTCATAAAAAATCGTTTTTTACACATCTTATTGTTTAATGTGAACTTTAATTCTACCACTTCTGTGAGTTGAATTCAGAAATATGAATTCGAAATTTAGAACTTCATTAGTTTATATTATGTTATATGTTCATTAATTTTACAAATAGTAATAATTAATTACTGCAGTTAAGGAAAAATGGGATTACCGTGCAGTTAAATTAAAAATATTAGACTTAAAAATGACCAAAAACATGATTAATAAATTTTCATGTTATTATTTGGACATTATATCTCTTATATTCAAAAAACGGGACATTTTGGAGTTTTTTAATTGTGAAAAATGGGGTTATAATTTTTATTTTTTAAATATTCTATGTGTGTCCTCTTCCCCACTTATAAAAGGAAACACCAGTAGAAATTATTTTCATTTATTCTTTCTTTGAAGTTATATAGGGTTATTTTCAAAAAAAATTATTTCCAAAATATTTAATTAATTTTATTTATTTTGAAAATTATTTTAAAATTGAAATGTTTATTATCATTAGTAATTTTTTTTACCTTTTTGAATGTATATATATTAATCAATGAGAACAACCTATAATTATATAGAAAGCTAATATTTTATTTATATATGTCTCCCCCATATATACCTAGCTTATTCTCACTTCTATTTAAGGGGTAATACAATCCTTTTTATAATTTATAAAATGTCTTCATTATGATGTTTCCTTGTATTATAATATGAAATAATATTATGTAACCCATTTTCTTTCAATGGGTAATTCTTATGTAATGAATTATAGTTGATTTAATTTATGTTAATTACATATATTATGACCATGTTTTGATATATTCACCCATATATTGCTCCAATTCATTGGGTAGTGTTTTAGTTTCGTGAGGCATCAAGTATGGGATGTAGGAGTAAACCTAATCTATTATGGGACTTTGTCCACCATTTGATATATTCTAGGTATATTTCTTGGATTCATGTTTATGTTATGTTATATATTTCATCCATATTACCAATTATTCAATTATCTTAATATATAATGTTATTTATATTATTATTCCATGGTATTACTCATTTTCCTTGTTTTTCATGATATCATGTTATATCATTGACTAACAGGTTGTGTTATATTTTCATGTTTATTCATTTACTAAGAAATTTATCTCTCATTTTTTCTATGTATTCAGTGGGTATCCATAGAGGATTTTAGAGCTTTAACTTCTTTAGGATCTCATAATAAAGAATAAGATAAATAAAATTTATTTTGGCCCCATATTGATGTATTGTGAACATAGTCTTTTAATGATAATTGGACTCATTATATTTTGGTTGTAATTATTAAATTTTTATGTTAAATATTATTTAATGGTATGCCTAAAAGGCATGGGACTATATATAACCTCAATCCATGAATCAAAAAATCATTTTCTAGATCTATGTTTGACTGATCACAATATGTATCTGGTGTCCACATTTTGGCTACTCATCTACACATAAAATGCATCATCTTTCACTGTATCACCAAAATTTAAAAACCAGGGATTCAGAATCCTTCAACCGAACACTGATCTTATTTCATCATCAGCACTCCTCTTTCGTTCCATAAATCCTATATCCAAACCCATGGTAATAAATCTATTGCACCAATTATCAATTTCAAATTGACTGAATCCCATGTATGGTTGAATCACCTGTCAAACAAAATACTAATAAAGAACTTTTAAATATATAAGGGAGAAAAGAATGAAACATAATAGAAAGAAATGATCATTTTACATTTTTTGGGTTGTAATTATTTATTTTCCAGAGATATTAAGGATCCTAAATAAAATCATGGTTCAACCATTATGATTATTCATCCATATGTCATAAAATTTTCATAAATTTAATTTCTAAATTATTTAATTCATGTTTTCCATTGAGAAAATAAGAATAGGGAATAATCCAAAAAAATACAATTTTTATATAGAATCAATCACAGATAAAGAATAATTTTATCTTTCTTAAATTGAATTGGTCTAATAACTTCATTAATTAAGTCATTAATTCGCAAGAGAGCATTGAGAAATTCATAGTGTTCATCATCATATCAACCAAAATATGATATCAGACATGAAGATTCTCCCTATGTTAGTTCTCTTAAAAAATATTACGGTTATGTGGAAAACAATTTAGGGTTCCATAATTATTTTTAAATAGATTTTTTTATGTAAATCATTTAATTAGAGAATAAATTAATTTTTTTATTTAAGTGATTTATTTTGTATAATACCTACAACAACTACAATCTACTAAAATACCCTTTTCCAACCAATATTATGTTATACATGGGAGAAATTTTCCTTATTTATCTAATGATGGACTCATCTTTCACATCTAGAACAACATTATAGATATATTCCATTATAACTTATTTTTTTGTATTTTATATAATAAGTGTAATACTTTTAATATAACAAAATAGAGGCTCCATGTTCCCTATATTCCCATGATAAATCTCAAACATACTCTGAAAATATGATTTAACGCAACCAAAATTGTTACATAGAAAGAAATTTGTTAAATTATCCCCACCTAATGTATTTTAATGAAGAAAATAACCTATTAAAAAATATGAGATTACTAAGCTCTTATCTAGTTCTCCCACTACTAGTCTCTACCCTTGATCATTCCCATTATATCAATTATAATAACACAATGAATCAATATTCTATGAAGGATCATATATATCTAATAATTTTTTTCCACTATGTAATCTATGCAATTAGATCTATATTAAAAGTTCTTCTCACAAAAGTCAATAACAAGTGATGGGTCATTCATATCTCTTAAACTACAACATGTGAAATAAATTATTCACGTAGTATAACTACGCTTGTTTGGTTAAGTTGTAGGTGACCTTATATACCCTATGTAATTTTAATAATGGGTAAATAAATCTATGATATATCTTAACAAATCAAAAAAAACATTATAATTATCATAATAGTGAAACTATTAGGATCATATGGTCTCCCTTGTCGAACTCCAAATACCTTAATCATTGGTATGTATATGACTTATGATGTACATGGGTAGTCCTCGTCCAAAACTAGATTATTTTCACTTTATATTTATCCCTTTAACCAACATGGGGCCATAATTGTTTCCTACCATGGCTTTATCCAGCACATGGATGACATTATGTGTATCTGTTACAAGGTCTTGAATGGTTTCACACCAATGATGGAGTGGTTAATGTTGTTATATAAAAATTACAACATAGGTTTATGATCATCCAAGATGTGGAAAAAGTCTAACACACGCAGCTAGATCATGTCCTCTAGAACCCTAATTTTCTTCCATGTCATACAATATTTCTAGGGGTTGAATGCCAAGGACATCCACAACTAATTCCCAAAGGCCTCCTTTAATCCTTTATATAATCATGATATCAATCTGGAATCATGGTTTGAAATGATTATTCAGGGAAATACTTAAATATAGACAATTTCTTACATGTATAGGAATTTTGAACACTCCAATGATCATGTCACTAATATGGATAGGAAGTTGGAAAACTTGGTGAATCGATCAATAATCATCCAGATAACATCATTACCTCAAACTGATTAGGGAAGTCCTATCATGTTTTCCATGGAGGTAGTATCCCATGTTTGCTATGGATCCTTAGGAGGTTGGGGAAAACCCATTTTAACTTAGTTATTCACCTTCACCAATAGGAAAATGAGTCATCTTGAGATAAACTCATCAAAATCCCTATTTAACCATGACCACCAAAACTGATGTTGAATATACTAGTACATATTCAAAACTCATGGATATATTAAGGAGCATGTTTGAATCTCCCTCAACACCTACTCATGCAATGTTCCCAGTAACAATGTCTATTATCAACAATTTATGATCACTTCCCATTATCAGAAAATCCATCAGGACCATGTCCAGTGGATTTCAATTCATGAAATAACTCAAAATTTATATCCCCTATCTATTTGATCCTGAAAAAATAAATAATAATATGAGTAAAAACCATTAATTGGAGGTATATTTCACCATCACCATCAAATAAATTCAACTACATAGAGGCCAACTAATCTTAAACCAAAATCAATTACTGTAAATGGGATCTCTTTCTTGGATCGTATGGAAACACATTCCACTTCTCAAAAGTATATACTATCTCGGACTCATAATCATGTATAAACTCTATCCATCACCTCTACCTTAGGTTATTATCATTCAGTGAAAAATTATACCTTAGACTCTTATAGTCTAAAAAGGTGATGAATCTCTCTCTTAAAAGACAATGCCTCCATGAAATCTTTCTGAATAGATATTTTCCAACTCCAAGTCATGGGTCACGTTTTTCTACTCATGTGGTATAATATTTGAGGAACCACAAGAAATGTAACACCCCAAGGTTTTGAAAATAAATATAGAATTCAATTTTGCCTCTTCTATGTTTTGAATTTCAAGAAATGGTCATCTAGAGTTGTGTTCAGTAAGTCATTTGGAGTCTGATAGAACAAACTTGATTTTTGATGAATAGTAACATACCCTTATGAATAGTAATATGAATAGTAATATGACCCTTGAATATTAAATAATGATATTATTTTATTTTCTTAAGGCAATATGATAATGGGATCTTAATTAATTTTTCAATGTCACATAAAACTAACTGCACTTCAAGATTGTTATTTTTCAAATTAACTATGACCTTATTTAAAAATTAAATTAATAATATTTAGAAAATTATGTTTGAAAAATGGATTTCACTTTTGAATTCTACACGTCAAAAAATGTTATGGGTTAATTTTTGGGATTTTTCTGAAATTCTTGAATTTTTGATGAATAGTGAAATACGGTAAAATACCATATATTCAATTTATCAGTTAAATACACTATTTATGACATCATAAGTGATTTAAGGCCACTTTATTCGAACTCACATGATCTTATTACTATTAGGGGTCACGTGAAACAATACTATTGGTTTTCTTGATGGAAATAATTAAATAATGAAATTAAATATTCAAAATTTACCCCTCTCCTCCACTATAAGAACCCCCCACCACTACCTCTTCTATTCACTTATCTAAGCCTTTAAGATCCTCAAATTTCTACCCAACTACCCTTCCCTAGTCACTCCCCACGACCAGAAAGCTCTTAGTCTTTCCAAAAGACCAAAATCCCTTCCCTTAAGGAGGCTCTCAAGGAAGTTGTTTCAAGAGGTAAAACACATTTCTATTTCTTTTAGTTTCATTTGAATTTATCTTCATTTGTTATCCTCTCCTCTCCTCCTATATCCAAATGATCATTATAACTCCAGTATCATCTACATACTGGATTTATATCATGTGAATGGAATAACCATCATCAATATTCTTACTCCCTCCCTTTTATTTTTATAAAAGAAATCAACGTCCATGAGGTTCCAATTTATAACCTTCGTGGACGATGAAGTTTTGTTCTTCAATATTTCTTTCATTACTGGTAATGAAACCATATTTATGGTTGAACCAGGTCATAAAATATGTATTTTATCTTGATTAATTTTCTGGAATCTTTATACGTACATAATATGGAATAATAATACGAAACAAGTTTATTGAGCACAAAACTGCCAAGCCAAATTCAAGCGTTTATTTTTAACTCATCGAATGGTTCATCCTCATGGTATATAGCCAGAATCATTATAAGATCATTTATATATCTTTAATTTCACTAATAATGTATATTAACAATTTTGTATGTTTAACCATATTTCAAACCAACTTCCATTCATGAATACAAGTAAACAAATCATGAAACCAAGTAAGAAAATGCTTCCAAAACAATAAGATTTAATCTCTTAAACCCATCAAAAAGGCCATTAATGAACTTAATAAGGTTATATAATATCAATTAAATGTTTATTAGGTTTTTTAATTATTAATTAATTAATCTAAATTTTATTATTCAGGTCATTAAGAACAATCAATAACACATTAGAGCAAAAGGTAAGGGGTTCCTCATCTCACTTTCATTTCTGTGAGATTTTCATTGTTAGCCACTTATTTCATATATGTGGTTTAAGTGTACTTACATTTGATATAAAAATAACATGATTCTATTTATATTCATGTTATTAAATGATTCATTTTATGTTTATTACGTTCTGGTCATATGATTCGACTGATTACATTGTGATAAGAGACGTTGTCTCAACTTCTATTTGGTTGTGACTAACCTTGTGTGGTGCACCTAATAATACTTATGTGGTGTACCTACTGCCCACTTGAGATCAATTTTAATTTGAAAATATATTTATATTAAATATCCATAATCTCATATCATGGATATATTTTTTGTCTAAACTTTATACTATTTTATATACGGTGTTTATTTGGAAAGTTATTTTAATTATGGAAATATTGATGAATCGGTATACTCTACTCTATACAGATATTGAAAAGGAATATTTCTCTTGTATGGAATCAATTTATAAATAATGATTTGGACATGCAGTGGTGGGTGGGGCCCGCTATAGTCCCCTGATGCATCGGTAGGTCTCATGAGACAAAACAGTTTGGCGACAAACCCTTCGAGTTTGTTTCCAAAAAATCAGGCAGGTTTCTACCCATAGAACTAAACCGTTTTTATGGTATTATGGTTTCATGTTCCAGATACATGACGTCCAATTAATAAGAATTCTCTTTATTCATTATCAGTTATTATTATCCATGAGGTTTTCACTATGACAAAATCTATGGATTTGGTTTCATTCTCAGTTTATTAATGGCATTATTTATTTATTTATTCACTATGCCATTTTGATTATGTCAGATTGTTTGTGAATCACTTATTATTGTACTCATGGTTATGTTATTTGTAACCCTTACTGACCATTTGAGCTCACCCATTTCATTGTCTACCTTCAACAGGTGATTAATAGAATATCTTTTATTGAGTTCCTGGGGATATCATTTTTAGTTTTCGTTATGTGTTGTATTTTGTAAACCTTTCCAATGTAATTTGAGTAACATCTATGTATATAGTTTTTTCAAGACTACTAAACTGATCGTTCCTTTGGAATTTTCATTCCTTCTAACCATGACAATATCACAATTAATGCACCGGCTCCAGCCTAGAGGGGTCGGGGTGTTACAGTTGGTATTAGATGAAGTTTAGTAGGAAACTTGGAAACTAGAGTAGGAAATGTATAGTGGGGAACAAAGACCTAAGGTAGTATCTGAGGATTAACATACAAGAACGTCCTGATATTTTGGTATGGAATATATTATGTGGATATTTTAAGAAATATGTCCCTGTCTAGATACAATCAGGTAGAGGTGGCTCTATCACAGATGTATCTAGGGGTAAAACCCAAAAACACCGCTTTGAGTTAGACTCAAACGGAAACTGGTGCACGACAATGGGCTTTGCTGCACTCTTGGTTATGACACTCCCAGGGGATATGCTTAGGATAATTCATGTTTTCTTTACAAGCCATTATGAAGGAGTTAATGTAAATTTTTCCTTAGAGGAACCATGTTTATAAGATTAGCTATGCATAGAATTTCAATCTATGTTGAGTGATTTTCTATTTGAGATTCATAAACTAATCTAGTATATCCAATTATTTATAAATGGAATCTATTAATGGAAGAATGGGAATCAATAATCATGGGAAAGGTAGGTATCTCCCTATTGAGCAATTCAACACAGTCAACGTTGGAGCAGATCAGATCATGACCATATTGGGACAACTTACTCAAGTTGTAATGAATAACCATCCAACACCTGTGTTGGATCGTTTCATGTGGCAGAAGCCCCCATATTTCAGTGGGACTAATAATCCAGTGGTTGCTGAGCAATGGATCAAGTCCCTTGAAAATATATTCATGGCGTTAAGATGTAATGAAAATTAAAAGGTAGTATTAGCAGTATATTGTCTCAAGGGCGACGCTGATCAATGGTGGTCCTTGATTCAAAATACCACAGAGGAAGAAGAGATAGAGGATGTGGAATGGAGAACTTTTAAGGAAATATTCTATGAAAAATATTTCCCTCGTGAGAAACAAACTAAAATGAAGAGGAAATTCCTTGGCTTGAAACAAAGGGAAGAAGATAGTGTTGTAGAGTATGAGGCTACCTTCACAAGTCTAGCCAGGTATACCGTGGATTACGTCCATGACTCAGTAGACAAGATTGATCATTTCTTTGAAGTTCTTAAGCCAAGTCTTCGAAGGGCACTGGATTCTCAATCATTTTCATCATATGATGAAATTGTATCAAGTTCCATCAAAACAGAGAAGGAATTTTCTATATCAAATTTTTTCAAAGGAAACCAAGATAAGAAGAGACATTCTAATAACAAAGGAAAAGGAAAAGTACCAAAGAAGAGCAAGGGAATTAATAGTTTCCCATTATGCTAGAACTGTGGAAAGAATCATCCTGGTAAATGCTTGAAAGGCAAGAGAGTATGATATAACTGCGGAGAAAAGGGTCATCGATCTGATGAATGCAAGGGAAAGAAACAATTCAATGATGTTCAATGCTACAATTGCAGAGATATGGGACACTATTCAAATGAGTGTCCTAAGCACCAAGGAAACATGCCTCATAAAAATCAAATAGAGCAAGGGAGATCCTATGCGATTACAACCGCGGAGGTTGAAGTTCCTAGTGACGTGGTGGCAGGTACTTTAATTGTTTCCTCAAACTTAGCCAACACTTTATTTGATTCTGGATCATTGAATTCATTTATATCCTCTCAGTTTGACAAGAAAATTAGATATGTCCAATTTGATTTAAGAAATGAGTTGTCAGTCAAAACTACCATGGGATGTATCATTGCAACAAAGGCATGTCAACTAGTCCCCCTCCAAGCACCAAAACGTGATTTATTTTCTAGCCTTATCATCATACCCATGAATGAATTTGATATAATTCTCGGTATGGATTGGCTATCAAATATTGATGTGAGGATTTATTGCAAGAAAAAGGAAGTTACAATTTTTGAAAATGGTGTAGAATCTCTTATCTTTAAAGCAGAGACTTCGCTATTTGATTCTTATCTAGAACCGCCCCCAGTAGCTCTATTGAATGCAATACTTGGAGAGGAAGATAAACCAATATCTATGGAAGAGGAAATAAATCTTCAAATTGAAGATGTGCACATAGTTAAAGAGTACATTGATGTATTTCCAGAGGATTTACCTGGACATCCTCCAGAGCAGGAAGTTGAGTTCTCTATTGATTTAATTCCTGATGTAAGACCTATATCAAAGACCCCATATAGAATGGCCACTGTGGAGTTAATGGAGATAAATAATCAACTAGAAGAGTTGAGTGACAAAGGATTTATTCGACCTAGTGTTTCTTCATGGGGATCCCCGGTCTTGTTTGTAAAGAAGAAATATGAATCCATGAGGCTATGCATTGATTATAGAGAAATCAATGATATTACAATAAAGAATAAGTATCCTCTACCCTCGGATTGATGATTTATTTGACCAACTTCATGGAGCTCAATACTTTTCAAAGATTGACCTTCAATCTAGATATCATCAACTACGTGTGAGGAAGGAAGATATTCTGAAGACAGCATTTCAAACCAGGTATGGGCATTATGAGTTTACAGTGATGCCTTTTGGACTGAAAAATGCACCCTCTATTTTCATGGATTTAATGAATAGAGTTTTCAAGGAATATCTTGATAACTTTGTTGTTTTATTCATCGATGATATCCTAGTATACTCAAAAATCTATGAAGACCATGAGAGTCACTTGCGAGTTATTCTGGGAACTCTTAGAAGAAATGAATTATATGGGAAGTTTAGTAAGTACGAATTCTGTCTTCAATCAGTTTCTTTTCTGAGCCATATTGTCTCTAAGGATGGAATCCTAGTTGATCCTGCAAAGACAAAGGCAATCCAAGAATGGCCCACACCAACAAACATAACTGAGGTACGCGGTTTTATTGGCTTAGCAGGTTATTATCGGCGTTTCGTACAGAATTTTTCCCAACTGGCTAACCCACTAACAAACCTCACACATAAAGGGGTTAAATTTGTTTGGAAAAAAGATTGTGAATAATGTTTCTAAGAACTAAAGAGAAGATTAGTCAATGATCCTATATTTACTCTATCATCAGGGAATGACGGGTTTGTTATTTATAGTGATGCTTCAAAGAAAGGACTTGGTTGTGTCTTTATGCAAAATGATAGGGTTATTTCTTATACATCATGATAGCTAAAATTTCATGAGAAAAACTATCCTACTCATGATCTTGATTTAGCTGTTGTAATCTTTGATTTAAAGATATGTATACATTATCTCTATGGTAAAAAATGTGAGATATTTATTGATCACAAGAGTTTGAAGTATATTTTCTCACAGAAAGAACTCAACATGAGGTAAAGGAGATGGCTTGAACTACTCAAGGATTATGACTCCACGATACACTACCACCCGAGGAAGGCAAATAAGGTGGAAGATGCTTTGAGCAGAAAGGATCATGGAGTTTTGAACAAGATGAGAGTTGAAAGGAATCCTATTTTCATGGATCTAGTAAAGATGGATATGGGAATAACCATGAAAGGTGAAACATAAATTCTTTTTCAAATGGTTTCCAAACCATCTTTACTAGAAAGGATAAAAAGTTCTCAAGCTGGTGATAAGGAGTTTCAAAAGAAGATTAAAGCTGTGAATGATGGGAGATTGAGTGACTTCGTATATGAAGATGGAATTTTGAAATTTGGGAAGAGACTTTATGTTCCCAATATACCTAATCTAAAAATAGAATTGTTGGATGATGCTCATAGTTACAATTTCTCTATACACCCTGGTAGCACTAATATGTATAGAGATTTGAAGGAACATTTTTGGTGGGACAACATGAAGAGGGAGATTGCTGATTTTGTGTCAAGATGTATGGTTTGTCAACAAGTGAAAGCTGGAAGGCAACGGCCTGGAGGAGTATTGCAACCTCTTCCCATACCTGAGTGGAAATGGGATAATATCATGATGGACTTTGTCATGGGACTACCAAAGACTCCTAGAAGGAATGATGAAATATGGGTCATTGTTGATCATCTTACCAAGTTAGCACATTTTCTTGCTATAAGAGAAGATCTAACACTTGAACATCTAGCAAGACTATATATTGATGAAGTTTTGAGACTTCATGGAGTACCCCTATCAATTTTTTCTGATTGTGATCCATGTTTTACATCAAGATTATAGAAAAGTCTTCAGAAGGCCCTAGATACCGATCTTCGTTTGAGCACTACCTACCACCCACAAACTGATGGACAATCAGAATGGACTATTCAAACATTGGAAGACTTGTTGAGGTCTTGTTCACTTGATTTTCAAGGCATGTGGGATCAGTATTTACCTCTCGTAGAATTTTCCTACAACAATAGCTTCTATTCAAGTATATAGAAGGCACCCTATGAAGAATTATATGGGAGGTGATGTCGTACACCAACTTGCTGGGATGATTTTGGTGAAAGAAAGCTCATGGGCCCATAACTTGTTGAAGAAACAATGAAAAAGGTGAAGATTGTCCAGAATCATATCAAAATAGCTCAAAGTAGGCAAAAGAGCTATGCTGATAACTGAAGGAAGGATTTGGAATTTCAAGAAGGTGATCACGTTTTCTTAAAGGTATCTCCATGGAAGGGTATTATACGATTCAGTAAGAAGGGAAAATTAAGTCTCAGGTACATTGGACCTTTTGAAATTCTGGACCGAATTGGAGCCATAGCTTACCGTTTGGCAATGCCGCCAAGTCTCTCCAAGGTTCTCAATGTGTTCTACGTGTCAATGTTAAGAAATTACATGCCAGACCCAACACATGTACTCACTTATGAAGAAGTGGAACTTGATCCTGATCTATCTTACTGTGAAGAGCCTATCAATATTATTGATACTAGAGAAAAAGTATTGAGAAATCGGATGACTTGACTGTTAAAGGTTCTATGGAGGAACCATAAGATGGAGGAAGAAACATGGGATCCTGAGGAGTTTATGTTAAAGACATACCCGGATCTTTTTAGGTAATATTCTGTGAATTTCGAGGATGAAATTTTTGTAAGGAGGGGAGAATGTAACACCCCAAGTTTTTGAAAATAAATATAGAATGCAATTTTTCCTCTTCTATGTTTTGAATTTCAAGAAATGGTCATCTAGAGTTGTGTTCAGTAAGTCATTTGGAGTCTGATAGAACAAACTTGATTTTTGGTGAATAGTAACATACCCTTATGAATAGTAATATGAATAGTAATATGAACCTTGAATAGTAAATAATGATATTATTTTATTTTATTAAGGAAATATGATAATGGGATCTTAATTAATTTTTTAATGTCAAATAAAACTAATTGCACTTCAAGATTGTTATTTTTCGAATTAACTATGACCTTATTTAAAAATTAAATTAATGATATTTAGAAAATTATTTTTTAAAAATGGATTTCACTTTTGAATTCTACACGTCAAAAAATGGTAGGGGTTAATTTTTGGTATTTTTTTGAAATTCTTGAATTTTTGATGAATAGTGAAATACGGTAAAATACCATATATTCAATTTATCAGTTAAATACACTATTTATGACATCATAAGTGATGTAAGGCCACTTGATTCGAACTCAAATGATTTTATTACTATTAGGGGTCACACGAGACAATACTATTGGTTGTCTTGATGGAAATAATTAAATAATGAAATTAAATATTCAAAATTTACCCCTCTCCTCCACTATAAGAACCCCCCACCACTACCTCTTCTCTTCACTTCTCAAAGCCTTGAAGCTCTTCAAATTTATGCCCAATTACCCATCCCTAGTCACTCCCCATGACCAAGAAGCTCTTAGTCTTTCCAAAAGACCAAAATCCCTTCCCTTAAGGAGGCTCTCGAGGAAGTTGTTTCAAGAGGTAAAACACCTTTATATTTCTTTTAGTTTCATTTGAATTTATCTTCATTTGTTATCCTATTTTCACCTTCTCTAGCCAAATGATCATGATAACTCCATTATCATCTATGTACTCGATTTATATCATGTTAATGGAAGAACCATCATCAATATTCTTACTCCCTCCCTTTTATTTTTATAAACGAAATCAACGTCCATGAGGTTCCAATTTATAACCTTCGTGGACGAAGAAGTTTTGTTCTTCAATATTTCTTTAATTAATGGTCATGAAACCATATTTATGGTTGAAACAGGTCATAAAATATGTATTTTATCTTGATTAATGTTCTGGAATCTTTATACGTGCATAATATGGAATAATAATACGAAACAAGTTTATTGAGCACAAAACTGCCAAGCCAAATTCAAGCGTTTATTTTTAACTCATCGAATGAGTCATCCTCATGGTATATAACCAGAATCATTATAAGATCATTTATATATATTTAATTTCACTAATAATTTATATTAACAATTCTGAATGTTTAACCATATTTCAAACCAACTTCCATTCATGAATACAAGTAAACAAATCATGAAACCAAGTAAGAAAATGCTTCCAAAACAATAAGATTTAATCTATTAAACCCATAAAAAGGTCATTAATGAACTTAATAAGGTTATATAATATCAATTACATGTTTATTAGGTTCTTGAATTATTAATTAATGAATCTAAATTTGATTACTTGGGTCATTAAGAACAATCAAGAACACACTAGAGCAAAAGGTAAGGGGTTTCTCATCTCACTTTCATTTCTGTGAGATTTTCATTGTTAGCCACTTATTTCATATATGTGGTATAAGTGTACTTAAATTTTATATAAAAATAACATGATTATATTTATATTCATGTTATTAAATGATTCATTTTATGTTCATTACTTTCTGATCATATGATTCGACTGATTACATTGTGATAAGAGACTTTGTCTCAACTTCTATTTGGTTGTGACTAACCTTGTATGGTGCACCTAATAATCCTTATGTGGTGTACATACTGCCCATTTGAGATAAATTTTCATTTGAAAATATATTTATATTAAATATCTATAATCTCATATCATGGATATGTTTTTTGTCTAAACCGTATACCATTTTACATACGGTGTTTATTTGGAAAGTTATTTTAATTATGGAAATATTGGTAAATCTGTATACTCTACTCTATACAAATATTGAAAAGGCATATTTCTATTGTATTGAATCAATGTATAAAGAATTATTTTGACATTCAGTGGAGGGTGGGTCCCTTTATATCCCCTCGATGCATCGGTAGGTCTCATGGGACAAAACAGTTTGGCGACAAACCCTTCGAGTTTGTTTCCAAAAAATCAGATGGGTTTCTACCCATAGAACTAAACCGTTTTTATGGTATTATGGTTTCATGTGCCAGATACATTATGTACAATTAATAATCATTCTCTTTATTCATTATCAGTTATTATTATCCATGAGGTTTTCACTATGACAAAATCTATGGATGCAGTTTCATTCTCAGTTTATTAATGGCATTAGTTATTCATTTATTCACTATGACATTTTGATTATGTTAGATTGTTTGTGAATCACTTATTATTGTACTCATGCTTCCTCTATTTTTAACCCTTACTGAGCATTTTAGCTCACCCCTTTCATTGTCTACCTTCAACAGGTGATGAAGAGAAGATCTTTTATTGAGTTCCTAGGGATGTCGTTTTTAGTTTTCGTTATGTGTTGTATTTTGTAAACCTTTCCAATGTAATTTGAGTAACATATATGTATCTAGTTTCTTCAAGACTACTAAACTGATCATTCCTTTGGTATTTTCATTCCTTCTAACCATGCCAATATCACAAGTAATGCATCGGCTCCAGCCTAGAGGGGTCGGGTGTTACAAGAAATAACTTCATAACTTTGGATAATAACACACAAAATCCCTACTCTATAGTAATATCAGAACACAACATACTCAACACCCTCATACTGTAATCTCATTATGGCGGAACTCATCCTCTTTTATATCTCTTGAAAGGCCTGAAAAATCTTTTCTATCCACACAGATGATATCACCTTTTGGGTTGAATTGGTGAGATATTTATATATCCTCAATAAATAAAGTATTTATCTATTGTAATATATAGACAATTCAAGGAATCCATACACCATAGTTATAGTATTTGTTGAATCCCATGCTAGAACACCCGCAATCTTTTAAAGGACCATTTCCACCCCCTCCAATGGGGTTACATATCTCAATATTTGGACCCCTCAAATCCAAAATTTACACCTTGAGATATTTCTATAATGCAGGTTCTCCTAGAGTCTCTCTATAACCATCCTCAAATGTATAAAATAATACTCCTCTAATTATATGGATAATAGTATGTCATCGATGTATTCTACCATGTATAATTCCATGATGGAATGAAAAAACAAGTTCAAGAGTCCCATGAACACTTCTATAGTATTTTTTAATACTGATGGGAATCAACATGTTCTTATAGTGACTATTGTGGTAACAGAATGTCATACTTGGTGTATCATATTCTCAAACATAAAGGTGGTGATAACCTAATCAGAGGTCAATCATCAGGAACCAACTCACCCTTTTAAAATGTTTGAAGATATTATTAATCCCTGGAATTTCATATTCACTTTTTAATATCCCATTTTTCTGGAAAAGATAATTTACACATAACCTCAATCACTCATCCAACTTATTGGAGAATAACTCTTGAGCTTCCTAGGGGGACACACTAGGTGTTGAAAATCCATTCCATTATAAACCCTCCGACTACAACTTCATATAATGGTGTTCTATACAGAAATTATGATATTCTAGTGAAAATATTAGGGTATCCCCTTGAAGGAGGTATATGTAGAACTAGATCTATTGATGGGGTGTTAGGCCCAAAATTTTCTCATGGAATACAATCCGATACTCTTTAACCATGGTGGTAAACTTAAATCACATAGTTTCTACTTATTTGATGAACATACTAACATATAAATGATAAATCAATTGTGTCCTCATATACATGAGTCCATCCAATCCTTCCTATGAATACATATTTCTAAAGCAAGAAAATCTCATCACTTTAACTTTGTTGCCTCACATCATTAACTAAAAAAATTCAATATATAAATGAACTATGGATATTCAGGACATACATAGAATGGAGTTATATGGAATTATTTTGACTACAATCAGCACCAATACAAAGCTCTATCCCCCATGATAAAGGGTCTCACTAAAAAAAATATGTGATTAATAAGGCTTCTTTGGGGGGAGTATCTAATGGAAATTTTTATGCTATGGAATCCACTGGAATCTCTATATGTGAAACAATGGATGAGGTAACAAAATAAGGGTCACACCTATGTCTACCAAAAATTAATATAAAGTAGAGAATAAATATATTGTACCTTATATTATCTCTAAATCCTCTAGGTAATAATACTCTATTGTAGATATATATCAATTATAATGACCATAAGATCTATAAAAATTGAGGGGACCCCATAGAGGTGGTAGAGAGATTAATAGTAAAAAATGTTTTCCCCAACCTAATTCTTTCCCAACTCATCTTCCAAGACTGCCACCCTCCTGAAATCTTTAATGGGGCCATTTCATCTTCCTAAGAGTTCCACTGACCATATTATTGTCTACTATATAAAATTTTGGGAATTATCATATGATATACCCTCACCCATCATAGAAGAAACATAGAATCTTCTTCGGTTGATTGGTACCTAACAAAGATCCATGAGTGTCTGACCTACTATTGTGAGTCTGCCTCTCATTCCACCCCATATTCCAAGATCTCTAAGTCTGATGTCAAATATCATATTATATGGACTCAACCTAGGGCTCCCACTATTATAAAAAACTATCAAAGAGTTCTTATCATGTAAGATATCGAGAACTAATACACAATAATGTACACCAATATAAGATTTAATACATTTTAATACCACTATACCATAGATATCATAGTGAATCCCATAATAAAATGTTTGTGATCAAATGTAAACATCATGATACATAACTAGAGAGAATTGTGAGAGGTTTTTGGAACTTGAAATTTAATCTGTGATTAAAATGCTTCCCTATTGGAGCACCAAAAAGTTCATGGATACATAATTACCCAAACATCACTGGATAAAACTCTTCTATGAAGATTTTCTAAAAGTTTTTCAAAAAATGATTCAACTTGTCATGAGTTTCCACCACCATGCTCCACCATTATGATAATGGGCTATAGAGAAGGCTCACATTTTGGACCACCATATTAATAGGAGAGGTCTTAACTTGGAAATTATCTCACCCAACTGCCTTGACCTATACTGATGAAAATGGGGGTTGATCAAGAAATGAAAACATAGTGGTTTCTAACTATGGAACCCTTGATGTGTTCTAGGCCTATAAAAATAATCATTTTATACATTCATAATAATAATCTATCCAATAGGTTCAGGTATATTAGAAAACCACCCATAGGAACTTCCTTATACAATGTTTTACAGAATGAACTCTCATTGTTTGGTGGATTATCATAATGATCCTTCTATAGAATAATAGTTGGATAACATCATGGAGGAATCCTAAAATAGCTAATATACACCACATAAAATGTTATATCTTGGTATATGACTTAAGAAAGACTCAAATACCCCAACCCATTCCAATAAAATGTGTATACCAATGTTTTCTTAGCAACAATTTTCTATTTGTACCATGTAAACAAGAAGGTTATCATAGACTTGTTGAACATATACATCAGAAGCCATATCATCATTGGGTTCCCTATCCTAGGATCTGAACTACAGGAAATTTCACACTATTTCCCTGGTTCCCAAACCAATCCTCACACCTAGGTAATATCCAATCTAAGATCCTAATATAACATTTGATCTGATACAAACCAATCACTTTCTAAACCAATGAGGCCCACTTTATCGGTAGTAAGATGAGTGTGACGCCTCAATTTCACCTCTAATAGGCAAGGGGATTGAGAGTAGCATTGTGTGGATATATAAAACACATTGTAGGATAAACCCTAATGTAAATATACACACACACATCTCCATAAAAATGTATAATTTTGAAAAGATAAATAATTAATTTCAAATATACATGCATACAACTAATCCAAAATTAGTGTAGAATAATGGATATGGAACATATAATGTCTAAATACACACTAAATGTAAATGGAAATGAGTCTAATTTATAATAAAAATGGAATTGATATCAACTAAAACTCTTGAAAATGTTGTCTATCCATTTATTTAAACAATGATCCATTTGATTTTGGTCAACATAGGACATTATAGAAAGGTATATCTTATACAAGAGACATGACATGTGATGGAAGAGTTTAGTGACACAATCCTAGAATGCTCGGAGCCAGTGTTATACTTCCATTATAATGGAATAAGATACAAGTAAATCATGTCTCAAAGGCCCGAATAGTTAAGTAGTCTTGGTAAACCATATACATACATGAGTTTTTTTAAAAAAATGAATAAACTTATTACATCAGAATTTTTTTTCTATTTAATGGATAATAACTTTATTCGATCTAGAATATCCTTACATATATTTTACGTAAACTTTGGGGAATCCTGGGGAAAGGAAACATAATAAGGGTGATCCCAAATTCTCAGTAAGGGGAAGTGCATGGGGTATAATTATGAATAAATGATGATAGTCAATATGGAAGGGTAATAACTGAAGAAACACGCCATATAATCAATAAAATTGTGAATTATGTGAATAAATAATGTGTAAAGGTAAATAATTATAAACACATTCTATTTAAATAATTGGATAAGTAAAATCAATATAGAAAGCTAATAAACTAAAAACACATTCCATTTAATCAATAAAATGAGAATAAAATCTGCCAATAGACGTGTCGACATAAAATCTCATGGATAAATAATAATTGAATCTAAATTAAGGAAATGAATAATTATTTGACACTATATTTCCTAGGAACATGGAACCATTACTATCAATACCTTTCAAAAAATGATTTAGCATATCAAGTAAAAATCCGTAAAATGCTAGCCAATTGACTCATCCCATGATATTACTGATGCATCAAGGGGTTATCTATAATTGTTCCCACACATGTCATACTTGTCCAAATAATTTTTCATATATCAAAAAATATATTTAACAATGTGCCTTATCAAATATTTTTATGGTGTTAAAGATACATATTTATCAATATTTTCCCAAATAATAATAAAACCACCAAGGTAAACACCGTATGTCAAAATCGTATACAATTTAGGCAATAACCAAATCCATGAAAAATTATATGGATAATTAGGTGTAATTAAATGTTCAATGGTCATAGGAAATTGAATATTTCAAGGGGAGTAAAAGGAATCAAGGAAGTGAATGTTAATATAATCTTTGGTCAAAGAAATCACACACCATCTAGAGAAAGAATAAGGATGGTATCAATACATAATATTCCATGTGGTGAAAAAATAAAGGTTTTCTGTCATTGATGAATAAAAATACTATAAAAATATATTTAAAAACCCCATTTTCAAAATCATTTTCTTTAAAAATAAATTTTGAAAAAAAAAATCAAATTTTACCTTTTAAAAGTGAAATGTAAGATTCAAAGAAATTAATTCAGGTAAATTCATACATGTCGTACATGGTAAAAAGTATATTCCTTTTTCACGGTAAAAGGTTAAAAAGTGCCTTTTTCAGAAAGGGAAAAAAGGATTCCTTTGGAAACATTTATAAAATAAAATAAGTGTAAAAATTTATTTAATAAATCATTTTGTAATTTTTAAAACATTTCTAAAATCATTTTTACAAAAATGGTTTTTTAGAAGAAATCGTGTTCTCTGACTCAAGAGTGAAATGAAGTCGGGTTTTATTTAAAACATTTTCCAAAACATTTTAAGTACAAAAAAAATAAAAATGGTAATAATACTTGAAAAATATGATGAATAACTTGAGTAGAATAAAATTAAAGGGTTTATTATAAAATGATCCAATAATTTATAAAATTTAAATTCAAGTGTAACAAATCCTGAACAAAATGATATTGTGAGGAAACCCTTGAAAAGACCATAACATTGATGTGAGAATCAATCACTAAATATATTATAGATTTAAAATATAAATACACATAAAAAAAAATTTAAATAAAATAATTTATATAAATATTTATTGCACACATAATATTAGAAAATTAATAACAATTAGGAAGTAATATAACCCAATGAAAATGAATTCAGGTTATAAAATTCATTACCATATTATAACTTTCAACTAAAATAACCATATAATAAATAATTCAAATTTAAATTAAAAATAACATGAAGATAAAAAATTCCTGATATAATATATCAAAATGGGTATTATATTCAATCACACAAAATAATTAAGTGTTGAATATGACATTTATCTCATAGATGTAAAAAGTTAGATGAAAATCCCTTACCTTGCATTTTGATTTTTGGGTGAACGTACATTATCTTGCTATATAATGGCCTTAAACATGTTACTAACTTATTATATAACCAAATTAACATTTACGATATCATATATGATCTTATTATACTATCTTACAATGTTTTTGTCATTAAACATTCATTATTTTCATCATTTTGGGTGTTAATTTCCTAGTTCTTAGAGTAAGTTTTGACTTGTTACTTGTTGTTCCTATTACCTAGATCATGATTTAATCATATACATAATTTAATACATGAATTAATCATTATATATATTTAATATATATGTGTTTAAAATAATCCATAGTATTTTGATAGAAGAAATGAAATTCAACGTTCATAGAGACGGTAGGTCATGCGTACGTATAAACACTACCTTCATTTATTTGTCACATTAAAATAATTAAAAGTAAATTATATATATGAATATTATAATTAATTTTTCATATTAATTTTATATATGTTTTATAGGTTTAATAAAACCATATTCTATACATTATATGTATAGTTTGAACAAATCACATCGCTTTGAGGGGGCGGTAATCCACACTTTCACAAACGATGTTATCATAATTAAAAAAAATTAAAAGCATATGGGTGTGTGTTATATAAAAATTAAATATTCATAAATAAATTATAAATATCATATATATCATATATAAAAATCATTTCCATCATAATTCCCACCATGATAGGTGTTAAATGAATAACGAATAATCATTATTTCGTGTGGTGGTAGTTCCTCGTACACATAAATGATACATTCGTCACCCATTATATGTATGTGTGTGTAAGGGTTGGTTTAACCAATAGAATTAAAAAATATCGTTATATTTTAGGATACATAGTTTTTTATATAATAATTAAATAATAATATTTGACGGGGTGTAGATTAAAAATAAGATAAAAGTGCTTGGTGAAGGATGTTATCACTTATTCGGGTAACTCCCTTTGGTTTGCACCAAAGGGAATCCATGTATGGATTTATTCCCAATATAAGGATTATAGGTGGATGAGAGTTATTTTTAGGGTATATTTGGGTATATATTGGTAGATAAAAAGTTTCTTGAGAGGTGTGAGTAAGTGGGAGGGGTTAGGGCCTTTTTATAGTGGAGGAGGAGTGGTACTCCTATAAATTTTTGGAATGGGAATTCCACACACGTTTTTTCTTTGAAATGTGACTACAATAATAATAAAAATTTTATACAAGGTAGGATAGAGTCATAATATGTCTATCCAATGGATTTTTTACAACTTTCTAGATCATTTAGGCTCTTAATTTTAAGGTTTAGTCCCTTGTTAATATTATTTTCCTCTTAACCGCTTTAATTATTTCTAATTACATTCACTATTCATTCTGGTAAAAAATATTTTGACCTTATTAGACATTATAAATTATTATGATTCCAAATATGGATTCAATTTTCCAAAATTTCAATCATAAAATTCAAAGAAATTAGTTTATATTTAATCCCACAAATGGGATGACAATGAGGGTTTTTAAAAAAAATGTTCAAAAGTTTGCTATGATTTTATATTCATTTTCAAATTGAAATTGGTTATAATTAACTAAATTGGATTAATATATGTAATATTTATCTAATTAAACATAAAAAAACTAAAAATATAATTTATCCATACAAATAAATTAAATGAAAAAGAGGTTTTGAATTAAAATACAGTATTTTTCAAAATTAATCAAAAAATGAAATATTATAGAAAAACACCAAACATTCACCCTAAGATAATGTTTATGTTCCTAATTAAAATATGATGTTTATTTTAATATATAAAATTAATAAGAGTTACAAAAAATGGATTTATAATAGGTTCACCATTAAAAGGAGGTAAATTTTCATTTTTAGAAAAATAAATATATTAAGCATAAAAATGGATTTATTTTTATGCTATTATTATAAAAAATGATGGATATTCTCACCATCGATGTAGTGGATGATATGATTCCTCTATTTCCTGTATTTCTTAGACAGTGTGAGGACTTCTTCAATGATGATTTTCTAGGTTTACATCACCATGGGGAGATAGAATTCTATATTGATCTACACCCTAGGATGACACTGATATCTACACCTAAATATCATATGGTTCCTGTAGAGCTTTACGATCTGAGGGTAAATATAGATTACTTATAGAGAAAGGGATTCATGATACCTAATGTTTCACCCTGGGCATCCCTAGTTTTTTTCAAGAAGGAAGATGGGAGCTTGTGGTTATGTGTGGAATACTAGTGACTAAATTAGGTGACCATGAAGAATATGTATACACTACCGAGGATCGATGACCTCTTTGATTAGTTGAAGGGGGCATGATGGTTCTCGAATATTGACCTCATATTTGGCAATCACCAGCTACATTTATGAGATGAGGTTATACTAAAGAGGGAATACATATGTTTTTATGGCCATTGTGATTACTTATTGATGTTGTTTGGCATGAAGAACTCCCTAGCAGTGTACATGGGACTCATGAACTAGATCTTTAATCCCTAATTAGATCGGTCCATGGTGGTCTTCATTTATGACATCCTAGTGTGCTTAGTGTTTGAGGAGGATCATAAGAGACACTTGAGGATGGTCTTGGACTCACTCTAAGAGCACCAACATTATGCTAAGATCTTGAAGTGTCGGTTCTAGATTTGAGGGATCCATTTTCTAGGACACAGCATCTCAGAGACTAGAGTTGCAGTGGATCCAGCGAATGTTGAGGCAGTTCTTTCATGGGATCACCCAAGAGTGTTACCTAGGTGAAGAGTTTCCTTGGATTGGAAGGGTGATATCAGATTTTTTTACCCAAATTCCAATAGTAGAGTCACCCTTGAAAATATTTAAATAAAATGGGCAGCCTTTCGTGTAGAGAAAGAATTTCTGGAACTACTTTTAAAAGCTGAGGAAGAGGTAGATGAGCACTCTGATCCTAAAGTTACCAGAGGAATGCATCGAGTACATGGTGTTATGCAATGAATTAGGGACTAGGATTCATTGTGTTCTGATGTAGAGTAAGTGGTGACTTTCTATAATTCACTCCATTTAAGACTATATGAGCATAACTACACAACCCGTGATCTTGAGTTAGTAGTGGTAGTATTCGCATTGAAGATATGCCAACAATACATGATGGGAGAGCATTATATTGTCTACTCTGATCATAAGAGTCTCAATTTTTTATTATCTTAGAAGGATCTGATCATGAGACATAGGCAATGGATCAAGTTCATTAAGGACAATGAATTTGAGATTATATATACTCCATTGAAGAGGAACACGGTGGTATATGCTCTCTATAGGAGATCTAGATCATAGTTTCGAAATGATTCACCAGAGCATTTGGACTCAGTACAGATATCCATTGTGGGTGGAGATGGGGAAACATACCTCTAATCAATTTTTATCACCCCTATACTCTTACAGTGAGCCACAAAGGTGCATCTTGGGGATACCAAATGCTAGACTATACATGATCAGATGTCTATAGGGAATACTTCTGATGAATATTAAAAATATAGGGAGCATATCGTTATTTTCATATGGATAATAGTAGAACCAGTGTAGTTGGGGGAGGAGGTTTTTACGGAGTTCCATAAATCCCCTTTGGCGGTACATCCTAGTGTGTGAATGATGTACCAATACCTTCAATGTCAGTTTTGGTGGTCAGGGATGAAAAGAGAGTGACATAGTTCATTTCTAGATGCCTTACTTATCATCAAGTAAAGGTTGATCACCAGGTTCTTGCGGGTTTAACTCAACACCTTGAGGTTCTATATTGGATGTGGGATGGGATATCTCTGTACTTCATGATTTTTTTACCATGTACATTCATGGGACATGATGTCATCAAGGTGATCATTGACCGACTTACCAAGTCGGCACACTTCCTAGTTATCCAAGAGTAGAGTTCAGTAGAGATATTGGGAAGCCTCTATGTATATGAGATAGTTCAACTCCATAGAGTTCCATCAATGATTGATTCATATTATGATGCCTTCTTTACATCCTGGTTGTGGAAGGGGTTATAAGAGGATTTTGGAAACTAGTTATTCTTGAGCACAGCATTTCACCCACAAAAAGACGACCAGAGTGAGCGGACTATTCATATTCTAGAGGAAATGTTGTGTATGTGCATGTTATACTTTGGACATAATTGGGAGGATCACCTATCACTGGTGAAGTTTTCACACAACAACATCTATCATTCCACCATTGGTATGGCACCATTTTATGCTTTGTACGAGCAACCCTATAGGTCATCACTTTGATGGACTGACCCAGGAGAGTTAAAACTCATGGGCCTAGATTTGTTATGAGTTACTAAAAATAATGTGAAGATCATCCCAGAGTAGATGAAGACTATATAGATCCACCAGAATTCTTGTGTTGACAGGCGATATAGGCCTTTGGAGTTTGAGGAAGAGTCTATGTCTTCCTTCAGGTTTCACCTCGACGGGGATTATAGAGATTTGGTTGGGGTGGCACACTATCTCTGAGGTTCATCAACTCTTTATAGATTCTATGTAGGTTGGTGAGGTGGAGTACAGATTTCCTCTACCACATCAACTAGATCATGTACACTAGATCTTTCATGTGTCATAGTTTAGGAGGTATGTGCATGACCCATCATAAGTCATCGACTGGGGTGAGCTGGACATTGAAGATGAAGTGACTTTTTCTTAGTACCTAATGGAGATCGAGGATAAACATGAGAGTATTTTTGTGGGTAGTTGATTCCTATGGTATTCATTAGGTGGAATCATAGGAATATCCATGAGATCACATGGGATCAATAGGCTCAAATTCATGATAAGTACCCTCATCTATTTTATTAGCACTTGTTTTAGAATTTAGGGATGTAAAGCCCCAAGTTGGGGAGAATGTAAAATCTCAGATTTTCTGTCTACTATTTTTGGATTTTTTACGATTTTATTTCAAGACCAAGTGCTGATACAGTGTGCGATTCTGAGGCCCAGTGTGTCCAAAATAAATGTTTAAAAATATTAAGCTTTTAAATAGCACATGCGTGTTGTTTTCCTAGAAAATTGGAATAACTATTATTAATTTGCCTTGATAAAAACTCTAAGGGAATCGTTGATCTCATAATAGAGTCTTTACCCTTTGAGCAACTTAACGTTAGTTATCGTGGGTTGTTTGTGAAAAAACTATTACAGATCCTAATGGGAATATAATAATTTAATAAAAAAAATTAACATAGTGGCTAACAATCCTTAAAATGATTTGTATAGAGAATTTATAGGTTTATACGGTTAAACATTGAAACCTTGGAGAGAACCTTTGAATAACTCTCTCGAACAAATGGAAATGGATAATGGATCGACGACTAAAGCACCTCGAATATGGTGGACCTTGCCTACAACAATGACACGAAGACTGTTCTTCATTAGTGAGTTATCCGAATTGAGGTAGGGCTTGTTATCTTGATTTTTCATTCCTTGTTTTTTAATTTAATGATGAACGCAAACCAATCAACGAACAGACTGATTAGTGGTCAATTATATATGTGGAAGGGGATTATATGTGGGGTTAATGGGAGTCATTTGTATTTCTTTTCTAACCCTAACTCACTGATCTTGATCGTTGGACAAGTACACATGACCAACTATGTTAAAACCTTCTTTATTATGATTTTTTTTCTCCATTATTCACATTTTCACCATTTGAACCCAACAGTTCATTGCTCGACATTTCCAGGTGGTTCCATGGATGATCAGACCCCTTGATTGAGGCGAATTGAAAATAGATATCAGATCTGTGTATATCGAGACCCACGGAGCCCGGATCTATGATTGTTTTGTTTTTCTAGCATAAGAGGGGGTGTGGTGGTCTGACTAAGGGACAACTGGCATGGAACTGGAAACCGGTGGTGGAGACAGAAGTGTGCTATGGAAGAACCCTATGTGACGGTGCGGCTAGTGGTTGCTGCATGATATAGCGATGGTGATGAGGGTGCATGGCTATGGCGGTGCGGGATTAGGGGTGGTTGCGATGATGGGGCAGAAGGAGATGGATGCGATGGTGACCAGCATACATTGACACAGAGTAGGCCTGGGCTAAGCGAGCCAAGTGGAGTTAGACTAGACGGGTTAGGCCAGGAGGGCCGGATCAAATCCGGGTCAGACCTGGGTCAAATATGGGAAAATTGGGGGCCAATCCCAGTGTGGTTGACCATGGGGTCGTGACATCTCAAGATGCTGCTGGAGTACCGACTGCATAGCTAGTCCACATGGGTAGTCGACCAACCGTAGCAGTTGATTGTGGTGGTAGGTCTATAGGCCTTGGTAGGCCTGCCAGTAGTTTTTCTCAAATGAGCATATCTCCTAATTGGAGTGTTCAATCAACGAGCCTTCTATATCGTTGAAACCCTAAAGTTGAAACGGTCATTTTGAAAAAAGTGGTGAGTTCTTAGTTTGGACCTGTATAGATTGATATTTCTCTCTTGTTCTTTACCTTGAGGTTTTAATATGGTATTACGTCCACATCACTAGATTGTAATCTATTTTATAGATCGAGTCTCAAACAAAGTTTGGTATTCCTCCTTAAGACTGGAGTGTGATCCTCTATCACCCCTAGTGGAGTATGTGGAATCAAGTAACCTCCTTGAGTAGGGAACTGATCCACCATCTAGTGAGCCACATTAGTAGGGATGGTGTTATGACCCATTGTGTCTGGTTGTGATCCCATATGTATCAAGTTGACCCAGATGGGGTATGTGGTATCCCCTAATGAGTTTGGGCGTGATTCTTGGTGTTCCTTGGTCGGTTTTGGTTGTGACCCCCTCTCTGTGTATAATAATCTTCTTTGACCAATACATCCTCTTTGGGAAGGGCCCAAATGATCTTGACCTCTTTGTGAGTGTCTCTGATGATATCATGGCTCGAGGATTGAGTTGTCTTGAAACAAGCATGCTTCGAGAAAAATATGGTGGCCGAAAGTTTTTTATGACTACCTGATGGCGTGGTATCCTTCTTGAGTATATCTATATATTATTTTTTTATGTTTTGTATACATATGCCTATGTAGATCTGATTGTACTTTCCATTTTGGTATTCTATTGTGGCATTACATTGTTATATTCCTTTTTGGTATTCTTTTGTGGTATTACTTTGTGGTAATGCATTGTGGTTTCAGGGTGTCCTACTGAGTATTGTTATACTCAACCTTACATGGGATTTACCCTCAAGTGTTGTGTATTTTGCAGATGATCAACCTTTTGATGGAGTCCTAGGTAGACAAAGACTATATGGTTCTTAGTGAGACCAGACAGACCGAGGCATATTACAGGATCTTTCATACAGTAGTCCCAATACCTTTACTTCCAGGTTGGACATGTGTTACAAATTCTTTGTGGTGGGCTTGTATTTTTTCATGTTTACTTTCCTATACTTTTATTGTTGTACTCTATTATGAGATCTTAGTGGTATGCATGCATTGTTTACATAGTGGTTTTTACATTTCATCATTTTGCGGCTCAGTGATTTTTGCATGTGTATAGGTACTTAAGTTAATACCTCCCATTTGTGGGATATACCTACTTAGTGCAAGTCGCCAGCCCCTATCCTATTGGAGGTGGACTTGGGGTAGTCCCGACATGGGCCCCTCTAGGATGGGTTGTGATAAATCACCACTTCCTTAGGAAACTGGAGCACTGGAGCACTGACCAACTTCCCCTTCAGGTAACCGAATGCTTCTTAGCACCGATCGATCCACATAAAGCATGGTGTTTTCTATAAAAAGTCATCAAAAGGGATAAAACTGAAGATAAATTAGGTATATAAATCTGATAATAGCTTTTTGACACTAATAAACTGTGAACCCTTTCTATGTTCTAGGGCGCTTCCCAAAAAACTACTTCAAATTTAGACAAGCATGATTCCACACCCTACCAAGACGCCACATACCCTAGAAAATACACCTCTCGTGTCCAAAACTTACATTTGGACCACTTTCTATAGATCTTGTGGTGTCGAAGAACATGAAATATGATTTTGAGATGCTCAGTGTGCTCCTCCTCTGACTTAGAGTATATTAAGATATCATTGATGAATACAATGACAAACTGGTCTAGGAACTCATGGAACACGGAGTTCATAAGCCCCATGAACATAGCTGGTGCGTTCAAAACACCAAATGGCATGACTACAAAATAGAAGTTCCCATTCCTTCATTTGAATGCAGTATTTGGGATATCTCCCTCCTTCACCATCAACTGGTGATATTCAGATTGCATATCGATCTTAGAAAACCAAATCTCCCTTCTCTCCTAGTTGAAAATATCGTCTATCCTCAGATGTAGGTAGTGGTTTTTGACCATCACCTGATTCAACCTTTGATAGTATATACACAACCTCAGAGCCCCATTTTACTTCTTTGCGAACAACATTGGAGAACCCCATGGCAATAGAATGGGCTGGATAAAACCCTTCTACATCAGATCATATATCTGGATCCTCATCTCCCACAACTCAGAAGGTAAAATTTGATAAGGTTCCATCAAAAATACATAATAACAAGGCTGAAAGTAAATCCCAAACTCAGCATCCTGTCAACAGGTTACCATCACAACTTCCTCGAGGAAAAAATACAAGAACTCATCAATAACCCTGGGAACTTCTACCATATCAGAATCCACTAATTTAATTTATAAATCAACCAACAAGGAATGATGGGGCACCACACACTAACTACCCATGGAAACCATTCTCACTAATGAAAAAACATGTTGTTCATCCACATCTGAAAACATGACTTTCCTTTGGAAGAATTTGATAATAGCACATACAGAATATAGCAAGTTGAAGCTGGGGATGACATCATATGGTTGCATCTATAGGAAGAAAAGATCCCCATGGGACTGGTGCAGTCCCATCATCAGTGTATACCCCTAGCACACATCAAACAAGAGGGTTTGGCCTCTAACTAGCTTAGACAACAGAAGGGGTACGGAAATCATCTCTACGTCTGGTCCTAGAGAATGGGCTTGAGAGGGCACAACAAAGTATTTTGAATCTCCTCAAACAAATAAGGAACAAATAAGAGGACTAAACAAACTAATTGTACCTCAAACGATCTTTATCCCCTATATAACTACCACCTCCACTATGTGAAATGGACACACCCAACTCTTATACCTCTATACTGAATAACAATAACCTAAGGTTAGCCTATACCTACTATGTATCCCCTTGGTGGAGCATAAACCAGTTTCCCCTGCTGCTGAAACATCCTCACTGGAAACTACTACTGAAGCTGGCGCTAGACCTGTACACCTACACAAAAGGGACCTCAATAAGACACTGGGAACTAGTTCTAAAGATGTTTGTTAACACCATATAAGAAACACATTCGACCCAACCCCACAAGAATTGTACGGAAACCACTAACTTTAGAAGTTTGTAAAAAAATATGTTGAAGTCAACTCCCTATCGGTTGAAACCTTGAAGGTCCCAGTGACTGATACCTACCAATGAAAACTTTTCCCCATGAGAAACCCTAGTGGTTCTCTTCCCATGACACACCTCCTCACATGTTCATTTTATCAATCACCTCTACCTTATTCTCAACCTCAAGATACATCAGTAATGTAAAATGAGTAACTACATACTGGATAGAATTAAAGAGTGCCTCCTCAAGATGTCTCACGGGAGACTCATTATCTAGAAAAAGATCTGTGAAAAAATGCAGATGCTCCTTGAACATGATTCCTAGCTCCCACACTAACATTCTCATCTATTTAAGAGAAATATCGTCTTGCTTATTTACTACCTTCTTGGTCGATGAATTGAACTATACTCAGAACTACTTCTAGAATTAAACCAAGAAAACATAATCCTCCTTATGATCACCCAGATATGGTGTCCACCACTAAAGAAAAACTCCTTGAATATGAATAACCACCAGAGCAACCCAGTACCATGTCGGGGCCCTAATTAAACTGAAAGTGATCACAAACTCCTCTATCCAACTCTCTATCTCCATATATGAAACACTTCCATTATATTTCCCCAAATACTTCCACTAGAAATTGTGAAACATCCTCTTCCACTAATCATTATCCTCAGTTTGATCAACCCTCCATTGATCAACCGAGTTAGCTTGTTGAACCTCCACTGCATGTGACACATGCAGATGACGACCAAGATCCATAGCTAAAAGGAAATCAAGGATTTCCTATTCCTATGAAGTATAGAATTTCATTAAGATTCATTTTAACTAATTCAATTCATTTTTGTATCCATTAAACCTTCCCAAAACAACCCAATTCAAACAAGAAAAAAAGTTATTATGATGCATGTACCTATCTTGGGTCTCTACCCTACAATCAGGTCTATCTCACTTGGACTTGAATATGAATGACCACCAAAGGGACCTAGTACCACATCAGGGCCCTAAAAAAACTAAAAGTGATCTCTAACTCCTCTAACCAACTCTTTGTGTCCACATATGAAACACTTACCTCGTACTTCCCCAAATCTAGCCACTGGAAAGTGCTCAGAGTCATCTTACACCAATCATCATCCTCAATTGGATCAACCTTCCATTGATCAATTGAGTTAGCCTTCTGAACCTCCAATGCATGAGTCACATGAAGACGATGACCATGAGCTATATCTAAAAGTAAAACAAGTATTTCTTATTCCTATGAAGTATAAAGTTTCATTAAGATTCATTTTAAATAATTTAATTCATTGTGTTATACATTTCAAATTTTCCAAAACAACCCAATTCAAACAAGAAAAAAAGTCATTATGATGCATGTACCTCTCTTAGGTCTCTACCCTGCAAGTAGGTCCATCTCACTTGGCCTTTCAATAAGCTCGGATTCTATGCATTGGATCATGGGGGCCTTAAAATCCTATCTCCTAGCTAGTCTCCATGGCCTGTGTCTCACACCAAGGTCAACTGGAACTATTTCTATACCCACCCCTACAACCCTCATTGTGCCTAACTCCACAATCCATCCTATCTCTCAACCATCACCTTTGATACCACTCTATCATGAACAAATCCCTCAAAATACACCCCTCCTAGGATAAAAATGAAAAAAAAGAGATATGACCCCCGAGTCCCACCTCTATTGGGCCCCGAGTTGGAGACTAGCACCAAGTTTGTATAAATCTCAAAATATGGGAGGCATTACCCTTTATAAAGAATAAGATCAGAAGATAGAATGAATAGTGCATAGAAAAAATACAACAACTAATATAAAAGAGAAAATCAAACCATCCCATATCCCATTATAAAATTAAACTGAAATAAATACAATAAATTATCCAAGGTAAATTCCCAAAATTAAATCTAAAGTAACGACATAGAAACTATCAAGGATCTGAGCTTGTAAGGTCCAATATGGTCTGAAAAATCCTCCTGGTAACCTGAAAATAGTTTTATATATGTAGGGTGTGAATAAAAGTATAATTAGTAGGAAAACCAAAGTCTCTCATGCCCATGTGAAAAAGCATACTAACTCCCATATGAGAAAATAGCAAAACCAAATAATACCTATCAAGGTATACTAACCATCCCAACCTCACCAATGCATTCTCTCCAAATAATGAAATCCAATTAATACAATATAAAGTTAGTCACATTGATGATAGGGCACCCCACACCATTTTCTTACTGATTAGCTGCTTTCATGACCTAATAGAAAACATCCATGCACTCCCACCTCTTTTGAATATACCACATAGCATCCTGATCGCTCACACATGGGCCTCACAACACATCGTGCATGCACACACCTGGGCCTTGAAACACATCTAACCCGCACACACTTGCGCCTCACAACACATCATGTCCACACAAACATGGTCCTCATAACACATCTTTCCTACACACACCTGGTCCTCACAAAACATCACATTTCATTTCTAATACACATGGGAAACCACATATCATAACATCCTGCCCAAAAAATCTTGGGCCTTTATCGAATGAAAGAGGAAGCATGGAAGAGCAGGTGGATAGCCATCCATCCTCCCACCAGGATGTTGGGAAAGACACCCCCTGCATGACTATGTATTAGTGTTGCACATAGTGATCAATGTGGGTGGGGGCATATTGAATTCACAAGAAAAAATAAAATTATATATATAGGATCAAAAACTCAAGCCCAACCTAGGGGTTCTCAAAAAATCGACCAACTCACAACCCAATCACCATAGCCTCCAAATGTAAATGCATAAAATCTCATAACAACTCACCAACCACATTTCACATTTCCAACCAATTTCATTTAATAATCCCATTCATTTTATTATTTAGCATAAACCATGTTTAATCACATAACCCACCAATTAATTATCAATTAATAATTTACATTACATTAACCAAATTAACCTAAGACATTCCAAACATTATTGAACATTTATTTATTTATTCCATCACTACTCAGGAATCTATCACGAAATAACCACATTTCACAAACAAATCATCATTCCATCACCACACCGACCCCAAAAGCACCACACACAAACAATCAACCCCACATGCCCCAACCACACCTTTCCATCCCACAACCATGACCACACATCACAACACATCATGATAATTCTTTATATATTTACAAAGGGGATTCAAATGGGCTTTTATTACATTCCACATTACTTTAGCGGTGTTATCACACAAGCCATAATCCTGGGAAAACCATTTCATCGTCCAAGTATAAGTAATTAACCAATTTCCATTTAGGGTGATATCACAACAATTAAAACCAAATTAGAAATCAAAACACATATATCTAGCACAAAAAACCCCACCAAATGGCCATAATTTTCAGCGGGTCATCAAAATCGTACAATTATAATATCAAAATAACAATAAGGCTATAAAAATATACAAATAAACCCTATTTTCCCCTTCAAATTTAATTTTACCAGTTATATATATTTAATTAATCTAGAATAAACATAATACATCATAAAATAAAAGAAAATACATCCCACGTGATAAAAAATAAAGAAATGAGGTAATTCCTACCTCAAAGAATATTTTTCAACTCGATGTGCACCGTAGGAGAAGAAGAAACAACCCAAAAACCGCTATTACATAAGAAACATGAAGATAAATCTACACTACACCAAAGAACATAAAAATGAAACCCAACTCATGCCCCAAACCTAAAAAAAGTCCCGTATAAAATCCCTGGGATAAGAATGGAAGAAAAGAAACAAATAAGGGAGAATAACCAACCATGGATTGACAATGGATTTCAAACAAACAATAACCAAGGCCAATGGATCAAATAGGGATGAGGAGGGATTGAAGAAACCCTAGGGGCACCTAGGGTTTACCCAAAATTAAATAAATAAGGATCCATGTCCAAATGAATGATAATTCAGTCGAAAAATAACTTTAAAATTGTAGTACATCGCGGAATTACATGTCATGTAATACCCTTTCATGTCATGTAATTCTCAAGATTCAGTTATGATGAAAAATGTGTCACTTTATAATTATTTAACCCAAAACATATACAAATCTTGAACCATCCATGTACTTGTTGTGAATCAAAGTCTTAAATCTTGTAATACACTTATAGAATGTGTAATTCTGATAGCAATTATGCTACACCTCCAGCTTCCACAGAAAACTCTCAAAACCTCCCCTAAACACCTCCAACACTCAAAACTAGAAAAATAACGGTCCGAGAGGGAAAAGACCATCACACATGGAACCATTACCATTAAGACCATTCAAAATAAGGTTTATCATATCGGGTTGAAACCTATTTTAAGGCTAGAAATTTGACTTATCTCATTATACTATCGATGCATCGAGGGGATATCTATAAATAGGCCCCACCCATGTCGTACTTGTCAAAATAATTTCTCATATATCGAATAATCAATTTAACAATGTGATTTATCAAATATATGTATGGATTAGATGATACAGATATATCAACATTTCTTGAAATAATCATATACCTTTCAAGGTAAACACTATATGTATAAATGGAATATAGTTCAAATAATAATCATATACCTGAAAAATTATATGGATAATTAGGGGAAATTCAATGTTCAATGATCATAGGAAATTTAATATTTCAAGGGGACTAAAAGGAATCGAGGAAGTGAATTTCAATACTATCCTAGTTCAAATAAATCATATACTATACTAAGAAATAATATAGATGGTATCAATAAAAAATATTCCAAGTTGTGTAAAAATAAACGATTTTTGTTTTTGATGAATAAAAATACTATAAACATATATTTTAAAAAACATTCTTGAGGGTAATATCATTTTTATTTAAAAAAAATTAAATCATTTTCCTGAAAAATAAATTTCTAAAACATTTTTTTTAAAAATTCACCATTTAAACATGAAAATGAAGCTTCAAGGAAATAAAATAAGATAAATTCGTAGACGTTGTACATGGTAAAAACATTCATTTTTCATGGTAAAATATTAAAAAGGATATTTTTACAGTAAATGAAAGAAAATTTTCCTTTTAAAACATTTTTAAATGAAAAAAAGGGTAAATATGTCTATAATATGTAATTTTGGTTATGAGAAAACATTTTTTTAAACTTTTTAGAAAGCTGGGTTTTTAGAAGAAAAAAGGTTCTCTGATTAAAGAGGGAAATGATGTCAGGTTTTCTTAAAAACGTTTTCTAAAATATTTTGAGAACCATGTATTGAAATAATGGTACAAATACTTTAAAATATCACAAATAACCAGAATATAATAAAATTAAATGATTTCTTAAACAATGATCCAATAATTTCCTCTGATGTAAATATATATATATAAACAATCTCGAACAAAATGAGATTGTGAATTAAACCCTTGAAAAGAATATAACATTGATGTGAGAAAAAATCAATAAATATATTACCTATGTAAAATTTAAATCAAAATAAATCAATTTAAAATAAAAAATAGATATTAAAAAGTGATTATGCACATATTCTTATAATATTAAAAACAATGAGGAGGTAATATAACCCAATGAAAATGAATCGGGTTATGAAATTCTTTACCACTTGGTAACTTTTTACCCAAATATCCATAGGATAAATAATTCATATTTATACTCAAAATACCATGATGATAAAACAATTCATGATATAATATATCAAAATGGGTAGTAGATACACCACATAAATTAATTAAGTGGTGAATATGACTTTTATCTCACAAATGTAAAAAGTGAGATGAAAATCTCTTACATTGGGTTTCATTTTCAGGTGAACGTCCTTTAACTTCTTATATAATTTTTTTAAAAAAGTATAACTTATTCTAGAACTATATATATATTTATTATATCATATATTATCTTCTTATAATATCTTATTACCCATTTTTTAGTAAACTTTCATTATTTTCACTATTTCAAATGTTAATTTCCTAGTTCTTGAAGTATGTTTTGACTTTTTACTTATTGTTCCTATTAATTTGATAATTATTTCATAATATCCAGAATGTGAAAAATAATTTATTTATCATATATTTTTTTCATATAAGTATTTACAATAATCAATAATATTTGGAGATAATAAATGAAATGCACCGTTCATTGTGACAGTAGGTCATACATACACATGAAAACTACCTTAAATTATTTGTCATATTAAAAGAGTAAAAAGTAAATTATATTTCTATATATTATAATTAAAATATAATTTATATTTCATATATTACTTATAGTTTTAATAAAACCATCATTTACATTATCCATGTGTAGTTTGAACTAATCACTTCGCTTTGTGGGGGCGGTAGACCATACTTCCAAAAATGATGTTATCGTATATAAAAAAATGGAATGAATAAGTGTATGTGTTATATAAAAATTAAAGAAGAATAAATAAATTATAAATTTAATAAATATCATATATAAATAATGTTTCCTTCAAAATTATCACCATGAGAGGTGGTAAAGGAAGAATGAACAATCATCGTTTTGTGAGGTGGTAGTTCACCATACACATAAATGGTAGGTTCATCGCCCATTATAATAAAGTGTGTGTATGAAATCATTGAACCCTTAGCATAAAGACATATAAGTATATTGAGGATACTTATTTTATTATATATTCATTTAATAAGAATATTTTAGGGGGTCTATAAAGATAATAAAATAAAAGAGATTGTAGAATGATATTACCTCTTATTTGGGAAACTCCTTTTGGATTGCACCAACGAGCTTCCATGGATGGATACTTGCTCAAGATGAGGCTTCTAAGTTGATTTTATTAATTTTTAGGATCTATTGGGGTTGGTATTGGTTGATCAACAAGATTTTTTTTACCTTATCAACATTAACAAGAAACCCGGCATGTGTGTGCTTCCCCATCAAGCAAAAGAAACTTTTATTCTAAGGACTATCTCCACATTTTGGTGAAACAAATTCAAGAGTACCAATGGAATGGACTCCTATAGATCTAGAGTATTCCTAAAAAATAAAACTTCCTGGCTTGGAGGATTTTCCACAATTCATTTTCCACCGATGAGAATGTTAGAAAATGCAGTATCTCCATGGTTTCCCACTACTCATGTTGTAAAGACCATAAAAAGAAAATACTTGAGAATATTTTCTTTGAGGGAGAGTTGGCGTGAGAGGTCAGGTCCACCTTTAGGGGTTTTCCTATGGTTCACTCTCATCCCCCAGTGGACACCTTGTTCCTAGATTGATGGTTTCATGGTTTGGGTAACAGGGGTGTGGAACAAACGGCTCACACTTTAATCCTCCATATAGGTTTCTGGTATCTTTGGAAGGCTAAAAAAATATTGATTTTAGGATTCCAGCTCTTCTGGGAGAGATATCATTGTTCATACTTAGATCCTACTTCTTGATCTGATCAGAAGTATTGACAACTGGCGGGATGCCCCCTCTATTCATCTCCAGCTTTCGGCTAATCATGCCAACATGGCTATGAGTATCCCTCATGGTCAATGGGTTTGTTAACCATAATAATGGTTCCTACATTGTGGGTTTCATATGGTGTGGTGGGTTGATCTATGACCCCAGGGGTTCCTTTGTGTTTGAATTCAAATTTCACCTTTGTAGGGGTTCTTCTACCCAGGTGTAGGATCTTACTTTGCTTACAGGAATCACTCTTTTATAAAAGGGGGCATAGATATAGAGGAATCTGAAACCAAATCTCTGATTCTCTTCAATTGTCTACATGGAACCAGACATATCCTCTTTTCGATATCCTACCCCATCAGGATGTTTCGTCCCTTTCCCTCTAACAATATTCGGATAAGACACACCCAACGAGAGAGAAACAAGATGGTTGATCAAATGGAGTCTCTTTCAGCCCACAGTTTCATTACATCTTGTTTTTAAAACATAAATCAACTAAAGCCTAAGGGGGTGAACACTTCTAGAGGGAATTCTCTCTGGTTTCACTACTCCCCCCCCCCAGGCCTCTTGTTTTGTGTTGGTCTCATGGTTGTTATCTTCCATGTTTTCTTTAAATAAATAATTATGATGATGATAGGGTGAATAGGGTCTAAATATATCCACCCAATGGGGTTTTTTATAATTTTACAGGTCATATTAGCTCTTAAGTTTAAGTTTTAGTCCCCTGTTAGGCTAATTTTCCTCTAAATTGTCGTAATTAATTTTAATTATTATCACTAAAATTTTTAATAAAAATATCAGTTTAACTTATTATAAATTATAAAGTATTATGATTCCAAATATGGGATCCATTTTTCCAAATTTCAATCTCATAAATAGAAAAATGTAATTTAAATTTAATCCCACAGATAGGATGACAAATAATATTTTTAAAGTAAACAAGTTCAAAAAAATCTATGTTTTCCTATTTAATTTCAAATATAAATTGATTTAAATGACCTAAATTTTATTAATAAATTTAATTTTTATTTAATTAAACTTTAAAAAAATAAAAAAAATAATTTAACATAATAATTAAATTATATGAAAATGCAGTTTTTAATTAAAATTTAGTATTTTTCACTATTCATCAAAAATGAAACTTCACTGAAAAAATACAAAAAAAAACACCATAAGATATATTTTTTTTCTTCCTTAAAATGTGATTTTTTTACATATAAAATCAATAAATGTTCCAAAAATGGGATTTAAAATTGTTTCACCATTAAAATATGGTAAAATTTCCTTTAAAAAAATATAATTTTTAAGCATAAAAATTGTTTGATGAATGTAAAAAATATTTTATTTAATATAAAAAATATATTTCATTAATTTCATTCACTAATTCTAAATAATTTAATTTATTATGATAAAATGCCTTTATAAGTATAAAAACATTTCTTTTATATTCAATTGGTTCTTAAATTCATTTCTAATAAATTGATTACTAATGAATTCATTTTATATTTTTGTAAAACCTATATTTTCATAAGTTTTTTAATCTTATTCATAACATATAATTTAATTTCTTGGTTATTATATTAAATAATATTATTATTATATGATAAAACTCAGTCTTGCGTGTATCTCAATCTATCCAACAAGGTGGGTTTTGCATGTAAGGAAGGCTAAAATATCATTTGTATGAATTTAAAGCTATATCCTATATTGAAATTATTTTCAATAGTAATTAGATATAAAATTATCCAGATATTATATTCCCTTACATGCTTGGTGTTTTTTTCATACATACTATCAAATATAATGTTCTTACTTTAGAATTTTGGGGCGTTACATTCTCCTCACCTTAATTAAATTGCGGCCTTGCAATTTAAACTCGATCTTGGTAATATATTTTTTTATATTTCCTGTGATTAAATCAAAAATTGTAAGAATGAATCATAAAACATTCTCTAGAAAAAATAAAATGGAAACTACAAAGGTCACAAAAACTAACATATAACTAGGTCTCTAAGTAAGGGAATATTAGTGGAAAGTAGAGATAAATGCATGGAGGAAAATAGTAAATATTTATATAGACTGATTGTGGTCATTAATTAAAAACAATTAAATGATAAATGGAATGGTTAGGGTCTCTAATTTATAAATTTGTGTTGATTTAAAATACCATTGCTTCAATAGAATGCAATTTTTCCTCTTCTATGTTTTGAATTTCAAGAAATGGGCATCTAGAGTTGTGTTCAGTAAGTCATTTGGAGTCTGATAGAACAAACTTGATTTTTGGTGAATAGTAACATACCCTTATGAATAGTAATATGAATAGTAATATGACCCTTGAATAGTAAATAATGATATTATTTTATTTTCTTAAGGCAATATGATAATGGGATCTTAATTAATTTTTTAATGTCACATAAAACTAATTGCACTTCAAGATTGTTATTTTTCGAATTAACTATGATCTTATTTAAAAATTAAATTAATGATATTTAGAAAATTATTTTTGAAAAATGGATTTCACTTTTGAATTCTACACGTCAAAAAATAGTAGGGGTGAATTTTTGGTATTTTTTTGAAATTCTTGAATTTTTGATGAATAGTGAAATACGGTAAAATACCATATATTCAATTTATCAGTTAAATACACTATTTATGACATCATAAGTGATGTAAGGCCACTTGATTCGAACTCAAATGATCTTATTACTATTAGGGGTCACACGAGACAATACTATTGGTTGTCTTGATGGAAATAATTAAATAATGAAATTAAATATTCAAAATTTACCCCTCTCCTCCACTATAAGAACCCCCCACCACTACCTCTTCTCTTCACTTCTAAAAGCCTTGAAGCTCTTAAAATTTATGCCCAATTACCCATCCCTAGTCACTACCCATGACCAAGAAGCTCTTAGTCTTTCCAAAAGACCAAAATCCCTTCCCTTAAGGAGGCTCTCGAGGAAGTTGTTTCAAGAGGTAAAATACCTTTATATTTCTTTTAGTTTCATTTGAATTTATCTTCATTTGTTATCCTCTCCTCACCTTCTCTGTCCAAATGATCATGATAACTCCATTATCATCTATGTACTGGATTTATATCATGTTAATTGAAGAACCATCATCAATATTCTTACTCCCTCCCTTTTATTTTTATAAACGAAATCAACGTCCATGAGGTTCCAATTTATAACCTTCGTGGACGACGAAGTTTTGTTCTTCAATATTTCTTTAATTAATGGTCATGAAACCATATTTATGGTTGAACCAGGTCATAAAATATGTATTTTATCTTGATTAATTTTCTGGAATCTTTATACGTGCATAATATGGAATAATAATACGAAACAAGTTTATTGAGCACAAAACTGCCAAGCCAAATTCAAGCGTTTATTTTTAACTCATCGAATGAGTCATCCTCATGGTATATAACCAGAATCATTATAAGATAATTTATATATATTTAATTTCACTAATAATTTATATTAACAATTCTGAATGTTTGACCATATTTCAAACCAACTTCCATTCATGAATACAAGTAAACAAATCATGAAACCAAGTAAGAAAATGCTTCCAAAACAATAAGATTTAATCTATTAAACCCATAAAAAGGTCATTAATGAACTTAATAAGGTTATATAATATCAATCACATGTTTATTAGGTTCTTGAATTATTAATTAATGAATCTAAATTTGATTATTCAGGTCATTAAGAACAATCAAGAACACACTAGAGCAAAAGGTAAGGGGTTTCTCATCTCACTTTCATTTCTGTGAGATTTTCATTGTTAGCCACTTATTTCATATATGTGGTATAAGTGTACTTCCATTTTATATAAAAATAACATGATTATATTTATATTCATGTTATTAAATGATTCATTTTATGTTCATTACTTTCTGATCATATGATTCGACTGATTACATCGTGATAAGAGACTTTGTCTCAACTTCTATTTGGTTGTGACTAACCTTGTATGGTGCACCTAATAATCCTTATGTGGTGTACCTACTGCCCATTTGAGATAAATTTTCATTTGAAAATATATTTATATTAAATATCTATAATCTCATATCATGGATATGTTTTTTGTCTAAACCGTATAACATTTTACATACGGTGTTTATTTGGAAAGTTATTTTAATTATGGAAATATTGGTAAATCTGTATACTCTACTCTATACAGATATTGAAAAGGCATATTTCTATTGTATTGAATCAATGTATAAAGAATTATTTGGACATTCAGTGGAGTGTGGGGCCCGTTATATCCCCTCGATGCATCGGTAGATCTCATGGGACAAAACAGTTTGGCGACAAACCCTTCGAGTTTGTTTCCAAAAAATCAGATGGGTTTCTACCCATAGAACTAAACCGTTTTTATGGTATTATGGTTTCATGTGCCAGATACATGATGTACAATTAATAATCATTCTCTTTATTCATTATCAGTTATTATTATCCATGAGGTTTTCACTATGACAAAATCTATGGATGCAGTTTCATTCTCAGTTTATTAATGGCATTAGTTATTCATTTATTCACTATGACATTTTGATTATGTCAGATTGTTTGTGAATCACTTATTATTGTACTCATGCTTCCTATATTTGTAACCCTTACTGAGCATTTTAGCTCACCCCTTTCATTGTCTACCTTCAACAGGTGATGAAGAGAAGATCTTTTATTGAGTTCCTAGGGATGTCGTTTTTAGTTTTCGTTATGTGTTGTATTTTGTAAACCTTTCCAATGTAATTTGAGTAACATCTATGTATCTAGTTTCTTCAAGACTACTAAACTGATCATTCCTTTGGTATTTTCATTCCTTCTAACCATGCCAATATCACAAGTAATGCATCGGCTCCAGCCTAGAGGGTTCGGGGTGTTACAGGAAATAACTTCATAACATTGGATAATAACACACAAAATCCCTACTCTATAGTAATATCAGAACACAACATACTCAACACCCTCATACTGTAATCTCATTATGGGGGAACTCATACTCTTTTATATCTCTTGAAAGGCCTGAAAAATCTTTTCTATCCACACAGATGATATCACCTTTTGGGTTGAATTGGTGAGATATTTATATATCCTCAATAAATAAAGTATTTATCTATTGTAATATATAGACAATTCAAGTAATCCATACACCATAGTTATAGTATTTGTTGAATCCCATGCTAGAACACCCTCAATCTTTTAAATGAACATTTCCACCCCCTCCAATGGGGTTACATATCTCAATATTTGGACCCCTCAAATCCAAAATTTACACCTTGAGATATTTCTATAATGCAGGTTCTCCTAGAGTCTCGCTATAACCATCCTCAAATGTATAAAATAATACTCCTCTAATTATATGGATAATAGTATGTCATCGATGTATTCTACCATGTATAATTCCATTATGTAATGAAAAAACAAGTTCAAGAGTCCCATGAACACTTCTATAGTATTTTTTAATACTGAGGGGAATCAACATGTTCTTATAGTGACTATTGTGGTAACAGAATGTCATACTTGGTGTATCATATTCTCAAACATAAAGGTGGTGATAACCTGATCAGAGGTCAATCATCAGGAACCAACTCACCCTTTTAAAATGTTTGAAGATATTATTAATCCCTGGAATTTCATATTCACTTTTTAATATACCATTTTTCTGGAAAAGATAATTTACACATAACCTCAATCACTCATCCAACTTATTGGAGAATAACTCTTGAGCTTCCTAGGGGGACACACTAGGTGTTGAAAATCCATTCCATTATAAACCCACCGACTACAACTTCATATAATGGTGTTCTATACAAAAATTATGATATTCTAGTGAAAATATTAGGGTATCCCCTTGAATGAGGTCTATGTAGAACTAGATCTATTGATGGGGTGTTAGGCCCAAAATTTTCTCATGGAATACAATCTGATACTCTTTAACCATGGTGGTAAACTTAAATCACATAGTTTCTACTTATTTTATGAACATACTAACGTATAAATGATAAATCAATTGTGTCCTCATATACATGAGTCCATCCAATCCTTCCTATGAATACATATTTCTAAAGCAAGAAAATCTCATCACTTTAACTTTGTTGCATCACATCATTAACTAAAAAAATTCAATATATACATGAACTATGGAGATTCAGGCCATACATAGAATGGAGTTATATGGAATTATTTTGACTACAATCAGCACCAATACAAAGCTCTATCCCCCATGATAAAGGGTCTCACTAAAAAAAATATGTGATTAATAAGGCTTCTTTGGGGGGAGTATCTAATGGAAATTTTTATGCTATGGAATCCACTGGAATCTCTATATGTGAAACAATGGATGAGGTAACAAAATAAGGGTCACACCTATGTCTACCAAAAATTAATATAAATTAGAGAAGAAATATATTGTACCTTATATTATCTCTAAATCCTCTAGGTAATAATACTCTATTGTAGATATATATCAATTATAATGACCATAAGATCTATAAAAATTGAGGGGACCCCATAGAGGTGGTAGAGAGATTAATAGTAAAAAATGTTTTCCCCAACCTAATTCTTTCCCAACTCATCTTCCAAGACTGCCACCCTCCTGAAATCTTTAATGGGGCCATTTCATCTTCCTAAGAGTTCCACTGACCATATTATTGTCTACTATATAAAATTTTGGGAATTATCATATGATATACCCTCACCCATCATAGAATAAACATAGAATCTTCTTCGGTTGATTGGTATCTAACAAAGATCCATGAGTGTCTGACCTACTATCGTGAGTCTGCCTCTCATTCCACCCCATATTCCAAGATCTCTAAGTCTGATGTCAAATACCATATTATATGGACTCATCCTAGGGCTCCCACTATTATAAAAAACTATCAAAGAGTTCTTATCATGTAAGATATAGAGAACTAATACACAATAATGTACACCAATATAAGATTTTATACATTTTAATACCACTATACCATAGATATCATAGTGAATCCCATAATAAAATGTTTGTGATCAAATGTAAACGTCATGATACATAACTAGAGAGAATTGTAAGAGGTTTTTGGAACTTGAAATTTAATCTGTGATTAAAATGCTTCCCTATTGGAGCACCAAAAAGTTCATGGATACATAATTACCCAAACATCACTGGATAAAACTCTTCTATGAAGATTTTCTAAAAGGTTTTCAAAAAATGATTCAACTTGTCATGAGTTTCCACCACCATGCTCCACCATTATGATAATGGGCTATAGAGAAGGCTCACATTTTGGACCACCATATTAATAGGAGAGGTCTTAACTTGGAAATTATCTCACCCAACTGCCTTGACCTATACTGATGAAAATGGGGGTTGATCAAGAAATGAAAACATAGTGGTGTCTAACTATGGAACCCTTGATGTGTTCTAGGCCTATAAAAATAATCATTTTATACATTCATAATAATAATCTATCCAATAGGTTCAGGTATATTAGAAAACCACCCATAGGAACTTCCTTATACAATGTTTTACAGAATGAACTCTCATTGTTTGGTGGATTATCATAATGATCCTTCTATAGAATAATAGTTGGATAACATCATGGAGGAATCCTAAAATAGCTAATATACACCACATAAAATGTTATATCTTGGTATATGACTTAAGAAAGACTCAAATACCCCAACCCATTCCAATAAAATGTGTATACCAATGTTTTCTTAGCAACCATTTTCTATTTGTACCATGTAAACAAGAAGGTTATCATAGACTTGTTGAACATATACATCAGAAGCCATATCATCATTGGGTTCCCTATCCTAGGATCTGAACTACAGGAAATTTCACACTATTTCCCTGGTTCCCAAACCAATCCTCACACATAGGTAATATCCAATCTAAGCTCCTAAGATAACATTTGATCTGATACAAACCAATCACTTTCTAAACCAATGAGGCCCACTTTATCGGTAGTAAGATGAGTGTGACGCCTCAATTTCACCTCTAATAGGCAAGGGGATTGAGAGTATCATTGTGTGGATATATAAAACACATTGTAGGATAAACCCTAATGTAAATATACACACACACATCTCCATAAAAATGTATAATTTTGAAAAGATAAATAATTAATTTCAAATATACATGCATACAACTAATCCAAAATTAGTGTAGAATAATGGATATGGAACATATAATGTCTAAATACACACTAAATGTAAATGGAAATGAGTCTAATTTATAATAAAAATGGAATTGATATCAACTAAAACTCTTGAAAATGTTGTCTATCCATTTATTTAAACAATTCTCCATTTGATTTTGGTCAACATAGGACATTATAGAAAGGTCTATCTTATACATGAGACATGACATGTGCTGGAAGAGTTTAGTGACACAATCCTAAAATGCTCGGAGCCAGTGTTATGCTTCCATTATAATGGAATAAGATACAAGTAAATCATGTCTCAAAGGCCCGAACAGTTAAGTAGTCTTGGTAAACCATATACATACATGAGTTTTTTTAAAAAAATGAATAAACTTATTACATCAGAATTTTTTTTCTATTTAAAGGATAATAACTTTATTCGATCTAGAATATCCTTACATATATTTTACGTAAACTTTGGGGAATCCTGGGGAAAGGAAACATAATAAGGGTGATCCCAAATTCTCAGTAAGGGAAAGTGCATGGGGTATAATTATGAATAAATGATGATAGTCAATATGGAAGGGTAATAACTGAAGAAACACGCCATATAATCAATAAAATTGTGAATTATGTGAATAAATAATGTGTAAAGGTAAATAACTATAAACACATTCTATTTAAATAATTGGATAAGTAAAATCAATATAGAAAGCTAATAAACTAAAAACACATTCCATTTAATCAATAAAATGAGAATAAAATCCGCCAATAGACGTGTCGACATAAAATCTCATGGATAAATAATAATTGAATCTAAATTAAGGAAATGAATAATTATTTGACACTATATTTCCTAGGAACATGGAACCATTACTATCAATACCTTTCAAAAAATGATTTAGCATATCAAGTAAAAACCTGTAAAATGCTAGCCAATTGACTCATCCCATGATATTACTGATGCATCGAGGGGTTATCTATAATTATTCCCACACATGTCATACTTGTCCAAAGAATTTTTCATATATCAAAAAATATATTTAACAATGTGCCATATCAAATATTTTTATGGTGTTAAAGATACATATTTATCAATATTTTCCCAAATAATAATAAAACCACCAAGGTAAACACCGTATGTCAAAATCGTATACAATTTAGGAAATAACCAAATCCATGAAAAATTATATGGAAAATTAGGTGTAATTAAATGTTCAATGGTCATAGGAAATTGAATATTTCAAGGGGAGTAAAAGGAATCAAGGAAGTGAATGTTAATATAATCTTTGGTCAAAGAAATCACACACCATCTAGAGAAAGAATAAGGATGGTATCAATACATAATATTCCATGTGGTGAAAAAATAAAGGTTTTCTGTCATTGATGAATAAAAATACTATAAAAATATATTTAAAAACCCCGTTTTCAAAATAATTTTCTTTAAAAATAAATTTTGAAAAAAAAAATCAAATTTTACCTTTTAAAAGTGAATTGTAAGATTCAAAGAAATGAATTCAGGTAAATTCATACATGTCGTACATGGTAAAAAGTATATTCCTTTTTCACGGTAAAAGGTTAAAAAGTGCCTTTTTCAGAAAGGGAAAAAAGGATTCATTTGGAATCATTTATAAAATAAAAAAAGTGTAAAAATTATTTAATAAATCATTTTGGAATTTTTAAAAAATTTCTAAAATCCTTTTTACAAAAATGGTTTTTTAGAAGAAATCGTGTTCTCTGACTCAAGAGTGAAATGAAGTTGGGTTTTATTTAAAACATTTTCCAAAACATTTTAAGTAAAAAAAATGGTAATAATACTTGAAAAATATGATGAATAACTATAGTAGAATAAAATTAAAGGGTTTATTATAAAATGATCCAATAATTTATAAAATTTAAATTCAAGTGTAACTAATCCTGAACAAAATGAGATTGTGAGGAAACCCTTGAAAAGACCATAACATTGATGTGAGAATCAATCACTAAATATATTATGGATTTAAAATATAAATACACATAAAAAAGTTTAAATAAAATAATTTATATAAATATTTATTACACACATAATATTAGAAAATTAATAACAATTAGGAAGTAATATAACCCAATGAAAATGAATTCAGGTTATAAAATTCATTACCATATTATAACTTTCAACTAAAATAACCATATAATAAATAATTAAAATTTAAATTAAATATAACATGAAGATAAAAAATTCATGATATAATATATCAAAATGGGTTTTATATTCAATCACACAAAATAATTAAGTGTTGAATATGACATTTATCTCATAGATGTAAAAAGTTAGATGAAAATCCCTTACCTTGCATTTTGATTTTTGGGTGAACGTACATTATCTTACTATATAATGGACTTAAACATGTTACTAACTTATTATATAACCAAATTAACATTTAAGATATCATATATGATCTTATTATACTATCTTACAATGTGTTTGTCATTAAACATTCATTATTTTCATCATTTTGGGTGTTAATTTCCTAGTTCTTCGAGTATGTTTTGACTTGTTACTTATTGTTCCTATTACCTAGATCATGATTTAATCATATAAATAATTTAATAAATGAATTAATCATTATATATATTCAATATTTATGTGTTTAAAATAATCCATAGTATTTTGATAGAAGAAATGAAATTCAACGTTCATAGAGACGGTAGGTCATGCGTACGTATAAACACTACCTTCATTTATTTGTCACATTAAAATAATTAAAAGTAAATTATATATGTGAATATTATAATTACTTTTTCACATATATTTTATATATGTTTTATAGGTTTAATAAAACCATATTCTATACATTCTATGTATAGTTCGAACAAATCACATCGCTTTGAGGGGGCGGTAATCCACACTTTCACAAAAAATGTTATCATAATCAAAAAAAACTGAAATCATATGGGTGTGTGTTATATAAAAATTAAATATTCATAAATAAATTATAAATATCATATATATCATATATAAAAATCATTTCCATCATAATTCCCCCCATGATAGGTGTTAAATGAATAACGAATAATCATTATTTCTTGTGGTGGTAGTTCCTCGTACACATAAATGATACATTCGTCACCCATTATATGTATGTGTGTGTAAGGGTTGGTTTAACCAATAGAATTAAAAAATATCATTATATTTTAGGATACATAGTTTTTTATATAATAATTAAATAATAATATTTGACGGGGTGTAGATTGAAAATAAGATAAAAGTGCTTGGTGAAGGATGTTATCACTTATTCGGGTAACTCCCTTTGGTTTGCACCAAAGGGAATCCATGTAAGGATTTATTCCCAATATAAGGATTATAGGTGGATTAGAGTTATTTTTAGGGTATATTTGGGTATATATTGGTAGATAAAAAGTTTCTTGAGAGGTGTGAGTAAGTGGAAGGGGTTAGGGCTATTTTATAGTGGAGGAGGAGTGGTACTCCTATAAATTTTTGGAATGGGAATTCCACACACGTTTTTTCTTTGAAATGTGACTAGAATAATGATAAAAATTTTATACAAGGTAGGATAGAGTCATAATATGTCTATCCAATGGATTTTTTACAACTTTCTAGATCATTTAGGCTCTTAATTTTAAGGTTTAGTCTCTTGTTAATATTATTTTCCTCTTAACCGCTTTAATTATTTCTAATTACATTCACTATTCATTCTGGTAAAAAATATTTTGACCTTATTAGAAATTATAAATTATTATGATTCCAAATATGGATTCAATTTTCCAAAATTTCAATCATAAAATTCAAAGAAATTAGTTTATATTTAATCCCACAAATGGGATGACAATGAGGGTTTTTAAAAAAAAAATCAAAAGTTTGCTATGATTTTATATTCATTTTCAAAGTGAAATTGGTTATAATTAACTAAATTGGATTAATATATGTAATATTTATCTAATTAAACATAATAAAACTAAAAATATAATTTATCCATACAAATAAATTAGATGAAAAAGAGGTTTTGAATTAAAATTCAGTATTTTTCAAAATTAATCAAAAAATGAAATATTAGAGAAAAACACCAAACATTCACCCTAAGATAATGTTTATGTTCCTAATTAAAATATGATGTTTATTTTGATATATAAAATTAATAAGAGTTACAAAAAATGGATTTATAATAGGTTCACCATTAAAAGGAGGTAAATTTTCATTTTTAGAAAAATAAATATATTAAGCATAAAAATGGATTTATTTTTATGCTATTATTATAAAAAATGATGGATATTCTCACCCTCGATGTAGTGGATGATATGATTCCTATATTTCCTATATTTCTTGGACAGTGTGAGGACTTCTTCAATGATGATTTTCTAGGTTTACATCACCATGGGGAGATAGAATTCTATATTGATCTACACACTAGGATGACACCAATATCTACACCTAAATATCATATGGTTCCTGTAGAGCTTTAGGATCTGAGGGTAAATTTAGATTACTTATAGAGAAAGGGATTCATGATACCTAATGTTTCACCCTGTGCATCCCTAGTTTTTTTTTCAATAAGGAAGATGGGAGCTTTTGGTTATGTGTGGAATACTAGTGACTAAATTAGGTGACCATGAAGAACATGTATACACTACCGAGGATCGATGACCTCTTTGATTAGTTGAAGGGGGCATGATGGTTCTCGAAGATTGACCTCATATTTGGCTATCACCAGCTAAATTTATGAGATGAGGTTATACTGAAGAGGGAATACATGTGTTTTTATGGCCATTGTGATTACTTATTGATGTTTTTTGGCATGAAGAACTCCCTAGCAGTGTACATGGGACTCATGAACTGGATCTTTAATCCCTAATTAGATCGGTCCATGGTGGTCTTCATTTATGACATCCTAGTGTGCTTAGTGTTTGAGGAGGATCATAAGAGACACTTGAGGATGGTCTTGGACTCACTCTAAGAGCACCAACATTATGATAAGCTCTTGAAGTGTCAGTTCTAGATTTGAGGGATCCATTTTCTAGGACACATCATCTCAGAGACTAGAGTTGTAGTGGATCCAGCGAATGTTGAGGCAGTTCTTTCATGGGATCCACCCAAGAGTGTTACCTAGGTGAAGAGTTTCCTTGGATTGGAAGGGTGATATCAGATTTTTTTACCCAAATTCCTATAGTAGAATCACCCTTGAAAATATTTAAATGAAAGGGGCAGCCTTTCGTGTAGAGAAAGAATTTATGGCACTACTTTTAAAAGCTGAGGAAGAGGTCGATGAGCACTCTGATCCTAAAGTTACCAGAGGAATGCGTCGAGTACATGGTGTTATGAAATGAATTAGGGACTAGGATTCATTGTGTTCTAATGTAGAGTAAGTGGTGACTTTCTATAATTCACTCCATTTAAGACTATATGAGCAGAACTACACAACCCGTGATCTTGAGTTAGCAGTGGTAGTATTCGCATTGAAGATGTGCCAACAATACATGATGGGAGAGCATTATATTGTCTAATCTGATCATAAGAGTCAATTTTTTATTATCTTAGAAGGATCTGATCATGAGACATAGGCAATGGATCAAGTTCATTAAGGACAATGACTTTGAGATTATATATACTCCATTGAAGAGGAACACGGTGGCATATGCTCTCTATAGGAGATCTAGATCGTAGTTTCGGAATGATTCACCAGAGAATTTGGACTCATTACAGATATCCATTGTGGGTGGAGATGGGGAAACATACCTCTAATCAATTTTTATCACCCCTATACTCTTACAGTGAGCCACAAAGGCGCATCTTGGGGATACCAAATGTTATACTATACGTGATCAGATGTCTATAGGGAATACTTCTGATGAATATTAAAAATATAGGGAGCATATCGTTATTTTCATATGGATAATAGTAGAACCAGTGGAGTTGGGGGAGGAGGTTTTTAGGGAGATCCATAAATCCCCTTTGGCAGTACATCCTAGTGTGTGAATGATGCACCAATACCTTCAATGTCAGTTTTGGTGGTCCGGGATGAAAAGAGAGTGACATAGTTCATTTCTAGATGCCTTACTTATCATCAAGTGAAGGTTGATCACCAGGTTCTGGCGGGTTTAACTCAACACCTTGAGGTTCTATAATGGATGTGGGATGGGATATCTCTGTACTTCATGATTTTTTTACCATGTACATGCATGGGACATGATGTCATCAGGGTGATCATTGACCGACTTACCAAGTCGGCACACTTCCTAGTTATCCAAGAGTAGAGTTCAGTAGAGATATTGGGAAGCCTCTATGTATATGAGATAGTTATACTCCATAGATTTCCATCAATGATTGATTAATATTATGATGCCTTCTTTACATCCTGGTTGTGGAAGGGATTACAAGAGGATTTTGGAAACTAGTTATGCTTGAGCACAGCATTTCACCCACAAAAAGACGACCAGAGTGAGCGGACTATTCATGTTCTAGAGGAAATGTTGTGTATGTGCATGTTATACTTTGGACATAATTGGGAGGATCACCTATCACTGGTGAAGTTTTCACACAACAACATCTATCATTCCACCATTGTTATGGCACCATTTTATGCTTTGTACGAGCAACCCTATAGGTCATCACTTTGATGGACTGACCCAGGAGAGTTAAAACTCATGGGCCTAGATTTGTTATGAGTTACTAAAAATAATGTGAAGATCATCCCAGAGTAGATGAAGACTATATAGATCCACCAGAAGTCTTGTGTTGACAGGTGATATAGGCCTTTGGAGTTTGAGGAAGAGTCTATGTCTTCCTTCAGGTTTCAACTCGACGGGGATTATAGAGATTTGGTTGGGGTGGCACACTATCTCTGAGGTTCATCAACCCATTATAGATTTTATGTAGGTTGGTGAGGTGGAGTACGGATTTCCTCTACCACATCAACTAGATCATGTACACTACATCTTTCATGTGTCATAGTTGAGAAGGTATGTGCATGACCCATCATAAGTCATCGACTGGGGTGAGCTGGACATTGAGGATGAAATGACTTTTTCTTAGTACCTAATGGAGATCGAGGATAAACATGCGAGTATTTTTGTGGGTAGTTTATTCCTATGGTATTCATTTGGTGGAATCATAGGAATATCCATGAGATCACATGGTATCAATAGGCTCAAATTCATGATAAGTACCCTCATCTATTTTATTAGCACTTGTTTTAGAATTTAGGGATGTAAAGCCCCAAGTTGGGGAGAATGTAACATCTCAGATTTTCTGTGTACTATTTTTGGATTTTTTACGATTTTATTTCAAGACCAAGTGCTGATACAGTGTGCGATTCTGAGGCCCAGTGTGTCCAAAATAAATGTTTAAAAATATTAACCTTTTTAATAGCACATGCGTGTTGTTTTCCTAGAAAATTGGAATAACTATTATTCATTTGCCTTGATAAAAACTCTAAGGGGATCTTTGATCTCATAATAGAGTCTTTACCCTTGGAGAAACTTAACGTCAGTTATCGTGGGTTGTTTGTGAAAAAACTATTACGGAGCCTAATGGGAATATAATAATTTAATAAAAAAAAATTAACATAGTGGCTGACAATCTTTAAAATGATTTTTATAGAGAATTTATAGGGTTATACGGTTAAACATTGAAACCTTGGAGTGAACCTTTGAATAACTCTCTCGAACAAATGGAAATGGATAATGGATCGACGACTGAAGCACCTCCAATATGGTGGACCTTGCCTATGAAAATGACACGAAGACTGTTCTTCATTAGTGAGTTATCTGAATTGAGGTAGGGATTGTTATCTTGATTTTTCATTCCTTGTTTTTTAATTTGATGATGAACGCAAACCAATCAACGAACAGACTGATTAGTGGTCAATTATATATGTGGAAGGGGATTATATGTGGGGTTAATGGGAGTCATTTGTTTTTCTTTTCTAACCCTAACTCACTGATCTTGATCGTTGGACAAGAACACATGACCAACTATGTTAAAACCTTCTTTATTATGATTTTCTTTCTCCATTATTCACATTTTCACCATTTGAACCCAATAGTTCATTGCTCGACATTTCCTGGTGGTTGCATGGATGATCAGACCCCTTGATTGAGGCGAATCGAAAATAGATATCAGATCTGTGTATATCGAGACCCACGGAGCCCGGATCTATGATTTTTTTTTCTAGCATAAGAGGGGGTGTGGTGGTCTGAGTAAGGGACAACTGGCATGGAACTGGAAACCGGTGGTGGAGACAGAAGTGCGCTATGGAAGAACCCTATGTGACGGTGCGGATAGTGGTTGCTGCATGATATAGCGATGGTGATGAGGGTGCATGGCTATGGCGGTGCGGAATTAGTGGTGGTTGCGATGATGGGGCAGAAGGAGATGGATGCGATGGTGACCAGCATACATTGACACAGAGTAGGCCTGGGCCAAGCGGGCCAAGTTGAGTTAGACTAGACGAGTTAGGCCAGGAGGTCCGGATCAAATCCGAGTCAGACCTGGGTCAAATATGGGAAAATTGGGGGCCAATACCAGTGTGGTTGACCATGGTGTCGTGACATCTCAAGATGCTGCTGGAGTACCGACTGCATAGCTAGTCCGCACGGCTAGTCGACCAACTGTAGCAGTTGATTGTGGTGGTAGGTCTATAGGCCTTGGTAGGCCTGCCAGTAGTTTTTCTCAAATGAGCATATCTCATAAGTGGAGTGTTCAATCAACGATCCTTCTATATCGTTGAAACCCTAAAGTTGAGACGGTCATTTTGAAAAAAGTGGTGAGTTATTAGTTTGGACCTGTATAGGTTGATATTTATCTCTTGGTCTTTACCTTGAGGTTTTAATATGGTATTACGTCCACATCACTAGATTGTAATCTCTTTTATAGATCGAGTCTCAAACAGAGTTTGGTATTCCTCCTTAATACTGGAGTGTGATCCTCTATCACCCCTAGTGGAGTATGTGGAATCAAGTAACCTCCTTGAGTAGGGAACTAATCCACCATCTAGTGAGCCACATTAGTAGGGCTGGTGTTATGACCCATTGTGTTTGGTTGTGATCCCATATGTAGCAAGTTGACCCATATGGGGTATGTGGTATCCCCTAATGAGTTTGGGCGTGATTCGTGGTGTGCCTTGGTCGGTTTTGGTTGTGAACCCCTCTTTGTGTATCATAATCTTCTTTGACCAATATATCCTCTTTGGGAAGGGCCCAAATGATCTTGAACTCTTTGTGAGTGTCTCTGATGATATCATGGCTCGAGGATTGAGTTGTCTTGAAACAAGCATGCTTTGAGAAAAATATGGTGGCTGAAAGTTTTTTATGACTACCTGATGGCGTGGTATCCTTCTTGAGTATATCTATATATTATTTTTTTTATGTTTTGTATACATATGCCTATGTAGAACTGATTGTACTTTCCATTTTGGTATTATATTGTGGCATTACATTGTTATATTCCTTTTTGGTATTCTTTTGTGGTATTACTTTGTGGTAATGCATTGTGGTTTCAGGGTGTCCTACTGAGTATTGTTATACTCACCCTTACATGGGATTTACCCTCAAGTGTTGTGTATTTTTCAGATGATCAACCTTTTGATGGAGTCCTAGGTAGACAAAGACTATATGGTTCTTAGTGAGACCAGACAGACCGAGGCATATTACAGGATCTTTCATACAGTAGTCCCAATACCTTTACTTCCAGGTTGGAAATGTGTTACAAATTCTTTGTGGTGGGCTTGTATTTTTTCATGTTTACTTTCCTATACTTTTATTGTTGTACTCTATTATGAGATCTTAGTGGTATGCATGCATTGTTTACATAGTGGTTTTTACATTTCATCATTTTGTGGCTCGGTGATTTGTGAATGTGTATGGGTACTTAAGTTAATACCTCCCATTTGTGGGATATACCTACTTAGTGCAAGTCACCAGCCCCTATCCTATTGGAGGTGGACTTGGGGTAGTCCCGACATGGGCCCCTCTAGGATGGGTTGTGATAAATCACCACTTAGGAAACTGGAGCACTGGAGCACTGACCAACTTCCCCTTCAGGTAACAGAATGCTTCTTAGCACCAATCGATCCACATAAAGCATGGTGTTTTCTATAAAAAGTCATCAAAAGGGATACAACTCAAGATAAATTAGGTATATACATCTGATAATAGCTTTTTGACACTAATAAACTGTGAACCCTTTCTATGTTCTAGGGCGCTTCCCAAAAAAACTACTTCAAATTTAGACAAGCATGATTCCACACCCTACCAAGACGCCACATACCCTAGAAAATACACCTCTCATGTCCAAAACTTACATTTGGACCACTTTCTATAGATCTTGTGGTGTCGAAGAACATGAAATATGATTTTGAGATGCTCAGTGTGCTCCTCCTCTGACTTAGAGTATATTAAGATATCATTGATGAATACAATGACAAACTGGTCTAGGAACTCATGGAACAGGGAGTTCATAAGCCCCATGAACATAGCTGGTGCGTTCAAAACACCAAATGGCATGACTACAAAATCGAAGTGCCCATACCTTCATTTTAATGCAGTATTTGGGATATCTCCCTCCTTCACCATCAACTGGTGATATTCAGATTGCAGATCGATCTTAGAAAACCAAATCTCCCTTCTCTCCTAGTTGAAAATATCGTCTATCCTCAGATGTAGGTAGTGGTTTTTGACCATCACCTGATTCAACCTATGATAGTATATAAACAACCTCAGAGCCCCATTTTACTTCTTTGCGAACAACATTAGATAACCCCATGGCAATAGAATGGGCTGGATAAAACCCTTCTACATCAGATCATATATCTGGATCCTCATCTCCCATAACTCAGAAGGTGAAATTTGATAAGGTTCCATCAAAAATACATAATAACAAGGCTGAAAGTAAATCCCAAACTCCACATCCTGTCAACGGGTTAGCATCACAACTTCCTCGAGGAAAAAATACAAGAACTCCCCAATAACCCTGGGAACTTCTACCATATCAGAATCCACTAATTTAATTTATAAATCAACCAACAAGGAATGATGGGGCACCACACACTAACTACCCATGGAAACCATGCTCACTAATGAAAAAACATGTTGTTCATCCACATTTGAAAACATGACTTTCCTTTGGAAGAATTTGATAATAACACATACAGAATATTGCAAGTTGAAGCTGGGGATGACATCATATGGTTTCATCTATAGGAAGAAAAGATCCCCATGGGACTGGTGCAGTCCCATCATCAGTGTATACCCCTAGCACACATCAAACAAGAGGGTTTGGCCTCTAACTAGCTTAGACAACAGAAGGGGTACGGAAATCATCTCTACGTCTGGTCCTAGAGAATGGGCTTGAGAGGGCACAACAAAGTATTTTGAATCTCCTCAAACAAATAAGGAACAAATAAGAGGACTAAACAAACTAATTGTACCTCAAACGATATTTATCCCCTATATAACTACCACCTACACTATGTGAAATGGCCACACCCAACTCTTATACCTCTATACTGAATAACAATAACCTAAGGTCGGCCTATACCTGCTCTGTATCCCCTTGGTGGAGCATAAACCAGTTTCCCCTGCTGCTGAAACATCCTCACTGAAAACTACTACTGAAGCTGGCGCTAGACCTGTCCACCTACACAAAAGGGACCTCAATAATCTATTGGGAACTAGTTCTAAAGATGTTTGTTAACACCATATAAGAAACACATTCGACCCAACCCCACAATAATTGTACGGAAACCACTAACTTTAGAAGTTTGTAAATAAATATGTTGAAGTCAACTCCCTATCGGTTGAAACCTTGAAGGTCCCAGTGACTGATACCTACCAATGAATACTTTTCCCCATGAGAAACCCTAGTGGTTCTCTTCCCATGACACACCTCCTCACAGGTTCATTTTATCAATCACCTCTACCTTATTCTCAACCTCAAGATACATCAGTAATGTAAAATGAGTAACTACATGCTGGATAGAATTAAAGAGTGCCTCCTCAAGATGTATCACGGGAGACTCATTATCTATAAAAAGATCTGGGAAAAAATGCAGATGCTCCTTGAACATGATTCCTAGATCCCACGCTAACATTCTCATCTATTTAAGAGAAATGTCGTCTTGCTTATTTACTACCTTCTTGGTCGATGAATTGAACTATACTCAGAACTACTTCTAGAATTCAACCAAGAAAACATATTCCTCCTTATGATCACCCAGATATGGTGTCCACCACTAAAGAAAAACTCCTTGAATATGAATAACTACCAGAGCAACCCAGTACCATGTAGGGGCCCTAATTAAACTGAAAGTGATCACAAACTCCTACATCCAACTCTCTATCTCCATATATGAAACACTTCCATCATATTTCCCCAAATACTTCCACTAGAAATTGTGAAACATCCTCTTCCACTAATCATTATCCTCAGTTTGATCAACCCTCCATTGATCAACCGAGTTAGCTTGTTGAACCTCCACTGCATGAGACACATACAGATGACGACCAAGATCCATAGCTAAAAGGAAATCAAGGATTTACAATTCCTATGAAGTATGGAATTTCATTAAGATTAATTTTAACTAATTCAATTCATTTTTGTATCCATTAAACCTTCATAAAACAACCCAATTCAAACAAGAAAAAAAGTTATTATGATGCATGTACCTATCTTGGGTCTCTACCCTACAATCAGGTCTATCTCACTTGGACTTGAATATGAATGACCACCAAAGGGACCTAGTACCACATCAGGGACCTAAACAAACTAAAAGTGATCTCTAACTCCTCTAACCAACTCTTTGTGTCCACATATGAAACACTTACCTCGTACTTCCCCAAATATAGCCACTGGAAAGTGCTCAGAGTCATCTTACACCAATCATCATCCTCAATTGGATCAACCTTCCATTGATCAATTGAGTTAGCCTTCTGAACCTCCAATGCATGAGTCACATGCAGACGACGACCAAGAGCTATATCTAAAAGTAAAACAAGTATTTCCTATTCCTATGAATTATATAATTTCATTAAGATTCATTTTAACTAATTTAATTCATTGTGTTATACATTTCAAATTTTCCAAAACAACCCAATTCAAACAAGAAAAAAAGTCATTATGATGCATGTACCTCTCTTAGGTCTCTACCCTGCAAGTAGGTCCATCTCACTTGGCCTTTCAATAAGCTCAGAGTCTATGCATTGAATCATGGGGGCCTTAAAATCCTATCTCCTAGCTAGTCTCCATGGCCTGTGTCTCACACCAAGGTCAACTGGAACTATTTCTATACCCACCCCTACAACCCTCATTGTGCCTAACTCCACAATCCATCCTATCTCTCAACCATCACCTTTGATACCACTCTGTCATGAACAAATCCCTCAAAATACACCCCTCCTAGGATAAAAATGAAAAAAAAAGAGATATGACCCCCGAGTCCCACCTATAGTGGGCCCCGAGTTGGAGACTAGCACCAAGTTTGTATAAATCTCAAAATATGGTAGGCATTACCCTTTATAAAGAATAAGATCAGGAGATAGAATGAATAGTACATAGAAAAAATACAACAACTAATATAAAAGAGAAAATCAAACCATCCCATATCCCATTATAAAATTAAACTGAAATAAATACAATAAATTATCCAAGGTAAATTCCCAAAATTAAATCTAAAGTAACGACATAGAAACTGTCAAGGATCTGAGCTTGTAAGGTCCAATATGGTCTGAAAAATCCTCCTGGAAACCTGAAAACAGTTTTATATATGTAGGGTGTGAATAAAAGTATAATTAGTAGGAAAACCAAAGTCTCTTGTGCCCATGTGAAAAATCATACTAACTCCCATATGAGAAAATATCAAAACCAAATAATACCTATCAAGGTATACTAACCATCCCAACCTCACCAATGCATTATCTCCAAATAATAAAATCCAATTAATACAATATAAAGTTGCTCACATTGATGATAGGGTACCCCACACCACTTTATTACTAATTAGATGCTTTCATGACCTAATAGAAAACATCCATGCACTCCCACCTCTTTTGAATATACCACATAGCATCCTGATCGCTCACACATGGGCCTCACAACACATCGTGCATGCACACACCTGGGCCTTGAAACACATCTAACCCGCACACACTTGCGCCTCCCAACACATCATGTCCACACAAACATGGTCCTCATAACACATCTGTCCTACACACACTTGGTCCTCACAAAACATCACATTTCATTTCTAATACACATGGGAAACCACATATCATAACATCCTGCCCAAAAAATCTTGGGCCTTTATCGAATGAAAGAGGGAGCATGGAAGAGCAGGTGGATAGCCATCCATCCTCCCACCAGGATGTTGGGAAAGACACCCCCTGCATGACTATGTATTAGTGTGGCACATAGTGATCAATGTGGGTGGGGGCATATAGAATTCACAATAAAAATAAAATTATATATATAGTATCAAAAACTCAAGCCCAACCTAGGGGTTCTCAAAAAATCAACCAACTCACAACCCAATCACCTTTGCTTCCAAATATAAATGCATAAAATCTCATAACAACTCACTAACCATATTTCACATTTCCAACCAATTTCATTTAATAATCCCATTCATTTTATTGTTTAGCATAAAGCATGTTTAATCACATAACCCACCAATTAATTATCAATTAATCATTTACATTACATTAACCAAATTAACCTAAGACATTCCAAACATTATTGAACATTTATTTATTTATTCCATCACTACTCAGGAATCTAGCACGAAATAACCACATTTCACAAACAAATCATCATTCCATCACCACACCGACCCCAAAAGCACCACACACAAACAATCAACCCCACATGCCCCAACCACACCTTTCCATCCCACAACCATGACCACACATCACAACACATCATGATAATTCTTTATATATTTACAAAGGGGATTCAAATGGGCTTTTATTACATTCCACATTACTTTAGGGGTGTTATCACACAAGCCATAATCCTGGGAAAACCATTTCATCAGCCAAGTATAAGTAATTAACCAATTTCCATTTAGGGTGATATCACAACAATCAAAACCAAATTAGAAATCACAACACATATATCTAGCACAAAAAACCCCACCAAATGGCCATAATTTTCAGTGGGTCATCAAAATCGTACAATTATAATATCAAAATAACAATAAGGCTATAAAAATATACGAATAAACCCTATTTTCCCCTTCAAATTTAATTTTACCAGTTATATATATTTAATTAATCTAGAATAAACATAATAAATCATAAAATAAAAGAAAATCCATCCCACGTGATACAAAATAAAGAGACGAGGTAATTCCTACCTCAAAGAATATTTTTCAACTCGATGTGCACCGTATGAGAAGAAGAAACAACCCAAAAACCGCTATTACATAAGAAACATGAAGATAAATATACACTACACCAAAGAACATAAAAATGAAACCCAACTCATGCCCCAAACCTAAAAAAAGTCCCTTATAAAATCCCTAGGATAAGAATGGAAGAAAAAAAACAAATAAGGGAGAATAACCAACCATGGATTGACAATGGATTTCAAACAAACAATCACCAAGGCCAATGGATCAAATAGGGATGAGGAGGGATTGAAGAAACCCTAGGGGCACCTAGGGTTTACCCAAAATTAAAGAAATAAGGATCCATGTCCAAATGAATGATAATTCAGTCGAAAAATAACTTTAAAATTGTAGTACATCGCGGAATTACATGTCATGTAATACCCTTTCATGTAATGTAATTCTCAAGATTCAGTTATGATGAAAAATGTGTCACTTTATAATTATTTAACCCAAAACATATACAAATCATGAACCATACATGTACTTGTTGTGAATCAAAGTCTTAAATCTTTTAATATACTTATAGAATGTGTAATTCTGATAGCAATTCTGCTACACCTCCAGCTTCCACAGAAAACTCTCAAAACCTCCCCTAAACACCTCCAACACTAAAAACTAGAAAAATAACGGTCCGAGAGGGAAAAGACCATCACACATGGAACCATTACCATTAAGACCATTCAAAATAAGGTTTATCATATCAGGTTGAAACCTATTTTAAGGCGAGAAATTTGACTTATCTCATTATACTATCGATGCATCGAGGGGCTATCTATAAATAGGCCCCACCCATGTCGTACTTGTCAAAATAATTTCTCATATATCGAATAATCAATTTAACAATGTGATTTATCAAATATTTGTATGGATTAGATGATACAGATATATCAACATTTCTTGAAATAATCATATACCTTTCAAGGTAAACACTATATGTATAAATGGAATATAGTTCAAATAATAATCATATACCTGAAAAATTATATGGATAATTAGGGGAAATTAAATGCTCAATGATCATAGGAAATTTAATATTTCAAGGGGCCTAAAAGGAATCGAGGAAGTGAATTTCAATACTATCCTAGTTCAAATAAATCATATACTATACTAAGAAATAATATAGATGGTATCAATACAAAATATTCCAAGTTGTGTAAAAATAAACGATTTTTGTTTTTGATGAATAAAAATACTATAAACATATATTTTAAAAAACATTCTTGAGGGTAATATCATTTTTATTTAAAAAAAATTAAATCCTTTTCCTGAAAAATAAATTTTTAAAACATTTTTTTTTAAAATTCACCATTTAAACATGAAAATATAGCTTCAAGGAAATAAAATAAGATAAATCTGTAGACGTTGTACATGGTAAAAACATTCATTTTTCATGGTAAAATATTAAAAAGGATATTTTTACAGTAAATGAAAGAAAATGTTCCTTTTAAAACATTTTTAAATGAAAAAAGGGTAAATATGTCTATAATATGTAATTTTGGAAATGAGAAAACATTTTTTTAAACTTTTTAGAAAGCTGGGTTTTTAGAAGAAAAAAGGTTCTCCGATTAAAGAGGGAAATGATGTCAGGTTTTTCTAAAAACGTTTTCTAAAATATTTTGAGAACCATGTAATGAAATAATGGTACAAATACTTTAAAATATCACAAATAACCAGAATATAATAAAATTAAATTATTTCTTAAACAATGATCCAATAATTTCCTCTGATGTAAATATATATATGTAAACAATCTCGAACAAAATGAGATTGTGAATTAAACCCTTGAAAAGAATATAACATTGATGTGAGAAAAAATCAATAAATATATTACCTATGTAAAATTTAAATCAAAATAAATCAATTTAAAATAAAAAAATAGATATTAAAAAGTGATTATGCACATATTCTTATAATATTAAAAACAACGAGGAGGTAATATAACCCAATGAAAATGAATCGGGTTATGAAATTATTTACCACTTGGTAAATTTTTACCCAAATATCCATAGGATAAATAATTCATATTTATACTCAAAATACCATGATGATAAAACAATTCATGATATAATATATCAAAATGGGTAGTATATACACCACATAAATTAATTAAGTGGTGAATATGACTTTTATCTCACAAATGTAAAAAGTGAGATGAAAATCTCTTACATTGGGTTTCATTTTCAGGTGAACGTCCTTTAACTTCTTATATAATTTTTTTAAAAAAGTATAACTTATTCTAGAACTATATATATATTTATTATATCATGTATTATCTTTTTATAATATCTTATTACCCATTTTTTAGTAAACGTTCATTATTTTCACTATTTCAAATGTTAATTTCCTAGTTCTTGAAGTATGTTTTGACTTTTTACTTATTGTTCCTATTAATTTGATAATTATTTCATAATATCCAGAATGTGAAAAATAATTTATTTATCATATATTTTTTTCATATAAGTATTTACAATAATCAATAATATTTGGAGATAATAAATGAAATGCACTGTTCATTGTGACAGTAGGTCATACATACACATGAAAACTACCTTAAATTATTTGTCATATTAAAAGAGTAAAAATTAAATTATATTTATATATATTATAATTAAAATATAATTTATATTTCATATATTACTTATAGTTTTAATAAAACCAGCATTTACATTATCCATGTGTAGTTTGAACTAATCACTTCGCTTTGTGGGGGCGGTAGACCATACTTCCAAAAATGATGTTATCATATATAAAAAAATGGAATTCATAAGGTTATGTGTTATATAAAAATTAAATAAGAATAAATAAATTATAAATTTAATAAATAACATATATAAATAATGTGTCCTTAAAAATTATCACCATGAGAGGTGGTAAAGGAAGAATGAACAATCATCGTTTTGTGAGGTGGTAGTTCACCATACACATAAATGGTAGGTTCATCGCCCATTAGAATAAAGTGTGTGTATGAAAACATTGAACCCTTAACATAAATACATATAAGTATATTGAGGATACTTATTTTATTATATATTCATTTAATAAGAATATTTTAGGGGGTCTATAAAGATAATAAAATAAAAGAGGTTGTAGAATGATATTACCTCTTATTTGGGAAACTCCTTTTGGATTGCACCAACGAGCTTCCATGGATGGATACTTGCTCAAGATGAGGCTTCTAAGTTGATTTTATTAATTTTTAGGATCTATTGGGGTTGGTATTGGTTGATCAACAAGATTTTTTTTACCTTATCAACATTAACAAGAAACCTCGCATGTGTGTGTTTCCCCATCAAGCACAAGAAACTTTTATTCTAAGGACTATCGCCACATTTTGGTGAAACAAATGCAAGAGTACCAATGGAATGGACTCCTATAGATCCAGAGTATTCCTAAAAAATAAAACTTCCTGGCTTGGAGTATTTTCCACAATTCATTTTCCACCGATGAGAATGTTAGAAAATGCAGTATCTCCATGGTTTCCCACTACTCATGTTGTAAAGACCATAAAAATAAAAGACTTGAGAATATTTTCTTTGAGGGAGAGTTGGCGTGAGAGGTCAGGTCCACCTTTAGGGGTTTTCCTATGGTTCACTCTCATCCCCCAGTGGACGCCTTGTTCCTAGATTGATGGTTTCATGGTTTGGGTAACAGGGGTATGGAACAAACGGCTCACGCTTTAATCCTCCATATAGGTGTCTGGTGTCTTTGGAAGGCTAAAAAAATATTTATTTTAGGATTCCAGCTCTTCTGGGAGAGATATCATTGTTCATACTTAGATCCTACTTCTTGATCTGATCAGAAGTATTGACAACTGGCGGGATTCCCCCTCTATTCATCTCCACCTTTCGACTACTCATGCCAACATGGCTATGAGTATCCCTCATGGTCAATGGGTTTGTTAACCATAAGAATGGTTCCTACATTGTGGGTTTCATATGGTGTGGTGGGTTGATCTATGACCCGAGGGGTTCCTTTGTGTTTGCATTCAAAGTTCACCTTTGTAGTGGTTCTTCTACCCAGGTGTAGGATCTTACTTTGCTTACAGGAATCACTCTTTTATAAAAGGGGGAATAGATATAGAGGAATATGAAACCAAATCTATTATTCTCTTCAATTGTCTACATGGACCCAGACATATCCTCTTTTCGATATCCTACCCCATCAGGATGTTTCGTCCCTTTCCCTCTAACAATATTCGGATAAGACACACCCAACGAGGGAGAAACAAGATGGTTGATCACATGGAGTCTCTTTCATCCCACAGTTTCATTACATCTTGTTTTTAAAACATAAATCAACTAAAGCCTAAGGGGGTGAACACTTCTAGAGGTAATTCTCTCTGGTTTCACTACTCCCCCCCCCCAGGCCTCTTGTTTTGTGTTGGTCTCATGGTTGTTATCTTCCATGTTTTCTTTAAATAAATAATTATGATGATGATAGGGTGAATAGGGTCTAAATATATCCACCCAATGGGGTTTTTTATAATTTTCCAGGTCATATTGGCTCTTAAGTTTAAGGTTTAGTCCCCTGTTAGGCTAATTTTCCTCCAAATTGTCGTAATTAATTTTAATTATTATCACTAATATTTTTAATAAAAATATCAGTTTAACTTATTATAAATTATAAAGTATTATGATTCCAAATATGGGATCCATTTTTCCAAATTTCAATCTCATAAGTAGAAAAATGTAATTTAAATTTAATTCCACAGATAGGATGACAAATAATATTTTTAAAGTAAACAAGTTCAAAAAAATCTATGTTTTCCTATTTAATTTCAAATATAAATTGATTTAAATGACCTAAATTTTATTAATAAATGTAATTTTTATTTAATTAAACTTTAAAAAAATAAAAATAATAATTTAACATAATAATTAAATTATATGAAAATGCAGTTTTTAATTAAAATTTAGTATTTTTCACTATTCATCAAAAATGAAACTTCACTGAAAAAATACAAAAAAACACCATAAGATATTTTTTTTCCCTTAAAATGTGATTTTTTTACATATAAAATCAATAAATGTTCCAAAAATTGGATTTAAAATTGTTTCACCATTAAAATATGGTAAAATTTCCTTTAAAAAAATACAATTTTTAAGCATAAAAATGGATTTATTTTTATTTATGCTTATAAAAAAATTTTGATAAATGTAAAAAATATTTTATTTAATATAAAAAATATATTTCATTAATTTCATTCACTAATTCTAAATAATTTAATTTATTATGATAAAATACCTTTATAAGTATAAAAACATTTCTTTTATATTCAATTGGTTCTTAAATACATTTCTAATAAATTGATTACTAATGAATTCATTTTATATTTTTGTAAAACCTATATTAAGTTTTTTAATCTTATTCATAACATATAATTTAATTTCTTGGTTATTATATTAAATAATATTAGTATTATTCGATAAAACTCAGTCTTGCATGTATCTCAATCTATCCAACAAGGTGGGTTTTGCATGTAAGGAAGGCTAAAATATCATTTGTATGAATTTAAAGCTATATCCTATATTGAAATTATTTTCAATAGTAATTAGATATAAAATTATCCAGATATTATATTACCTTACATGCTTGGTGTTTTTTCCATACATGCTATCAAATATAATGTTCTTACTTTAGAATTTTGGGGCGTTACATTCTCCTCACCTTAATTAAATTGCGTCCTTGCAATTTAAACTCAATCTTGGTAATATATTTTTTTATATTTCCTGTGATTAAATAAAAAATTGTAAGAATGAATCATAAAACATTCTCTAGAAAAAATAAAATGGAAAGTACAAAGGTCATAAAAACTAACATATAACTAGGTCTCTAAGTAAGGGAATATTAGTGGAAAGTAGAGATAAATGCATGGAGAAAAAGAGTAAATATTTATATAGAATGATTGTGGTCATTAATTAAAAACAAGTAAATGATAAATGGAATGTTTAGGGTCTCTAATTTATAAATTTGTGTTGATTTAAAATACCATCGCTTCAATAGAATGCAATTTTTCCTCTTCTATGTTTTGAATTTCAAGAAATGGTCATCTAGAGTTGTGTTCAGTAAGTCATTTGGAGTCTGATAGAACAAACTTGATTTTTGGTGAATAGTAACATACCCTTATGAATAGTAATATGAATAGTAATATGACCCTTGAATAGTAAATAATGATATTATTTTATTTTCTTAAGTCAATATGATAATGGGATCTTAATTAATTTTTTAATGTCACATAAAACTAATTGCACTTCAAGATTGTTATTTTTCGAATTAACTATGACCTTATTTAAAAATTAAATTAATGATATTTAGAAAATTATTTTTGAAAAATGGATTTCACTTTTTAATTCTACACGTCAAAAAATGGTAGGGGTGAATTTTTGGTATTTTTTTGAAATTCTTGAATTTTTGATGAATAGTGAAATACGGTAAAATACCATATATTCAATTTATCAGTTAAATACACTATTTATGACATCATAAGTGATGTAAGGCCACTTGATTCGAACTCAAATGATCTTATTACTATTAGGGGTCACATGATACAATACTATTGGTTGTCTTGATGGAAATAATTAAATAATGAAATTAAATATTCAAAATTTACCCCTCTCCTCCACTATAAGAACCCCCCACCACTACCTCTTCTCTTCACTTCTCAAAGCCTTGAAGCTCTTCAAAGTTATGCCCAATTACCCATCCCTAGTCACTCCCCATGACCAAGAAGCTCTTAGTCTTTCCAAAAGACCAAAATCCCTTCCCTTAAGGAGGCTCTCGAGGAAGTTGTTTCAAGAGGTAAAACACCTTTATATTTCTTTTAGTTTCATTTGAATTTATCTTCATTTGTTATACTCTCCTCACCTTCTATGTCCAAATGATCATGATAACTCCATTATCATATATGTACTGGATTTATATCATGTTAATGGAAGAACCATCACCAATATTCTTACTCCCTCCCTTTTATTTTTATAAACGAAATCAACGTCCATGAGGTTCCAATTTATAACCTTCGTGGACGACGAAGTTTTGTTCTTCAATATTTCTTTAATTAATGGTCATGAAACCATATTTATGGTTTAACCAGGTCATAAAATATGTATTTTATCTTGATTAATGTTCTGGAATCTTTATACGTACATAATATGGAATAATAATATGAAACAAGTTTATTGAGCACAAAACTGCCAAGCCAAATTCAAGCATTTATTTTTAACTCATCGAATGAGTCATCCTCATGGTATATAACCAGAATCATTATAAGATCATTTATATCTATTTAATTTCACTAATAATTTATATTAACAATTCTTAATGTTTAACCATATTTCAAACCAACTTCCATTCATGAATACAAGTAAACAAATCATGAAACCAAGTAAGAAAATGCTTCCAAAACAATAAGATTTAATCTATTAAACCCATAAAAGGGACATTAATGAACTTAATAAGGTTATATAATATTAATTACATGTTTATTAGGTTCTTGAATTATTAATTAATGAATCTAAATTTGATTATTCGGGTCATTAAGAACAATCAAGAACACACTAGAGAAAAAGGTAAGGGGTTTCTCATCTCACTTTCATTTCTGTGAGATTTTCATTGTTAGCCACTTATTTCATATATGTGGTGTAAGTTTACTTCCATTTTATATAAAAATAACATGATTCTATTTATATTCATGTTATTAAATGATTCATTTTATGTTCATTACTTTCTGATCATATGATTCGACTGATTATATTGTGATAAGAGACTTTGTCTCAACTTCTATTTGGTTGTGACTAACCTTGTATGGTGCACCTAATAATCCTTATGTGGTGTAACTATTTCCCATTTGAGATCAATTTTCATTTGAAAATATATTTATATTAAATATCTATAATCTCATATCATGGATATGTTTTTTTTCTAAACTGTATACCATTTTACATACGGTGTTTATTTGGAAAGTTATTTTAATTATGGAAATATTGGTAAATCTGTATACTCTACTCTATACAGATATTGAAAAGTCATATTTATATTGTATTGAATCAATGTATAAAGAATTATTTGGATATTCAGTGGAGGGTGGGGCCTTTTATATCCCCTCGATGCATCGGTAGGTCTCATGGGACAAAACAGTCTGGCGACAAACCCTTCGAGTTTGTTTCCAAAAAATCAGACGGGTTTCTACCCATAAAACTAAACCGTTTTTATGGTATTATGGTTTCATGTGCCAGATACATGATGTACAATTAATAATCATTCTCTTTATTCATTATCAGTTATTATTATCCATGAGGTTTTCACTATGACAAAATCTATGGATGCAGTTTCATTCTCAGTTTATTAATGGCATTAGTTATTCATTTATTCACTATGCCATTTTGATTATGTCAGATTGTTTGTGAATCACTTATTATTGTACTCATTCTTCCTCTATTTTTAACCCTTACTGAGCATTTTATCTCACCCCTTTCATTGTCTACCTTCAACGGGTGATGAAGAGAAGATCTTTTATTGAGTTCCTAGGGATGTCGTTTTTAGTTTTCGTTATGTGTTGTATTTTGTAAACCTTTCCAATGTAATTTGAGTAACATCTATGTATCTAGTTTCTTCAAGACTACTAAACTGATCATTCCTTTGGTATTTTCATTCCTTCTAACCATGCTAATATCACAAGTAATGCATCGGCTCCAGCCTAGAGGGGTCGGGGTGTTACAAGAAATAACTTCATAACTTTGGATAATAACACACAAAATCCCTACTCTATAGTAATATCATAACACAACATACTCAACACCCTCATACTGTAATCTCATTATGGGGGCACTCATCCTCTTTTATATCTCTTGAAAGGCCTGAAAAATCTTCTCTATCCACACAGATGATATCACCTTTTTGGTTGAATTGGTGAGATATTTATATATCCTCAATAAATAAAGTATTTATCTATTGTAATATATGGAAAATTCAAGGAATCCATACACCATAGTCATATTATTTGTTTAATCCCATGCTAGAACACCCTCAATCTTTTAAAGGACCATTTCCACCCCCTCCAATGGGGTTACATATCTCAATATTTGGACCCCTCAAATCCAAAATTTACACCTTGAGATATTTCTATAATGCAGGTTCTCCTAGAGTCTCTCTATAACCATCCTCAAATGTATAAAATAATACTCCTCTAATTATATGGATAATAGTATGTCATCGATGTATTCTACCATGTATAATTCCATGATGGAATGAAAAAACAAGTTCAAGAGTCCCATGAACACTTCTATAGTATTTTTTAATACTGATGGGAATCAACATGTTCTTATAGTGACTATTGTGGTAACAAAATGTCATACTTGGTGTATCATATTCTCAAACATAAATGTGGTGATAACCTGATCAGAGGTCAATCATCAGGAACCAACTCACCCTTTTAAAATTTTTGAAGATATTATTAATCCCTGGAATTCCATATTCACTTTTTAATATCCCATTTTTCTGGAAAAGACAATTTACACATAACCTCAATCACTCATCCAACTTATTGGAGAATAACTCTTGAGCTTCCTATGGGGACACACTAGGTGTTGAAAATCCATTCCATTATAAACCCTCCGACTAAAACTTCATATAATGGTGTTCTATATAGAAATTATGATATTCTAGTGAAAATATTAGGGTATCCCCTTGAAGGAGGTCTATGTAGAACTAGATCTATTGATGGGGTGTTAGGCCCAAAATTTTCTCATGGAATACAATCTGATACTCTTTAACCATGGTGGTAAACTTAAATCACATAGTTTCTACTTATTTGATGAACATACTAACGTATAAATGATAAATCAATTGTGTCCTCATATACATGAGTCCATCTAATCCTTCCTATGAATACATATTTCTAAAGAAAGAAAATCTCATCACTTTAACTTTGTTGCATCACATCATTAACCAAAAAAATTCAATATATACATGAACTATGGAGATTCATGCCATACCTAAAATGGAGTTATATGGAATTATTTTGACTACAATCAGCACCAATACAAAGCTCTATCCACCATGATAAAGGGTCTCACTACAAAAAAAATATGTGATTAATAAGGCTTCTTTGGGGGGAGTATCTAATGGAAATTTTTATGCTATGGAATCCACTGGAATCTCTATATGTGAAACAATGGATGAGGTAACAAAATAAGGGTCACACCTATGTCTACCAAAAATTAATATAAAGTAGAGAAGAAATATATTGTACCTTATATTATCTCTAAATCCTCTAGGTAATAATACTCTATTGTAGATATATATCAATTATAATGACCATAAGATCTATAAAAATTGAGGGGACCCCATAGAGGTGGTAGAGAGATTAATAATAAAAAATGTTTTCCCCAACCTAATTCTTTCCCAACTCATCTTCCAAGACTGCCACCCTCCTGAAATCTTTAATGGGGCCATTTCATCTTCCTAAGAGTTCCACTGACCATATTATTGTCTACTATATAAAATTTTGGGAATTATCATATGATATACCCTCACTCGTCATAGAAGAAACATAGAAGCTTCTTAGGTTGATTGGTACCTAACAAAGATCCATTAGTGTATGACCTACTATCGTGAGTCTGCCTCTCATTCCACCCCATATTCCAAGATCTCTAAGTCTAATGTCAAATACCATATTATATGGACTCATCCTAGGGCTCCCACTATTATAAAAAACTATCAAAGAGTTCTTATCATGTAAGATATTGAGAACTAATACACAATAATGTACACCAATATAAGATTTAATGCATTTTAATACCACTATACCATAGATATCATAGTGAATCCCATAATAAAATGTTTGTGATCAAATGTAAACGTCATGATACATAACTAGAGAGAACTGTGAGAGGTTTTTGGAACTTGAAATTTAATCTGTGATTAAAATGCTTCCCTATTGGAGCACCAAAAAGTTCATGGATACATAATTACCCAAACATCACTGGATAAAACTCTTCTATGAAGATTTTCTAAAAGTTTTTCAAAAAATGATTCAACTTGTCATGAGTTTCCACCACCATGCGCCACCATTATGATAATGGGCTATAGAGATGGCTCACATTTTGGACCACCATATTAATAGGAGAGGTCTTAACTTGGAAATTATCTCACCCAACTGCCTTGACCTATACTGATGAAAATGGGGGTTGATCAAGAAATGAAAACATAGTGGTGTCTAACTATGGAACCCTTGATGTGTTCTAGGCCTATAAAAATAATCATTTTATACATTCATAATAATAATCTATCCAATAGGTTCAGGTATATTAGAAAACCACCCATAGGAACTTCCTTATACAATGTTTTACAGACTGAACTCTCATTGTTTGGTGGATTATCATAATGATCCTTCTATAGAATAATAGTTGGATAACATCATGGAGGAATCCTAAAATAGCTAATATACCTCACATAAAATGTTATATCTTGGTATATGACTTAAGAAAGACTCAAATACCCCAACCCATTCCAATACAATGTGCATACCAATGTTTTCTTAGCAACCATTTTCTATTTGTACCATGTAAACAAGAAGGTTATCATAGACTTGTTGAACATATACATCAGAAGCCATATCATCACTGGGTTCCCTATCCTAGGATCTGAACTATAGGAAATTTCACACTATTTCCCTGGTTCCCAAACCAATCCTCACACCTAGGTAATATCCAATCTAAGCTCCTAAGATAAAATTTGATCTGATACAAACCAATCACTTTCTAAACCAATGAGTCCCACTTTATCGGTAGTAAGATGAGTGTGACGCCTCAATTTCACCTCTAATAGGCAAGGGGATTGAGAGTAGAATTGTGTGGATATATAAAACACATTGTAGGACAAACCCTAATGTAAATATACACACACACATCTCCATAAAAATGTATAATTTTGAAAAGATAAATAATTAATTTCAAATATACATGCATACAACTAATCCAAAATTAGTGTAGAATAATGGATATAGAACATATAATGTCAAAATACACACTAAATGTAAATGGAAATGAGTCTAATTTATAATAAAAATGGAATTGATATCAACTAAAACTCTTGAAAATGTTGTCTATCTATTTATTTAAAAAATTCTCCATTTTATTTTGGTCAACATGGGACATTATAGAAAGGTCTATCTTATACATGAGACATGACATGTGATGGAAGAGTTTAGTGACACAATCCTAGAATGCTCGGAGCCAGTGTTATACTTCCATTATAATGTAATAAGATACAAGTAAATCACGTCTCAAAGGCCCGAACAATTAAGTAGTCTTGGTAAACCATATACATACATGAGTTTTTTTTAAAAAATGAATAACCTTATTACATCAGAATTTTTTTTCTATTTAAAGGATAATAACTTTATTCGATCTAGAATATCCTTACATATATTTTACGTAAACTTTGGGGAATCCTGGGGAAAGGAAACATAATAAGGGTGATCCCAAATTCTCAGTAAGGGAAAGTGCATGGGATATAATTATGAATCAATGATGATAGTCAATATGGAAGGGTAATAACTGAAGAAACACGCCATATAATCAATAAAATTGTGAATTATGTGACTAAATAATGTGTAAAGGTAAATAACTATAAACACATTCTATTTAAATAATTGGATAAGTAAAATCAATATAGAAAGCTAATAAACTAAAAACACATTCCATTTAATCAATAAAATGAGAATAAAATCCGCCAATAGACGTGTCGACATAAAATCTCATGGATAAATAATAATTGAATCTAAATTAAGGAAATGAATAATTATTTGACACTATATTTCCTAGGAACATGGAACCATTACTATCAATACCTTTCAAAAAATGATTTAGCATATCAAGTAAAAACCCATAAAATGCTAGCCAATTGACTCATCCCATGATATTACTGATGCATCGAGGGGTTATCTATAATTGTTCCCACACATGTCATACTTGTCCAAAGAATTTTTCATATATCAAATAATATATTTAACAATGTGCCTTATCAAATATTTTTATGGTGTTAAAGATACATATTTATCAATATTTTCCCAAATAATAATAAAACCACCAAGGTAAACATCGTATGTCAAAATCGTATACAATTTAGGCAATAACCAAATCCATGAAAAATTATATGGATAATTAGGTGTAATTAAATGTTAAATGGTCATAGGAAATTGAATATTTCAAGGGGACTAAAAGGAATCAAGGAAGTGAATGTTAATATAATCTTTGGTCAAAGAAATCACACACCATATAGAGAAAGAATAAGGATGGTATCAATACATAATATTCCATGTGGTGAAAAAATAAAGGTTTTCTATCATTGATGAATAAAAATACTATAAAAATATATTTAAAAACCCCGTTTTCAAAATCATTTTCTTTAAAAATAAATTTTGAAAAAAAAATCAAATTTTACCTTTTAAAAGTGAAATGTAAGATTCAAAGAAATGAATTCAGGTAAATTCATACATGTCGTACATGGTAAAAAGTATATTCCTTTTTCACAGTAAAAGGTTAAAAAGTGCCTTTTTCAGAAAGGGAAAAAAGGATTCCTTTGGAAACATTTATAAAATAAAAAAAGTGTAAAAAATTATTTAATAAATCATTTTGGAATTTTTAAAACATTTATAAAATCCTTTTTACAAAAATGGTTTTTTAGAATAAATCGTGTTCTTTGACTCAAGAGTGAAATGAAGTCGGGTTTTATTTAAAACATTTTCCAAAACATTTTAAGTAAAAAAAAAATAAAAATGGTAATAATACTTGAAAAATATGATGAATAACTAGAGTAGAATAAAATTAAAGGGTTTATTATAAAATGATCCAATAATTTATAAAATTTAAATTCAAGTGTAACTAATCCTGAACAAAATGAGATTGTGAGGAAACCCTTGAAAAGACCATAACATTGATGTGAGAATCAATCACTAAATATATTATGGATTTAAAATATAAATACACATAAAAAAGTTTAAATAAAATAATTTATATAAATATTTATTACACACATAATATTAGAAAATTAATAACAATTAGGAAGTAATATAACCCAGTGAAAATGAATTCAGGTTATAAAATTCATTACCATATTATAACTTTCAACTAAAATAACCATATAATAAATAATTAAAATTTAAATTAAATATAACATGAAGATAAAAAATTCATGATATAATATATCAAAATGGGTTTTATATTCAATCACACAAAATAATTAAGTGTTGAATATGACATTTATCTCATAGATGTAAAAAGTTAGATGAAAATCTCTTACCTTGCATTTTGATTTTTGGGTGAACGTACATTATCTTACTATATAATGGACTTAAACATGTTAATAACTTATTATATAACCAAATTAACATTTACGATATCATATATGATCTTATTATACAATCTTACAATGTGTTTGTCATTAAACATTCATTATTTTCATCATTTTGGGTGTTAATTTCCTAGTTCTTCGAGTAAGTTTTGACTTGTTACTTGTTGTTCCTATTACCTAGATCATGATTTAATCATATACATAATTTAATACATGAATTAATCATTATATATATTCAATATTTATGTGTTTAAAATAATCCATAGTATTTTGAGAGAAGAAATGAAATTCAACGTTCATAGAGACGGTAGGTCATGCGTACGTATAAACACTACCTTCATTTATTTGTCACATTAAAATAATTAAAAGTAAATTATATATATGAATATTATAATTAATTTTTCATATATATTTTATATATGTTTTATAGGTTTAATAAAACCATATTCTATACATTCTATGTATAGTTTGAACAAATCACATCGCTTTGAGGGGGCGGTAATCCACACTTTCACAAAAAATGTTATCATAATTAAAAAAAAATTGAAAGCATATGGGTGTGTGTTATATAAAAATTAAAGATTCATAAATAAATTATAAATATCATATATATCATATATAAAAATCATTTCTATCATAATTCCCACCATGATAGGTGTTAAATGAATAAAGAATAATCATTATTTCGTGTGGTGGTAGTTCCTCGTACACATAAATGATACATTCGTCACCCATTATATGTATGTGTGTGTAAGGGTTGGTTTAACCAATAGAATTAAAAAATATCATTATATTTTAGGATACATAGTTTTTTATATAAGAATTAAATAATAATATTTGACGGGGTGTAGATTGAAAATAAGATAAAAGTGCTTGGTGAAGGATGTTATCACTTATTCGGGTAACTCCCTTTGGTTTGCACCAAAGGGAATCCATGTATGGATTTATTCCCAATATAAGGATTATAGGTGGATGAGAGTTATTTTTAGGGTATATTTGGGTATATATTGGTAGATAAAAAGTTTCTTGAGAGGTGTGAGTAAGTGGGAGGGGTTAGGGCCTTTTTATAGTGGAGGAGGAGTGGTACTCCTATAAATTTTTGGAATGGGAATTCCACACACGTTTTTTCTTTGAAATGTGACTAGAATAATGATAAAAATTTTATACAAGGTAGGATAGAGTCATAATATGTCTATCCAATGGATTTTTTACAACTTTATAGATCATTTAGGCTCTTAATTTTAAGGTTTAGTCCCTTGTTAATATTATTTTCCTCTTAACCGCTTTAATTATTTCTAATTACATTCACTATTCATTCTGGTAAAAAATATTTTGACCTTATTAGACATTATAAATTATTATGATTCCAAATATGGATTCAATTTTCCAAAATTTCAATCATAAAATTCAAATAAATTAGTTTATATTTAATCCCACAAATGGGATGACAATGAGGGTTTTTAAAAAAAATGTTCAAAAGTTTGCTATGATTTTATATTCATTTTCAAAGTTAAATTGGTTATAATTAACTAAATTGGATTAATATATGTAATATTTATCTAATTAAACATAAAAAAACTAAAAATATAATTTATCCATACAAATAAATTAGATGAAAAAGAGGTTTTGAATTAAAATTCAGTATTTTTCAAAATTAATCAAAAAATGAAATATTAGAGAAAAACACCAAACATTCACCCTAAGATAATGTTTATGTTACTAATTAAAATATGATGTTTATTTTGATATATAAAATTAATAAGAGTTACAAAAAATGGATTTATAATAGGTTCACCATTAAAAGGAGGTAAATTTTCATTTTTAGAAAAATAAATATATTAAGCATAAAAATGGATTTATTTTTATGCTATTATTATAAAAAATGATAGATATTCTCACCCTCGATGTAGTGGATGATATGATTCCTCTATTTCCTATATTTCTTGGACAGTGTGAGGACTTCTTCAATGATGATTTTCTAGGTTTACATCACCATGGGGAGATAGAATTCTATATTGATCTACACCCTAGGATGACACCGATATCTACACCTAAATATCATATGGTTCCTGTAGAGCTTTACGATCTGAGGGTAAATTTAGATTACTTATAGATAAAAGGATTCATGATACCTAATGTTTCACCCTAGGCATCCCTAGTTTTTTTTCAAGAAGGAATATGGGAGCTTGTGGTTATGTGTGGAATACTAGTGACTAAATTAGGTGACCATGAAGAACATGTATACACTACCGAGGATCGATGACCTCTTTGATTAGTTGAAGGGGGCATGATGGTTCTCGAAGATTGACCTCATATTTGGCTATCACCAGCTAAATTTATGAGATGAGGTTATACCGAAGAGGGAATACATGTGTTTTTATGGCCATTGTGATTACTTATTGATGTTTTTTTGGCATGAAGAACTCCCTAGCAGCGTACATGGGACTCATGAACTGGATCTTTAATCCCTAATTAGATCGGTCCATGGTGGTCTTCATTTATGACATCCTAGTGTGCTTAGTGTTTGAGGAGGATCATAAGAGACACTTGAGGATGGTCTTGGACTCACTCTAAGAGCACCAACATTATGCTAAGCTCTTGAAGTGTCGGTTCTAGATTTGAGGGATCCATTTTCTAGGACACATCATCTCAGAGACTAGAGTTGCAGTGGATCCAGCGAATGTTGAGGCAGTTCTTTCATGGGATCCACCCAAGAGTGTTACCTAGGTGAAGATTTTCCTTGGATTGGAAGGGTGATATCAGATTTTTTAACCCAAATTCCTATAGTAGAATCACCCTTGAAAATATTTAAATGAAAGGGGCATCCTTTCGTGTAGAGAAAGAATTTCTGGCACTACTTTTAAAAGCTGAGGAAGAGGTCGATGAGCACTCTGATCCTAAAGTTACCAGAGGAATGCGTCGAGTAAATGGTGTTATGAAATGAATTAGGGACTAGGATTCATTGTGTTCTAATGTAGAGTAAGTGGTGACTTTCTATAATTCACTCCATTTAAGACTATATGAGCAGAACTACACAACTCGTGATCTTGAGTTAGCAGTGGTAGTATTCGCATTGAAGATGTGCCAACAATACATGATGGGAGAGCATTATATTGTCTACTCTGATCCTAAGAGTCTCAATTTTTTATATCTTAGAAGGATATGATCATGAGACATAGGCAATGGATCAAGTTCATTAAGGACAATGACTTTGAGATTATATATACTCCATTGAAGAGGAACACGGTGGAATATGCTCTCTATAGGAGATCTAGATCGTAGTTTCGGAATGATTCACCAGAGCATTTGGACTCAGTACAGATATCCATTGTGGGTGGAGATGGGGAAACATACCTCTAATTAATTTTTATCACCCCTATACTCTTACAGTGAGCCACAAAGGCGCATCTTGGGGATACCAAATGCTAGACTATACGTGATCAGATGTCTATAGGGAATACTTATGATGAATATTAAAAATATAGGGAGCATATTGTTATTTTCATATGGATAATAGTAGAACCAGTGGAGTTGGGGGAGGAGGTTTTTAGGGAGATCCATAAATCCCCTTTGGCAGTACATCCTATTGTGTGAATGATGCACCAATACCTTCAATGTCAGTTTTGGTGGTCAGGGATGAAAAGAGAGTGACATAGTTCATTTCTAGATGCCTTACTTATCATCAAGTGAAGGTTGATCACCAGGTTCTGGCGGGTTTAACTCAACACCTTGAGGTTCTATAATGTATGTGGGATGGGATATCTCTGTACTTAATGATTTTTTTACCATGTACATGCATGGGACATGATGTCATCAGGGTGATCATTGACCGACTTACCAAGTCGGCACACTTCCTAGTTATCCAAGAGTAGAGTTCAGTAGAGATATTGGGAAGCCTCTATGTATATGAGATAGTTAAACTCCATAGAGTTCCATCAATGATTGATTCATATTATGATTCTTTCTTTACATCCTGGTTGTGGAAGGGATTACAAGAGGATTTTGGAAACTATTTATGATTGAGCACAGCATTTCACCCACAAAAAGACGACCAGATTGAGCGGACTATTCATGTTCTAGAGTAAATGTTGTGTATGTGCATGTTATACTTTGGACGTAATTGGGAGGATCACCTATCACTGGTGAAGTTTTCACACAACAACATCTATCATTCCACCATTGGTATGGCACCATTTTATGCTTTGTACGAGCAACCCTATAGGTCATCACTTTGATGGACTGACCCAGGAGAGTTAAAACTCTTGGGCCTAGATTTGTTATGAGTTACTAAAAATAATGTGAAGATCATCCCAGATTAGATGAAGACTATATAGATCCACCAGAAGTCTTGTGTTGACAGGCGATATAGGCCTTTGGAGTTTGAGGAAGAGTCTATGTCTTCCTTCAGGTTTCACCTCGACGGGGATTATAGAGATTTGGTTGGGGTGGCACACTATCTCTGAGGTTCATCAACACTTTATAGATTCTATGTAGGTTGGTGTGGTGGAGTACGGATTTCCTCTACCACATCAACTAGATCATGTACACTACATCTTTCATGTGTCATAGTTGAGGAGGTATGTGCGTGACCCATCATAAGTCATCGACTGGGGTGGGCTGGACATTGAGGATGAAGTGACTTTTTCTTAGTACCTAATGGAGATTGAGGATAAACATGAGAGTATTTTTGTGGGTATTTTATTCCTATGGTATTCATTAGGTGGAATCATAGGAATATCCATGAGATCACATGGTATCAATAGGCTCAAATTCATGATAAGTACCCTCATCTATTTTATTAGCACTTGTTTTAGAATTTAGGGATGTAAAGCCCCAAGTTGGGGAGAATGTAACATCTCAGATTTTCTGTGTACTATTTTTGGATTTTTTACGATTTTATTTCAAGACCAAGTGCTGATAAAGTGTACGATTCTGAGTCCCAGTGTGTCCAAAATAAATGTTTAAAAATACTAACCTTTTTAATAGCACATGCGTGTTGTTTTCCTAGAAAATTGGAATAACTATTATTCATTTGCCTTGATAAAAACTCTAAGGGAATTGTTGATCTCATAATAGAGTCTTTACCCTTGGAGCAACTTAACGTCAGTTATCGTGGGTTGTTTGTGAAAAAACTATTACGGAGCCTAATGGGAATATAATAATTTAATATAAAAAAATTAGCATAGTGGCTAACAATCTTTAAAATTATTTTTATAGAGAATTTATAGGGTTATACAGTTAAACATTGAAACCTTGGAGAGAACCTTTGAATAACTCTCTCGAACAAATGGAAATGGATAATGGATCGACGACTGAAGCACCTCGAATATGGTGGACCTTGCCTACGACAATGACACGAAGACTGTTCTTCATTAGTGAGTTATCTGAATTAAGGTAGGGCTTGTTATCTTGATTTTTCATTCCTTGTTTTTTAATTTGATGATGAACGCAAACCAATCAACGGACAGACTGATTAGTGGTAAATTATATATGTGGAAGGGGATTATATGTGGGGTTAATGGGAGTCATTTGTTTTTCTTTTCTAACCCTAACTCACTGATCTTGATCGTTGGACAAGAACACATGACCAACTATGTTAAAACCTTCTTTATTATGATTTTATTTCTCCATTATTCACATTTTCACCATTTGAACCCAATAGTTCATTGCTCGACATTTTTAGGTGGTTCCAGGGATGATAAGACCCCTTGATTGAGGCGAATCGAAAATAGATATCAGATCTGTGTATATCGAGACCCACGAAGCCCGGATCTATGATTGTTTTGTTTTTCTAGCATAAGAGGGGGTGTGGTGGTCTGAGTAAGGGACAACTGGCATGGAACTGGAAACCGGTGGTGGAGACAGAAGTGCGCTATGGAAGAACCCTATGTGACGGTGCGGCTAGTGGTTGCTGCATGATATAGCGATGGTGATGAGGGTGCATGGCTATGGCGGTGCGGGATTAGGGGTGGTTGCGATGATGGGGCAGAAGGAGATGGATGCGATGGTGACCAGCATACATTGACACAGAGTAGGCCTGGGCCAAGCAGGCCAAGTTGAGTTAGACTAGACGGGTTAGGCCAGGAGGTCTGGATCAAATCCGGGTCAGACCTGGGTCAAATATGGGAAAATTGGGGGCCAATCCCAGTGTGGTTGACCATGGGGTCGTGACATCTCAAGATGCTGCTGGAGTACCGACTGCATAGCTAGTCCGCACGGGTAGTCGACCAACCGTAGCAGTTGATTGTGGTGGTAGGTCTATAGGCCTTAGTAGGCCTGCCAGTAGTTTTTCTCAAATGAGCATATCTCATAAGTGGAGTGTTCAATCAACGAGCCTTCTATATCATTGAAACCCTAAAGTTGAGACGGTCATTTTGAAAAAAGTGGTGAGTTCTTAGTTTGGACCTGTATAGATTGATATTTCTCTCTTGGTCTTTACCTTGAGGTTTTAATATGGTATTACGTCCACATCACTAGATTGTAATCTCTTTTATAGATCGAGTCTCAAATAGAGTTTGGTATTCCTCCTTAAGACTGGAGTGTGATCCTCTATCACCCCTAGTGGTGTATGTGGAATCAAGTAACCTCCGTGAGTAGGGAACTGATCCACCATCTAGTGAGCCACATTAGTAGGGATGGTTTTATGACCCATTGTGTCTGGTTGTGATCCCATATGTAGCAAGTTGACCCAGATGGGGTATGTGGTATCCCCTAATGAGTTTGGGCGTGATTCGTGGTGTGCCTTGGTCGGTTTTGGTTGTGACCCCCTCTCTGTGTATCATAATCTTCTTTGACCAATACATCCTCTTTGGGAAGGGCCCAAATAATCTTGACCTCTTTGTGAGTGTCTCTGATGATATCATGGCTCGAGGATTGAGTTGTCTTGAAACAAGCATGCTTCGAGAAAAATATGGTGGCCGAAAGTTTTTTATGACTACCTGATGGCGTGGTATCCTTCTTGAGTATATCTATATATTATTTTTTTATGTTTTGTATACATATGCCTATGTAGAACTGATTGTACTTTCCATTTTGTTATTCTATTGTGGCATTACATTGTTATATTCCTTTTTGGTATTCTTTTGTGGTATTACTTTGTGGTAATGCATTGTAGTTTCAGGGTGTCCTACTGAGTATTGTTATACTCACCCTTACATGGGATTTACCCTCAAGTGTTGTGTATTTTGCAGATGATCAACCTTTTGATGGAGTCCTAGGTAGACAAAGACTATATGGTTCTTAGTGAGACCAGACAGACCGAGGCATATTACAGGATCTTTCATACAGTAGTCCCAATACCTTTACTTCCAGGTTGGACATGTGTTACAAATTCTTTGTGGTGGGCTTGTATTTTTTCATGTTTACTTTCCTATACTTTTATTGTTGTACTCTATTATGAGATCTTAGTGGTATGCATGCATTGTTTACATAGTGGTTTTTACATTTCATCATTTTGCGGCTCGGTGATTTGTGAATGTGTATAGGTACTTAAGTTAATACCTCCCATTTGTGGGATATACCTACTTAGTTCAAGTCACCAGCCCCTATCCTATTGGATGTGGACTTGGGGTAGTCCCGACATGGGCCCCTCTAGGATGGGTTGTGATAAATCACCACTTCCTTAGGAAACTGGAGCACTGGAGCACTGACCAACTTCCCCTTCAGGTAACTGAATGCTTCTTAGCACCGATCGATCCACATAAAGCATGGTGTTTTCTATAAAAAGTCATCAAAAGGGATACAACTCAAGATAAATTAGGTATATACATCTGATAATAGCTTTTTGACACTAATAAACTGTGAACCCTTTCTATGTTCTAGGGCGCTTCCCAAAAAAACTACTTCAAATTTATACAAGCATGATTCCACACCCTACCAAGACGCCACATACCCTAGAAAATACACCTCTCATGTCCAAAACTTACATTTGGACCACTTTCTATAGATCTTGTGGTGTCGAAGAACATGAAATATGATTTTGAGATGCTCAGTGTGCTCCTCCTCTGACTTAGAGTATATTAAGATATCATTGATGAATACAATGACAAACTGGTCTAGGAACTCATGGAACACGGAGTTCATAAGCCCCATGAACATAGCTGGTGCGTTCAAAACACCAAATGGCATGACTACAAAATCGAAGTGCCCATACCTTCATTTGAATGTAGTATTTGGGATATCTCTCTCCTTCACCATCAACTGGTGATATTTAGATTGCAGATCGATCTTAGAAAACCAAATCTCCCTTCTCTCCTAGTTGAAAATATCGTCTATCCTCAGATGTAGGTAGTGGTTTTTGACCATCACCTGATTCAACCTCTGATAGTATATACACAACCTCAGAGCCCCATTTTACTTCTTTGCAAACAACATTGGAGAACCCCATGGCAATAGAATGGTCTGGATAAAACCCTTCTACATCAGATCATATATCTGGATCCTCATCTCCCACAACTCAGAAGGTGAAATTTGATAAGGTTCCATCAAAAATACATAATAACAAGGCTGAAAGTAAATCCCAAACTCAACATCCTGTCAACGGGTTAGCATCACAACTTCCTCGAGGAAAAAATACAAGAACTCCCCAATAACCCTGGGAACTTCTACCATATCATAATCCACTAATTTAATTTATAAATCAACCAACAAGGAATGATGGGGCACCACACACTAACTACCCATGGAAACCATGCTCACTAATGAAAAAACATGTTGTTCATCCACATCTGAAAACATGACTTTCCTTTGGAAGAATTTGATAATAGCACATACAGAATATAGCAAGTTGAAGCTGGGGATGACATCATATGGTTTCATCTATAGGAATAAAAGATCCCCATGGGACTGGTGCAGTCCCGTCATCAATGTATACCCCTAGCACACATCAAACAAGAGGGTTTGGCCTCTAACTAGCTTAGACAACAGAAGGGGTACGGAAATCATCTCTACGTCTGGTCCTACAGAATGGGCTTGAGAGGGCACAACAAAGTATTTTGAATCTCCTCAAACAAATAAGGAACAAATAAGAGGACTAAACAAACTAATTGTACCTCAAACGATATTTATCCCCTATATAACTACCACCTCCACTATGTGAAATGGCCACACCCGACTCTTATACCTCTATATTGAATAACAATAACCTAAGGTCGGCCTATACCTGCTCTGTATCCCCTTGGTGGAGCATAAACCAGTTTCCCCTGCTGCTGAAACATCCTCACTGGAAACTACTACTGAAGCTGGTGCTAGACCTGTCCACCTACAAAAAAGGGACCTCAATAAGCCATTGCGAACTAGTTATGAAGATGTTTGTTAACACCATATAAGAAACACATTCGACCCAACACCACAAGAATTGTACGGAAACCACTAACTTTAGAAGTTTGTAAAGAAATATGTTGAATTCAACTCCCTATCGGTTGAAACCTTGAAGGTCCCAGTGACTGATACCTACCAATGAAAACTTTTCCCCATGAGAAACCCTAGTGGTTCTCTTCCCATGACACACCTCCTCACATGTTCATTTTATCAATCACCTCTACCTTATTCTCAATCTCAAGATACATCAGTAATGTAAAATGAGTAACTACATACTGGATAGAATTAAAGAGTGCCTCCTCAAGATGTCTCACAGGAGACTCATTATCTAGAAAAAGATCTGGGAAAAAATGCAGATGCTCCTTGAACATGATTCCTAGCTCCCACACTAACATTCTCATCTATTTAAGAGAAATATCGTCTTGCTTATTTACTACCTTCTTGGTCGATGAATTGAACTATACTCAGAACTACTTCTAGAATTCAACCAAGAAAACATATTCCTCCTTATGATCACCCAGATATGGTGTCCACCACTAAAGAAAAACTCCTTGAATATGAATAACCACCAGAGCAACCCAGTACCATGTCGGGGCCCTAATTAAACTGAAAGTGATCACAAACTCCTCCATCCAACTCTCTATCTCCATATATGAAACACTTCCATCATATTTCCCCAAATACTTCCACTAGAAATTGTGAAACAACCTCTTCTACTAATCATTATCCTCAGTTTGATCAACCCTCCATTGATCAACTGAGTTAGCTTGTTGAACCTCCACTGCATGAGACACATGCAGATAACGACCAAAATCCATAGCTAAAAGGAAATCAAGGATTTCCTATTCCTATGAAGTATGGAATTTCATTAAGATTCATTTTAACTAATTCAATTCATTTTTGTATCCATTAAACCTTCCCAAAACAACCCAATTCAAACAAGAAAAAAGTTATTATGATGCATGTACCTATCTTGGGTCTCTACCCTACAATCAGGTCTATCTCACTTGGACTTGAATATGAATGACCACCAAAGGGACCTAGTACCACATCAGGGCCCTAAACAAACTAAAAGTGATCTCTAACTCCTCTAACCAACTCTTTGTGTCCACATATGAAACACTTACCTCGTACTTCCCCAAATCTAGCCACTGGAAAGTGCTCAGAGTCATCTTACACCAATCATCATCCTCAATTGGATCAACCTTCCATTGATCAATTGAGTTAGCCTTCTGAACCTCCAATGCATGAGTCACATGTAGACGACGACCAAGAGCTATATCTAAAATTAAAACAAGTATTTCCTATTCCTATTAAGTATAGAATTTCATTAAGATTCATTTTAAATAATTTAATTCATTGTGTTATACATTTCAAATTTTCCAAAACAACCCAATTCAAACAAAAAAAAAAGTCATTATGATGCATGTACCTCTCTTAGGTCTCTACCCTGCAAGTAGGTCCATCTCACTTGGCCTTTCAATAAGCTCGGAGTCTATACATTGGATCATGGGGGCATTAAAATCCTATCTCCTAGCTAGTCTCCATGGCCTGTGTCTCACACCAAGGTCAACTGGAACTATTTCTATACCCACCCCTACAACCCTCATTGTGCCTAACTCCACAATCCATCCTATCTCTCAACCATAACCTTTGATACCACTCTGTCATGAACAAATCCCTCAAAATACACCCCTCCTAGGATAAAAATGAAAAAAAAAAGAGATATGACCCCCGAGTCCCACCTCTAGTGGGCCCCGAGTTGGAGACTAACACCAAGTTTGTATAAATCTCAAAATATGGGAGGCATTACCCTTTATAAAGAATAAGATCAGGAGATAGAATGAATAGTACATAGAAAAAAAACAACAACTAATATAAAAGAGAAAATCAAACCATCCCATATCCCATTATAAAATTAAACTGAAATAAATACAATAAATTATCCAAGGTAAATTCCCAAAATTAAATCTAAAGTAACGACATAGAAACTATCAAGGATCTGAGCTTGTAAGGTCCAATATGGTCTGAAAAACCCTCCTGGAAACCTGAAAACAGTTTTATATATGTAGGGTGTGAATAAAAGTATAATTAGTAGGAAAACCAAAGTCTCTCGTGCCCATGTGAAAAAGCATACTAACTCCCATATGAGAAAATATCAAAACCAAATAATACCTATCAAGGTATACTAACCATCCCAACCTCACTAATGCATTATCTCCAAATAATGAAATCCAATTAATACAATATAAAGTTGGTCACATTGATGATAGGGTACCCCACACCACTTTCTTACTGATTAGCTGCTTTCATGACCTAATAGAAAACATCCATGCACTCCCACCTCTTTTGAATATACCACATAGCATCCTGATCGCTCACACATGGGCCTCACAACACATCGTGCATGCACACACCTGGGCCTTGAAACACATCTAACCCGCACACACTTGCGCCTCCCAACACATCATGTCCACACAAACATGGTCCTCATAACACATCTGTTCTACACACACTTGGTCCTCACAAAACATCACATTTCATTTCTAATACACATGGGAAACCACATATCATAACATCCTGCCCAAAAAATCTTGGGCCTTTATCGAATGAAAGAGGGAGCATGGAAGAGCAGGTGGATAGCCATCCATCCTCCCACCAGGATGTTGGGAAAGACACCCCCTGCATGACTATGTATTAGTGTGGCACATAGTGATCAATGTGGGTGGGGGCATATAGAATTCACAATAAAAATAAAATTATATATATAGTATCAAAAACTCAAGCCCAACCTAGGGGTTCTCAAAAAATCAACCAACTCACAACCCAATCACCTTTGCTTCCAAATATAAATGCATAAAATCTCATAACAACTCACCAACCACATTTCACATTTCCAACCAATTTCATTTAATAATCCCATTCATTTTATTGTTTAGCATAAACCATGTTTAATCACATAACCCACCAATTAATTATCAATTAATCATTTACATTACATTAACCAAATTAACCTAAGACATTCCAAACATTATTGAACATTTATTTATTTATTCCATCACTACTCAGGAATCTAGCACGAAATAACCACATTTCACAAACAAATCATCATTCCATCACCACACCGACCCCAAAAGCACCACACACAAACAATCAACCCCACATGCCCCAACCACACCTTTCCATCCCACAACCATGACCACACATCACAACACATCATGATAATTCTTTATATATTTACAAAGGGGATTCAAATGGGATTTTATTACATTCCACATTACTTTAGGGGTGTTATCACACAAGCTATAATCGTGGGAAAACCATTTCATCAGCCAAGTATAAGTAATTAACCAATTTCCATTTAGGGTGATATCACAACAATCAAAACCAAATTAGAAATCACAACACATATATCTAGCACAAAAAACCCCACCAAATGGCCATAATTTTCAGCGGGTCATCAAAATCGTACAATTATAATATCAAAATAACAATAAGGCTATAAAAATATACGAATAAACCCTATTTTCCCCTTCAAATTTAATTTTACCAGTTATATATATTTAATTAATCTAGAATAAACATAATACATCATAAAATAAAAGAAAATCCATCCCACGTGATACAAAATAAAGAAACGAGGTAATTCCTACCTCAAAGAATATTTTTCAACTCGATGTGCACCGTAGGAGAAGAAGAAACAACCCAAAAACCGCTATTACATAAGAAACATGAAGATAAATCTACACTACACCAAAGAACATAAAAATGAAACCCAACTCATGCCCCAAACCTAAAAAAAGTCCCGTATAAAATCCCTGGGATAAGAATGGAAGAAAAAAAAATAAGGGAGAATAACCAACCATGGATTGACAATGGATTTCAAACAAACAATCACCAAGGCCAATGGATCAAATAGGGATGAGGAGGGATTGAAGAAACCCTAGGGGAACCTAGGGTTTACCCAAAATTAAATAAATAAGGATCCATGTCCAAATGAATGATAATTCAGTCGAAAAATAACTTTAAAATTGTAGTACATCACGGAATTACATGTCATGTAATACCCTTTCATGTCATGTAATTCTCACGATTCAGTTATGATGAAAAATGTGTCACTTTATAATTATTTAACCCAAAACATATACAAATCATGAACCATCCATGTACTTGTTGTGAATCAAAGTCTTAAATCTTGTAATACACTTATAGAATGTGTAATTCTGATAGCAATTCTGCTACACCTCCAGCTTCCACAGAAAACTCTCAAAACCTCCCCTAAACACCTCTAACACTCAAAACTAGAAAAATAACGGTCCGAGAGGGAAAAGACCATCACACATGGAACCATTACCATTAAGACCATTCAAAATAAGGTTTATCATATCGGGTTGAAAACTATTTTAAGGCTAGAAATTTGACTTATCTCATTATACTATCGATGCATCGAGGGGCTATCTATAAATAGGCCCCACCCATGTCATACTTGTCAAAAATAATTTCTCATATATTGAATAATCAATTTAACAATGTGATTTATCAAATATATGTATGGATTAGATGATACAGATATATCAACATTTCTTGAAATAATCATATACCTTTCAAGGTAAACACTATATGTATATATGGAATATAGTTCAAATAATAATCATATACCTGAAAAATTATATGGATAATTAGGGGAAATTCAATGTTCAATGATCATAGGAAATTTAATATTTCAAGGGGACTAAAAAGAATCGAGGAAGTGAATTTCAATACTATCCTAGTTCAAATAAATCATATACTATACTAAGAAATAATATAGATGGTATCAATACAAAATATTCCATGTTTTGTAAAAATAAACGATTTTTGTTTTTGATGAATAAAAATACTATAAACATATATTTTAAAAAAACATTCTTGAGGGTAATATCATTTTTATTTAAAAAAAATTTAAATCCTTTTCCTGAAAAATAATTTTTTAAAACATTTCTTTTAAAAAATAACCATTTAAACATGAAAATGAAGCTTCAAGGAAATAAAATAAGATAAATCCGTAGACGTTGTACATGGTAAAAACATTCATTTTTCATGGTAAAATATTAAAAAGGATATTTTTACAGTAAATGAAAGAAAATGTTCCTTTTAAAACATTTTTAAATGAAAAAAGGGTAAGTATGTCTATAATATGTAATTTTGGAAATGAGAAAATATTTTTTTAAACTTTTTAGAAAGCTTGGTTTTTAGAAGAAAAAAGGTTCTCCGATTAAATAGGGAAATGGTGTCAGGTTTTCTTAAAAACGTTTTCTAAAATATTTTGAGAACCATGTAATGAAATAATGGTACAAATACTTTAAAATATCAAAAATAACCAGAATAAAATAAAATTAAATGATTTCTTAAACAATGATCCAATAATTTCCTCTGATGTAAATATATATATGTAAACAATCTCGAACAAAATGAGATTGTGAATTAAACCCTTGAAAAGAATATAACATTGATGTGAGAAAAAATCAATAAATATATTACCTATGTAAAATTTAAATCAAAATAAATCAATTTAAAATAAAAAATATATATTAAAAAGTGATTATGCACATATTCTTATAATATTAAAAACAACGAGGAGGTAATATAACCCAATGAAAATGAATCGGGTTATGAAATTATTTACCACTTGGTAACTTTTTACCCAAATATCCATAGGATAAATAATTCATATTTATACTCAAAATACCATGATGATAAAACAATTCATGATATAATATATCAAAATGGGTAGTAGATACACCACATAAATTAATTAAGTGGTGAATATGACTTTTATCTCACAAATGTAAAAAGTGAGATGAAAATCTCTTACATTGGGTTTCATTTTCAGGTGAACGTCCTTTAACTTCTTATATAATTTTTTTAAAAAAAGTATAACTTATTCTAGAACTATATATATATTTATTATATCATATATTATCTTCTTATAATATCTTATTACCCATTTTTTAGTAAACTTTCATTATTTTCACTATTTCAAATGTTAATTTCCTAGTTCTTGAAGTATGTTTTGACTTTTTACTTATTGTTCCTATTAATTTGATAATTATTTCATAATATCCAGAATGTGAAAAATAATTTATTTATCATATATTTTTTTCATATAATTATTTACAATAATCAATAATATTTTGAGATAATAAATGAAATGCACCGTTCATTGTGACAGTAGGTCATACATACACATGAAAACTACCTTAAATTATTTGTCATATTAAAAGAGTAAAAAGTAAATTATATTTCTATATATTATAATTAAAATATAATTTATATTTCATATATTACTTATAGTTTTAATAAAACCATCATTTACATTATCCATGTGTAGTTTGAACTAATCACTTCGCTTTGTGGGGGTGGTAGACCATACTTCCAAAAATGATGTTATCGTATATAAAAAAATGGAATGCATAAGGGTATGTGTTATATAAAAATTAAAGAAGAATAAATAAATTATAAATTTAATAAATATCATATATAAATAATGTGTCCTTCAAAATTATCACCATGAGAGGTGGTAAAGGAAAAATGAACAATCATCGTTTTGTGAGGTGGTAGTTCACCATACACATAAATGATAGGTTCATCGCCCATTAGAATAAAGTGTGTGTATGCAAACATTTAACCCTTAGCATAAAGATATATAATTATATTGAGGATACTTATTTTATAATATATTCATTTAATAAGAATATTTTAGGGGGTCTATAAAGATAATAAAATAAAAGAGGTTGTAGAATGATATTACCTCTTATTTGGGAAACTCCTTTTGGATTGCACCAACGAGCTTTCATGGATGGATACTTGCTCAAGATGAGGCTTCTAAGTTGATTTTATTAATTTTTAGGATCTATTAGGGTTGGTATTGGTTGATAAACAAGATTTTTTTTACCTTATCAACATTAACATGAAACCCGGCATGTGTGTGTTTCCCCATCAAGCACAAGAAATTTTTATTCTAAGGACTATCGCCACATTTTGGTGAAACAAATGCAATAGTACCAATGGAATGAACTCCTATAGATCTAGAGTATTCCTAAAAAATAAAACTTCCTGGCTTGGAGGATTTTCCACAATTCATTTTCCACCGATGAGAATGTTAGAAAATGCAGTATCTCCATGGTTTCCCACTACTCATGTTGTAAAGACCATAAAAAGAAAATACTTGAGAATATTTTCTTTGAGGGAGAGTTGGCGTGAGAGGTCAGGTCCACCTTTAGGGGTTTTTCTATGGTTCACTCTCATCCCCCAGTGGACGCCTTGTTCCTAGATTGATGGTTTCATGGTTTGGGTAACAGGGGTGTGGAACAAACGGCTCACGCTTTAATCCTCCATATAGGTGTCTGGTGTCTTTGGAAGGCTAAAAAAATATTGATTTTAGGATTCCAGCTCTTCTGGGAGAGATATCATTGTTCATACTTAAATCCTACTTCTTGATCTGATCAGAAGTATTGACAACTGGCGGGATGCCCCCTCTATTCATCTCCAGCTTTCGGCTACTCATGCCAACATGGCTATGAGTATCCCTCATGGTCAATGGGTTTGTTAACCATAAGAATGGTTCCTAAATTGTGGGTTTCATATGGTGTGGTGGGTTGATCTATGACCCCAGGGGTTCCTTTGTGTTTGCATTCAAAGTTCACCTTTGTAGTGGTTCTTCTACCCAGGTGTAGGATCTTACTTTACTTACAGGAATCACTCTTTTATAAAAGGGGGCATAGATATAGAGGAATCTGAAACCAAATCTCTAATTCTCTTCAATTGTCTACATGGACCCAGACATATCCTCTTTTCGATATCCTACCCCATCAGGATGTTTCATCCCTTTCCCTCTAACAATATTCGGATAAGACACACCCAACGAGAGAGAAACAAGATGGTTGATCACATGGAGTCTCTTTCAGCCCACACTTTCATTACATCTTGTTTTTAAAACATAAATCAACTAAAGCCTAAGGGGGTGAACACTTCTAGAGGGAATTCTCTCTGGTTTCACTACCCCCCCCCCCAGGCCTCTTGTTTTGTGTTGGTCTCATGGTTGTTATCTTCCATGTTTTCTTTAAATAAATAATTATGATGATGATAGGGTGAATAGGGTCTAAATATATCCACCCAATGGGGTTTTTTATAATTTTCCAGGTCATATTGGCTCTTAAGTTTAAGGTTTAGTCCCCTGTTAGGCTAATTTTCCTCTAAATTGTCGTAATTAATTTTAATTATTATCACTAATGTTTTTAATAAAAATATCAGTTTAACTTATTATAAATTATAAAGTATTATGATTCCAAATATGGGATCCATTTTTCCAAATTTCAATCTCATAAGTAGAAAAATGTAATTTAAATTTAATCCCACAGATAGGATGACAAATAATATTTTTAAAGTAAACAAGTTCAAAAAAATCTATGTTTTCCTATTTAATTTCAAATATAAATTGATTTAAATGACCTAAATTTTATTAATAAATGTAATTTTTATTTAATTAAACTTTAAAAAAATAAAAAAAAATAATTTAACATAATAATTAAATTATATGAAAATGCAGTTTTTAATTAAAATTTAGTATTTTTCACTATTCATCAAAAATGAAACTTCACTGAAAAAATACAAAAAAACACCATAAGATATATTTTTTTTCTTCCTTAAAATGTGATTTTTTTACATATAAAATCAATAAATGTTCCAAAAATTGAATTTAAAATTGTTTCACCATTAAAATATGGTAAAATTTCCTTTAAAAAATACAATTTTTAAGCATAAAAATGGATTTATTTTTATTTATGCTTATAAAAAAATTTTGATGAATGTAAAAAATATTTTATTTAATATAAAAAATATATTTCATTAATTTAATTCACTAATTCTAAATAATTTAATTTATTATGATAAAATACCTTTATAAGTATAAAAACATTTCTTTTATATTCAATTGGTTCTTAAATTCATTTCTAATAAATTGATTACTAATGAATTCATTTTATATTTTTGTAAAACCTATATTTTCATAAGTTTTTTAATCTTATTCATAACATATAATTTAATTTCTTGGTTATTATATTAAATAATATTAGTATTATTCGATAAAACTCAGTCTTGCATGTATCTCAATCTATCCAACAAGGTGGGTTTTGCATGTAAGGAAGGCTAAAATATCATTTGTATGAATTTAAAGCTATATCCTATATTGAAATTATTTTCAATAGTAATTAGATATAAAATTATCCAGATATTATATTCCCTTACATTCTTGGTGTTTTTTTCATACATTCTATCAAATATAATGTTCTTACTTTAGAATTTTGGGGCGTTACATTCTCCTCACCTTAATTAAATTGCATCCTTGCAATTTAAACTCAATCTTGGTAATATATTTTTTTATATTTCCTGTGATTAAATCAAAAATTGTAAGAATGAATCATAAAACATTCTCTAGAAAAAATAAAATGGAAAGTACAAAGGTCACAAAAACTAACATATAACTAGGTCTCTAAGTAAGGGAATATTAGTGGAAAGTAGAGATAAATGCATGGAGGAAAAGAGTAAATATTTATATAGACTGATTGTGGTCATTAATTAAAAACAAGTAAATGATAAATGGAATGTTTAGGGTCTCTAATTTATAAATTTGTGTTGATTTAAAATACCATCGCTTCAATAAAAAATATGGTATTATGATAACATTTTTTATTTTAAGATAATATTCCTAATGTTAAAAAATTGTTTTACTAAGTATGTATATAAGAAAATATAAATTGTTGATATATTTATATACAATTTTCATCCTTTTTTATTTCATAAATTTATTATTTATATATTTCTTCAATAATTGGATATCCAAAAATGATCTTTGATGAATGAAGGACTAAAGTACACATTTAATGGATTTTAGGGCCTATAAAAAGCTGACAACATTTATCTCCAAATAACATCTAAACTCAATATGTTTAATATATTAATCTCTAAACATATAACATAAAATTATAGGTTCATAATTAATATTTATTTTTTATATTTTTTAACAAAAAACAATGACATTTTAACATGGGCATTGTGTAGGTTAGTGGTTGGTTGTCCTTTGTTCATGGGTTCAAGTCCTGCGGCCTTTATGATCATGATGGGTTATCACCCGACATATAATTTTTCCTTTTCTAAAACAATATTGATATAATTTCTAAAATAAATATGATGGACATCCTTGAAATAAGGGTAATCATTAAATATCCTTTTAACTAAGGATTTTCATTCAAACTTAATACATAAATACTTCATCAAATTATTACCACATTTATCCTTACATGGTTTATATTTTATCCAAGGACATTCATTTTAATTATCTATTTAAATCCCTCATACTATTTTATAAATAAAATTTGATTTATCATATGTTTATCCCTTAGAAGTGTCAAACTAGGTGCGCAGTAAGGCCCATTATCTTGTATAAGGTTAATGTCGAGTCCGAACTGATGCACCTTATCAAATCTGTTACCCCGAGGTACATCTATACTAGATCCATGTCCACTTGTTGTATCCAAACATGGATTTATTTATAGGAGAACTAAATAAACTCAGTTTAACCAATTCTTTAGAATGTTCTTCTATACTTATCTTCAAATTCTACCTTAGGGATATGTTCTATAATCTATGTTCTCCTAAATCTAGTTCCCAAGGTTTCTATTGATCTTACTTTGATACCAACTCTAGTGACCCAACCCTAGAAATCTCAGAGATTATGTCATTCTACCATTATATTGGCATAAGATACAACTAAATTTCATCCCAAATGACTGAAATGTTTAGTATTCTTGGTAAACCAGATACAAACATGAGACTTGTTTTACAACCAAATACACTAATTACAACATAAATTTCTCCCTTTTTAGGATAATATCATTATTCTATATAGTGTATCCTTTTATATCATTCTTAGTACACTTCAAGGAATCTTGGGGAAAGGAAACATAATAAGGGTGAGCTAAAATGATAAGTAAGGTTAAACTACAATGGAAGAAATAATTAATAAACGAGAATAGTCTATATGGATTGGTAATAATGGAAGATAGATTTCATTTAATCAATAAACTAATAAGGATGTGCATAAAAAATATGGAAAGGTAAATTACTAAAAACACATACTATTTAAATAATAGGATAATATAAAATCATTATGGAAAGGTAAGAAACTGAAAACAAAATCCATTTAATTAATAAACTAAGAATAAAATTCATCCATATATATTTTTATGAAAAATATCATGGATAAATAATAACTAAATCTAAATTAAAAAAAATTATTAATTATTAGATGTCATGTTTCTTAAGTACATGGAACCATTACTATCAAGACCTTTCATAAGACGTTTTAGAATATTTGGTAAAAACCCATCTAAGGATATCCAAATAAGTTATCCCATTAGACTACTGATGCATCGAGTGTCTATCTATAACTAGGATCCACTCATTTTTTACCTTTCCAAAGCATTCCTCATATATCAAATAATAAATTTAATAATGTGCCTTATCAAATATCTGTATGGATTATACGATATATATTTATCAATATATCCCCAAATAATGAATTAACTATCAAGGTAAAAATTGTATGTAAAAATTTAATACAGTTCAGGAAATAATCAAATACATGAATAATGATATGGATAATTAGGGTAAATTCAATGTTTAATGATCATAGGAAACATAATATTTCAAGGGGACAAAATGGAATCAAGGAAGTGAATGTCAATACTATCCTAGTCATTGAAATTATAAACCATCCTAATAATGAATAAAGATTATATCAATACAAAATATTCCATGTGGTGTAGAGATAAATTGTTGTTGTCATTGATGAATAAAAATACTATAAAAATAACTTTTAAAAAAATTATTTGGGGAAATATCCATTTTATTTAAAAAAACATTTTGAAAATCCTTATAAATAATAATATATTTTTTAAAAAAAATATTTAAAATGTGAAATTTTAAACATGTAGAGGAAGCTTCAAAGAAATTACTTCAGGTAAATTCATACATCTCGTACTAGGTAAAAAGAACATTTCTTTTTCATGGTAAATTTTTTAAAAGTTCCTTGTTCGGTAAGAGAAAGAAAAATATTCCTTTTGAATAATTTATAAAATAAAAAAGGGTAAAAATTAAATTAATAAATAATATTATAAAGGTTAAAAAAATTGAAAAACATTTTATAAAACTAGGTTTTTAGAAGAAAATAGGTTCTCTACTAAAGAGGGAAATGAAGTTGGGTTTTCTTAAGAACATTTTCTAAAACATTTTTAGAACCAAGGAATGGAAAATAGTACTAATAAATGAAAAAATTTATGAATATCCATAGTATAATAAAAGGAATATGTTTATTTATCAATGATACAATAATTTCTTATGATTGATATTCAAGTGTAAATAATACCAAACAAAATGATATTGCAAAGTAAACCCTTGAAAAGACCATAACGTTGATGTGAGAATCAATAAATAATTATATTATTTGTGTTAAATATAAATCTAGGTAAAAAAGTTTTAATAAATAATATATTTTAAAAATTGATTACATATGTAATAATAAAATATTAATGACAATAAGTAAGTAATATAACACAATGAAAAGGAATCGGGTTTTGAAATTCTTTACCACTTGGTAAATTTGAACTCAAATACCCTTAGAAGAAATAATTAAAATTTAAAAGTAAATTACCATGAATATAAAATATTATTGTTATTATATATCAAAATTTAATTTAGATACACCACAAGAAATAAGTAAGTAGTTAATATGACATTTATCTCACAGATGTAAAAAGTGAGATGAAAATACCTTACCTTCTATTTCCATATTAGGTGAACATATATTAACATCTAGTATAATGGTTTTAAACATGATAATAACTTATTTCATAACCATAATAATATTTATTATATCATATATTATGTTCTTTAATATATAACTAGTAGTTTTTAGAAAACATTCGTTATTTTCACTATTTTGGGTGTTAATTTCTTAGTTATTCAAGTATGTTTTGACTTGTTACTTATTGTTACTATTACTTACATCATGATTTCAACATCTCTAAAATTTAAATAATTATTTAATTATCATATATATTAATAATATAATTATGTACAATAAACCTTAATATTTTGAGATAATAAATGAAATGCACCATTTATGGGGACGGTAGGTCGTACGTACGCATGAATGCTACCTTCATTTCTATGTTGTATTAAAATAATGAATCATAAATGATATATATAAATATATATATTATAATTTCAGTATTATATCTATGTAATATATGTTACATATGTTTAGTAAAACCATCTTTCATACACTTTACATATACTGTGAATGAATCACATCGCTTTGAGTGGGTGGTAGTCCACACTTCCACAAACGATATTATCGTATTTACACACAATGGAAATCGTAATTGTATGTGTTATATAAAAATTAATGAATCATAAATACATTATAAATATCATATATATTATATATAAATAGTGTTTCCATCATTATTCCCACTATGACAGGTGGTAAATAAAGAATGGGAAATCATTCTTTCATGAGGCGGTACTTCATCGTACACATAATTGGTAGATTTGTCACCCATTATATGGAAGTTTCTGTAATTGCATGTCTAAAAATTAGAATAAAAACATCTCATTATAATTCAGATACTAATTTTGTTATATAATAATGTAATAATAAGATTTCATGGGTTGGAGAATGAAAATAAAATAAAAGAGTTTGAGGAAGGATGTTACATCTTATTCGGGTAACTCCTTTTGGTTTAACCAAAGTGCATCCATGGATGGATCTTTTCCAAATGTAATGCTTCTATGTTTTTTTAGGGATTTTAAGGATCTATTTGGTTAGATCTTGGTATATCCAAAGTGTCTTGATAGCTATGAGGAATTGGGATGAGTGAGTGTCTTTTTATATTAAAGTAGTGGCACTCTTGTAATTTTTTTGGAATAGAAATTTTGCCCACATTTTTTCTATGAAAAGTGTCTCCCCTAACTATACAAATTCTATAAAAAGGAATATAAGTTTTAAATATGGCCATAAAATTTCTTTTTTAATATTTTATAGTATATTTTGGATCTTTATTTTAAGGTTTAGTCCTTTATCAAGCTAATTTTCCTCTTAATCACTGTAATTAATTTTAATTTGATTCACTAATGTTTTTGGTAAAAAAAATAATTTTACATTATTATAAATTATAAATTAGTATTAATCCAAATAAGGAATCCAGTTTTCAAATTCCAATCACTTAAGTGTCATAAATTAATTTAAATTTAATGTTGTAGGCGGGATAACAAAATATGTTTTTAATGTAAAATGTTCATATGTTTTCTATGTTTTTATATTCAATTTCAAAGTAAAATCGACTCCAATGTCCTAAATTGGATTAACAGAAATATAATTAGACTAATTTAAATTTAAAACAAAAAATATATATAACTTATCCTTATAAATAAATTTGATGAAAAAGTAGTTTTGAATTAAAACTTAATATTTTTTACTATTCATCAAAAAATCAACTTCACATAAAATAAAATAAAAGTCACTTTTGATAATTTTTATTTTTCTCTTAAAAATATTAAGTTTATTTGGAAATATATGATCAATTAAAGTTCCTAAAATTTTATTTAAAATAGGTTCGTCATTAAAAGGCAGTAAAATTTCCTTTTAGAAAAATACAATTTTTAAGCCTAAAAATGATTTATTTTTATCTTATCCTTATCAAACATGTTGGATGAATATAAAAAATATTTGATTTAATATATAATATATTTATTTCTTTAATATCATTCACTAATAGTAATTAATTTAATTTATTAGGACAAAACACCTTTTTAAGCATAAAAACATTTCTTTTATATTCAATTGGTTCTTATATTCATTTATAATAAATTTATTACCAATGAATTGATTTTCTATTTTTGTAAACAAAATATTTTCATATTTTAGTTTATCTTATTCATAACCACTAATTTAACAGTAAGTTTATATCTTATTATGTTAAATAATATTATTAGTATTCGGAAAAACTCAGTCTTGTGTGTAATGAAATCTATCAAACAAGTTCATCCATGCTTGTAATGAAAGAAAACTAAGTGTTTTTTATATTTAATGATATATCCTGGATTGAATTTATTTAAAATAGTAATTATATTTTAATGTGTCATAATATTATATTCCCTTACACACTTGGTGTTATGCTTCATGCATGCTATCAAATACAATGTTTTTTCTTTAGAATTTTGGGTCATTGCACAGAGCCCATACAAAGGTGAGTTTACACATTCCTAGTAGGACACACTAAAATCACTAAACATGAAGCATAATTTGAAATAGTTACCTCAATATCATAATAGGATGAGTCACTATTAAATATATCAATGTATGACCAATACCTCATTGAGGGCCTAGAATTCAACTCCACCCTCATATGGCATGTTCATTTAAGGGAACACTTCTTGAGTCACACTAAAACTGATGGATCTTATCTGATAGGTCTCTCTCATAAAAACATTACTTGAATATTACGTTATGGAACTCACAAGATATTGATACACAGGTAGGGGATCACTCCCAAGGCCTATGTGGGATACTTAACCATATCTGGGATACCCCACTAAGAATGGTATTGTCTGAACTGGATATCAAAAACATGATACCTAACACAACCTATGGATGGATGATAAGGGGACATATCCTAGGTGATAGTCATGGTTTCATGAATATATCAATAACTAACATATAGAGGGTATTACTCATCCTATACTCATGATGGGGTTCAACATGGGACCCTCTTATGGGTGGTCTAATGGAACACACCCACGCTGAAACTGATATTGTATTGTGGATAACAAGGGTGTCACATCTTAACCAACTTCACTATATAAACACTAACTATATTGTATGGTGACAAGGCCTCAAGAATATCTCCAATTATGGTAGATGATTCTAACTTTCGGTGAGGGCATGTGATGTATATATGGGGAGATTATTCCCTTATACCGAGTATGAAACCAAAAGAAATAACCAAAAATCATCCAAAGGAGAAAAAATAAATAGAAAATTCAATTAATAAATATAAATAATTTTGTAACAAATGAAAAAGTGTTAAATCATTAGTGGACATGTCATATATACAACACTGATCACCTACTAGATCGAGCACATATATAGGAGTAAATTAATGCAAAAGAAATAAAACTACATGGTTGTAATTACCACATAGAGTTGTAACACATACCCAATCTCCAAATTGGTATTAAATCTATCGTTCTCAATTATATCCCAGTCTTAGCCCATAATATCCCTGTATCCAAGTGAAAAACTACTTGGGTAACCCTATGTAATGGTGGCCCAAGAAGGGTGTGAGTACAAAATTCAATTGGACACTAGAAAAGTTTTCACATACATAGACAGTAACTAGAGTGTATATATTATTCATATACTCAATAGGATAAAAATAATAATAATAAATAATATCCAAAGATAATCTAAAAGAGAAGTTCTATAAGGAATTCTCATGGAATATACTCAGCCTAACAAAGACACTACTTGAAATAAAGAATAAAATAGATCCATATTCAATCATTGGATTAATGGTCAATAACCACTGGAAATATGAATAATATAGATCTAAGATTGATTTCATACAACTAAATCCATTTAAAATCAAATAAATTGTTAGATCATTAATCCCAATAGACCATACATTATTCATCCAATGCAGGAAATTTCTCTGAGAAAGAAATGTCACCATTAGAGGATACATTTCTTTACCCTAACATAAATATTAATAGTCTTCATTCATGGTAATGAATTATTCTATATTATATATAGAAATAATATAAATATTCCTATGAATTATATGTCACACCACTCAAGCAATGTAAATAAAATTTGACATCTGAGTCATATGTCCTGGTCCATATGAAATCATGACATAGTGACATGGATAATCTGTATGGGGGATATCCCTTAGGATATATTTAAAGAAGGGTCTCTAGAAACTTAGTAGTGTCTCTATATCTATTCAATAAATAGATCAATAGACCACTCTTGTGCATGTATGTCTAGTACAAAAATGGTGTGTCCACCAGATCATAGGGAGCACCATAGGCATTACTTGAGGATATCATTATCATTTCTCTAGAATATCTCATAGAGTGTTTATAATTTGAAATTAGCAACCTACATTTTTAAACCCTAAAGGTATGAATCTCTTTGACAATGGGAATTCATTACAATATCAATCAATCATGTCAGGATCATCAGAAAAATCATAGGAAGTACCTATGGGCGTCCCTATAACTTAGTCATCAAAAATATAGGCTCTGAAACTTGATCAAAGAGAGTACCTCTTGGAATCCCCATAATATATTAAATTATGTCAAGATCAAAAACTGGATATGAAGAATCACATCTGGTTGTCATTATTGAATCAATAATAACAATATGAAAGTATATCTAAGATATTGAGTGTGGCTAAATGCCTAAACTGATCAGTACATCAGTAAAACTTTTGACTTACATGTTCAGTATGGGTTATAATGAAACACACCCTACTATATATACCCAAAACTTTGACAAACTATATCAATGTCGGTCAATAACTGGGGAAGCCTTTCATGTCCCCTAGGTTAATTCATGGAGAGGTATCATTTGTAGGATCCTTAAGGTTAAGATAGATGTATAGTCTTCTCGCTTGGGACCCTATGAGATATTATAGAATAAGAGGAAGCCTCTTTGGTTCTTCTAGTACAAATCCAAGGTCACAGTAATTATCGCAAGACATGAATCTTGAACACATGGGATATTAGAGACCCCTAACATTCATCTATTATAAATTAATCATTTAATTTATTGAACAATTCATTAAAATAAATTAAATATGAGGAGTTTCCCTTAGTTTCAACCTCAATCATACACATACAACCATAATATTGAATAAATATCATACATAAGTAATGAGATAACACCTGCAGTTAGGTAGGTCTCCATTTACATTCCTAGGGCCATCACAAGGTTCTATAGATAGTCCGTGATTATTTGATATAAAGGAGATCCTTTCTCACAACCATTCCATGAGAATTATTTATTTATAATAACATTATTATTAACAAATTAATTACACCCAACAATTTATAAATAATGAAAAATAACCTTATTCACATCATCAATTATGTATCAAGAATAAAATAAAATAAATGGTATCTAAATAAACAACGAACAATTTAATTTGAAGAATTAAATCTTTATAAATTCACTATGATGGCATACATTAATGAAATGACATATGGTGTAGTACAGAAGGACTATGATGTTATCCTCTTCCTAGGATGATTAAAATACATAACCCATGTATCAGATTCCACCATGGTCTATAGGAATCGTGAATAAAATCCCTTACTGGGGGATCCAAAAGTTAGAGTATGGTGAAGAAAAATTGGGGGGAAATGGAATTGATGGCATACCAATAGGCTTCCAACACATCTAATGTTGTTCAATTATGAAAAAAAATAGGAATATCTCCCATGGAGGTGGGTATGAAGATGAGGGAACACATGAAGGAGGAAGCTGGGAAAAATGAGGTCAACAAATGGGTTAAAACCTATAATGGTCATATAGGAAAAAGGTAATTCTTCCCCTTTTAATGAGAAAATGGTTTGGGAACACAGTTACCAAAACTATGCACCAACTATGAAGGCTTTATTGCCTGAGTGCCCCACATTATGCATAGTTTCAACACGTGGTTAATAATGTTGTATACCAATCATATGAGTCATTATTCAGAAAATAACATGGTTTTTGGAGCCCCTTTAATGTATAAAAAACTATGTTCCTTACAAACTGGGGAGCACATTCAGGTCGCTCGATTAGACTTAACTATTCTCCAACTGTATGCCCAATGAAACATTTTCCCATAATAGTGAATTCATTTCCCAAACACCAAGGATACTCTAAAAATATTCAATCCACATTATTAGTTTCAAAAAACATCTACATATAATATTTAGAGGCATCCCAACCATAAAATTTCAATTTATAATCACCGATTAAAAACTGAACAGCCCAGTAATTGAAAATTCAATATCATTCTAAAATTTCAAACTCATAAATCAAGGTATTTTAAACCATCACAATATAAAAAAACTAATCCTCGAGAAGTATAAGTGGGAGTAAAAATTAAAAAAAAATGACCTTCTTTAGCCTTGATCTCCATTCAAACTGCTGCATTGCATCTCTAAATTCCCAACATGCATCCAAGTGCCACTGTAGACATACGACACTTGACTCACATAAACATGAACCAACACTAATATCCTCTAATGAAACATTAAGAAATTTTACACCCAATCCCACCTATGCCAAACTACAATCATTTTGATTCTTCATTCATTAACTAAACTATGTACCTCCCCTATATAGGTTCTTAATTTAATGGCCTATTCCGATCCATGGTTCTACCACCATCAAAAATTATCAAGGAAAAATAACCCTATAATCCTAACAATCCTCCTAAAAATATTCAAACTCTCTACACCTTTTTTCACATGGGGACATGGATCTTGGTCTTAGGTTTTATTTAAATTATTTAATTCTAATTTATAAAATATCAATTTTTTGTGTCGATATTTCCTTAAAATCCCTTCCTGACCCTTGATCTACACCAGTCCTATCTCATCAGCATTCCCAATGTGGTTCATCACCGACCGTATATACCAACCATAATATCTCAAGTATAAGTTCCTCTTACCAATCCTTTATAGATTCTTGGATTCTATTTTCAACATTTCATTATAACAAAATTAAAAATAAATTGTACTAAGGCACATCAATGTTGTTTCCATGAACAAATCTTGTAACTGACTCCAGGTGAAATTTTTTGGTCAATCACATCTTGTTAAAATTTTGATCGCCATTACACAACATGAATACTATGCATTCCTAATCTAATTCTCTTGGATTTTATCAGGATATCTCAATCCCAGTACCCACTCTCAGACTCCACCCAAGTCCATAATCAATACATTTCCTATAATTCACGAAGGACTCCAATTGTACGAAATTAAATTTATCCAATGAAATCCAAAATGATTGTACTATAATGGGTTTCATCATAACTTTACCCTTCTCACAGTAGTGTCTGAAGCAGGTGAACAACACCAATATCTCCACAATAAGAGAATCTGTATAGTCTGACTATCAAAAAAAATTATCACTATGTAGAATGCCACATATATTTACATACATAGAGATAGATAGGTAATTAAAGTATCTCACTCCTAAGAAAAAACTCTCAACATTAACCATCCTCACTTTATGGGAATGGTTTACATGGTGAACTATGAATTTCAACTTATAATGAGGTTCACCACCCTAAACATCCAATGATTTACCTCTAACCATATAACATACCTTATACCGATCTTGGATAAAATCTAATAATGAGTCCATTTATATAACTAGAAATGAGGCATAGATATATTGTCATATAATTGATGCTCTATATCTATACTCAGGATGATATGATGATATTTTTCAAGATCTCCTATAGACTAAGAGTACACTATGATTCTATTGAGAGGGGTGTATATCTCTCCCTAATCCATACACAAAACAAAATTTCTATACTTTTCTTTTCCCACACTTGACACCATGTATCGATACCATCAATGCATTTCATAGTCCTTACATAGGAAAACCTTATAACGAAACTGAGTTCTATTTCCAATATATCCCTCATCGTTGATACTTCCTTGAATTTACCCAAATCTCTAGGTCATCATGCCCATAAACAATATATTCGAATCCAATGATCATTTATGTGAACATGGACACTCATATATGTACTATTATAAACAACTACCATGAGAAACCAACATGAAATAAAAAAACCCTACCAAGATGGTGTAAAAGACCATACCACCCAACTTAATCTCTCATAAGTGGAACATTTCAAGGAAATAATAACCATTTTATAGGACAAATCACTATTAACATACCCCAAGCTCCCTTGCAGATCATCTTCAATATTGGGCACCTCGCCTGTTCCATGACTTATTCCATGTCCTCAAATCATTCAGCATTATCTTAGTTTGGAGAATCTACACACACTGTTACAAGATGATAAAAAGAATCCATTGGTCAATATGGTTAGGAACCTAAAAATTTATACTCATTTCATTTAATCCTAAAACATAAGGATCCATGTTGATTTCTCATATTCCAAAGGCATCATCATTACTATATCACAAAACCCAAGAACCTCATGTGCATTGGTCTCATCCTGAGAATACAACTAAGATGACTACCATAGAAGGAATCTGTAAAACACATGGATCCCATCCTTTCAGGTTCCCCTAAAATAAACTAAACACAATATTACTAGTTTTATAGTCAAAACTAATGGCCTCTAGGTATCCCACCTATCTCTGACAAACAATTATCATAAAATTAAATCTAATTCACCTGAAAACCATATCTGTAAGTGGTAAAAACCATGTTAGGTAATGAGACTATTGTAATAGACCAACCTGTGATACCATCCTACATGACCCGGACTCGATTATCCATAAGGCCTAAAGGGAATTTGTGGTCCCAATAAACTGGAGACTAGTACCTGGGCATCGTCAAAAATGTTTTCGGAATTATTTCACCCAAAACAGAGTTAAATGATAGAAAAATATCTAAATTCAATAACCAAAATAAATAAATAAGTATGAAAGTAGGATATAAAAGAAACAAACTAACCAAAAGAAATATCCACATGGAATCAAGAAGGTAACACTAACTGATCCAAGCTGGGACTCCAAACATCTCCACCCAACTCTCCCCCCACACCAGCCATGAAGAAAAAAATGAATACAACTGAAAACCTGGAATGATATATGGGTGAGATAAAATCCTAGTACGTCACTACAACCCACTAAAATTATACAATAGGTTTCCTAAGGATAATCAACAATTCTAGTTTGAAGATAATCTATAAAGTAAGATTTAATTACATAATAATATCAAGGAAAAACAAATAAATACTATAAAAAACAACCAAAAATTTTCCATTTCATTCCAAAAACTGAACATGCATGTTTGAAAACAAATCCATGGGAATTAACCTTATAAAAAACCATCCACATCACTATTATTTCTCATAAACTAGCCACTATCTTTATTTAATGAAAATAATTACTTTAAAACATTTTCCAACATGACTTAAATAAACACCCAATACCACATACTCACAACATTCTCAGATATCTAACCAGGAATGGAAATGGGGAACATAATCATTCATATATTCACAATGAACACAAAAGGAATAACACATCTCAATACATCATGTATAACATTTCAGTAACAATATAAATCATGCAAATGAATTGTGAAATTATATAAATAGTACAACAAAAGGATACAAGGTAGGGAAACAACAACTCATCTAGTACCCATTATCCCAAGATCTCTAAGGTGTCATTTGGGGCCAAAGAAACATGTAATGATATAAAAAAATCATCTAAAGGGTAACATAGGATGTACATATACAGATTTCAAGGGTATTCACTCTTTGTTCAACTTAGGGGAGTATTAACCTACACCCATAACGCCTATATAATGTATAGAAACCATCAGTGCCTCAAAGGATTGTCTGGAATCTAAATAAAATATCAACATCAAAATGTAACGTGGTTGGAACCTATAACTTGTATCTAACTATATATGAAATTGTTGGTACCAATACCAAACACCGAGTCTAACAAACATATCACAAAACATAATATTAGTGCCTTGAGCCTCAATACAGCTTCCATTTATACATTGATTAGTCACTTAAAGTGGATAATATTAATTTTTAATATATTTATATTCATTGTTACAAAGTTCATAAACATTTTCTTTAGTGCATTACATAAATAGAACTTCATTTCTCATCAAAAATGCAATTCATGTTTAAAATGCAAATTTGTGCCCAATCATTCATTTGTTTGTGGACAACATTATATTCATTTTATGAATTTTAAATTTTGGGATATGATTTATCACTTTGTTTGGAACATTTTATCTTTTAGGTCCGATGGATGAATCCCAAAGGAAGATGGATAATTTTGCGCCTGAAGGCAGAAACTTGCTGGAAAAAGAATAATGGGCCTAAGGCCCATCAAACAAATGTGGGGCCCAGAAACCAAGCCCAATGAATCTCAAATTTATAAAGTAGAAATATAAAAATATGAATATCATTTTATTCAACTGTGGAAAGAGCTAATTCTGATGTTTTCATGATGATAAAGGGATCTGAAGTTGAGATTTAAATGGTGGACCCGGCATTAATGCACAGAAATCCGTCCCACCCTTTCGACCATAACATCCAAACAGATGATCCAAATTTCCTGAAATTTTTACAGATTATAGAGGACATATGGACGAAGATATTTCTCTTATACAACCCCTCAGTATTCGGCCTTCTTAAATTACAAATTCACACGTTCATATGGTGGACGAATCTGGACAGTTTTCCGGGTCAAATTCGAAACATCAATTTCCTTTTGATTATTCACCCTCCTTTTGACTCTATTAATTGTTGGGGGGTGAATTAATTGTTGTGGGATGTACCTAAGGCTCCTAATATTCTTATATAAGGAGATAGTGGTGAAGGGAATAGGTGTGGATATTTTTCTTATCATCTTTTGTTACTTCTTTCGTTATAAGGTTATGCTTCCAAATTTCTTTTGTAATGTTTTCCATTTCCATGTAAGTTTCTTTTTTTGTATATTTATGTTCTTAATCAACTTATTTCTCTTTTATATTTTCCATTTCATTTATTAAAACTTTATTATCACAAAGCACAGTGATATCTCTGTGTTGTTGTGAATTAGTTCACACATAGGTGTGAATTTCATTCACACACACGGAGGAGTGCTCGTTATTTCCGCGGTTTTAATTTCTTCAATCCAATTCTTGTTAGCCATCTTCCGCCCACCATTGAGAGTATACCATCAATGTAGGGGTAACCCTTTAATGGGTTGATCTTAAGAGGATACAAAGGCTGGATTGAATGTTATTTTATGAACGAATTGTTGTTAATTGGATAATTAATTTAAGACATCCATTCTTCAGTTATTTCTACTCTTCATCTTTACTATGTTTGAGCAAACTAAATTCAATTACTAAATGACCATATACCTCGAAGAGATCATGAATTTGGTTCTCTAAGTGTATAGTGGATTAGTAATTGTGTTTAGTAAGCACCAAACCAAAAAATGATGAAGGTAATGTTATTTTTGAAGAATAGATTAATCAAGAATTAATAAAACCAAAATTGTCTAAAGAAGTAAAATTCATTCAATCCACCCCGAGCATAATCCTAAGATCAACCCATTTTCTTTAAATTTAATTCAATTAGGTTTATTAGTGTTCTTTAAACCATACAAAATCAAAACCAAAGTTGGCTACTTCATAGCTCATCCTTCACCAAATCATAGCATCTCAAGGTTACTTCTTCGGTCTCTGTGGATTCGACCCCTACATGTACTACATCGACCGCTTTTACCAGTAGGGTAAATTTGGGCGAAACCAAATTTTGGAACCATTTTTGGGGAACAAGTAAGTCACCTTATAACATCTTTCTATTCTACCTCATTTCTCTTTTCTCATCCCCATTTCTCTTCTCTTTTCCCCTTTCTATTTTTTTTTGACTCCCGAAAATCACGATTCCAAATTTATAAATGAATCTAATGGATTATAATCAACAATATACCTTCAAAAAATTATGATGGACTCAATTATAAAATTAAAATTGGGAATCACCAACCTTTTTTAATTACTTGGATCAATTTTTGAATGAATACCCCACACCCGATAACATGAACGATATTTGTAATGATGAATGTTTAAAAGATCAATTTCCATACCTATCAAGAATGATTTAAAAGATAAATAATGAGGAAGTCCAAGATGTTCAAACTAATTTCCAACCTAATCCTAAAAAAATCATTGAGAAATTGTGTCAGCAAATGGATAGAATGACTTCCGAGGTTTCATCCTTAAGAGTAGAACTTAAAAGCATTGAAATGGTTGTGGAACCCATTCCCACTGAGGTTGTCTCTTCCTCATCACTAATGCAAGAATATTTTCTTCCAAAAACCTCACATGAATTTATTGAAGAAACAACCATTGGATTTGGGATAGTTGAAGATAATAAAGGAATTTTTGATGGGTGCTTAAATCAAGAGGAAATTAATTTTATGGATTCACAAGGGGAAAATTTGTCTTCATGGATTGAGTGTTCGGAATATTTCTCCAATAACAATTTTTTAGAATCACTGATCATTGAACCATTGGGAGATATAACAAATATTGTGTTTATACCCACTCATGAAATTCAAATGGAAAATTTTAGGGATAAATAATCTTTTAAAAAGGAACCAATTATTTCAAATGTTTTTAAAGAAGAAACAATTTTTTATTCAAATTATCATTATTCTTTAGGAAAATTCAATCAAACTGAACTCAATGTTTTAATACTTCCTTCCATACTCAATAATCCCTCTATTTATGATAACCAAGACCATTCAATTATCATCAATTTTCATCAAGAATCTCACCAAGTAGGAATGAACCTTGAAATCTTAGGAAATACTCCAGATAAAACACGATCAACCATTTTAGATATTCCTTGGATTTTACCAATCATTGTAGAAAATATGATTTCATACGAAACAAATTTCAAAAAAAACAATAAATCTCAATCTTGTTGAAGTGGAGAAATATGGGTTAATTAAAATTTTGAAAGTTGGAATTGGATAAGTTGGGGGGTTCAAGTCGAGCAAACGACGTTAAACAAAAGCGCTGCATGAGAGGCAACCCATGGTTTTCATGTTTTCTAATTATTTTGAATCATTTTTTTCATATAATAAATTACCATAGACTATTGACCTATTCTTATTTTATGAGTAAGGATGGGTATGAAAGGGGAGCACCATATTCATCCGTGTCACGTGGCGTGATCTCTGAGTAATACCTTACCCAGAAATCTAAAAAGAAGACAATGTATCATCAATTTATTTTTTTTAGTTTATTTTTATGTTTTTATAGGTTAAAAAAAATATATAAGGACATGTTGTAATTCATAAGGAAAATCCATTCACCACCATCCAAGCTGTTGAGACTCAAATCCAAGATTGAAGGGAGACTATGGCATGTGCTATCATCATCAACCACAGGTGACTTCATTCCATGATTATCATTTTAAATTTCCTCTTTGAACAACCCCCCCATACCCCCTTCTATGTTTTCTTTAAACACTGGGGATAGTGTTATTCTATGTTGGGGGAGATGAAATAAAAAATGATTTTTTTTTTGTGAATAAGAACATTCATGAAAAGTAAAATTCCATTAACCTTGAACATGATAACACACATTGCAAACTCTAAAATTGGATATCAAATAATTTTGTATGTCTTGATTCTGATTTTAATGCAAGTTTAAGTTCATGAGCATAGTTTTTGGAAAGTGTGGTTGTCCGATGTGATTTTTCAAAGTTTACATTTTCATCCTCTTAATAAAAATGCCACAATGCATGTCTACTGGATTGTGGGTGTAAATTTGAGTTCTCGGGTCCCTTTAATTATAGCATAGGGTTCTGGGGTCACCTTTAGTTTAATTTGAGTATCAAAAAAAACAAAAAAAAATTGAAAAAATAATGACCACATAGAGTAATGTTTTTTCCAAATGTGTGGCGTCCAGCACTTGGGGATCGCGACTCCATAATTGTCTTTCCCAGAGTTTGGCTTTATATCTCTATTGTAGAGCATGAAATTGACAATATGTGTGGAGTCCGGCACTTGGGGATCGTGACTCCTGACAGAGCAAATTTACGTGCATATTTTTGACCAAATAATGAGTATTTTTTACTTTTTTTCAATGATAAAACCCATATATTTCATTGTTTTATTAAAATAATGGGTAATTTGAATTTTATAATGAAAATGGTCATAATTGAAGAAAAGTGCATAATTCTGGATTTTGGACAGATTTTGACCACAAGGGTATGTTTGTCATTTAGCATAAAATATATGTCCAAATTTTGTGATTAAATTTTTTTTATAATCCTTGTTTTATTTACTTCATTTTTGTCTTCTGGACCAGGAGATGATTTGGTCATATAGAGGGCTTGAAAATTCATTGAAGTTGGACAATTGTTTCGGGCGGACAGCATGGACACTAGCAAAGTAACGGAACCAAAACGCGGCCTACACACATCCAATTGAGATGTTTCCACCTGGGATGTGATGAGGACATCTATAGAAGACTATAAAATAAATTTGGTGGATGTTTGAGGTCATTAAGGAGGCCATTGAATGACATAATTTTGGAGGAACCTTCCTGGAAGCTTCGTCCAGAAACAGAAGCCTTCGATGAAAAATTTATAACTTCTACATCCGGAGTCCAAATGTGCTTAAATTTTTAGGGGAGACAGCAAACACATTTATTAACATCTTTTATGAAGGATGAAACGCGTGAATCGACCATTTATGGGTCCAACAACGTGAAAACTTTAGGGGGGCGGAAATCTGCCTATAAAAGGAGGCCCTCTCCTCCTTCCAAAATCATCAGTTCGGCACCCAAATCCAAGGAGGGATCCCACCGGGGCATGGGCCGCTACTGCTCCTATTTTCCCCCCTCATTTCTTCTTTTTATTTTATTCTTATTTTATTTTTATTTTAGTTTTAATTTTCATTTGTAATTTGAATTTCTTTTCAATTTATCCATGCATTTTTATTTTGGTTTCCACCATTTAATTTATTCTATAATTATAATAATAATAATAATAATTAAAAACTATTATTATTATTATTATTATTATTATTATTATTATAATCAGTATTTACAATATCTCAATCTTAATTTCAAATTATTTTACTTTCTTTCTCTCTCCTTTTTCGAAAACTATTTTCTTAAGTAATAATAATAATAATAAGTTATATTATTATTATTATTATTATTTACACTTTCATTATAAATTATTTAATCTTCCTCTTTCCCTCTCTCCTCTCTCTATTCTCTCTCTCTTTCTCTCTCTCTCCTCATCCATCCACCATTGTGATCTCCAACTCTCGAAAATGAGAGGCTGACCCCGAGGCTTGGCTCGGGGGGAGGTCAAGAAGTTCATGAGTTTTCTTTAATGTTTATTCTAAATTTGTGATAGACTTGAGTTGTATTCTTGGGAGAGGCGAATGTCCCCGATTGGGTGACGGTCCCCAACGACATGAAACTCAAGCTATTTCTATTCTGGACAAGAATAGTAATTCAAACATGAGATTTCATGTTTGAGTTATCAAATTAGAATCAAACATATAAAGGAGAATAATGATTGAATCCCTGGTCAAACCCCAAACCAAATACTTTCTTCCTAACTTCATTTTGTTTAGACTTGCATCTAAGTATAAATTTAGAATTCTTACTTTTCATTTCATTATTTTAAATAATTAAAAAACCACAAAAAGAGATAGATTAGGTGATATAGAATAAAGTAAGTGAACCAAATTGAGAAGGCTCCTCAAGAGAGACGACCCTGGTCAGCCACTGTGCTGCACTAGGAAAAAAATATAATTGTTTTTGTCCACGCCCCGCAACAGGCGTGTGTCAAAACTGGTGCCGTTGTCGGGGATCCAATCAGTTATTCATTTACATTTTCTATTTTCACATCTTAGTTAGATTTCATTTCTTTTTATAAAAAAAATTATTTCCATGATGAATTCAAATGATTATTATTCGACATGGACTGAAAATTACTCATAGGTGCAAGAACACGAGTACACTGAGGAGGCCCTCCAACGAAGAGCTGATGCGCTGATGATAATGGTCAAGCAGATGGAAAGAGGAATTACAACATGGATCTCACCTAAAGACTTGATGGCTATGGTCGATGAACTTCAAACAGACTTAAAAAGATTCGAGGCCAAGAAGGAAGTGCCACTAGTCTTCCCGGATTTCACAGAAGACATCCATGAACTTGAGGCCAAACTCGAGGTGGAGGAGCCTGACTACCTGCCTTCACCTTTCACCATCATACTCCAAGAGGCACTTACCACTGAGGCGGAGATTGAAGCTGAACCAACTCAGGTAGTGAAACCTTTCTTTGACCCCATCTCTTCTGATTTTTTTGAAACAGATTTGTATATCACTCCCTCTTGTTTTGATTATACAGAATCAGACATTCTTTGTTATGCCTTGGAGGAAGATGAAGAATACAGTGGACATGCACCTGTTGAGGAACACATGGAGCTCCTTGATTTCAATGAACATGCATTGGAGGAGCCCCATCAAGATATCCAGGTAGCTGAGCCTAAGAAAATCAGACAAGAGGCTTCTCTTCATGCAGCCCCCATGAAGCCAGCACTGGAAGATAAGAAGGTTGCACAAGTCGCAACCAAGGAAGAGGATGTTCCATACTTCATCCTACCCCCACCTTCCAAGGTGTACCATATCGCGAAGGGGGAGGATCTGGCATACTCTATCCTTGGAGTCCTCCTCAAAAAGAAAGAAGAAGTGGATGCTGGGAAAAATCACATGTGGTGGTTCATGTCAAAGAAGCCCCAACCACCATCAGACCTTGGATAACAGCTGGTACTGCCCTCTGGAGGCAGTAAAAGAAGCCAGGGTCCACTTGGGGGATCGTACCAAGATTTATCTTTAAATTATTTCTAGGAATTTAGATTTCAATTTCTTTTCTTTTCCTAGATGTAATGCAGCATGCAGCCCCCTCCCTTCTATATTTTTTGAGCTTAAATGACATGATCCTTATGTTTAATTGGGTTGTTTTCTTTTATAGGTTCATAATGGTGGAAGGTAGCCCCAGACATTGAAGGGGAAGGACCAAGTTTCATGGAAAAAAGGGAGTTCAATTTTAGTGTTTTATCTTTTAAACTCTCCACATTTTAGTCCAAAACATGTTTTTAGCTTTAAAGATAAAATTGCATTCCCACACTTGAATTAATGTTTTACTCGACTTATCTAGGAGACATGAGTTTCTTAGGAACCCAGTGATGCCATGTTTTAGATTTCAAGGTTGATATGATTAAATGATTGAAATGCAGAATTTAATTTTTAAATATGAAGCATAGATATTGAAATGATGACTCGTGATTCGAAGGAACTAATTAATTCATGTAAATAAAATTTCTCAACCATATTTCATGCATTGAATTTCTGAAATTTATGTGAATTGATTTATTATTATTATTCATGCCATGAGTGATTGTCCAATGTTATATTTCTTATTCCCGAGAGGATTTCTAGACCAAGTACTTCCTATTTATTCTTGAGCATATTTCTTGAGTGATCTTGGGACATGTAACTGACCAGAACTTGTATTGAAACTTGTCAAAGCTATGACTGTACAAGAACACATTTAAAATGATTGAGGCATCCTTTGAAAAGCCACTTATCCTTAAAATACCTCCTTTACATGAATCCTTCTTTTAGACCATAGAGACCATGAATGACCTTTATAGGGATGAACCATGTTTCAAACCATTTTTATCCATTCCTACCCTACTCTTGGTATTTGCATGATATTTAAAGTTGAAGTGTGGGGGTAAAGGAAATCATGGTGGACGGGATGATACACATTGTAAGGAAGAATTGTGGGGGTGTTATTGTGGAAATTAGAAAAGGTTGTGAAATCATTCATGATACTCTATTGTTTGCCCCTCTTGAATAAAAAAATGACAAAAATGAAAAAAAAAATCCAAAAAATAGAAAAATGGGTTGTGATTTGGGAAAACCAAAAATCACCATTTTCCAGACTGACGATCTTCTGATCGTATGTGGTTAGGTGATGGATGTGAGGATTGATCAAATCATAATTTTCGAAAAAAAATGAAAAAAAAAGTACAAAAGTAAAAAAAATATTCAAGAGGGTGCACAAATCATTAATTATGCATAATTTGATCATAACCTTTACTTTGAGTTTTAGGAAGTGGGTGTTGCTACTTTGAAGGGGAGAAGTTCATTACACTTTTACATTTGATATCATGCATTGTACTTAAGAGATTATCCTCCTCCTTGAGCCTTAATTTTTAAAGCATCAAATCCTACCAACCTTAAGCCTCAAAGTCATTTGAACCTTAATTGCAAGTCCTCATGATTTTATGTGTCTTTTGTCTTTACAAAGTGGAGAAAGTAGTTCATTTACAAGCCTATGGATAAGAAGCATGTTTTCATGATATGAGCATAACTCTACTTGAATTATATCATGAGTGATGAGAGAAAAAAAAAATCAAAAGTGAGGTAAATCATGACATGGAATGTTTAATAATGATGAATCAAGGATCTTGAATGAATGAAATGAAAAGTTCCATCAATTTTCAAAGGGGAAAAGTAAAATATGTGAATTATTTGTTTCGTTGAAAAATGGGAAATTAAATTGATATTTTATGCAGATTATTGAATGTTTGATTTTACATGGAAAATTGTTTGATTTTATTGCATTGAAATTTGAATATTGGTAACATTGATGTCCTCTGATTTCCATGTTGAGATTTTATGCTTGAGGACAAGCATGGTTTAAGTGTGGGGGTATTTGACAGAGCAAATTTACGTGCATATTTTTGACCAAATAATGAGTATTTTTTACTTTTTTTCAATGATAAAACCCATATATTTCATTTTTTTATTAAAATAATGGGTAATTTTAATTTTATAATGAAAATGGTCATAATTGAAGAAAAGTGCATAATTCTGGATTTTGGACAGATTTTGACTACAAGGGTATTTTTGTCATTCAGCATAAAATATATGTCCAAATTTTGTGATTAAAATTTTTTTATAATCCTTGTTTTATTTCCTTCATTTTTGTCTTCTGGACCAGGAGCTGATTCGGTCATATAGAGGGCTTGAAAATTCATTTAAGTTAGACAATTGTTTCGGGTGGACAGCGTGGACACTAGCAAAGTAACGGAACCAAAACGCGGCCTACACACATCAAACTCAGATGTTTTCACCTGTTATGTGATGAGGACATCTAGAGCCGACTATAAAATAAATTTGGTGGATTTTGGAGGTCATTAAGGATGCCATTGAATGACATACTTTTGGAGGAACCTTCCTGGAAGCTTCGTCCAGAAAAAGAAGCTTTCAATTAAAAATTCATAACTTCTACATCCGGAGTCCAAATGTGCTGAAATTTTGAGGGGAGACAGAAAAAATATTTATGAACATCTTTTATGAAGGAGGAAACGCCTTAATCGACCATTTATGGGTCCAACAACGCGAAAACTTTAGGGGGACGGAAATCTGCCTATAAAAGGAGGCCCTCTCCTCCTTCCAAAATCATCAGTTCGGCACCCAAATCCAAGGAGGGATCCCACCGGGGCATGGGACGCTGCTGCTCCTCTTTTCCCCCCTCATTTCTTCTTTTTATTTTATTCTTATTTTATTTTTATTTTAGTTTTAATTTTCATTTGTAATTTGAATTTCTTTTCAATTTATCCATGCATTTTTATTTTGGTTTCCACCATTTAATTTCTTCTATAATTATAATAATAATAATAATAATTAAAAACTATTATTATTATTATTAATATTATTATAATCAGTATTTACAATATCTCAATCTTAATTTCAAATTATTTTACTTTCTTTCTCTCTCCTTTTTCGAAAACTATTTTCTTAAGTAATAATAATAATAATAAGTTATATTATTATTATTATTATTATTATTATTTTCACTTTCATTATAAATTATTTAATCTTCCTATTTCCCTCTCTCCTCTCTCTCTTCTCTCTCTCTTTCTCTCTCTCTCCTCATCCATCCACCATTGTGATCTCCAACTCTCGGAAATGAGAGGCTGACCCCGAGGCTTGGCTCGGGGGGAGGTCAAGAAGTTCATGAGTTTTCTTTAATGTTTATTCTAAATTTGTGATAGACTTGAGTTGTATTCTTGGGCGAGGCGAATGTCCCCTATTGGGTGACGGTCCCCAATGACATGCAACTCAAGCTATTTCTATTCTGGAAAATAATAGTAATTCAAACATGAGATTTCATGTTTGAGTTATCAAATTAGAATCAAACATATAAAGGAGAATAATGATTGAATCCCTGGCCAAACCCCAAACCAAATACTTTCTTCCTAACTTCATTCTGTTTAGACTTGCATCTAAGTATAAATTTAGAATTCTTACTTTTCATTTCATTATTTTAAATAATTAAAAAACCACAAAAAGAGATAGATTAGGTGATATAGAATAAAGTAAGTGAACCAAATTGAGAAGGCTCCTCAAGAGAGACGACCCTGGTCAGCCACTGTGCTGCATTAGGAAAAAAATATAATTGTTTTTGTCCAAGCCCCGTGACAGGCGTGTGTCAACTCCATAGTTGTCTTGCCCAGAGTTAGTCTTTTCATATCTATTGTGGTTAAAAAAATAAAATCAATAAAATCAAAAAAAAATGGATACTCATCTTAAGGTTTAATGTGATTCCCACCTAGTGCTTCCATTTTTTCCCATTGAACAATAAAATGGGCCTCATATCTTTTATGATGCACAACACTTTATCATGCTTAATTGGAATTGGATGAAATGTGGCGATGAATTTGTACAAAGGAATGAGCTTGGGCTTGGGATATGTTTATGGACCTAGCTTGTTTTTAATTATTTTGATGGGTTTTCATAATTTTTTTGGTATTAGATATTTGGGTGAGCAATGTGTATTAAAATGTTTTTGGAAAAGGGGATTTGAATTTCATATTTGTAATTTATTTTTCTCGGGACTAGAAAAACTCAAGTTGGGGGGTGTGATTAGTCACTGAAAGTGGCTAATATTAATTTTTAATATCTTTATATTCATTGTTCCAAAGTTTATAAACATTTTTTTTAGTGCATTACATAAATAGAACTTTATTTCTCATCAAAAATGCAATTCATGTTTAAAATGAAAATTTGGGCCCAATCATTCATTTGTTTGTGGACAACATTATATTCATTTTCTGAATTTTAAATTTTGGGATATGAGTTATCACTTTGTTTGTAACATTTTATCTTTTAGGTCCGATGGATGCATCACAAAGGAAGATGGAGAATTTTGCACCTGAAGGCATAAACTTGCTGGAAAAAGCATAATGGGCCTAAGGCCCATCAAACAAATTTGGGGCCCAGAAACCAAGCCCAATGAATCTAAAATTTATACAGTAGAAAGATAAAAATATTAGGATCATTTTATTCAACTGTTCCCAGAGCTAATTCTGATGTTTTCATGATGATAAAGGGATCTGAAGTTGAGATTTAAATGGTGGACCCGACATTAATGCACAGAAATCTGTCCCACCCTTTCGACCATAACTTCCAAACAGATGAGCCAAATTTCCTGAAATTTTTACAGCTCATATAGGACAGATGGAAGAAGATATTTCTCTTATAGAACCCCTCCAGATTCGGCCTTCTTAAATTACAAATTCACACGTAAATATGGTGGATGAATCTGGACAGTTTTCTAGGTCAAATTCAAAACATCAATTTCCTTTTGATTATTCACCCTCCTTTTGACTCTATTAATTGTTGGGGGGTGAATTAATTGTTGGGGTATGTACCTAAGGCTCCTAATATGCCTATATAAGGAGCTAGTGGTGAAGGTAATAGGTGTGGATATTTTTCTTATCATCTTTTGTTGCTTCTTTCATTGTAAGGTTATGCTTCCAAATTTCTTTTGTAATGTTTTCCATTTCCATGTAAGTTTCTTTTTTTGTATATTTATGTTCTTAATCAACTTCTTTCTATTATATATTTTCCATTTCATTTATTAAAACTTTATTATCACAAATCACAGTGATATCTCTGTGTTGTTGTGAATTAGTTCACACATAGGTGTGAATTTCATTCACACACACGGAGGAGTGCTCGTTATTTTCGCAGTTTTAATTTCTTCAATCCAATTATTGTTAGCTATCTTCCGCACACCATTGAGATTATACCATAAATGGAGGGATAACCCTTTAATGGGTTGATCTTAAGAGGATGCAAAGGCTGGATTGGATGTTATTTTATGAACGAATTGTTGTTAATTGGATAATTAATTTAAGACATCCATTCTTCAGTTATTTCTACTCTTCATCTTTACTATGTTTGAGCAAACTAAATTCAATTAATAAATGACCATATACCTTGGAGAGATCATTAATTTGGTTCTCTAAGTGTATAGGGGATTAGTAATTGTGTTTATTAAGCACCAAACCATAAAATGATGAAGGTTGTGTTATTTTTGAAGAATGGATTCATCAAGAATTAATCAAACCAAAATTGTCTAAAGAAGTAAAATTCATTCAATCCACCCCGAGAATAATCCTAAGATCAACCCATTTTCTTTGAATTTAATTCACTTAGGTTTATTAGTGTTCTTTAAACCATCCAAAATCAAAACCAAAGTTGGCTACTTCATATCATATCCTTCACCAAATCATAGCGTCTCAAGGTTACTTCTTCGGTCCCTGTGGATTCGACCCCTACATGTACTACATCGACCGCTTTTACCAGTAGGGTAAATTTGGGCGCAACCATACATAAAAATGGTGGTACTTAGAGCATTAGTATAGACAAACCCAAGGAGGAGGAAAATCATTCAAACACTCTTTTACCACATGGCATGCCATTATTACTTAGTGCCTCAGTCTGTCATACTATCCATGAAGTATACTATCAGTTCCTAGAGCCAAAGTCTGAAACCCACTCAGTAGTATACTTCCTGCACCCAGAGCCTCACCCTAGTACCCAACCATATATCAAACCATATTTTTTAGATCATTAGTCTCGCATCCAAACCATATATCAATTCCATCAGTCCATAACCCCAATCAAGATTCAGTATGAATCATCTAAAAATCCCCAACCATTTATCACATCATAACATCAATAACATGGCTAATAAAATAACCATCTACATATATGAGGGTTCAACAAGGGTCAGTCACATCACATAAAAAGTGCCAACCAGGCATTCACTTATATCATATAAATTTAGAAATCCCTTTCTAAAACAATCTGAAATTTCAAACACGATTCCATAGGAAAACATAAAAACTTCCAAGAACTGCCAAATAAGTCAAGAGAAACTCTGTTTTTAATTTATAAAACCAAACACCCTTTTTAAAATAAATAAATTCATCAAACTCAAAAGGGGTACCACTTTAAAAAAGCCCCATTTGGTATGAATCCCATGAAACAAGTACATTTCACAAGAAAACCTACACTGTAATTTTTTCAAACATGATGAATGCATAAAACACCATTTCAAAACCAAGTTCAATTGAACATGGTAATCCACCCATTCTTGCTAAAGGAAAACCCCATCTAAGAATGAAAGATCTTTAACAAATACAAACTAGATTTTATATATATATCAATACATTAAATTATAAACACACTTAAAGAACCATGAAATCCAGAACTCTTAAATAAAATGTGTTGAATTAGAAACAGATAATTTAAAAGATAAATTATTAAGCAGACCATTAATAACTAAGTACGACTTAGAGTGCCAAGCCCAAAATCCACACTTCATGAACACTATTTAAATCATTTCTCAAAAATGATGAAATCATGCAAAAATTCAAAACATCACAATACCACTAGCCACACATGGGTCTTACTTGTGAAAAAAACCAAAATATGTCCCATGACCATTAGTTTTAATCCAACCACTTTTAAAGATGACAATCAGGATTTTCCAAAAAAGTTAAACCACCCACATGATTAAAATCACCTTTTGAAATATAACTGAAAACCCTTTTTTAGGTCATTTGAGGTCAACACCAAAATTTAAGAACAATTTCCACTTAAAAAATATCTTTCACATAATGAAAACCAAAACCATTTTAAAACCTATCACCCAATTCTCAAAACCATTTTAAAATTCCCAATGTAATTTCATAAAATCTTATCAAAATTAAATACCCCAATCTAAATCATAAAACCTGGATTACACAAAACCAACCATTTATTCCAAGTCCAAGGAACAATAAAATCAGTTCAATTCATCACAAAGTTATCACATTTATTTATACGTCCATAAAAAAGAATTAAAAGTGCACATAAATATTACAATTCCAAAGGAAATGAATTGAATAGTGGAACCAACCTCAAAGAGAAGAGGATCAAGCCAGAACACTTCAACACTTGGAGATTTTTACAAATATTTCTCCACACTTTCATATACATTCCTATATTTATATACCCCTTAATCCAATGTAAATATACCCCTCTCCATGAGGGAATTTGTACAATGAGGATATATATAGACACGTACCTATGTATGTGATTGAAACCCTAAAAGGAGATACCAAATGCTCTAGTTAACTTAGAAGGGACAATAATCACCAAATACCCTAATGAATATTATGCTAAACAAAAAAATTGAAGAAATCCTACCTTAGTTGGTGGTGAAAAAATGAAATGAATCAAATTGCATCACCATCGGCGGTGGATTCCAAAATAAAAACAAGGCCAACCTTATAAAGCCATTGCATACCCTAACAATAGAATAAAATACCAAAAATCGAATTAACCCTAACCTTAGGGTTCCGCTAATCCAAACATGGTGATAGATAGATGGAAAAATGATCCAAATTGAGCGAGAAGAGGGATAAAAGGGTTTTCCTTAAGGTTTCAAAAAAACCAGAAGATATATGGTGGAAATCTCTAGATAATAGGGGGTCGTGAGGGAGGGAGGTGCACGACCATAGAGGAAGGGGAGGCACACCTCACGCACTAACCATGGAGGAGAATAGGGGGAAAAGAGGAAAGAAATAAAATGGAAAAGAAAATAAAAATAAAATAAATAATCGATTTTTAAATTTATAGGAAACTCACACGATTTGAGAATGGTTTTCCAAACCATGGTCCAACCATTTGTTGGTCATAGCCTGGTCCAAGAACCATTGCATGTTTACTTATAGGCAGACATGCTATTGAACAAACCATGCTCAAATCGTGAGACTCAGCACTGTCAACTTAAAGAGTCCAACCACATGATTTCTTCATGGTTTAGTAGACTGTGTGCAAGCCATGTACCACAATCCAGACTCCACTGAGCACCCACATGGACAGAAAATGGTTACTACTAATCATGTGGGCTAACCATGAAATAGATAAAAATAATACACAAACTCGAATTTTCACCCTTCCAACTACCATATATCAAAATATCTCTATAAAGAAAAAAATAATACCAAATTAAAACACCGTGACACCCAGGGTATTATAATATCCCTACCTTTCCATTTTCTATCCCTATAATGTCTCGAACGATGGACTGGAAAAGGAAAATGAAAGGTCTAATGAGTACCTAACCAAAAGGAATACTTGATACAACATAACATCAAAGGAAATAGTTGAAATCCTCAAAAAGATTGCTCCAATAAACTAATAAGGATCCATGTCTCTGAGTTATACTAGAACAATAACCTAAAACAATAAATCTTATTCAGCATGGGATCCTTTTACATGGTCAACCCACCATTTATAGTTTCTCTAAAATGGTGGTACTAAGAAGAACTAATAAAACACATATTCTCATGAAAAATCACTCCAACACTGAGGAAATAAAGAACCACCCTAAGGAGACTCAAAAGATGATAGGATATCTCACCTCAGGTCATGACACACACAGATAACCTAGGGCTCAAAGCATAGATCACCCCCCATATAGTGCATCCAAATATCCATGGTCACACTCAAACTAGTATTCCAAACTCAGCTAGTGGATCAAAAACCCAAATTACCCAAGTCCTCTATCTTTCACAAACAATGATAACCTCAATGAATCAATGAGAAACTTTTCAAATACACCAAAATATTTAAACAACCACAACCAATGATCTAAAACCTAGATCAAATACACCAAAATAAATTCTTCCCAAAGAAACTCACCTTGTCAAAATCAACTAGAACTAACAATAAAGAACTCAAACACTCTTACAAGGATGATTTCACATCTACTAATCCACTATGAGTTCGGGTAAGCACTAGATTCAAATAAACTCTTTCAACCATTCTAGGAGAAAAAACAACAGCACTAGACATGGATCACAACAATCTATACCTCTTAGAAGAAACCAAACATTTCATTTAAAATTAAGGAATCAAAGAAAACTTCAATCCATAAAAAGGTGGAAAAAAACTCAAAATAGGTACACAAAATTACACTAAAAGAATATTTTCTAATAAAACATCATTTTCACCCAAAAAAAATTAAAAACACATTCTAAAAAGATATTTTAAAAAAACAACTCATCCCACTTTGAAACCAAACAAAACATTGTGGAACCCACACATTTATCAAACAAGGAATACCAAATGACAGCATGTTTGGAATTATATTTCACTTTGAAAACCAGGAACCCAAGAATTCACATTAAAAACTCAATTTCCTTTTGAAAACACCATTTCACAAGGAGGAAAAAAATTATAAATCATTTTATATTCTAAGGATATTCAATCCTCCCTATTTTCCACAAAACCATGTTTGAAAATGAATGTTTTCCTTAAATCCCATTTTTATTTCTCAATCAATGTTTTCAAAGACCAAAACACACAAGTAGTACACAAGAATCCACAAAAGAATCACAAAAAAAATATCCCAAAAAAAACTTCAATCCACCTATGATGTGAAGAAACCACCATTTGAGAAATCCAGAATCAATAGGATTTCAAAACAGACTAATCGGAAAGGAAATAATATTATGCATGCATTGGCCCCATATTTGGGGGAATGAGATCTAACCCTACAACACACTCTAAATAAGAGGAATAATTGACCGTATGGGCACCACATGTTTTCCCAATCCATGAATTCCAACCACGCATCTTATATTCTCCTTCCTTTCCAACCTGAGACAAAGAGTGACCCTGAATATCACACACATTCTCAAAGGGGGTAAAAACATAAATGAAATAAAAAACATCAAAAAATCCCAAAAAACAAACTAAAATCCATGATTTGAAACCCAACATCCCTCGAAAGCTTGAGGATGAGAATAAACAAGAGCTAGATAGACTCCCCCTTCCCTTACCTCTCAAGATCTGATAACCTTAGTCTCCATTCTACCTGAACATCTATAAATAACATGGGATATACCAAACCTAAGTCACATTAGGAACTTAGGCTTTGATACCACATTATAACAAATAGTACTTGGATTCCATCCTACCCAGCCCCCGACCCGATTCACCACAAGGCCCAATGGGCGTTCCCAATCCCCACGGGATGGCAACTAGCACCTGAGAATCACTGGAAATCTTTTTGGAATGATTTCTCCCAAAATAGAGTTAAACAATAGAAAAATATATAAATGAAATAACCAAAATAAATAAATAGGTGGGCATGAAAGTTGTAATAGAAATAAACTAACAAAAAGAAATATCCAAAAGTAACAAAGAAGGGAAAACTAACTGATTTAATCTGATACACTAAACAACTCCACCCAACTATCCCACATATCGTTCATGAAGAAAAAAAGGAATCCAACTGAGAACCTGGAAAGATATATGTTTGATCTAAAATCCCATTAGGTCACCAAAACCTACTGAAATTATGAAAGATGTTTCCTATAGCTAATCATCAATGCTATTTTGAAATTAAATCAACAAAGTAGTTTTTACAGACATAATCATCTCAATTAAAAACAAATAAAATCCATAGACAACTTCCCAAAATTTCCCTTTTCTTTCTAAAAACAAAACACATGTTCTTGAAAAAATCAATGGGTCTTAGCCTTATCAAAAACCACGCACGCCGTTATCATTTCTCAAAAACCAACCAATTTCTTTATTTAACAAAAATAATCACTTTAAAATATTTTCCAACCAGACTCAAATAAAAACCCAAGACAACTTAGGCACAACATGCTCAAATATTCAACAATGCATGGAAAATGGGAACATAATAATTCACATATTCTCAATAAAAAAAGGGAATAACACATCTCAATACATCATGTCTAACATGGAACTCAAACTATACATCATGTAAATGAATAGTTGAATAATATAAATAGTATAAAAAAACATATAAGCTTGGGAAATAATTACTTATTTAGTACCCACTAGCCTAATGTATCTAAGGTGACACTCATGGGTATTCACTCTTCATTCAACTCGGGGGAGTATAAACCTACACCCACATGTCCTATCCAAAGTACCCAAACCATCAGTGACTAAAAGTTCATTTTGGTATCTAAATAAAATATCAACATCAAAATGTAACATGGTTGGAACCTCTTTCATATACCTAACCATATACCAAAATTTTGGAATCTATACCAAACACCAGTTCTAACAAACTTATCACAAAACATAATATTAGTTCCCAAATCCTTAGTCCTATTTCCATTAATACATTACAATGGTGGTTCCTAGAGCATTAGTCCAGCCCAACCCAAGGATAATAAGTATCAATCCAACACCCTTTTTCCACATGTCATGCCATTATTTCCTATAAACTCAGTCTGTTTCACTATCTATGAAGTATATTTTCGGTCTTTAGAGCCTCAGTATGACACCCTCTCAGTAGTATACTTTTTGTGCTTGGATCCTCAATCCATCCCTTAACGCTATATCAAACTATCATTCTTGTATAATCACTCTAGTATCCAAACCACATATCAATTAAATCATTCCATAAACTCAACCTAGATTCATCATGACTCATCTAACCACCCCCCCCCCCAAATTAATCACATCATAACATCAATAACATGGATAAAAAATTCATCATCTATAGACATGATGGTTCAAAAATGGCCATCCACATCACATCACAAGTTCCAATCGGGCCTTCTTTTATATCATATACATTTATAAATCCCTTTCTAAAACAATCTGAAATTTCCAAAATGAATCCAATTGAAAAAATAAACACTCCTAAGAACAACCACATAAGTCAAGAGAAACTCGATTTTCACATTATAAACCCAAAAACCCTTTTTAAAACAAGGAAACCCATCAAAAACAAAAGGGATCCCAATTAAAAAAACCCATGTAGCCAAAATATAAATAAATAAGTGCATTTCACAAGAAACCCATCATTATAATTGTATCAAACATGATAAATGCATAAAACCCCATTTCAAAACCAAGTTCCATTACACAAGGCAATCCACCCATTCTTGATAAAGAAAATACCCATCTATGCATGGAATATATTTAAAAAAACAAAACTAGATTTCATATATGTTAATGAATTAAATTTTAAACACACATAAAGCACCAAGTAATTAAGAACTCTTAAATAAAAGGTGATGAATTGGAAACACCTACTTTAAAAACTAAATTTTCAATCAGGCTATTAATACCCTAGCATGAATTCGAGTGCCAAGACCACAATCCAAACATCATGAAAACCATTTAAATTATTTATCAAAAATGATGAAATCACCTATGCATTCAAAACATCAAAATACTACATACCACGCATGGGACTTACTCTTGATAAAAACCAAAACAAGGCCCAGGGCCATTAGTTTCAATCAAGAAACTTTTAAAGATGTCAATCGGGATTTTACACAAAAGTTAAACCACCCAAACAATTCTAATCACTATTTGAGATAAAAATAAAACCACCTTTTTAATTTATTTTAAGTCAAAGCATAAATTGAAGACCAATTTCCCTTTAAAACCGTACATTAACTCAATGAAAATGAAAATCATGTTAAAACCCATCACCCACTTCACAAAACCATTTCCAAAGTCCCAAAGTCATTTCATAAAATATTAGCACAATTAATTATTCCAATATAAATAATAAAACATAGATTACACAAAACACCCCATTTATACTAAGTCCAAGGAACAATAAAATGGATTCAAATCATTACAATTCTATCAAATTTATTTATACTTTTATAAGAAGAGAATTAAAGGCTTATAAGCATATTATAACTCAAAAAGAAACTAATTACATAGTGACACCTACCTAAAAGAGAAGAGGGTTAATCCATAACACTTCAGCACTTGTATCTTTTGATGAAGACTACCCCACACTTGTACGCACATAATTTTTTATATATATATCCCTCAATACAATGCACATATTCCCTTTTTCATGAGTGAATATATACAAGGAATATATATATAAATATGCATACCTATGTATGTGATTGAAACCTTTCAAGGAGCCACAAAATTCTCTAATTAACCTATATGGACCAATAATCACCAAATACCACAAATAAAGTTATGCTAAAAAAGAGTTTAAGAAATCCAACCTCAAGGGGTGGAAAAAAACCGAAATGAACCAATATTCTTCACCTTATGTGGAAGATTCTGGAATATGAACAAGGATGGCCAGAGAGAGCCACTATATACCCTAAAAATGGAAGAAACACCAAAAACTGGATTACCCCTAACCCTAGATTTTGGTCAATCCAAAAAATAGAGTTTAAGAGAAGGAAAATATGCCAAATCAAGGGAGAAGTGGGAGATAAGGTCTTACTTTGAGGTTTTAATCAAGAAATCAGAAGAAATTTGGTGGAAATCTCTGAAAATAGAGGATCATGAGTGAGGGAAGCACCTGGCCATAGAGAAAGGGTATGGCGCTTAATGTGATGCGCAGGGAGGAGAAGAGGGGGGAGGAATGAAGTAAAGGGGAACATAAAAGAAAAATAAAATAAAAAATCAATTTTTTAAAATTCTGGGAAACTCACACGGTTTGTGCATGGGTTTCCAAACCATGTGATAATCATGCTCTAGACACTTCCTAGGATATACACCCTCACATGGTTACCTGTAGGCAGATTCATGGTTGAGAAAACCTTGCTCAAACCATGTGACTCGACACTATCAACTGAAAGAGCCCAACCACAGTCTTGTCGCATTGTTTAGTAGATCGTGTGCAAGCCATGTGCCACACCTCATACTCACCTAGGAAGCCACATAGGAAATGGAAAGTTACTACTAGCCATGTAGGCTAACTGTGCAACAACTGAAAAGCCTCCAAAAACTATAATTTTCAGCATGAAACTACTAGAGCTTAAACATGCTTCATAACGAGATAAAATAATACAAAATAAAAACAATTTTGACTCCTAGGGTATTACAATCTTTGACCTACTATGTTAGAAACCATTCATATTGGGTTCAATTATATATATTTTTAATTTCATGTTATAGAGGAAAACACCCATTAAAATCTAATTGGGAACAAATTTAAGTGAAACACATCGATAAATAATAACCTAGGTTTAATTAGTGTTTATAAAACATTTAAGGCATCACCTTGTACAAATCAACCTACAATGCCCTATTTATTTCTATGAAACATCATATAAGAAAGGTCCTTGAAAGGTCAAGACACTAATGTAGAAATGATGACGAACTGATCCTCATTGGGAATTAGTATACGGTAATACCCTCTCAATTTTCATGTTCACTATAAACTCTAAGATACCTATCTTCATATCTCTAGAGGATAAGACTAGATAACCATAAATGAATGTCAGTGAATTAAAACGTTATAAAAGATAGATGGGAAAATTCTATGTCGATCATTATGAAACTTTAGTTAACCGGTCCTGAAAAGGATACACCCAAATGTGGTCTATAGAAATGCATTAGTTGCTAACATTGACCTAAAAGGGTAAAAAATACACACACGTCATCATATATGTGATCCATTTCATACCCATGACACATGGTTTAGCTATGTTGAATTCCATTAAAATATATATAGGAAAACACCTTATAGGTTGTTAATCAAACATTGGATAACAAAAAATATGCAACCATTCCGTACAAGGGGTTTAACACCTAGAAAAAATATCCTAACCAAACCAATATGGTCACTTTATCTCTAATGCATCAGGGATGATTCATCATCCATACTATCAAATGTCTTACCAAATATCCAGATGAGCATCCATCAGAAAAATATATATATATACATGTTGTTTTAACTAATTATAATTCTGAAAATAAACTATATTGTATAACACCATTTATTTGTTTTTGACACTTTAAATAGTTATAATTATCATTATTTGAAAAATCAAACAGTAGTAGGCCTATAACATTTCAACCCTATGTTCCATATATGATGCATGAGACGTCGCTTTCCTCTATTGACCAAGATTCACAATCAATCATTGGCCAATATCCTATTGTACCACAACTTTAAATCCAAAATAAATCATAAACTAACACCACATGTGCATCTCACAATGATAAAATCATATTAAACTATAACATCACATATCAAAATTAGCAATCCAATATCCTAAGTTACCAATAATTCTTACCAAAAAATGTGTTCTCTAAAGACTAGTTTGATATCAATCATAGATAATGAAATTTTCTTAATACTCATGTATACCATATCCAAAATAGTAAATCAATAGGAATGTATAAATATCTTATAAAAAAATTGTATTGTTCATATTCACCCAATGAAATGTAATCGAACTAGTTGGAGAAAAGGTAACATGTGAACATCCCCAAACATCATAAGCATCTGATTGTAAGAAAGGACCCGGGGTGTGTCTATGGGGAGACTACTGCCTCATATTAGAGCCTAAAAAAATATGATATACCCAAACATCATCCAAATTAGTAACTAAACATAGTGTGGATACAATAAATATAAAAAATTATGTAATAAATGAAATTAGTAAAGGAATTAAGGACCATGTCATGCATACATTATTATTCACTCACTAGTCTAACAACATATTCATGTGTAAATTAAATAAATTGAAAAAAAACATGGATCTACAACCACACTGAGTCATATCAGATACCCGATATCCACATAAATATCTAATCCATCCAACAAAATTAGTCCTAGACCACATGCCCTCCTTTGATTAAAACCCATTAAGTGACTTCTCTACTACCCAAGTGAAATGGAAACCCATGCACAGTGTGAGTACAAAAAAATAGGGAACCAAAAACATGGCCCCATACAGATCTAGTAAATGCGGTGTTTTTATATGTGAGATACTAAATTGGATATAAATAATAATAATAACTAATATATAGTGATAAACATAAAGAAAAGTTTGTATAATTAATTCTCTTGGAATGTGTTAAGCTTATCTGATACACAACTATAAATGAATAATAAAATAATTCCACAGTCGATCCAGGGGTCCACGATCCTAATTGTCTGGATATCTTATGAATTGGGCATTGAGCTATACATAATAAAACTTAGGCCATGTGTAATAATGTTAATCCTTGGGTCTTTAATCCTGATCGAATGTACTAGATTCATCCAACACTGGATATTTATTTGAGAAACTATGTCACCATAGGGGGATATATGTCCCGACCTTGGGAACACACATACTCACCTATAATCACTATAATAATGGATTAGAGGTAATATTTTTGAAATCATGTATATATGGAACTGAGATGAATCTCATACCTCCCATTATTTATAAATATGTTCTTATGTCGGAGACCTGTGTGTTGATCCATAGGAAATCTAGAAATTACAAATGTTATAATCATTTAGGGGGGTATACCTTAGGTGATCTGTAAGGAATTCACTCTAGACAAGTGGTAATAACTCATTATGTACTCAATAAATTTCTCAATATAATACTTTGAGTCATGTATGGTGAGTGTAGTAATGGTTCATCCACCTAATCCTTGGTAGTTTCTTAGGAAACACTTACGGAGATATTTTTCAATCATCAAGAGTATCTCAAATACGGGTTCTGAAGTGTACAAAAAACCTACAAAAATAAACATTGAAGATAGAAATACTTGTGATAATAATACATAAAATCACTATCAATTAATCATGTGAGTCTCATAGTCCTGATCCTATAAAGTACCATTAAGAATCCTGATAATGTAATCATCATTCATACAGGCTCAGAATCCGGATCCTAGGAAGTACCATGTGAAATCTCTATAATATTTTGTATCACATCAGCCGCATCATCCAGATACTGGGATGCACCTATTTAAATAATATTTTCATTAATAATAACTATCTTAAAGCATAAATAAGTGATTGAGGGTTGATGAACCCATAAACCCACTATTATTGTAGTATCCCCAAATGGCTTACATGTTCGGTATGGGTTCTAAGGTGACACCTTCTACAATCTCTACCCAAAAAAATAACGAATTAGATTAGGGTTTTCTACAACTAGGGAATCCACTGAGGTTACCTAGGTCAATAAATGGAGATCTATTCCTTGCAGGATCCTCAATGACATGATTGAATAAGAAGCTTCTCTCTTGGGACACTCAGAAACAGTATAGGAGTAGAGAAATTATAGAGACATGAGCTTAACATAAATGTTTATTAGATCATTTTTATGAATATTAATTATATAACATAAACACACTTCTAAATACCATAATAGTTTAATGACTTTGAAATTTGATCCCAATCTTCTAATCTAGTTAAGTATATACAATGTTTCCCTCAAATATCAACCCATCAAGTACTTATATTTTAAACCATTCTTCATAACCTGGGGAAAGGAAACATAATAAATGGTGAGATTAAATGATCAGTAACTTTAAATAAAAAATATACTTAAGCATAACATGAACATAAAAGTACAAGAACAGGGTAATGATATATGAAAACTATTCCCTAGATATCAAATAACATAATTTTGAGACATAGAATAAAAATTTGTAGTTCATAAGACATCAGTCAAAATAGAATGGATGAAAATGATTCACGAGAGTCTAAGACATTGAATTATTGCCATACATAAAAGAATAAAAAATATTATATCAAGTATACAAACCAAAACTTTCATAACATGTTAGGCTCAGTCTAACCACCCGTATACCTGCTTTGGGATTGGATGGAAAACCTATGCAGCCTTATTTTTTGGATTGGGCTAAACACCTGGGAACCCTCATCTTTAGGATTTGTCTAAAAAACCTTGTACCCTGATATTTGGGCTTTGTATAACCACCCATATAACGTCATATATGGGTTGGGCTAAACACTTGTGTACATTCATCATTGGGATTGGTCTAAACATGTTTATACCCTCTGAGCTCATATAATATATATCATTACCAAATGGATTGGAGGGAGATATAGGTCCCACATTTCATATAATGAAAACCATTTTTATGTGTGCCCCGAAATTAAAAAAAATCCTCATATCATAACCCATTAAATGAAATTCTTATCATAAAAAATTTATCATATCATAACTTGTAGAAAAGATACAAGTTTCATAATCATTTTAAAACTTCATCATAACATAACCCATGAAAAGAATTAGGATTTGTGATCAGTTTATCATAGTATGACCTATGGAAGAAAAATGGCTTCATAAACATCATTCCATCAAAAAATAAACCATTTGGATAAAAACAAATAATGGTATCCATGGATAATATCCCTAGTAAAACATAAATTATATCCAAAAGACCCAGGATCGATTCCGGGCAGGGATGAAATTCCCGAGTACTATAGCAACACTGTGGTAGGGCACTGTAGCAGTACTATAGTAGTAGTGGAATTGTAGCAGTCACAACTGGAAAAAATGGCTATTGTCACGGTTCAAAACCGTGGCAATAGGCCCCAAAATTGTGGTCAAAGGCTACGACCATAGTTTTGGTCAACTGTGGCCGCTATCGTCGTGGCAGTAGGTCCCGCCCTATTGCCACGGTTTTAAACCATGGTTATAGGTGGCTATTGCCACGGGTGGTAATAGCCAAAATTATAAATGTCCCCAGCGGGTTTTGATCCCTACACCTCCACTATGCAGTCCAGCGCACTTACCACTACACCGCGCCACAATTTGGGTATATATATGTATATATATATATATATATTATGATATATATATATTAATAAAACTCGTGGGAATAGACTCAAAACCGTGGCGATAGGGTTTCCCGCCAAATTTTTGGCAGGAAATTTTTTTCCCGCGGAAGCGCGGGAACCCTATAGCCACGGTTTTGGAGAATCGTGGCTATAGGGCAATGAAAAAATTGGCCTATAGCCACAGTTCGGAAAACCGTGGCTATAAGCCACTAAAAATAGGCCTATGGCCACAGTTTTAAAACCGTGGCTATAAATCCGTGATAGTAGCTCCATTTTCTAGTTGTGAGTGGTGACACTGTACCGGCAGAGGTACTATAGCAGAACTGTATCAGTGGCAACACTATAGCGGCAGCAGTACTGTAGCAGCCTAGGTACTGTAGTAGTACTATTCACTAAAGGGCCCTTTGGGCAAAAAATGGTCTTTCATGCTCCTGGGCCTTCAGGCTATGTAATGGGTCCCCCTCTACCCAGAAAAAAAATGTCTTTATTTGGATTTAATAATAAATTGAGGCTTCGATCCCAACCTTTTAAAAAAATAATTTTCATTTAAATAAAAATATGAAACTAATAAATTAATATTTTAAAATCATATAAATTTTTTCATGAGGAATATATCCTTTCCTCTTTTAAAAATTGTTTTTAAAACATAAAACTTTTTGAATTTTTTTTTCTCAAAAATAGTATTGAAAACTTATAAAAGAATGTTTAAAATTAATTTAAAGCACTTTTTAAAAACAATACATCTTCAAAATCCTTATTATTTAAACTGATCTTAAAATACCATTTTAAAAAATCTTTTAAAATATTTATCTAATACATGGTTTTTTAATAAACTAGATTTCAGACTTAGGAGGGAAATTAAGTCAGATTTTTTAAAAACCATTTTCATAATTATCTTAAATAACCAATTGTAAAAAAATTGCTCCATTACATGAATATATCATGAATAACCATAGGAGAATAAATATAAACTAAAATATTTAGAGTTAGATCTTTTGATTTCAATATTTGAGACATAATCATAAACAATTCTGATAAATGATGAGATAATTACATAAATATTTACGAATTTGGTAACATTGATACATAATCCCCTTGAAGGAATGACATAAAAGGTAACATAAAATATCATGAGCATTGATAATTTTAGTATATTACATTTTAAATGGACTTTATATACACCTCATGATATAATACAGGTGCATATCATAACATACATCTCCAAGAAGGCAAATTAAGACAAAAATCCTTAAATGATTTTCTATCTTTTGAATCATAAACCTCTGGAATGATTGATCCTAAAATGAATATTTAAATAAGAATAAATTTGATTATAAGAATTAAAAATAAATTCATGGGTAGTATATACGCTACATAGATGAAAGAGGTAGTGAATATTTCATATATCTCATAAGATAAATAAACACGATAAAATCGCTTAAAGTGGGAGTTACTTTTAAATCATAATCCCTATGAAATAATAATATAAGTATAATCATTAATTATAATTAAATGAGTTATATTTATGATATTCTATGTTACTGGGAAATATATACACAAAAAACATGAAACTATTGGTGAATATGAAATGAGTCTCTTAGAAAAAAAGCGACACTTGAAATTCTCTTAACTTAAGTATCGACTTCCTTCATACCAATTCAATCCTCAAGTATAATAAATATAATTTTATCATACATCTATAACTAATGAATATTCACATATATCCAATCATGTATGATTTTATTACGACTTTATATTCTCTTTTCAGTACTAGAAAAATGATCTATAGCCACGAATCTATAGGCATGATTTTATAGGTATATGAATATAACTTTGTAGCTGCAGTTTAATAAAAAATGGTGGCTATATGGTTATTTGAAGCATGGTTTTTATAAAACCATCCGAGTGGTTTTCATTTCCTCCGTGACCCCTGCCCATAACCCTTGCGACCTCTCCTCTCGACGGCTCTCCTCTACGCTCGCGACCTCTCCTCTCGGCGGAGACCACTACTCTCAGCGGCCCTCCTCCACCCTCAAGACCTCTCCTCTCGACGGTGACCCTTCTCCACCCTCGCTCTATCTCCTCTCGGATTCCCTCCTCCACCCTCATGACCCTCCTCCCTCGACGCTGCTTTACAAGGCGGCCACCCCACCTCCCCTCTTACACTGCACCCAGGCTGCCTCACCACCTCCTTATCCAGTGCACCGACCAATCCATCCTTGGGAAACCCTATCACGATTCCGGCCAAATTCAGTTCACCACATATTTATATTCCATCCCGTCGACTTGTCCTCGTGCATAGCATCATTCGCATCGGAAACCCTATCATGGATGCTTCGGTTAGTATATTTTCTTTTGTTTCAATTTTTACCGTGTTCATTCTCTCGCCTTCCACCATCATCCATTTTGGTGTAGAGAAATTTGACCTGGAAAATGAACTTTCTGTCATGATATGCATAATTTTGTCTAACAAGTACCTAATAAGTCAAAGTCTCTATAATTTGATGATTTTGTTTGACTAAAAAATTCAACATTACAATTTACACCATATCTCAGTCTACAAATGAACAATAGAATTGAGATTTTGAGGTAGATTCATTAAGAGAACGAAGAAAAATATTTTAGAATATCATGTTTATTCGGTTATTGAATTTTTCAAATCATTTTCTGTCTAAAAATTTTTCATGGGATGCTTGATCGTTAGCATGGAATGATTTAAGGTTTCAATTTCAAGTTAGGTTTTGAATCTTTTGTATTGGTTTCAATCTGGAAAACTGGCACGGGCTGTTAGTTTGAATATTTAATTTATCGATGCTTACTGAATGCAGGGAACTTATGTTGAGGGTATAAAGGAGGAAGTTGTTTTATCATCGAGTCATGTTTTCTCTTTTATTGCTACTGGGGAAGGTACACATGCAGATGATTTCTATGTAGTGATTTTCATTTGTTTGTTTCTTTATCAGTTAGATTCTCCTTGTTGTAGTTTTGACTAGTCCATGGTCTTATGGAAGAGCATCGCCATGTTGGATCAAATCATTTTAATATCTTGAGTAGTCACAGCCATACAATTTTTTCATTGGTAGGGATTTTACACGAGTGACAATATTCAGATGCTTTTATCAATTTTCATTAGTTTTAGTGGTAATATTAATCTGTGTTTTAAATTTTACATTAGGATATATGCCTTGAAGTTATTTCTTTATGGGGTTGGATAATATAACCAATTGGTATTATCTATTGTAATCGGCATATATATACAATTTTGTTAAATCTTCTTGCAATATTCGATCATTGAGGTCGTTATATTTTTCTTAGGTGTGTAATGCCGACATTGTTTGCATTTTAGGAATAACATTTTCTTCTCTTTAAATGTTTTTCTTGATATTTCTATTAAATTTCCTGATATGATTGCTTGAGATTGGTAATTTTGTGCATGTTTTTATTAATTAGTTTATATTTTTAATAATCCTTCATCACTCTCCTTGGTTTTGTTAGTGTATAGACATTTAAATATTAATCTCTTTTGGTTATCTTTCAAATCACACTCGCACTTTGCAGCTGATTGAGAGCAGTGGTCCAGATGATGAATACGATGGAGTGGTTTTCTCCCAACTTGTATGCTTATCCTTTATCTTTTTCAGATCATTTATATTTTCTATATCCTCTTTCTTATTGTAGAATTTTCTTTTTTCATTTTTCCCTTTAGAATCTGATTGATCTTGCTGGATCTAAGAGCTCAAAAATCAAAACAATAGGATTAAGGAGAAATGAATAATCTAATATGAACAAGAGCCTTATAACTTTAGGGACTGTAAGTACGCAAGGAACTCTATAATTAATTATAAAATTAAGTATCTTTAATATTTATAATAATAATAATAATAATAATAATAATTATATTATTATTATTATTTTATATTTAAATTTTGTGGTTATTAATCATTAGGTTAGCCACTAGTGATCAATTTCTTTATTTCATACCACAAATGTTTAATCCATATCGAACATCCACTTATTTTGGTTCTAGTCATAGATATATTTTTTTAGAGATCACTGTATATTTATTTATGGATTCACCTTGACTGGTTTTTCATTTATAATAAACTATTTATTTCATTTTTAATAGATGTCTAATGCATGGACACACAATGCCATAATTTCAGAACAATTCCAATACTTGAATTATAGATAATTATTGGGTGAAGTTGTTACCATGGCGTATACATTTATTCCTTAGCATTAGTTTCTAGCTAATGGTTTTCGAGAATTTACTTCAGTCCATGCCACGATCCGACTCATGTTCTAGGTTGAGGGGTGACTTGGGTTGGTTTGTAGAAAAATGGTATTAGAGGGCCCTATTCTATTTGGGCAGTAATGGATGTTTAAAGATTATATTTTAGAAACTCAAGAGGTTGGAGTGGGAAAAGTGTAGATAACACTTATCCATTTAGAAACTTTATTTACCATGGGATGTTTGGTTTTGAGTATTGAAGTCTATGTTTTCTTAATTATTTTCAGGCATATATTGATCTATATTATGGAATTTTTGTTCTTGTTTAATTTATATGGTTAATTTAGAGGATTTAAATATTTTAGGGTGAAAATATGAGTTAGAATATAGGTTCAACATTGGTTTTCATCATCTAGTAAGCAATGTGGAGACTGTATTCATTATTCTGAAAATATCTTAGAGTAGGGGTTTCACAGTTGGTGCACAATCCACCAAATTGTGTTGTTAAACCATGTAGAACTAGTCATCCTTATGAAATTTATATTTTTGACTTCATTTGATTATTCTTTGTTTTGGTTCTTGTATAATTAGTAATATTGATGAACTAATGGAGGGGGGGACTGGTGCAGGGGGCTAGGGGGGACTGATGCATGGGGCTGGGGGCTGGTGCGGGTGGGGGGTTGGGGGATGGTGTGGGAGGGGATGGTGCAGGGGGACTGGGGGCAGTAGGGGGTTGGTGGACTGCTATTGGAGGTAGCAGGGGGCTAGGGGGACTGGTTCTGGGGGGAATCAGTGGGGGGGGGATGGTTGGAGGGGAGTCTAGTACAGGGGGAGGGGGTGGTGCAGGGTGTGTGGTGTAGGGGGTAGGTTTCTCTTTGTTATCCTAAAAGGCCCTCCTAGCTGGCTGATCAAGATGTGACTTCTTTCCATGTCAACTATAACATTGGTTATTTCAGGATCTAGTTATACTGGACCTTCCATGAGTCGTACCAATGCCTTTGTATGGGCATATGTGAAGTAGTGGCACGACACATGGGAGCAGCTGTTTGTGTACTAGATCTTGCCGTTCATAGGAGCAATACTCATAGGCTGCTTCTTCCATATGATCTTTCCCCCACCCACACCGAAGTAGAAAATGGTCTGAGATTTTTCCATCCAAGGTATGGACTTACACTTTTGTTCCCTTTTCCAGTGGTGATATCTTATAAAAAAAGTTATTTCCAAAACATAAATTCCATAGATGATTTGTTATATAATTTATATTATGATAAGGTTGGGAGAATAATTTCTTGTTTGGATTGGGTGATATTTTCAACCCTATTCCTTTCTCTTTATTTCAAAAACTAGGCATATGGGGGGCTGAAATCCACTTATTTTTTACTATATAGAGGATAGGTCAATCATTCATTTCATTTAATGGGTGGACGGCCCTTTTAGCCATTATAGGGAAGCATATCTTTCCAAATAATTTCTTAGTTATTAATATGGAGTGAGAAAAGAAGGTAGTTATCATTTAGGGAAGGCCATTCCTAGAGAAAGTTGAGATTCATATTGATGTTTCAAAGGGAAAATAGACCTTTCATACTAGGGATAACCAAAATTTATTCGATGAGTCTAAGAAATCAACACTATAGGTAATATGTAAGTTGATTGATATAGTGAAGGAGGTGCTTAGGTCTGATATTAGGAAGGATACCCATGACCCATTTAGAGAAATAATTCATGATATAGTGCATGAACACTTAAGGGTTAACATTGTTGAATCTAAATCCACTAAGTAACTTGAATGGTTAGGGAGGCTTGAGAGCATCATTAGGGAACTCATTACCAAGGACCATAAAGTGGTCCATAATGGAATTTTTTTTTGTTGAAAATGAATATCGAGATGTTGGTTAACACTCATAACCCTTTTCTTATGAGGAAACCCTCTCCATTAAACCTAGTTTGGATTTAGATCTTTCTACCAATCATCTTTAGATTTTTTAGTCTATTTCAGTAGGTTTCTTAGCGGATAATGAGTGTTTAATAGTTGAGGAAAAGCCTAATATTTTTTCTATCTATTTCAAAGTTAAAAATATGTTTCCTTAATTAGTTGAGAGAGTTAAAGATACAAATATGGATAGTTTTATAGAGATGGTATTTAGGTACGTTCCTTATGATATGATGGATTTAAAGGATCAGTTTTCAATCAATGAGGGGTGCTGCATCTGGGTGTGGCCAAGTTAAACTTTTCTTTAACTCATTTGATTATCATTCCAGGTCTTGTTCCCATGTGAGCAAGAACTATGTTCAACCTATGATTCTTGATAGAACAATAATCGAAAAAATACAAATATATAGGTATGTAAAGTAAGAACAAAACACAAAGATTTTAATTGGTCCATCACAAAGGGATACATCCAAGGAGCACACACTAATGGTGTGTTGATGTTTCAAAATACAATATAATTCTCTAGATATATGGATACACTATTTTGACCATGGTCACTCCATTCCAAGTGCACTCCCGTTACAAGATTTAGGATTAGTCTCTCCCCACCCAAGTCACACGGCCTCTTCTTCACATCCACTCATTTATTTATTGAAGTATATTCCATAATTTATAAACTTTTAGACCTCTTCAAGATCATCATGGTAAGAATTAACTATTTACACCTTTATATACAGATAGATTCACTTTGATCTCCAATCTACTACTCTTATTCCTTCTTCTAGCTAGATGAGATCAACTTCACTGTGTGTGACTTGAGCCTTTAACTTCCACAATATTACAGTAGTGATAATTTCTTCCATATGATCATAATTCCAAGATTGGAAGTATCCCATCATGCACTTCTTCTTCAGGATAGATATAAAAGTGGTAATCTCCAACCATATTCTCCCAAGTCTCCCTCCTTCAATGTATTCTAGATGTAATCATTGTAATTATTTATATATTTTATGAACACTTCACTATTCTGGCCTTCTCACTATTTTGTTGATACCGAATCAATCTAGAATTTATTTCTTTTTACAATAAATTAGAGTGCATCATATTGTTCTTCTTATTCAGGTAATAGTGCATTGTATTCTTCCTTGTTTTTAAAACAATGTAAAAACAGTCAAGAGTGGTAATCTCCAACCATATTGTTCTTCTTATTCAGGTAATAGTGCATTGTATTCTTCCTTGTTTTTAAAACAATGTAAATTCTCATTGTCTTCTTCTTATCAAAAGTATACAATAATTTATTTCAATTCATTCAAACTAAACATGTTTTTTGGTCATGTTGTATACTCTTTTTCAAGGTTCTCAATGCTTTATTTCTCTAGGATGATGTAGAACTCCCTTCTGACTCCTCAAAATAATCTTTATTTTGTATGCGCATGTACTAATTCAAGTGTAATTTATTTATTACATAATATTATATGCATAATTTTAAGGGGAAATGTGATGTTGACATAGAATTTAGAGCAGTAAGTTTTATTTTCTTAAAGTTGGGGTTCTTTGGTTGTTGTGTAGGGCATGATTTATGTTGATGGATACTTTGAAAATCATTTTTTTCCTATTTATTTCATCTTTCCCTTGACTAAAACATATCAATGAGTTTGCCTTTATTAATAATCCTTTTTTTATCCTTTATTACATCTTTACATAGAAAATTTTGTGTGTGGGTATTTTGAAGGATTCTAGTTAATGGAAATCACCCTTGACTGATTATTGAGAGGCCAGACAACCTTTATTGATGATATATGTACTAAAATTTAGCATGCATGCTGACACTGACAGTCACAAGAAAAATTGCTTGGATTCTCCATGTGATAAATCCACCCACACGCCTAATCAATGCTTCATGACATTTCTCTATTACTGCATTTTTATTTACACCATGATAGAAAAAATCAAGAGGAGCTGCTGAATTCACATGGAGCCTGCTCAATTAGAGGAAGGACCAATATGTGAGGTTGAAAGTTGGGATGAGTTATTTGATAAGGTACTCTCCCTGTTGTCATATTTACTCCCAGAAGCTAATTTTCTTATAATACATGCATGGTTTTTTCTTTTCATATTTTTCTATTGAACACATAAAAAGATTTTTTTTGTTCTTTTTGGGAAAGTGTTCCATTTGACATCTACATGGGTTGTGTCTTCTTGGTTTGTGTTGGACTTTGTAATATCATATGAATAATTTTATGAATATAGCCAAGCTCCATGAATGACATCCTAGTTTCATGAAGTCATCTTCTACTTCACACAATATCCCAGGTGTAATACTATTCTTTTATTATTTTCTCAAGTCTGTATGTGTGGCACACCTTCATGAATGTTTATCGTCACATTTCATGGTTGCAGGGTATAAAATAGTTATGTTTAGGTCGTTTGAAGACAAAATTTCACTACAAAAAATTAGATCAGTGAAAGGTATGTATTTAATTTGTATTATATGTTGTCCTCATGACCATCATGAAAAACTATTACTATTTTTTTCAGAACCAATTTTTCTTGCTTATGTGTGTTCATGAATTTTCGTCAAATGTTCAGGGTTTTACTGCTTCCAAAGGGCATGACAACTCAAAAATCTTTTCGGGTTCCTATATTTTCACAAAGCACCTGAAAGAATCATATCCTGGATGAATTGGGTTTTTTACCTTATATATTGTTTATTGAAATCCTTAGGCTGTGTCTAATTTATGAAAACATTTTTTGTTTTCATTTTAAAAGTAAAATAAAAAAAGGTGTATGTGGATTCGCAATGATCATTGAATGTGGCAAGTAACCAAATGCTTTCATTTTTTTTTTGAAAAAATGAAAACATGTCCTTTTCCCTAAAATTATATTGTTTTTTATTTCCATTTTCAAAAAATATTCCATTTACATGATCATGCACATTTTCTAAAATGTTTTTATTTTATAACAAAATGAAGATGAAAATTTTTTGTCATGAATTTTCATTTCACATTGCTAAATTGATTGGAATACTCTTTTTTTTGGAGCTGGCTTACCTCTCAAAGTTTAGGAATTTTAACTTTTTTGTCTTGTTAATTAATTTCTATGAGTCCAGTTGAACTGAGCAGATATCATTCCAATTGTTGTAAAATGAAAGCATAAAATTTACTCTATAATTTATTTTTGAGTTTAAGTCTAATTTGGTAGTTAAATCATTTTCTCAGAACCATGATTGATATATTTGAGTTTGGTTTGAATAGGTAAATACGGGGCATGGTCCGCCTTCTTGGCTCTTTTGGTTTGTCTATTCTTCTTCATCCCTAGTAGGTTCTTATGTTCATTTTCAGTTTGAGAACATAATATTACTTAAGAAAATATGATGTTTTGCAATTGAGGCAGCAACAGATGGGTATGAGGCTGCAGCGTAGGCTGCTAGGTATGATGTAGTTGCTACAGCTGTGTTTTTTTAATGGAATCTGCATGCCTCTAGCCATGATTTTAAACTGTGGATATAAACCTATAGCCACAGTTTTTAATCGTGGCTACAAGACTATGTGGATGAATGTATAGCCATAGTTCTAAGCCATGACAATAGCCCTATTACCACGAGCAGAACCGTGGCTATAGGTTTTTCCCTATAGCCACAACAATAGGAGAAATGGTTTGTTAAACTGTGGCTATAACCTATAGCCATAGTTTTAGGGTCTATAACCACAGTTACAAACCATGACAATAGCCTTATTTTTTAGTAGTGTTTTATTAAAAACACCATGTTAATGTCACTTTACGGGTAATAACTGTTTTATTTTTCATATAAGTTTTGACTTTATTTCAGGTACACTTATATTGATCCTTATTTCATCACTTACAAAAATGTAATACATGATATAACTATCATATATATTTATTATTTATGTATTTAGATAATCTCATTAAATTTATTGTTAATAAATGAAATATAATGTTCATGGAGATGGTAAGTCGTACGTCTACGTGAACATTGTTTCCATATTTATGTCGTATTGAAATAATGAAAGAAAGTAGTATATATATATATATATATATACATATATATATTATCATTCCATTATAACTATTATTTAATAAATATCACATATTTTTATTAAACCCAACCTAAATATAGTCCATGTACAGTGTGAACGAATCACATCGCTCTTCGAGGTGGTAGTTCACCGTACATACGAATGATGTTACTCACAACAAAATGGAAATCATGATGGTATGTGATATAATAATTCCAGAAGCATAAGAATATAAAAAAAATTATATATATCAAATATAAATAGTATTTACATCATTATATCCAAACTTGAAAGGTGGTAATGGAAAAACGAATGTATGACGACTATGGACTTTTACATATTTTATTAAATGATTTTAACCATAAATATCATTAAATAGAATCCATATATCGAAAAGTATAGTGTATATGGATGATTCAATATATAATTATAAAATATTAAACTAAAATATAACATGTTTTAACAATGATCTCAAAACATTATTCTAACTCCTACAACTATATATGATAATTTTGGGAACACATGAACAAAATCGATGAGCTAAAAATCATAATAGGGAATAAACATATCAATAAATCATAAAACATGAGTTAGAAGGATTATAATTATAATATAAGTGTAATGAATAATCATATGGAATCATAACATATATACCATGTGATCATGTGATAATGGAAACATATGAATGTGGTATCAATATATATCATTACATATGCATGAGGCGAGGATAACTTCCAATACTATATCACATGACGGAGAGTCTGAAAATAGATTAGCTTTACTCTATAATCCCATAATGTATAACGAGGCTAAAAAATTCCCAATGCATTGGAACACTATCTGGATACATCCAACATAACATGTTCATGCATATGTGTTACAAATAAATAATAAAACATGTGGAATAAACATAAGGGATACCCATTAAAAGAAATGAGTTACGTAATCATGTCATAAGGAACAACTGAAAGGTTTATCATTATGGTATCAATGGAATAATTGATTAAAAGTATATTTAGACATTCATAATGTAAAGTAATCATAGATCATGATAAATTATATCCTACTGAATTGAAAACATGTAAAAATAGTGGTGAAGTAAATTTGGAAATGTTCCTTTTCAACACTGTTTTAGGGAAAATAATAAAGATTATTTATAGAGGGTAAAGGAATGATTATTTGCATAAAACCAAAATGGAAATATGATAGTTTTTATGACAAAATAATTTATTTTATAAAAATATTGGTGTTCAAAAATATTTTATGGAGTGTACTTGTAAATGGTTGAGAAATAAAGATGTTCATTTTAATCGGGATTTCTTATCAAGAGGAATTGAGAATGAACCCTTTTTAAACACGCTTTTCCCTAGCAAGAAGGATGAATACATTTAGATACATTATTTTGGTACATATTTAAAAATTTAGAATAAGTATATAATAAAAATGAAGAAATAAATTGGGGAAAAGAGAGAGAAAGTGTAACCCAACAAAAAAATGGAGGTTCATAAAGATCTCATACCTTATTTATGATAAATGTGTTCTACAGCTGCAACTAAAATCTAGAAAAAACAAATTATATTCATTAATTACAAAATTCAGAACCTTTTCCACATGTATTTTGTTCTAATTTTTGTGTGTTCATTTATGTCTATTTTTATGGGTTATAGTTCAATTTTATTATTCTCGGAGTGTTTGTTTCAGGGTTTTATAGTCGGTTCCTTTGATTATAATTGTGGGAGTTCTTCTCAAATGGAAAAAAACTCTAAAAGTGGAATGAAATAGTATTAATATAGTTCCATAATTTTAAATGGTCTCATATATCATTTTATTCTTATATGAGTACGTTTTATTAGATAAAATGTTAATGAAAAATGTTTAGTATATTTTTTTGGTTTCGACAACAATCAAAAACTTGTATTGTTTTATTTAATATTATGATTATATATTGGTTACAGAACATGAAATAAGTTTTAATATAAATGTTTAGATATTATTTAACCACAAAAATGGCTCTTAAGATCTTTGAAGGTGGTAATGGAAAATGAAAACTGATCATCCACGTTGGGGGTGAACATACAAATTACGATCGATGTTTTTATTTTTTCAAATAAAAGGATGAGAAAAGGGGTTTGAGGATGGATATTAATTTAAAATAATAAAATTACATTATATTTATTATATTAGAGATGACATGTCACTTTTTATAGGGGAGATGAGGAGAGGATAATAAATGAAAATAAACTAAAAGAGAAGGATGATATTACTTCTTTAATATCATATATTTGAGAACCTCTTACAAGAATTTGAAATAGGTTATTTGGTGATATTAAAAATACCAGGACATAGGGAAGAGGATTGTGAATAGAATTGGGTAGAATATGTTCATGCTCAAAATCTTTGAATGTGTGAGGAGAATGGGTGGTATTTATAAGGGTAGGAGAGGGGTGTTTCTGATTATTGTATTTATTAGTTCATTATTATAGATCAAGACTATCAATAATGTTCATTCATGCCACTATATATAGTAATTAGTGCATGTGTGTTCGAATTAATGGGTGAGTACATCATCCATGGATCAAATATTCATGTATTTGGCTTATAATGTTAAATACCGTAAATTACCATATTTCACAACTCATAAAAAATTTCAACTATTTTAAAAATATCCAAAAAAAATAATCTTGGCCATTTATAAATATTTAGATTTCAAAAATGGATTCCATTTTATGAAAATAATTTTCTAAATATAGAAGATTTCGTTTTTAATTAAAATCATCATTTATTAGAGAAATACTAATTTTAATATTGTAATCTATTTTATATCCCTCTGAAAAAATATTTATGTTCTCATTAAATTATCCAATAATTGTAATAAAACATAATATTAATTTATGAAATCATTTTATGAAAAGAAATATTCATTTAAATCATTATATTCATTATAATATTGAAAATAAAATATTTATATTTTTCAAAAATACCAAAACATAATTTATCATTTTTAAAACATTTATTTTGTTGTTCCATGATATAAATATATAATATTTTCATTTATAAGATATCTATATGTTATTCTACACTTTCATATACAATATTACTACTTTAATGGTTGGATTTTAATTCATAGCGGTCAGATTACTATTCCAATGGTCAATATATTATTCTGACGCTCAGATTTAAAATAATCATGTGTTACTATATCTTATAAATACCTATTATTACATTCACTTATACTTTCTCTAAGGTTTATAATTTTATCTTCAGGATTAATATATTATTATTGACATTATGTTTTATTTCTATAGCTTTTTTCATGAGCGTTGTCATTCTTGTTTATCAAGGATATCGAAATTTTCTTATCCCAACTATCTTATTTTCTATTTATTTCCCAACTTTAATATTTAGAATTCTTGTTGGTTTATTTTTTGACTATTGTATCATTCATCATTTATAATACTTTTTTCCTCTATGTGATGTTTTTTATTTATACTCGCATGAAATAATTATAAGAAGGGAAATTCTATTGATAATATTCTAGGTCATTAGATTCATCCCCTCATATTAAATATCACACATGAAATTTTGTTTTATATACTAAGGTGTAAATAGTTATGGGTACTTCTCCTTCATCGCTTCCTATGGTTCCCATTTTTCATCTTCATACTTATGGTTCCGACATAATACATTTACCAGATGAGTAGTCTTGTCATGTTAATATTTATCTCTATCGTCTAAGATCTTCATCGACAACTCCTCATAAGAGAGATCATTTTCCAAATGTACTACCTCTGAATTTTGTACATGTGAGGGATATGGTATGTACTTTATCAAGAGTTATAAGTGTAATACATCATGTTCTTGATTCATGATTGGTGGAAGTGAGAGTTGATAGACCAATACTCCGACGAGATCAAGGCTCTCGAAGTGGGTGATGTACCTAGGGAATAACTTTCACTTCTTTCCTAAACTCATTAATCACTTCTATGGATATATTTGGATGAATACCATGTCTCCAATCTCAAAATCCACTTCTTGTCAATGATTATTTGCATAGCTCTAATGTCTAATTTTGGATTCCCTAATGCTCTTTTGATTTTTTTTCACATTTCCTTTCATTTCTTCAACCATTTCAGGTCCTAATAACTTATAATCACTGACATCATCCCAGTATGTAGGTGTTCAAAATTTTTTCCCATGAAGGGCTTTATTTGGAGCCATTTTGATGACACAGTGGAAATTATTTTTGTATGATAACTCAATCATATGAAGTTGTTGATCTCATCCTCCATTGATTTCCCTTGAGATTTCCCTCAAAATGTCTTCCATTGTCTCAATAGTACACTTAGTTTGGCAATCATTTTTGGGGTTGATAAGATGTGTTGATGTATACCTTAATATTTAGATCATGATGGATACTCTTCCAAATCATGGATGTATATCTCAGATCATGATTGGATAAAATTGATAATGTCTTTCCATAAAGCCTCATAAATTATTTGATCTATATCCATTGAAGATAATTGAGTTAGAGGTACTCTTGAATTGTGATAAAGAGACCTTTATTTGAAAGATGATCCACAACAACCAATATAGAATTATTTCCTCTGGTTGCTTTCAGAAGTCTGATGACAAAGTCCATGATGATGTTTTCCCATTTCCAAATAGGTATTCATAATTGTTACACCACCCCCTTAGACATTTTATTTTCTACCTTTACTTATGTTATACCAGACAAGATGATATATATTTAAAAACATCTTTCATTATATTTTCCCACCAACAGTTCTCTTGGAGATCTCAATACACGTTTTTACTCCCTGGGTGGATAGAGAAGGCGGATCCTAGTGAATCATACAAAATATATTTCATTATCACTAGATTTATTGGTAGATATAGTTGTGAACCAAATCTTATGACTACCTCCTAATCAATTTTGATCTCTAATATTTTTCAATTTTGGTAGCTTCAACTTTCTTATGAATTTCCACATCATTTCTTTGAGAATCCTTTATCTTCTCTATAAGGGATGGTTGAGAAATCATGTTAGAATAGAATGATGATATTCCTTCCTTTATGATTCTCATTTTCATCCTTTAAAATGATATGAATATTGTATCATTCCCAATTATAATCATTGATAGAGTTCCAACATATTTTCTACGTAGAAAATCTACCACTTTATTTGCTTTACTAGGATTGTAGTGGATTGATATGTCATAATCCTTGATGAGTTGTAACTATCTTCGCTGATGAATATGAAGCTCCTTATTTGTAAATATATATTGTAGGCTATTTTGGGAAATATATATCTCACACTTCGCCTTGAGATAGTGCCACCAAATTTTCAACATGAAGATAACAATCGCCAACTCCACATCATGCGTGTGATAGTTCTTCCATCGACTTTCAGAAACGTTGAGGTATAAGATATCACATTATCATTTCTCATCAGTACACAACCCAATCACTTATTTTAAGTATCACTATATACTAAAAAAAATCCCCACTTGTTGGTATTGTGTGTACAAGCGCAGTGATAAGCCTCTTTTTTAACACTCTTTAAATACATATTCACATTAAATTGTCCAGAAAAACATTACACCCTTCTGAGTCAGCTTGGTTAGTGGGTTCGAAAATTAGGAGAAGTTCATAGAAAATCATTAGTAATACCCAGCTACACCAAAGAAATTATGTATATCCTTTATTGATGTTGGTCAGAGCCACTATTTGATGACCTTTATTTCATAAGGATCTACATATATCCCTTTTATAAAGGTAACATTCCCAAAGAATGATACATCATCTATATAGAATTCACATTTACTAATTTTTTCATATTTTTTTTCTCCCTTCACAAAGTTTTTAGTAAAATATTCAAATGATTCTCATGCTCTTACTTACTCTTGGAGTATAACAGAATATCATCTATAAAGACTACCAAAAACGTGTCAAGGTAATATATAATGTTTCTATTCATTAATTCCATTGATATTTCTGAAGAATTATTGATTCCAAAGTGATTCACTATGAACTCATAGTGTCCATACCTCATTCAAACGACATTCTTGGGAATATATTCCTTTATCAACTTTAATTGGTGATATTCCGACTGAAGTTCCACCTTACAGAAATACATTGCCCCATATAGTTGATCGAACAAGTCATATATCCATTGTAGGGGATACTTGTTCCTTATCATAATTAATTTGAGATTATTATAATCAATGCATAGGTTCATTTATCCATCCTTTTTCTTGATAAAGATGACTGGTGCCCCCCATGGTGAAACACTTGGACATATGAAACCCTTGTCCATATTCTCTTGTAACTGCTTCTTTAGTTCGTCCAACTCAATAATGTCCATTATGAAAGGAGTATTTGATTTGGACATTGATCTTGGTATAAGATCAATTGAGAACTCGCCCTCTCGTTCATGAGGAATATTGGAAAATTCTTCTAGGAACACATCAATATAGTCCCTCACAATAGACATGTCTTCAAAGATGATCCTATATTTTTCTAAATAATTTGAACTAGACATTCTTTCCTATAAGGAAATAATATCAACAATTTGGATGATGACTCAATGAGATTCATCATCCTCCTTACACTTGTACATAATTGGAGGATGCCTTGATATGTGAAGAGTTATATCCCTTTCCTAACAGTTGATGTTGAATTTATATAAAGATGGTCAATTCATGCCCAATATTGCCTCAAACTCCACCATATAACATAATACAAGATTTTATAGGTGGTTTGGTCCAAAAACATTAATAAGGAGGAGTCATATACTTTATATGTAGTAATTTCCCAAATTTTTTTCCTCACAAATATTTCAACCATCATATTTTGCAGTGGTGTTTGAATAATTATAATAAACATGAACAATCTGAAAGAATACATAAAACCAAAATGAAATTGTATATTCTCTATTAATGAATGAATTATAAGTGTACCTATCACCATATAATTTGGTATCCACCTTAGCAGTAATGATATCATATGCCCTTCCTTGCATCCTTGGAGGTTGATGTCATTGATTTTCTCCAACAACCCTTAGCTTTGGGTATTGTCTTACAAAATTCACATGTTCCTTGTAGTTGAATAATTTTACCATACACTAAAGTTTCTTCTGAATCTTCCTTTATTCTTCCACATTTTTTGGATTTTTCATATCCCTTCACTAATTATTATCTCAATTCCCCCTTTTCCACATTTTAAGAATCCTTTGATTTGCATTAGATAGTTCCCCAAGTGCTTCTTCCCACAATTTTGACACATGGGGTGATTTATTTTATTTCATCAATGGGATTTATATGTTTATCCTCCCATATTAAACTCCATTTTCTGATTTTTATCTATGATCACATAAGATGATTATGAGTCTCAAATCACCATCTTAACTTTATGGGAGCAATGAAAAATATCCTCATAAATTCCAATGTGTTGAATCGATAATGCTTTTTGTAGGCTCAACTTTAATCCATTAAAAAAATGATCTGCCTTTCTTTGGGTGTTCATAACATATCCAAAGGAATATCGTGCATTCCTTATGATGTTTTCTTTATACATCATAATAAACTAATCTTCCTTTTTCTTTAGACCAGGGAACTCCCATTCCATCTAAAAATATTAAGTTTTGGGAAAATATTTATTGAAACCCATTTCATTGAATCCTTACCAATATAGGGAATCAATTTACTCCTTATAATTTTTGTTTTTGATTTGTTTGCACCAATGATCAGGTTCCCCATAAAAACGATAGACCAATAGCACAACATTTCCATCATCTAAGTGTTGGAGGACATAGAATATCTTCTCAATAAAGTTAATCCATTATTCTATGATGAGAGTATTATAAAATCCATTATATATATAAAGCCTTCGTCACATAAAATATTCTACCAAAAATTTATATTTCTTTTGTTAAAGAGGATGTTCCACATGATTCATGTTATTATTCATAACATGAGCCATTTGAGACAATACTATTGTGAAGATTTGAGCTCCTATTTTCATTATGTTTGGAATCTTGTAAGGGAAATTGTAACATTTACTATCACTTTGGTTATTAGAAAAGGTTCTCCTATTTCTATCCATTGTCTAAAAAATGAAAATAAAAAATAGTGGGACTTGAATACACAGCTAATGAGAATATAAAAATGAAGCTATGAACATAAAAGGATAAACATACAAAGGAAAAGCATATCCTAAATTATAAATAAATAATTTTCAATATAGGTTATCCATAGTGGTAGAATTAACCCTAGGGTTCTTAGGAAAGTATTTTAGTCCTAATAAAAAAATAACTAGACAATTATATGATACCAACTATAGAGACCCTAGTATTTTAAACATATTATTACATGATTTTAAGAATAAATATCCCTTAAATAAAAAAACAAGGATAAAAAATTATAGTGTATTTGGAATATTAGGTACATAATTAGAAAAAATGAAATGAAATTATACCATGTTCTCTATAATGATCTCATATCCCCATTCAAGCTCCTAGCTCCTACAACTATAAAGGATAACATGGGGAACACATAGACAAAAGGAATGAGCTAAAAATCCCAACTAAGGGAATAAACATAGGAATAAAGCATATACATGAGTTAGAAGGTATAACATAATAACATAAAAGGAAAGGATCTTGAATAAACATACGAAATAATAATATATAGAACATGGGATCATGTGATCATGAAAACATCAAAATGTGGAAACAAAATATAACATGACATAAACACGAGTAAGGTCTAACTTCCAATACTATATCACGTGGTAGACAGAGTCCCATAATGGATTGTGTTTACTCCCTAATCCCGTAAATAACATCTCATGAGACTAAACACTACCCAATGCATCATATTTCTATATAGTTTAACCCATCATAAATTTTGCATGGATATGTGAGCCATATAATGAATCAGACATATGGAATAAACAATAGGGTTACCCATGGAATAAAATGGTATTTGTAATCATGTCACAAGGAATAACCAAAAGTAATATCATAATGGTATCCATAAAATAATGTTGGACATTCATAGTGGAAAATAATCATAGATCATGATAAATGATGTCCAAATGAAGTGAAGACATAAAAATGCTAGTAAGGTAACTTTGGAAATGTTCTGTTTTAACACAGTTATTTGGATAGAATAAAGAATCCTTAAGTAGATAAAGGAATAATTTTATACATAAAAAAGAATTGAAATAATATAGTTTTTAATGATAAAATTATTTATTTTATAAATATATTGGTTGATTAAAATATGGTATGATGTGTACTTTAAAATGGGTGAGAAATGGAGAAGTTCCCTTTAATCAGGTTGGTGTATCAGGGGGAATTGAGAAGAGAACCTTTTTAAACATGTATTTCCACATCAATAATGATGAATTGATATGGATAAATATTTATGGAAAATAAAAAAAAATAGAACATGTATTTAAGAATAATGAAGAAATATATTTGGTAAATGATAGATAAAGCATATTTCAAAGGAAAAATGGTGGTTTGGAGAGATTCCTTAACTTATGTCTGAATGTGTTCTTCACTTGCACATAAAGTTTTGTATAATCAAGATAGATCCATTAATTACATTATTAATAACCTTTTTCATATATATTATATTTATTATAATTTTATTATTTTCAATTAGGGAAATTTTGATGGGTAATAATGTTCGATTTTGTTGTTCTGAGAGTGTCCCTTTCATGGTTTTATAGTCAGTTCCCTTGAGTATAATTATAGGAGTTCTTGTAAAATGGAATAAAAAGAATATAAGTTGAATGAAATGGTATTAATATACTTATATAATTTAAAATGACCCCTTATATCAATTTTTTTATATGAAAATGATGAATTTGATAAAACGTTAATAAAAAATGTTTAGTTTATTTTGGATACGTTTACGACCATCACAAACTAGTTTTGTATTATATAATATTATGTTTATTTATTGTTTATAGAATATGATATCAGTTATAATATTCAAATTAAAATCCAATTTAACCATAATAATGGTTTTATGACCATCCTTTAAGGTGGTAACTGAATACGAAAACTCATCATCCACGAAGGCGGTGAATCGACATATTATAGAAAATGTTTTCAATTTCACAAATAAAAGGAGTGTATGGGTGGATTAATATTATTACATTAACATAAAAAACATTATAGTATATATATATATATATGAAATTGGATTTATCATTCCCCTTTAGATAGGGGATATGATGAGAGACTAAGAAAAGAAATGAAACTAAAATTTAAAGAAGGAAGATTTTTACTCATGAATATCGTATATTTGAGAACCTCCTTAAGGCACATAGAATTAGTCTCTTGGTAATACCAGAAATAAAATGATGTAGGTAATAGGATTAGTGTGTGTTCTGGGATAAATATTTGAAATATTTAATGCTTAGAAGGTGTGATGAGAAAATTGTGGTATTTATAATGGGAGGGGAGGGGTGTTTTGTTTATTATATTCATTGGTTTATTAACATATAAATTAAATTTTGAATTTGAGTATGAAATAATGGTTATTACTTCATGAATGACACATAAATTCTTATATTTGGCTTTAATGTTAAATACCATAAATTACCGTATTTCACAATTCACAAAAAAATTCAACAATTTTAGGAAAATCTAAAAAATTCACTAATTTTTTTGGATGTGTATATTTCAAAAATTTATTCCATTTTATGAAAATTATTTTTAACTTTTCTTAATTAAATTTTAAAATAAAATCCTTATTTATTTGAACAATTACGATTTTAATATTATAACCCATTTTATAACCCTTTGAAAATTTATATATGGTCACATAAAATTATATAATAAATATAGTAAAAATTATATTAAATTATGAAAACAATTTATAAAGATTAATTTATTTTAAATAATTATATTCATTATAAAATTTCATATAAAATATATACATTTTACCAAAATATGAAATCTTAATTTATCATTTTTAAAACATTTATTTACTTGTAACATGATATAAGTATATAATATTTTCATTTATACCATACCTAAATTTCATTCTACACTTTAATAAGGTAACTATTTTAATGGCTAGATTACTATTTCTAATTGTTAAATTACTATTCCAACTATCAGGTTACTATTCCAACAGTCAGATTTATAATAGTTCAATGAGTTTACTACATCATATAAATACCTCTTATTAAATTCATTCATTGTTCACTTATAATTTTTCTTTGGTTTATAATTTTTTGATTCAAGATGAATATTTTATTATTGACATTATGTTTTATTTCTACATCTTTCTTTTCAGCAAAGTCGTTCTAGTTGATCATGCATATCCAACTTTTCTTATTTCGATTATCTTGTTTTCTATTTATTACCCCACTTTAATATTGGGCATTATTATTCATTTATTTCATGAATAATGTACCATTAATAATATATAATTTTTTTGGATTTATATACGGTAAATTTGTGACTTACACTTACATTAAATAATTATAATAAGGTAAATTCCATTGAAAAATTCTGGGTCTTTACAGAACGACATCTATTCACAAGTCGGTAGTCCATCGTACAAACAAATGATGATTTCATAACCCATTTGATATAACTTTATGTGGTTATATGACATACCATTAATATAAACCGTCTAATTATACTATATATATTGAGGTTATATTATATGGAAGATATAAAAATAATTTAAGGAGGTGGAGGAAGATATAAAATAAAACACTCGTTTGAATAACATCACATCTTATTCGGGCATCCTCCTTGAGTTTAATATAAATTATAAAAAGGATTTATTTATTCTAAAAATATGGTTTATAGGATGATGGAAGGGAATTTTGGATCTTCTTTGGGTAGTACTTGGTTAATCAAAAATATTTAAGAGGCATGGACAAGTGTGAAGATTGAGTGCCCTTTTATAGTTTAGGAGGAGTAGCATTCTTGTAAATATTCAAATGTATTCACTATTGTGAGATCAAAATTACATAAAGATTCTCCAAAACATATAATAAAATGTTTTTAGGGATTATATGGTCGAAAACCACCTCCACCACACACTAATACACTTTTTTAACCATTTCATTCCATAACTTCTAAGTTTCCTTATTTTAGTATTTTGGTTTTCCATTATGTTTATATGTTTTTAAAACTCATAAATTTATTCATTATGAATAAATTAAAGTGATAATTAATAGATAATTTATACCCAATAATTGAAAATTTTATATCAAATTTGAAAAATAAAAATCACATTTCTTTTAGAAATTAATATTAACAGTATTGCAAGTAATGCACAAAAAAATTATTTTAACCCTAACCATGCCAATGAGGTTTTTAATATTTAATATTTAATGAGTTCATTATAAAAGTTAAATTTGTCCATGAATGGAACATATTTTATATTTATTAAAATTTAAAAATAACTTGGCTTAATATAATATTTTTTGAAATTTTAAATCATTTAATAAAATATAATTTATTATAAAATGAAATTAAGGTCAATTTTGGCATTATTTTTTTTACTTTATATATATATATATAATTTGAAACTATTAGCTTTACACTGATATAATATGATATATTCATCTACAATTTTTTTGGAAGATAATAATTCATTCTTTTCTACTTCACTTTTAATAATTTTAATATCAATTATTTTAGTTAATTATTAACTAAATAATTCATGCATTGGTGTTTTTTAATCATTTAAAGAAATTATTTAATATGAAAAAGTTAAAATAAATTATCATTATAAAAACAAAAAATTTACCTTAAAAATAATATTTTTGTTCAAAAAATATTTTGTTTTGTCCCTATCTCATTGCTTTGTGAATATTAAAGGAAAGGAAGGTTCTTTTTTTATCTTTTCCCTACCAAATATTTTATATAAGTCAATTTCATAGAATAGTATCCAAATACCTCTTAAAAATAGATCCTAAGGTGTTAATGTTCTAAATATGTCTAGAAAATGGGCGTTGGACAAGTTGATAGGTCCTTTTACACCTTATATTCTAAGTTTAACTACTAAGTAAACTCATTTTTACATTAGTCATTGTAATTTATTTTAACGATTTTCACTAATAATTTTTGAAAAAAAATAAGTTGAACCCACTAGATAGTATATATTATGATCATTCCAAATAAAGAATCCCTTTTTTCAAATTTAACTCACATAATTGGAAGAATCTAATTTAAAATTAATCCCACAGACGTGATGAGAAATTGAGTTTTTAAAGTGAAAATGTCAAAATTTTTGAAATATTTTTATATCTAAATTCAACATGAATATGATTCCAATGAACTAAATTGAATTAATTTACATAAAATTTATCTAATGTTTCTTTAAATCCAATTCAAATATAAATTAACCTTAAAAATATTTAATTGAAAACGAAATATTCAATAAAAAATTAGTATTTTTCACTTTTCAAGAAAAAATGATACTTCCTAGAAAAATAAAAAAATACCCAAATATATTTTTGATATTACACTAATAGAAATTATGTATATTTTTTGAAATAAATCTTCTAAAAATGGTAAAAATTTATTTTAAATTATATTCTCTATGCACTAATAACCCGACTTTCTGAAGACATATTGTTTTTTTGAAAGCATTTCTTTTTCATTCAAAATATTATTATTTTATTTATAATTAATAGATAACTAATAAATATGTTAAATCTATATATTTTCATAAGTTATTTAATTAAATTCATTCACAACATTCCAGTGGATAACTATAATAATAATATTAATAGTATATTTTAGTTTAGTAAAATTCATTCTTAGATATAACACAAGTTATTGAGGGAACTCAGTGTTGTGTGTAACATAAGCCCCACATAATATTTTTTGCACCACAATCTAAACATAGTATTTCATGTAGTGTATTATTAACACGATGCTTCATATAAATTATGCTTATCTTGGTATACCATGAAACACATTCCATCAATGAATTTCAATTTATATTAAAAAAGTAATTCATAAAAACTTATGGTGTAACATTCTACCCCCTTAAAATAAATTTCTCTCTTGAAATTCATTTGGGTCACCATTCTTTTAATACATGAAAGTTTCATTCATAAAAACCCACTTCATAAAATTAAATACCAAAAATTCTTTTAATAATGGAAATATGGAAACATAATAGTTACTTAAAGTAACTAACAACTAGGTTTCCACATAGGGGAAAATAGGTTAGAATTGAAAATGTGGACATATAAGAGAAAACTAACACCAAAATGTCGACGAAGAGTGATATTGAAAACCTTCAAGTGAAATATAACATTCAAAATTCCATAAAACAAAAAGGATTGAAAAGGGATATTGATATCATCAAAAATGATGATAACATGACAACATTTTATTTCAAGATTCTTTACCTAAAGTTGAATAATTTTCATGGGAAAAAAATAATTACTTGATTTATTCCATTTTATAAGAAAGATCTCACCCATGGGTTGTGCCTTGATCAATTTACACTTCGTCTCATAATTTGAAAAATTAAGGTTTAATTTTTATGCCTGAAGCACAAAAAGATCATAGGATGCCTAAATAGAATGATTATTCATTTCGTCTATCATTAGTTATCATCACAAACAAAATTTTGTCACAGGTTATCCAATATGTATAAATATTCATATTTCTAAACATTAATCTCTAAAATATCATTCAAAGTTCAACATAATCCATTTCATTAATGGTTAAAGTTATTACCCTTCTCAAAGATGAAAATCCAAAATTTTATAATGAAGTTCACTAAATTTATTTGAATTATATTAGCATTGATTCCCCATATATCATAATGTTTTTCTTGATTATGACATAAAAAATATGTTAATAACATCATCATGTATTCTATTGAAACATGATAATAATGTATATTCCCATAAAACCTTACTAAAAAATATACATTCTTCTTCATTCCTTACATAGAAAACCAATTATTGAAAATATTCATTAAATCAAAATAAGATCTAAAATTTATAAGTGACAGTGTAAAACATGTTTTCAAAATATCCTTTATCATTTGTGAGGTCATAAATACTATAAAATTTACTTTATACATATAAATTATCTTTTTATATATACTAAAAAAACATTTTCTCGACCTTAGTAATATGTTAAGGGTTATCTTCCATTAACCAGAAAATATAACCCTTCTATTAAATCACTTTTATAGGTCATCAATACTAATTAAAATATTATTTCAAATCCTTAATGAAAAAATCATAATAAACAATCCTTATATATTCCAAAATTCAGATAACACAATCTTTGGATTTCATTAGAGAAGTACCTCATTCATTCCACTTCCATCTCAAATCATTATAAAGGCTTAGTCATCTCATTCTTTATTACCTATTTCCTTCCACATGTCATTTTTAGTGTCTTCATTATCTGTAATATAACCATTAATTATACAACCATAATGATTTTAATCATGATATTTTCCTATAGGAAATTGATTTTTATAATGACCAAGAATTCCATATTAAAAAATATTCATCCATTGATAATACATAAGAGGGAACAATGTTCACACCAATTGGGTAATCTAAAATATTCATTTTTCATTTCTAGTTACATTCTTTGTGTCCTTTATTCCGGTAATAAAAAAATATTACCATTCCTTTAAGACATTAACTTGGGTTCATCTTTACAAATTATCGACATATAGTAAACTAAATCTTTTTTCCTCCATGGTTACCATCACCCAATCTGTTAGTAAACTCTATCTTTCTCATAATTGGTGAGTCTAAGAGTTATTTAAGGTACACATTTTTAATCATGTTCTGTGAACACTGATTAGGCATAATGAAAACATCCTTAATCCAATCATCATATAATTTGGTTGATCACAGTTGTTGAATTTTTTATCAGATTCAATGTTATCATGATTCACTCTGGTTCTAACCATTCACTAAAACTAGAAAGATTATTGTGAGAAACACTAATCATAATGGGAAACCCAAAAAATCATAAGTCACATATAGGTAGTCTAAATCATGACACATTATTATGTAATCAATGAAAACTTAGGTTCATCCATTGTCATTCATAGTCTTCTTCTATTTAAATCATTCCATATGGTTCATAAAGAGTGTGTGAATTTCCAAATCATATCCCCTTGAGTGCCGAACCAAGTTTGTAGCAAGGCTCGCTATCATACACCAGTTCCTCATTGAGTATAGATCAATATTGCGTTTTTGGGGTTGTTACCCCTATGTACATCATTTCTAGACCCACATCCACATGTAGTATCTTGATAGGGATGTAATATCTTGGAATCCACTCTCACAATCCTTTACCAAAATTCCAGTTTATTTTCCTAATCCTTGACTCATCCTTATACTTATTATTAGAGACATCCCTAGACATATCCTTAGAAATTTTCTTGGGTATATCACTAAAGTTTTCTCATTTGAGTTTACAAAGGTTCACTAAACATTTCATTTGATACCAAATATTGAAACCCAGGCTTAACATACATGGATATTGCATCATTTTTTATGAATATTAATTACATTACATAAACACAAATATGAGGAACATAATAGTTTAGTGTGATTGGAATATTCTAACAAAATATTCTAAATTGGTAAATGATCTTCAATGTTTCAAACAAAAATCATCCCATTTATTACACTTACTTAATACCCTTTTTCATAACCTAAGGATGGTGAATATAAGAAATGGTGAGATTAGATAATCGGTAAGGGTAAATAAATGAGATACATAAGAATAACATGAACTTAAGGGTATGAGAACATGATAATAACATTTTAAAACCATTAATGCATATCAAATATCATAATCACGAGTCATGAAATAAATATTGGAAGTTCATAAATCATGATTTACAACAGAATCAAAGGACATGATCCATGAGATCATAAGACACAAAATTTGTGGCATGCAAATAAGTTTAGAAAATATTATTTTAAGACTACCCACCAAGATGTTCATAACATTTTAGGATTGGGATAAATACCAATGTATTTTCTTTGGGCTTGGGATGACCACCTGTGTACCCTCCTTTTTGGGCTTGGGAAAAACACTCATGTACCCTCATCTTTGGGTTTAGGCTAAATGCACATGTACCCTAATATTTGAGCTTGGGCTAAACACATGTGTACCCTCATCAATGATCTTGGGATAAACACTCATGTACCCTCTTTTAGGCTTGGGCTAAACACTAATGTACCCTTTGATCTCATATAGAATTTATCATTAACCAATGCATTAGAAGTAGATATATATATCCCACCTTTCACATAATTAAAACCATATTTATGTGTGCCAAAATATCATAAAAAATCATTATATAATAACCCATTAAATGAAATAGATATCATAAAAATTTATAAATACCATAAATTATGGAAAATATATAGTTTTCATAATCCTTTAAACATTTCATCATAGCATAGCCCATGAAAAATAATGTTTCATATGTATTTTATCATGATATGACCCATGGAAGCGCCACATGTATCATAAATATCATTTTATCAAAACATATACCATTAAAATAAATAATATGAATTTTATACTATGATTATATCCATATAAAAACATATATTTCATCAAATGATGTCATCTTAGATAGAGGAGGATTTTAAAAGATCACTTAGAACATTTCATAACGAAAATATCATTTTTTTGAAAATCAATTTGTAAAACATAATACATTTTCAAATTCCCTTTATATGAAATACACTTTGAAAACATATCAATTAATCTTTTAAAATACATTTAAAATATTTCATGGCCAAAATATCCTTTTTAACTTTGAAAAACAGTTTTTAAAACATAACACATTTTTAAAACCATTTTTCTTTGAAAATATATCCGAAAACATAAAAAGAAATATTTTAAAATATTTTTTTAAAAAATTAACCTAAATTTTTTCCAATTAATTTTTATTGAAAATGATCATAAATGATCATTTAATAGCATCCTTGAAACCTTTTTTAGCAAACAAATTTTTAGATGAAAATAGATTTCTTATCAAAGAGATAAATAAAGTCATTTTTTCTTAATAACATTTTCATAATTTTAATAACTACCAACTAGTGGAAAATTTGTAAAATTTAATAAAGATAACATTAATAACTAGATGATAAGAAAATAATTAATAATTCATGATTGGTACTTCATGATATTTCATTAGTTGAGACTTAATTGTAAATAATCTCGATAAATGTGGAGATTATAACATAAATCTTTACGATAATGGAAACATTGAATCATAATCCCCACAAAGGATAAAAAAATTGGATCTTAAAATATAATAAAGATAGATAAATTCATGATAATACATTTCAATGGGGCTATATATACAGTTCCTGAATGATTATAGGTGCATATCATAACAGACATCATTAGGAAGGAAAATTGAAACAAAAATATTTTCCTATTTGGTAATAGTAGAACTATAAATCCCATGGAATATTGATTATAAAATTTATATTTAAATACCAATAAAATTTATTATAATAATACTAAAATAAATTCATGGGAAGTATATACAACACATAGATGATAGAGGAGGTGAATATAGCACATGTCCTATAAATGTAAAAAACGAGACTGAAATCCTTTACACCTGGAGTAACTTTTGAATCATAATCCCCATGAAATAATAATATCATTAGAAATTTTAATTATCATTAAATGTGGCATATTCACGATTTCTCATTTTCTAGTGATATATATATACTACAAAAATTAAATGAGTCGTGTATATGGAAATAGTCTCTCAGAAATGAACATGAGACTAGAAATTGCCTATCTTTAATTTTTGAATTCCTTCATACAATTTCAAACAAAAATTATAATAAATATTCAATTAATATACATATAAAAAAGAAAAATATTCATATATAGCTTACCATATATGACTTTAGTATGACATTACATTACATGTTTATTAACATTCCCATGTTAGTATAATGTTTTCGGTAATAACCGATTTGCTTTTCATATATGTTTTGACTTGTTTTTATGGTATGCATACATTGATCATTATTTAATCACTTCCATAATATAATACATGATATAAATACCTTATTTATTCATTATATATTTTTACAGTAACCTGTAAAATTTATTGATATGAAATGAAATCCACCGTTCATAGAGATGGTGGGTTGTACATACCCATGAACATTGAATCTGTTTTCACGTCATATTGAAAAAGAGAATGTAAAAGGTATATATATATATATATATATATATATATTATCATTAAAGTATCACTATTATGAAATATATATCACATGTTTTTATTAAACTGATCCATAATAAGTTCCATATAAATCATGAACGAATCACATCACTTCGCGAGGCGATAGTCTGTCGTACACACGAACGATGTTATCATATTACCACAAAATGAAAATCATGAAGGTATGTGTGATATAATAATTATATATATAATATAATATCATAAATATCATATATATACTATATAAACAATGTTTTTATGATTATTACCAACCTTGAAATGTTGTAATAGAAAAACCAATGACATCAGTTTGTAAGGAAGTAGTCCATCGTACACATGAATAATGATTTCATAACCCATGTAATGTCCCAGTTCCGGGTACCGCCCAAAGGTGCCCCATACCCAGTTGGTCACATGGCCTCAAGCGCATTTCTCTGAATTCCATAGGCTTCCGACTAGCAGCAAGGGTGTTGGGTGTGATGGTGGGGAAACTATGCCCTCATTGGTAGAGTATTGCAGCGGAAATAAACAGATAACAGCAGCGGAAGCAATAATTACCATACAACAGTGAATAGTGGAAGACTGATAGTAAATATACAACTGAAGCATATATATATAAATAACAATGAATGTCACAATATCTATGAAAGAATCCATACAAGACACAATGCTGAAATACAGTACTAAACCAAAGTACAAAGGACAAAAAAGTAAACAACTCCAATAGTGTCGCAAGCCTCAACTTGGTCCCATGCTCTCCAGATCTACAACAATCAAGTACTTGAAGTAGATGGGTGCTTTCCTTTATCCATAACTGCAACAATATAATTTGTTTGGGCCCAAAAGCATGACCCAAACAGAGTGTGAGATGAATCCCAGTAGGCAACCACCCAAAGATCTGTACCTAACAGTCAGTGAATATATATGGCAGACAATAAGCAAAATGAAGTAATAAACAAGGAAGTACTCAAAAGTAAACAGTCCTACAGTTTCAATTACATTAATTTACATTTATCAACATAATCAAACAAACAAACACAAGAAACCCTATGGTAAGTACTCGTAGTCTAACCCCTCTGGTTCATCTTAAACAAAGACTCTCGGAGGAAGCACTCATCGTCAATTCCCCTTGTGGTCTTTTATCGATAAACTACAGACACTCTGGGGAAGCACTCAACATTTAATTCCACCTTTAGTATCACAACGTGGAACTACATACACTATGAGGGAGCACTCACGTCCATCCCCCCTATGGTCTCGCAATGTGAAAAGTAACAGACACTCTGGGAAATCCCTCATCATCCATTTTCCCTATGGTCTAACTATGCCAGGTTCCCACAACCCCGTGTAAGTCAATCGTGCACAAAAGATATCTAGCAGCCAAATTAATTCACAATATACTACTTGGATAAACAGATAAAAAGCATATCAGATAATATCACTCCATTCTAACAACACTAGGTATGGAAAACAAAGAAGCCTAACAGGCAGTTCTGGACCCAACGACCAAAACAATCAAACATGTGAAACACATATATATCATGGAAAATAAAACTTATTCTCAATCAAGAGCCCTAACTCAAGAAATAAAGGTATAACATGAATTATAGGGTTAAAATCCCTAAACAAAAAATACCCCGAACTAGGGTATTGGGAAATTTAGCACATATAATTCAAAGACAAACTATGGAAAGGCACAAAACACCTACCTCAGTGTTGTATGAATAACACTCTCGAACGTCAGACCTTGAATTAGATAGAATGATGTAGATCTACAAAAATGTATAAAACTTTCAACCAAGGATATCTCACGAAAGAGGATAAATTAAGGAATGAGGCTCTAGAAGAAGGAAGAACTTACTGTGGTGATTCCAATGCAATCGACGGTGGTTGATTCAGAGAATGGATGGTGAGTCAGGGGCTCAGAGAATAATCGTCACTCTCAGTCGCTCCTAGATGTGACTGAGCTAGAAGAAGGGTGTTCTTCCAATTAGACGCGACCCTGGTTCGTTTAATCAAATAAAAAGAAAAGTACACAGTGTGTCTTTTAAAAGTACACAATGTGTATTTTCCTTTACCGAGCCCTGCTTTAGGTGGTCTCCAGGTCACCCCACATGGCCATGTATTCAGCCATCACACGGCCAGTACACGGTCACCCACGACAACTAGGTACACAGCGTGTACTCTTAAGTACATGGCATGCACTCCTTAAATTTCCATATTCTCCTCTTTTACTCAAAAACACCAGAAAAGAAAAACCCATACCTGAAAAGATGGCTCAGGTTCTTACAACCCATGAGATGGAATTTTGTATGGTAGTAGGTTGTACCAATAACATAGAAATATATAATTATATTTATGATACTGAGGTTTTTATATAAGAATTATATAAATATAATTTAAGTAGATGGAGGAAGATATAAAATAAAACACTTGTTTGAAGATCATTACCTCAGTTTCATTTATCCTATTTGGGTTTGCACTAAATCCTTCAAAGTATGTATTTTTGGACAAAATAGGTTTCAATGATGTGGGTATAGATTTTATGAAGTTAACTGGGTAGATTTAGGTTGAGAAAAAATTATTCATAGGTATAATGAAGTGGGGATAGTGAGTTCTATTTTATAGTTGAGGAGGAGTGACATTCTAGTAAATAATCAAAAGTATTAACTATTTGAGGTCCAAATTACCTAATGTTTCTCCAAATTGACAGTTAAATGTTTTTAGGTATGATATGGTTGATCTCCACCTCCCCCACAATTTTTTAAATGTTATATACATTTCATTCTTTAACTTTTGTGTTACCTTATTTTACTATATTGGTTTTTCATAATGTTAACTAGTTTTCCAACCTTAGTAATTTATTTATTAAGTATAAATTAAAGTGATCATTATTAGATAATTTATACCCAATTATTATGAATAACATACCTAATTTAAAATATAAAAACCCATATGTAGTGGAAATTAATTTTAACATAAGCGTAAGTCATGCTAAAAAACACTACTTTAACCCTAACCGCACTAACATGGGTTTTTCTATTTAGTGGTTAATGTGTTCATTATAAAAGGTCAATTGGTCCTTTAATGGAACATATTTTAGATTTATTAACATTTAAAAATCACTTGTCATGTGATAGGATTTTTTGTAATTTTAAATCATTTAATAACATATCATTTATTATAAAACAACATTAATTTCAATTTTTACATTATTTATTTTATTTGAATTTATGAAAATCTAGAAAATAATGAAAATTTAATGTATTTATCTCAACCATTTTAAATATTATTTCTTCATCTATAAAATTGATGTATGAAAATAATAAATTCAATTTACTTCACTTCTAATGTTATTTGTATCATTTATTTCAGTTAACTGTTATCTAAATAATTCTTATGTTGGTGCTTCTTAATAATTTAATGTAATTAATTAAACTTAAAAAAATAATGATAAGAAAACTCATTTAAATTTTAGAATAATATTTATAACCCAAAAATATAATTTTTTGTCTCTATCTCAATGTATTATAAATATTAAAGGCAAGGAATGTTCATTTTTTTCTTTTTTCCTTACAATGCTTATTATATAGGTCAAATTCATGTAATAGTATCCTAATAAATCATAAATATTTTTTCAAAGGTGTTAAAGGTCAAAATATGTCCATAAAATTTGTGTTGTACGAGTTCGTTGGTAATTTTATACCTTATATTCTATGTTCAACCACTAAGTAAATTCATTTTTAACATAATCACTATACCATCCCATTACCGATATGAGAGTTATACCTTTAACATTGTCATGGATTTTCTTTTTTGTTGACTAGGTAGGGTTGAGAATGAATTTGGAGGATACCTATAATGGTGAAGTCAGATATTTTTTGGACTCTCATCTTTAATCGGCCTTTTCATTAGGCTTCTGAAGAGTTACATATCGTGTAACTAGGTTACACGATGTGTAATGGTTTATAGAGGAAAGTAGTGAAGGGATTCACGTTGTGAAGGGTACACATCGTGAAGAGCCTTTACATGCCGTGAATGATTTAAAGATCTATATTTCAATTAGAGTGTTGGTTTTTAACTCAAGGCAATGCATTTTTCGGTGGTTACAAAAATTAACTATTTCATGACATGAAAGGGTATTACATGTCATGTAATAACCTGAATGTGGTTTTTAAATAAGTAATGTAGCTAATATTCCCTTTTCTCCTCTACTCTAGTTTCATATCCCTCGACCCAATGCCTTCCCTATGTGATCTTGAAGCTCTCCACCCCTTTAATATCCTTTCAATTGACTTTCGATCATCATTGTGCTTGTGGAGTGATTCCTGGGTAAGAATTATCCTTTGTTATTTATATTTACCTCTTTCTCATACTTTGGTATTTCAATAGATCATATTGAAGTTGATGGATCAATGCTCCATGATTTTTATCTCATTTCTAGGTTGATTTTCAATATCTTCTACATCATCATTCTCATTGATGGGTGTCGTTGTGAGTGTTGAATTTAGAGAAAAGGTTGGTGATTCAATCTTGTTTAGACAAATTGATTAACATTTAATTTTATGAATTTAAATTCAATTTCTCAAACATTCTTTCTAATTATTTAATGATAAAACCCAATTCTAGTTAATTAGGATATTTGAAATTGTTTTGGAATGAGAATTGGTAAATCCCCCAATTCCATTGAATTGGGGTGTGTTTATGGAAATTGGTTGATTTAAATTGTTTAATTTAAATTAGAGATTTGATGGAAATAATTTCAATTAATTTGTTGAACTTAATTGTGAAAATGAATTGTGAAATTGATGGAACTAGTTTTGAATGGATTTTGAAATTTTGAAAATGGCTTAAAATGTTTTGACAGAAACCTAGTGGTTTTATCTTGTTAAAGAGGCATGTTTTTGATAAAAATACCACCTATTTTTAAATGAAAAAATGGAATTGAAATGGAAAAATGAGATTTTATTTTATTTTAATAAGTATTAAATTAATTTTTCCATCATTGATTGTGTAAGATAACATTAAATCCTTAGTTAATTGGTGAGTTATTTGGACACACTCTACGTTATTACAACATTCTAAAACATACATTAATCAAGTCACATCCCCGATGTGATGGTTGCAAGTTTCCTTTGGCCAGTGTCAGGGGGATGTGTGTATACCTATATTTCTGAGATCACTTAGAGAGTGTGGAGTCCTATAGCCTAAAAACTTGATACCGATTTGGAAGATGACCATGTTTATTTCTTGTTATTTATATTGGAGAAATAAATGTATTCCAATGATTTAAAACTTCTTTACATGCCTTATAAATTTACATAAACTATTTTGTGTAATTGTTTTATCTAATCCATTATTTAAGAAATATTCTATCACATGTAAAGCCTTTGCTCAAAGTATTTTCCATCATTTTAATTTTAAAGAATGATTTGTTTAAATGTGCATTAAAATACCAAAATTTTTTATTTTATAATTTGGTTAATATATTTTTGGCATCTGTTATAGAATCCTGGGTGAGACCTTACTGGGTTTTTTAGCTCACACCATACTTGTGCCTTTGGTTGTTTATAGATTTTCTCTTTCTAGGGTCGAGCAAAGGGAAAGGACCTCTTGGAGGTGCATCCAAATATTGAACATTGGATTTGGTGAGTTTTTTTCTCAGGTACATTGGTTGTTTCTCTCTTTTTTGTACTTGGGTTGTATCACTTTGGTCTTGTTTATTCCCTATTCTATTCTGAGACTTTTATCCTAGTGGATTTTTTTGTTATGTACACTTACTTGTCTCTTTTTTACTTCTGTAATGCTTGTGAAAAAACTATTGCCACTTTCAATTGTATGATGAAAGTTACTAGTCATCGACCCATGGGGATCGAGAATGCCCTTAGGGCTATTTCAGGGCCAACTCGGTTATCAGGTTACTAGGGTACCCAGGATGGTTTGTGATAAAATGCTTTGAAAGGAGGCTGTTGAGATTTTTTCATGAAGCCAGTATGCATTTTTGAAATTTTGTCGGGACTTAGGAGGTAGTTGTGATTGAGTGCCTAGTCATATCTCACTATAACGAACCTTAAGTCTCTATGGGTGGTTAGGGAAGGATAGATTGTTGATTATTTATAGTCTTTTCCCTATTGTGATTTGGATGGAGTAAAATCCCAATGTCATTGTTCCATTTTTTAGAAATAATTTCCCCTGTTTCTCAGTTTGAGTGTTAGTCTAATGTCTTCCTTGTTAAATTCTAATGTTGTGTGGAATCATGCCTATAAGAAGATGCTCTAATCAGATCCAAGGGGAAGGTACTACTAAAATGAAAGAGGAAAATCCTCTAGTGGACCCAAATCTAGTTGAGGTGATTGTGCACACTATCCAAGATCTGGGACAGACACTACCTCTAGTTCCTAGTAAGGCTCCAACTGTGGATCCTTAGTGGGATGATCTATAAAATTATTCTCAAGAGTTTATTCACCTGATGACACCATTTTTTCAAGGCTCCACTGATCCTAAACATGCAAAGGAATTATTGGGAAAGATAGAATGTCTGTTTGAATTATTGGAGATGCCAGATGAGATCAAGGTGAAGTGTGACACCTTCATGCTAGAAGGATTGGGCAGGAGATGGTGGGTCATGATGGTGATGGTGAAGAAACATGAGGGATTAGAGTGGAAATATATCAAGGTTATTTTCATAGAACATTTATTTCCAGATTCTATGGTATTGGACAAGGTTGTTGATTTTTTCAAGCTTGATCAGGTCAACAGAACTGTGACTGAGTATTCAATTCACTTTACTAAACTCGTATATTTTTCATCTGATATTGTATATAATGAGAGGATAAAGGATCCATGGTTTGAGTTGGGAATTCAACCAGATATATGTTCTCAGGCTTTCCTGATAAATATACCCACTTATACTGATGTACTAGATTGGGTGATGATGGTTGAGATGGACCTGGATGTCAAGTCAGGGTTATCAGTATTTTCTTTATATCCTAATGGTAGCGTGAGTTAATTCAAGTGAAAACATAAGTTTGATGATTCTCATGAAATTTCTCAATGGAAGGGTCATTATAGACCTCCTAGAGCATTGGGAATCAGTCCTTTGATTTACTATTAGTGTGGAAAGCCAAGAAATTCTAAGAGGTTTTTCACCGAGGCTCCCAAGAACTGTAGCTCCTATGTACATTTAGTAAACTTATAGAGATTTTCCCCTAACTTTTTTACTCTCTGTAGTTGAACATGATCATCAGCACCTCCTAAAACTATGAGGTAGTCAAATGCTTCATGTATAAAAGGGATCCAACCACATGCATCTGGAATTTTGATACTTCACATAGTTGAAGAGTCTCTAGAGGAAGAAGAAATGGGTCCAACAATATTTAGAGGTACCATTACTATAGTTTCTTCATTAGTGATTACTCTATTTGATACTGGTGCATCTCAATCATTTATTTCAACCTATATTTTTAATCTTATTAATCTTACTATGGAGCATTTATCTTATGCAATGAATATTACCACATATATTGGTATAAATAGATAATGGGGCCTATTTAGTCCTTCTCATGTCTTTTCTTTATCAGATATTGAGATACATTGGAATTTTCTAGTCCTCAACATGAAGTCTCTTGATTTCATATTCGGGATGGATTATCTCATTTCCAATAAATACCAGATTTATTGTTATATTCATTGGGTCTACCTTACTAAACCTAGTGGTGTGTCTCTTTTCTATCAAGGAGAATATGACCCAAGGTTTAGCAGAGTCAGGCCTTATTATCTAGTGTTAGGGAAAGTAATATTAGTTTTTTGCTTTTGATTTGGAGAAGGAATATTTGAGTGGTGATATCCCACTAGTTTTTGTGAAGTTTCTTGATGTATTTCCTTTTAACTTCTTTAGTTTTCCACCAATAAGGGAGGTCAATTTTTCCATTGACATAATTTCTGGAACTCAACCAGTTTTTTCCTTTTACCGAATAGATCCAGTTGAAATAAAAGAGATGAAGTCCCAATTGGACGATCTTCATGAGAAAGGATTTATATGCCTAAGTGTGTCACCCTGGGTGGCACTGATTCTCTTTGTTAATAAAGATGATGGTTCCGTCCACTTATGTTTTGACTACTGAAATCTCAATCAATTTATGGTAAAGAAAAAGTATATATTTCCAAGTATTGATGATCTGTTTAATTATTTGATAGGGGTGAAGTGGTTTTCAAAGCTCTACCTTTGATCTGGGTAACATCGGTTGAGGATAATAGAATATGACATTTAGAAAATTTCCCTTCATAGAAGGTATATCCATTATGAGTACCTTGTTATTCCCTTTGATATAACAAATGCTCATGCAGTTTTCATGGCTATAATGAATAGTATTTTCCACAAGTATCTAGATACCTTTGTGGTAGTATTTGTGGATGAAATCCTTACTTACTCCATATCTAAGGAGGATCATGTATATCATCTTATAACATTTCTGAGTCTATTGAGAAATCACTAACTTTATTCCAATATTTAAACATATGATTTATGGACTCGAGAAGTGAAATTATTGGGACACATGGTGTCTGAATAGGTTATAATAGTTAATCTTGATAAGACAAAGGCTTTTATGAATTAGGGGAAACCTTTTATTATCTTCAAGATTCAAAGAATCTTGGGATTATCTGGATATTATCATTGGTTCATAAAGGTCTTCTCGAAGTTGGATTCTCTGATGACTACTCTGACTTGGAAGGGGGTGAAATTTTCTTGGAATTATAAGTTTCAGATTTCTTTTATTGAGATGAAACATCTTTTGACTACTGAATCAGTGTTGACTCTTCTAGAGGAATGGTAATTTTGTGTGGTCTTTTATGATGCATTGGGTTCATGATTGGGATACGTTTGTATGTAAGGAAATCATATAGTATCTTATGTATCTCTTCAACTTAGGCCATATGAAAAGAATTATCCTAACCACAACCTTGAACATGAAACTGTGATTCTTGTACTTAAGATTTGGTTACACTACCATTTCGGAGAAAAATTTACTTTGTATCCAGACCATAAAATATTGAGTTTCATATTATCTCAGAAATATTTGAATCTCATCAAAGGCATTGGGTGGAGTACCTACTATTGTTCGACTTTGACATCGTCTATACCCCATGGAAAGGGAATGTCATTGAAGATGAATTGAATAGGAATATTCCAACCCATGTAGTGAAAGAATCTTAAGAATAGTGGAATTTGATGGCTCTCTTTTCACAATTTCATATTAGACTTCATAATAAAGTGGATGATGTTTCTTTAGCTAGCATTAATTTGACATCTTCTCTTATCAAGATGATTCTTCAGAATGAAGATCTTGATGAATAATTCCATTACATTAGTGACTCTCTTTAGGGTGGGGTTATAGTTTCCATGTGGTCATTCTCCAAAGAGGTTTTTCTATGATATCATAAACACTTCATTGTTACATTAGAATAAATAGAGGCTTTGATGGGGGATTTTTCTAATTCTCAGTGGAATGTGAACCTAGGAACCACTAAGATGTTCTATGTAATGTAGCAACATTTATGGTGTCTAGGTGTGAGATAAGGAATTGTTTATTTTGTCTTGCGTTGCTATGCGTGCCAGTAGGTGGAGGTCAAGCACCAGAAATCTTCAGGTTTACATTATTCACTTAAAGTCATTACATGGAAGTGGGATGAAATATTTATGGACTTTTTTATTGGGTTTCATCATACCTAGAGAAAGAATCATGCAAAATGGGTTGTGATTGATGAGCTGGACAAGTCGGGTCACTTTATACCCATTCGCGATACAACAAATATTGAGGAGTTGGAAAAACTCTATGTGAAGGATATTGTCTATTTCATGGAGTTCCATTTGTAATTTTTTGGATAGGGATCCTCATTTCACATCTCCCTTTTGGAGAGACTTTTTGGAGGCACTGGGATCTTAGGTACGTTTGAGCATGACCTACAATCCATGGTCAGATATCCAGATAGAAAGAGCTATAAAGATTCTAGAGGATATGATTTATGCTTATATTCTCAACTTTGGAGGAGCATGGGATGATCATTTGGGGATAACTGAGTTTTCTTATGATAATAGATATTAGTCCACAATCAAAATGGAACCCTTTGAGGCATTTATGTCATTCCTTGTAAATATTTGTTGTCCTGGTTGGAGATTGGTGAAAATTTCTTATTATGACCGAGTTTTGTCCAAGAGACAACAACTAGGATTCAATTGATTTTTTAGATAATATTGATAGAACAAAGCTGATATAAGTCTTATGCTGATCATCATCGTAGACCTTGGAGTTATTATTGGGTGACCAGGTGTTCTTGAAAGTTTCACCCTGGTTGCGTCATCGATAGCTTGGGAGGAAAGGGAAGCTTTCCCCTCATTTCATGGGACCTTTAGAGGTTATTAAACAGGTGGGGAAAGTTTCTTATAATTTATCACTTACACTACAGCTGATTTCAATACATAGCGTATTCCATGTATCATAGCTGAGAAAGTGTTTATCAGATCCATATCATGTTTTGAGTTGGAGTGATCTGGAGATTGAACCTGATTTATCTTTGACTAAGTGGGAATTAAGGATAGTTGATTCTGAGACCAAGGTAATTTGGGGGAGGAAGATACCTTTGGTTCATGTGCTATGGAAGCATTGTTCTGATAGTTAGGAAACATGAGAACATGAGGCACTGATGAGAGAGTAGTGGCCATATCGTTTTGGCATGGAAGCTTCTTCATAGACTTTTTGGGGAAAAAAGGTTTTTATGGTGGGGATTTTGTAACATCTTGTTATTGATATGACATGTATTACTTTAACCTTGTCATGGATCCTCCTTTTTATTGACTAGGTAGGGTTGAAAATGAATTGGGAGGATACCTATAATGTTGAAGATAGTGATTTGTTGGACTCTCATCTTTAACCGGCCTTTTTTGTAGGCTGTTGGAGGGTTACATGTCGTGTAATTGGGGTTACATGTTGTTTAATGGTTTTTGTAGGCAAGTCATGAAGGGATTCACACTATTAAGGTTATACATTGTAAAGATCCTTTAAACATCATGAATTATTTAGATATCTATTTTTAAAATTGAGTACTCGATTTTAATTCGAGGTGATGTGTTTTTCAACACTTATGGAAATTAACTATTTCACGATGTAAAATGGTATTACATGTTGTGTAATACCCCAAATAAAATTTTTAAATAGGTAGTGTGGCTAAGATTATCATGTCTCCTCCACTCCAGTTTCATATCCCTTGATCCAGAGTCTTCCCCATGCAATATTGAATCTATCCAACCCTTTTGGATGCTTTCATTTGACATTCGATCATCATTGTTCTTGCGATGTGACTTCTGTTTAAGAATTATCCTTTGTTATTCATCTTTATATATTTCTCCTTCTTTGTTATTTCAATATATCAATATGATGCTGATACATCTATGCTCTATGATATTGGATTTCATTTTTAGAGTGAGTTTCTAGATCATCTACACATTCGTTCTCATTGACGTGTGTCGTTGTGTGTGTTGAGTTTTGAGAAAAGGTAGGTGATTCCATACTATTTATCCAAATTGATTAACATTGAATTTTATTGATTTAAATTCAATTTCTTAAACATGATTTCAATTTATTCAATGATAAAATCCAATTCTTGTGAATTGAGAGATTTGAAATTGTTTTGGCATGAGAATTGGAAAAACCCCAAATTCCATTGAATTTGTGTGTTTTTATGGAAATAGGTTAATTTAAATCATTTTTCTTAAATTAGAGTTTTGATATAATTGATTTAAATTTAATTTTTGGATTTAATTATAGAAATTAATTTTGAAATTGATGGAATGGTTTTTGAATGGATTTAAAACTTTTGAAAATGGTTAAAAATGTTTTGATAGAAACCCAGTGGTTTTATCTTTTTAAAGAAGTATCTTTTTTATTAAAACCCATCATGTTTTTAAATGGAGAACTGTAATTGAAATAGAATAATGAGATTTAATTGGATTTTAAAAATTCTTAAAATAAATTTCTTATCATTGATTGTGTAAGAGCACATGAAAGCCTTAGGTAGTTGGTGAGTTATTTGGACACACTCTATGCTATTACAATGTTAAAAAACATACATGCAGTGGGTCACATACCCGATGTGATGGGGATGAGTTTCCTTTGGAATGTTTCATGGGGACATGTGTATACACATATTTCCTAGATCACTTAGAGAGTGTGGTGTCTTATAGCATGAAACATTCATACCTATTTCAAAGATGAGCATGCTGATCTCTTGTTATTTTTATTTGAGATACTAATATATTCTAATGTTGTAAAACTACTTTTCATGCCTTATAAATTTAAATAAAATGCTTTATGTAACTGTTTCATCTACGCCATTATTTAAGAAATATTATATCACTTGTAAATCCTTTGCTTAAAGTATTTTCCATCATTTCAATTGTATAGCATGATTTGTATAAATATGATTTAAAATTACAAACCTATTTATTTTAAAATTGAAATAATTTATTTGATTAATATATTTTTTCATCTATTATGGAATCCTTGGTGATACCCTTTGGGGATTTTTAGTTCACACCCTACTTGTGCCTTCATGTGTTTGTAGATTTTCTCATTCATAGTTTGATAAAGGGGAATGGATCTCTTTGAGGAGGATCCAAATATTAAACCATGGATGTAGTGAGTTGTGTCCTTAGGGAGTTGGTTTTTTCTCTGTGTTTTGGTACTTGGGTTTTAGTACTTTGGACTAGTTTATTCCCTATTATATTTTTGAACTTCACTTCCAAGGGAGACTTTTTGTACACACACTAACTTGTCTCTTTTTTCTTCCACAATGACTGTGGGAAAACTGTTCTCACTTTAAATTGTATGATTCCAAGTGCTGGTCTCCAACCCATGGGGATCAGAAACACCCTTCAGGCTATGTCAGGGTTAGCTCAGTAATCAGGTTACCAAAGTACGCGAGCTGGTTTGTGACAATCATTGTAATTAATTTTATCCCTTTTCAGTAATTTTTATGGTAAAATATTAAGTTGACCCTATTAAATAATAACAATAATTTTGATTCTGAATATGGAATCTGTTTTTTCAAATTAAACTCATAGAAGTGGAATAATTTTATTTAAAATTAATCCCATAGACGTAATGAGAAAGAGTGTTTTTAAAGTGAAAATTTTCATATGTTTGAAATGTTTTTATATATAAATTAAATATGAAATTGAATTCAATGAAATAAATTTAAATAAATGAAATAGAATTTATTTAATATTAATTAAAAAAAAATTAAATTTAAGTTGACCTTATAAATTAATTTAATGAAAAGGATGTTTTTAATTAAAATTCATTATTTTTCACTATTCATCAAAAAAACAACACTTCTTAAAAAAAATCACCATAAGAAAATTTTGATATTTTTCTTTTAGAAACGAATTTTATTTTGATAAATAAATTTCCTAAGTGGAAAATTTTAATTTTCAATTTTGTGTTCTCAACACAATTAACCCAACTTTTTGAAAATGTACTATTTTTTAAAAATAATTCTTTTTGTTTTAAATGATTCTTATTTTATTTATCATTAATGGATAACTAATAAAAATGTAAAAAATATATATTCTTAATTTATTTAATATTATTCATTTGTACCATTCCAATGGCTATGTGATATCTATCATAATAATATTAATAATATATTATAGTTTTATAAAAACCAGTCTTACATATAACACAAGCTATCAAAGTAACTTAGTATTGTGTGTAATATAAGAAAAAACATATTGTTTCTTATACTAAAAAATAAAATTAGTGTTTTATTTATTGTAATAATAACTTGGTGTTGTGTATAAATCAATCTTATGTTGGTGTAGCTTTCAACTCAAGCCATCAAAAAAATTTAAATTTATTATAAAAAAATAATACATAAAAACTCAGTGTCTTATAGGAATACCTAATGCGATCCTATAAGATAGAGTAATAGTCTTGTCCGTTAGTTCAAAAAATGAAGCTATCAAATATGGGTTATTATTTACCCCTGGTTTCTATCTATTTAGAATTACCCATTTAACCAATTGAATTGTTCCTTAGGGTAAATTAAACTAGATGTGTCACCCTTATGGGTATGCCCAAGCATAAAAATACTACCATAAACATGTATAAATACCACAGTGAAGGTTTGACAAAGAAACTACCTTCATGAATCTTTCCATTTACTTTAAAAATACCAATAATTGGTTCTATGGCCTCTTTATGTTCATCTGAGACACACAAGGTCTTGGATCACAACTAAAAAATCGTAATTAATTTATAACAAAAATGTTATAATTAATTAATAAACCCAAATTTTTATAAATAAAGACAATAATTATTAATTTAAAAGGAATAATTTCAAAAACCTTACTGGCCAATCCCATATCACTGAAATTGTAACTAAATAGTAACTAATAACTTGATTCACATCCTTATCCTTGAATAAAGAATATACCCTATCAAACAGTGTTAAAACAAGAACATAAAACTTTAATTTAAAGTATTAATTATTTATAAATTAACTAAATTAACATAGCTATTCAAAAATAGATGAGGCAAAGTGAAGATAGCCATTTGAGTTATCCTCTTTTTGGGTAGAGTAAAGTACCCAACACTAGTATTTGATTCCACAATTCACCAGAGGAATTGGGAATAAAAACCCTAAATGGTTAAACCAAAAGTGAGTGGATGGAAAATAAAAAATCAAAGGAGGCTAACAGAGTTGAGGATATTCCTCCTAGATTACAATTCATCAGATGAAATTCAATTCAAACAAAAAACAAGGAAGATATAGCATAGTGTAAATTAGGAATAAGATGTTGATCATAGAGGATGATTTTAGGTAAAATGAGGGATAAATATATGTAATTCGATTTTTGGTATGTGGGATTTTTTTAAAATTTTCCCCTTTTAATGGGGTGTACAGTTTGGCCTCATATTTAGTGAAATCATTATCCAACCATGCATTCTTCATTGTCTGATCATCACTCACCTTGCACGGTTGTAGAACATGGTTATAAAAATAATGATCCAATAGTGCAAGTACATCTACACCAACCTAAATGGTTATTGGATCCCATCACATGGTTTAAAAAATATGTGTTCCTTATAATTTGGTTTCCAAGGTTAGATCACACTGGTAGCACTAATCATGCATCAACCATGTTCTCTAGGTGGTAGACTTCTAAAACAATTAATTTGAGACCTGAAAAACCTAGATTGTCCTAAAATATTTGATCCAAAATCAGATTCTCAAACCACATTTAAAAACATTATTTAGAGGCATCCTGACCTTCAAATTTCCATTTCAAATCTCTAATAAAAAATTGGACTTTAATGTAATTTAAAATTAAATTTTCTTTAGAAATTTACAACTCGTAAAACATGGGATCAAAGAAAGGGATATATACCTCCATTAAAGGGTTTCATGGTCTATATAAGGAGAACATGGAATGACCCACTTTGTGTGATTCTACCATTTCTGTGTTCATGTACTACAACTAGTTCCCAAGTTCTATACCCCAAAGGGGGATTTAGTTGAATAACCAAGGATAGGACAAGATTCTTATCCTTACTAAAGAATCCCAATAGTCACATACACCAAAACATAATGATAATATGAAAATACCTAATTTTACATATCAAACCCTCTTGTAAATGAAGGTGGGAGACAAAGAGAAGATGAAAATCCCTGCTCATACACATCAAGACTTCTAGTCAAATATAGATAAATACAACAACTAGATAAGAATCCCTAATAATACATATCAAGTCTTTCAATCAAATAAGGTAGTATTCTATGATAAGATTCAAATCCCAACTTAGATATATCAAGATCCCTGGTCAAATACAATGACAAACAATGAGTATATGCAAATCCATGCTTGTACCTATCAATCCCATCTTTCAAATAAAATAGCATTCTATGAACAAATGGAAATCCCCCCTTAGATATACCAATACCTCCAGTCAAAGATGGTAGAAAACAATGAGAAAATTAAAAAAACCTTCTCATACCTATCATGCCACTATGTAAAATATGGAGGATGTATTTAGTAGTGTTAAAATAACTTCTCATACATATCATGACCTCTATAAAAACATTTTTGTGAACAATGAGAAGATGCAACTACTTACTTAGACACATCAAGTCCGCCAGTCAAATATAATGGCAATTGGTGGAACTAGTATGCATACCACGACTATGAGATAGGGGTAGACTCATATTTCTTCCCTAACACCAGAATGGATGTATAAATATGTTCCCAATAAGGATGATTTTCAACAATTCTTTTAAATTTTGGAAGGGAAGAAATCAATTCCTGGCCACATCATATAAATATGCCAAAACATTATCTCCTCAACGAAAATAGCTATGATCAAGCCCATGAACCTACCTCCAAATATAGTGTGACTCATCCCCCCAATAGGAGGGTCACTCATGAGTATATATACATCCCTTATCCTTTCTAGGAGGGTAACTGACAACATTTCGTGGTAAATAGGAAACTAGGTTGGGAAAAAATCCCAATTCCAACTATGGATTATGTTCCCATTTCAGGGGACACAACTGGAGGTCATATATCCTTGATTAAATTTCTATAACTCATTGGAATGCTTGTATATAAATAAAATATTCTCAAAAATATACTCCCCTATAAGGGAACCGTCACTCAAAACATGTGGTTCCTGCTACCCATGATAGTGCCTCAAAGAAGGAATCCTATCTAGGGTAGTTCTTAATTCTAAAGCAGACTCAAAAACATTATCTATTAAATGATTTAGTTATTAAGGAAATCAAACATCTATCAGTTTTTACCCATGATCCTACTAATACAATTTGAAAATACAAAAGTTTAATTAGCATTAGTGAATTCCCTCCCCATATCACTGCTACAAGAATATCTGGAGGTACTCCCCACAATGATTACCATGATAGATTTCCTCATGGGATCAACTTGATCAATCATGATATCTCATATCCTTATGAGCACCATGAAATCCCTATTTGTAGCCATAAGATCAATCAATAAGAAGGTTCTCCCCATACCTAATAAAATATTAGAAATCCATCATATTTTAAGGTGCTTGCAAATATAGGGCCAATCATGCCCAAAACCAAATCAATGAAAGGTGATAGTCTCTCTCAAACAGAATATAGTTTGAGGAAACGATCAGTTTTTGAACCACCCTTGGCACATTTCCATTTTGGCGAGACCCCTACCATCCCCTCAAATTCCGAAAAAATAATTAGTAATTTCCCATGTTGGGAATATCATGTATAAGAATCTATGAAAAAGATAAAAAAATTATGCATGTAATAAGACAAATAGATAGGGATAATATACCCATCATGTTTTGTCCATACTCTACTTTTTAGTTCTACATTCTATAGGTATGGTCAGAATAGTGGGTACAAAACATCTTTCTAAACATTTGGAATACTCTCATCCACCTGAAATAAATTTCCTTACCTTAAAATGGGTATGAAGACCATGTTAAAGTATTTAGAAAGCTTCAACATCAAATTAACTTATAAGATATCCTAACATCACATTGACCATTATCAAATAAGCATTGAAAATATACTCAATGTGAATGCCTCTATTCATTTCATAAATTATGACATTTAATCATGGACTCATTGCCTGGTGTTTGTATTCGAGTATGGGGTGAACATGGATATTTGAATTTCAACTCATACCTTGGTCCGAAAAAACCACCGTAGGTGACATCATGTAATGTCATTTCATCATGGAGGCTACTATAAAATACCCTATGTTGGGAAAGATGACACACTCAGTAGAAATCATCCTTGAATAAGTCTCAAAATATTTGGGATTGATGAGAGGAATATATCAAAAATATCCTAAATCAGGCAACTGAGATCATTAATCATGATTCTTGCTTAATGGAGGGAAATCATTAGGCACTATAGATTCCCTTATAAGCACGCAGTTCACATGAAAATCCTACATTTCACCCAACTCTTGATCAAACAAAACTGTGAAAGATTAAGAGAACATAAAAATTAGTATCTTCCACCACATTATGGGATAAACCCTAGCCTGTAAGGCTAGGTGAATATTTAAATCTATTCCCCTTCAGAGTAAAAAAAATTGGCCCAATGAAAAACAAAGGATGAACCGGTGCAACCCCAAACCTCCGGGACATAGGAATTTTTACCTCAATCCCCACTTCAAAAAAGTAGCCTTTTCTCATTTGGGGGGAAGACCAAGAAATATATCCCCCTAGTTTATCCTATTTCATTACCCGTTTACCTTAGAAGGGACATGTCTAACAAGGTTTTTGGACGGTTCCCTCTAAGTCACTATTTTCTAGGAAGCATGAAGAGGATCCCAAAAAAGGAAGGAATATGTCCAATAAAGGGAACAAAAAACCCTCATATAATTTGATGCCTAATATGACACATAAAATTAATTATTAATTGATGAAGGTCATGGGATTAAATCATGCAGATGGTGTGAAAGATGATTCCAACTCCAAGGAGTAGAGAGGGGATTGTTCCATTTGGAATTTAATCCACACTGATGCAAATGTTGGAGGTTTTCATTCACAGAAACTGGGACTCACCCTAATTTTTGGAATTCCCTCAACCTATCCATTAATGTCTCTTTAGATAGAATTATATAAATATAATGGAAAAGTAATGGATATATAAAACCTTACTATTGAAGAGGTTGAACCCCTAAAACTCATTGAAAGATTCTCTTGGTAGTTGGATGAGTTGGAAAAGTTGATAAGACTCAATGCCAAATCTCTTCAAGGCATCATTGCACTGAATATGTTCTACATGAAGAGCCTCAAATTTAACTTCCAAATAGTGTACATCAACAATGAGGGTTCACCCTAGTAACTGAAGTAAATCTTGGATATTGTCTTGATCCATTTCCCAAATTATCAGTTTACCTGGACCTGATCATCTATATATATCGAGAATTCCCTCATATAGGGAAACAAATAGAACTAATTCTACACATGAGCCTCAGCCCGGTTGGTGAGGACTCGAAAAGTGCATCCAAGAGACCCGAGATCAAATCTGGGTGGAGACATATTTCCAGGTACTATATCAGTACTATAGAAGCACTGTAACATCACTGTAGCAGGTACTGTTTGGTATTTTAGCAGCCAAAACTATTCATCCATCTAGGCCTCCAGGACACCGGTTTGGTCCTCGGGTCTTGAAAGGTCTTCAGGCCACCCAAGGCCTTTGGGATAGCTATCTATCAAGGCCTTTGGGACACCTTAAGGCCTTAGGGGCACCCCAAGGCCTTCGGGCCTTGTGATTATGCAAACATACCAATAAAACTACAAGGGGCAAGGCTTCAGATGAGGATTCAGGGAAGGCACATTCACTTGAGTAGAGCTAACCAGAATTGGAAGAACGAGAGGGTATAGCTTTTCCATCAGCACTGGGCCTGTGCAACATTGCATATGACAACTAGCCGACCAGCCCTGTGAAGGTGGAGTGCTGATCATCATGAAATATACTGGGGAGGAGCAGTTCCAAGTTGTCTTGTCTGGGTGATTCCCTCTAAGACCTACGGGTCATGTAATTTTCTCTGAGCCTTCGAGCCTTGTAAGGGTTCCACCTCACCCCTTGAAAAGTGTATTATCAAAAATAATAAAAAATGAATGCCTTCGGGCCATTCGATAAATAGAACCAATTCAGGAAAACCCTCAAATTATGTCTACTACTGAATGTCAACCACAAATGTTAGAGGAGTAAATGTTTAATTACCTTCCTATTACATTCTTTATTTATGATCCTGTTCATACAAACATTTATCAAGGGATTATAGTCACCATTGAATCTTTGGAATCTTGTTTGGAATATGTACAAGAATGGAGTGCACCAAAACATCTATAATGGAAGCATTAATCTGAATGGGTTCCCATGATCTTACCCCCTCTAAATTTCAGGAGACCTATATTTCTAGTATTCAATGTCTTTAGAGACCCATAACAGCATCTGACTCATTTTGTGTCCTTTTTTAATCTCATTATAGGAACACCCTATGAAATAAGAAGTAGTGAAACTTATATTCTCCATATAACCCTTGAAAGTTCTGACCTTATTATATTACACTATTTTTTCAACTCATTCATGCATTTGATGGTAAGAACTCCTTTAGATATTTCTTTTTTAGTTTAGCACGATGATTAAAAACACAATGATCCTTGAACTCTCAAATTTCAATCAATGGGAAAAAAGAGGGTCTCATATTTCATTCATGAGTGGAAGGGGTTAACTTGCTCCCTGAGCCTATATATTTCACAAGAATATTTGATTTCTCTCTTTATAGAGAACATCTGTGTTGATTTGTAGATGCCACTCATCACAATAAGATATATGGGTGGGTTTTGGGATCTCACCACAATTTTTAAAATAATATATATTTCCATAAATTTAACTAAGTTTAAGTCCTGAATGACTCTATTAACCCCATAGAAGATAATGGGAAAGGTATAATCTACAACCATCACACTTATTCTAGCTTCTAAATCATCTCCAGCTCCAAAACATGCACCATATTGTGCAGTACGACCTAAGTATCAATAGTAACCCCATCCTCTCCAAGATGAGTAGAGGGGATAGAGAAAAATAAATTTGAGGATAAAAATAATAAATTTTACTCATTCTGAGAGGGGACTTTCCACAAATACTTTTTAGAATCTATGGAAAATGATTTACTCCACTTACCAGACCCCAAGAAGCCCAAAAAGGTGGGACTAAATGAACATATAGATTAATTCCACTTTTTATTAAACATTGGGCAACACCATTCATGAATGCTTACTTTTCAAATACATCATGTAAAAAATGATATACTATAGTAAAGTTATTTTAGTGAAATTTCAACCACAAATAACATATATTTCATATACTTTTCTTAAGAAAGGAGGTGATTAGAATGGAGTTTCTATAAATGGGGAAACATTTTGTAAATTGTATGACTTGAAAGAAAATCAACATAATTCATGCCATCCTATAAACATAGTTAATACAACCAAATATGACCCAAATCACTTTTACTACAACAAAAATGATGCCATCGATACTAGAATCCTCTAAAAATCATTGTTTAAAAAAAGAACAATCTAGGAGGGAATGGAGAAAATATAGGAAGATGAACATGAAACAAGGCTAAATTTGGATTCGAATCCTTTGGAGTTCATTCCTTCAAGTTCAAAATCATTGGAGCTTCCCTACCAAATGGTTCAACCAAAAATTGTCATCGAGAGAGTATCCTAATTGAATGAGGTATTACTCTTTAGTTCCATTAATGTCATTCATTTAGTAGATCACTTATATGAGGAAGAGTGCGACTATGAAACATAGTTCCCCACACATGATTGGGAACCATTGGAATAGGCCACATGATATGAGGATAAAGGGGAAGATACAACCATGATAACAACCAAAATTTTTGCCATGTCCCTACTTATACTTTTAGTTCTATATAATGTCATAGAATATCCCTTCAGTGTGTCCAAATGAATCAGTTAAATCCTCCTGAATATGAAAAAAATCTACCTCACCAGATCATTCTAGAATATATATCAGAATATGGTATATCTATTTGATCCCCCTTGGTAGGTGGGAAGACTTTTTCATCCTAACCCACCAAGAATATAAGCATTGTAAAATTCTTTTTTGAGGGATGATCCATACACATCCATCACTCCAGTTCCTAAAGCACCTGTGAAAGTGAATCCATAGGCTTTAATCCATATTCCTTTAGCCAAGAAGTATGAAATATTGAAACAATTATACTTTTTTCGTCTATGTTGTTGATCCTGGATGCCCTGAGTTTGTCAAAAGTCCTTAAGGAGGCAATCATAAAGGCTTTGATAATCCCTTGAGAGTTTGAGATTGGGTTGTTGTTACTAAGGTATATCGAGGAGTGAATGATCCTATATAACATCCCACAATTGTATCCTCTACTTACTGTGATAAATATATTTTTATACACGGACAAATTCTACCCTTGTACCTATCTATTAGGATTAATGGAATCAATGTCCAATGGTATTTTATGAAAATGGATCAGGAGTTAATATCATTCAATTTTGGACACATCACTTGATGGGATATAGTGAGGGTGACCTAACAACTTATGCTCTAATTCTAAAAGGTTATGAACAAAGTGATCAAAAGCCACTGGTCCAAATCAAGATCAAGGATTAGTTTATGGAGCCTCTATCCTGCTCAAAATTCATAGTTTTTCAAAAGGATACAACCTTCACTATTTTTCTAGGAAGCCCCTTGTTGAATCAATATATGAAAATCCCCTCATCATATCATCAATGCATCAAATTTTTCATTAATGAAAAAATTGGTACATTGAAAACTGATAAGGACCCATTTGAATCTTATGAGTCATATTATATCAATACACGATTCTATAAGATTGAGGGGAAGCAACCCATTCTTGATGATTTCACTAGAGTTACTTTTTTGAACCATCTAAAACTAACCCCATCCCACCACTTCAATCATGTTAGTGAAGAGTATGTGTTACCCATCAATTAGGTCATGCATATGAGTCCAAATTCAGAATCATATTTGAATATATTCTTTATATTAGTCATGAAAATTTATCCCATATGGATTAAGAGGACATTGAATCTCTATAATATGAAAAAATATCATATAAATATTCCCTTATTCCATCCCAAGCGTTTCAATAGACCACTGCTTTATCAACCAAGTTGGAAGAATCCTAAGCCTCACTAGAATAAAGTGAAGATTCTCATTATATGTCCTTAACATCTCCTTCATAAATACAAAGATATCCCACATCATTGGTTTGGTTATAGGAATTATCTTTATCTTCTAGATGTTAAAATATTGACTCCTCTCCTAAATCTAAGGAATTTTATTCATCACCCACTCCCACTATTGCTAATATAGATGAGGAGGAATAAGAATGAGAGGGATAAGAAGAGGATGAGGTTAACCTTAGGGATGTACATCTAGAATTTGAGGATGGTTTCATTACCACAACTGATGAAGTCAGAGTGATAAGTATTGGTACAAAGGAGGACCCACATCCCACTTAGATCAATATAGCCACATCTTCTATAGAACAATAGGTATGTACCTCCTTTCTAAAGAAACATTATAATTCTTTCTCCTATAACTACAAATAAATGTTTCAATGCTACCCTAAGGTGGAAAATCACTATATTGGATTTCCATTGAACCATCAGGGATATAAGCAGGCAGTAGTAAGTACACATCCAATACATGTTTCCAAAATTGAAGTAGAAGATGCAAATATCATCAGATCCAATTTCATTTTAGAGGTCTGATATCTGAAGTGGTTGGAAAATATAGTTATGTTAAGAAGAATAAATGGAAAATTTGATTCCACATCACTTTTAGAGATCTCTTCCAATAGTGTTCAAAGGTTGATTTCCTATTCTTGATAACAAATATATTGGGTGATTAAATAACATGATGTAGATCCCTCTCCTTCGTGGACGGATATTCAGGGTATAATAAAATATGAATGTCCTAATAAGATTAATAATACTATTCCTTCATGTACCCTCATGGAGTATTTTTCTATCGAGTAATTCCCTTTATATTGATTAATGCTGGCGCAATGTACCAAAAATCCTTACATCACATCTTAAAACCCTTCATGGGGATGTTTTTTGAATGCTATGATGATGATCAAGTAGTTAAATCTGAGTGACGCTCCAACCACCTTACTGATAATTGAACTGTCTTAAAAAAACTAAGATATGAAATCCTAAAAATAAACCCCTTGAAATGTGATTTCTGGGTTACCTCTGGGAAATTTCTCAGCTTTATAGTACGCCATCTTGAAATTTATTTCATACCCGAGAAGAAAAGGGATATCCTCAGTATGTCACCACTAAAAAATCTATATGAGTTGAGAGGAATCTAGGGGAATATTCCCTATATTCGATGTTGTATAGAAAACCATATAATTAAGTGTTTTACCATTACCAAGTTGATGAAAATGGGGGTCTCCTATCAGTAGACTTAAGACTGTCAAGAATCATTCTATAGTCTCAATAAATATATCTTGATTCCAACTATGATAATGTCTCTAGTTTATGGAAAGAAAATAATTCTATATGTAGCAGAGTTGGGATGTTTATTAGGAACCTTAATTTCAAAAAATAATGATGTCAGGAATGAAATTAGCCTTTATTACATTTATCAAACCATGACTGATACATAGACTCATCATTCAATTATCGAGAAGAACAATCTGATGCTAATATTTTCCTCCCAAAAACCAAGGCATTACCTAAAACATCACAAGGTATATCTGGTCTCTCATACTAACCCACTCAAATAAATTATCATTATTACTATGTTAATTGGGTGTTTTTCACGATGGTCATAAATCTTATAGAACTTTGATATTCAGTTAATTCCTCAGAAAGAGGTGAACAAGAAGGCATTGAAAAACATCCTTACAAAACATCCCTCATAATTTTTTTTCATGGGATAATGAATTTTTCTATGAAGAGATCTTATATATTCAATAGGTTCCCTATATATGGGAGTTTTATTTTGATGGAGCATCCAGAAGCCCAACAGGGAAGTGGATGGATAACCCCAAACTCAATAATGTTGGGTTGTGTGTCGTACTCATTTCCATATCAAAGTTATTCCTAGAATATTTCTTCCTACTGTCATAAGGGTTTACAAAAAATGAAGAAAAATATCAGGCCTCTATGGAAGGTTTTGATCTAGCACTTCAAGTATTGATATATTAGTTTAAAATAAAGAGATATTGAGAATTTTTCATCAAGAAAGTAAATAGTGATTATGGTATCACAAAATAAGATTTGATCCCCATACTTGACTATATAAAAAGATTAAAGGAGGAATTACCCTCAGAGCTATCATTGTTTTATGTCATGTACTCACAAAATTCCTAGGAAGATGCCCTTGAAATTTTAGCAACATCCTTGGTAGATCCAGACCAGAAATAAATAGTCATCGACATTGCGCATCACCGAATAGTGGAACCTTTTGTTCGCAGCCACATGCATGAGATTAATGATGTCAAACATATCCCCTAATGTGAGGGTGATTCGACTAGCTGGATGAAACCCATTATTGATGACCTTCAAAATGGATTAATCCCATCAGATAATGTAGGGAAACATAAATTCTGATGGAGGGAAATTCTATTTTTCCTTTATGATGGAACAAATCATCAAAGTTTCCTCTATAAGAAGGTCATTTAAGGGTTCTATATCAGATACAGTGATGTATAACATCCATCTATTTTGATGAAATCAATGATCAATGGATCCTATAATTCTTAGAGTTAGGGTTCTAGAATTCTCATCAAATTTGGGGGCTTGGTTACTAATTTCCCACAATGATGCTGGGTTGCAAAAAAATCACCAAAAGTACCATTACTTCTTGGTTCATGCTTACTTAATTATAAAATCTTTAGACATGATTCACTTATAAAAATACACCTTTCAATTTTCTATATTTGGAGTGAATGACGTGGGACCATATCATTCTTCCACATCCATGTAGTTTAAGTACATTATCATTGCAAATGACTTCTTCTCCACATGGGTTAAAGTAGTACCCCTCAAAGAATTCAGGGAAAGGGATAATTTTATACTTTATGAGAGCCAATATCAACACCATGTTTAGAATCCATCATATAATATTGAAGGATAATGGAGCCATGCTTTACTTCAATGAGTCGGGAAGGATGTATCAAGAGTATAACATCAATTCCAACCATTCATCTCACTATCACACAGTGTCCAATGTAAATCTAAATACCTTAAAAAATACCTTATCGAATATAGTCCAAAATATAGTATATAAGGATAAAAATAATTTTAAGGACAAGATCCTACATGGATTTTGGTCTTATCAGACTACAACCTAAACTGTCAAACATGAGACCCCATACACATTGGTATACTGGACAAAGGATGTATTTCCCATTAAGGTTCAGTTTTCCACTATTCTTATTTCCATCTGTGATTAGTTGTCCATAGATGAGTAGTCTCAAAAGGGGATATATGAGTTGGAGAGACTGTATAAGAAGATATTTCAAACCTTTAATAATTTGGAAGTCTACCAAAACTGGATTGTGCAAGACATTAAAAAAAAATATAGCCTCCGATAATTCCCCAAATGTGAGATGTTTTTGGTCTGTAGGACTCTAAATATACCTAGAATAAAACTTGAAAAGATAGAACCAAATTAGGAATGAAATTATACCCTAAAAAATGTATACTCTAATGGATCTTATTAATTGATCTTGATGGAAATACAATAAACCAAAATCCCTACTAACGAACGGTTCCTGAAGAAATATTTCATGTAATCACACGATACTCATCCTTATAGTATAATGTTAAACTACATGGTTTCTTTTATCTTTACTACATGATTCTAAAGTATGTATTATTTTGGTCCTAGATGAATGAACTTAAAATGAAAACCATACCATCTTAATCAAATGATGTTAAACTTCATGGTAAAGGTATCACATGATACTAAACTGTATGGTAAATGTCCATAGAAATTGATGTTAAACTATATCCTTTACCTATGAAATAAACATGGGACTACTCATGACCAAAATGCATGGTTTAAATTTCCTAACCATATAAGGAACCCCCTGAAATCCATATTGTACCATTCCATTATCTAGGAATGAGTATCTCTTGATTCCCATCATCATGGGATACATATCGATGCCTAGGTCCCTTTTTTTCCTTCAGTCTAGCCCCATCAAAAACACATTAAGAATTACTTTCCCTCACCAATCATGATGGTGGACCCTTTTAAATATGATTTCATCATATTTTGTTTAGAACAAGATCCATATGACCCTCCTTTCCCATCATTTCATCACATATTAGCCACAGAACCCCAATTAAGACATTAGGACCCCATCATGGTTGAAGTTATGAAATGATAAATTGAAGACTTACCACATCCCATAAATATGGGATGCCTCCTAATAGCTGTGGGATGTCTCAATGTACACTCCAGGGAGGACACCCCCATTCCCGACATCAGTCATCTACCATGCCTTCCTTTAGAACAATGTGTAGTTTGAATCCTATCCATACAGGATACATAAAGCTGGCATGATCCTTTCCCCTACCCTAGTAATGGTTTACAATAAAAAACATCCCCTTACCAACATATGTGCTAGATCTATGTATCGAAATTCACACTTGATGTACAATTTTGTTCTGAATTCTTCTTTTGTTCTTGAACATATTCCTTCCACATATCACACTTCTTGTCGAGTGAACATTTATATATAAAGAAACTTCCCTTGTAAATCATTAGTAGAAAATCACATTCATCATGAAACCATTGTTTGAATATGAATAATATGCCCCATTTTGGATCTGCATAAGCCTCCCTAAAAATAAATATCAGCTGAAGGTAAATTCATCTTTAGAAGACAACTATTATATCATCACAAATCCCAATAACATCATACTAGAATATGATATTAAAAAATTTCCCACAGTCACTCTATGTGTGCTTATCCTATCTAATTTCCCCTGATCTGTAAACCCTCAAGATCATGGTTAATGATTTCCATCTTCATGTTCTAGGAATTTAATAACATCTTGTCATTTTAAGGCTTTTATCACTCATTACTTCCATTACATATGGTCCTAGCCGTATGACCTAAAACTGAAATACACCTTGGTTTCCTAGTAACATGAAGTTAAACTGTATGATAATGTCTTCAGAACATGATGTTAAAATTCATTATTACCATGTCTAACAAAGAATAGGAATCCATAGATATATTCTCAGGAAGAATAATGTAATGAACACGAGATTCCAGTCATAAAGAGATTCCCCGAATGTAAAAATTGAATTTACGAGGCATTATGGCTTCTTTTTTATGTCATGTAACATTTTTCCCTACCCCATGATGCTAAAATGAATGGTTAATATCCATTTTATTCAGAATTAAAATCCAAAAAACTATGTACATCATGATTTACACCACTATAAGATACGCAGAGATGCCCAAATCTTGCATCTCGTTCTATCCACTACAAAATCATAATGTCTCTGTCTTTACTTTCAAATAACCAATTTGTGGTTAAAGGAACCTTTTACACTACTTGTTTCACACGACCATAGTTAAAATGGGATTAGGACTTTGGTGATGGATTTCCTGCATGATCATGACATGTCAGTCCACATCAGGGTTACCATATTCATGGTAAAAAACTATAAAATACATACCATATGTCATTATCGGATGACATTTTACTTATCAATTTATGTCTATTACATGATTTAATTCCTAGAGCTACATCTATCTTGATTCCTGTTATCACATGATATGTTGCGACTCATGGGTTCTACATCTTGGTAGAATCAAAGTACAAAAAATTCCTCCCACATTCTGATGTGTATTCCATATATATAATAGTGTCCAATAAAGGTTCTCACACCTCTCATGAGCCTAAATTCAAAGGAAAAAAGTTCTCTCTATGCATAAATTCAATCAATGTGGGGAATCTACCATTGAGCTATGGGTGGATTGAATCTCTATTTGACAAGGTATACAGTGACTCCCCGACCATGTGTCTTAGGAAAATTTATATAGAAAAGCATCCCCCGTTCCAGTGAATGGGTCAGACCTGCATGAGGAAAATATTTCTACCCATTCTTAGTTAATTTTGATATGAAATGTTCCTTCCATATTCAAGAATATTCCTTACACAAACCAAACTCTATGTCAGATGAAGTCCAAATACCCATAAGCTTTCTATGGAAAATAGTAATGGATTTTCATATTCTTATGTAAAACATTGTTTGAAAATGAATTGATAGGACCCAATAGGATTTTCATACATCTCTAACAAAATGGGTTTTCAACCAAAGAATTATTCATCGTTAAAAGAGACATCTTCTATCTCTATAATCCCCTAAAACATTTTTGTCCCATATTACTCCTAGAATTTGGAATCCCCCAAATTTTAGATTATAAACTTTACCCTTCACACCTAAATTTGAAGGAATATTATTCTATAGATTACCATGAAGAGGAAAAATGATCAATCTTCTTATCAATGTTAAGTAACCTTATATCATATCCCCCAAACATCCTTATCATAAAATGTCAAACTACACGGTCCATTTCCTAATCACATGTAGGATTAGTTTCTCGTTCATGGCCACTTCCAATACAGATTCTCATGACTGTAAGAATCCAGTTCTTCCTTGAGGTATGAAAATTTTTAATTCCATAAATTTTTTGTTAAATTTATTATATATGGTCTAATATTAAATACTTTGAGGTCATGTAGGTTTTGGGTGTGTCTAGGGATTTTTCGGATCCCAAAACCTAACATTTGGGAATAAAAAGGCTCATTTCACGGTTAGTAGAAACCATGTGGGGTAGGCTTTATATTTACTTATAATGGTGTGAGGCTAAATAATGAGAATGGGGAGTCCCCGTGGTTTAAAAAACACTACTATTTGAGGCTCATGTACATGTGGCATATTTTATTGTTTTCAAAAGTGGGATAATACATAGTATGTAGATGGTATGTCAAATCGTTTGTGAAAACCGTGTGATGTGCCCCTTTCCTAGAGAAAAGGGTGCTCAGTTGGTGCATAGTTTGGTCATCCATGCGACCAAACCATGAAACCCATTTATTTTGGTGAATTTATCATTTAACCTCATTTAATCCTTTATCTCGACACTAATTTCTCTTCTCCTCCCATTGCACAACCATGAGCTTTGAGAGCTCATTTTGATGCCTAAAGTAGGAATCAAAGGATCTTCTCTATATGAACTTAGAATCTAGATCTGTCAGAACCATCAGATTTGTCTCAGTAGGATCTCCATTCATTTTTTATTGTTGTTCATTGTTTTTGGTATTGGTTGTTCTATTTAGTTTCAAGATAATATGACCTATTTTCAGTGTTCTCATTGATTCTTTTTTTTCTACCGATCTAAGTCAAATCCAGAGCTGATATTTGACAAGCAGTTTATTATACTCCTACGGTAGTCGGTATGGTGATTTTTCTTCAATATAAAAGAGTTTATATAAATTTTGTTGTTCCGCATGCCTAATTATTAGAGCATTACCATTTAAATTATAATTCTTGATTTTAATTGATAGGTATGCCCTATGAAATTAATAGAACCCATTGATAAATGAATAGAGGTTAAGAACATTCAATTGGAACCACCCCTTGGATGTGTTGTTTTGTTAATTGGACCACAATGGGTGAATTTTTATTTTGGATATGTTTATGGTGTTCCTTTTTACCCATTTCCATGGGAAGTTCAACAATGAATTGTCAAATGTAATTGAATTGATTTTTATAATGAATTTGAAATTAAATTGATCAAAGAATGGGAATGGAATCCATCTCCCCGGGATCTTTACATGTAATTTCTTATTTAAGAATGAGTTATTTATTATATTGGTATTACCACATGATTTAATCAAGAGGCTAAACCTTCAATGCTAGTCCACGCCTTATGCCACCTTATGTTGTGAGATTTAAATGAATTAATCGTGGTGATGAAATTGAAATAATTAAATTGAATTTAATGGTCAATATATTCCTTGGCTGAAACATGTGTTTATATATGAACAACATGGATGGAAATATTTGGATTCTACCTAGATTACACATGAGTGACACTTGGAATCCCTTATGGATTTCCAAGGATGGACTCATGGGGGATGACTATTATATGTCGAGTGATGGATTTTTTTAAAATACATTTTAGAAAAAATTATTTTATAAAAAACTCCTAGGTTAAAAATTTTCTTAAAAATAAGCTCTAAAGGCGGTAGGGAAGCTGCCGCCTTTCTACTAAAAAAAATTACTTTTTTTTTTGTTTTAATTTTTTTTGTTTTTATTTTTGTTTTGTTTTGTTTATATATATATATATATATAAAACAAAATAAAAATAAAAATAAAATTTTCAGCAGAATTTATCCGCTATTTAAAATCCAGCAGTACTGCCATTACAATAGTCTGGATTCTGATAGAAACTCTCACCCAGGGCTCCCTTTTATAAGAGAGCTTACCCTAGAAATACTTCTGCATTTCCGATGTGGAATTCTGGTTCCCCCTTTCCTGCGCAGAACATTCTGTATTTCTGATGTGGGATTCTGTTTCAAGTACGTGATTTTGAAACACTATAAAATATAAACTATATGACTAATATAAATGAAACTTAAAACATAGATTAAACATATAAATATAGTTGAAAACAAAAATAATTTCATAAAAAATGATGATAAAAAATAATTTACAGGCTTTGAAAACCACCTACTTGAAACTTAAAAAGTTTCAAGTATGTGACTTTTAAAGCTTATAAAATATAAACTTCAAGACCAATATAAATGAAACTTAATGCATGGATTAAACATATAACAAATAGTTGAAAATAAAAAGAATTTCATAAAAAATTTTGATGAAAAATAATTTATAAGTTTTCAAAGACACCAACATGAAATTTAAAAATGTTTCAAGCACATGAATTTGAAATCCTATAAAATATAAACTAAAAGACCGATATAAATGAAACTTAAAACATGGATTAAACATATAACAAATAGTTGAAAATAAAAATAATTTTGTAAAAATTTTTCATGAAAAATAATTTATTAACTTTCAAAACCACCTACTTGAAACTTAAAAATGATTCAAGTATGTGGTTTTGAAAGACTAAAATATAAACTATAAGACTGATATAATTTAAAGTTAAAAAATGGATTAAAAATATAATAAATTATTAAATTATTAAATTAATATTATTAATAATTAATTATATAATAATTAATTAGTAATTATTAATAATTAATTATATAATAATTAACCAATTAATTAGTAATATAATTATTCAGTATATAATAGTTAATTAATTAATTATTAATATATTTATAAATTATATTTATTCATTATACTTAATAATTAGTAATTATTAAAAATTATTATATTATAATTAATTAGTTAATTTCTAATATAATAATTAATTATATAATAGTTAATTAGTTAAGTAGTAATATAATTATAAATTATAATTATTCATTATAATTATTAATTCTAATTATTCATTATAATTACTAATTATAATTATTCATTATAATTACTAATTATAATTATTAATTATTAATTAGTTAATTGATAATATAATTATTAATTATAGAACTATTAATTGTATAATAATTAGTTAGTTAATTAGTAATTATTAATAATTAATTATATAATAATTAATTAGTTAATTAGTAATATAATTAGTTAATAAGTAATATAATTATTAATTATATAATAATGAATTAGCTAATTAGCAATATAATTATTAATTATATAATAAGTAATTAGTTAATTGGTAATACAATTACTAATTATATAATAGTTAATTAGTTAATTAGTAATATAATTATTCATTATAATTATTAATTAGTAATTATTAAAAATTATTATATAATAATTAATTAGTTAATTAGTAATATAATTATTCTTTATAATTATTCATTATAATAATTAATTATTAATTACCAATATAATTATTAGTTATATAACTATTAATTGTATAATAATTAGTTAGTTAATTAGTAATTATTAATAATTAATTATATAATAATTAATTAGTTAATTAGTAATATAATCATTTAATTAATAATATAATTAGTTAATTATTAATATAATTATTAATTATTTAATAATTAATTAGTTACTTAGTAATATAATTATTAATTATTTAATAATTAATTAGTTAATTATTAATATAATCATTAATTATATAATTTGTAATTAGATAATTAGTAATTATTAATCATTAATTATATAATAACTAATTAGTTAATTAGTAATATAATTATTAAATATATAATCATTAATTAGTTAATTTTATGAGAAAGATAGAGCTAAGACCCTTTTTATAATTTGTTAATTAGTAATATAATTATAAATTATAATTATTAATTAGTATTTATTAAAAATTATTATATAATAATTAATTAGTTAATTGGTAATATAATTATTAATTATATAATGGTTAATTAGTTAATTAGTAATATAATTATTCATTATAATTATTAATTAGTAATTATTAAAAATTATTATATAATAATTAATTAGTTAATTAGTAATATAATTATTATTTATAATTATTCATTATAATTATTCATTATAACTATTAATTATTAATTATCAATTAGTTAATTAATAATATAATTATCAATTATATAACTATCAATTGTATAATAATTAGTTAGTTAATTAGTAATTATTAATAATTAATTATATAACAATATAATTAGTTAATTAGTAATATAATTATTAATTATTTAATAATTAATTAGTTAATTAGTAATATAATTATTAATTATTTAATAATTAATTAGTTAATAAGTAATATAATTATTAATTATTTAATAATTAATTAGTTACTTAGTAATATAATTATTAATTATATAATTTTTAGTTAGTTAATTAGTAATTATTAACCATTAATAATTAATTATTTAATTAGTAATATAATTAGTAAATATATACTAGTTAATTAGTTAATTTTTTGAGAAATATAGTGATGAGACCCTTTTATAATTAGTTAATTAATAATATAATTATAAATTATAGTTATTCATTATAATTATTAATTAGTATTTATTAAAAATTATTATATAATAATTAATTAGTTAATTGGTAATATAATTATTAATTATATATTAGTTAATTAGTTAATTAGTAATATAGTTATAAATTATAATTTTTCATTATAATTATTAAATTGTAATTATTAAAAGTCATTATATTACTAATTAATTGGTTAATTATTAATAATTACTAATTAATTATTAATAATTACTAATTAATTATTATATAATTAATTATTAATAATATTTATTTAATAATTTAATAATTTATTATATGTTTAATCCATGTTTTAACTTTAAATTACCTAGGTCTTATAGTTTATATTTTATAGTCTTTCAAAGCCACATACTTGAATCATTTTTAAGTTTCAAGTAGGTGGTTTTGAAAGCTTCTAAATTATTTTTCATGAACATTTTTTATGAAATTATTTTTATTTTCAACTATTTGTTATATGTTTAATCTATGTTTTAAGTTTCATTTATATCGGTCTTATAGTTTATATTTTATAGGCTTTCAAAGTCACGTGCTTGAAACATTTTTAAGTTTCATGTAGGTGTCTTTGAAAACTTAAAAATTATTTTCCATCAACATTTTTTACAAAATTCTTTTTATTTTAAACTATTTATTATATGCTTAATCTATGTATTAAGTTTCATTTATATTGGTATTATAGTTTATATTTTATATGCTTTCAAAGGAACATACTTGAAACTTTTTAAGTTTCAAGTAGGTGGTTTTGAAAGCCTATAAATTATTTTTTATCATCATTTTTTATGATTTTTTTTGTTTTCAACTATTTTTATATGTTTAATCCATGTTTTAAGTTTCATTTATATTGGTCTTATAGTTTATATTTTATAGTGTTTCAAAGTCACGTACTTGAAATAGAATCCCACATCAGAAATGCAGAATGTTCTGCGTAGGAAAAGGAGAACCAGAATCCCACATTGGAAATGCAGAATGATTTACGAGGTAAACTCTCTTATAAAAGGGAGCCCTGGGTGAGAGCTTCTATCAGAATCCAGACTGTTGTAATGACAGTACTGCTGGATTTTAAATAGCGGATAAATTCTGCTGAAATTTTTATTTTTATTTTTATTTTGTTTTGTTTATATATATATAAAATAAAAATAAAAATTAAAAAAATTGATTTTTTTGTTTTGGTTTTAGTGGAAAGGCAGCATCGCAGATGCTGCCTTTCACCCGATGCCAATTTTAAAAATATTTTAAACCCAACCGTTTTTTACAAAATATTTTTTTAAAAAGGTATTAAAAAACAAAACTTGTTGAGTGATAATTATACTCTTTATGGATTTACAAGTATGGACTAAGGTGGAAGTTGATCATATGGGCCTTTAGTGACACTTGGGATCCCTTAGTGGACCCCCAAGGACAAACTCAATGAGTAGTGATGTTATAACACACTTAGAGTGATACCATGGTTCGTATAAGGATCACCATGGTGGGCATGTAAGGTGATTGGTTCATGCTAAGCCAGGATCAATATCTGGATTCCAGTTTAGGAATACCAAAGAAGGGATTAGGTTTTTAATTGAACAATTTATGATATGATTTATATAATTCATCCTCTAAGACAAAGTACAATCTTGGATTCAGTGAGATACATATACTATATTGATGGTCTGGTTAGGAATATCTATATCATGTACCATTACAAGGGATGTTGGGCTACGTGCTATGTCTAGAGAAAAAATTATTAAATTTAATTGAATCACTAAATGTACTTTAATATAAATGGTTACATGACTGACTATTAGTTTAGAGACTTATAGGCTAATTCTGAAGTAGTTACCAGAGGAAGAGTGTCCATGGGAACCTAGGACATATGGTTGTTTACTTCTAGTACTTCCTTTAATTACTCTATTACTTCCTACACACATCCATTATTATATTTTCACTGATTGGATGACACTTTAAATATGGTTGGTTTCCTACTAGGATTGTATATAACATGTTGTTTAGGCCACTGATGGGTACCCAAACATATTACATGACTGTAGGTATGGACAAGGGTAAGAGCCCTACTACAGGTTTCTGATTACTACTCAAGAGTAGAGGAGAACATGATCGAGATGAGGCTCATAATGCCAGTTTGGATAGTGTTTGGTCTTTTTGGTATTTTTTCACATGTATTGTACTATTTTTATATATACCTATTTTGGCTATTTTTTATTCATATGACATGTATCATAATCATCATCATCTGTTTATGAGTTTCCATCTAGAATTGATTAATATATCTATCTTAGATGTTTTCTATTTCTTGATTTAGTTATTGATTCCTCTACATATCTGTTATTGTACATATTTTGTGATATACTCTAGTAATGAGGGAATAGTCTCCTGACAGACACACCTAGGCCCTCGCTGCTAGTTTACTTCCTCTAGAATTTGGGGATATGCGATTGAGGACATGTGGCCAACTAGGCTCGGGGAACATTTCAGTGCCATATGGGGTTGGGATATTACAAAGTGGTATATTAGCATTCTTTTATAGTTTTTGTTTCTATTTTGACACAATAGAAATGGACAATAAGGAATAAGAATTTTTTAGTTAGCTTTACTATGGTGTAGCTAACCCATGTATAGGAAAAGGCCATATTTAATTGAATAAAAATGGTTGTTTCCTGGATTTTGTCTATTAGAGTTTATTTGAATCCACTTTTGGGTGATGCACATAAATTGTGGTGTTATTATTGATTTGATTTTGGGTTATATATTATTTCAACCTGATGAGATGACAACATTTAGTCTGATTCATCATTTTAGGAACCTATTAGAATTCACATTCCCTGCATTATGATTTTCCATATAGGATTTATTTATTGAGTGCATGATGTTGTGATATGTGCCATGATTATTATAAAAATAGTGTGATAGATATTTTTTAAATGGGTTTGAGAAAACATTTTTGGTACTTATAATTCTAATTGTAACCTAAGTAGTGTTTTCTTGATTATGATACAACAGACACCCTAAGCATCCAATTATAGAACATTGAGTCATAAAACATGATTCACATGGACTATAACATGTTATGGTGGGAATTAGGTGGAATCTATATTTTTGTTCATGAGAAGAATGGTCCCTATAGATCAAAATTTTGGGAACTCTTGGGTTTAACTATGTAAAATTAATTGTTATATAATGTAATTGAATATGAGAATAAAATGAAAATTCAATTTTTTTATAGGATAGAACATGAACCACACCCTTCCATAGTAGTGGGATGTAGGTAGTATCTCTTTATTTTATATGATATGTAAGTCACCCAGGATAGACTCAAGGAGTGGGCATTAGGTTGTGTTTATTATGTTGGAAGTCTTGTACATATCGTTCATTAATATCTATGATTTTTAGGTTTGAAATTGAAAATGTTATTATCTGAGGTTTGTGTATGGTATTGTAGAGACAAGCCACCACAACGTCCTCCAATCATACACCAGGAAGGTGGTGACGACCACACTTTGGAGGTGGATGGATATGGGTATCGGTCGATCCCCTTTTAGTTCTAACTGCAACACTAGTAGTTGCAATGTAAAAAGGTAATGAGTCAATGTTCAGTGAAGGATTAATGTTTTTCAACCAGACCATACAGGGAGCACCGTGACCTAGCCAAACTATGGAAGAGTGGATGTGCGAGTTCCCACAATAGAATCCACCCACATTTTCAAGGGATGGAAGACCAAAAGATGTGAATTCATGGATAGGGTCCATGATATCTATCTTTGAGCATTTACAGAAACCTCCCACAATGAGGGTGTAACTAGATACTTATATGTTTTAAGATTCCACCAATAGATTGATCTATGCCATTACTCAGACGGATCATCATCGGGAGATGTATCAGAGGAATTTTCATATGGCCTTATATGATTAAATCTATCCTAAGATGTTGAGGTTCAATAGAGCTAGTGAGTTCATACACTTGGAGGAGGGTATGTTACCAGTTATGGATTATTCATCCCCTTTTAAAGAGAGCCAAAGCTTTGAACCAATTCTAATGGGTGAGGACTTATCAAGAGACATGCGATTTGAGTATGGTCTCATATATGAAATCGAATCTTAGGTGAATGTATTTCAACTGACTATTGTTTCTCTAATAGTGAATTTGGAACTTATCCTAGAGTATAATCTGATAGTTGTTTGGGGTGTGAGCTGGGGTGGATTAGCACCTAGATCTGGTACTGCATTGACAGGTAGTAGGAAACGTCATCTAGAGCTTCCCCACGGTGTCATTAGCAGCCAGATCACATACTCAAGTAGCCATGTGAGGTTCCACCAATGAGGTGGACCAGGACACATGAGACCTTAGTGCACGATAGACCCGGTAGAGTGCTGATAATGTGGAAAGATGGGACATCTCCAATGCTTTCATATAAATTTCCCCCAATGGCCATTGATAGAGGGTCTGTACCGAATCCAAGAGCATGAGAGGGGTCAACAGCTTCTTAATAGAAAGGGATCTTGAGTATATCTGGATGATTAGGCTGATGTGGTGGTTGTGGTCAAGGTATTTAAAACTGGAATTTGTATCAATAAAATAGAAGATCTTCTTTTGGTAGCTAGGATGTATCACAGGGCCATATATCATGCCAGATATATTTAGTGCAACAGAAACCTAAGGCACAAAATCACATGCCTTCAACTGTGAGAGGTAATATTCTACTATTTTCTACTTTAGTATCTTCTCTTCTCGATATAAGGGATCCTCAAATATTTATATTTGTGCCTGATGTGGACATAATTAGGATCAGTTTTCATTTTTCTAATAGATTTATGAGGCTCGATACTCTGTAAGGGATTATAATAGAGGATGAACATCCATGAAAGGAGTTCCCCCTGGGAATGATAGGTTCCACTTCATATGGGACCTATTTTTCCTCTAGATGATGGGTTTTGACATTGTTCTCAATATTGAATAGTTAGATACCTTTCATGATTTAATTTAATTCTTTCATTGAAGGGTGACCTTCACATCACTAGAGGGTGCAGAGTTTATCCACAATGGTGAATGGGATCTCTGGGTGACTCAAGATGGACCCGAGCATCATGGGATGGGTAGAATGATAGACCAAATTGTGATTTTATATCTGGATGAGTAGGGAACATATTAGGAATATTTTCATCTATTGGTTTAGAATTTTAGGGATGTTTTCCTAGAAAACATTTCAATATTACTTATAGTGAGAGAGGTACAGTTCTCTATCAATCTACTACTAATAGTTGTAACAAAATCCATTCCTCATTACAGGATGGATATTATTAAGATACAAGAGATCAATATGAATCTAAGGGATTTTGAGGAAAAGTGGTTTATCTAAATCAATCCTTTTTGGGGGGGTTTTATGGTTCTTTAGAAAAAGAGGATTATACCCTTAGGATATGTGTGGATTACCAAAAATTGAACCATCTGATGGTTAAGAACTGGTATCCTTTTCCATAGATAGATGACTTTTTTTATCAGCTCCAAGGATCTCGAGTGTTCTCAAAAATTTATTTGAGTTTGTTTATCATAATGTGTGTGTTATACCATTAAACATACCTATCATGGCCTTTCATAACATGTATGGTCTATATTAGTATTTGGTTATGTTGTTCGGTCAAATGAACATGCCAACAGTCTCTATAGAACTGATGAAATTACTTTTCTATCCTTATCTAGATTCATTTTTTGTTGTATTCATTGATGATATCGTGGTTTATTATCAAAATATACATGAACATTAAAAACATCTTGACATCATATTATATACACTGAGATAACACCATTTATATTCTAGGCTCACAATCTTCTACCTTTGGATCGATCAGATTCATTTCTAGGGTCATATTATCTCAAATATAGGAGTATCAGTTGACCTAGAAAAGGTGAGAGATGTAGTTTTATAGGATCATCCAAATAATGTCATTGAGGTACAAATATTCATGGGGCTAGCTAGTTATTACAAGTTTTTCATATAGGAATTATCACTCCTAATAGCATCATTTATGGACATGACTAAGAAGGGTGTGATGTTTTTATGGTTAGATGTGTGTGATTCATACTTTCAGGTGATGAAAGGTATATAGACTTTAGCATCAATGCTAATTTTTCATATCTAGAAAGGAGTTACACATTTTACTATGATGTATTAGGTATTGTGTAGGAAGAAGTTATTATAAAGTGAGATAGAGTCATGGTGTATGGGTCTCGGAAGTTGAGGCCATAGGAGAGGAACTTCATGACACATGATATTGAGTTTGAAGCAGTTGTTCATGAATTTCATTATTTGAGACATTAATAACATGGAGAGAGTTTTGTGGTGTTCAAAAACCATAAAATATTTGAGTATATATTTACAAAGCGTGATGTGATTCTAAGGAAGTGAAGGTGGGTTGAATACATATAGTCTTTCGACTTGAATATTGCATACAAGAATGGGATGTTCAATGTAGTGGACAATGAAATGAGCAAGAGAAATCAAATACAAGTAGTTCATCCAGCCATTAGAAAGTGGAAGGTCATGGATTTGTTCTCTGAGATGCACTTTGAGGTTAAGGGTAGTCAGGGGAAGACCTTTCTATCATCTATAACTGGTACCTCTACCCTTATGGATAGATTGAAGATGAGGCAAATATCATATTTCGAGGGCCTAATTCTATGTGAGAGTGTGATAGGTGAGGACCCTCCTCTTGGTTGGACCATAGACATTGATTAGATTCGACATATCCATAGTCATGTAAGGGTTTACGTAGAAATGCATGAGAAACTGATGTGAGACCTTCATGATTTATCATGGGATGTTCACCCTGTCGTCACCAAGATGTATCAAGATTTAAAGTTCCAAGACTGGTGGCTAGGAATAAAAATATATATACCTAGTTTTGTCATGTTATGGTCCACTTTTCATCAGGTGAGGGAGAAACAATAGCGACCAACTAGAGTTTTACATCAGATTCCCATTTTTGAGTAGAAATGGGATGATGTCATGATAAAATTTGAGATAAGTTTATTGAGGTCTCCTCTAGGTAATGATTCTGTATGTGTTGTGGTTGACATGATCCTAGTGTTTTATCACTTTATACCTATTAAGGATACATTTTAATTATATTATCTTGGGGGGTTGTATATTTGTGAGATAATATGACTTCATGGGGTCCCGTATACTATCATTTTATACAGGGATGCCTAGTTTACTTCATTATTCTAGAAAGGGTTGCATATGGAGTTAGGTACACAAGTTCTTTTGAACATGACATACCACCCTCATATTGATGTCCAGTTAGATAGCATGATTCAAGTTATTGAGAATAATTTGTGAGCAAGCATCCTAGATTTCAAGGGCCCTTGGGAGAGGCATATGCCTTTAGTTGAATTTATATACTGAAATAGCTTCTAGGATACTATTCAGATGGAGGCTTATGAGTATTTTTATAGTATTCCATGTTGATCATCCATATTCTTGTTAGAGGAAGGATAGGCAGATGTACTTAGTGCTAGTCATGTACAAGAGACTATATAATAGGCTTAGTTGATTCAGAAGTATATGGAAACATCACAATCTCAACAAAAACCAGAAATTGATCGTTTTAGATTACATCTAGAGTTAGAGGTTTAGGATAGGGTTTTTATATGTGTTTCACTGAGGATGGTACATAGGAGGATTATGAGATAAGTCAATCTTTCAATGAGTTATGTTGGACTGTTTAGAATTCCAAAGAGAGTCAAGATAGTAGTCTATCAGTTGTAGTTACCTTAAAGGTGACATTTCATTCACAAGGTCTTCCCTATATCTTAGTTACGCCGCTATCATTCTGAAACATCTCATCCCTTTCATCCTGAGGAGGTTGAGTTACAGGTGAATGCATCCTTCAAGTATAATCTTATAAATATTGTGAATCGTAGGAAAAAGGTTCTCTAAGGTTGGTTAGTTCCTCTAATATGGGTGCAATGGTAGCATGTCCATGTACAGGATGATACCTGAGATAAGGGGGGTGATGTACGAGCACAATTTTCGAAGTTATTCTCTGGTGATTATTGACTACCATTGAGAGGGACATTCAGGGATGAATTACTTTAAGGGGCTTGTAATAACCCATTTCTTCCATGTGGTAAAAAATGGTATACATCCATCAAATTTCAGTTTAAATTCTTAAATATGTCCTAATATGAATTCCTTTGGAGTTCATAGAGGTCTCGGGGGTGTTTGGGGATTGTTCTGAGCCTGGAACAAAACTTTTGGTAAGAAAAAATGCTACTCACATGGTTATTAGAAACCAAACTTAGTAGGCCACATGATTACTTATAACCATGTGAGGATGGAATATTAGTAGGGGGAGTCCACACAGTTTAAAAAACCATGTGATTTGAGGCGCAAAGACATGTGTTACCCACCCTAATTTTTGACAGTGGGCTGAGACATTGTTTGCGCACTGATAGTCAAACCATGTGTGGAAAATGTGTGATGTTTCCCTTTTATGTAGAAAAGGGGGAACCGTTTGTTTACGGTTTGGCCAATCATGTTTCCAAACCTTGTTTCCCAAGTATTTTTGTGGATTTACAATTTCACCCTCATTTAATCCTTTTCTTCAACCCAAATTTCTATTCTCCTCCCATTGCACATCCATGAGCTTTGAGGGATTATTTTGATGCTTAAACTATGAATCGAAGGATATTATCTATACGATCTTAGAATATAAATTCATAAGAATAATTAGATCTATCTCATTAAAATCTCCATTCCTTTTTTATGTTTCTCATTCTTCTTTTTAATGCCCTAAAATTCTTATGTAGGAAAATTGTATTCGATAACGTGTATGACATGAAACACCAAGAACATAAGGTAATATAATATACCAAAACATTATAATATATTTAATACATTAAATAAAATTATTCAGTGATATATATTATAGTGTATATGATACTGAGTTAGCATGTGTCAGACACAACAATAAGTTTAATCAATGGCTTGTTTTTCATACAAGACTGAGTTTTACCGAACAACGATATGTTAATAAAACATTATTATTTATTATAATAAGATAAAACCTTTATAATAAATAAGAGATTTTGAATAGTATTAAATAACAAATTAAAATATATTTTCTATAAAAATATAAGATGAATTTAATGGTTATTAATTAATTAGAAATGAAAATATAAACAGATTAAATATAAAAGAAATATTTTTAGGGCCACACAGGTATTATATCAAAATAAATTTAATTAATTACTATTGGTTAATGATAATAATTAAATATATATAATATATATCAAATAAAATATTTTTCATATTCATCCAATATATTTTATAGGCCTAAGATTAGAAAACCCCCAATATTATACAAAAAAACATAAATTTTTATAAAGGACCTTTTACCACCTTTCAATGGTGAACCTATTTTAAGTAAAATTTATAGAACTTTTAAAATTAATATCTCAAAATAAACTTAATTTTTTAAATATAAACAAAAAAAATTATGTTTGGGTTAATTATTGATATTCTTCTGCGAAGTTTAATTTTTTGATGAATAGTGAAAATATTGAATTTAAATAAAAACTGTTTTTTCAGGTAATTTATTTATAGGGATAAATTATATTTTTGATGGATTTTTATTTTAATTAGATTAATTTTATATCAGTTAATATAATTTATTTCATTGTAATCAATTTCAAATTTAAATTAGATATGAAAATATCTCAAACTTTCGAAAATTTTACTTTAAAAACCTTCTTTGTCATCCCGACTACGAGATTAAACTTAAATTAATTTCTTGTAATTATTTGATTAGAATTTAGAAAAATGAATTCCATATTTTTAATCATAATAATTTATAATTTCAACTGGAATTAACTTATTTTTTGACCAAAAATATTATTGAACGTAATTAGAATTAATTACAATGATTAAGAGGAAAACCAGCTTAACAGGGGAGTAAACCTTAAACTTAAGAGCCAAAATGACCTAGAAACTTTTCAAAAAAGAAATTGGATATAAATATTTAGACCCTATACTCTCATTGATATAATTTAATTCATTTCCCCCATTTCATAGGGAAAATATGGGTGGAAATCCCTTTCTAAAAGAATATAAGAATGCCACTCCTCTTCCATAATAAAAATGCACTCACACTTCCCACTTCCTCACACCTCTCAAGCCACATTGTATCGAAAAATATCTTAAAAAATAGATCATAAAAATAAATTACATCATCCTATAATACTACCTTTTGAATTAAATCTTTCTAAGGAATCCCTTTGACGCAAATCAAAATGAGTTAGCTGAAGAAGAGGTAACATCCATCCTCAATCTCTTTTATTTCATTTTCAATATCCACACCTTCATTTATTATTATATCATGATTAAATAATAACTTAATTATCATTAATATACTCATATTATTTTATTCTAAGTTTTATTCCTACACTTACACACACTTCCATTTAATTGGTAACAAACTTACCATTTATGTGTGCGGTGAACTACTGCCTCACAAAATGATGTTATTCATTTTTCCTTTACCACCTCTCGTGGTTAAGAATTATGATGTAAAATATATTTATATTTGTTATATATGATATTTATACTTATTTAATTCTTTTATAACACATACCTTTATGCACTCCATTTTTTGGGAGTATGATAACATCGTCTGTGGAAGTATGGACAACCAACCCCTCAAAGTGATGTGATTTGTTCACACTATACATGGAATGTATAAAGGAATATTTTAATAAAAATATGTTAAAAATATAAAATATATATGATAATTTAATTATTTTAAAAAATAAATATATATAATTTACTTTTCATTCTTTTAATATGACAATGAAAAGAGTGCAACATTAATGCATACATATGCTCTACCGTCTCCACGAACAGTGCATCACATTTCTTATCTTCAAATATTACGGATTATTATAAATAGATATATAATAAATATATATGATAATTAAATAATGTTTTAAATTTTTTATATGATTAAATCACGATCTTATTAATAGGTACAACAAGTTACAAATCAAAACATACTCGAAAAACTATACAGTTAACACCTAAAATAGTGAAAATAATGAATGATTACTAAAAAATGGGTAGTAAGACATTACAAGGAGATCATATATGATATCATAAATATTAATATATTTCTGGAATATTTTAGTAACATGTTTAAAACCATTATACATGAATTTAAAGGATTTTAACCCCAAATGAAACACAAGGCAAGGGATTTTCATCTCAATTTTTACATCAGTGAGATGAATTGACATATTAACCAATTACTTATTTTGTGTGGTGTATATAATACCCATTTTGATATATTATATCATTAAATTTTTTATATTCATGGTATTTTGAGTTTAAATTTGAATTATTTATTCTAAGGGTATTTGGGTTAAAAGTTACCAAGTAAAAAAAATTCATAACCCAATTTCTTTTATTTAGGTTATATTACTTTCTCATTATCATTAATATTAAAATATTATGTATGTAATCAAATTTTAATATCTTTTTTTTATTTACACTTGTTTCACGTGGATTTAAATTTGACACACATAAACTATTCATAACCCAATTTCTTTCAAGGGTTTACATGTCAATCTCATTTTATCCCAAATTATTTATAGTTAAATTTACATCATAGGAAATTATTTTATAATTTTATAATAAAACCTTTCATTTTATTCTTCACTATTTATTCATACATTTTCTAAGTAATATTACATTTTTTCAATCATTGGAACCCAAAATTTTTTAGATAAATGTTTTTAATAAAACCCAAATTCATTCCCCCTTTATCCAGAGAGTATGTTTTTTTCTAAATACCCAGTTCTCTAAAAAGGTTTCCAACAATTTTTTAACCATTCCAAAAAATTTTATTAAATAAATTTTTAATTCTTTTGCCTTCAATAAATTTTTTCAAAGGAATATTCTTGTCTCATTCTGAAAAAGGAATTTTTTTAACCTTTTACCATGAAAAAGGAATGTTCTTTTTACCTTGTATGACATGTATGTATTTACCATTTCCATTTATTCAAAGCTTCCTTTGCATGATTAAAATGTTATTTTTTAGAGAATTTTTTTTTTCAAATGTGATTTTCAAAGAAAATTATTTTCAAAAATTATTTAAAAAGGTATATTTTCCTCATTAATGGTTTCAAAATATTTTTTATAGTATTTTTATTCATATACAATAACACCCCTTTATTTTTTTACACTGTTTGGGATATTTTTCATTGATACCATCATTATTTCTCCTCTGGATGGATTATAATTTCTTTGGCCCATCGTAGTATTGACATTAAATTCCTAGATTCCATTTAGTACCTTTGATATATTCAATTTCTTATATTCATTTTACATTGAATTTCTCCTAATTACCCATATTATTTATCATGGATATGTTTATTGACAAAATTGTATATTTTTTTTAAATATGGTGTTTACTTTTACATGTTATATCATGAATAACCTTATTCTCATGATAATATATGTTTTATTTCATTCATGAGGAATTATGATTCAAATGTTTCAAAGTGGTATGGGACACTTTGAAATATTTATTGATTATTTTTCTAAAGAATGTATTAATAATATTTTAATGGTATCTTTGTTCATCAACATTAACAACCCTTTTTGTTAGTTATACTCCACTGATAAAATGTTAATAAATTTTTATCTTCTAGTCCATACAAATATTTTATAAGGAACATTATTAAATAGATTTTTCAGTATATGAGTAATTCTTTGGATAGATAAGAAACAATTAGGGCCCAGTTATAGATAGCCCCTCGATGCATTAGTAGTATCATGGGAAGAGTTAGTTGGATAGTATTATATGGGGTTTTACCTGATATGCTAAACCGTCTTGTGAAATGTTTTAAGAGTGATTATTTCATCTACCTAGGAAACATGGCGTCTAATAATTATTCATTTCCTTAATTTTCATTCAGAAACAATTTATCCATGAGATCTTTCATTAATATATCTATGGATTCTTTTCATTATCAAATAATTGATTAAATGGAATGTGATTTTAGTTTCTTACCTATTTATATTGATTTTTTCCTTATCCAATTAATTAAATGGAATGTGTTTTTAGTTATTTACCTTTCTATAATGTTTATGCACTTCCTTGTCAGTTTATTGATAACATGAAATGTGTCTTCAGTTATTACCAATCCATATTGACTACTCTCATTGATTCATTATTTAATCCATTATACATTACCCTTACTGAGAATTTGAGATCACCCTTATTATGTTTCCTTCCCCCAAGATTTCCTGATGTGTAATATAAATGATATGAAAAGACGCGCTAGATTGACTAAAGTTATCCTTGAAAAAAAATTATGTTGTAATTAGTGTATTCATTTATAAAAAAAGACACATGTATGTATCTAGTTTTCGAATACCACTAAACTATTCAGTCTATTAGGACATGATTTACTTGTATTTTATGCCAATTTAATTGTAGAATGACACCGACTCTAGGTTTTCTGGGGTCGTGTCACTTTAGTTGGTATCAAAGAAAGTTTATTATCATTATTGAAAACTATATTTAAGAAAACATATATTTGAGAACATAACCCTAAGGTATAATTTGAGGATAAGTATAGAAAAACATCCTATAATTTTTGTAATATAGAGATTATTTGGGGATTTATAGTAATGTATACATGTATAGATACTACAAGTGGATGTTGTTACAATATAGATGTGCATAGGGGTAACAAATATGACAAGGTGCGCTGGGTCTAACTCGAGCATAACCCGGTAGACAACAATGGGACGTACTATGTATCTGGTTTGACACTCCCGGTCGATAGACTTATGATAATTCACATTTAATTTAAAACCCATTATGAGGGATTTGAATAGATAATTACAATTGATGACATTGGATAAACCCTAGTCCAAGGAAGGATATATGTGGAAATAAATGGATGAATTTTTTATGTATTAAGGTTGTATTGAAAACCTTAGTTAACAAGCTATTTAGTGATTACCCTTATTTCAAGAATTTCTATCATATTTATTTTATAAATTATATTAATATGGTTTTATAAAAGGATAACATATATGTCTGGTTCCAACCCATCTTTTTTTGAAAGGTCATGGGACTTGAACCCATGACCGAAGTACGACAAGGGTTACATTCCAACCATTTAACTATGCAATGTCTTTATTAATATGTCATAGTTTCTAGTTAAAGAATTTGATGAATTAATATTAATGATGAAACTACAGTGTTAATTTTTTAGGTTTATAGATTAATATATTAACTATATTGGGTTTAGGGAATAGTTATAGACAAATGTAAATACTTTTCACTCTATTGTGGGCCTTACAATCCATCAAACGTGTATTTTAGTGCTTTGAGAATAAAAGTTCATTTCTGGATATCTATTTCATAAAGTAATGGATAAATTAGAAATTGTTCAAAGAAAAAGGAATGTATTAAATTTTATCAATTATATTTCCTTATATACTTATTTAGTAAAATAATTACCCAAAATTAGTAAAATTATAAAAAAAAACGTTTTCCTACTACCTTATTTTTCGTTGAATAGATGGTCTCTAAATCATCACAGATTTATGAATTTGAGGATCTCATCCAGTGATCAATCACTTGTTTATGATTGATGACATAAATCACTTCCTATAAATATTTAAACATTTCCTCCATGTACGTATGTCTAATTTTCACTAATTTTATCTTATATAGAAACCTAGTTACATATTAGTCCATGTGACCTTTGTAATTCAAATTCTCTAATTTCTAAAGGATTATTTAAGAAAAAATATCAAAATTTGGGATTTCAAAATAGTAAATACCATAAAATTTATTACCATGGTTGATTTCAAATTGTGATGATTCAATTTAATTAAGGTGGGGAGAATTTAATGCCCCAAAATTCTAAAACAATAACATTGTATTCGATAACGTGTATGTTACACAATACTAAGCATGTAATGGAATATAATAAACCAATAAATTATAATATATTTACTATATTAAATAAAATTAATCCATGATATATCTTGAAATGAAATCCATATTGAGTTAGTGTGCATTGTATGCAACAATGAGTTTCTTCAATGTCTTGTGTTACACGCAAGACCGAGTTTAACCAAATAATCACATATTATTAAAACATTATTGTTTTGTATATTAAGATATAAATTAGACATTTCATTAGTGGATATTAATTTTATTAAATAAATTATTAAAATATATTTTCTATAAAAATATAATATGAATTCATTGGTTAGTAATTAATTAGAATTAAAAATATAATATGATTGAATATAAAGAATTTTTTTTACAATCACAAAGGTGTTTTATCCTAATATATTAAATTAATTACTATTTTTGAATGATATAAATTAAATATATATGATATATATACAATAAAATATTTTCAATATTCATCCAATAGATTTTATAGGAATAATATGGGAACAAAGTCAATATTACAGACAAAGACGTATATTTTTATAAAGGCACTTTTCTCATGTTTTAATAGAGAACCTATTTAAAAATCAATTTTTGGAACTTTTATTAATTTTTAATGTCTAAATAAAATTAATTTTTAATGAAGAACATAAAAATTAGGTTATGGTGATTTTTTGGTATTTTATTATGAATTTTATTTTTTGATGAATAGTGAAAATTAATGACTTTTAATTCAAAACTTATTTTCAAATAATTTATTTATAAGGTTAAATTATATTTTTTATTGTTTTCTAAGTTTAATTAAATCTATTTTATATCATTTAATCTAATTTAGGTCGTCATAACCAAATTTACATTTAAATTGGATGTAAAAGCATATCAATCTTTTGAACATTTTAATTTAAAATATCATGTTGTCATCTCATTTGTGTGATTAAATTTAAATTCATTTCTTCCAATAATATTATTTAAATTTGAAAAAATGGATTCTATATTTGTAATAATAATAATTTATAATTTTTAATAAGTTCAAATTAGTTTTTTACCAAAAATATTAGTGAATTTAATTAAAATTAATTACAATGATTAAGTGGAAATTAGCTTAATAAGGGACTAAACATTAATCGTAAGAGTCAAAATGACCTAAAAACTTGTAAAAAGGATTTTTATGGACATATTTAGACCATATACTCTATTTTATAAAGTTATGTTCATTTTTTGAGACACTTTTCAAAGTAAAAAACTTGAGATGAAATCCATTTCCCAAAATTTATAGCAATACCACTCCACTATAAAAATGAACTCACCCCACAACTTCCTAAAACCTATCAAGACACTTTGGATGGACCAATATCTACCCAAAAATCTCATAAAAATCCCTAAATAATCCTATAAGCATCCATTTAGGATTAAATCCAACCAAGGAATCCCTCTAGTGAAAACCAAACGGAGTTGCCGTAAGAAGAAGTAACATCCATCCTCAGGATCTTTTATTTTATTTTCATTATCAACCCATTAATTTATTATTATTAAATGATTATATAATAACATATGTATCCAAAATATACTAATATGTTTTTATTCTATGTGTTTGAACAAAAATTACACACACTTCTATTTTCTAGGTAACGAACTTACCATTTATGAGTGCGGTGAACTATTACCTCGCAAAACGATGTCGTTCATTTTTTCCCTTACCACCTCGCATGGTTGGGAATTATTAAGGAAAATCTATTTATATATGTTGTATATAATATTTATAATTTCATTATACTTCTATAATTATTTTATGACACACACCTTAATGGAATCCATTTTTTTGGACTATGATAACATCATTTGTGGAAGTGTGGACTACCTCCCCCTCAAAGCGATGTGATTCATTCATGCTATTCATGGAATGTAAAAAATGACGGATTTAATAAAACAATGTAAATTATATGAATTATATATTATAATGTAATTATAATATTAAAATACATATATATCATTTACTTTTCATTCGTTTAATTCGATAAAAAATGAACGTAGCGTTCATGCGTATGTATTCCCTACCATCTCCATGAATGGTCCATTTCATTTATTATCTCCAACTATTATGGATTTATAAATAAATAATATATATATATATATATGTTAATTAAATCATGGATTATATTTTTTACATGATGAAGTCCCGATCTAATTAATAGTAACTACATGTAACAAGTCAAAACATACTTGATAAACTAGGCAGTTAACACCCGAAATAGTGTAAATAATCAATGTTTAATAAAAAATGGGTAGTAAGATATTATAAAAAGATCATGTATTATATCATAAATATTAATACGATTCTAGAATAATTTATTAACATGTTTAAAACCATTATACATGAATTTAATGGATTTTCGTCTTAAAGAAAACACAAGGTAAGTGATTTTCATCTCACTTCTTACGTATGTGAGATAAAATGTCATATTCACCACTTAATTGTTTTGAGTGATGTCTATAATAACAATTTTGATATATTATATCATTAAATTCTTTATATTCATTATATTATGAGTTTAATTTTTAATTATTTCTTCTAAGATGATTTGACTTAAAAGTTACCAAGTAAAAAGAATTTTGTAACACAGTTTTTTTTCTTTAGGTTATATTACTTCCTTATTGTTGTTAATATTATAAGATTATGTGAATAATAAATTTTTAGTATATATTATTTTATTTACACTTGTTTTATGTGTATTTAAATTTAACATGCATAATCTATTCATTTATTGATTCTCACATTAATGTTATGGTATTTTCAAGGGTTTACTTTGTAATTTCATTTTTTTCTGGATTATTTAAACTTGAATTTACATCAGAGGAAATTATTTTACCATCTTATAAAAAAACCTTAAATTTTCTTATCCATTTTTTATTCATGATCTTATCTAAGTAATAGTACCATATTTCTATTCTTTAGTACTCAAAATGTTTTAGAAAATGTTTTTAAGAAAACCTAAGTTAATTTCCTTCTTTAATCAAAGAACCTATTTTATTTAAAATCATAGTTTTCTAAAACATTTTTTCAAAAATGTTTTCATGAGTCCCAAATGATTTACCAAATAATTTTTTATCCTTTTTTCTTTTACAAAATTTTTCAAAGGAATCTTCTTGTTTCTTTCTGAACATGGAACTTTTCTAACCATTTACTGTGGAAAAGGAATGTTCTTTTTTACATTGTACAACATGTGCGAATTTACCACCATCATTTATTTTAGTCTTACTTTTCATGTTTAAAAGTTTAATTTTTCAAAAAAATGTTTTCAAATTTTATTTTTAAATAAATGGGTTTTCAAAAAAAAAAAAAATTCCTAAATAATGTTTTCAAAAGATCTTTTCATGGTATTTCTATTAATCAATGACAACAATCCTTTATTTTTTTACACTACTTGGGATATTTTGCATTGATACCATCATTATTATTACTCTTTATGGTTTATGATTTCATTTTCTAAGGATAGTATTTACATTAAATACCTTGATTCTTTTTATTCCATTTGAAATATCCAGTTTCCTGGGATCATTTGACATTGAATTTCTCCAAATTATCCTTATCATTTACCATGGATATGTTTATTACCTAAACATTATATATATTTTATATATGGTGTATAATTTGACATTTTATATCATGAATCTCATTATTCTCATGATATTTTATATTTCATTTAATTAAAGGAGAATTATGATTGAAATGATTCAAAGTGGTATGGGACACATTGGAATGTTTATAGATGATTTTCATCAAGAATTTATTAACGATATTTCAATATAATCTTCATTAATCAATATCAACAACCCTTATTGTTAGTTATCCTCTACTGAGGAAATATTGATAAATATATATCATCTAATCTATATAGATATTTGATTCGGAACATTGTTAAATTGATTATTTTACATATATGGAATACTTTGGACATGTACAACATGGGTGGGGCCTAATTATAGATATCCCCTTGATGCATCTATAATCTCATGGGATGAGTCATTTGGATAACCTTATAATGGTTTTTAACAAATATGTTAAACCCTCTTGGTAAAGGTCATGACGGTATGTGTACCATGTACCTAGGAAAAATGGCATCAAATAATTAAGAATTTAATTAATTTAGATTTAGTTATTATTTAACCATGGGATTTTTCATCAACATATCTATTTTTATATTTTATTCTATGTTTATAAATATAATAGATTATGTTTTTTGTTCCCTACCTTTTTATATTGATTTTTATTTATCTAGTTATTTAAATGGAATGTTTTTTCAATTATTTACCTTTCTATATTGTTTACAAACTTCCTTCCCAATTTATTAATTACATGGAATGTGTTATCAGTTATTACCTTTCCATATTGAATATTCTCATTGATTCATTATTGCTTCTGTTTTACTTTACCATTACTAATCATTTGAGCTCACCCATATTATGTATCCTTTCCACTGGATTCCATGAATTTTACTAAGAATGATATTTATTGATATTCTAGATGAAATAAAGTTATCCTCAATTTTTTTTCTTTGCAATTAATTTATTCATTTGTAAAACAAGACTCATATACGTATCTAGTTCACCAAGACTACTAGAATGTTAATTCTTTTGGGATATGATTTACTTATATCTTATGCCAATTTAATGGTAGCATGACACTAGATCAAGTATTTATAGGGTCATTTTATACATTATTTGTATCATTTTTACTATTTAGGTGCAAGATAATATGCCCAATATTTAGTTTTCTCATCCGTTCTACATTTTTCTCACGATCTAAGTCAAATCAGGATTTGATACTAGAAAATAAATCAACTATATTCCTATAGTAGTTAGTATCATGATTTTATTTCAATTTATAATTGTTTATATATATGTTGTTTTTTATGTACCCAATTATTAGATTGTTTCCATTGAAATGGAATTTAATCCTTGATTTTAATTGATTGGTATGACCTATGTAATTAACAAAACCTGTTGATAAAATAATTAAGGTTTTGAACCTTGAATTTAAACCTCCACTTAGGTGTGTTGTTTGGTAAATTGGAAAACATGGGAGGATTTTGATTTTGGATACCATCGAGGTGTGCCTTTTTACCCATTTCCCCGAAACGTTCAACAATGAGTTGTCAATTGTAATTGAATTGATTTGTAATATTAATTGGAAATAAAATTAATCAAGGAAATGGAAGGGAAGACATGTCTCTAGGATCTTTCAAAGTAATTTCTTATTTATGAATGATTAATTTCTTCTATTGGTATGCCCACATGAGATAGTAAATATGCTAAGCCTTCTAAGCTATACCATGACTTGTTCTACCTTCTGAGTTGAGATTTAAATGAATTAATCATGGGGATGAACTTTATATAATTAAATGGTGCTTAATGGTTAATATATTCCTTGGGTGACACATGGGTTCATATATGAATTCCATAGACATATTCATTTCATTTCTACCTTGATTATTCCTGAGTAACACTTGGACTCCCTAATGGAATGCAATGGATGGACTCATAGGGGTTGAGTGTTATATACCCTATGATACTTTGACTTTATATGGATTTAAAAGGATAGAATCATAGGTTCGTTGATCATATATTCCTTGGGTGAAACTTGGGCTCCCTTAGTGGACCGCCAAGGATGGACTCAGTGAGTGGTGATGTTATACCACACCTAGACAAATAATAGGGTTCCTATGAGGATCTCCATGGACAGGCTTGTAGGGTTATTATTTCAATATAATCCTGGAGTGATACTTAGATTCCATTTTGGGAATGCCAAGGTTGGTCTCATGTTCTTAATTGAATAGTTAATAAAATTATTTATATGACATGTCTTCTAAGACAAAGCACAATCTTGGATTTGGTTAGATACTTGTACTATATTGATGGCCTGGTTAGGTATCTCTATATCACCTAGATAGATAATAAGGTTCCTATTAGGAACTATATGGATGGTATTGTATGGTTTTTAGTTCATGATAATCCTAGTGAGACACCTAGATTATAGTCTAGGAATGTGAATGATGGGCTCACTTTCTTAATTTAATATTCAGTCAGACACTTATACAGTATTGGTGGCATAGTTAGGCATCTCTAGATAACATACCATTATGGGAGACACTGGGATACTTTATAGGTCTTGAGACATAACTATAAAATGGAATTGAATCATCAAATGAACATAAATATAAATGGATATAGAAATGACTGTTAATTCAGAGACTTACTGGCTAAGGACGAAGTAGGTACAAGAGGAAAAGTGACCATGGGAATCCAAAATTTATGGTTTTTTACTTTAAATACATATATTTTGTATTCTATTAATGAATTAACACTTCTATTATTATATATTCACTAACTAGAAGTATCTTGACCTTGGGGTGGTTGCTTACAGGGATTGTGTCTCACACCCTGGTCAAGGCGCTGATGGCTACACAAACATATTATCTGAATGTGTGTATGGATAAGGGTATGTGGCCTCCTATGGTTTCCTGATATTTTATTAAGAGGAGATGAGAAAAGGACCTCGATGAGGTTTCTGATTCTATTTTGGATATTTTTTTGTCATTTTTTTATTTTTCACATGTATTTTACCCTTTCCAAGTATACATATTTTGGTAGTTTAGTAAACATTTGATATGTATCATAATTATTATCTATATTTGAGTTTATTTCTAGTATTTTTTATTATATATTTCTTGGATGTTTCCTATTTTCTGATTTATATACTTCTTCAACTACATATCTATTATTGTATATCCATTATGCTACATGCTAGTAATGAGGTTATAGTCTCCCAACAAACACACATATGACCTCACTGCCAGTCAAAAGCCTCTAGAATTTAGGGATATCTGCTTGAGAACATGTGTACAACTAGGTTCCAAGAAAAATTTAGTGGCATATGGGTTTAGAAAATTATACATTCATTCTCTAAAACATTACCTTGACAAACCACCCTTCATCATTGTGAGAAGTTCGAAGATACAAAAACTAATTGACCATCAATAATGGGATGTTAAACTTTAGGGGACACCTTTGTTAGATTATTAATTGATACATCCTATTTTGGATTTTCATGAGTCGCCTGTAAAAAGGGTCGATCAACCAAAGGAATATTCTTTCTCAAGAGAGTCCTCTTCTATCTCTATATGCCTCGAAAACATCATAATGGAAACTGATTTTCAAACATGTTATATGGTATCTCTTTGAATTATTCTACCGCATCATGTATTAGATTTAGAAACTAAAAAATTCAGACATAGAATTCCCCTTTGTATGTCTAAAGAATATAGGGTGATTATTGTCTAGCAAGCCTTCCTTGGGTAATCATTCCATAATTCAAAGTCAAATTTATTGGACATAAAACAAAATATACTGGTCTTTCATGACTCTAAAATACCATATTTAAAGAATGATCATGTTCCAATTATTTCAAGTTAAAAATGAAAATACATGTACATTCTTACTAGAAAACTAGTCATCTCTGGTATTAATATTAAAATTTCAAAGGAAATATAGAATGAAGAGATAGATGATTGAGTACCATAGTATTTCCATTCATTAAAATAATTTAGAAGGAACCTACCCAACATATATTCTATCTGTATGTGCAAAATATTTTATTTAAAAAGACCACATGATGGAATAATAAAATTGAATCATTAGATGATTGGAATCATCTATGGCCTAGTGCAACTTGGATAACATTTAAATCTCAGTATCAGCATCATCCCGTAATGCCTCCACCCTCTCAGAAGCATCCAATCATGCCTTATCGTCCTCTTCCACTAGTCATTTCTATTTGTCATGTACAACCTCAATGTGAACTAGTTACTTCTCGAGCCACTCCAAATCCTGATGAATTAATCATTCCAATTGTAACACCCAAATATTTTTATGAAATATTTCTCTTTAAATAATTTTAAATATCTAATAGCTTATGTTTCACACAAACATTAGTTTAAACAAACTCCAAGACACTATTAGTATAACCTAACCATTAAATTTTTGGGAATAAATATTTATACCTAATCTATTAAATAAATATAAAGCTCTAACCCAATCTGAATCTATTGGTGACTACTTAGAAAATAATCCCATAATTTTAGTAAAATAATATTATTCTTCTAGAGTATATTTTCTTCAAAAATGATATTTTTTTCATTAATAATTTTTATAAGTTGTATAAAATTAATTGAAAATTTTAATTTCATTATGTCAAAATAATCTTAATTTTTTTTCTAAAAACAAATATTTTTACGGAATAGTTAAAATACTGATTTTTGTTGAATAAAAATGTTACCTTCAGTTAGTCATGTTTTAAAGTATTTTAAAATTTAATTAGTTCATTTTTATTTAAAACAATCCAATTATTTTTAAAAAATATTATATACACTAATTTAACAAAAAAATTGTTATAAAAGGACATTTTTATTAAAATAGTTTTTTCAGAAAATTATACATGTTTTATTTAAAATTAAATTCCTAAAATTATGTTTAGTGAATTTTGAAAAATGGATACCTAATTTAGATTCATAAGATCTAAATTTAGTGAATTGGGTTCTTTTAATTTTATTCCAATATGAATTGTAACCTTACTAAATTTTTTTACCACAGTAAAGGGTAAATTGGGTAATTTAGGTTAAAAATAAAATGATAAAGACTATAAAATGACCCTAAAACATGCCAAAATTTTATTGGATTGAAATAATTCTACAATCAACACATAAGGTTTAAAATTAAGTTATTTCATGTACTCTTACCCCTAAAAAGAATTTATATAATATTTAAATCAAAGAAAGTCACAAAATGTCACTTTCTTTATCTTAAATGACCCTTATGTTTCCACATGGAGACAAAGGTATGTTATGAACGAATATAAATGTGACTTTTTAACTTAATAAACAAATTTTCATGATAAAAAAATATTTTTAATATTTTAGGCCACTTAGATAAGATTAAGATATTTATAATATTTTATTTAATTAAAATTTAATGATGCCACATTCATTTTTTAAATACTATATCATTTTTAATATGGGGTTACCCAAACTATATATGCAACTGTGAATAATATTATGAAGGATGGAATATTTTTATTTATTATGGTATTTTAATTTTAGTTTTCAGTGAATAAATTAGTATATTTAGTAAATACAGAATGCTCACACTTTAATTATTTTATTTACATAAATATCAATTAAATGTAACTAAAAATATAAAAATAAATATAATTTGAAATAATTAAGGTGATAAATGAATATTATAGATTAACATGAACTCTTAGGGATATAATAATATATTTCATTTGATGTTAACTTGTTGTATTTATATTTTTAAAAGTCTATGTAATGAATAGTGTCAAAATTGACACTAATGATATTTTATAAAAACAATATTTTATTAAATTATTTAAAAATAATTATACTACTTTTAAAATAAAAAATAATTATAATATAATATGAAATGGTATAAATTTTTCATTTACTATATAAATGACATCACAAAATAAAAATTACAACCTTTTAATATTGAAATGTTTTCACCATAGATAAAATTAAAATTGGTTAACTAAGGGTTAATAAAAAAGATAAGGTTTAAAATAATACCAAAAATAGTCTTAAATATATTTATTAATGATATTAAAACATTATATCATATTATATTTAAATAAATCTCATTTTGGTGGTATTTTTATTGATATTGAATTTCATATAAATTAATATTCTTAGAAAATTTTCAAAGTACCCTCTCCTCAATTATACTAGGGAACATCCTACCTTACTTATTCACATCACATTGAGCATTAAATCTTGATAATAAACCAAAAATTTATCCTATAAACTTACCTAGATTCATTATATAGTTCTTTCTCTTCTCAAAATTCCAACCCTAATGTCCGTAAGAGGCGATGTGAGGGAAGTTCTCCAAATAAGATATAGTCATCTTTACCGCCTATTTCAATATTATTTATTCTTATACTTACTCTTAATGTGTTATTTTAATTATAAAGGAATTAATATATTATAAAATATATTATTATATTTAATTTTTATTTTGGAATATCCATATTCCACCTTTTATCCATCCTATGTAAAACAAAAGAACTACGCGTACATATGTACGACTTACCGTCTCCATGTTAAGGTATAATTTGTTTTACTGATCCACTTTATTTAGATTGGAATAATGATGTAAATAATATATAAATATGGTAATAATATCATTATATTGATTATGAAAATTAATATACCATCCTCCTTGTTTCCATTTCACCATTAAGGGAATGATACCATCGCTCGTGTGTACGTACGACCTATTATCTCCATGACATTATGCGATTAATTTTCTATGTTCACTATTCAATAATGATTATATAGATGTATATAATGAATAAATATGATATATATATCATTAATATAATTTTTTATATTATATATATATCCTATTCACAAGAACTAGGACTCATATGACAAAACATGCATTGGAAAATGAAGCAATTTACGCATGAAAGAAGGCAATAATGAAATATTAATAAAAATGGGTGATATGATGTTATAATAAGATAATATATGATATAATAATTATGAATATGATTTTGTTATAAATTAATACCATTATTTTAAACATTATACATGAGGTTATGAAATGTATGAAGTAAATGAAACCTATGATAATGGTTAATTTCCAAATAGCATTATTATTCAGGATTTTTTATACGTAAGTATATGCTGGGAAATATTTATCATTCATGTCCATGTATCTTAAAAATGAATTAAAAAATACTTTTATTATTATTATAAATTTTTAAATTTTTTTTACCCATGTGTGAATCTTTACTGAATAGTTTGAAGGGGATCTTTTTTTTCATTTTCTAACCAAGGTACTTTGCATCATTTTCAAAAAAAGTATGAAATGGATCTTTTTTTAACTTATATGGTATGAAGTTATTTTTATAATTTTATAATCCCTTAATTCCTTGATTCTTCCTTTATAAGACAACACAATTATTTTCAAAGAAAATTTTTTTCTCTTAAAATTATGCTGCATTTGAAGAAAATAAAAAAAATTCAAAGAAGAAAGGATATTTTCTTGAAGAAATATTTTAAACTGATCACTCAAAATTATCTTCTATTTATGATATCATTAAGGTTACTTATTCTTTATTGGGAATATTTTTCAAATAAAATACCTCTATTCTTTCAATGAGTGGATTATTTTATGATGGAATTATGTTTATGAAAGCCATTTCTTTTTATGGGTTCTGATATTATGAGTGAATTATGTTCTTGTAGAACACATATGTATGGTTTTAATTATGTGATGAATAAGACCAATATACACCTACAATTAATTAAGTAAAGATTTATATCTCATGATATATAAAAGACTAGAACATATAGTGAACACGGTTCAGTAATAGAGGAATGGAATAGGGAGTGAACTCGATTCAGTAAAGGACTTTGTCCGCTATGATGGTCTTGGAAATGATACATGACTAATATATAAATGATTTTCTATGCTTATGTTTATGCCAAAATTCTATGTCTTATATTATTATATTATGTAGTATGTTCATTTATTCTTTATGAACTTCAAGGATTTATCGTATGACATGATATCACAATTCTTTGACATGCAAGATATAATTTTTAAATGTTTTTTATGTTCTTATATATTATTATTATGATATGATTTATATCACTCTTTTTTACCCTTATTATTCATCCTATATCACCCATTAGTTTGTTATTTCCCCAATATATTAATGAAGGTAATATGTAAGATATGTCAAAAGGGATATAGTAATGAAGGAATAAATTAAAGATAATGTAGGTTATTTATGAACCAGTTGTTTATGTTTCCAAGTTTCCAATGAAAATAATCATAGAGTGTTCTGGTGTGGGTTTTTAATGTTAGTAACTAATATTCTTCTATTTTTATTTAATATTTATGTATAGAAATACTGGGTTGTTATAGTTGGTATCATATAAAGTTTTAGTTAACCATTGGAAACTAGGATGATAAAACCTTAGTAAAAACTCTATGGATAAGTCTATATATTGGATAAAATCCTAGAGTTTTGGTGATGATAATGAATAACATATGATTAAACCTAATGTTTCATAAATTTAAATTTTAAAGGTAATTTTCCTTTACTATTATTAGTTTTTATCACACTATGATTTTTTACTTTAGTCAATGACTGGAACCTGAAGGAACCGTGTTAATGATGAATGCAATAGGGAATTCAATGAATTCACTCCTAATTAATAGAATGTTATGGGAGCTAGAATGAAAAATATCATTTCTATGGTCACACAACATTCTCAAGAAATGAATCATTATAGACTTACAAATGATAAAAAGAGGGAATAATAATATGTTGAGTCCTTACTAAGGAAATTTCAACCTTCTTTCAGTGGGTCATTTGATCCACTAGTGGATGAACAATGGATTTGTTCCATTGAAAATATATTTCCAGTTATGAAATGTTAAGAACATGAGAAATTCATTTTAGAAGTTTATCATTTGTATAGTGATGATGATCAATGGTGGAATCTCATCAAGAATATGAGGCAAAAATATGAAATTGACTCCATGGGATGGGATGAGATCATGAAAATATTTTTCAATAAGTACTTTCATCACATTCTTCGAATGGATATGTAGAAGTGGTTTCTTAATCTTAAGAATAAGGATGATTAATCTGTTTCTATATATGATGAAAATTTTACAAGACATTCAAGGTACTCTTCTATAATTATCATCCAATGTAAGAGTAAGGATGTTTGATTATTTAATGGATTAAATACTAGTATCATAAGGACGTTATCCACAAGGGGATTTAGTATCCATGGGAAAATTGTTTGATATTCACTCAAGGTTGAGATGGAGAATAGAGTTACCCATAAATATTATTGGTTTGATAATAAGAGAAAATGGAATTCAAGGGAAAATATAAAAACCATAGTGAAAAAAATATGATCTTTACTTTATTCTCAATGTGTGGAAAGAAACACAGAGGAAACTATCTTAAGGGAATTGATAGATGTTTTATGTGTGGTAAATAATTCCATTAAGAAATTTATTTTTGAAGTGATAGAAAAAAGATAGCTAATGATGAGAATAGATAAAGGACTATACAGAGTGAACCTCCCACAATTCAATACACGAAGTGCAAGGAAATTGGGAATTATGCTAACCATTTCCCAAATCTGATCATTATAAATGATGATCAACATTTTAAACCTATTAAGACCAAGTAAAGGGGAAATCACATGCGATCACTACTAGCGATGTGGAGTATGACAATGAAGTTATGAAATATACACATACCATCCACTCTAAAGAAGCTAATGTTTTATTTGATTCTAGAGCCTCCAACTATTTTATTTATAAATAATTTTATTAGGGTATTTCTATATTACCTCATTAATTAGATGTTTATTTAGCTGTGGAGACTCCTTATGGAAGAATGTTTGCATTAAATATTTATAATTATTCTCCATTTGAAGTTTGTGGGAAGGTACTTCCTTCAAATCTTGAGAACCTCCTTTAGTTGAATTTGATGTGATTATTGGCATGGATTATCTTTATTTATATAGATATTATATCAATTTTCTAGTAAGTGAGGTCACTTTTCAAATTCCTAAATAATCCATGATCATCTATCAATGCAAGTATGAATATGACATTCTAGTGAAAATTACATCCATGTTGCGGGTATTAATTCATATAAATGAAGGTTATCTATATCATATGGATGGGGAGATGCTCAAAAATAAATATTAAATAATTTTATGAGAGTTTTATGATGTTTTTTGATGAATTTTCATGTACTACACCAAATCGTGATGTTGTATTTTCAATAGAATTCATACCATGTGCTATGCCTATTTTATAGAATTCTTATAGAATGGACCTAATTGGGTTTCAAGAATTGAAGAAGAAACTTGAAGATAATATTATCAAGGGATTCATACCCCCTAGTGAATCACCTTGGGTTGAACCTATTTAGTTTGTTAAGAATAAATATGGACCAATGAGACTCTACATTGATTATAGATAACACAACAAGATTACTATCAATAACAATTATCCACTCCCCCATATTAATGACATATTTGATCAACTATGAGGAGATCAATACATTTCCAATATTTATCATCATTATGGATATCATCAATTGAGGTTCAATAATGAGGATATACGCATGATGATATTTCATACAAGGTATGTACATAATGAATTTATTGTGATTCTATTTGGTCTTACTAATTCCCCTGATATCATAATGGATGTAATGAATATAGTCTTTGGAGACTATCTTAATATTTTTTTTGTAGTATTTATATATTATATTCATGTATATTCAAAGAGAAATGAAGAACATGAAAATCACTTGGGGATTTACTAAATACCCTGATAAAGTAAAATCATTATGAAAAATACACAATGTGAGAATTTTTTATTTAGGAAATTTCATTTTTGGGTCACATAATATGAAGAGATGGGATATATGTAGATCCAACAAACATGAATGTTATTGAACGGTGTCCTAGAACAACAACCATAAATGTTATATATAGTTCAGATGGTTTGGCTGGATATTATTGATGTTTTTTGAATGATTTATCATTATTATCTAATCCACTCAACATGTTTACATGGAAATGAGTTAAGTTTATATAGATAGAGGAATTTGAAGATAATTTCAAGGTGATGAAAAGAAGTTTAGTCAGTGCACATGTTCTTACACTACCATGTAGTAGAGAAATGTTTTTGATTTATAGTGATGCATCAAAGAAGGGGTTGGGATTTGTTCTCATGAAAAATGATCTTGTGATATCTTATGCCTCCCAAAAATTGGAAATCAATGAGTAAAATTACCCAAATCACAATTTGCATTCAACTGTAGTAATTTTTGCATTAAAGATATGGAAGTATTATCTTTATGGAGAAAGGTGTTTCATATATAGTGATCATAAAATTTTGAAGTATATTATCACTCAAAATGATATAAGTATGAACAAAAGGAGATGGTTGGAGTTGATTAAAGATTATGACTGGTCAATACGTTACCACACACGAAAAGTGATTAGGGTGGAATATGCTTTAAGTCGAAATGACCATTCTAGCCTCTATATGATAAGGATTACAAAAGACAAAATATTTATGGCTTTTCAAATGATGGATCTAGAAATAATAATGAAAGGGGAGAAATACTATATTTATTTTATTAATGTTCAAATATCTATATAAGTAAAGATTAAGGAGGCATAAAAGGGAGATGCAGAGCTGTACAAGAAGGTGAGAAATTTTCCTGAGTTCAACATTGATTATAATAGATTGATAACATTCTATAACCATATTCGTGTCCCTCCCCTACCAAGTTTAAAGGAGTGGTTGGATGTGCCTCATTTTTTAACATTCTATATTCATCATGGAAGCAACAATATGTATAGACACATGAATGATTTTTTCTAGTGGGATGACATAAAGATAGATATTATAGAGTATTTTTCTTGATTCTTGGTTTTTCAAAAATTTATGGATTATAGATAGAAGTCTAAGGGGATTTTACAACCATTACCCATCCAATAATTAAATTGGGAAAACTTCACCATTTTTTTCGTCAGAATTTCCAAAACATCTAAAGGCCATAATTCTATATGGGTTATAGTTGATCGCCTTATGAAGTTAGAACACTTCATTACTATTATAGAATATTTCTCTCTTTATCATCTTTCCAAAATATATATTAAGGATGTGGTATGATTTCTTGGACTATCAATTACCATTATATCTTATTGGGATGCATGGTTTACCTCAATGTTATTGAGAAGTATTCAGTAGGCTCTAGATATAGAGTTATGTTTCCGCATTAATTATCATCCTCAGAAATATGTTCAATCTTAGATGAAATTTAAAACTCTAGAAGACATTTTGAGAGTATGCTCTATGGATTTCAAAGGTGGTTGGGATAAATACTTACCTTTGGTATAATTTTATTACAAAAATAACTTTCACTCCAGTATTCAAATGGATCCTTATGAATCCCCCTAGGGTAGGAAGTGCAGAACTCAAACATTCTTGATTAAATTTGGGGAAATAAATCTATTGGTATATGATCTTGTTGAGGATATGGAATATAATTTCATATCTATTAAACAATACATAAGATCCACTCAAATTTGATAAAAATGTTATGCTAACAATTGATGAAAAGACCTATAGATTGATGTGGGTGAAAAGGTATTTCTATGAATATCTCCATGGAATAGTGTAATGAGATTTTGAAATAAGGGAAAGATTAAACCTAGGTATATAAGTCCTTTTTATGTTCATGATCATTTTGGAAAGGTATCTTATAGATTGGAACTTCTATAAAATATCTCTACAGTTCATGATATGTTCCACATATCCCTCCTGAGAAAGTACATAACTAATGCTTCACATGTACTAAAATCAAAATTCACACCGTTGGAGTAATATCATTCTTATGAGGAAAATTGATAGAGATTCTGGATTATATAAAAAAGGTTCTATTAAATAAGACTGCTTGCTTGGTTATAGTTTTATGATGGAACCACCAATTTGAGGAAAGAAAACTGGGAACCTAAAGATGTGATGAGTTAGAGGTACCCTCATCTGTTTGTATCCAAGTGAATAATTTTGAGTGTGAAATTCATTTTAATGGGGGTAGAACGTAACACCTAACTATTTTTATGAAATATTTCTCTTTAAATAATTTTAATTATTCAATATCTTACATTGCACGCAACCATGTGTTTAAATGAATGGTAAGACACTATTAGTATATCCTAGCCATTAAATTGGTGGTAATAAATATTAAAAACAAATCTATGAAATAAATATAAATCTCTAACTCAATATGAATGTATTAGAGTGTGCTTAAAAAATAATCACACAATTTTAGTGAAATCACTTTATTCTTAAAAAGTAACTTTCCTTAAAAAAATGATTTTTTATTATTTTTATTAATTTTATTAAGTTAATGAAAATGGATTTTAAAAAATAATAATTTCCACATGTCAAAATTGTCATAATTTTTTTTCTAAAAACATTTTTTAAGTAATAGTGAAAATACTGATTTTTATTGAAAACTATATTTTCATTTAAAGTGTTTACAAGGTAAAATTAAGTTCTAGATTTGTTTTAAATTTTAATCAGTTGATCTTGAATTAAAATTATCCAATTATGGTATATTAAAAGGATTATATACATGAATTTATTATGAAAATATTTTATGTTATGAAAGGGTATTTTTTTGAAAAAAAATGTTTGTCATAAAATTTTACCGGTTTTATATTAACTTAAATTATGAAAATTATATGTTTTGAATTTTGAAATATGTATAAAAAATCAGATTCATAATGTTTAAATTTACTTAATTTTTCCCTTTTTTATTTATTGTCCAATATTTATAGTAACCTTGGTAAATTGTTTTACCACGATAAAGGGTTAATTAGTTAATTTAGGTTAAAAATAAAATAGTAAAAAATATAAAATGGATCTAAAATAAGACCAAATTTTATTAGATGAAACTAATTATACCGTTAACACATAAGGGTTGAAATTAAGTTGTTTCATGGACACTTCTCCATGAAAAGGACTTATATAATATTTAAATCAAAGAAAGTCACAAAATTTCAATTTCTTTGTATTAAATACCCTTATGTATCCACATGGAGAAAAAGGTATGAGATGAAGGAATATAAATGAAAATATTTAACTTAATAAATTTTTTCATGATATAAATTTATTTTTATCTTTTTGGGCCACTTAAATGAGATTATAATATTTATAATACTTTATTTAATAAAAATTTAAATATGTTACATTCATGTTTTCAATACTATCACTCTAATATTGTGTAACCCAAAATATATATTTTACGATAAATATTATTCTTAAATATAGAATATTTATCTTAATCATGGAATTTTGTTTTTAATTTTTAGTGAAAAAATATGTCTATTAAATAATTATACAATGCTGATGAGTTAATTACTTTCTTAATGGAAATATAAAATAAATATTATTAAAAATATTAAAATAAATATGATTTAAATAATTAATGAGAGAAAAATATTTTATATTTCCTTGAACTTATAGCTATATAATAAAATATTTGTTTTGATGTTAAATTTCAATCTTCATATTTTTAAAAGTCTATGTAATTAATAGTGTCAAAATTGACACTAATGATATTTTACCAAAATAACATTTTATTAAATTATTTAAAAATAATAAATCACATTTAAAAGTAAAAAATAATTATAAAATGTTCTAAAATTTTGTATTTTGTTAATTTATGGTCTAATTGACATCACATAAATAAAAATTATAAACTCTTCATATTGAAATGTTTTTACCTCAGTTAAAATTAAAATAGGCTAACTAAGGGTGAATAAAAATGATAATGTTTAAAATAATACCAAAAAATGTGTAAAATATATATTTTTGATATAACAACCTTATATATTCTTATAATAGAATAAATTACCTTTATGAGGTATTTTTATTTTTATTTAATTAATTATAAATTAATATATTTTGAAAATTCTAAAATTTCCCCTCATCTCAATTATAAAATAGGACCTCCTCTGTCACTTCTTAATATAACATTGAGCCTAAATTATTGACCATTCCCTACCAGTTTTTCTTCTCAACTTCCCTATCCACATTCTATAGGCTTTGGTATTCTGAAAATAACAACCCTAGTTTCCCTAAGAAGATATCTAAGGGAAGTTCACCAAAGAAGAGGTAATCATCTTTACCGAATCTTTTAAGATTATTTATTCTTCTGCTTACTCTTCATGTGTTTTTTCCATAATAAATTAATAACTAAGAATCACCTATATTATGAATTTTTATTATGGTTATTAAAATAAATATTCCACTTTTATCCATCCTACGAAAAATAAAAGGATCGTACGTGCACAAATACAACATACCATCTCCACGTTATGGTGTAATATATTTTTCAAAACCACTTTATTTTGATGGGTATAATGATGGAAATAATACATTCATATGGTAATTATAAAATTAAATTGATTCTGGAAATTAATAATCCATTATCTTCCTTACCATCTCACCATTAAGGGGATGATACCATCGCTTGTGCTACGTACAGTCTACTGTCTCCACAACATGATGCGATTCATTTTCCATGTTCACCGATCAAATATATATATATATTTATATATATATATCTATGCGTGTGTGTGTCTTTAAAAATAAATGTAACATATATCACCTTAATATAATTCTGGAGATGGTGTAACTAGATCCTACACACAATAATTAAGACTTATACGAAAAAACTTGCATAAAAAAATGAAGTAATTAACAGTCAAAAGAAGGTTATAATGAAATATTTTTAACAAATAGGTGATAATATGATATAATATATTCATATATGATATCATAATTATTAATATAACTTGATTATAAATTGATAACATTCTGTAAACCATTATATAAGGGGTTCATATATGTACAATGTAAATCAAACCTAAGGTAAGGGTTAATTTCAAAATCTCATTATTATTCAGGATTGTTTATACATAAGTATTATTGGGGAATATTTATATTCCATGTTCATGTTTCTTAAAAGTTATATTTACTATTCTTTTTAATTTTTTTTACCCATGTGTTCATTTTTACTAAATAGTTTGAATGTAAACTTTTTTTTATTGATTTCAAATGAGGTGTTTTGTGACTTTTCTAGAAAATGTATGAAAGGAGTTTTTTTTTCAATTATACAGAATGAAATTATTTTTCTTCATTTATTATTAATTAATTCCTTAAATCTTAACTTATATGCTTATATGGTTATGTTCACTAAATTGTTTTTTTAAATTTCTTGGCATTTTAGGAAAAAAGGTATTCATAGAATAAAGAACATTCTCCTCAAGAGTTTTTTTTCTTGTGATGTCTCAAAATTATTTTACATTTATGACAACATTATTATTTGTTAAATATGATATATTAGGGATATTTTTAAAGTATATTTTCCCTATTCATTATATGTTTGATTTTTGTTATGATGTAATGTTGTTTATGAAACTCATTTCTTTTTATGGTTTCTGTTAAGATGAAGGAATTATATAACTATAGAATACATATGTATTTTTTCATTATGTTACTGGTGGGACATATATATCCCTCCATTTAATTGGGTATTTATTTATATATCTTGAGATATATAGGAATGGAATGATGAGTGAACTCGTTTTAGTAATACAAGGGTGGAACAGGAAATGAACCCGGTTCAATAATGGGGTTATTCCACTATGATGGTATTAGAAATGAGCCTTAACTTATATGGAAATGTTTTTATATACTTATTTATATTCAAAAATTAAATTTCTTATGTTATTCTCTCATGTAATATTTTATTTTATTCTTTATGAACATCTATGATCTATCCCATGACATGAAACCATGATTCTTTGATTTACATAATATAATTTTCAGAAGTTTTGCTTGTGTTCTTATGTCTTATGATTATGATATGATTGATATCTACCTTATTTAACCATACTAGAAATTTGATATCACTCTTTATTATGATTTTTATTAATAGTATATGAAGAAATTTATTAAGTAAGATTTGTCAAATCGGTTCTAGTAATGAATGAATGAATAGGAGATGATGTAGATTCTTTAAGAATAATTTGTTTATGTTTCCATGTTTCCAAATAAAAAAAACATATATAGTTCTATCATGGTTTTTTATGTTATGTAGTGAATATTATTATATTTATATATAATATATTTATATAAAAATTATCGGTGGTTATATAAGTCCATCTTCTTCACAACTTGACCCTATTTCCACGAATCCACCACATAATTATCAAAGGATTCATTGAGAAAGATAATCATGTCTATAGCAAGATGGGCCATGAAACCAATATCTAGGAGATGATACTAGAGTGAAATATCCATCTCCTGATAATAAATCAAAATTTTTACCACATCATGTATGGTATGATGATTAAACTCTCATACCTGATCATAGAAAACATGTGACATAGTTTTGGTAGATTCTTCAGCATGTTTTCTATGGGGGCTTGGGAAATATTATTCTAAACATCCTTCCAAAAAGTTTGATGATTAATGTGAATAATGGTAATATTCTCATAATCTAAATAATAATTTCTCTTAGATGGTGAAATATATTTAGGAACTAGTGCAACAAGATAGGTTCTTGACTCAACACCCTTAGTACGAGTTAGCTCTATGACAGTTAGATCCTTTGCAATGTCAGTAGGTTGAGATATTAGAGAAGTTACTGAAACAATAGAGGATTGTGGGATTAATTATGAAGTAAGATAATTGATGTATTTAGTACCTAAAAATTGTATGGGAAAGAATATATACAAGTTTTGGGAAATTACTTTAGTTGTCAAAATGCAGGCATCCCTGACAACCATATTCTAAATGATTGGAAAAGAAGGTGTTTCTTCCTCCATCTATAGGTTTAATTTAGGTTTATCTAGGTATCCATGTGATTATTGTGTATGTTCATCCAAATAAATTGCCTCTAAAATGTATCTCATTATTACTAATCTTGTAGAAAAAATGATCATGTAATGAGGAGAGATAGTTGGGTTAGAATCCTCTTTAGCCCGAGTCGTTTCCTTTTCCATAAAAGTTATCTCATGTGGAGGAATATCAGTATGCCCAAAAATAATGTTGACACATGGAGACTACCCTTATTATGAGGAATAATTTGATTGATAATGAAGGGTTGACCCCATAGAGCTTGGAACTGCCATGTCATCCTCAATGGGTCTCAGGTTTCCATCTGGCTTAGGTAGAACAACTTATATCATATTTGTCTCTATAGAGAAATGGGATATATGCCCCTAGGTGGTTGGTTCTCTCTATATCTCTAAACCAACAAAAATTCATGTATGTGTTAATTAATCATCACATGGAAACACACAACATTATAGTTATGTAAAGATATTAATAAACCACCTATTATTCCATAATAAATACAAATAAAAAAAATCACATCAACACTTTGTAATCTTCCATGGAGATGGCCTCTTTGGGGGGAAATAGATAGGGTCAGGGGTAGGAATGCTCCTGAAAGATCTACAAGAACTACCTCCATGTGTTCAAATGACCAAAGATTCCTTTATTTAGTGTACCCCACTCCCAAAGAGATTTATTCCCCAATAGTAGTACCCTCCATGGTATACTCATGGGAAGGTACATGTGAACGATTCTCAATAGCATCCTACAACTACAATGAGTATGTATTTAATATCACAATAATAATAGGAATAATATTTGATACAAACAATCATATTACCTATTCGACATCATCTTCTTGATCCAAAAAGGATATAACCATATCCCGAACTATATTAGAATAGTATATTATACCATTGAATGACTGAATACATGAGTCCAACTACTTGATGTATGTTCCTACATCACGATGGTTCTCTCAAAAAGAGATTCACTAGAGACCATTTCTAATCCTGAATCCTTGAATATCAACATCATAGTTCTATAGATATCCCCAATTTTATTTAGTGGGTGTGATAAATTGCTAAGAATCACATTCTTTTCAGGCCTCTAGGAATGCTACTATAAGGGTAACTAGTGTCAGAGGATCCACCCTTAGAGGTGGGGTAGGTTCCAGACACCACACATGATTCCTTGTCAACTCGGCCACTCTAAGACCCCTTTAAGTCAAAATATTTTGTGGAAAAGACCAGGAAGGAGAGTTGTCCCTATACTAAGTAGTGGTAGTTTGTTTTTCCACATCATTTACTTCAGAAGATTGCCTATCATATTCATAACTTTAACTGATGTCAGTCCTCATAAATTCAATCACTCTAATGGAAAATCTATGTCTATTAGGAAGTAAATGGACTAAGGTGTCATGATCTTGAATATAGGCTTCCACAACCTATGATTCATCAATATAAAAAACATTTTCTTGAACTTATTTATAACTATATCGAAATAACACTGCCTATTTATCTTAGAGAAGGCACCATATATGACCAATGGGTATAGAATTCCTCAAATCATGCAAAATTCTCTAAGTTGTTTAATAGAAGACATTAGGATGGGTGGCTACATTAGTTTGAGTAGTAGCACCAATATCATTGGAGGCTGAACACTAGATTCTCAAATTTTTTCTAGGAGGCTCCAAAATAAGGTATTTTTATGGATTATTCTCAGATATAGAATGTTCAGTTGCTTCCCATTGACCCCCCTCAATCTCAGACATAGGTTAAACTTAAACAATAGGACCTAGTTTTTCTATTTGGTGACCCTAATATGATCAAATCTAGGATTCAGCATATGTCTTAGTGAGTGCATCTTGAAGACCAATAGATGGTGAAAGCCCAATACATCATCATGTTTCTTCTTGAGTGAACATTAATTATATATTTTGATCCATCATTCAATGATTCTCATTGAGTACATTGTTGATGGTCAGGTGAAACCACATTTGGACATAGTAGAATTGATGCACAATCCTATAGGGTTCATACCCCTTTCATATCAGTATCCTATCAATTATAGTAATCAAGACACCCTCCCTCAATGAAATTAGATGAACTCTCTTAGAATGATCTTCAGATGCATCATTCACTTAGGGGATGTTAGGGGAAGCATTATGTGTATAAGTGAAATAGTCACGATGGTTGAGATGATCCATCACTTCATTGTATTTCCAGTCCAATGGGTTTTCACCACTTATACATTGAAGATAATGATATAATATAGATTATAGGATCCATTGGCTATTGATAGATTCAAAACCTCCCATGTGTGTTGTTATCCATCCCCAAATAACTTATAAGGGGCCCAATAGTTTGTATAGAGACATCCGCAGGATTATACATCCTAATAGATGATATATCATTGTATGCAATGGAACTATGTGGTAAACACACCTTTTGGTTTCCAATTGAGATACCTACATGAATTTCACAACTCTAACTCGGTTTTAGATTTGTACACTAGAAGTAATAAGCCTATATGAAAAAGTAGATAAATGAAACCAATCAAACCATCCAATAAATGTTGGGGATAATTTTGTTACCCTAATAAGTGAACTGACCAACCTAAAGTGTCGGCTATTAGCCACCAAAAGACCCCTAAGTGTCAAGGAAAAAGAATTTATTTAGACTTCTTTCATAGGGTTCATTACTGTTTTCATGGAAAAATACATAATCCAATCATGGACTAGAACGTCATATTTTAGGAGAGGTTCTACCTTTAGAATTTCCTTATCTTCTTCAATGATCTTCTTCTCATAAAATTGGGTCATCACCATGTCATCCTATGAAATAGAGGGAGTTATGAATTCACCATATATTTCTCTAACAATAAATGTTCCTAAGATCATCCAAACATCCCAAAGGCCTACACTAACCTCCATGTGAATTGAATGGATGTTATTTGTACCCAGACTCCATCAGCTAAGTAGTTGAGGGAAAAAGATCATTTTCTATGATATTAGGTCTGTGATACCCAAATTTATTCATAAAATACTACAACATTCAACTCAATTTTAAATTCCAAACACCTCTGGCTGACCAAGAAGGACTACCCTCAGTCCAGACCAAATGATCCCCAAGGGTGACGATCCAATTTTGATACCATCATAAAGCCTCATTTTTTGTTTCCTTTATTATGATTCTCTCATAGAAATAGAAATATTATTTTTGTACCTTCACAGTTTCCTCTAATAGAAAATGAGTGTAATTAAAATGAAACCCTTCAGGTTATACTTATCGAATGATAGTACCTTTAAAGATATGTTTTATTAGGGGATGTTTTTTTCCAGAGTATATAGGCCACCTGTTTATTTACTCAGTATAGTTCTAGGATCAAAAAATCATATACCATCCAAAACCCATAGATAGGAAGAATGTTTGAGAATGAATACCATTGAAGGAATATATTGAGATGTACTTATAGATATTTATAGAGTGGTATGGAGATTCTTTTGTCATTATTATTAAAAAAATCAAACTTGATATTCCTCCTCTCACCATCAATGGAAAATTTTTTCTAGGGGTTCAATTACTTATATTTATTTAAAAAAAAATTAAATAAAAGGGTTAATATTCATATAAAAAAATTCATGAAAATTATATTCAAACCTAATAGCTAGAAACATGGTCCGTGAAGCATATGTCCAATATGCATCTATCCATGAGGTGTTCGGTTGGTCGAAGAAGTAATAATTAACTATGGGGATGAGCATATTTCTATGTAAGTGAGTAGAAGTACCATTATTGGGTGATGAACTTTGAGTATGTGGAAGGTTTTTTCATAAAGGGGATATTCAAATGAAGTTGCGGTAAAAAGAAAATGAACTTTAAACCTCGTTTTATAGGTGTGCAACCCTTTTTATGGGTCCACCTACATACCATAGAGTAATTCAAATAGAACTAAATTCTTCATAGGATTCACCTCCTCTTTATCCTAATAGGATCCAATTCTGATGGTGGTGGGTGAATTTATTTGTTTCTAAAAACTCCTCATGGAAAACTATAGGACTTTTGTGAATTTTATAATGGTAGAATCAACTAGAAATAATAAGAATCAAATGGAGAGAAGTAATAAATTTTTACAAACCCACAATGTAAGTTTCAAGTATTTATATAAAATTCTATATGAAGAAAAACACTCCACACATATCCACCGAGCCTGTACCCTAGTGGTACAGGCTCCTTCTTGGCATCCAAAAGACCCAAGATCGAATCCGGGCAGGGGCGAATTTCCCAGGTACTGTAGCAGTACTGTAGTAGGTACTGTTGCAGCGACGACACTATAGCAGTGATAACACTGTAACGGCGGAGGGACTGTAGCAGATACTGTAGCGGTGGCAGTACTATAGCAGGTACTGTAGCAGTGTGGGTACTTTAGCAGTACTGTTCACCGAGGGGTCCTTTGGGCAAAAAAAGGGCTTTCAAGCCTTGTATTCAGGACAATTGGCCTTGGGCCTTCGGGCAATGTAATGGGTCTCCCTCTACCCAGTCTAAAGAGGTATTTGCTTTCAAATAATAAATTGAGGCTTCGACCCAAACCTTTAAAAAAAACAACACTCCACATAGGGTCCTATAAAAGAAAAATAATATTTTGGATGTGATTATTTTTTACAGAGCCCACAAAAAAAAATATTTGTTGGTTGTGACAGTAATATACAACTCTAGAAAAAGGAATGCATTTTTTGGTATTGGATATCCCTTTCATGATCCTAAAAATGAAAAGTCATTTTCTTGTTGGTACATCCCTTTATTGATAATAAAAAAGAAAATAATTTTTTTGAGAAGGGACATCCTTTTTGGTATCCCGAATATGAAATCCATGCAGTTGACACAGGATCTTGGCGACAACTATAGGTGGTTATCTCCATTCCAATTTAAAATCCTTAAGGGGGGGGGGGGGGTCTATGGAGATGATGAATTAAAATTCATGGAAATGTTTTATAGTACTTGATTTATAGAAGTAAAATTTAGTTCATAACACTAAGGTAAAAAGGGGGATTCACCAGACCATCTAGAAACCCAAAACTCATTCTAGAATCCATTCCATGAAGCGTAAGATGGTGGTAATAACTCTATGTAGAAATAGTATACATGGAAGGATCTATTTCCAACATAGTAAAAGGATACATGGAATAAACATAAACCCATAAGATTAAGTGCTACACGAACAGAAACAATACCTTTGTAGAAAAACACTACCTAGAGGGAACCCTATCACACATAGAAAAAACTATGGGGAATGGTGAATCTTAGGGTTCCCTTATTTTCATATCTTATTACCTTCTGTGGTGTAGTATTTGGACCCACCTTATCCCCTCCACTAACTATCCTAAAGTTGTTCTCTTTCAACATCATTACTATGAACCTTTAATCCCTACATGGATTATCTGGTGAGGTATTAGGCCAACACCACTCTCAAAATATCCAAACATTTATGATGGAATCATTGAACACATTTGTGTTTCATCCTAAGAATACGTACCCATGGTAAATGAGGTAATATTGGTAACATAATTAAAACAAGTCTCTTTATAATTTTATTGAACATATATTACCATGGTAATGGGGGTCCCAACCTTAAGTATGGTGCATGTAGGTTTTGTGGGCTGGGTAGTGACATTTTTTTCTCTATCCCCCCTCCTCTATTCCACCAGATGAATAAGGAAGAGCAAAAAATAAATGTAGGGTATCCCCCTTGGAGTAATCCCATAGAATGATGTTTCACTCATCCTCCTCTTTCTCTATGTATGATATGAAAACCTGATAGGAGACAAGCACTATAGCTTTCTCTTTATCTCTTCCTTTGGACCTCAACCACATCCACCAGTGGATGAATGTGGTTGTGTAGTTTCTAGATATACTGTTTCATTTAGTTTCTCACATAGAACATGAATCAACTATGATTAGAGTTTAGTGTTGAACATGATATCCAAAAACAATCCCAATAAATCATGGGCCTCCAACTCTATATACGACCCAACAATGTCACTATCTTATTAAAGGGACAAATTCCCTATGAGATAAAACCACAAAGATCTATATTCCTAATGAAAAAACAATTTTGGCCTCCTCTATTTGTGTAACCCCCATCAATTATGAACTACATGGGTTTTGATTCACGACTAACTTGGATGCGTATGATGCCTCCCTAAGGTCTAAAACCAACACCCAAAATCACCCTAATTTTCTAAGGTCAATATCCCCAATAGGGTCGTGTCCAACCCAAGGGTCATATTCCTTTTAGTCCATCCATAATAATCCTTATTAGGATATATTCCTATTAGTATCATGTCTAACTTGGGAGGTTATATTCCTTATGGGTTCCTCACATTGTTTCATCGTATGTCCCACACCTTCTTTTTCTAGACATATTCAATATTTATGTCCTTATTTTATGATGTTAAACTATATGGTTTGGTACTAATCACATGACCTAAAAAGGGGATGAGACATATTATGTAGCACCAGAATATGTGGGTTCGGATTCCTTTAACAAGGATATATAGGAATCCCATCTTATGTTTTCGATCCCGATATCAAAAAATTTACAATCTCCCTATATGATAGTAAATTCAGAGCACCCCACTGTGTGGCTTAAACCAGCATTATAATGAAAAACAATATATGAATCTCTAATCAATATATAAAAAGGTAACATTTATGGGGAAAATCAGACACATATAGATATCTCTGTCAAGGGAGATCCTGAGATACATATTGATTATTCCAAATACATGCATGCTAAACATTGATTATTAATTCAAGGGTGACCAATGTTATAATTGGGGATGAATAAAGGATTCATAAACATGTCTTAAATCAAATATATAAGAGAGTCCTAACATAGGAAATAATTCCTGCCCACCAAAAAAGCGTGTGAGGAACCTAACCTCCCATTATTTCAACCAATGAGAGTTCTTATGTATTGTTGGAAAATTTTCCCAATGGTTTCCTTCCTTTATAAAGAAGTTACATGAGTCATCATGGATATGAGAGTTGTTGGGTGTTTCTGATCCATGAAAAATCCTCATCAGAATCTAATGTGTCACAAATTGGAGAAAAATGATTCCATAAATCTGGTAATACCCCTTAAAAATTATATGTGATTTATTCCACATCACTATTGTATATTAATTGAGTTTAATTTAGAAAACCTATTTGGTTTGAATCATGTTTTTATTTTTTATCCTCAAAATAACTTCAAAATAATTATTTTTTACAATATGGTATATCTTCCAATGCATTATATAGGCCTAACATTCATCTGTGGTAATTAATAAAATTAATTTCATTCCACTTGATATTATAAAAATGTGTGTTGTTATTTCTTCATTCATATTATTTAAATGGGGGGTTTCTGGTCACCAATATCTTCATCAGATGAAATTAGTTCCACCTATGATAACAATTATGTATGTTGTTGTGCCTTCATTTTTCATGTTTGAATTAGGGTTTTATAGTTAATAATGGTATTCTAAACTATGATTTAATCTCCATCACATCATACATTTACACTTGATATATTTACTTTGATCGCCTCAACTTTAGAGATAACATTAGAGTTCATGATATCCCTTTGAAATCTCCTTAATCTGAACACATTGTCACCACCTTCCATATCAAAAATAGAGTTTCCTCATTTTGAATTTTTTTCATTCATAGATAAAATATACTCAATTATATTCAATTTATTCCCTATTTTAGCTATATAAAATTCATGTATTGTTAAAATTTTATATGACCTTTTATTATATCATCTATATAACTTTTTTTATGAATACCAAATAAATATCCCTTTTTCTCAATGTTCATAAAAAATTCTATTATTTTAATTATTTTGATTTAAATACTTACTTACAAATAATAATAAATATTTAACTATCTACTTCTTCCCATATAAAATTTCATATAGTTTCTTGTCAATATTTAGATATAATGACGCGTAATGGATGATATTGACCAATGTTAGAACCCTTTCTTTACAAATATAACCTAATAGGAACATTTCAATATGTATAGTTCTATCCTTGTTATATATAATATAATATATCTTCTCATCAACATCATTATCTTATGTAGTTATCAGAGCTGAAACATGATTTTGAATCCCATGATTTTTTATATGTTCATATATATGGGTATTTATAGACATTGTACCATTATTGGTGAAAAAATTGAATTTTTACTCAATGTATCTTTTTAGATTCCCCTAAGTATAAATTTATACACATTAGTACATATTAAATATGAGTATTCACCATCAACCAATCTGTCCTACTAAAATCAAAATCAAAATATCATAATACATTTTCAATCAATATCCTTAAGAATCATTGGTATGAAAACATCCACATATACAAGATCAAAAAGTAATAATGATTTTACCTTATTTATCATATATGTCTTCCAAATAATCTTCCCCTATTATAAATAATCTTATTTATTATTATTATTACAATAAAGCTTTGTGAAATCATTATATTCATCATTCTATACAATATTTTGGAATGATTTTTGGTTTAAATGTCTATGTTAGTTATGCAATAGTCTATTTTCATACTTCAAGGACACCATAAAAAATTTACATCACCAATGAGTCAAATATTTCTGTTAGTTACACTTTAATAAACTATGAACCATCTCTATATTTATTTATGCACCCATTATTTCTAACTTCTATTGCATCCCTGAATCACATAACTGACTCATATGTAGCAGACAATGGATATTACCTTCAACAAGAAGAACTCATATTTTTCTAGGATAATTTACATAAACATTAAAATTCTTGGAATAAATAATTTTATTTTCTTTATCCTTTAAAAATAAATCAAATAATCACTTTTTTATTTGATGTTGGTGATGGGATTTTAATTTCTTGACATGCGTGAGGTACACCTACTATCCAGAACCCATAAAACAAACTATTATGATTCTCTTAATAAAATATAAATAATATTTTACTTATCATATCATATTTATTTTATATATATAATGGTTGAAGAAATTTATTGGTGATTGATATGTTTTCTTATTAATTAATTTAATAATTTCCTCTACATCCTATATCACTAAAATTCTATTTTTAGTCTTTACTCTAACTACTGAGGTTCTCAGTTATTGATCACTACTTCTCTATTTAATTTTAGGATCCTTATTTTTGACCCTTTAAAAAAAATTTAAATACTATTCCTAAATACCATTACAAAAAAAATAAATAACAGTTAAAATTATAGTAAAATTTTAGAGAACTACTTGTCTATATTTTATGTTGTTACTATTTAAAAAATCTTACTTAAAAATAGAATAAATCCAAAATGTTACTCAATTTTCCACCACATTAAACCTAAATTTTTAGTGACATATTTAAATTATTTTTAAATTACCTATATCTTTGGTGCTTATCCTGAATCCACTTTCTATTTGGTATTCTATTTTTGTGGTGTATCTTGAGGAATGACTCTCTCCTCCTATGATCATGATCTAAAATAGAATTGTATTTATTTTCAAAATGAATAATTTTTGGATGGTAATATTCTCTTCAATAGTAACTATATGGTCTTATATATCTTTAAATGGGGCTACTATCTCTAAACAATTAGATTATAAGCTTTGTGTCTGAATCATTTCTTGGGACTCATAGTACCGTCACCAAACCATGACTTCTTATTAGAGTTTGTTGATTTTTTACCAATTACTTCACTATTTATGTAAATCTATCTATGATTCATGATGGTAATTTAGTTTTTAGATTTATTACATTGTCTATATCTATGTTATATGAAATTTTTTATTTTATTTTTCTCAATAATATCTTTTTCTCCTGGTATCTCTTCCCCATATTGTTATATATAATGATAGGACATGAACAACTATACTAGCCTTTCTAGTTTTAGCCATCCATTTGTTATGTTCTTCAAGGACTTACTTTCCTTTTACCTAAAGATCATCAATTCCCTAAAAATCATCATTTTCATCGTTACATTCATCATATTTTGGTCTTTGAAGAGAAGCTATCATATAATCTTCATATATTTCTAAACCATTCTAAACATTATCTACATCTAACTCATATTAGTGTTCACCTTTAAGTGATAATAGTTTTTTACTCCTAAAAAAATTTTCTATGGTTTTCTATATTTTTTTCACCCCCGATGCGTTTCATTATATATTTTTTATCCTCTTCATCATGAATAATTTTAATGCACATAAAAGTTGGATATCCCCTCTTAACGAATCAAAAATTGGAAAGGGTTATTTTTCCTTTAGTTTTCCTTTTCCCATATAATGATTATAGTAAACATAATAAATCACATTATCAACCTCATTGCTCTATGGATATTACTTAATAGAAAGTGTATTCATAACTTTAAATGGATCCTCTTATAAGTTCTCCTTTAACCTAGATTCATTTAAAATATTTATCATTTTATATAGGAATAGTGTACTCTAAATTATATTCAAAGATACTTCTTTTGAATCCTTATAATCAAGAATTAATACCTTATCCTTGATCCAAAAAGGTAGTCTATTTAGTTTTTTTAATCTTGAAATCATTAATATTATCCCTTAGACTATTAATGTCTTCAAGGAGAGAATTCCAATGATCAAATAATGCATCAATGGTTTAGTTTTTTCTTATACTTAAGTATATATATTTATTCCACAATTCATATAGATTTTCATCTTGAATTTTTTTATTGCCTTTATAAATATTGACATGTTTTCCCATATAAGATGAGATGTTTTTTAGGATATTATGTTTTTATGGATATGTTTATCCCAATATCCTCCAAACATAATGTCTTCTTTCACATCTACATCCAATTCATTTTAGTCATGTTCTAATAAAGTAATTATTTCCATGATTTCTAGCATAAAATAAATATATTTCACATAGACATTCATCCCCAATGACTTGAAGTAGTGCTATGTCACATTGTACCATAATTAGAAAATATTTTTTTTCAAAAAATTAGTAAACCATTGGCATTAAAAATTTCTACCACTACAATTATTCTAATAAATAGAACACATTACATAAAAATAAAGTTCTTATAAATATTGTTGGTTCTATATCAAGGTTATTGACTAGAGGGGATGATAATATGGGTAAAATAGATTAAGAAACACAAATCCATTGATCTTGATCATGATCTCTCGATGCAAAAAGTACTCATTTCTCTCTCTTTAATTATCTCTATGAGAGATGAAATTAGTATATAATAAAATATATTTTACTTATTTTACCAAAATTAGGATAATCTAAGGAGCAGGAAAGGGTGATGTCTCTATGATTCAAAATAATTAGATAAAAATTCTTCTATTTGGTTTACAAAATATACCATTAACACTATACCTCTAAACATACTATTCAAAAAAAATGAGAAAATATCACTTCTTCTTAGTATAAAAAAGAACTCACTTTATGTTCCCCAATATCCTTCTTTTTCATGAAAAAAGAATATGAAATTACATATTGAATAGTGTGCCTCTTCTACAAAACCTTGATATTATTATGAGATAAATCTCATGGAATATACACCTTCTGTTATATCTTTCAATTTTATATAATATTATAAAATCTCTTATATTTACCTAATCTACAACCATATAAGAATTTATCCTACAAAGAACTCGACATGGATCCTATGTCCCTATAACTACTATGTGCAGTTATATATAAATAAAATACATTTTTATCCAAGGGTTAGGATCAATAAATCATTCTTACCCTTTCATTTAATCATGAAATGGGTCATCCCCACATGAATGTGGTGATTATGGACTATTAAATTCACATTATAGGACTTGAATAGTAAGACAACCCACTATAAGAATGATCTAAATTTCAATATAATAACTTTTTTATGAAATTAACACACATAAAATAGTGTAGTACCCTTTTTTCCATGGATTTAAATATATACTAGACTATATTACAACATTTTATATGATGTCTCTTATCAAATTTTGTTATCATGATTTTATTCTCTTTAATGTGACTTCCTATGACTAACTCCATTTCCTTATGAAAAAATCTCTTTCATGAATTACCCCTGATCAATCCATAATATCCTTAGCTTTCCTTGAACACCAAAAAACTATAGTGTAATATTATTTGGAAACTGTGTAAAATCCTATAGGATTTTATATCACCAAATAATTCATTTCATTTTAAAAAATACCATGTATAATGAAAGGGTCAACTATTATGTGGACATCTCATGCTCACTAGACCTATATTGTAATCTAATTTCTATGGTGTAGCCCCCCTAGAAACTCAATTAATATAAAAAATAAACTAGTAATCCCTAAAAATTTCTCCATTATAGAGGATTACCTCTATGAAATATGAACCATTAAAACTTTGGGGGGATAAAAATTTTATCGTTCACCTTCTATATTGTAAACTTTTCTCTGTAATGTATAACCATTACACAACCATCCATTATGGGAAATCCCATTAATCTAAATTTTATAAAAATTCTCATAACCTCTTTATTACAACCATATTAATATTTGAAGATATTATGATATAATTAATAAACTAAATCATCCCTAATAACTAAATTGATTTTTTTTCAAAATATTACTTCTCAATTATTTTATAGGTAAGTGGTTAGTATGGCTACACACATTAAAAACTATTTATTTCATCATATTAACATTAATATATCTCTTTATTTTATTTTTTAAAATAATAACCCAAAATTAATATATTTAATGGTGTTTGTTATCCCTTATGTAAAATAGGTTAATGGTATTAATATGAGTAAATTTGATAAAAAGAGGACTGAATGTAATTTTCTTTAGATATCCACCAAACATAAGGGTATTATACTACTATAATAATTAATTAGAAAATTGTTTTAATATTAATTAATTATACATCCTATTTAATGAGTCTGAAAAATATAGAATACTTAATGAAAAACATGAATATGATGAATTGGATGACTTGTTGTAATTTTAATAAATTTCATTATTCAAGTAAATAAAATAACAAAAAACTCAATTCAATATTATATTGTGATAAATATGGATTATATTCATCTCATAAAATGTTAGGGAAGTGTGTATAGTTTAAAAATCTCTTATTGATCATATGAAAATAGTTCAAGTAAGGTTCACATTAGGGATGAAATGTCACCAATAATTTATTTCTCTTTTTGAAAAAAAATGTTTTAATTATGAATTAGATAATTGTGAGTGAATATATTCCATTAATGATGAATTGTACCACATTTAGGAGAATAAAACTTGGTTTTTGAATCTTAATTTAGTAGACTAAAATGTTGTAGAAATAAATTGGGTGTTTAAAAATAATTTAAACTAAATTCATTAAGTGATGGGATGAAATGTGAAGATTGTATGAAAATGATATTCTAACATCAAATTAAATAACATCAATGAGATGTATTCTATTTCTGATAAACATTAATATATAATGATGTTTACTTTTATTATTTCATAAATAAGATAAATGACATCCCAAATAGTTTTCATGTCATCCCTCCTTAATGGAGAATGTGAAAAGGAAGTGTAAATTGAGAAGCCTAAAGTCATTTCTCTTTATTATTATGAAACAAATGTTTATATATTGAAGAATGTTTTTATGGGGTAAATAAATATCTATGAGAACGGTATTCAAAACATTACTCCTGTTTAAAATTATTTAATTTCATAAAAGGAACAATGGATATAAACCTATAAAATAAATAAAACATGAAAAAATATATCATCGTTATCATTTTTGAAAAAGAAATTTTATTATATGGTGATAAATAATGTTTTTTAAAATAATTGTTCTCTCAAATGATAGAATTATATAGATATTTATGGGCACATAAATGAAGAACTTATATGGTCTTTATATTTCTATTGAGTAATAAAATATTAATATTTTCATTAGATATTTAACTAAATCATTTTGAATAATATTATAATGTAATCTTTGAGGAAATTTTATATTCTAGTTTTAGTGGGAACTGATACTTAAAAGGATTAAATTTGATAGTTAGTGGATTACTGGTGTTTCCAAAACCCAATAATTGATTTACTTACTTGATGAATTTTATATGAGATGTTGATTAGGATGTCATTTTTTTGTACTATATATCAATTTTTATCTAATGGGTCTCATTACCTTTAAGTAAAATCAAACCTAGGTTAATTAAAGACACCACTAAGTATAGAATGGTTTATAATAGAAATCTAACATGTGATATTAATGGATAAGATAAAATGGATTGGGTTAATAGTGTTGATGTTCAAAAGTATAATTCATGTGATTAATTATTATTCATAGATATGTGTGTAACAAATCATATGAAATATATAATTATATTACATTAATTATATGTGAGGGAAAATATTTTATTGCAAAAAAGAAAAATATTATTGATTTAAATAGATTCATTACTTGATGATTTCAAGATGGATGTGAAGTTATAATTATTGGTGGTATGTGATAATAAAACATCCAAAAATAATTAATGAAATCCAATATATCATTCTTGATCATAAACCATTCACATAAAGTTACATGTTATCAAGGAGAAGGTAGAAGAAGGAATATTCAATATGGATTTTATTCCTATTAAATAACATGTGGTAGATTTGTTTACTAAACTATTAAATAAAGATGGATTTAAAAAACAAATTTTGATAATGGGAGTTAAAAATCAATAATTTGAAGAGTATGGTATGTTTTTTTGTGTCCCATTTCCAGTTTAATCATTTGATTTTTTATTAATATTGGATAATAAAAAATTAATAGATATTTATTTTTCCTTATGAGGGAGATATCATCTGTCAAGGTGGGGTATATATTATGGAGGCTATTATTTTTTCATATTTAAATAATATTGAGATATTTTTGATTATTTTAATGTGTTTTTTAGTATGTGAATGGGGTATTATATTAGAACATATATAGAGTGGTTTGATAAGAAAATAATAATTAAATAATATGACAATTTATCTAATAAACAAAACTGTGATTTTTTATCATCATTATTTTTTCCTACATAGAGTATTCCCACTCTAACTAGACTTATTTAGTAATGTAATGAACCAATCATTTATAAATTAAATTCCATTTTTGAATAAATAAGTTAATTATTTATTTAATTTAAATATATAGAACATGATCACCAATTTTGATATATTAGATCCTTTAAAATTATATCCTACCAGATTCAAATGTCCATAGAGAATCATAACTATTGATAATATATCCATTGAACAATTACTTTATGATTACTATATTTTAAGGGTTATGATAAATTCATATCGACATAGAAACAAATATGTAATTGATGAGAAGGATCATACCTTATGAAGCCCATTTATTGGATCTTCCAATTGATATAACAACTCTATGGTTTTCCATTGATCAAGGAAAAATGAGATCCAATAAATATAGTATGAGTGAAACCATTTATGAGATAATTTTAGGATCATCAAGATCATGATGGAAACCATGTTCATCAAACAGCTCCATGAGAATCTCATTATCGCGCACATTAGACATAGGGTGTTTTCTGGTGTAATAAGGGGTCTTGTATCTCAAATTTAACAATATGAATATTTATATTTTATTTTTAAAAATATAATGATTATATTTTTTCCTTATTTTCTAAAATTTATAAATGATTAAGTAATGAGTATGAAAAAAAATAAATTTTAATATGAAAAAAATCCAAATGTATTATTAGATAATAAGAAATTTCTATTAACACATTAATTTTGATTAATTCAAGAATTATTCAAATGAAATATATTTAAAAAATAATATTAAATGGTATATATTAAATATAATTTATAATATAATTTTATTAACTGAAAATATAATCTTTATATGTGTCAGAAAATAGGTATTGTCAAAAAAAAACATGTCTTTTACAATAAATAGGGATTTTAATTTACATATTTATTTTATCATAATTATAAAATTATTTTAATAAAATAAATATTATTTTTTTAATCATCATGTCAAAATTATACAATGGGGAAATTTTCATAATTTTCCGAGAGAGTCACATTTTCTAGTAAAACATTAATACATTATAAATATAAAGTGTGTATTATGACATCGCAATGAACCAAATGCGATGAAATATGTTTCATAAAAGGTATTCGTGACAAAAAATACTTTCCCATGTTAATAATTTTTTTTATAATTAATTTTATTAATTTTATAAACACTTTATTAATCTTCTAAAACATGTATTGTTTTTTATGTTTTAAATTAATTTTATTGTAAACATGACTCACTTATGCATAAAAATGTTATTATTTAAATGTGATATGTTTAGTTCCATATAATATTGTGAAAACCATGTCTCTTCAATAGAAACCACTAGAAAAAACCATGATAATGTTACTATTTTTTTACTATATTGTTGTGTATAATCAAGAAACTGTGTTGTGATAATAATAAAGAACTCCCTTCTCTATTCCAATATAAACACACCCAATAACCCATTTTTCCTCACTAAAAATCCTTGTATTATTAATATCATATGAACTTTTCCTTTATATATCCCTACTAATATTTCCATAATCTCTCAAGAGGATCCTCCAATGTTTTTGGAAACACCCTCTCAAGGTAAGGGATCTCTCATTCTTTTTTATTTAATAAAATTCTTTGAATTAGTCCTTTTAAATCATAATTGGTTATGTTATGATTACATTATAAATATAAATTTACTATCCAATTTTTATTATAAATATGATATAATATTTTCCCCTCTCAGTACGACAATTAACTAAGTTGTTATCGTGCCAAATGTAAGGGATCCTCTCCTTCTCATATTTTTTTCAAGCAGCTTTTTAAAGTAATTTATTTTATCATTCAATTAGTATTTATGGGATATTATTTTCTCAATCATTCTTATGTTCCTTATGTTTTAAAAGTTATGAGAAACCACTTTAACTCTCTTTAATACCATAAATTATCCATTATGTACCCCATTATACTGTTGAAATTATCTAACGATTTTTCCTTTCCAAATATTGGTATTGTGAATACCGTCAACAATTCCACTAATTAGTACTCATAAATATATACATATCCTTATTTTATTTTGGAATTGAATTTTTTTATTCCACAATATTTTATCATTGGATTACCATTTAGTAAATATGATCCTATGTTGAATAATCTATACGACACACTTTTTCATGTAAATGATATGAAATTGATGAGTGTACCTGAAATTATATAGCACTCAAATGAATTGGGTAATGTTTTAGTCTCATAAGACATAATATATGGGATTATGGAGTAAAACTAATCCATTATGATACTTTTTCCACCATTTCATGTTGCCTTTGTGGTTATCCTTGACCTATTCTAATGATTTCATGATTAATGTTATTGTCATATTCACATGTTTCCTTTATGATATAATGTTGTACCATGCCTAATTTTTCATGATTATGACTCTCACCCATTTTATTTCCCAATGAAATTACTATTGAATAAATGTAATAACTTCATCATGTTATGTTATCTTAGTTCTCTTACTAGTATTTATAGTTCACCCCTTTCTTATGTATATCCTTAGGTGTTCCCAAGCTGTTTTAAGAGAAAAGGTATTTTAGAGCATGTTAAGAAAGATTTCAATAATATTTTTGTATCCACATACAATGTTAGTGATTTAGATACATAATTTCTAAAATACACAAATATTTATGATCTCATGGGTTGAATTATGTGCGTTTTTTGTAATAAATCATGAAAAAAATAATATTAAAGAAACAGGTTATCATAGTTAGTTTCAGATTAAATTCTAGTGATTTTTCATATTAGGATTAAAAAACACTATAAAAATACATAGGGATATGACTAAACATAATAAAACATACTTAAATTTTGGTAAAGATTATATTAAGTGGTTTCCACACAAATTAATCCTTATCTGGGTTCTACATGTTGATGTGGCTTTGGCACATAGGTGTCTAGGGTTAACAATCCTAAAAATGGTGCATTGAATGGGACACGATCATCCCTTAGTTCATGAAAATGGGTATTAAATTACATTTATTTAGAAACTATTAGGGGATATTATTTTTTAAATACACAATATCCTTATGAAATATTATTAATGGAATAAACATTCCACTAATATATTTTATTAGGAGTGATATAATGAATAACTTATACTCAAACCTAAAAATTCATTGGTTACGTAATATTTTTTATTTATGATATATCCCACTTATGATCATAGTTTACCTTTTATGTGCTTAATACTTTAAAAAATACATCCACAAGTTTCCCATTATTCTAATTAGATGGATTAAAATATGATAAATTGAATTACTAATAAATGTGATGGACAATACGATGACTACCCAAATGATATTTCCAACCAAATGGGAAAAATAACCATGAACTTCCTGATGGTACATTATCATTTGAATAATGGTTTGATTTAAAACTAGAGTTAGGAAGAATTCCCAAATCCCTCTAAGAAAGATAAAGTCTCAATTGAGACCTTTATGTTAAAAAGACCTAGGATTTTTAGTGGATCTTCTGATCCCTAAATTGTGGAAAAGTGGATCTACTCCATTGAAAACATCTTCTCCATACTTTAATGTGCATAGAAGGAAAAGGTTGTGTGGGTTGTTTTTTAAAATGAAGGATAAGATGATCAATTGTGGACATTGGACAATAATATGAATCACAGGGAAGCAATATATATAAGGGAGTAGAAGGAGTTCCATAAAATGATTTCCAACATATATTTTCCATGCACTCACCAAAAAAAATGTCAAGGGACATCTTTATCTTTAAGAATATGAATCTATCTGGGCATATGAGGAAAACCTCACAAGACTTATATGATACGACTCATTATTTTTCATTACTCTCTTAATATATATATGGCTTATTCTTTTATTGGATGAAGGTGAGTCTAAGAAAAATCTCAATCATTTTGGACATTGAAATTTATGGGGAAATTTTATGATGTCCCATCAATGTTGAAATTGATATCATCAATTCTCAATGTTATTATGGGGATAATATGATGATAATTGAGTTTAATTCTGGAAGTGAAAAGGAGTAGTACTAGATAATCTTTATAGGGGTTTTATATTCCCATATTCTTCACTATGAGGTGCACATGCCCTATTCATCAAGAATAAGGATGGGTCATTGTGACTCTATATTTATTTTTTTAGTTTAATGGGATTTTGATAAATAAAAGGTATCTTCTACCATGGATTGATTACTTGTTTGGTCATATAAGTGGAGCTGATTATTTTTATAAGAAAGATCTCCAGTCTTCATATTATTAAGTAAAGGAGAATAATGAGGATATCCCCAGGGATATTTTTTCATATTATTTATAGGAATAATGTGTTCAATGTGGCTCTATTTGTACTAACCAATGCTTTATAAAACATCATGGAACTTATGAATAGATTCTTTAGGGATTACCTTGAAAAAATATTTCTAGTAATTTTTGATTATATTATTATCTACTCTAAATGAATGGATAAACATATGGATCATTTTAATAGTATACTTAGGACCATGTGGAAATAAAAGATATATGAAAGGTATAGTAAATACACATTCTGTTTGGACTAAATAACTTTATCGGGGTATTTCATCACCAATAAAGATATATATATGGATCCTTCCAAATTGAAGACAATTCATGTCTTATAAAGACCAACCATTTTGGTGAAAATACATAGTTTACTTTTATTATATGGGTAATATCAACTATTTTTTATAAACTATACAGTATTTTCAAGGCCCCTAACTAAGATAACTTGGAAAAGAGTCAATTTTTTTGGAATGATGAATATGAAGAATGTTTTGAAGAGATGAAGAAGAGGCTAATCACTACACTTGTATTCACATTCCCCACAAGTGGGTAAGGATTTTTTATCAATAGTGATGCATCTAAAATGGGAATGTGTTGTGTACATATGAAAAATGACAATGTAATAGCCTATACCTCTTGCCAAAAAAAGATCCATGAGACGAATTGCCCATATAATGATACAGAAATGGTTGAAGTGATCTCCAAGTTAAAGATTTGGCAAAATTATCTCTATAGATAATAGTGTTATATATATATAAACCATAACATCCTCATTCATATATTCTTATATATATATATATATATTAATTTTTCCTAATATAGGTTGTTTCATCTAATAAAATATTATGATTGTTCAAACCATTACCATCTTGAGAAGGTGAATAAAGTGGAATATGCTTTGAGTATGAAGGATCATAAAACTCTCTCCATTATGAGGGTTGTAAGGGATCCAGTCATATTGTACATAGAGAGGATGGATATGTAAATAATAAAAATATATTCATCATACATCTCTCTAATGACTACTAAACCTTCCATTTATGATCAATTAAAGTATGATAAAAAAATTGATGAAAATATATAGTAGAAGGTATGGAATATTAGAGTTCATCTTTGCTGAAGTTGGAGAAATATGGTTTGGAACCCAGATATGTGTCTCAAAAAAACTATAACTTAAGAGGGAAATTCTGTATTATGTGTATAACTCATCCATCTCTATTCATCTAGGAATTGCTATGATGTATAGAGAATAAATGAGAAATTTATCATGGGATAACATAAAGAGGTAGATTATGGATTTTGTATATTGATGCATTATATACCATTATGTAATGGTGGAATGATATAAGCACAAAGTTATAATGATCCGTTTCCTATAATAACATGAAAATGGGAAAATATAACAATGGATTTCTTTATAAGACTCCCCAGTACATGTAATGTTAATAACACCATCTAGGTTGTAGTCAATTACTATAAAAACTCAATAAATTTCATTACTACAAATGATTATTTCTCTCTTAAATAAACCCTCCAATATATTAATAAGATAAGTTTTAAGACTACATGAATTTAAAATATCTATTTTATTTGATTAAGATCCATGTTTTGTCTCAAGTTTATGGAGAATACTTAAGAAATATTTTTATACTAAACTGAGCTTTAGCACTGCTTAGTAGCCTCAGATGGGTTGACAGTCTGAAATAAACCTTTATACTCTATAGGATATTTAGATGTCATGTTCAATGGAATTACAAGTATCTTAGGGCAAGAACCTCCCCTAGTGGTGTTCTCATATAAATTTTTTTTCTACTATATATTTGAAATGGAACAATATAAGTATTTTTATGGGAAGAGATCTTGGGATCCAACATGTTATGAAGAAGTTGGAGAGAGAAATCTTATGTGACCTGATCCTTTATAAAGGATGATGAAAAATATTCAAGACATTCAATGTCATATGAAATCCACACAATGTCGGTAGAAAAGAAATGAAGAAAATTTACAATGTGATCTAGATTTTAATGTTGGAGAAAAAGTGATCCTTCATATATAAACATAGAAAAAATTCACGATTCATTGGAATAAGAGAAATCTTAGTCCATGATACATTATCCCCATTGTGATCCTTGATCATATCAGAGTTGTGTCCTATCGACTAGATCTCCCACCTAACATATCTCAATTACACGATGTGTTCCATGTATCTCTATTGAGAAAGTACATACCAGACTCATCACAAGTACTAAATCATAAGGTGTAACCATTGGAGATTTATATTTCATACAAGGAGCCATTTTTGAATATATTGTATTGTGGAGAAAAATATCTATGAAATAAGACAACTCACCTTTTCATAGTGTTGTGGAAGAACCACATGTTTCAGTTAGAGACATGGGAACCAGGAGAGGAAATTAATCATACATACCATTATCTATTTTTTAGTATGGAATGAAAATATCTAGGGAAAAATTCTAAAGGGGGAGTAATGTAATGACCAGAAATTTTATAAAAAATAATTTTTTAAATGAATATAAGCCTTCTTTACGTATTATAATTATAAAATACACATGCAATACAATGCATATATAAGAATATTATATATTATAACCTATAGGATTAAAAAGGCTGTTAACCATCAGAATCATTGACAATATAGATATTTCATAGTGATTGTATGATTAGTATATATTAAGAGTTATGATAAATTTCTATTGAGATAGGAAAATGAATAAATGGACTAGACCAGTAGGATCATACCATATGAACCTTCTTATGAGAGCTTTTATGGGAGATTGAATATCATGGATTTTCCCTTCATAAATCCCAATATGAGATCTAAAACTAAATCATGAGAAAACCTATTTATAGGAGAAGTTAAATCCTATTGAGACCATGACCCAAACCATGTTCATAAAACCACCCTATGAGAATATTGTAATCTCATGCCTTACAATCAAGGAGTTTTCTTGTGTAATGAGGGGTTATGTATCTCCACCCTAATAGTATGAATATTTATATTTTCTATTAAACAATATAGTGTTTATATTTATTCCTTATTATTTTTACATTATATATTATTATTTAATGATCTTTATAAAAATATAGATTTAAATACAATGAAACTCAAAATTGGTTTTTTGGGTAGTTTAAAATTTTAACTAAGATATTCCATTTGGTGAATTCATGAATTTTTTAAATAATTATATTTTAGTAAAATATTATAATTGAGTATAATATATTAAATAATTTATGATATAATTTTATGATGTGAAAATTTCATCTTTATAAATAAAAGAAAACTTTTATTTTAAAAATCCATTATTTTTAAATAAATGAGAATTTTAACTTAAAAGTGAAATGTATCATATTTATAGAATTATTATCATAAAATAAATAATATTTTTGGAATTATAAAACAGAAATAATCTGGTGTTGAATTTTCTAAAATTTTATGAGATATTTTAATTGTCAGATAAAAATATAACACGATATTAATATGTAGTGTGTATTATGACAACATAATGATGTAAAAGTGATGTAATATGTTCTCAAATAGGTATAAACGACCAAATATATTTTTACCATTTAATAAAATGTGTTTTTTGGTTATTTTATTAATTAAATAAACACATTATCAAACCACCATAACCTGTTTTATTTTTTATGGTTTTAAAAATATATTCTTTGTAAACATGACTAAATTCCATTAAAATAGTTAAATTTTATTAATTTCATCTACTAATGGTCTTATAAAATAATTAAAACCACTTCCCTTTAGAAAAAAACATGGGAAACCATGGTATTGTTTTTGTTTTTTATTACATTATTTTATAGATTCAAAAACCTAAGTGTGGAATATAATAAAGAACTCACCTCCCTTTTCCTAAATAAACCCACCCAAACACACATTAATCTTTACTCATGACCATTGGATATTATTAAAATATTCTATTTTATTCTCTATAGTCCCCCTAACATTCCCATATGTTCATAAGAAACTCCTCCCAATATTTTAGAAATACCCTCTCAAGGTAAGGGATCTCCCTCTATTCTTTTTCATTAGAGAACCTTCTCTGTATTTAGATATTTTAATCACAATATGTTATGTTTTTATGCCTTAATATATATCCCTTTAATTTAAAATTTATGTTGTAAATGTGATATATCATTTATCCCCTATCATTATGACTATTTCCTAAGTTGTAACCACATAAATAGTTAAGGATCCCCACTTTCTCCTCTTTATTCATGCACCTTCTTTATATAATTCCTTTTATCATTTAATTACTATTGATGGGATATTTTTTAACCTATCCCTGTAACTTATATTATGATATCCATGGGATGATATACCCATTTCAATCTCATCAATTCCTCCCATAATTCTTATATACTGTTTTATGCTTTGAAATTTATCCTATTATTTTGAATTCCAAACCATTATATTGTGAATACCATCACCATTTCTAATCAAGGGTAATCATCATGAAATTAATATACATATTTTATTTGTGATATCCATGTATGTATTCTATACTTCTTAATCATGGTATTAAATGTGATAAAATATGATCCTATATTGAATGATCAGTGTGGCACACCTAGCATGTACATGATATGAAAGAGAAAGGTGTTCCATGAATTATATAGCAATCTAATGCATTGAGAAATTTTTTATTCTCATGAAAATTTATGTATGAGATAAGGTATTAAAGCTAATACATTATGGAAAAATTTCCACCATGATATGATGTCTTGTCAGTTAGCTATGATCAATGTTTACAATGAAATGATTAATATTGTTTTCACGTTCTCATGTTGCCTTTAAGCTATCATGTTCTGTCATGTCTCTTTGATCAAGATTATGATTCTCACCCTTTTTTATGTCCCTTTGAAATTCCTATTGACTAAGATGTAATGTGTTCAATTTTTTATTATTTTTTCCATTACTGAGCTTTATAGGTCACCCATTTCTTATGTATGTCCCTAGGTTATCCCGTGCTGTTTTAAGGGAAATGGAATTTTAGAGAATGTTATGAATGTTTTCAATAATAATTCTATATCCATATATAAAGTTGATGTATTATTTACCTAATTTACCTAATTTATTATTTTCATGAAATTTTTTAGTGTACTAAGTGTAATATTACTAAATAATTCATGAATTAATATGTATTAAAGATAAGGGATTTCCAAAGTAATTTATAATGTCAATGTTTGGGGATGTTTGGAATGATGAAGATTTGTATTTTTTTAGTTAATAGTAAAATATAAATTTGACATTTTTTTCACTCATAAGATTATTTATGTGATTTGATATTAATGAGTATAATTGTGTTTTATTGCGTTTGTAGTTTATATATTCATGTTTAATTCATTTTAGCTTAATAATATTTTTAAGGGAATGAAATTTTGTAAGAACTTGAAGAAAAATAATTATCTAGTGAATCTATGTGATTTAGATCTATTTAAATGTGAATTTCATGGAAATAAATTAATTTTTTAATTAATTAAATATAAATGGACTAGTTTTTGAATATATATATGGAATAATTTAATAGAAATGAATAATACTTATGTATTTTATAGATACTAGAGTTTTTTTGACTTCAAAATATAGTTTTAATTACAAAAAATAGAAGATATTATTTTTCTATAAAACACCATATTTATTTTATAACTAAACCAATTATTTTGTGATATATTTAATGAATTGGTTTCAAATACTTTTTTTCCAGTGGTAATCTAGTGATGGTTATCAGAAATCAGATGGGTTTTGACAGAATAACTCTAGTTTAATGTGTTTTGTGATTTGGATTGGTGGATTCCAGAAAAGACCAATCTAACATTATACCACATATCCCTTAGTAATATATAAGATCTAAATTTATCTACTAAATAAAATTGGAGAGGAATTTTATGGTATTTCATAATATATGTTATATTTTTAAATTGAATTTCAAAAATTCAATAGGGATGGTGGAGTGTGATAAATTCTATATTTGGTATAATGAATGAATGAGAGATAAGAGAAGAATATTTTTCCGAATAATAATAATAAAATCAATTATGTGAATATTTATTATTTTATGTCTTTGAAAAAAATGTTGAAAATCAAAAACATAGAAACTTAAGGTTGAATACTGAATTTGAAGGGACTCGGGGATGTATTTATCTTTCTATTTATCTGTTAAAATTTCTCTAATTGTTTGATGGTAAAATACACATTAGGTCACAATTTATCTTAATAAAAGTTTATGGAAGATGTTGGGTGATAACTGTAATTATATTTATCAATAATTTTATAATATTTTTGATTAAAGAAGAAGAGTACAATTGGAATTCTTCTTACAAGACATTAAAGATTATTATTTGTGTTTGTAGACTCTTTTATTATACCATTGAATAAATATATTATATTTCTATGATAACACATTACTACTGTAAATATACTCCAATATATATTAGTTCATGGATGAACCCCACTTATTTTAACTATTAAATTATTCAATTAAATTGTATGGAAATATATTATTCTATGTCATTCCATGTATATAGTAATTAATTTTAATAGCGATCATTTTATATCACTATGTTAATTGAAGTTGAATGGATGATCAAAGGCGTTTATTGAGTTCAATTTAATAACATTATAAAATTATGTGTTTAATAAATAAGTTTTTAGTATAAAATGAATATTTTTTTGTCTTGAATGGTGATGGTTTTTAGAGAGAATAATATAATATATCAATTAATTGTTTCAATGATTCTGATTGAATGTGATATCCAAATTCCTAGAATGAGTAAAATAGTTCTGATTATTATAATGAGAGATACACATTTATTTGATTGGATAAATGTCAAAAATAGAATATGAAATAGGGAAATATTCATGAATCAAAACCCTTTTCAACTCACATTGTAGTTGAAAAAATCTCAAGAATCACGAGGATGTAAGGATTTTTGATTCCAATTAATATAGAATAATCATTATGATTTTTTCATACTTAACAAAAACATATCCAGATATTGATTATAAAACATTCCTACTATTCCACTTCAAGATTAGTCTATTAAAACAATATCTAGTAGCTATAAAATAGATTATGATGAAGTTTTGAGGAAATAATAGTTTTTTATTGTTATTTTATGAATGTTATGATCATGGTATATCATATTTTATTTTACGTTGTTTAGGATGGTGATGTGGTGGACCAAAAGTCTACATGTTACACTGCATTTCTTAGGAAGAAAATTCGAGAGCTAGATGAGTAAGAAATAATAAATCTCATATCTCAATATTATAGAAGATGATTATATTTTAGGAACTAAATAATGCACCCATCATGTGTTTTAGAAGTCTAAATCATAGTATATTTGTGAAAAATTAGATCAAACCATAGCAATGTTCTAGGGAAAAATGATTTCTATTTAACACACTAAGAATCTAGTGCAACACTACCATACAAAACATATTGAAAAATTATATCTCTTTATCAAAGAAATTTTATATAATGGAATAATTAGAATAGATTGTGTTGGGAGTGATCTAAAAATAATATAAATAATGGATATTCTTGAGGATACTCCATTATTTTAGAAGAGTCATTTGAACCTAGGTGTCTAAAAACCTACTTAAACATATGATGTTTTGGAAGGATCCCCTTTCCCCAATATAGATATTGTATTATTTTTCTGTTGTGTATATTTTTCAATTGTTGTGCATATTTTATTTTGAATAAGTGAAATGGGGAAGACACAATATATAAGTAATTATGATCAAAATGAGAGGATATATAAAGAAAGGGATAACATTATAGAAATTTAAATATGTTTCTTTTTTCCTATATAGAGAAAAAATTACATATTCATGTAATAATTATTGATGGATCATTATTTAGTTATTAGATCAGTATATGTTTTAATTTAAAACTATGATTTGATTTAAAATTAAGGAGTACCCCATAGAATTATTATTTGCTTGGGGGAGAATAAATTCATGGGGAGAGTGAAAAATAATGTCTATTAGAAAAATATATTCTAATGTAAAAAAAATTGAAAAAATATCTCATGGGGGATATTTTTGAAAAAAAAATCTTATAGATTTTGTTTTTATCAATTTCGAAAATTGAGGTCTAGAAAAGCCATGAAATCATGTGAAATAGTTCAATATATGCCACAAAATGTAAGGGTAATTAGTTTCATTTTTAATAGTAGTTAGGCATCACTAGTGTAAATATGGAATCATCTTGAAGGGATCCTCCTATGTTTGTAATAGAACTAAAGTGAATTAATAAGGGTGGATTAATGTAAAAAAAATAGGAACAATAAGACTAGGTGATCCTTCCATTGCATCTGGGTGTAAATTTGTAGCAATACTAGTGATTTGGGAAAGAAAAAAGATCACTAATTGTGACTTTGTTTGATATGTAATAGTTATCCAGATTTATATTAGATATCATATGATTCATTAGAGAATTATATAATGTCCCTTTAACCTATAAAAAAGTTTCCTTGGAATAAAATGTTAGGTTCAGCAAGATTATAATATACAGACTTCTTCCATAGAGGAATGAATCATAAGTTCCATTTTCATAATGTGTAACGTTCAATCGAGATAATATAAGAACAACATTGTGTTGATCCATAAAAACCTTATAAAGGATTTTATTTTGTAAGGTTCATCCAAACTAGTATAAGATCTATCAATGCAATTCATAAGAGTCACTCCATTTTCTATTTGTGTTGATATCCTTTTTCAATAAAATTGAAATACTTATCCAATTATATGAAACTTTTCTAACAATTCATTTATTATATAGGAGATCATGATAAAATATAAACTTATTCATCCTATAAAACTTTTAGTGAATTAAATTTTTATATTTATTTGATGTCATAATATAGTGAATGGGTAGATACAATGCTAAACTAACCAAACTCTATTGATATTAAAATTTTCTATTAGAGATTGAAAACTATTAATTAAGAAACTATTGATATAGAATTTGAGAATGAAAAATGAGTATTTTTTTGATGTCTTTAATAATATTAACATCAAAAACAAATTTCAATAAAATGGAACAGTTGAAAGGATAATAAGAATGTGATAAAGATACTGTAACAAAAAAATATAAACAAATTAAAGGTAAAACTATTGTATATGAATTATAAACAACATATGGAATTATAGAATAAATCAATTGAAAAAATACACCTTATCTGGATTTTTTTCTAATTCTATTTATAAATTAATAAACTAAAGTACTTTTATTTCATATAAATTTTGTAATCCTTGGATCAATTTAGTTCATAAATAGTCAGTAAGAGTAACTATTCCTTGGATTAGTTGTGTACATTTTTTAAAACTTTATAATAACTAGAGGGATTAATATTAAATCTTTGTATGGAAGGAAAAGTTAGACATAATATTATTGGATTATCTCATAGTGTAAACCCATGATATAAATCATATGTATCTAAATTTACTTTTATATATATGGATAAGTTGTGCATAAGGGATCATTAAAATATTTCTACTACTCATTCTAACATGAGAGAAATATTCAAAAAATTATAACTTTAATAGAAACCCTAATTCCTCTAAACTCCTACTATGTGTTAGGATGTGGTTGTGAAGCTAGAAATATACATTATCTCTATTATTTTTTTATACAGTGGAATGATTTATTGAGTGAGGTCTTGGGAGAACTTTGAACCCAATGAGGCTAGTGAAGAATTCACACTCAATCAATGTGTTCTCATATCCCAAACCTTAGAGATGATTGAATTATATTAACTAAATTAATATATTAATAATCAATGTTTATAACATTGGATTCAAAATTATGATCATATATATGATGGAGTATGATCATTGAGTTAGAATAGGAATGATTTTCAAAAGGAAGTGAAGGAGAATTTCGGATAATACTGGGTGTAGTTTCCTTTCATCTATGTATGTGTTTTCATAATAGATTTTCTTTATTTTCTCAATTATTATCTCATATTATATATGTGTTAGTATTTTTGTAATTTATAGATTTATGTTTACATTAAATTAAGAAATAAATAAAATAACAATATTAAATATGATCACTAATTGGTAGAAATATCTGGACTATACTAAGGATTCATTTTAGGTATAATAAAAACATTATTTACATAGTGTCTAGGAAAAATACCTTTCATAAAGAATGATAATAACATGAGAAATTATACTATAAGATATATTGTTTCTATTGTATATACACTTATATATATATTATTTAACAATAAATCATTACGTTGTTTTTTATTTTTTTAGATATTGAATAAGTTTTAGTTTCAAGTAGAGTTTATTCAATACTCTATGATGATTAATACACCTTCAAGAAAAATGTTTGAGAAAGGTATAATGTGTCTTTCATGCATGAAAATGTTTGATATAGTGTAAATATCATTGTATTTCTTCATACTTGAGTGAAAATTATGTCACATCACAATTACTTGGATTATATCATAAGTAAAATTCCTAGATGGAATGTTATGTTTGAAGGGTTTTTATTTATTTTTTCATATCAAGTTATCCAAACATTCCATGGATAGATGAATGTGAATTCCATCAGTGGAAGTCTAATAATTAGAGTTCTTAGATTAATCTATTGTATAATATAGGGTATAACTCTTATAATATTGTATTTGAGTAATCTGTATAAAATTTTAGTGGTAATGGATTTGTATCTTGATAAAATTTCCTATGATATTTCGTAATTTACTCTAAAAAGAGATTTGGAAATCTTCATTCTCATTTTTTCCTAAGATGAGTCTTTTTTTCCTTCTTTACAAATGACACTAGTATAATATTATAAATTCAAGACACATCTATATGAACTAGATAAGAATGTATCTCTTCAACTTATGATTTCATATAGTAAAGTTTTGATGTTATTTTTCATTGCATGGTTTCACCAGATCCCCACCCGGGTCACTGATAAATTCAAACATTACCCATGAATCCCAACATAAAGTGGTCATGGGTTAGAGATAAAAACCATGGGTATAATCCCTAAATAATGGGAAGAATATCCATTATAATATAAAACTAAAATAATTAAATAATGAACATATAATGATAAATGAATATATAAAATATCACACAATGTTAAAAACCCTAATATAAAAGGAATAAGAACCACAAATTTATATTCGAGTAACTCAAGAAAAAAAATTAACAGCTGAGAACCTACTTTAATTTGATCCTATAATTCTTTGTTACACCCCATTATTTTAACTGAACAATATGTTAAATATTGTATACAACAAAAAAACACAATGATTAAACAAACCAAGTTATACTAATAAAATTTTAATGTAACATAGATAATAAATTGGTGGATATGAATAGGATTAACAAATTTATGAATTTAAAATAATTTTCCTAATGAATATAAATTTATTGATGAATCCTTAACAAATAATAAATCAATCCATTTTAAGGAAATTTTATTCCACAAAACATATGATTCCTTCAAACAAAATTATTTATTTTTGAAAGAAAATACTATTATTGATTTATTGACATTTTAAAAATGTTACTTTATAAAAAGAACTTAGTTTATATAATTATCATATCAAAATTAACATAGGATGAATTTTTTTATTTTTCTGATAATATATATTTTCAGTGAATGTTGAAAATTTATAAATTTTCAAATACTATAATTTATCTTCATTAAATAAATTGATTTAAAAGTAAAATAATATTTTTTATTGGTATTAATGTTATATATAAACCATTTTATTTATAATTATATAATTAATTTTATTTTGATCATAAATTTTCATTATTTTAGTATAATTTTTCTTTAATCCTTCAAAATGATGTTTTCTATAAACTATTTTTAAGTGAATATAGATTTTCCATTTTAATCATTTAAAATAACCACTATTAAAGAAGGATTTAATTTAAATTGATGGATTATACATGTATTATATTAATTTAAATTCATATAATGGTTATTTCTTTTCATGTAGTTAATATAAGATCATATATTTCATAAAAAACAATTTTGTTAACAACATTTTTTCAACACATTTTGTGTGTTTAATTTTAAATTGAATTTATCAAATTATGTGATTTTTATTTTATAAAATTGATTCCAAATTTATATTCAACATAATTTATATTAGGAAATATGGTCAACTTAATTTTTTTATCATAATGAACATTATGAATAGAAAAAAACTAGTTGTCATGGTGAAAAATAAATAATGGTAAAATTCAGTAACCTTAGAGTTAAATGGAATAAATTGTTTTGAACATGTTTATTTTTGAATGGTGGAGCTATGGAATGACCATGTCACCCCTAAACTTCATTATTTATCAATTTTTGGGGCACTGTTCTACGAAGTGACTTCTCATTATTGAATAGTTTTTTGGAATTTCAAAAATTCCACTCCCTCTTACTTTTAAAATGGAACCTACTATCCTCTACTTTAAACAATTAAAAACACTTTTAGTGTGACCTCTCCCAACACAAATCCCATACTTACCTCCCCACATCCTAGAGCCCAAGGTTAAATCAGAAAGACAATCTATGAAGGATTTATCTATAATCATAAATATAGTGTTATGAAGAATTTGAGATAAAGGACATACACAAAACTTCTAGACCTGAGGTAAGTGATTTATAGTATCACTTTTTTTCTAGGAGACATTTAAAATATTAACCAAATATTATTTTTTGGGGTTTATATTATTCCCCATTGACAGTTGATATCATGAACCTCTTTATTTTCATCATGTTTATATTTTTATTAAATGTAACTAATTAATGGGGCTTACGATTCAATTTTTTTTGATGTGGTAGTATAATTTCATTAAATAATTCCTCTTCTAATATTTCCCTTAATTGTCTCTTTTTCTATGTCCATGATCTTCAAAAAATTCCATGAAAATTCTATTTTACTCTTCAGTGAATTCCGAAGTTAAATTTTGACCATAATTTACTTTGAATATAGTGCTTTGAAAAGTAATAATTTAAATGATTTATGTAAGTTATGAATTAAATTAGAATCCTCATTTAAAATATTTTAGAGATGTATTTTATAAAACTATTTATTCTATTTAAATATATTTTAAAAATTATTTTACAGATGTAGTTATATGGTCATAAGTGAATTGTAAAGGTAATTTTAGGTCACTTTTTATCTTTCTATCTAAGGATTTTGAAATGAATATTTTTATTTATTTTAGAAGTAATGATTTGACATTATTAAAAATTAAAAAATTAAGGTTATCTTTTTTCATTTATGGAAATAATGAAGTTTCCAACCATCTTAACTAATATTGGATATTTTTAATTCTTTATAAGATTCCATTTTTTCCTTATAGAAAACCCCACTTTGTCTTTGTTTTATATACTTTCAAAAATAGATTTAAATGGTATGGATATTGTGATTTCTTGAAATGTTTTTTGTTATGGGTGTAAGATATCTCACTAAACATCACTTTTCTTTTGGTTTTTACCTTTCCATCTCCATCTCACTCTCTATCTCTATTTAATGTCATATAATTCCTATATATTCTTTATATACATATCAAAAAATTACCTAGATTATTCTCCCTTTTATGGGTTAAAACATCTATTTTAGTCATTTCCAAAATTATTCCTTTATGAAATTTACTTTTGTTTTGTTATGGGGAATGATTATGAAACCCATTTTTCATGGGTAATTATTATGTTTCTAGATTATAATTGATTTCATTTTTTAGGTAACACATAATCATGAACATGTTATAATGGGTGTTCCCAGATAGCACATCAATGCTTTGAGTAAACTATTAGTCTCATAGAACATCATGTATGCAATTTTGGAGAAAACCTAATACATTATAAAACTTTTCCCACAATGTTATACTTCATAGGAAGTTACCCTTCACTCATATTTATGTCATGTTATATTATTATTCTACATTTCTTACAATTCCATGATCTTATGAAACCATGTTCCTTATGTTATACTTTAATGAGATTACTGATGTGAGTTTTCTTTTATTATAGCATGTTATACCTTTGACTCATAAGTTATGTTTCCTTATCATTTTTTTTGTGACTGGTATTTTTAGGTCACAAAATTATTTTATGTATTCCTAAGGTTATCATGTGTAGTTTTTGTTAGGCCGGAATATAAAAATATATACAAGAGGGGGTGAATTGTGTCTTTTCAAAATCTTTCATAATTCTGTCTTTTGATATCAATTGTATATTATATGGATAAGAAGTGTTTATCTTATGTATGAAAGTATGAGTAGTGGATAAAATATAAATATAGAACATGGATTTTATAGTGGTTTAGGGTACATAGATACCATAGTCCACTCCACCAATTACTCTATCTGTGAGATTGGTGAATTTCACTAGTCAGGTCCTTATATCATAAGACTGCTCCACAACTGAGTGCATGTCACGAACCAACCCAATTCGAACCTGAACCGATCACCCAATCCGGTCCGCGACATGACCCGAGAAGCATTCAAGATCCTCCTGGGCTGGAGACAAGCACCAGGGCATTAATAGAGGACAACTAGGAATGATTTCACCCAGTGAAAATAAATAAAGTAGCAAAAAGAAAAGCAAAGTAAATAAATGAAACTGAAAAGAAATAACAATCAATGAAAACCAACTAACTTGACCATGACCAAAACTCCCTGTGACTCAGAGAGTCTCTCACCAGTCCACAACCAACTCTCACCCACGACGAGCAAGCTCAAGTCAAACCTGCAACAGAAAGTAAAAACAAGAAAACACTATAGGTGTGAGTATTAAAACTCAGTAGGCGTGCCCAAAAAACTATTCCCAATGCACTACCTTTAAATAAAGAAATTTACTAATTCCAGGTTTTAACTAAAGTATATAAAATATTAGTTTCCACACACACTTTCATTTCTAAAACAAGTAACAGTCCATTAACCTTTTTAATTTAAAATAAATTTTAATGTTTGAAAGGAACAGGTGCATTACATTTGAATCATTTTTGAAAACAATTTAGAAATCCAAATTTTAGTTGTTAGTAAAAAGGAAAAACCACACAACACGCAACACACACTAAGGGCAATGAAAAAAGTTTCACACAAGAGCCAACTACCGAACTAGACCTCTCAATCATCCGCCACATACAAATAAACACTAAAGAAAACATGGGTCGAACCTTGGATCTCGTGAACAATCCATAACGTACTATACATGTGACTCATCCTGAAGGCATTCCCTACTCAATGAAGTCATAACGCCTAAATGCCTGGTGTTTCCCTACATGGCCTAACCGAGGGGCTCAATCCCATAGCACTAATAACAGAGTATCTCTTTGCTATGGGCCACTAGCCAGTGCCTAATCTAAACTAGTGTAGCAATCTTTCTCAGAAGATTTACTTACTATGCTAGGTTCCCATGTCAACACGTATAACAAAAATGAAAGGGGTGAGTCAGCAAATTCAATCAAGTAGCACAAACATAACACACAACTCATGCAGTCAACGTACACCAACGATCACCCCTGAGTCATCCTAAAGAGAGTTTTTCGAAATAATTTATTTTATTAAAGTGCCAAATGATCATTCACCAATTTTAAAGAAAATACTCATTTCTCAAGAGAACCAAAACACTTGTTCACGCTTCAAAATAAATAATTTATCAATAAACCAAAACTACATTTGAAATTCTATGAATTGTGTTTCAAGGCCAAATGGGCATTCTTTCACTACTGGGTGTCTGTTCATAAAGAAAATATTTCAAGTGTTGTGTATAAAAAAACAGCTATTTTTACACCAAATAATCATTTAAAAATTAATAATCTTACATTATTTCTCATTTATTAAAATTAATAAAATATCAAGCAATTAATAAATTCTGAATTTAATGGTGAGTGTAGTGGGGGACCTACCTTAACTTGTAGCTCGGTTATGACGATGTGGCATGCCTTGCACAGACGCACATGCATGCACACACCGATGCCTACAACAAACACACAAAAACTAAAGAAAACATAAACGATAACAAGGGAAACTTCCCAGAAGGTCACCCATCCTGATCACTACTCCAGGCCAAGCACACTTAACTGTAAAGTTCTAATCAGGCAGGCTCCCAAAAAGGAAGGTGTACTTTGTTGACATGAGTATCAATTATTCATTTAACCCTTTATCATTCAGGGGTGTTACAATCACCCCTCCCCCCTTTAGAGCACAACGCCCTCATTGTGGATACTAAATCTCAACCTAGACAGTGCACTGCACTTAAGGCTGGGTACCACCTCTGATAACAAATGGAACAAATGGGCCCCAGTGACAGAACAACCACCCCACCTTAACATGGTCGTCGGGTCCTGACCCACCAAGTACCACCAGTTTCCCCACAGAACAACTGGGCCCCAGTGACAGCACAGAAACCCCGCCTTAACATGGCCGTCAGGTCCTGGCCTGCCAGGTAACACCAGTTGCCCCAAAGACACGTGGTCCCCACCCAAGGGTCCACCCACAAGGCTGAATGAGTTATTTGACTAATGACATTCCCCACAAGCCAACACATTTCCTTTCTAGTGTGTTTTGTCCTTACTCACACACACACTGGTAAACTTTCCAAAAGGTCACCCATCATGATCACTACTCTAGGCCAAGCACGCTTAACTATGGAGTTCTAATCAGAGAGGCTCCCGAAAAGGAAGGTGCACCTGGTTGACATGAGTATCATTTATCCATTTAACCCTTTATCATTTGGGGGTGTTACAATCATCCCACCTTTAGAGCACAACATCCTTATTGTGGGCCCTAAATCTCAACCCAGGCATGAGTACCACCTCTGATAGCAAATGTGACAACTGGGCCCCAATGACAGCACAACCACCCCGCCTTAATATGGTCGTCGGGTCCTGCCCGACCACTTTCCAGTGTGTTTTATCCTCACTCACACACACTCTAGGAAACTTCCTAGAAGGTCACCCATCCTGATCACTACTCCAGGCCAAGAACACTTAACTGTGGAGTTCTAATCAGATAGACTTTTGAAAAGGAAGGTGCACCTTATTGACATGAGTATCATTTATCCATTTAACACTTTATCATTTGGGGGTGTCACAATCATCCCCCTTAGAGAACAACGTCCTCATTGTGGGCCCTAAATCTCAACCTAGGTAGTGCGCTGCACTTAAGGATGGGTACCACCTCTAATACCAAATGTGACAACTGGGCCCCAATGACAGCACAACCACCCTGCCATAACATAGCCGTCGAGTCCTGGCAGACCAGGTACCACCAGTTGCCCCACAGAACAACTGGGACCTAGTGACAGCACAAACACCCAGCCTTAACATGCCCGTCAGGTCCTGGCCCGCCAGGTACCACCATTTGCCCCACAGACAGGTGGTCCCCACCCAAGGGTCCACCCACATGCCTGAACGGGTCATTTGACTAATGACAGTCCCCACAAGCCAACACATGTCCCCACAAGCCAACATATGTCATTCCTAGAAGGTCACCCATCTTGATCACTACCCCAAGCCAAGCACACTTAACTGTAAAGTTCTAATCAGCTAGGATTCCGAAAAGGAAGGTGCACCATGTTGACCTGAGTATCATTTATCCATTTAACCCTTTATCATTCCAGGGTGTTACAACCATACCCTCCCCCCTTTAGAGCACAATTTCCTAGGAAGGTGCACCTTGTTGACATGATTATCATTTATCCCTTTAACCCTTTATCATTCCGGGGTGTTACAATCACCCCCTCCCCACTTTAGAGCACAACGTTCTCATTGTGGGTGCTAAATCTCAACCCAGGCTGTGCGATGCACTTAAGGCTGGGTACCACCTCTGATACCAAATGGGACCACTGGACCCCAGTGACAGCACAACCACCCTGCCTTAACATGGTTGTCAGGTCCTGGACCACCAGGTACCACCAGTTGCCCCGCAGAACAACTGGGCCCCAGACCAGACCTTCCAGGTACCACCAGTTGCCCCGCAGACACGTAGTCCCCACCTGAGGGACCACCCACATTCCTGAACAGGTCATCTGAAAAATGACATTCCCCACAGGCCAACACATGTCCTTTCTAATGTGTTTTTTCCTCCCTCACACACACCCTGGTAAAATTCCTAGAAGGTCGCCCATCCTGATCACTACTGCAGTCCAAGCACGCTTAACTGTGGAGTTCTAATCAGACAAGATCCCAAAAAAGAAGGTACACCTTGTTGACATGATTATCATTTATCCATTTAACCCTTTATCATTCGGGGGTGTTACAATCACCCCCACCCTTTAGAGCACAACGTCCTCATTGTGGGCCCTAAATCTCAACCCAGGTACCACCAGTTGCCCCGCAGACATGTGGTCCCCACCCGAGGGTCCACCCACATGCCTGAACAGGCCATCTGACAAATGACAGTCCCCACATGCCAACACATGTTCTTTATAGAGTGTTTTTTCCTCACTCACACACACCCTGGTAAACTTCCCAGAAGGTCACCCATCCTAATCACTACTACAGTCCAAGCACGCTTAACTGTGGAGTTTTAATCAGACAGGCTCCCGAAAAAGAAGGTGCACCTTGTTGACATGATTATCATTTTTCCATTTAACCCTTTATCATTCAGGGGTGTTACAATCACCCCCCCTTAGAGCACAAAGTCCTCGTTGTGGGCCCTAAATCTCAACCCAGGCAGTGCGCTACACTTAAGGCTGGGTACCACCTCTGATACCAAATGTGACAACTGGGCCCCAGTGACAGCACACCTACCCCGCCTTAACATGGTCATCGGGTCCTGGCCGGCCACTTTCCAGTGTGTTTTTTCCTCACTCACACACACCCAAGGAAACTTCCTAGAAGGTCACTCATCCTGATCACTACTCTAGGCCAAGAATGCTTAACTGTAGAGTTCTAATCAGACAGGCTCCCGAAAAGGAAGGTACACCTTGTTGACATGATTATCATTTAGACATTTAACACTTTACCATTCGGGGGTGTTACAATCACCCCCCCTTAGAGCACAACGTCCTCGTTGTGGGCCCTAAATCTCAACCCAGGCAGTGTGCTGCACTTAAGGCTGTGTATCACCTCTGATACCAAATGTGAAAACTGGGCCCCTTAGAGCACAAAGTCCTCGTTGTTGGCCCTAAATCTCAACCCAGGCAGTGCGCTGTACTTAAGGCCGGGTACCAACTCTGATACCAAATGTGACAACTGGGCCCCAGTGATAGCACACCCACCCCGCCTTAACATTGTCATCGGGTCCTGGCTGACCGCTTTCCAGTGTGTTTTTTCCTCACTCACACACACCCAGGGAGACTTCTTAGAAGGTCACCCATCCTGATCACTACTCTAGGCCAAGAACGCTTAACTGTAGAGTTCTAATCAGACAGGCTCCGAAAAAGGAAGGTGCACCTTGTTGACATGAGTATCATTTAGACATTTAACACTTTATCATTCGGGGGTGTTACAATCACCCCCCCTTAGAGCACAACGTCCTCGTTGTGGGCCCTAAATCTCAACCCAGGCAGTGTGCTGCACTTAAAGCTGTGTATCACCTCTGATACCAAATTTGACAACTGGGCCCCAGTGACAGCACACCCACCCCGCCTTAACATGGTCATCGGGTCCTGGACGACCACTTTCCAGTGTGTTTTTTCCTCACTCACACACACCCAGGGAAACTTCCTAGAAGGTCACCCATCCTGATCACTACTCTAGGCCAAGAACTCTTAACTGTAGAGTTCTAATCAGACAGACTCCTAAAAAGGTAGGTACACCTTGTTGACATGAGTATCATTTAGACATTTAACACTTTATCATTCGGGGGTGTTAAAATCACCCCTCTTAGAGCACAACGTTCTCGTTGTGGGCCCTAAATCTCAACCCAGGCAGTGTGATGCACTTAAAGATGTGTATCACCTCTGATACCAAATTTGAAAACTAGGCCCCAGTGACAGCACACCCACCCCGCCTTAACATGGTCTTCGGGTCCTGGCCGACCACTTTCCAGTGCGTTTTGTCCTCACTCACACACACCCTGGAAAACTTCCCAGAAGGTCACCCATCCTGATCACTACTCTAGGCCAAGCACGCTTAACTGTGGAGTTCTAATCAGATAGGCTTTTGAAAAGGAAGGTGCACCTTGTTGACATGAGTATCATTTATCCATTTAACACTTTATCATTTAGAGGTTTTACAATCACCCCCCTTTAGAGAACAACGTCCTCATTGTGGGCCCTAAATCTCAACCAAGGCAGTGCACTGCACTTAAGGATATGTACCACCTCTGATACCAAATGTGACAACTGGGCCCCAGTGAGAGCACAACCACCCCGCCATAACATGGTCGTCGGGTCCTGTCCCACCAGGTACCACCAGTTGCCCCGCAGAACAACTGGGCGCCAGTGATAGCACAGACACCCTGCCATGACATGGCTGTCAGGTCCTGACCCGCCAGGTACCACCAGTTGCCCCACAGACACGTGGTCCCCACCCAAGGGTCCACCCACATGCCTGAACGAGTCATCTGACTAATAAATGTTCCCACAGGCCAACACATGTCCTTTCTAGTGTGTTTTTTCCACACTCACACACACCCTGGTAAACTTCTCAGAAGGTCACCCATCTTGATCACTACTCCGGGCCAAGCATGCTTAACTGTGGAGTTCAAATCAAATAGGCTACTGAAAAGGAAGATGTACCTTGTTTACGTGGGTATCATTTAACAATTTAACCCTTTATCATTTCGGGGTTCTACAATCACCCCCTCTTTAGAGCACAATATTCTCTTTGTGGGCCCTAAATCTTAACCCAAGCAGTGCGCTGCACTTAAGGCTAAGTACCACCTCTGATACCAAATGCGACAATTGGGACATAGTGACCGGACAACCATCCCGCCTTAACATGGTCGTCGGGTCCTTGACGACCACTTTCTAGTGTGTTTTGTCTTCACTCACACACACCCTGGGAAACATCCCAGAAGGTCACCCATCCTGATCACTACTCCAGGCCAAGCAAGCTTAACTATGAAGTTCTAATCAGACAAACTTATGAAAAGGAAGGTGCACCTTGTTTAAATGAGTATCATTTATCCATTTAACACTTTATCATTCGGGGGTGTTACAATCACCCCCCCTTTAGAGCACAACGTCCTCATTGTGGGCCCTAAATCTAATCCCAGGCAGTGCGATACACTTAAGGCTGGGTACCACCTCTGATACCAAATGTGACAACTAGACCCCATTGATAGCACAACCGGGTACCACCAGTTGCCCTGCAGACATGTGGTCCCCACCCAAGGGTCCACCCACTTGCCTGAACGGGTCATCTGACTAATGACAGTTCCCACATGCCAACACATGTCCTTTTCAGTGTGGTTTTCCACACTCACACACACCCTGGTAAACTTCCCAGAAGGTAACCCATCCTAATCACTACTCTAGGACAAGCACGCTTAACTGTGGAGTTCTAATCAGACATGCTCCCGAAAAAGAAGGTGTACCTTGTTGACATGAGTATCATTTATCCATTTAACACTTTATCATTTGAGGGTGTTACAATCACCCCAATTTAGAGCACAACGTCCTCATTGTGAGCCCTAAATCTCAACCCACGTAGTGCGCTGCACATAAGGCTGGGTACCACCTCTGATTCCAAATGTGACAGCTGGCCCCCAATGACAGCACAACCACCCCGCCTTAACATGGTCATCGGGTCTTGGCCAACCACTTTCCAGTGTCTTTTTTCCTCACTCACACACACCCTGGGAAACTTTCCATAAGGTCACCCATCCTGATCACTACTCCAGACCAAACACTCTTAACTATGGAGTTCTAATCAGAAAAACTTTTGAAAATTAAGGTGCAACTTGTTGACATGAGTATCATCTATCCATTTAACACTTTATCATTCGGGAGTGTTACAATCACCCCACCTTTAGAGCATAATGTCCTCGTTGTGGGTCCTAAATCTCAACCCAGGTAGTGCGCTGCACTTAAGGCTGGGTACCACATCAGATACCAAATGTGACAACTGGGACTCATTGAGAGCATAGCCACCCCCCGCCTTAACTGTGGAGTTCTAATCAGACAGGCTCCCAAAAAGGAAGGTGGTCCTTGTTGACATGAGTTTAATTTATCCACTTAACCATTTATCATTCGTGGGTGTTACAATCACCCCCCTTTAGAGAACAACGTCCTCATTATGGGCCCTAAATCTCAACCCAGGAAGTGTGCTGCACATAAGGCTGGGTACCACCTCTGATACCAAATGTGACAACTGGGCCCCAGTGACAGCACAACCACCCCGCCTTAACATGGTCGTTGGGTCCTGGCTGACCACTTTCCAGTGTGTTTTTTCTTTACTCACACACACCCTGGGAAACTTTCCATAAGGTCACCCATCCTGATCACTACTCTAGACCAAGCATGCTTAATTGTGGAGTTCTAATCAGACAGACTCCTTAAAAGGAAGGTGCACCTTGTTGACATGAGTATAATTTATCCATTTAACACTTTATCATTCAGGGGTGTTACAATCACCCCCCCTTTAGAGCACAACGTCCTCATTGTGGGCCCTAAATCTCAACCTAGGTAGTGCGCTGCACTTAAGGCTGGGTACCACCTCTGATACCAAATGTGACAACTGGGCCTCATTCACAGCACAACCACCCTGCCTTAACATGTCCATTGAGTCCTCATCGACCAGGTACCACTAGTTGCCCCGCAGAACAACTGGGACCCAGTGACAACACAGACACCCCACCTTAACATGGCCGTGAGGTCCTGGCCCTCCAGGTACCACCAGTTGCCCCGCAGATATGTTGTCCCCACCCAAGGGTCTACCCAGATGCCTGAACGGGTCATCTGACTAACAACAGTCCCCACAGGCCAACACATGTCCCCACAAGCCAACACATGTCCTTCTCATAAGGTCACCCATCCTGATCATTACTCCAGGACAAGCACACTTAACTGTGAAGTTCTAATCAGGCAGGCTCCCGAAAAGAAAGGTGCACCTTGTTGATATGAGTATCATTTATCCATTTAAGCCTTTATAATTCTGGGGTGTTACAATCACCCCCTCCCCCCTTTAGAGCACAACGTCCTCATTGTGGGTGCTAAATCTCATCCCAGGTAGTGCGCTGCACTTAAGGCTGGGTACTACCTCTGATACCAAATGTGACAACTGGGCCCCATTGATTGTACAACCATCCCGCCTTAACATGGTCGTCGGGTCATGGCCCACCAGGTACCACTAGTTGCCCTACAGAACAACTGGGCCCCAGTGATAGCACAGACACCCCGCCTTAACATGGTCGTCAGGTTCTGGCCCACCAGGTACCACCATTTGCCCCGCAGACATGTGGTCCCCACCCAAGGGTTAATCCACATGCTTGAATGGGTCATCTGACTAATAAAATTCCCCACAGGACAAAACATGTCTTTTCTAGTGTTTTTTTCCTCACACACACCCTGGTAAAATTCCCAGAAGGTCACCCATCCTGATCACTACTCCAGGCTAAGCAAGCTTAACTATGGATTTCTAATCAGACAGGCTCCTAAAAAGTAAGGTGCACCTTGTTGAGATGAGTATCATTTAGCCATTTAACCCTTAATCATTTGGGGGTGTTACAATCACCCCCCTTTAGAGCACAACGTCCTCGTTGTGGTCCCTAAATTTCAACCCAGGTAGTGTACTGCACTTAAGGCTGGGTACCACCTCTGATACCAAATGTGACAACTGGGCCCCAGTGACAGCACAACCACCCCACCTTAACATGGTCATCGGGTCCTGGCTGACCACTTTCTAGTGTGTTTTTTCCTCACTCACACACACATTGGGAAACTTCCCAGAAGGTCAGCCATCCTGATCACTACTCTAGGCCAAGCACCCTTAACTGTGGAGTTCTAATCAAACAAGATTTTGGAAAGAGAGGTGCACCTTGTTGACATGAGTATCATTTAGCCATTTAACACTTTATCATTTGGGGGTGTTACAATCACCCCCCCTTTAGAGCACAATGTACTCATTGTGGGCCCTAAATCTCAACACAGGCAGTGTGCTTCACTTAAGGCTGGGTACCACCTCTGATACCAAATGTGACAACTGGGCCCCAGTGACCACACAACCAACCCGCCTTAACATGGTCGTCAGGTCTAGGCCCACCAGGTACCACCAGTTGCCCCTCAGAACAACTGGGCCCCAGTTACCGCACATACACACCGCCTTAACATGAATGTCAGGTCCTGGCCTGCTAGGTACCACTAGTTTCCCCGCAAACATGTGGTCCCCACCCAAGGGTCCACCCACATGCCTGAATGGGTTATCTAAATAATGACAGTCTCCATAGGCCAAAAAATGTCCTTTCCAGTTTGTTTTTTCCTCACTCACACACTCCCTAGTAAACTTCCTAGAAGGTCACCCATCCTGATCACTACTCCAGGCCAAACACGCTTCACTGTGGAGTTGTAATCAGACAGGATCCCAAAAAGGAAGGTGCACCTTGTTGAAATGAGTATCATTTAACCATTTAACCCTTTATTATTTGGGGGTGTTACAATCATCCCCCCTTTAGAGAACAACGTCCTCGTTGTGGGCCCTAAATCTCAACCCAGGCAGTTCGCTGCTCACATGAGCCTCAACCCATTTGGTGAGGTATCCTTAAGTGAATCCAAAAGACCCAGGTTCAAAAACCAGGTAGTGGCATATTTCCGGGGGTACTGTAGCAGAATTGTAGCAAACACTGTAGTAGTAATGTAGGAGATTGTACACTGTGCGGGTACTATAGAAGAACTGTACACTGTGTGGGGACTGTATCAGGAACTGTAGCAGTTACCGTAGAAGATATTGTTCGGTAATATAGCAGCTAGAAATATTCACCTTAGGCCACTGGTTTAGGCTTGGAATCCTTAAGGCTTTCGAGCAACCCAGGCCTTCGGGTTAGTAGGGATTTCGATCCACCTTTAAGGCCTTCATGCCACCTCAAGGACTTCAGGCCATATGCAGTTGCCCCAAACACACTACAAAAAAGAATGAGCCTTAGAAGAGGATTCAGAGAAGGTGAAATCACTAGAGAAGAGTTGAATAGAATTGTCAGAATGAGAGGGTATAGCTATGCCATCGGGACCATCCTGTGCTTGCACGAGAATCCTAGACAGATGGCTATGCGAAGGTGGAGAGCTACTATCATGATGTAGATGCTGTGGAGGGGCAGTTCCTTGTAAATAGTCTAGTTGAATTTCATAAGACCTTCAGGTCACATAATCACCTAAGCCTATAGGCCATATAATCTATGAGACTACGGGCCTTGTAAGGGTTCCTCCTCATCCCTTGAAAGGGGGGGTTATCAAAAATCAATAAAAATGAAGGCCTTCGGGTCATTCGGGAAGCGTGCTACACTTAAGGCTAGGTACCACCTCTGATACCAAATGTGACTACTGGGCCCCAGTGACAGCACAACCACCCTACCTTAACATGGTCGTCGGGTCCTGGACAACCACTTTTCAGTGTGTTTTTTCCTCAATCACACACACCCTAGGAAACTTCCCAGAAGGTCACCCATCCTGATCACTACTCCAGGCCAACACACTTAACTGTGGAGTTCTAATCAGACAGGCTTCCGAAAAGGAAGGTGCACCTTGTTGACATGAGTATCATTTATCCATTTAACACTTTATCATTCGGGGGTGTTACAATCACCCCCACCCTTTAGAGCACAACATCCTCATTGTGGACCCTAAATCTCAACCAAGGCAGTGCGCTGCACTTAAGGCTAGGTACCACCTCTGATACCAAATGTGACAACTGGGCCCTAGTGACAGCACAACCACCCCGCCTTAACATGGTCGTCAGGTCCTGGCCTGCCAGGTACCACCAGTTGCCCCGCAGACATGTGGTCCCCACCCAAGGGTCCACCCACATGTCTGAATGGGTCATCTAACTAATGACAGCCCCATAGGCCAACACATGTCCTTTCTAGTGTGTTTTGTCCTCACTCACACACACGTTGGTAAACATCACAGAAGGTCACCCATCCTGATCACTACTCCAGGCCAAGCACGCTTAATTGTGAAGTTCTAATCAGACAGGATCCAAAAAATGAAGGTGCAACATGTTGACATGAGTATCATTTATCCATTTAACCCTTTATCATTTGGGGGTGTTACAATCACCACCCCTCCTTTTAGAGCACAACTTCCTCGTTGTGGGCCCTAAATCTCAACCCAGGCAGTGCGCAGCACTTAAGGCTGGGTACCACCTCTGATACCAAATGTGACTACTGGGCCCCAGTGAAAAAACAAAAACACCCCGCCTTAAGATGGTCGTCAGGTCCTATACAACCACTTTTCAGTGTGTTTTGTCCTCAATCACGCACACCCTAGGAAACTTCCCAGAAGATCACCCATCCTGATCACTACTCCAGGCCAAGCATGCTTAACTGTGGAGTTCTAATCAGACAGGCTTACGAAAAGGAAGGTGCACCTTGTGGACATGAGTATCATTTAGCCATTTCATACTTTATCATTCAGGGGTGTTACAATCACCCCCCCCCCCTTTAGAGCACAACGTCCTCGTTGTGGGTCCGACTTTTCAACCCAGGCAGTGCACCACACTTATAGCTGGGTACTACTTCTGATACCAAATGTGACAACTGGGCCCCAGTAACAACAACAGACACCCCACCTTAACATGGTCGTCAGATCATCTAACTAATGACAATCCCCATAGGCCAACACATGTCATTTCTAGTGTGTTTTGTCCTCATTCACACACAACCTTGGAAACTTCCCAGATGGTCATTTGTCTTGATCACTACTCTAGGACAAGCACGCTTAACTGTGTAGTTCTAATCAGATAGGCTCCTAAAAAGAAAGGTGAACATTGTTGACATGAGTCATATCAATTATTCATTTAACACATTATCATTTTGGGCCCTACATTTCAACCCAGTAATTACACTGCACTTATGGCTGGGTACCACCTCTGATACCAAATGTGACAACTGGGCCCCGATAACAAAAACAGACACCCCAGCTTAACATGGTCATCGGGTCATCTAACTAATGACAGTACTCACAGGCCAACACATGTCATTTCCAGTGTGTTTTTTCCTCACTCACACACACCTTGGGAAACTTCCCAGAAGGTCATCCATCTTGATCACTACTCCGGGCCAAACATGCTTACCTGTGTAGTTCTAATCAAACAGGCTCCCAAAAAGAAAGGTGCACCTTGTTGATATGAGTCATATCAATTAGTCATTTAACACTTTATCATTTTGGGGTGTTACAATCACCCCCACTTTAGAGCACAACGTACTCATTGTGGGCCCTACATTTCCACCCAGGCAGTGCACCACACTTATGGTTGGGTACCAAATCTGATACCAAATGTGACAACTGGGCCCCAGTGACCACAACAGACATCCAACCTTAACATAGTCGTCAGGTCCTGGCCCACCAGGTACCACCAGTTTCCCCGTAAACATGTGATCCCCACCCTAGGGCCCACCCACATTCCTGAACGGGTCATCTGACTAATGACTGTCTCCACAGGACAACACATTTTCTTTCCAGTGTGTTCTGTCCCCACTCACACACAACCAGGGAAACTTCCCAGAAGGTCACCCATTCTGATCACTACTCCAGGCCAAGCATACTTAACTGTGGAGTTCTAATCAGGTAGGCTCCCTAAAATGAAGATGCACCTTATTGATATGAGTCATATCATTTAGTCATTTAACCCTTTATCATTCTGGGGTGTTACAATCACCCCCCTTAGAGCACAACGTCCTCGTCATAGACCCTATATCTCAACCCAGGCAACACACCATACTTAAGGTTGGGTACCACCTATGATACCAAATGTGACAACTAGGTCCCGGTGACAGCACAACCACCCTACCATAACATGGCCGTCGGGTCCTGGCCCACAAGGTACCACCAGTTGCTCCGCAGACAAGTGGTTCCTACCCTGGGGTCCACCCACATGCCGGAATGAGTCATCTAACTAATGACAATCCCCACAGGCCAACACGAGTCATCTGACTAATGAAAATCCCCATAGGCTAACACATGTCCTTTCTAGTGTGTTTTGTCCTCACTCACCAACACCCTGGGAAGCTTTCCAAAAGGTCCCCCATCCCGATCATTGTGGGACCTACATATCAACCCAGGAAGTGCACCGTACTTATGGCTGGGTACCACCTCTGATACCAAATGAGACAACTAGGCCCCGGTGATAGCAACATACACCCCACCTTAACATGGTCATCAGGTCCTGGCCCACAAGGTACCACCAGTTTCCCCACAAACACGTGTTCCCCACCCTAGGGCCCACCCACAGGCCAACACGAGTCATCTAACTAATGAAAATCTCCATAGGCCAACACATGTCCTTTCCAGTGTGTTTTTTCCTCACTCACACACACCCTATGAAACTTCCCAGAAGGTCACCCGTTCTGATCATTGTGTGCTCTACATCTCAACCCGGCAGTGCACCACACTTATGGCTGGGTACCACATCTAATACCAAATGTGAAAAGTGGGCCTTGGTGATAGCAACAGACACCCCACCTTAACATGGTCTTCAGGTCCTAGCCCACTAGGTACAACCAGTTGCCCCGTAGACACGTGGTACCCACACTAGGGCCCACCCACATGCCAACACGAGCCATCTGACTAATGACTATGCCCATAGGCAAACACATGTCCTTTCCAGTATGTTTTGTCCTCACTCACACACTCCCTGGGAAACTTCCGAGAAGGTCACCCATCCTTATTGTTGTGGGACCTACATCTCAACCCAGGCAGTGCACCACACTTATGGATGGGTGTCCACCTCTGATACCAAATGTGAAAAATGGGCCACGGTGAAAGCAACAACCACCCCAACTTAACATGGTCATCGGGTCCTAGCCCATAAGGTACCACCAGTTGCCCCGCAGACACGTGGTCCCCACCCTAGGGCCCACCCATATGCCTGAATGGGTCATCAGACTAATGACTGTCCCCACAAGCCAACACATGTCCTTTCCAGTGTGTTTTGTCCTCACTCACACACACCTAGGGAAACTTCCCAGAAGGTCACCCATTCTGATCGTTGTGGGCTCAATATCTCAACCCAGGAAATGCACCACACTTATAGATGAGTGACCACCTCTGATACCAAATGTGACAACTGGGCCCCAGTAACAGCAACAACCACCCCACCTTAACATGGTCGTCAGGTCCTGGCCCACCAGGTACCACCAGTTTCCCCACAGACATGTAGTCCACACCCTAGGGCCCACCCACATGTCTGAACGGGTCGTCTGACTAATGAATGTCTCCACAGGCCAACACATTTCCTTTATAGTGTGTTTTTTCCTCACGCACAAACACCCTGAGAAACTTCCCAAAAGGTCACCCATCCCGATCACTACTCCAGGTCAAACACGCTTAACTGTGGAGTTCTAATCATGTAGAATCTTGAAAAGGAAGGTGCACCTTGTTGACATGAGTCATATAATTTAGTCATTTCCTAGGGCTCACCCACATGCCAACACGAGTCATCCGACTAATTAATGTCCCCACATTCCAACACATGTCCTTTCCAGTGTGTTTTTTCCTCACTCACACACACCCAGGCAGTGCACCACACTTATGGATGGGTGACCACCTCTGATACCAAATGTGACAACTGGGTCCTGGTGAAAACAACAAACACCCCACCTTAACAAAGTCATAGGGTCTTAGCCCACCAATTACAACCAATTTCCCCGCAGACATGTGGTCCCCACCCTAGGGCCCACCCACATACCTGAAGGGGTCATCTGACTAATGAATGTCTCTACAGGCCAACACATGTCCTTTCTAGTGTGTTTTGTCCTCACTCACACACACCCTGGAAAACTTCCTAGAAGGTCATCCATCCCGATCACTACTCCAGGCCAAGCACACTTTACTGTGGAGTTCTAATCAGGTAGGCTCCCAAAAAGGAAGGTGCACCTTGTTGACATCAGTCATATCATTTAGTCATTTAACCCTTTATAATTCTGGGGTGTTACAATCACCCCACCAAGTACCACCAATTGCCCCGCAGATATGTGGTCCCCACCCTAGGGCCCAACCACATACCTGAACGGGTCATATGACTAATGACTGTCTCTATAGGCCAACACATGTCCTTTCTAGTGTGTTTTGTCCTCACTCACACACACCCTGGAAAACTTCCTAGAAGGTCATCCATCCCGATCACTACTCCAGGCCAAGCACACTTTATTGTGGAGTTCTAATCAGGTAGGCTCCCAAAAAGGAAGGTGCACCTTGTTGACATCAGTCATATCATTTAGTAATTTAACCCTTTATAATTCTGGGGTGTTATAATCACCCCCCTTAGAGCACAAGGTCCTTATTGTAGACCCTATATCAACCCAGGCCAACACATGTCCTTTACAGTGTGTTTTTTCCTCACTCACACACACCCTGGGAAACTTCCCAAAAGGTCACCCATCCCGATCACTACTCCAGGACAAGAACCCTTAACTATGGATTTTTAATCAGGTAGACTTCTGAAAAGGAAGGTGCATCTTGTTGACATGAGTCATATCATTTAGTCATTTCCTAGGGCTCACCCACATGCCAACACGAGTCATCTGACTAATGACTATCCTCACAGGCCAACACATGTCCATTCCAGTGTGTTTTTTCCTCACTCACACACACCTAGGAAGTGCACCACACTTATGGATAGGTGAACACCTCTGATACCAAATGTTACAACTATGCCCTGGTGACAGCAACAAACACCCCACCTTAACATTGTCATCGGGTCCTGGCCCACCAGGTACCACCAGTTTCCCCGCAGACACTAGGTCCCCACCCCAGGGCCCACCCACATGCCTGAACGGGTCATATGAATAATGATTGTCTCCACAGGTCAACACATGTCCTTTCTAGTGTGTTTTGTCCTCACTGACACACACCCTGGAAATATTCACAGAAGGTCACCCATCCTGATCACTACTCCAGGCCAAGCACACTTAACTATGGAGTTCTAATCAGGTAGGCTCTCGAAAAGGAAGGTGGGACTTGTTGAAATGAGTCATATCATTTAGTTATTTAACCCTTTATCATTCTGGGGTGTTACAATCACCCCCCTTAGAGCACAAGGTTCTTGTTGTAGACCCTATATCAACCCAGGCCAACACATGTCCTTTACAGTGTGTTTTGTCCTCACCCACACACACCCTGAGAAACTTCCCAAAAGGTCACCCATCCTGATCACTACTCCAGGACAAGCACACTTAACTGTGGAGTTCTAACCAGGTAGACTCCTGAAAAGGAAGGTGAACCTTGTTGACATGAGTCATATCATTTAGTCATTTCCTAGGGCTCACCCACATGCCAACACGAGTTATCTGACTAATGAATGTCCCCACAGGCCAATACATGTCCTTTCCAGTGTGTTTTGTCCCCACTCACACACACCCAGGTAGTGCACAACACTTATGGATGGGTGACCACCTCTGATACCAAATGTGACAACCAGGCCCTGGTGACAACAAAAAACACCCCACCTTAACATAGTCATCGTGTCCTGGCCCACCAGGTACCACCAGTTGCCCCGCAGACACGTGGTCCCCACCCTAGGGCCCACCCACATGCCTGAATGGGTCATCTGACTAATGACTGTCTCCACAGGCCAGCACATGTCCTTTACAGTGTGTTTTGTCCTCACTCACACACACCTTGGGAAACATCCCAGAAGGTCACCCATCCCGATCAATACTCCAGGACAAGCACACTTAACTATGGAGTTCTAATCAGGTAGACTCTTGAAAAGGAAGGTGCACCTTGTTGACATGATTCATACCATTTAGTCATTTCCTAGGGCTCACCCACATTCCAACACGATTCATTTGACTAATGATGGTCCCCACAGGCCAACACATGTCCTTTCCAGCGTGTTTTGTCCTCACTCTCACACACCTAGACAGTGCACCACATTTATGGATGGGTAACCCCCTCTGATACCAAATGTGACAACTATGACCTGGTGACAACAACAAACACCCCACCTTATCGTAGTCATTGAGTCCTGGCCCACCATGTACCACCAGTTGCCTCGTAGACACGTGGTCCCCACCCTAGGGCCCACCCACATGACTGAACGGGTCATCTGACTAATGAATGTATCTACAGTCGAACACATGTCCTTTCTAGTGTGTTTTATCCTCACTCACACACACCCTGGGAAACTTCCCAGATGGTTACCCATCCTGATCACTACTCTAGTCCAAACATGCTTAACTGTGGAGTTCTAATCAGGTAGGCTCCCGAAAAGGAAGGTGCACCTTATTGACATGAGTCATATCATTTAGTCATTTAACCCTTTATCATTCTGGGGTGTTATAATCACCCCCCTTAGAGAACAAGGTCCTTGTCGTAGACCCTATATCAACCCAGGTAGTTCACCAAAACAAAGGTTGAGTACCACCACTGATAGAAAATGTGACAACTAGGTCCCGATGATAGCACAACCACCCCCCCTTAACATGGTCATTGGGTATTGGCCCACCAGGTACCACTAGTTGCCTCGCAAACACGTGGTCCCCACCCTGGGGTCCACCCACATGCCTGAATGAGTCATATGACAAATGACAGTCCACACATGCCAATACATGTGACAACTGGGCCCTGGTGACAACAACAAACACCCCACCTTAACATAGTCATCGGGTCCTAGTCCACCAGGTACCACCAGTTGCCCAGCAAACATATGGTCCCCAACCTCGGGCCCACCCACATGCCTGAACGGGTCATCTGACTAATAACTGTCTTCACAAGCCAACAAATTTCCTTTCTAGTGTATTTTTTCCTCACTCACACACATGCCATCATGAGTGATCTGACTAATGACTATCCCCACAGGCCAACACATGTCCTTTCCAGTGTGTTTTTTCCTCACTCACACACACCCAGGCAGTGCACCACACTTATGGATGGGTGACTACCACTGATACCAAATGTGACAAATGGGACCTGGTGATAATAACAAAAACCCCACCCTAACAGAATCATCGGGTCCTGGCCCACCAGGTACCCCCAGTTGCCCCGCAGACATGTGGTCCCCACCCTTGGGCCCTCCCACATGTCTGAACGGGTCATCTGACTAATAACTGTCCCCACCACCCAACACATGTCCTTTACAGTGTGTTTTGTCCTCACTCACACACACCCAGGCAGTGCAGCACACTTATGGATGGGTGACAACCTCTGATACCAAATGTGACAATTGGGACCTGGTGACAGCAACAAACACCCCACCTTAACATAGTCATCGGGTCCTAGCCCACCAGGAACGGTCAGTTGCCCCACAGACACGTGATCCACACCCTCGGGCCCACCCACATGCCTGAACGGGTCATCTGACTAATAACCGTCTCCACAGGCCAACACATGTCCTTTCCAGTGTGTTTTGTCCTCACTCACACAAATGCCAACACGAGTGATCTGACTAATGACTGTCCCCACAGGCCAACACGTGTCCTTTCTAGTGTGCTTTTTCCTCACACACATACACCCAGGCAGTGCACCACACTTATGGATGGGTGATCACCTCTGATACCAAACACCCCACCTTAACATAACATGGTCATCGGGTCCTGGCCCACCAGGTACCACCAGTTGCCTCACAGACACGTGGTCCCCACCCTAGGGCCCACCCACATGCCTGAACGGGTCATCTGACTAATGACTGTCTCCACAGGCCAACACATATCCTTTATAGTGTGTTTTGTCCTCACTCACGCACACCCTGAGAAACTTCCTAGAAGGTCACCCATCCCGATTAATACTCCAAGCCAAACACGCTTAATTGTGGAGTTCTAATCAGGTAGGCTCCGAAAAAGGAAGGTGAACCTTGTTGACATGAGTCATATCATTTAGTCATTTAACCCTTTATCATTCTGGGGTGTTACAATCACCCCGCCTTAAAGCACAAGTTCCTTGTTGTAGACCCTATATCAACCCAGGTAGTGCAATGCACTTAAGGTTGAGTACCACCAATGATAGAAAATGTGACAACTGGGCCCCGATGATAGCACAACCACCTCGCCTTAACATGGTTGTCAGGTCCTGGCCCACCAGGTACCACCAGTTGCCTCACAGACACATGGTCCCCACCCTGGGGTCTACCCACATACCTGAACGAGTCATCTGAAAAATGACAGTCCACACATGCCAACAAATGTGACAACTGGACCCTGATGACTGCAACAAACACCCCACCTTAACATAGTCATCGGGTCCTGGCCCACCAGGTACCACCAGTTTCCCCACAGACACGTGGTCACCACCATAGGTCCCACCCACATACCTGAACGGGTCATCTGACTAATGAATGTCTCCATAGGCCAACATATGTCCTTTCCAGTGTGTTTTTTCCTCACTCACACACACCCTGAGAAAACTTCCTAGAAGGTCACCCATCCCGATCACTACTCCAGGACAAGCACACTTAACTGTGGAGTTCTAATCAGGTAGGCTTCCAAAAAGGAAGGTGCGCCTTGTTGACATGAGTCATATCATTTAGTAATTTAACCCTTTATCATTCTAGGGTGTTATAATAACCCCCCTTAGAGCACAGGGTCCTTGTTGTAGACCCTATACCAACCCAGGTAGTGCACCGCACTTAAGGTTGAGTACCACCGCTGATAGAAAATGTGACAACTAGGTCCCAGTGGTAGCACAACCACCTCACCTTAACATGGTCGTCGAGTCTTGGCCCACCAGGTACCACTAGTTGCCTCGCAGACACGTGGTCCCCACCCTGGGGTCCACCCACATGCCTAAATGAGTCATCTGACAAATGACAGTCCACACATGCCAACACATGTGACAATTGGGCCCTGGTGACAGCAACAAACACCCCACCTTAACATAGTCATCGGGTCCTGGCCCACCAGGTACCACTAGTTGCCCCACAGACACGTGGTCCCCACCCTAGGGCCCACCCGCATGCCTGAACGAGTCATCTGACTAAAGACTGTCTCCACAGGCCAACACATGTCCTTTCTAGTGTGTTTTGTCCTCACTCACACACATGCCAACATAAGTCATCTGACTAATGACTGTCACCACAGGCCAACACATGTCCTTTCCAGTGTGTTTTTTCCTCACTCACACACACCCAGGCAGTGCACCACACTTACAGATGGGTGACCACCTCTGATACCAAATGTGATAATTGGGACCTAGTGACAACAACAAACACCCCACCTTAACATAGTGATTGGGTCCTAGCCTACCAGGTACCACCAGTTGCCCCGCAGACACATGGTCCCCACCCTAGGGCCCACCCACATGCCTGAACGGGTCATCTGACTAGTGAATATCTTCACAGGCCAACACATGTATTTTCTAGGGTGTTTTGTCTTCAATGAAACACACCCTAGGAAACTTCCCAGAACGTCACCTTTCCCAATCACTACTCTAGGCCAAGCACGCTTAACTGCGGAGTTCTAATCGGGTAGGCTCCCGAAAAGGGAGGTGCACCTTGTTGACATAAGTCACATCGTTTAGTCATTTAACCCTTTATCATTCTGGGGTGTTACAATAACCCCCCCTTAGAGCACAAGGTCCTTGTTATAGACCCCATATCAACCTAGGTAGTGCACCACACTTAAGGCTGAGTACCACCACTGATAGCCAATGTGACAACTGGGTCCCAGTGATAGCATAACCACCCCGCCTTAACATGGTCGTCGGGTCCTGGCCCACCAGGTACCACCAGTTGCCTTGCAGACACGTGGTCCCCACCTTGGGGTCCACCCACATGCCTGAACAAGTCATCTGACAAATGAAAGTCCACACATTCCAACACATGTGACAATTGTGCCCTGGTGACAGCAACAAACACCCCACCTTAACATAGTCATCATGTCCTGGTATACCAGGTACCACTAGTTGCCCCGCAGACACGTGGTCCCTACCCTAGGGCCCACCCACATGCTTAAATGTGTCATCTGACTAATGAGTGTCTCCATAGGCTAACACATGTCCTTTCCAGTGTGTTTTTTCCTCACTCACGCACACCCTGGGAAACTTCTCAGAAGGTCACCCATCCCGATCACTACTTCAGGCCAAGCACACTTAATTGTGGAGTTCTAATCAGGTAGGCTCCTGAAAAGGAAGGTGCACCTTATTGACATGAGTCATATCATTTATTCATTTAACCCTTTATCATTCTGGGGTATTACAATCACCCCCCCTTAGAGCAGAGAGTCCTTGTTGTAGACCCTATATCAACCCAGGAAGTGCACCGCACTTAAGGTTGAGTACCACCACTGATAGAAAATGTGAAAACTGGGTTTCGATGATAGAACAACCACCCCACCTTAACATGGTTGTCGGGTCCTAGCCCACCAGGTACCACCAGTTGCATCAAAGAAATGTGGTCCCCACCCTGGGGTCCACCCACATGTCTGAATGAGTCATCTGACAAATGACAGTCCACACATGCCAACAAATTTCTTTTCTAGTGTGTTTTTTCCTCACTCACACACACCCTGGGAAACTTCCCAGAAGTTCACCCATCCTGATCACTACTCCAAGCCAAGTACGTTTAACTATGGAGTTCTAATCAGACAGGCTCCCGAGAAGGAAGGTGCACCTTGTTGACCTAAGTCACATCAATTAGTCATTTAACACTTTATCAATTTTAGGTGTTATAATCACCCCCCTTTTATAGCACAACGTCCTCGTTGTGGGCCCTACATCTCAACCCAGGAAGTGCACCACACTTATGGATGGGTACCACCTCTGATACTAAATGTGACAACTGGGCCCCGGTGACCGCAACAGACACCCCACCTTAACATGGTCGTCGGTTCCTGGCCCACCAGGTACCACCAGTTACCCTGCAGACATGTGGTCCCCTCCCTAGGGCCCACCCACGTGCCTGAACGGGTCATCTGACTAATGACTATCCCCACAGGCCAACACATGTCCTTTCTAGTGTGTTTTGTCCTCACTCACAGACACCCTAGGAAATTTTCCAGATGGTCACCCATCCTTGTTGTGGGCCCTACATCTCAACCCAGGTAGTGAACCAAACTTATGGATGAGTACCACCTCTGATACCAAATGTGAAAATTGGGCCCCGGTGACAGCAACAGACACCCCACCTTAATATGGTCGTCAGGTCCTGGCCCACTAGGTACCACTAGTTTCCCGCAGACATGGGGTTCCCTCCCTAGGGCCTACCCATGTGCCTGAACGGGTCATCTGACTAATGATTGTCTCCACAGGTCAACACATGTCCTTTCCAGTGTGTTTTTTCCTCACTCACACACACCCTGGGAAACTTCCCTAAAGTTCACCCATCCTGATCACTACTTTAAGGCAAGAACGTTTAACTGTGGAGTTCTAATCAAGTAGGCTCTCGAAAAGGATGGCGCACCTTGTTGGCATGAGTCATATCATTTAGTCATTTAAAAATTTATCATTCTGGGGTGTTATAGTGAAGGCAGTTGACACCTTTACAAATAAGGATAAAACCATAGTCTTCTAGTTCTTTAATAGAGAACCGAATATCCCTATATTAGATCAAGAATATGATACTCCACCAGAACTTAGTATGATCTGTTGAAACTCTCAATAAAAATATATTGATCTAAAAGGTTTCAACTATAATTCACAATTGTTACAGCAACTGATAGTAGATAGATCTTCTTCTTTAGAAAATAATTTATTCAAGAAAGAGTAGTTCCAAAGATATTTGGTTGCAATAGATCTTGAAATAAAATAATAAATGAATTACAGTAGTAGACTTATAGAAAATATGAGATTCAAAACATGTACGTCTTTGAGGTATAACCTCTTCTGTTGAAAATAGAGTTTGATTGATTATTGAATCAGATCTCTAAAAGATCGTTATAAGAATGAATTTGAATAGAAATAAGTGTTTCTTATTCTTTTAACCACACACACATATATATTAAACAAATACAGCGATAGAATAAATAAAGCAGAGAGCTTTATTCACAAATCCAGATCCAATATAATCGTCAGATAGATCTTGTGAATTCAGATTCATAAAATAGATCATAGTAGTCGTAACTTCCCTCAAGAATAGGAGATAATTTATCCACTAAATACTATTCTTTAAATCAATCATAATGAGAATTTAATCGGTCAAAAAATGAGCTTTAAATTGTCATGATATTCCCCAAATACCGTTGCATGAAACTTCGATAAAATCAGAAATTAAAATCTTTGATGTTGAAAAGTCAAATGTAGGGTTCCTTTATAAAATGATGAAATACCAAATGTATGGTTCAACTACGTAGCGTTCATTCTCCGAATGTAGGTTTGACAATTTAAGATTGATCACAAAAGTAAGGTTGATGATCTATACATTTTATTCTAAAATGTAGGGTTCCATACTTACATAGGGTTCTTTAACCACACTTTTTCTCTTTGTCAAATGTAAGGTTCCATCCAAACACAAGGCTCTTTATCCATACGTTTCTGTCAATGTAGGGTTGATTAACCATATGTGTTGATATTTCAACATAAGGTTTAATACAAATGTAGGTTTTGTTCCTTACGTTACATTCTTCAATGTAAGGTATGAACTGTGTTTCCAGAATACACTTAATAGTGTTTCTACCACTTTGAAAAATATTCCAAATGAATAAAAAGATTGAAAATAATTCCAAAATAAGGATCATAAAGAATATAAATGTCCTAAAATACACTTAAACTAATATCATTATTAAAACAAACAAGGGTATTTGTGAGCATAAAATCAATAATATTTTTAGATTATTGTTGAGATAATACATGCCTAATAGTTTTAGGATCTTTAAGATATTTAAGAGCTTTCTATGGAAAATAAAATAAGATGTTATATTTTAGTTTAATTTAATGTTTTATTTACTTAACAATACAAACTAATTTGGACTCATGGTATTTTTGTTGAATCTAATTAATGGTTATGTTATTTTTTAACAATATACATAAAATACTTGTGCCACTATAGTTTTTATCAAATGATATTCTATATATTTTTGCGTATTAGGAATAGAAAAATTTATTGGGAACCGTAGGGATAAGTGTAAAAATAAGACCATGTATTGGTAAATATCCTAGAATTTTGGTTAAATGTAGAGATAGAGGGTTCCATGAAATTACATCATTTTCTAGATACTACTAGTGGATGTGGATCTTGGACCATTGTACCTATGGGAAATAACTTTGAAAATGGAACATTAGGCCTAATTCATTCATCATCTAGTGCACAAAAATAGGCCTTGTTACACACCCATTTTGAAACTCTTATGGTATATGTTTTAAAAATTAACCAAATAGTTTATTAACCATTATGAAGGACATGAAAAAAAATTATGTTAGAAATTATAATAGGAAACATTAACATTGATAGCTTATATTAAAACCTAGAGACTCAAAGTTAAATATATATTTATCATCTATAATTTATTCCTTCTAGGATTATAAGTTCCCCATTTTCTATGTCAATTCATTCTCATCTTCTTTTTTTATTATTTTAAGTCAATGTATATTAATAGTATAATGAATTACAAAAATCAACGTGAGCATAAATATAAGTAATTCCAAAGAAGATGACTATACTAATATGAACATAGGTTAGGAATCCTAAAATCATTCCAAATGATCTATCTCAAATTACAATTAAGAACTTCGACATAATTTAATTTCAAAACACATTAAACAAGGTAAGTATAATGTCTCATGTACTTTAAAGTGTTGAATATGATAAATAAAAGATTATTAAACTTCCTAAATAACAATAATATGGGTGAATATTCCTTAATGGAACTATATGATGATTTATTTATATAAAAGGAGGGTATAAAGTAGGAAATTTTGGAAGAAAAATGAAGTGTTTTGTTAACAAGACATGGTGAAATAATGTATAACCTACAGATCCACTAATAGTTCAATTTTGTATATGTGGGGAAATTGGCCATTATCCGAGTTAATTCCCAAATCCAACAGTTAATTCTTCTGGGAATCTGATATGATAATAAATAAAGTGGATTAATTAAAGTTTTTATACGTTAGTTATCAATAATCATTTTGTTTATTTATTTTTATCAATGGTGTTATAGTAATAAGAATCATGAAATTTCAATGGATTATTCAATATTTGTATTGCCTTAAGGATTTTCATGAATATTTTTAATGGTATAATTTATTTTAATGGTGAGTTAATTGTAAGATTTTATATTATATAAAATAATATTATTAAATAGTAATATAAAAAAGTTTATGTTTAAAATTATTATCAATAGGATAAAATGCACCATTTAGTACTGGAAAAATAATTTCTTATATTTCGGAGGAAGAATCAAACTAGTAAATAATTTTCTCACCTCTATACCAATGCATGTTCTTTCTATCAACAAGGTACACCATGTAACTACATATAAGATCGAGAAAATTTTGATGAAAATAATCTGGGTTTATAATCAAAATGGATAATTTAAATAGGCCTCATGGATTAGGATGAGAAAATTGATTGAGGTCAGAGGGATTTATGTTCGAAGTGTATGATTTCATGTTATATGTACAGGCTTAGTTATCCAGGTTAATACTTGAAGGAAAATAATTTTGGGTGGGATTCATGTGCTTGAAATATGGTATGTAATAGAGGATATTGGATGAGGTTCCTAGGATGCATTTTATCCTTATTAGGTTCATGCTTGATCAGAAAGATCTTCTAAAGGAGAAGGTGTGATGGTTGTGGTATGTGGTAACCTTAGCTTCTGAAATGATACCTGGGCAGCTTCTGATCCTATTTTTTCTAGGGTGTATCGTGGATAATATTTTTTATATATAATACTACCCTGATCTTATACTTATCAAATATACCCTCAATGCGAAACCGAAATCTTTTCATGAGAGTATCCATATGGTGAAAAAACTAGATTGGCGCATATTTTTTTATGCAATAACTTTTGTAGAAAGTATTATCATATGTGGTTGAATAAAAATTCTGATATATATTAGGTCGCTACTAATATTTGGTGAAAAAATATCCTAGTTAAGTTCACCTTATTAATATGGTTCTTGAGGAACCAGTCTTTACCTATGGATGATAATATTAAATGGAAGGGGATAAAGTTGGAATCGTGTTGTCAGTTATTAACTTCTCATAGAGAAGAAGCTATTTAGAATAATTTTTCATGGTGATTGTGCAATTTTTTTGTGTATATCCTTCTCAGGAAGTCCATGGGAATCACTTCAAATAGATATTCCATTCTAGAGTTTCTTTATCTCTTACTCTAGGGAATTGGTTAGGTCTAATTTGATATTAACATTCATGTAGTGATTTACACAACGATGTGTTGGATTATTTGGGATACTAAGAACTCCATGAGTAATAGTAAAAAGTAGACTATTTTAGGTATTAAGGTTCATCTAAAATATCTAGTGGATGAATAATATCCCATATTTACTATAGGAGGGTCATTAGTCCCTTCATGGGGCCTCCTACTGATGACTTTTTCTTCTTCAATAGGAAGAGGCAACTCAAGCCATGAGAGATGGTTTAGATAGTAAAACCCTATATCAAGGCTGAATGTTAATGCGAAAGGTTCATGAGTTTATATGGTTATGTGTGGGGTAGGTCTAGTTCATGACAACTGAGGATTTTTTATTCTATGTTTCATATTTTGATACTGCAATTTATTCTATTGGTGAGGAGGATGAGACTTTTCATAGTGGTATTCTTCATTGGTATCATTATAATCATAATATATTTATGGTGGAATCAGACTCCTTAGTTCTTGTTGTCTTTTCCAGAAAAAATTCCACTCTTCCTTGTGACCTCACCTATATTTTCAAGTATTTAAATATGATGTTAAATTAAGGCATTAAGATCAAAAATATATTGAGAGAAGGAAACTTCATATAATATTCCATTGCTAATCACACGAGATCCACTAAGTGAATTAGTTTTTTCAACTATCCCAGCATTATCCCCCATTATTTTATAAACTTTGTTCAAGGGGATTCCCTCGGTCTCCACTATTTTTATCCCTGTTGATTTATCTTCTCTTCTGTTTCATGCTTCATGATTCATATATTATAATAATAAGTGAATTTTTAGTCATATTGGAACCCACAATGGTAAAAAATAATTCATTTGGTAAAAATTATTATCAAAAAATAATCATATTCTTGAGAACTTTATAGTATCAAGGTTATTTTTGAATATGATTATCAATTTTATCCAATTTTTTAGAAAAAGGAAAACCAGAATGCTAGGTGAAAACCCACCACATATGGAAAGCCCTTACAGAATGAACCCACAATAGAAGGTAGAAATGGGTTAAACCCCTACCACTAGCCTTCCTAATATAATGTTTAGTATGATTTTTTTAAAATTAAAACATTTGATGGATAAATATTCTATTTATTTTTGGAAGCATATGTTATGGTCAAAACCTTTTTTATTACTTGAATTTTAAGGTGATTACTGATATTTTGGAAAATATTTTATTACATTGAGGTATATGTTACCCTTATTTATAACAAGTTCTTAAACATAAAATATTATTTGTGAAAAAACATAATTAAATCCTTGAATTCTAATGATATTTGGGATATATTGTTATTTAGTTTTTGAATGATTTATGTTAAACATTGGATTTGGAATTTAATATTAAATTTTAATCATTATTGGAATTATCATACATTATGATAACAATTTATAGTTTTGGTTAATGTATAAAGAAAATAGTAATATCATGATATCATTTTTTAGAATCATGTGATCTGTTAGAAGTTAAATTTAGTGCTTTAGGAATAAAAAGTTGATCTCAAATATTCATTATTTCGAGAAACCAATGAGAGTGTGGTCAAATGTAATTAAAGGATGAAATTTTACATTTCAAATAACTATATTTCCTTATGTTATAAATCTATTGAGCTAAAGTATTCATCGAATTTAGAAAAAGGATCTTGAAATAATAATATTATTCATTTTTTTACAAATTTATGGTCTCTTCTCTCTTAAAAAAATTATAAAATATCTACTAAATGGCTCTTATTTCTAAATAAATTATTCCACCTCCCTCCAGTGTTCCCCTTATGTGGAGACCTATATTTGTGTTATTTAAGATGACCTTTTTATGTATCTTTCCCCCTTTTAAAGAGGATGTTTTATTAATCATTTTTAGGATATTGGTTTTCAAAAAGGTATTTTATAATGTCAAAACCCTTGGTTACTAAGCACAAGATGAAATTGTGAGGACATAATTTAAGTAATGGGTTAGAATTTAACACACCATGCTTTTAAAATAACATTATGGTTGATAGCATATACAGTAAGAAATAGTGTGGTTAGACAAACAATGATATAATATTAATATATTATTATGACCTAGCTATTAGAATTCCATATATGAATAGGATTGAAAACATTAAGAAATTTTTATAAAGTCCCTAATAAATAAATTTTTGTTCATCAAATCTTGACAAATAAGCACTCTATTTTTTATATGGTCATCTTGTTCAATAGAAAATATGTATATTAAAAAAATGATTTTTATTTCTTTTTAAAACAATATATTATAAATAATTTCTAGATAATATATAAATTTTATTTTATAAATTGAAAATAATAATTGAAATTGGTATGCCAAAATTATCTTTTGGTGAAATTTTGGAATTTTTCTAAAGATATTTATTTTTTAGTGAATTGTGAAAATTACCGATTTTTTAAATAATGTCATTTATTTTCACTGTATAATGTAATTTAAATATCTAGTTATATTATCTATTTTTTTCTTAATTTAATATATGAACAATTTTATTTAGAATAATATAATTAATTTTATTTTAATAATCATTTTCATTATTTTTTATAAGTTTAATTTTATGTATAAAGACACATTTTTCTACAAACAGTTTTTATGTGAATAATGTTTATCCATTTTAATTAATTAAAATAAAACGTGGTAAGGAAATATTTATATGAAAATAAATGACTATAAATCTATTTATATGAATTTAATTTAATATAATAATGGTTTTTAGTCATAGTGTTAATATAATGTGGTTTTCTAATGGGAAAAAGTGTTTTTTAAACCGTTTTCAACATTTTTTGGGTTTAATTTTAAATTGATTTATGACACATATGTAATTAAAATTTGATAAAATGGATTCTATATTTAGAATCAATATATATATATATATATATTAATTAATAGTTTCAACTTAATTTTTTCCCATAATTTATAGTAAAGACAATAAGTAATCTCATTACCATGGTGAAAAAACTAAAATGGTGAATTTGTGAAACCTTATAGTTAAATAAAATAACATGTTTAAAACATGTTTTTTTGAAATTTGGATTTGTGGCTCAACCATATCACCCATTCACTCAATTATTTATTAATTTTTGATTTACATAGTGTAATATCCCAGGTAAATAAAGAATATGAATTTTTCATATTTATTAATTTTTGAATTAAATATTAATTTTACATTAAAAAGGTTTCTATGTTCGATAGCGTACCCGATACGCAACAACAGGTTTCTTTGAAATCTTACGTTGCACACTAATAATATATTATTATTTTAAACGGTAGTTAACTCCTAACCGTTGTATTGGCGGAAATGAAAGAAACTAACTACAATATGATTATACATGTTTGTTAAATGTATTTACATTTTTCCAATAAAAGTTAGAGGCTTAAAATGTGAATGAATCTAATTTTAAGCATAATTTACATTAAAAGGCTGATTTATCGCCTTTTAATGGAGAGAAATTTTTAAATATAGTTTTGGTCACTTTAATACATTATATATTACCAAATAAAATCCTTCTTTATAATGGGGATATCAAAATTTACTCTGTGTAAATTTTTGGAATTTTTCCGATAAAGTTCATTTTTTAATGAATAGTGAAAAATATTGTATTTTAATTCAAAAGTGCCTTTTAATATAATTTATTTTATGGTTAGATTAACTTTTTAATTGGTTTTAAAGTTAAATTAAAATATATTTTTACCATTTAATCCAATGTTGTTCATTGGAATTAATTTCACTTTAAAATTGGACATAAACAAGTATCAATCTTTTGATAGTTATTGTTTCTTAAAAACACACTATTTGTTTTGATAACATGAATTAATTTTAAAATTAATTAATGCCACTTCTATATTTTGAATTTGTAAAAACAGACATAATTTTTGAATTCGGAATATCAAATATATCTTAGGCTTATTTTTTGGTATTTTTCTGAAAAACCTCAATTTTTGATGAATAGTGAAACCACCTAGTAGTAGATAAAAAACTGACTTTTTCATTTAAATGAAATTTTACCACTTCTGTGAATTGAATTTAAAAAATCCTACATACATGTTTATTATCAATAAGTCAAATTTGGTTCATTAATATGAAAATAATTTTTGGTGAATAGTAACTTTTGACTTTTATTTGCCGCGGTTAAATGTAAATAGGGTAATTCAAGGTTAAAAGAATATTATAATAATTTAAAATTACCTCAACACTTGTCCAAACCTTATTGGATGAGTCATTAATGACCATGGGCATCTTTGGGTCGATTTTGGGACCCCATTGAGCCACTTGGGAGTGATAATGAGAATTTAGATTAATTAATATAATGTAAAGACAAAATTGACATTAAAAAAAATATTTTAGTAATTAATTTTTATATGGTGTTATATAAGTCATATTTTAGACTATAAATATTAATTGTAAAGATAAAAAGATTTACTACATCATGGTATTTTTTTATAATTTTTAGACATCAAATAAATTAAATTATTTATGACACAATAATGATGTAGTATTTACCTCATTAATAAATGATTTAAATAAATAAAATTATAATGATTAAAATATTATCCAAAACATGTCCAATTCTAATAGGATGATTTTATTTCGATCATGAGTCATCTTATATTCATCTTTAATTATTTTTGGACCTTTTTAAACCTAATATAATTATATAATAAAATAATATTTTCACACTTTCCTAAAGAGCCCCTCCTCTCCCTTATAAAAGGAGACCATTTCTATCCAATTCCTCACACTTCTGAAGCCATTTTTCTCATCCAAAATCTGCCCAATTAAGCTAATTACATCCCTCTCCTCCCCTTAGAAGCCTTACCTTAGGTATAAGGCACTTCAAGAAGTCCTTTGGTTCAAAGCAAAGGGAGTTACCCAAATTAAAGGTAACAGTTTCTCTTAAATTGTTTTCTTTTATTTTACTTCTCCAGCCCCTAAACTCTTTTTATTCATTTATTTTGTAACAAAAAAAGTATTCTAAATATCCTAGGATGTTTTCATGAGAATTATTCGATCTATACTTACACACACCTCCATCTAATGGATGAAGAACATAATGTTTCTGTGGATGACAAACTAATGCCTCACGAAACGATGATTGTTCAAATATCTCAAAATGCCTATCATGGTGGTCATTATGATGGAAGTTTATTTATATATGATATATATTATGTTTATTTTTTATTAATTCTTCTTTATTTTCTATTTATAGCACTCCCTTATGGTTTCCATAGTGGGTAAATACGATAATCTCATTTGAGGAAGCACGAACTACCGCCCCTCAAAGTGATGTGACTCGTTAATTCCTTATATGGGATGTATAAAGGATAGAGTTAATGATATTATATATGATATTATACTGGAATTATAATATACCTATGTATCATTATGTTTTAATTCCATTAAAATAAGAAATAAAAATGAAAGTAGCGTTCATGCGTACGTACGGCTTACCGTCTCCATGAATGGTACATTTCATTTATTATCTCAAAATGTTATGTAATATTATAAATACATGTATATGATGGATATATATGATATATATGATATCCAAATCATGAATATAATTCTGGATATAATGAACCTTTTACCGCATGAACAACATGTAATTATAAGAAGTCCATTTTTGACTCAAGTACCAAATATCGACAAAACGAACATTATTAACATAAATGATTACATAATGTTTATAACATGGTAATAAATGATATAAAAAGGAATAATAAACTTGAAAATTTTTCTTAATCAAGTATAAATTAACTTTATTTTATTATTCAGGAGATTAAAGAACGATCGACTCAAGTCTGACACGAGGTAAGGGATTCGACCTCTCTCTTTCCTTTCAAGTACTCTCTTTTATGACATTTATTTTATGCTCTATGTTCTTATGTTGGAGGATGTAATTTTATATTAACCATACTGTAATTTTTATTTTAATATGATGAGATACCCAATCTTACTCTCATCAATTCATTTTAAGAATTTTTAAGTGGCGCCGTTAGGCTGCCGAATTTTTGTAAGGGATTTTCTTATCTCACTTTCAATTCCGTGAGATTTCCATTGTTCGCCACTAATTTATTGAATGTGGTGTATTGTGTACTTACATTTGATATATATTATCATGATTCTATTTTTATTCATGTTATTCTGTGAATCATTTTGTGGTTATTAAATTTTGGTCGTAGGACTCAGTTGATTACAACGTGGTAAAGGGTTTCATCTCACTTTTTATTCCCGTGAGATTCATGCTATATTTGCCACTATTTCATTTTGTATGGTGTATGTACTGCCCATTATTGTACTCTTTATGTAATATAATTTTAGTTATGAGTATTTAAATCTTCATTGTATGATCCTTCTTTCATGAGGTGTATGTTTTGTAAGTTACCAAATCGGTAAGGGAACATTTCACCCTCCTCTATTTAAAAGTATTCTTTTTTGTTATGTCTTTTAATTTACATCTTATTATGTTGGGATATGTTCTTATATATACTTAATGATTTAAAAATTATGTCCAAGTGTTGAGGTACCCTTTTATCTCATCAACTCATTTTCTGAATTTTAAAGAGACGTCGTTAGGCTGTCAAATTTTTACAGGGGAACTTCTTAACCCAATTTCGATTCTTTGGGTTCAAATTGTACTTATTGAATATGTCATCCTATGAATATGTGTGAATGAACTCTGATTATTTTACACTTAATATCCACTTATATTTGGTGTATTTATATTTTTCACACATAATTATGAGATTGATTTACCCTTAATTTAAGGATACCATCTTTATAAGGGATTTCATCTCAATTTACATTTCCATTAAGACATAATTTTTGTTATGAACCAATTCACTCTTATATGGTGTATAAACTGTCCTTTGACATATTATATCATGAATCCCTTTATTATCATGATATTATAAAGTTCTGATTAAATGTTATTCCTCAATTATTTGTATTCAAGAGTCTCTCATTTTGTTAAAAACTCTTTAACTAAAATATCATTTTAAATGTTTTAAAGATTTTTTATTATAAATATTTATCTTTAATGTAAATGTTTTAAAAATGGTTTTCATTATTTATTTATATGAACATTAATGTTTTAAAATTATAATTCCATTAAATGCTTCAAAGTGGTAAGGGAAACTTTGATCCCAAAATATCTTTTTAAATGGTTTATGAAAATGGATTGATTATTTCAATATCTTGAAATTACTTATTGTGATTGAAAATGAAATGTTATTAGTGAAATGTTTATATTTGAAATATTTTATGTGTTATAATGGTACTTGGACATTTGACGGGTGGTTACGTGATAAACCATATGATGGGTGGTGCCGTGAAAACCGGGATGGGTGGTTACGTTATAACCTCCAATGCATTGGGTATGGAAGTCCACCGTATAGCTATTCCATTTAGTGATATGTGTGGAAGTCGACCATATGGTTATTCCATTTAAGTATGTTTATGTCCCAAGTTACCTTTATATGTTATGTGTTCTTTATATGGGTTTTATAGAAATATTTTGGTTACAAAAGGGTAAGTAATGATCTTTTATTCAGTGAAGAGTATTTACTACTTCATAAAGGTGAAAAGTTTTACTTATGATAATGTATTTATGGTTTACCTGTTGTTTTGAAAAACTAACAGTTTTCCTTCTTTTTATATCCCTTACTGAGATTTTTATGCTCATCCCAAGTTTTTGAAATGTTTTTCACATGACATAACGTGGAATAGGGTCAAGGATGGGATCAAGGAAAAGTCATGATGTCTTAAACATGGAACTAGACATGACTCTATTTTTCAAGAGTTTATGTTTTGTAAAAAAAATGGAAACTGTGTAGAAGTGTCTACTTTGTATTTTTTGAGATGTAATAGTTATGGAATAATTCTCTAAAACTATAAACCTGAAAATATCCTCAATGTGAATTATTCATTTAATTTAATATTATGTAATGTTTAAGGCCAGGTCCTTATAGTTGATATCAGAGGTCGGTTTAGATAACTTTAGTGGTTAGGGAGTTATCTAAGCATAAGTGAAATAACCATAATGGTTAGCATATTAGAAAGAGTATTAGTTATTTTGAATGAGTTTAAGATAAAATTAATAAGTATTTACCCTCCTAATAAGATATTATATGATGATTTTACTGATATACTCACAATGACCTTTTTGGTTTTAGTAAATGGATGGATCTAGTAGGCACCAAAGTAACAGTGGATGTGAAGAAAACTGTGACGGTTTTCTGAATGAGAAACTGAATGATATGGGAGATTCAATGAGAACACTTGTGGTTATTCTCAACCAACTATCTGGAGTCATGATTGACCACCTAAACCTTAGTGATCTTTATAAGGCATCATATATGCAAGAAACAAATCCATACAGAATTTCAGGTAATAATCATAAAGGTAAGTATGTTCAAAAACCTATGTGTCAATGATGTGGAAAGAAACACCTAAGAAAATTCTTCAAAGGGATAGGAAGATGATATCGATGTGGTAATGAAGGTCATAAATCAAGAAACTTCCATGGAAAAAGGAAGCATCCAGTTGACTCTAGGAAAGGGAAAGAAGTTATTTCTGAGGGATCAATTGAATGTTTTAAATGTGGTGTGCATGGTCATTATGTAAACAGATGTCCTACAAAGAATTTTTGGGAATGGGATCACTTGGATTATACAAATATATGTTTACCAACACCTAATTCCATTCTGGTTGAGGATGAAGAAACTGACAATGACCAATGAAAGGTATGGATTAATTCTTAACATATGTTTTGATATTATTGAATCTTAGGATATGATTCATGATTTTTATATGTAGGAAAGAAGTATTTCAGAATAAGTTGGTAAATAATGGTTAATAGATCATGAAGAACATTTAAGTATTAAGAGGTCAATATATAAGGGATTCAAGAGTTATGGTAGATTTTAGGATGGTGAAATGCTTAAAAGTATTAAGGCTATTTTAATGATGGGATTACATTAGAAGACTTTTTATAGTATGTGTAACCCTGAAGTTTGATATATGAAAATTTTATTCAAGGAATAATTATCTTTTCTTTTGTGGATATATTTATAAAGAACCATTTGGCTTTATATGATCCTTGAATTTAAGGAAATTATAGGTTAATACATTTTTGGGATGCAAAATGAAAGTTATTAGAAAACCTTCATGGTTAAAATATGTTATGGTTTTTTTGATAAATTTATATCTTTATGGGAATGTTATAAAATTATATAGTTTTTGAAAAGGGACAACACTCAGACCGTGTGACAACCCGTCGCGTCGGATGAAGCTGCGGGAATCGAACCCACAACCAAAGTGCGACCGGTATTTATCGCCTACCACTGGACTACGTGAATTCCCTAGTTAGTTTGACTAATTCTTTTTAGTTAGATGATTTTATGAATTAATAATAAGTTTATCTTGGGTTATCTATGTAAATGACTAAACTATCAGGGAGGATATGTGATTAGGTTAATTACTTTTCAATATGAGACTTTAAGAGTAACTGATGTTATTTGGAGATAAATGTTAAGATTCATTTTGGAAAACTATGTGATTAAATCCTTCAGAGATTTGGGTTTAAATCATAGTTTAGATTACTTTGAAGAATTTTATGGATAGCTATTTATTGAATGGTCTTTGATGAACTTTGGGTTTTGTTGGACAAATTTTGGAGATTATGAGTAGTTTTTCTTTTTGTAAAAGATTATCCTTTTGGGGGATTATCTGATCTCGCACAAACCATTTTGGTTTTGGTTAAGGTCTAAAGACATGGGAAGTATATAGTTCATATTTTTTGGATTATTTTATTCTCTCGAAGTTTACTATAGCACTCTTAATGTGAAAAAAGTCATCCTAAATATTCATCATTTGGAGAAAATATGAGTTTGTGTTAGAAATCTAGTAAAAGATGAATGTCTACATGACAAGTAAGTATATTTCCTTATCTTTATAGTTAAGCTCATTAATAAATTTCTCAAAAAAAATTAACTTTAAACAAAAACCTTGTTCGTTAACTTTTCCTACTGGGGAATCAAAGACTGTTTAACCCATCACAAGTTTGTGATTTTCTGGTGGTTAACTTTCTCCTAAACATGTTTCCTATCACTCTCCATCAGAACATGACCCTTTGTTTTCTCCTCCATATCCATGTTTTCATGGAATATTAGTATGGGTTAACTCGGGTGACCATTGTACTTCTCTTTCTTTCTTTTAAAGTGATAGTTTTACTGACTCTTTTTTTCTGATATGGGACTTTCAATAAAGTTTCTGAGCCCAAATTTTAAAATTGCGAGGACGCAATTCCCAAAAGGGGGGAAGGATGTAACATCCTAGGTAAATAAAGAATATGAATTTTTCATATTTATCAATTTTTGAATTAAATATTAATTTTACATTAAAAAGGTTTCTATGTTCGATTGCGTACTCGATACACAACAACAGGTTTCTTTGAAATCTTAAGTTGCACACTAATAATATATTATTATTTTAAATGGTAGTTAACTCCTAGCCGTTTTATAGGAGATAATGAACAAAACTATCTACAATATTATTATACATGTTTGTTAAATGTATTTACATTTTTCCAATAAAAGTTAGAGGCTTAAAATGTGAATGAATCTAATTTTAAGCATAATTTACATTAAAAGGCCGATTTATCCCCTTTTAATGGAGAACCCTTTTTAAATATAGTTTTGGTAACTTTAATACATTATATATGACCAAATAAAATCCTTCTTTATAATGGGTAAATCAAAATATACTTTGTGTAAATTTTCGGAATTTTTCCGATAAAGTTCATTTTTAATGAATAGTGAAAAATATTGTATTTTAATTCAAAAGTGCCTTTTAATATAATTTATTTATATGGTTAGATTAACTTTTTAATTGGTTTTAAAGTGAAATTAAAATATATTTTTTCCATTTAATCCAATGTTGGTCATTGGAATTAATTTCACTTTAAAATTGGACATAAACAAGTATCAATCTTTTGATAGTTATTGTTTCTTAAAAACACGCTATTTGTTTTGATAACGGGAATTAATTTTAAAATTAATTAATGCCACTTCGATGTTTTGAATTTGGAAAAATAGGCATCATTTTTGAATTCAAAATATAAAATATAGCTTAGGCTTAATTTTTGGTATTTTTCTGAAAAACTTCAATTTTTGATGAATAGTGAAACCACTTAGTGGTAGTTAAAAAAACCGACTTTTTTCATTTAAATAAAATTTTACCACTTCTGTGAATTGAATTTCAAAAATCCAACATATATGGTTGTTATCAAGAAGTAAAATGTGGTTCATTAAGATGAAAATATTTTTTGGTTAATTGTAACTTTTGACTTTTATTTACCACGGTTAAAGGTAAATAGGGTAATTCAAGGTAAAAAGAATATTATAATAATTTAAAATCACCTTAACACTTTTCCAAACCTTATTGGATGAGTCATTAACGACCATGAGCATCTTTGGGTCAATTTTGGGACCCCATTGAGTCACTTGGGAGTGATAATGACAATTTAGATTAATTAATATAATATAAAGACAAAATAGACATTAACAAACATATTTTAGTAATTAATTTTTATATGGTGTTATATAAGTCATATTTTAGACTATAAATATTAATTGGAAATATAAAAATATTTACCACATCATGGTATTTTTTTATAATTTTTAGACATCAAATAAATTAAATTATTTATGACACAATAATGATGCAATATTTACCTCATTAATAAATGATTTAAATAAATAAGATTATAATGATTAAAATATTATTCAAAACATATCCAATTATGATTGGATGATTTTATTTAGATCATGATTCATCTTATCTTTATCTTTAATGATTTTTGGACCTTTTGAAACTGAATATCATTATATAATAAAATAATATTTTCACACTTTCCTAAAGAGCCCCTCCTCTCCCTTATAAAAGGAGATCATTTCTATCCAATTCCTCACACCTCTAAAGCCATTTGGATCATCCAAAATCTTCCCAATTAATCTACATACATCTCTCTCCTCCCCTTAGAAGCCTTACCTTAGGCATAAGGCACTTTAATAAGTCCTTTGGTTCAAACCAAAGGGAGTTACCCAAATTAAAGGTAACGATTTCTCTTAAATTGTTTTCTTTTATTTTACTTCTCCAACCCCTAAACTATTTTTATTAATTTATTTTATAAAAACACCAGTATACTAAATATACTAGGATTTTTTCATGATAAGTATTCGATCTACACTTATACACACCTCCATCTAATGGATGAAGAACATAATGTTTCTGTGGATGGAAAACTAACGCCTCACGAAACGATGATTGTTCAAATATCTCCAACCACCACTCATGGTGGCCATTATGATGGAACTGTAGTTATATATGATATATATTATATTTATGTTTTATTTATACTTCTGTATTTTCCATTTATAGCACGCCTTTATGGTTTCCATAGTGGGTAAATATGATAATCTCATTTGAGGAAGTGCGGACTACCACCCCCTCAAAGTGATGTGACTCGTTAATGACTTATGTGGGATGTATAAAGGAAAGATTTAATGATATTATATATGATATTATACTGGAATTATAATATAACTATGTATCATTATGTTTTAATTCCATTAAAATAATAAATAGAAATGAAAGTAGCGTTCATGCGTACGTACAGCTTACTGTCTCCATGAATAGTACATTTCATTTCTTACCTCTAAATGTTATGTACTATTATAAATACATATATATTCTGGATATATATGATATATATGACATCCAAATCATGAATATAATTCTATATATAATGAACCTTTGACCGCATGAACAACATGTAATTATAAGAAGTCCATTTTTGACTCAAGTACCAAATATCAACCAAACGAACATTATTAACATAAATGATTACATAATGTTTATAAAATGGTAATAAATGATATAAAAAGGAATAATAAACTTGAAAAAGGTTATTAAGCAATTAGAAATTAACTTTAGTTTATTATTCAGAAGATTAAAGATCGATTGAGTCAAGTCTGACACGAGGTAAGGGATCTGACCTCTCTCTTTCTTTTCAAGTACTCTCTTTTATGTAATTTATTTTATACTTCGTGTTCTTATGTTGGGGGGTGTTATTTTATATTCACCATACATTAATTTTTATTTTCATATGATGAGAGAACCCATCTTACCCTCATCAATTCATTTTAAGAATTTTTAAGTGGGGCCGTTAGGCTGCCGAATTTTTGTAAGGGATTTTCTTATCTCACTTTCAATTCTGTGAGATTTCCATTATTCGCCACTAATTTATTGAATGTGGTGTATTGTGTACTGCCATTTGATATATATTATCATGATTCTCTTTATATTCATGTTATTCTATGAATAATTTGGCGGTTATTAACTTTTGTTCATACAACTCAGTTGATTACAACGTGGTAAAGGGTTTCATTTCACTTTTTATTCCCGTGAGATTCATGCTATATTTACCACTATTTCCTTTTGTGTGGTGTATGTACTTCCCATGATTGTACTATTGTGTAATATAATTTTAGTTATGAGTATTTACATCTTCATTGTATGATCCTTCTTTAATGTGGCATATGTTTTGTAAGTTACCAAATCGGTAAGGGAACCTTTCACCCTCCTCTATTTAAATGACTTCTTTTTGTTATGTCTTTTAATTTACATATTATTATGTTGGGATATGTTCTTATATATCCTTAATTATGTAAAAATTATTTCCAAGTGTTGAGGTACCCTTTTTATCTCATCAACTCATTTTCTGAATTTTAAAGAGACGTCGTTAGGCTGCCAAATTTTTACAGGGGAACTTCTTAACCCAATTTCGATTCTTTGGGTTCAACTTGTACTTGTTGAATATGTCATCCTATGAATATGTGTGAATGAACTATGACTGTTTTACACTTAATATCCAATTATATTGGGTGTATTTATATTTTTCACACATAATTATGAGATTGATTTACCCTTAATTTAAGGATACCATCTTTATAAGGGATTTCATCTCAATTTACATTTCTATTGAGACTTCATTTTTGTTATGCACCAATTCACTCTTATATGGTGTATATAATGTCCTTTTACATATTATATCATGAATCCCTTTATTCTCATGATATTATAAAGTTCTGATTAAATGTTATTCCTCAATTATTTGTATTCAAGAGTCTCTCATTTTGTTAAAAACTCTTTAACAAAAATATCATTTTAAATGTTTTAAAGATTTATTATTCTAAATATTTATCTTTAATGTCAATGTTTTAAAAATGGTTTTAATTATTTATTTATATGGACATTAATGTTTTGAAATTATAATTCCATTAAATTCTTCAAAGTGGTATGGGACACTTTGATTCCAAAATCTCTTTTTAAATGGTTTATGAAAATGGATTGATTATTTTAATATCTTGAAATTACTTCTTGTGATTGAAAATGAAATGTTATTAGTGAAATTTTTATATTTGAAATATTTTATGTTTTATAATGGTACTTGTACATTTGACGGGTGGTTACGTGATAAACCATATGACGAGTGGTGCTGTGAAAACCGGGATGAGTGATTACCTTATAACCTCCAATGCATTGGGTGTGGAAGTCCACCGTATGACTATTCCATTTAGTGATATGTGTGGAAGTCGACCGTATGGTTATTCCATTTAAGTATGTTTATGTACCAAGTTACCTTTATATGTTATGTGTTCTTTATATGCGTTTTATAGAAATCTTTTGGTTACAAAAGGGTAAGTAATTATCTTTTATTCAGTGAATAGTATTTACTACTTCATAAAGGTGAAAAGTTTTACTTATGATAATGTATTCATGGTTTACCTATTTTTTTGAAAAAAATACCAGTTTTCCTTCTTTGTGTATCCCTTACTGAGATTTTTATGCTCATTCCAAGTTTTTGAAATGTTTTTCACAGGACATAATGTGGAATAGGGTCAAGGATGAGATCAAGGAAAAGTCATGATGTCTTAAACATGAAACTAGACATGACTCTATTTTTCAAGAGTTCATGTTTTGTAAAAAAATGGAAACTGTATAGAAGTGTCTACTTTGTATTTTTTTAGATGTAATAGTTATGGCCTAATTCTATAAAACTCTAAACCTGAAAAGATCCTCAATGTGAATTATTCATTTATTTCAATATTATGTAATGTTTTAGGTCGGGTCCTTATACATGGCTTGTTAGTTACTACCCAATATTTAATAGTTTTGGGTTTATACAAAAAATCCACTCCTTATCACTTTTAAAAGGACTCCTCATATCCTCTCCTTTCGAAACTTCTAAAGACGTATGGTTGAACCTATCAGTGGGAAAAAAATTGTCCCTAATTCCTTCCCCAAAACCTATAGATGATTATTTTATCATAAACACAATCTAGGGTGGCTTTAGGTATAATCACAAAGCGGTGGTATTAAGAAGAGGAGATAAAGGACATAGATGGAAAGTATATACCCATGGTAAGGGATTTATAGTCTCTTTTTTTCTAGGAGATGTATACCATGTTCAAAACCAGTTCTTTTGTATGTTTTATATACTACCCCTTTTAAATATGATATCATGATCCTCATTATTATCATAATATTTAAGGTTTCATTTGATGTAACTCTTTTATGGGGCTTACGATTAAAATATTACTTATGTTTTAAGAATCATTATATTAAAAAATTCATCTTTTAGATTTTCATATAAAAATCATTTTTCTCAATTTCCATGTTTTTCTAAATGATTCATGAAAATTATTTTTGATGCCTAAATAGTTTCCAAATGTCATTTTTACCATATCGTACATTATATATAGTGTTTAGAAATGTAATATTTTTAATATTTTACATAAGAGTAAGTTTACATTAAAAACTCATTTTATATCTTTTAAATATATATTTTATAAAGTTTTTTCATAATTTTTTATAATTTTTAAAATTATTATATATATATTTATATATTTATATGATAAAAATGAATTATAAAGTACATTTAATATAACATTTTACATTATTTCAATGTTTTTCAAAATGAATATTTTTACATATTTTATTCATAGAATTTGAAAAATCATTAAAAAAGGAAAAAAGATTGTTCTATTTTAATGTATACGGTGACACTTATTTTTTAGCCTTTATAACCATTATTGGATATTTCAAATTTTCTATAAGACTCATTGAATTCAGAAAAGTGAAATCCTATTTCTATTTTTTCTATGTATTTTAAAAAATGTGTTTAATGGGGTGGATATTATGATATCTATAAAAGTTTTTTCTTATGGGTTTAAGGGATCACTCTAAACCACCTTTTCTTTGGGTTATGTCCATTCTCTCTCTAACTCACCCACTCTATCTCTCTCTTTAATATGATGGAATTATTCTATATTACAATATATATTTCACTTATATATATATATATAGATAATTTTCCCTTTACTTGATAAAGGAATACATGTCTTTTGTTCATTTCTTAAATTCCTCCATTATGAAATTTACTTTGATTATGATATGGGGAAAAATTATGAAACCAGTTTTCTTTCCATGTGTAATTATTATGAATATTCCTTATTACTGATTGACTATTGCGGAACACAAAATCATGAAAAAATTATGAAAGGTGCACCTATATAGTGATCCAATGCATTGGATACAGATTCAGTCTCAAGAGATGTCATATATGGGACTAGGGAGTAAACCTATTCCATTATGGGACATTTTCCACCATGTGATGTTTTTATAAGAAGTTAGTGTTGCCTCAAGTTAATGTCAAGTTATATTTTGCTTCTTAATTTCTAATTATTCCTTGATCTTATGATACCATGTTCTTTATGTTATTCTTCCATGTGATTACTCATGTGCATTCTCTTTTATGATATCATATTATACATTTGACTGAAATAAATTTTTTCCTTACCATGTTAATTCCTTTGCTAGTATTTTAAGCTCTCCCCTTTCTTTTATGAATTCCTAAGTTTTTTATATGTTGTTTTAGGAGCTCAAATAAATTTAGGAGGTCACTAAGGAGAAAAATATATATTATGTTTAGTTTCTTTTGATGTTTTATATTACAACTCTTCTAAAAAAACATGGCCTCAAGATCTTTGGGGGGTAATTAGTGAAGTTTTATGTCAATTGTTTTTGTTAATATGCGTAAAAGGATTGGGTTTCAATATGATCATCCTTGTATCTCTTAAAAATACCTACAACCTAATCCTATTAATCTAAATTACAAAATATATAAATTGGGTTTGAACATATAAATACAATTACTAGGTTACTCCTATAAATCATATGTCTCTATATTATAATATTATTAATCATAAATGTTATTATAAAGCAAAGATAAAATATTTAAAGTCATAAACATTAACTCTACATGGATCAAAAACAAAATATTCTTTCATCGTTAATGAAAAAAAATAATGAGTCACTTCTCTATCAGTACAAGTATTTCTTCTACCACCATCAGTTAACCAATACCACATTATCCACCCTTGTATCACATCATAATAATGTAATATGACATTCCACCATTACTTATTATTAATATCAAGTTGATACAACCAAAAAACCAACATGGGATGACATTATAGGAAGAAGAACCATATATGTGAATTATAAATCATCATCCATAATTACATTATATTAACATTGTTACAAAAGAATCAATCATGACTATAAAATAAATAAGAAAAATATAACCACAGTCCCATACCATTACCTTTTTACCATATAAATACCAAAATTTATACCCATTTATATCCTCCTATTGATAACGACTTTTATTTTTATCTCCTTTCAAAATATAATTATAAAATATTTATCAAATCATGCACATAACATACACATATCCATTATAATTTTAACACTATCTTACATCATTTATATCAAGGAAACATATATGAAATCAAATAAATTTCATAATCTAAAAAATATATTTTTTATAGTCAATAAAAATTTTGAAACATAAAATGATAATAAAATCTGGATAAAAATATTTCTGCAATACCATAATCATCACAATTTTAACACTATACATATCCATTATCATTAAAAAAACAAAAGATAATTTCATATTAAATTTATATATACTATAAAAAATATTATTATTCCACATATTATTATTATTTTTAAATACCCTTTAACAATTAAAATTTATTTATGTAATTTTTTCATAAAATTTTATAATTCATTTAAAAAAATCAATTTAATATAGTATATTTCTCATGTTAATATTTAAACATATAAAATCAATATTATTTAAAATATTTCAAATTAAAAATATACATCATATATTTAAAACATGATATAATTAATAACATTAAAATATTAAAAATAAAATCATAAAAAAAAATATATAAAACAATTACTTTTGAAAAACATATATTTCAACATTCATCACATCTTTAAAAATTAAATCAAAAAAATATATTTAAATTTTAGATGAAATCAGATCATATCTCATCAAATCAAAAAAAATCATTATCCCTTTATTTTTATATTCACATTAAGTTTAATATTTTTGAAAAAATTTTATCCAATCAACAAAAATATAAAAGAATTTTGTAATCATATATAAATAAATGATGAGAGTTAGAGTTACCTACCATAGATCATATGTCTTGACCCAACCCACCCAAGCTCGGATGGCCAATAGTAAACCATGTGCATCATCCTAAGACTACCTCTAATAGGATACGGGAATTAGAGTGGCATCAAGTAGGAATATAATAGATATAATTGGACTAAGACTAAAATACCTATACTCATGAACACATACCTATACGCCAGTAATAATGTGGAAATGATAAACATGTGCAATATTAAATTAATGCATAAGAACCAATCCCACATCAAATTATGATTAATAGTCTTGATAAACATAACTCAAAATGCATGCCCACCATAAAAATAAAAATATTCAAACATATTAACAAAAAGTAGAATACTATAAAGATGAAACTCTTGGAACCATCTGTGGGCCGACTAGCACAATTAAGCTACACATACACCTTGTTCACCTATGAATCCTTCGAAAGGCATTTTATCTTTATAAGAAACAATGAGTGTCAGTAGAGACCATGTAGAGTTGATTATGAACATACCAAGTAGTACACCTCAGAATCAACAAACACAAATAATCATAGAGACAATAATCTATAAATAACCACCATATGTCATAAAAGGATAACCCAATTATAAGGCCCCAACCTTAAACATTACTTAATCTTGAGTTATTACAAGATTACACATTGAGGATCTTTTCAGGTTTAGAGTTTTAGAGAATTAGATCATAAATCATGCATTACATTCCACATTTAAACAAAGTGGTTACATAAAAGATAGTATTCATTTTTCCCCATCAACGAAAACATATTTAAAACAAAACATGGTTTCTCTCATGACACTTCCTTGACCCTATCATCACATCATGTACCCTTCCTTTGACCTGTTAAAAACATTTCAAAAACTTGGGATGAGCATAAAGAGCTCAGTAAGGGATATAAAAGTACGAAATGAAAACATTAGTCCATGTATGAAATCATAATTTACTCATAAAACATAATCATTTTAACATACCTCATCAAATCATGAATAAATCATAGAAATCATAAGACATAAAGGTAACTTGAGGCATTCATAACATTCTTACATAGGGAGTAACCCTCATGGTTACGTTTGGAATATCCATCATAGTATATTCCCTAAATCTCTTTGGAGAAACCGTAACATTTAACCCTTTCACGTTACCCAATGCATTGGAGAGCTATATCGGGCTCACCCGCCCTTAGTTTATCACGGAACCACCTGTCTTCATAACAATTCCCATGAACCATAACATAATCGTATCACATAAAACATGCATAAAGGAAACATAACATTTCCACATTTCAATCACAAGATATCAATACAACACATTGATATAATAAAAACATTATGAAAACCATTTTCAATACCAAAATAAATGAAAAGTAAAACATGGTATTTATTTTTCATTTTAAAAAAAAATTATGGCTTGTAGAGGAAGTCGAAACTCAAATAATGGTCACGGCGGCGGAGAAGTCGTTGTCGCCGCATACGTACGAAAAAAACATTCCTTTTGTCGTTTAGTAAATCGCTTCATATAAAAAATATTCCTTTTTAAATAGATGTAAAATTCAAAGGGTTTTATACACCGTATAAAAGAAATTAGTGTATAAAACAAAATATGCCTCAATGAAAGGAGATTGAGACGAAGTCTCATACCTCGGGCCTGACTTGACTCGATCGTTCTTTAACGTCCTGAATAATAAACTTGAGTTAGTTTCTAATTGCTTAAGAACATTTTTCAAGTTCATTATTCCTTTTATATCACTTATTACCATGTTATGAACATTATGTAATTATTTAAGTTAATAATGGTTGTTTTGTCGATCATTGGTACTTGAGTCAAAAATAAACTCTTTATAATTACAAGTTGTTCATGTGGTAAAATATCCATTATATACAGAATTATATTCATGATTTAGATATCATAGATGTCATATATATCCAGTATATACATGCATTTACAATATTACATAACATTTAGAGGTAAGAAATGAAATGCACCGTTCATGGAGACGGTAAGCCGTACATACGCATGGACGCTACTTTCATTTCTATTTCATATTTTATGGAATGGAATCATAATGATATAAAGGTATATTATAATTCCAGTATAATATCATATATAATATCATGAATTCCATCCTTTATACGTCCCACATATGGCATTAACGAATCAAATCACTTTGAGGGGGCGGTAGTCCGCACTTCCTAAAATGAAGATATCGCGTATACCCATAATGGAAGCCATAAAGGTATGCCATAAATGAAAATTACAGAATCTTAAGGAAAACATAAATATATTATTTATCATATATAAATATAGTGACATATTAATGGCCACCTTTGAATGTGTTATAATAATATTGAATAATCATCGTTTCGTGAGGCAGAAATTCGACATCCACGGAAACAGTATGTTCTTTAACCATTAGATGTAGGTGTGTGTAAGTGTAGCTCGAATAATTCTTATAACAACATCCTAGTATATTGAAAATACTGGTGTTTTTACAAAATAAATGAATAAAAAGAGTTTAGGGGGTTGGAGAATCAAAATAAAACAAAAGAACATTAGAGAAGTCTTTACCTTTAAATCGGGTAACTCCTCGTGGTTAGAACCAAAAGGGTTTCTTGAAGAGCTTTCTGCCTAAGGTAAGGCTTCTAGGATGAGGAGAGGGATGTATAGAGACAAAATGAGTAGAGATTGGCCGATTCAATGGATTGAGAAGTGTGGGTAAAGAGGTATAGGTGAGGGCATTTTATAAGAGGAAAGGAGGGGCACTCTTGGAAAGGTATAAAATGTTACTTTATTTTCAAATGATTTTCGGATTTTAAAGGTCCCACATTGATTTATTTTGAGTATAAGGTGATAAGGGTTCGAAATATACTCATCCAATAGGTCTTTGACAAGTGTAAGTCTTAGATTTTACATTATATTTTCATTTTATTTAAATCGTTCATTAATGAGGTAATCACTGCATCATCATGATGTCATAAATAATTTAATTTATTTAATGTCTAAAAATTATAAAAAAATACTATGATGTAGGAAATATTTTTAGATTTCCAATGAATATTTATAGCCCAATAGTTCATTTATGTATACAAAATTAAAAATGTTTTACTCAGGTGATACATTCTTTGTTATATTTACTTTCTTTAAAAAATAAAAAGATAAAAAGTCATTATCACACAAAAGTGATTCCATGGGGTCCCCAAGTTGGAACAAGGAATCCCATGGTCGGACATGACACAACCAGTAGTATTAGGACACATGTTGGTTTCATTTTTTATTATTATGATATTATTTTATTATCCTTAACTACCCGATTACTAATTAATCAAGATAATTAACGATAATTACCGTCGTTACTATTCACAAAGTCCAAAAAAAAATATGGAATCCATTTTACCAAATTCCAAACACATAAATTGCAATAATTAATTTAAAAATAATTCCCGTTGTCAAAACAAATAGCGGGTTTTTTTGAAACAATATCTATGAAAAGTTTGGCATTAGTTTATGCCCAATTCCAAAGTAAAATTAATTATAATGAACACTATTGGATTAAATGGTAAAAATATATTCTATTTACACTTTAAAACCAATTAAAAAGATAATCTAACCATATAATTAAATTATATGAAAAATCAGTTTTGATGTAAAATGCAGTATTTTTCACTATTCATTAAAAAATGAACATTGTCAGAAAAATACCAAAAAATTATCCAATGTAAATTTCAATGTCCCAATCATAAAGAATAAGTTTATTTTGAAAAATAGAGTCTATAAAATTATCAAAAGTTTTATTTAAAAAAATGGTTTTCCATCAAAAGGCAGTAAAACAATCTTTTAAAAATATTAGTGTATTCCATGCTTAAGATTGGATTTATTCTCATTTTAAGCCTCTAAAACACTATCTAATTCATAAATAGACATAGGTAAAAATATCAATTATTCATTACTTACTTGGGATGTTACATCCTTCCCCCCTTTAGAAAATTACGTCCCCGCAATTTATTTACTTAACGAATAAGTGGGGGTATTTATCCCTCATTGCATTTTCAGATTCTCATGTTGCCTCTTCAATTGTGTGGTTTCTCCACAAAACCTTTACTTGATGAATCACCTTATTCCGCAACACTTTCTCCCTGTGGTCAAGAATATGGACTGGTTGTTCTTCATAAGATAGGTTCTCTTTCAACTGAACTACCTCTGGACTCAAAACATGAGATGGATCTGGCATGTACTTCTTTAACATTGAAACATGAAAAACATTGTGTACCTGAGATAAACTCGGAGGTAAAGACACTCGGTATGAAAATGATCCAACTCTCTCCATAATTTCATATGGTTTAATGAACCTTGGACTCAGCTTTCCTTTCTTACCAAATCACATCACACTTTTCCATGGTGATACGTTGAGAAAAACATGATCACCTACCTCAAAAGAGAGATCCTTCCTCCTATTGTCCGCATAACTCTTCTGCCTGCTCTGAGCTGTTCTCATGTGTTTCTGTATCAACTGAACTTTTTCTGTCAACTCTTCTACCAATTCCGATCCCATCAACTTCCTTTCACCCACTTCATCCCAGAAAGCTAGATTTCGACACCGCTTCCCATATAATGCCTCAAATGGTGCCATCTGTATACTGGAATAAAAATTGTTATTATAAGAAAACTCAACCAAATAAATATGTTGGTCCCAACTTCCCTGATAATCCATCGAACAAGCACGTATCATATCCTCCAAAGTCTGAATTGTTCATTCTGACTGCCCATCTGATTGAGGATGAAAAGTTGTACTAAAATTTAATTCAGTACCCAACAGCTTCTGAAGGCCTTTCCAAAAGTTAGAAGTGAACCTGGGATCACGGTCAGATACAATGGAGAGAGGAACTCCATGTAACCTGACTATCTATTTAAGATACAAATGGTAAAGTTGATCTAGGGAAAAATTATCTCGTATAGCAAGGAAATGAGCAGATTTAGTCAAGCGATCAACAATAACCCATATTGAATTATTACCTCGAGGTGTCTTCGGAAATCCCACAACTAAGTCCATGGATATATTCTCCCATTTCCACTCTGGTACTGGTAAAGGCTGAAGCATCCCTTTCAGTAACTGCCGCTCTGCTTTAACCTATTGACAAGTCAAACACTTCACAGTAAAATCAGCAATATCTCTTTTAATTCCATCCCACTAGTAATACTCCCGAATATCTCTATACATCTTAGTACTGCCTAGATGAACTAAAAATAGAGAACTATGAGCTTCACATAATAACTCTCTCTTCAACTTTGAATCACACAACACACACAATCTCTTCCCAAATCTTAAAACACAATCATTATCAATGTTGAATTCAGGTAACTTACCCTTTTGAACCAACTCTACCTTTTTCTACAACTCGTTGTCTTGCTTATGTGCTTGCTTAATTCTGTCTGATAGAGAAGATTTCACTGATACCTAAAACAAAACATAAGGACATCCTGCACCAACAACTTCTATGCCAAATTTCATCAAATCCTTAACCAAAGGATCATGTTCCAAATGCAACATTGTTAATGAAGCATTACTTTTTTGACTCAAAGCATCATCCACTTTATTTGATTTTCCTGGATGGTAATGAATTGTACAATCACAATCCTTGATTAATTCTAGACATCTCCTCTGTCTCATGTTCAATTCTTTCTGAGTGAATATATACTTTAAACTTTTGTGATCAGTATATATTTCACACTTTAAACCATACAAATGATGCCTCCAAATTTTTAAAGCGAAAACAACAACAGTTAATTCCAAATCATGTGTAGGGTAATTTACCTCATGAGTTTTCAACTGACGTGAAGCATAAGAAATTACCTGGTCATTATGCATTAGGACACAACCAAGTCCTTTCAATGAAGCATCACTGTAGATAACAAACTCCCCATTCCTGGAAGGTAGTTCCAAAACTGGAGCATTCACCAATCTTCTTTTCAACTCCTGAAAACAGTCATCACATTCTTTTGTCCAGATAAACTTAACACCCTTCCGAGTTAGCTTATTCATTGGACTATATAACCGTGAAAAATTTATAACAAACCTTCGGTAATATCCTGACAAACCAAGAAAACTACAAATCTCGGTTACATTTGTGGGTCTTGGCCATTCTTCAAAAACCTTTGTTTTTGCAGGATCAATAGTTATTCCATCTTTAAAAACAATATGACCAAGGAACGAAATTTGTTGCAACCAAAACTCACACTTGATGAATTTCCCATACAATTTATTTTCTTTTAAGGTTTTAAAAATAACCCTTAAATTTCTTTCATGCTCCTCTTTACTTTTATAAAACACCAAAATATCATCAATGAAAACAAAAAAAAACTTATCTAAGAACTCATGGAAAATTCTATTCATAAGATCCATGAATACAGTAGGTGCATTGGTTATCCCAAAAGGCATAACTAAAAATTCATAATGTCCATATCTTGTACGAAACACGGTCTTCAGAACATATGCTTCCTTTACCTTCAACTGATGGTACCCCGATCTCAGGTCAATCTTTGAAAAATACTGAGCTCCCTGGAGCTGATCAAACAAATCATCGATATGAGGCATAGGATATTTGTTCTTAACATTGATGTTATTCAAGGCTCTATAATCAATTCAAAGTCTCATAGAACCATCTTTATTTTTAACAAATAAAACAGGAGAACCCCATGGTGATGTGCTAGGTCGAATAAAACCTTTCTCTAATAAATCTTGCAATTGCTCCTTCAACTCTAAAAGTTCAGTTTGAGCCATTCGATAAGGGGGTTTTGAAATTGGATTAGCATCAGGAACTAATTCAATAGTAAACTCAACTTCCCGATCTGGTATTATTCCAGGCAACTCATCAGGAAAAACATTAGGATACTCATTTACCACTAGCACATCATTAATATGAACAGTTCCCTTGTTTTCAACAATATGTGCAAGGTAACATTCATTTCCATATTTTACAAGTTTCTCAGCCTCTTGATATGTTATCAACAGTAAGGGTTCATTCTTGTACACAAACTGAAAGTATTTCCGAAAAGAAACTTCTTTAGATCTAAAGTCAATCTTAGCATGGTAAATAGAGAGCCAATCCATACCCAGGATAACATCAAACTCTACTAGAGGTAAAACAATAAGGTTTTCAAGTAGGTTATTTCCACAGATAAGGATAGGAAGATTCTTATAAATTATTTTTGCCTCAACATTTCCCCCAGGTGTTTTCACCACAAGTTCAGGAGTCATTTCTTGAGATGGTATTCCCATTTTACTAGAAAATTTTTCAGAGATGAAAGAATGTGTAGATCCCGAATCAAACAACACACTCACATAATCTGAAAAAACAAACAAAGTACCTGATACAACTTCATTTGATATCCCAACATCTGCTAAAGTAGTTGCAAAGGATTTCACCACCCCTTTCTGCTTGTAGTATAACTACTTCCCATCACTCGAGCTCTTTTTCGGACACTCATTTGCATAGTGACCCATCTCATTGCACTTAAAACATTTCACTAACTATAAATCAAATTTGGTCTTACCATCACCCTGATCTTTTTCAGTGCAATCATGAGCCTTGTGTCCCATCTTACCGCATCAGTAGCACATTCAAAAATTCAGAAGACATTCCCCAGCATGCCTTTTACCACATTTATCACAAACTGGAAACTTAGTTTTCTTACCGTCAGACCTTTTTGAAGAATTCTTTCCTTTCTCCTACCACCTCGATATATTCTTCTACTGGTTGTTATAGAACACTTGGTCATCGAAAAACTCCATTTCCACATTCTCAGCACATCGAACAAGATTTTCATAACTCTTGAGCTCTCAAGAAGCTAAAGCCCTTCGATATTTTGGCTTTAATCCTGAGTAAAAACGATTGATTTTACTATCAAGGTCTCGGATAAAATTTGGAGCATACCTAGCCAACCGAGTGGACCTTTCTTCATAGGAAGCCACTGAGTCTTCCTCTTGCCTCAATTCCAGGAATTGTTTTTCCATCCTAAGTCGAATAGCCTTAGGAAAATACTTCTCTCAAGAAACATAACTTTGAATTCATCCTAGTCAAGAGCATCAATCTCATCAGTGTCCCTGATATTTTTAACCATCGACCTCCACTGATCTGCTTCACCCTCCAAACGGTAAATAGAAAGACTAACCTTTTGATTGTCTGAACACCCCATGACATCGAAAATCTTCTCTAGTGCTTGAATCCAACCTTCAGCTAGCACAGGGTCAGATGATCCTCTGAATGATGGGGGATGTTTCCTCATGAAATGTTCCACCACTGACATGTTCCTCTGCGGTTGATCTGTCTGATCTCATGCATGGATACCACCACCATTTATCGCTTGAGTCAACTGCACCATTATTGCAACAAACTGTTCAGTTCCAATTCAGACCATCTCAGGATGTTGATTCAGAAGGTAATTTCCTTCTGTATGTCTTCCTAGCACTGATTCCCTGTTTCCTCTATGGAAAACCATTCTGAACAAACATTTCTTAGATGAAGCAACATGGTAATCTTCAAATGCTATATCATTTCAATTTGACCATAAAAAAACATTTTTGGATAATCATTTAATATAATTATAACTCCTAAAGTTATCTAAACCGACCTCTGATACTAACTATAAGGCCCCATCCTTAAACATTACTTAATATTGAGTTATTACAAGATTACACATTGAGGATATTTTCAGGTTTATAGTTTTAGAGAATTAGATCATAAATCATGCATTACATTCCACATTTAAACAAAGTGGTTACATAAAAGATAGTATTCATTTTTTCCCATCAACGGAAACATATTTAAAACAAAATATGGTTTCTTTCATGACACTTCCTTGACCCTATCATCACATCATGTACCCTTACCTTGACCTATGAAAAACATTTCAAAAACTTGGGATGAGCATAAAGAGCTCAGTAAGGGATATAAAAGTACGAAATGAAAACATTAGTCCATGTATGAAATCATACTTTACTCATAAAACAAAATAATTTTAATATACCTCATCAAATCATGAATAAATCATAGAAAGAATAAGACAAAAAGGTAACTTGACGCATTCATAACATTCTTACGTAGGGAGTAACCCTCATGGTTACGTTTGGAATACCCATCACAGTATATTCCTTAAATCTCTTCGGATAAACCTTAACGTTTAACCCCTTCGCGTTACCCAATTCATTAGAGAGATATATCGGGCTCACCCGCCCTTAGTTTATCATGGAACCACCAGTCTTCATAACAATGCCCAAGAACCATAACATAATCGTATCACATAAAACATGCATAAAGGAAACATAACATTTCCACATTTCAATCACAAGATATCAATACAACACATTGATATAATAAAAAAATTATGAAAACCATTTTCAATACCAAAATAAATGAAAAGTAAAACATGGTATTTATTTTTCATTTAAAAAAAGTTATGGCTTGTAGAGGAAGCCGAAACTCAAATAATGGTCACAGCGGCAGAGAAGTCGTTGTCGCCGCATACGTATGAAAAAAAATTCCTTTTTTAGTTTAGTAAAGCGATTCGTATAAAAAATATTCCTTTTGAAATAGATGTAAAAGTCAAAGGGGTTTATACACCGTATAAAATAAATTAGTGTATAAAAGAAAATATGCCTCAATGAAAGAAGATTGAGACGAAGTCTCATACCTCGGGTCCGAATTGACTCGATCGTTCTTTAACATCCTGAATAATAAACTTGAGTTAATTTATACTTGCTTAAGAACCTTTTTAAAGTTCATTATTCCTTTTATATCACTTATTACCATGTTATGAACACTATGTAATTATTTAATTTAATAATGGTCGTTTTGTCGGTCATTGGTACTTGAGTAAAAAATAAACTCTTTATAATTACAAGTTGTTCATGTGGTAAAATATCCATTATATCCAGAATTATATTCATGATTTATATATCATATATGTCATATATATTCAGTATATACATGAATTTACAATATTACATAACATTTAGAGGTAAGAAATGAAATGCACGGTTCATGGAGACGGTAAGTCGTACGTACGCATGGACGCTACTTTAATTTCTATTTTCGTATTTTATGGAATGGAATCATAATGATATAAAGGTATATTATAATTTCAGTATAATATCATATATAATATCATTAATTCCATCCTTTATACATCCCACATATGGCATTAACTAATCAAATCACTTTGAGGGGGCGGTAGTCCACACTTCCTATAATGAAGATATCGCGTATACCCATAATGGAAGCCATAAAGGTATACCATAAATGAAAAATAAAGAATCTTAAGAAAAACATAAACATATTATATATCATATATAAATATAGTGACATCTTAATGGCCACCTTTGAATGTGTTATAAGAATATTGAATAATCATCGTTTCGTGAGGCAGAAATTCACCATCCACGGAAACAGTATGTTCTTTAACCATTAGATGTAGGTGTGTGTAAGTGTAGCTCGAATAATTCTTGTAAAAAAATCCTAGTATATTGAAAATAATGGTTTTGTTACAAAATAAATGAGTAAAAAGAGTTTAGTGGGTTGGAGAAGCAAAATAAAACAAAAGAACATTAGAGAAGTCTTTACCTTTAAATCGGGTAACTCCTCTTGGTTAGAACCAAAAGGGTTTCTTGAAGAGCTTTCTGCCTAAGGTAAGGATTATAGGATGAGTAGAGGAATGTGGAGAGACAAAATGAGCAGCGATTGGTCAATCCAATGGCTTGATAAGTGTGGGTAAAGAGGTATAGGTGGGGTCCTTTTATAAGAGGAGAGGAGGGGCACTCTTGGAAAGGTATAAAATGTTACTTTATTTTCAAATGATTTTCGGATTTTAAAGGTACCACATTGATGTATTTAAAGGATAAGGTGATAAGGGTTCGAAATATACTCATCCAATAGGTCTTTGACAATTTTAAGTCTTAGATTTTACATTATTGTTTCATTTTATTTAAATCGTTCATTAATGAGGTAATCGCTGCATCATCATGATGTCATAAATAATTTAATTTATTTAATATCTAAAAATTATAACAAAAATACTATGATGTAGGAAATATTTTTATATTTACAATGGATATTTATAGTCTAATAGATCATTTATGTAGAAAAAATTAAAAATGTTTTACTCAGGTGATACATTCTTTGTTATATTTACTTTCTTTAAAAAATAAAAAGATAAAAAGTCATTATCACACAAAAGTGATTCCATGGAGTCCCCAAGTTTGGCACAAGGCATCACATGGTAGGACATGACACAACCAGTAGTATTATAACACATGTTGGTTTCATTTTTTATTATTATTATATTATTTTATAATCCTTAACTACCCGATTACTAATTAATCAAGATAATTAACGATAATTACCATCGTTACTATTCACAAAGTCCAAAAAAATATTATTAATTACATAATTTGGAACTTCTGATTGCAAATATGGAATCCATTTTACCAAATTACAAACACATAAATTGCAATAATTAATTTAAAAATAATTCCCGTTGTCAAAACAAATAGCGGGTTTTTTTGAAACAATATCTATGAAAAGTTTGGAATTAGTTTATGCCCAATTCCAAAGTGAAATTAATTATAATGACCACTATTGGATTAAATGGAAAAAATATATTCTTTTTAAACTTTAAAACCAATTAAAAAGATAATCTAACCATATAATTAAATTATATGAAAAAGCAGTTTTGATGTAAAATACAGTATTTTCCACTATTCATTAAAAAATGAACATTGTCAGAAAAATACCAAAAAATTATCCAATGTAAATTTAAATGTCTCAATCATAAAGAATAAGTTTATTTTTATAAATAGATTCTATAAAATTGTCAAAATTTTGATTTAAAAAAATGTTTTTCCATCAAAAGGCAGTAAAACAATCTTTTAAAAATATTAGTGTATTCCATGCTTAAGATTGGATTTATTCTCATTTTAAGACTCTAAAACACTATCTAATTCATAAATAGACATAGGTAAAAATATCTATTATTCATTACTTACTTGGGATGTTACACCAATATGGTCAAAATAACACTTCAAGACTAATAGTTATTTCACATCCTCATTGTCAACCTTGAAATATTTCTTGAGGTTTCAAGGTAATAGTCATAATAGATAACTCACTCATTAGTTTGAACTATAATGATAAAACTAATCTGGTAGGATATACTCATGGTGTTTTCCATGAATAATAACAAATAAACTAAGAGGGATAATTATATTTACTCACTCAATCAGACTACACCCCATCAGGACATAAAAAATAAAAATAAATAGGTAGGGGTTCATGATAAAGGCCTATGGTGGCTACCTAAAACTATCTAGATTAACTCACTAGGAAGAAAATCACACACACTCAAAGTTAAAAATAGGATACTAGTCCCAACCTAGGGTTGAATAATTGAGGATCTCACAATAATAAACATGAAGGACTATTGGACTCTATAATAATTATCCTATAAGGGGATTAGTCATCCTATTCATAGAATGGGATACCACACTATACCCTAATAGGTATTGAAAAAAAGAATGAACCCACAATAATATGGATCTAGGGAACTCAGACAACTACTACTGAAAATAGTCTAAGGAGAAAGAGGCATATAACCTACACTATAAGGGGTACATGACATGACCTAGGGGGTACACAATATGTGTATCAAATTGTCTATAACTAAACACATCCCTCATACTTAAGATATATGTTCCTTAAGATACATGCCATGTTGTTATGCTTAAATTCATGCAATGGTTGAAAAAACACTAGAGCATGTGTCATATTACTATGCCTGGGTAATTTCCAATGTACATGGGGTCTTCCCTAAGAAACATGATGTGTAGGGCCAAATTAATTTCTATATAAGTACATATTGTACACACCAATCTTGACAAGTATGAGTAACATGGATAGTGGGACCCCCATATAGCATTTTATATTTATATTTCCATGTAAACCCTAATCCCCACATAGAGGGGGTCATACGAAATGTGTTCTTCCAAACTATACGTATTGTAGAAAAGAATTTCATAGAAACTCATTTCTTTTCAAGAATATTTTACCAAAACACCGTAACTTTTTTCTATAGTGATTCTTATATAAAACTCCCTAAAACATAATGTCTATTACTTAATCATCACTAGTGCTTAGAATCTATCCACCCTTTCCTAGAAGTTTCCAGTTAGTACACCTGCATAGATTCCTACTTGATCCATATCATCACTCTACTGTCATTTTTAGTAAAATCATATATCCATCATCATTTTGAAAATTATATCATGATTCCAAACCAAAAAACTAAACCCAACACAATAATATTTTTTATTAAATTTTAATTATGAAATTAAATAAATCCATGTTATACTTAAATCATCAACAAATGAAATACTGATAATGAAAATTCAATGAATGGAGGGAGAGAATAACAAAACAAAAAAGTGAACATCAAATGAAGGTCATGTTTTTTCCATCATTAATGAAAATATGAGTTATTATGATGTATAATAAAATTAAAAAAATTTATAAAAATAATAAATACCAAATTCCTAATTCTTATAAGGGAAATAATTGATGGATAAATCAAAAAGAACCATCCATAAAGGCATATTTCATGAATTGATTTTTGTATGTATCAATAAAAAAATCAGTAATTAAACCATAATAACAAATACCCTACCTAAGTATTGGATCAATCATTGGAATTGAATGTATTCTCATCTATGTCAATCACACAATCTAGTAAATTTTCCATTGGATCCTCAATTTTATACATTTTTTATTTGTTGATCCACAATACTGAGATCAGCCACTAATTTGTTTACAAGTGAAGATCTCTCTCCATTCTCTCACTCCTCTAGGATTATATAGCTACTCCTATGGATTTTTTATAAAGATGTAAAAAATATGATTCTTTTGTGTTAGATAATTAAATAGAAATTATATTAATAAATTAATATAATATATTTATTCCACCCATGACTTCAGTCTACTGAAATGTGTGATGTCAGGAATACTTATATAACACCTAGCATAAACCCATGATCCAAATTTAATGGCAGTCTCAGTTTTTCAATTATATTCACCATTCAGATGATATTCTAGTATTTCATAAAACCATTGAAGGACTGATTTAATAAATATAGTATTTTTAATATTTCAAACTTGGGCCACTAAATCACCTAGAATTCTATGATAAATCTATACATAACTCAGAAAATATTTTTTAAAATATTCCAAATTATTACATAGAGAAAATGAGTCATTGAATTCAACCCACATCAGGCCTTCCCATCTAGAAAATGAAAAACTATATGGAATATCAAGTACAATGATTTCTCATCCATTCTCTCTCTCCCATGATCTCTCCAGGTGGTTTTCATGCTTCTATTGAACACACACAAATAGAATCTCTTTCCATTAAGGTATATACCCCTAAAAATACATTATAATAACTATTTACTTTTATAACTTGTATCTATTCTCAATGTTATTCTCAGCCTTGTTGATAATGTGTGATTAATCATGAACATATATTCTTCGTTATAGCATCTATAATATATCATTCCTACTATATAACTATAGTGGTAAGGATAAGTGGTATTCCAGTGTGCCCTAACCTACAAAATATCTAAAAAAGGGTAAAATAATCTTAGATATATCTTTTCGTCTTGGATAAATCACCACAATCATAATTTATGTATACATTTAGGAATATATGGACTCCCAAATGAAACTCCAAATTACACCTTCATTAGTTCACATAGGACTTATAACTACCCTTGGTTGTATTCATTCAATCATACATGATCTATTCCTTATCGAACATTATTATCAACTCTAATCCCATAAGCACTACCTCCCCTAGATCAATACAGTGCAGTAAATACTTTTATTGTTTCCTATACTATGACTCAATTTGTTCCATACCCATTATGGAATGAAATTTTTTTATATGAATAATCCTCCAATTTTATATGATTCTCCCAGATACAACCAAAATCTAATACACAATCCCAATACATGTTCTCTAGAATAAGTGAGGTCAACTATATCTAGCCATTTTTCTATGGGTGGGATGTTATCCTCAATTGAATCTAAATCCAAAATTCCTGTTGTATCCATATATATAATAATGACGTGAATATGAAATTATGGCTTAAAACTATCATTGAGGGAACTCCATGAATCTGAAATATCTCCTACATATACATAAATCCAAAACCATACACTAAACATTTCTTTCGGATGGATAGAATGTGGTTCAACATGGAAAGTCATTCTATGAACAACCATATAGTATTGTGAACTCTCAATAGTTATGGAAATATCATCATGAAATATATAGTGATATCATCCCACTTCCACTTCCATTACATCACCTTGTACATCAGTAGTTTCTCGATGAGGTAATGAGAGATGAACTTTGAAACACTCTTCTTCATCCATAGATATCAAATTAGACATTGATGGTCCTATTAAATCTTCACCTCTCATGTAAGTAAATTTAATTTCATAATTGTTAAACTCACTCAATGAATATTCTAAAAAAACTACTATTTCCATTTCACATCCATGTAAATGTATGAAATAATCACCACATTCAAAAATACAACTGATAGCATGTCCTATTGATATATAGTCATGAAGAAACTCATAATAGATAATCCTAAGTTGTTCCTCCCTAATATAAAAGAGTAAAATAGGGGGTGAAAATATAGAATTGAGGTATTCTACACCATCCTCATCTACTAGGGTTAACTGTATAGACACAAACTACAAAGTAACCTCACTCAACATCTATAATAGAATTTCATTTTGAGATAATTTTCTACCATATTCACATTCCCTAGAGTATAAAAATTCTCAAATCCATAATCCTATAGGAAATCTAGGAATATACTCGACCTTTGGTTATGATCATACTAAGAAATTATATACCCATGTCTATTAAGTTCAAAATAGAAGATGAATCACTATCCCATTAGATAGTGTTTCCAATCATCTTGTGTCAACACTATAACTTCATGATCCAAATTGTGGGTATTGTAGTTGTATACATTTGATATCATCTATCATGACCCATAATAAAACCCCAAATATATCTAAATTTTAAAGAATCCATGACCAACTCTAAAGGAAACACAGAACACCATGAATTTAATACCGATAATTGGAAATCTTAAAATGGTGGACCTCATTAACGACAAATGCATCTTCTAAAAATCCTACTGGAACTTCTCTATTCACACAAGAGATTACTATTTTGGTTCATGGTAGTTAGAGATGAGACCACCATGGAGGAATAATAAGGGAATATCCAACAACATACTTTTAACATAAGGAATCCTCACACATCACCCAAACTCTTTAGTGGCTTCTAGGCTAGCAGTACATCAATCATGGAGGGGTACCCAAATATTCTGCCACTTAAGATGACATGTATGAGTAATTGTACCTATTAAAAAAATAAAACATGACTTTGATAAATTTTTTGTAAATCTAGTTCTATCAGGTTATGTCTTGAACCATTATAAAATATATCATGTGATCCTACTCAGAGGTGGAGTCTGTATGGGTTTCATCAATGAATATTACTATAAATAGATTAAAGAAGGGGTGAAAGATTTAGTTAATAAATCCCATGAAAATTAATGGGGATTATTTATTACGAATGGAAATTATCATGAACTCCAAAAACCATAGTAGCTCTAGAAATCCAATTGTAGTGTATCTTACTATTGTACCCATAGCTAGTGATAAACATAATTGAGTTCAGACATCAAGAACCACTTTCCCCCTAACCATTGATATAAGAGGTCATTGATTCTTGGAAGTGAATAATCATTATCTATAGTTACCTAATTTAAGGGATGATAATCCAAACACAACCTCAATAATATATCCACCTACTTGGTGAACAAAACCAGTCTACACATGGGTACACACAGGTTCTAATTAATCCTTTCCTTTAAAGATCCTCTGACTACAAATTCATCTCTCACCAATCTACAAGTGTCATATGATATACTAGAGAAAATTTAGGAACCATACATGGGTGTATCATCATCATCATCATAATTAGATTATTTAAGATCAAATACAAGGAAAAAAGAAGAAACCTTAGAAACACAAGGCTGATCCCACCCCACCCTAGGGAGGGATAAAGTATTGAAGACCTAGAGAATCCTCACGAATCAAATTGACACCTTAAAGCTTAAGAAAAGTAATGATAGGGAGACATATTACATTGGACCCATGTTTTTTCATCGAAGTCAAGTGATCCGCAACCTTGTTTCCCTCCCACCATGTGTGTGTGACTTGGATGCTTTTGTTGAGTAAATCCTTACATTTCCTGATGATATACACAACCAAATATGGGATGGATCCTTTTCCATGCAAGGAGTCATGTACTATCATAGAGTCAATTTCAACTTGTTTTATCTCTATATTCATCTGATTACAAAGAATGAGGCCAGTAAGCCCTGCATTCACCACCACCTGAAGAGAGTTACCACTTCTTTATTAATGGAATACTCATACACTTTCATCATAATAGGTAACATAAATATCACAACATCCACCACTCCAATGGTTATACTAGGAGAGAAATGTGAAATTTTTTGCATCTTTCACTAAATGATATCATATTTATCTTACCTAGTATACTTCCAGACAAATAAGTATTAATTACATCCCATCCTTTATAACAAATTTCAACCATAACTATTTATAGTCAAATACGGTATTCACTATAGATAACCAGTCTATATTGATAAAAACATAATAGGGAATCATTGGTGCATTGAATATATCACACATAAATATCTCTCCTCCATGAGACAATTCATAATAATAGAAGATAAGTTAGATCATGAAAACAACCTAAAAATGGGGTTCTAGTCATAAGGATCGGGCTAAAGGGTCCACTAAAAACTCATGTTATTGATCAAGGAATATAGAAAGGAAAGGGTTACTCACACTCAATTATTTTCTACAACTAGGGATTACTCTAACAGCATGGAACATCCAAAACGTCAAAAAACACAAAATTCATGGGAAATAATCAACCAAAACATGATACTAACAATTATATGTGTTACCAAATCATATTCATTGATTTAAAACATGTCATAAGATAAAATAACTATATTAGTGAAAATGTACATTTTTTTCATTCACGAAGAAAGATAAAACATCACCATCACATGGCTTGTACAACGTCCATTGTTACCGAGAAAAGGTTCACCACCATAAATACCATAAGGATGGTTCCTAACATTGTGGGGTCATAAAATGTTGGAATAACTCTGAAATTTTCTTAATCCATTTCAATACCACTAGTGGTTACTGTTCAACGTAATACATGAGTGGTCCCTATCTCTAAAACTAGAGGATCACACTCATCCTATGTGAATCGACATATAGTGTTATTATAAAGACTACCTCTCAACCTAATGGGGAGTATCTAATTTAACCACTGAGAGTGTGTTCACATACTTCTCTATGGGTTAGGGCACCACTTACTATTAACCAGGAGGGGTAATTCAATGATTATTCCCCTATATTGAGGTGGCATCACCTGGGAGGTCATTATCATGATCTTTTTGTGTTATCTGTCACTAGATTTCTATGTGGTGGCATATTTTGGATTAAAAATATATTCAATATTAAAAGATATTATCTAAGGAGATGACTTAATAATTACATAGAACCACAATCCATTCCTTTATGATTCATGTACCAATGATTTTCCTACAACAAGTTCTTACATGTACTGAGTAACCATGTAGATTACCAAAGTCCAATTTTGTTAATATATTAGTCGCCATCACATAACTAGGATCCCTTCTTTAAGCGATGATCTTGAGGCATAATAACACTATTTACCAAGTTCTCAAATAATCAACACTGCTAAACTACCTTTAATATCTAGTCCTAATACATCCTTTACTCATATATCACTCTATCATTACAAGACCCATCGGGGCCCTCCTGGCTGACAATAAGCTGAGTGTGATGCATAAATTCTATATCTAATAGACTAGTGTTAAGAAACTAGAATCAAGTAGAAATATCACATAAATGGTAGTCCTTGGCCTAATTAAATTATACACACAAAGACATCACTATAAAATGGTAGTAATTCATAAAAATTAAACAACACATACAATAAAAGAATGAATAAAATATTATCCCAAATAAGATTATAAAAAAGTGTATGGAGAAAAATAAGTCCAAATGAAAGCTAAGTATATCTAAACTAAGTATATATCCTTCTAAAAAATGGTGATTTCTATTAAGATGAAACTATTGTTACCACATGTGGTCTGAATAACATTACTAGGATCCACCAACTTGTGTTTCTCTTATTTATTTTTCAAAAGGTGTGTAATCTGCTTAATACATGACATGTGTGGGAAGAGATCCAATAGATTTGGGTTTAAAAATATCTAGTAAAAAATCCTAGAATCCCCAAACAAATAATAAAAGAGGGTGTCATCTCGAAATCACCTTTAATGGGAATAAACAATATAAAATAGTATTCTCAATGAAAGAATATAATACTCATAGTAGTATCACATGCTCATTAACATCGTAGTAATTTTTTATCAGGATCTATAGTATCAATAATCTGAAAGAATGCACTCATTAGGTCTTTCTATGTTTATGGAACTCGTCTAAGAGGACACACTCTTTAGGGTCATCCATAAATTAGAACAAATGAACTTTAATGGATCATCAATGTTACTCAATCAATCATTCTACACCTCATTAGGACATAAAATATTTCGATACACATGTAGGGGTCATTCCAATCACTAATTGAGAATACATAAACCAATCACAAGTAACCCAATAGGAAAGGGGTAAAATAACTAGATAGTCGATACTGAGATACTTTATCCAACATAGGGAAGAATGATATAGGATCTCCCCTAGCCATATAAAGGGATACATGAATCTATCTAGAACAAGACCATGGAGGGGATCAATCATCATATGCTTGTCATGGGATACCAAAATATACCCTGTTAGGAATGGACCAATAGAAAACACCCATAGTGATATGGTTTGAGGGAACTCATCAAAATATCACTCAATCTAGACTAAGGAGAAAAATGGATATATCATGCCATCAAAGGGGTATATGAAATATCCAAAGGGGTTCACATGATTTGTATCACTATGAATTGAACTTACATGACCTTTTAACTTACATAGAATGGTCCTTCAGATAAAAAACATTTTTCTACAATTCAATACTTGTGGGGGTCAGGCTGATACACGGGTGTGTGTTGTATTCTCATGCTGATGTACTCTATACATTACATAGAATTTTCCTCAACACACATGGAATGTGGGATCACATTTACTCTTAGATATATATTCTTTATACAATCCAATATTTCTATCTATGTGAAACTGATATTTTGGGACCCCATGTGGTTTTTTATATTTAAAGCACCACATATAACATTTCCACCACATAGAGGGTACCACATGACATGAATTATTCTAAACTACACACTATATAGATAATAATTTGGTATTAAATCCACCATTTTCATATAAATCACCCATTAATGTACCTCAGGAGATACCCTCTTGTTCCACCTTATGATTCTATTATTTGTAAGAAAATCAGCTCTGAATCACCATTATCACACCTACATCACATTTTCAAACCCAAAAAAAACCCCTACAAAATAATAAATTATACCAATGAGTGATTGCACAATGATTGGTATCCTAGTTATAGTCAAATCATAATCCAAAAAAATAATAATAATGAATGTTTCATGAATAGATGGGTTGAAGAAAAGAACACTAAAGTGAGAATCAAATGAAGGGAGTGTCTGTTTGGCCATCACTGATAAAAATATGAGGAATTAAGATGGTTAATCAAATTAAAAAATTCAAAAAATAATAAATCTAAAATTTATAATTATAGGAAGTGAACTGATCAAAGGATTAATTAATATGAATGTTCCAAGAATTAATTTTTAATTAATTTATTTATGTTCATATTAATAACTGTGAATGGGGAATTAAACCTCAAAAACATATTCACTAACATGAGTTTGGATTGATCATTTATTAAGGAAATATCTTCATAAATATCTGTATACATATCCACTCAATTCATTATTGTCTTCTCAGTTCTTGATGTTCATTCATTGTTAATCCTTGATCTCTAGATCGCCCACCAACCCACTCACCACCAGAGCTCTCTTACCCTCTACCCATCCACTCATTCATCAAGAATTAGGTGTCTAACTCTATTGAATTCTCCATATACGAGATTATAAATATTATATGTTAGTTTTATATAATTAAATAGATATTCAATTAATTTAATCTATTTAATCAACCGATACCTGCACTCTACCGAAACCCATGATGTAGAAAAAATCTTGTGTAATGCCTAGGGTAAAACCCATGTTTTGGATTTAACGTAATTCACCAATTTCACATCCAATGCACATTTTAGGAGGAATTACTTAAAATTTAAAAACACTACATGCATCCTAAAATAAATATTTTTAGTATATCGATATCATTCCCCCAAGAGGCCCATAACTCTGTACTGAAATCCCGCTTAACTCATAAAATATTATTTTAAATACTCAAAATGTATTATATGAAAATTCCAATTGATTATTTACATCCTAAACCATAATTTCATGAAATTAATATATCTAAAATACTAGATATAAAAGTTCTAAAATAATCATTTATCCTATAAATATTTTCTTACATTCTTATATTTATAAAAAATAACGATCTGTGAAATAATTTTCAATCATTACAAAAAAAACTACGTAATCAATTTCAAGACAATAATCACTAGAAATAAAAACCCACATTTTTTTGATTTCCATAATTGATATAAAGAAAAATAATCAATATAAAATACATATAGAAAATAGTTACCTTTCATATAATGTTCAATTTACCAACGATATCAGTAGTATATCAAAACTATGAAGAGATCCTAAAAATTTATTCCAATGAAGCAATAAAATTTTAATGTGGAATTTAGTGGTTATATGAAGTGTTTATGGGAGTTATAAGGAATTTATTTATAAAAAAAATTATTTTTAAATCACAAAAATTCTTATATTTCAAATAAATTTAATAATTCATGAATTTTTTTAAATCTTCCAAAACCTACCCTATCTTTTTTATACAACCTAGATAGTCACAAAATTCATTCTCTAAGATAATAATCTAATTAAAAACCCATAAGAATATTAGAAATCCATATTTGGTCTTCTCACTTATATATTGACAATTTAAAATATAAATAATAATAATCACCCCTTTAAATTAATAAATTCATAGAATAAAACTTCTATGAATACAAATTAAATAACCTTAAAACTTTTCATCCTTTAAATTTATTACCTATACCCATAAAAATTCATCAAAAAAATTTTAAATCAGTAAAAATTACATTACTATCGAAATTTAGAACCTAATCCACATTAAAATATTCTATAAACAACCCTAAAAATCAAACATTCATTATGGATTCTAGCTCCCAACTATTTTTTTATAAACCATAGTGCCTCTATAAAATTCATTGTAGTGGAATGACTCACCCCCAAATAACATTCAAATAAAATACCTAAATTTACATAGGATATTCCATGAATATTAAATTTTCCACAACATAATACATACTCACCCGAATGGCCTGAAGACCTTTATTTTTATTGATTTTTGATAAAACCTTTTCAAGGGATGAGGGGGAACCCTTACAAGGCTTGTAGGCTCATAGATTACATGGACCATAGGATTAGGAGATTACATGACCCGAAGGTCTTAGGGAATTAAACCAGATTATCTACAAGGAACTGCCCCTCCCCAGCATCTGCATCCTGATAGTAGCTCTCCACCTTCACATGGCCGTCTAGCTAGGCTTCCCATGCAAGCACAATCTGGTCCCGATGGCATAACCTTACCCTCTCGTTCTGAAAAATCTATTTGGATATGCTCTGGTGAGTTCACCTGCTCTGAATCCTCTTCTGGGGATGCTCCTTTTTTGTAGTGTGTCTGGGGCAACTGCATGTGGCCCGAAGGCCTTGAGGTGGCCAGAATGCCTTAAAGGTGGCTCGAAATCCCTACTGACCTGAAGTCCTGTGTGACCCGAAATCCTTAAGGACTCCAAACCCAAATCGGTGGCCCAAGGTGAATAGTTCCAGCTGCTATAGTACCGAACATTACCTGCTACAGTAACTGCTACAATACCTACTACAGTACCGCACAATGTACGGTTCTGTTACAGTACTGCTACAGTACCCGAAAATATGCCTCTACCTAGTTTTGAACCTAGGTCTTCTGGATGCACTTAAGGATACCTCACCAACTGGGCTGAGGCTCATGTGCAACATAATATATACTAAAACAAAAAACATGTGATATATCAGGATTAATAATCCAACATTGTGAAATATAGAAAAAATCATGAACTCTCCCTCAATATTATTAAAGAAATATATGATAAAAAAATTGCATAAAAAACATAAGTTCCATTGAAAATTTACTTTATTTATAATAATAAATGGAATTCACTTGTGTTAAATTAATAAAAATAGAAGATCTCCCACAATAAATTACAATGGTCACTATCTCAAAACAATGTATGATTTTTATAAAATTTCTATTAACATTATATGGTATCAGATCATCTAAACATACTCTATTATATATTTCACACTATTTTAACTAATAATGTAATATGTGCTAATTTCAACCCAATATAATGGAAAAAATATACTTGAAATCATACAATACTGATTAAGTTTATATTTTAATTGAAAAAATTTATATATTTTTTTAATAAAATTGAATGAACTGTAAATGTAAAAAAATTCTCTAGATAATTTTAAGATACATTCTCTAATGATATCCTATAATTTTTTAATATTCCTCTTACCTTGGAATCAAATTTATATATGGAATTATTTATAAGGAAAAACTTGGATCCATAAGTAAATTTTGTTGCTATTTTAATATGAGAGTTATATTAATCATCATGATTAGATAAAATTATCCAATGACATCCATCAGAATTTATATTTTTTCAATATAAATTTAATCCAAACTATTAATTGAACTCTTTTCCATGATTAGTGTGAAATAATTTTTATTTTCTAATAAATTATATATAACCTAAATTTCATAGTGAAGGTTAGATATACAGGGTAACCCTATCACAAAGTACAATGATATATCTTCCCAAATCCATTGAGTTAACCACAATGGTTTCATCAATCCTACTAATACCTAATTTATCATTTTATTTATAATGAATAAAACATTTATCCATATTTTATTCTATCGGCCTATTCAATCCATGACACCCATACTTTTAGTGAATGAAATAAAATATCATAACTACATATGGTGTATTACTATATATGAACTATGAAATTCATCTAATATATCATATTAAAAGTAATACATAATCATATATGGATTGTTTTTTAACATTACCCTTCTTTATATAAATCATTTCTCCCATCCCCTTGAATAATACAATCTTCTTATAGTTGTATCTTGGAATCAACAAGGTAATAATCTATCAATCATTGTAGAAATGATGTAAACATCCTCATTTTATAAATAAAATCTCATAATTATACTTCCTCAATATAAGGATTAAAATAATTTAGATGATTCATAACCTTATATTCAATAGTATCCTGACAAGATAAAACAAAATTCAATTTATAATTCTAGGAATTGGCTAAGATGACACCCTCACTAGGAGTATATGTGAACACGAAGTTATAGTTCTTCATAAATTTCACCCATATCATTCATAATATATAAAATTCATTATTATATAAAATATAATATATTATCTTATTATCTATGTAAACCTTGAATCAACCACCATGTATATAATGACTTCATAATTTCAAAAAAACATTAGCAATGAACTCTCAAATTCATGATTAACATAGATAAATATATAAGTATATAGATTCACATACCTATACACAATTTCTACATTATTCACCATTAACGCACATCACAAACCATGATTTGAAGAATCATAATAATGCATAAAAAGTATACATTCTTTAAGTAACCAATTAATGGGTGTATTACTCAATATCAACTTTAGGACATCAAAGGATACATGAAACTTTTTATTTACATAAAAACTATTTCCCATAATGGTTAATAATGTAAGAGGAAATGATACTTAAAAAATTAATGCACAAACCACTTATAATAACCCATGTAAGGACCCAGACTTAAAAATTACATATTCTAGTGTTTTTGAACTAGAATTAATATTTGAAGATCTTTTCAGATTAGAATTTTATAAAATTTTGGAAAAATCTTAAAAATTAAACCTATACATTACAGGTGGGATCATATATATAGTATCCATTTTTTTATAAATAAAAAATCTTCAAAATATAACATGATTTCATAAGATGATAAATATTCAAAATTTACCCTTAATATTATCCTTGGTCCAACTCTTTCTTAAACCCTATGAAAATTATTTTAAAACATGGGATGAGAAAAAATATCACTAAGGTACTTAAAATAATTGAAACTATTAATTCAGTGAAAACCCCATAAAAACATTTTCTTTAAAACATAGTTTTTACCTTGGGAAATAAATAATAATTTCAAAGAGAACATTATATTACCTCTTAAAAATCATGTGGTTTTCATAAAAACTCAAAATCACACATATAATATATAAGTAGTTAATTTGGGTAATAATTATAATCAAATGGAATAACCAATTGGTCGACTTCCATACATTTCTCTCTTGAAAATGAAATAATTATATGACCAACTTCCAATAATGTCACTGTTATAAATGTAATAACCATACGGTTGACTTTCAAACCCAATGTATTAGAGGTTATAGCATAACCACTCATCCATAGTTTATCATAGAACCATCCGTCATTAGTTTATCTCATAAACACCCGTCAAATGTCCATATACCAATATATAATCATAACACATAAAATCTTACAAATTGAAATATTCCACTCATAAAATATCATTTTCACTCATAATAAAACATTCTGTGCAATTGAAATAATAAATCCATTATCTAAACCCATTTTCAATAAAAAATACCCATAAAAATAAAATATGGCCTTTTTTCTTTTTAAAATGAAATTATTATAGAGGAATCCAAATATCAAAATAGACATAAAATTTCCTTTAAAATCATTTTATACACATATAAATAAATATTGTTTTTTGGGGTGAGTAACTCAAGAGGGGGGTGAATTGAGTTCTAACTAATTTTTTTGTTAATGATTAAGTTAAAGTAAAACCCACTTAATAAAAAAACTATCTAATTAATAAAAATTTAAGATCGATATAAGATCTATACTTTTAAAATATTTCTCAAAGAGTGATTATTACTCAGTTAAATTAATCTTCAAATTTACTTTTTCTTTTGAAATAAATTTACTTAGATGAAAACAAAAATAAACACTAGTTAAGATTAATTATCAATATAATTGTTTTTTATATATTAAAAACCATCTAGGTTTTGATAATAAAACAAAAATATAATAACATAATGGAATAAACAAGAGGTTCAGTCTCAAGATTATACTTAATCCCCTCTACTTTGAAATCACCGGTTTCTAAGAAGATTATAATAATAATAAAAAATCCACAACCTGGGTCAGTTAAACAAACAACAGCTATATGATGTCCATGATAAGGATACTATTCCATATTTATACGTGGAAAGTATAGATAGAACAAACCACATAAGGACCTCTTCCACAAACACCATTGAAAAATATATAAAGAAATGAGAGAATAATAAGTATTCTCTAGTTAGGTGAAAGAGATAGTGTGTGTTTTATAATAGAATAACAACACACTTCTCAAAAGAGAATTAAATAAATAATAAAAGCAATAAATAAAATAGATATTTTTAGTCTAGTATATTGAGAATGTTTGAAGTCCTCATATCTGCACTGCTAATAAGTTCAAGATTCTTTTTTAAGGTTGTAGTAAAACATAGGATTATAGGAAGTTGGCAAGAATGTTCCAATTGATCTCTGTTAGTGTCTCTATCAATCTATATAAGGATTTTGTGCTTTTGTTTCATTGTTGTTCACATAACATAAATCAGTAAGATTATGATGATTTAATGATTCAATCCCACACTTTTCCAGAATTTTTATTTAGTCGATAATCATCTTGTATGTCCTATGTATTGTGTACATAGATAGATTTACTTCACATAAATATATCAACACCATTCGAAGAAGATCAAAAATCCTCAAACCATATTAAACATTGTCAAGAAGACTTGGTAAAATTATACTTTAATAGAAATATTTGTTGATCCATTCACACAAAAGTCACCGGATAGCAATGGTAAAAATAAGCTGGAGGTGACTCAGCATTTGGAGGTATCTAAAATTAGGGGTACCTCAGGATGACAATGACTTAGAGTCTGGAAGTGACTAAGAGTCTAATGTTAACAAGCCTGATGGTATCTCATCCTGGAAGTAGCTCCTCTATAAGTAACATGCATGGTGGTGACAAGGCTGGTGGTGACTCCTCCTTGGTGGTGACAAGGATGTCGGTGACTCCTAGTTGACGGTAAAGAACAAGTCCTGGAGGTTACTCCCAGCTAACAGTGACTCACAATGACACTTAGTAGAATTATTATAAAATTAGTCTCACCATATAAAATGCTATCATACAACATGTAGATCATTAGTACTAAAATAATCATTTTTTTATCATTAAAATAAGATAGTGTCAAACACACTCCACATAAGAAGGTTCCAACATTCTACCCATTTTTTATGATCACATGACATGGAATTTTATAATACATGTAGTAAATAAGTAACATATATAATCAGATATGTACATAAGTTAAATTCAATATTCTTATAAATTCATAAGATATATGTATGATATAAACACCTTAAATAAAAATAATAAATATCATAACATTCCTGTAATAAAATAAATACCCATTTCCCCCCCTTTGAGATTATCAAAAAGAAAAGAAGAATAAAATAAAAAATAAATAAATTATAATTACACTAATATGTTGTATTTAATATTATACAAAAATATATTGAGTAGAAAAATATAATGAGAAAACGTACAAGTACATGATCCCTATCAAAAGATTTCATCCAATAAGATTCACTGTTTAGAGGTTGGTGGTTGATCAACTTTCTCTTTCCCATTGTCCTTGTCTCTATCCTGAGAGGAGACATTAGTTGTGAAAGTTATAGAAAATGTGGTAATGGAAGTGATTGTTATGGTATAAGGAATAGGTTCATGAATAATAAATATCCTTAGCTTTATGATTGCCTCAACTGATGCTAAAATCATAGGCTGAAATAGTGGCGGCAGAAGACCATCTGACTAAGTAATCACAGTAGGTCTATATCGAACTAGCTCTGTGTTTTTAGATGAAATAAATGTTTTCATAGAAATTTCCTCTCTATAAATAATATTTTTACTATGGATATGTAAGAATGATTTCATAATATTGATAAAATCCATAATTATATTTCCTTCCCTTTCCATAGCACTGAATAAATACTTTTCCTATTCCATGAATCTCTATAAAACCACTCTGAGAACCTTTAGTTGAATCATGTGTTATTTAAAATCCCTTATCACTAGTAGAAACCTAAAATTATCTACCAAAAAGTTTACGTTATAAAACATCTCATTATTTTTATAAACCATTGAAAAATAATACTTTATTGCTTTCTTGATGATGTCCTTATCAATTCTAAGATCAATGTAATGTTCCCTTATCATCTTATAGACATGCTCTCTATGATGATGTATCTGTCTTATTTTTTACTCATGAGTGGATACATCACCCAAAGAATTATCGAAATATTATTTGAAAACCTATATCATTGGATATCTATCAATTTTCACTAGAGTACGAGGAGGTGAAAATGATGTAGAGGTAGCAGCCGACATGCTTTCTAATTTTTGAAAGAAAAAGTTTAAACTTTCTAGAAAAATAATATGTCAAACCCACTAATAATTATTTTAAAATTTATACTTCTATTGAAAATATTCTATTATACCCTTCTATTTCATGAATATGAAATCTAACTCTTGATTTTATAGGTGATATAACCAAATCAACCAAATATCATGTGCTTTATTCACTAAGTTTGGAAATTGGAGATGGTTGAGAGTTCAAGACATTTTTAAAATATGAAACTAAATTTGTTCTCAAGGAGACCAAATTAGAATTTACATTTATTTGAAAAGATTCTAAATTATCTTGTCTCAAAACATCAGGAGGTATAAAAGATTATATAGGAAGATAACCACTTTGATCATGATGTACTTCAGCCTCAACTGATCTATCTATTTCCATGTGAGTAAAAGGCTAAAACTCCCCATCTTGATCAATTTGATCCATTAAGTGTCCTTATCTTCTGAAAATATTTTCATGCTCATTAGATATATCACTATAATTCAAACCATGTATAACTAAATGAGGATACTTTTCCCATTATTCAAAATAAATAACATCATAGCTTGTATATTGAAGATTTAGAGATTCTATGGGTACTTGAGAGGATTGACCAAATTCATGTACAGAAGGGGAAGATTCTGTATCACCTATCTATATATTATCTACTAGTTCTAATTGATCTATTTTTTATGACTTATCAATATGATTGGGAGTCTTATCCCCCTCACTATCAGCTTCCACATCTTCTATAGTAATAGGTGGTAAATCATCCATCTCAATATCTTCATATTGATTCTAATCTCTGACAGTACTTGATACCACTAGTGATGAAGGATTAGTCTAAACCATCTCATGATCATGATTAGCAGGATCATCTCCATTCACACCACTAACATCATTACGATCACTTTCATGATCATCACTATAATAATTATTTTGATCATCTTCATGATCAGATAAATTATCATTATCTCCATCATCATGATCTTTATCATCTATAAATTCATTTCTATTTTATTTTTCATGATCATGATCACCATTTTCTTTCTTAGAATCATTTTCATCATTGCCATTTTCATTACTATTATAGTCACTTTATATTTTGGAGTAATATGTCATAAACTATGATTCTCTAGATACTTAGGTTTCCTCATCATCATTTTCTTTTAAAAGAGATTCTAGGGTAGGTAGAGAACCTAGTGGACTGGCAGATCCAATAAGAAACTTTAGGATAAGATTTAGGAATCTCTGAATCACTCCCCACTTCCACTGAAAAAACATCTTCTTATTATTCCACTACTTTCTCAACTTTTTCACTATCAATTCCATCAAAGTTATCAACTAACTTTTCGATCTCAAGACCAATATCCACCATGACCATTGGTCTTGTTGGAAGATCAAAAGGGTGTAATTAATTATATAATTTATTATTATCTCTTACCCAACATTTCTTCCATGGATTTCAACTCACTTTAACCCTTTTAATTTATTCATACATAGATATTACCCCAAATTCACCATTGATGGAATCATTAATGTTCTTTGGTTCAAGCTATGGAAATAAGGATTGATGTTCAATTTGATTCCTAAGAGAAGATCTAGTATGTGTACCTATATCTAGGTTTCCTATTACTACATCTAAAGGGTGGTTTTTATGAGTCATAACCACTCTTTGAAAATAGGGGTTGGATGTTTCAAGATCTTCAATAGGTTTGAGTTCTGTAAATTCACTAGGATAACTATATGCTTGATTCATAGAATATTAAGAAGTTTTAGAATTGAGATTTAGAGTTTAAAGATCATCCTCAAGGTTTTCTAAGATAGTCTTATGTTCATTAGGGTCAGTTTCATAAAATATAATATGAACAGACTCTTCCATTTTTTGGTTCTCTTATTAAACACTCTATATGATTTTGAGGAAGTTGAATGTCTATGGAAAGTTCCTTCATCATTATTGGAAGAAACTTTTTCTATATTATTCTTTGTTTTTAGAATAAATACTTTACAACAAAAAACTTTCAAATAATTTACCTTTGGTGATCTATTATTCTACAACTCACAAGATGTTATTTTTAATAGAGGTATAATTAATACTCTATTTATAGTATAATTAGATGTATTGATATCCACTTTCCAAAAGTAGATAGGTAATACATACTCATTTGGCATAGTTTGGGATATCTATTGAAGGGTTCTATTTCTTTTTTCTACCACACCATTTTGTTGTGGTTCACTATGAGCATAAATTTTTTGATTATAACCACTATGAGAACAAAATGATTCAATGTATTGATTTTTAAATTCTTGACCATGATCACTTCTTAAGGAATTGATACTAAGTCCACTAAGATTTTTTATAGATTTTTCATACTTAATAAATCAAGAACAAGATTTAATTTTGTGATCTAGAAAGAATACCCAAGTGTATCTAGATAATTCATTTACAAGGACATAGAAATAAAGTTTTCCATTTAAACTAGAAACTATAGAAGGAACAAAGAGGTCCATATGAACTAACTCTATAGGATGATATGTTGAAACTTATTTTTTTCATATTTAAAATAAATATTATGATGTTTCTATTTTTGGTAGGTATCACAAACTTTATCATTTGAAAATTTAAGCTTTGGAATAGATCTAACTAACCATTTCTTAGTTCACTTTCTAAGTGAATGAATATTGCAATGTCCTAGTATCCAATTCCAAAACCAAGATTCTTTGTGAAAGGCACTTAATAATGAAACATTTTTAGAAGATAAAGAATTTAAATCCGTAGAATAAAAATTATCATTTCTTAAAGCAGTAAAAATTAAAACATTCTTATCATTAAAAAAATGACAATAATTTCTTATAAATTTTACATAAAATCCATCATCACATAATTTAAAAATGTTAAGAAGATTAAATTTTAAACCATCTACATATAAAACTATAAAAATTAAGACTGAATTAGAATTACCAATTTGGACAAGGCTGGTGATTTTCCTTTTAGAATTTCCACCAAAAGTTACATGACCACCATCAACATTGATCAAATTCTTGTAGTTTGAAAAATCACCAGACATATTTCTAGAACATCCACTATTTATATACCATAGGCTTTTTCTGTAGTTTTTCAGAGTGGTTTTCTACAAAACAAAGTCTATTCCAAAAATGATTTTGGTTCCCAAATCTTCTTGGGTCTATTTATGTTATTAATAAGATATTTTTGCATCCATAATTTCTTAATGGGTATCCTATAAATATATTGTAAGCTTCCATAAATAAATATTTTATTAGGTCCAGTTTAGTAGGTATTGGCAGCATATGAATTTTTAGAACTGGTACTAGATGTAAATCTGGTTTTTTCAATTTTTCTCTATCTTGGTTGATAATGCTTTCCACTTATATACTTGGGAGAAACTTTCTTTACAATTATTTGAGTTAAAATTTTATTACCATTTACTAACCATTATATTTATTTATTTAGCTGTTCATTTTATAATTTTAATTCATTTTTCTCTTTCAATAATTTATCATTTTTCTATTTTTCAATAGTAAGGTTGGTTTTAATATTTACTTTCAAAGCATGTTGTTTCCTAAGTTACTTATATTTATATTTCTTCTAATGAAAGGTATCTTCTAGTATGTTATAGTAATCGTATAGATCTTCATTGGTCATTCATTCCAAAATATCATTAATTTCTTCATTTTCAAACATGTTTGAAATAATAGTGGGAGAATCAGGAAGAATATTTTATACCTCTAATGTGCTTTCCACAAAGCACATATTTTAGATACCATACTTATATTCTTTATTAGTGTCTGAATTAATCGATCTATATTTAATGGAACTCCATGTTTCTTTCATATCCTTTTTTAATATTATGTCCTTATCCTCATACTTATTTTAATATTTCAATTTTGGGTGGTTAGCTTTAATGTGTCCCTTCCTCTTACATTCATAGAAGTTGATTTCGTTTTGAGTGTCATCCTTTTTTATATTTGTTTTTTACTTTCCTTTTTTGTTTTAATTTTCTCTTAAATTAGATTTATTGAAGAAATTATTTTTCCTCTAGAATTTATTGAATCTTATGGCCATATGGGATATCTCTTCAACATTATCATTTGGAGATTCTTCTTCACTAGTATCTTTAGCTTGTACCTTTTTTCTTTGTTTGAAGGTGTTAGTCTTGAAGGCTACTGATTATTTTTGTTCTAATTCATCGATCTCCTTATTTTTTTATTATCTTCTTCATACACCATGAGTTATCCTATAAATTCCTTGACTGTTAGTTTACTCACATTACAAGATTATCAAACTAACACAGATGTTCCTCTCTATTTTTCTGGAAAGCATATGAGAAATCTCATTACTTGATCTTTGTCTGTCACTTGTTTTCCAAGTGATTGCATGATATTCCCTATTTCATTGAACCAGTGATACATATCAGAAATTGGTTCAACATATTTCATTTAAAAGGTATCATACTTGATTATATTTGTGTTTAGTTTCATTTATTTCACATTTTATGTCACTCCATGTGAAACAGATAAGGTATCCCATATTTCAAAAGAATATTTGAAAGTAGATATTTTATTAAATTCGTTATCACCCAGGGTACAAAACAAAGCATTCATAGATTTAAACTTATTACTATAAGAATATTTTTTAGCATCACTCCAAGTAATTCTAGTAGTTTGAACTATTTCATATTGATCTTCTATTATAGTCCAAATGTAAAAACCCATACTTTCTAAATGAATTTACATTTTTATTTTCTATTGAGCATAATTTTTACGATTAAAATAAGGAGTTTTGTTGGTATTAGATACTTTAGTTTATTATCCATAAAGAACTAAAATTTATAATTGATAAAATTTGAGATTATTAGAATAAAACTAAAATAATATTTGAAAAGTTAATTTAAATAATCCTTTGATACCAAATTTTTGTCGGAGTGAGTAACTCAAGAGGGGATGAATGAAGTTCCCAATAAATTTTTTTTATTAAGGATTAAGTTAAAATAAAATTCTCTTAATAAACCAAATTGTCTAATTAATCAAAAAAGAAGATCTATATAAGATCTATCCTTTTAAAAGTTTTCTCAAATAGTCATTATGTCACAGTTAAAATAATGTTCAGAATTACCTTAGCTTTTGAAATAAATTTACTTAGAAAATAACAAATATAAACACTAGTTAAGATAAATTATCAAAGTAATGTTTTTTATAGATTAAAAAATATATAGGTTCTGATAATAAAGAAAAAAAACAATAACACAATAAAATAAACAAGAGGCTCTATATCAAGATGATATTTAATCCCCTTCACATGGAAATCACCTGCTTCCAAGAAGATTGTAATAATAATCAAACAAATCCAAAACCTAGATCAGGTAAACAAACAACAACTACAAGTTGTATAGGATAAAGAGACTCTCCCACAGTTATACATGGGAAGTTAAGATAAAACAGGCCACACAAGGACCTCTTCCAAAAACAACATGAGAAAAAATACATAAATAAAGAAGATAATAACAAGTATTATACCGTTAGGTGCAAGATACTATGTGTGTTTAATAATAGAATAACAACATGCATCTCAAAAGAGAATGAAATAAATAGTAAGAGAAATAAAGAAAATAAAGATGTTCAGTTTGGTATGTTCAGAGTGTTTGAATTACTCATATCATCATTGGTGAAAAGTTCAATATTCTTTTATAAGGTTTTATAAAAACAAAGGATTGCAGGAAGTTTACAATAATTTTTCAGTTTATCTTTGTCAGTGTCTCAATCAATCTATGTAAAGGATTCTAAGATTTTGTGTATTTGATCTTCATAGAACATGAATTAGTAAGATTGTGAGGATTTAAAGATTCAATCACACTCTTTTTTGTAAATTTTTTAGTTAGTAATCTTTGTATATATCTTATGTATCGTGTAAATAGAGAGAGATATCCTTTGCATGTATATAGAACCATCAATTGGAAGAGATCCACAACCCATGGATTAGATTTGACCATGTCATCAAGACATGGTAAAATTATCCTTGAATAGAAATAATTGTTGATCCATTCAGGCGAAATACCTCTAATAGAAAATGTAGCAATAAGTTTCGGGTGACTCAGTATCTGGTGGTATCTCAGATTGGCGGTACCTCAGGCTGACGGTAAATCAAATTCTAATGGTGACTCAAAGTCTAACAGTAACAAGCCTGATGGTATCTCATCCTGGAAGTAGCTCCTCTATATCTAACAATCCTAGTGATGACTTCTTCTTGGTAGTGACTCACCTCAGGGTTATCTCTAAGATGAAAATAACAAACAAGTCCTGGTGGTGCCTACCGGTGAACAATGACTCGGTATGACACTTAAAATAATTAACATAAAAAATGTCTTAGCATATAAAATGCTATCATACAACACATAGATCATTAGTAATAAAAGAGTCATGGTTTTTTATCATTAAAATAAGAGAGTTTTAAACACAGTCCATGAAAATTATGTTCCAACAAATATTTAAAATAATATCAAGAATTGTGAAAAATATTTTTAATTTAAATCTTTAAATATTTAAAAGATATTTCCAAATCAAAGTATCTCGTACCACTTTAAAAAATTTTAAACAATAGAAAATTAAAATTTTAAAAAAATAATTTCCATATATATAAATTCATAAAAAATATTTTTAAATAAAAAGACATGAAATATAAATATATTGAAAATAAATCTGCAAAACATTTAAAATGAGGGTTTTAGTCAAAAAGTCTCTTACATGGAGTCTGAATCGTCAAGTAAAGTCACTATATTCATGAATAATGAATATAGTTTAATTATTTACTTTATTTAGAACTTTTTTTGTTTATTATTACTTTTATAGAATATATTACCATTTTATAACAATTATGTAATTATTTATGTTTACGTTGGACGTTTTGATGATATTTAGTATATGAGTCCAAAATTACTTTGGTATGATGTCTATAGTCCAAGTGGTCATTATTCGATCATCTCCATAAAAAATTTAAGAAGTAATTGACATTATATACATAAATTAACCTTTTAATACATTAATTAAATAATTAAATGAAAATTTAATTATGTTTCATTCATGGAGACGGTTAGTTGTATGTATGCATGAGTTACGTTTTAGCTTTTCAATGATTATTATGGAAAGAAGGTTAATATCATTTTATCCTTACATAATGATAATAATAAAATATATTTCATATTATATCTTAAATTATACTTATTTATGTTATCCATGTTATATAGTGATGAAAAAAAGAATCACATCGCTTTGTGGAGGTGATAGTCCACGCATACCCACGAACGACATTATCATTTTTCTGTACATGAAATGGTATGAACAAAAAATGATATATTACCATATAATTATGATAATAATGTTATAAATATAATATTTAAACATTAATTACATTATTATAACTAGTATTTAGATATGGTTATGGAAAATGTATTTCATCAGTTCGTGATGTGGTAGTTTGCTATACACACGAACAGTAACTTTTTTCCCATTTATTGTAAGTGGAGATAGATATAGATGATAATATTGATATAATAACAACTAAATGTATTAATTATACTAGATTTTTTTATTTCATCATGGTTTATGGAGATTTAAAGGATGTTGAGGAATAAACAAAATAGAAAGGCTTAATTAAAAAAGGCACCTCTTCTTTAGAAATCTTCTAGTGCATAACACAATAATCCCTATAAGGATAGTGTTATACCTAAATTAGTGATCTATAAAGTGGGGAATTATTTTAGGAATTTATTTGGTCACATTTTGGTTGAACTAAATAGGTTTCTCTATGCGAAGAAAATAGAAGAATATATTCCATTTAATAAAATATGAGAGGGAAACTATTGGAATTTCTCAAAATATTAAATTAATAGAAATTAATTTTCTATTCAAAATGGATCAAAACTAATTTATTTCAATTATAGGATGATTATGAGTTGAAATAAATTCACCCAATAGAAATTATATAATTTTTGACTATTTTTCAATCCTTATCTTTTTGTTTTAATTCTTATTTATCCTTTTTAACTCTTACCATGAAAACACTGATTTTTACACTTTTAGGGTTAATATAATTACTATAAAATGCCAACAGACCAATAAATTTATCATTTATGACATTTAAAACCTAATAATTTTTTTTTTCTAAATTTCATATTTTTATAAATTTCATATCTGTTAATAAAATATTATTTATTTAAAAATATATTAATGTCAATTTTGTCACTATTCATTACATGAAATTTTACAAATACCATAACAACATGATATATTAAAAAAAACTCATTTAAAAATAAATTTAATATAAAATTTATCTTTAGTGTATGAAATTTATTATCTCATATTATATTTATTATAATATTTTTAATATCATTTATTTGATATTTTCTTTAATTGAACAGTTACTGTATCATCATTGTAAATGCCTTTAATGTAATTACATATTCCATAAAAATTAAAAAAAAAATACCATGATGAGTAAAAATATTTTATATTTTAAAATTCTATTTATAGTCAATCATATCCTCTATATGAATCCATATTTAAAATATTCCACTTATTAAAAACATGGGTATGCCAAGTTTGACTCTTTTTTGAATAAAATATTATAAAGGTTATAATATCATCCAAAATGAAATAAATCATCATATAACCAATATTTTAATTCTAATGGATAAATAATACTCAATAAAAAATTAGTGTAGGTGTTAGGGTAATGTTATAATATTTTTATTTTTATTTTTACCCTTAATTACTCAATTTACCCTTAGTTCTGGTAGTAAAAATTACGAAATTTACTATTCATATTGGCAAAAAATAAAAGGGATATATTTACTGAATTTGGACCATATGATTCCAAATATGGAATCAATTTTTTAAAACTCAAAATACCTAAGTGTCAAAAATTAATTTAAAATTAATCACATAGATGGTGCGAAACAACCGGTATTTTAAAGTGAAAAGGATCAAAAGTTAACAAAGTTTTTATATCTGATTTCAATAAAAAATTTATTCAATGATATAAATTGGATTAATATGTGTATAATTGAAATAATATGACTTTAAAACCAATTAAAAATATAATTCAAAATTATAAATTATTTTGATTAAAAGTCATCTTTAAATTAACATGTAGTGTTTTTTACTTTTCATCAAAAAATAAAACATATCAAAAAAAATTATTAAAGTCCAACCAAAGTAAATTTTGATATTAATATTTCAAATAAGAAGTTTATTTTGAAAAATATAATTTATATAAGTGTAAAATTTTTGTTTTAAAACAACTCTATCATTAATAGGTAGTAAATTTTTTTTAAAAAAATATATATCTTTTATGAGTGTAATTGGATTGGTTCTTATCTTATACATATCAAAATTACTGGATGAATTTCAATAAAATATGGATAAATAATATATAAATATCACTATTATATCACACTAATAATGGTTAATTTAAAATATAAAATTTCATTATGGGAATAAAAATAGTTTTTTATAAAAATGCATCCTTTATATTCAATTGGTTTTTATTTTCATTTCTAATTAATTGGTCAAAAATTATTTATTATATATACATGTGTAAAAATTATTTTCATAATTAATTTAATATATTTCATACTCTCCATTATAATGGATAGTTGATAATTCTCCCCCCATTAGTAAATTGAGTCCTAAAAATTTGATGTTGGGATTGAAAACTAGGGGTTTGGATTTTCAAAATACCTTTTTTTAAAATGTAATATTGGGAAAAGGGTTACTAAAAATTATATTTGAAAATAGAAAAGTGAAAGTTCAAAGGTTAATTAAGATAACACATAATATGACTTCATGTATGAATACATGGAAATTGAAGATAAAACTAACAATAAAGTTTTTATGGAGAGTGATATAGAAAATGGTTATTATAAAGTTAAACATCACAAAATTGTAAATCTATGATAGGTTAAATTCCCATTGATTCCCTAAAAAGGAATATAAATGAATAAAATTTTTATTCAATTTTTTTTCCTAGATCTAAGGAATTCGTTTATGACATAGAAAATGAACATAAGGAATCATACTTACTTGAAAAGTAGAGTTTCATCCACTAAGTGAATGTCTTAACCTTAATTGTTATCTAATACCTTTAATTTTTAATACCAATCCATAATTACCTCGACTTCTTAATTCAAAATGTCCATTATATCTTAACATTTGACATTTCATCGCCCAAATATTTAAATAAAATTATTCCAAGATAAATGTATGTCGTACCTTGATCATGGTTTCCACTTAATTTCATTGTTTTTTTTCATGTAGATATAAGGTCTACATATTACAACATTATTTGAGATATTCCTCAAATTCGCTTTATCCATTTATCCAAATACTCCTTGTACAACTTAGGTTGTATGGCTGTTGTCAGAGAAATAGTTTTGGACTATCTTTTTTAATAACATATAATTTCAAAACATTTATTGAAACATGACTTTTATTAAACATTAAGACTAAGTTTTTTTTAAAACTTTCAATCAAGGGTCCATTTAAAATAACATAATTATGTCCCAAAATAAAATAATTTAAAAACAAATATAAATATCATGAATGAGGGTATTTATCTTTAGAATATGTATTAAAATCATAATATGATTCGAATTTCTATGACAGAGTAAAATATTTGAAAATATATTGGTAATATTTACTTTTTTGAAAATGATGAAAAATTTGGGAAAATAATATTTTTTTAAACCCATGAACCATGGTGGTATCGAGGTATAAAAGAAATGTTTAATATTTCATGAAAATGTTTATAGTATATTTGTCTATTAAAAAAATATTGCAAATAAGTCATCATGAAGTGATAGAAATATTGTTTGAGATCCTCCTCCTTTAATTTTCAACTGAATTTCAATGATCTGAAAAAGTTATAGAACTGGTAATTTACTAACAAAATATATATAAAACCCTTACAATTGTTTAACAAAAAATCCTAAAACCTAATGTTTTCTAAACCATACTTTGACACCAAATTTATAGACCCAAATTTAAATATTATAAATTCTTTTGTTTTTGAACTATAATTGACATTGAGGATCATTTCAGTTTATAGTTTTGCAGAATTAGGACAAACTCTTATAAATAAAACCCATACATTACAAGTTAAAAATTATATATATTATACATTTTTTCATAAAACAAAGTCATCAAAAAATGATTTATTCTGATGGTAAATCTTTAAAATTTTCACTTGATCTCATCCTTTCCCCTACTCTTCCTTAAACCGTTTGTTTTAAAAAAATTGATAAGCACAAAATCTCAGAAGGGACATAAAAGAAACTATTAGTATAATCATAACCCAATTGAAACATTTTATTTAAAACAAAATTTTTTACTTAGATAAAGGAATCATGTTTTCAAAATGATCATTATCTTGAATTTTTAAAATCAATTTATTTTCATAAAAAAATTCATAATAATGCATATAAGATATAATTAGTTATCTTGGGGAATAATTATAATCAAATAGAAAACTTGTGTAGTATACTTCCATACATGTCACTCTTATAGATGTAATAACCATATATTCTACTGACATACATGTCACTATTACAAATTGAATAACCAAATAACCAACTTCTATTCCCAATGCATTGGAGGTCATAACATAACCATCAGTCCTTGGTTTATCATAGAACTACCCGTCATTGGTTTATCATGTAACCACCCATCAAATTTCAAAGTAATATTATATAATAATAACTCATAAAAGCATAAAATTTTTAACATTTCACTCATAAAATTTCATTTTCACTCATAATAAAACATTTCATGTTATATAAATATTTAATCCATTTTCAATAAAAAATACTCAGAAAAGGAAAAATTGGGTTCCTGTTTATTTTTCAACATGAAGTCTTATAGTGGAATCCAAGTATTAAAATAGATATAAATATTTATTTATAACCATTTTATATTCATATAAATAAACATGTAATATAATATCAAGAATGAATAAAAAATTAATTTAAATCTTTAAACATTTAAAAAGTTATTTTAAAATCAAGGTGTCCTATAAAAATATGAAAATTTTGAATGAAATTTGAAGATTAAAATTTTAAATCATTCATGTTCATATAAATACATTCATAAAAACCATTTTTAAAAAAATTACATGAAATAGAAATATTTAGAAATTAAATATGTAAAACATTTAAAAGGAAAATTTAAGTTAAAAAGTCTCTTACCCAGAGTCCAACTCATCAAGTACAATCTATATATTCATAAATAATAAAAATATATTATTTATTTTCATGATTTAGAAACTTTTTATGTTTATTATTAATTTAATAATAATTATTATCATGTTATAACAATTACTTAATTATTTATATTTTCATTGGACGTTTTGACGATATTTCGTACTTGAGTCCAAAATTACTTTGGTATGAGGTCTATATTCAAAGTGATCATTAGTCCATTATCTAAAAAATAATATTCATGAAATATTTATCATTTTTATACATCAATTATACATTTAAATATATACATTAAATAATGATATAAAAAATTAAATACATTACAATCCTAAAGACAGTAAGTTATATGTACACATGAGTAACATTTTCAATTTTCAATGAACATTATAGAAAAAAGGTTAATAAGATTTTATATTTCCATATTGATAATAATATCATATATATCAAATTATTTATATAAATAAACTTATATATGTTATCCATGTGATATGGTGATAAAAAAAGAATCACATCTCTTCGTGGAGGTGGTAGTTCTTACGTACACACGAGCAACATTATCGTTTTTCTAGGCATAGAAATGTAATAAAGTAAATGATATATTATCTTTTAATAATGATAAATATATCATTTATAGTGTATATAAACATTTATTTTATAATTATAACATGTCTTGAGAGATGATGATGGAAAATGAATTTCATCGGTTCACAATGTTGAAGTACGACATACACCCAAATAATAACTTCATTTACCATGTGATGGAAACAGAGATTGATATATGTGATCATATTAACATAATAAAGTCTCAGTATATTTTGTATTCTGATGTTATTATTTCTTCATTGTAGATGAAATTTTTATGGAGGTGGAAGAAGATAAAATATAGACATACTTAATTAAAAATGATACTTACTGTTTAGAAATCCTCCATTTCTAAAAATATTAATCCCACTAATGATGGTGTTATTCCTAAAATAATAGATCAAGAAAGTTTTTAAGGATTTTATCAAGGTATTTGGGAAGATATTGTCTAAAAATATATGTTTTGATGTGTGTATGAAAGAGAAGAAGAGTCACCATTTTATAAGAGAAGAGAGGGGCACACTTGGAATTTCTCAAAATATTAAATTAATATAAATTAATTTTCAATTAAAAATGGGTAACAACTAATTTATTTGAAAGATAGTATTATTATGTGGTGATATAAAATAATCAAATATAAATTATAATAAAATTTACTATTTTTTATTTCCAACCCTTTTAATTTTAACCCTTAGTTATCTTTTTTAACTCTTACCATGAAAACATTGATTTTTTACACTGTGAGTGTTTATATAGTTATTATAAGACGAAAAACTACCAATAATTTAACCATTTATGAGACCTTAAACCTTGTACAAATCGTTTTGACTAATTTTATATTTTTTTGAATATTATATCATATAAAAAATATTATTTATTTTAAAATATCATTAATATAAATTTTGACACTATTAAATACATAACTTTTTAAAAATTTCATAACAACATGATATAGTCTAAAAATATATTTTAAAACATCACTAACATATCATAGTTATCTATAAAATACTTGAATAATATTAAGTATCTCAAATTATATTTAATTTAATATTTTTAAAATCATTTCGTTCATATTTTATTTAATTAAAATATTAATGTATCATCATTGTGAAAGACATTAAGGTAATTATTTATTCCCTAAAAATTAAAAATAAAGGAAAATGTTTTATATTTTAAAATATTATTTATCTTCGAACATATCCACTATAAAACCCCATATAAAAATATTTCACATGTTAAAAATAAGAGTATGAAAAGTTTAACTCTTCATTTAATAAAAAATTATAAAGGTGATAATATCATACATATGGCCATAAATTGGCTGCTAACCAATCCTTTAATTATTATAGAATAAATATACTCAACCAATAAAAATTGGTTTATGTTTTAGGGTAGTTTGATAATATTTATATTCTTATTTTTACTTATAATTACCTAATTTACCCTTAACTATGGAAATAAAAATAACTAAAGATGCTATTTATATTGGTCAAAAATAAAAGGGACCTATTTAATAAATTTTTACCTTATTATTATATATATGATATCTAATTTTCAAAATTAAAGACAAAATTGTGGATAAAATTAATTTAAAATTAATCTCGTAGAAAGTGTGTAACAATAGTTTTTTAAAGTGAATTTTTTTAAAAGTTTTCAATGTTTTTATATCCAATTTCAATAGAAAATTGATTCTGATGACTTATATTGGATTAATAGATGAATAATTTAACAATTTTGACTTCAAAAATAATTCAAAATATAATTTAAAACTATAAATTATTTAGATGAAAATATAGTTTTCAATTAAAAAGCAGTATTTTTTTCACTATTCATTAAAAATTGAAATTTAACAAAAAAAGAAACAAAAGAAAATTTTGATATTGATAATTAAAATAATAAGTTTATTTACTCAAATATAATTAGTAAAATTTTCAAAATTTATTTTTAAAACATCTCTTATATTAAAAGGTTGTAATAACACTTTTAGAAAAATATATCTTTTATGTGTAAAATTAGACTTGTTCTTATATTATATATATATAAAAAATTTAATGAATGAAAAAAACACATTTATGAATATTTAATTTTAAAAATAATTATTAAATCTTACTAATAGTGATTAATTTAATTTATAAAATCCCATTTTGGGTATAAAAATTGGTTTTCATAATAACACATACTTTATATTCAATTGGATTTCATTTTAATTTCTAATCATTTGGTCACAAAATAATTCATTATATATATATGATTAAAAATTATTTTTATAATTCAATTAATCATGTTCATACCCACCATTATAATATATAGGTTTTTAGTAACATTTAAATAATAATATTTAGTTGTCCATTTAAGCTCGATGTGGTGTATCATGTACACTATCTAATATAGTATTTCCTTTTAAAAAATCAAAATGTTATAGACTACTAGTCCTAATTAACTATATTATTCAAAAAAAATTATTGGGTGGGTTATTATACAGTACCACATAAGTCTATATAGATAATATAATTTTTTCTTCCTTATAAATAATATAACTGTTGAATTGAACTTTAACATCATCATAAAAAATCCTTCCAGAGTACCTTTATAACAATATTTAGATGTTTTGAATAATCTAAATCAATAATCAACTAAATAAAAATATCATTAATGAACACCATAAAATTTGATAAATATATTATTGGAGTATCCAATAAATCAATACCATTATTGTTGTTTTTTAATTATAAACTCAACATAGAATCATAATAAACTTGTAGTGTTTATAAAAGAGTTAAATATTTTTTTAGATATCCTTAATTTTTACCCTCATTAGATGATAAACCATCCTAAAATAATTTTTTGAATATATTTTTCTCTCATTGACTTGAAAAATATATATTCAGTCTTTGTAAAATAATGTTTATTATTCATTTCTAATTTCATTAATTAATTATAATTTATATATATATTTAATCAGTCATTTACCTAATAATAAAATTATACTAGAGAAGCACTGAAGGAAACACTATGTCTAATAAAACCCTCATATAATATATCATCGATCTTAATCCTAAAATATCTATTACTTTTCGGATCTATTTTGTATTTTAACATCTAAACAAAATAAGTTACAATGTATAATTGTAAATAAAATTTTATTTCCCTCTACAGTGTTAGCATAATTATATAATCTATAAATATATCAATAAATTCACATAACACCATTAAAAACTACTTTAACTCTATATTATAAGAATAGTTAATTAGATTTATTGATATAGATGTGATTTCCTACTAATAAACACTCCATGAGATAATTTTTCAATCCCTTACTCAAATAAATGCAATTTATTTCCCATGATGTTTATAAAATATCATCAATAATTGATAAAATTTCATATATTGTTGCAATTAATATAACCAATACTTGATATGGATGATATTGTATGGTTAATATATTACAAAAAAACCTCATGTGTTACTTGATCATACCTTATAACTAACTATTACCATTGACTATGATCTAATAATATTGTTTGACCCCCACTACACAAGATAACTCAAGTGGTCATTGAATCCTTTCTAGTGATAAATCTAACCCTTTCACTAAATTTTGTGTCATAAAATAATTAGAATCACCAATTGAAAATAATACATATATAAAATATTAAAAAAAGATATAAATTACACATCACACCACATTAGGTCCATCAACCTCATTGACCTTTACTGAATATATTATTTAATTACTAACGCCTCAGCATTGTCCTCATTTTTATCATATAACATTATTTCAGTGTACCCATATTACCTATGCTAGGGGAGTACATAAAACATGGTTCTAGGTAATTTGATTTGTTTCAAATATGGGTATGATGACTACATGTGTTGACATAATTGATATGTAATTATAGAGAAAAGGTGCTAAAAATAACTATTGAATTATATATAATATTATATATATATATATATATATTAATTTTCTAATAATATCTAGAAAATGAAATATTTTCTGGTTGTGGAAGATAAATTTTGGAAAAGGAATAGTTTTTTTGGTGTTTATTGAAATTTCAAAATAATATTATAATTCAGTAGATGTTTTCATGATGACTGAAGGAGTTTTTAGCGAATTATAAATATTATTTGATATATTTGGGTGTCATAATAATTTAGAAAATTAAGGGTAAAAAAATAATGAATAATGGAAAAACTATTTAATTGTAAGTTTAAAGAAATTTCAATCATTTTAAGGCTCTATAAAATGTTCAATAGTGATAGGTTAAACATCAAATCCCTATTGATTAGTTTTTATCATGAATTTAGTTTATTTTAATGTTCTGGTTAGTTGGTTTTAGAAATATAATTAATTTACTTTAAACATGCATCCAATTTGAGCTATATATTTTTTTAGGAATGGTTGGTTGAAACATGATGTGTGGTTAGTTTATTTTCATTGTTTTTTAGTTAAAGAGTTTTAAAGTTTCTTAGGAATGATTGGATTAAACATAATGTGACTTAAGTATATTCCATTGTGAAATTATAATTCATTATAGACTTTTCCAATATGTTTCTAGTTATATCCCTTTAGGAAGTCACTTAGTTTAACAAGTGGTTAGTTTGATCTATTAATGTGTTTATTTGGTTCAACATGTGGTATGTTAGGTTGGCATGATCAAATTGTCATATGGTCAAGAAAATGGAAAATTAATAGGAATATGACTTATTTTTATGACATGAGTGTATGACTTTACTAGGGATCAAAAATGATAAACAATTACCCATATGAATTTGAATAAGAGTATGAATTATTTTTATTCCTTATATAATTATAAAATTATGGAATAAATAATGTATTTATATGTGTTCCACATTATAAGATGGTGGTCCATGTGTAAAAAGCATGTGATGGCACACATATCAGATGTCTATTGGTTTTATTGCATAGATTTTTTGGAGAATTTATCAGAAGAATAAGACTAAGTCTTAAAATTTATTTGATGAAAATTTACTCAAGAAAATAAATGAATTCCAAAGTGAATACAAAAACTACAAAATATATTTCATATTTAAAGATGTTTTTTTAAATGTAGATCCCATATCATGATATTCGATGATTTAAATGGAAATATACATTCATGATATTCAGATACATTATTTTTTGTAGTTAAAAATAGTTATGCATTCATTAGTTGGATCAATGGTTTAACTATGAACAGTGGTCGGTATTTATTATTCCAATCAAGAATGAAAACTAATAAGAAGATGTTGAGGTAGATGATTGTGGGTAATTATTTAGGGATTTTGAATGAAATATTTCTTGATAATTATGGAATAATTATATATTTAAAAATGAAAAGAATTATATATGTTAATATTATATAAAGATCATTAAAATGTGTTATAGTGTGTGACACATGGATAGATTGTAAAAAATATAGAGGAATTTTGTGTGATCTACACCATGGGTTGCACTGAATTAATTTCAATATTGTATTTATAAATACAACATAAATAATTTTTAGTTAGTGTAGAGAGGGGATATATTCTAATATTGAATATATGAAAAGAGAATAGTTTGTGTATACATACATATCCGGTTCTTGAAGAAATGAATAAGTGAATCCTATATTTAACAACATTTATATATATGTTTTTTATTAAAGTATGAAGGATTTAGTGAAAAATAAAAATACACTAGTACATTTGATCTGAAGGTAATGAAAGCTACAATATAATTTCAATTTGAAATTATCCCCATTTGGAGAAGAGAATTTTTTATTTTTAGGTAAATTATAGATATAATCACTCTTTTTATACTCTCATCTTACATTTTAAGGTTGAGGAGAAATACTAGACTCCTTGAATAGAGTTAGAAATAATGAAGGGAGAATAAAAAGTTGGTGTATAATGTAGAATCTAGCCTATGATATAGATGCAATAAGAGTATCAATACTAAATATAGAAAATATAAAAATTCATTACACTAGTGATGTATGGATGCCCAATCATTAAACACATAATTTTAAATTATTCTTAATATACATTTTGAACAGATACAAGCTACAGATCTATAGGTATAGTGTTATAGGAAAGTTATAAATACAAATATATTATCATAATTATTAAAGTATCAACTTTATTTATAACTCCAAATTGTTCTTATAACTACCATAGTTAATTTAAAATATATTTGGTACCATAGGAAAATTACATAAGGAATATTTTTAGATAGAAATCCCAATAAATAAATGAACCTATAAATAAATAATAACATGATAGTAAAGAAGTATAAAAGATATAATAAAGAGTATTATCATAAGTATCGATACCTGGAATTAGTAAATTATTTCATAAGATCGTAAACTTTTTTAAACATAATTAAACATGATATCATAAAATTATGTTCAAGGTACCTCTCATGACCATCATCATAAAGTAGAAAAATTCAAGTTTCTGGTAAATTAATCTCTCTAATCCATTACATAACATATCATTTGATATAAAGATTTAAATTTTTATGAGGCCTATATAATTCTTTCCCACTATTTAGGTAAATTAATATCATATATATGGCTTCCCAATGAGTAAAATATATATTAATCTTTATCACCTCAAAACCCCGAGAAGTTAGTTGGTTTTATAATTATAATTCCAAGAATAAACCAAGGATAAATTATAGGGATTTCAATGAGAATGAAGAATTAAATAATTTGGATTTTTATATTATAAAATGGTAAATAAGACATTAAAATTGAGTTCCGATATATAGATTTATTTAAAAATATCTAGAAAAAGAGGTGAAAAAACCTATCAATTGCTTGAATCTTTATATAATAAGTAAAGGATATTTTCATAAATAAAATAACTTATTTTATTTCATATAAATATATTTAAACCATGTGTATTATTTATAAAATAATTAGGGACTTTTGGAAATAATTCATGATTTTAAATCATTTTATGGGGTGATTCTTGATGTAAGAAAAAAAATGTGAAAGTTTACCTAAACTGAGTTTTCTTAAAAGTGGGAATTTGAATGGGAACTAAAAACATAAATATAACCCATGGAATAAATTGGGTATTTTACTTATCATATATTAAAGGTACATAAATAACAAAATAGAAAAAGTTCATTATATGAGTATAGAATAAATGGGAGAAAATGAATGAGAATGTGTAACCATAAAGTCATAAAGGAGGTATAAAATATCACTTATATTGTGTCCCAATTTGTTCTGATCTTTCACCTAACATTCAACATATTCAAATTAATTTTGTTAAAAATTATCCTGTCAAAATTATCTATATATATTTCTTCTTATATGGTCTATTTATTGTTATGTGTCATTGATTTATTAAATTATTCATGCGTATTTTGGTTATATGATGTTCTTTGATTAATTTATAATAAATATCCATGGTGTGTTGACCAAGGTCACAAAGCTGTAAAATATTTTCACAATATATATTATATAATAATATCATGTCAATTATTTCTCCATTACCAAATAATTTTTATAGGTAAGTAATATTTTATGATTAGACTCAAATTAGAAAAGGTTATTTGTTATATCCTTTTTAGAGGTTACAATTACTATAATTATTTATTATTAACATCACTTGTCAAATTTATTATCTGTTAATTTCGTAAATTTAATGGTCTATAAAATAATATTTTTATACATTAAATACATGTTTTATTCCACACATGTCCATCCGTATTGAAAATTATAGAGAAACATCATCATCAGGACGTGATAGTCTGCACAGAGACCTAAACGACACTCTATATTTTATAGAATATAAAGATTATAGAAAATAAAATACCATAAAATTTAATGATAATAAAATATTTTATAAATATCATAGTATAATTTTAAATAACCTGTATTAATAATAAATTAATGGTGGTTATGAATAAGAGGACATGTTGTTCATGGAGGTTATAGTCTGCACACAAAAATGATGATGTTTTTCTTATTGTCAATAATTATAGTGTAAGGCATAACATTTCTATTAAATATTTACAATAAAAATTTATTATAATAAAAATTATTTTTGTTATTATACAATTATAGATAGAATAAGTTTTGGGTAGTAAGAGTATAAAAGAAATATGATGGTGCAATAGAAAATATTAACCCTTGATTAGGAGGTTCCCTTGTGGTCACCACCTTAAGAACGTTATCTTAACCTTCTCCAAAGATAAAATATTTTAAGCTCTAGGGGGTGGATGAGGAGATTATAGGGTATATTTTTTTGTTAAGAGTCAGTGTATTTGGAACCGTGGAGATGTTGAGGTGTTGTGGTTCCCTTTATAATTGAACTTAAAGGTATTTTTTGGCCCATATTACTCTTTAATATAATGATATCACATGTTTCAGAACACCTGGGAATAAAAAGTAGATGAGAATATATTTTTGGATGTTTTACACTCAAAAAATCCTCAAACATACGTTTCTATAAATGATAAATTATCTTGTTCAATTAATATTTTATTTTTTTACATTTATTATTTTGGTATTTTACTTAGACATCTAATTTTTAGTTGTATAATTTATTATTAATTACTAAAAAAAGATGATAATTATTATATTATTTTAACCTTATAATTATATATATTAAATAAAATTTCAAAAATAAACTATCTATTTGTAAGTAAAATTAATTTTCACATTAGCATGTGTAATGCATAAAAATATGTTATTATAAGAATTGTATCTTTAAGAAAATATTTTAAAATTAGGATAAAAATATTAATTTAATTGAGTATATTGACATTAAAAATATTATTATTATTCAAATAATATTTTTTAATATTAAATGATGATATAAACATATTTTCACAGTGTAATATTTTTTTATGATAAGAAAAACAAAATGAGTTTTGGTTAATACAGTAAGTAAGTTTTCTAAAATTGTAAGAGTGGGTTTATATATCAACATAAAATTTTAAAATAAATTATTTAACATTAAAAAATATATTTTATATTATAAAAATGGATTCAAAAACATTCATATAATTATTATAAAATAATTTTATGAAAGGGATAGTATTAATAAAATCATTATTTTCTAGTGTTCACCTAAAAATCAGTTATTTTATAAAAATTCAAAAAATTAATATAATGTTAATATTTTAATTAAAAATTAAAAATTTATGTTTCAATTTTCATATTAAAATTCAAAATTTACTAATAATATTATAATTCAATGTATAGATGATATTATGAACATCATCTAGTTTAACTGCAGTAAGAGTCATCTAAAATATTGTAATTTTATAATAGTTTCATATTTTTTTATAATATATTAGTTCATGTAACATAATATTATAAAATAAATTCATTATAAGGGAAAAAATCAATAATGTCTCAATTTGTTACATCCCCCCTTATAGGATTTCTCCCTTGATATTTTATTTCATACACTAAGGTCAAAACAAATGAGGGTATTTTTGTTAGATGGTATTTAATGGTTTATTTTTTCCTCATTATACATATGGTTTCTCCAATGAATTTTCCCAAGGTTATTTTTCTTATTTCATATAACACTATCTCTACAGTCCAAGATCTTCACCGGTTACTCCTCATTTTAGAGATCATTATCTAACTATACAAACTCTGAATTCAGAACATGTGATCAATATAGGATGTAATTCCTCAACTGTTATAACTAGGACACATCATGTACTATGTAAAAGTTTGGTGGGAGGACTAGTCAATATTCAACAACATTTATGTGATTATTAATGTTAAATTTTCCAACATAACTTGAGATTATCTAGCACTTCATCCCAAATATCATGAATATTTTTAATTAAAATATATAGAGAATCACATTTTTACCAACCAAAAACTCCAGGTCTCATCGAAGTTTAGTATCATAACACTTAAAGTAAATATGTTTCTCATTTATCTTCTAATGATTTTTTTTTATCTTTTTATAATATTTTATCAACCATCTTAGGTCCTAAAAACATTCAGTCAACTACTTCATCTCATCACAAAAGTGTTATATGCCTCTTCTGATAAAGGGATTCATATGTGTCCATTTTTTTACTTGAGTTAAATCTTTTGTTATATGAGAACTATACTAGAGAAAGATATTGTTCCAAAAATACCTTAATGTTAATAGAGTTATATCTCAACATATCCTCAAGTGATCGGAAATTCCATTCAGATTTTCCATAAAATATAGGATGATAGGGTATAATTCTATTCAACTCTGTTTTTAGGGAATCCAAAATACTCTTTAAAAAAATAGAGTTTAAACTCATATCTAGGTCAAATTCAATCATTAATGGTGTTCTAAAATACCCCATCACTTCTCTAATGTATATCACTGCTAGTTGATTGAGTGAGAGGTCTTATTGAATGATAATAAAATGAGTCGTACTAGTAATATGGTTCATCACAACATATATATAATTATTCCATTTTTATGTATTTTTATTACCCATAAAAACATCAATATTCGTGTTTTCCTATTTCTATGTAGGTATGGACAATGGTTTTATCATCCATTTAGTCTTTTTCCTCTCATTCATCTCCTACTAACACACCTGATATTATGATATAAATTTCACAATCTATTTCTTCATATTTCCCCACAATAGTGTTACTAGAGATCCAAATACATTTTCATGTTTCATTGGTGTATTAATAATTAAAATATATGTGAATTACTCTATGGATCCTTCTTCATATCTGGATATGATGGAATAAAAATTCATTTCCCAAATCCCACTACTCATTCATCACCATCCTTAAACACAGAGGCTTTTCCATTAGTCATGGAGTCAACCTTATTCTATATTTCTGCATTATAAATTTAATAGTATTTAATCATATATCATAATGATATATGGGAAAAAATTATAAAGGTAGGATAGTATTCTTTTCATCATGATTCCTATTCCAAACCTTTTCATGTCCAAGAAGATTAGATAATTATCAATCCTCAACATAAATAATGTTATAGGATCTACTATTCTTGGAGAATATTCCCCTTTATTTTCCTTATTTAGATGGTAGTGGAATGAGAATTCATAATCTATGATCATATTTAACAATCTTCACGGGGAATATTGAGATCCTTCTACATGTGAAAATATATTTCAATCTCTCGTGGTCCTTATATATATGACACTTCTCTTCATAGAGATAATGCCTCCCAATTTTCATCATGATGATAATTATGGACAACTAATGATCATACACTAGATAGTTATATTTATTCACCTTAATCTAACTTAAGTATTGGGTATCCATTTATCATGTTCTAGGAGTACAAAAATGATGATATTTTTTAATGCATCACTATATATCACTAATCCATCCCCACTTAGGTGTATAATGAGTATATGTGTTTTGGATATCCACTACTTCAGATCCATGAATCTCTATTAAAACTCATCCTTCCATATATAATTCACTCATTTTAATTTAATCTTGGTTAATGGGTTTGAAAAAGTTGATAATTTTTTTCAAGAATAAATGATAATTTCCAAATAATATATGGAACTATGGATCTCCATAACAGATGATATTCTAGGATAATACTTAATTATCATAGTCTAAAAAAGGCATATATATCCATTTTCATGTGATAAAATTCCATATTAATTCAACTTACTCCATATAAAACTTTTTTTACTATAAATTTCATATAAATTTCCATTTCTCAAAGTATATAGAAAAACATTGACATTTTCCTCATTTTCCTCAACTTTTAGAGTATACATTAATAATATCTATAAATATTATGTCATATTTTACTAGGAAATATATTAATTCTCTATTAATTAAGTCTATAAATATCATTAGATAATTTTATAGTCCAAAAGGAATTAGTATGAACTCATAATGGTTATATATTTTATGAAAGGGAATCTTAGGAATATATTCATTTTTACCTTTAATAAATGATATCTTGACTGAAGGTCCTCATTAGAGAAATATGGAGCTATTAATAATAGATCAAGAATGTCATAGATCTATGGTAGATGATAGTTTTTCTTTACCATTATCTTTTTGAACCCTAGATATTCGATATTCAGTAGAATTGACCCATCCTTTTTCTTATAAAAGAGGATCGTTTCACCCCATGGTGAAGAACATAGGAATATAAAACCAGTTATAGGATGTTATTGTAATTTATTATTCAATTCATCTAGATCATGTGGGTATTATATATAGATTAATATATATTAATAGTATAAGGCAACGACCTAAAACCTTACTTAATATTGAATTAAATGAATAATTCACATTGAGGATCTTTTCAGGTTTAGAGTTTTAGAGAATTAGATCATAAATCATGAATTACATTCCACATTTAAACAAAGTGGTTACATAAAATATAGTATTCGTTTTCCCCATCAACAGAAACATATTTAAAATAAAACATGGATTCTTTCTTGACACTTCCTTAACACTATCATCATAACATGTACCTTTCCCTTGACCTGTGAAAAACATTTCAAAAACTTGGGATGAGCATAAAAAGCTCAGTAAGGGATATAAAAGTATGAAAAGAAAACATTAGTCCATGTATGAAATCATACTTTACTCATAAAACATAAGCATTTTAACATACCTCATCAAATCATGAATAAATCATAGAAATCATAAGGCATAAAGGTAACTTGAGGAATTCATAACATTCTTACGTATGGAGAAACCCTCTTGGTTATGTTTGGAATACCCATCACAGTATATTCCCTTAATCTCTTCGAATAAACCTTAACGTTTAACTCCTTCGCGTTACCCAATGCATTAGAGAGCTATATCGGGCTCACCTGCCCTTAGTTTATCATATAACCACCCGTCTTCATAACAATGCCCAAGAACCATAACATAATCATAGCACATAAATTAAGCATAAAGGAAAGATAACATTCCCACATTTCAATAACAATATAATATTTTAAGATATTGAAATAATGAATCCATTCTAAAAACCATTTTCAAAACCATTTAAAACATTTAATAAAGAGATTTTTAAATCAAAGTGTCTCATACCACATTGAAGCTTTTAACATTTTAAACCATTAATATCCATATAAATAAATCCTTAAAACCATTTTTAAAACATGGATATTAATGAGAAATATTTATAAGAATAAATCATTAAAACATTTAAAACGATATTTTAGTTAAAGGTTTTTTAACAAAATGAGAGACACTTGAATACAATAATTGAGGGATAAAATTTAATCAAAACTTTATAATATCATGAGAATAAAGGGATTCATGATATAATATTCCAAAGTACAGTATATACACCATATAAGAGTGAACTGGTGCATAACAACAATGAAGTCTCAATAGAAATGTAAAATGAGATAAAATCCATTATAAAGAATGTATCCTTAAACTAAGGATAAATCAATCTTATAATTATGTGTGACAAATATAAATACACCCAATATATGTGGATATTAATTATAAAATAATAAAAGGTCATTTAAACATATTCAAAGGATGACATATTCAATAACCACATGTTGAACCCAAAGAAATCGAAATTGGGTTAAGAAGTTCCCTTGACAACCTAACGACGTCACATCAAATTTTAGAAAAAGCGTTTATGAGAGAGATAAAGGGTATCTAATCACTTGGACATAAAATTTACAGGAATAAGGATATATAAGAACATATACTCACATAATAAGATGAAAATTAAAAGACATAACAAAAGAAGTCTTTTAAAAAGAGGAGGGTGAAAGGTCCCCTTACCGATTTGGGTAACTTTCGAAACGTACACCCCATGAAAGAAGTACTATACAAAATTGATGTAAATAATCATAAAAGAAAGTATGTTACAAAAATAGTAGAATAATGGACAGTACATACAACACTCAAAAGTAAATATTGGCAAATGTAGCATGAATCTCACGAAAACACAAAGTGAGATAAAAATCCCCTTACGAAATTTCGGCAGCCAAACAGTGCCAATTAAAACTTCCAAAAATGGATTTATGAGATCGAATAGGGTCTCTCATAATATTAACATAAAAATTACATAATGTGGAATATAAAATAACATACCAAACATAATAAAGATGATCTTAAAAGAAATGACATAAAACAGAGTACTTAAAAAGGAAGAGAGAGATAGGATCCCTTACCTCGGGTCCGACTTGACTCGATCGTTCTTTAACCTCCTGAATTATAAACTTGAGTTAATTTATACTTGCTTAAGAACCTTTTTAAAGTTCATTATTCCTTTTATATCACTTACTACCATGCTATGAACACTATGTAATTATTTAAGTTAATAATGGTCGTTTTGTAGATCATTGCTACTCGAGTCAAAAATAAACTCTTTATAATTACAAGTTGTTCATGTGGTAAAATATATATTATATACAGAATTATATTCTTTATGTATATATCATATATATCCATTATATCCATTATATACATGCATTTATAATATTACATAACATTTAGAGGTAAGAAATGAAATGCACCGTTCATGGAGACGGTAAGTCGTACGTACGCATGAACGCTACTTCCATTTCTATTTCTTATTTAATGGAATTAAATCATAATGATACATAATAGTATTATAATTCCAGTATGGTATCATATATAATATCATTAAATCTATCTTTTATACGTACCACATGTGGTATTAACGAATCAAATCACTTTGAGGGGGCGGTAGTCCGCACTTCCTAAAATGAAGATATCACGTTTAACCATAATGGAAACCATAAAGGTATGCCATAAATGAAAAATACAGAAGATTAAGTAAAACATAAACATATTATATATCATATATAAATATAGTGACATCTTAATGGCCTCCTTTGGGGGTGTTAAAAGAATATTGAACAATCATTGTTTCGTGAGGCAGAAATTCACCATCCACAGAAACAGTATGTTCTTTAACCATTAGATGTAGGTGTGTGTAAGTGTAGATCGAATCCTTCTTATAAAAACATCCTAGTATATTTAAGATACTGTAGTTGTTACAAAAGAAATGAATAAAAAGAGTTTAGGGGGTTGGAGAAGCAAAATAAAACAAAAGAACACAAGTGAAGACATTACCTTAAAATCGGGTATCTCTCTTTGATTTGAGCTCAAAGGATTCCTTGGGAAGACTTCTGTCCAAAGTGAGGCTTCTAGGAGTAATAGAGGGATGTGGAGAGACAACATTAGCAGGGGTTGTCCGAGCCAAAGGCTTGAGAGGTGTGGGTAAGGTGGTAGAGGTGGGGGCCTTTTATAAGAGGAGAGGAGGGGCACTCTTGGAAAGTTACAAAATGTTACTTTATTTTCAAATGAGTTTCGGATTTTAAAGGCCCCACATTGATGTAATTAGAGTATAAGGTGGTAAGAGTTCGAAATATACTCATCCAATAGGTTTTTGACAAGTTCAAGTTATAGTTTTAACATTATCTTTTCATTTTATTTAAATCCTTTATTAATGAGGTAATCACTGCATCATCATGATGTCATAAATAATTTAATTTATTTAATGTCTAAAAATTATAAAAAATATATCATGATGTAGGAAATATTTTTATACTTCTAATTAATATTTATAGTAAAAAATATGACTTGTATAACCCTATTTAAAAATTGTTTTAGTAAAACAACTCATGCTTGTGACATTTTTACTTTAACTTTAAACAAAAAGTTATTTATGTAATTTTCCAACCAAAGTGGCTCCATGGGGTCCACAAGTTGACCCATGGATTTTCTTGGTCGGCCATGACACATCAAATGAGGGTAGGACATGTTTCTAGGTCATTTCATATTATTACAACATTATTTTTACCTTAAATTACACTAATTACCTCTAATCGCGATTAAAAACTTAAAAGTTACTATTCACCAAAAAATTATTTTAATCCAATTGAAACACATTTTAAATCCTAATGACAACCATGTATGTTGGATTTTTGAGATTCAAATCACAGAAGTGGTGAAGTTTCATTTAAACGAAAAATCAGTTTTTAAACTACCACTTAGTGGTTTCACTATTCATCAAAAATTGAAGTTTTTCAGAAAAATACCAAAAATTCACCCTAATCTATATTTGATATTCCTAATTAAAAAATGATATCTATTTTAAAAAATTCAAAACATATAAGTTTCATTAATTAATTTAATAATTAATTCCCGCTGTCAAAACAAATAGCGAGTTTTTAAGAAACAATATCTATTAAAAGATTGACACTAGTTTAAGTCCAATTTCAAAGTGAAATTAATTACAATGACCACTATTGCATTAAATGGTAAAAATATATTCTAATTTAACTTTAAAAACAATTCAAAAGATAATCTAATCATATAAATAAATTATATTAAAAAGAGGTTTTGAATTAAAATACAACATTTTTCACTATTCATTAAAAAATGAATTTTATCGGAAAAATACCAAAAATTTACACAAAGTAAATTTTGAGGTCCCGATTCTAAAGAAGAATTTTATTTTTTCAACTATAACATATAAAATTTTCAAAAAGTGGATTTAAAAGAGGTTCGCCATCAAAAGGCGGTTAATCGACCTTTTAAAGAATATTAGAATGTTTACGCTTAAAATTGGATTCATTCGCATTTTTAATCCTCTAACATTTATTGTAAAAAGCAAAAATATTTGACAAACATATAGAATCATTTTGTAGTTAGTTTTTTTCATTCCTTCCATTACAATGGCTAGACGTTAACTACCATTTAAAATAATATTATTTTGTTATTAGAGTGCAACAAAAGATTTCCAAGAAACTCGTTGTTGCGTATTGGGTACGCCATCAAGCATAGCATCCCCTTTAAAGTAATATTAATATTTTATTCACAAATATGAATAAATATGAAAATATCATATTCTTTATTTACCTGGGGTGTTACATCCTTCTCCCCTTTTGTGAATTGCATCCTCGCAATTTTAAAATTGGGCTTAGAAGCTTCATTGAAAATCCCACATCGGAACAAGAGTCAGTAAAACTATCACTTTAAAAGAATGGGAGAGAAGTACAAATGTCACCCGAGTTAACCCATACTAGGATTCCAAGTATGAAAATGTGGATATGGAGGAAAAAACAAAGGGTCATGTTCTGATGGAGAGTGATAGTAAACATTTCTAGGAGAAATTTAACAACAAGAAAATCACAAACTTGTGATGGGTTAAACGGTATTTGATTCCCCAGTAGGAAAAATTAATAGACAACATTTTTGTTTTATGTTACTTTTCATTGAGGAATTTATTTATGAGCTTAACTAAAACATAAGGAATCATACTTAATTTTCATGTTGACTTTCATCTTTTACTAGATTTCTTACACGAACTCATATTTTCTCCAAAAGACGAGTATTTGGGATGACTTGTTCACATTAAGAGAGCTATAATCAACTTCTAGAGAATCACCTAATCCACAAAATAGAACTATATACTTCCCATGTCTTTAGACCTTAACCAAAACTAAAACAAAAAAGGTCAGTATGAGATCAAATAATACCCAAAAAGGATAATCCTTTATAAAAAAAATCTATTCTTATTCTCCAAATTTTGTCAAACAAAACCCAAAGTTCAACAAAGTACATTCAATAAACATCTATACATAAAATTCTACAAAGTAAAGAAAACTAATATTGAAACCCAATTCTCTGAAGGATTTAATCACATAGTCTCCTAAGATAAATTTTAACATTTTTTCCAAAATAACATCAGTTACTCTTTTAGTCTCATACTAAAAAGTAATTTACCTAATCACATATCCTCCATGATAGGCTAATCATTTCCATTGATAACCAAAAATCAACTTACTCTTAATTCATAAAATCATCTAACTAAAAAGAATCATTCAAACTAACCAGGGACTTCACGTAGTCCAGTGGTAGGCGATAAATACCAGTTGCACTTTGGTTGTGGGTTCGATTCCCGCAGCTTCGTCCGACGCGATGGGTTGTCACACGGTCTGCGTGTTGTCCCTTTTCAAAAACTGTATAATTTTATAACATTCCTCAAAAAGAGATAAATTCATCAAAAATAACAATAACATATTTTAACCACAAAGGTTATCTAATAACTTCCATTTTGCAACCCAAAATGTATTAACCAGTAATTGCCTCAAATTCAAGGATCATATAAACCCAAATGGTTCTTTATAACTATATCCAAAAAAGAAAGGATAATTATTCCTTGAATAAAATTTTTGTATATCAAACATCAGGGTTACTATAAAAATTCTTCTAATGCAACCCCATCATCAAAAGAGACTTAATACATCTAAGAATCTCACCATCCTAAAATCTACCGTAACTCTTGAATCCCTTATATGATGACTTCTTACTCATTCAACATTATTCATGATCCATTATCCATTCCTTTTCAACTTATTCTGAAATACTTCTTTCCTACAAACAAAATCATGAATCATATCCTAAGATTCCAATAATAGGAAAACATATGTTAAGAAATAATCCATACCTTTCATTATTCATTGTCAGTTTCTTTATCCTCAATCGGAATGGCATTAGGTATTGGTAAATGAATATTTGTACGATCTTGGTGACCCCATTCCCGAAACTTCTTCATAGGACATGTGTTTTCATAATGACCATGCACACCACATTTAAAACATTCAATTGATCCTTTAGAAAGAACTTCTTTCCCTTTCCTAGAGTCAACTAGATGCTTCCTTTTTCCATGGAAGGTTCTTGCTTTATGACCTTCATTTACACATCTATAACATCTTTCTGTCCCTTTGAAACATTTTCCTATGTGTTTCTTTCCACATATTTGACACATAGGTTTTTGAACATACTTACCTTTATGATTATTACCTGAAATTCCGTAGGGATTTGTTTCTGTCATATACGATGCCTTATAAAAATCACTAAGGTTCAGGTGGTCAATCATGACTCTAGATAGTTGGTTGAGGATAACCACAAGAGTTCTCATTGCAGCTCCCATATCATTCAGTTGTTCTTTCATAAAACCGTCACAGTTTTCTTCAAATCCACTGTTACTTTGGTGCCTGCTAGATCCAGCCATTTACTAAAACCAAAAAGGTCAGTGTGAGTATATCAGTAAAATCATCAAATAAAAAAAGAGGAAGATAAACACCAAGATATACTTATCCAAGTTATCTCAAACTCATTCTAACTTTCAAAAAAAATGATTACTCCATCTAATATACTAACCATTGTGGTTATACACAACTTGTCACTTTTTCTTAAACAACACTCTAACCTCTAAAGTTATCTAAACCGACCTCTGATACCAACTATAAGGCCCCGGCCTTAAACCGTACTTAATATTGAATTAAATGAATAATTCACATTGAGGATATTTTCAGGTTTAGATTTTTAGATAATTAGATCATAAATCATGAATTACATTCCACATTTAAACAAAGTGGTTACATAAAAGATAGTATTCATTTTCCCCATCGACGGAAACATATTTAAAATAAAATATGGATTATTTCTTGACACTTCCTTGACACTATCATCATAACATGTACCTTTCCCTTGACCTGTGAAAAACATTTCAAAAACATGGGATGGGCATAAAAAGCTCAGTAAGGGATATAAAAGTACGAAAAGAAAACATTATTCCATGTATGAAATCATACTTTACTCATAAAACATAAGCATTTTAACATAACTCATCAAATAATGAATAAATCATAGAAATCATAAGGCATAAAGGTAACTTGAGGCATTCATAACATTCTTACGTATGGAGTAACCCTCTTGGTTAGGTTTGGAATACCCATCACAGTATATTCCCTAAATCTCTTCAGAGAAACCTTAACATTTAACTCCTTCGCGTTACCCAATGCATTGGAGAGCTATATCGGGCTCACCCGCCCTTAGTTTATCACGGAACCAACTGTCTTCATAACAATTCCCAAGAACCATAACATAATCATAGAACATAACTTAATCATAAAGGAAAGATAACATTCCCACATTTCAATAACAATATAACATTTTAAGATATTGAAATAATGAATCCATTCTAAAAACCATTTTCAAAACCATTTAAAACATTTAATAAAGAGATTTTTAAATCAAAGTGTCTCATACCACATTGAAGCTTTTAAAATTTTAAACCATTAATATCCATATAAATAAATCCTTAAAACCATTTTTAAAACATGGATATTAATGAGAAATATTTATAAGAATAAATCATTAAAACATTTAAAACGATATTTTAGTTAAAGGGTTTTTAACAAAATGAGAGACACTTGAATACAATAATTGAGGGATAACATTTAATCAAAACTTTATAATATCATGAGAATTAAGGGATTCATGATATAATATTCCAAAGGATAGTATATACACCATATAATATTGAACTAGTGCATAACAACAATGAAGTCTCAATAGAAATGTAAAATGAGATAAAATCCATTATAAAGAATGTATCCTTAAACTAAGGATAAATCAATCTCATAATTATGTGTGACAAATATAAATACACCCAATATACGTGGATATTAAGTGTAAAATAATCAAAGGTCATTTAAACATATTCAAAGTATGAAATATTCAATAACCACATGTTGAACCCAAAGAAATCGAAATTGGGTTAAGAAGTTCCCTTGACAGCCTAACGACGTCACATCAAATTTTAGAAAAAGAGTTGATGAGAGAGATAAAGGGTATATAATCACTTGGACATAAAATTTACAGCAATAAGGATATATAAGAACATATCCTCACATAATAAGATGAAAATTAAAAGACATAACAAAATAAGTCTTTTAAAAAGAGGAGGGTGAAAGGTCCCCTTACCGATTTGGGTAACTTTCGAAACGTACACCCCATGAAAGAAGGACTATAAAACATTGATGTAAATAATCATAAAATAAAGTATGTTAAAAAAAGAGTAGAATAATGGACAGTACATACACCACTCAAAAGGAAATATTGGCAAATGTAGCATGAATCTCACGAAAACACAAAGTGAGATAAAAAGCCCCTTACGAAATTTTGGCAGCCTAACGGTGCCAATTAAAACTTCCAAAAATGGATTTATGAGATCTAATAGGGTCTCTCATAAAATGAACATAAAAATTACAGAATGAGGAATATAAAATAACATCCCCAGACATAAGAAAGATGAGCTTAAAAGAAATGACATAAAACAGAGTACTTAAAAAGGAAGAGAGAGGTAGGATCCCTTACCTCGGGTCCGACTTAACTCGATCATTCTTTAACCTCCTGAATAATAAACTTGAGTTAATTTCTAATTTCTTAAGAACCTTTTTAAAGTTCATTATTCCTTTTATATCACTTACTACCATGCTATGAACACTATGTAATTATTTAAGTTAATAATGGTTATTTTGTAGATCATTGCTACTTGAGTCAAAAATAAACTCTTTATAATTACAAGTTGTTCATGTGGTAAAATATATATTATATCCAGAATTATATTAATTATGTAGATATCATATATATCATATATATCCATTATATACATGCATTTATAATATTACATAACATTTAGAGGTAAGAAATGAAATGCACCGTTCATGGAGACGGTAAGCCGTGCGTACGCGTGAACGCTACTTCCATTTCTATTTCTTATTTAATGGAATTAAAACATAATGATACATAATAGTATATTAATTCCAGTATGGTATCAAATATAATATCATTAAATCTATCTTTTATACGTACCACATATGGTATTAACGAATCAAATCACTTTGAGGGGGCGGTAGTCCGCACTTCCTAAAATGAAGATATCGCGTTTAACCATAATGGAAACCATAAAGGTATACCATAAATGAAAAATAAAGAAGCTTAAGTAAAACATAAACATATTATATATCATATATAAATATAGTTACATCTTAATGGCCACCTTTGATGGTGTTAAAAGAATATTGAACAATCATCGTTTCGTGAGGTAGAAATTCACCATCCACAGAAACAGTATGTTATTTAACCATTAGATGTAGGTGTGTGTAAGTGTAGCTTGAATCCTTATTATAACAACATCCTAGTATATTGAAGATACTGTAGTTGTTACAAAATAAATAAATAAAAAGATTTTAGGGGGTTGGAGAAGCAAAATAAAACAAAAGAACACAAGTGAAGACATTACCTTAAAATCGGGTATCTCTCTTTGATTTGAGCTCAAAGGCTTCCTTGGGAAGACTTCTGCCCAAAGTGAGGCTTCTAGGATTAATAGAGGGATTTGGAGAGACAAAATGAGAAGGTTTTGGCCGAGCCAAAGTCTTGAGAGGTGTGGGTAAGGTGGTAGAGGTGGGGGCCTTTTATAAGAGGAGAGGAGGGGCACTCTTGGAAAGTTACAAAATGTTACTTTATTTTCAAATGAGTTTCGGATTTTAAAGGTCCCACGTTGATGTATTTAGAGGATAAGGTGGTAAGAGTTCTAAATATACTCATATAATAGGTTTTTGACAAGTGAAAGTTATAGTTTTAACATTATCTTTTCATTTTATTTAAATCCTTTATTAATGAGGTAATCGCTGCATCATCATGATGTCATAAATAATTTAATTTATTTAATGTCTAAAAATTATAAAAAAAATATCATGATGTAGGAAATATTTTTATCCTTATAATGAATATTTATAGTAAAAAATATGACTTTTATAACCCTATTTAAAAATTGTTTTAGTAAAACAACTCATGCTTGTGACATTTTTATTTTAACTTTAAATAAAAAGTTATTTATGTCATTTTCCAACCGAAGTGGCTCCATGGGGTCCCCAAGTTGACCCATGGATTGTATTGGTCGTCCATGACACATAAAATGAGGGTAGGACATGTTTATAGTTCATTTCATATTATTAAAACATTATTTTCACCTTAAATTACACTAATTACCTCTAATCGCAATTAAAAACTTAAAAGTTACTATTCACAAAAAAATTATTTTAATCCCATTGAACCACATTTTACATCATAATAAAAACCATGTATATTGGATTTTTGAAATTCAAATCACAAAAGTGGTGAAGTTTCATTTAAACGAAAAATCAGAATTTAAACTACCACTTAGTGGTTTCACTATTCATCAAAAATTGAAGTTTTTCAGAAAAATACCAAAAATTCACTCTAAGATATATTTGATATTCAGAATTCAAAAATGATTTCTATTTTACAAAATTCAAAACATATAAGTTTAATTAATTAATTTAATAGTTAATTCCCGCTGTCAAAACAAATAGCGTGTTTTTAAGAAACAATATCTATTAAAAGATTGACACTAGTTTAAGTCCAATTTCAAAGTGAAATTAATTCCATTGAAAACTATTGGATTAAATGGTAAAAATATATTCTAATTTCACTTTAAAAACAATTCAAAAGATAATCTAATCATATAAATAAATTATATTAAAAAGAGGTTTTGAATTAAATTACAACATTTTTCACTATTCATTAAAAAATGAACTTTATCGGAAAAATACAAAAAATTTACACAAAGTAAATTTTGAGGTCCCGATTCTAAAGAAGACTTTTATTTTGTCAAATATAACACATAAAATTGTCAAAAGGTGGATTTAAAAGAGGCTCGCCATCAAAAGGCGGTTAATCGACCTTTTAAAGAATATTAGAATGTTTACGCTTAAAATTGGATTCATTCGCATTTTTAATCCTCTAACATTTATTGTAAAAAGTAAAAATATTTGACAAATATATATAATCGTTTTGTAGTTAGTTATTTTCATTCCCACCATTACAACGGCTAGGCATTAACTACCATTTAAAATAATATTATTTTGTTATTAGAGTGCAACGTAAGATTCCCCAGAAACTCGTTGTTGCATATTGGGTATGCCATCGAGCATAGAGTCCCCTTTAAAGTAATATTAATATTTTATTCACAAATATGGATAAATATGAAAATTTCATATTCTTTATTTACCTGGGGTGTTACAAATAGAGTTAATGGTATATGTAAAATTGAGAACCCATCCTCTCAATTAAGAGGATTAATTGGAAATTCTTTAGGGAATACATCAATATAATCCCTTTCAATGAGAATGATCACATGATTGGTCCTCTAATTTGATTCAATCATTTGATCTAGTTATTCCAACTCATAAGGAAACCAAATATAGGCATCTGAAGAATATTCTAATTGAGATTCATCCTCCTCATTACACATTTAATTAATTAGGGGGAAATATAAAATATAAAAGGTGATTTCCTTCCCTAGAAAATGGTCATGGATTATATATAGAGAAAAATAATCCATTTTAAAAATAGAATCATATTTAACAAAGTGGATCATTTCAAGGTTCAATAAGATAATCTTCCCAGATATCTCAACTAAGGAATATTTATATACATTGGATTAAGCAATCTCTCTATTATAATTTTCACTAATATCATAAAATTTATGTTTTTTGGTATTTCTTGAATTGTTTTATGAAATAATCATGATATAAATGTGTGTATATAATTATAATAATATAGGACATTTTAAGTTCATTAAAGGATAATGATTGGAATGTTTACTATTTTATTCTAATTCTAGTCAATTTTTATATCCAAAATTAACTTTTGGATGAGAACATCCAAACTAATAAGAATAAAAAAGGAAAATTGTGGACACGTAAGGAATAAACCATAATTTTCTTGTATATCCTAACTTATGATTATCATATTATAAATTTATGTAATCAATGGGTGTTTCTTTATTTTTTTCTCTATCCTAACATTATATTTAAATCCTTTATAATATTTCGTAAAGATAATATGAATTATCCAAAGTATATCTTATTATATTATCTAGCCTTGTGTCCATATAATATTCTATTTTATAAACCAAGTCATGGTTATGTTAATACCCAACATTCCATTTTTTGATTTATTACCCCTTGATAAAATATTCCTTATACTATATCCATATTCTAGTGTCCAAATAGGGACGTAATTGTAAGGAAATTCACACACTCAATACCTTACCAAAATTTTATTATATTTTCTTACACATATGTTTATACATATATACTTAACTGTAGTATTTTAAATAATGTTCTCTCATCTGATTAAACAAGAATAACTATTCCTTCATATGATACCAGCTATGGTGAACTAAGACTCAAACATATATTATTTCATAATTTATAAAACAATTTTCCAAAAAAAATATTTATAGGATCTATCGGTCTACTGTCTTTGGAAGATTTGATATTCAAATACATCATCATAAAAAACCAACTTTATTAAAAAACCCACTTAGTCATCCTAACTACCATTGAATTTATAAAACTATATTGGTTACCTTGGGAATCATATATAAGTAAAATTGTTGAGTTAGAAATCCAAATTATGGAATAAGGATGTCAATAAAGCATAACATGACTTTCCAAAGGAATAAGATGATATCATTAAAGTATGATCATAATAATGGATACATGGAATAATTAAATGATTTAATAAGATCATATATATCTCTAAATAACATGAAATATTATATCATGAATATATTTAAAGGTTCATTCCCAATACCATCATCACAAAGGGTATAAATTCTCATTGTGTATTTTGTTCACTCAAAAATACATTACATAAAATATCATGAGATATACATCTTTACCGGATGAATTGGAAGACTATATAATTTTGGGACCCCTCCTTATATATATGGAAAAAATATATTTGTGTTTCATATGATGAATATAAACCACGCTTAAATCATATTCATATTCAAACACACGAGAATGAGGTGTGTTTCATAATTCATATTCAAGGAATAATTGAAGATTAATCAAAAGGATTCTAAAGAGATGTTGGAATCAAATAATTTGGAAATTCATATTTAGAAATGAAACATATATCTTTATCATTGGGTCATAATAAATATATCTCCTGAAAAAGATCTGGGATTATTCACTACTATAGTATAACAAATCCTTGAATTATAATAAAATAATTACAAAAACATTGATTTTCAAATCTAGAAAATACACCTGATGTAGTCAAGATAATATTGAAGTCTTATATGAAGAGTTAAATCAAAAGGATAATGTTAATTAGGATTATTTTACATTCAATGATGATTTATGCATGGAAAATTAAAGATTTAAGATAATTTATATATCTTTGAAATTTGAAATCAAGAATGCGGGAACAATAATGAAGGATAAATTTTATCTACTTTAATCACATTCCAAATATATATTATATAAATGAACATAAAAAATAACTAGATAAACTGATTTTCCCCATAAAGTTGTATCTTAAAGAGAGAGGTATTTCAGGAATAGATGCATGTTCTAGGATGATAGTGATGTTTGTGTAAATAAAAGAAAAATTTAGAATATCAAAGTTCTTGAATGTGAGAAAAGGTTATCAAAAGATAAGAAGAATATAGATATACCTTCTAATGAATAATTAATAAATAGAACATGTGAAGATCTAAATATTTTAGTTAATCAAAATAATAATAGATAAATTATAAATATATTAAAATAATGATTTTTCAAATAATTCTATAATAAAAAGTCCCCAATAGAAGGTTAGAACATTGTGTTAATAAATTTTAAGAATAGGGAACCTAATTATTGTGTTCCTAGAAGTCTAAATAATCAATAGTGGAAGAATTCATATTACACTAACATCCTAACCTTGGCATGAAAATAAGAGGTATGAATTTTATGGGATATGATTAATTTTTTCTATATCTATACATTTTGAATGAAATTAAATAATGAGGAGTATTAATAATTTCATGATGAATACTTTTCTCCTTATAAAATACTGGGGAATAATATTAACTAGAGAATATTTTTTTATATGGAGATCAAATTAACTACATTGAATGATATAGGTAATTAAATAAAGAGACTAAAAAACCAACGATGTTGAAACCAAAATAGATATATTTGGGATAAAGGAATAAAATAAGGAAACTATAGAAGTAGGAGGTGGATATTTCCATTAAGGGGAATGGATAAATATATTTAGGAAGAATTTACCAAGTTTTATAATTTAAAAATGACTACTATTGTTATTGAATATGAGTAAAACAATGAATTATTAATTATTGTTCGTTCATATCAAACCACTAAGAAGTAGTTTAATATTTTTGTATGATCCATTAATTGGAAGAAGAATCATATTTAAGGATGATAATAGAATTCATTAAGATATGACATGAGTATATTTGAGATTACTCACACAAAATAAAAGTAAAGTAGGCCATATAAGTTATAGAAACTAATATAGAACATCTAATATAAAATAATCCCAAGTGGAGTTTCAAAATTAACCACCGATAAAGATTAGAGGAAAGTGAATTTGAATGTTTTGGTTTAAAATGACCTATAAAAATCCTAAAAATATGAATTTTTAGAGTTAACCCACTCCCATTTAACATTATTTTTATGTCTAATGATTGGTGTGATGTAGGATTAAGGGGAAAATGTGCTCTATTAGGTTGTTGTGAAACAAGGGCACATTTTATTGAGTAAAATGTTTGATCTAAAAGGATACATGATGGAATTATGTATAAATAAAAATCTCACTTCAAATATATTATAATCACTAAATAGGTTATAGACCTATTAAAAGGAGGAAATAATGCTTCTGATTGAAATTTTGAAATTTGATGAGTTAAAACTAATATCTTTTTATGCTTTTTATAATTTATGAATTTTGTAGGCGTCAAAAATGTGGATCTATGTTATCAATTCTATAAAAATTAAGTCATTTAGAGGATTCATATGCATTAATGACAAATATAATCCTAGATTTTGGAATAAATATGATTATATTAATATTTCATGGAATGATGGAATCTAAGGATTTTTTTAAGTGAATTTGTAGTCAAATCCGTTTATCAAGAATTAAAAATAGTGTTGATACATTCATGGAAGTATCGCAAAAAAATTTCAATATCTATCTAATGATGTAATTCCCTGATTAATTGGTAAAAAACATATGTAGAAGCAGTGATATTCAACATTTCATGTGTTTTTTATATGCTTACATGATCATGTCATATGAGTTATTATTTCAATATTTATCAAATATATATGGTGTATAGAACATTAAAAATATGTGTCCACAACACATTCCTCATAACCTAAAACAATTTCAATAAGTAGTTTTCAGATGGTGTAAGAATTTTGGGGAAGCAGATGATGTAGATTTATTATATTTTCAGTATCATTTGAATGATAGATTTTTTCCTTTATAATAAATAGAAGATAAAAATTGTATCACTTGGTAAATATTGAAAAGTGATATATTTTTATGTTACAAGTTCTATATTATACAACCATGTGTTTTAAATATTATGAACTAACTTTTTTTGTGAGATATTTCTTGAGTTCATAAGTGGTTAAAGTAATTATACATTATATAGTTTTAGAATATTTAGTGAAGCTATATTGGAATTAATTGAAAATTTTGAAAGTGAATTTTGTTTCCTACTCAAATATTTATTATACTATTCAATGATAATTAGTTGAAAAGTCTATTGTAGTAGGTGATTCACTCATTTGTGTATGAACTAAGTTGTATAACTTCAATATATAAACAAAAAAATATTTTGAAGGGATGATTTATAAAATAACTAATGATCATGGAGGATTGATAAAACATGGTAATTCTAGAAAATATTAAAGGGAAGATTAATTTCCTATTTCTTAAGACCATTAATAAGACATAAGGTGATGATTTTCTAGAAGTTTTAAAATAGAGGGATTGAGAATGAATATAATTTTTTGAAATATGGATTTTACATTTTCAAAAGTATGATACATGAAGACCCACTATTATTTTTTGAAAAGGGGGAGAGATAAGTTAGATGATATTAGATATATTCAAAAAAAACCCATAGGGGGATAATTTTTTTACCATGCTTTTAGATAGTATTATTAGTTGAAAATTTAGATATTAAAAATAAATTTAACAACATTATGGATATGGAAATATTGTGTGAAAATTATTCCAATATTTTTTGAATTTTTTTAATAATTTATACATATGTTTGATGGACATGATTAGAATGTTTTGAAAATTAATGTGTTTTTTTGTTTTCTGAGATAAATTTTAAATTTAATGTTTTTTTATTGAGATCCTTAGTACAATATAGAATATGTTTCCATAAAAGAAAATTGTAGTTTTGGAGGATAATGGAAAGGTTTTTTTAATTATAAGTTTTAACAGCTTTAATAATGCGAAGAATGTGAAGAGGATATATTCTGACCGAACTATATAAAGGTGTCATTAATGGTCTTATGATTAATTCAAGACTTGGTGAAATTTCCATTCATGTTATGTTGGACATCAACGTGTGCTTGGTTGGTTTTCATCATGTGTATGTTTTAATTTCATCAGGAAATATGATGGTTTTCATTATGAATTATATTTATTTTCAACATGTACCTATTTGAAGAATTTTTATATATTTGGGGCACTTTTAGTTGGAACTGAACATGGGGTTAGTTACATTTCTGATTATGTTCAGTTAAAGAAATTGTGGATTTTCTTGAAATGTTCAATTATAACTCTTCATGAGTGATTTTTAGGACATTGAAATATTTTCTTTCATTGTACCATTATTCAATTTATAGTTAGTTGGATACCATAATATGGTAATTTATTTCATCTTGTGGCTAGTTGGATGCCTTCATGTGGTCAATTTTTTTCAAGATGCATTCATTTGGGTAGTCATAGTCAGTTGGGTGTATAGTTATAAAAACAAAAAAAGGAATGAGCATGTTATATAGGCATATGACATGAGAATATGTATTTAATAGGGATCAAAAATGATAATTGAGTGAGTATAATCTATTGACTATGTGTATGAGTTTTTCATAAGCCTTCCAGAAAAGAAAACATAAATAATAATAAATATACTGAGATGTGACCCATGTTGTAAGATGGAAGTCCATGTAGAAAAAAGATATTATCCCTTGAATTTGATGAGATTTATTTGTTCTAAAATAATTAGTTTGTGGTGAATTATGAGTTTTAATAAGACCATATCCTATTGGGGTTTGAAGAACCTTGAATCAAGATAATAATTGAATTCCTAAATGAATGTTCAAACTAGAATATAACTTCAATATTTGAAGAATATTTTTTAAATTAAGATCATGTGTAATGATATTCAGTAATTTAAAAGGAAATATATTTTCTTTTTTCACATATTTTAACTGGTGGATTTTATGGGATATATCCATGGATTATATTGATTGATAATTTGACAATGATTAATTTTTGACATTGATTTATCAACCCAATAATGAAGATCAATAAGAATATGTAAAGGGAATAGATAATGGTTAATTATTTGGGGGGGGGGGGTTTGAATGATGGATTTATAGTGAATTGTAGACAATTATAATGTTTAAAATATGTAAATAAGACTCCATGTTCATATTATGGAAATATAATTAACATGTATTATTTTATTTGAATTGTTTAAGGATAATTACAAATATAATAGAACATGATTTGATATAAAATATTGGTTATGATGAATTGAAGTTGATCAAGCATGTATTAATATGACATTAAGATGTTCTGGAGATAGTACATAGGGATTATATGCTTATTGTGATGATTTTGGAAGAGAAGAGTATACACATACTATAATAACTTGTTCGAGAATACATGAACAAGGATATCCCATGTAGAATATAATTTTTATATCAAGTATTATACTCTTGACTGAAGGATTAAGAGAGTAAAATAATTCAACATCTTGATCCAGACCTAGGATGAATAATGGTACAAGATAATTTTAGTTTGGAATTATCCACATCTAGAGATGAAAAGTGTTATTGATGAGATGATATAGATTTATCCCAACATTGGAGATTCTCTCATCAAGACACTAAAGAAGAAGGTATATGAATAGTATCTCTATATAGAGGTACTCTTATCTGGACTTAAAAAGGGGATTATAAAACTATGAATCATAATATAGTATCTACCTGGTAATATAAATGTTCATGGAGTCTCAGGATAGATAAATACTTACCAAAAAATATATAAACATTTAAAGAGATCATAAAGTATATAAACTAATGACATACCTCATTTGAGCAGTGCATGAGGGAAAAGAATAGAAATTTCTCCTAGGATCAGTAGTGATACATTTCAAAATCCCATTTTATAACCTTATATAGAGTATTATAGTCCATGAACAAAATATTATTGGTTGTGTGTACTCCATGGAGTTTCCTATAGTGGTGAACCAATAAAAATTTCAATGTAATTGTTTGATTTATATTATGAATATTTTTAGTACAAGTGGTATGTATTCATTCCAAAAAATAACCTATTGAAAGAATATTCCTAACAACTTAGGGAAAACATACTAAATGTAAAAGATAATAAATTGATATCACCTTGATTCACCACTCCCCTATCTATACCACATTGGTTCTAAAATGGATTTTTCTTAGGTTTTCCCAAAAAAATACTACCAACCATTGGTGGTCAAATGATTCATTGATCATACATCAGGAAATATGAATGAAGAATATATTATTGGTGGGTGTATTACATTGCATCCTACTTTTTTATATGGTTATTTTCAAAACTCTATCATTTATTTTTATAGATGTAAATATTTTAGAATTACATTGACTCTGAATAATTATAAATTCATGTTTTGTTATTATAATTTATTATTTTTTATATTATATTATAGCTCATTATTTATTATTAAAAAAATGCATCTGAATATATTTTCTATTCATTGTGTTTATTATATTTAAATATATTATGTATGATGATAATTGATAAATCTAAAATAAATAAATATTTTATTTTTGAAGATAGAATATATTATGAGTTATATAATGATGCAAGGGATTTTACCATGGTTTAAATATTATATATCATCAAAGGGCGAAAAAATATATTACATGTGTTGAATTGGAAGAATTATATTACATATGATGTTTCATAAAAATATTATATATTAGAAATATAAATATTCCTAATCTAAAAAATGTAGGCATTTTAGTTTATATAAAAACATATATATAATATAATAAGATATATATTTGTGATATATAAGGAGAATTGTATATTATGACAATGTAATAAAATATTATGCTTCACAGTAAAGATAAAAATATCATATGTATAAAAATCTTATTCATTTATATTTTATAGTCTGGTCCTGATAACGTGAATCTATACCTCTCCTAATAATAATGACATGGAACTTTTCGAATCCATTACATATAGGAATTCTTTAATTTTCAAAACATAGTGTACATAAGGTTAAGGGAAGGATTTATAACGTTTTTCATGCACGCATGTCAAGTGGAAATTGGAAATTATGAATTAAAATGACACATGATGAATAAATGATGAATATATATTATTAACTATAATGGTTATAAAAATATACATCATATAGATCCAAAATTATAGTATGTTCACTTTGATATACACTGAATTTATAGATATAAAACATGTAAAAAATATCCTGAAAATCTAGAATTTTTTTATATTATATGCACTGGACTCACCACAAGAATTGCATTGTAGGAAGACTATAGGGAGCACATGAGACTCAGACCAGTTGATGAGGTATCATTAAGTGCATCCACGAGACCCAGGTTCAAAACCAGGAAGATGCATATTTCTGGGGGGTACTGTAGCAGGTGCTATAGCAGGCACTGTAGCAGTACTGTAGCAGACTATACACTATGCGGGTAGTGTAGAAGAACTCTACACTATGCGGTACTGTAGTAGACTATACACTATACGATACTGTAGCAGACTGTACATTGTGCGGGTACTGTATCGGGACTGGACACTGTGCAGGTACTATAGCAGAACAGTACACTGTGTAGCTACTATAGCAGAACTGTACATTGTGTGAGTACTGTAGTAGGAACTGTAGTAATTACTGTAACGAGTATTGTTCGGTACTGTAGCAGTTGGAACTATTCACCTTGGGCCGCCGGTTTGGGCTTGGAGTCCTTAAGTCTTTTGGGCCACCCAGGCCTTCGAGTCAGTAGGGTTTTCGGGCCACCTTTAAGGCCTTCGGGCCACCTCAAGGCCTTCAGGCCACATGCAGTTGCCCCAGACAGACTCTACAAAAAATGAGCAGTCTCAGAAGAGGATTCAGAGCAGGTGCACTCACTAGATTAAATCCAAATGGATTTGTCAGAATGAGAGGGTATGTTTATGCCATTGGGACCACCAGAGTAAAGCCAAATGGATTTTTCAAAATGAGATGGTATGTCTATGCCATAGGGAACAACCTGTGCTTGAACGGGAAGCCTAGTCAAATGTTCATGCGAAGGTGGAGAGCTACTATCATGATGTAGATGCTGGGGAGGGGCAGTTCCTTGTTTATAGTCTGGTTGAATTCCCTAAGACCTTCAGGTCATGTAATCTCCTAAGCCTACGGGCCATAAAATCTCTGAGCCTACGGGCCCTGTAAGGGTTCCCCCTCATCCCTTGAAAGAGGGGTTATCAAAAATTAATAAAAATGAAGGCCTTCAGGCCATTCGGGTGAAGACTATAGTGAAATTATATCTTGATAACATGATGTTTTGAGATTACATTTTGATATAGCATAATAAAATATATGATTTTCATTATGTATATGATGTTGGAAGAAAAGGAATATTGACATTAATAAATCAACATGTTTCAATGCTACAATAATTATAACTAAAGATTCAGTAAGATAATATGATGCCAGGACAAATAAACTAGCACTTTGACAATCTATTTCATGTTGGTTTCTATATTTATACTTTAATATTTTTATTATGGTTTATGATATCTATTTTATCAATTTTTAAATATCTAAAAAATAGTAACAATTTTATCAGTTGTTTTTTTAATGATTATGAGTAATTATCGAATGAGTTATTTAATGGGTGTATCATATGTTATTTTGAAAAGGTTAAGAATAAATTAATGTAATGTTATTTAAAGAGATAATTCATAATACAAAAAAAATTATGTTCATATTTTTTATATCTATCTTGAGGTTAAATTGAGAATAATATATTAAAAAGTATTTTTGTGAGGTTAGGTTAAAGTAAATATATCTTAAAAGGCTATAATATATTATATATATAAGTCAAAAAATTAAAACATTATTAATGTTAATATTTCCATGTTTATATTATTATAAACATTTTTTGTTGTGAATTCATTTTAAGAAACACCCATCTTAATAAAGATCATATAGAATTATTATGGTGAAATTTACTATAAAATTCATCTATAAATAATAGATGAAGAAAATTTAATGAGGGATGTTTATTCCTATAACTTAAAGGGACATAGGATTAGGGATGAAACTTTTAAATTGGTAGGTTTTTTCCTAATCCTATAAAATGAAAGGGTTTTGGTTTTATACCTCTATGTACAAAATGGTGAAATGTAATTAGTTATCACTCTCTTTTAATGGTTATATACTATATTTAGAGAGTGACATACTATTGGGTTGAGATTTTGATGAGTAGTAATACGATCATTTAGATATGAAATAAAATAAAAAACATTATATTCTATCTTATTTACATCTATTGCATACACTCTACAATCACAACATATTGGTTGTGTTGAATTTTTTATCTTATCCATTGAACTATACATTACTATTTTTGTTAGTCTGATAGTTTTAATATTTACATTTCACTACCCTATTTTATTCCCATATCTCAATTTGTACCATAAAAATGATTTTAGATAATTGTAACTTTTTATATATTTTTTATTTCCAACAATTTATCATGTACATAACTATATAAGGGGATGATTAGTTAATAGATGGAATTCCTTAATTATAATGATTAATGGATTCATTAGGGAAAACCATACATTTATGGTACTGATTGTACATACTATAATTATTTAATGTTTGATTACCTTAACCACCTGAGCATTCATCCATATACTATCATGGTAAAACCATAAAAACTATATGAGTTTCACCCCAATTTTTTAACTAATAATGATGTGGTAAAGTATGTTTTGAATTATAATGTTAAGAATATCTTATATTATGTATCAATAGAAGTGTGTTTATTCATGTATCAATGTTTAAAACTACTCAGTACATATAGTGAATTTTCCTTATCACCCACTACAGTATAGAAAATATGAAGAGAACTAACCATATAATGTTACAAACTGAATATCAAGACACAAGTGTGGGAGAAAAACAATATATTAACTATATATTCTCTATATTCTTTAGTATATTAAATGTAATTATTTATCTTGTTGAAATTATGGGAAAAAATTATTAAAAATGTATTTAAATAATTTACTTAGGAAGTGGCATGATAAGAGTGTTTGTATTAATGAATGAAAAACATCATAGAATATAATCTTAGTGAAGTAATTGTATCACTGTTATAGTATGTGATTGAGATAATAATTATTGATAATGAATCTAATGATAATAAAAAATTATTTTATTGAAAACTGTTATAAAATAAGAAAATTCTTATAATTGAAAATCTAGGTATACATACGTGTAAAGGAGAGGATAACTAAGTTATTATAATTAGTATTCAATGAAATCAAGATGAAAAAATCATGAAGAGAATGAATGATTATTAGGAATGAAAATAAAAAATGAATTTTGAATATTAATACAAGTAATTCTGATCATACATGATATGAGTGAAGGAAGAAAGGGAACAACAAGGTAGGCTTAAAAAAGATTAGAAATCTATGAAAATTAATACTATTAAATTTTAAATACAAGAAAGATATGGCTATAAGGAGTAGTTTTGATTAAATAGGTTCATGAGTTGATCTTAGAAGCACCAAATAAACTTATAACTTTTATTTTATAGATGAACATGGTAATATATCATTTTCATCTTCCAACTATTCCATATTAAGTGATTTGAGTAAATATGAATTGAAATATGAAAAAAATAGTAGATTTTGTGGATGATATTTTTAATTTTAATTGTAATATTTATTTTAATTTTTCTAAGACTATTATTAAATATCATGAAGATAAATTTTATGAGTGTTGATATAATCGATTAAATATTGTACATGCCTAAATGAAATTGAATATGGAACACAAAATGTGTGATAATGAAAAAAAATATTGTTTATCTTGAAATTTTTAATCTTTGAGAATGAGGGATAAGATTAGGGAGTAGAATGAAAATATGAATAAATTTTTTTCTAGTATAAATAAAAATAATTTTATGATTAATAGGTTTTTCAAATGGAAAATATTAAACTAAAGGAAAAGTCTATCAAAATTCACTATTTGGAAGGAAAAATTAGAATGAATTTATTTGATTATAAAATATTAATAGAATATATATGTATAGGAAATATCTTTGTTACCAAGAGAAACTACCCAATATTTATTGAAATAGATTTAGTAAATGTTTAAATAAAGATACTTAATCTATTAATTTTTTTAATAGTGAGTCTTTTGGTAAATTTTTATTTTATTTTTCAATAAAATTTGATCAGTCTATAAAATATATTAAATCATTTCTTTATAAATTTTACATCAATGATAAATGGACTAAATATTTTATAGTATAGGTTCATAAAGTATATTACATGAATTTTATTGAACCTAAGCTAATTTTCCTTACCATATTAGTATATTTTGAATAGATATCATGAATACCCGTTTAAATTCATTATATGGTATTATGGAATATTATTTATAGATAATTTTTTTCATATAGTTAAATGATAATGTTCAAACTGTTTATTTATTGGTTAACTCGCATGTGTTAATATTTTTTAAAATTCAATGAAAATATTTTTTGTAAATTAAATGAATATTATTTATCATTTTTTCATGTGCCTTGGTTTTTTTATTTTTTCTAAAATTAGGATTTAAAATCATGGTAAAAACTTATTTGATCATTATCAAAATATGGTAATAAGGAATTATTGGGGTTATTTATGGTTATTATCAATATGTTTTATAATATATTACATATATTAAGAATGATAGTTTTTAAGAGAGATTTTTTATTTAATTTATATAAATTTTTTCGAGTGTTCGGTGTGTTTAGATTAAATTTTCATAAGTGTGGCCTACATACACATTTTATTATTTCATGAGAATGATGTTATTTCAATATTTTATTTTTTATGATTTAAGAATGATTGTTTCTATTTTAAATTTGGTGCATAAAATTTGTATTTTTAAAAATCCTGAATTCAATTTTTATTTGCTATTATATTTTTAGAATAATAAGGTATGTTGTAATTTTAGAACTATTACCAAATGAGGGAGTTTTTTATTAGTTTTATAGATTTAATTTTTTCTTTTTTAATTATTAAAAATGTATATATTTTTGAGTGTCCCCTTTTCATATTATTTTTTTTAGAAATAAAAAAACTATCATTTTTATAAATGGATTTATTAGAATGATTTTAACCCAAATTAATTTTAAAGTAATTGTTTATAATTTTTTCTTATTCTTTTCGTTTTTTATATTTCTTTTTTCTCATATTTTCATGTTGAAAAGTTACAATATGTATTATATATTATATATTTTGTTTTATTTATTTAAATATATTTTATATGATAATATTTTATAATGATAAAATATTAAATATTCACTTATTGATGATGGAATATGTTGTGTATTCTTTGAATCCATGGAAAATGTTATCATGTCTAGAATATTTCATATCATTAGTGACTAGGAAAATAGATTACATGTCCTATATTAAAATAATTTCATTAAATATGAAGTCTCAAAAATATATTATGCATTAGAGATAGAAATATACTTAAGATAAAAAAAACTTATGCAGTATAGTTTGGATAAAATCTTACACATACAAAAAAAGAGATACATTTCTTATGTATGTGGAATGTTGAGAATTTTTTAAATTGAAAATCATAAAAAAACATATCAAAGAGAAAAATATCTTACATATAAATGAATCTTATGAATTTTTTTCTTTGAATCTTGTCCATGATAATTGAATGTTTTGCCTCACCTATAGATTAAAAATTGGAAAATATAGATTACTTTAATTACAAGAACTCAACTATGTTTGGAAGTTATCATGAATACCGAGAGATAGGGATTCATACTTATGATATGAAATCATGTCTTGTAGTAATTGGTAATTATGACTTATAGTACCTCATATATAATATAGGAAGAAATCACATTATGAATTACATTGGTCATCAAATACAACTTCATACAGAACCCACACTATGGTATGTTCATTATAAAATATACCCATTATGAACATAAATAACTTTTAAATAATCACATGAAACATGATGAAATCATTTCATACAATGTGTAGTAGTCTCAACACATGCAGTACATAGTATGAAGACTTTCAATCATGTTATATTTTCAAAAAATGATATCAGTGGATATGTTTGAACTTGGTAAAATATATCATATTAATTTTACCATATTGGGGATTATAAAGGAATAAGACTCATTAAATTTAGAAATGAAATTGAGGTTACCAAAAAATAACACTATCTAGAGTTTCATTGAGAGAATACAAGGTCACATCAATTTTATTGGTCTTTCAACACACCTTTTCACTTTGGATATCATATTTCTATAATGAAATATTTATTATAGTGGATTTTATGTGTTTTATATATTTCTAAATTACTCTAAAATACAAGAAATGTTATTTTATGTTGTTTTAATGATTTTTATGCAAAGTAAAATCAGTTTTTATAAGGAAGAATCATTTGATATTTTGTTAATGTTATGATGTCATTCAGGAAACATCATATAAGGAGTTAATATAAGGTATGAAAAAAATAGATTAAATATATTATTGAGATGTATTATGTGAATTGGTTGATGATAACACATGGATATTTTCTTCTTATAGGTTACCATATAGAAAACCAATCTTAAAGACTTTGAATTTTGAGAATTATATTATAAGTATACATGTGACATTTTAATGAATATAACAGTCATATTTATATGGTCATGTTATTAAAATAATCTATGGTTGTGAATACTAATGAATAAAGACCCAAGTGATCAAATATCATAGATATTGTTCATGAAATAATTGTCTATTAGAGTTAACCTATAATTAAATGAAAAAATATAATTTATATAGAATATTTCATTACAAAATATAGGTGTTATTCATTTTTGGTAAAAATATTTTTACCACTACTGTTGAATTTAAAAGGAATTTTTGGCTCACATGTTACTATTTATTTAATATTAATATAACAGTATTGAAGATACTCTTTTATGCATCATTACCCATTTACATATTTGAATTGCTCAATGTTAATCCTTGACATTTTTTTGTTTTGGTTTCTTTTTTATATTAATTATTCTATTTAATATAAAACTCACACACACGAGTTATACCTTCCAAAAATGGTTCATCCTTGAGATTTATTTCATGACTAAAAATCTGGGCACAAAATTTTTTCATCAAAAAATAGACAATCGAGTGTATTGTTCCTATATTATAAAAGTAAATAGGTTTAGGGATACCCCAATGAAGCCCAAGGTTTTATTTTCAACATGTAAATATAAATTATTTAGGGATTGTTCCTATAAGTTACAAAATAATATTGTAATGATCATTTACTCTCCTTAAAAAGTGATATACCATGTATAATGGGTTCCACTCTCTTTTTTTAAGTGTGTGTAAAATATTCATAATATCATTTATATCTAAACTAATATAAAAATATGTGTGTTAAATATTATTTACTTTTACAATATACACTCTTCACCCATTATATATTGGTTGTATTAAATTACTTTATTTTATCAATCAAATTCCAGATTAATATTTTAGTACCTATGATTGTTTTATGATTTACAATTCACCCCTACCCCCTCAACTATTTCCATATATAATCTGGGATATTATAACTAACATTAACGATGTGTCTTGTCTACTATTTCAATATTCTCCCATCAACATTATCTTCCTTTGAATGAAGGACATGTAAACTTTTAATGAAATTTTATTTTAAATATGTAACAAATAAGTTCATAATATCTATTAAATATTTTAAAAAACTTCCTAGTATTTAAATATCAAGTATGATAAAAGTGGATTCTAATGCCCAGATACCAAATGTCTTACTAAAAATGAATTCGCTCTAAAATATCCTCCCAAAACCAAGATCTATTATCATCCTATTTGAATGGAACACATTTTTAATAACCCAAATAATGATAAAATAAGACATTATAATTTCTATTTAATATTAATAAATTAGGTATTATAGGTTTATAATCATAATAATAATATTAAGGGTGTTTCTGACCAAAACGTATATAGTTGTATTCTTACTAAAATTGTTTACATATATTATTTGATTTTATTTAAAAATAAAATTTCAAAATTTATATAATTTATTTTGAAAAAAGAATAATTTTTTTTAATTCATCAAGAAATAATTATCTTAGGACGAATTTTTGAGAAATGTTTTAGATGTTTGATTATTCATATATAAATTAAAAATATTGTTTTTTATTAAAAACTATAATTCTGTTTCAATTATTTAAATTTTAACATTATATTATGACATTATTTAAAAGGAACATTTATTTTTCATATTAAAAATAATCTAATTAAGGTCATTGGATTCAATGTTATTTTTTATTTTGGTGTAAAAAAATTATATTTAAGTCATTTTTCATAGATATCTAATTCTCATCATGTTTAGTAGGTTTAATATTACTTTAAATTATTCCACTTCTTTGAATTAAATTTTATAAAATGGATTCTATGTTCTTAATTTTCATAATTAATATTATTTATTAAGTTTATTGTTATTTTTTTCATAATGAATAGTAAAAAAAAGAAAAAACCACTTACTAATGTAAGGTTAAAATTGGTTTACCTGGAGGTAAAAATAGTTATAAGGGTTAGAATGACTTAAAAAACACATAAATCATATTTTATAGATATATATAGATTATATATCATATCATATTAATTATTGGTCCACTTTGGAGCAATTTTTCTTCCTTAAGACATTAAAATATTTAACCTTTTCAAAATTTCAATGTGTCTCCCCTCCCCCATATATATAAATAAAAACCCCCTATCCTATCCTATATATAAGTAAAATCCCATTTTATCATCCACCACCTACTTAAATACCATTATAAAATCACTCTCTATTTTATAAAGGTTATAGTTTTGTCATTATACCAACCACAGAGATCATAAAGAGGAAATAAAATGATGTTTTCCAATAAGAGGTATAATTATTAATTGAGAAATTTTGTTTTATGTCTTATTATAAATCATGAAAAAAAATCAACCATACTAAATTAGAACTATAAAGATATTCAAAATATTGTGATTTTATTATATTATTGTCATAACATATATCCAACTCCTCTTCTTTCAAATGGGAAATCAAACTGTAATTTATATTTACAAAAGACTATAGCCTCATGATACTATGTAATTTGTTTTACATCACCGACTATAAAATAATTTCATAATTATGTATTTAATCTATATATATTATTAAAGACATAATTTTAATTTTTAAAATATTTTTTATAATGTACTTTCTTTCCTTTTCATCCATTGAAAAATGATAACTCCGTTTGTGTGTACATGTGGATTACCCCATCCATAAAGAGATCTAATTAGTTTTTCATCGCCACATCACATGAACAATGTATATAAGTGTATTAAAATATATAATGTGATATTTATTATATATTCATTATTCTATAAATTTTATATTATATTTAACTTTTTCCCCTCACAGTTGTGGGAAAACGTAACTATAACTCATTCATATGTATAAACAATAATCAGTTTGATTATAACATAATTAACTATTCATAAAAATATTTTATGGTCACTATTAAAAGTATATAAATTTTATGATAACTATAATTATTTAATTATTATTACCCTAGATATAATAAAATAATGACCTCTTCAACCATATTCATCTTAGTGAAGTTGTTTTGGGATTATTAACCCAACGTCTGATGTGAACATAATTGATGAATTAACAAAATAAATCATGGTATTAAATTATATAAAATAGATATTAATATTGAAATGAAAATAAATAATCTTCTTTAAAAAATAAAATTAATAATATAATTTTATTATTCTAGAAGATAAAGAACGTATATGACAGTTAAGACTCATAGTAACATACACTATACCTTAAAACCACTTTTTAAATATTATTAATATTTATTTTAAAATTCATTTTATTACATTTCCATTTATTAAAATTATTTTATGAATGAATTATATATGAAATTTTATTTTTCTATTAACATTCATTCAATTTATTTTAAAATAATTATTTTATGTATTTTATACGAAATGTTTTTACTTTATTAAAAAAATTCCAAATAAATATTCTATTCTAATATATATGGAGGAAATTGAATTCCATACTACCAACATAAATATTTTATTAATTGGATTTTATAATATTCCATGATTTAATCAATTAAATATCCTTCTTCCCACCAATGAACTCATGTTATTCCTGAAAATTGGGTTTTAAAGGAAAATGATATATTAACATCCACATATCTTTTACCAGTCGTTTTATAATGATATTTATAAGATTCTAATGATTTAAATGATATATTTTCTAGTTTTTATACATGTTATGGTATATGGAATTGTTTGAAAGTGAAGGGTAAGACTTATATAGCTATGGTAATGGGTGAGTCTGTATAGCTTTTTGATGCATTAAGTATCAATTATGTTAATTGGAGAATTATATTTGAATTTGACCGTTTATGTTATTACACATGTAATGGTTCTTGAAAGGTTATATGAATAAGATAAAAGTAACCTATATCAATTGGTGAAATAAAAAGGTAATAAAATTATGTTTCCAACATTTGATATGTTTTTTAAAAATAACCCTATATAATATCTTATAAAATATGGATAGTGATTCTCATTTGGTAACTTTGAACATTTTTATTTTTAATGAAGTCAAAAGTATCATAGTAATGATCATAAAATTAATGAATGTCAGGGAGTAAGATATAATGGCCCTATATTTTTATAAATTAATATTACATCACTTTTGAGGAATACTTAATACATTACACAAACAGATACCCCAATATTGTATCAGTCTAGTTCCTTTGGGAACCTGGAAACATAAACACTTGTACATAAGTGAGATAAATTATCTCCCACTAGGTTCTTCTTGAATAACACCCTTCTTATAAGCATAAAACATAATACATATCTTAATAACATGGGGGGAAGGAAACACAGAATGTGGTGAGCTTAGATGATCAGTAAGGGTAAACAATGGAGATATGTAAACATAATCATGATCATAAGGGTATGAGAACAAGATCAAAAATATTTAAGATCATACCCTTCATACCAAATATCATAAATAGGAAACATGTAATAAATATTGGAAGTTCATAAGATGAGAATATAAAGAAATAAAGAACATACTTTATGAAAGCATAACATAGGAATAATACATGGAAATGTGGTTGACACATAAGCATATAAAATTATTTCCATAATAGTCAAATAATTGCTTCTAATACCATCTTAGTAGTATGGTTTCACTTCCCATACCATCTTAGTAGTCATGGTTCACTCTCATTTCAATCTTAGTAGTATGATTTCACTCTCCATTCCATATTGATTGTCATGGATCACTCCTATGACTGTCTTAGTAGTCAATGGTCACTCCCAAGACCATATTAGTCAATCTCATGAGATATAAATCTTTACCCAATTCATTTGGGGGAGATATAGGTCCCACACATATCATAATAAAATCATACATACATGTGCCAAAAAATATAAAAAAATCATATCATAACCTATGAAAATAAATGTGTTCCATAGAGATTTAATCATATATTAACATGTGAAAAAATATAGGTTCCCTAATCATTTAATCAAATCATAACATATGAAAAGAAGCTGATTTTATAAACACATAACTCATGAAAGAGAAATGATTTTCATAAAAATATAACCCATAAAAGAGGACAAATTTCATAAACATCATGCCATATTGAGTATACTATTCATATAATGAATATAAATGGAACCTTTGTATCATTTCTCATAAATTCATGAGTAATATCAATGGATGCCATCAAAGATAGAAAATAATTCTGAAAGACCTATTAAAACCATTTCTTGAGGTAAATATATTTTATTATTTAAAAAATTATTTATAAAACATAAAAAAATTTAAAACCATTTTATTTTAAAATAAACATGAAAATTGATAGAAGAGTCTAGAGAAAATTTTAAAACATTTTTCCTTGAAATCATATAAAAGAAACATGAAAACCTTTTTGAAAACCATTTTCATTAAAAACACATTCAAAACATATAATGGAATATTGAAAAAAAAAATTAAACACCCTTTTAGAGAAAATGGATTTAAAAACTTATAAATAATTATTGAAATCATTTAAATCCTTTTCATTTAAAATTAATTTTTGAAGAAATATAAGGGGAGCATTGAAAATCACTTAAAATACTTTTTCAACATAAAACCTTTTTGAAAAACTTTTTCTTTGAAAAAAAATATAAATTAAAAAAATTAGAATGTTAGGAAAAAAATTCATCAAAAATAACCTTGTAAACCTATAAAATAATCTTTAAGGAAATGAATTTTATGATGGTTGGTAATTCCATACATGCAGAACATTCTTTTTTCACCTTAAAAGTTTAGAAAAGTTCCTTGACTGGAAAACAATAAGAAGATTCATTTTAAAACCATTATGTAAAAAGATAAAACATGGATAAAAATGTCCTTTAAACACCATAGGATAATATTAACCCTTTTTTGAAAACCTTTTAAAAAACATAGTTTTGAATGAACACAAATTTATAATTGAAAGGAAAGATATAGCCAAATTTTTATAATACCATTTTCTTAGTTATAATAAGTACCAAAGAGTGGAAAATGGTTCCATTACATGGATATAACATTCATATACATAGGGTAAGAAATTTCTTGAGAGTTATTGAGTTATTTATCATAATATTTCATCAATTAAAGCATAATCATAAATAATCTCGATAAATGATGAAATTATTTCAATTAACACTTACCACTTGGTAACATTGAACCACACTCCCATTTTAAGATAATGGAATTTCATAGAGAATAAAATATCTTGAAAAAGATTGATATTTGTGAAATAAAATGTTAATTTTAATCATATACACCTCGTTAAAGGACATATGTTCATAACAAAACATGTGTCTCAAATAATGAAAATTGTGACAAAATTACTTTTCAGATTTGGTAACGTTTAAACCATAAAACCCATGAAAAAATATCCTAAAATGGATATTTAAATACCCATAAATTTATTTATATGAATCATATAATACATTAATGATAATTATATACACTACATAATAGAAATTAGTGGTTAATAAGTCATGTATCTCACGGAAATAAAAAGTGAGATGAAATTCTCTTACCTTATGTCTCGACTCTCATCATACTCATACAAGAATCCTGTATAAAAATATAATTTTATTATACATATTTTAAAAACCCATATTCTTATATTTAATACCATATATAATTTTATTTTGGCTTTATATTACAAATATATTAATAATTCTATGTTAATGTTTCACATCAGTTAATATCTTCTTTGTTCTTCATACATTTTTTGACTTATAATTCTTTATCGTATTAAATAAATGGAGATTAAATTATTTAAAGAATTTAAAACATTATATAAATACCATATATATTTGTTATATATTTATTTATGATAATCTATAAAATATAGAAAGATAAAATGGAATACACCATTTATTAATACGGTAGGTTGTACATACACATGAAGGTTGTTTTCATTTTTTTATATTGAATGAAAGTTACAAAATGAAATATTTGTATATGTTTAGATAATATAATTAAATTTTTATTATTAGTTTATATATATTATATATTTTTTCTAAAACCATCCTTAACACATTCCATTTAAATTGTGAACGAGTCACATCACTTTGAGGATTCATTAGTCCACACGTCCACAAACAATGTTATTGTATTTACGCAAGATGGAATGTATAAATGTATGTGATTTAAAATAATTAATGAAGAATAAAGTTATAATAAATATAATATATATCATATTTAAATATTAATTATATCATAATTCTCAACCATGAATGGTGGTAAAGGAAAAACTAACAATCATCGTTTCGTGAGGCGGTAGTTTGACATACACATAAACAGTATATTCATTACCCATTAAATTGATGTGTGTGTAAGTGTATGGAGAAAACTTATCATAATAACATATAATTATATTTATGGTACTATTTTTTTATTACCATGGAATAAGGATATTATAGGGGGTGTATAATGGAAATAAAACTAAACAACTTGACAAAATATGTTACCTCTTGTTTGGGTAACTTCTTTTATTTTACAGAAAAATCCATCCTTGGATGAATTTATTCCCAATATAAGGATTAAATGATTAGAAGAGTTATTTTTAAGAGCTATTTTTTTATATCTTGGTTGATCAAATGTGGCTTGAGATATGTGATGAAGTGGGAGTAAAGGAGTCCTTTTTATAGTGGAGGAGGAGTGACACTCGTGTAAATTTTGGAAAAGGGAATTCCACTCACATTTGTCTCAATTCATGTGGCTCAAATAATGGACCAAATTAAATAAAAGTTAGTATAGGGTCTATATATGGACATAAAATTTGTTTTTTACATGTTTATATGTCATTTTTGGCCTTGATATTATGGTTTAGTCCCTTGTTAAGTTTAATTTCACTTTAATTATTGTAATTAATTTTAATTATTATCACTAATATTTTTTGTCAAAAACTAATTTAAACTTATTAGAAATTATAAATTATTAATATTTAAAATATGGTATCTATTTTTTCAAATTCAAATAATATAATTGGTAGAAATTAATTTAAATTTTATCACGCAAACGGAACGACAATGTAGGTTTTAAAGTAAAAACATTCAAAAGTTTGCTAGGTTTTTATATTCAATTTCAATCTAAAATATATTACAATGACCTAAATTGGATTAATTTTTAAATAAGTGATATAATGTGACTTTAATAAAAAAAATTAAATACAATTTTACACTATTAGTAAATTAAATGAAAAGTAGTTTTGAATTAAAATTCAGTATTTTTCTTTATTCATTAAAAATGAAACTTCACAAAAAAATACCAAAAAAATAACCCTAAACTAATTTTTAAGTTTCCCATTAAAATATGAAGTATATTTTTCCATATAATTTTTATAACAGTTCCAAAAATTGGATTTAATATAGGTTCTCCATTAAAAGGTGGTAAAACTTCCTTTATAAAAATATTGATTTTTATGCGAAATATTGGGTTCGTACATATCTTATTCTTATAAAATATATTAGATTAATATAAAAATTATTTTATTGAATATATAACATATATATTTTATTAAAAAATTTATCTAATTTTAATTACTATAATTAATTAGGATAAAAGAAGTTTTTGACTATAAAAATAGTTTTCTATAAAAATATTTTCTTTATATTGAATGGGTTCTTATATCAATTTATAATTAATTTTTAACTATTTAATTAATTTTATATTTTGTGTAAAACAAATATTTTCATATTTTAGTTAATATTATTCATAACATGTATCATCCCAACCCGGGTGCCATGTGATGGTGCCCCGAGTCAGTTCACCACATGACCTCAACCGCGCCTCCCTGTATACTATAGGCTACTGACTAGTAGCATGGGTCTGGTAAGTTATTCATAGGGAGACGATACTCTCATTTATTAGAGTAAAATTACATCAAAAAAAAGTGGAATCATATATATAACCATAAAAATATACATGTCACAAGATAATCAAACAGGAAAACAATACTCAACTAAAACATTCTATGAAAATATAAGTGCCAAGTGTCTAATATGAAACTAAAAATAAAGACACTATGACTCCCCAATAGGGTCCCAAACCATGTATGGTTACCTCCTCCAAGATTCGTGCCAAATCATCCACTTATCCTATGTCACGAACCATCCTCGGGGCCCGTGCCGTGACTACCCCAAGCCCGCCTTCCATAGGCTAGGGGTTGGCGACTAGCACCAAGGCGTAATTCCCATTAAAAAGGGAAGGCATTGCCATTGTAAAGTAAACAAACACTACAGAGCAAGCAAGCAGAAGTAAACACTAAGTAAAAACTGGGTACAACAGTAAGTGCTTAAAAGTAAGTGGGCCAGAATACAAACCCAAACTAAAAGTAAAGTACAACTGAAAAAGGGAGTACAACAACTAAAAAGTAAAGACGCAGCCTCGAGCCTTCCACTGGAAGTCCCACCTGAAGGGTGGGTACAGATAGCCTCCACAGCTCCTTGGGTCCAGTCGTCCGCTCCGAGTACGCCCCGCCCAGTGGTCCACCTCCGGGTACCGACCTGCTCCTCGTGCCTCAACCACGATCAGCGATGTCCGTCGTCTGCAACAAACACAACGTAGTGCGGGCATAGCCCGTGCAGGGGTGAGTATAAGCTACTCAGTAGGGACCCCAAGACCCCCAAAAGGTCTCCCAGAATCCACAAAGGATAATCCACAAAGGAAAGTTACAATCACGAAGTAAAATCCGACACTACTTAGGTATATGCCCATACATATACCTAAGTCATCAATTCTCATTCGGCTCCAACATCTGAGCCCAAGTACAACCCAGTCTACACAGGAAAACACAACCCAATCCACACAGGAAAGAAAAATGTAATCCACATAGGATATCAAGTCAATCTTATCGAAGATAAGGATTGAAAGTCAAGATTCAGCTCACACAGGTATACTTCTTCGTAAGACGATAAAGATGATCAGATGTATCCACTGATTCATCTAAGCCGTCGGACCCACACATGATCGATAGGTACTAACCCCCGCAATGACCCACACAGGATCTGACCCACACAGGATCGATAGGTAACTAACCCCCGCACTGACCCACACAGGATCGGACCCACACAGGATCTGTAGGCGCTAGCCCACACAGGACCGCTGAGCACTGACCCACACAGGATCTGACCCACACAGGATCAGTAGTATTGATCCACGTAGGATCGCTGAGTGTTGTAGTCGTCACCGTCGAATCCACGGAGGATTTCTGTACAGTCGTCATCGTCATCGCAGTCGCAGCCAGCTCTAGGGTTCCCGCACACAGCAAGCTCGTTCGGGAGGGTCCGCTCCACGAGCTGAGGGGCTAATACATCAACTGACTCATAGTCTGGATTTGATGTATCCAAAAGTTCCGTATCGTCAACAGGAACTCAACGTGATAGACAGCGCGTCGATCGGACGCCCAGTCTGAGAGTTATTGGTTTTTTCGTCCCAGGGGCCCGGTTGGTTTTTAAGTCAAAACCAACCCGACCGTACTCCAACTATGTCCAAACCTCGAGGGGAGTAAGCCAAAAGGTCCATATCACTAAGATAAATCCAACAAAGTCAACGACACATCAATCGGACCTCCAGAGCTCAAGTTATAAGCGTTTCCGCTCCGAGGGCCCGGTTGGTTTCGTGTACGAACCAACCCGGCTGAACCCAAAGTACTCTGAAACCTTGAGTGTAATATATTTAAATGACCATCTCGATCCAAGGATCGCATTTCCGCTGATGGTGCGTCGATTGGAGGTCCGCAGCCTAAGTTATGGGCAAAAGACCGTGAGAGGTCCAGAAGTGGGGGTTTCGGGCCCGGACCGACCCGGCCCGAGACCCCCTGGGTCGGCCCGACCCGGGTCCGAGTCTGGCCCGCTTGGGCGCGTCCCGGCTCAGTTGGCGCGGCCCGGACCAGCCTGGCCGCGGCCCGGTCGCCAGGTGGCTCATCCGTTTCGGTCGAGCAGATGTGGGGGGGGGCTGCTCCCCTGTTTCGTAACCGCGGCCCCATTATGGGGGGCCGCTCCTGCTGGCCAGCCGAGGGTCGTAACCCCCGGCTCCTCCCTTGACCGACCGGACCACTCCGGCCAGCCGGCTGCTGCCACCACGGGACCGGCATGGGCCGGTCCCCCTGCTCCGACGCCGGCAGCCCGGAACCGGCCGTCGGTCCTTGCTCTGCCGCGGCCTCAGGCGCGGCCTTCGTTCGTCTGGCGCGGCGCGACGGCGCCGCACCCCTCCACCGCGGCGCGATGGTGCCGTGCCCCTCCGCCGCGGCCCTGCTCCGGCCGTGGTGTCTTCGGGTTTTTCCGGCACGGCGCAACGCGCCGCGACTTGGTTCGATTTTCAATTGCACGGCGCGACGCGCCGCGGCTTGGTTCGATTTTCAATTGCGCGGCGTGACGAGGCCGCGCATCCTTGCCGCTTGTTCCCGCGCGGTGCGACGACACCGCATCACTTTCCTTCGAACCGTAACAACACAAGAAATAAGGGAGGAGGGTCGGTCGTGTTTGTGCGGTCCGGCCCCCCTCCCGTTAATCGATAGCAAGCGGTCCAATTGAACGAGGAACATCGACGGTAGAAATCACGAATAATAACAACAATAAAAATCCCCTACCTCGAGCGTAGTTTAAACGGAGGTTCGTCGCGGAATTGCACGTCGTGGAAGAAGGCGTCGCGGAAGGAGAGGGTCATTGGCGTTTGTTGATCTCCGAGGAAGGCGTCTCTCGCCGTCGTCCGTCGTCGGAGGTCGGCGTTCTTCGTCGGCGGCGGTGCGTTCTTCACATTCTTCGACAAGGAACGAAGAACCTCAAGACTTCTCCTTTTCTCCCAAAGTCTCAACACAACAAAACCCAACAATAATAAAATAAGTGTTTAGTCTTATTTTATTACTCAAGTCTTAAGAATTTTGAAATTCAAACATTCAATTAAACCACTTAATTAATTCATGTCATTTAAAAGGAGAGTTATAGGAGTTTAGGGAATATGAAAGGGTGGGGTTTGTGTGGGCCCCACCACCCTCATAACCTCCCAAGGGAAGTTGGGTGGTTTCCCCCAACTTCCACTCAAAGGTTTTAAGCACTTATAAAGAAAAAATAAAAATTGTAGCTAAATTTTTATTTTTAACTTCCACAATTTTTAACAACTTCTCCCATGTAAACACAACTCCGGAAAAGGTGTTCCTAAGCAATTACCGAAGCTGCGAATCCATAAGTTCCCTCGGAATGTGATTCCGAGCACCGGTTCAAAAGTTAGAAAATATTGCTCGTTCGTTCACTGAACGTACCCGAGCTAAACTTCGGATAAAAATTCCGGGCACACCGGGCCTCGGAATCAAGTTCCGTCAGAAACCTTGTTCTTGTAAAATCCCAAAGAAAATTAAGAAAAAAAATTCCCTTGAATTTTATGGGTCTTTACATTACTCCAACCTCAGATATTTACATCCCCATAAAGATACATCATAAACTAGGGGAACAAATGTGGGTATTGTGCACGCATCTGAGCCTCCCGCTCCCAAGTGCTCTCCTGGAGGTTCCCGTGCTGCCATCTGATGCGCACTAGAGGAATCGACTGTCCACGTAGGACCCGCTCCTGTCGATCCTCGATCTCCACCGGGACCTTCACAAAATTCTCCCCATCATCAATGTCCATCTCCCCATGGTCAATGATGTGTGTCGGGTCATTCACGTATCTCCTCAGCTGGGACACGTGGAAAACGTCATGCACCCGGTGCAACTGAGGTGGTAGAGCCAGGCGATAAGCCACCTCGCCAAACTTGATGAGGACCTGGAATGGTCTGATGAATCATGGAGACAACATGCCGCCTCGGCCAAATCTCCGCAATCCACGTCGAGGTGAGACCCGCAAGAAGACGTGGTCTCCATCCTCGAACTCAAGTGGCCTCCGCCTCCTATCAGCATAAGACTTCTGCCGACTCTGAGCTGTCCTCATCCGCTCCTGGATGACCTGGACCTTCTTTGTTGTGGCCTGGACCATCTCTGGTCCCACAAGTGCTGACTCCCCAGGGTCTGTCCAGCACAGAGGTGATCTGCAAGGTCGGCCGTACAACGCCTCGTATGGTGTCATCCCGATGGTGGAGTGGTAGTTGTTGTTGTACGCGAACTCCACCAAGGGTAGGTGTTCCTCCCAGCTACAACCAAAGTTGAGGACACATGCACGGAGCATGTCCTCGAGAGTCTGAATGGTCCTCTTCATCTGACCATCTGTCTGAGGGTGAAAGGCGGTACTCAAACGTAGTTGCGTCCCGAATGCCTCCTGCAACCCCTTCCAAAGCCGGGAAGTAAAGCGAGCATCTCGATCGGAGACGATAGATGATGACACACCATGAAGCCGTACAATCTCTTGAACGTAGATACGTTTCAAGATCTCCACTGATCCCTGCTCTCTGATGGGTAAGAAGTGAGTCGTCTTGGTGAGTCAGTCGACAATCACCCAAATGGAGTCGTGACCTCTGGAAGTGCGTGGAAGTCCAGTAACGAAGTCCATAGATATGTCGTACCACTTCCACTCCGGGACCTCCAAGGGATGTACCAAGCCTGCTGGTACCTGGTGCTCTACCTTCACCTGCTGGCAGGTGAGGCATCGGGAAACGAACTCTGCCACAACCTTCTTCGTGCCCGGCCACCATTGCTATCGTCTGAGATCCTGGTACATCTTCGCCACTCCAGGATGTACTGCCAAAGGGAAAGTGTGAAACTCTCTCAGCACCTCCTCTCAAAAAGAAACTGGTACCAATGTACGTCCTCTGAAAAGGACATTGTGCTCTCCTCCTAAAGAGAAACCATCAGGTGCCTGTCCTGAGGATATCTGCGTACGTCGCGTCTCACAGTCGGCGTCCCCACATTGTGCCTCTCTGATTCACTGCAGTAGTGGAGGAGTGACTATGAGTGACTGAAGAAAGGCTGCTTCATCCCTATCCGTGAAGGATATCTGCAAAGCGGCTAGCTGCTATGTCGCCTCCCCAAGTAGCTGAATGCTCGTCCTTCTGCTAAGAGCATCGGCTACCACGTTCCCCTTTCTAGGAGTATAGACTATCTCAAAGTCATAGTCCTGGAGGAACTTGAGACATCGCCGTTGTCTCAGATTCAGGTCCTTATACGAGAATATGTACCTGAGACTCTAATGGTTAGAATATACTGTAAAGCACTCGCCCATCAGATAGTGTCGCCACATCTTCATAGCGAAGACCACTGCTGCTAACTCTAGGTCAAGGGTAGAATAGTTCTACTCATGCTGACTCAACTAACGTGACCCATAAGCGATCACAGCCCACTCCTGCATCAGGAAACATCTAAGTCTGGTCCCTGATGCATCGCAGTAGACTACGTACCCTACTCCCTCCTCCAGAAACCTCAAGATAGGCGCGCTGGTCAAACTCTGTCTTATCTCCTGGAAGCTCTGCTGACATCTATCTGACCACACGAAGGGTTGCCCCTTCTTCCTTAACGTTCTGCAAAACTGCATAGATTTCTCCTTTTCCAAAAAGAGAAATCTGGTCTCATCCCCTGGATGAACCACGTTCCTTGCCTAATACAGTCAATCCCATCATGATCTGTTAATTCATGCCATGGATGATGTCGTAAGGCCTCAACGCTGCTACCAAGAGATCCAACCATTACTCTCGCCTCCAAGGGTTGAGTCACACTGTCAGCATCAGTGTGTGGTCACTGGGTCTCCTCCAGTAATAATCTCGCAAGTGAGGGTCAAGTCAATAGTTTTTAACCGACACCTCTTAGTATTAACATACAAAAGACAAGAAAGAAAACGTCACTATTGCAAGCGTCTTTTATTATTTCAACTCAAAGTACAAGGACACAAGGCAACACAAACAACGAAGCTAGAGGCATTATGGGCAAAGGCCTCTATGCCTGGAGCTAGTCCCGCACTTGTCCACCTGCTTCCGGAGCTCCATGATCGTAAGCTTCAGCAGCCTGAAGTTGTACTCTCCCCTGAGGTCGGGGTGGACCTCCTGGTGTTGGTGGTGGTAGAGCCTCAAAACGTCATCCACCACCTGCCGCTCGACCAGCTCCTCGGCCTCGTCCACCTGCTCCCTGCGGACCGCCATGGTTGAACCTCTGCCTCTGTCTGGGTGGTTCCTCAACTGTACGCTGCTCCTCTGCATGGCGGGTCGGGCAGTCACGAGCCTTGTGGCCCTGCCCGCCGCATGCATAGCACTGTCTTCCACTCGTAAGACTGGTTCTGCTGCGTGTGCCCTACACCTCCAAGCCAGTATCCTGAGGTCGTCCGCCTAATGTCCTGGTCTGCTTGGACCTCTGCGGAATCTATCTACTGCCAGCTTCAGAAGACTCCGCCACGTGCCGCCCTGCGGTAGGTCTCACCGCTAGTGTAGACTCAGCAAGAAAGCTCTCGATGAGAAGGGCTCGCTCCAGTACCCCTGCCTGTGTCGGAATGCTGAGGGAGATCAACGATGCCCTGATCTCATGCCTCAGTCCCTGCTTGAAAGTCCGGGCCCGGAAGAATGGGTCTCGTACCATGTCCGTCGAATAGAGCGAGAGGTCGGTAAATCTCGCCAAGTACCGAGTGACCGTCAAGATACCCTTCCGCAGCTATAGTAGCTCTTGGATGCGCACCGCACGGAGGGTGGCTGGGACGAACTCCGAGTGGAAGAGGCTATCAAAGTCCGTCCAGAGGATAGATGCCTCGTCGTGCACCTGGAGCATCAATCTCCACCATCTGCCTACTGCCGTGTGTAGGAGACTCACTGCGAGGATCACCATGAGGCCAGTTGGTGTCCTCACTAACCTGAAAACTCGTACAACTACCTCCAGCCAATCCTCGGCTACCTGAGGGTCCGTCTCCCCGCGGAACCTAGGCGGTCACTGACGCTAAAACTAGTGCAGTGCACTAAGGTGACGTGCATCGTCAACGGCTAGGGCTGGTAGCATCGGTGGCTCGGCGGGTAGAGATACCGCCGGTGCCTCTGCTGTCAAAGGGCCCTGCACCGAGGCCTCGTCGCTTGGTGGGCTATCGTCACGTACAACGCTCGGAACCCTAGCTGGCTACCGTCGTGGGGCCATCTTGTAAAGAAACAGGTGTGCCATGGTCAAACAGTATACCTAGTGAGCTAACACAAAGTAATCACAAAGAAAACTTGAAACACACAGGAAATCAATGTTTTCGTGCATTAAGTCGGAAATCAGAAGTCAGGGTCCTGGTGTACGGATACGTCGGCCGCCGCACCAACATTGGACTCCCTGGACTGATAACCACACTCAATACTCTCAACATTATTGCTTCACATAGAAAAAAGATCAGAGTCCTGAGTTCTTCGGTAGAACCAACCTCCCTCTAATACCAATTTGTCACGACCCGTCCTCGGGGCCCATGCCGTGACTATCTCAAGCCCACCTTCCATAGGCCAGGGGCTGGAGACTAGCACCAAGGTGTAATTCCCAGTAAAAAGGTAAGTTATTTCCTTTGTAAAGTAAACAAACACCACAGTGCAAGAAAGCAGAAGTAAACACTAAGTAAAAACTGAGTACAATAGTAAGTGCAGAAAACTAAGTGGGGCAGAATACAAACCCAAACTAAAAGTAAAGTACAACTGAAAAAGGGAGTATAGCAACTGAAAAGTAAATCTGCAGCCTCGAGCCATCCACTAGAAGTCCCACCTGAAGGGTGGGTACAGATAGCCTCCACAGCTCCTCGGGTCCAGCCGTTCGCTCTGAGTACGCCCCGCCCAGTGGTCCACCTCTGGGTACCGACCTGCTCCTCGTGCCTCAACCACGATCAGCGATGTCCGTCTTCTGTAACCAACACAACGTAGTGCGGGCATATCCCGTGCAGGGGTGAGTATAAGCAACTCAGTAGGGACCCCAAGACCCCCGAAGGTCTCCCAGAATCCACAAAGGATAATCCACAAAGGAAAGTTACAATCACGAAGTAACATCCGACACTACTTAGGTATATTCCCATACATATACCTAAGTCATCAATTCTCGTTCGGCTCCAACATCCGAGCCCAAGTACAACCCAATCCACACAGGAAAACACAACCCAATCCACACAGGAAAGCAAAACGTAATCCACATAGGATATCAAGTCAATCTTATCGAAGATAAGGATTGAAAGTCAAGATTCAGGTCACACAGGTATAATTCTTCGTAAGACGATAAAGATGATCAGATGTAGCCACTGATTCATCTAAACTGTTGGACCCACACAGGATCGATAGGTACTAACCCCCGCAATGACCCACACAGGATCTGACCCACACAGGATCGATAGGTAACTAACCCCCGTAATGACCCACACAGGATCTGTAGGTGCTAGCCCACACAGGACCGTTGAGCGCTGACCCACATAGGATCTGACCCACACAGGATCGGTAGCACTGATCCATGTAGGATCGCTGAGTGTTGTAGTCGTCGCCGTCAAATCCACAGAGGATTTCTGTACAGTCGTCATCGTCGTCGCAGTCACAGCCAGCTCTAGGGTTCCCACACACAGCAAGCTCGTTCGGGAGGGTCCGCTCCATGAGCCGATGAGATGATACATCAACTAACTCATAGTCCGGAGTTGATGTATCCAAAAGTTTTGTATTGTCAACAGGAACTCAACGCGACAGACGGCGCGTCGATCGGACGCCCGGTCTGAGAGTTATTGGCTTTTTCGTCCCAGGGGCCAGGTTGGTTTTTAGGTCAAAACCAACCTGACCGTACTCCAACTATGTTCAAACCTCGATCAGAGTAATCCAAAAGGTCCTTCTCACTAACAGGAATCCAATAAAGTCGACGACACGTCAATCGGACGTCCGGAGCTCAAGTTATAAGCGTTTCCGCTCCGAGGGCCCGATTGGTTTCGTGTATGAACCAACCTGGCCAAACCCAAAGTACTTCGAAACCTTGAGTGTAATATATTGAAATGACCGTCTCAATCCAATGATCTCATCTTCACTGACGGTGCGTCGATCGGAGGTCTCCATCCCAAGTTATGGGCAAAAGACCATGAGAGGTCCAGAAGTGGGGGTTTCAGGCCCGGATCGACCCGGCTCGAGACCCCCTGGGTCGGACCGAACCGGGTCGACCCGACCCGGGTCCGGGTCTGGTCCACTTGGGCGTGGCCCGACCCGGTCTCCAGGTGGCTCGGCCGTTTCGGCCAAGCGGATGGGGGGGGGGGGGGGGGCGCATGCCCCCCTATTTCGTAATCGCGGCCCCCATGATGGGGGGCCGCTCCTGCTGGCCAGCCAGGGGTCGTAACCCCCGGCTCCTCCCTTGACCGGCCAGCCTGCTCCGGCCGGCCGGCTGCTGCCGCCATGGGACCGTCATGGGCCGGTCCCCCTGCTCCGACGCCGGTGGCCCAGAACCGGCCGCCAGTCCTTGCTCCGCCGCGACCTTCGTTCGTCTGGTGCGGTGCGACGACGCCGCACCCCTCCGCCGCGGCCCCGCTCCGGCCGCTGTGTCTTCAGGTTTTTCCGGTGTGGCGCGACGCTCCGTGGCTTGGTTCGATTTTCAATTGCACGGCCCGATGGCGCCGCGTATCCTTGTCGCTCGTTCCCACGCGGTGCGATGACATTACGTCACTTTCCTTCGAACCGTAACAACACAAGAAATAAGGGAGGAGGGTCGGTCGTGTTTGTGCAGTCCGGCCCCCCTCCCGTTAATTGATAGCAAGTGGTCCAATTGAACGAGGAACGTCGACGGTACAAATCATGAATAATAACAACAATAAAAATCCCCTACCTCGAGCATAGTTTAAACGGAGGTTCGTCGCGGAATTGCACGTTGTGGAAGAAGGCGTCGCAGAAGGAGAGGGTCATTGGCGTTTGTTGATCTCCGAGGAAGGCATCTCTCGTCGTCGTCTGCCGTCGGAGGTTGGCATTCTTCGTCGGCGTCAGTGCATTCTTCGCGTTCTTCGACGAAGAATGAAGAACCTCAAGACTTCTCCTTTTCTCCCAAAGTCTCAACACAACAAAACCCAACGATAATAAAATAAGTGTTTAGTCTTATTTTATTACTCAAGTCTTAAGAATTTTGAAATTCAAACATTCAATTAAACCACTTAATTAATTCATGTCATTTAAAAGGAGAGTTATAGGAGTTTAGGGAATATGAAGGGGTGGGGTTCGTGTGGGCCCCACCACCCTCATAACCTCCCATGGGAAGTTGGATGGTTTCCCCCAACTTCCACTCAAAGGTTTTAACCACTTAGAAAGAAAAAATAAAAATTGTAGCTAAATTTTTATTTTTAACTTCCACAATTTTTAACAACTTCTCTCATGTAAACACAACTTCGGAAAAGGTGTTCCTAAGCAATTATTGGCGCTGCGAATCCATCGTTGCCCTCGGAATTCAATTCTGAGCACTGGTTAAAAAGTTATAAAATCCCACTCGTTTGTTCACTGAATGTACCTGAGCTAAAATTCGGATAGAAATTTCAGGCACACCGGGCCTCGGAATCAAGTGCCGTCAGAAACCATGTTCTTATAAAATCCCAAATAAAATTAAGAAAAAAATTCCCTTGAATTTTACGGGTCTTTACATCCTAGGGCCTTTTCCCTTATCCATTCCTTCAACAATATAATCTATTTAGGTACCGATCAGGCAGCCCAAAAAGGGTGTGAGTACAACTCAGTAGTCCACCACCAACAGTGTATTAAACAAGTTCAATCGTAAGATAGTGAATGAAATTCTATAAGGACATAAGTACAATATAATAATAAATAGTTTATTACATTTTCATTTATTCTTATTCTAACTACATTAACTCTAGGGTTTCCAAGGATACTCGTACTACAATACTAACTTCATCTTGTACCAGAACCAAAAGTGTTCCCAAGTTAATATCATATATTAATACATCTTTCTTGCCTAAGATCAAAGTATTCAAGGTGTTATTCTATCTCAGTACCTAATTCGACTCATGTTGGAGTTCGATTGTTCTCATGTGAGGCCATAACTCAGAGTTCCATTATTTCTATTATTTAATTTTACATTTATAAGACACATTTCCAAAGTTACCAATATCACAAACATAAGTAAGATAACCATGTTACCATTTTTACTCCTCAATGTAATGACCATGTTACCATTCTCTTTACTCATGTATAATAATCATGTTACCATGTATAATTCTCAATTTAGAATAACCATGTTCCTATTCTCTTTAATCATAAGTATGATGACCATGTTACCATTTTTACTTATCAATTTATAATTACCATGTTTCTATTATTTATCACATAATTAGTTTACCAATTAATTATTCACCCCAATCCCATTACTAATTCAACAATTAGTTAAACACATCCATTTCCTTAGTTAACTTAACAATTAACTAAGTGCTTTAAACCATTAATTAATCCATCAATTAATTAATCAATATCACTATTCATATTCAATAATTAATTTTTCAGAATTAATTATCTCATTATAATCTCATATTTCCATAATTAATCCCACAATTAATTATCTAGATCATATTATCAAAGGCGCATAATTAATCCAAAATTAATTATCTCAACTAAGCCATTTCAAAATATCATAATTAATCCCCCAATTAATTATCTAGATTAAAATCCCTACCTCATATAATCAATTCCCCAAATTAATTATCTAATAGGTCATCCCCCTTAGTCTCATGATTAATTCCCCAATTAATCACTTATTTCAAAAAAGATTCGATAAATCAATTGGTCAATCTAATTAACCCAATTCAAGAAAATCAATTCCTAAATGATGCTTTAAATTCTACAATTTTTCATATACATATAAAATATATGAATATGGTAATTATATTTAGACCACCTAACTCGATTCGTTGAAAAACGTTTTCTCAACAGAAATCCCCAAAATCTGAGTAGCACAACGTCGTTGATAAAAGTTCTGGAACTAAATCCCTAAACCAAAATCAAGATCAAAGACATCAAGATATTGTAAATATAGATCCAAAATCCTAGATCTATATCTCACCACATAGTTTTAGATCCAATTAAACATAGTATATCTTCCATGAAAAGATTAATGAAAGATAGAAGAAGAAATAGGGGAATCATCGGGATGAAATCCACTTACCAGTAGAATAGTAGATCTTTAATTCAGGATTTTGATCTCAAAGAAAAATGTTAATTAGGACTTTTAATCCCTCTGGGTCAATAGGAGAACATTACTTTACCCTTAGGAAAGTAAAATCATGAGTTATGGATGTATAAGAGGTGAAACAAATCATTAAAAGTTGAAAATGAGTGAGATCCACAATTTTGGGATCTCATTGTTGGATCGCACACGGTTTAGTCAAATGGTTAGGAAAACCATGCACTAACCATGTGTTGTTTCAAGTGGAAATTCACATAGATACCTTGCACAACCTCTCAAATCATTCTTTAACCATGCTGAAGCTATTGTCTCAAAATACCAAAAAGCGCATGGTTTCTTTTAGGCAGTCACACGGTTTTTAAAAATCGTGCACCAAACGTGCATAGCCTCTTTTTTCCAAAATTTTCTTAAACTTCACCCAAAAGCACCCCAAGATAAAACTCCCATAAAATTTAATTAACTAAAAACAAAAATTACCTAAAATCACACCAACATAACTCTAGAAAATGTTGGGATCTTACAATCTCCCCACCTTATAATAGCTCATCCCCGAGCTGCACTTATAAGAATTTATATGATTCCAAGCCAAAAAGATCGAGTCATTGAGCCCTCATATATATATTTCTCTTTCCCATGTTTCCTCTTGTACACATCCATGTTTTCATAAAACACAAACTATTGGGATGGTCTTTCCTCACAACACTTTCTCACTATGATCCAACACACATACCAGATGCTCCTCAAAGGAAAAATCTATCTCAAGGTGAACCTCATCCACATTGATCACATGAGAAGGTTCGAGGTGAAAATGTTGAAGTTTCAATACATGAAAAACATCATGAATTCCACTGTATCTATGAGGAAGAGTTAACCAATATGACGCTGACCTGATTCTCTCCTCTATCTCAAATGGCCCAACAAACCTGGGTGATAACTTTCCCTACCTCTGTATCCTATGGTGACCCAACCTAGGTGACACCAGAATGAAGACACGATCACCCTATATAAACTCTAGGGGTAATATTTTCCTATTGGAATATGACTTCTGTCTACTTCGATTTGTATCCATTCATTTATGAATCAACTATACATGCTCTGATGTCTCTTACTTAAGACTCAGTCTCAATGACTCTGACTCACCATCCTCCATCCAGAATAGCGGTGATCTACAAGGCCTACCATAAAGATCCTTATATAGTGTCATATGTATACTTTCCTGATAAATGTTTTTATATTTGAACTCCACTAAAGCCAACTGGTTCCCCCAAGATCCACTAAAGTCAAGCACACATTCCCATAGTATATCCTCAAGAACCTGTATAGTATGTTCCGACTACCCATCTGTCTGTGGGTGGAAAGTCATAGTCAATAATACTTGTGTTTCAAGTGCTTAATGAAATACCTACCAGAAGCATGAAGTAAAGCATGAATCATAATCTAAAACTATTGTCTATGGAACTCCATGAATATGGAATATCTATCGAATGTATAGTTCTCCCAACTGTTCTATTGTAAAGGTTTCCCTTATAGGTAGGAAATGTGATACCTTTATCATTCGATCCAAAATAAACCAAATATATTTTTCTTCCTAAGAATATTCAGGATAACCACCAAAAAATACATGGTCACATCATCCCACTTCCATTTTGGGATAGGCAACAGCTGTAGTAAACCTCCAGGTCGTTGATGCTCTGCCTTCACCTAATGACAGGTGAAGCATCTTGTCACAAACCCTGTTATCTCATTTTTCATGCTTGGACACCGAAAATGTAATTGTAGGTCATGATACATTTTGTTTACACCTGGATGCACCACCCATTTCGAGGAATTAAAGTCCCGCATGAACTCCTCTCGCATGCCCGTAGGTACAATAACTTGATTCGTCACATAGATGATCTCATCATCATCTATCAACCAGTCTAAATATGTTTACCCACCTTCAAAGAATTACCTTAATTCTAATCACTCAGTATCCTCATACATTCTCTCCCTGATCCATTTCAAAATCATAGACTCCAATGTAACTAAAACCAGAGTCATCTGCTCCTGACTATCCCGAACCACTTCATGCATTTCACCCAACAAGGTCATCATCTTCCACTCTACAATGGGCTCTTGAACCATATGAGTATGAGTTTTCATACTCAAGGAATTATCCACACTATTTCCATTTCCTAACATATTTTCTAGTTAAAAATATAAATATTTCATATACTAAACCCATCTCCACTTACAAAGATTCAAATCATGCTATGAAAATATATACTTCAAGATCTTTTGATCTGTATAGACTGTATACTTTTCTCCCAAAAGATAGTGTTTTCAACAATTAAGAGAATAAACCATTTTTTCCAACTTAAGGTCATGAGTAGGGTAATTCCATTCATGAGGCATCAACTTATGAGACCCATACTCCACAACTTGATCTCCCTACATCAGCAAAGCTCCAAGTCTGATCCCATAAGCATCACAATAAACTATATACTCCTCACCTGGATCAGGTAGGATCAAAATTGGTGCCAATGTTAAATGCTTATTTAACTCCTAAAAAGATCTCTCATAAGACTCTTACCATTCAAACTTTAATCCATTTTTGGTCAAACCTGAAAGTGGAGCTACCAAATGAGAAAATTATTGGATGAATATCCTATAATATCCATCTAATCTTAGAAAACTTTGGATATCAAAAACATTATTGGGATTCTCCCAAAAAACCACTGCTTGAACATTTTATGGGTCTACTGACACACCTTCCTCCGAGATGATGTTCCCCAATAAGTGTACTTGTTCAATCCAAAATAGACACTTAGACAACTTGGCATATAGCTAATTCTCTCTCAGTGTATGCAGGATGATGTCAAGATGTTGGGCATGATCATCATGAGTCTTGGAGTACACCAAGATGTTTTCCACAAACACCACCAAGAACTAATCTAGATACGGATGAAGGATCATGTTCATCAAGGCCATAAAAAACATTGGTTCATTTTTTAACCCAAATGGAATTACAAAAAAACTCATAAAGGTCATACCGGATTCTAAAAGAATTCCCCGGTATATATGAAGTCTGAACTCTAAGGCATGCCCCAAGAAAAGGCCCCATCTCTCACTAAAGTTGGAGAAAAATGTTGCCAATCTATGTAGCATCTAGTATAGTCCATCACCAACAAGCTCCCCTGAGTCAAATGCATGAACTCAGTATCTTTTTCTTATCTGAGTGTCTCTGGATAAAAGTGTTCTAATAACATCTCCAAGAAGTCCTTCCATAACATATTTTTAGTCTATCCAGTTCATGTCTGAATGCCCCACCAGTGCTTCATTGATCCCTATAGCATGTAAGTGGTCAACTTGACCCTCCTATTAGCTAAAGTATCCAATTTTTCAAGTATTTTCTCTATGGACTAAAACCATAAATCATCTTCCTCAGGTCCACCCTATCAAGTAAAAGTCAAAGGGTGCTGCAACTGAAAATTACTATTCAACTCATACATACTTTTCACAACCCACCATGGGTCTCTTTCCATGAATTTCATGAAGTGAGAGAATTTCTCTCAAAAAATTTCCCCTTTATCTTCATCTAGCACGATTGGTGCCTTAAGTTCTCTAACTAGAAAAAAAATTCCAAGGCATGCCTCTCGGTCATCCCCGCAACAAGAATCATGGAGGCATACTCTCTAAAAAGCCCAAAACCCATCTCAGGTATTATAAACAACCTTATAACATTTATGTAAGAGGAATAAACACAATAATCATTTCCACCCACCTCACCACATGGTCAAAACCAAGGTTCTATCACTACCCTTAACCATTATACACATAGTTTTTGGTTAACAAGGTTAAACACACTATCATAATCAAGTTTCTCATTTATACACCTAATTATTCTCATTTAAAATCATTTTTACAACCTTTTTAAATTCATGTTAGGCACAATTTTTTATTTTAATATCAAAAACAAGGAAAACAATTCAATTTTAACAACTTAGACATAACCCGTTTTCCCGTGTGTGTCTAAAATGATGCATGTCACAATAACCCTGAGTGCCTATAATGATGCATGTAGAATCAAATCTGGTGTCATTCTGGGATATGAATCAATAATAAAAAAATCTTAGAAACAATAATCATATCACACCACAAGTGTGTCACCCAAGGTGAAATAATATTCAATTGTAACAGCAAACAAAAATAAAAACAACCCCACCATGAGTACTTGAGTTTTTCACCATACATAGGTTTGCAACTCTCATGCATGAGATCATTAACAAGCCCCAAATATTCCAATTTTTCTTTATACCTTTACCAAAAGAATAATATAATAGAAGAAAAAATAAAACTGGAGCTCTGATACCACTTTGTAACGTCCCTACCTGAGTGTCATGCGATGGTGCCCTGAGCCGGTTTGCCACATGACCTCATGCACACATCCCTGTATACTAAAGGCTACCAACTAGTAGTTAGGTCCTAGTAAGTAATTTATGGGGAGAATATACCATAATTTATTAGAGTTAAATGTTATTAGAAATAAATAAACAAAAGGGAAAGCATATATATAACCATAAAACTAATCATGTCACAAGATAATAAAATAAGAAAACAATACTCAACTAAAAGGGAAAACATGATATGAAAATATAAGTGTCAATTATATAACATAAAACTGAAAATAAAGACACTATGACTCCCCAAGTGGGTCCTGAACTATATCAAGTTCCCTCCTCCAAGAACCATCCCAAATCAGCCACCAATCCTAGGGCCTTTTCCCTTATCCAGTCCTGCAAAAATATAATCTATTTGGGTACTGATTAGGCAGCCTGAATAGGGTGTGAGTAAAAATTAGTAGGCCACCACCAATGGTGTCTAAAACAAGTCCAGTCAAAAGATAGTTCAAGTAGTTCTATAAGAAAATAATTATAATGCAATAATAAACAGTTTATCACATTTTCATTTATTGTTATCTAACTACATTAACTCCAGGGTTCCCAAGGATGCCCGTACCACAATACTAACTTTATCTCATACAGGAGCCTGAAGTGATCCCTAGGTAATATTATATCTTAATACCTACTTCTTTCCAAATCTCTAATTATTCAACATGCTATGATATCTCAGTACCTAATTTAACTCATGTTGGAGTTCGAATATTCTCATGTGAGACCATAACTCTGGGTTCCATTATTTCTATTCTTTAACTTCACATTTATAATCCACATTACCAAAGTTACCAATATCACAAAAATAAGTAAGATGATCATGTTACCATGCTTAATCCTCAATATAATTACCACGTTCCCATTCTCTTTACTCATAAGTATAATGACCATGTTACCATGTGTAACGCCCCGACCCCAGTTACCCAGAGTCGATGTATTATTTTGTAACATTGGCATGATCACAAAAGATCAAGTCTCGAAAGACCGATTAGTTTAGTAGCCTTGTAAACACTAGATACATTCATAAATGTTACATTACATCATAAAGTGAAAATATACAATAACAAAGTCTCCATAGTCCACACTCATATCCTCTTATGACTATTCCTACAGGTCATTCATAAAATACTTCTTCACATCCTGGAAAATATTAAAACATTGAAAGAGGTGACCTCAGATGCTCAGTAAGGATAACAATATAGCGGAAGATTTCCTAAATAAACATTAACATTTAAGGCAATGTATAACTAAAAGAAAATCCTTTTAAACTTGAACTTCAACATAATATGGAAAATGTAAAATGAAATAATTCCATTTACTTATTCTCATGGATATTCTACTAGTCAAATAATCACATGCAATATCAATAACCACTTTTATAATGATGGAATGCATAATGCTAGACTATCATAACCACGTAGCCAAGGCCTCATGCTAAGACCACAAATAAGATTTTGTCAAGGCCTCGTGCCAATACACTAGTTTGTCTCATGATACCTATCAATGCATCGAGGAGCTATAGTGGGCTCCACCCGTCACTTATTAAGTCCAATGCATTCCTCAAATGAACAGGTTTAAACATATCATAAACCATAACATAATCATATCACATAAAACATGCATAAAGGAAACATAACATTTCCACATTTCAATCACAAGATACCAATACAACACATTGATATAAATAAAAACACTTTGAAAACCATTTTCATGACCAAAATAAAATAAAATTAAAACTTTGTAATTATTTTTCATTTAAAAAAAGTTATGGCTTGTAGAGGAAGCCGGAACTCAAATAATGGTCACGGCGGCGGAGAAGACATTTTCGCCGCATACGTAAGACAAGAAAAACATTACTTTTTTTCATTTAGTAAAATGCTTCATATAAAAATATTCTTTTTTAATAAATGTAAAAGTCAAAGGGGTTTATACACCGTATAAAATAAATTTGTGTATAAAACAAAATATGCCTCAATGAATGGAGATTGAGACGAAGTCCCTTATAAAGACAATTTTTTTAAATAAAATAGATCTATTATGTGTATTCACTATAAGTACACATAATGAAAGTACAAATACAAGATAGTACATATAATATCATGACATAATTTGAAAGTAGGAGGTTAACCCAAAGAAAGGAAATTGGGTTAAGAAGTTCCCTTACCTCGTGTCTGACTTGACTCGATCATTCTTTAACCTCCTGAATAATAAACTAGAGTTAATTTCTTTTTTCTTAAGAAACTTTAACATGTTCATTATTCTTTTTATATCACTTATTACCATGTTATGAACATTATTTAATTATTTAAGTTAATAACGGTCATTTTGTTGATCTTTGGTACTTGAGTCAAAAATAACCTTCTTATAATTACAAGTTGTTCATGTGGTGAAATATCCATTATATCCAAAATTATATTCATGATTTAGATATCATATATATCATATATATCCAGTATATACATTCATTTATAATATTACGTAACATTTAGAGGTAAGAAATGAAATGCACCGTTCATGGAGACGGTAAGCCGTACGTACGCATGAACGCTACTTTCATTTCTATTTCATATTTAATGGAATGAAATCATAATGATATAAAGGTATATTATAATTACAGTATAATATCATATATAATATCATTTACTCCATCCTTTATACATCCCACATATGGTATTAACGATTCAAATCACTTTGAGGGGGCGGTAGTCCGCACTTCCTAAAATGAAAATATCGCGTTTACCCATAATGGAAACCATAAAGTATGCCATAAATGAAAAATACAGAAGCTTAAGTAAAACATAAACATATTATATATCACATATAAATATAGTGACATCTTAATGGCCACCTTTTAAGGTGTTATATGAGTGTTGAACAATCATCGTTTCGTGAGGCAGAAATTCACCATCCATAGAAACAGTATGTTCATTAACCATTAGATGTAGGTGTGTGTAAGTGTATCTCGAATCCTTCTTATAAAAACATTCTAATATATTTAGTATACTGGTGTTTTTACAAAATAAATTAATAAAAAGAGTTTAGGGGGTTGGAGAAGCAAAATAAAACAAAATAACATATGAGAAGACATTACCTTAAAATCGGGTAACTCTTTTTGATTTGAGCCAAAGGATTCCTTGGGAAGAGTTCTGCCCAAAGTGAGGCTTCTAGGAGTAAGATATGGAAGTTGAGAGAGTATTTGGGTAGAGTTTGGCCAATCCAAATGGCTTGAAGGTGTGAATAAGGAGGGAGTGGTGGGGGCCTTTTATAAGAGGAGAGAAGGGGCACTCTTGGAAAGATTGAAATGTTACTTTATTATGAAATTCTTTTTCAGATTATAAAGGTCCCACAATGATATATTTAGAGCCTAAGGTGGTAAGGGTTCAAAATATACTCATACAATAGGTTTTTGAAAAGTGTAAGCCTTAGATTTTACATTATCTTTTCATTTTATTTAAATCGTTAATTAATGAGGTAATCACTGCATCATCATTGTGTCATAAAAATTTTAATTTATTTAATATATAAAAATTATAAAAAAGTATCATGATGTATTAAATCTTTTTATATTTAAAATGAATATTTATAGTCAAAAATATTACTTGTATAACCCCATTTAAAAATTGTTTTAGTAAAAGAGCTCATGTTTGTGACATTTTTATTTTAACATTAAATAAAAAGTTTTTAATGTCATTTTCCTACCAAAGTGGCTCCATGGGGTCACCAAGTTGACCCATGGATTGTCTTGGTCGGCCATGACTCATAAAATATAGTTAGTACAAGTTTAAAAGTATTTTCATATTTTTATAATATCATTTTTACCTTAAATTTCACTAATTACCTTTAATCGCGATTAATTAAACTTAAAAGTTACTATTCACCAAAAAATTATTTTAATCCCATTGAACCAAATTTTACTTCCTAATGAAAACCATGTATGTCGTATTTTTGAAAATCAAATCATAGAAGTGGTAATGTTTCATTTAAACGAAAAATCAGTTTTTTAACTACCACTTAGTGGTTTCACTATTCATCAAAAATTGAAGTTTTTCAGAACAATGCCAAAATTTCACCCTAAGCTATAATTTATATTCCGAATTCAAAAATGATGTCAATTTTACAAAATTACAAACATATAATTTTCATTAATTAATTTTATAAATAATTCCCGATGTCACAACAAATAGCGTGTTTTTAAGAAACAATATATATCAAAAGATTGACAATTGTTTATGTCCAATTTCAAAGTGAAATTAATTATAATGACCACCATTGGATAAAATGGTAAAAATATATTCTAATTACACTTTAAAACCAATAAATAGTATAATTTACTACTATAAATTATTTTGATTAAAAAAGTTGTTTTTAAGTATTTTTCACTATTCATAAAAAAATGGAAGTTCTCAGAAAAATACCAAAAATTCAACATAGGTTAATTTTGATATTCCGAATCCAAAAATAAAGTATATTTTGAAATATAAAATTTATATAATTTCAAAAAGTGGGTATTACTATTCATAACTGCTACTTTTATTGGTCGCGGTGTGTTAAATCTCGAACTTGCGTACAATGCAAGCTATTGCATTATTGAAAGAGAAGCATATCGTGAATGCTCAGGCTGTTACATTCTCCTCTTCTTCAATAAATTGCGTCCTCGCAATTTGAAATTTTTCTTTGAAAATAAAAGGTTGAAAATAGAAAATACCTTTGTGGAAAACCCACATAGGAAATAAGGTTAATAAAATTTAGCCTTGATAAGAGAGAAAGGGAAATGAAAAAGTCACCACCAAATTATGATCTCGATAAGGAGAACATTGGTGGAAATTAGAGACATATAATTGGAGGAAAAACATAAATATTTGTAGGGAGTGATTGGGGTCATCAATCACAAACAAGTGTAAAATTGAGGTCCTCAAAACCTTCAATCTATGTTGATTTAAAATATTATCAGTTCAACAAGACATAAGGTATTAGGATAACACATATTTTGTTTTAATATCCCTTTACTAAAGTTTAATAATTAATTTATTCATATAATAAGAGATATGTATATATATATATATTTATGCTTGACAAGTAGAGTTTCAACCTTTAAGTAATTTCTACCACAAACTCATCTTTCACTCAAAAAGATAATAGAACTAAAAAATATTATATTTATTCTAATCGTACAAGGTTCAAAATATTATCACATACCATTTAGATTAGTAAAACTATTTTTTAATAACTAGGGACTTCATGTAGGCTAGTTGTAGGTAATAAAGGCTCGTCGCACTATGGTTGTGGGTTCGATTCCTGTAGCTTTGTCCAACGCGATGGGTTATCCCCCAACCTGCAGGTTGTCCTTTTCCTAAAACTATAGTATTCCAAAAATAATCTTCATAAATGTTTTAACCTTAAACAATACTATCCAAAGTTCAACTTAATCCTTTCCAACCTTTATAGTTATCCAAAATACCTTCGTCCAGACTTTCTCTTAAAGGTCTCAAAATTCCAAAATCAATTGTAACATCAGATTCCCCAAAAAAAGTAAAGTTTCTCTAAAAATATGATTACCTTAATCATATTAAAACCTTAATCAAATAAAAAAGTACTACAGTACAATCCTTATATATATATATATCACATTATTCTTATAACCAGAATATAATCCTTGAGTCCAAAAGCACCAATACATTAATTATTCCACTTCAACTATAGTAACAAAATAAGATTTTCCTTGATCCCTTGGCCTTTTCTGAGGTAAGTTTTCCTGACGCTTAGGACATTCATTTTCATAATGCCCCATTTCCCTACAATTGTAGCATTCAAAATTGATAGCCTCTTTCTTTCCCTTGCAATCACGAGTCTGGTGACCTTTTTCTCCACATTTATAACAAACTCGCATTCCTTTTAGGAAACTACCAGGGTGATTCTTCCCACAATTATCACATAATGGAAAATACTTCTTTCCCTTTTTCCCTTTATCTGTCTCTTGTTCCACCGTTCTCTTCTTCTCTTGCTTTAATTTTTTGTCATAAGACTTAGAGAATTCCTTTTCTGTCTTGATAGAACATGAGACTATATCTTCGTACGTTGAGAAAGATTGTGATACTAAAGTTCTATGGAGAAATGGTTTTAACCCATCAAAGAAATGATCAATCTTACTTCTTGGGTTACGTATATAATCTACAGCATACCTCGCTAACCTTGTAAAGTTGGCCTCATACTTTGTGGCATTCTCATCCTCCTTTTGTCTCAGACTCAGAAATTTCCTTTCCATATCTGCTCGATGGTCACGAGGAAAGTATTTTTCTAAGAAAATTTCCTTAAACTCCCTCCATTCCATACTTGATACTTATTTATATTCCTTTGTGTTTTGAATCAGCAACCACCATTGATCAGCATCTCCAGTGAGCTGGTAAACTGCCATGGCAACCTTCTCCCTTTCGCTACTCCCCAAGGTGTAGAATATTTTCTCTAAGGAGTTTATACATTGCTCAGCTACTAATGGATTTGTACCCCCATTAAATGTTGGCGATTTTTTCCTCATGAAGCGGTCTAAAATTTATCCTCCACGTTGCGGATCAGGGTGCTCCATACGAGTAAGGTTATTATTCATAACCTGAGTGAGTTGTCTCAGTATGGTGATAAGTTGATCAGCACCAGTTGTATCTCCAGCTCCACAATAATTATCTTGAGCAGGAGGGAAATCCCTACATGGAGTGCGTTCATTTATACGGTTTCCATTCCTCCCACTAGGCGCCATTTCTAAATAATGGCATAAACTAGATTAGTTTATAAATTAAAATGCATAATTCCATACTTGTAAAACACTTAACATAAATTGAACTATTTATGGATATAATCCATAATCATAAAAATGTTTTCTTTGAGGAAGTATGTACTCATAAGCCCTTCATAATGGTTTTTAAAGAAAATGATAATTATCCTAAGCATATCCTCAGGTAGTGTCGTAACCAAGAGTGCAGCAAGGCCCGTTGTCGTGCACTAGTTCCCGTTCGAGTCTAGCTCAAAGCGGTGTTTTTGGTTTTTACCCCTAGGTACATTTGTGCCAAAGTCGCCTCTACCTGATCGTATCCAGACAGGGATGTATTGCTCGGAAAACTCATAAAATCCCTATAATACCAAAATTCTAGGAAGTTCTTCTATACTAATCCTCAAAGTCTATCTTCGGGCTATGTGCTCTAATTAGAGTTTATCTAAATCTATCTTCCAAGGTTAGTACTAAACTGCCTCTGATACCAACTATAACTCTCCGACCCCAGTTACCTAGAGTCGGTGCATTATTGCGTAACATTGGCATGATCACAAAAGATCAAGTCTCGAAAGACTGATTAGTTTAGTAGCCTTAGAAACACTATATACATTCATAAATGTTACATTACATTATAAAGTGAAAATATACAATAACAAAGTCTCCATAGTCCACACTCATATCCTCTTATGACTATCCCTGTAGGTCATTCATAAAATACTTCTTCACATCCTGGAAAATATTAAAACATTGAAAGTGGTGAGCTCAGATGCTCAGTAAGGATAACAATATAGCGGAAGATTTCATAAATAAACATTAACATTTAAGGCAATGTATAACTAAAACAAAAGCCTTTTAAACTTGAACTTCAACATAATATGGAAAAAGTAAAATGAAATAATTCCATTTACTTATTCTCATGGATATTCTACTGGTCGAATAATCACATGCAATATCAATAACCACTTTCATAATGATGGAATGCATAATGTCAAACTATCATAACCACGTATCCAAGGCCTCGTTCCAAGACCACAAATAATATTTTGTCAAGGCCTCGTGCCAAGACACTAGTTTGTCTCATTAGACCTGCCGATGCATCGAGGAGCTATAGTGGGCTCCACCCGTCACTTATGAAGTCCAATGCATTCCTCAAATGAACAGGTTTAAACATATCATAAACCATAACATAATCATATCACATAAAACATGCATAAAGGAAACATAACATTTCCACATTTCAATCACAAGATATCAATACAACACATTAATATAAATAAAAACACTTTGAAAACCATTTTCATGACCAAAATAAAATAAAATTAAAACTTTGTAATTATTTTTCATTTAAAAAAAGTTATGGCTTGTAGAGGAATCCGGAACTCAAATAATGGTCACGGTGGTAGAGAAGTCGTTGTCGCCGCATACGTACGACAAGAAAAACATTCCTTTTTGTCTTTTAGTAAAACTCTTCGTATAAAAATATTCTTTTTGAATAAATGTAAAAGTCAAAGGGGTTTATACACCGTATAAAATAAATTTGTGTATAAAACAAAATATGCATCAATGAATGGAGATTGAGACGAAGTCCCTTACAAAGACATTTTTTTTAAATAAAATAGATCTATTATGTGTATTCACTATAATTACACATAATGAAAGTACAAATACAAGATAGTACATAATAATATCATGACATAATTTGAAAGTAGGAGGTTAACCCAAAGACTGGAAATTGGGTTAAGAAGTTCCCTTACCTCGTGTCCGACTTGACTCGATCGTTCTTTAACCTCCTGAATAATAAACTAGAGTTAATTTATTTTTTCTTAAGAACCTTTTAAATGTTCATTATTCCTTTTATATCACTTATTACCATTTTATGAACATTATGTAATTATTTAAGTTAATAACGGTCATTTTGTCGATCTTTGGTACTTGAGTCAAAAATAACCTTCTTATAATTACAAGTTGTTCATGTGGTGAAATATCCATTATATCCAGAATTATATTCATGATTTAGATATCATATATATCATATATATACAGTATATACATTAATTTATAATATTACGTAACATTTAGAGGTAAGAAATGAAATGCACCGTTCCTAGAGACGGTAAGTCGTACGTACGCATGAACGCTACTTTCATTTCTATTTCATATTTAATGGAATAAAATCATAATAATATAAAGGTATATTATAATTCCAGTATAATATCATATATAATATCATTTACTCCATCCTTTATACATCCCATATATGGCATTAACGATTCAAATCACTTTGAGGGAGCGGTAGTCCGCACTTCCTAAAATGAAAATATCGCGTTTACCCATAATGGAAACCATAAAGGTATGCCATAAATGAAAAATAAAGAATATTAAGTAAAACATAAATATATTATATATCACATATAAATATAGTTACATCTTAATGGAAACCTTTGAAGGTGTTATATGAGTGTTGAACAATCATCATTTCGTGAGACAGAAATTCGCCATCCATAGAAACAGTATGTTCATTAACCATTATATGTAGGTGTGTGTAAGTGTAGCTCGAATACTTCTTATAAAAAAATCCTAATATATTTAGGATACTGGTTTTGTTACAAAATAAATTAATAAAAAGAGTTTAGGGGGTTGGAGAAGCAAAATAAAACATAATAACATAAGAGAAGACATTACCTTAAAATCGGGTAACTCTTTTTGATTTGAGCCAAAGGATTCCTTGGGAAAAGTTATGCCCAAAGTGAGGCTTCTAGGAGTAAGAGAGGGAAGTTGAGAGAGTATTTGGGCAGAGTTTGGCCGAGCCAAATGGCTTGAAGGTGTGAATATGGTGGGAGTGGTGGGGGCCTTTTATAAGAGGAGAGAAGGGGCACTCTTGGAAAGATTGAAATGTTACTTTATTATGAAATGATTTTTCGGATTCTAAAGGTCTCACAATGATATATTTCAAGTATAAGGTGATAAGGGTTCTAAATCTACTCATCCAATAGGTTTTTGACAAGTGTAAGCCTTAGATTTTACATTATCTTTTCATTTTATTTTGAATCGTTAATTAATGAGGTAATCGCCGCATCATCATTGTGTCATAAAAATTTTAATTTATTTAATGTCTAAAAATTATAAAAAAAATATCATGATTTATGAAATCTTTTTATATTTCTAATGAATATTTATAGTCAAAAATATGACTTGTATAACCCCATTTAAAAATTGTTTTAGTAAAAGAGCTCATGTTTGTGACATTTTTATTTTAACATTAAATAAAAAGTTTTTAATGTCATTTTCCTACCAAAGTGGCTCCATGGGGTCCCCAAGTTGACCCATGGATTGTCTTGGTCGGCCATGACTCATCAAATAGAATTAGGACAAGTGTAAAGGTATTTTCATATTTTTATAATATCATTTTTACCTTAAATTTCACTAATTACCTTTAATCGTGATTAATTAAACTTAAAAGTTACTATTCACCAAAAAATTATTTTAATCCCATTGAACCAAATTTTACTTCCTAATGAAAACCATATATGTCGGATTTTTGAAAATCAAATCACAGAATTGGTAATGTTTCATTTAAACAAAAAATCAGTTTTTAACAACCACTTAGTGGTTTCACTATTCATCAAAAATTGAAGTTTTTCATAACAATGCCAAAATTTCACCCTAAGCTATAATTGATATTCCGAATTCAAAAATGATGTCTATTTTAAAAAATTACAAACATATAATTTGCATTAATTAATTTTATAATTAATTCTCGTTGTCACAATAAATAGCATGTTTTTACGAAACAATATATATCAAAAGATTGACAATTGTTTATGTCCAATTTCAAAGTAAAATTAATTCTAATGACCACCATTGGATAAAATGGTAAAAATATATTCTAATTACACTTTAAAACCACTCGATAGTATAATTTACCACTATAAATTATTTTTACTAAAAAAGTTGTTTTTAAGTATTTTTCACTATTTATAAAAAATTGGAAGTTCTCAGAAAAATACCAAAAATTCAGCATAGGTTAATTTAGATATTACGAATCCAAAAATGAAGTCCATTTTGAAATATAAAATTTATATAATTTCAAAAAGTGGGTATTACTATTCATAACTGCTACTTTGATTGGTCGCGGTGTGTTAAATCTCGAACTTGCGTACAATGCAAGCTATTGTATTATTGAAAGAGAAGCGTATCGTGAATGCTCGGGGTGTTACAACATGTATACTTCTCAATTTAGAATGACATGTTCCCATTATCTTTACTCATAAGTATGATGACCATGTTACCATTTTTACTTCTCAATTTAGAATGACCATTTTCCCATTATTTATCATATAATTAATTTACCATATAATTATCCACCCCAATCCCATTACTAATTCAACAATTAGTTAAACACATCCATTCTATCAGGTAACTCAAAAATTAACTAAGTGTTTCAAACCATTAATTAATTCATCAATTAATTAATCATTATCACTATTCATATTCCATAATTAATTTTCCTGAATTAATTATCTCATTCAAATCTCAAATTTCCATAATTAATCCCACAATTAGTTATCTAGATCATATTATCAAAGGAACATAACTAATCCATAATTAATTATCTCAACTTAGCCATTTCAAAATATCATAATTAATACCCTAATTAATTGTCTAGATTACAACCCCTACCTCTTATAATCAATTCCCAAAATTAATTATCTAATAGGGAAGCCCCCTTATTCCAATGATTAATTTCCCAATTAATCACTTATTTCAACAAAGATTCGATAAATCAATTGGTCAATCTAATTAACCCAATTCAAGAAAATCAATTACTAAAGGATACTATCAATTATACAAATTTACATATACATATAAAATACACGACTATGGGAATTATATTTATACCACCTACCTCAATTATTTGACGGACGTTTTCTCAACGGAAATCCCAAAAATCCGAGTAGTACAACTATGTAGATAAAAGTTCCGGATCTAAATCCCTAAACCAAAATCAAGATCAAAGACATCATGATCTCATAAGTCTAGATCTAGATCCAAAATCCCATATCTAAATCTCATCACATAGGTTTATATCCAAGTAAATAGATTATATCTTCCATGAAAAGATCATGGAAATATAGAAAAAGGAACAGGGGACACATCGGGATGAAATCCACTTTCCAAGGGAAGAGAGGAACCTCAATTCTAGATTTCAATCTCAAAGAATAGTGTTTATAAGGCATTAGAATCCCTTAGGGGAAATGAGAGAACCTTCATTTACAATTAAGAAAGTAAAATCACAAGTTAGGGCCATATAGAAGGTGAAACAGGTCATTAAAAGTTGAAAATGAGTGAGATCCACAATTTTAGGATCACATTGTTGGTTCGCGCACAGTTTAGTCACATGGTTAGTCAAACAGTGTGCTAATCGTGCTTTAGCCACTACTTCAAGGGGGCACTTCACACAAAAACCTCACAGGGACTCTCAAACTGTGCTTTAACCGTGCTGAAGCTACTGTCTCAAAATACCATAGAGCGCACGGTTTCTCCAAGGAAGTCACACGTTTTGTACAAACCGTGCACCAACCATGCACAACCACTTTTCTCCAAAATTTTCTTAGACTTCACCCAAACTCACCCCAAGACATAACTCCCATCAAAAGGTACTTAAGTAAAAAACAAAACGTACACTATATCACGCCCAATATGACTCCAAAAAAATTTGGTATCTTACATAACCATTAATTTAACATCTAGTCTATATCTTATTGTATTAAATAATAATATTTTAATAATATATCATTCTTTTGTAAAACATGGTAATTCATGTAATGAAAGTCTTCAAAGAAACTTGTTGTTGTGTGAGTCACACATCCATCCAATGTAATTTTTTTATTTTCCAAACACTTTAAAGGGGAAAGTGAGAACCCTCACAAATTACCATTTCCAACACCAAAAGAATCAACAGATTTGTTAAAGAACAACTTGAGTTGATTGGAAGCAATCTCCCTAAACAGTATCTAGGGAATGGAATTTACCTGAGTGTTCGGATAGTTCTTCAAGAAGTATTCATACTGATTCACCATGTTATCCCAATATTGTCTGAATTCCTCCTTACTAATATTTCCCTTGTTGAGGCCTCTAAGAAGAATACGACCATGCTTATCAATCCACTCTACTTGATCCTTTATGATGATCACACAAATCGATTTTTTTCAAATTCTTTGATGCCATAGTTTCTATATTTTCCTCCTCTATTTCTTAATCCGAATGTAAAAGGAGATCCATGTGTTCCAGCACTGATACTATCTGTTGCTGAAAGTCTTCCTTTGATCCTGACTCACGCTGCTGCCCCGTGGCCATTCCAGGTATAGCAGGCTCGCATCCTACACTTGTATGAGCCTTCGGGGGCATCTTACCCTTGCATGCGGATCTCATAATAGGAGGAATAGGCAGGGAGGAGTAATCCTTCATGTCTCAAGCCTTCTAAGTTTTCATAATGAAGTCTCCAGGGTCCATGGTAATGTTCTTTCCCTTCCTTGGAGTGGATCTTAGATAGTTCTCTGCAACGGCCATGCCCGTGGACACAATGGATTCCATATCCTCATCCTTTTCCTCTTGAGAAGCTTCCACATCCACAAAGGGAACCTCTCTATGGATGACCTTTTCCCTTCCCAGTTCTGCATTAGCCTGGCGGTCATTATCTTCCTCTACTAACATAGAAAACTGGTTTTGAGAATTCAAAATTAATCCCCAAGATTTAACCTTCTCAGCATACGAGATTTTAGTCTTCATGCCCTGCTTGGACTTGTTTGAGACTCCTAACTTTTCAAATCCGCTACCCATAAATTGGAATTGTATTGAGGTGTCCTCCCTTTCCAGATACTGGGAATCCTCACTAGTATTTTGGTCCTCACATACAACTCATATCACCTCTATTTCATTATTTGAAATTTTTGTATCCATCTCCACATCTTGTGAGACAACCAGGTGAACATCCCTCACTTCATCCCCAACCATTTACTGTTCCAGTCCTGCAGGGTTGCTGACCCCATCCCTCTCCACACTGCCAATCCTGCTGTCACACAGGGGTGCAGCGGCAGCCTCATCCGAACATACCACACCCAAATCACGTTTCATATGGTGAAAAATATCAGAAACTCTTGGGTTAATTTGGGAAACCAGATAATCCTTCCAGGACACCATAGATTCTGCACATTGAGGCCCGAGAATGAGAGAGATAGGAACTGCCCCTAACGGAAGACCACCTTCATTAAAGATCGGCCCGTCTTTATTCCTAGCTGAACCCAAGGCACCGGCTGACCCCCCTTGATGTGCCCTTCCACTTCGTCGACATGAAGAGGACAGGTGCCCAAGATGATGGCATGTCGAACGGAACTGCGTCCAAGATTCAAAGACCACCAGTTGTTTCCAACGAAATTCTTCCCCTACCGAAATCCAAATCCAATCGACTGGGAGTTTTGAAACATCGACTTCGATGCAGATACGTGGAGAGATCGGGTGACAAACCAATTTGGTTCTCGAATCTGAGTAGAGAAAACGTCCCACCAGGTTCCCAAGAATTAGAAGAATAGCAGGATTCTGAAAAGGGAGAGGGAGTTCAGGGAAGCATACCCACAAAGCCATTGTCAGAGCATCCCACTTCATATGAAAGTCAAAAGACCATTTTAGCAGATGTAAGTGGAAGCCGTTGCAGGCTCGAGGAGCCCCGGACCATGTGGTGATCATATCTTCTAAAGAATAGAAGCGGATCATGATGTGTCACTTGTCGAGGAGATCGAATGTCGCTCGTGCTTGAAGCCCCCATGATTGGAAGACAAAGCTATCAAAGGTATCAACCGATGGACGCTGTGAGGAGAACCGAGCAACCAGGGTCTGAGAAAGGAGAGCTGAAGCATCCGTAAATTCCGAGGTCGAAAGCTCGAGTTGAGGGTAACCATCGCGAAGATCAGGAACCTTAGATAAAATGGTGATTTCAGGGAAATAGGGGAGGGTAGAAGGCTTGAAAGAAGGGGGAAAAGAAGGAGGAGTCTTCGAAGGGGGGGAGAGCAGCCCCCCTCCCCCATCGGCGGGGGAGGGGCGGAGGCGGTGGCCATGACCGCCTAGGTCATGGATAGGACGCCAAAGCCGAGAGCCGAAGCTGATTTCCCTTTATAAGAATATCATTGTTCCTTATGTGAGTCACACACTAACTTAGTATATTGTTCATTGAAAGATATATATATATAATATTGAATCTATTTGAATTTGTAAATATATTGTAAAGTCTCAAGATATTATATTCCCTTACACACTTGGTGTTGCGTATAGTGCAATATTAACATGGTGTTACGTATAACTCAATCCAAACATATAGATTTCATATAAGAAAATATATATTGTTGCATTAAATGAAAATTATCTATAAAATATTAAATTAATTTAAAAAAATCAAAAAATCTTGAGGTGCTACATTCTACCCCCCTTAAAATGAATTTCTCTCTCAAAATTCTTCTCGGTTATCAAAGTTTTAATACATGAAAGTTCCTTTCATAGAAATACACATTATAAAAATCAATACTAAAACATCCATTAAAAAGGGAAAGATGGAGCCATAAAAGTTACCCAAAGTTCCTCATTACTAGCTTCCCACATAGGAGAACATAGGTGTGAAGTGAAAACATGGACATAAAAAAGAAATCTAACCATAAATTTCTAAAGGAGAGTGATAGAGAACATGATTAGGGTAAATTCAACAATCACAAAGACATATATCAATGATAATATATGGGTACATTTGATTAATTATAAATGAAGGTACTTGGATACCATTGTTGGTTTTAAGATCCTTTTTCTTATAGTTGAAGAATTGTAATGAAAATATATACTTACATGATTTTAGAATGACCTTATCCTTTGTTCTGTCTTGATCAATTTCCACCAAAAAATCCATGTTTTTGTATTTTCAAATGACACTTTGAAAGGCTAAGTGTGAAACCAACAAAAATCCAACCACAAATCCAACCAGAAACAAAATCATAACCCGCCACTATAAAAACCAAAGAATTGCGCCCAAAATTTTTTAGATTTCAAAATTTCAAAAGGAAAACATCCCCAATATCAGGGTACGTGCATCCCAATTCACACGCCTCATCACCACCACCACCATCCATCAACTTCTTCCTGAGACTCTAAAATCATCTCACCCCCAATCTTATTCTTATGACACTAAACTGCTGTCAAATTGATCCATCATCGTCGACATCATCATCATTGATATCTACTTCACTGGTGATCACCACAAGCACCAAACATCATCTATGACTCCGATATACAACCAAAACATCATCTCTATTCATAAATACCACCAGAATGCCTAATCCCATCTCCACTGTATCAATATCTCTCCACCAATGACTAACACCAGAAAACAAAACCATCATCGAAGAGAATGAACCACTAACGAGGAAGAGAACCAGAAGATAAATAGAAACTCGAGCAGAACCCAAAAAGAAACTGAAGCAAGGGGAATGGGTGTTAAGACCAAAAAGAAAGAATAGATGTGGTTGAAACCATAAAGGAATCTGGGGATGAAACCCTAAAAGTGAATCTCCATGATCACCGAACCATAAGGCCCAAAACCCCTATATATCTAATGCTTCAAAACCGATATGGAGAGGATCAGTGGAATGCTAGGTCAGAGCAATGTGGGGTGGTCGAGGAAGAAAACCTAGGATAGAAACCCAGGGAAGAAACCCCAAAATTAAAAGGAGGAAACTTTTAATGAAACCCAAGCAAGAATAACTGATTCTGAAAGCACTTGGAAATCCAACATCTGCAAAACTAATTTCCCAAAACCTCATAGTATCCCTTGCTTAAAATTTGACCTGGATAGGATCATAGGAACTCAAGGTCATAGCGCAGTAGAGGTGGCTAGGGGGAAACCAAAATTCTTTCATGGAGAAGGGGGTGGATTGATGAGGGGAAACCCTGAGAGGAGTGAGAAATGGAGAAGAAGAAACTAAGAGAAAGCAAAGTGAGCGAGGGGAAGAAGATAGATCATGAAAGGAGTGGGGCAGAGATGTTGTTTCCACCAGGGGGTCTAAACCCCTTCCTTGATCAATTTCCACTTCATCTATTATTCTAATAAATGAGGGTAAATTTATTATGAATTAATCACTAATAGATCAAAGGATCCATAATAAGTCATCCCATATACCTTCCATTATTAGCTTAGCAATGTGGTTAGAACATTTTATCCAATATGAATAAATCATAATCTGGTGAGATGATAATTTAATCTCCCAAAATTCATCTTAAACATTCCACAAATGTATAACCTTATAATCCTTCTGAAATATTAAATCCAAAGCTTTAGAAATAATTTTACTAAATTACCTTAACATTTATTCCCCATATACCATAATGTATCTATTGGTTGTCACATTCCAAACATGTAAATTTCATCATCATGTATTATCTTGAGACATGGTAATAACCTGAATTACCATAGATCCTTATTGAAAACATGTATTTTTCCTTATTTTTATTCTTATTGGATATATTCCTTAAATACAAAAAAGTTGTATACTTCATCCATAATAGTACCAACTTTTTTTCAACAAATCGTTAATTAATCACAAGGTAATAAGTACAATACAATTTACTTATTCATATCCAAATTATATTTATCCAAACAACACTATCTTAACATAAGAAGCATATTAAGGTTTATATTTTTCTTAATATTTAATTTCACATGAACATAACCTTTCTATTAAATCACTTTTCTAGTTATTCAGAACTATTCAACACATTCTTGTGAATCCTAAGCGAAAAACATAAAGTGAACAATCCTTATATATTTCACAATCCATAATTATTTTATATAAATACAAATAAACTTCAATTATTCTACTTTACCTTTAAGAAATTAAAAAGGATACCTCATCTTATTACTTAATACCTTTTTTCTTTCACATTTCTCCTTTAGTATCATCATCATTATAAATATAACCATTAATCATACTACCATGTTGATTCTCTTCTTGATATTATCCCTTGGGAAATTTCTTTGCATAATGACCATTAATTCCCCCACTTAAAGGATTTAGCCTTTAATGATTTCCTATCCATTGTGTTAACTGAACTCTTCATTTTTTATTTACAGTTACTTGCATTGTGTCCTTCTTTTTCGCAGTCAAAAAATATTCTTGTTCCTTTAAGACATTCACTTGGGTGATTGTTTCCACATTATTGACACAAAGGAAACTAAATATTCTTTCATTCATGGTCTCCATTACCTGAACTCTCAATGTACTCCTTACTTATCTTCCTTGGTGAGTCTGAGAGTTAACTAAGGTACATTTTATTAATCATTTTCTGTGAAAACTGATTATGCATGATCACAAAATCCTTCACTCCATTGACCATCCCATTTGACTTCACATTAGAAGTGTTAATCTAGTTCCTTATGGTTCCCTCCATTAACTAAAACCAAAATTCATAGTGTGATCAAAACTTATCATAGTGTAAACCCACATAATCATGAATAATAACTTATAGGATGTCTAAGCTAATACACCTTCCTATGAAAGCCTAATCTTATATTTAGTTATTCATAACCAACTTCCATTTAAATCTTTCATGATGGTTCATGAAGATTTTTTGAATTCCCAAAGCATATCCCCCAGGAGTGTAAAAATAAGGTGTACAACAAGGCCCGATGTCGTGTACCATGTTACATTAAGTCAGGAAGGACACACCTTATTGGAGTTCCTACTCTTAGGTACATCTATTTGAGAGACACATCCACTTATAGAATACTAATAGGTATTTATTTCTAGGAAACCACTCTATCTATCCTTTATCAAGATTCTAGGAAATTTTCCTATACTTTTCCTTATCCTTAGACATGTTCTTAGGGTTCTCACTATGTTTTTCCCATCCTAGATTCCAAAGGTTAACTAAACCTTTACTCTGAATCCAACTATATAAACCATTTGTTTTCATAAATTAACATTACATCACATTTGTGGAATACTTGATACATTACACAAACATATGACCAAGTACTGTTTTACTCTAGTGCCTTTGGAAAGATGGAAACATAAAAACGTGTACATAATTGAGCTACATTATCTCCCATGAGGTTCTTCTTGAAAAGAACCATTATTAGATGCATAAAACATAATACATATTATCATAACCTGGGGGAAAGGAAAAACAAAAGGGGGTGAGCTCAGATGCTCAGTAATGGTAAAAAAGGGATATATGTATACATATTCATCAACATAAGCTTATGAGAATATTATCTTGAATATTAAATAACTTACCCTACATATCAACGATTATAAACATAAAACATTACATAAATATTGGTAGTTCATAAGATATAAATCATAAGGAAATAAAGAACATAATCCATAAAAACATAACATAGGAATAATACATAGAATTATGGTAAACCCGTAAGAATATAAATTTATTTCCATAGTAGTCAAGGAATGGCTTCTAAGGTCATCTTAGTAGCATGTTTTAACTCTCCATACTATCTTGGTACTCATGGTTCACACCCATGTTTATCTTAATAGTATGAGTTCACTTCCCATACCATCTTGGTAGCCATGGTTCACTCCCACGAACATCTTAGGAGTAAAGGTTCACTCCCAAGACTATCTTAGTCTATCTCATGAGATATAAATCTTTACCCAATGAATTGGAGGGAGACATAGGTCTCACCCATATCATATAGATATAATAAATAAATGTTCCAAAAAATAATAAAAAAATCATATCATAACCCTTTAAATGAAATGGGTGTCATAAACATGTAATCATATCTTATCCTATAGAAAAATAATGGTTTCATAACCATTTCATTAATACATAACCCATGATAAGAAGTGGGTTTCATAATCATATAACCCGTTAAAGAGAGACATATTTCATAAACATATAAACTGTGACATAGAATGGATTTCATAAACATCATTCCATAATATGTAAACCATTCAGATAAAGAATATTAATAGAACCTATGGATCATTTCTTAGAAATTCATGTGTGGCATCAACAGATATCATTTAATATAGAAAATAATTTTGAAAGATACTTTAAACCCATTTCTTAAGGAAAATATCCATTCATCACTGAAAATTTCTTTTTAAAACATAAAATATTTTCAAAACCATTCTCTTTTAAAATAAACATGAAAATTAATAAATGAGTCTAGAAAACATTTGAAAACATTTTTCCTTCAATTATTATAAAAGAAGTTTAAAAACAATTTAGAAAAAGTTTTTCTTTGAAAACATGTTGAAAACTTATGAAGGAATATTGAAAAAAATTTAAATACCCATTTATGGAAAATAGATTTGAAAAAGTTTAAATAAATATTGAAATAATTTAAATCATTTTCTGTGAAAATAACCTTTTAAAACATATAATGTATGCTTTGAAAATCACTTAAAACACATTTTTAACATAAAACATTTTTAAAAAACTTTTTATTTAAAAACCAGTTTAAATTTAAAAAAAATATAAAATATTAGGGAAAATTTTTCTTCAAAAATAATCCTTAAAAATTATAATGGAAGATTCAATGAAATGGTTTTCATGATGGCGGGTAAGTCTGTAAATGTTGTCTATTCCAATTACACCATAAAATTTTAAAAAGTGCCTTTACTAGAAAAAGAAAAGAAGATTACTTTTTAAAAAAAATAAATAGCCAAAACATGGGTAAAGATTTCATTTAAAAAACATAGGATAATAGTAAAAATTTATTTAAAACAATTTAGAAATCATAGATTTGAAAGAACACATATTTCTGATCAAAAGCAATGATATAGACACATTTTTATAGAAAAGTTTTAATAATTTTATTAAGTACGAAGGAGTGTAAAATAGAACCATTACATGGATATAACATGAATATACAGAGGGTAATAAAATTCATTAGATTTATTGAGAGTTGTATCATAATATTTCATCAATGAAATCATAATCATAGATAATCTCGATAAATGATGAGATTTTTTCAATAAACTCTTACCACTTGGTAACTTTGAATCATACTACCAATGTATGAAAATAAAATTAAATAGAGACTAAAATATATTTTAAAATAATGATATAATATTTCAATTGGACTCATATACACCTCATTAAATAACATATGTGCATAATAAAACATATGTCTCAAAGAAAGAAAATTGTGACAAAATTAAATTACCAATTTGGTAACTTTTGAACCACAAAACCCATGAAAAAAGATCATAAAATGGATTTGTAAATAAACATAAATTTAATTATAAGAATAATATAATAAATTAATGGGAAGTATATGCACCACATAATAGAAATTAGTGGTGAATAATTCATGTATCTCGTGGATATAAAAAGTGATATGAAATTCCCTTACCTTATGTCTTGACTCTTGTCATACTCGTACAAGTATTCTGTAAAATAATTATAAGTTTATTATAAATATTTTAAAGAACCATATTCTTATATATAATACCATATATTATTTTATTATGACTTTATATTACCTGCTTATTATTAATTCTATGTTATGGTTTCTCTTCAGGTGATATCCTCTTTGTTCTTCATACATGTGTTGACTTGTTATTCTTGATTGTATTCTATAGATATTGATTTACTTACATTTAAAATTTAAAACATTATATAAATATCATATATATTCATTATATATGTATTTATTATAATCTATAAATTATATAATGATGAAATGGAATACACTGTTCATGGAGAAAGTATGTCGTACATATGTATGAATGTTATTTTCATTTTGTTGTCATATTAAAAGGAAGTAAGTAAATTAAATATATGTATATATGAATATAATATCATTAATGTAGAATTAATATGTTATATATATCATATATTTTCAGTAAAACCAACCTTAACACATTCCATGTTAAGCGTGAACAAGTCACATCGCTTTGAGGAGGTGGTAGTCCATACGTCCACAAACAATGTTATCATATTTACAAAAGATTAAAATTATAATGATATGTGTTATAAAAGAGTTATAGAATCATAAATACATAATATATATCATATATATCATATATAAATATTTTTTCCATCATAATTACCAACCTTGAAATGTGGTAATAGAAAAATAAATAATCATCATTTTATGAGGCGATAGTTTTCCGTACACATAAACAGTATGTTCACTACCCATTAGACATAAGTGTGTATAAGTGTTGGTAAAAACCTTAGTATAAAAACAAATCAGTATATTTATTATACTTATATTTCTATATAATAATGGAATAAGTAATTTTTATGGGGAGTATAATGGAAATAAAACTAAAGATCTTGAGGAAAGATGTTACTTATTCTTTGGATAACATCTTTTGGATTTCACCAAAGGGATTCCTTGAATGTATTTCTTATTAAGTGGATGATTATAGGATAATGGTAGGAATTTTTATGATATATTTTGTAAGACCTTGGCTGATCCAATTTAGCTTTAGAGGTGTGAGGAATTGGGAGGAGAAGAGGCCTTTTATAGGGGAGAGGAGTGGCACTCTTGTAAATTTTTTAAAAGGGAATCTATCCATCATTTTTCCCATTTCAAGTGGATTCATTAATGGAACACATTTTAGAAAAAGGATTAGAGTGTAGAAATATATGGATATAATATATTTTATACAAGTTTCTATGTCATTTTGGCCATTAAGTTTAAAGTTTAGTCCCTTGTAAATCTTAATTTCACTTTAATCGTTGCATTTATTCTCAATTACATTCACTAATATGTTTGGTCAAAAACATTTTAACCATATTAGACATTATAAATTATTATTATTTTAAATATAAAACCCATTTTTCCAAATTCTAATCACAGAAGTGGCAGAAATTAATTTAAATTTAATCTCGCATACGGGAAGACAACTAGGGTTTTTAAAGTAATAACATTTAAAAGATTTCTATGTTTTTATATTTAATTTTAATGAAAAACTGATTAAAATGAAATAAACTAGATTAACTGATAAGTAATTTGTGTAATTTTACTTTAAAACCAAATTAAAATATAATTTAACACTATAAATAAATTAGAAGAAAAAATAGTTTTGAATTAAAATTCAGTATTTCTCAGTATTCATTAAAAAATGTAACTTCACAAAAAAACACCAAAAATTCACCCTAAGATAATTATTATATTTTTCTTTGAAATATAAAGTTTATTGTGACATATAATATTTATTAATTCTCTAAAATTTATATTTAAAATAGGTTATCTGTTAGAAGGTGGTAAACGTTCCTTTATAAAAATATTGATTTTTATGCAAAATATTGGGTTTTTTATTATCTTATTATTATAAAATATATTGTATTAATATTAAAAATATTTTATTTAAAATATAAAATTTATATTTCATTAATATAATTCTATAATTTTAATTAATTTAATTTATTAGGATAAAACATCTTTGTGTGTATAAATATAGATCTCTATAAAAATATTTCTTTTATATTTAGTTGGTTCTTATATCCAATTCTAATTAATTCATAACCAATTAATTTATATTATATTTTGTGTGAACCACATTTTTTCATAATTTAGTTAACACTATTCAAAACCTATAATTTAATGGCTAGGTTTTAATTTGTTATATTAAATAATAATATTGTAATAATATGTTCTTGTTCGGTAAAACTTGGTAATGCATGTAATGTAAGTCATTAAAGAAACTTTTTGATGCATGAGATGAACGCTAAATGGGTATCATGTTCATTTCAATCAATATAGAATATATAAAATCTATTTAAAAAAATAAATATATTGTAAAGTCTCAGGATATTATATTCTCTTACATACTTGGTGTTTCATGCATCATAATCTTAACTTGATTTTGTATATGACACAATCTAAACATATAACTTTCATATAAAAAAAGATATATTGTTGTGTGAAACGAAAAATATCTACAAAATATTAAATTAATTCAAAAAAAACACCAAATCTCATAGTGTTACATAAGAGGTTTTAATTTTAATGAATAGGTTATTATATGAGTAATATTACAATGATAGGAAATAAGATGTAATTCATCAAGTTTACAAAGAGGATTGTTTGGCTAATTTCTTCATAACTAATTTATTAGATATAATTCAATACTAATATGAATTTTCAAGTATGTTACTTTTTTATTCTAGTTATTGTAATGTATTTTTAGATTTGGTATTTACAAATTCATTAATTCTCATGAAAGAATCTTATTAATTGTAATATTTATATAAAAACTTTAAGTAGGAAAAAAAATTAAGAACACATGTTTGTATTGTTAGGTAACAAATAATTTATATGAAACATAATGTTATTGCCTCTAGAACGGACTAACAACAAACACTATTTTATTTTCCTTGTAATGATTGAAATTTTTTTAGGTATACATTTTGGTCTATTAATCATTATGTGATATATTATTGATAAAAGGAAGTTTTTCTCAATGATAAGTTTCAATTTTTATAGAATAATACTTTTAAAACTTTTATAATATATAAATAAGTTGAGAAATCATTTAAAGATGTGAAATAAAGTTATCTTGCGTATATTTTTGAGGAGAAGAAGACTATTCAAATTGGTTATGTTCTAATAATTATTGAATATATTGACCTATTTCTTGATGAAATGTATTTTATTATACTTGATACTTAGAATGAATTTACTATTTACTTATTTCATAATACATAGCCAATATAAAAACTCCTCATTGAATGGGTCAATTGGAACTATTATATTTGAAAAAGAAGTTACATGAGTTTCTTGATAAGGGATTCATTCATCACAACACATCAATATTGGGTTCCACTATTTTATTTTTTAAAAAGTAAACCTTTTCATTGTGATTTTTAATTGATTATAGAGAACTGAGTAACATCAATATTATGAATAATATTTTTATTTATTTATATCGTTGACTTAATTGATCCGCTATTGGGAGGTCAATATTTTTTGAATGTTGATATCGGGTCTGGGTACCATTTTTTGAAGGTGATAGAGGAAGGAATTCCAAAAACAACCTATTGTACTTTGTATAGGCCTTATGAGTTTTTGGTTGTACTTTTTGGGTTCATATATTCTCCAATTTTATTTATAGACCTTATGAGTAGAGTTTTCCATAAATTCTATGATAAATATTTGGTTGTGTTTATTGATGAAATATTGATAAATTATAAATGTAATGATTATCACTTAAAAATTTGAGGTTTGTTTTGAAAACCTTGAATGAAAATAAGTTTTATATAATTTTGAATAAATGTGAATTCTTGTTGTGGCTAATTTCATTCCATCTAAATAATATAATCACAGGAAAAATAACTACTAATCAAGCTAAAAATAAATTGGTTCAATTGTTTCTATGAAATTAAAATATCCTACATATTCATAGTTTTCCTGATTTAGTGGTTTATTTCCAATGGTTTAGTAAAAACATTGATCTTCTATCTAGGAAACTAACTATTTTAACATTAAAGGGAGTTCAATTCATTGGGATGAATGAATTTTTTGAATGGTTGTAGAAATTTAAAATATTATTAGTAAATTCCATATTTTTGGGTCTACCATCTAGAAACTTTGTCTTTATTATCTATAGTGGTGCTTATTTAAAGGGATTCGATTGTGGGATAATGAAAAATGATCAGTTAATTGATTATGGTTTATTTCACTTGAAACCTCATGAGATAAGTTATCAAACACATGACCTTCAATTGATAGATATAGTGTTCAATATAAAAATATAGATACATTATTTATACAGAGTAAAGTGTGAATTATATACTGATCATAAATGTTTGAAGAATTTTTTCACTCATAAATATTTGAACATGATGAAGAAAATATATATATAATTGATTGAGTATTGTGAATTCCTGATTCATTACCATCTAGGAAAAGAAAACATAGTAGATTAGGCTTCATGTTGGAAATATAATGCATTATCAACTGTAATATGATTATTACATGATCCAATGGTAAGTGATTTGATGAATGTATTTTTTTGAATGTGTACATATATGAACATCCAATAATTTTTTTAAAGTATTAGTGTCATCCCATTTGTTTGATAGAATTAAGAAAGCTCTGAAGGAGGATAGTGTTTTACAGGAAAAGTTAGAATTAGTTAATAAGTGCATATTTCTAGAGTTTAATGTCGGTGAAGTATGCATTATCGTATTTGAAATAAAGTATTTTTATATTAGGATTTTTAGTTAAACAGTTGATTCTAGATTGAATCAAATAGTTTATTATCTTCCATTTATGTTGGTAGCTCTAAGATATATTGAGACCAGGGATAACATTTATGATGTGATGGAATGAAATAAATATTTCTAACTCTTCTATGAAATTTTTGACATATAAACAGGTAAAAGAAGAATAAAAATTATAGAGGGGATTATTAATACATTTCTAGTATAATAGCGGAAATGGAAAAATATATCTATGTATTTTGATGTTAGATTACAAAAAACATCAATTGGAAATAATACAACATGGGTTATTATTGATCATTTAACTATATCCATGTATTTACTTCAAATTGAAGATATTATTTCCATAGATCATCTTTATTGACTCTATCTAAATGAAACAGTGAAATTTCATGGAGTACCTCTCTCTATTCTATCTGAAAATGATCCTAGTTTCACTTATATGATTTAGAAAAGTCTTCAGACTTCATTGGGAATTGGATTAAATTTTAAAAAAACTTTTTATACTCAATATAATTCATAATTAGAGAGAATGATTCATACATTAGAATACAATATATGAGCTTGTTCAACTGATTACTGAGGAATTAAGGATCAAATTTTTTTAAGTTTTTAATTCTTATATGATAAATGTTTCCATTCTAGTATGGATATGGAATCTTCAGGGAATTATATGGAATGTAGTTTCATTCTATAACATGTTCTGATAAAGTAGGTAAATGAAACATTATGGCACTAGAACCGGTATAATAAATTCTTGATAATTTTAGGAGGATTCAACATTATGTCAGGATGGTTCAAAGTTGGTATTATAGTTATGTAGATAATTTAAGGAATAAACTTAAATTCGAGGTAGATGTCCATGTATTTTATAAAGTATGTGCATTTAAAATATTTTCATTTTAATAAAAAGTAAATTAATTTATGTTGTTTATTGGTTCATATGGAATCATGTAAAATATTGGATTAGTTAACAATAGTGTTTCCTTTATTATGAGTTTATTCAAGGTACATGATTTGATTCATGTTTCGTTGTTAAGAATATAAGTGTCAAATAAATATTATGTTTTGAGAACTAAAATAGATCATGTGGAAGAAAAAAATTATTATGAGGAACAACCAGTACACATTTTGATAATAGAGAGAAACTATTGGAAAATATTGTGATTTACCAATTTATATTTTTGTGTAAAAACTATATTATTGAAGAAGAAACTTGGTAATTATAAAATTATATGAATGAAAGTTATACCCATTTTTTTAAATCATAAATAAAATTGTGCAGATGAGATTTAGAAAAGGTACAAGTATGTAACAACCAAATAAATTTTAATATAACACATTTTCATGACTTGTTAATATTCATCAATTTTTTTCTGAAGTTATACACACAATATGAAGATTAAGTAATTATCCAATATAAAAGGAGTTAGTTTTATTATTACTGAATTTTTATATACTGATTATATGTTCTTATTTAAAATACTAATTTAAAATTTTCAAAATTATAATTTGAAAATATTTATATTATTTTTTAATTTATCATCTTTAAAAGATCATAAGATAAATTTTATATAATGTTTGGAAAGTTTTATATATTGAATGAATAGTAGAAAATACTATTATTATTTGAATAAAAAATCAAGATTTTATAAAGTTACATTTTGTTTTAAAATGTTTTAGAAGTTATATTTGTTTGTTTATATTATGTATTATATAATTAAGGCCATTTTAATCAATTGTTATCATTATTTTATTATAAAAAAATTTATACTTAAGAGGGTATTTTTATAGAAAACTTATTTTCATCGAGTTTTCTGGGAATGATTTAAGATTATATTCTTCCAACTATATAAATTAAATTTGATAAAATGAATTCCATATTTAAAATAATCATTAATAATATTAGGTAATACCTTTAAATTAATTTTTTTATAATGATTTGTAAAAAAAATAAAAATAGGTTTCTATAATTATGGTTAAAAAGGTTTGTTGAGGTGTTAATGAAAAGTGATATAGGCTAAAATGATCTCAATCCATTTCTAAATCCTAAAAGATGTCTATATTTGGATATGATATTATATAATATTTTGAAATTGTAAAAAAATCAAAAAAAAATCAATAATATATTAATATATATTAATCATTTTAAAAATACCATGTGTGTCCCATCCCACACTAACAAAAGGGAACCCCCTCTTCTATCTTCTCCACACTCAAAAGGATTTTATATCATCCACTATATTAAAATTTTAATTATTAACATCCATTACCATTTATTATAGGAATTATTTTTGTAATAATACTATCTTTTGTGGTCTTTAGGTGTAAAGAAAATGAGGTTGTTTGTATAAGAAGTATAATTATTAATCAATAATTTTCATTTTATTTATTCTTATACCTCCTTAAAATATTATTAATAATGATGGGATAATAACATCTGCATAATCTTTGTAATAATATGTTATTATGCATATGTATTAACCTATATTCATCACCACATCTGTTAAATGTTAAATGAAACTATTGATTTTGTGTAAAATATAGTATCGCCTCATGAACCGATGGAAATAATTTTCTATCACTGACTCTCAAAGAAGGTTATATTGATTTATTTAATTCTTATATATTATATTAGTGAAATAATTATCATTCTATAGACATAATATATTATATATTTTCTTACCATTCCATCCATTAAAAGATAATAATGTTATCTGTGGGTACGTCCAGATTACCACCTCCTTAAAGAAATGTGATTCATCTTTCATCATAAAATAAAATAGATGATATATATAACCATATTTGTAGAGGTAATATTATATTTATTATATAATAATCATTATAAAATTTAAATTAATACACACTTTCTTTCTCTCATAATCATTTAATAATGTAAATGTATCTAATTCTTATGTATAACTTATCATCTTCATAATTATAACATAATTCATTATTTATAATGCTCATTAATTATTGGTTTTTAAAGTATTATTAATTTATTATTATTATTGTTATTTAATTATTTTTATTCTATAAATAATTTAATAGTTACCTCTTTGACTATATTCATCCTAGTGAAACTATTTTCGGATTATGAATCGAATGTCCTCAAAATTTATGACATAAAGTCAATTGATCATGTAACCAAATAAAATATGGAAAAATATATAAAAAGGTATAATGATAGTAGAATTAAAATTATAAATACTCTTATGAAATTAAATAATTAGCATAATTTTATTATTTTGGTTGATAAATAACCTATGTGATAATTCAGACTAATGGTAACAGCCATTTTACATCAAAAACCTAACTTTAAAGGTTTTAAATATTTATTTTATAAATATTTTTATTCCATGTATATATTCTTAGAATTATATTATAAATTTATTTTTATGGGAATAAATAAATTATAAATGAAATTTAATTTTTATATTGTCTTTATTTTAACTATTTTTTAAAGGATTCAATCTATATATTTTATATAGAAAATGTTGAATTTCATTAAAAATAAAAAAAAGGAATGTTCTATTTCAATGTATATGATGAAAAATTCATTTATCACAACCATAAATATTATATTATATATGGAATATTTTATAATATTATATTTTTTCTTCAATAAAAACACATGTTGACTTCATTCTTGGTTTGTTAGTTTTGAAAATTTAGTTTTAAAAGAAATGGATATATCAATATCTAGAATGACTTCCTACATAATTAAAGTGATATTAGTCAGTGTTTGATGATTAAAATGAATGGTTTTATGTGTATCATTCATGTTATAGTACTTTAAAAAAATTGGAAATAATGGTGATCTAGATATAGCTCTGATCATGGGTGACCCTGATATAACTGTATAATTCCTTGAGAAATGTTTGTGTCCTATAGAAGATTATGTGGGATGTTGACTATGTAGGTTATTTAACCAGTAAGGCTTCTTATTAGGGTTTATATAAGGGTTCTATGAATATGATGTCCCAAGTTACCTAACTCTATTTTATTTTCATTCTACTGAGTTTTTGAGGAAATTTTTAAATTTCATAAGGTAGGATATTTCCTTTTAAGGAATTAGTATTCCATTTATTCTTAAAAATATGTGTTTTAAAGAAAAAAAATTCTTGGGTTCTCATTTTTTCTAGGAAAAACTGATGATTATAAATTTTCCATTCTGATTTTTTATATATATTTTTATCAAAAATATGATAGTAATATTGATATCATGTGTATTCCAGATCAATGTTTCTTATATTAATGGAAAACTCTCTTTAATGTTACCATAGTTTTGAAATAAACTAATGAATTTCTTTTTTCTTTTTAGTTTTATATTACTAAACTTTTGGTCCTCATTCCATATTCTCAAAAGAAGTTCACTAGTTTATGATGTATAGGGATAAAGAAGAAGTCATGTTGAAAATTATAAATACTTTTAATAAAAATAAAACATGTTTCATTTTAAAAGTTTTCAACTTTTGTAAAACTTAAAACCATGAGAATGTATCCAACATGTATTGTATGTGTTTTTCACATATGATTTTTGAAATAATTATTTAAAATTGAAAATGTGAAATTATATTCTAGAATGTAAGAAAATGATTTTATTTTAAAAAATGAAATTATTATCTTAATAAGTATAGGGTCCCTATTACCATTGTCTCTATTGTATTCTCACTAACTCTTAGATTTGTAATTTCATATATACAATTCATTATGTTTAACATACTAACTTGAATCATGATCCATAGGTGTATACTCTAATCAAAGTGATGTTATATCTACTCATATTATAAATTTCTACCTAAATAATGTTGCAAAATAATTATATTAATAACTACTCACAAACAATTAAATTTAATTACTAAATAACACAAAACCCCAACTCACACTCCACTTAAAGGGTCACTAATATAAAATCATCACTAAAATAAACTCTAAATAGAAACCACTAAATCATATATACATTATGGTCACCATGAAATACATTCATTTAGTAAATAATCCCTCCACATTAGAATATCAAAATTAAAGGAGTCCAATTTTATTCTATTAATTTGATTTGAAATCCATATATATCCTCCCCTTAAAAACATCATTTAGTTTCATGATAAAAATAAATTTCCATACACATTGGTACATTCTATAATTGAAAATCCTATAGTGTTATCCTATAAGACTCATTATCTATCTAGTGTACCTTCAGGTGAATAATCATTGGTTCTTTACACATCCTCATATAATCCTTTTTTATTTATATAAACAATTGACATCAATATTATTGTCACATACACAAAACCAAATTTTCTTTTTGTGTGTGTTTGAGGATATTATTTTCATAAATCTCAAGGATTACACCAAATAAATAGTCACTCAATGAATTTCACACACAATAATATTTAAAAGGTACTACATCATACATAAACCCATTTCAATGAAGACACTATGTAGCTAATATAACTTTCCCTAAAATATATTTATAGGTTATTTTGGTCGATTCATAGAATTAGTGCGGTCTGATTTTTGCATAAACTGCTTCCCTTTCCTACTTCACAAACATGGTTAAAAAATATAGCCTCTTTAACAAAATAATGTTATTTTTTGAGTGACTAACCCAAAATGTATCATAATACTCAAGGATGATATATTATTTAGTCCTAACATAGTTATACTTGATCCAAATGATGGTTAGAAACAAAACTCAACATCAACCCCATGACCTACTTCTAATGAGACATGTTATGGAGACCAGAACCAAGGGTATGATCATTTCGTAATAGGATATAGTTCCATCAGTAAATAAAACTCCAAAAAAATTAAAATAACTACAAATTTCACATGATTCTAAAACTAATAAATTAAATCACATAAAAACCACCAAGTCAGAACCTAATAACTCAGGAATCAAAATGAAAAGGTTGAACACTCACTCAAACTAGGCCTCCTTGTTCTAAATATAGAGTCACATAACACCACCTCCATGATTATCCCATAAATCTTAAAAGACATATAATGTAAGAGAATACATATAAATATTTTCATTAGGTTAACCCTCTATAACTCTTGTGTCTAAATAAGAAGTGTGTACTAATTAATTTTTGAAAGTAAGAATAATAAAAAAAAATGAACAAAACCCTAGATATAATGAATACATATATCTCACATAAAACATTTATTTTCTATATATAAAAATAAAATAAAAATTCCCCTTTCTTAAACCTCAAATCTCATATATTTTCCACATATTTCAACCAAATCTATGCCATTCATCACAAAATTAAAACATCATAAATGAATATAAAATCTCTCTATTTCATATCACTATTACTGATTCTATATAACAATAAAAAATATCATTTATTTTAGACAAATAAAAAATTACCACATATGAGGATTATAAATATTCATCCACAATAAATTTATAGTTTCATGACTATGAAAAAAACAAAAATGAATATAAAAAATATATCCTCACCAAAAATATTTGACCATAACATCAATAAAATGAAAAAAATACACAACACATTAATCTAATTTATCCCATTAAATAAATTCCTTCTTCTTGTTTATAATTCACTATCATACCATAATTATAGGACTATAATTATAAAACAATAATATAAAATCCTCACATCATTTGGAATTTCATAATTATCTTCCAACAAATCATTCATATTCACATATATCATAATAAATAAATAAATATCACAATATATGAAAACATCTTCTTATTAATTAATCATATTTAATCATTTAATATGATTTAAAATATCATAATAAAAATATCAATATAGTATAATTATCTTCATCACTTTCAAACCATACATAGCGTTTATCATTTCAAGATAACTAACATACTTTAATATCAAATTTTAATATTTATTTATCTTCATTCTTATTTCATGTTTTCTTAAATATTATCTTTAATATTTATCTATAAAAAACTTATAATTAATATTTCCCATATAATTAAATTGACCATTTAAAAATTCCTTAAAAATTTACATGTTATTATTATTAATAATTAAAAATATAAAAAATTATTATTTTAATATTTACCCAAACAAAAATAAAATTTTAATTAAATAAATAAAATAAATTCATAAATTTAACCACTAATAAAATCAAATCATACTAAATCCAAAAAATCATATACATTTGAGAAAAAAAATATTTCATTGTTCCAAAAATATTTTAAAATCAAAAGTAATCATAATCATTATAATTTTAAATGATATATGATCATATCTCATAAATAAATATAATATTATTCTATCTCATATTTCAATACTCCCATTTGTTTAATTATAAATTGATTCAATAATATATTTTAAAATAAAAAATAATAATTATTTGATCTTCAAAAAATATATGAGAGTTAGGGTAACCAATCCAGGATCCTAATACATAATTCTAAGAATAAATAAATCTAAAATCATATATCAAAAATTAAATAATGAATCATTAATCATTGTTTTGTTAAATTAGATTCATATGATTAAACAAATATATATCAAAGAAAAAATCTTTCTATCATAGAAACATAACTCATAATCCATTATAAGATCATTATTACCAAAAATCTAAACACCCTTTACATAGATTCTTGTGAGAGATATATAATCCATAGAAAATAGATATTGAAACCCCTTAGCTTTATTCCAATATTCACTAGATCAATGATGTCAAAAAATCTATCAAAACATATAGGTGACCCACCATGTTCACCCTAAGGAATCCCTAAAACTAAATTATTAATTTATTGGTGATTTTATGGGTTAATGAGTGGTTGTAATAACATTTATATCAAAATTATATTTTTTTTAATTCATATCCATGTTTAGTTTACATGATTATTTTACTATGTTTATAATTATAAAACACTAAATACCTTATATTTATGAAATTTACATGAATTTTAATGTTATTTATCAGCAAATAAAAATAATACATCATAAAAAAACCTCTCTAAACTTTTATTGATAACAAAAGTTCTGAACATGCACTTAAATTATAGTAAACACTGCATACTGAACCTGATTGTTTACTCTTAAATCCTTTTTTATTTTTGAAATAAAAACCCTTTTATGGGATTGTGTTGAACCCATAACCATTAACTTTGCACAATAAATACACAAAAAAAGATTCATCACAAGATATTACACCATGACTATAAAGATAAACATACCCCAAAAATCATACTAACCATTTGATATAGTTGAGATGAACCTGAACATACAACTGAGGTTCATTATGACATGATTAGGATGTATCCACAAGTTATCATTGTATATATCTTCTATAATAATGTGTAAAATCATGAATTCATCTATAAAAGGGGAATGAGTGAAAAATTACATAAAGAGAACATCAAGTTGTTTGAGATACCATATGAACAGTTCCTCATTGAAACCCTTGGGATCTCTTACATTCTATTTTTTAAGTACCATTGAGATTAATCAATATCAATATATTTTACCTCAAATAATTCTTTTATTATAGCCTTTAAACATTAATCATTCCCTAATTAGATTATTTCATTGAACTGTTACAAAAAAATGGTTTACTAAAAATTCATATTTTCAATCATTCTACTTATAATATAAAACCTGTAATGAAAATTGACTAAAAAAATCCTTCAAAATTCATAATTTCATTTAATATAATTATTTGGTGTTTATATATTGTTTCTATGAAGGATAAAGGTATTATGGGATTTTATATTGATTACTGAAAGTTAAATTTTATGATATTATATAATAATTTATTTGGACCATTTTAACCATATATTTAAAAAATTGAAGGGAGTTAAATGGCCTTAAAATAACATCCTTCAGTTTAAATATCATCAAGTGAGGCTAATAGTGATGTACAAAGAAATGATGAATTTCAAATGACATTAAATTTTTGGTTTTTTTCATTCCCTTTTGTGTTAGAATGATACTATTGTGTTCATAGATTTTATTTATGGAATATTCCAAATGTATATATGATGCACAATGGTAATATTTAATATGACATTTACATCTAATAAATATTAATGTTTTTTCTTTAGATACATTATAAAAAAATTTATTTTTTTCATGAGAATACTTTTTATTCCATGTTCTATAAGTGTCAATTTTGGATTCAATATGTTCTATTTGAAGGTCGTGTCATTATTAATAAAAAATATATATGGATCCCAACAAGGTGACTATTATTATTTCATAGGAGGGGATAAGTAATTTTTTAGAAATTCGAATCATCCTTTGGTTGGTTATATATTACCAAAGTTTTATTATCAATTTCTCTAAGATGGATTCACCTATGTTTTCATTCATTCAAAAGGGTTAAAGTTTGAATGAAATAAGAAACTCCGTGAATATTTTTGATGAGTTTAAAATTGTACCTACCTTAGTCCCAATTACTTTTTACCCTGAGAAAAGTAATGGGTGTGCATTCTACTATGACACATAAATTGAATGTATATGATGTGTTATAGTTAAAGGGGATCAAAAACTATCTTAAATATTAATATATTAGAAATCACATGAGAAAAATTACCCTATGCGTGATTTTGAGTTATCAATAGTGGTTCATGTCCTCAAAAATTAAAAAAATACCTCTTTAAGGAGAAGTTCATAGAATATACCAATTATAATGATTTTAATTGTAAATTCTACTATTATGATCTAAACATGACCTATTGAATGTTGGGTATAATATATTCCATCATTTTATTTTTAGATCATATATATATTTGGTTAAGAAAATGAAATTATTGTCCATTTATGTTGGAGGAATCCAAATAATGATATTAAGGATGATATATAGTAGTATCTATTAATGAGAATTTTTGGTTATTTCTATTTAGAATCTAAGATAAAGATAATGAGATATTTTTTATATATTTAATCTTAGATTCATACTATTCTACTAATAGAAATAGTTATAAATATATGATTCTTAGTATAAGGAAATATGGGACACTATAAATAGAATATTGACCATTAATTGGTGGGGTATGGAATCAAACCCAATGAATTATATAATGGGATAAGTATAGT